>CM053787.1:5395000-8160000 GCA_028749045.1 Cupressus sempervirens | reverse complement strand
CTTGAATGGCCTTTTCAATTTCATCCTTATAATTTTGAGGGTGTCGGTAAGGGTTGGTGATCACTGGTTTAGCATCCTTTTCCAATTCTATAATGTGTTCAAATCCTCTTTTGGGAGGTAATCCTTGGGGAATCTCTTCAAACAATCTCTGATGTTTCTTAATGATAGGTTTAATGTCAATATGGATGACAGATTCCTATGGAGTTGATTTTTTTAATACTAAACATTTTTCAATCCATTCTCCCTGATCATGTCATAGTATTCTTTCTATTCTTTTGCAAGAAACCAGTTTCGCAGAATCATCAGGTATTCCTTCCAATTTTATTTCTTCCCCATTGTGCTCAAAATGGATTTTTATGTTTGGAAGGTCAAACATAAAACATCCCAAAGAAAATATCCATGGGCTGCCTAGAATTATATCTAAGTCTAGTGGAACCACATGTAGGTCTTCTCTGATGGTGTGCTTTCTTCCTAAGGTGATTTCTTGTTGTGGAATCACTTTTGTGCAATGTACCAATGATCATGTGGCTTGAACAGCAGTAAAACCTTTGAACTTCTCAATTTTTAATTTCATTCTGTTAACTGATCTTTCATTAATGGAGTTATGGGATGTTCCACTAGCCACCAATGCAATGACTTTCTGTCCATTAACGGTGCATCTAATTCTTAAGACCCTATTTTTGGAGGGTTGAGTCATAGTGGCTATTACTTTCTATTCTTGCCCTTGTGCTTCTTCTTCATTACCTTTGTCACATTTTTTCTTTTTTCTCACCCTTTCTTCCTCATCATCCTCTTCCATTCTTTGGATGCAACCTTTCTTCCCACATCTATGTTCGGGCACCTAGTCTATTCCACAATTTCTACAAGTGTTCTTTTAGTAGCTATGGCCTAGCTCCCATGGTTCTTGGCATTTAAAGCATAAATTCTTTTTATTTAATTCTTCTCATTCCTTAGATAGAATGAAATTTTTGTAGGATTTATCTTTTTTGTGATTTTTAGTAGTGGGCTTATTCCATGATTTGTTATTTGTATTTGAAACTTCCAATCTGAGTGCTATTTCAAAGGCATCATCTAGAGATGAAGGTTTTATGGCACTTACTAGACCTTTTAGTGAATATCTCAATCCTTCTATGAACAAGTAAGTAGAGTGTTCATCATCTACTCCTGTGACCTAGACTGAGATCTTTTGGAATTCCTTAATATAATTCTCTACTATTCCTTGCTGTCTTATTTGAGTTAATTTCTTAAACTTTTCTTGAGGATGCTTTCTATCAAATCTCTTAATGAGTTTCTGAGAGAATTCTTCATAGGAGGTAATATTTTGGTGCCCTTGAGTAATAAGACCATGGTGCCACCAAGCATGTGTTGTTCCTTCTAGGTGGAGGATTGCGAATTGGAGTGCATCTTCTTCTATCATTGGACTATGGGTCAAATAGGTGTTTAATTTTTGTAACTAGGCACGTGCAGTGAATTTTTTTGACCCTTCAAAATTTGGAAGTGTCACTTTATTTATTTTACTTCTAAAGTCTTGGTTTTGAAGGCTTCTTTCTCTCTTATGTGTTTCATGTCTGTTGGCTTTCTCAAAATTCTCTGAATGATATTAACTCTCTAATTTATGGTTCAAGGTTGGCATAAGCTCTGGCATTTTCAATAGCAGTATTGGTTGCCTGACCTTCTTCTTCCCTGGGAGGGCCTTCCCTTAATAAGAAAGGGGGTTTGGGTACTTGAGATGTTGAAGCTCTGTTATTTTCTGAATGGTTTGAGCTTACATCTCTTCCACCAGAATTATGGTTTTTGAGATTGTTTATGGAATTTGCCATATTTTACAAGGCTTGAAGAAGTGCTTGATTTGATCTTTCTATTTGTTCTACTAAGGTTTGGTTTGTCTGTTCCATGACATTTCTAATTTGATTTGATAATTGCTCACTCATCTTTGCTCCTCTTATCATTTACTATTTTTTTAGGATGGTAGGATTAGGCTCTCATACCAATTGTAATGACCCCTTTTTAATTCTTTGACCTGTTATTCAAAATTTAGTATAATTTTAGGAAGTCATTTCAGTTAACATTCCTTAGATCCTTATTATTATTCAAAATGGAGGGATTGAGCAATATAATTAATTAATTTAATTGATGTATAAAGTTTAACTCTATAGCACCAGCCAAGCTATTCTCTCAAGGTTATGACTATCTAGAGACGGTAGATTGATAGTGCAAAGGGCACATGAAACAAGCTACAAGTAGCTCCCTGGAGGATACCGTCAGGTGCTCGAATTTACTCTGTCTCTCCCTCCACCCACTCCCTATTCGAAGATGCCATAGCTTAGAAGAGAGCAAGCTTCTTGGACTATAGTTGAAAAATATTTCTTTATTGGTAATCTTTAAGATTGTATAATGTAATGAGATCTTAATATTGCTATAACCATATTTACAAATTGAAATATTAATCATTGTGTGTGTGTGTGTGTGTGTGTGTGTGTCTATATATATATATATATATATATATATATAATACTTTATAATATAAATTATTTGATTACATTCTATGCATACCCACGAATTATTTTTACTAATCTAAATGGGTGAATGACATAGCCTTTTAATTAAGCTCAATGTAATGCATATGCTACCAATCCTCATAATTGACTCTACATCTGATTCGATTACAATTATCTCTATTATAACACAATTGTGATGTTTAATAACACAAATGCCATTGTGAATTTATAATTATCATACTGCAGTCGAGTCCAAATAATCATACCTATATTAATGATGATTCATAGATTTGCAATTCTATGGTACAGTAGTTTGATTACAGCTCAGTGCGTCCTGTAGTAGTGGTATAGGTGTTGAGCAAGGTGATTTGCATGCAGCTTACAAATGTTCTCCTTTCTTTATTAAATCTTCTATTTGCTTACGCCTTATTCGCTCATCTTACTTGACATATCAATATATTATATCCCATGTGTGTCCTCTTTACCTAACCCTAATCAATGGTATATATATATATATATATATATATATATATATATATATATATATATATATATATGGGTATGTGCAGGATCATGGTGTGCCAAAAAGTGGCGATCTAAAAAATATGTAGTTCTGAAATGTCTCAAAGAATTTCAAAATCTATTCCCACTTTTTTCCCACCCATACTGATACTAAATGAAAACAATTAATACCTTTATAATTCCTACTATATCTTTTAATACCAACCTTATATGGTCATCTTTAAAACATCCCGAAAATGTGTTTTTGGCATGTTCTTATGTGCTTTTTACTTCAAGCATGTAGCTGACGACTTTTTTTTAACCAAAATTTGATGTAATGAAAAGGGTTTCTTAAGAATGTTCTTAGCTTTTTATAAATGTAAGTTTTGTCAAATTACGAGTTAAGTAAGTAATTATTACTTATTTTCTAATGGAGTTAGCTACAAAGTGCTGATTGACATACTGGTTGAAAAATAGCTATAACTTTCAAACCGTATAAGATTTGTGAAATCCAAAAGATGCTTCACATTCTATTCTTTGACTAGTATAAGAAAAAAAAAAAAAAACTTAATTTTGATTTTTTTTGAACTAGTTAAGGTGGTCAGACACGAGAGTTTTTTAATTCTGAAAATAGTATAGTAGAAAATTCATAATTAATTAATTATTTGTAATAAAAATTGCCAAAAATATGCGTCACATCCAGGCATGAGTCTACTTTTTATATCTAAAATTATATTTAAAAATATTATCATTTAGTTATGATTAAGGTGGTCAGACATACACCTACTTTTTATTTTTGCCCTGAAATTTTTGTAGTATTGCATTAAAATCTAAACTTTTGACCAATCAAATAATTTTTTCTCCAGATAAGGCCTAGTAGTTTAGAAAATAGATTCAATTTCCTAAATATTATTTTCTTACAACTTTTTGATATAAAGTCCAGAACCACTTTAAAATTATGTGTCAAGTTGACATTACCCTGATTTGCTGATTTTTCACTGTCACTTAAGGCCATAGTTTGGTACACCATGATCCTGCACATACCCATATATATATATATATATATATATATATATATATATATATATATATATATATATATATATATATATATATATATATATATATATATATATATATATATATATATATATATATATATATATCTTGCACAATTGTAAATGTAAGGTCATGACTGTCATGATTTATTTAGTTTTTTTCATAGTCCAATTCCTATATTATGTTTAATATTATATCGATGTAGCAACTTTTATGCTATCATCATATATTAGTAATTTGAGGGTTTCCATTTTAAAAGAATGTTTGTAGTAAACAGATTTGATTTAGGTAAAACATTTTAGAATAGTAAAATAAGGAAGTTGACAATATTAATACATCTTGTAATAATAATAATATAGTTAATGTTTATACAAGACTTTTTAATATTAATAATATTTATGAAAACTTATGAGTTATTTGATTAAAACAATTTTAAAAAGTAAAATTTATTATATCAATAATTATTTGAACTTGATACATAATATTCCTGATAGAGTAAAACACATTAATCCAGGTTCATTATAGTTAGTATTAAGTTTGTTATAATGTTAAGTTGTTAGTGTTAGGCATGTTGCTAATTTAAATGGTTTATATATATATATATATATATATATATATATATATATATATATATATATATTAGTTTTAGTATAAGTCATTTTGTGTAAAGTTTTTAAATCTAAGGTAATTAAATTATGTTAGCATGTTAGTTTAGCTTCTATTTTATTTTTAAACTTAGTAGCATTATTAAATTAAATTAGATCTTAATTTAAAACAAAAATTGTTATTAGAATTAACGATGTGGTAAAAGTTTGTTTAATAATGTGATAAACGTTATCTTACAAACAGGTTCATTTTCGATTAATTAGACATACATTACTTAAATGGTTATTCGATTAAATGAATTTTACTGATTATAAATATTTCTTTTACTTAAAAGATAATTTATTGATTTATGTAATAGGACTTAAATTGATTTTAATTATGTTCTACTAATGTTCTAAGAATATAAGATTTTTAGGGTAATTAAAAGTAGACAACTTGAGGTTCTTTTAAATTAGTTGGTTTAATTTAATCAATCGAGCAATAATAGTTCTAATTGTCATTTTAAGAGTGATGATGTATAATCATGAGATAGGTCTTTAAATTAATTGAATTTAATTTGTTTAAAAACATTTAAGTTTAACAACCTAATACTTCAAGTGTTTTATCTGAGTAGTAGTCTCACAGTATTGTTAGGAGATCTTATATCTGTCTTGTAATGTACTCTAGTCTTATCTAAATTTTAAATATATCAAACTTTAGCTAATTAAATTTTAAAAAAAAATTGGTGTGTTTTGCCCTATATTTTGGGCATGACATCTAAGAAGACATTTCTTTAAAATAATGATAATTAATCTAATATCGATGAGAGTAATCCCTAGACCAATTAGTTGACTTTTAATATAATCAAACTTAAGTAAAAATGCATCCATATATTTAAAACCAGTATACCTTAAGTCTTCCAAATTGTCTTGCAATTGGATCTTCCGTGATTCGAATGATCTATCATATGTTTGCTTCAAAACATTCCAAGTTTCATGGGCAACAATGCAATGAGCAATTAGAACATATAAATCTAGGTTAAGAGATATACCAATGAGGCCAAGGGCTTCCTCATTTTTAGCATTTCATGCATTTTTTTCAACTTGTGTAGCCGAGGTACTAAGAATTACATAAGGGTTAGTAGAAACATCCAAAATATGCTTAAATTGAGAAATAAAGGAGAGATATTTTTTCCAAGCATGATATTTAGAGTTATTCAACTTAATTTTAGGAATGAGAGTCGACATGATTATAAGATGAAAAAAAATACCTTCTCTACTAAATAAATTTGAAGAGAAAAAATTAAATTAAAAAAAATTATTTGAAAGAGAAAAATAATAATAATAATTAAACCCCTTTTTTATTTTTAAATAATTTTAATTTTAAATTTTAAAATTAAATCTAGATTCTATTTTCTTAACAAACTAACTAACTAACTAACTAACTAACTAACTAACTAACTAACTATATATATATATATATATAAAGTATATGTATTTTATTTCTTTTTGAAAAAAAAACTTCCTTCCTAAAAAAATCACGTACTTTATTTTTAAAAATAAATCCCAAGTTTGAATTAAGATTTAATTAAAAACTTTATGAATAATAATAGTCAATAAAAATTTTAGAAAAAAAACACATGAGAGAAAATAAAAAGATTGAAAATTTTTGTATATTTCAATGTAAATTTTCTTTTATGAGAGCAATCCTTTTTTTAAATTAATAATTGATTGAAACGGTGGAGAAGAAATTCAAGTAGTTTGATAACAAAAAAAAAAATAGAATCTCATAAATGATTAGACAAAAGGAACAAACCACATGGCTACAGTTAGAAGGAGAGAATAAGACACACAGTTATGATTGTAAAACTCACAATAAGCTAATAATAGGAAAGAAGTGGAGAAGTAATTCAAGTAGTTTGAAAAAAAACAAATAGAATCTCATAAATGATTAGACAAAAGGAACAAACCACATGGCTAAAGTTAGAAGAAGAGAATAAGACACATAGTTATTATTGTAAAACTCACAATAAGCTAATAATAGGAAAGAAGTGTTATAAATAGAAAAGAAGAATAGTTATCAATTATTAGTTTTTTTGAGATTTGAATTAGAAACCCTTACAGCTTTGAAATTATAACTATCGTTAAAAAAATTGTATCAATGATGGATATAAATTTATTTGAAAGAAATATAGAATAAAGAGAAAGAAGATAGTTAAAAATATTATTAATGAAGCTTTTAATGACTTGTAAAGAGTAAAGTAGTTTTTTGTTAAAAAAAAATGAACTGATTAATATTTTAAAAAAGTCTATGAAAGGTGTTAAGAGTAATAGATGTATACCTATTTTTTTATTTTTTTTTGGCGGCAAACCTTCAAAAGTAAGAAAAAAATGGGTTAGATGATAAAAAGAACTCTTTGGTGGTAAAACTTCCAAAGAGGGTTAGAAAGAAAAACTTGAAGATTGAAAAAAAAACTTGCAAAAAAAAATAGGAATGAATTTTTGTTCTTCACTTCTCCTCTCAACGAAGTTCTCCAATATTGTAACCTTTGGGTCAGTACAAGAAGTTGCGTCTCACTTTTGGCCAAAAAGTGGAAGCGTTTTTCCTGTTTTTAAAAAATTTTGTCAATTGATATCAAAATTTGAGGCATTTAGAGAATGAATATAAAAAAACTTTTGAAATGAAATTTTTAGTATTCGGAATCTAGTTTTTGAATATGAAATTTTTTTGTCTACCCATATAATAAATATTATTTTTAATATGGATCTTTAAAAACCACTTTTTCAAAATGCTTGTTTCAGGACCATAACAAGCTCGTGTATGGACACTAAAATTTGACACAAATAAATGAATTTTCATAAATCCTTTTAAAGGGAGTTACCTAATACACCTAAGATTGATGACAATTTTTTTCTTAATTTTTTATTGAATAATTATTTTATTGTTAATTATTAATTGGGTATAAAGCCAAATTTTAAAACCGCTCATATACAGACACCATAATTTGATCAAAATTTTACTTTTTTCAAATCTTTTTTTTTAACCTCAAAAGAATTGTTTGTAGATTGATGACATAAATTAATTTAAGAAAAAATATAAAATAAAAAAGTTATTAAAGTTTTAGTGAATGTCACTTTTTAATGTTTAAGAGATAGTTTTGATTTATATATAATAGAAAAATAGTAAATAAACAAATAATACTATAAAATTTACATTTTTGAAATCAGAACAATAAGACCTATAATGGGTTTTCGTTTCTTCAAAAAATTCAATAGGGACGACCCTATAAAAATTATGACAATCTTTGAAATTGTTGATTAAATGCCTTGGAAAAAAAATGGTTCATAAAGGCATGGCTTGGTGGGACTAAGCCTACGCCATGCCTTTCCCTAAGGAAAAACCTGATAGAAAACATGCAGCGATTCCAAATTCCTGCCCAACTTTCACAAATCGAGTACCAGATTTGTAATTCCAAAATTGGGTACCCGATTTCTATTAACTATTGCCTGATTTTTTATAAAATAGGTACTTGATTACTTAAAAATTGGTTACCCAATTTTTAAGCAATCAGGTACCCATTTCTAATGTACCCGTTGGGCTCCAAAATTTTCCCCATAGGTCGACTTTCAATGATTAAAATGATTGAATAAAAGATTCAGATCTGCAATAGTGACTTCTATCACACATATTCCATTTTCTTGTCCTCTTCTGCAATTTGCAAGCGATTGATTCAAATTCAAAATAGGTGCAAACATGGGATCAAAACAATGAAGAAAGAAGAAAAAAAGTTTTGAAAGATGAGGAGATTGCAACAAATAAAGAGAATGAAGCACAACGTCAACGAGAAAAAAAATAAAGAATTAAAGACTTGAACAATGTTTCAAAGGAGAAAGACATTGAGGATACCATGATGGATGAAGAGATTGAAGAAGAGAACCCACTGCAAGAAAATTCAAGTGCACATTTTAATCAAACACTCAATACAGGTGTGCCTCCAAACCCTCAATTTTTTTCTCGTGATGAAATAGGTAATTTTTTATAAGCAGGTTACAATTTAAATGATCTACATTCTCTTCATGAGAATAATTTGACAACACAAAAAATTTCAATTGAAATGCATGCCTCAAAAGAAATACCAAGGAAATTTGACAATCAAATTGAAATCCCAAATACTAGTGAAAATGAAATATCAATTGAAAATAAAAATTGCATGAATATAGGCATAGAAACACCAACTACTGAACAAACATGTTAGAATAATAGTAAAATGTTTGAACATAATTTTTATTTTCCTAATGATGTGCTAGATAATCTTGAGGGATTGGTTTCATGGAGACAAATTAAGACACATGCGAACAAATTATATAGACATTTCTTTTTATAATAAGAAATTTGGGTTTCAATGTTAGTTGATGTTGCAACTAATTAAAATGTCTAAAATGCGAAAAGTAATGAGAAGGTTAGGAATGTACGCAAAACCGAAAAATAAAAATGAGTCTTTAAAACAAGTTGTATCCACTATTGCTAGTGCCTTTGATTTTATTTGAAAGAGAAGTCACTCTAAAGATAAGAATGCAGCACAACGAGCAATAACAACAACTTTAGTTAACAAATCAACAACTGACAAAAGATTGATTAGCAACATAAGTGAATATCTTAATGTCAATCGTAAGACTTTAGAAAGAGCTATAAAGAGAAGGGTTAACTTTGAATGTGATCCAACAAATATTTTGTGGACTTCTAGTGGTAGACTCCCGAGATGTGATATGAAACTTAATAGTGAAGTCAAAAGTTTGGTTGAAAATTTTTGGCATGATAATCTAAGAGTATCACCTAATTCAAGAGATGTTCTTAAATTGAGAGTTGGGCCAAAAATACATGATCCATATCCTAAACACCTTTTGGACATGACTCAAACTAAATTATTTTAAAAATTTGTAGATTGTAAGGTATTAACTATTACCATTAGTGAAAGATTTTTTGAAAAGTGTAAACCACGATATGTGAGGATTAACAACTAAAGAATCACATGTTGTTGCAAAACCCGTGTTTAATTTTTTACCATTATTATGTATTTTGATCTATATGTGGTACCATGCATAGTAAAGAAATGTTGCGGCAATGTGGTATAAAAATACCACCTCAAACTATAAAGAATTTCATATCAAGTTTGTTTTGTAAGCCACCTAATGATCAATATTTTCTTTCCAATGCATGCCTTTCTGGTACATGTGATATGTGTTGCAACATTTCTTTTTTAGATGAATGTTTGCATGAAAATACTTTGACTACTTTTGGATAAGAATTAGTTGATGTAAAAAGATTCAAAACTATTGAATATCTATTGAAGGATGAGAAGACTGGAAGAAGGTGTGATCTAGTTATAGATAAAGTTAGTTGTCATGCATTTATGGATGAGTTTAAGAGTGTGATCATACCAAACTATATTACACACTCTCAAAATGCTAGATGGATTGATGGACAATTTTGCATATGTAAGAATATATTTCCAATTGGTACTATACTTCCAGTTGTTGATTTTGCAAAGAACTACACACTTGCACCACAAGATGAGATACAACCACAATATTACAATTCAGTGCAAGTAAAAATTTATGTTCATATAGTTTATAGGCATGCACCTGATAATGCAAAGGAGGATCAAAAAATATTGAGAGAGTACCATTTCTATATGAGTGATAATAAACTTCATTCATCTGAGTTTGTCCAATATTGTTTCAAGGTCTTTTATGATAATTTAAAAGAGAGACAAATTCAAATGACACAACATTGGATATGGTCAGATAATTGTACAGGACAATTCACTAATGCTAGAATGTTCTATTGGTTGAGTAGGACACATAGGAAAACTAATATCCAACATGTGTGGAGTTTTTTTGATGCTAGAGATGGTAAAGGAGAACATGATGGTGCTGGTGCATATGTGAAGAGAGCCCTTAGTAGAGAGCAATTGAAATTTGAGGAAAAAGCAAAATTCAAAAATGCACATGAGATTGTAGAATGGTGTAACAAATATTTATACACAAGATCAAGTGAGAACTCTACAATCAAACGTTTCTTCTACCTAGTTGAAGAGAAGAATATCCTTTCAAGATATGATTGTGATACAATTAGTGGGTCAGCTAAATGGCATTCATTTAGGAGTTCAAATTCTAACACTTGGACTATATAGACTAGAGAACTTGTTTGTTTTTGTCAGTTTTGTCTTGTAGGTTAATGGGAAGAATGTGAGAATACAGAATGGGTTGAAAATTGGAAACAAAAATCATTAGCACCTACTGACACACATTTTCAAGATGATATAGTAAATGAAAGCCATAATGTTACTTTTGCATCAGAAGACTATGGTCGTATTTCAAACCTCATACAATTTGGTATGCACAATTTAATTAGATTTTGTTGTGATCTCATGCTTCAATTTATATAATTTGCATATGTACACTCGTGTGATTAAAGTGTTTCTGTACTTTATCTTATCTTGTAGGACATGCTTATGTTGTTATTATGCCTAGTGATAATGATGAATAGACTGAGTATTGCCTAGCCAAATGTGTGGAACCTAAGAAAAAATTTACATGCCATCAAGTAGATGATGATGGTTTTGAGTATCCAATTGGATCTGTCATTGTAGCTGGCACCTAACTACATTACCTAACAAGAAGAAATGGTTTTCTAGCATTTGAAGACTACCAAACTGAGAAAAAGATTTTACACTATTCTCATTTGATTGTGGCAACAAATATCAAATTAGAAAGATACAAAAGGAGACCCGCCACTAAGGTATTATGGATAACTTCAATGGACGAGAATGAGACAATCATAGATGCATTGAAAAAGAGAGAGGATGTAGATGGTAGAGTGGGATGACTACATTTAAATCAAACATATGTGTGAAGAACCTCCTTATAGCAATATCGTGAGAATGCTTGAAATAACAGAATACAAAGTGATAGCAGAACTCAGAATGAATCTAGTGATCGCAGGCCACTTCGAGGGGGTAACCTCCTTTGAGCAAGCTCAATACAATAAATTCGTCCGTGCCCATCAAGGGCCTCAACCTATTCTTATATACTGGGTACGATCTAGAAAAGTAATACTACCTATGCATGTGGGATAATAAAATATACTCACGGGACGACTTACAAAGCATATGCGTCCAACAACACTACTCTAACAAAATAAACAGAAGGAACACACAGGTTCCTAACATCCCCTCTCCCTTAGAAAAAAGCTTTGTCCTCAAAGCTTAAGGTGTGGAAATTGTTGTTGAATCTGAAGAAGGGGTTCCCAGGTAGCATCCTCTGGTTGCATGCCATGCCACTGAATCAAGACCTCAGAGATGGAGCGAGAGCGAAGTTGGCGAGTGCGCTGGTCAATGATTGCCACCGGCTCCAGGATAATGGATCCTTCCGTATCCATTTCAGGGAGAGTAGTTTGTGCTCTGACAGTGGTACCCAGAACTTTCTTTAGACAAGAAACATGAAAGACTGGATGAATGCGGGAAGAAGGAGGAAGTTCCAGTTTATAAGCAACTGAACCAATCTTCTGCAGAACCTTATAAGGCCCATAAAATTTTGGGGCCAGCTTATGACGCCCTTTCAGCTTTAGGGAGGATTGTTTGTATGGCTGTAGACGAAGAAAAACCATATCCCCAACTTGAAATGAGCGCTTAGAACGGTGTTGATCTGCTTGCTGTTTCATCCGATTACGAGCCATGTGAAGATTATCCTGTAAGGTACGAAGAATCTGATCCCTACTGCGGAGAACTATGTCAACTGCCTGGACTGGTGAGCTGTTGGGAGTGTAGGGAAGGAGCACTGGAGGTGCCTGACCATAGACTGCTTCATATGGAGTCATTTTAGAGGCAGTGTGGTAAGAGGTATTGTACCACCATTCAGCTAAAGGGAGCCACTTGGCCCACTGATGTTGTTGTTCGGAAGTGAAGCAACGAAGATAAGTTTCCAAGCATTTATTGACAATTTCAGTTTGACCATCAGTTTGTGGGTGATAGCCCGAACTCATCTTCAGTTTGGTGCCAGTTTTCTGAAACAGTTCAGTCCAAAAATGACTGGTAAAAGTTGCATCACGATCAGAGACAATGGAAGAAGGGAGTCCATGAAGATGAAATATCTGGTCCATGAAGATTTGTGCAACAGAGGAGGCAGTATAGGGGTGGCTGAGGGCACAAAAATGACTATATTTCGAGAGACGATCAACCACAACCAAGATCACTGTCTTGCCACCGAATTTAGGAAGCCCTTCAATGAAATCCATAGAAATATCAGTCCAAATCCATGTAGGGATGGGCAATGGTTCGAGCAAGCAGGGAAGGAGGGTCGTTTCACCCTTGTGGCGTTGACAAGTATCACATTCAGCCACCATCTGTTGAATCGTCTGTTTCATCCCTTTCCAAAAGAAGTTTCTCCTTGCTCGCGCATAAGTTTTGAGGAAGCCTGAGTGCCCTGCTGAAGGAGAAGCATGGAGTTCATAAAAAATAGCCTGATGTAGAGCTGGGTTCTGAGGAAGCACTAGCCGACCCTTGTATCGAAGAGAAGCACCATCCCAAGAGTAATGTGGTATAGCAGAAGGATTATTGGCTAGCTGGTGAATGATTTGAGATAAAGAAGAGTCACTGTCATAGCCCTGCTGAACAGACGCTAACCAATTGGGAATGGGCATAGAAATAGTGGAAAGGGAAGCTTGATTATCAAATGTGCGAGAAAGAGCATCTGCCACAATATTCTCCTTACCCTTCTTGTAGGTGATCTCATAATCATACCCCATGAGTTTGCTGACCCATTTCTGTTGTGTAGGAGAGGATACCCGTTGTTCCAGGAAGTATTTCAGACTTTGGTGATCGGTTCTGATGCAAAAATGACTCCCTAAGAGGTATGGCCGCCACTTCTGTACAGCATGCAAAATAGCCATCATTTCTTTTTCATAAGTAGAGAGGGCTAGATTCTTACCAGAGAGGGCTTTGCTAGTGAACGCAATAGGATGGTCATCTTGCAAGAGAACAGCACCCAATCCATTGCCGCAAGCATCACTCTCAATAGTGAAGGGTTTGGAAAAATCTGGCATCGCGAGAACAGGTGTACTGCACATAGCCTGTTTCAGTTGTTCAAATGCAGTCTCAGCAACAGGGGTCCAGGAGAAGGCATCCTTTTTTAACAGAGCTGTCAATGGTGCTGCAATTTTTCCGTAATCTTTGACAAACTTGCGGTAGTAGCCAGTCAACCCCAAAAAACCCCGAAGGCTCTTGAGAGTTTTAGGATGCGGCCAAGTTTTCATGGCATCTATTTTTGTAGGATTCACCCGCACTCCATGGTGTGCAACAATATGCCCGAGATACTCCACTTCCTCCTGGCCAAACACACATTTAGATAGTTTTGCACAGAGTTGATGATCAGAGAGAAGTTGCAAGACAAGCTCCAGATGATGGAGATGCTCAGCCCAAGTTTTGCTATATATGAGGATATCATCAAAGAAGACCAGAATGAATTTCCGGAGGTATGGTCAAAATATGTTATTCATCACTGCCTGAAATGTTGAAGGAGCATTCGTGAGGCCAAAGGGCATGACTAAAAATTCATAGTGACCATCATGTGTGCGGAAGGCAGTTTTAGGTATATCCTCCTCATTAACCCGAATTTGATGATACCCAGAACGAAGATCTAACTTGGAGAAAAAATGAGCCCCATGAAGTTCATCAAGAAGTTCATCAACAACTGGAATGGGAAACTTGTCCTTTATAGTGAGATGATTAAGTGCTCGGAAATCAATGCAGAGTCGCCATGACCCATCTTTTTTGCGAACAAGCAGAACTGGAGAAGAAAAGGAACTGGTACTAGGGCGAATAATACCTTGCTTCAGTAAGTCACGGACAAGTATCTCGATTTCGGTCTTCTGATGAAATGGGTAGCGGTAGGGCCTGATGTTGGGCGGAACACTGCCAGGAAGGAGCTGAATACGGTGGTCCTCTGGACAAGAAGGAGGTAATCCCACAGGTTCAGCAAATATACCAGAATACTTGTCCAAAATGTGTTGGAGATCGGCAGGAGTGCTAGAGACTGCTGATGGCTGCATCTGAATGGAATGGAGCTGAGCGATGACACCATGTGAATTCTTCTTAAGAAGTTTTTCCATACGGTGTGAACTGATGATGCTGAGAGACCCTGGTTGTAAGCCTTTCAAAGTGTGTTGGTGCCCCTCGGCTGAAAACTGCATCCAAAGTTCAGCAAAATCCCAGAGAATGGGGCCAAGAGTGCGTAACCATTGGGCACCCAAAACCACATCACAGCCACCTAAGGGTAAGGAAAACATGTCAGAGCGCATATTATAATCTCCAATAGAGAGACGCACATTGCGACATTTCCCTTTACAAGGTAAAGTGCCCCCATTGGCAATCATGACTTCAAAGCTAGAGCAGGGATGGATAAAGCAATCAGCCTGTTTGGCTATTCGTGGATCAATGAAGTTATGAGTGCTACCAGAATCAATGAGTATAGTAAGAGGGATCTTCTTGAAGAAACCTTGGACCCACATGGTTTGTGGAGTAGTGACTCCTGCCAAAGCATGGACAGATATCTCTGGTGGAGCTTCTGGTGAAGGAGGTTCAGGCTGGTGAGGCTCAACCTCATCATCCACTGTTTCCTGAGCATCTACATATTCTTCCAGTTCCGGTGGAGAATCCACATCCAAGAGATAGAGCTTTTGTTGAACACATCTATGGCCCCGAGACCATTTCTCATCACAATTATAACAAAGCCCTTTGTCTCGCCTGACTCGCATCTCTGTTTCAGACAAGTGCTTGATCGGAGTAGTTCTGGGAGCTGGTATGACTGGAGAGTTGTGAGAACCTGTATTTCTGAATGGAACAAAATTAGATCTGGAGCGTTGTAGAGCACTAATCTTGTCTTCCGCTAACTTAGCCAACCCAAGGGCTTCCATCATTGTAGTAGGTCGAAACATTTTGACTTCTGAGCGAAGTGCATCCTTCAGACCACTGACAAAAAAACTACGGAAGAATTCATCAGACAAGCCCTCTGTGTGATTAGCTAATTTTTCAAACTCTGTCTGGTATTCTCTTACAGTGCCTGTTTGACGCAGTTTAGTGAGTGCTCCTGTGAAATCATCAAAGGAACTAGGGCCAAAGCGCTCCAAAATGAGGGTGCACAATTCTCTCCACGTTGGGCCTACATTAGCCTTGATGTACCAACGGAACCATTGAAGAGCTTCATGTTCCAAATGAAAAGATGCAAGGGGGACTTTGTGGTTATCCAAAGTATTATGCAAGCTGAAATACTGCTCTGCCCTATAGATCCATCCAGTCGGATCAGAACCATCGAAGCGTAAAAAATCAAGCTTTGGTCCACGGAAATTGCCAGAAGAGGACCCAGTATCTCCTGAATGGTTTCGGCTCATGGCTGACTGCTGAAAGTTAAGACCCAGAATTTTGTCATCCAGATCTTGAAGTTTGGTTTTGAGGGATGCAATTTCCTCTTCCATGAGTTTTGCTCCTGTACGCGTAACAACCATAAAACAAGGTTTTTTTTTTTTTTTTTTTTTTTTTTTTTTTTTGGAATGGGTAGAAGATGAGAAACAAAAACTTTTTTAGTTACGGCAAACTTGGATTTGGGTAAAACTCATATAGGAAATGGGTGTTCGACGGGTGGTGGGAGACTATCTGGGGACAAGGGAAAAAGAAAATGAGGGTTTCAAGGGTAGGGAGGCGAAATGAGGCGAACAGTCCAAGAGGGATAAGGGAGCAAAATGAGGAATTGAATCTTGTGGCTCAGTTTGGTGGCGATTGGATGAGAGGTGAAAAAGATAGGGCAAACCCTAAAATTAGATAAATGAGGGATTTAGGGCTTTGATATGTAAAATTTGGGGTTGGGTCGCCAAGGAAGGATTATTGCAATAACAAGAGATATTAGAAGTGAGAGGAACCTGAAGGCCACGACAGAAAAAAAAAAATTGATGTAATTTCCACCCAGCGAGCCCAAGAGAGTGCTCTGATACCAGATGTGAAGAACCTCCTTATAGCAATATCGTGAGAATGCTCGAAATAACAGAATACAAAGTGATAGCAGAACTCAGAATGAATCTACTAATCGCAGGCCACTTCGAGGGGGTAACCTCCTTTGAGCAAGTTCAATACAATAAATTCGTCCGTGCCCATCAAGGGCCTCAACCTATTCTTATATACTGGGTACGATCTAGAAAAGTAATACTACCTATGCATGTGGGATAATAAAATATACTCACGGGACGACTTACAAAGCATATGCGTCCAACAACACTACTCTAACAAAATAAACAGAAGGAACACACAGGTTCCTAACAATATGTAAATTTTTTCTTTATTGTATTATATCTATATATATATATATATATATATACCATGCATAATTTAATTATATGTCTGTTTGTGTTGTCAATACCAATTTAGAGAACTTATATATACCTCTTATTTAGATGTCAACTGCAATTTATGCAAATTTAAATGTTAAATTGGATCGAACATCAAGATCTTGTACATTTTCACATAGTAAGTACATACAAATTATACATATATTTACATAGTTTAGATACCTCATATTAATTTATGTGTTTATTAACATGTGTTTTTGTTTTACAATTTTATTTTATAGGACCTCGTTTGAAGAGATATGTTGAACTAATTTTATATTTTGAGTTCACTACTATAAATATATCATTGACATTATCTTACATATATTGTGAAATATGTTTACAAACTAATTTAAAAATGAGAGTTTACTTCTATTTGAAAGTTCTCCTATTTTGTTCCATTACTTTTACATTCAAGCATGTGTAAATGAATATTTTTTTGAAGTTTCGAATTACTATTGATTGTAATATTAAAAAAAAGTCACTTGTACATGATAATTTAAAGATCATTACTCATTGTATTGATTATATGTTATTGTTATGCTGATAATTGACATGTATGTTTAACCATGTTAACCATGTTAAGTGAGAGGGAGGGAAGGACGAAGAGAGTGAGAGAGTCCAAGAGGTTTCCAAGAGGTTTCTAAAAGGTTTTGATGGATTATAAGGGTTCCTAATGGGTCTTAAGGGGAGATACAGAGTCCTACCAAGTCATAATGTGTGTTATAGGTTAAATAATAGGTCTTAATATATCTTAGTAGGGTGAAAAGGCCTTATTAGGTAATAATAAATGACACATAAGGACCTCTTATGATATATTTCTAGGTATTTTTATCGATATATATGTTAAGGGGACCTAGGGAGTCCTACTAGTTCATTATGCCTATTATAGGTTATAATAGGTATTGATATAATTACTAGCACATAATAATTTATGTAGGTTATAATAAGTCTTAGTATTAATTATTAGAATATAATAGGTCTTATTAGGTAATAATGACTCTTACATTACCAAACAACACATTAAGATCACTTAATATACATTGCTAGGTAGGTTATCCATAGATGTGTGTCTTAAGGGGACATAAGAGTCCTAATAGGTCATAATAGTTTTTATAGGTTCTAATAAGTCTTAATATGTATTATTACAATATAATATGTCTTATTAGGTAATAATGACTCTTACATTACCAAAAAACACATTAAGATCACTTGTGATAAATTGTTAAGTACATTATCCATACATGTGTGTCTTAAGGGTCCATAGGAGTCCTAATAGGTCATTATGTCTGTCATAGGTTATGATAGATATTGATATGTTTACTAGCACATAATAGGTATTTTTAGGGAATAATGAGTCTTAAATTACCAAACAACACATTAAGATCACTTATGATACATTTTTAGGTACGTTATCCATACATTTTTTAATCTAGTAGGTCAATTTTATTTGTATGAATCTCAATGCATAAATTTGATGTGATATTTATCCAATAATATTTTTTATATCAGTACTAATGCTCTATAAATAGTTAAAATATTGTTCATCTAGCATATATACTTACAAAATGTGTCATATGTTCATGAGTAAAATATGTCGGAATAAAGAAAATGGTTTGAATACTTAAAACATGATGAAAGATAATAATATATACTACATACACAAGCATGATAAGAAGCCATAAAAAATAGTACATGGTCTAACATACATCATAACATGATCTATGAAGTTAAAAAATACATATATAATATAGTTTTAACTATCCTAACACAAAGTGTATACATCATAAAAACACAATCTACAGGTGCCAACAAGACCTAATCTATCCGATTGGATGTCCTCTTTACTCCATGCAAAGAGGACTCAGATGGATCATCATGTGTAATATGATTCATCTTGTCATGTGGGACACCCTGTGAGGTAGATGGATCACCCTATGTAACATGAGGCACGTCTCATCATGTACATGCTTAATTGAAATGGGTTTCAAAATCTAGCTTGCAAATAAATTAAATATTCACTAAATAATAAAATAAATACCACATGAGATGGGTGTCCCTTAGTAACAGGACGAGGTGCACTATGAAAACTACCAAATGTACTAGTGGTGAGGTCCTGTAATTTACAATACATACATTTTTAAAATTTTATTTTAGAGCATAATGAACTATACATTATGTACATAAATCACAATACTAACCTCAAATGATGATGTATGTATCTCCATCTGGCTAAGTCTTGTGTTCTTAGCAATACTCATGGTGACATAGTCCTAAAATTATGGATACATAAAATTTTAGTTAAAATTATATATAAATGAATAATTACAAAGTACGCAAACTAAAAAGTACATAATTTGTACACTATATTTTTTATATACTATAAATTTAACATGTATATATATCATACCTGATTAATAGCCAAAATCAGAGATGTGTCTATAGGTATGCTAGCATGATGATCATAAGATGGAGTCAAAAATAGACTATATCGAGGCCTGTATGGATGAGTATGATATGTCTCCTATTCGTAAAATCAAAAGACATAAAATATATATACATGTGAGTCAAAATTGTTCAAATTATAAGTTAATAACAATGTACATACATAAAAATAGTACAAATTATTTGTCTTTAGTCAAAATTTCATACTATATGTATTTGAGGCTATGCCTCAGTGTAAATTGGAGCAGGACCTATACTAATAGAAAATTGTGTAGCTACGAACAATCTCTACAAAATTAGATAAAAAGAACATATGAGCACATTTCATTAAATTCAAGTTCGAATGTACATTTTTACAGTGTAATTCAAAGTGCATATCACATAAGGGACGACAATGTCTATAGGTCTCAGAAAGAGAGTATACTACCTCCTAGGAGGAACAATATCTTCCATCCTCTGTTATTTCAAAAGTAAAAATTAATATGGTTAATACAATTATACATGTATGTAGAGAGTAAATAATTATGTGTACTTTATATTTAAATTAAAATTAAAATTTTACCTACTGCTCTTGACTCTCTCTAGGCTCTCCTTGTTGCATGAGCTCATCAAATGATGACACATCTATCTCATCACTACCATCACCATGGGAAATGTATACATCATCATCAAAACTAGCACCCTCAGCATAATGTTCATCATGTGTTGCATCAAGATTGCTCTGGGGGCTTGTGCATATGCTTCCACAACTAGTACAAATATTTCCAAGTGGAGAAGCATATTTCACCTTCGTCCACTACTATACTGAATTTCCCAAAAGGGCACTGAAATGGGTAAGAGCAGATGAAACTATTCAATGATGGTGAGAAGCATGAACAACAAGCACAAGAAGAGGTACAAGGGGCTAACCTCACCTGTGGTTTCTCATTCTGTTGCTCAACTTTTCCCCACGCTTATCTTGAGGCATCCCTCCACCAACCCCTTGAAATTATTTCATATCAAAATAATTAGGTTTCAAACCCAACTCAAACTTAGCCCATAACTTCCTAAGGAAGTACATGGGCACCTCATGGTTAGCATGTGGTGGATGGTCAAATACCATCCACCACCACTCCCAAAAATGTGCTGCTATACGTGGATGTGTACACCACCTAATGGAAATGTGAGGCTTCTTCTCATTAATTTCCTCACCCGTCTTAGGGTTTTAAAAATATCTTTCAAAATTCCCTTTACCTATATTGAGGTTATAAACCTATCTATATGATAAGCCATCAGAATAGAAGGCACACATGCTTTCCCTCCACAATCTAAATGAATCAATGTCAAAATCCAAATGATGTATGGAGTGAATCACACCTTGCATGCTATCTGCAAGATGTAGTAGGTGAGGAGGGTGGGTCTCACGTCGAATAGCCTCTATATCATGTATGAGGTCATTAAAGTTATGCCTCATGGTCTCACAAAGCTCATCTGCAGTGGATGGTGGAGGTGGGGGTGGAGGTGGCGGTGGAGGTGGAGGTGGAGATGGAGGGGGTGAAGGTGGGGGTGTGGGAGGGAGAGGGGGTGCCAGTGGGTTCATCAAATATAATCTGCATATATATTTAAACAACATAAAAAATGACAAAATTACTATTTAATAAAATTTAAATCTAAAATATCAACTAGATATATAAATGGGTATATATTTATTAAAATAATATCAAATAAATAAATAAAGTTACACACTTAAGTCAAATTGAACATTAAATACTGAATTTAAGTCTAATCATAAAATAATACTCCAAAAAACTCTATCTAGGTTATTTCAAGTTTTCTTTTCTTAAAATAGGAGCCACCTAGCTAATTTTTCTTTCATGTACACTTGTTTTGTGACACTGGGGGATTGTATTCTCATTATGGATTATATGTTCATCTTAGGATCAAGCAAAGTTAAGATTATGACAAGGTTATGGTTTACAATTTTGTTATGTTTACGGTTTTCATGATGGCTAAGCTTAAGATTATTATAATGATTATGGTCCTTTAATGTTAGGGAACTTACCTAGGATTATGGTTTTAGTTAGAATTATATTTAGGTTTTAGATATTTGTTATGGTCCTATTGTTTAAAGGACATATAATAGATGGTGTTAGGATGAGAGTTAAGGTTATAATTAGAATGAAAGCTTAGAGATAAAATTATGATTAGTTTAAATTATTTATGATTGTATTATGAATCCTAAATATTATTCACTTTTTAATGCAAACTATAAGCCTAGATCATGTCCTAATGAACTAACACATGAACCCTGTCCCTAACCATATAATAATCCCAATTCTAATCATAAATACTTAAACTTCATAAATTATCATTTTTCTTAAAGTGTTTTAATGAGTTGCTAGATATAAACCTTAATCATAAATCTAAATATACTTATAAAATCTAAATTATAATAGTTTAGATCCTATTTATATTCTAGAATTGAATACAAATCCTAATACTAGATCCTAATATTAAATGTTAAATGTTAAACCCTAACTTTATACATGTAAATCATAGTTAAGGTAAAGATTAGGGTGTAACATTTAAACTTAATATTTTTATGTAGAATTAGGAGAAGGGCTTAGCATTTATGATTATTTTTAGGATAAAGGTTTACCATTTACGTAACTTAGTTAGTCTAAGGGTTAAGAATTTAGGATATAAAGGTTTAGGATAAGGGTTCTGACTTGACATAATTAGAATTTAAAAGTTAATTTCAAGGTTTAATATTTTGTAAATTAGGTGCATGCAATCAAAAAATGGATGTAATCATGTGAACTCAAGTCACACTAAATAAACCCTACGTGATGCTAGAAAGCTATAAAGTGTAATGAGATTATGATCTTGTAATATGGGTTAGCTCTTGAAAATGCCCATAATTCACTCAAAAGCACTTGCAAATCACCTAGAATGATTTTCATAACCTTATTACAAAAAATGTAGATATCTCAAAAGCCTAAGTTGATGACACATTTATTGAAATCTCTAGGAGTTCAATGGTTTAGATTCATTCTCCATGAGTAGTGGAGGTTGAATCCTTGATTGATCAATACATGATTAAGCTTTAATTGTGGGAATTAATTTTATTTTCCATTAGTGATGATATGGATAATTGATCATTTTAATTAATGCATTTAATTAATAGTTCTAGCCATAGGATTTAAAAACTTGATTTGATTAATTATGTTAGGATAAATTAATGAATCAATGCCCCTTTTTTAAAATATATTTTTTTAATATTAAATTATTCATGTTTTGTCATGGGCCTCTACAGCAGGAAGCCAAAGGAGACCCCACATACAAAGATGTCATTAGGGGACTCTAGAGAATATTGAGAGTAGCATAGTACTGGGTGATAGTCTAGACATAGGTGGTCATCTAAGATAGCAAGGTAATTGACCATGATAGGCAGATTGCATCTAGCTAACTTCTCAACTAAGGATTACACAAGGTGAGGCCACTTATCATAACTCTAGAGAGGCTTACTATTATGATGAATACTCCCTTAGGATATAAATTTTTAGGCATCTAGTGGAAAGAAAAGTTATTCACTTCTCTAGATATATTCTTAGGCATCCAAGGGTGTAGTCCCTCCTACTCGCATTGATGTTCCACCTCCACCTCTTGATGGTGAGGGAGGGTTATTTAAGTAGATGCCTGATTCGTTCTTCTCTTCTAATTTTTTTTATGATGTATCATTTTGAGACCTTGATATCAATGTTTAATTAGGTTTAGGATTAGGGTTCAATTTGGTTTACTTTTGTATTAGGTTTATGCTTAGGTTTCAATTAGGACAAGAGTTAATAAATTGAATTAAGTTTTAAAGTGCTAAATTTGGTTTTAGATATAGAATTATAGTTAGAGCTTTAAGATTAAAAACCAAAATTAATTCAAAAATGTTAGGTTTGAATTTTTTTTTGAAGTGTTTAATATATTATTGAGTTAGGTTTAAGTTTAGGGTGATTTGGTTTAGTCTTAAGGTCAATGTTTAACTTGGTTCAATCTTAGGGTAAGGGTTCAATTTGGTTAATGGTTGGGGAAAGGATTCAAGGTTAAATTTGGTTTCTACTATTAAGTTGGGATATATAATTAGGTTTATGATCTAGTTTTATATTCAATCTGGTTTAGGGTTACCCAGGGGTTAGTTTATTTTAGTGTTAAATATTAAGATATAATGCTTCAATATCACTCATTTTTTGATATTTTGATTATATCACCCCCATACATTGATAGTATATGCAATGAATGTTACAAATATTATTTGATCTCATTACATGTGTCATGGTAAAAAAAATTAGTTTATACATGAGATGCTCCTATATGGTGTTTTTCTTTTCTTATAGTATAGTGTTATATATAAATTTACCTAACTACCCATCTTGATTATCTATGATGGAGATGTAGTAAATGACATATCTCTATATGATCCTTTTGATATGATATGCATGGATAATATAATGAAATTTTTAAATCCTTCCTATGCAATAAATAATGTAATTAGATATGTAAATATTTTTAGATTCACATGTAGCACATGTAGATGTAGATATGATGCTCCTCTAGGATAATTTAGTTTATCATAAATGAGGTTACGATTATGGTTTGACATTTATAAAATTAGTACTTGGTTCTTAGGATAGTTATTTAATTATTTATATATTACCTAGTGTAGGTTTTAGCAAATTAATATTATGCTTAGGATGATAGTAAAGGTTATGATTAGAGTTTTGGTACAAATTGGCATTATAGTTAATCCTAAATGATGCCCAGCCAAGGGATCCAAAGAACTAATCAAAAGTTTTACTAAGAAAGCAATAACATACATACAATAATTTACATTTATAAAAAAACATAAGAAATTACATTCCTTGATGAGCACATTTACATTTCATTTTTAAATAATTATAAGTATTAAAAGTAAAATAAATAATGCATCCACATGAAAGAATAACTATTTGAGTTCAATCCATTTAAATAATATATACATTTGTTTTGAATGCCACTTGGAAAATTAATTCAAAATGCACAATCATCCACTATACATGTCATAGGGTATGAAAGGCTAAAAGAATATACATTTATAAAATAGTTTACATCATCCATTTTTGATCCATGAAACAAAGTACAATACAATTTAAGTAAAATTATTAAATACTAAGTTTTGTGTTTGGATCCCTTGGCGGGGTGCTATGTGATTAAGTACTTAGTTATATATGTTTAGGGTTTTATTGTACATAACTATATGGTTAGGTTGAGGTTATAGTTTAAACAATGAATTTACATCTAATCTAATCATTCAACATTGTAATAAATACATAAATTAAATACATTTCAAAACATCTAAAATAATCATTTTTTAAATGAACATTTACGAAACTATATTTTAATTAATAGATACAATAATTTAAACATATACTCATTAACAATGTAAATTTACAACTTTACCTATATTAAAACTGAAAAAAACAATAAATTAATGTACATATAAAATGTAAAACTGAAAAAAAAAAAGAAGAAGTAAAATAGTACAAAACATATTAAAATACCTATTATATCGAAGACAAGCAATAGGGGGTGGTCAGTAGAGCTGAAAATCGAGCTCTTGTGTGTGTCTCTAATTGGGCTCCCATTTTTGAAGTCATGAAAATGACTTCAAAAATGCCAAAATCAGGTTTAAATTAGCTTTTGAAATCTGGTACCCAATTTTTAAAAATCGAGTACCTAATTTATAAAGCCAGCAGGTACCCAATTTTTAAGCACCTTAGGCACCCGATCCGAGTTTTAAAAATTGGGTACTAGATTTTTGAATTGTGGCTCAAGTGCTCGAAGCATGAATTTAGAAATAAGTACCCGATTCTAACAAAATTGGGTACCCATTTCTAAGAAGTACAATTCCACTTATTTGACTTCTGCAGAATTGCAACCCAACTTCTTGTGGTCACTCCTTTACACAATCTCAAAAGAAGGATTAGAAAAGCTCTGATACCATGTAAGAACTCAAGAAAAATAAAAACTAATAAAAGAATCCAAGAGAGCTTAATGTGAAGAATGTTACCATAAACCAAATGAGTTTCCCAATGGATCAAGAAGAATGGAGACAAGATATTTTGAAAGGGGAAAGCAAAGAAAACCCTTTGTTTAATATTAAGAATGTGGAAAACAAGCCTAAGGAAGGAGAGAAGAGGAAGAAGGATTGTGGAGTAAATTAGCTCATTAGAATAACATCAAGAAGATGTAAAGAAGAAGTGTAGAAGAATGAGAGAGGCATATCTTTTATAGAGATGAGAAAGGATTTGCATGTGTAACTCCCATTTCTATGAATGCCACCATTCATAATAAGTGTGTGCAAAGTGTCAATATCCTCTTAAGGAGGATAAAATAATTTCCTTTATAAAAGAAATTACAAAAAAAAAAAGTTATCCTCACATGTGTACTAAAAGATAAAATACATAAGGGATACCTTGGTTTATCCCATTTAATAAATAAATACAACCAAGGAAAGATTACTGATTCTAATAGTTTTACACCATCTGTATCTTCGACTTCAATTTTTTGCCTTTTTGTACCTCCTAATTTGAGTAGTGTAATAAAAAAGCACTCATGTAGATCACAGTCTTCTCTACCTGGTCAAGTTTCATTACCATGGGGGTTCTTCACATCAGTAGTACTTTTGATAAGTGTTTGCAACTTCATTGAGGTGTTCTTCAAGATTAGCGTTGTTCCTATTCTCTGGAACAATCCTCTAGTTAGAGGCTTCTGTAGTCCTTCACTAGTTTTTCATCTATCTCTGTTTGAAGTAGAGTTTTTTCCATGAGGTTTTCTCTATTTCTCCTCTTTATAGAGATTTGTTTGTAATTGGGTACCTAATCAGGCCTTTATTGCTGGGACCCAAGTCTACTTTGTAGTTTTTTATGCTACATTATCGCTCATCTTAAGGGGGGTGTTAGAGTTAAGGTTTATAAACTATTACTCTTAAATAGTAAAGATGTTATCCTTTACTATTACCTTCTTAAGATTCTCTTTATTTTACATAATAATATTTAATTATTATTAAATGTTATTCCAAGGGGTGGATGACAAGGTTGGCTCTTCAACCTTGCCCCTTGGTAAGAGGTTGAAATCCTTTATAAGGATGTCTAAACCTTGCATTTTGTAACACTTCCAATACATTTGAACATATAACATTGTAACATTATAATGTTCATTTTTTCTCTTAATACAATTTCAATTTTTTGAGAGCACATTTTTGTTCATGCTCTAGATTCTTCCTTGTAGCTTGTATCTTGTTGTGGGATTATCATCCTGGCTCCTACAGAGTTGTTCTTCACCAACTCTAATAATAGGTTCTAAGAAAAGTCAATGCAAGAAGAGAAGAAAATTAGATGGAGCTAAGCAAAGTGAAGTTTATGTGTATGTCGAGTGATATAGTTTAAGTCGAGTAAACTTTAGTTTGTGCCAATTTGTTAGTGGATGTTGAGCAATGTAGTATGTGTCGAGCATCAAAAGTAAGTTAAATGTTGAGTGACAACATGATGAGAAAGATCATGAATTTTATGAATTTGAGCTGACAAGGTTGATTTCTTCAATGGTGTGAACCATGTGGAAGATAATCTTGATGAGTTGGTGGCACATAATTCAAGCTAAACCATTTTGAGTCGAATTCATGGAGGATTGTGAAGTAAGTTCTAGAGGAAGCTAAAATAGAAAGATGGTTAGATTCAATGAATCCTACCTAAACATAGAATGGATGATTGTAGTTGAGTGACAAATTATCTAAATTCTCTTGATAAGGGGATACAAGGCATGAAGCAACTATTGGCATATGCGAGAAACCAAGGAAGACAAGGAGTCTAGGGTGTTGTTTCATATGGTGGCCAAATTATAGAGTCTACAATTGGCATGAAAAGTAGAAAGACTTAAGAGGATGAATGCTTGAAGGGTGAACAAGCTATCAGAGCTGAAGTAAATGAAGCCAAGCAAAATGGACGACTAAATAGAGATATGTAATCTACAAAGTGAGTTGTATTTTGTTATCAGATCAAGCCATACTTTGACTCTCTAATAATTGTTTTAGTTTAGGTAAAATCCTTTGGATTAAGTTTGACCTGACAATCATTTGTAAATCCTTTAACTAGGTGAAATTATAATGGAATGATCTAAAGTCCTCTAACAAGGCTCACTCCTAATAGAGTGATTGAAATCCTTTAGCCAAGTTAGATTTAACAGTGTGTATTTTAACCTTTAAAAGGGTTAGCCTTTTACAAGGCATCAACTTATAAGAGTGGGAATTAGTAGCATGTCATTGGTGGTTTTTCCCAAATTCGGCTTCCACATAAAATCCTAGTGTCATATGTTTGAATGATTCTATTATGTTTCATGTTTACATTTTAGGAAAGTGAATTTGACCTAGCAAGTTTAAGTTTTGATTGATCTTATGGATACATCCAAGATACACAAGAAAGAGTTATATGTATGAGTTGTGTTAAGAACTAAAAATTTTAATTGGGATTTTTGGACCTTGGATAACTGATTCACCCCCCCCTCTCATTTATTCTAAACTATTTCAACATTTCCAAGCCAAAATATGAGCATTGGTTTGAAATCTAGACTTCCATGTTTTTTTCACTCAAATTCCACCACAACCTTACCCCCTACTAGGTCGATAAGTCATCAAATATATTCAAATATAGTTCTAGTTTTCCAAATAAAGCTACCGACAAGTGAATCCCTATGTAGAATGAATAAGTTACTAAATAGATTCAAGACTTTCTTGATATATGACTAATAAGGACAATAATTAGCCTTTCTGGTGTCCTAATAGTTATAGCTCCTAAAAAGGATGGTAGATGGATGTTATGCACATATTCAAGATCTATTAATAGGACTATAATTTATTATAGTTTTGCTATGTCTAGAATTAAAGAGTTGTTAAATTGTTTGGGCGGAGAAATGGTCTATATCAAAATAGACCTTAAAAAAAGTTACCCTCAACTAAGAATCTAGTAGGAGATGAGAGGAAAATAAATTTTAAGACTAATGATGAATTATATGATTGGATGGTTATTCCTTTTGGACTCTCTAATGGTCCTAGTACCTTCATGAGACTTATGAATGAAGTCTGAAAACCCTTTATTGGAATATTTGTTGTAGTTAATTTGGATAATATACAAGTGTTTAGAAAAACTAGAGAAGAGAATTTAATGCACTTAGACCAAGTTCTGAAAAGGCTACATGTAGAGAAGCTCATGATCAATTAGGAGAAGTGTGTTATCTTTTAGGAATAACTACTATATATTTTCTTTGTGATATCAATTTTTTTTAAAGGATGAATCTAGATAAGGTAAGCAGAATTCTAAGTTGGTAAACACCTAAAATGTTGGGATATGTCAAACGCTTTCATGGAAAATCAACATTCCATGGAAATTTTATTAGAAACCTTAGTGACATATGTGCCCCCATCTTATAAACAATAATTGGAGGACATAAGTATATAATTTCAAGGACTCCTAAAACAAAAGAGTCATTTGAGTTATTATAGAAGAGGGTAAAAAAAAAACCTGCACTTGCATTTCCCAATTTCAACAAAATTTTCACTATTTTGTGTGATGCATCTAATTTGGCTATAGGAGTAGTTATGAGTAGAGAATTAGTACCTATAGCATTTTTTGGTGAAAAAAATGATTAAGGCCAAGAAGAAGTACTTCTCTTATGATTTTTAACAATATGATTTATTCCAAAAACTTAAAAAGTGGAGATATTATCTACTAACAAAACAATTTGTTGTGTTTACTAATAGTCAGACCTTGAATTACCTAAACAATCAAGACAAGTTGATCCATAGGCACATGAAATATGTAGATTCAATCCAAGCTGACACATTCATCATCAAACACAAAAAGGAAAAAGCTAACAAGGTAGTTGATGCACTAACAAGAAGGGTCCTTACTATACAAGAGATAAAATTATGAGCCATAGGGATTAAAGCACTCAAAGAAATGTAAAATTATGATGAAGACTTCAAGAAGCTTACAAGGATTTCAATGAACTCTTAAACTCTTATCATAATGAATTCTCCAAATATTTTATACATGATGGCTTACTACTCAAAGGGGGATGAATTTGTGAACCTACATGCTCTATGAGGGAAAGCATAATAAAAGTGAAGCAATGTGGAAATCTAAGTGGAGACTTTGGTTTAGACAAGACCTTAGAATAGGTTAGAATATTTTACTATTGGCCTCAGCTTCAAACTAATGTTAGAAATATGTAGAGGGATACATTGTATGTCAGATACCTAAGGGAAAAACCACTAATACAAGTCTATACCAAATACTACCTATTCCATCTAGGCCTTGGTAAAGTATTTTAATGGATTTTGTCATGTGATTTCCTAGAACGAAAAAATGTTTTGATGATATTTTTATATTGTAGATAGATTTAATTAAATGGCTCATCCATACCTTGAAAATGCACAAGTGATGCATATAATATTGAATAAATGTTCTTCAAAGATATAATAAGAATTCACGGTGTAGCTCTCAACAAAGTATTAGATAGAGATGTCAAGTTTGTGGTACATTTTTGGCACACTTTGGAAGAAATTAGGCACAAATCTATCATTTATGTATGCATATCATCATGAAATGGATGGAAATGTTGAATTTTTTAATAGGTTATTGGGAAATTTGTTAAGATGCCTTGGTAAGAAACACGATAAAAAATGGGATAACATTTTACCCCAAGCATAATTTTCCAAAAATGATTCAATTAATATAAGAACATGGAAGAGCCCATTTCACATTGTATATAGTATGCACCTAAGAGGGATACTAGAACTAAGGAATATACAAACAAGTGAACCAATCAATTCTTATGGAGAAGAGTTTACAAAAAGGAATAAGGAGACCCTAAAAAATTTTGCACACCAATACAAGGAACAACATGATGAAAATAGAAGGATATACAATTTCAAATAGGTGACTTGGTATGGGAAAATATCAAGAAAGAAAGATAATCAAAGGGAAAATCAACTAAATTTTTCATGAGGAAACTAGGTCCTTGTAAACTACTCCAAAGATATGGCCCACATGCATACAGAATTGGTCCTCCTTCAAAAATAGGTCTATCTCCTACTTTAATGTTGCACATTTGACCCCATATAAGGGGGATAATGTTCAAGGATACAATAGGTTCTCTCACACAAGAAACTCTTTATTAAGGCTTATCCATCACAACAACCTCTTAGTTTGGATATGATACTAGACACTAAATTTTCCAATAGGACAAGGAAGAATATCTACAAAGAATATTTGGTAAAATGGCACAAATTGTACCTAATAGTGAACTAGTCTAGATGGATAAGTTAGACATCAAGAAACATGGACGTACCCTAGAAGAACTTATCTCAAGTGGAATTGAGATTAATTATCCTAGGAAGTATCATGCAATAGAAACCCTATAAACATGAGATTTTGTTGTTTGGGTGAGTACACCAAGTTGGTCTACAAAAAGGTGGACACCCAAACAAAAAGCCAAAAAATCTCAATAACCTGATCAAGTTTTCAATAACCCAATCGGGTTATTTAAACATCAAATGCAAATCAAGCTTGGTATCTAAGCCTTCCCATTATAATTTAAAAACCTGAATAGGGTTTTTTAATTTATATCTCTTAAAACCTAATTGGGTTTTAAGATATATAAACTATTTCTACTACATGCATTTAAGGGCATTTTTATACCCTCAAATGACAATAATAACATGGATTAGAGAGTAAGAAGGCAAAATCCACTTGGGTTTGTAAGGAAAAGAGGATTTTTTTTTGCATTTTCATCCATGGCGCCCTACAAATTAGGTATGTCTTCATTCTCCTTGTCATTTATGTATTTTTCTATCATATTTTGTAATGTGGTTTTGTAATTTGTAAGATTTGTAATTTGTTTGAACATAATTTGAATTTTATTTAATTTTTTATTTTTAAATATTAGATGCATTAATGAATCCAAGAAAACAAGGGAAAGGAAAAAGACCACTTCTTGCAAAATCAAGCCCTCGACCCATAGTTGCACAACCACAAAACCTTCCACTCAATGTTCTCATTTAACAACCATGACCACCTATAAACCCTCCACACATACCATTACATCATTTAAATACTACACAAGAGGACCTCATAAACCACCTTACACAAAATAGTGCTCACATTACCCAAATGGTCAATAGGTTGTGGTCATTTACACTTTCTCACCACTCAACCCTAGCTAATACACTTGAGAAAATGGCCCAAAATGCAAATTGGGAATCTAGGGAGGCTATGAAATGAGGTTCATTGAGGGATAGGTAGTGTACATTTTATTTTGATGGGTTATCATATAAGGAAGTGAAAGATAAGGACATAAAGAAAGGTACTATATGTTCTCTTTTTACTGATCTTATATCTAGTAACTCTTATTACACACAACCAAAAAAATTCCTATTCATTAGTGCACTCATACTAGGATGAGATAATATTTTTATAATAGGTGGTATATGATTTTTGACCTACCACCATGTAATAATTATGAGGCACCTCTATATTTTTTGAGAAAGCTAGACTATGAGTTCATCCTTGGTGAGAAGCCAAATAACTTTGACATTCATGAGTTCCAAGGTAGAGGGAGAGGCTCTATGTAGGATAGATCTAGGGCTCATAGGGTGGTACCACAACATGAGAGGAGACATACAAAACAAAAAGAAAACCTCATTGTGCTCCCAATTGTAAAGGAGTCTATTGATTTACAAATTCTTCATGCAACTGCATCATTTATAGATGTTATGATTGACCATGGCTCATAGTTAGGTGGTTTTTCTTCATCTATGACACATCAACCATTATTAGATACACCTTTAGGGACATCACACCCTACAAAAGATCCATCATCATCATCTATGGAACCTTGAAAATTATCAGATGCACCTTTAGGGTAACCAAAACCTATGAAAGCTACATTAGTATCACCTGCACCACCTATGTCATCCTTGCTCATGCCACCTACATCATCATCACATACGTCATTATAGTCTTCCAGGTCCAATCAACTTATGTTATTTTTCAATGCATCAATGATGAGATGGACATTGAGGCATCTCAAGATAGAGTGTCATCTCATCCATGTGCACATTCTAGTCATACTTTTTATTCATACAGAGGTGGGGATTCCACACTCATAGATGAGTTGATGATGATGGTCTTTGGCGGAAAAGAGACATAGGTTTTTTTTTTTGAGTTTTTAAATTATATTATTTAATCACCTAAATATCATAAAATTAAATATATTTTTATTTTATAGAGCACTCTCAATTGATATGTGAACAATATGCAATGTAGGGTGTAGCAAGCAGTACTAGAACACCACATAGTACTTATTCTGATAGAGGTACGAGGATAGGAGAAAGAACAACTGAGGTAAAGTTTTTAAATTTTCTTATAAGAACAATAATACATTGGATTTTGTTGGTGTAAATAAGTATTTACTATTTACACTTTACTTAAGTTTACTTAGGTCAATGCATTATTTTATTATTTGTTAAGGTGAGACACTTAGGAGTTTGTGTACTCTCATGAGTTGTCATGTTGACAACACATAAGTACACAACTCTATTTCAGCACATGGTGTCTACAACATTGGAGTTTGCATTATTCACTGAGTTGTCATGTAGACAATGCAATTATCAACGCTCCCTTTTTAGCACATGTTTTCTACACCATTGATTTACGTGATACACCATTCTAAGCTTATCCTCACATCATCACACTTACTTCTGTACTTAGTAGAGGATAACCCATATCTGGTGGACATGTGCCTAGTTGTATTACTTATCATGTTGCTGACTTCTATGCATTCTAGAAGATCTCCAAAGGCCTTTATATACAGGTACTCCTAGTGTACTCTGTGTTGGTGAACAGATTGTCTTTTTGACTATTTAACAAATTTGTTCAATGACCAAGGTATGGAAAACACAAAATGTTCATAACAGTTGAGAAAACCTCATGTTATTTTATTTCCTCTCTATATTTTAAAGGTACATCTTCCTTGTGAAATTTTCAATGAATTCAAAATTATCTTCAGACTTTTACCAGAAACTGCATAAGGGTCTCTCACGTACTCCTAGGTAGTGAGGTAAGAACCAAATTGAACAACAAAAAGGGAACATTCATCTAACTATAATTCTATAGCACATCTATTTAGGAAAAGAATAACATCACAAACTAATATTAATCACTCGAACAACCTTAATTGAAATGAACTTACAGCAAGCACAACAATAGATTTCTTGAACCAATAAACTAAAGTTCACAAAGTAACAATTATTTAAACACTTTGAGCGCCAAGTTTCTAAGCTGAATCCAAGATGATATATATGTATATTAAACTTATTTCATACACACAATCATTCAAAAATAAAAACATACATATACTATCTTTCAATTACTATTTAAAATTATCTACTTATTAAAGTTTCTAACTATCTATTTCTAACCCCTTTATATGTTCAATACCCTAGAATTTATAGTTTTCAATACAAATTTGAAAGGCCTCCATCAAAACTCAGCCATTTTGGTTAAATAAGAAACAATTATGAACAAGAAAGTAGTTATAAAAGAGGTGTCAAAATGTAATTGAAAATGACTATCTTGCTCAAGCCTCATCACTAGTTTTTTCTTCTTTGCCCACAGTCTGACGCACCAACTTCTAGCTTCTAAAAGTGTTCATGAACTCTTGCATTACATGGGAATATGGATTCTTCATAGTCCTACACATGTCCTTTTTTCATTTTAACTCCTTTATCTTTAGACTCTGACGTGGCATGAAGTTCTGGTTGAGACATAGCATAGAATCTATACTCGCCAACATAGTGAAGTCATTGGTGCTTGGCAATTCATTATCTCTAATCTTATCAACAACTTCATTGAATCTTTCAACCAATGTCTCAAAATCCATATTTCCATCCTCGAACTGCAGGATTGAACTGCCTCACAATAGGTGTATCGTAGTCATGCACTAGGCCCTGCTTAGGAATACTATATTCAAACTAAGGACTATTTTCCCCACCATGAGGTGCATTTAATCTTATCAACTTAGGGACATATACTTGAAATGGTCGGCATAGTATCTACACTAGGTTTCTTAATGAGTCACTAAGCTTATGCTATAGGAAAGTAAAAAACTTAACTCTATAATACTAGAAATACAATGAAAAAGATAGCAAATATTCCAACTTGGCTCATTTACTAAAACTATTCTCACATATGTTGTAGGAACATTCATAGAGTGTGATGCTATAGGAAGGAGCTTACTACTTCTACTTAAGCTACTATGAATGCTTAAAAATAAATCTATTCTATCCTAATCTAATCCACCTTTTCACACTAGTGAAAGAAAACTTCAAACTAGAGATTTCCAAAAACTTTATCTAGGAACTATGACTCAAAAATGCTCCTAGCTTGACACCATCCCTGGCAACGGCACCAAAAATGAACCGCATCATAATAGATGTATCATATTCATTCACTAGGCCCTTCTTAGGAATAATATATTCAAACTAAGGACTATTTTTCCCACCATGAGGTGCATTCAATCTTATCAACCCAGGGATGTATACTTGAAATATTCGGCATAGTATGTGCACTAGGTTTCTTAATGAGCCACTAAGCTTATGTTGCAGGAAAGTAAAACACTTAACTCTATGAATACTAGAAATAAAATGAAAAAGAAAGCAAATATTCCAACTTGGCTCATCCACTAAAACTGTTCTCACATATACTACAGGAACATTCACAGAGTGCAATGCTATAGGAAGGAACTTACTACTTTTACTTAAGCTACTACGAATGCTTGAAAATAAATATATTCTATCCTAATCTAATCCACCTCCCAAGTGGGCCCCCTTGGTCAGCTTCTCTAAACTACTAATACATGATAGAGGCCAAAATTATTACATCCAATTTAGAAATTCATTACATAACATAGAACTATAAAAACACAACTGTAAAAGTTAACAATCTATTCTCAAAAACTCTTTTCCTTCTTGTTTGCTAAAAACTTAACACACTAGGGTCGATTCCTACATATATATGAGATCAACAATTTATTCCATAACAGAAAAGTAAATGTCCTAGCTTTAAATCTGTAGAAGAGAAAATAGGATGAACAACTAAAGGCAGGAAGAAGAAATAATGGCTTAAGGCAGGAATAATAAAATTTGAACATCGGCTCACCATAGAGTAAATGCAAAGAAGGTAATGAGTCTTCATAGTTCCTCCTTACTTTCTGATATGTCTTCTAGAACCATTACAACTTTCTCCATCATGGTTGCTCCTTAGTGTTCACTTCTCCTTAAATTTTGTTGATGCTTAGCTTTTGAATTCCTCCAATAATCTTTTAGTCTTCATTAATAGGTTGGTTATGAAACAAAACATGTTTGTAAATGAACATTTATCAAATTAAATTCAAACATAAGAAGACACATTTTGATAACTATATGAAATACTACATACTATGTATAATATTAGCAAAAGATGGCATAGTTTCTACCCCCATAGGTTCATCAGAGGTTCAGTAATCATAGGTTCACAAGTGTTTTAACAAAAATAAACAAAGTATAAACAAAGTATCTTAAACATCATAAAATAAAGGCAAATTTTAGTCTCATCATCTGCCCTCTACCAAACTAATACTTTTCCTCAAGCATTACACTTCCTTGTTAGAGACCTGAACTCTCCAATTTCTATTATTCCCTTTCTGTTACTCTTAAAAGTGTAGTAAAATCCTCTAGTTCTCTCCCACACTTCTCTTTGATGATCTTCCTGCAACTTATCAAGTCTATCAACATTTATATCATACAATGGCCACAAGAATAGTGGAGGTTGCATTATTAAGGGGCACTACAACTCAGGTCTTGGCTGCTTCACTAATTCTAAATCTTTTGGTACTCTGTGAAAAGCTGCTTCCAAGTTAATAGGGCTATGTGGTTCTGACTTCTTAAGAGATTCAGGTAGTCTACCCTACTCCTTACACTGGTCATGGCTCTCTGAAATGAAAAGTAGGGAAAAATTTCATATTCAGCATAAATCTTAGTTATGACATCAAAGACCTTCTCCCTTACTTTTAGATTCCTCTTTCCATAGGTCAATGTAAACCAGTCCCTGATCATTTCATCTGGCTTGCTACTTTTTGCTCTCAAAGGTAAAGGTTGTGTTCTCTCCTCTTCTCTATAGTCATTCAACTACGTATCATAATTCACTTTATTGGACATCCATGACATGAGGGCTTTCAAATGTACATCTCCTATGTAAAACAAAAGATTCCATTCAAACTCTGAAAGAATGACAAAGTTATGAACATATAATTCACACAATAAGTTCTGCTGCCATGGTGGCAGAGTTTGATACACTCCATAAAATTCTTGTGCTAGCTTAGTTAGCTAGCTTAAGGGCATGGTCTATGCACTACTTTTGGCTTTCTAGCTGTTCTTTTAATTCTATAATTTATTTAGTTTGAGATACTATAATCTTATTCATCTTTTTCTTTTCTTCTTACCATAATGCCTTAGCAAACAAATACTATCCATACAATTGAAAGAGGAGTTTCTGCAGGGTGATTGTACTATTGTCTTCTTCTTGATCTCTTTTTCTCTTTCTTTCTTCCTACCATAAATTTTCTACTAAACCAATGATCCATGGTGATCTATGTGTAACTAAGGTAGTGTTTGGATCAAAATATTCAAGAACTTTCTCATCCCTATGACTAGAAATGTCTAGTAAGTCTCCTAGGGTATCATTGAAAGTTTCTTTAATTTCTTCCCTATGCTCTACAATAAGATTATTAGGAGTTATTTTAATCTCAGGATGCAGGGGAGAATTATCGAAAACAATTTGCATAGGAAATTTTGTGGTGGATGTTTTAGATAGAATAGGATCCTTAGAAACTTGCCCTCTTATTCTAGGGCTTCTTCATATAGGGGTTTCTTCCTAAGTTTGTGATGTCCCCTTCTAGCTAGAGACATCACTTTAGCTGGAGATTAGCCTATCAGAGACCCTCGTAGGCTAATAAGATTGGATAGAGGGTCACCTTGGTGTGGAGATCCTCCAAGGACCAGAGCAGAGTACTCTTCTAGGTTGCCAGAGTTTGTTTATGATGAGTTTTCCTTTGAGTTTGGCTTGGTCAGGCTATTTTTAGTAGTTTTGGAGTTATAAAGATAGACCCCTGCTATTTTTAGAAAAAGGGTATGGTCATATGCAGTTCTATCATGTTAGCTCCTAGTCCAAATGACATTCAAAAATGTTGAGTAATAATGGAGATATTAATGTTTATTTAGTTAAAATAAACATTATTGGTTTTGAGCCTATATTGTTAATTTATAATATATAACTTAAGTGAGGGTCATGATATCATAAAAGGGGCCATCGTTTCAATTAATTGTGGGTCCAAGCTTATGGAATAATTAAAAGGGGTTTTCTAAGTTTTAATGTAATAACATTTTTTATGTTATTATTATATCTTTTATCCCACATTGAGTGTGGAGACTCATTCTGGAGTTGAGGAGTCCTTATAAACAAACCTTGTCTTCCTTCAAGAGGAGGTTATGAGAATTGCTTAAAAATTTTGCCTTGTGAAATTTCTTGAAGTTGTGGCAACAAGGGTTTCTACAAGTTTAAGAAGAATTCAGACTATGGAGAATGTAGTATCTTCAGAGTTGATGCAATTTGAGGGTGTGAAATATCACTTGAATTTTGCCTGTGAGTTGACTTCATTCTGGAGTCAATATTGTGTTTCAGTAGGGAAAAAGTGGATGAATCTATTTACAGGTTGGAAGGGGTTATAATAGCAGCTACAGTGCTGTGAACAGTACAACGCTACAGTGAATTAAAAATTAGAGATTTAATATTGTGGTTTTTGATAGGCGTTGCCCAAGGAGGAAGCAATCAGTAGCGTGGTTGCGTATCAGAGACAAAAATCAGGTTTTTTTCAAGTATTAATGATGATGTTTTTTTTAATGTATGCTTCCAGCAATAAGAATTGTACAAACATTAGGAGCCATCTGAATAAATGAATTTGATTAGCATTATAATCAGATTTGAGTTATAATTTGAGGTAGATTAGTTTTCAATATTTGTATTTTCTTTTCATCAACTCAAAACCCCAAAAATAGCTTAAAACATTCAAAACAAACCAAAAACAATTATTACACCCAGGGAAACAAACAATGATCAGCGTAGAGCCTATTTGGGGTTCTTACAAAGTTACAACATTTTTCCTTCTTTTCCCCTTCAGTGTCTCTACTACAGGATCAATTGTTGCAGGACCCTTCTTTGTTCTCTTTTGTTTTACAATTGTAGGCTTGGTTCTTGCTGAACAAAATTTTCTTCTGGTAGTTTACATTTCCTCTTAGCCTTTCTTGTAGTAGGTTTAGAAATTTCTTGTATAGGTTGAGGCACATTTTCTTGAACAGGGGCATTTTCTTGTTCATTTCCTTGAGTCTTTTTAGTTTCAACTTCTTGAGTATTTTGTTCTGCAAGCTCACTAGTGGGAGCTATGTTTTCCTCACTATGCTATTCCCTAGGGCTAGCTTGGGGTTATAGGGTTTTAAGTTGCACAAATTCATCTCATGTTAAAGGGGATACATCCCTAAGAGACCTCTCTATTAACAACTTAATTAAAGCATGGTGAGTAACAAAATTTCCTTTTCCTATTTGAGTCTCCTCCACACTAATGCAAAGAATATTATACAAGAAATTCAAAATATTCATAGCAAGGTTATGCCTTGCACAACTAAGTAGCTTGAAATGATGTGCATGCAGGTAAGAAAATATGCCTTCACAAGTAAAATACCTAATAATGTGTATCATTAATTTAGGGTATGGTGGTGGAAATGGAAACCTCTTTCATCCTTTCATGACATCCAATTGAGGGTCATCATCTAGTCTTGTAAATTGGCCTCTTGCTGACCTAGCATCATGTGTGCTTAGGTAGTGTTCTCCAACTGTAGGTAACCCAGTTACCTCAGTGATGCACTCCTCTATTGCAACTACTATCAAGCCCCAAATAGAAGCTTCACCCTTGTCGAATGTCTTGGTAAATTCTATAGCTGCATCTTTATCATATGTCATTAAGCTCAAGAAATACCCTAGCCATCCACATGCATTGAACCTTCTCATACCTTCTACATCTGAGAGCAACACAAAGTGTTCTACTGGCTCTCTCCTTTGCAAATTCCCACCCATTTTCTTAGCACTTCCTCTGTTACTCTATTTTCTCCCTTTTCTAAATTTAAGCTTTAGACTCTATGTTATTCCTTAGATTCATCACACGTCTTTGTTTTAGGAAGCAATTAATTATCATAACAAATTGTTATGTACAATAATTAAGCTTTGAATGAAGGTAAATCATAAGTTTGTGTGGGAATTGTCCAAAAATAGGGTTCAAATGATGAAAAATTTAAAAATAGGTCACATCACAGCTTGACACAGCAAAAATTATTCAAACATAGGGAGTACAAAACCTCACTTTGCGTACTTATGGAAATAAATTTTATCAATGAAGGGTAATGCAAAGATTTAGAAAATCATCACGGATAATTAGACATGCCATTGGATAGTATGACCTTCCTTGCCCCTTGCTAATTTTAGACAAGTGTCCTCACTTGTCAAACTAGTATGGGTGAGTGAATGGCATAAATTGCCATTATATATATCATGCAGTATTAAATATAATTGTCAAAATATGTGGACGTATAAATGAAATATAATTTAAAAATGTTATACCTGTCAAGCTGATTGTCACACATACCAAAAAGGGTGGTAAAAATAATATTAGTGGCAGCATCCATTAGCATTGTGTAGAATTTATTGAAAACATGGAAAATTTGATGACACAGAAAGTGGGTGGATGGAAGATTAAAAAATGAGATGGGGCAGGTGTGTGGAAGATAAAGATATGGGGTGCAAAGAAAAAGTGAATAGAAAAGTGAACTTTATGCAAACATAAACTTATTACTATGAGCATGCAAACTTAAAAACTAATGTTGAAGAGCAATAGTCAGAAGGTTGGCACCTTCAACTATAGGAGGAGGTACTTGAGTTGTATTTGAATCCAGTTGTTGTAATTTCTATAGGAAATTGGCTTTTGTTTGTGGTTATGTGTATAACTTGAGTCAGTGACCATTGACTAACAATTTGGAAGGCACCTAATCAATTGTGGTTAGTTCCATAGCTCTATTCTCAAAGATATGACTGATTTCATATGGTCCTAACCATCATGTTTGCAGCTTCTCTAGCATATCCTTGAATTGGGAATCATATAATAATGCCCAATCACCAACATGAACTTGTTTACTGATAATATGAGAATCATGCCATTGTTTCCTTTCTTTTTGTACTAGTTTATTATGTTCTAATGTAGCTTTACACATCTCATCCAAAGAGATAAGGTGTAGAAGACATTCTCTTTGTGCTATAGGAAGTTCAATATCCAATGCCAAGGCTATCTTTAGTGTTTTATGTTCAAATTCAATTGGAAGCATCACCACCTTTCAATATAGGAGTTCAAATGGTGTGAATCATGTAGTAGTCTTCCAGGTTGTTCTATAAGCCCAAATAGCTTCTTGCAATCTGCTGGTCCAATCCTGATGGTGCAAATGGACTATTTTTGTTAGAATATTTTCTAGCTAATGGTTTGTAACCTCTCCTTGTCCATTATCTTGTGGATGATAAGGACTAGATTTCTAATGCCTGATGTTATACTATTTCATAAATTTTGAGACTAGATTAGAAGTAAATTATGCACCTTGATCAGTGACTAGCTCTTTGGGTAAACCATACTGAGTAAAAACCTCTTCATATAGGAATTCAACAACTTTTTCATCATGGGCATGCTTCATAGCCTTAACTTCAACCCATTTTGGTAGGTAGTCAGTGCACACCAGAATATAGGACTTCCCATTAGATGGAGGATCAATTGGACCAATGAAGTCCATTCCCCATTTGTCAAATGGTGTTAATGCCATTTGAGGATTGAGAGGAATTTCATCTATTCTTGTTGGTCGACCCATCCTTTGACATTGGTCACACTTCCTTTTATAGTTGACGAAATCCTTATGAAGTGTAGGCCAATAATAACCAGATGTTAGAATTTTGAAAGCTGTTCTTTTGGCTGCAAAATGTCTTCTGCATGGTTCATAATGACATGCACATAGAATTTCATATGTCTCATCTTCTCTTACACATCTTCTCATAACTTGAAGATATCATCCCCTCTTGAACCAGATGTTTTACAATATTCTTTATAATTCTCTAGAAATAGAGCTTGCATTTCATCCCAAGTTCCTACTACATTGGCTCCTAAGCCCATGAACCATCATAGAGTTGATTCTTTCAATGTTGTTCGAAACAATTTAAGCTTATGGGCATCAGTGTTGTAGTCAAAACTACGATAAAGTGTGTCAAACTCAAATAGGAAAGTATTAGGGTCTTTTTTTGTAAGGCCATAGAACTTTGGAAGAGTAGTGGGAGGTATGTTCTTGAGATTGGCTTTGGTTACAAGACTTGGAAATGGAAATGGAAAAGTAGGTTGTACCATAACTGGAGGTATTAAATTTTGAGGTTGTTTCTGAAAAGGGATGTTGGGCACTAGATGATTAAGAATTGGTACATTAAGGGTAGTATTATCAAGAAAACTAGCCAATACTTCAATGAAAGGTTGAAGACCACATATATCTATTGGTTCATCTCTTAATGATGATGCTATGGCAAAAATAGGACTCGCATCTTCAAAACTTAACTCAACTTCTTCTTCAACTTCTTTGTTCAAATCAATAGATCCTCATGGAAGAAATTTACCACGTTCATCTTGTCGTCTTCCTCTTCAATGCATGCAATTAAGCTTTTCACACTGGTGAAAGAAAACTTCAAACTAGAGGTTTCTAAAAACTTTATCTAGGAACTATGACTCAAAAACGCTCCTAGCTTGACACCATCCCTAGAAACGGAACCAAAAATGAACCGCCTCATAATAGATGTATCATATTCATACACTAGGCCCTTCTTAGGAATAATATATTCAAAGAAAAGACTATTTCTCCCACCATGAGGTACATTTAATCTTATCAACCTAGGGATGTATACTTGAAATATTTGGCATAGTATGTGCACTAGGTTTCTTAATGAGTCACTAAGCTTATGCTGTAGGAAAGTAAAACACTTAACCCTATGAATACTAGAAATACAATGAAAAAGATAGCAAATATTCCAACTTGGTTCATCCACTAAATTGTTCTCACATATACTACAGGAACATTCACAGAGTGCACTACTACAGGAAGGAACTTACTACTTTTACTTAAGCTACTATGAATGCTTGAAAATAAATATATTCTATCCTAATCTAATCCACCTCCTAAGTGGGCCCCCTTGGTCAGCTCCTCTAAACTACTAATACATGATAGAGGCCAAAAATATTTTATTCAATTTAGAAATTCATTACATAACATAGAACTGTAAAAACACAACTGCAAAAGCTAACAAATTATTCTTAGAAACTCTTTTCCTTCTTGCTTTCTAAAAACTTAACACACTAGGGTCGATTCCTACTTATATAGGAGATCAACACTTTATTCCATAATAGAAAAGTAAATGTCCTAGATTTAAATCTATAGGAGAGAAAATAGGAAGAACAACTGAAGGTGGGAAGAAGAAATAATGGCTTAAGGTAGGAATAATAAAATTTGAGCATCTGCTCGCCATAGAGTAAATGTAGAGAAGGCAATGAGTCTTCATCATTCCTCCTTACTTGTTGCCATGTCTTCTAGAACTGTTACAACTTTCTCCATGATGGTTGCTCCTTAGCGTTCACTTCTCCTTGAATGTTATTGACGCTTAGCTTTTGAATTCCTCCAATCATCTTTTAGTCTTCATTAATAGGTCAATTATGACACAAAACATGTTTGCAAATGAACATTTATCAAATTAAATTCAAACATAAGAACACACATTTTCATAACTATATGAAATAATACATACTATGTATAATATTAGCAAAAGATGGCATAGTTTCTACCCCCATAGGTTCGTCAAAGTTTCAGTAATCATAGGTTCATAACTGTTTTAACAAAGATAAATAGAGTATAAAAAAAGTATCTTAAACATCATAAAATAAAGACAAATTTTAGTCTCATCAAGGATCCATGTAGGATTTATTATATTCATGTCTTTCAGGACATCCACATGCATCCCAACAATTTTTCTTTCAAAGTCATGCACCTCTTTAATTACCTCCTTATAAACTAATTCCTTCCAACCCATTTTTTGTTTCATGATGAACAACATGCAAGGATCTACAGTCTTGTTAGTGAACAGATTATCCTCCAAGAAAATATATACAAATATAACCCTGAATACCCAAATGAGAAGACTAATCAGCACTAACAGTTGGACAAGTTATCATTGGATTAATAAATTTCCTCTGAATTTTATCGGGTAGAACTCCCCGTATGAAATATTCAATGAATCAAATGTGAATGCTTTTACCGAAAAGCATAAAAGGATATCAAACATCTACCCGTAAATACAACGTAGATGCATAAACTTATATTACTACATAGAAAGAAAGCAAAGAACAGCAAGTGACACAAAGTTCATTTGCTGAACATTGCATCATGTAATGAAATAAAATATATCTTCCATTCTCTTGAGAGAAATAAAACTCAGAGCCTTTAAAGATGTTTGAATTGATGATGTAACAATAAAACAACAATATTGAAATGTAATTCAGAGAAAACTGAAAATGACACAAAATTCATAATCAGTGGAAGGAAAATACACCATAATCAAAGTTCTGATATACTTAACCCTTAGTCTCCCTTCCCTAACAAAAAAAGATCACAAAGTATCTTGTGCACATTACAACCAAACCGCTATTTCAAGAAAGACAAAAACTCCTTTCACAATATTACATCAACCATCAAAATCCTATTTCTATCTTAGGCACATAGTTCTAAAAAAAGAAAAAGGAAAAAGCCCATGCTCTGCCTCTCATAGCCTCTCAAGAAAAATAGAACAGTTTTGCAGAATCTCCTTCCCTTTTGGAGCACCAAGTTTACAGTTAGAAGCCAAAAGAAATGGAACCCCCCTCATTGTTGTTGCTAGCTTATTTATTCCTTCCCCCATCAGTTTCAATTTAGTTTTGATAACTGATCCTTGCAAAAAGAGACTCTTCTTATCTTCCTCTAGGGCATAAGATTATTTACATTCCCTATCACTTAACATCTTCTTTCCATTTTTTAGGAAGGTTGTTTTTTAGCTAAGCAAACTGTATATGCCGATATATAAAGATAAGACATTTTCATAAGAAAACCCTTTATACTAAGACTGATGGTGCCTAATATACTTGCACGGGAATGAAAGATTCTCCTATATTGGACACGTACAACCCAAATATGTTTGAGCTCCTTGAATATTATATGTAACCAATTGGTATAGCCTTTGGGTAGCTTGGTTTGCATGTGGATTCGACACAACTACAGGCTTAGCATGATTGTATTCAAATATTTGCATAGGGATAGTGTGTATTACTTATATTCTATCCAATACCTGTAGATATGAATATAACTAAAGGGAGCTCCTTACTCACTTGAGGCCACATGGATCCAAACTTAGATACCAGTGCCTTACCATCATACCTTCTTCAATTGAATGTAATGTGTAGCACGTGTTGAATGCATATCCATTATGATATTATGCGGTGTTATGTATATTCACACCTATTCTATGATAAAGCCAATTACTCCATCCTGCTATGTGTCACCAAACCATTAACCTCCGTGCACATGGCAACTCAGATTTTACAACCTGCTCAATGACCACTTGGGTTGGCACCACCGCCTTAGAAGGCTACACCATCTAAAGATCTTAGTTTTAGTCCTATCATGTTCAAAACTACCAAGCGTGATCCAATATACCTCCGGTGTTGCTTTGTTGGCTCTGGAAATGGAACTTGATTTTGGTATTCATTCATCTGTATATGTGAAGGTGCATATTTGTTTGTAGAATTTTCATCATATCGGCTAATCTCCCATTAAGGAATGAATAATTCCACATATTGTAGTAGAGGCAAGGGTGTGTGAAGCATTTTAAAGCCCATCAATTTCTTAATCAAGCTGCTTCTCAAATGCAATAACAGGAACCATCAAAGCAAAGAAAATATATATATAAGCTAGTGGGTTCAGTATCTAGAATCCTGTAGTGAACCCACTGATCCAATCCCATTTGTAGTATTGCAATCAGCCTCTTAACATCATTAGTCACCCCACTCATAGGCATAGAGTCCATGTTGTCCATTTCTAACAAGGGATATGAATCTAGGTGAAGAAAAGGGGTTGAAGGCAAGACATAAATAGAGTTGAGAGGTCGAAGAGGACAAAGCACTCCATTGACATATTATGAGATACTGCTTTTATCCATGTTAATAATTGGCACCTTCTTTCTTGCAATCGACATCAATGATACAACCCATGAACGTTGAAAAGTGACAACGAACCTTTAGGTTATGAACTCAATGCATGCATCCATAGCTGTCCTCCATGAAATACATTCATTAGATGTATTCGAATTTGAGCTTTGTGGGGAATTGTTTTCAATCCTTTGAATATCATAGATGTGAGTTTAAGTCTATTATGCATTGGGATTGCTAGCTTACATCTGTCCTTATACCAAAAAAACCACAGGTTTTTTATCACACGGGGATGATCTTTAGTTGCAAAATACATTGATTGTATTCCCATTCTTTATTGGGAGCATTAGTAGCAATATCGTATTTTGAAACGTCAAAACCTGTAGTCATCCAAACCATTGTCCTTAATCTTATGTGATTCCTCCATAATCTCTGGTTTGAACATGTACATGTTCTTATTCAATAAATGTTATCCCAAACATGTGTTGATATAATGGGTTGTAATAATTGTTAAGATATTTGCAATTCTCAATTCGAGGCCATGCCCCTATCGAATACTTCAATCCCCAAAGGAACTTGATAAATCTGATGAACGTCTTGTGAATTCTAAACTTGAATATGATGACCTCTACACTTTTGCACTGGATTATTGGAATTTGAACTTGAACTATGTACTTAAACATTTGAACCATCAAATTCATTGAACCTTGCACCTCTAGTAACCATACTCTGAATGCATTTGCTATCCCACTTTGAACAAGGGAGCCTATAGAGTTGTTGAATTATTATATTCTGAACCCATAGGATTGTTTTGAATTTTTCTTATGTTGAACTTTTCATTAACAATTTTAAGGTTCTTCAAACCACTGGACCTGATTTTCATCTTGATCTACACCTTTGCACTTTCTTGAAACTACTTAACTAACAGAATCTAAACTGAGGCAAGATTCTAAACTTTTCTGAATTGACAAATCTGCATTTTGAATTTTTGGAATGGTTAACTTGGACCCCTAAATCTGCATTCTTTCAAATGAATTACTTGAACCACTGAAACCAAGCCACTGAATCATATATGTGAACCTCTTAGAATAGATCATCGAACCTTCAAGAGCACAATGAACTGATTTTAATCGCTTTGAACTACTTTGAACTTCAGTTCGAAGTGGTTCAAGCTCTACACTTGAAGTTTTAAAATCATGTTCATATCAGGTGCTAACAAAAGTAATTCAAAAGAGCACCTTGTTGCTTTGGTACACATTTCCTGAAAAAAAATTGTTAGGGCAAGAACCTTTGGTTGAACTACTTTAAACTACCTTGAACCAGAGTTCAAAGTGGTTCAAAGTGGTTTAAAAGAAGAAGTAATGATAAGGAGTGTTCAGGACTTTGGACAACACTTCAATAGGTGGAAAATGTGCATAGCGATGAAGGAAAGACTTTAAGAATTTAATGAGAAAAAAATTAAGGAAAGAGTTTTAAACATGGTGACTCATTGGACCACTAATAGGGGCTTTGACTGGGCATTGGGTGCGCGAGGTACACAAAGAACTCAGAAAGCTAGAAATAGGAACTAACACAACCTAACACAAAGGAAAACATTAGAAAAGGAAAAATAAGAAATGAAAACAAAACTAAAAAGATATTTACATGACTGGGAATTCCACAAGACTTAGAGCTTGATTAACTTCAAGTCCTACCTATTATAGGTAAAGGGTAGAACTGTACCATCTAGATAACTTAGGTGAAAGGTATTTGGGCCAATGATTTCTAAAATAATAAAGGGACCCTTCTAGAGAGACTCAAATTCTCCATGTGCACCCTTTGGTTCTCTCCTTTTTTCCTAGAGAAGGACTTCATCATTCTTAAAGAAATCACGTGGTTTGGTTTTCCTATCAAAGATTTTCTTTACCCTCATCTAATGTTTAGTGATGTGATCAACCAATTTATCCCTTTCATCTTCCAGCTTGTATACATATGTTATCCTTTTCTCTAGAGAATCTTTAAAGAATTGATCTTCAATAACATATTGTAATTTAACAACAAATAGCTCCAAAGGCAATGACACTTGATCTCTGATTCTATACACCAATTCATATGAAAAAATACCTATAGCTCTCTTTGGGGTAATCCGCTTAGCCCATAATGCTTCATATAATTTCTTATGCTAGTTTTGGGGATTCTCAAACACCAATTTTTTAATTATAGAAACCAAATTCTTGTTACTGGACTTCTCCTATCCATTCCCTTATGGAAAATAATCTGAGGAATAGGCTAGTGATGTCATGGTCATAGAAGAAATGATAGATTTCCTTAGATGAAAAATAAGTTACATTGTAGGATACTATCTTTTGGGGAATTCCAAACCTGAGAAAAATATATTCCATTAAGAAGTCGCATACCACCTGAGAATTGGCCTTTTTGGTTGGGATAGCTTCCACCCACTTGGTGAAATAATAAGTTGTTGCTAATATATATGTATGTCCAACACTTCATGAAGGATTTAAGGGTCCAATGAAATCAATACCCCACTGATGAAAAGGCTCATCAATGACTACTAGCCTAAGGGGTAAGGTAGCTAATTGAGGGTGACCAGTGAAAAGTTGACATTTCTCACAATTTTTAACAAATTTGTAGGCATCTTTGAACATACCTGGCCAATAGAAGTAGTTCCTAAGAATTTTGAAAGCAGTTATTGTAGATGAGAAATGTCCTCCATAGACATTTGAATGATATGCCTTTAACAATTTTTCCTATTGTTTTACATCTACAGACCTTAAAAAGGTTTCATCTATCCCTCTTTTATATAAGATACCATGTGAAATCATATACTTAACAACTTTCAATTTGAGGTTTTTCCTTTCTTTATAGCTCATGTTCAGGGGGCATTCACCATATGTTAAAAGATATGCAATATTGGATAACCGTGGGTCTGTAAGATTGACTAACAAAATAGTAGGTGTTTCTCCAGTATTGTCAAGAGGTGCATCTTTTCTCTCAACCATCAGTTTGCATAAACCACACCCCCTCACCAAAGAAGTAGGTTTTATAGTTAAATCATATTATTGGACTTTGGTTACCCATACAATCCTTTTATTCAACCCAACCTCTTGCCAAGTTAATATACTTTTAACTACTATTTTTGGCACATACACAACTGAATGGGAATGCAAGATGTAATACTTGAATTGCTTTAATGTCTTCACTACAAAAAATGCATATTTCTCTATTTGAGTATAATTTAACTCATACTTCTTTAATGGAACACTCATGAAGGAAATTGGAGCTTCATTATCCTGATGATCCTTTTGAGTTAAAATACTAGACATGGAATGTTTAGAGGCATAGCAATAAATGATAAAATCTTTTTCAAAGTTTGGGCTTACTAGCATTGGAGTATTTGAGATGGCTACTTTAATATCCTCAAAAGCCTTCTTACCTTCTTCTTGCCATCTGAAAGGGTGTTTTCACTCATCATATTCAACATATGTCTCATTTTTTTAGAGAATTTAGGAACAAAGCTTCTTAAGAAATTAATTTGACCAAAAAAGGACTTTATATCACTTCTATTGGTGGGTAAGGCTAGCTTCTGTATTTCTTTCACTCTCTCTGGATCAATTTTTATACCATCCTTAGAGACAATATGCCGAAGCAGTTTTCCTTCTTCCACAAAGAACATAGATTTTTAAGGATTCAATGATATACCATGTTGCCTACATCTATTAAGTAACTCTTCAAGGTCTTTAAAATGTCATTCCCTCTTTTTGGAGTACATTAATTAAGCCAAATGGCATCTGGTTATAAGCAAATGTACCCCATGGAGTGATGAAAGCAAATTTATGTTGATCCTCTAGTGCAACGCTGATTTGATTATATCCTAAATAGCAATCAAGCATTGACATGACCTCAGATCTAGCAACTATTTGCAAAATCTGATCCATAGTGGGAAGTGCATAATTGTCTTTCAGACTCGCTTGGTTCAGGTTCCTGAAATCTATGCAAATTCTTATCTCGCAATTTTTATTTCTTATAGGAACAATGTTCGCTACACACATTGAATGATGAATTGGGTATATTATACGAGCCTTTAACATTTTCTCGACTTCTTTAAAAATGGCCTCAAATACTTCAAGATTATAATTTTTGAGCTTTTTTCTAAAATAGTTGCTTCTGGTTTCAATAGTATATGATGTACAAATTCTCCATTTCTGAAATTCTTTAGATCTTCATAACTCCAGGCAAAGACATCCTAATATCAATTAAAGAGTTCAAATAACTTCTCTTTCTCCTCTTTAGAACAAGTATTACCAATAGAGATCAATTTGGGGTTTTCTTTAGTTCTGATGTTGATTTTATCATGCTCCTCTAATTTTTTATTAGAATCAATGTTCCTTTTTAGGGAACAGTCATCCTTTCTTCCAAATGGTTTTTCTAGAGAAATCAATCCCTTGGGAATCCAATTACCCATGAGTTGAATAATCTTTCCAAATTCCACTGATTCTTCCCTGATTGATTTACCATCATGATTAGACCCTTCAAAGAAGGTTTCAGCAAAATTGCCAACACATTCAATGAACTCTTTCAATTGTGTATCATCATTAAAAACTTTCCAATGATTAACATTGTCCAAAACTCTAGGCCTATAAATCGTTTCAATCCTATAGGTATCATTTCTAAATTCTAGATGTGGTAATAACAATGATGCTAAAATAGTTAAAGAATCAGCTTTAGTGTTTTGGGAGCGAGGGATGAATTCAATAGAAAATGCTTCAAAGGACTCAATTTCATCCCAAACCAAGTTTCTATAATGCTTCAGCCTATCATTCTTAATAGAAATTTTCTTTCTTACCTACTTCATAATAAGTTCAGCATCGCCTTTCACCCTTAATTGCTTTGCTCCTTTCATTTTAGCTTCTTGCAAACCTAGAAGCAATGCCTCATATTCTGTAGTATTATTGGTATTATGGAAGTCTAATTTAGGAGAGCAAGGGAAAATGTCTCTTGAAGGTGAAATGAGAACAATACCTACACTTGAACCTAAATTTGAAAAATTTCTATCAAATTCAAGGGTTTAGAGGGCCTCTTCACTACTTACCATTTCACTTCCCTTACATTGCTCATCAGGAAATATAACATAATTTTTGAATTAACACTCCTTGTAAAGTATCTGTGCTTTAGGATTATCTGAAGGCACAACTATATATTTATTCTCTGGCTTGAGTTCCAGTTATATCCTCTTCTTCCCTACTGGAATATAAGCTTGAAACTAATCCATTTTAATTTTTCCACCCATATCTTTACAGAAAGTCTTGCTAAGCAACATCCCATGTAACTAGCTAGTATACTATCTACAAGAATGGTGAGCTTAAATCTTTTCTTTGGGCAAGCATAGAGGACAACATGTACATCTTTCACTTGACCAACCAAAGGTACTTGCTTCCCATCCATAGAAGTGTTGGTAAATAGATTTTTCCTTCTTGTTCCTTGTGACAATATGACTCTCAATGCCTGAATGTTGAACAACATCTTGTTACAATAGTTGAAAAGCCATCTTCTAATTATAGGCTTTTCTCTGAATTTATAGATACAACTCCCTATGTGGATGATTTTCAAAGAATTTTGTTTTTGTTTTTTAAATCTAACAAGTGGTATGCTCTTAACCTGAGAGAAAAAGAGGCTAACTGAACTAATTCTAACCAGAGCTTAATTCAGGCAAGAAATACTTACTAATCTACAAACCAAGCTATAGAATCTAGAAACCCTATGAATTCATAACCTAGCAACTATCTATAAAAATTTAATTGAAATGATTAAGAACTTCTACTGAATCTGTCCTTGAATCTCCCAAAGCACATCCTACTCTGTTTAATTCATATCCTTATAACAAAAAGAAAGAAATATCCTTTCTTACTTCTTGCAATTTAGATTTAAAAGAAAGACACATAGAAGCAACAACTAATTAAGTGGAACAAAAAATCATTGACATACAATCCTCTTTATTGGCTCTATAATATCAAGTCTGATACGTCAACAATTTTTCCAACCCCTTTTACATCTTTGACAATAGCTTATATAGAAAAAATAGCGTACGCCCTTTAGGAGAATGTGAATTGATTCAAATTTAGAATTTGAAATTTTTTTAGAAGACTACTTTCAAAAATACAAATAAGAGAAGCTCAAGAGACTTCTATCTCTTCCTATGATCTGCCTTCAATAATACAAAAAGAAAAGACTCCATCAGTCGACCTGAACTTGGGAAATTGAATGACAATTACATAATGGAATCAACAAAGAAATACTACCACTGCCAACATTCCTACTTCTATTCTATTGAATATCATAATACCAATTAAGACTAAATCATCCTCTTCGAACATTCATCTACCTTACTACATTTAATCTTTTCATATATTTAAGGATTGATCTCTAAAAAGCTTCAATCAGATTTAAAATCCATCACAAATCATAGCTCACATGAAGATGTTCAATAGAGTCAGTGTATTCAACATACGCTGCTTCTATTTTCCGTGAATAACATATAGGACTGTTATTCTTTCTTTCTCAGATATATTAATCAACAAAATTCTGAGAAACCTTGGTTTAAGATCAAAATATTGCATACTTTCCTCAATATACCATGTCAATCAATTCATATAATTGAAAAGACTTGATTGAATCCATTCATATAATCAGACCAAACCATCAATCTCTGCACTTTTGATAAACATACTATGTTTATGGAATGCAAAACAACACCATTGCAAATCAAGTCTTTTCATACTGTTACAGACTCGAATATAGTAGTAAATGAACTTTGGAGCATTCAAATTATGAATTTCCACTCTAGGCATTAGAAGCATTTTGGAACTACACTTTCAAAACCAAAAATGTTCCTTGAGCCATTTAAGAAAGACCCAAATCATTAGAATTTAAAAAGAACTTGAAATCACCAAGATATAGACTAGCGAGTTTTTGTATCTAAGGTGGAAAAATGACTTCGGCGCACCTGATTTTGGATTTTCTGCCTAGGGCCTTTACACACATTTTCTAATTGAACTTTATGAAGATGATATTATCCTTGATCAATTCAAAGATGACCCAGATGAATAGTTTTTAAAAATGGATCTCAACTATGCAAGAAATCCATCGGTGGGTTTTAGAGAAATAGGTGCGAAATGGAAATGTCATAGCTGAAACTGGGAAACCCACCAGCCAATATCTTTGTCATTTCTTCATCATTTCACATGTTATTTTCTTCATTTGCATCGTCTAGTCTCAAAGAATCAATCTAGGTCCTACTATTGTGAAAATCATTCACCTCTATGATCTATCAAACCTGCCTTCAAATGGTCATTTCCTTCCTTCAAACCATATTAACTTCTAACTTTCAAACATCTAAACATTTTGAAAGCTATTATATGACTATTTCAATTCATTTCAACCAAAGAAAACTCTGGGAATTAACTAGTTGTATTCCAATAATGCCATAAGTCGCGGCTTCATCACATGACTATTATACTCCAAGGAAAGATTGCATTTTGCAATTTCTTCATCAATAATGGATTTTAATATCACCATTCTCCTTAGACTTGCATGTCGATATCATGAAGACTAACTTTATTGAAGTTTAATTAAAGAAAAAGCATGTCTTTAAGCTTGAACCAGAGCCATAACTCGAGACCTTCCTCAAAGACATAGTCACTAAATCAATGCATTTTTTGATCACTGCTCATTAGCACAGTATACTACTCATATTTTTGTTTAGAACTCACATTGTTGATCCTCCAAATAATTATACTTTGCGGCTTCTCCATTAGATCTCTGCATTGTGCACTTAAAGATCAACTATACTGAAACAATTTTGAGAATAAAGACTCCAAGATGAAATATACCACTACAATCATGAACTGAGATTTCTTTCCTTCTATATTATCACTATTCATATATTGAAGGTAGGACTATTACACCAAATCTTTATTGCAACATAATGAACTTTTTTGATTCACATTGTATTAACAATTCTTCAAAAGATTAGCTTTCAATGCATCTTTTAATTTAAAACTCCCTTTCCAAAACTAGTTATCATTTGAGATGAGGCCTTCAATATCACAAGCCTTGGGTAAAATGATATCAGATAAGGTATAATGATGCTCTGATTACCTGATCTACAATCATCTAGAAACACAACTTAATATCTTCTTGATCTGCATAGCTTAATGTAATCAAATGCCTTCCACTTGCAAGCTCTATTTTTATAACCAATGTACACATTAAGAAAAAACAAGCCTTATCAAATGAATTGTACACACTGCCCCATGGAGTGAAACTCTGAAATTTCAAATGCTAGACCAATAATTACATCAATCATGTGAGAAAAACTTTCATTAGGTCCCTTGTATATGCTTGGATATCACAACTTCACAATCATCCTTCATCTAAGAAGATCATCAATGAAAACATGATATCCTTGCCGGGTTAGGAGCTATCACTTACCCAACATGACAACACTTTGAACCAACCCACCCAACTTATAAATGAGAGGGCAAGAGAAAGGGAAACCCAAAAAGGATAGCCTACCTATGAAGGACTTAGACCTAGACACAAATCAAACCAGACATGACTATGGCTTCAAAATCTTTCACTTTTAACAACATAAGTATGGGGTGAAAAGTGGGGCAACAAATAGCAACATCCAAAGGTTTTTGTGAGATCCAGAATGAGGGCTTTTGCAATAGGCTTGGGCATAATATTATCTAATTCTCTAGAATCAATGATATAATTGCTAAATTTCTAACCATTCAACAACAACAATATATAAAATGGATTGGGCTTCTTTTCTTCCATTTCCTTTTCAATAGAATTAGCAATTGCTTCACCATAAGGAGTATCTATTCTGCATTTTTAATACACAAAGATAGGTTCATTCGAAACCTTTGAGTTTTAGTCATACCATCAATAAATTGTGCATTATTAGTAGAACCTCCTTTCACATATTGAACTAATTTTTCCAACTCGTTAGGATTAAGTTCAAAATATTTGGTTGGAGAAATAGATATAAAAGAAGAATTTTGAAATTCTACAATGTCGAAGGCCAATGTACTAGCCATTGTTTCAATTTAGGAAAAAAAATTTGTAACTATAGTTTTTGCTGAATCAACATGTATGTGTTCCTTTCCTTCAGAAGTTGACATGTTTGGGCTAGTTCTTGGATAAGATTTTTGATTTCTTTGATCTCTAGTCATCACTATGCAAGCAGGATCTTGAAGTGTCATGAAAAATTACCTCCTCTTTCTAAATCAGATTCATATTCAAAAAAATAAGCACCTACATCTCCACCTTCTACATTCTCATTTTCAAGAATTCGTTCTACTGCAAGGGCATTTTTCACCAATTGAACACAATTAAGCCAATCAAGACAATTGCATTCATCATGGTCTTAATTCGCATGAAAAGAACACATCACTTCTTTAGGAGCTTCTTCAATTTGCAATCTTGGTTTAGGGGCAGTTAATGTAAGAGCTTTACTAAAATTTTGAGGTTTTTTCCGCCTATGACTGTTCTCATAAGGAGTCTAATAAGATCCATGGATTTTATTTTTCTAGCGCTTCATCATTGCTACATCATTCATCAATTTCTATAAAACTAGGTGTGTAGAGGTGGAAGAGGGAGCAGTTCCATGTGTTTGAACTTCTCTTTTCCATTTACCAGCATTGATCAATGCATCTTCTAATTAAATAGCTAACCTATGAGTGGCAACCAAATCAGCACATGCATCCTTAATGAGATGGAAACTTATATTTGGGGGAACAACATTAATAAAGAATTATTTTTGGTTCTTTACATTAGGTCTAGATGTTGTAGGAATTCTTTGAATCAACCTATTAAATTTAGCAATGAACTCTCTCATAGGTTCATGCATCTCCTTTTTCATCTGACTATGTTGAAAAAATAGAGAACATTCATTTTCAGGAGCCTTGAATCTATCTTCGAATGCATTTTTCATATCATCCTAGCTAGTGATGGAATGATGGGGTAGGTGATTGAACCAATCAGTAGTGACATCAGTTAATGTCCAGACAAATAATCTCATAGTGACATCTTGCGTAGGAACACTTATAACAACACAAGCTAAATGAAAGACACTCAAATGATCATCTATTGAAACCTTTCCATCTCCACTAAACTTATGTAAAATTTTAGTTTCTCCTTTAGGTAATACTATAGGATTAACACCTAGATTTAATGGCCCTATTTTTTTCCCCCATGGTTGATTGGCAGCCATGTTTAGTGGTACAACTTACAAAGGTTGGATATTTATATGAGTAGGGATAAGAGTATTTAATAGAAGCAAGGATTGTACTAATAGTGAAAGAGGAGATTTCTTTGGTGGTGAACTAGGTATACTTTGGGATTTGATCTTCTTCTTTTTTAGGTTCATTGAAATCTAGTAAAAACTTTAGATTCTTCAGTGGCTTGAAGTTCTCATCAAGGATCCCCTTTTCTCTTTCTCCCCTTGTATATTTATGACTAGCCAACTCTATTTCCTAGTTCTAAGTTCAAGGTCTTGTAGGTGCTTGAGCAAGTCTATTAACAACTGCTTCCTCTTGAACTTTTGGTACCCCTCTTAATAACTCAGCCCTTTCTTCTTATCTTTCTAAAACATTCAATACTTATTGATATTGTTGGTTACTTCAGCATAATGCCCAAGTGGTTGCAATCAAGTTTGAGATTATATCTTCCTGGATATCTTCAAATCTAAGATTAGGTTGTAACATAGGGAAAACCTCATTATGTGGAAGAACCATTGTTATTCATATTTTTTCAAAAACCAAGTTCTTTTCAAAGGGACTCTCCCTAGCAAAGTTGCCAAAAAAATTTTGGTGAACAAATTGTCTTTTTGACTATTTAACAAATTCGCTCTATGCCCAAGGTATGGAAAACACAAAATGTTCACAACAGTTGAGAAAAACTCATCTTATTTGATTTTCTCTCTATATTTTAAAGGTATAGCTTTCGTATGAAATTTTCATTGAATTCAAAATTATCTTTTCACTTTTACCAAAAAGTGCAAAAGGGTCTATCACGTACTCCTAGGTAGTGAGGTAAGAATCAAATTGAACAACAAAAGGAAACATGCATCGAACTATACTTCTACAACACATCTATTTAGGAAAAGAATAACATCACAAATTGATATTAATCACTTGAACACCTTAATTGAAATGAACTTACACCAAGCATAGCAACAGATATCTTGAACCAATAAACCAGAGTTCACCAAGTAACAATGATTTAGACACTTTGAATGCCAAGTTTCTAAGCCAAATCCAAGATGATATATACTTATATTAGACTTCCTTCATACACACAGTCATTTAAAAAGAAAAACATCCATTTATTATCTTTCAATTACTATTTAAAAGTATCTACTTATCAGAGTTTCTAACTATCTATTTCTAACCCTTTTATAAGTTAAATGCCCTAGCATTTATAGTTTTCAATACAAATCTGAAAGGCCTCCATCAAAATCTAGTTGTTTCAGTTAAACAAGAAATAGTTAAGAACAAGAAAGCAGTTATAAAATAGATGTCAAAATGTAACTGAAAATAACTATCTTACTTGAGCCTTGTCACCAGTTTTCTCTTCTTTGCCCATGGTCTGATGCACCAAATTCCAGCTTCTAAAAGTGTTGATGAACTCGTGCATTGCATGGGAATGTGGATTCTTTAGACTCAAAAATCTAGTCTTGCATGCATCCTTTTTCCATTTGAACTCATTTATCTTTAGACTCTGACATGTTATGAGGTTCTTGTTGATACATAGCATAGATTCTATACTCACTAGCATAGTGAAGTCATTGGTGTCTGGCGATTCATTATCTCTAATCTCCTCCATGACTTCATTGAAGATTTTGGTTAGTGTCTCAGAATCCATATTTCCATGCTTGAACTGAGGGATCCCTATTGGATTTAATATATTCATGTCTTTCAGGAGTTCCTCATGCATCTTGCCAATTTTTCTTTTGATGCCCTACACCTCTTTAATTGCCTCCTTATAAATTGATTCCTTCCAACGTATGTTTTTTTTCATAATGAACAAAATGTAAGGATCTACATTCTTCATTAGATTTTCATTTAGGAACTCAAGGACTCCAAATTTCTCAACTTTAGTTACCTAGAATATGACCGTCTGGCATCAGCTTTGCTCAGTTTCCTATCCTAGTATCATAGTTTGAATTTCTCCCGATAGATTCTTTCCTTTGACGTACACATTGGTGAATTCTAGAATAAAATTATTGCCTTCCTTGATGATAGCACCCACCCAATATTTTATTGCATTTGATAGTAGTTTCCCCCTTTGTATTTGCTTCACCAACTATTGGCTTCCTATAGAATTTGGGTCAAAGGCTTGGGGAACTTGAACAACTGGCAATGCACCAAGATACATCAAAGAATTGATATATTTTACTATATTCATCACCATACCCTTAAGTTCCTTTTACTCTTTGCTATCCTTCTTAGATCGAGTTAACATATGGTCGGTGGAAAATTTGAAAAAGTGATTGCCAGTGGTTCAATTGATGGTCCCCAATTCAACTAAGGTAACTTTGAAGCTTTCATTATCAATCTCCTCAAACTATACTTTGTGCTTGTAGGTGGCTATTTCAGCTATTATCTTTTCGGTCACTAGGTCACTGTTTAGATGGGCATCCATTTTCGATTTCTTAACCTTTGAACTCTAGGCAGAAAATTTGGTTACAATATCCTTCCTAGGTGTTGAAATTGACTGTAGATTTATTTTCTTACTGATCATATCAAATAACTAGGAAGGTATAATAGGGCTTACAAAGATTGCCTAAGTATCTCTAGTGGGAGTCATGAACCTTGGTTGATCTACATTAGGGTCCTTGATGAACTACAGATGACCATCGACACCATTTGAGAAATTGAGACCATCATTTGAATCCTACCCCTGAGTTGACATCTTTTCTTTTTGAACCTTGTGTTGCTTAAGAGCCTCAGATTTAGCTTGAGATCAAGTTCTAGGAGCCGTATTTTGTATATGAGTGGGCATCCTCTTCTACTTACCTTGAGCCAACACACTACATGTAACAAGAGATAAAAGTTGGGTGTTAGATGATGATGGTTCAAAAAAAGAAACCACCCCTGAAGAAGGTTCATTGACAAATTTCTTGCTCTACTTCTTTAGCCAATCATCTATGTAAGTAAATATAAATCTAGCTCTTAGATTTATATCTTCTTCCTCATCTTGATTTCATTTTACTACCAGTGACTTTGATTCATTGGATTCTTCCCAACCTAGTACAACCATATCTAAGCCATCTTCAATCACCCCCTCTATTTTGAACTTTAGCTTTAGGGAATTGATTTGTTGTAATGTCAACCTTGAATGGTCTCTTATCAAAACCTCCTCCTCATCTTTAAAATCTTGCCATAGATCTTCTAACTATGGAGTTGCCAATGGGTGACCTTCAAGACAAAGAATTTGAGCTGCATATCCTTTACTATCAAATTTTCTTCTTCTATGATAAGAACGAAAATTAAATCCAATCAAATTACATCAAATAATAGAAGCATGAATCATACTGTTACAGACTAGAGAACCCAACTTAATAGGAAAGGTTGTAATGTCCCTTTACTGATTTTACATGGTATTTCCAGCCTCAAATAAGATCTTTAAAATCAAACAACCAATATTACAAAGATCAACCAATTTTCCAATAAAACCCAAATCGGGTATGTCCAAATTAGTGCCAAAAAACTTCACAACTTCACAAATTACTAATAAATCTGAGAATGGAAATTTTTACAGAAATTTCAGCAGCATAACAGCCTAAAAAATTAAATTTCCATATTTGTATAGCCTTTACACAACAGCTCACAAATGTAGGACAAAACTATGCTCAATCGGGCTCCCGAAATTAACAAACAATGCTCGGAAACACCACAAAAACACTCATAAACTATCTCAGAAGTTTAATCATGACCCAATACATATATTCAGCTCTATTTTAACATCTTAAAGTCTGAAATACAGCAGCAACCCAAACTGATATGAAACACACAACTGAAAACACCAAACTCAAACCAAAAACAACCTCAAAAACCCACAAATCGGCACTGTTCAGCACAATGGAAAACTCTGTATGAGCATGCACATGGAATGGCTTCAAACTCCCATCCTTAGCCTTTCTAGAAACCTTCAACCTCCCATTCTTGGGTCTCCTTCTCCACAGGTTTGGCAGCCTCTGAAGAACAACAAGAAAATTAGCAAAAGTCAAGTTCTGGAATGAGTCCAAAATGCCTCCAAACCCCTTTTAAAGAGGGCATAACCCTAACTCACATCCAAGAGGGGTTAATAAAATATAATTTAATAATAATTTTTATTTATTATTCCATTGTTTTCCAAAGATTAGCCCCTTTTTTCCGACTTCACCTTTTTGGAGCCTGCCTGCCTTAGCAAAGTTTATTTATTTTTAATTATTTGAATAGGGGACATGACAAGTCCTCCCCTCCTAAATATTACTTGTCCTTAAGCAATGAAGGTTGGAATTCTCAAGAATATGTGCTGCTTCCCAAGTTTCATCCTCTAGTGGTAATCCTTTCCATTTGACCAAATGCTCTATGACGCTCCTATTTCTCAACCTTTTCTCTCTTGTATCCAAAATCTCTTCTGGTATCAAAACTAATTTCCCTTCATCATCAAGAGGTGGTTATTTTGTAGATACTATGGTTTGGTGGCCTAGAACCTTCTTTAAGCAAGATACATGAAAAATATTATGTATTTTTCTGTTTGGTGGGAGCTCCAATTCATAAGCTACCTCTCCTACCTTGTTGATGATTTTATAAGGCCCATAGAACCTTGGCTTGAGTTTCTCTGCCCTACTCCTCTTCAAGGTGCTTTGCTTATATGGCTGCAACCTAACAAATACCAAATCTCCCACCTCAAAAGATCTTTCAATCCTTTTCCTATCAGCATATATCTTTTGTTGGTTCTGTGCATGTTGTAGATTATCCTTGAGGGACCTTATTATGTCTTGGCTTTGCTTGATGAAATCACTTGCTGCAGGTACTCTGCTATCGGAAAGTATTAGATCAACAAAGGAAAGGGAGTCATAACCATAAAGAGCATGAAAAGGAGGCATACCAATAGACATGTGATGAGATTTATTGTAGCAATACTCCCCTAGGTGTAACCATTTCACCCAAGTATGTTGTTGATTGGAAACATAGTTCCTCAAATATCCCTCTATCCATTTATTAACTATCTCTATTTGTCCATCTGTTTGAGGGTGATAGCTAGTACTGGGAGTGAGTTCAGTTCCTGCCAAATGAAAGAGCTCCTTCCAAAAAGAGCTGAGGAATCTACTGTCCCGGTCACTAACAATGTTTCTAGGCAAACCATGTAATCTAAAAATTTCCTTGAAGAACAATTTGGCCACTTGTGATGCCTTGAAATAAGATGTGATAGGAAAGAAATGTGCATACTTAGTTAGTCTATCTACCACCACATATATGCAATCCTTACCTTGAACCTTGGGCAACCCAGTGATGAAATCCATAGAAATACTTTCCCATTTTTGTTCGGGAATAGGAAGTGGCTGCAACAACCCTACAGGAAAATTTTGATCACTCTTGCTTTGTTGGCATACCATACATTCCTTAATGTGTTTAAGGAAATCCTCCTTCATACCCTTCCATGAAAACCGCTCTCAAATTTTTCTGTATGTCTTGAAGTATCCCTGATGACTAGCCAAAGGTGTGTCATGAAAGGCCCCCAATATCCTCTCCTTAGTTTTTGACCCTGGCACTAAGAAGATCCTATTCTTGTAATAAATCAATTCATCAACAACCTTGTACCTATTATCATCCACTAACTAATCCAAAATCTTGGTGGCAAATGAATCTTTAGCATACTCTAAAATTATGGAGACTTTCCAATCAGCAGAGATAGATGATAAGGAACACAAAGTGGGCTTTCTTGAGAGAGCATCAGCAACCACATTATTCTTTCCTTTCCTGTACTCAATATCAAAATCATAAGCTTGCAATTTTCTTACCCATTTTTGTTGATGATCATTCAAATCCATTTGGTTCAAGAAGAACCTGAGGCTATTATGGTCTATCTTTACAATGAATCTCCCACATACCAAATATTGTCTAAACTTATGAAGTGCATGCATGATTGCCAACATTTCCTTATCATAGATGGAGTAACCTTTCTCTGATTGATTTAATTTTCTACTCTCAAATGCTATTGGATGTCCCCTTTGAGTTAGGACAGCCCCTATACCTTCTCTAGAAGCATCACATTTAACAACAAAAGGTAAAGAGAAATCTAGAATTGCAAGCACATGGCATGAACTCATTACCTCCTTAAGCTTATCAAATATTTTTTGTGCCTCTTCTGTCCAAACAAAAGCTCCTTTCTTTGTCAAATCAGTCAAGGGGGCAGCAAGCTGAGAAAATCCCTTGGCAAATCTCCTATAGTAGCTACACAACCTGAAGAAACCTCTCAACTGTGTAAGATTAGTGGGTGGAGGCCAATCCAAAATTGCCTGGATTTTTTATTGATCAACCTGTACTCCTTTAGAGCTTATAATATTTTCCAAATATAGGATCTCTGTCAAACCAAACTCACATTTAGATAGCTTAGCATAGAAGGATTGCTGCTCCAAGATTCCCAAAACAATGTCTATGTGCTTTAGATGCTCTTCCCATGTTTTACTGTATACCAAGATATCATCGAAAAATACCAAAACAAATTTTTGAAGATGCTGACTGAATACCTTATTCATACAAGATTGGAATGTTGCAAGTGAATTAGTGAGTCCGAATGGCATAACAAGAAATTCAAAGTGCCCATAGTGACATTTGAAAGCAGTCTTTTCCACATCTTCACTCCTCATTCGGATTTGATGGTAGCCTGATCTTAAATCAATTTTTGAGAAGTATACAACACCATGTAACTCATCAATGAGTTCATCTATGTGTGGTATGGGATACCTATTTTTTATGGTCTTCTTGTTTAGAGCCTTGTAGTCTATACACATTCTCATTGTACCATCCTTTTTTTTTGACAAGTACCACAGATGATGCAAATGGACTAGAGCTAGGCCTTATGAATCCCATGTCCAGGAGTTCTTTAATATTTTTTTCAATTTCTTCCTTATAACCTCTTGGATGGCGGTATGGGGTTGTTATAACTGGTTTGGCACCCTGTTCTAACTCTATAACATGCTCAAAACCTCTATCTGGTGGTAATCCTAGAGGCAAATCATTGAAAACTATACTATGCTTATCAAGAATATTTTGAATTTCAAAATAGAAATTACCTTGATTCTTTGGAGAGCTTGTTGGTTGGATTATGACTCTTGCTTTCCATGTTACTTGTCCTCTTCTAAAAGTCCTCTCCATCCTCTTTGTAGAGACCGCCTTAGGTGCTCCATTCGATAACCCTCTCAATATGACTTCTTTCCCTTTGGAATGAAATTTAAACTCCATAGTTTGATGGTTCATGTAATAGCCTCCGATAGAGTGCAACCATTGAACACCCAATACAAGATCTGTATCCCCAATACCAACCACATAGAAGTCATCACATAACTCATAATCTCCTAAGGTCATCTTGAGTTGTTTCACCACCCGTGTGCAAGGCATAGTGAATCCATCAGCTACAGTAACATTGAATCCCTCAAAATCTTCTGCTTTAAGCCCTCTTTTCATGACAAATCCCTCATCAATAAAATTTTGAGTTGCCCCACTATCAAGAAGAACGGTCAACCTTTGCCCTGCTAGTACCCCTCGAATTCGGAAGGGATGGTATCTTGGGACTCCTGATAATGCTGCTAAAGTGCCATCCTTGCTGATTTCTTTTCCTTTCTCTTCTTCTACCTCCTCCTTAGTATCATGAAATTCCTCATGCTCATCTGAATCAGATTCTGAAGCAACTTCAATATAGTGCACTTGACCTTTCCCCAAACATCTGTGTCCTGGAACCCATGGTTCTCTACAAGTAAAACAAAGCTTTTTCCTTCGTAATTCACTCCTAGTCTCTTCATCTACCTTCTTTTTTGCCACATTTGTCACATCTTTTGGTGGTAGTGTTGGGAAAGTCTTTTTCTAAAAATTTCCCTTATGGTTCCAAAGATTTAGGGGTTTTTGATTAGTGATTGATTTCATAGGCACGCAAGTTTCAAGTTGCAAGCTTCTTTTGATAGCTTCCTGTAAGGTTGAGGGTGAGAAAGCCTTAACCAAACCCTTAACAAAATCTTCTAAACCATCAAGAAAAAGATATACAATCCTCTTTTCACTCATATCAGGTACCATAATAGCCACTTTTTGAAATTCTTCTATATACTCATTAACTGATTTTGTTTTCTTCAACTTTGACAATTCTTTAAAGTACTCTTCATCATCCTTGAGGTCAAATCTATCTATCACTCTTTGACTAAAATCTTCAAATGTAGTTACCTAATCGTGACCTTGAGTAGTCATTCCATGATACCACCAATCATAGGCTGCATCTTCCAAGTGTAGACTTGCAAATTGAACAGCATCACTCTCTTTCATGGGGTTAAGTGTGAAGAAAGTTTGTAATTTTTGTAGCCATGCTCTAGCTGAAATTTTATTTGTTCCATCAAAAGTAGGTGCTGTAAACTTGCTTATTTTATTTTTGAGCTCTCTTCCACTTGTGTCATGCTCCCTCCTGTTCTCTTTCTTGGGCATCAAAGTGTTCATTATATCCACATATTCTCTACAAGGAACTGAACTACGAAAGTCATCATCTAAGCCATTATAAGTAGCTCTTAATGTAATCAAGTTACCTATAACCTCTTCCACTGGATTAATGGTTGGATTTGGTACTGGTGGCTCATCTACAGGCAAGAAAATAGTTTTGGTTGATTTAGATGGTGTGGATCTCCCATTTCTTGGCTCCTCTGAAGTGCTCCCTTTCTCATTAATAGATGCAACTCCTTGTAATTTTTCTATCAATATTCGCAAAGCCTCTCTAGTTTCCGCCAAACCATCCACTATTTTCTTCTGAGTATTTTGGATGTCTTGGAAGAATTTCTTTGCCATCTCATCTGGATCAGCCATACTTTTTTCTTCCTTGGATTTTGTACTTTTTCTTTCAACTGGGGGTTTGATCAAAATTTCTTTATTCTTTTCTCGCTGCAAATATATTTTTTCTCTTTCACTTAGTTGCATACGATCATAAATTTTGACATGAAACTAATCAGAAGCAACATGCAACCAGAAAATATGACATGCAAGATCTGGGTAGTTGTCAAAACTGACATGCAAGATCTCGGTAGTTATTAAAACTGACATGCAACTTCTACAAACCCTTAGGCTGGCAAGATCACGGCTCTGATACCACTGTAATGTCCCTTTACTGATTTTACATGGTATTTCTAGCCTCAAATCAGATCTTTAAAATCAAACAACCAATATTACAAAGATCAACCAATTTTCCAATAAAACCCAAATCGGGTATGTCCAAATTAGTGCCAAAAAACTTCACAACTTCACAAATTACTAATAAATCTGAGAATGGACATTTTTACAGAAATTTCAGCAGCATAACAGCCTACAAAATGACATTTTCAAATTTGTATAGCCTTTACACAACAGCTCACAAATGTAGGACAAAACTATGCTCAATCGGGCTCCCGAAATTAACAAACAATGCTCGGAAACACCACAAAAACACTCATAAACTATCTTAGAAGTTTAATCACAACCCAATACATATATTCAGCTCTATTTTAACATCTTAAAGTCTGAAATACAGTAGCAACCCAAACTGATATGAAACACACAACTGAAAACACCAAACTCAAACCAAAAACAACCCCGAAAACCCACAAATCGGCACTGTTCAGCACAAAGGAAAACTCTGTATGAGCATGCACATGGAATGGCTTCAAACTCCCATCTTTAGCCTTCCTGGAAACCTACAAACTCCCATTCTTGGGTCTCCTTCTCCACAAGTTTGGCAGCCTCTGAAGAACAACAAGAAAATTAGCAAAAATCAAGTTCTGGAATGAGTCCAAAATGCCTCCAAATCCCTTTTAAAGAGGGCATAACCCTAACTCACGTCCAAGAGGGGTTAATAAAATATAATTTAATAATAATTTTTATTTATTAGTCCATTTGTTTCCAAAGATTAGCCCCTTTTTTCTGACTTCACCTTTTTGGAGCCTGCCTGCCTTAGCAAAGTTTTTTTTTTAAAAAAATTATTTGAATAGGGGACAAGACAAAGGCCATCTCCCAATCCTCTTGTGGTAAATTATCCTTAATGTTAGAGAATAGTTGCTTGGAAATCTCAACCAAAACAAAGCAATCCAAAGAATATTGTAGTAGTTTTATAGGCTCCTCTTCAAATCTACCTATTCACAAGTGAACTTGGGAAATTGTATGAAATAACTTCTATATTGTTGAATCAATCTTTGAGCTTTAGAAGATAGCTTGGGTATGGGTCCTTTCTTCAAGGTTGCATGCACATTTTCAATTAACACATCATGAACCTTCCTAAAATTCTCCAGCACTTTATCTTTTTGCAGCAGAGAGCAATATTGGTACACCATTATTTCTTCATTCCAAACTCCGTGAGGAAGAGGTGTAAGGTCACAAACACAGGCAATGTAATAAGTCAAGTAGGAAGCCATATAGAAAATTTCCCTAGATTCTTTGGCATGCTTGAGTTGCATCCTTAATGAACTAGCGATAATCTCTTCCTAGTCCATCCATTGTTCTCTCTTCAAAATGATTTCTATATATCTGTACATCCATTCTTCAAATAGAAAAACATATGTTGAACCTTTGACCCTATGCAATAGCACAAAAAGGTCATGAATATGAGGTTTAAGGTGATCTTTGGTGGAAACTTAAGGTAACTTAGAACCCTTGTAATTGGTTTTGGTTGATTTCCTAGCCAGAGTATTACAAAATTTACTAGGAGTTTCTCTATATTTAGCCAGGGATTGAATGGGGGAGAATGTGTCAAAAGTGCTCTTTGGTAGACATAATACAGAGGCAATAGTTTCTCTTGAAATTGAGAGTACTATTTCACCATCCTTACTTATAGTATTTTTGCTCCTAACATCATAATGATCAGTACACATTTGCTTTAGGAATAAGGTGTCTCAACCTTGTATAATTCCTATTCTTATTATTTTTTTTGTAAAAGGTATTCCTTGCAAATAATGTTGATGTGTCGACATCTTGAACTGTGTGTAAGGAGATCATGACTAAAATGGTTATGACAGATTCCTCTGACACGTAAGAGCTATGTTAGGAAGATTCAATGACAGGTGCAAACATGTGGCAACTAAGATATTTGAGCATTGTACACTCTAATACGGTTTACCTTTGGGAGTAGCCCTAAAGTGAAGCGCATGTTACAAGCATTTTTAGGGTTGCAAAGAGATGCAATGTGAAAAGGGTGTATTGTTGGTACTGCGAGTAGCTACTGGAGTCTTCGGTTGTTGATGTTGAACTTGCATTGCAAGTGTATTGTAACCTCGTGTTGAAGATAATACATTGTGCAGGTTCTGAAGGGGTGAGGTTCTTTTATCGAAAGGTTTTTCCCCACCGACAAATCTTTGTGTTATGTGTTCCTTTCTCTATCTATTTTCTATATGCATGGTTGGCTACAATATTTTTGCTTGCATGATATTGAATCTATAGGTGTAGAAGATTTTAATAGAATTTGCATCATACTTTCCTTATGAGATTAGTATAGGAAGTTGTTTCCACACCTGAGTTTCCTTACAAGTGGTATCAAAGCTTGATAAACTTTTGATCCTAGTTGTTGGGTAGGGTTTTTTGAGCTAATCTCAAGTTGAGTGGGAGTCTTGTGCAGAGTATCCTGAATCTTATTTGCAGATTGAGATGGTGAGTTCATCAAATGAAGAATGGAGGTGGAAAAATTTAATGGCACTAATTTTGAGTTGTGGAAACTCAAGATAGAAGACATGTTAGAAGATCATGACCTATGGGAAGCGACTACAAGTGCTACAAGACTAGAAACTATAGCTCAAGTAGATTGGGATATCAAAGACCATAAAGCTAAGGGTCTCATAAGACTCTATTTAATTGATCAGTCCTTTTGAATGTTCTAGATGGGAAAACCGCATATAGTTTGTGGGAGAGACTTGGGGCCATGTATCAGGCCAAATCTTTGGTGAACAAGTTGTTCTTGAGGAAGAAGTTGTATTCTCTGTGAATGGAGGAAGGTGGATCTTAACAGATCATTTAAATGCATTTAATTTGTTGGCTACACAGTTGACATCAGCTGGTGTCAAGTTAGAGGAGGATCGTTGCTACACACTTTTGTGTTCTTTATCATATTTATGGGACCATCTTGTGATGGCTCTCGGAAGCACATTAGTCACTTTCAAAATGGATTATGTGGTGTCTTCATTGCTATAAGAGGAGATGCAAAGAAAGGCTTCCATTTTGGAAAAAGAAGCCCTTGTTGTTCGTGGGAGATCCACAGAAAGAGGGAAGAAAAATGACAATAAGTCTAAGAATAAGTATAGATCCAAATCCCGTGGGAAGTCAAAGACTTCCAATAAGTCCAAGGAAACATGTTGGAACTGTGATAAGACTAGGCACTTCTGTAAAGATTGTAAAGAGCCTATGAAGAAGAAGAAAGTCTCAGATTCTGGTTCTAAAAAATCTCAAGAAGATGGCGATGCATTCATCGTAGCTTTGGTAGCCCATGCATCTGATGATGTGTGGTTGGTTGACTCGGGTGCATCTTTTCACATGACCTCTCATCGAAACTGGTTCTCAAGATATGAATAGTTCGATGGTGGAAAGGTGTACTTTGGTGATGATTCTCACCTAAAGATAGTTGGATGTGGAAGGGTCACTATCAAATTTCCTGATGTACGAGTAAAGGGAATCAATGGGGTTATGCACATTCTAGGTTTGTCACGAAACCTATTATCCATAAGTATGCTAAATGATGTAGGTGTGCAATTGTTTTTTTCTAAAGATGGATGTAAGATGATGAGAGGAGTTATGGTGCTTGCTAAGGGTACTAGGAGAGGTACTTTGTTTCAACTTGATGCACACATTTTTCAGTGTAATAGTTCTTCTATTTCAAGGAAGAGAGTAGCTATCACTTCATCCCCACCATCTGAATGAGTAGTAAAGAAGACTGTGGTTAGTGGTTCTGATGGTAGTGCAAAATGTGTACCTAAGGGTGCAAACACTTTCGAAGGAAAGCTTCTTGCAGAAAAGACAATGTTGTGGCATTTGAGATTTGGTCACATTGGTGAGAAGGGTCTCAAAACCCTAAAAAATAAAAATCTTGTTGAGGGGTTAAATGATTGCAATCTCGAGTTTGACTTCTATGAACGCTGTCTATATGGTAAACAAAATCGTGTTCAGTTTTACTCTAGTTCTCACAAATCTTCTAATGTTTTGGATCTTATTCATTCTAATGTATTTGGTCCTATAAAAGTTCCTTCAATCTCCAAGTTTGTATTTTTTGTATCTTTCATAGATGATTATAGTAGAAGGACATGGATTTATTTCCTTAAAAGTAAGACACAAGTCTTTAGTCGATTCAAGGGATTTAAAGCCCTTGTAGAGAATCAGACTAGTAAGAAGATTAAGTGTGTGAGAACTGACAATGGTGGTGAGTTTTGCTCAACAGAGTTTGAACAATTCTATAAAGAACAAGGTATCCAAAGGCATAAGACAACTTCGTATACCCCACAGCAAAATGGAGTTGCAGAGAGAATGAATAGGACACTGATGGAGAAGGCTAGGAGTATGCTTAGTGGAGCTGGTTAAGAACAAAGGTTTTAGGCTGAAGCTGTGGCCACTACTTGCTATCTGGTTAACAGATCTCCCACATCAGCTCTTGCTAGTAAGACACCCATGGAGGTGTGGTCTGGTAAGAAGCCTTATGTTAGACATCTTCGTGTTTTTGGTTGTGAAGCTTATGCACATGTTCCAATGGAGAAAAGATCTAAGTTGGAAAACAAAGTTGTTAAATGTATTTTCATCGGTATAGTGCTAGTGTGAAAGGATACAAGCTTTGGGATCTTGTGACTAGTAAGGTGTTTTATAGTAGAAATGTTATTTTTAGAGAGCTAACATCTTCTCCTATTGTGCTACAACCAGATGAAAAAGAAAAGGAAAGAGATGTTGTTCAGTTGCCTCCTACCCCTGAGAAGACTGAACAGAGAGACCATGTTGGGTCTAATGATGAGGAGAGCTCTTGTAGCTTTGATAGTTCAAAAGAAGAGGAAGAACAACCTCAACCTCAGCCCTTGAGGAGATCCATGAGAGAAAGAAAGCAACTAGAAAGGTTTGGTTATTGTATGTTAGATTTCAGTTGTTCTTTTGCTTTGATTACTAACATTGATGAACCTAGATCTGTGAAAGAGGCTTTGGGCACGAAAGATGCAGGTTCCTAGATTGAGGCTATGGATGATGAGATGGCTTCATTAGAGAAAAAAAAAACATGGGACCTTGTACCTTTTCCTAAAGGGAGAAAATCTGTTGGCTGTAAATGGGTGTTCAAGGAGAAATTCTATGCAGATGGTAGTGTTGAAAGGCACAAAGCTAGATTGGTTGCAAAGGGGTATTCACAGGTAGAGGGAATAGATTATGGTGAAATATTCTCTCCAGTTGCAAAGTTGACATTCATTAGATTTCTGTTATCTCTTGCTGCATCATATGATTTAGAGATAGAACAGATGGATGTGAGGACAGCTTTCCTTCATGGTGATTTGGAGGAAGAGATTTATATGTCACAGCCTGAGCACTACATTGTTAAAGGTAAAGAATTCTTAGTTTGTAGATTAAAGAAATCTCTATATGGTTTGAAGCAATCTCCTAGGATGTGGTACCTTAAGTTTGATGCCTTTGTGTTGTCAATTGGATTTGTAAGATTGAAATCAGATCATTGTGTTTATTTCAAAATTGAAAATGATCGCCTTCTTATTGTTGCATTATATATTGATGATATGTTGTTGTTTGGGAAGGGTAAGGGTATGATTTCTGATTTTAAATCTTAGTTGTTAGCATAGTTTGAGATGAAAGATCTTGGGGCAGCTAGGTACATCTTGGGTATGGAAATCAGTAGAGATAGGTCTAACAAAAAACTTTGGTTGAGTCAGAGTAAGTATGTGAAGTTTGTGTTGGATAGGTTGAGCATGGTAGATTGTAGACCACTATGTGTTCCTATTCCTATGGGAACAAAGTTATCTATAGATGATTGTCCAAAATCTCCTAGTGAGGTGGAGGACATGAGTAGAGTACCTTATGCTAGTGGAGTTGGCAGTCTTATGTATGCTATGGTCTGTACTAGACCAGACATTGCCTAAGCAGTGGGAGTCCTAAGTCAATTTTTCGCTAATCCTAGATGGATACATTGGGATGTAGTTAAGCGAGTATTCAGATATTTGAGGGGTACATCAGATTACTCCATATGTTATCATGGTAACACTTCTAGATCTCAACATTCAGTTTGTATTCATGGGTTTGCGGATTCAGATTGGGTAGGTGATATTGACTGTAGGAGATCCACCAGTGCTTATGTGTTCACTATGTTTGGTGGTGCCATTAGTTGGATGAGCAAGTGACAACCTGTGGTTGCTTTGTCCACTATAGAAGCTGAGTACATGGCTACTACTCATGCTTGTAAGGAAGCCATTTGGCTTAAGAGATTGTGTTATGATGTTGGTGTTGATGTAGAACAGATTACTATTTGGTGTGACAGTCAGAGTGCTATTTGCCTTATGAAGAATTCAAATTTCTATGCCAAAACGAAGCACATTGATGTGCAGTATCACTTTGTGAGAGATATGGTGGAAGATGTAAAGGTAAATTTGGAAAAGGTAGATACTGTGAAGAATTTTGCAAATGGATTAATGAAACTAGTGGACACTGAGAAGTTCAGATGGTGTTCGGAGTCTATGGGCCTTTCAGCCTATAGCTGTTAGTTCCTATTATGTTCCTGTTGCTCTTACAAGCTGTTCGACAAGTGGGAGAATGTTAGGAATAAGGTGTCTCAAACTTGTATAATTCCTATTCTTTTTTTTTTTTTGTAAAATGTATTTCTTGCAAATAATGTTGATGTGTCGATATCTTGAACTGTGTGTAAGGGTATGTGCAGGATCATGGTGTGCCAAAAAGTGGCAATGTGAAAAAAATAGAGTTTGAACACGTCTAAAAGCGCTTCAAAATCTGCTCTAACTTTTTTTCACCTATCTAGATACCAAACTTGGAAAGTAAGGCCCAAGCCTTATCCGATATCCAATATGAGATCTGATATCCAATATCAGCAGCATAAAAATTGGAGGGAAAAGGCACAAAAATTAGAGGGAAAAATAAATTTGTAAGTGATATAACTAATTTGAGTTATGAAATGTGTAAAGATATAATATATAACCTATAAATATATAATATAATAACATAACTATTATATATAAAATAATATATAATCTATATATTATATAATAATATAATATAATATTATATATATAATGTAATGTAAAGATATAATATATGATTTATTAATATATATGATAATATATTATGTTATTATTATTATTATTATTATTATCTATAAATATAATATATATTATTATAATATATTATTATTATTTTTACACTATTTTTATTAAATATAATAATGTAATATATTATATATATCTTATTAATACATATTATTATTATTATCATATTTAAATTATAATATATAATATATTATGTTATTATTATTATAATCTATAAATTATATATATATATATATGATTGTTATACTATATTATTATTATTTTTACTATATTATTTCTAGTGGAGTCATTTATAGGGGTCAAAAGGGCTCATAGGATGACTTATGACCCCTTTCAACACATTCCATGACGACATATGTCCCTAAGGGATCCTAGGACCCCTAGGGACATATTAGAATAGTTTATATGGGTCGAAGGGGGTCACAAGATGACCTCTGAACCCTTTCAACATATTACAAGATGACATTTGTCCTTAGGGGTCCTAGGACACTTAAGAAAATATTAGAATATTCATATGGGTCGAGGAGGTCATAGGGTGACCAGTGACCACCTTCGACACATTCCATGATGACATATGTCCTTAGGGATTCTAAGACCTCTAGGGACATATTAGAATCATTCATATGGGCCAAAGGGGATCATAGGGTGACATTTGACCCCCTTCGACACATTCCACAATGACATATGTCCCTAAGGGTCCTAAGACCCCTAGGGACATATTAGAATCTTTCATATGGTTTGAAGGGGGTCATAGGGATAACTATGACCCCCTTTGACACATTACAAGACAACATATGTCCCTAGGGTTCCTAGCACACCTAGGGACATATTAGAATGCTTCATATGGGTCAAAGGGGGTTATAGGTTGACCTATGACCCCCTTTAACCCATTAAATGATGACATATGTCTCTAGGAGTCCTAGGACCCCTAGGGACATATTAGAATCATTTTTATTGGTCAAAGGCGCTCATAGGGTGACCTATGACCCCCTTTGACCCATTAGATGACGACATATGTCCCTAACGGTCCTAGGACCCCTACGGACATATTAGAATCATTCTTATGGGTCAAAGGGGGTCATAGGTTGACTTATGATCCTCTTTGAAACATTACATGATGACATATGTTCCTAGGGGTCCTAAGACACCTAGGGATATATTAGAATGCTTCATATGGGTCAAACGGTGTCATAGGTTGACCTATGACACCCTTTCACCCATTAAATGATGACATATATAGCTACGGGTCCTAGGAACTCTAGGGACATATTACAATCGTTCTTATGGGTCAAAGGGGGTCATAGGTTGACCTATAACCCCCTCTGACCCATTACATGATGACATAATTCACTAGGGGTCCTAGAAACCCTAGGGACATATTAGAATGTTTCATATGGGTCAAAGGGGGTCATATGTTGACCTATCACCCCCTTCGAACCATTAAATGACAACATATATCCATAGGGGTCCTAGGACCTCTGGGGACATATTAGAATCTTTGACCCATTACATGACGATATATGTCCCCAGGGGTCCGAAGATCCCTAGGGACATATTAGAATCATTCATATGGATAAAGGGGGTCGTAGATTTATCTATGACCCCGTTCGATCTATTACATGATGACATATGTCCCTAGGGGTCCTAGGAACCCTCAAGAAATATTAGAATCATTCATATGGGTTAAAGGGGGTCATAGGTTTACCAATGACCCCATTTTACCCATTAAATGATGACATATGTCCCTACCAGTCCTAGGACCCCTAGGGACATATTAGAATTGTTCTTATGGATCAACGAGGGTCATAGGTTGACCTATGACCCTCTTCAACCCATTAAATAACGATATTTGTCCCTAGGGGTGCTAGGACCCCTAAAAACATATTAGAATCATTCTTATGGGTCAAAGGGGGTCATAGGTTGACCTATAACCCCCTTTGACCCATTACGTGACAAAATATGTCCCTAGGGGTCCTAAGACCCCTAGGGACATATTAGAATCCTTCTAATCGGTCAAAGGGGGTCATACCCTATGACCCTCTTCGACCCATTACTTGACGACATATGTCCATAGGGGTGCTAGAACCCCTAAGGACATATTAGAATGCTTCATATGAGACAAAGTAGGTCATAGGTTGACATATGACCTCCCTCAGCCAATCAAATGATGACATATCTCCCTAGGGGTTCTAGGACACCTAGGGACATATTAGAATCATTTTTATGGCTCAAAGGGGGTCACAGGTTAACCTCTGACCCACTTCGACATATTACATGATGAAATATGTCCCTAGGGGTCTTAGGACCCCTAAGAAAATATTAGATTCGTTCATATGGATCAAAGGGGGTCAGAGGTTGACCTATGACCCCCTTCGACCCATTAAATGATGAAATATGTCCCTAGGGGTCCTAGGAGCCCTAGGGACATATTAGAATCATTCTTATGGATCAAAGACGGTCATAGGTTGATCTATGACCCTCTTTGACCAATTACATAATGACATATTTTCCTAGGGGTTCTAGAACCCCTAGGAATGTCTTAAAATTGTTCATGACCCATTACATGATGACATATGTCCCTAGGGGTCCTAGGACCCCTAGGAACATATTAGAATCTTTCATATGAGTCTAAGGGGGTCATAGGTTGACCTATGACCCCCTTCGATGCATTATATGATGACATATGTCCCTAGGGGTCATAGGACCCGTAGGGACATATTAGAATCATTTATATGGATCAAAGGGCCTCATAGGTTGACCTATGACCCACTTCAACCTATTAAATGAAGACATATGTTCTTAGGGGTCTTAGGACCCCTAAGGACATATTAGAATTGTTCGTATGGGTCAAAGGGAGTCATAGGTTGACCTATGACCACCTTCGACACATTACAAGATGACATATGTCCCTAGGGGTCCTAGGACCCTTAGGGACATATTAGAATGCTTCATATGGGTCAAACGGGATCATATGATGACCTATGACCCCCTTTTACCCATTAAATGACAAGATATGTCCCTAGGGGTCTAAAGATCCCTTGGGACATATTAGAATTGTTCTTATGGGTCAAAGGGGGTCATAGATTGAACTATTACATGATGACATATGTCTTTAGGGATCCTAGGACCCCTACGGACATATTAGAATGCTTCATATGGGTCAAAAGGGTCTATAGTTTGACCTATGACCCCCTTCGACCCATTAAATGATGACATATGTCCCTAGGTGTCCTAAGACACCTAAAGACATATTAGAATGCTTCATATCGGTCAAAGGGTGTCATAGGTTGACCTATGACACCCTTTGACCCATTAAATGATGACGTATATCCCTAGGGGTCCTAGGATCCCTACGGACATATTAGAATCATTTTTATGGGTCAAAGGGGGTTATAGGGTGATGTATGACCCCATTTGACCCATTAAGTGATGACATATGTCCCTAGGTGTCCTAGGACCCCTAGAGACATATTAGAATCATTTTGATGGATCAAAGGTGGTCATAGGTTGACCTATGACCCCCTTTGACCCATTAAATCATGACATATATCCCTAGGGGTCCTAGGACCCCTAGGGACATGTTAGAATCATTCTTATAGGTCAAAGGGGTTCGTAGGTTGACCTATGATCCCCTTCGACCCATTACATGACGACATATGTTCCTAGGGGTCTTAAGACCCCAAGGGACATATTAATTTTTTTTTAATAGGTCAAAAGAGGTCATAGGGTGACCTATTACCCCCGACAATCCATTAGGTAATGGCATATGTCCATAGGGGTCCTAGGACCCCTAGGGACATATTAGAATGCTTCATATGGGTCAAAGGGGGTCATAGGTTGACCTATCACCCCCTTCGAACCATTAAATGACAACATATATCCATAGGGGTCCTAGGAACTCTAGGGACATATTAGAATCTTTGACCCATTACATGAGGATATATGTCCCTAGGGGTCCTAAGATCCTTAGGGACATATTAGAATCATTCATATGGGATAAAGGGGGTCGTAGATTGACCTATGACCTTGTTCGACCTATTACATCATGACATATGTCCCCAGGGGTCCTAAGATCCCTCGAAAAATATTAGAAACATTTATCTGTGTCAAAGGGGGTCATAGGTTTACCAATAACCCCATTTGACCCATTAAATGACGACATATGTCCCTACCAGTCCTAGGACCCCTATGGACATATTAGAATTGTTCTTATGGATCAATGGGGGTCATAGGTTGACCTATGACCCTCTTCAACCCATTAAATGATGATATTTTTCCCTAGGGGTGCTAGGACCCCTAAAAATATATTAGAATCATTCTTATGGGTCAAAGGGGGTCATAGGTTGACCTATAACCCCCTTTGACCCATTACATGACAAAATATGTCCCTAAGGGTCCTAAGACACCTAGAGACATATTAGAATCCTTCTAATCAGTCAAAGGGGTTCATACCTTGTGACTCCCTTCGACCCATTACCTGACGACATATGTCCATAGGGGTCCTAAAACTCCTAGGGACATATTAGAATGCTTCATATGGGACAAAGTGGGTCATAGGTTGACATATGACCCCCCTCAACCCATCAAATGATGACATATCTCCCTACGGGTCCTAGGACACCTAAGGACATATTAGAATCATTTTTATGGCTCAAAGGGAGTCACAGGTTAACTTCTAACCCACTCTGACATATTACATGATGACATATGTCACTAGGGGTCTTAGGACCCCTAAGAACATATTAGATTCGTTCATATGGATCAAAGGGGGTCAGAGGTTGACCTATGACCCCCTTCGACTCATTAAATGATGACATATGTCCCTAGGGGTCCTAGGAGCCCTAAGGACATATTAGAATCATTCTTATGGGTTAAAGGGGGTCATAGGTTGACCTATGAACCCCTTTGACCAATTACATAATGACATATTTCCCTAGGGGTCCTAAGACCCCTAGGAATGCCTTAAAATTGTTCATGACCCATTACATGATGACATATGTCCCTAGGGCTCCTAGGAACCCTAGGGATATATTAGAATATTTTATATGGGTCTAAGGGGGTCATAGGTCCCTTTGACGCATTATATGATGACATATGTCCCTAGGGGTCCTAAGACCCGTAGGGACATATTAGAATAATTTATATGGATCAAAGGAGCTCATAGGTTGACCTATGACCCGCTTCAACCTATTAAATGATAACATATGTTCTTAGGGGTCTTAGGACCCCTAAAGACATATTAGAATCGTTCGTATGGGTCAAAGGGAGTCATAGGTTGACCTATGACCACCTTCGACACATTACATGATGACATATGTCCCTAGGGGTCCTAGGACCCTTAGGGACATATTAGAATGCTTCATATGGGTCAAACAGGGTCATATGATGACCTATGACCCCCTTTTACCCATTAAATGACAAGATATGTCCCTAGGGGTCCAAAGACCCTTAGGGATATATTAGAATTGTTCTTATGGGTCAAAGGGGGTCATAGATCGAACCATTACATGATGACATATGTCTTTACGGATCCTAGACCCCTACGAACATATTAGAATGCTTCATATGGGTCAAAAGGGTCCATAGTTTGACCTATGACCCCCTTCGACCCATTAAATGATTACATATGTCCCTAGGTGTCCTAAGACACCTAGGGGCATATTAGAATGCTTCATATGGGTCAAAGGGTGTCATAGGTTGACCTATGACCCCTTTCGACCCATTGAATGACGACATATATCCCTAAGGGTCCTAAGACCCCTAGGGACATATTAGAATCATTCTTATGGATCAAAGGGGGATATAGGGTGATGTATGACCCCATTTGACCCATTAAGTGATGACATATGTCCCTAGTTGTCCTAGGACCCCTAGAGACATATTAGAATCATTCTTATGAATCAAAGGGGGTCATAGGTTGACCTATGACCCCCTTTGACCCATTAAATTATGACATATATCCATAGGGGTCCTAGAACCCTTAGTGACATATTACAATCATTCTTATAGGTCAAAGGGGGTTATAGGTTGACCTATGATCCCCTTCGAACGATTACATGATGACATATGTCTCTAGGGATCCTAAGACCCCAAAGGACATATTAAAATTCTTTTAAGAGATCAAAAGGGGTCATGGGGTGACCTATCACCCCTTTTGACCCATTACGTAATGACATATGTCCGTAGGGGTCCTAGGACCCCTAGGGACATATTAGAATGCTTTATATGGGTCAAAGGGGGTCATAGGTTGATCTATGACCTCCTTCAACCCATTAAATGATAACATAAGACCCCTAAGGACATATTAGAATGATTCTTATGGCTCAAAGGGGGTCATATGTTAACCTATGACAACCTTCGACATATTACATGATGACATATTTTCATAGGGGTCCTAGGACCCCTAAGAACATATTAGATTCATTCATATGGGTTTAAGGGGGTCATAGGTTGACCTATGACCCCGTTCAACCCATTACATGACGACATATGTTCCTAGAGGTCCTAGGACCTATAGGGACATATTAGAATCATTCTTATAGGTCAAAGGAGGTCATAGGTTGACTTATGACCCACTTCAACACATTACATGACGATATATGTCCCTAGGGGTCCTAGGACACCTAGGGACATATTAGAATGCTTTATATGGGTCAATGGGTGTCACAAGTTGACCTATGACCCCCTTCGACCCATTAAATGATGACATATATAGCTAGGGGTCCTAGGACCCCTAGGGACATATTATAATCATTCTTATGAGTCAAAGGGGGTCATAGGTTGACTTATAACCCCCTCTGATCCATTATATGACGATATATGTCCATAGGGGTCCTAGGACCCCTATGGACATATTAGAATGCTTCATATGGGTCAAAGGGAGCCATAGGTCAACCTATGACCCCCTTCAACCCATTAAATGACAACATATATCCCTAGGGGGTCCTAGGACCCTTAGGAATACATTAGAATCTTCGACCCATTAGATGACGACATATGTCTCCAAGGGTTCTAGGATCCCTCGGGACATATTAGAATCATTCATATGAGTTAAAAAGGGTCATAGGTTGACCTATGACACCGTTCGACCCATTACATGATCACATATGTCCCCAGGGGTCCTAGGATCCCTGGGAACATATTAGAATTGTATGTATGGGTTTAAGGGGGTCCTAGGGACTTATTGGAATCGTTCTTATGGGTCAAAGGGGGTCATAGCTTGACCTATGACCCCCTTGGACACATTACATGATGACATATGTCCCTAGGAGTCCTAGAACCCCTAAAGACATATTAGAATAGTTCTTATGGGTCAAAGGGGCTAATAGGGTGACCTATGACCCCCTTCGACCCATTCCATGATGACATATGTCCTAGGTATATATTAGGATCGTTCTTATGGGTGTAAGGGGGTCATAGGTTGACTTATGATCCACTTCGACACATTATATGATGACATATGTCCCTAGGAGTCTTAAGACCCTTAGGGACATATTAGAATGCTTCATATGGATCAAAGGTTGTCATAGGTTGACCTATGACCCCCTTTAACCCATTAAATGATGACATATGTACCTAGCGGTCCCAAGACCCCTAGATATATATTAGAATCGTTCTTATGGGTCAAAGGGGGTCATAGGTTGTGCTATGACCCCCTTTGACCCTTTAAATGATGACATATGTCCCTAGGGGTCCTAGGACCCCAAGAGACATATTCAAATCATTCTAATGGGTTCAAGGTGGTCATAGGTTGAACTATGACCCCTATGACCCCCTTTGACAGATTACATGATGAAATATGTCCCTAGGTGTCTTAGGACCCCTAGAGACATATTAAAATTGTTCATATGGGTCAAATGGGGTCATAGTTTGACCTATGACCCCCTTCGACCCATTACATGACGACATATGTCTCTAGGGGTCTTAGGATCACTAAGGACATATTAAAATCATTCATGTGAGTCAAAGTGGCTCATAGACTAATTTATGATCCCCTTCGACTCATAAGAACAATTCTAATATCTACATAGGGGTCCTAGGAGCCCTAAGAACATATGTCATCATTTAATAGGTTGAAGGGGATCATAGGTACCCCTATGGGCCCCCTTGACCCATAAGAACGATTCTAATATGTCCCTAGGGTTCCTAAGACCCCTGAGGGACATATGTCATCATGTAATGGGTCGAACAGGGTCATAGGTCAACTTATGACCCCCTTAGATCCATAAGAATGATTCTTATATGTCCCTAGGGGTCCTAGGAACCCTAGGGACATATGTTGTCATATAATTGGTCGAAGGGGGCAATAGGTCAACCTATGATTGCCCTTGACCCACATGAATGATTCTAATATGTCTGTAAGGGTCCTAGGACCCCTAGCTATATATGTCATCATTTAAGAGGTCGAAGGAGGTCATAGGTCAACTTATTACACTCTTTGACCCATATGAAGCATTCTAATATGTTCCTAGGTGTCCTCGGACCCCTAGAGACATATGTCATCATGTAATGTGTCGAAGAAGGTCATAAGTCAACCTATGACCCCTTTTGACCCATAAGAATGATTCTAATATGTCCCTAGGGGTCCTAGGACCCCTAGAGACATATATCGTCATCCAATTGGTTGAAGGGAGTCATAGGTCACCCTATGAGCCCCTTTGATCCATAAGAACGATTCTAATATGTCCCTAGGGGTCTTAGGACCCCTAGGGACATATGTGGTCATTTAATTGTCGAAGGGGGTTATAGGTAAACCTCTGACCCTGTTTGACCCATAAAAATGATTCTAATATGTCCCTAGGGGTCCTATGACTCTTAGGAACATATGTCATCATTTAATGGGTTGAAAGGAATCATAGGTAAATTTATGACCACCGTTGACTCATAAAAATGATTGCAACATGTCCCTAGGTGTCTTAAGACCCCTAGGTACATATGACATCATTTAATGGGTTGAAGGGTCTCATAGGTAAACCTATGACACCCTTTGATCCATATGATGCATTCATATATGTTCCTAGGGGTCCTAGGACCCCTATGACATATGTCATCATGTAATGTGTTGAAGTGGGTCAATTGTCAACCTATGACCCCTTTTGACTTATAAGAATGATTCTAATATGTCTTTAGGGTTTCGAGGACCCCTGAGGACATATGTCATCATGTAATGTGTCGAAGCAGGTCATAGGTCAACCTCTGACCACCTTTGACCCACAAGAATGATTCTAATATGTCCCTAAGGGTCCTAGGACCTTTACGGACATATGTCATTATGTAATGGGTCGAAGGGGATCATAAGTCAACCTATGACCCCCTTCGACTCATATGAATGATTCTAATATGTCCCTAGGGGTGCTAGGACCCCTAGGGACACATGTCATCATGTAATCGGTTGAATGGAGTCATAGGTCAACCTATGATGCCCTTTAACCAATATGAATAATTCTAATATGTCCCTAGGGGTCCTAGGACCCCTAAGGACATATGTCATCATTTAATGAGTCGAAGGCGATCATAGGTCAACCTATGACACCCTTTGATCCATAAGAATGATTCTAATATGTCTCTAGGGGACCTAGGACCTCTTTGGACATATGTCATCATCTAATGTGTTGAAGGGGGTCATAGGTCAACCTATCACACCCTTTGATCCATAAAAAGCATTCTAATATGTCCCTAAGAGGTCGTATGACTCTTAGGGACATATGTCATCATGTAATTGGTCAAAGTGGGTCATAAGTCAACCTATTACCCTCTTAGACCTATAAGAAGGATTCGAATATGTCCCTAGGGTTTCGATGACCCTTAGGAACATATTTCATCATGTAATGATTCAAAACAGGTCATACATCAACCTATAACCACCTTTGATCCATAAGAATGATTTTAATATTTCCCTAGGGATCCCAAGACCCCTAGGGACATATGTGTAATTTCCCCTTTCTAGCATTCATAGCATGATGTTGTCATTAGCCTATTTCCCCACATTCTCGTAGGCTAACTAGGACATTAAAGGGGCTTAGAGGCCATTTGGCCTAGACAGTTTCAGTTGCAAGTCTTTCTAAGAGGTTCTGGGGCAACTTTGGGCATACTTACTATTTATAGTTAGTCATCTTGGACATGGCCGGACATTCAGTCACAGTGGTATGTCGATGGTAACTGTTTAAAATTGACAAGAAAACTTATTTATCATTGACAAGATTTTTTATGCATTGATAAAGCCATTTTATAAAGTTAAATTTAAATATTTAACTTTATTAATGCATAGACTATAGTTTGTGGAAAATATTTAAATTAAAAGAGTTCCTTTTATTTTTATAACAAATTGGAGACATAAGGTACATAAAGGGAGTTATGTTTTATCCCACTTTGAGAAAATGAAGGATTGAGCTCTTGTGAGAACACTATAAAAGAAATAGAAGAGCTTTTTTTTTGTATGCTTGGATGAAGATCAATGTTATGTTGTTGGATATCTGATTATCGGGCTTGGAGGAAGGAGTCCCTCTTTGCTAGCATTCTCTTCACTGTTGGAAGACACAGTCAGGAGGATCAAGGGTGTTTTCACTTTAGGAAACACACTGGGTTTCATTTGGGGCGTTCGCATAAAGAAATCTACAAGGGTTTGAGATGCAGATCTGAAGTTAGTTATTGCTATAGTGCCACATGAACAATATTTTGCTACAGTTAGCATGAATAGTATTTTGCTACAGTACGGCATGAACAGTGTTGGTATCAAGTTTACTTGTTTTTTTGGCTGATTAGAAGTTTGGAGGGCTGTTGACTACATCTGCAAAATACTACGACAACTAATTCCAGGTTTCTTCTGTCAAATTTTGATACTTTGCATAATAATTGTTGAATACAAGTCTAAATAATTGTTGCAGCCTTTAAGGCAGCTGTAAGTGCACATCTACATTTAAAAATTACCCTTTATCAGCAGATTGAAAGAGTTTTCAGATTTTTCATATACTGTTGAATGTGTGCCAAGTGTTTGTGAAAATGTTATGATGTGTATTATGCATTTTAATGTCACTTCATAGTTGTTCATAAATCTACTCATTGGAAAGTAATTTATTGAGGAAATCAGCTTTATTAGTTTGCATACAAAGTGTTTGACAATATTCCTTTAGTTAAATTTCTACAAGTCAAAGTTCAAATCAGGGGAGGATATTACAGTGGTATAAGAGCTATAAGTCCTGCCATCCTGTGGAGGTCTCATAGGAAATTTGGAACTGGCGGATAGAGGGGAAAGTGTTTGATGAAATGTCAAAACACTAAAATCAGAGCATTTATGTTTGAGCATGTGACAGGGGCCTTATAATTTCTACAATACTAGAGCAAGACAAAGTAGGAATTCAGACCTGCAAAGCAAATAGTCTAGTTCATCTGTATAGGGGGGTATAGAGTCCATTCATACAAACACAACAGAGGTATTCTTTGATCAAGACAGCAATATGGGTGACCGAGATGACAGGAATACAAGAATAGGTGGAGGCGGGAATTTTGGTCTAGAACCTGGAGAGGAAAGATTCTTACAGTTATTAGAGACCTTGGTACAGGGTCAGCAAGTAGCAGAACAAAGGGCACAGGAACAGAATCAGAGATTGGATCTTATGATGCAGATGATGGCTCATCAAATGGGGTTGAATGCTAACATGGGTGGAGGAAATAGTCAGAATGGTAACAATCAGAATGGAAATGATCAAGATGGGACACATAATGGAGATGAACAAGTTGGGAACAATTTCAGTCACGCACCCCAGCGAGCTAGGACAGTGAGTTCAAGGCCCATGATTCCTACATTTCCTCCTAGATCTCCAGAGCAGCTCGTACTAGAGCCCCAGATTACTAATATACAGGACCAGTTGAGGAGAGATTGGGAAGCCAGAGGGCCAGATTTTACTGCTGCAATTACCTTTAGGGAGTATATGGATGTGCGGATGAAACATATGCCACGTAGACATTACAGGAACCAAAGCGATGAGCTACGAAAGAAAGTAGGGAGACTTGAGTTACCATATTATGATGGCTCAGGAAAGTCTACAGCAAGAGCTTGGGTTCAAAAGCTTGACACATACTTTCAATTCAACCCTATGCCTGAGGAAGAAGCTATTAAGTACGCAGCAATTCATCTGGATGGGTTAGCACACGAGTGGTGGCATCATGGTATGGTCACTATGGGACATGCACACATTACCTCATATGTGGAGTTTACAAAGAGGCTGATTGAACGTTTTGATAAGAAGGATCCAGAACTCCATTTCAAAGAGTTAGCTCAGCTTAAATAGTGGGGATCATTGGAAACATACATTTTAGAGTTTCAGAAACTTGCAGTGTTAGTAACAGATGTATCTGAATGGAGGATACTAGTTCTATTTATGGATGGGTTAGCTGATCCGTTGAGAGGGTGGATTAGAGCTCTCAACCCTCCCACTTTGCAGGAAGCCATTAAGAAAGCTCGTGACATGGATTCCTCTTCATCTTCAAAAAATAAATTCCAGGCAAAGAGTTTCCCTTCAAGGAAAGATAAGGATAGGAAACCTTTTCATAAGGAGGTTCAACCAGCTAAGGAGGAAAGTAAGAGGTTGGACAATGAGACACTTAATGATCTCAGGAAGAAGAAGCTTTGTTTTCATTGCAGGGAGCCTTGGGATTTGTCACATAAGTTTCCATTCAAAGAAAAAGCTAAGCAGATGGAGTACTTTTCAGCCGAAGAGTCAATAGATGGAGATTCAGAGCAGTCATCCAAATCAGATGGAGATGATGATAGTTCTTCATAGGAGGAAGCACGCGGTGATAGCATGATAGCTCAGTTGTCAAGTATACAGGAGGCCGTCACTTTCAGAGTTAGGGGAACCTTGGATGGACAGAGAGTTGTGGCACTCATTGATACAAGGGTGACACATAACTTCATTGATGAGAAGTTTGTGACACGCAGAGGGCTACATACAGAGGAGCATAGGGGATTTAAGGTGATGGTTGCCGATGGCTTCAAAATTGAATGTACCAAGAAAATCTCCAATTTGCAGCTTCGTTTGAGAGATTATGACATGACAGGAGATTTCTTTGTGGTCAACATTGGTGATCAGGATATGGTGCTTGGGATGAACTGGATGAAGTCTCTAGTAGAGTTTATATTTAACCTTGAGAAAATGGAAATGAGGTTTGAGGAAAATGGTAAGAAGATAGTGCTCAGAGGTTTGTCAGATGGGAGACTTCGAGTGGTGTCACTCAAGCGGATGCAGAGTTTCTTTAGACATGATCAGGTGTAGTGGGCAACAGAGTTTAGAGTAATGCCTGAGATGGCAGAGCAGCATAAACAAGAGTATCCACCTAATGTACAAAAAATAATAACCAAACATACTAAGGTGTTTGGTGAGATACCTCCAGGGAGACCCCCGAATAGGGTAATCGAGCATGTTATTGAATTAGAGGAAGGGGCTAAGCCAATTATCATCACACCTTACCGCCATCCGAAGAGATGTAAGGATGAAATAGAAAAGGAAATTAAGCAGTTGATTGACATGGGGCACATATGGCCAAGAAAAATTCCTTTCGCTTCTTCAGTAGTATTGGTGAAGAAGAAGGATGGTACAATGAGGATGTGCATTGATTATAGGGAGCTAAACAAGAAGACAATCAAGAACCGATACCCTATCCTGCGCATCAATGAGCTTATTGATGAATTGCATGGTGCATGCTACTTCTCCAAGATTGATTTGAGATCTGGCTACCATCAGATATGGGTTAGAGAGGTGGATGTGGAGAAGACAGCTTTTAGATGCCACTATGGACATTTTGAGTTCTTAGTCATGCCCTTTGGGTTGACAAATGCCCCTGCCACTTTCCAATCCTGTATGAATAGAGTGTTCAGAGATCAGTTGAGGAAGTTTGTGTTGATATTTTTTGATGATATACTCATATACAGCCGTACTTGGGAGGAACATTTGAAGCATATTGATACAGTGCTCAGTATTCTAGAGAGGGAGTCATTATATGCCAAGATAAGTAAATGTGAGTTTGGGATGATAGAGTTTCTCTATCTAGGGCATATTATTAGTGTAGGAAGTGCCCTGGATGACCCAGAAAAGATCAGGGCCATTCTGGATTGGCCACCACCGAGGAAAACTTCACAACTCAAGGGATTTCTCGAGCTTTGTGGGTTCTACCGCAGATTTGTGAAGGGATTTTCATAGATAGCAGCACCATTTACAGATTTGACATGGAAAGATAGTTTCAAGTGGTCAGAGAGGGCTCACGATTGTTTTGACAGCTTTAAGGAGCTTATGAGTACATGTCCTATTTTAGCCATTCCAGAGATCACCAGGCCCTTTGAGCTGTAGTGTGATGTCTCGAGAGAGGGCATAGGAGTTGTTCTCATGCAAGAAAAAAATCCCATCATGCACGTGCTAGCTAAGTTCAAGCAGTACTTAGTGGGAAGTCAGTTCAGAGTAAAAACAAATCATAATAGCTTGAAACATTTCCTTGAACAGAAGGACCTTAATGACAGGCAACAGAAATGGGTGAGTAAGTTACAGGCCTATGATTTTGACATAGCCTATGTCAAAGGGAAGAAAAATATTGTTGCAGATGCTTTATCTAGAAGGCCTCATTTGCTTGCTGTTGGGATAGTCATGGATAATTGGAGAGAGATGATCTTGGCAGAATATACTAAGGATACTTGGGCATCTAGCATTATTGAGGGAGCTATTCAAGATAGTTGATACACTGTCGTAAATGATCTGATCATCTACAAGGAAAGGATTTATTTAGTACCCGGGTCTGCTATGAAGCAGAATATTTTGAGGGCATTTCATGATTCACCAATGGTAGGACATCCCAGATTCTTTAATACATATCAGCAGGTGAGAGAGCACTTTAGTTGGAAATGACTCAAATCAGAGGTGCTTCAGTTTGTGAGGGAATGCCCTGTGTGTCAGCAGAACAATTAGGAACATTCTTTTCCATGTGGTTTGCTACAGCCCCTACCCATACCAGAGAAGAAGTGGGATAGAATTTCTATGGATTTTATCACAGGCCTCCCCAAGGCACAGGGTTGGGATTGTATCTTTGTTGTGGTAAACAGATTGACGAAATTTGCACATTTCTTTGCAATTTTGTCTACATATTAAGCAGCACAAAAAACAGAACTATTTTTTCGAGAGGTATTCAGACTACATGGGATACCACAAAGCATAGTCAGTGACAAAGATAGTAGATTTATGAGCCACTTTTGGCAGGAGTTGTTCAGGTTATGTGGAACAGAGCTCACTCCGAGTACCAGCTACCACCCCCAAACTGATGGGCAGAAAAAGATAGTGAACAAATGGGTTGAGGGGTACCTTCGAAACTACATTGCAGGAGAGTAGAAGGCTTGGGTGAAGTGGCTACATCTATGGGAGTACTGCTATAATACCTCTTTCCATATGTCTATTCAAATGTCCCCTTTTATGGCACTGTACAGGTATGATGCTCCTAATTTTTTGGATTTGTTATTTGGGGACAGTAGGGTGCCTAAGGCCAAGGATACTTTGTAGGAGTGCCAGGACATTATGCGATCCTTGAAGGAAAATTTGCAAAAAGCACAAAATCAGCAGAAGCAATATGCTGATCAGCACAGGGTTGAGAGGTCTTTTGAGGTGGGAGATATGGTGTACCTCATGTTACAGCCGTATAGATAGTCCTCTCTCAAGAAGAGTGGAGTAGAGAAATTGAAACCATGCTACTATGGACTGTTCAAAGTAATCAGGAGAGTGGGCGAAGTAGCTTATGAGTTGGAGTTGCCTGCAGACAGTAAAGTGCATAATGTGTTCCATGTGTCATGCCTTAAGAAGGCATTGGGTCACAATGTGGTGCCTTCAGTAGTATTGCCACCTCTTGATGATGAGGGAAAGCTTATCTTGGTTCCCGAGGCCATACTTGACTCTAGGGAGAGGGTGCTTCGTAGGAGGACTATCAGGGAGTATCTAGTGAAGTGGAGGAACCTACCTATCGAGGATGCTACTTGGGAAAATGAGCAGATATTGCAGCATCCAGAGCTGAAATTGCTTGAGGACAAGCAATTTTGGGAAGGGAAGACTGTAATGTCCCCTTTCTAGCATTCATAGCATGATGTTGTCATTAGCCTATTTCCCCATAGTCCCATAGGCTAACTAGGACATTAAAAGGGCTTAGAGGCCATTTGGCCTAGACAGTTTCAGTTGCAGGTCTTTCTAAGAGGTTCTATGGCAACTTTGGGCATACTTACTATTTATAGTAAGTCATTTTGGACATGGCAGGAACTTCAATCACAGTGGTATGTTGATGGTAATTGTTTAAAATCGACAGGAAAACTTATTTATCATTGATAAGATTTGTTATGCATTGATAAAGCCATTTTATAAAGTTAAATTTAAATATTTAACTTTATTAATGCATAGACTATAGTTTGTGGAAAATATTTAAATTAAAAGAGTTCACTTTATTTTTATAACACATTGGAGACATAAGGTACATAAAGGGAGTTATGTTTTATCCCACATTGAGAAAACGAAGGATTGAGCTCTTGTGAGAACACTATAAAAGAAATGGAAGAGCTTTTTTTGTGTATGCTTGGATGAAGATTAATGTTATGTTGCTGGATATCTAATTATCGGGCTTGGAGGACGGAATCCCTCTTTGCTAGCATTCTCTTCGCTATTGGAAGACACAGTCAGGAGGATCAAGGGTGTTTTCACTTCAAGAAACACACTGGGTTTCATTTGGGGTATTCACATAAAAAAATTTACAAGGGTTTGAGATGCAGATCTGAAGTTAGTTATTGCTATAGTGTTGCATGAACAGTATTTTGCTAGAGTCAGGATGAATAGTATTTTGCTACAGTATGGCATGAACAGTGTTGGTATCAAGTTTACTTGTTTTTTCGGCTGATTAGAAGTTTGGAGGGCTGCCGACTACATCTGCAAAATATTACGGCAACTAATTCTAGGTTTTTCGGTCAAATTTTGATACTTTGCATAATAATTGTTGAATACAAGTCTGAATAGTTGTTGCAGCCTTTAAGGCAGCTATAACTGCACATCTACATTTAAAAATCACCCTTTATCAGCAAATTGAAAGAGTTTCCTAATTTTTCATATATTGTTGAATGTGTGCCAAGTGTTTGTGAAAATGTTATGATGTGTATTATGCATTTTAATGTCACTTCATAGTTGTTCATAAATCTACTCATTGGAAAGCAATTTATTGAGGAAATCAGCTTTATGAGTTTGCATACAAAGTGTTTGACAATATTCTTTAAGTTAAATTTTTATAAGTCAAAGTTCAAATCAGGGGAGGATATTACAATATGTCATCATGTAATGCATCAAAGGGGGTCATAGGTCAACCTATGACCCCTTTTGTCCCATAAGAATGATTCTCATATGTCCTTAGGGGTTGTAGGACACCTAGAGACAAATGTTGTCATTTAATGGGTCGAAGGGGATGATAGATCAATCTATGACCCCCTTCAATCCATATGAATGATTCTAATATGTCCCTAGGGGTCCTATGACCCATAGGGACATATGTCATCATGTAATGTATCGAAGGGGGCCGTAGATCAACCTATGACACCCTTTGACCCATAAGAATGATTCTCATATGTCCTTAGGGGTCCTAGGGACATATGTCATCATGTAATAGGTCAAAGGGGGTCATAGGTCAACCTATGACCCCCTTTGACCCATATGAACAATTATAATGTCCCTAGGCGTCCTAGGACCCCTAAGGACTTATGTCATCTTTTAATGGGTCAAAGCAGGTCATAGGTCAACTATGACCTCCTTTGACCCAAATGAACAATTTTAATATGTCCCTAGGGGTCCTAAAAGCCCTAGTGACATATTTCATCATTTACTTTGTCAAATGGGGTCATAGGTCAATCTATGACCCCGTTTTACCCATATGAACAATTCTAATATGTCCTTAGGTGTCCTATGACCCGTAGGGACATATGTCATCATGTAATGTGTCAAATGGAGTCATAGGTTGACCTATGACCGCATTTGACTCATAAGAACGATTCTAATATGTCCCTAGGGGTCCTGAAATGTCCCTTTTTTGATTTTTCATGATATTTCCAACCTCTAATCAGATCTTTAAAATCAAACAGCTAATATCCCAAAGATCCACCAATTCCTCAAGAAACCCCAAATCGGGTATGTTGAAAATAGTGCTAAAAGCTTCACAACTTCACAAATTATTAATGAATCTGAAAATGGAAATTTTTACAGAACTTTCAGCAGCATAACAGCCTACAAATTGACATTTCCAGATCCGTATAGCCTTTACACAATAGCTCAAAAATGTAGGACCAAAACTATGCTCATCGGGCTCCCGAAATAGCACAAAATATGCCCGGAAACACCACAAGAACACTAATAATCTATCTCAGAAGTTTAATCACGTCCCAATATATATATTCAGCTCTATTTTAACAGCTTAAAGTATAAAATACAGCAACAACCAAAACTGATATGAAATACTCAACCGGAAACACCAAACTCTTACAAAAATACACCCGGAAACTCACAAATCTGCACTGTTCAGCACAAAGGCAAACTCTGTATGAGCATGCACATGGAATGGCTTCAAACTCCCATCCTTAGCCTTCCTGGAAACCTGCAAACTCCCGTTCTTGGGTCTCCCTGGAAACCTGCAAACTCTCGTTCTTGGGTCTCCTTCTCCACAGGTTTGGCAGCCTCTGAAGAATAACAAAGAATGAGCAAAAATCAAGTCTGGAATCCCCCCAAAATGCCTCCAAACCTCTTTAAAAAGGGAATAACTATAACTCACGTCCAAGAGAGGTTAATGAAACATATTTTAATAATTAATTATCATTTATTAGTCCAAGGGTTTCCAAAGATTAACTCCCTTTTTCCGAAACTTCACTTTCTTGGGCCTGCCTGTCTTAGCAAAGATTATTATTTTTTTATTATTTGAAAAGGGGACATGACAAGTCCTCCCCTTCCAAACATTGCTTGTCCTCAAGCAATGGCTGAACAATAAACCAATCAATCCTCCTGGATCCCAAATGTAGTCATGAACTATACTACTACCAATTAACACAGGCTCCTGCAAGATCCTCTGCAATATGACCAAGAGGAATCCATAATCAAACTGGCAATTATAGCTCAACCAAACTCCAAAATCACCATTACCACAGAAAAAAACCCATGAGACACAAACTCTTAGAATATCAAAACCCAAGTAAAGTGGACTACCAACATAGTAAATACCATCAATGCATTCCACTGGCCTATATGGAATGTACAATCCAACTCTGCAACAATGGTGAATGCTCTCAAATGAAACTATACCAAGTATGGAGAATCCACACACTGTACAACTCCTGCAGTCAACACAACTCTGTAGATCATTGGCCACTGTCTCATAACCATAACTCCCATGCACCCCTGACGGTGAAAAGCCATCACAAGATAAACAACAAGAAATGAAACCCAAACCAAATTTTCCTGCCATCAAATCCTCAGCATAAGGATCAATTGTTAACTGATGTACATACCCTGCAATATAATGTTGATTAAAAAAACCAACCTCAGTTAATAGCTCACCATGAACAAGTGATACAACCCACTGTGACTGATCACTAGCTAAGTCAGGAGATGTCATAGCCAAAGGAGTAGAATCAACAACAACACTTGCTGAAGCATCACTCCAAAACTCCTGCTCTAAGTCATGTATTATCAAGCTATCAACTACAGAACCTGTCGCCATGTCGTGCCCATCACAACTCTCATCTTGAGGCATCAAACTATTCCATAACTGATGATAAGCACTAGGAACCAAAGTACATCTCTGTATCATAATCTCATCAACATGGTCATCAATGGTAAATTGATGGGCGTACCTCACAGTGTAATGCCGATAGAATGCGCCAATCTCAGTCAGTGGCTCAGACTGTAATCTAGATGAAACTAATTGCAATTGATCATCAACCATGTTGGAACTGACTACTACCTCCAAAGATATCACCAAGGGAGTAGTATTACTAGCAGGAACCATGCCAACTGTCGACTCACCAACATCACACATGACCTTTGATACATCTCTAGTCTTTGTGCCTTTAGTACTAGAAGCCACCACCCTGTCAGGCATACAATAATCTGCTACAATACCCAACTCAACTAAACTTGACTCTAGTGGGAATGAACCTGATATGCCAATGTTAGTATCAAGGATGGATGCATCCCCATCTCCACTGTCTCTAACAATCTCAGCCATGGACATCCTCGAATCACCAAACACCATAGCTTGTGACTGTATAGAATCAGATAAAGACTGTAGTCGCTCTAACTCCATGGTCACCTTAGCCAAATGAAATTGTGACTCCTTGAAAGCCAACTGAGTACTCTCAAGAATCTCAGAAGTCACCACAAGCTGCTCAGTAAGCTCACTCACCTCATCTTCCTTGGCCAACAATGCATCATATGCTGTACTGCCCCACTTCATAAGATAATCTCTGTCAGCTACCAACTGCATATAATCCTGTCTCAGAATTTGGATAGCCTCCCATAAAGAGTGGATCTCTGTCAAGGAAAGATAACTTCCTCCCTGCTCATCACTAGTAGGAGAACCCCATCCATAAACTGCTAACAACTGACGAGCAGCATCAAAATGTTGGCAAGTGATAGAAATGTCTTGGTCACTAACTCTCAACTGATTAGACACATGATGGCACTGGCTTGACTGTCTCCTACAAACCTCCTCTGATGCACTGTCTGAAGGAGTGTCCTCAAAGTTACTAGTCTCTAGAGTATTACCATCCATATCCTGTGAATCAAATCTAAAGCTCATATCAACATACGGAGTATCAAAAACATTAGCATTGCTGTCCAACTCCTCTATACCCAAGGAAACTAAGTCTTCAAAACCGCCCATTGCATCCTTCTGGATGTTATCAATGCCAATGTGATCCTGGGACTCATCTATACACACTGCCAAATATGAAATATCATCAACACATTCCAGCAAGTATGGTCGACTGGATATATGAACAAAGCCCAACACCGGTGTATAAAAACTAATACCAACATCAGACAAGATACTGGCACAAGAAAAGACAACACTGTGTAATCTGCTAATCAAATCCATGATAGCACCCAAACAAACACTGCTACCAAAAAGTGTTAAAGATCTCCAGTCAACTGAATCCCAAATGCCAATATAAAAATCTCGAGTCCATATCCGTAAACTAGAATCAACTGGTAACTCAAGCAAACTCCTCACCTGAGTAATATGACCAATACCAACTAACTCCACATACCTGTCATGATGAGATAATGAAGTCACAATACTATCTGTGTTCACCTTCAGCTGGTTGGACAAATCATGTGAAGTACTACCAGCCTCAACCTCATGTGATGAAGCATCTAACTGTGCCTGGTACTCTTTCTCAGAAAAGTCATGAATGCTCAATGTCTGCTCATCTCTACCAGGTATCTCACCATCCTGCACAACAACATCCTCATAATCATCATCTGAACCCACTACACTGTAGTCACTGCCTGTTGTAACTATACCATCCTGAATACCTGTGGCATCACCCTTTGACAACCTGTAAACAATTGTCTCAATTTGAGTATCAAGTTGACCCTTACTATCAATCTGTGTAATATCCTTTCCCACCACCTCCTGTGGCAGAGTAGAATCTGAGACCTCTACCTGGCTATCAGCTAGTTTCTCAAACTCCTCATGCAAGTTCTTGGAAATTGTGTCATCTGTCCTGTGAGAAAATCTGCCAAATAGAAATCCAGTCAACTTATCCACCTTAGTTGGGTCAGATAACATGTCATTTATACGGTGGTGCTCAACCAACTGTTTAGACATGTCATGGCTTATTTTCATAAGTTTATCTCGAATGTCTAAATAACCATCCTTTCTACTATTTTGACTCTGGCTATCAATTGTCCAAGATCGTTCCCTCTGAGACTCTGTACTATACCTGTCCATTCTGGATAAAGTAGAGTGTAACCCCAATAGGATATAACTTCTTCAAGCACCAAGAACTAACATGCAAATGATTAGAAGTAGCATGCAACCATAGATTTGGACATGCAACTGATTAGAAGCAACATGCAACCACCAAATTATGACATGCAAGATCTGGGTAGTTGTCAAAACTGACATGCAAACTTCTACAACCGCCAAATTCACCAAGAACTAATAGGCAAATGATTAGAAGTAGCATGAAACCATAGATTTGGACATGCAACTGATTAGAAGCAACATGCAACCACCAAATTATGACATGCAAGATTTGGGTAGTTGTCAAAACTGACATGCAAGATCTGGGTACTTGTCAAAACTGAAATGCAAACTTCTACAACCACCAAATTCACCAAGAACTAACATGAAAATGATTAGAAGTAGCATGCAACCATAAATTTTTACAGAACTTTCAGCAGCATAACAGCCTACAAATTGACATTTCCAGATCCGTATAGCCTTTACACAATAGCTCAAAAATGTAGGACCAAAACTATGCTCATCGGGCTCCCGAAATAGCACAAAATATGCCCGGAAACACCACAAGAACACTAATAATCTATCTCAGAAGTTTAATCACATCCCAATATATATATTCAGCTCTATTTTAACAGCTTAAAGTATAAAATACAGCAACAACCAAAACTGATATGAAATACTCAACCGGAAACACCAAACTCTTACAAAAATACACCCGGAAACTCACAAATCTGCACTGTTCAGCACAAAGGCAAACTCTGTATGAGCATGCACATGGAATGGCTTCAAACTCCCGTCCTTAGCCTTCCTGGAAACCTGCAAACTCCCGTTCTTGGGTCTCCCTGGAAACCTGCAAACTCCCGTTCTTGGGTCTCCTTCTCCACAGGTTTGGCAGCCTCTGAAGAATAACAAAGAATGAGCAAAAATCAAGTCTGGAATCCCCCCAAAATGCCTCCAAACCTCTTTAAAAAGGGAATAACTATAACTCACGTCCAAGAGAGGTTAATGAAACATATTTTAATAATTAATTATCATTTATTAGTCCAAGGGTTTCCAAAGATTAACTCCCTTTTTCCGAAACTTCACTTTCTTGGGCCTGCCTGTCTTAGCAAAGATTATTATTTTTTTATTATTTGAAAAGGGGACATGACAGGTCCTAGGACCCGTAGGGCCATATGTCATCATGTAAGGGTCAAAGGGGGTCATAGGTCAACTTATGACTCCCTCTGACCTATAAGAACAATTTTAATATGTCCCTAGAGTTCCTAGGACCCTTTTGGATATATGTCATTATGTAATTTGTCGAAGAGGCTTATAGGTGAACCTATGACCCCCTTTGACCTATAAGAAGCATTCTAATATGTCTCTAGTGGTCTTACGACCCCTAGAGACATATATCATCATGTAATGGGTCAAATGGGGTCATAGGTCAACCTACAACCCCCTTTGACCCATATGAACAATTCTAATATGTCCCTAGGTGTCCTATGACCCGTAAGGATATATGTCATCATGTAATGGGTCAAAGCGGGTCATAGGTTGACCTATGACACCTTTTGACCCATAAGAATAATTCTAAAATGTCCCTAGGGGTCCTAGGACCCCTAGGGACATATGTCATCATGTAATGGGTTGAAGGGTGTCATGGGTCACCCTATGACCACTTTTGACCCTTAAGAATGATTCTAATATTTTTCTAAGGGTCCTAGGACTCCTAGGGACATATGTCATCATGTAATGCGTTGAAGGGGGTCATGAGTCAACCTATGATCTCCTATGACCCATAAGAATAATTCTGATATGTCCCTAGGGGTCGTAGGGACATATATCATCATGTAATGAGTCAAAGGGGGTCATAGGTAAACTTATGACCCCCTTTGACCCATATGAACAATTATAATATGTCCTTATCGGTCCTAAGACCTCTAGGGACACATGTCATCTTTTAATGGGTCAAAAAGGATCATAGATCAACCTATGAGCCCCTTCGATCTATATGAACAATTCTAATATGTCCCTAGGGGACCTAGGACCCCTAGGGACATATGCCATCATGTAATGTGTCAAAGGGGGTCATAGGTCAACCTATGACTCTTTTTGACCCATAAGAATGATTCTCATATGTTCCTAGGGGTCTTGAGGACATATGTCATCATGTAATGGGTCAAAGGGGGTCATTGGTCAACTTGTGACCCCCTTTGACCCATATGAATAATTCTAATATGTTCTTGGGCGTCCTAAGACCCCTAGGGACATATGTCATCATTAAATAGGTCGAAGGGGGTCATAGGTCAACCTATGACCCTCTTTGATCTATATGAATAATTATAATATGTCCCTAGGGGTCCTAAGACCCCTAGGGACATATGAAATCATTTAATGGGTCAAGGGGTTCATAGGTCAACCTATGATCTCTTTTGATCCATATGAACAATTATAATATCTCCCTATGGGTCTTAAGACCCTTAGGGACATATGTCATCGTTTAATGGGTCAAAAGAGGTCTTAGGTCACCCTATTACCCTATTTGACCCATATGAATGATTCTAATGTCCCTAGGGGTCGTACGACCCCTAGGGACAAATGACTTCATGTAATGAGTCAAAGGGTGTCATATGTCAACCTATGACCCCCTTTGACCCATAAGAATGATTTTAATATGTCTCTAGGGGTCCTAGGACCCCTTTGCACATATGTCATCATGTAATGTGTTGAAGGGTTTCATAGGTCAACCTATCACCCCCTTTGACCCATAAGAAGCATTCTAATATGTCTCTAAGGGGTCGTATGACTCCTAGGGACATATGTCATCATGTAATGGGTTAAAGGGGGTTATAGGTCAACCTATGATCCCCTTAGACCTATAAGAATGATTCTAATATGTCCCTAGCATTCCGATGACCCTTAGGGACATATATCATCATGTAATAGTTTGAAGCAAGTCATAGGTCAACCTATGACCACTTTTGACCCATAAAAATAATTTTAATATTTCTCTAGGGGTCCTAGGAACCCTATCATGTAATGTGTCGAAGGGGGTCATAGGTCAACCTATGACCCCCTTTGTCCCATAAGAATGATTCTCATATGTCCCTAGGGGTTGTAGGACCCTTAGGGACAAATTTTGTCATTTAATGGGTCGAAAGGGATCATAGATCAATCTATGACTCCCTTCGATCCATATGAATGATTCCAATATGTCCCTAGGGGTCCTAGGACCCATAGGGACATATGTCATCATGTAATGTGTTGAAAGGGGTCGTAGATCAACCTATGACACCCTTTGACCCATAAGAACGATTCTCATATGTCCTTAGGGGTCTTAGAGACATATGTCATCATGTAATGGGTCAAAGGGGGTCATAGGTCAACCTATGACCCCCTTTAACCCATATGAACAATTCTAATATGTAGGACCTCTAGGGACATATGCCATCGTTTAATAGGTCAAAGGGGGTCATAGGTAAACCTATGCCCTCCTTTGACCCAAATGAAAAATTCTAATATGTCCCTAGGGGTCCTAGAAGCCCTAGTGACATATGTTATCATTTAATGGGTTGAATGGGGTCATAGGTCAACCTATGACCCCCTTTTACCCATATAAACAATTCTAATATGTCCTTAAGTGTCCTATGACCCGTAGGGACATATGTCATCATGTAATATGTCAAAGGGGGTCATAGGTTGACCTATGACCCTATTTGACCCATAAGAATGATTCTAATATGTCTCTAGGGGTCCTAGGACCCTTAGGGACATATGTTGTCATGTAATGGGTTGAAAGGTGTCATAGGTCACCTTATGGCCCCCTTTGACCTATAAGAATGATTCTAATATGTCCCTAGGAGTCCTAGGACCCGTAGGGACATATGTCATCATGTAAAGGGTCAAAGGGGGTCATAGGTCAACCTATGACTCCCTTTGACCCATAAGAACAATTCTAATACGTCTCTAGGGTTCCTAGGATCCCTTTGGATATATGCCATTATTTAATTTGTCAAAGGGGGTCATAGGTCAACCTACGACCCCCTTTGACTCATAAGAAGCATTCTAATATGTCCCTAGGGGTCCTAGGACCCCTAAAGACATATGTCATCATGTAATGGGTCAAAGGGGGTCATAGGTCAACCTATGACCCCCTTTGATCCATATGAATAATTCTAATATGTCCCTAGGTGTCCTATGACTCGTAGAAACATATGTCATCATGTAATGGGTCAAAGGGGGTCATAGGTTGACCTATGACCCCTTTTGAGCCATAAGAATGATTCTAATACGTGTAGTCATGTAATGGGTTTAAGGGTGTCATGGGTCACCCTATGACCACTTTTGACCCATAAGAATGATTATAATATTTTCTTAATGGTCCTAGGACCCCTAGGGACATATGTCATCATATAATGCGTTGAAGGGGGTCATGGGTCAACCTATGATCCCTTTTGACCCATAAGAATAATTCTCATATGTCCCTAAGGGTCTTAGGGACATATGTCATCATGTAATGGGTCAAAGGGGGTCATAGGTTAGCCTAGGACCCCCTTTAACCCATATTAATAATTCTAATATGTCCCTAGTGATCTTAGGACCCCTAGGGACACATGTCATTATTTAATGAGTCAAAGGGGATCATAGGTCAACTTATGACCCCCTTCGATCCATATGAACAATTCTATTATGTCCCTAGGGTACCTAGGACCCTTAGGGACATATGTTGTCATGTATTGTGTTGAATGGGGGTCATAGGTCAACTTATGACCACCTTTGACCCATAAGAAATGAATCTCATATGTTCCTAGGGGTCCTCAGGACATATGTCATCATGTAATGGATCAAAGCAGGTCATGGGTCAACCTATGACCCCCTTTGACCCATATGAACAATTCTAATATGTCCCTGGGTGTCCTAGGACCCGTAGGGACATATTTCATCATTCTCTTTGATCCATATGAACAATTCTAATATGTCCCTGGGTGTCCTAGGACCCCTAACGACATATGTCGTCATTTAATGGGTTGAAGGGGTTCATAGGTCAACCTATGATCTCTTTTAATCTATATGAACAATTCTAATATGTCTCTACGGGTTTTAAGACCCCTAGGGGCATGTGTCATCATTTAATGGGTCAAAGGGGGTCCGAGGTGACCCTATGACCCCCTTTGACCCATATGAATAATTCTAATATGTCCCTAGAGGTCCTAGGACCCCTAGGGACAAATGTCTTCATGTAATGGGTCGAAGGGTGTCATAGGTCAACCTATGACCCTGTTTGACCCATATGAACAATTTTAATATGTCCCTAGGGGTCCCAAGACCCCTAGGGACATATGTCATTATGTAATGTGTCGAAGGGGGTCATAGGTTGTCATAGGTCAACCTATGACCCCCTTCGACCCATAAGAATGATACTAATATGTCCCTAGGGGTCCTAGGACCTCTAGGGACATATGTCATTATGTAATGGGTCGAAGGGGATCATAAATCAACCTATGAGCCCCTTCGACCCATATGAATGATTCTAATATGTCCCTAGGGGTGCTAGGACCTCTAGGGACATACGTCATGTAATGGGTCAAAGGGGGTCATAGGTCAACCTATGACCACCTTTGAACCATAAGAACGATTCTAATATGTCCCTATGGGTCATAGACCCCTAGGGACATATGTCATCATTTAATGGGTTGAATGGACCTATGACCTCCTTTGACCCGTAAAAATGATTCTAATATGTCCTTAGGGGTCCTAGGACCCCTAGGGACATATGTCATCATGTAATGCATCGAAGGGGGTCATAAATCAACCTATGACCTCCTTCTACCCATAAGAATGATTCTAATATGTCACTAGGGGTCCTAGGACCCCTAGGGACATATTTTGTTATGTAATGGGTCGAAAGGACCTATGACTCCCTTTGACTCATATATATTAATAATATACATATATATTAATAACATACATATTAATATAATAATATATATTAATAACATATATATATATATATATATATATATATATATATATGTATGTATGTATGGTTATCATATTTAATAAAAATATTACGTTATTATATATATTAATAACATACTTATATATATTAAGTTATTATATTTAGTAAAAATAATAATAATATAAATTATATTTATAGATTATAATGAGAATAACATAATATATTATTATATATTAATATATTATATGTTATATCTTTACATTACGTTATTTTATATATATAATATATTATAATACATATTTACATAGTAATATAACAAAAATAATTTATAAATCATAAGCTATAAAATATTATGTTATAATATATATTACGTTATTATATATATTAATAACATATATATATATATATGTATGTATATATATATATATGTGTGTGTATATATATATATATATTACTTTATTATATTTAATAAAAATATTACGTTATTATATTTAGTAAAAATAATAATAATATAAATTATATTTATAGATTATAATGAGAATAACATAATATATTATTATACATTAGTATACTATATATTATATCTTTACATTACATTATATATATATATATATATATATATAATATTATAATACATATTTACATAGTAATATAACAAAAATAATTTATAAATCATAAGCTATAAGTCTTAAATCCGGTTTTCCCTCCAAAATGGGTTTGGATTTCAAAATTTTCACCAAAATTCACCTAGTCATATTAGATATCTGATTAGGCTTGGTATTTACCAAGCCTACCCGATCAACCCAAAAGACGTGTTTGAAGAGGGTTTTAGTGATACTCAGACTTCGGGTAGTCATCTGACAATGTTATTTTTATTGAAATTGAATAAAATGAAAAAAGGTTTTTAATATCGCTCTCGAGATTCCATCAATATAATTTCTATCAAATTCTGAGATCGATAAGTATTTATTATTGTGATGTGAATATCAGGATTTAACTGTGTGATTTTTGAGTCAAACTCGATGACCCATGTTTCATGAGTAGTGATTCAACATGAATCCATCTCTCATGAGAATAAATGGAACACTTAGCACTCATTGGATCTAGGTGATGCTCACAGGGGTGAAGCACCGGGACTTCCCGGGAGGTCACCCATCCCAGTACTACTCCAGCCTGAGCGCGCTTAACTACGGAGTTTCTTCCACAGTTAAACCCAAAGCTTGCAACCCCATTTGCAAAACCTTCACCAAGTGTTGTGCCTTATGAACCATTCATTAGAAAGCCCCTTAAGCTCATCAATTGATAAGTAGGAGATGATTTCCACAGCTAGTCAAATTGTGATGTGAATATCAGGATTTAACTGTGTGATTTTTGAGTCAAACTCGATGACCCATGTTTCATGAGTCATCGAGTTTGACTCAAAAATCACACAGTTAAATCCTGATATTCACATCACAATTTGACTAGCTGTGGAAATCATCTCCTACTTATCAATTGATGAGCTTAAGGGGCTTTCTAATGAATGGTTCATAAGGCACAACACTTGGTGAAGGTTTTGCAAATGGGGTTGCAAGCTTTGGGTTTAACTGTGGAAGAAACTCCGTAGTTAAGCGCGCTCAGGCTGGAGTAGTACTGGGATGGGTGACCTCCCGGGAAGTCCCGGTGCTTCACCCCTGTGAGCATCACCTAGATCCAATGAGTGCTAAGTGTTCCATTTATTCTCATGAGAGATGGATTCATGTTGAATCACTACTCATGAAACATGGGTCATCGAGTTTGACTCAAAAATCACACAGTTAAATCCTGATATTCACATCACAATTTGACTAGCTGTGGAAATCATCTCCTACTTATCAAGTATTTATTAGTTAATTATCAATGAAGATTATTATAAAGTGCTGATTGACATACTGATTGAAAAGCAGCTATAATTTTCAAACGGTATAACATTTTTTAAATCGAAAAGTTGCATCACATTCTATGCTTCGCCTAGTATAAGAAAAAAATAAAAAATAAAATTTGGTAAAATTTTCTATTAGTTAAGGTGGTCAAACACGAGACTTTTTTTTTCAAAAAAGTTTTGGTAGAAAATTCATATTTAATTATTTATTTGGAATAAAAATACCAAAAAATATGCGTCACATCCGAGCATGAGTCTACTTTTCATATCTATTATTATATTAAAAAAATATTATCATTTAATTTTGATTAAGGTGGTCAGACATACACCTACCTTTTATTTTGGACCTGAAATTTTTGTAGTACTGCATAAAAATTCAAACTTCTGACCAATCAATTTTTTTTTTCTCCTGATAAAGCCTTGTAGTTTAGAAACTACATTCAATTTCCTATAGATTATTTTATTACAACTTTTTGATATAAAGTCCATAACTATTTTAAAATTATGTATCAAGTTGACATAACCCTGATTTTCTAATTTTTCACTGCCACTTAAGGCCATAGTTTGGTACACCATGATCCTACACATACCTGTAAGTAGATCATGACTAAAATGGTTATGACAGATTCCTATGACATGTAAGAGCTATGTTAGGAAGATTCAATGATAGGTGAAGACATGTGGCAACTAAGATATTTGAGTACTGTTATAACCGTGCCCTAAAGTGAAGCGCATGTTATAAGCATTTTTATGGTTGCGAAGAGATGCAATGCGAAAAGGGTGTATTGTTGGTATGAGGAGTAGCTACTGGAGTCTTCAGTTGTTGATGTTGAACTTGCATTGCAAGTGTATTGTAACCTCGCGTTGAAGATAATACATTATGCAGGTTCTAAAGGGGTGGGTTGTTTTACCAAAAGGTTTTTTACCATCGACAAATCCTTGTGTTATGTGTCCCTTTCTCGGTCTATTTTCTATATGCATGGTTGGATACAACATTGTTGTTTACATGATATTGAATCTATAAGTGTAGAAGATTTTAAGAGGAATTGCATCATACTTTCCTTATGAGATTAGGGTAGGAAGCTGTTTCCACACTTGAGTTTCCTTACAATTTGGAGCAACTCGGAACTCAGTAGGGATGGCGAAAAGCTGGGGCTTCAATTAGTCCACTGGTTAGAACTTCCATGAACCCATTTGATTCATCAACATACTCAAGGAAATTTTCTTGCAAATTCTCCAACTTAACACCTTCTAAGTTTGTATCACTTATGATAGGCCTTTTACATTCCAGACTTGAAACATTGCCAAAGAAATGTAAAACAAACTTTGTCCTTAATCAAAACAACAAGGCTTCAAACTAATTTTCTTTGAAAACATAGAGATTTTAGAACAAAAACAAGAATTTCTATGTTTCTCACCTCTGATTTGCCAAAGAACAATGATTTTCCCTTCCTTCCCTCTTTAACAACTTCTCCTTCAAACATTCAATTCTTCGCATGATAAACAAAAAGGGAAAGCCGAGCTTATTTTAAGAAGGAAAAGTACTTACGTACAAAAGTATAGCCTCATTATGAGGTATTTATGAAAAATCACTCTTCGTTAAAGTTTACATGTTTGAAAGCTTTATAACCTAATCATCTCATTTAATAAACTCGTTTGTGGCTATATCAATAATGATTAGCCTTATTATGACATCCAATTACCTCTTTGACTAAAGATTTTCCACTTTTCCTCAGAATGATGATCTTTCACATTGGGAATAAAAATGTCCTTTTAATTATTACTCTTTGACACAGCAATCAATGTCTTGCAAAATGATGGCATGTTGTGCATCATAATCCACCTTCACCAAGAAACCTCTATCGTTGAACAACTTTGAACTACTTTGAACCGAGGTTCAAAGTGATTCAAAGTAATTTAAAAGAACACATTGCTACTTTGGCACCCGTTTCCTATAGAATAATTGTTAGTGAAAGAACCATTGGTTGAACTACTTTGAACTACTTTCAACCAGAGTTTAAAGTAGTTCAAAGTGGTTCAAAAGAAGAAATAGTGATAGGGAGTGTTTGAAACTTTGGACAACACTTATAAAGATGGTGAATATGTGGAGCGATGAAGGAAAGTCTTCAAGAGATGGATGAGCAAAAATTTAAGGAAATTTTTTTAAACATGGTGACTCATTGGACCACCAACACTCTGATATGGCATATTGAATGAATATATTGTCATTCTGATCATACTCTCTCTTTGGTCTATTATTGTGCTTGTGTTTGAGTTCATTGGTCTTGGGTGAATTCTACCCTCAGAAAAATTCTTACATGGTATCAGAGCTTAGGGATTCTCTAAACATATCCATTCGAGACCGTTCATGCTTTAGCACCTTGACCCAAACCTGGAGAATCTACAAACATTGGGAGTGTCAAGCCAAATTTGACCTTGCCATTGCATTAGGAGCATCAATTTGGTCAATATTGACTATAAATTTTCTTATGTTGAGAAAAAGTTGATTGTGAGGACATTTTTTTTGCAAATCGGCACCTGAAGGCACCGATTTCCAAATTGGGTATGATCTAATTCGATCTATGAATTTATGTTCAGATTTGATTTATTTTTAATCTCTAAAATTTACTTTTGATTTGAGTATTTTCATAAAAATTTTCCTAGGTGGGTTAGCAAAGATTTTTTTTGTAGAATCAGGCAGTCACACCCTTGCCCTATAGAGGAATATTTGTATTTAAATCATAGGCATACTTGGCAGGCATATATAAATCTGGTACTAGACTCAACAAATTTGGCACATTCAATTAGGCATCAATTTCTAGCCAAGAACATGATCACTGGATTGGCCAAGCCTCCTCTACCTGGCGGGTTTTCTATACACAATTTGCAGCTTCAGTTTTAAAACACTATTTAGTTGTTATCCTGCCCAATGCAGGATTAAAACCCACACTTTTGGTTATAGAAAACTGAAAACTAGTAGCCCACAAACTAGTTCTCTATTGATGGAAGAGAGCACCATGTGATGCAATTTAATATGCTCGTGTAGCAATTCATGCCATAACCTGCTTGTCCACGTGGCCCACTAAAACTTGCCCATGTCAGCAAGGCCCATGCCAAGTGACTACCATGTGACCCAATCCAAAGGAGACACGTTGCCTCTCCTTGACCTACCCACATGGATACATCTACCATGCAAGAACTTGCCCACACTACAGCCTACTTGGCAGACATGTTAGCGGCCCAGTTAGATATCCACGTCAACGCACCTCAGCAAACTTCATACACCGATTCAACACCTAATTAGCAACGTTTGTACCTATATAGTCAATGCTTATTTGGTTGACACATCAACATACTTGCGGCCAAAGACATGCCATTTTTTTCATACCTATCAGTATAGTACGACCATACAAATCTGTACTACTTATGTCATCATGATGTAATCATAGGCTTGAAGTTCACTGTCATCATCAATCTATTGCCCTAAATTTGATGGTCGTTTGACTATCATTCCAAGAAAAATTGGAACTGCTGACAACCATATGACTATCAAATTTAACCCTATCCTTTGTTGATGTAACCCCTCTCTGGATTGATTTTTGATTTTGTAGTTTGACTTTGGGAGGCCATATCTCAGTCATTCAAACTCCAAATCAAGTGCATTTTTTTTGAAATTGGGTAGAATTTCCTAAACTTTTCAATGGTGTAGCTCTTTTCTAGTTTTGGTACATGGATTTGTCAAAAATTACATTTTTTGGTGACTCTACCTATTCAATCCTACATTCTACAACTTCAAATGCTTCATACAGGGTTATCTGGACACGAAAATTTGTTCTATTTTTTTTTAAAGTGCATTATTTTTCATCTACTTTTCAGATCTGAAATCAAATTGTAGGGTTGTGCGGACAAAAGTGTCACTTTCAGAAATAGGGCCTTTCTTTACTTTGTATTACTCCAAATTGTTGTACATTGTAAAAACTCTAGATTTCTAATCTTTCAAGAGGTTGTAAAAAGAAAAATTAGAAGTCCATGAAGGCCAAAATTGGCAAGTGGCTATTATGATCGCACTACTTATAAAGTGCCAAAAATATACATACATACATACATACAAAAATACATACACATATATATATAATTTTATTTTATTTTTTGTGTGGGGGGGGGGGAGGTCTTCTTGGTGTTGTGTTCTTTCATTTTTGTAATTTTCTTTCATTTTTTGCATTATGGAAAATTTTAATTTTCCAAAATTAACTCCACATAACTATGCTACATGGTCCATCAAAATGTGTTATCACTTAATGCATTATGGAGTTTCTCAATATGTAGATGGTACCCTTCCTAAACCAATAGGTGATAATGTATCAGCAGGTGATATTTCAGCTTGGGTAGCAATGGATAAGAAAGTACTAGGTGATATATGTTTGGGGGTTGATGACAAGATCATATATCAAATTAAGAAATCTTCTACATCCAAGGAAGCTTGGGATATCCTCGAAAACCTATATGGTAAAGTGTTTGAAGAGGATGTTTTCAAAACTTAAGATGAGCTTGTCTCCTTAGATGCTAATACATTTGATTCTATATAGGATTTCATCATTAAGGTGAATGAACTAGGGACAAAGCTTACTAATTGTGGGGGTCTTATCAAAGATGACATATTGATCTATCTTATTCATAATAAGTTGCCATCAGAGTATTCCACATTTGTTTCTTCTTATAACATCTCAAAGACAACCTTAGGCTCTACCTATAAGAAAGTCTTAGATTTTGATGAATATACTAATCTATTGGATATAGAAGGAAAGAAGTTGAAATCAATGGGGATTCTCAATTCACCTAAGTCTAAAGCATTGGTGGCCAATAATGAGGGTTCTCAAAATTTAGCTAGATAGTCTTCAAATAAAGGAAAGTGTAAGAATAAGAAGAAGAACAACAACAAATCAGGGGATGCAAAAAATACAACACTACAATCAAATCAACAAGGCAAGTCTTCCTCAAATTCCATCAAGAAGGGGGACAACAATAAGGAGAAGAAAAAGTGTGCTTATTGCAAGAAAATGGGTCATGAAAAACATGAGTCTTATCATAAGAAGATTGATGAGTTGACAAACATCATGAAGAGACATAATGTTGCACTACCTAATGCTTATAAGGATAAAGGGTCTTCTTCAAATTCAAAGGGCAAAGGGAAAGCACTCATGGCTAATTCAAATTCTTCAAAGGAATGGATACTTGATTCAGGTGCCTCCTATCATATGGGTGCTTCAAAGGAGGATTTTTTTTTAATGAAGCAATCAAAGGTACTACATATCTTCTTGGGAGATAACACCAAAATGGAAGTTGAAGGAAACATAAACATGGAGATGGAAAATGGAGAGTTTCAAGATGTTCTCTATGTTCCAAACCTAAGATCAAATTTTCTTTCAATCTACCAAAAAACTCACCTTGAAGATGGAGATAGAGTTGAGTTCCTTCCTGACTTAGTGCAGGTGCACAGTCTGAAAATTGACTCATTGGTTGTAGTAGGGAAAATGAATCATGACAAATAGTTGTACTCTTTCTCCCATTTTGTGCCCAAGTCTCCCTCATAGGCCTTGTTATCTCAATCCAATTCAACAATCAAATTATGGCATGAGTTGTTTGGTCATCTTGCATTTCACTACCTTCAACAACTTTGCACATTCAGAATGGTCAAAGGTCTACCCCAAGTCAACTTTTCCCATGGTGAATGTTTAATAGATTTAGTAGATATGCACCCAAAGAACTTACAAAAAGGGAAGTCTTCAAGAGCACCAGTTGTTCTACAGATGGTTCACATAGTATTAACAGGTCCTTTTGCAGTGATAATAGTCAACCAGGGTCACTACATACTTTCCTTCATTGATGACTTTTCAAGATACAATTATGTCTACTTTCTTCATCATAAGAATTAAGTGTTGGACAAGTTTCTAGCCTTCAAGACTCATGTTGAATAGATATTGAGAAAATTCATCAAAGTTAGAATGGACAATGAAAGCATGTATGTGAATAGAGGACTTAAAAACTTTTGTAGACTTGAGGGAATTAATCTTCAGAATCTACCAGTATTCAGTCTCCATAAGATAGATGTTGCAACATTGATGATCTACACTCTTAAGTCTATGGGAAGTTGCATGATACAAGCCAAGTCTCTCGATCCATCACTTGAAGTCAAAGCAATTAGAAGTGCCACTCACATTCTTAATCCATCTCCTCATCTAGCCTTAGATGGGAAGACTCCTTCTGAGACATGGTGTGATAGAAAACCTATTGTGACACACTTTAGAGTCTTTAGTTGTCCTGCATGGGCAAAGATATCTTCTAGAGAATGCAAGGCACAATCACCTTGGCCTTGTACTTTCATTGGTTATGAGGACAGTGTGAAGGTATACAAACTATTGGATCTAGAGACACATTAGATCTTTGTAGAGAAGGATGTACACTTTGAGGAAAGTTCACCAAGCTTGTCTTCTCATCCCCTCCACACATCATATCATGTGGAAACTAACAGTGACACCAGTGATAGTGCTTCAATAGATTTAGACATGTGGGATTCTATTGACAATTTCAATGAGAGGTCACTACATCAATATAGTCCACATGCATATATAGCCACAATTATAGGTCCAACATAGCAAGTTACATCCAGTCTTCTAGGTCTAGCTTCAATGACAGATTTGGGGAATAGTATTGATGATCTGCCTCTTCTTCTTGATGCAGTAACACCTTCTTCAATTGTCATGAGGGTTCCATCCAACCCTCTTATTCATTCTCTACATTATCGATCGTTACAGGTTGAAGTGATTATGGATACTTCTGATCAGTAGTTGTAGAGGGGTTCTTCATCAGTTGATGAGAAATACAATTATTGGAGATAGGTTCTTTACCCATTTGAGCAAGTTTCAAAGACATTAATTACCTATGGGATTCTTTCCACACATAGTGAAAGTGTCTCATTTGTACCTTTGCAAGTGCTTCTTCCTAAGGGGAGGAACACCATTCTACAGTCTTGGATCAGCCCCTTCATCAAAGCTATCACTGGTAGGCATTCTTCTTTTGGGGGGGGGGGGGGTTATCATCTCTCTCTTCCTCTTCTCATTTCTCTCTTATGTATATACTGGATGTATGTCATAATGAGGAGGTCTTGATTACTCTATCCATCCATACATCATGTGTTTTTCATCTCTCTTTTTGAGGGAGGGTTTTTCTGATAAGGTTTTCCCTCTTTCTCCACTTTATGAGAGATTGCATTTCATTTTTTACATGGGTACCTAACATGGCCTAGTAGTCGGGACCCATCATGCACTTCATCCTAGTTTTCGTAAGCTTAAGGGCATTCCCCTAAGTTGCACTTAAGCCAGGGTGTTGGTATAAATAAGTATTTACTATTTACACTTTACTTAAGTTTAGTTAGGTTAATGCATTATTTTATTATTTATTTAGGTGAGACACTTAGGATATTATGTACTCTCATGAGTTGTCATGTTGACAACATAGAAGTACGCAACTCTATTTCAGCACATGGTTTCTACAACACTAGAGTTTGCATCATTCACTAAGTTATCATGTAGACAACATAGTTATTCGTACTCCCTTTTTAGCACATGTTTTCTATACCACTAATTTGCATGATGCACCATTATAGGCTTATCCTCACATCATCACACTTACTTCTGTGCTTAATGGGGGATAACCCATATCTAGTGGACATGTGCCTAGTTGTATGACTTATCATGTTGCTGACTTCTATGCATTCTAGAAGCTCTCCAAAGGACTTTATATATAGACAATCCTAGTGTAATCTGATATGGCATATTGAATGAATATATCCTCATTCTGATGATACTCTCTCTTTGGTCTACTATTCTACTTGTGTTTGAGTTCCTTGGTCTTGGGTGAATTCTTCCCTAAGGAAAATTCTTACAGCTTTAAAATATTATTTCTTAATTGGTATGAGACTAACAACACAAGGCTCTCTAAATGTTATTTCTTAATTATTTTACAATAAACACCTAGTATCTAAGAAGTTTTACAAGGAAGCCAATAGAATATCCATGTCCAAGTTAAGTTGACGAGGGCATGTCATTTAATTACATCATGGGAAGTTTCTAGCACATTGAAACCATTCCATCTCTAGCACTCATCATTCCTCTTCCATGTCTCATAACCATTATCCCTCTTTCATCCAACCCACTTATAGATCCTCCTCAATTTCCTACCATTATTTAAACCCCTCTTATAAATCCTCTTCCATCTCCTACCATCATTGAAACCCTCTCATTTATCAAATCCATCAAGTTCCCATCCACATCTCTTTCTCCTATCATAACCCAAACCCCATCTAATGAACCTCATGATTTCTGACATGATATTTTTTGATCACCTAAATATTGTAAAAGTAATTTTATTTTATTTTATAGAGCACTGTAGATTGATATGTGGACAATATGCAATGTAGGGTGCATCAAGTAGTACAAGAGCACCTCATAGTACTCATTTTGTTAGAGGTGTGAGGCTAGGAGAAAGAACACCCAAGGTAAAAAATAAATTAAATATTCTTAAAAGTAAAATAATACATTGGCTTTGAAATTTTGTTCCTTAATTGGCATGACACTAACAACACAAAGTTACCTAAATTTTATTTCTTAATTATTTTTCAATGATCACCCAGTCACTAAGAAGTCTTACAAGGAATCCAATAGAATATCCATGTCCAAGTTAAGTTGACAAGGACATCTCATCTAATTACATCATATGTGTTGCTAGCATATTAAAACATTTCCATGTCCTACACTCATCATTCCTCTTCCATGTCCCATAACTATCATAAATCTTTTTTTCAACCTACTTATAGATCCTCCTCCATTTCCTACCATTATTTAAACCTGTCTTATAAATCCTCTTCCATATCCTATCATCATTGAAAAACCCCCAAATTCATCAAATCCATCCAATTCCCATCCATATCTCTTTCTCCTAGCATACCTAAACCCCATGTAATGAATCTCAAGAGTCCATCCTCCATATACCCATCCCCATTGAAGAACCTCCATATCAAATAGGGTGTCTTGTAGGAGTGCAAAGATAATTCTACACTTGTATATCTTAACAAGGTTCCAAAAGTTCATTCACATCTCTCTTTTCCTTCCTGATCTCTTTTTTCTCAATTTAGGCTTTGTAGCCTTCTTGACCCTAAAATTTTCCTATCTGTCAACTATCCTCCCAATCTTGTCCTTCAAGTCCTCATGTCTTCTTTCCCTCTTATGATATTATTATTTTTATTGCACCTTCTTTCCATTTACAAAATTATCCCATATTTATATAATAATATTCTTTACTATTTTATACGGCTTGCCGAGGGCTAAAATTTCTCAAGTTGATGATGCAATGCTTTCTACCATTAACTTTGGCCTTGACAACTGTGGTATCATATCTTTCACACCTATCAAGCTTAAAATTTGAGTTGAGCTCATGATGTGTCTTATTGATTTCTCTTATGTTATATTTGTTTCTTCTTTAGGGTACTCCACATAGCTAAAGATATGGAGGAAAGGGAAGGAAATTAGCAAGAACACCCAAAACAAAAAAAGGTATTAAATACAAGTCAAGTTTATATTTTGAAATTTATTATGAATTAATGTATAAAGACGTACTCAATATTGATGAATACATGTTGACTTTTTTGTTGAATATATGTAGAAACTATTGATTTTTGTAGAGTTGATGAATGCACCTAAGATTGTCATTTTTGAGGCAATGGAAGAGGTTAAATTTTATATTTTCCTTCTCATAAAATTTAGGTTAATTTTTGCATTTGTTCTATATACATATTAAATAGTTGGATTTACAAATGAGTACATGTGTTTAATCTTCAGTTTTTAATTCCACAAGAATTAATTAATAATTATTATGTAAAAAGAAGTAAATTGGTGAGTTAGTAGGAGTGGATTAAATTTTAAGAAGAATGTGAAATAATTAATTCTTAATAGAATTAATTATTATTCTAATGTGCATAAAGATTTGTAAAATCAGAGTGGGGGATAAGGTAAAGAGATAGAGTTAAATTAGTTTGAAATGAAGAAGTTATGGTAGTTGAACTTCTTTGGAAAATTATTTAATGGGGAAAAACTATTGTAATAGGGTTTTTCTCTGGCTTTGGGGATGCATTTATAGTTTTAAAATCTGTAATAGAGAAGGGAAGGGAAGAGATGATATTTGTTTTGCAACTTGTTTATGATGTAAGGGCAAATAATCATATGGTTGTTTTCTTGTTTATTTGAAATAAAGAGAAATTTACCTTGAAATCCTATTGTTTGAATTTATTTTTCTCTGGTTGGAAGTGATCCTATGTCACTCTAGTCACATTTGAAATAATATATTGCTCTCATTTGTTAAGGTTTTTGGTGTGCGATGGAATCTTGAGGTTTTATTCGTCCAAAATATGCAAAAATGAATATTAGATATTCATTTCATTTCTCTAAAGATGGGAAGATTGATTAGATAGCCTGTGTGCAATGTATTTGATTTCCTTTTAAAGTTATTTAAATCAAGCTTTGTATTCACATCATGTTGATGAATGGATGTTATTATTCCTTATGTGCCTTCTGGTTAAAGGCTAATCTGAAAATTATTTTTTATAAATCAAAAGGAGGGAGTTGTACCTTCATTTCAAAATTAAGAGAGCACTTGAAAATATAATTGCAAGTGACTCAAACTGTTCATTTCAGAATTTCTTTCAATTTGGGCATTTCAGAGTTATTTGTGGAAGATTTTCATAGAAGAAAAATTTGTTTACTAACATATTTTTGGTGACTCTATTGGGGAAAAAAAGTGAAGTTCTAGTTCTTTTCTTTTCTTGGATATCTAAAGGTACCTCCCCAAGGATGGAGGTTGGTGACTCTAATTTATTTTGGTGAAAGAAGTATAGTGTTATGGGTTTGGTGGAAACCCACCCATGGAGGGCTCAGATTGGGCCATTTTCTTTATCTCAATAGTTAGCCTTACCTAAAAGATAAATGGAATATCTCCTAAAAATTTTTGGTGATGCAAATCAAGACCTTGATGATCACATTAAAGAAACTATAGTTTCCTGTGGGATTTTTGGTGTGCAGGAAGAGAACATATTTGTTAGACTGTTTGCAAGGAGTCTCATTAGAAGCATTGTTGATTGGTTCAAGAATTTGCATAATGTTTGTATCACTTGCTGGAGTGATCTCAAGGTAAAATTTCTTCAAATATTTATGGTTGCAGTTGATGTTGCTAAGTTATTATTGGGTTTCTTTCAAATTCAGAAGGAGATTGAACCTATGAGGGATTTTGTAGATAGGTTCAATTCATGTACTAGTAAAATTTCCCAAAATAGCCAACCAAATGAAACTAATCAATTGTGTATTTTCATTGCTTCTTTACAAATTAAAATTGAGTTTTTGTTAAAGCACCAGAGAGTGTAAACATTGTAAGATGCACAAAGGGAGGCTATCCATTTAGATGATGACATGATTCTAAGTGGAATGAAGTGTAAAGAAATTGCATAGGCAGGAATTTGTCTTTATGAACATCAAAATTACCCAAAGGAAAGATCTAAATAGAAAAGGTTCATTTTCAAAGTAGTAAAATCAGCACCCCCACCTCTTTTTTTCAAATTCTAACAATTTTTGTTGGTGTAAATACGTACTTTACTATTTACACTTACTTAAGTTTACTTAGGTTAATGCATTATTTAATTATTTTGCATTATTTTATTGTTTTTATTTGTGAGACACATAGGAGTTTGCACACCTTTTGAGATGTCATGTTGGCAACATAGGAGTATGCAACTCTATTTTATCACATGGTGTCTACAACACTATTTTGCATGTCACACCTTTGTAGGCTTATCCTCACATCACTGCACTTACTTCTGTGCTTAATGGAGGATAACCCATATCTGGTGGACATGTGCTTGGTTTTATCACACATCATGGTGCTGATTATGAGGCACTCTAGATGTATCTTAGAGGCCTTTATATACATGCACTCCTAGTGTACTCTCATAAACCAGTTATTGAATACATTGTTATTCTGATCATACGCTCTCTCTCTCTTTGGTCTACTGTGTGCTTGTGTTTGAGTTCTTAGTTCCTAGGTGAATTTTCTTACATGGTATCAAAGCAACTTGGAGATTTTCTCATCACATAGCCGTTCGAGACCATGCTTGCTTCATCACCTTAGCCTAAATCTGGAGTGATGTAGAAATTAGGAGTGTCTAGCATTAGATCTGACGTCGCCATTGCATCTAAAATGCTAAACCGGTGAAAATTGACTATAAGCATGCCTACTTTGGCAAAAATTTTTTGCTAATCAGAACCTGGAAGCCCCGATTTGCAGTATGGGTATGGTCTATTTTTTCAGATCTGTAATTTAGATTTTTAGATCTGTCATTTTTCTCTTTATTTTTGTCATATATTTTGTCCAAATTTGCAAAAATTTCTTTGCTTGATAGAGAAATTTTTTAGCGGACCCGGGCAATGACACCCTGGATCTGCCATTTTTGGAGGTATTTATTATTTCGTAGGGCATATTTTATTGGTTCGACACACTGGCCGTACCATATTACCATAGTGGACACACACCACAGTGGTCATACTACATATTTTTTAGCGTGATTTTCTCGGCCAAGACCCTCACTGGCGAGAGTTCTAACAACAGTGGGTTCCTTTTTTTTATATGTCATGGGTTTAAGTTTTTAAACAACGAATAACCACCTCCCACGATACATGTGGGATAAATCCCCACAAAAAATTGTTGCGTGCTTTCCTGGCATTCCTCCAACTCCGGTGAGATCTACAAATTTTTAACCGCTGTTTGAATTTTTGGCATCTTATTTCAGATTTCCAGCTCAGCAAGATTCCAGCAGTGTGCATTCTTTTTTCAGGTCTTTCGACGAGTGCAACGATTGTTGCCTCCGATATTTGGGCTCTGTGTCTATGACCCTTGGTGATCTTCGAAAAGGCCACATAGACCAGTGAATAGGACACATGTCGATGCCACATAGTCCATAGTCCAAACCCCTCCACACGATAGTAAATGGGACACATCTACACAGTGACTAGGATAGCCACCACATAGACTTAGCCTGCCACATGTCCCTAACATGGATCGACCACCTCAGCATTCGCAACTGCCACATGCCATGTGGAACTCAACATTACTTTCCATGTCAGCTTCCAGCTAGACATGACATGTCACCATACAGATCTGCCACATGTACTTATTCATACAGTACAGATTGTGACCCAGCTACCACATCATTTGAGGGCACAATTTTTTGCTAACGTCATCTTTTTCCTAGGTTAAAATTGATGGTCATTTGACCATCAAAACAAGGCATTTTATTACTGTAGTGATGGTCATTTTATCGTCAAATTTAGCATTGTAGATTTTTGCCTAGACTCCTCTCTAGATTTCTTTTCAGTTTGGCAGCCTAACTTTGCAATTTCATAACTCAAACATCTGGACTTTGATTCAGGTGCAATGTTTTTTGAAATCATGTAGAATTTCCTAAATTTTCTAGTGGTGGTTTTGTTTTTTGGTTTTGGTGCATAGATTTTGCAAAAAATGTGTTTCTTGGTGACTGTACTTGCATAATCTTATGTTTTGCAACTTCAGAAGCTCTGTACAGGCACATTTGATCACTTTTTAGGTTTTGCTTTTTTTGAAAGTGTGTATGCTTTTGTCTACTTTCTAGATCTAAAGTCAGATTCTAGGGTTGTGTGGACCAATTTCTCACATTCAATATTAGGCCTTCTTTGGCATTGTAAAGCTTTGATTCTTTTTCAAAATTATTGTAAACTAAGCTATAGTGATTAAGTGATAGATTTCAGCCTCATAAGGTAGTTGTAAAAGCAAAATCAAAAAGTCCACTTTGTTCATTTTGACAAGTGGCCCATTGTAAATGCACTACTTATAAAGTGCCAACAGCATCTCTTTTGGGGGAGTCTTTTGATTGAGTGAAAGGGGGAGTGTGTACTGTGTTTCTTGTGTCTCTATTTTGTGCTCTTTTCATTTCTACATCATTGGTTTTAAATGTCCTCCTTTAAATTCATGCAACTATTCTACATGGAAAGATATTGCATGGAGTAGATTAATGGAAAAAGGATTCAGTCTTTATGTTGATGATACAATTACCAAACCTACTGATGCTAAAGAACTCATTCATTGGAAAATTCAAGACCGATAGGCTTTAGGTGTTATCAGGAGTTGTGTACATGGGGATCTTGTCTTTCCCATTAAAAATTGTTCAAAATCTAATGAAGCTTGGGATAAACTTGAATAGTTGTATGGTAAAGTGGATGAAGAAAAGGGATTTTAGATTGAAGATGATCTACTTCTCTTGGATCCTAAGAATTATGACACAATTTAGGATTATATCATCAAAGTCAATGAGTATAGGGCACTTCTTAAAGATTGTGGAAATCCCATGAAGGATGAAAGGTTAATTCATCACATCCTGAAGAAGCTACCTTCTGAGTATGCCAACTTTGTTTTAAGTTTTAACACTCACAGGTTAACCATGGGATTTGCTTACCAAAAGCCTTACTTTGATGGATTTGCAGACATGTTGATTGTTGAAGAATCTCACTTGGTGGATTTTGGACTTCTCAAGTCATCCAAGACCAAAGCCTTGGTGGCTAGTGATGATCAAAAATCTAGTCAAGGGAGAAAAAGCAACAACAAGAAGAAGCAATGGAAGAAAAAAACACAATCTAAGACACAACATGACTCCTCTTAACAAGGTGGTTCTTCTTCAAATAAGAAAGGAAGTAATGAAAAGAAGGACAAACTCTTTTGTGCATATTGTAAAAAGCCAAATCATGATGAGCATCATTGTAAGACAAAAAGAATCGATGAGTTAGAAAATCTACTCAAGAAGAACAAGATTCAAGTGCCAAGTACATCCAAGGATTCAACTCCTACCTCTTCAAAGGGTAAAGGTCAAGCACTTATGGAAAATTCAAGTTTTTGAGAATGGATACTTGACTCAGGTGCCTCTTATCACATGGGTTCTTCAAAGGAAGACTTTTCTTCATTGAAGCAGTCAAAGGTACCACACATCTTCATGGGAGATGATACTAAGATGAAAGTTGAAGGGAAAGGACATGTGGAAATGGAAGATGGGGAATTCAAATATGTTCTCTATGTTCCAAATCTAAGCTCCAATCTTCTATCACTTTACCAAATCACTCACCTTGGAGATGGTCATAAGGTTGAGTTCCTTCTAGATTCAGTGATGGTGTGAAGTCTTAAAGGTGATTCCTTGGTAGCAGTTGGGAAAGCCAATGATGACAAGAGATTATACTCCTTCTCCCACATTGTGCCTAAGAGTCCTTCCCAAGCCTTGTTAACTCACTCTACTACTCAAATCAACTTATGGCATGAGCAGTTTGCTCACCTTGACTTTTTCTTTCTTTAGCAACTTTGCTCAAAACACATGGTCAAAGGTCTACCTAATATCATCTTTTCTAAGGGAGAGTGTTCATCTTGTTCAGTGGATATAAATCTCAAGGAGATGTATGATAAAGGGAAGTCTTCTTGAGCTCCAGTTGTTCTTTAGCTAGTTCATATGGTATTAGTAGGACCTTTTGTAGTGACTTCAGTTAGCCAAGGCCATTATATACTCACATTTGTTGATGACTTTTTGAGATTCACTTGGGTCTTCTTCCTACATCATAAGAATGAATTGGTTCATAAGCTTCAAGACTTCAAGACTCATGTTGAACAAAAGTCAAGGAAATCCATCAAAGTACTTAGAGTGGACAATGAGAACAAATATATTGACAGAAGACTTAAGAACTGTTGCAGAATTGAGGGGATTGATCTTCAAAACTCACCAGCATTCAGTCTGCAAAAGACAAATGTTACAGGTATGAGGATTAGGACTCTCAAGACCATGGTAAGTTGCATGATACTAGCCAAGTCCTTCAATCCTACATTAGAAGTTGAAGTCATTAGCAGTGCTACTCACATACTTAACGGGTCTCCTCATCTAGCCTTAGATGACAAGACTCCTTTTGAGGCATGGTGTGGCAAAAAACTAGTTGTGAGTCACCTTAGAGTCTTCGGTTGTCTAGCATGGGAAAACCTTTCTTCTAAGAGTTGCAAGGCACCAGCACCTAGGCCTTGTACCTTTATTGGCTATGAAGACAATGCAAAGGCTTACAGACTAATGGATCCAAAGACTCGTGAGATTTTTGTGGAGAAGGATGTTCACTTTGAGGAAAGTTCTCCTAGCTTGTCCTCTACTCCTCTCCGCACATCATACACAATGGAAATTGATAGTGACACCAGCGATAATGCTTCAACAGGTTCAGACACATGGGGTTCTATTGACAATTTCAATGAGAGGTCACATCAGTCCAGTCCACATGCTTATATTGCCACAGTGAAAGGTCCATCACAACATGGTAAATCTCATCTTCCACTTATAGCTTCAATTGACTTGGGAGACACACTTGAGGACTTACATCTTCTTATTGATAATGATTCTTCTACAGTTGTTGCAAGGGCTCACTCTAACCCTCATGTACATTCTCTACATGATCAATCTTCTCAGGTTGGCATGATTGTGAATCTTTATGAATAGAAATTAGTGGAATTCTCTTTGTCAGTTGAGGAGATATATGGTTTAGTGGAATAGGTTCAACAAACATCCTTGACCGATCTGTATTCATTCTTTTCAGCATAGTTGGAAGGGGTGAACTTTAGAATCAGTACAAGGATACTTGAGCAAGTTTTAGGGCCACCATACATCTTTAGAGCTGTACCTTTGGCATTGTTTCTTCCTAAGGGGAGGAACACCATTTTGCATTCATGGATGAGCTTCTTCATTGGAGCAACTTTCACTTGTTGGCATTCTTCTTTTGGGGGGGAGCCTATTCTATCTCTCTTCCCTCTCTTATTCTCTTATGTATATACTAGATGTATGTAATAATGGGGGGGTCTTGATTACTCCATCCATCAATGCATCCTTATTTATCTCTCTTTTTGGGGGAGAGTTTTTCCCATGAGGTTTTCCCTCTTTCCCCACTTTATGGGAGATTTACATTTTCACTATGTACATGGGTACCTAACATGACCTAGAGCCAGGACCCATTATTCATCTACATCCTAGTTTGTAAGCTTAAGGGCATTCCCCTAAGTTGCACTTAAGGGGGTGGGGTGTTGGCGTAAATACATACTTTACTATTTACATTTACTTAAGTTTACATAGGTTAATGCATTATTTAATTATTTTACATTATTTTATTATTTTTATTTGTGAGACACTTAGGAGTTTGCGCATGTTTTGAGTTGTCATGCTGACAACATAGGAGTACTCAACTCTATTTTAGCACATGATGTCTACAACACTATTTTGCGTGTCACACCTTTGTAGGCTTATCCTCACATCACCACACTTACTTCTATGCTTAATGGAGGATAACCCATATCTGGTGGACATGTGCTTGATTGTATGACACATCATGGTGCTAATTATGAAGTATTCTAGATATAGCTCAGAGGTCTTTATATACAGGCACTCCTAGTGTACTCTCATAAACTAGTTATTGAATACATTGTTATTTTGATCATACTCTCTCTCTTTTTGGTCTACTATGTGCTTTTGTTTGAGTTCTTAGTTCTTGGGTGAATCTTGCCCTTAGGAAAATTCTTACAGTTTTCAGTGATGAAGATTTCCTAATCCCTCATGTGATTTAAAGTACTCCCTATAGTGTAGCTATAGCCTACCATCTACATGTTGATCATGATGATGAATAAAACTCATAGCCAACTAACTCAATGATTAGCCTTGATATACCTCCCATTGAACAAAGCTTGGAGGGTGAAAGATCAAATGAAAACTTATTAGGAGAGTTTCAAACTTTAAAATTTGATTCTTTTATATTTGGGACTTCTAATGTTATTTCATCAAATGATGTCATTTGGGAATGCATGAAGGATCAACATACACAAGAAAATATTGATGACAAATACTATTCTAAAAGTATGGCTGATCACACGATGCAATATATATCAACATGCTTGGATGGATCTTCCTATGAGCATGAAGTTGATTATGAATTATTCTTGTTTGATCTAATGGAGACTAATCAAGCATTACTACAGCCTAATGCACCAAATCATATCCAAGAAGAACAAAAGGATCCATGCATTTTTTAGCCCCTTGTAGATCTTTTCCCCTCTCTTTCTTTGGAAGAAGTAGTGCAATGAATTAAAATGGAAAAATCACATGAGCAATCCAAAAATCAAAGGAATCAAGGTATCAAAAAAGTAGTTCACATTCCATCTATCTTTTAAAAAGATAATATTTATTTGAAAAATGTGGAAGAGAATATTGAATCTATATTTACTTTCCCTCCTCTACATTCATTTTCAATACATGAGTTAAAGGTCACATTGGCCATGTTTCTCACTTGTGTGCAAAACACTCTTCCATTCTATCAAGAGTTGGTTCGAAGAGGCTCATACTTTTTCCAGTCTATAAATGGTTATATTTAGTTTTTAGGTTTGGTCCTCTCCATTGTGAATAATCGTCTCCATTTTGTAATTTTGGCTTGTTTTTTCCCTATTTTGTTTTGTTGTTTTTTCCCTTCAATAAAGTTGCATCATCTTTGAATTTTTCCTCCCTTTCTTTTAGTCAATCCATATTCTTAAAATTTTCATAAATAAAGGCTCTTATGCATTGACTAGTGACACTCCAAAATCGCCCAATTGTATTGTCCAAGTTCAAATTCAAGGCTCAATTTTACATCTCAGCATGTAGTTTGAAAGCTTAGTTCAGAGTTTGAAGATTCAGGTGCATAGTTCAAGCTTCAGATTCAAGTTCAAGTTCAAATTTTGATATGCAAATTTTAATTCAAATATCTATGACAAATGAAGAAATGTTGTGAGTAGCTTTGTAACTATGAGAAATCCAAATTTTGTTTTCTATTGTAGCTTTTCATCTTGAATATGTAGGTAGTACATTTTGAAGCATTCCTTGTGGTCTAAGATTTTGTGAACAATGTTGTGCTTAAGGTGCTTGGACTGTATGATATTTTCAAAGAAAATTAGTTCAAAACAACAAATGAAATGTATTCATTAAGTGCGCATGCTTCCATAGATTTTGGATGTAAAAATTAGTTTGGGAATAGCTACACAAGAAATTTGCAACAAGAGAATACATTATTATATATAATTTAGAATCATAATATACTAGCATATTTTTAGCATGTGCTAATAGCTAAAGCCAAGGAAGATATAATTGAAATTTATTAATCAGATGTTGCTAATTTTTTTAAAAAGAAGTTGGAAATGCCTCTATTATGTTGAAAAGTACTTTATTCATGGTAGCACAACAAAGATGGGAACCCTAGAAGTATAGAAAAGAGGACCATATAGTGTCTAGAAGGTAATGAATTGCCCAAATTTGGGTAAAATTAAGTTCCAGTGTACAAACATCTCACTTGCTAATTTTATCATCTATTACTCTAGCATAAATTCACAAAATGATTTTATAAATAGTTATTACATCTGTGGACATTTGTAAAAATTCATAGGATTATAGCCTCTGGGAGGCCAAAGCTGCAATGACATGCACTAATGTATTTAGCCAAGTTAGATGAACTTCAATAACTTGATAAGACAAAAGTACAACTGAAGTAGAGAAGCATCGAAGGGCAACTTCCCAGTAGAGGATGGAGAAATTACATTGGTAGCATGGTTGTAACTAGCCAGGGTGGTTAGTTGAAGTTTGTAGCAATCCCATCTTTTGGTTAGTCATCACCCATGAGAATTGAGTGATCTAATTCTTGACTCCAATAGAGTAGACATAACCATTGACAGGAATCTCAACCAAGCCTATATCGAATCATTAACTCGGAATGTTGGAAAATTTTATAAAGTGTTACACATATCAACATCATTATTCTCCTAATAGTTGGAGTTGAGAGTTATGATAATGAGAAAAAGTGGTGTATGCATGAAGAATTTTGGATTGGTGAATTTAAAATCAAGTTTTGTGGAAGAATCATTTGACAACATAGTTCATCCACAATTGTGGGTTGTCAAGAAATTTCCAGCAGCATTGGGATGGTTTTGAAGGCATGTGGACTTCATATAACTTCTACTGAGAAAACTTCTTACCACAAAGCCCAACATCTACATTTGCAGACAAGGAAGTATTTGTGTTAAATAATGGAGGTGAGGTTGAGCTAGATCCCCTAAGTATTTCTCAAACCTCTTGTCTAGATGAGTGGATACGTAGGGGAGCTCAAACTAATACCTTCATAGATCCAATAAGAATTGTAATGGTTGGAAAATACACTGGAATTTTAGATGCTTATATACCTATTATTGAGGCCCTTCAATGTGCTTCAGTCCAATAAAAGAGAATGGTTGTGGCATCTAACCTCAAAGACACAACTACAAAAGAAGCATGATACAATCATATAATTGCATGGAACTCTCTAAAGGGTTCAAATGACATTTTGGTTCCTAGAGGATTTGGTGACCATGGTGCACAAGGAACTTATTAGCAACAAGATATCATTTGGAAACTAGTGCTCCTTGTCTAAACATTTGTCTGAAGATGTATACTATTGTGATTGAGTTTGCATGTTTAGTACAAGAAATGATAGGTGGTAATAGTACAAAATTTGACTAGAACACCTCACATCCTTGTTTCTGGTATTCAAAAATTATAGTGGGATGTTGTAAAAAAATATGCATCTAGTATTCGAATATTCTAAGTGGCAAGAATCTCAAATTCATTATTGTCCAATAGTATTGTTTGTGGAGATCAAAGACATGGACAAGATATAAATACTTGGAAATTCCATCATCCTCATGTTTTTTCACAAAAATTATCTAGTTGCTCAACATGGGTGCCAAAACCATAGAACAAAGGTTGGCACTTTGTCTTTAAACTTTAGTAATAAAGTGAGAATGCATAATTTTAGTCAAAATGACAATGGAACGAAGATTCTATGGCTCATGGCCAGATACTAGACAATAGCAACAAATAGAGATTTTGTAGTTCTCTGCACATTGGCATAGAATGTAGCCCCCCAGAGAGAGCCATTGTTACCTAGGGTTTTTAAACTCTAAGTATTTCCCTTCCATGCAAATATGTGGAAAGTTATAAAAAAGAAAGCTTTTAAATTAATAATTTATTAATTATTTTTATTTATATAATATTTAATTCCCAAAAGAGTTAAATATTAATATATTCAAATGAAAAATAATTAAATTTCAAATTAATTTAAAAGAGCATTAATCACTCACATAGTTAATTCCACAAGAATTAATTTATTATTATTATGTGAAAAGAAGTAAACTGGTGAGTTAGTGGGAGTGGATTAAATTTGAAGAAGAATGTGAAATAATTAATTCTTAATAGAATTAATTATTATTGTAATGTGCATAATATTTTGTGAAATCAGAGTGGAGGATAAGGTAAAGAAATAAAATAAAATTAGTTTGGAAAGAAGTTGGGGTAGTTGAACTTCTTTAGAAAATTATTTAATGGGGAAAAACTATTGTAATAGGGTTCTTCTCCAGCTTTGGGGATGCCTGTGCATTTTTCAAGAAAGCGAAGGAATTTTTAGTTTTAAAATATATAACAGAGAAGGGAAGGAAAGAGATGATATCTATTTTGCAACTTTTTTATGATGTAAGGGAAATTAGTCATGTGGTTGCTTGCCTATTTATTTGAAATAACGAGAAATTTACCTTGAAATACTATTGTTTGAATTTCATTTTCTCTGGTTGGAAGTGATCCTATGGTCACTCTAATCATATTTGAAATAATATATTGCTCTCATTTATTAAGGTTTTTGGTGTCTGATAGAATCTTGAGGTTTTATTCATCCAAAATATGCAAAAATGAATATTAGACCTCCATTTCATTTCTCTACAAATGGGAAGATTGATTAGATAGTTTGTGTGCTATGTATTCGATTTTCTTTTAAAGTCATTTAAATCAAGCTTCACATTCATATTATGTTGATGAATGGATGTTAGTATTCCTTATGTGCCTTCTAGTTAAAGGCTAATCTAAAAAATATTTATTATAAATCAAAAGGAGGGAGTTGTACCTTCATTTCAAAATTCAAAGAGCACTTGACAAAACAATTGCAAGTGTTTGAAACTGTTGATTTCATAATTGTCTTTCAATTTGGGCATTTTAGAGTTATTTGTGAAAAATTTTCATCGAAGAAAAATATGTTTTCTAACAATTTTTATAGTTATTATCAACAATTTGTCTTATTAACATGAGTAATTTATCTTTTACCTATTAGAACACTCTTTGATACTTTGTGCAAATTATTTCCCATTTCATTTTTTTAGGAGTCTTGAGCATCAAAGATGGGGTCAAACACAACAGAGGCTAGAGGTATGTATGTAGATTTTTAGTTGAAGCTCTCTTGTGATCTCAATTTGGATTACTTGTGTGTGTGATAGAAATCCCTAATTTCTATTCTATAATTATAATATTTTATCACTTATCATATAGTTGTGCCTCATACTAGCACTGATTCATCAGTGGTTGTGCCTCCTGCTAGCACAAGAAATCTAGCTCAGGTTCTTATAGGTTTTTTTAATTTTTTTACTATATTTGGAATTCTAAATGATACTTTATAATTTTAACATTTTATCACTTACCATTTATAGGTTGTGCCTCATACTAGCATTAATTAGTCAGTAGTTGTGCTTCTTGCTAGAACAAGAGTTCTAGCTCAGGTTGTAGTATGTTTTGGTTTTTTTACTCTATTTTAAAATCTCTAATGCCACTCACTAATTATAACATTTTATTTCTTACCATACAAGTCATGCCTCATATCATCATTTATTTATCAGTGGTTGTGCCTCCTACTAGCATAGGAGATATAGCTCAAGCAGTAGTATGTTTTTTGTTTGTTTTTTTCTCTATCTAGAATCCCTAATGTCACTTTATAATTCTAACATTTTATCACTTACCATATATGCCTCATACCAACACTAATTCATTGGTGGTTATTCCTCCCTATCAAGAATATAAGAGGAGTAACTAAGATGAAAAGGTGAATCAATTACTACAAAAATAAATCCTAGATCCCTTACATGTCAACACAAATCAAAACAAAAACTTTGATAAACTATATTCTACTGTAGTTCACCAAACACACAAGCACTTGGTTTACACTAAAAAATGTTGTAACCTGACAAACATTGAAAATCAACTATTACTTGGCAATAACTATCTTTTAAAATGTTGACTATGATTAACCTTATTTAAACTTAGTTTCATACACATGAAATTAAAAATCATGAACACGAGTAGCAACAAGATTTAATGTGGAAACCCAATTTGGGAAAAACCACCAATTAGAACTAGTTACTGATTTTCACACTTCTTAAGTGAGCACTATTAGGATCCAACATTGTTAAAGGTTACAAAACACACTATTAGGTGTGACCCTGTTAAAGGATTTAATCACCCTATTAGGAGTGGCCTTGTTAGAGGTCTTCAAGACACTTCACGTAGAAATGCCACCTTTTTAGAGTTTTACAAATAGTTGTTAAACCAACTCTGTTAGGAGATTTAGATCACTGCTACAATGGTTATAGGGTAAAAATTTGAGATTACTTGATTTTTTATGCAACTAAATTGCTGATTATAGATCTCAATTGGAGCTTCAATACTTGATCCTTCTTGATCGAATGTACCTTTGCAACTCCATAAGGATATTATGCTTATCCTTCAAGTTCTCTTCCTCTAAGCATCCTTTGTCTTCACACACTCATTCTCTTTTAATCCCATAACTTGACCTTACATTTATATCTTATACATTATCAAGTCAGCTTGAATACAATTGAGAATAAAAAATATTCATCTTCCTAGCTGGCCAAAACCATCAAACATATTCATTCAACTCAATAATCTAAAACAAGAAAATCCTTTGTTAGCTGACCTTGCTTGGTAGACACTAACCAAAAACTATTTTCCCTCATTAACCAAGTGAGCTCAGTTAACACTAGTTTTTATGCCAACTCTCTTTGTCTCCCAAGTTAACTTGGTAGACACTATCATCTGCCAATTCTCTTTGGTAATCGAGTGAGCTTGGTTAACACTCATTACCTTCCAAATTTCCTTTATCTCCTAAGTGAACTCAGTAGATATTGACTTCTAAACTTGGCATACACAAGAATTATCAACAACCACAAAGAATTTTCTTCATCACTTGAGTGAGCTCGAAAAATACTGACTAGTGAATGTATGGCATTTTTTGTAACATCAAAGATAATATACAATTGATCAATTTTTTTCAACAATCTCCCTCTTTGGTATTGATGAAAAAACAACATATCATAATACAATGAATTTGTAGAGAAAAATAAAGGGAAAATATCCTTGATTTCATTTTGATTCTAATTCATGAGAATTCCCTCTATCAGTGTGAATTCCCTCTTTTTTTCAGTATTCTCTCTATGTCAGTAAACACTTCTATCTTCAAAAAATTCTCCCTCTTTAATGTCAGACCAAGTTCTTCATGTAACTTCAACTTTTCTCCTTCTTTGACAATTGCAATGACATCAAAGACTCTCTCCCTATTCATAGAATGATGACATCAAAACTCTCCCTCTTTGACATCTAATGTCAAAGATCATGAATAATGTAGTTTCCAATGTACCTCAAGTACTAATTCATATGCAATCTTCCCTTTTATTACTGCATCAACTTGACACCATACCAACTGCTAATGCAATATCAAGCCTTGTGTGCACTACATATTTTAATTTTCCAATCATTGATCTATATGTGGTTTGATCTACCTCTTTGAGATCATCATTTTTGGAAAGCTTATGTCCAATAGACATAGGTGTTTCAACTGTATTTAAATACTCCATTCCAAATTTCTTTAGTATCTCCTTGATATACTTAGACTGAGTAATATATGTACCATCTTTCTTCTATTGAATCTATAGTCCAACAAAGAATTTTATCTCACCAAACTTGGACATCTCAAATTCTTTACTTATATCTTCTAAAAAAGCTTTGCACAAGTCATCATTCTCAGTAAACAATGTGTCATCCACAAAGATTTTTGTCAATACAATCTTGTTGTCTGGTCCTTTGATATATGCCTATTGTTATTATTTTTTCTTTGAAAACCAATCTTTATCAAGTAGTTATAAAGTCTGTCATACCAAGCTTTGGGAGCTTATTTGATTCCATATAATTCTTTTTGTAGTTTACAAACCATATCCCTTTTTCTAGGATCTACAAAACCTTCTAGTTGTTCTATGTAAACTTCTTCAAGAATTCCATTCAATAAGTAGATTTCACTTCCATTTGATAAACTTTAAAACTATTATGTGTTGCATATGCTAGTAAAGTTCTAACACCTTCTAATCCTGCAATAGGAGAAAAAGTTTCACCATAGTCAATACCTTCCTCTTGAGAGTAACCTTTACAAACTAACCTTATGTTGTTTCTTGAAACTTATTCAACTTTATTCAGTTTATTTCTAAAAACCCACTTTGCCAATCACATTCTTATCCTTGGGTCTAGGAACAAGAGTCTAGATCTTATTCTTTTCAATCTGTTATATTTCTTTATTCATTTCTTCAATCTAACTTTATTTTTTCAAAGCATATTTAATATTTCTAGGTTCAAATTTGGTAAGAAAACATGTACCTTTCAATTCGTTTTTCGTCATTGTTCCATTAGACTTGTCTCCAAAGATTTTCTCAGGTGCATGGTGCCTTCTAACATATCTTGCTAATATAGGTACTTTGGATTTAGAACTTATTTCGAAAAGCTCGATATGATCTTCAAGTTTGGGTCCCACTGTCTATGACTTGGGTCCTTCTGATGACTTGGGTTGCACTCACTACAACTCAGTAGCTTTTGATTGTGACTTGGGTCATTCAGACTTAGACTTAGGTTGTATTCATTGCTGCTTGAGTACTTCTAGAGATTTTTGGGACTCAGGAGGTGAAGATTCCTAACTTCCAATTAGATTAGACAATGCATCAAGTTCATAGTACACAAACCTTCTATAATCCTCAAGTTCTTTCCTATTTTCTTCTTCACTCTTTTCTAGCAAACTCATCAATCTTCACTTGTGCACTTTCTATGATCTTATGAGTAGTTATATTCAAACACTTATATGTTTTACTTTTGTAGGAGTATCCTAGGAATCTGCCTTCATCATTTTTGACATCAAGTTTTCCTTTCCTAGATTCCTTAAAGATATAACATTTACTACCAAATACTTTCAACATACATTGGGTTTATAGCCATACCATAGTTCATAAGGTAACTGATTTGATTCTTTCTTCAACTGTACTCTACTTAAGGTATGAATTATTGTTCTAATTGCTTCTTTCCAATATTTGATTGCGACATTCTTTTCTATCATCAGGGTTCTTGCACAATCCATGATAGATTTGTTCCTTCTTTCTACTATTCCATTTTTTTGTGGTGTACTAAGGCTTGATACATGTCTCTTAATTCCTCTTTTCAATGTAGAATTCATTGAATTCATTAGAGATAAATTCACCTCCTCTATCTAACCTTGGACATTTTAGCTTCTTTCTAGTTTCTTTCTGTACACTTGTCAGATACTATTTAAACTTTTGAAAAGATTCATATTTTTATTTTAAATACATTACAGTCATCATCCTAGAATAATCATCAACAAATAAAATGAAATACTTATCTCCATTGTAGCTCTCTATTTTGAAAGGTCCACAAAGGTATGTATGAACCAACTCAAGACTTCTTCTGGATGATATTTCTTGCTTTTGAAACTAGGCTCTCTCATCTTTACAATTTGATAATTCTTACATAGACCCATACTAGGTTTTCTCAAACTAGGAATACCTCTTACTCTTTTGTTCTTACTTATCTTGATCAGATTATCAAAGTTCACATGATAGAATATTTTATACCTTAACCAACTTTCTTCTAATTGAGCAATGGAACATGAACTTTCACTAAGTTCTAGGTAGAATAAGTTTTCTTTTGTCTGATTACCAAACCCAACTAGATTTCCTTTTCCATCTAGCATCTTGGCCTTTCCATTAATGAATTCTACCTTGAATCTAATGTTATTCAACTATACCACACTCAATAGATTATGCTTTAGTCCTTCCACCCAATAGGAATAAGTTCATTGGTTAGTGAAATACAACCTTTTCCTTTTATGTAACAAGGTTCATTAGTTCCAAATCTAGCACTTCCACCATCATAGTGTTCCATATGTTCAAAATTTGTTTTTTCACCAGTCATATAGTGAGAGAAACCACTATCAATAATCCATGTATCATTCTTACTAACATGAGAGATAAGTGCCATTTTATCTCCTTCATCATTAGATTCATCTTTTACAGCTATATAGACCATTTCATCATTATCACTTCTATCAGAATCTTTAGCCATAAAACAAGATTTCTTACCTTTGTCATTTTTTGCCTTTTTAGCTGTCGAATTCCTTCTTTCCTTTGATTTTACTGATTTTCTTTCCATCTTTTCCTTCTCTATTTGAATACCTAGTAGCAATGTGACCAACTTCTTGACATGAAAAATAGATTAGATGAATCTTACATTTGTACTTTCCTCTACCTTTGGGATATTTGCTTACAAGTAGGGCTTCAATAACTTCAAGATCATTGTCAAAACTTTCTTCCTCTTCTTCACTTTTTTATTATTTATCTTTTTATTTTCCACTTTTCTTCTTGAGGGAAATCTTTCCTTCGAATGCAGACTCAATACCTTTGGAACTAGGAACATAGTTATTATAGTTATCCAACTCAAAAGCTATCAATATTCCCACTAAAGCATCCAAAATTATCTTATTGTTTGGATGACATCTCATCTCTTGAATAACAGATACTCCAATTGCATAGATAGGAAGAAGGGTTCTGAGTACCTTTCTTACAACTGTTTTATCATCAATGTCTCCTCCACAGGCTTTGATTGCACTTACACTTGCTTTGATTTGATCAACATATTTTGTAATGTTCTCATCTTCATATTCATTTGATCAAATTGGCCTCTAAAACTTTCTTCTTTGGCTCTTTTTACATTGTCATCATCTACATCAATATCCTTTAGTTTGGTCCACATTTCATGAGTAGTAGTGCAACCTTTAACTTCATAAAATTTAGCATAATTGGGAGTAGAAGCAATATCAATCATCATGATATTATGATTTTTATTTTCAACAATCCCTTCAACTATCAATGTTCTAGTAGGAGCCTTGTATTTATTATCAAGATATTTCAAACATGAATCACTGATGGTTGCCAAATGAAACTTCATAAGTTCTTGTCATGCTATAAAATTATCCATGTTCAACTTGGGAATCTCTCTTCTGTAAGACATCTTGATCTTTAGCTTAGGTAAGCACCAAAATATTTGATACCAATTGTTGGAAATATAAGAGGAGTAACTAAGAGGGAGGGGTGAATTAGTTACTACAAAAATAAATCCTAGATCCCTTAGATTTCAACACAAATCAAAACATAAACTCTAATCAACTTTATTCTATTCTAACTTGACAAACAGACATGCAATCAGTTTACACTAACAAATATTGTAGCTCAACAAACACTGAAAATCAACTATTTCTTAAGAATAACTGACTTTTAAGATGTTAACTATGATTAATCTTATTTAAACTTAGTCACATTCACATGAAAGTAAATAACATGAACACAAGTGACAACAAGATTTAACTTGGAAATCAAATTTGGGAAAAACCACCAATTGCAACTAGTTATTGATTTTCACTCTTTTGAAGTGAGCCTTATTAGGGGCTAACATTGTTAAAGGTTACAAAAAAACTATTAGGAGTGGCCTTGTTAGAGGTCTTCAAGACACTTCAAGTAGAACTGCCACCATTTTAGAGGATTTAAAAATAGTTGTTAGGCTAACTCTATTAGCAGATATAGATTACTGCTACAATGGTTAGAGAGTAAAAATGAGATAACTTAATTTTTGATATAATTGAATTGTTGATTATAGATCTAAATCTTGGCTTTAATACTTGATCTTTCTTGATCTAATGTATATTTTTAGCTCCATAAGGATATTATTCTTATCCTTCAAGTTCATTTCTTCTAAGCATCCTTTTTCTTCACACACTCATTCTCTTTTAATCCCACAACTTGACCTTACATTTATACCTTATACATTGTCAATTCAGCTTGAATACAATTGAGAATAAATAATATTCATATTCTTAGTTGGCCAAAACAATAAAACATATTCATTCAAATCAATAATCTAAAACAAGAAAATTCATTATTAGCTGACGTTGCTTGGTAGACACTAACCAAAATTTTTTTCCCTCGTTAACCAAGTGATCTCGATTAACACTAGTTTTCATTCTAACTCTCTTTGTCTCCCAACTAAACTCGATAGACATTGGTATCTAAAAATTCTCTTTGATAATTGAGTGAGCTTGGTTAACACTCATTATCTTCCAACTTTCCTTTGTATCCTAAGTGAACTTGGTAGACACTAACTTCTAAACTTGGCATATACAGGAATGCTTGATAGCCACAAAGAACTATCTTCATCCCTTGCGTGGACTCGAAAAACACTAACTAATGAGTGTATGACATTTTTTGTAACATCAAAGATAATGTACAATTGATCAATTTTTTTCAACACTCCCGTGACCATTAATTCATCAATAGTTGTATCTCCTATTGTCATTCTACCTCATCATTTTGTTAGGAGTCCCACTCATTGATGAAGGAGTCCATTACCATTATCATTTAGGACAACTGTGGGACAAAAGGACGAGGTGATGAACAACTCAATTCTCCATAATCTAGAACCCAATTCCTAGTTATTTTCATATTACTTATAGATAAGATATTTTACATAGTATTTTATTTTTTCTTCTGTAGACACCTCGTGAGCCACATACTTCATTAAAGAAGCTTAATTTTGATGATCCTGCATAGTCATAGATACTAATTGTGATATACATATTTAGTTGTGGTCATTACATGATATTGACAAATATTTTTATTTTGTATTGTATATATTGGAGATTTGTATTGTGGAAATTTGAGATTTCTATTGTACACATTTGACATTTGTCGCATATTCAGCTTTTGTATTGTACTAGTGAGACATAACATATTTTTGTAGCTATATTATTGATATGACACAATATATTATTCATTTTGATATACATTAAACTTGGATTTTCATCTAACTTGTTCAATGTGTGCATACAAACTTGGATTCTATCTTACTTTCTTGCTATTAATTGAACACATGAACGCTGATTATTTTATACAGAAAATGTAACATGTAATCTTTTACTCATATGTCATTTATTTTGATGTAATAAGACATGAAAAGTAAAAATATGTCTTGATTTTTGTATTTGTGTCAAAGATCGCAGCCTGATAGTGTTTAGAGACCCATAGCGACACTTGTCTTCAGTGTGGTCAATACTATCAGAGGGACATTGTGGCTGAAATAAGATTGGTCCTAGCATAAAACTGACTAATCAAAGCTAACAAAGTAGATTATTTGATCCTAGGAACAATGGTTTGAAATATACACAACCTTGCTCATTTGAACCAAACAACATTGCAACTTTTGGCATTAGGCGAGATAGGGATGCAAAATCCAAACAAAGTTGAATCTTTAAAAACATAGATACATTGTTGTATGCCTAGAAAATATAATCATATAGCACTTGATAGTTTTTCAATACCTCACATGATGTTAGAGAAATTCTAGCACAAAGATCATAGCTTGATGGTTCTTAGAGACCCTATCCTAAGCCCAACCAATTTGAGCTAACAGAGAAGATGATTTGATCCTAGGACAAGCAGCTTGAAATATACACAAGCTTACTCATTTGAATTGGGCAACATTATAACTTTTGGCATTAGGCAAGAAAGGGATACCAAATCCAAATAAAGTCAAATCTCTAAAAAATGAGATAGGTTATTCTAGGCTTAGAAAATAAAATCCTATAGTGCCTAACAATTTTTCAATATGTTACACGAGCTCAGAGAAATACCTGCTCAAAGATCATAGCTTGATGGTGCTTAGAGACCCATAGAGACACTTTTGTTTAGTCTAGAAAAATTGTCCAAGGGCCATTGTGGTTGTAACAAGGTTGGTCTTAGCCTAAACCCAAACAATCAAGGCTAATTATAGAACATATGATTTGATCCTTGGACCAATGATTTGAAATATGTACAACCTTGCTTATTTGAATTGAGCAACATTGCAACTTTTGGCATTAAGTGAGAAAGGGATGACAAATCCAAACAAAGTCAAATATCTAAAAATTGAGATTAGTTTTTGTAGCCCTAGACAACACAATCCTATAACACCTAATCATTTTTGAATACCTTACACAAGCTTAGAGAAATATTTACTCAAAGATCGTAGCCCGATGGTTCTTAGAGACCCTTTGGGATGTTTTCATTTTGTGTGGTCAATAGTGTTTGAGGGACATTGTGGCTGAAATGAGGTTGGTCCTAATCAAAACCCAACCAACCAGAGCTAACATAGTAGAGAATTTGATCCTAAGACCAATGGATTGAAATATACAAAACCCTTCTCATTTGAACTGAATGACATTGTAAATTTTTGGTATAAGTCAAGAAAGAGATCCCAAATCCTAACAAAGTTGAATCTCTACAAAATATGTTAGGTTTTTGTAGGGGTCAAAGCATGGCTTTGTGTCACCTTGCGAGCTATCTTAGAAGATCCAGAGGGATCGAATCCAGCTAGATACCTTTCAATTGGAACAATTTTGACTATATCCATGTGGTACTGAGTAGATGCCACATGGCATGTGCACCTCCGTAAGGTTCCATCCAAAATTGATATGGCAGAACTCACTCCAACCAAATTGATTTTGGTAAGAATCCTAAAAATTATATAAGTTGCAAAAAACTCAACCTATGACTCATTTGCATGAAACAAGTTTGCTAGAATTGCAGAGTGGGAAGGGGCTACACATGAGTAATTTTGTCGAATCAGGTATGTCCACAACTTTTCCGAACTTTTTAATATTTTTAAATTTTTAGTTCTATTTCCTTAAGTAAAAATAATGGTTTTAATGTGTTTTTTTAATGTTTTACAATTTTAAATAGTTCAAATATTTTTTTATTATTATACATCTATGTTTTTAAGTAGTGTATTGATTTTTAAATAGTGTAATATTAGATAACTTAGAAAAGAATATAGAAATTTAGTAAAGTTTAGACATTATTAGAAAAAAAAAAAACTTGTAAAACGTTATTTAGAGAAAATAGTAGAAAGCTATATTAAAAATATTACAAAATTTAGAAAATATCAGAACAGTTAGAAACTTTGAAAGTTTAGAAAACAATAGATTTTTTTTATTAAATATAAAAAATTATTTAGAAATAATATTAGAGAATTTATATTTTTATATTTTTTACTGTTAGAAATCATTAGAAATTGTTAGGTAAAAGTTTAGAAACTATTGTTTGAAATATTTGATAAAAATAAATTAAAATTTGAAAATAGTAGAAAAATTTTTCCAGCATAAGTAAAACTCTATCATTGAAGAAAATGAAATTGGTAAGTAAAAGTATCAAATTAAACTAAATCAGACTTTACCTCTTACAGTGAACCCAATTAAATTCTAATTGAAATCTTAACATTGAACCTCATAAATTATAGGCAAGAGCATAACTTAACATTGAATGTAATTAAACCACTACATTAAATATAATCAAACGCTTAAACTCTCACATTGAACCAAATTAGACTCTAACTCCTATATTTAACTTTAAATCCAAATATTTTGACCTTAATCGTAAACTTTTAACCCTCCCTCTCTCTCTCTAGCTCCTAAACCACATCTCTCTAAACCTTAAATCTCTCTCTAACCCCATAATCATTAAAGTTGTTTCTCTCTCACTCTCTCTAAATTACATAACTTCATCTCTCCCAACCCTATCCTCTCTCTCTCTCTCTCAAACTTTTCATCATCTATCTCTCTCTAACTCCTAAAATCCATCTCTCTAAACCCTAAACCGCTCTCTAACCCCATAATCCCTAAGCCTCTCTCTCTCTCTCTCACTCACACCCACACACACACACAAACACAACTTCATCTCTCCCAACCCTAACCTCCTCTCCCTCTCTCTCAATATTTTAACCTTTTATCTCTCTCTAACTCCTAAACCCCATCACTCTAAACCCTAAACTACTCTCTAACCTTGTAATCTCTAAAATTCTCTCTCTCACGCACACACAAAATTCTAACTCTTTGTCTCTCTCTAACTCCTAAACCCCATCTTTCTAAACCCTAAACTACTCTCTAACCCCATAAACCCTAATCTTCTCTCTCTCTCTCTCTCTCTCTCTCTCTCTCTCTCTAACTTACATAACTTCATCTCTCCCAACCCTAACCTCCTCTCTCTTTAGATCTCAAAATTTTAACCCTCTATCTCTCTCTCTAACTCCTAAACCCCATCTCTCTAAGCCTTAAACCATTCTCTAACCCCATAATATCTAAGCTTCTCTCTCTCTCTCTCTCTCTCTCTCTCTCTCTCTCTCTCTCTCTCTCTCTCTCTCTCTCTCTCTCTCTCTCTAACTTACATAACTTCATCTCTCCCAACCCTAACCCCCTTTCTCTTTCTAGATATCAAAATTTTAAACCTATGTCTCTCTCTAACCCCTAAACCTCATCTCTCTCTCTCTCTCTCTCTCTCTCTCTCTCTCTCTCTCTCTCTCTCTCTCTCTCTCTAACATACAAAACTTCATCTCTCCTAACCCTAACCTGGTCTCTCTCTCTAGATCTCAAACTTTTAACCCCATTTATCTCTTTAACTCCTAAACCTCATCTGTATAAACCCTAAACCACTCTCTAACTTTGTAATCCCTAAATTTCTCTCTCTCTATCACTCACTCACTTACATAACTTCATCTCTTTGAACCCTAACCTCCTCTCTCTCTCTCTCAAAATTTTAACCTTTTATTTCTCTCTAACTCCTAAACCCCATGTCTCTAAACACTAAACCGCTCTCTAATGCCATAATCCTTAAATTTTTTATCTAAATTTGATTTGTACCTATTAATGAAATTAAAATGTAATGTATTTAGAAAAAAATTATATGTTGTATAGTAGTTTTTTTATCAAGATTCATTTAATATGTTTTGATTTAATTAGTTTTTAAAATAATGTGTGTATAAATGTGTATATATATATATATATATATATATATATATATATATATATATATATATGCATGTGTAGATCTCTACTATCAGCTATCTTATTTTGTTTGTTTATATATTTCATTATTATGCCATCTTAGGGTAGTGATTCTAGAGAGGCTAGTGTACATGGTTGTCACCATAGTAATTCATTGTGTAGATCTACTACTAGTACCTAAGTTAGGAAAACATTGTTCACCAAGACTATTCAGCACTTACAGAGCACATTTGATGCTATTGATCAAATCTTAAAAGCTTCATCTACCATATAGATTATGGATAAGGTGACTACAATTAGAGATGAGTTGATTAATATGATGCACATTGTTGAGGATTTTAACGCTTATGATAGTCTCAATTTGGACACATTTTATAGTGCTTAGTGGTGGTTTGAGGTGGAGGGAGATCGATGAGATGGTGTCAGTGGAGAGTGTAAAGAGCATGTTCCCATATTATCCACCATTAAAAAAGGTTAAAGTGTACTGTGCTATGAGGTGTAATGATTTATTGGTGGCACCTTTCATATATACTCATTGGTTGGTTGCACATCACATGTGGCCCCAAAAGGTCGAGGTTCCCTTATATTTCTACAAATAATTATTTGCAAAATTTCATCTACATCAAGATGTTGATTATAATGATATCCCTGGGAAGGTTGGGAAAGGTTAGGGTAGGTTTCTAGATAAATTTAGACACCTAAATGTTTCTACTACCGTAAATAAATGGACATTTATTGGTCCAAACCTTTTGGTGATGCCAAAATGTTTGGAGTTAGCTGCAGCTAGAGATAGAGTGACAAATGATGCATGTAGAGATGTGTATGAGATGATTTCCACTATTTCTACCCAAGTGCATGAGATGTCTTTTGATTGAGTGCACAAATACATAACATGCTCATGATTTACATCTACATGTGGTCATAGAGCTACATCATCTTTAGCTGATGATATGTATCATGAGGTGCACATCCCATCTTAAGTATACGTCTTCATGGAATCTTCAGTAGATTGTTTGAGGGCTATCAGTACATGTTTGTCTGTTGATCTACTTTCAACCTATCAAGTTATTCAATTGTTGACTGAACAACCTCTTAGCGTGGTGTCATCATATGTGAGTGGTATCATTAGAGGTACATTAGAGGCAGATGGTGGTCAAGGGTAGGAGGACATACATGTTGCATCTATAGCTCCACCACAAACCATAGTTGAGGAGGATGCATCTCCCCTACCAAGGGAGGTTCATTGACACCATGATATTCACTTTTTACAGATATTCTCATGAATCCTATGCTTGACATAAGAGATATGGTCTTTAGTGATACAAACCTAAGTGAGATATGTAGACATATATTTGTGATAACGATGTCATGTTGGGACTTGTAGACACCTACACATCCTGTGTAGTAGGAGATATAGGCAAAAATTTGGAAACATGTCTATTTAATTGCCTACATATTTTCTATTGATTTTTAAATATAATATTATTTTCAATTTAGTAAAGTATAACTAGTGACATATTTGTTTCTTCTATTACATATGGACTACATCTTCAGCTCCAAAGAGTGGAGATGGAGAGATGGCTTTCGACCCTAGTCATCCTAACTCATAGGTAAATTTGATTATATGTATGTTATTATTTATTGAATGTATACATATGGTCATGATACATTTGTTCTTATATTGGACACAAGGTTTGAGATCTCATGTCAGTAAATCACATTATAGAGTGTGACATGATCATGTTTGATATTTATGTGTGTCATATACATGATTTTGGCTCATATATTTTAGATCTTTGATATTGATTTATGATGACATCATTTAGATTTATAGCTATGGGATATTTTACATTTACAAAATTCTCATATTTGACATATTTCATATTTGCATGAGTTATCTAACCATTTGCATTTATAGTAGACATATTTGATATTCTCATGAGTTACAGGACCATGTACATTTATAGTTGACATATTTGATATTTCATGAGTTATGTGACAATTTACATTTATAGTTGACATATTTGATATTGTCATATTGCTATCAGAATTTAACTATGTGATTTTTGAGTCAAACTCATTGACCCATGTTTCATGAGTGGTGATTCAACATGAATCCATCTCTCATGAGTATAAATGGAACACTTAGCACTCATTGGATCTAGGTGATGCTCACAGGGGTGAAGCACTGAAACTTCCTGAGAGGTCACCCATCCCAGTACTACTCTAGCCTGAGCACGCTTAACTATGGAGTTTCCTCCATGGTTAAACCCAAAGCTTGCAACCCCATTTGATATTTGCATGAGTTATGTGACCATGTTTATAGGTAGTTGATATATTTGATGTTTACATTTATATAATATCTTTTATGTAAATTTGAAAACATGTTTTTGAAATCTCTATACATTATATTTTAGATAATTGTTAATGTGTAAGAAATTTGCATCTTCTATAAATTTAAGAAAATATATTCTACATAATTTTCCTCGTGTGTTGTAAATATGTATAGAAAATTTTTTAGATATATTTTCATGTGCTAAATTTACAATTAAGTAAAGATATATGTTTACATATAACTATTTCATATAAATAAATAATTACAATATATCTACATTTAGACATTTAAAGAAATGTAAAAATAAAAGCATGTATAAATATTGAAAAAAAACTCAAAGCAATGTAAACAAAATAATTTATGTATATAAATTTGAAATATTTTTATGAATCATTAAACCTATCTATTAATGTACACATAAGAAATACACACATGTTAAAACATTATATGTACATTTAGACACTTAAAGAAATGTAAAAATGAAACATGCATAAATATTGAATAAACACTTAAAGCAATAAGTAATGAGATGACATGTGTAGACACCTAAAAACCTTTAGAAAATAAAGTATTTTTATTTTCTGAAAAATTCTTGATGACATCATCATTAATTAATTAATTATTTATTTAATTAATTTATTTATTTTTATGCCATTAAATCCCCTTATCTTAATTAAAAATATTTAATTAATGAATCCCTCCCAAAAATGTTTAAATCTTATTTAAACATTATTTCCTTATTTATTAATTATTTATTTAATAAATTGACCAAAAAACTCAAAATAAATAAAAAATCTATTTTTTGCCCAAAACTTGGCCAATTTCGTTAAGACCACTAACCTCTTCCAAAATCTTCTAATCCTTCTTTAATTTTGATTAAAGGCTAATCCCATCATTTCCTACCCCTAATCTCAACTCAAAATATTTAATTAAGATTAAATATTAATCCTCATGTTTATTAAAAAAGTTTTAATAAATATCTCCTCAACCCAAACCCTTGAAATAAATAAAACTTTATTTATTTCCTAAAATCTAATTTATCCTCATCCTAAGAAGTTCTAGACTCTTCTAGAAAGTCTTCATCCTCATGCTAGGAAGTTCTAGACTATTCTAGAAAGTCTTTATCCTCATCCAAAGTCTAGACTCTTCTAGAAGATGTCTTTAAACCTAATCCTAATCCCCTCCTAACCTTGCCACATTCCCTAAAAATGGGTTAAGACTTACTAACCCAAGCCAAAGTTAACAAATATCTCCTCCTTCACCCACCCTCATTAAATTCCATCCACTTGCCTATCCCTAAGCTAATCCTAAACCATCCTAATCCATCCTCTAATCATTTGCACAATCCTAAGCAAGCTAAAAAACCCTCCTAATCAAGCCCAAGTCAAAATTCCTCTCATCTCCCTCAAAATATCTCAACCATAAAACTTTATGAAGCCCGTTAGGCCATAAATGACTCTTCCAAAGCCTTTTTATTGTTCTTACAAGCCATTATGATGGTCTTTGTGAAGATTTTGTCCCTTGAGCCTCCTTTGTTGACTCATCCTTCTCCTTTCCTCCATCCTCTCACCCTGTGAAATGTGTCACTCCCTAATTGGCTGTAAGGAAGCACAATCCATGTGCTCTCCTTTCATGCAATCTGAGCCCTCCATGAGCTTTTTCTCATCCTTGCATCTTAGCCCTCAATCCCTCAAGCCTCTTGCCTATAAATTGGATCTTTCCCCTTTGCAAAATAACACAATCCATGAAGTAAAGTCATAATACCATTTTAAGAAGCCATCTTACATCAGAACCATACACTCACACCGAAATTCCAACTCCATTTGAAGCCCTTTTTGAAGCATAAAGCTTGAGCATACATCCTATCTATTTAGACAAACCTACTCAACAAGAGAGCTTCTCATTGAGAGAGCCCATTAATGCCTCATATTCTCAATTGAGAGCTCATCTTAGTCTATCTTGAAGTTTATGAATTTTTGTTTGTAGAAGCTTTATTTAAATTTGATTTCTATTAGCATACTAACATTGCTCATATACATTTTGGCACGCCTGGTGGGACCCCACATGGGTCATCTTCATTAGCTTTTTTAGTCAAATTTTGTGTGTCATTTGCTAATTTTTGCTAATTTTGTTTGTTTTTGTGATTGGTAGGATTGTATAAATTGGTTTTGTAGGTCCACATGAGCATGAAGAAAACAAAGGAACTCATATTCTATCTCATAGTATTTGCAAATTTTTCAAGCTTATAGGTGGACAAAGCACTTGGAATTCTTCTTTCTCTTCTTGTCTATATTCTTCTTATTCCATCTACTTCTTCTTCTTCTTCTTGTGGGAGATCTTGGCCATTTTTTTTTAAGGAAGCAAAATCATACACACTTCTTTTTAGTGATTAAAATGAACCCACAAATCATACTTAAATCCATTAAAAAATTAAAAATTTGCAAAAAAGAAAAAATCTTTTAACAAGTGAAACTAAACCAATCCAATCATTTGCATCCTTGCAACATCAAGGTTTTAGATGCATTCATGCAAAGTTAGGAACAATTCATTTTTGGGAATTTAAAAAGAACTTCAAGTTTCCATTTCAAAAGATTCAAAATCAACACTAAGTGCACACTAAAATCTAAATCAAACTCAAAGCATCAATCAAGGATAAAATGAACCTCATTTGCAAATATTTTAAAGTTCTTTTAAAAATCTCATGAAAACTAAGAGTTCTAAATGGTTGCCAAAAATTGTCCTAAAAGCTTTGTTATTTGTTCCAAACAAATGTCTTGTTGCAAAATCTTGAATGTTTCTTAGGTTTTTCATGCATCAAAACAATCTAGGAATATCATTTTTGGGCTTAAAATATGCAAACTAGAACACAATATCTTGAATGAAAACCAAAGTACAAAGAGTCATTTTCACTTTTGAGTCTAAAACAATCTTGAATGATCTAAGATTAAAACAAAGAACTTCAAAGTTCTTAAAACAACACACAAAATCTCAATCTTGAATGCTCAAAGGAAAAAATTTGAATGTTTAATCACTTGTCTTTGAATGCATGTTGCTAAACACACCCTTGAATGCCATGGATTAAAATCAAATTTTTCTTGAATGCATGATTAAAACAACAAATCCAATCTTGAATGCCAAGGATCTATTAACCATTGCAATATCAAACACTTCATTTGGAGCTTCTAAAATTGAACAAAACAAATCTCTTTTCCACATGCAATTTAGGTAAAGTTTGATTTTTGGACATTTAAGAAACTTTGTTAAGTTAAATACAAATTTTCAAAAATCAATTTGAGTAGTTCCTTGGACTCACCTCTTTTCTAATCACCCATCAATTCAACCATTGGTTGCAATCTTAGTGTCATTTATGGGGATGGGTCTACTTGAAAAAGGTGTTAAATGTTCCACAATCTAACTCACTCACTTGGTCTTTGAACGTTTTCTTTAACTTTATCAAAAATTTTAAATGACCAAAACTCTAGATTAAATCAATCACACTTCAAGTTTGGGCACTAAAATTGAAAAACTATTGACGTGGAGGGCCTCTAAGCGCGCGCTTGACAAATCGAGTCTCACACATCTTTGCTTTGGGCTTAAAACAAAATCACACCAACTCTTGAATGCTTTAAAGGAAATTAATCAATACTTGACGTGGAGGGCCTCCGGGCATGCGAGTTTTCTTTTGTTGACCCTAACTCTTCTTCTTGTTTGCATTCTTCGATCGATTTACTTTTGTTGGCGCTTCAAGTTGGAATTGAACATTGTCTCTTAAACATGAGTGCTTGCAAAGTCTAGATCAGCACACATAAGAGTCAGTTGGTAAAAAGAACAAGCGTGTTTTTTAGCCCAAGGTCATCCAAGTCTTCTCTCCCCTTGTTGTCTTTCAAGGCCATCTTGGGTGCATAATATTAGGATCCAAAACCTTGTTTCTTTTTAGGACGTCTGCTTGGGGATTTCATCACCCCTCAGACGACCTCAACTCCAGCATTCCCGTGGAGTATAAGAATCGAGAGGTGAATCGAAAGACACCTCTCTTGGGATCAAGATTTTGTCACTCGGGCTAAGCCTCAAGGAAATTTATACCCTTGAGAAGTGAAAGAGGAGAAGTGGGTTACCGCTCCTCTTGGCTGTGTGACATCTTGTTGGTTTCATCTACGGATTTCAGCCTCAGGTACCTTTGGGTATATCGAGGAATCCCTAGCTAAACCAACTGTCAGCCTTGTAGACAACCATCTAGAGTGTTAATGTGTTTGAAGTGACTAATCGAAACATTTGTAAAACATACACACTCCTCAGTGCAAGTATCACATTCTGAGAATCAAAAACTTCTATTTGGTTGTTCCTATCTATTGCTTACTTCTTTATTTGTTGAATGAATGTTTGCCAAACTTTGTCAATCCTAGCTTAGGGTACACTTAGCGTAGTCACTGCCTATTCCAGAAGTTGAACAAGTTGAAAAAAAACAACAAGATCTCTCAAAGCTAAGAAGATTCAGGAATTGATGTCAGAGCAACCCAAACCCAAATAGAAGTTTCACAAAGTCAAACTCAAGCCATCTCAGGCATACCAAGAACTTTCAGCCAAGATAAAGGAACTAACACCAAGCCCTCGAATTGCCAAACTCCACAAAGCAGAGGAAAAAGCTGCTGACAAAGCCCTTCAAGATGCCTAGTTAGATCACACCATCCAATTTAACCAACATCCAGGAGTTAACAATGCTTATGCCTTACCAACTAGGCATGATTTCTATGATTAGACCCCCTTGTTTCTCCACATCTTCTTGCATAAGCTTCACTTTTTCATTAGAGTCGTCTTTGTAGGTAAGCTAGCCATCCTTAGTCATCCCCTTAAAGCATTTTAGCTCATTCATCTCATTTAGAACCAAACCATCTAGCCAACAATCAAAACCTCACATCCAAGCCTTCAAAATTGTTGTCACCCTGCCAAAAGTTTGTCGTTCCTAACATCTTCCAAATCCACCAATCTCACCTAGGTTATCCCTTTGACAGAGCTTTTTCTAGGATAATTTAGCTTTGTCACTTGTTATCCCTGATCACCTGGAGCTAAAGGTTGGGATCCACAAGTGGTCCATCTCGTGTTCTTCCTAAAGTATCATCAGTCTATCCTTAAGCTGACACAATCACCACCAAGCTTTCACATAGGAAAGAAAACCTTTCATAATTTGGCAACATATCTTTGAAGTTAGAATCCTCAACCCAATCCTCCTTAGGTTTTTTCATACAGCTTTGCCTCAACCTAGGAAATCATTTGCATAGAAAAGCCTTCCTCTTTTGCCTCCATCGGCATTATTGCATCTCATCCCTAGGAAACATTCTGCATTTTCATGCCACCCGTCACTCACTTAGGCAAGAAGAAGAAGGAAACAATGGAGCCCTATCATTTGGATCCAACAGCATCGTTCCCCTTGAGCACTCAACCATCCTTCAGCCCAGAGAATGCTATACCATCACCTACTGACATTGAAGCTTTCATGAACCAACTAGGAAATGCAGTATTGGTGAACGCCATTATAGACAAAAACAAGGAAACAATCATGGCTAACTTTCGAAGGGACAACATTGGAGCCTTTGACTTTGGAAGACCTCCCCCCTTATTAGATCCATCTCACCCCTTGTTTGAGAAACTCTCACCACCCATAGGCTCTTATGATTCAAATTATCCTCAATATGTGCCAAAAGAAGAGCCTCAACCCACCCCATATGATCCAATAGACCCAAACATACCAGCCTCCACTCAAGTTGAAATCTCCCTCCCACAAGACAATCTAGCCACCACCACTCCACCATTGGTCCATACCACTTCATCCCAAACCCCCTTCACCCAAAACACCTCATCATTCACTCCCTTCACTATTGTTGTTGTTGCCCCCAAACCCAGCCTTCCAAATCCACCCATTTCCCAAATTAGTGCTAGCATCTTTGGCCAACCACAACAATATACAACTAGGATGCCACCCATGGGGCCAAGTAATCAAACTTTTATCACCCCCAGCCTATTTACCTCTGCTCAGAACACAATTCCATCATTTCCACTAGGTCCTTGGAGCTCAGTGCCATTAGCCACAAATCCACAAGCTACTACCTTCACTCCACAAAGTTATCACACCCCACAAGCTACTATCAATTTTTTGCCAAGCTCTCAAGTGACCCAAGCTCCTACCACCACTTTACCATGCTTTCAAATCCATCCACCAAGCTATCAAACCCCATCAATTCGATTCCCAAGATTTCAATTCCCACCACCTCCACCACCAACTAATCCATTACCTCCTATTACCAACTATTTTTCTATGCCACTTCTAGGAGGAAATCCACCACCACCAACCACCAATTACTTGGCCTCTTTTTCCATGCAAACACCTTCCCAAATAGGGGTACAACCCACATATATTGGTCAAACTCCTCAAATCCAAAGTCAAGTTCCACAAGCTCCCTGATCCTTTCCCCAAGCTTCACACCCATCTTATACCTTACCTCCACAAAGAAATCCATTTATCCCACAACCAGCTTATGTTCCTCAATCCCAACCTCAAATCCAATATTAGCAGCAAGCCTCACCACATATGCAGCAATATGTGCCACCTCCACCTCAGCAACCCATCATCCACCATTCAATTGCCCAAGCCATGTACAATCCCTGCCAGCCCATACCTCAAAGCCATCCATATTCCATTGCCCCATCTAGCACATACCTACCTCAGGGCACTCCTACATTGGGGGCACCCTATATGTCACCCATCAATTCAGAATGGGAAGCCATGAAAATAGATTTGAAGAACATCCAAGAGGGAAATGATCTGAAAACCTTCAAGTTTGAGAATGTGTGTCCTTACCCATTTGACAGAGCCATTACCATGACACAATTTTCCAATCATTTTGAGACACCCAAGTTTGACAAATTCAGAGGAAAAGGAGACCCTGTCACACACATCAAAGAATTTTACATGCACTACCAAGAAGTGGCATACGATGACATCTTCCTCTTGCATCTCTTTCCCAAAAGCTTGGCCAGACCAGCTCTTGAATGGTTTTATAGAGTCCCCTATGGCACAATTAAAAATTTTGCTGAATTGTCTGAGGCATTTGTAGCCCAATATGCCCATCTTGTTGAAACAAAGCTATCAGTAGTTGATCTTGTCCACACTAAGCAAAAAGGTGGAGAAAGCCTTCCTGAATATCTGCAAAGATGGCAAACCCTTACCACCCTCATATCTTGCACCTTGCCAGAGCGCCATTTTGTGAAAATGTTTATTGATAATGCCCATCCTAGCTTGGCTCACCACATGACCATGAACTGTTTGCAAACCTACAAAGACATCAAAGAGAAAGGAATGATCCTTGATCAAGGACTTATTAAAAATGGTGTGGTCAAGATTTACAAGGAAGCCAACTAGAATCAATCACATTCCAATGACAAGTCTAGGAATTGGAACAAAAACAAGCACATTGCAATAGATGGCATCACTGACACTAGACATGTGAATATTGTTGGTCCTTCCCAAAATTAGTCTAACCCACCATATCAATCAAACAATCAACAAGCTATCAACTACCAACAGCAGAATAACCAAAGCTATCAAAACCACAATCCAAGACCCAACTTCCAAGGGTCTAGCAATCAAGCTAATGCCATCAATGTAGCTACAGGGCAAAAGCCTAGATTCCAACCTGCACCTAGAAATTATACACCCCTTGGTGAGCCTTTGGATGTCATTTTTGAGAAATTAGTCAAGGAAAACCTCATCAAATTTTCTCCTACCCAACAAATTGACACAAGCCAATCCAAAGCTGCATGGTACAAAGACAATGAGTACTGCAAATTTCATAGGGTAAAAGGTCACACTACCCTCAGATGCATGAAACTAAAAGATTATGTGCAGGACCTCATTGATCACAAACAAATCACCGTTGGTGCCCAAACCTCTCCCAATGCAGGCTTACAGATCTATCAAAATGCTTTTCCTCCTCACAACAATCAAAATCCTAGAAAAGCACCTATCCAAACCAACAACAACAACACCAACAACCGTCAGCCAAACCAACAGCATGGGAAGAACAATGACCACACTTCATCCTATATAGACTATGGTAGCCTTATAAGTTGTATATCTAAGAAAGAGCCTTTTGTCAATGTTATCAATATCCAAGGACCAAACAATGAGTGTGTAGTCACCAATCAAAGAGCCCGATTTAACATCGCAGGCCCACCCGTTTCACCAGCACCATCAACTCCATCAAAAAGCCAGTACAATATCTTGGAACACCTTGGGAACGTGCCAACCCAAATCTCCATTTTAGACCTTCTTCGCACTAGTCCTGTGTACAAGAACATCCTTGACAGTGCTCTCATAGAATCCTGTGTCCCTTCTAATATCAATGCTACTTATTTTCATAATCTTGTTGGACACCTTTCATCCTCATGTGCCCTATCATTCAAACCCACCGACATACCCGTGGTCAAGCCAGATCACACCCTTCCACTTCACATAGCCATCATGGTATCCAATTTTTCTATGAAAAGAGTAATGATAGATAATGGATCAACCTTGAATATTTGTACCCTAAAATTCATAAAACAAGCTGGGTATACTGAGGCAGATATCATCAATGAGGTTATCACCATCAAAGCTTATGACAACTTGGAAAGAACCACAGAAGGAACTATTTTTCTGCCAATCAAGGTTGGGCTAGTCATCCAAGAAACACTCTGCCATGTTATTGATCTAAACCTACCATTCAACATCCTCCTCGATCACCCATGGATTCATGCCATGAAAGCCGTTCCATCCACTTACCATCAGTGCCTCAAATTTTTGCATCAAGGCACTGAGGTAACCATCCATGTCGATCCAGAACCCTTTTCTTACTGCAATGCGGTTGAAACTTCATATACAAACCATTGCCCTGGAATTGATATTGACACATCCATCACCAGCTCATCCCATACTTGTAATGACCTAGAAACCATCCTCGCCTCTACCCTATCTACTGTGAAGATCAATAACAAGGGCTATAGAGAGTATAGTCTGTCGATTGCATTTGTTGTCAGGGCACTCCCACTTGATCCACATGCCCATGGATGATCGACATATCACAGAGCTAAGGAGATTCCACCTCCTCGATACAAACAGTTTAGCCCAACAACCTTTGTATCCTTGAAAATCCCTCTTCATGAGGAGCTCACTCCAGATATCATCAATTGGTTACATAAAGATGCACTTCAAAGGAATCAGGCATGCCTTGATCACTTCAGCCAAAAGTATCCCTAAGAACATATGCTCATCACTAACAAATGGAACTATTAAGGTGGTGTTCTAGGACTAGAAGAAAGAGACATGCAGTGCCCCATCGACACACACAAGTGGGAATCGAAGTCAGGTCTTGGCTTTGGCATACCCACAACTGAGGGCACTAATACAAACAATCACGCTTTTTTGAACATTCCCCATGACCTTGTCGAAATTGAAGACATTCCTGAGGAAGTTGAAAAGAGAGCCTACGATGATATGCTAGACCAAATCTCCCTCGAAGACTCTGTTCTCCAAGAACTATCCATCCACCTCATTGACCTACCACTCGTCCATCCACAACTCATAGATTGGACCAAAAAAGCATCATACACATTGACGAGTTCACATCAGAGGAAGCACTTCTGAGATTCATGGGAGCTGAAACACCTCACAAGAAAACAAAGCTAGATTTTTCTTATATCTACAAGCTAGATCTCAAGGGGTATTTTGGAGAAAATCCCCAACCTAGTTTCGATACACCCAAAACTGGAACTAAGGTGAATCTGAGACTAGCTAAGGCAGCGAAGAGAACCCCTCAGCAAGAACATCTAGAGCCACAAGCAGAACATGAGGATTTAGCATTACCTCCTCAAGATAATCGACCAGAGATATATTCTATTCTAATTGAGGATACTAGGGAACTCAACATCAGTTCTTTAGAGATCCCTAGGCTTGTTCACATTGCTGCATCCCTATCACAAGACCAAGTTGATCTCCTCTTTGAGGTCTTAAGAGAGAACATTGGCCAATTTGCATGGTCATATTAGGACATGCCAGGGCTTGATCCAAAGTTTGTAGTTCATCATCTTGCAGTCAATCCACAAATCAAGCCCGTCAGACAAAAGCTTAGAAAAATGCACCCCAAGGTGGCATTACTGGTCAAAGCTAAATTAGAAAGAATGTTAGCTGTTAAGGTTATTCGACCTATCGACTACTCAGAGTGGATCTCCAACATGGTCTCCGTCACTAAACCCTCTGGTGACATCAAAATCTGCACTAATTTCAAAGATCTTAACAAAGTTTGTCCAAAAGATGATTTTCCCTTGCCCAACATAAATATGATTGTAGATCGTATAGCTGGACATGAAATTTTGTCCCTCATGGATGGATTTTTTGGGTATAATCAAATCAATATTGTAGAAGAGGATCAACATAAGACAACATTCACTACCCTTTGGGGAACCTTTTGCTACAACATGATGCCTTTTGGCCTAAAGAATGCTGGGGCTACCTATCAAAGAGCTATGACAGCCATTTTTCATGATCTCATCCATAGCATTTTGGAGGATTATGTGGATGATATCTTGGTCAAGTCTCATACTTTCATGGATCATCTTGCTAACCTGGAGAAAGTCTTTGATAGGTTAGCCAAATATCATCTCATGTTGAATCCCAAGAAGTGTGTCTTTGGGGTCACATCTAGCAAGCTTCTAGGCTTTATAGTGTCTAAACGAGGTATAGAGATCGACCCCAAGAAGGTCAAGGCTATCTTAGACATGCCTCCTCCCCAGACACTGTGACAGCTTCGCTCTCTTCAGGGAAAGCTTCAATTTGTCCGGCGCTTCATCTCCCAGCTTGCAGATAAGTGTACACCATTTTCACATTTACTAAAGAAGGATGAGAACTTCAAGTGGGATCCTTTATGTCAGTGTAGCTTCGATCAGCTCAAGAAGTATCTCACCAATCCCCCTATCTTGGTTCCACCAATTCTTGGTTGTCCCCTAATTTTGTACATATCAGCAACGCCTACTGCTCTAGGGGCACTTCTAGCACAACTCGATGACTACGGCAGAGAAAGAGCCATCTACTACATTAGTAGAACCCTAGTTGGTTATGAACTCAATTATACTCCTATGGAAAAAGCTTGTTTGGTAGTTGTTTTCTCAACTCAAAAGCTTTGCCATTACATGCTAAGTCATACCATCCAACTAGTCTCAAGGATTGACCCTCTCAAGTATATGCTCTCCAGAACAACACTTACAGGCCATTTGGCCAAATGGGTTATGCTCCTTAATGAATTTGACATCCATTTTGTGGAAAAAAAGGCAATCAAAGGGCAAGCTATAGCAGATCACCTAGCTGATGCACCTCTAATAGATGCTTATCCGTTGATCACAAAATTTCCAGATGAGCATATCTGTCTAATTGAAGAACAACCCCCATGGAAACTTCATTTTGATGGCTCATACACATCTCATGGATCAGGGGTAGGAATATTGTTGGTCACACCTCAAGGAGATTACATTCCAAAAGCCTTCAAGCTACAAATTCCCTAGCACCAACAATATTGCTGAATATGAGGCCCTCATAGCAGGATTAAAGATAGCTATAGAATGGAACATTGCTGAGCTACAAATCTTTGGCAATTCTCAGCTCATCATCAAGCAAGCCCTAAATGAATATCAAACCAAAGATGAAAAGATATTACCCTACAAAGAGCTAGTTGATCAGCTAACCCAACATTTTACAAGGCTTCAGTTTACACAAGTGCCTCGAATATAGAACAAAGTAGCAGATGCTATGGCTACTATAGGCTCGCTCTTGGAAATTCCCCAAGCAGCTACACAGTATGAGTTTTTAGTGGAGCAACTCCTCACACCCACCTATGTGAATGAGGATTGAAACCGTGTTTGTATCTTGGTTGGTCCCCAAACCCCTTGGTACCATGAGATTCACGCTTACCTTAATGATGGTATCATATCACCTCACCTCACACGTACCCAATGCCAGAACCTCATTCGAAAATCATCCGGCTATGTTATCATAGCCAATACCCTATATCGTTGAGGTTATCACGATACTCTCTCTTGATGTTTAGACCAAAACGAGGCCACGATGGTGTTAAAGGAAGTACACTCTGGACTTTGCAGTGCCCAAATGAGTGGTATTGTCCTAGCATGACAAATCCTTAGAGTAGGCTACTATTGGCCTGCCATTGAAGAAGACTACTATGACTTTGTCAAAAAGTGTCTCCCATGTTAGCAGCATGCAAATCTTGTGTGCGCTCCAGCATAGGATCTACAGCCTATTTCACCACCTTGGCCTTTCACTTGTTGGGGCCTTGATCTAGTTGGAACTATCACACCCCTCTCATCTTATGGACATAAATGGATAATAAAAGCTATAGACTATTTCACTAAATGGGTGGAAGTAGTCCCCCTACTCTCAGCTGTAGGAGTTTAGGTCTCCAAGTTCATCTTGTACCACATTGTTTGCCGCTTCGGCATCCCATCCACCATCTTCATCGACCACAGAGGTAACTTTAAAAATCTCAACATGGAAGAATTATGCACTTCCCTTTGCATCCATCACCACTTTTCCAGCCCATATTTCCCACAAGGTAATGGCCAGGCAGAGGTAACTAACAAAACCCTCCTCAAAATCCTAAAGAAAGTTGTCAATGATTCTAGCTGTGATTGGCACCTACAAATAAATCCAGCCCTATGGGCCTATCGAACTTCCTTTCGTACATCCACAGGCACAACTCCATACTCCCTAGTCTATGGTGCTGAATTGGTACTACCTATAGAGTTTGAACTTCCCTCCTTGTGCATATCTTTGCAAGGGCAAATATCTGATGAAGAATACAGAGTAGCTCGGCTCACCCAGCTAGATCTCTTAGAAAAGAAGTGGCAACAAGCCTATGATAATCTCACAGTCTATCAAACACATCTCAAAAGGAATTTCAACAAGAAGGTGCTTCCATGACACTTTTAGCCAGGTGACATGGTCCTCAAAGAAAACATGAAAGTCCAATCAGATCGATAAAAGAAAGGCAAGTTTGAACCTACATGGCTTGGTCCTTATGTTGTCACTGCTTCCTTTGGCTCCAGAGCCTATCAGCTATATACACTGGAAGGAGAACTCTTCAATGATCCTACTAACATCATTCATCTCAAGAAGTTCTATGTTTGAACATCCTTGGTATACCCAGCTTTTGAAAAATACAAAAAAAATAGTAAAGAGAAATAAGCGTCCAATGGTGAAAACTTGGCAATTCAAGCACCTTGGATAGGTACCTTGGTAAAAACCTGGTAATTTAGGTGCCTTGTGTACTAAGACTAATCCATTATCTATCACTATCCTATCCCTCATCCATTCACCCACCATCCCATAAAACACCTGCTTGTTCCCTTGGTGTTCCAACCAAATATCCAAAATCTAATGGAGCTTGTAAATACCTCCTGTACAGCTTGTAAAATCTTGGACCTTAGCTTGTAAAATCTTGTACCAAAGCTTGTATTATACCTTGTAAATCTTGTACCATACCTTGTATATACGAATCTTGTCCAAATTTTGTACCATATTCTAGCCTGTAAATAATCTTGTATCCTAGCTTGTATACTATCACGTGCACACACAAAACCCCATTTTCACTTAAACTTTTTACAAACCATCTACCTATCCACCTATCACCTATTATAGATATCCCATCCTTCATAAACATTTCCATCTCACAAAAACTAAAACATGAACAAACTTGTACATTTGTAACATATCCTGGTCCATCAGCTTGTACATCCTCTTTAGCTTAGTACCATTGTATCTATCTAGCATTTGTTTCAGTTTGTCCTTGCTCAACATCTTGCACACATCGCACAACCCTTGGTTAGCTATTCTAATGCATCCTTTAGCTAGATCTCCTATCACCAAAGTGTTATCCTTCTTAGTTCAGCTTGCTAGATGCATCACTCATCTAGATCCATCAGCTTAGGTACTCTCCAATAGATCCTTGTAGGATATAGCTTTCCTCCTATCTAATCTTGTTCTTTTAGTACCTCGTCCTACCCATCTCATTGGCAAATAGTTCTCTTTTGGATTTTCACTTTCTTTTGATTTGGAATCTTCCCTTTTGGGTCTTGAAGTATCTTTTCCAAACAATCTTTTTGTTCCCTCCTCAAAGTTGCCACGATCTTCCATACCATGGTATACTGCGAATGGGGCAATCTGAGCGTAAGGTCTTGATCAGGTCTTTGGTTTGTTTTTCTTTTTTGCTTGTGGGTTACCTAGTGTCAGTTCCACGCTGCTTCCTTTAGGAATCATGTGTGATGCTGAGGCAATCCTTGTGTGTTTGTTTCAAGTCAGTCTGTCAATCCTCTGGATGGTTGGTGACATGGGCTTGATGTTCTTGGTAACCTTGGCAATTAACCAACAATCCTATAGCAAATCTAGTGCTCAACTACATCGTGGTACTTCTCTTTGAAGTATCCCCCCACTCAAAAAGCTTCAATGGTTTTCCTTCATCTCCATTATCCCCCATCCATATCCAGCATTCGTCTCTCCTACCCCAGCTTATGCATCAGTATCTCTTTGACTCACTCCTCACCTTTAGCTTTAGGGATCCACAATCCTAGTCTTAGGGATCCACCAATCCAAATCAATCCACCAAGCCTCATCTTTCGAGATCCACAATCCTAGTCCTAGGGATCTCCAAAACTGATCTTCCGCCAATCTGACTCTTCAAAATCCTGTTACATCAGCTTTTTAATCTCCTCATCCATCTCCCCATCCTGGATTCCTTTTATAGCGCTCTGCTCCTTCATCCTCCACCTTCCCTAAAGTCTTAAGCTTGCTTCCTCTTGTGCATCTAATTCTCCTTTATCATTCTCCCATAGTGAGAGTTTGAGCTAATTCACCCCCTTCTCTTTGCCCATCTGAGTTTCCTTGCTCATCCGAGATTTTTGTACTTTTCAAGAAGCCATCGAGCCTCGCTTTCTCTCCCCGCCACCTTCTTGAGGGGGCATCTCATAGTCCATTCTCTCCTCTTCTGCTCTAGCCTTGGGCATCTTATTTTCTTATCTTTGATGCCATGCCACTTGCGGCATCACATCAAAGAGGGGCAAAATGTAGACACCTAAAAACCTTTAGAAAATAAAGTATTTTTATTTTCTAAATTTTTTTTGATGACATCATCATTTATTAATTAATTATTTATTTATTTAATTTATTTATTTTTATGCCATTAAATCCCCTTATTTTAATTAAAAATATTTAATTAAGGAATCCCTCCCAAAAATGTTTAAATCTTATTTAAACATTATTTCCTTATTTATTAATTATTTAATTAATAAATTGACCAAAAAACCAAAAATAAATATAAAAAAAATTTTTGCCCAAAACTTGGCCAATTTCCTTAAGACCGCTAACGTCTTCCAAAATCTTCTAATCCTTCTTTAATTTTGATTAAAGGCTAATCCCATCATTTCCTACCCCTAATCCCAACTCAAAATATTTAATTAAGATTAAATATTAATCCTCATATTTATTAAAAAAGTTTTAATAAATATCTCCTCAACCCAAACCCTTGAAATAAATAAAACTTTATTTATTTCCTAAAATCTAATTTATCCTCATCCTAAGAAGTTCTAGACTCTTCTAAAAAGTCTTCATCCTCATCCTAGGAAGTTCTATACTATTCTAGAAAGTCTTTATCCTCATCCAAAGTCTAGACTCTTCTAGAAGATGTCTTTAAACCTAATCCTAATCCCCTCCTAACCTTGCCACATTCCCTAAAAATGGGTTAAGACTTACTAACTCAAGCCAAAGTTAACAAATATCTCCTCCTTCATCCACCCTCATTAAATGCCATCCACTTGCCTATCCCTAAGTTAATCCTAAACCATCCTAATCCATCCTCTAATCATTTGCACAATCCTAAGCAAGCTTAAAACCCTCCTAATCAAGCCCAAGTCAAAATTTCTCTCATCTCCCTCAAAATATCTCAACCATAAAACTTTATGAAGCCCACTAGGCCATAAATGACTCTTCCAAAGCCCTTTTATTGCTCTTACAAGCCATTATGAGGGTCTTTATGAAGATTTTGTCCCTTGAGCCTTCTTTTTTGACTCATCTTTCCCCTTTCCTCCATCCTCTCACCCTATGACATGTGTCACTCCTTGATTGGTTGTAAGGAAGCACAATCCATGTGCTCTCCTTTCATGCAATCTAAGCCCTCCATGAGCTTTTTCTCATCCTTGCATCTTAGCCCTCAATCCCTCAAGCCTCTTTCCTATAAATTGGATCCTTCCCCTTTTCAAAATAACACAATCCATGAAGTAAAATCATAATGCTATTTTAAGAAGCCATTTTACATCAAAACTATACACTCACACCCAAATTCCAACTCCATTTGAAGCCCTTTTTGAAGCATAAAGCTTGAGCATACATCCTATCTATTTAGACAAAGCTACTCAACAAGAGAGCTTCTCATTGAGAGAGCCCATTAATGGTTCATATTCTCAATTAAGAGCTCATCTTAATCTATCTTGAAGTTTATAAATTTTGTTTAGTTTGTAGAAGCTTTATTTAAATTTGGTTTCTATTAGCATACTAACATTGCTTATGTACAACATGTAAGTAACTTGTACATGTTTATGTCAAAGTCGTATAGATATATAAGAAAAATATCTATGTAATGAAATACAACTACTTAAAAGAAAGTTGCTAATGCATATGGTCAAGATCCTCTCTATCTTTAATAATCTCCAACAACTTTTCATGCTTCTCGATATCTAACCTCCAATTTGATTTGCTATGTCCTTTTTTAGGCACAATGTAAAATTGAAGCTTTGTGGCTAAAACCAAGTGGTTGTAATGCAAAACATTTTGGCCAGGCATGTATTCAACAAATTGAACACCATTGTGGTCAATTTTTATTTGCTGATAATAGGTCCCTAAAAAAGGCAATATATTTCATTAAGTATTCTTAATAATATAGAAAAGAAATATTTTTTTACAATTAAAATATCACTCTCTAATTACTTGTGTAGATCTCATAAGGGGATAATCTATACCTTCTATAACAACTAAACTAGTTGGATATGATTAGTTATTATTATCTATAGTTGGTTCAGTCAACTTGATTTTCACTTGTGTGCATCTAAGTAAATAATAATCTACACCTTCCACATTTTTAGGATCCACATACACAAAAAATATGTCTCCTACAAATATACAAAAATAATGGAAACTATAAAAAAATAAAATGAAGACAATTAAATATAAAAATGAAACATGTTTGTTAAAAATCACTTGGAACAACAAAATCAGAAACTCATTCATAATCAACTAAATACATAGGATTATGAATGTTTATGTCATTTTCATCTTCTTCATAAGGAGGACTTTTGATTATGTGTTTCCATGTCTACTTAGAGACATAACCATTTGCAATATTCTTGCATTGACCCATTGCATTATTTTGAATGCAAATGTCACAAAAAAAAATTCTCTTGAATTACTGGAGGTTTGTGTTGTTTGATATTCATCAGTTTATGTGATTTTCTAATTCCAATAATGGGTGGACAATTGTAAGGATTTGATCAATCAATATCTGTAACACATTAAATTGGCAAGTTTCTTTGTCAATAATCAAAATATAAAAGTAATCAAATCAAATCAAAATGGAAATCTTACCTTTCACTTCCCAAAAAAAGTGTTTATTATATGTTGATTCATAAGGAGAAAAATGAGATTTGCACCATTCAACAACTTGGTTTTCTTTGTCTATCTCTACACCTGTATAGGAAAGATAATTGTATGATTTTTAACATAATATCAAAGAATCATCTAGCAGATGGTCATATATATAAAATTTGATTAGAAGATAATAGTATTATACCTGGAATTTCATGTTAGTGAAGTGCACACTTTGCACATGCTCCTGCTCCATCTAATTATTCTTAATTTTTATAGAATATTAGTTGTTATATACTCAATATTTTCTATACAAATATTTTATGATTATTAATTTAGTTGTATTACTTTTTGAACTATTTTATATTTTTATTTTTATTTCTTTAGTCAACAAATTGATTAAACATACTTAGTTTCCTTTACATTTTTTTTGTTTTTACTTACTTTAATCTTTATTATTACTAAATGTTATAATATAAATTTTATTGTAGTAAAAAATAAAAATAATATATTGTATTGACATATTTTATTAAGTTTTTTCTCTTTTTCTAAATCTAAATCATCATCTTCTTGAAAATAGCCTCTATTCATACATTTAAACTTATATTACATGTTCAAACACAAACCCACATTGCTACAACATATGGATAAAATTAACTACCATTTAATAATATAAATGTTCTTATCAATTCTCTTTCTCAAATTTAACTTTTGTTTTGGTTTTCTAGGTCATGGCTAATCTCCCCCAAGCTCACTACATAATAGACATCTTGAGTAGTACATCAGAGGTCAATACTTTGTAGCCATCTATTGGATCTAATGTGTCTATCAATTGGAATGGGTATCCCCAAACTAAAATCCAAAATATTGCCAATTGTGCTTCTCTAAATTGTGTTGAACTTTTTGCTCAAATGATAGTGGCAAGTATAAATACATGTGATGTTCAAGAATTTGAGATTATTAGAGTGGATGAAGTTATGAACAAAATAAATAGACAAAAACTCAACTATTATAGCTATTACGCATAACTAAGGGAGATTCATGCTAAGGAGTATTATAGAGAAGGAAATGCACCCATTATTCGGCATTAATTTCAAGACTATCTTAATCATCCATAGAACACGATTTGATTGTCTTGTCCTCTATTGGTGTTTCTTGATGAATTATCTTACATAATTTTTTACAAAATAGAGGTTTTTGGTACTATTCCTATTATTGTAATGAATTAAACTGCCTTTTGTTCATCCTCTATTATATCAAATGTTGTTTCAAGTTTAACTTCTCAAAACTGATTCTATCTTGAATACCAGTGTGTCTTACATGTATCTTTGACACTTATGTATTTTTCTTGTTCATTTACCCCTACATAATTGAGACTTTTCAAATAGAAACCACTTTTTTTTAATTATATAATGTGGGCTAGAACCTCTAAAACATAGCCCACATATGTTTGACTACGATAGATTTTTTTGTAATCTAATGTTCCATAGAAAATTCAACATACACATATTTATGCATCTTTGGACATTCCTACCTATAGTTTTATGTCTTTTCTATTCTATTTTGTAAAAATTTCAATTGTTACCCTAACTTTAATCTAAAGTTGTCCTAACATTTATTTATATCATTTGCGTGCATTGCATGTATTCATACATATATGCTACCTTGACACTAGTAACAAATGTGTTCATCTAATCCTATCTTGGCCTATGGTCTACATTTAATTTCTTCATATAATACATTATACTACAAATTTGAACATTTTTTGAATCTATTCCCACACTTTAATTGACATATTTGTGCTTCACCAAAGCAATTATGGCTTTTAGTTTCCTTCTTTGTCATCCTATCTCTATACATTTTCCTTATGTACATGGTATTTTTTCAAACTAATGTTAGTATATGTTATTAAGACTATCACTTTAACATACAAATTTATATTTTAGTCTTGGAAGTTTTTTATGCTAACACCAATAACAAGGTTAGTGACATATTTTCCAAACTATGTCTTTTTCTATCACACTAACCATTTATTGGAAACATTACTTGTTGTCTAAGAGCACACTTAGCATCACTACATGTGCACTTCAAGACACTGATTTCATATTGCATATCCTTGGTATGCCCTCTTACCTCTATTCCTTTTCCTTGCATACATGTTTTAGTTTCAAATTACTCGTGTTTAATACTATTAAGATTAGTATATAGACATGTAGTCAACCATATCAAAATAACCTACAACTATTCATATTCTATTGTGACCACTATGTTCTCCATACAAAATAGTACCATAGTATATACTACTTACGACCAACCCTAATTATATAAAGTGGGATATTAGAACAATGACAAATACATAGTTATCTAAATTTAACTTTTTTATGATTACTATTTTTTTATTTGTAAACATGAATATGATAATCATATGTCTCAATTTATAGGAAAAATTCAATATCCCCAAAATATATCTCAATCTCTTATGGAAGATACAATCATACTTATGAACAATGACAACCTACAGGTGCAAGCACATCTCCAAGTCTTTTGTATTGCACCATTTGAAAGAGGAACTCAATCAAAAAATAGATACAAGTTAGAGCTCTTCGATGGCCTTCACCTTTAAAAAGAAACCTTGCCAAGAAAGTTTAATGATCTTATAAGCTCAGATAAGATGCAAAAGGGTTCTATAATACATGTCACCCATTATTCTATTCCTACCATTTGTGAGTGAAGGCAAGTCAACATGTACTAAGATTTTATTCAAAGAAACCCTTCTTGTTTTATTATGAAATTATGTAACCTTACTAATGGGTGAAAGCATAGATCCTTGTCACCGTTCGGGCTAACTTTATCAATCCAGTGGGACTGAATCCGATTGAGCTGAATGCAACCAAAACCACATGGTGCCGAGTAGGCACCAAGTGATGTGTACACATCTATAGTGATCCAATTGGATTGGGTCCAACCAGATCTGATTCGACCAGATCACCAAAAATTATAGAAGCTGCAAAAAGATAAATCTGACAATTATTTGCATCATACGAGCTTGTTGGAAGTGTGGAGCAGGAAGAGCTACAGGAGTCATTTGGCTGGATTAGGCATGTTAGCATTTTCCCCTAATTTTTTTAATATGTTTTGAGATTTATTTTATGTTTCCTTAGGTAAAAATATGGTTTTTAATGTGTATTTTTAATGTTGATTGTTTTAAACAATTCATTTTTTTTAATATCATTATACGTTTATGTTTTAAGTACTATAATATTAGAAAAAGTTTAGAAAAAGTATTGAAATGCAGTAAAATTTATACATTGCTAGAGAAATAAGATTAATTGTAAAACATTATTTATAGAAAATAGTCAAAAATTATATAGACAATATTAAAAAATTTAGAAAATATTAGAATAGTTAGAAACTTTAGAAAATAAAAGAAAAAATTATTCAATATAGAAAATTATTTAGTTATAATATTAGAGAATTTAAATATTTTTATTTATTTTTATTAGAAATCATTAGAAATTATTGTAAAGGTAAAAGTTTAGAAAGTATCGTAAACTAGTAACTAAAACCATTAGATCGAACTAAATCAAACTCTACCTTGTACTGTGAACACAAATAAATTCTAGTTGAAACCTTAACATTGAACCTTAAATTATTGGTAGGTGTAGGACCTAACATTGAATTTAGTTAAACCACAACATTAAACCTAATCAAACTAAAACTAAAACTCTCACATTGAACCAAATTAGATTCTAACTCATATATTGAACCTCAAATTCAAATATATTGACCTAAACCCTAAATGGTAAACCCTCTTGTTAGTGTAAAAAATTAATTATTATTACACTTTACTTAAGTTTACTTAGGTTAAATGTATTATCATATAGACACCTAGGAGTATGCATAGTTATATGAGTTGTCTTGTTGACAACATAGGAGTTGGCTTAATCATCTGAGTTGTCATGTAGACAACATAGTTGTTTGTATTGTAATTAAGCACATGGTGTCTACAACATCTCTTTACAAGATACACCTATGTAATCTTATCCTCTCATCATCGCACTAACTTTTCTGCTCAATGGAGGATAATCCACTCTTGGTGGGCATGTCCTTAGTTGTGAGGCTTATCACTTTTCTAACTCCTAGTCATTCTAGATGTCTTTATATACAAGCACTTCTAGTGTGTATGTACACATATGATATTCTCATTAATTTTATTTTGAACATCTATTATTGGTCCATATTATGCTAGAGTTTGAGCTTCTTGCTCTTGATGTTATTTTTCCCTATAGAAAATTCTTACATGGTATCAGAGTTGAGGGAGCTCCTCTTCACATAACCATTGGAGACCATTTTTGCTTTACTTTTTGAAGGACTTTGATTCAGATCTAGAGTATCAATAGCTATTGGAAGTGTCTAGAGCCAAAGCAGACCTCACCATTATGTCTAGAGTGTTGATTTGGTGAATTTTGACTATAAATTTACCTACCTTAGGCCATTGTCAAAATTGAGGCAATTTTTTTTGCATATAGGAACTCAAAGGCCTAATTTGTGAATTTAGTATGATCTTTTAGATCTATGAATTTAATCTCTAGATTTGCATATTTTAATTTGCATCTCTACAATTTCAATTTCTCTACAACTATTTTTTGGGTTTGTATTTTTTTTGAAATTCTGCAAATTTTTTTGGCCTATTAGGCCTGTAGAGGAGAATTTTTTTGCAGGCTAACTGGGTGATCAAGTCTTGACACGTATAGAATATTCTAATGAGATTGCACATAATCTATCACACTTCAAACTATGATGGTCATCCTTATCACAATAGATTTCACATTTTACAAATTGGCGTACCAAACTCAACTAGCATTCAACATTTTTGATGGGCTGTAAGCCACCTTGCATATTGTGGATCCCACCATTTATTCACCTTGGCAATCAAATTTTGGGTGCATGTGGGATTAATCCCACACCACCTGCCAATTTTTACACCCCCACTGGTGCTAATATTACTGCTAATGACTACATTTCAGCGCTTCCCATCACTACTAGCTTCCAACACCGGCCACCGTCTATTCTTCCCATCGATGACTTCATCTCTAGTGTTGATTCCTTCCCAACCATTGTCTAAGCCCGGTGACAATCCACACCAATGACCACCACATCTACTCCACTCAGTGTTCTTAGATCTCTTCATGCATCAATAATTCCCTACTTCACCAACCACATCAGCGTGTGACACAGCTCCAGCAAGCCCTGTCATGCAGAGCCCAGTCAAGAGCCACACTGACACCCAATCAGTGCCATGACAGGCCACAAAACCTACCAAGTCAACACCAACGTAGTAGATATGTGGCACTACCACATCAGTATCCTCTACCTTGTCACTGCCATGTAAGGTATCTGTATAGTATAAATATGACACATCAACCATACGCCCTTGCCCTGTCATCCTGTCGGGTGGATTTTTTTGCAGGTGTCACCTTTTTGTGATCCTAAACTTGATAGTTGTTAGACCATCACTAGTAGGCTAGATTACACTATCGTGATGGCCATTTGGATGTCAATTTTAACACAGTATTTTCCTCTACAGACCCCTCAACATATGCAATTTTGATTTGATAGTCCAACTTTGGGAGGCCATTGTTGGATAATGCTATCCTTGATGTCACACAAATGCCATATCAGTCATTAGTCTTGAGTTCACCAAGCTCAGATAGTCTACAATGCAATTTACAGTGCCAACCGAGCTCACTCGGTCATCAAAGGAAATATGGAAGATAGTGTTAACCGAGATAACTCGGTCAATAAAGGAAATGTGAAAAGCCAGTGTTAACCGAGCTTCACTCGGTTTCCAAAGGTTAGTTTCCATCAAGCTCACTCGGTCATCAAATGAATTATGGAAAAGTCAGTGTTAACCGAGCTTCACTCGGTCTCCAAAGGTTTGTTTCCACTGAGCTCACTTGGTCATCAAATGAATTATGGAAAAGTCAGTGTTAACTGAGCTTCAGTTGGTCTCCAAAGGGTAGTTTCCACCAAGCTTACTCAGTTATCTCAGGAAACTCAGTACTTACCGAGTTCTCCTGACGACTGAAGGATTGTCACTAAGTTCGTTGTATACACTGAACTCAGTCGGTTAACATAGGAATTATTTTTTGAACAAAGTTTTCCATACAGGGTCAGCCAATATTAGGATGTGCAAATTAATTACTTTTAGCCAACTATTGTAATTGTTTGTTTTAGTTAGTAATTCAAACTGACATAGATAATCTGAAAGGTATATATGGTCATTCAAGTTATGGATTAAATTGTGTGATTATGAAAAAGGTTATGAACGCGAATTATAGTATGAAGAGATGAATGTTGAGAAAAGTTTGATAAAGGATCAGATGTGTTAAAGGAGCTGCAAAGTTGTATTTGATCAGTAAGGATCCAGTCGAGCATAACAAAGATCTACAATCAGCAAAGATAAGTTGCACATTATATCAGGTCATTTCATTGTTGCTTTCTAACCATTGTAATAGTGTATTCAAAATCTCTTAATAGAATTGGTTTAATAGCCATTCAATAAATCCTCTAACAAGGTGACAGTTCAGTTGAATTGTTCTAAAGACCTCTAGTAAGGCCACTCCTAACAAGGTGATTAAATCCTTTAACAGGGTCACACCTAACAGTGTGTTTTTGTAACCTTTAACAGGGTTGGCTCCTAATAGGGCTCACTTCAGAAGAGTGAAAAAGTTACATTGGTGGTTTTTCCCATATTGGATTTCCACGTTAAATCTGGTGTCTCTTGTGTTCTTCATTGCTAAATTACTTTGTGCATGATATCATATCAGTTCTTAATATTTATCATTTGCTACATTATCAAGATTCAATATTTATTAATCAAATAAAGGGTATATTTAGACGTCTTAAAGGGACTGTGGAAAGTTTTTGTAGTAACCGATTCACCCCCCCTCCCCCTCTCTGTTACTCTATTCTTATTTCCAACAATTGGTATCAGAGCTTTTGGTGCTTGCAAGAAAATATTTCAAGGATCTAAGCAAAAGATCAAGATGTCTTACAAAAGAGAAATTCCAAAACTCAACAGAGATAACTTCTCTGCATGGCAAGGATTGATGAGGCTTCATCTGGCTACTGTTGGTAATACTGGACTAAAATACCTTGAAGAAAAATATTAAGAACCTCCTGGCACATTGTCTGTCAATGACATTGCTGAAAAGAAGACTCACAACAATATGATGATAGATATAGCATCCGCTCTCAGTTATGAAGAATTTGATGACATTAAAGACTGCACAACTGCCTTTGAGATGTGGAACAAGCTAAAAGAGATCTATGGAGGAGATGATAATGTAAGAAGAGAAAAAGCAGAAAGTCTAAGAGGACAATTTGATCAAATGAGGATGAAAGAGGATGAAAACATTGCAAAGTATGTTGAAAGAGTTAAAGCATGTGTGAGTGCAATCAGAGCATCTGGAGGTGATATCAAAGGAGAAATAGTTATAAGCAAAGTTCTCAGAACCTTGCTTCCTGTTTATGCAATCAGATTTTTTGCAATTCAGGAAAGAAGGTGTGAAGAAAATCATCAGATAAATCTTGAGGCCATAGTTGGAAGACTAACTACATTTGAACTAGATAACTTTGATAACTATGTTCCAGCCTCTAAAAAAATTGAATCAACATTTCAAGCCAAGCTCTCACTCAAAGGGAAAAACAAAAAGGAGAAGGAATCTCAGTCAGAAAGTGAAGATGAATCAAGCCAAATTTTAGACAGTGATCTCAAAGTGATTGAAGCTCTACTTGCAAGAAAATACTCTAGGGGCAGAGGAAAATACAAATGTAAAGTTCCTCTAATCTGTTTTTCTTGTGAAGAAATTGGTCATATTGTAGCAAGGTGTCCAAACAAGCAAAACAATGATGAAAAGAAAGATTACAAATGGAATGGCAAGAAAGACTTCAAAACATTCAAGAACAAAGGTAAGAAATCATGCTTCATGGCTGAAAATTCTAAAGACTCTGATAATAGCGAGGATGAAATTGTTTATATTGCCATTAAAGATGATTCTGACAGTGATGAGGAAGATAAAATGACACTTGTCTCTCATTTAAGTAAGAATGATACATGGATTATAGATAGTGGTTGCTCACATCATATGACTGGTGATAAAACTAAGTTTGATCAGTTTGAAGACTATGATGGTGGCAGTGTAAGGTTTGGTAATAATGAATCTTGTTTCATAAAAGGAAGAGGAAGAATATGTCTAACCAGAGAACTTAAATGTAATAATGCCTATTGGGTTGAAGGTCTTAAACATAATTTGTTAAGCGTGGCACAATTACTCAATACTGGATTCAAGGTGGAATTCATGCATGGAAAAGCAAGACTATTGAATGAGCAAGGAAAGCTGATAAGATCAGGCACCCAAACTAAAGGTAACTTGTTCTATCTAGAACTTGGTGAATGCTCATGTTTTATTGCTCAAATTGAAGAAAGTTGGTTATGGCATAAAAGGTTGTGTCATGTCAATTTTGATAACCTGGTAAAAATAAGCAAATTCAAGAAAGTAAGAGGCATTCCTAACATTAAGAAACCTGAGGTTGGACTATGTAAGAATTGTCAGATTGGTAAAATGGGAAAGACTAGTTTTAAAAGTAAGAACTATCAGTCTGAAGATATATTGGAAATTGTGCATACTAATTTATGTGGACCCATTGGAATAGAAAGCTATACTGGAGAAAAGTTTTTCATTCTTTTTGTTGATCAATACTCAAGAATGATGACTATCATGTATCTAAGGAATAAATCAGAAGCATTTGAGAAATTCAAATGGTATTTAGCAAGAGTAGAAAAAGAAATAGGAAAAGGACTAAAATTCTTAAGGTCAGATAGAGGTGGTGAATTCATCTCACATGAATTCAACAACTTCTGCATTGAAAAAGGTATTAAAAGACAGGTCTCAGCACCAGGAACTCCTGAACAAAATGGAATAGCTGAAAGAAGAAACAGATCCATCATGGATTGTGCAAGAATCCTAATGATAGAAAAGAAGGTTGCTATCAAATACTGGAAGGAAGCCATCAGCATTGCAGTTCATACCTTAAATCGAGTACAGTTGAAGAAGGACTCATTCAAAACTCCCTATGAATTATGGTATGGCTACAAACTAAATGTAAGTTATCTAAAAGTATTTGGAAGAAAATGTTATATTTTGAAAGAATCTAGAAAAGGAAAATTTGATGTAAAAGGTGATGAAGGAATATTTTTAGGATATTCTTGCAAAAGCAAAGCACATAGATGTTTAAATCAATCCAGTCACAAAGTTATAGAAAGTGCACATGTGAAAGTTGATGAGTTTGCAGACAAATCTGAAAAAGAAAACAAAAAGGTACCTAAAGATTACAGAAGATTTGTTTACATTGAACTAGATGCTATACCAAGCATACCATTCACTCAAGAATCCTCAGCTCCCAAGTCATCAGTAACCGAGTTGCAAAAAGTTCAAACTGAGCCACAACAACATTTAGACACTACCGAGCAAGTATCTACTGAGTCTGAAGCACTTGAGCCAATTCTTACCAAACTAGAATAGCCTGAACATGAAATTGAAGCACAAGGAGATAGCAATGAAACTCATTCAAGAGGCAAAGAACCTATATTAGCTAAATATGTCAGAAGACATCATGCACCAGATCAGATCATTGGAGATAAGTCTGAAGGAACTTTGACAAGAAGCAAATTGAAAAATACTTGTTTGCTTGCTGATTTCGAACCTAGAAGCATTAAAGATGCATTGACAAATGATAGTTGGATTGACACAATGAACAAGGAAATAGAACAGATAGAGAAGAACAAGACATGGACTCTAGTACCTAGGCCTAAAAATAAGAATGTAATTGGAACCAAGTGGGCATTTAGAAACAAGTTGACTGAAGATGGTAAAGTATCCAGAAACAAAGTCAGATTGGTATGCAAAGGATACTCTCAAGAAGAAGGCATAGATTATGGAGAAAAATTTGCTCCTGTTGCAAGATTGGAAGGAGTTAGAACCTTACTTGCATATGCTGCTCACAAAGGATTCAGAGTTTAACAGATGGATGTCAAGTTAGCATTCCTCAATGGAATATTGGATGAAGAGGTTTACATTGAACAACCTAAAGGCTTTGTTGATCCAGCTAAAAAGGACATGGTATGAAAATTACACAAGGCACTTTATGGTCTGAAACAAGCCCCTAGAGCATGGTATGAAAGATTGCATAACTATCTTATTTAGATTGGTTTTCAAAGAACTAATGATAATAGTAGCTTGTATATAAAGGAAGGACCAGATAATAAGATTGTCATGGCAGAAATATTTGTAGATGATACTTTTTTCACAGGGCATGATGATCTTTGCAAAGAATTTTTAGAACAAATGAACAAGGAATTTGAAATGTCTATGTTTGGTGAAATAAAATTCTTTGTTGGTCTTCAAATTCAACAAAATAAGAATGGCATCTACATCACTCAATCAAAATACATCAAGGAGATATTGAAAAAGTTTGGTATGGAGGACTGTAAACCTGTTGGAACTCCTATGTGTACTGGATTGAAACTTACCAAAGATGATAAATCCAAAGAGGTAGATCAAACATTGTATAGATCTATGATTGGAAAATTGCAATACGTAGTTCATACTAGGCCAGATATTGCCCTTGCAGTTGGTATTGTTGCAAGATTTTCAGCAAAACCAAGAGAAACTCATCTGATGGCAATCAAAAGAATAATGAGATATTTGAAAGGAACTGAAGATTATGGCTTATGGTACAAAGTTGGAGGTAATTTGGATTTGAAAGTGTTTACTAATGCTGATTGGGCAGGAAACCTTGATGACAGAAAAAGCACAAGTGGAGGAGCATTCTTTCTTGGAAAAAGATTAGTTTCCTGGACAAGCAAAAAGCAGAATTGTACATGCCAATCTATAGCAGAGGCAGAGTATGTTGCTGCAGTAGTAAACTATTCAAATATTGTTTGGTTTAAGAAGTTATTGCAAGGAATGAAGATGGAAATCAAAGAACCAATTGTCATGTTCTGTGACAATACTAGTGCAATCAACATATCTAAGAATCCAGTGATGCATTCCAAGACCAAGCATATTGCAATAAAATATCATTTTGTCAGAGAATTGGTGCAAGACAAGGAGATTAGATTAGAATATGTCCATACAAAAGAATAAATTGCAGACATATTCACAAAACCTTTACCTAAGGATGCATTTTTGTATCTCAGAGGTAAGTTAGGGGTCATTCCCCTATCAGAAGTCCACTAAAAAATAAGTTCTAGTCATGCATCAACGCATACAGGATTGAAGATCTATATGTTGATGCAATTTTATCAGAAATCATTTCATATGAATCAGTACTCAAGGTACATTATAATTCACTTAAATTTTGTTGTCTTTGGCATGTGTTGTCAAAGAGGGAGAGATTTTACTGTCATATCCTTCTGAAATTTGTGAAGATTTGAAAAATTTTCTATGAAGTCCCCTAATAGAGGGAGATTATTGAAAGAGGGAGAAATCAGTTATCTACTATTGAAAGAGGGAGAAGTCTGTTATCTTGTTGAACTTGTTTTCAAAATTTTATTTTTTTTATTACATATTGTGTTGCCATCAATGCCAAAGAGGGAGATTGTTGGATAATGTTTTCCTTGATGTCACACAAATGTCATATCATTCATTAGTCTCAAGTTCACCGAGCTCAGACAGTCTACAATGCAATTTACAGTGCCAGCCAAGCTCACTCGATCATCGAAGGAAATATGGAAGACAATGTTAACCGAGCTAACTCAGTCAACGAAGGAAATGTGAAAAGCCAGTGTTAACCGAGCTTCACTTGGTCTCTAAAGGTTAGTTTCCACCGAGCTCACTCGGTCATCAAATGAACTATGGAAAAGTCAGTGTTAACCGAGCTTCACTTGGTCTCCAAAGGTTAGTTTCCACCAAGCTCACTCGGACATCAAATGAATTATGGAAAACTAAGTGTTAACCGAGCTTCACTTGGTCTCCAAAGGGTAGTTTCCAACAAGCTTACTCGATTATCTCAGGAAACTCAGTACTTACCGAGTTCTCCCAGCGACTGAAGGATTGTCACTAAGTTCGTTGTATACACCGAGCTCAGTTGGTTAACACAAGAATTATTTTCTGAACAAAGTTTTCCATCCAGGGTTGGCCAGTATTAGGATGTGCAAATTAATTACTTTTAGCTGACTATTGTAATTGTTTGTTTTAGTTAGTAATTCAAGCCGACTTAGATAATCTGAAAGGTATATATGGTCATTCAAGTTATGGATTAAAGTGTGTGATTATGAAAAAGGTTATGAATGCAAATTATAGTATGAAGAGGTGAATGTTGAGAAAAGTCTGATAAAGGATCAGATGTGTTAAAGGAGCTCCAAAGTTGTATTTGATCAGTAAGGGTCCAGTCGAGCATAACAGAGATGTGCAATCAGCAAAGATAAGTTGCACATTATATTAGGTCATTTCATTTTTTCTTTCTAACCATTGTAACAGTGTATTGAAAATCTCTTAACAGAGTTGGTTTAACAGCCATTCAATAAATCCTCTAACAAGGTGACAATGCAGTTGAAATGTTCTAAAGACCTCTAGCAAGGCCATTCCTAACAGGGTGATTAAATCCTTTAACAGGGTCACACCTAATAGTGTGTTTTTGTAACCTTTAACAGGGTTGTCTCCTAACAGGGCTCACTTCAAAAGAGTGAAAAAGTTACATTGGTGGTTTTTCCCATATTGGGTTTCCACGTTAAATCTGGTGTCTCTTGTGTTCTTAATTGCTAAATTACTTTGTGCATAATATCATATCAGTTCTTAATATTTATCATTTGTTGCATTATCAAGATTCAATATTTATTAATCAGATCAAGGGTATATTTAGACATCTTAGGGATTGTGGAAAGTTTTTGTAGTAACTGATTCACCCCCCCTCTCCCTCTCAGTTACTCTATTCTCATTTCCAATAGCCATATCTAGATCATCTAGACTCCAAATTAGGTGCAATTTTTTTTATTTAGGCTAAAATTTCCTTAATTTTTTAGTGGTGCTATTATTTTCTTCTTTTGGTGCACGAATTTGTCAAAAAAAAATTAGTTTTTGATGACTATACCTATCCAATCCTACATTTTACAACTTCAAATGCTTCATACGGCCTCATTTGGACACATTTTTAGGTTCTACATTTTTCAAAGTGCTTAATTTTTCATCTACTTTCTAGATCTACAATCAAATTATAGGCTTGTGTAGACAAAAATATCACTTTTCAACAATATATCCTTTTATCCATTGTAGTGCTTTGATCAAACTTCAAAATTGTTGTATATTCGAGCTACATTGCTAAGTACCAGATTTGAACTCCAAGAGGAGGTTGTAAATAGAAAAATCAGAAGTCTATTGTTGTCCATTTTGATAAGTGGCCTACTATAAATTCACTACATATAAAGTTCCTAAAGCATTCATTTGGGGGTGGGGGGATTCTTTGATTGAGTGAAAAGGGTGGGCAGTGGTGTCTTGTGTTCATGTGTCTCCTTGATATTGTGCTCTTTCTTTTGCATTATGGATTCTTTTTCTAAGTTACACCACATAATTATGCTACCTGGTAAGACAAGATAAAAGAAGCTTTAGTTGAAAAAGGTTTATTGTGTTATGTAATTGGTGTAGAAAAGGAACCTAATGATTATGCTAATGAGTCTCATAAAGAAGATTGGGCATCAAAACAAGAAATAGCCCTAGGAACATTGTTAAAGAATATCTTACATCTTGTCAAATATCACATCAAGAATCTTAAGAATCCAATAGAAGTTTTGACACCATCACCATTGAGGACAATCTTCTCAAATTAGATCCTAGTAATTTTGACACCATCAAAGACTATCTTACCAAAGTAGATATGTATAAGTCATCACTTAAGGATTGTGGTGAACCCATCAAGGATGTAAAATTGATCAAATATGTGATGACTCATCTTCCTCCTGAATATGCATCTTTTGTTTCTAGTTATGATACTCACAAATTAACAATGGGTAGTGCCTTCAACAAGCCTTCATTCAAGTCATTTTTAGGAATGTTGGTCTTAGAAAATGAAAAGCTAGTGAGTATGGGAATTCTGTAGTCTTCAAATACCAAAGCCTTGGTAGCCAATCAAGGGAATCAAGGTGATAAAAATCCCAGGAAGAAGAAAAAGAAATGGAAGGCTAAGCCATAAGATGACACAACATCCTCTACAGAATAATCTTCCTCTGCACAAAAATCTTCTTCACAACAAGGCAAGTCTTTTCCAAAAACAATAAGAAGGGAAACAACTTCAACAAAAGGGAGAAGAAAACTTGTGCCTATTGTAGGAAGAATGGTCATGATGAACATGAGTGTAACGATAAGTAGATTAATGAGTTGGTAAATTTAATGAGGAAATATAAAATTGATGTACCAAATGCCTATAAGGAAAAGGGATCTTTGACCACTTCAAAAGGTAAGGGACAAGCTTTGGTAGCAAGTACAAACAATTTTGAGCAATGGGTTCTGGATTCAAGAGCTACAGATCATATGGGTGCTTCAAGGGAGCATTTTTCCTTTTGGAAACCATCACATGTACCTTACATCTATGTGGGAAATGACACACAAGTGGAAGTTGAAGGAAAAGGGAATGTTGAGTTGGACAATGGAGTCAACAAGGATGTTCTTCATGTTCCCAACCTTAGCACCAACCTTCTTTCAATCTACCCAATAACTCACTATGGATGTGGCAACAAAGTGGAGTTCCATCCTAATTAAGTTTTGGTGAAAAATCTAAAGAATGATTCTATTGTTGCAATTGATAAGGCTAATCATGATAAAAAGACTTTATTCTTTTTCTAATTTTGTGCCTAAGTCCACTTCCCATGCCTTTTTGACCCACTCAAATTCACAAAGTAAAATATGGCATGAGAGGTTTGGACATCTCAATTATTGCTACCTTCAACAACATAGAAATAAGGATATGGTCATAGATCTACCTCAAGTCAAGTATTTAGAGGGTGTATGTTCAGGTTGTGAACTAGGCAAGCATCCCAAAGAGAAGTTTGACAAGGGAAAGTCTTGGAGAGATACTATTGTTCTTGAATTGGTTCATAGTGATGTAGCTGGCCCATTTCTAGTGCCATCATTTGGAAAGGCTCACTATGTTCTCACCTTCCTTGATGACTTTTCACACTACACTTGGGTCTTCTTTCTTGATCATAATAGTGAAGTGTTTGATAAGTTTATCACATTCAAAGCTCAAGTTGAGAAGCAATTAGGGAGAGCCATCAAGATTCTTTGAATAGATAATGGAAGGGAATATGTGAACTCAAGGCTTATAGACTTTTTTAGTCATGAGGGTATTGATATTCAACATTTAGTTGCATACACTCCATAATAAAATAGTTTTTCTGAAAGAAAGAATAGAACCGTTAAGGAGATGACCACTTGCATGGTACAACATAAGTCTCTAGATCAAGTGTTTTGGATAGAAGCCATGTGTTGTGCCAATTACATCCAAAACAAAAGTCCCCATAAGTGCTTATATGGAATTACACCTTTTGAGGCTTGGTGTGGTAGAAAACCAAGTGTAAAACACTTTACAAAATTTGGTTGTCCAACATGGACAATGATACTTCCACAAAAATTAAAAGCATTGGAACCTCAAAGAAAACCTTGTATATTTATTGGATATCCTAACCACATTAAGTCATACAAACTCATGAATCCAGAGACACATGAAATCTTTTTTTGAGCGGAGTGTTAACTTTGAAGAGACTTTTCCAATCTTGGCTTCTTCAACTCCTTCTTCCTCCTTCTTGGAAAGTGATTATAGTGATGATAGTGACCTAGAAGCTGATATTCCTTCAACTTTGACTCATGGGACACCAACTTCGTAGGGTTCACAAATAGTTGAGGATATTCCTTCTTCTTCTTCAACTAGACCTCATTGGAAATGACAAACACTTGATTCAAATAGGTTCATTGGTGGGGAATCCTTCATATACTAGGAGAACAGGGTTACAACATCAAAAAATTCCACATGCATACATTACTAAAGTAATAGGTCCATATAATTTAGTATAGTTGGGTACACCTTGTCTTCTAGTTCGAGCATCAGGGGATGAATACTTGACATATATTTCAAGTTTGTTTGTGGATTTCTACATAGCAGATCTAGCAAACATTATTGATGATATACATCTTCTCTTTGATGAATATGATCCTTCTTTAGTTGTTGCGAGGGAACACTTTGACCTTATTGTCCATTCTCTACATGATTGGTCTATCAAGGTTGATATGATTGTGGATCCTTATGTATAGTAGTTGTAGGAGGTTTCTTTATCATTTGAGAAGACAGTTGGTTCTTCGGGATATGTTCTACATCCATCCTTGCTATGTTCAAAATTGTTCTTTTCAATAATGTTGGAAGAGGTGACCATCAGTATTGACACAAGGATAGTTGAGCAATTTTTAGAGACACCATTCATCTTCAAGATTCTTTCTACACATTGGGGAAGTAACTCATATGTACCTATGACATTGTTTCTTCCTAAGGGGAGGAATATTATTCAGCAATCATAGATCAACTTCTACATTTATCTTGGAGAAACTATCACTAATGGACATTCTTTATTGTAGGGACACTACCTTGTCTCCTTTCTTCTTCTACTTCTTCTATCTTATGGGGGGACCTTTCCTTGTTATGAGGTTTTGTCCTTCTCATACTTCTTTATTGTACTTATCTCTTTTTTTGGGGGAGCATTTTTCCCATGAGGTTTTCCCTCTTTCTCCATTTTTAGATATATTTCATTGCATTGCATCACATCATATGTAGAGGATTACATTTGTACGTGGGTACCTAACAGGGCCTAGTAGTCAAGACCCATCATGCATTTTCATCATATCTTTTGTAAGCTTAAGTGCATTCCCCTAAGTTGGACTTTATGGGGGGGTGGTGTTAGTGTAATTACATCATTATTATTACACTTTACTTAAGTTTACCTAGGTTAAATGCATTATCATATAGACACCTAGGAGTATGCATACTTATATGAGCTATATTGTTGACAACACATGAGATTGTATAATCATCTGAGTTTTCATGTAGAAAACATAGTTTTTTGTCTACCATATCTCTTTATGAGATACACCTATGTAAGCTTATCCTCTCATCATTGCACTAACTTATGTGCTCAATGGAGGATAATCTAGTCTTGGTGGACATGTTCTTAGTTGTTAGGCTTATCACTTTGCTAACTCCTAGTCATTTTGGATTCCTTTATATATAGGAACTTCTAGTGTGTATGTAAACATATGATATTCCCATTATTGCTATTCTGATCATCCATTATTGATCCATATTATGCTAGTGCTTGAGCTTCTTGATCTTGGTGTTATTTTTCCCTAAGGAAAATTCTTACACCTCTCTCTCTAGATCTCAAACTTGTAACCCTCTATCTCTCTCTAAGTCCTAAATCCCACCTCTCTAAACCCTAAACCACTCTCTAAACCAATAATCCCTAAACTTCTCTTTCTCTCTGTAGAACTTACATAACTTCATCTCTCCCAACCCTAACCTCATCTCTCTCTTTCTAGATCTCAAACCTTTAACCCTTTGTCTCTCTCTAACTCTTAGACCCCATCTCTCTAAATCCTAAACTACTCTCTAACTCATAAACCCCATCTCCCTAAACCCTAAACTGCTCTCTTAATCCTAAACACTATCTTTTTAAACCCTAAATTTCTCTCTATGTCCTAAACCCCATCTCTCTAAACCATAAACTACTCTTTAACTCCTAAACCTCATCTCTTTAAACCCTAAATCACTCTCTAAGTCCTAAACCACATCTCTCTAAACCCTAAACCTCTCTCTAACCCCATAATCCCTAAACTTCTCTCTCTCCAAAACTTATATAACTTCATCTCTCCCAACCCTAACCTCATCTCTCTCTTACTAGATCTCAAACTTTTAACCCTTTATCTCTCTAACTCCTAGACCCCATCTCTCTAAACCCTAAACTTTTTTGTAACTTGTAAACCCCATCTCTCTAAACCCTCAACTACTTTGTAACTTGTAAACCTCATCTCTCTAAACACTAAACCACTCTCTAACTCATAAAACCTATCTCTTTATACCCTAAATCACTCTCTATGTCCTAAACCCCATCTCTCTAAACCCTAAACTGTTATCTAACTCCTAAACCCCATCTCTTTAAACCCTATTCACTCTTTAAGTCCTAATCTGCATCTCTCTAAACCCTAAACTTCCCCCTAACCCAATAATTCCTAACATTATCTCTCTCTCTAGAATTTACATAACTTATCTCTCCCAACCCTATCCTCATCTCTCTCTTTCTAGATCTCAAAATTTTAACCCTTTGTCTCTCTCTAACTCCTATACCCCATCTCTCTAAACCCTAAACCACTTTGTAAATCTTAAACCCCATCTCTTTAAATCCTAAACTGCTCTCTAAGTCCTTAATTACATCTCTCTAAACCCTAAACTGCTCTCTAACCCCATAAATTCTGAAGTTCTCTCTCTCTCTAGAATTTACATAACTTATCTCTTCCAACCCTAACCTCATCTCTCTCTTTCTAGATCTCAAAATTTTAACCATTTGTCTCTCTCTAACTCCTAGACCCCATCTCTCTAAACCCTAAAATTCTTTATAACTCTTAAACCCCATCTCTCTAAACCATAAACCACACTTTAACACCTAAATCCCATCTTTTTAAACCCTAAAATACTCTCTAACTCCTAAACCCCATCTCTCTAAACCCTAAACCACTCTCTAATCCCATAATCCCTAAACTTGTTATCTAAATTTGATTTGTACCTATTATTTAAAAAAATGTAATGTATTGAACATTTCTTTATATGTTGTACAATAGGTTTTTTTAGAAAGATTCACTTTGCATGTCTTGATTCAATTAGTTTATATAATAATATGTGTATATATGTATATGTATATGTATGCATGTGCAGATCTCTATTATCATCTATCTAGTTTTGTTTGTTTATATCTTTTATCATTATGGCATCAAGGGATAGTGATTCTGGAGAGGCCAGTGTACATGGTCATCCCTATAGTGGTTCATCCTATAGATTGACTACTAGTACCCAATATAGAGAAACATTATTTAGTGATACTATTTAGCGCTTACAGAGCACACTTGATACTATTGATCAGAGTCTATAGGCTTCACCCACCCTATAACATAGGGATAAGGTGATTTTGATTAGGGATGAGATGATTAGCATGATGTGCACTATCAATGGTTTTAGCCCTTATGATAGTGTTAGTTTGGACACATTTTATAGCGCTCTATCTCGTAGTGTCAGTGGTGGTATGTAATGGAGGGAGATAGATGAGATGGTCTCAGTAAAGAGTGTGAAGAATATGTTCCCACATTATCAACTTTTGAAAAAGGTTAGAGGGTACCATGCTACAAGGTGTACTAATCCATTGGGGGCACCTTTCATGTATCCTCATTAGTTGGCTACACATCACATGTGGCCCCAAAAGGATGATTTACCCTTATATTTTTGCAAACAATTGTTTGCAAAATTTCATCTACATTGAGAGGTTGATTACACTGATATCCTTGGGCATGCTAGGCAGGGTCACAGTAGGTTCTCAGATAAATTTAGATACCTAGATGCTCCTATGCCTATTAATAAATAAGCATCGATTGGTCCAAATCTTGTGGTGATACCAAAACATTTTGAGTTAGCTATAGCTGGAGATAGAGTGGAAGATGATACATATAGAGATGTGTAAGATGGGATTGTCACTATTGCTACCTAGGTAAATGAGATGTCTTTTGACCAAGTGCATAAATACATGCCATAATCGTGATCTACATCTACAGGTGGTCACACTACTACATCATCTTTAGGTGATGATATGTACCATGAGGTTGACATCCCATCTCTAGTAGATGTCTCCATGGAGTCTTTTATAGACTGCTTGAGGGCTATCTATACATTTTTGTCCATTGGTCTACTTTTAACCTATCGAGCTATTTAAGTTTTGACCAAATATCCACTTGGTGTGGTGCCATCATATATAAGTGGTATCATCAAAGGTACATCAAAGGCATAGGGTGGTTAGGGGTAGGAGGACATACATGTTGTACCTATAGCTCCACCACAAATCATGATTGAGGAGGATGAAGCCCCCCTATTGAAGTAGGTTCTTACCCACCACAAGATTCATTATTCATAGATATGCTCATAGATCCTACACTTGACATTGGAGATATGACCTTTAGTTATATAGAGTTGAGTGAGATAGGTAGGCATATATTTGTGATGGCAATGGCATATGGTGACTTGGAGACACCTATACATCTTGTGCAGTAGGAGACATAGGTAAAACTTTACAAACATGTCTATTTAATTGGACCTACAAATCTTATATTTAAATTTTTAGTAAAGTATAACTTGTGACAAATTTGTTTCTTTTATTTCATATAGATGACATCTATAGTTTGTGAGGGTGGAGATGGAGAGATAGCTGTCGACCCTAGTCATCCTCACTTACAGGTAAATTTAATTGTACATATGTTATAATTTATTTAATTTATACACATGATCATGATATATTTGTTCTCATATTTGACACAGGGTTTGAGATCTCATCTTAGTTGATCACATTGTAGAGCATGACATGATAATGTTTGATATTCATATATGTCATATACATGATATTTTATATTGATTTATGATGATATCATTTATATTTATAGTTATGGGACAATTTACATTTACAACACACTCATATTTGACATTTTTCATATAAGCATGAGTTATCTGACCATTTGCATTTATAGCAGACATATATGATATTTTGATGAGTTATGTGACCATTTACATTTATCATTAACATATTTGATTTTTCATGAGTTATGTGACCATTTACATTTATAGTTGACATATATGATTTTTTCATGAGTTATGTGACAATGTTAATATGTAATTGATATATTTGATATTTACATTTATAGAATATCTTTTTGGTAAATGTGGAAACATGTTTTTGAAATATCTCCTAATTTTAATTTAGATAATTGTTAATGTGTAAGAAATTTAAATGTTCAATAAATTAATGAAAATATGTGTTACATGATTTTTTAGGTGTGTTGTAAAAGTGTATAGCAAATGTAAAAGTAAATATAAATAAATACATTATTTTTTAGATAATTTTTAATGTGTAATAAATTTACATGTTCTATAAATTAATCAAAATACATCTTACATCATTTTCTAGGTGTTTTCTAAAAGTGTATAAATATTGAGAAAACAAAAACATGTATAACTATTGAAAAGCAATTTATGTATATATAAATTTGAAATATTTTTATGAATCATTAAACCTATCCATCAATCAAGAAGTTTCTGATACATATGGTAAAGATCTTCTTTATCTTTAATAATCTCCAACAACTTTTCATGCTCCTCAACATCTAACTTCTACTACAGCTTGCTACATCCTTTTTTTGGCATAATGTCAACTAAATCTTTGCAGCTAAAAGCAAGTGGTTGCAATGCAAAACTTTTTGGCCAAGCATATATTCAATAAATTGAACACCATTGTGGTCAATTTTCATTTGTTGATAATAGATACCTACAAAATAAGATTTATACTTCATTTAGTATTCTTAATAATATAGAAAATAAATAATTATTTACAATTAATCTCTCACTCTCTAATTAGTTGTATACATCCTATAAAAGGATAATCTATACCTACTATAACAACTAAACCAGTTGGATATGAGTCAACTTGATTTTCTCTTTTTTCCATCTAAGTAAATAATAATCCACACCTTCTACATTTTTGGGATCCACATTCAGAGAAAAGATGTCACCTACAAATGTATAAAAATAATGGAAACTGTAAATAAATAAATATAAAAGTGAAACATGTTTGTAGAAACTCATCTGGAACAACTAAATTAGAAACACATTCAAAATTGACTGAATACATAGGATTATGAATGTCTATGTCATTGTCATCTTATTCATAAGGGGTACTTTTGATTATGTTTGTCCAAGTGCATTCAAAGACATACCCATTCACAGTATTCTCGCGTTGACCCATTAAATTGTTTTGAATGTAGACATCAGAAAAACATGATTTTTCTCTTGAATTACTAGAGGTTTGTGTTCTTTCCTAGTCATCAATTGATGGAATTTTCTAATTCTAACAATGGGTTGACAATTTTAAAGATTTGATCAATCGATATCTGTAACACATTAAATTGGCAAGTATCTATGTCAATAATCAAAATATTAAAGTAATCATGTCAAAGAAAAATGGAAAGCTTACTTTTCAATTCCCTAAAAAAACATTTATTATATGTTGTATCACGAGGAGAAAAATGAGATTTGCACCATTCAACAACTTGATTTTCTTTGTCTATTTTTGCACCTATATAGGAAAGAAAATTGTATCAATTTTAATAAAATATAAAAGAATTATCTAGCAGATGGTCATATACATAAAATTTGATAAGTACATAACAATATTATACTTGAAAATTCATGTTGGCAAAGTGCACGCTTTACACATGTTCCTTCTCCATCATGCTCTCCTTTTCCATGACCACTTTCAAAGAATTTCCAAAGAAACTTAACATTCCATCTCGCATGTTGTGTTGCAAGCCAATTCAATGCTTTTTCTGACTTAAATTGTCCTAGGAAAAAAATTAAAATAAATTTATGCATAATCAAAGCTATATATAATTAATTGTTCAGTTAATTAAATATGTGCATGAAATTTTAAAGTTTAACTTTCAAATACATGTACTAGCACAACAATCAGACTAAATCCAATGTTCTGAAGCATTTATCCCATAATTTATGAGATCATCATAGAACATTCCAAAATAATGAGCTATATAGCTCCTATCATGAACCCTATCATCACTAAGATAAAAATAGACCTTGATGATAATGTGTTCATCTAGATTGATACTTTCTACCCCATCCACCTCAAATTGTGCATGTCTATAGGAAACTTGTACAAAAATTACAATTTGATCTAAGTGATAATATTTAGCTTGAATTTCAGATTGAGTGGAAAAGGTATAATTTTCAGAGAAATCTACAATTGATAGAATACATCCTAGTGGAAAACAATTTTTTGAATTTCGAAACTGTTTTGCTTGCCATCTTGCACCATAACCAAGTTGGATTTGTGGATAAATCATAGTTTTAAAATTATCCATAAACTCACCATATGGAAAATTTCTCTCCTTCAAAGCTTTTTTTTAAAATTCTTGTCCATTCCTTATTTAATATATCTCATACTCAAATCTATTCCACACAATTGGTGTTGAAACATCAATATTGTCATTTTATATGGAAAAATTTTCAACTCCATAATTTGTACTTGCATTTTTATGCATTGTACATTGAATTCATCTGACTCTTCAGCATTATCACATAAGAAAGACTTGATAAATTGTGTTGTTCTTCTAGGAATTATCACATCTAGCTTAAGTGTTGCCATAGCTTTTCTAAAAGATTGCAAATAAAGATGAAACTCAACATTATTTCAACAATAATAAGTTTTATGTACCTTACTTATGCATACAAAACATGGGTGCAACCTTTCAAAAATTCTTTGGCATATTTTCACATTTGAAAATTCTTTTTTGAAAGCTTCAAATAATTCACTTTGCATTGTGTCTACAAAGTGTTTTGGATGTGCTATTTTCATACCTATCTCTTCATGTTTGATCTATACAGTGTCTCTTCTATTGGAAGAAATATGTGATTGGCTGGTCCAATATTCAACAACCTATCTTCTAACATCTTCAAAAAATTTATCCTTTCGAGGAAGTTGACAAATATTAACCTAGTTCTTTTTAATGTTCTCATCAAGAAAATTTCTCCCTTTTATGTATCTTTGAATAGTTCTTCTAGATAGATTGTTCATTTTACAAATTGCTCAAACTTGGTTTTCTTGTGACAAGACTTAATTCGTAATCATAGTCATCAATGCTCTCCATGCAACACTTAAATCAGTTACTCAGCTTTTGTTATCAATAGCATTTAATGCATCTCTCAAATTTTGAATTATTGTTTCCTTCACATTATCTTATGAGCTTTTCTTATTGTTCATACCTAACAACTCTAGGCTAGGACACATTTCTCTTTTCCTAAATAATTTGACAAATAATTGTGCTTACCAATCATAGATTTATTTTCAAAAAATTCCTCCCACATATTTTTTAGATGTAGCTTAATTGTACTTTCAGGCATCATGTATTCAGATGATTCAATTTCTCTAAAAGGAGACTCTTCATGTATCTCCACTGAATTTTCCAACCCTAAACTATATTTTCCAAATGTCCTACTACTTACAAGAACTTAATAGGATCTTCTTCAACTTCAATCAATGGATCTTATTTTGGTGGCTCTATATTACGTTTTTCCCATCCTTTCTTCTGGTCATCTCTAATTTGATCATATCTTTTTTCTTTTTCTCCTTTATTCCCCATTGCACAAAAACTTGAATAGAGAGCTTGATATCACCTACATACAAAAGACTTCCAAATTCAATTGCATAAATACTAGTAGATCATAGACAATTTATGAAAAAACTTTCAACTTTAGAAGCTTATTACATTTGACTGTCTATAACACTACAAAATCTTAAGACAAGTAGTTGCATTAAAGCATTGCTATATTTAGATTAATAATTTATTCAATAAATTAAATAACTTCACTATTTAATAATTTTAGTATTTTTCATAATATTTTAAAATAGCTAAATTCATTCTAATAATTTATTTAAATTAAATTAATTAATTAATTTTAATTAAACAATAAATTTAATTAATCGATTTCAATAAAAAAATAACTTTAAAAATCTAATTTCTAAATATTTCTTCAATAAAATTTCATGTAAAACTTTATTTTTTTAATAATATAAATGCAAATATAAATTAAATATAATAATTTAAAAATAAAACTTTACATTTAAAATTAAAAAAACCTATTTTATTGAATTAAATATAACAATTTAAAACTAAAACTTTACCTTTAAAATAAAAAACCTATTTTATTGTTTAAAGTGAATAAATATTTTAAGCTTGTGCATGTGACCTCGTGTAGACAACTTTTGGGTCGTGCAGATTTGGCCGGACTAGATCCAGCTGGAACTGTCTATGTGTCATTCGATGTGGTAGTTTCTTTCATGTCTATTACAATTCTAAAGAACTTAACACTTTAGAGACCAATTTCATGATCACAATTAGGGTTTCAAAAAAATTAAAAATACTAGTCGATATAACTTGTAGTCAAAATTATGCCAATATAATTTTTTTTATAGGTGACATAATATCGATTACAATAATTACAAAATAATGCAAGTAGGCATTTAAACATTGAAGATGATGCACATTTAGAAAAATATAAAAATTAGTAGATGATAAAAAAAAAAATTAAAAACAATGAATTGTTCTAGAGTAGAGAGTCCTCTTCAATAATATACAACGTTTGTAATGGTTAACATAGATTTACTAGGGAAAATATGGTGGGAATGAAAAGTTGTTAAATTATGAAAAGTTTAATTTTAAATAGCTATAATAGACAAAACATGAAATATTTTTGAAAATTTCTTTTTGATAGTTCTAGGTACATATGTCACCAACAACATACTTCAAATTTAGATGAAAATAAATTTATTTTAAATTATTTTTCTGGAGGGAACTGTAACCACTAATTTGCTTGATTTTTAACACTTTCAAAAAAAGTCATTGAAAATTATAAAAACATACTATTTTTATTTTTAAAATTTAGAAAAAAAAATAACATACATAAACTTTATCCTTTTACACACATTTCATCAGTTTATACCAAATTCAAAATTCAAAACAAAAATATGACTTTTATATTGTTGAAGTTTAACACTTTTTTTGATATTAGCCTTTTCCTTTGTAAAAGGGTGACACATATTTGTTCTTTTATCCTAATACTCTTATTTTACCTACTTGTTTAGGTGGGTTGTAATCTCTAACTTAGAGGTTGTATGCATGGAACATGATATCATTGATGTTCCTAGCTTCTTATTCAAAGAACCAAAGAAAATTGTAAATGAGTCTTTTGTTAGTCCACTGAACACAGGCAAAAATGTTGGACACATCGGCGCTTCATCACATATGACTCCTACTAAATTGATGTTTGGCCTTGATGTTGGAAATGATTGAAAATATCATAAGGAAAGTTGTTGGAATGATATATGGAAATGGTAAAGAATGTTCTCAATCATTGTTTTGTCATTGATGTCAAACTTGCTACTTGTAGGAACGACAATTGCTTTAGTGATCCAAATACTATCAATCAGTTGATTGACAAGGAGTAGGCAATCAATAAGATGTAACTAGAACACTTAGAGAAAGGTTGAATTTATGATGTTGTAATGAAGTACAAGGATCAGCTAAGACATTGATGAAAAAGTGTATTTGATGACATACTATAAGACACAAAGAATGGGCACACTGAAACATATCAAAGATGTAAGGTTTTAGCTAAGACATCTATTAAGCCTAACTAAAGATCATTAGAAAGAAAGTGCCAAGTAAACTTCAAGTGCCAAGTAAACTTCAAGTGCCGAGTAAACCAATAATGCCGAGTAACACAGAGATGTCGAGCACCAGTAAAACCAATAATTCCAAGTAACACAGAGATGTCGAGCACCAGTAAAACCAATAATGCCGAGTAACACAGAGATGTCGAGCATCAGTAAAACCAATAATGCTGAGTAACATAGAGATGCCAAGCACCAATAAAACCAATAATGCTGAGTAACATAGAGATGTTGAGCACCAGTAAATCAATAATGTTGAGTTGCTGCATTATTTTGAAAATGAAGATTCGCCAGATCTAAGCAGACAAGGTTGTTATCTAGAAATTTGGGAATTAAATGGAAGATAAGAATGATGAGCTGGTGGCATAGAACACCATGTAGAATTTTTTTATGGATGCAAGTGATGAATTTTCTAGATGAAGAACAAGATACGAGGTAGATACATTGTATCCTACCTAATCCATTTTGAAACCCTAAAATTGGAAAGGGAGAATTGAGCGGAAAAAAAAAATCAGATTTCTATTTAAGGAGTCATAAATTCATGAACAAAATAGAGAGAGGCGGTCAAGCATGAAAGCATGAATTGCTGAAGGAGGTGTTAAGGAGAAAAGAGAAGCATAGTTACTCTGTTTCAGTAACAAGATCCTTGATATGGATGCATTGGTACAATGAGTTAGAAGACTCAAGGAGACAAACCTTGAGACAAAGGCAAGCAATCAAAGCCTGAAGTGATTGAAGCCAAGCATAAGGATTGAACTGAAACTGTGATCTAAAATCTACAAGATATGTTGAAAGTTATATCAGATCCAAAGGCTATTATTGTTACTTTCTAGCAATTGTAACAGTTAGTTTAAATCCTATGCACTTAGGTTGGTTTGATAGCCATAAGATAAATCCTTTAACAGATTGACAGTCCAAGTGAATGTTCTAAAGTCCTTTAACCAGGCCCATTCCTAATAGTTTGGTAAAATCCTCTAACAAGGTCACATTTAACAGTGTTTTGTAAGCCTTTAACAGGGCAGGCTTTTAACAAGGCATCACTTTAGAAGAGTGAGAATAAAGTAGCATGTTACTGGTGGTTTTTCCCAAATTGGGTTTCCACATAAATCATTGTGTCATGTGTTGATCTTGCATGTTTTATCTTTGCATGTTGATTTACCGTAACTTGCTAATATGGTTGATTTAAGTTTGCATGGATGAAAAGTGTATGGATTCATTAAAAGTAGTGATAAAGTGTTAATAGGGAATTTGGACCTTGAATAACTGATTCACCCCCCCCTCTCAGTTATTCTAAAGAATTCTAACAATTGGTATCAGAGCTTAACTATTGACTCAGTTTAAAGGGACTATAAGTAGAAAAGATCAAAATGCCTAAGAGAGAAGTTCCCAAGCTCAACAAAGACAACTTTGTTGCATGGAAAATTTTGATGAAGATACATCTTGGATCCATAGAAGATTATGCCCAAAATTTAATTATTACTGAATATGTTGATCCAATAGGCACTCTTACTGCAGAAGACATGAAAAATAAGTAGGAACACAATCAGACAATGCTGGAGATTGCCTCTGCACTCAACTATGCTGAATTTGATGATATCAAAGGATGTGATACTGCATTCAAAATGTGGAAAGCCCTATCAGACATCTATGGAGGAGATCAGAATGTACAGAGAACAAAAAGAGAAAGTCTCAGAGGAAAGTTTGATGATATGAAAATGGAAGAAAATGAGAATGTTGCTCAGTATGGTGCAAGAATAAAGGAAGTGGTAAGTGCAATAAGATGCTTGAGTGGTCAATTGGATGAAGATACTGTCAATAGTAAGTTCTTAAGAACCTTGCTCCCTGTCTATGCTATTAGAGTATTGGCAATACAAGAGCTAAGATGTATACCAGGAAACAATCTAAGTTTTGAAGGTATAATAGGTAGACTCACTGCATTTGAGTTATCCAATTTTGACAACTACAGACCAGAGAATGTCGAATCTTCCTTTAAGGCCAAGTTATCACTAAAAGATGCTAATTAGGTGAAATCAAAGAAAGAAAGAAAAATGAAGTATGTATCCAGTGATAGTAGCACTAATGAAGAAGATGTGGAACAATTGGAAGCATTGCTTGCTAGAAGATTTCGTAGAGGTAAAGGAAAATTCAAAGGTAAAATTCCTATCATTTGTTTCAATTGCAATGAAGTAGTTCGTATTGCTGCCAGGTGTACACAGAAAAAGGATTACAAGGAAGGAAACAAAAAAAAATTTACAAGAGATGATGACAAGAGAGATTACAAAGAAAAAGGCAAGAAGTGTTACATTGTTCAAGAAAATTATGATGATAATGATGATGAAGTTGTTTATGTAGCCGTGAAGGATCAATCTGATGAAGAAGAGCCACCAGCATTGGTAACATGTATGAACAAGAATGACAGATGAATCATAGACAGTGGATGCTCACATCGCATGATATGAGACAAAAGTAAGTTTGTTAACTTTACTCAGTATGATGGAAATAGTGTTAAATTTGGTAATGATGCTCCATGTCAAATCAAAAGAAAAGGTTCCATTAAGCTTACAGAGAAAATTTCATGTGATAATGCATATTACGTTGAAGGATTAAACTACAATTTACTAAGTGTCTCATAGTTAGGCAATATAGGATGCAAAGTAGAATTTGGAAACAAAACTGCAAAAATCTATGATACTGATGGTAAACTGATAGGAAAAGGAGATCAAACAAGGAGTAATATGTTTTACCTCGATATGGATGATGTTTCTTGTTTTATTGCAAAATTTTATGATGAATGGTTGTGGCATAGAAGATTATGTCATGTCAACTTTGACAATCTGGTCAATATTAGTAAAATGAAGAAAGTCAGAGGTTTACCAAAATTGAAGAAGCCTGATAATATCATGTGCAAACAATGTCAGCTAGGAAAGATGACAAAGTCAAGCTTCAAAAGAAAAAACTATACATCTAAAGAAGTACTTGAGTTAGTTCATACTGACTTTTTTGGTCCAATGGAAATACAAAGCTATAGAGGAGATAAATACATAATGTTGTTTGTTGATGACTATTCTAGGATGATGACTGTTATGTTTTTAAAAACAAAAATTGATGGTTTTCAAATGTTTAAGTGGTATGTGGCTAGAGTTGAAAAGGAAACAAGAAAAAGCTTGAAAAGCCTAAGATCAGACAGAGGTGGTGAATTCACATCAAATGAATTTGAGATATTTTGTAATGATAAAGGAATCAAAAGACAAACGTCAACTCCTAGAACTCCCCCACAAAATGGAATTGCTGAAAGAAGAAATAGATATATGATTGACTATGCTAGGACATTAATGATGGAAAAGACTGTTGCTCTAAAATACTAGAGGGAAGCTATAAGTGTAGTTGTTCATACACTGAACCAAGTACAAGTCAAGAAAGGTACAAATACAACACCTTTTGAATTATGGTATGATCACTCACCCAATGTAAAATATTTCAAAGTGTTTGGTTGCAAATGTTTTATCCTTAAAGATGCTAGAAATGGAAATTTTGATGCAAAAAGTGATGAAGGCATATTTCTTGGTTACTCCACTAGAAGTAAGGCATATAACTATTTGAATACTAACACTAACAAAATTGTGGAAAGTGTAAATGTAAATTTTGATGAGCACACAGAAGTCCAAGCTGAAGTACCAAAGAAAATGAAAGAGTACAGAACCTTTGTGTATTCTTATGAAGGAATGATTGTTGATGAGGATGATGTCAATCAAATTGAAAATCAACAACAAGTATCAGTCTCAGTCGAGTCTCTACCAGTGAATGTTGAGTTGCATTCAGAAGTGGAGTTGCAGAATGAAGAAAATGCACAATTTGATTCCAAAGATAGTACACATGATGAAGAACAACCTAACAATGAAGTGCATAGTGATCCTGAATTTGAAATATCAAACATGGAAATAAGGATAGAGCCAAGATTATCCAAATATGTAAAAAGGCATCCCCCTGCTGAATAGATAATTGGTGACAAAGATGCAAGACCAATGAAAAGGAATAGACTAAGACATGAATCATGTCTAATCAACAAATCTAGACCTAAAATAGTATATGGTGCATTACAAGATGATGACTGCTATAAAGCTATGGAAGAAGAGATTGATCAAATAAAGAAAAACAAAACTTGGAGTTTAGTTCCAAGACCAACTGACAAGAATGTAATTAGCACCAAATGGGTATTTAGAAACAAGCTAGATGAGAACGGTGAGATTACCAGAAACAAAGCTAGACTAGTATGCAAGGGTTATGCTCAAGAAGAAGGACTAGTCTATGGGGAAACATTCACCCCTATTGCTAGAATGGAAGGAGTAAGAACCTTACTTGCATATGCTGCCTAAAAAGATCTTAAAGTCTATCAGATGGATGTAAAATCTGCTTTTTTAAATGGTATACTAGAAGAAGAAGTCTACATTGAACAACCAGAAGGATTTGTTGATGAAAACAATAGGGATATGGTTTGTAAGCTACATAAAGCACTCTACAGTTTGAAATAAGCACCTAGAGCATGGTATGAGAGACTTCACAAGTATTTAGTGCAAATAGGATTTGAAAGAACTGATGATAACAGAAACATGTGCATCAAATCAAAAGACTTTCCTGACAAAATGAAACATGAATTTGAGATGTCTATGTTTGGAGAAATCAAATTTTTGTTGGATTGCAAGTACATCAACTCAAACATGGTATATTTGTTATACAATCAAAGTACATCAAAGAGATTCTTAAAATGTTTGGATTGGAGGAATCCAAACCAGTCAACACACCAATGGCAATAGGAAATAAGTTGTCCAAAAATGATGAATCAACTAAAGTCAATTAAACAATGTACAGATCTATGATTGGAAAACTACAATATGTTGTACATAGTAGATGAGACATAGCATTAGCAGTTGGAATAGTGGCTAGATTATCTACTAATCCTAAAGAAAATTATCTCATAGTAGTGAAAAGAATAATGAGATATCTTAAAGGAACTGATAACTTTGGTCTATACTACAAAAAGAATGGAAAATTTGAGCTCAATGCATATACAGATGCAGATTGGGGAGGCAACATTGATGATAGAAAAAGCACAAGTGGAGGTGATTTATTTCTAGGCAAAAGGCTAGTTACTTGGACTAGCAAGAAACAAACATGTACATCCCAGTCCATTGCAGAGTCAGAATATGTGGTAGCTGTAGTCAATTGCACAAACATTGTGTGGCTCACACATCTATTGAAAGGAATGAAAGAAGAGGTAGCAAAACCTATAATATTGTGTTGTGATAATACAAGTGCTATAAACATATCAAAAAATCTGGTGATGCGTGGAAAAACCAAGCATATCGCAATCAAGTATCATTATGTCAGAGAATTGGTAGAAGACAAACAAGTGAAGTTGGAATACATTCACACAAAGGAACAAACTGCAGATATTTTCACCAAACCATTGCCCAAGGATGCTTATGAATATCTTAGAGGCATGTCGGGGGTAATAACCCTAACTCAAGCAGTTTAAAGCAACAAGGATGCTTCCCTGCATCAACCAAAACAATCATTGAAATATCAAAAAAATGATGCAGAGGATAACAGTAGGAGCAGAAACTCCAAATCAGTCACAAGCACGGTGATAGAGGGAGAAAAAATCAAGAAACCAAAGCTTATATTTTGCATGATAAAGATGCTACATCTTTGGCATTTATGTCAAAGAGGGAGAAATGTGAAACCTGATCAATACAAAGCAAGAGGGAGATATATGAGATCAGCAAAGAAAAGTAGAAGATAACGTATACAATCTTGGTGGTAACTAAGTTGATCAATTGATCTGTTTGGTTTGCCATCAATGCCAAAGAGGGAGATTGTTGGAAATGATTGAAAAGATCATAAGGAAAGTTGTTGGAATGATATATGGAAATGGTAAAGAATGTTCTCAATCATTGTTTTGTCATTGATGTCAAACTTGCTACTTGTAGGAACGACAATCGCTTTAGTGATCCAAATACTATCAATTAGTTGATTGACAAGGAGTAGGCAATCAATAAGATGTAACTAGAACACCTAGAGAAAGGTTGAAGTTATGATGTTGTAATGAAGTACAAGGATCAGCTAAGCCATTGATGAAAAAGTGTATTTGATGACATACTATAAGACACAAAGAATGGGCACACTAAAACATATCAAAGATGTAAAGTTTTAGCTAAGACATCTATTAAGCCTAACTAAAGATCATTAGAAAGAAAGTACCAAGTAAAATTCAAGTGCCAAGTAGACTTCAAGTGTCGAGTAAACTTCAAGTGCTGAGTAAACTTCAAGTGTGGAGTAAACTTCAAGTGCCAAGTAAACCAATAATGTTGAGTAACATAGAGATGTTGAGCACCAGTAAAACCAATAATGTCGAGTAACACAGAGATGTCGAGCACTAGTAAAACTAATAATGTTGAGTAACACAGAGATGTTGAGCACCAGTAAAACCAATAATGCCGAGTAAGACAGAGATGTCGAGCACCAGTAAATCAATAATGTCGAGTTGCTACATTATTTTGAAAATCAAAAATTTTCCAGATCTAAGCCGACAAGGTTGTTATCTAGAAATTTGTGGATTAAATGGAAGATAAGAATGATGAGCTAGTGGCACAAAACACCATGTAGAACATTTTTAAGGATACAACTGATGAATTTTCTAGATGAAGAACAAGATATGAGGTAGATACATTGTATCCTACATAATCCATTTTGAAACCCTAAAATTGGAAAGGGAGAATTGTGCGGCAAAAAAAAATTAGATTTTTATTTAAGGAGTCATAAGTTCATGAAGAAAATAGAGAGAGGTGATCAAGCATGAAAGCATGAAATGTTGAAGGAGGTGTTAAGGAGAAAAGAGAAGCATAGTTACTCTGTTTCAGTAAGAAGACCCTCGATATGGATGCATTGGTACAATGAGCTAGAAGACTCAAGGAGACAAACCTTGAGATGAAGACAAGCAATCAGAGCTTGAAGTGATTGAAGCCAAGCATAAGGATTGAACTAAAAGTGTGATCTAAAATCTACAAGATATGTTGTAAGTTATATCATATCAAAAGGCCATTATTGTTACTTTCTAGCAATTGTAACAGTTAGTTTAAATCCTATGGACTTAGGTTGGTTTGATAGCCATAAGATAAATCCTTTAATAGGGTGACATTCCAAGTGAATGTTCTAAAGTCCTTTAACTAGGCCCATTCCTAACAGTTTGGTGAAATCCTCTAACAAGGTCACATTTAATAGTGTGTTGTAAGCCTTTAATAGGGTAGGCTTTTAATAGGGCATCACTTTAGAAGAGTGAGAATCAAGGAGCATGTTACTGGTGGTTTTTCCCAAATTGGGTTTCCAGGTAAATCATTGTGTCATGTGTTGATCTTGCATGTTTTATCCTTGCATGTTGATTTACTATAACTTGCTAATATGGTTGATTTAAGTTTGGATGGATGAAAAGTGTATGGATTTTAATAGGGAATTTTGACCTTGAATAACTGATTCAACACCCCCCCCCCCCCCCCCCCCCTCTGTTATTCTAAAGAATTCTAACACTTGATGTATCTCTACAAAAAAAATGTCACACTACAACAATCACTCCATTTAACAGTTTGAACCCATATCAAACATTGTGGACTATAAAAGGTCATGTGACTATAAAAAAGGAAAGTACAAGTTCAACTAAAAGAATGAGAATGGTCATTTGTTTATTTCTAACATTATTGATACCTAAAAGACTGAAGTTTATATAACCTACTTCAATGATGTTGCTAACCTCCAGTTTGAGAAAGACCAAGTTAAGAGTGTCTACACATTGTTAGGAATTACCAACAAATATTCCAACAAGTTCTACAATAAGTTGAATAGTGATTTTGAAATCACATTAAAGGAAGATGCAATACTTTCTCTATGTGATGATGACTCTTGATTCCAACACTTCAATTCACTTTTACACCCATTTCAAAGATTATGAATACAAATATTAATTCTTTAGTTGATATCATTGGAATCATCATTTGTGTTGATCCAACCTCTACTATAAGAAGACATGATACAACTGAGGTTGTCCAAAGGAGTATCAAGAAGATTGATGTTTCTTCTTCCACTATCAATGTCACTTTGTGGGAACAAGAAGCTATGAAAGAAGCTACGCAACTATAGGAAATGTACCATCTACAAAAGTTAACAGTACTTATTTTTTAAAATGGACATATGTCAGAATATAATGGTAGGGTCATAAGCACACTTTCCACTTCCTAGTTACTTATAAACCTTAATACTAATGAAACTAGACAACTACATTCTTGGTTTTCCAAACATGGACATACTTGTCTTGTACCAATGCCCACCCTGCTAGATCTGCATGTAATTTTAGCACATAAAACTATTAGCAATATTGAAGACGAAAATCCAAATTCCACAAAACCTCTCTTATGCATTCTTAAAGTAAACCTTTTTTTATCGTGACAAATTTTTTTTGTTATCTAGCTTGCCCCATTGTCATATTAGGTAAACCATGTAAGAAAAGAGTTGAACAAAATAGTTATTGTAAATGGTACCATCCATAGTGTCTCACCACCTTTTCAAATTGTGATTATAGATATGTACTTCAGGTCAAGCTTGAAGACCATACTGGAGCAATGTGGGAAATTTCTTTTGATGAGATTGCAATTAAACTCCTTGGTATGCCTACAAAAGAACTTTATATGCTACAGTTCAATTATAATGAACCTAATTGTGTAGAGGTAGTGTTTCAATTTGCACATTATACTTAGTTGCTCTTTAGAGTTATAAGCAAAATGGAAACATATAATGATGAATTATATTTGAAATTTTTTTTGAAGAAGTTGCTAAGTTGGAATTCATAAATGAGAACACCTTGGTCTTTAATGAGATTTCACTGCTCAATAGAATTGCCATTGAATAGGGAATGCAACAAACATGAAGGATAAAAAATAGTAGAACTTGATTCATGCATGAAGACAACACTTTTTTCTTGAGTATATTGTATCTAAATCACACCTTTTATTTATTATTCCTTAAATATCAATTTTTTACCCTTCACACCTTCCCTATTTGCATTGAATACCATCCCATTAATGTCTACTTGACAATAGGGTTTCAAGACCCCTTCCAAACTTTCCTTTTCCCCTTATGATAAATTGAAGTTATAGTTCTTGTTTTTGGATTATATATATTCTATGTGGTGTTTTATGGCATATTATTGTTCTTCAAAAAAAAATTATGTGCTAAGGTGTACATGGACTCTATGTTTTATTTGTGCTTGCAACTTGGATATTACTATCTAATATATCTTATATTTTTTAATACCAATTACATTATGAAAAAATTATCAACCGTGTACACTTGGTAATTTAGCATTTCTTAAAAAACAATATTTTTCAAGCTACTACTCTTAGTCTTTAACTTAGTTGATTTCTCTACCTATACAACTCACAACAAATGACATATATTCCTATTATAGTATTGTAACATTATTGCACTTCTTTTCTTTTTCATTGTATAATGGTAATAGAAATGCATTTTTCATCTTATTGTACAACACAGGAAATCACTCCCAAACCATAATCAACCCTTTACTCTTGGTAATTTAACATTTCTAGAAAAATATTATATTTTGAATCTACTACTCTTATTCTATAATTTAGTTTATTATTCTACCTTTTCAACTCATAATGAATGATAGATATTCCTATTATAGTATTGTAATATCATTGCACTTCTTTTCTTTTTCATTGTATAATGGTAATAGAAACATGTTTTCACCTTATTGTACAATTCAAGAAATAGCTCCCATTGTACCTAATATAGAAAACCAACCCATCCATAATAGTAGTGTTGATCTCCAATCACACAAGAGAAGTCACATGTATTATGATTGCCATAGAGATGCAATTGGAGCACGTCATTCCTTCCAATGCTACCAAAATTTATAACTAGCACCAAACTAGTCAGTCCATCGCCACCTCCAAGGTTCTACATCCTCCCCTACTCCACCACTTTTTATGTATACTCTGCCACATCCTATTGGACATAGCTCTCATAGTCAAATCTAAATTACCCACATGGATTTCCAATTGTCATCTCAATATATAGATGCAAGCCACAAATTTAGAACTCAGATAGATGCCCCATCAAAATTAGAAACATTTACTACCTATAAGGAATCCTACCCTAGTATGAATGTATGTCAACCAAAAAAAGTTATAAATTTTAATAGATGTTTTTATGAGAGAGAGGAATCCATCGCTTCTCAACAGACAACAACATGGACCCCTCTATGCAACCAAACGTGTTGAGGATTCTCATCCAAGTAGAAGAGATGCTTATTGCATGTATTACTATGATCTTGCAAGTAACCCATGCTTATGGTGGAAAATATAAATATAGTGGCCACACAATAAGCTTTCCCCAAGATATACAAACAATTACAAAGTATTTACCATGTAAACTTGATCAACTAGATGTCTTAATCATTTGAAGAGTAAATACAAGTGGGAAGCATTATGATTGCTATGTTATTTGAAGCCATGCTTGTTGTCACTTAGGTTTTCACCCTTGTCCAAAGCCTATGCATGAGGACAACCTAGTGAAACATGGAAACAACCTCCGAGCTGTGGGACTTGAACTGTGAGGTTGAGTCTCCAGAGAAGGCCGACTTTCTCTTACTATCAAGGTGCACCTAACTACTCTTAGAGAGGAAAAGGGAGAAGGAGAGCATAAAATAAAATCTACCTAATCTAATCTAAAGAGGTGATGCAGCAAAATAGAGTGTTCAGACCAATCTCTGCCCATATATGCACTTTTGAACTAGAATGAAACTAAGGATATACACATTCAGACTTGCTTTAATCTAATAATCACATGTAGATTAGAAGACCACGATGAATGAAACAAGGAAAGGGATATTCACTTATATTATCAGTCATGGATCCAAGGATATACAACCATGCAGATTACAGATTTCCACAAAACACTGGTGGAGGCAGAGAGTTATTTCACTTTCACACTAATGGCCAAAGGAGATAAGATAGAAAATCATACAGTTCAGAGGCACAGGGAGATTTACATTGAAAATTGTAGAATAATAGCAGAGAACAATAGAGAAAGGTCGACCCTTTCAAAATTCACAAAAATTGCCTTTATAGTTCAGGCATAATTAAGATTTTCCTTCCAACTATAATTACTCCCCAACCACCTACCATTAAGTCTTATAGAGAACAATAATGGGGATCTGAAGAAATCTAATTTTTAACTAAAACAGGGCCTTGAGAAGACAGAGGTGGCACCATAACTGTGCTCTGATTAGGTAGATGGATCAACTGGGGGTGGTGGAGTGTTCTTCCTTGTCTTGCATTTACTCTGGGTTGGTCGGGATTGATTACAAAGATCAAATCGTGTGGCAAAAACCTAATTTCTTATCACTTTTTTGGTGTATGAATCAACAGAGTCAACAAGTCAACCTATCTTGGCATCAAGATGAACCAAGTGGACCAATTAGTCTATTTCCTTTTCCCACCTCGCGGGGTCCTCCTGAGTTGACCATGCCTTTCTCTAACTAACCATGCCATCTTCTTAAAACCCTAACCGCGACAGCTACAACATAACCGTGAGCCCTTAGCTATCAATCTTGGTTAGGCCTACAAAGATATGTGTCACCTAGGTGCTATGTTGCTATGCGTATACTTTGAGAAATTTCCCATAGCAAGATAGTGCCCATCATAGATCTTCCTTGATTCGACGATCATGAAGACTAGACGTATCACTGCGCTTTGTCCTTAAAACTTTTGGGCCCACAAAACACTCAACACACCTGGCACAACTTGACACAACCTAGCATCCATCTAGCACAAACTGACATCATCCCTACAGTTTCATAACACTCAGCCCCACCATGCTATGTGTCACTAAGGTGCTATGTCGTTGTGGTTAAAATTCTCGCAGCTTTCCATAGCAAGATAGCACCCACCATTGATCTCCACGAGATCAACGATCGTGGAAGATCTGCGCTTGCCTTCATAAAATATCTGATCCATGAATCCACTTGGTAACCACCTGGCACAACTTGGCATCCAACTAGCAACCCACAAAAAAATTAGTCCCACAGAAACACGTGGCGGCTACCCGCATTTTTTTAATTTCTTCACATCTTGATAATGCAAGAAAGCGCCAGCCCTTGATCTGCCTACATTGGATAGTGAACATAACTTGTACTTTCTAAACCTCTAAGAACATCCACTGTGACATCTCCTAGGACATGTGTCACCAAACCACTTCCCCACAATATTTAATTTCCTTGCATCTTGATAATGCGGGAAAGCGCTAGCCCTTGATCTTCTTAGATCTAACGATGATCAACAAAATGGTACAACTGCACACTAAGTTAGCTGAATGGATGAATTGAAAACCACCATGTACTATGACCCACCTGACAGTTACCACCAAGGATGAGCTGTACTATCACTTTGGAGAAGGGTGGGTCCATTACGTCATCTGTGCCATGCGTCACCAAGGCACTATGTCGCTATCGTTAAAATTCTCATAGCTTTCTATAGCGAGATAGCACCCATCATTGATCTAGAATGATTTGATGGAAAGCAAGATAGATTTGGCCTATCAGTGTACCAAACCAATGAAAATTGGCCACGTGTCAACCTGTCTGACAACCCTTGTTTGCGGCCCACCAAGTGAAGCAGGACCCACATTCCACGCAGTCATACTTTAGCCAATGAAAAGATTGATCAATTGCCAACGTGTTTGATAAATCGTCACTGATATTTGATGGGGCATTCTTGGGACCCACCTGCCTTCCTGATGTTCCCATAATATTATTTCCTATTTGGGTGCTATATCGCTAACGGTGAGGAATATAGACTTTCTAATAGCGCCATCGCACCCACCGTGGAACTAGCGAAACCTGGCACCGAAGAAATAACCAGGAAAAAAGGGGACCCACCTAAAATGTGGTGAAAAGGTGTTGTGTCACTAATGCAAGATAATGTGCAACTTTTAATAGTGACATAGCACCAACCATTGATCTGGGGAAGATCTGAAGATCATGAACCTACGAGATCACGAAAACATTAAAATGCACAGGGAAGAAATATCGTAAAGTTTAGCATTTAATTTTTTTGGTATTCTTGGGGGTGTTTAAAATAATATTAAACTAGAAAGTGACCGTTGGCAAGTAAGCATTTAAAATTCAAATTTTGGCGAGGGCGCAAAAATAAGCAACAATGCTCATAATGTACTCTCATACAAGATCAAATTTGACCCTTACTACAAGGATGTTGAAATTGATGATTTGGCATTATCACTACTCCCTAGTTGCAAAATAGATATTTCAGAAATGCTTTATAAAATTGATGATTGTAGTGAAAACATAGCTTCAACTAATGCTCCACTTGAAAACCCACCATCCAATATAGAAGGCAACTCCCAATATTCAACATTGTTTATGATGAGCCTACCAAAAAAAAATTTTCAACTACAGATCATTAAAGATTCTCTACAAATAGAACAAGGGCCAACTAACATGGCAGCTTGGCCACCCATAAGTTCAAGCCCCATTAATGAGTACACTATTGAGGGTTTGGTCAAGCTAGAGAAGCTAAAATGGTACCGCACTACCTAAATGGTACTACACTACCCATGCAACCTCAAGCTAGAGAAGCTAAAATGCATAAGTATGCAATGCATCTTATGAATATTCATGATAATAGGTTTGGTCAACATCCACACTTTGCATACTTCCTCTTGAATCTTATGATGCATCATCATAGCTAGTCTGTTGCAACTATTTTTATTAAACAAAAAGTTGAAGACAATACACGATCCACCATTGAAGACCTTTGCTCCCACTTAACTAAGCTACCTAACAATCAACTAGTAGAACTTATGCACTTTGGGTCTACTTTACGAGGAACAATAGAATTTTGGAGTACATGTTGAACAGAGTTGACAAGTTTGATTACCCAAATAGGTTTCCAAAAATATTTCTTTACATTAAGTGCAACAGACACTAAATGGCTTGATATTCATAGTGTTCTTTTACTAAACATCACATCTTCGTTGCTTTCCAATAAATAACGCATTAACAATGTGATTAAAAGCCCTCATACAACATCACTATATCTACACCAACGATTCACAATTTTTCATGAAGAGATAATTGAGAAGCTCATGGGGGAATCTAATTATTAGTATCGATCAGAATGGTAGGGAAGAGAGTATGCACACATACATGGTGTCATTTGGGTGAAGAATGCCACAAATATGGACTCTCTTGATTGGAATGGCCCTATCACAGTAGAACAAGTAAAATAAAATCTTTGAGAAATATGTCACAGCTATGAACCCTCTCTCAAAATCTAAAATAGATAACATGCAACAAAGAGCTCCAACAAATGATCCATGCCTTCTAAATACAACTGAAATAACTTCTACTAGTCTTTCTTTTATTACGAAGAGTTTTCTAATCATGTGAAAAGGCACGCTAGATGTACTAAGAGGATATGCCTACGTAAGAAAGGTAATAACATGCAATGTATGTGCAAATCTCCATGGAAATAATGTGAAAAATAATCATTACATTGTGATGAATCTAGATGCACATCCTTTGAACTAGCTAGAAATGATGATAGGTTGAATATCTATAACCCTCAGATGCTAGCAATATGGAGAGCAAATATAGATTGCCAACCTAGTACATCTTGAGCTTTGGTTCTCAAATGCATTGCCAAATATGCCTCAAAAGCTTTAAAAAGTCTGAAAGTTGTGTTTATATGTTGGGAAGAATTTGTTTAGATTCAAAACTAGATGACAACATTATTAGCGCATGCCAAAAATTTATAGTTGAGATTGTTGCCGAAAGAGACATTAGTGCACAAGAAACATGATATATGCTTCAGAAATTACCTCTTATTAATTGCAATCACCAATTTATGTCTTCGAATGTCGAGAGAATAGTGTTGCATCATCTTAAAAAAATATTTGATGGTAGAAAAATAGAACCTAGCTACATACAAGCCTACATGGAATGTCCAACTAACCTAAAACTACTTACACTGATTGAATCAACAAGATCCTCCACATATGTTGCATCTTTGAAATGAGACTATAGGACCAAACAATGGGTTAAATGCATAACACACTATGAGAAAATCAAAAACTCAATCAACATATATTAGCACCCACTAGTCTACCATGAAAGCCAAACTAATCAAAAGAAAGGAAACATAATTAAAAACTCCCTTTTCCGTTTGTAGCTCCCATGTCCTTCTTTCTTCTCCAAATGATTGTAGCTCCAATTTTCCTATAGTGCACACAAGATTGAAGCAAAGAGCCTATGATAGGGATAAAGCCATGAGAATACTTGAAGTGTGATTTTATGTGAGAGCAAGAATGCAAAATGTAAAGAAGTAGAGACTCAAAGATTTGGATTTTCAAAACTTCAGCATTTCAGGATTCAAGGACCCAAAATGAGAGAAAGAGTGTTCATTTTATAATCAACACTCAAAGTGAGGGCATTGGATTTGTCACCCATAGATGTGTGATGTGGCAAGAGATTCCTACGACGCATATGACAGAATATGCCAATTGTGAGATTCTATGACACATGCAAGTCAAACTTGGCTAAATGTGGAAGAGAATCTATGATGCATCATAAGACACCTCAACCCACTTAAAGCCAAGAATCTATGACAAAGAAGCCAAATAGAGACATGCGTAAGAGGTAATAATATTTGATTATGACAAGTCTCAGCCAAGTGTCAAAGGAGAATCCACGAGGTGTCATATTCAAGTATCATGATGTGTTGGAAATGATTGAAATAATTATAAGAAAAGTTGAGGGAGATTGTTGGAATAAAATATGGAACTAGTAAATAATTTCCTCAATCATTGTTTTCTCATTGATGTCAAACTTGCTACTTGCAGGGATGACAATTACTTTAGTGATCCAAATACTATCAATTAGTTAATTGTCAAGGTGGAGGAAATTAATAAGATGTAACTAAAATACCTAGAGAAAGGTTGAAGTTATGATGTTGTAATGAAGTACAAGGATCAGCTAAGCCATTAATGAAAGAATTTATTTGATGACATACTACAAAGAATGCGCACACTGAAACATGTCAAAGATTTAAGGTTTTAGCTAAGTCTTTTGTAAAGCTCAAACTAAGTTCATTAGAGAGAAGGAACCGAGCAAGCTAGTAAGAGCTGAGCAAGTTCTAGTTAATGCCGAGTAAACTTCAGATGCCGAGTGGTGCCAAGTAAGTTGAAGTGCCGAGTAAGTTCAAGTGCTGAGTAAGCTCAAGTGCTAAGTAAGTTCAAGTGCCAAGTAAGTTCAAGTGTCGAGCAAGTTCAAGTGCCGAGCTGGTATAGGTGCCAAGCACCAGTAACTCAATAATGTCGAGTTGCTACATTATTTAGGGAATCAAAGATTCACCAAATCTAAGCCGACAAGGTTGTTATATAGAAATTTGTGAAATAAAAGGAAGATAAGAATGATGATTTGGTGGCATAGAACACCATAGAACATTTTTAAGATACAACTGGCGAAGTTTCAAGAAGAAAACAAGATATGGGGTAGATAAATTGTATCCTACCTAATCAATTTTGAAACCCTAAAATTGAAGAGGGAGAATTGAGCAGTAAAGGCAAATCAGACTTCTATATAAGAAGACATAAGTTAATAAGAGAAAGAGAGAGAAAGATGGGATAGAAGAAAAGAGAGATAGTGGTCAAGCATAAAAGCATGAAATGCTGATGAATGTGCCTAGGAGAAGATAGCACGGAAATTCTATTTGTATAGATGACCAAAAAGATGATTGCATTGGTAGAATGAGATAGAGGACTCAAGGAGACAAATCTTGAGAGGAAGACAAGCAGTCAGAGCTAAAGAGATTAAAGCCAAGCATAAGGATTGAACTGAAAGTGTGATTTGAAATCTGGAAAGTATGTTGTAAGTTATATCAGATCAAAAGACCATTATTGTTACTTTCTAGCAGTTGTAACTATAACTCTAAATCCTATGGACTTAGGTTGGTTTAACAACCATTAGAAAAATCCTTTAATAGGGTGACATTCCAAGTGAATGTTATAAAGACCTTTAACCAGGCCCATTCCTAACAGTTTGGTGAAATCCTCTAATAAGGTCACATTTAACAGTGTGTTGTAAGCCTTTAACAAGGTAGGCTTTTAACAGGGCATCACTTCAGAAGAGTGAGAATCAAGTAGCATGTTACTAGTGGTTTTTCCCAAATTGGGTTTCCACGTAAATCATTGTGTCATGTGTTGATCTTGAATGTTTTATCTTTGCATGTTGATTTACTATAACTTGCTTATATGATTGATTTAAGTTTGAACGGATGAAAAGGGTATGGATTCATTAAAAGTAGTAAAAAGGTATTAATAGGGCATTTGGACCTTAAATAACTGATTCACCCCCCCTCTCAGTTATTCTAAAGAATTCTAACAATGATAATGGAGTATTTTATGGAATATTTGAATTAAAAATCCTCTTATTCCACAAAATAAGAATTATTAGAAAATGGAATTAATGATGGAAAATGGAACTTATGAAATTAAGAATTTGCATGGTTTGCAGATGATAAACCAATTAATTAATAAAATTAATTAATTGAGGATGATATTTAGGAAGAATAATTAGAAAGAATAGGATTAAATTATGGGTTATTTAATCCTATAGATAAAATTAGTAGATAATTGGCCAAATTGATTGAATGAATGCGACCGTATCCTTTGATGAAAAATTGACAATGATAAAAATGGAATAAGATGATGAAAAGGTAGAACAAAGCCATGGTCAAATTGATTGATTTAAGTTGATAACATGCCAAGGACACATGACATGAATTGGTTGATATGTAACATTTAACCGACATTGTAAATGCTACAAGATTGAAATTGATTGATAAGGTTTGATCATAATAACATTGACGAACACTGTCAATATTATTAAAATGGTAAATGATGCCATGATCTGACATTGAAAGCCTCAACAATGTCAAATATTGAATGACGTGAATGATAGTTTGACCTAGCACTAAGAGCCACGACAATACTAAGGTTATATTGATAAGATTGATGAGTTGATAGGTTTCCAAGACACTAAAAGCCACAAAAATGACTAGGAGCAGATAAATGATGATTGATTTGGGATGTTTGATATGTTTTAGGTTGATTAGGACTGATTTTGAATGATTTTGAGTTGATTTGGGGTAATTTTGAGTTGATTTGATATGGTTTTGAGTTGATTTTATATGATTTCGAGTTGATATGAAATTGATGTGAAAGCGGATACAAATGATGAAATATGGTCAATCTGGCCAAAATATCAAAGTTAGTAGAATGAGAAAATAGGACAAATTAGTATGAAGAAGTGATGAAACCATAGATTCAAACCATTTTTGAGCATCTACATTTTTCCCCTCTTTGATACAATGTGATTTAGAGCGTTGTATCAAAGAATAACTAATGAGAAAGCCACAACATGCCCCAGTAGGGATGATATATATGGGTACCCCCTTGAGAAATTGAATAAGATAACCATATGATAATTCAATTTATCAACAACAAGAAGACAAAACCATAGCAATTGACGGATCGCAAATCAAAGCTAAGATGTGAAAGTTATGAGGTCTAGAGTGCAAAACAGGGTCAACCAAGAGCCCGAGAGTGATGGCATGGGTTACCATTGAAGAAAAACACAAAATGATGAAAATGATATTTCATTTTTTTTGTAACAAAGATATTAATCCAGCACAACTGATGAATTGCAATTCCAAGTTAAAATGCAAAAGTTATGGGCTCCGGAGTGCAACATAGGGGCTCTGGGAGCAGTTCTGGGTATCTTAGGTCCCCAACTGCACCCAGAACTCAACCAAGTGCATCATTTATGCACTTGGTAAGCCTAAGTGCACCATGACAGTACCAAGTGAATTAGTGACACACTTGGGAAGCCTAAGTGGTCTCAAAAAGTGCAACAATGTGCCCGAGAAGGCTCTAGGGCCAAAATCAACATGACAGGGGGCAACAAGGAGCCCAAGAGTAATTTCAAGAATTAACACTCCATATAGTGGCAAAAGAATGAAAATGATAGCTCATTTCTTTCACAAGGAAGATATGAGTCCAATCCAACTGACGGTTCATAAATCAGAGTTGAAACGCAAAAGTTATGGCCTCTAGAGTGCAACCTAGGGGTTCCAGGAGCAGTTATGGACATCCTAGGTCCCCAACTGTGCCCAAAACTCAACCAAGTGCATCATTGATGCACTTGGTAAGCCCAAGTGCACCATGATAGTACCAATTGTGTCAATGATGCACTTGGGAAGCCCAACTATGCCCTAAAAGTGCAGATTATGCCCTAAAAGGCTCTAGGTCCCAGAATTAGCCCGATTGGACTTGGAATGACTCAAAACTATGTGTTCATCCCCAAAATGATGGAATGATGTTATAACACGAGGAAAATGATAAAAAATGTTTATATTTGGTCAAATATGATGAGACAAATGTCAGGCTGAGGTTGAACCAGGTGGAAAGCCATAGAAAGTTGGTTGATAGTGTAGGATGATGCAAGAATGCTTGAATGCAAGATGAAGATGATTTGGTGAATCAGAAGACATGATCATGGTGATGGAGAATGAGATGAAGAAGAAAGATGAGATGAGGAGATGTTAGTATGATGGAAAGACTTTTACTTGTATAAAGTGCACTATATGTCAAATGGAGCTTTATTTTGATATGACAAATAGAATGCAATGCATCATGGCATAAAGGGCCAGAGTGCAAATGCAAGCCGTTTGCGTAAACAAGCATGATGCAAACAGAGAATGACCTTATCCTTCTTGAGGCATATGTACATGCCCTAGACTCTCAAAGGTACACTGTAATAGACAAAAATGGAAAAAGATGACCATGAACCATCCCGGCCAGTCTCATAGATTAGTTTTATATCATCGAGTGGCATAGGAACATGATCAAAGAAAAACAAAGGAAAAAATAAATCACTCACTAAATAGCATGAGCCAATAGCTATCCTTGTCCATTATTACTTGATTTTTAGTGTGTTAGGTGTTTAGATGGTGTTTGACAGGTTGATGATGTGATAGCACTGGTTGTGGATTCAGTTGTTAAGTTCATAGTGACATTTTGGATTGATTGTTGGTTCCTGTTGCTCAGATATTGTGATTGGCATTGATGTCTAGTGCTTTGGGTTTTAGTCTTCAAAGTGCAAGTGTTTACACAAAAGGGGTGGTTATCCAAAGTGAGTATGTACAAGGTTTATTGCAAATTTTTTACGGGTTTTGTGATTTTTAGGGTTTTGTGGGGATATTTGATTTTTTTTTGTAATTGATTTCTTCAAGACATTTTACAATTTTTAGGGTTTATTTCAGGACATTTTATGATTTTTAGTGCTTTTTTTAGGACATGTTATGGTTTTTAGTGATTTTTTTAGGATCGTATTTGAATGTTTAGGATTTTTTTTAGGACATTATGTGATTTTTATAGATTTTCTCAGGACATTTTATGATTTTTAGGGATTATTTCAGGATCGTATTTAAATTTTTAAGGAATTTTTCAGGACATTATGTGATTTTTATAGATTTTCTTAGGACATTTTATGATTTTTAGGGACTTTTTTCAGGACATTTTATAAGCATATACAAGTGTTAGCTCCAATCCATTATGCAATAGATCCAATGGATAAAAAGCACTTAGATGTATGCCCCTAGTTCAAATTTAAACTTACACACCATGTAGGTAATATGCCCCCAGACAAGACGCAAATTATGTATAGAGGTCAATGACAGAGTGTGTGTGTAGATAGGTGATACTTAAGCAAGGTAACGAAGGACATTAACCAGTTCATGAGCCATGATAAGGAACCAAGGATGTCTTGCAATATGAAGGGTATGATCAAGGAATGATAGAGGGGAAAAATTCTCGATGGAATCCCGATAGGTGGAGGAGCAACACTGATTACACATGGCGTCTGTTTGCCAGGTTTTCACCATGGTACTTGCCCAAAGCGCCTGTTTGCCAGGTTTTCACTTTTGGATAGAATTTTTCTCTTGACTCAAATTTTTGTGCCAAGATGCCTGTTTGCCAAGTTTTCATCAAGGCATCCATTTTTTCATGACTTTTTTCACTTTTTTCTTTTCTTTTTTCATGACTTTTTACAATTTTTTTTGATATTTTTTTAGGATTTTTAGATGAAATCAAGAATGTCATTGCCAAATACTGAGAAGATATATGTTGTTGGTGCTGCTGGCTGATGAGCTCTGGATGCATGATTGAACATAACTATGGAGGATTTGTTCTGAGTTTGTAGCTAAAATCAAACGACTAGAAAGGCCTCGAGAGATACCATCATGTACCGTATGTAAGACAATGTCTATCTTTTGTGAATGAAGGCATCTAAGGATAATTGGGTCAACAAAAATGTCACATGGGATGTAACTGATGATGGCATATGCAAAGGCTTGTTGGAGAAGGATTTGATCTTGGTTATTGGACAAATTAGGTAGCTGGATGTGGGGATAAACAAATGGATATAAGGGAGGGTTGAGACCAATGACCTTCTGCATGAACGCTGATTGAGAGAGCTCCAAAAGACTTTGTGGCATGTTGAACACTGGAACATTGATATTCATGGCATCATATTTTTCATTTTGTATCATTGGGAGCTGCTTAGCTTTTGATTTTTTATGGTCTAATGGTGCTTTTCGGTTTTCACCAAGAGACCTATGCTTGCTATCTTTTTCTCTTTTTAATTTGTCACTAGAAAGTGGAGTTGGCTCCCCAAAATATGCCAATGTGTTCTCTTTAGGAGAAACTACTTCTTTATGATCTTCAGTCATAATGCCTTCAAATTCTATTATAAGAGTACCATCATCATCAAATTGATCAAAAATTGGTGGTCCACATTAGTTCCAATCCAAAGGTTCAGGATAACTTGAGGAGATGTCATCATTAGTGTTGAATGGGCTTTGGTTGAAGGTAGATATATGGGTAACTAATTCAACTGGGTCATTGGGGTTATGCTCAGAGGCTAGGGGATTGTTGGTTTCAAGTGGGATATCCTTAGATGCCTTTTCATCGTTCGAAACATCCATAATGTTACATGTAGGTATCGTCGTACTAGGAGGACCTATTCGTAATGATTTAAATCTAAGCCCCAAACTAGGAGGTTGTCCTTCTATAGTGATAGGTTCAATGATTCCTTGTTTCTGAGATCCAAGACCACTATAGCCATCATAGCCTTGTTTCTTCATGATGGTAAACCCAAGTCCATACTTGCTAGGAGATATCAAAGTGGGTTCTCGTTCTTCTTTTTCTTTCTCAATACATACGGATGTATTCTCATTGATAGAAGTATAATTCTTTTAACTGATGGGAGAAAGTGGTGATTCCCTAATGTGAGAGACTTGAGACATAAAGTACTCTCCACACCCATTGTCTTCAATCTTCATCTTTTCCTTGGCTTTACTAAGCAGTATATCAGCATCCACATACTTAGAGGAATTTTTGGGTTGTACTTCATTGTTTGTTGGGATTTGGTATGCAGTAGCATCTCTTAGATTAGCACAAAATTGGAAAGGATCTGGATCATTGGGGATGGTAACCTCTATGTTGTGATAGGAAAACTTCAGACATTGATGATATGTAGAAGGTACTGCTTTCATAGCATGAAGCCAAGGGTGTCCTAGTATCATGTTGCAATTCATTTCAATGTCTAGGACATGGAACAATGTGTCTTCAGTAGTTGGACCAACTCTAATAGGTAATGTGATGATGCCCCTAGAGAAGCGTTCACCATCATCATAAGCTTTTATTGTGATTCTTTGAGATGGGTCCACATCATCTTTAGAATAACCCAAATTGTTGACAACCTTAAGAGTACAGATGTTCAGTCTAGCTCCTCCATCTATTAAGACATGTCTAACTTTGGCATTATGGATGAAGACTTCGAGATAAAGGGGATCATTATGGTTAGGTTTGTCCTTAGGAATATCTCGGGGTGAAAAAGTGATATGCTGTGACGTAGATAGGTTCCCAACCATGGCTTGGAACTGGGCAACATCAATGTTATCTGGGACAACTGACTCTTTAAGGGATTGATCCAAGATCTTCTGATGTTGGGGAGATGCATGCAGTAGGTCCAAAATGGATATTTGTGCAGGGTTTTTTTTGAGTTTTTCAACAAGGCTATAATCAGATGAAGTAGGAGCAGTAGGTCTACTTTGGGGTGTAGGTCTAGTAGAAGTATTAGGTCTAAATGGGGCTCCAAGTAGGGTGATCTTGCTACGACGTGTAGTGACAGCACAACAATGGTCTTTAGCCTTCAATGTGAATGTGGATATGTGAAAGTCAAACTCATTAAAGAAATTGATGGTGTAGTCATAGCCAGTGCGTGTGTAATTCACATTACCTTGTGTGTTTGAATTTGAACTTGAGGGTTTCTCTTTGTCATGATTACCTAAAGGATCTTTGAAAATAGTATGATCAGAGTTGGATGCTAACAGTGATGGATCAACTGTGATTACAACATCATCAATAAGGTCTTGTATTGCATGTTTCAATTGGAAGCACGATGAAGTCTTGTGTCCTTTGGTGCGATGGTAATCACAATACTTTTTGTCATCCCACCAATCAGCTTTAGTCAATGGTTCATCTTTGACTGGGGGTAATTGTAGGAAGTTATTACTCAGTAACTATTGCAATGCAGTCTCAAGAGGTATCCCCAATGGTGTGAATTTTCTATCCTTGGTTCTAGGATGTCTTTTGTCTTGTGTGGAAGTCTTAGTTTTCTATTGTTGAGGTGTTGTTTGATTAGGAGTTTGTGAATTTGTAGGGTTTACACCTTTCAAAGTTAGTTGAGGTGGTGTTGTGCTAATCGTACGGGCATCAACAATGCCATCATTAGTCACATTCTTGTTTCTGGAGAAAATTTTTCCCTTCTCATTAGATGAGTTGGTATTTTTGTTATCTTTGTTTATCTTGAGGATTCCTTTATGGATAAGAGCATCTTCAATACTAGCCCCTTTTTTCATCAGTTTAGAAATGGTGCTTGGACTCTTGATTTTGAGTTCATACATTAAGTCTGGGACTAAGTTTTCAATGCACAGGTTTACTCGTTGTTCTTCAGGAATGTCTAGTGAGCATTGACTAACTAGGCTTCTCCAACGTAGAAAGAATGTGATGAATGATTCTCCAGTCTTCTGTTTAGTTGAGCACAAATCAGAAAGTGTCACCTCATTTGTAATGTTAAAGGAAAAGTGGGAGATAAACTTATCTGCTAGCTCTGACCAAGATTTGATATTACCAGGAAGTTTGGAGTACCATTTAAGTGCAAGCCCACCTAGAGAACGAGGGAACAATCTCATAAGGTACATGGGCTCATCACTGAGTTTGGTACATGAAGCACAAAATTCTCGGATGTGATCAATAGGGTTTCCTTTTCCTTGATATTTTTCAAACCTTGGAGCTTCAAAGTGTTTTGGGAATGGAGGCATATATAGACTTTTATCGAATGGATTAGGACGTAGGTCCCTTTCTATATATAGAGCCTATTTCTTTTGGACTCCCAATGCCTCAACTTGTTTGGAAAGTTGTTTAAATTGTTGTAATAGATCCTCATTAGGGTTTTGCATGATGGTCTTTCCTTCAAGTCTTTTGTGTCTATGAGTTGACTATTTTTTGTGGTGAGAACTATGTCTACTTGGTTCTGACATTTCTATGTCTGATGAGTCTGATGAAGTGTTACTAGGTGGTAGAGCTATGTCGGCACCTTGAAGACAGAAAGGTCCCTATTGTTGGGGAACTTGTTGTGGTATTTGATGTGGCACTTGTTGTGGGATTGACTGTGATTGTTGTACCATGTTTTTTTGTTGGGATACCTTTGTTGGTTCTAAGTGAGACCATGTGCATGCTTGTTGTTCTAGAGGTATCTATTGAGGTTGTTGTGGCACATGTTGTTGTTGTAACAAATGTTGCTGGTATGTGATTTTTTGCTCAAGGTGTTTTTGGTATTCCAACTATTGCTTGACTTGCTCTTGTTGTTTAGCAAACATCATTTTTTGTCGTTGGAATTTTTGCTGAAATTGTTGTTGATAAATTGTGTGTAAGTTAAGTGGGTCCGTATGGGATTGTGTGTTAGGAATGTTGGATGTTTACCCCACTTGTGGTTGTTGTCATTGTGTTTGATGTTGTTGTTGATATGTGGGATGTGTGTCAAGCGGATGTAGACTTGGTTGTGCCTTGGAAGTGTTGAGTCCTTGTACCATTGTAGGTTGACTAATTCCTTGAGAATGGAATGTCATGTTTGTATTGTTGTTTTGGTACCTTTGTGTTTTAGATGTTCCTGTTTGTGACATCATATTGACTTGACTATGAGATGTGTCCCTGTTAGGAATGGGCATAATGTCAATAAGACTTTTCCTTTGTGAATCTATAGGGATGGTTGCACTTGATGTTTCACATGTTGTATTTATGAGAGGCTCCATAGTGTTTGATGTCGTAGCACGGGGTAAAGTTAGAAGCAAAGGTGTGATTTTTTTGATTTGCCTCCAAAGAAGGTATGTCTAGCATCCCTAGAGAATGGGTCCCTTTAGGTGCATCTTTTTGTTGCATCATGTGACTAAAATCAAGTCTTAATGTCCTTTTGGGGTGTTTAGGGATTGGTGGTATTTCATCAAACAAGGGGTTAACATTGATGTGTTCAAATGTACTTTGGAGGATTTCAATTGTTGGTTCTTGATGGGACCTTATAGGTGCCATTAGTGTGTTTGAAAACTCCAAAGGTTGTTTTCCCTTTTCCAAATCCAAATTTATCATGGGTTGGATGTTTTCAATTGTTGTGTTGGTTTGATTTTTGGACCTAGGACCTTCCAAGTTTGGGTTAAATTTTACAATTTCTTGTGCTGCCAAACGTTTGAAGTTCTTGAAAAAACTTTTGTCTTGACATGCCCTAGCCATTTCTTCATCAGTGATGCCATAATCAGTGTCAGAGTCATCACTTAGGTGTACAATACCTTATTATATGTTTGATGTGTTAGGTTGGCTGAATTCAAATGCATGTGATTGTTCATCTTCAGGTGAGGTTGGTACACTTCCTCCTCCTGGTGGCATTTGCACGAATATAGGTTCAAAGTTAGGAATCCATTGAACCATCCCATGTGTGGGGGAAGTGTGTGGAGGAAATCTCATGGTAGGTGTATTGTTCAAGGTTTGTTGTGCCATAGCTTGAGGATCTTGCAGATACATGTTCAAGGGGTCTGCTAGTAATGGTTGTGATGCCTCGATTTGGTCTTCGTCAAAGTTTTGTTGGATTTTATTTCTCTTTCTTTGTCTTGGATGAGGTTTTGGTTGTTCTTGTGCCTCAGAAAACAAAGGTTGATAGAGTTCCTTGGGTCTCTGAGCTGATTTTCTCCTAGTAAGTGTTGGCATGATACCTAAGAGTGCAAATGCAATGGAATTTTTGAGTGTTTTGGGTGATTTTAGAGTGGTGGGTATGCAAGATGTGAGTGTCTTTGGGATTTTTAATTGTTTAGGAATGTTATAAAATGTGAGGAAATGCTAAATGAATTATGGTTTTTATGTGCAAAGTTAAAATTTCCTAGGGATATTATGCAAATGCAAAATGCAAGGTGATGTTTTGAAGTTTGACTAGAGGGGATGAAAATGACTCTAAGGTATGCAAAATGACAATTAGGGTTATGTTTTGGACTTATTAAGAATGCTAAAGGTTGATGTATGCAAGGTATATCATGAAAAGGATGATGTTCTAGGGTTCATAATGAAATTTGGGACATGCAAAATGAGGGTAAATGCTCAAGAAGACAATTTGGTTGATGGACAATTTGATAGGGTTTGGTAGTGAAAAGGATGCTAAGGATTTTGATTAATGCAATATGAAGGGGATATACCACTAGGGTAAGTAAAAATAATGTTTGGGGATGTTGGGGATATGATTATGCTATGACAAGGATATATGGAAAGTTTTGAACTTAGGTAAAATCTTTTAGAAAGTATTTTGTCTAGGAGTTTAACCTTGTGATAAAGGACTTTGGATCTTGACCAAAAAATGATAAAAGATGAAAAGATCAAATTGATAAAAGATGAAAAGGTCAAATATATCAAGACATAGATATATTTTGACCAAAGAAAATGATAAGAAAAGAGGTAAAAAGACTAGTCAAGATCCATTATCCATCAACACTAGGAGATACTCTAAGACTCATACTTTGTTTAGATTTTTGACTAAATTCAAAGGTTTTGGGGATTCAAAATGACATTTAGAGGACTTGAAATGGTAATGATGCTGAGAAAATATGTGATATGGAAAATTCCTAAGATGAAAAAGGATATTTTGAGTACAGGATACGGTTTTGGGTCAAGTGTAGAATGAGGAGGTCTAGAGGCTCCTAGATGCAATTTTGGGGTCCTAAAGTGTAGTTCGGAGCCTCAAAACGATCATGCAAGTACCCAAGTGCACCGTAACAGTGCAAAGTGAACCCTAACAGTACCAACTACATCATTGACACACTTGGAGCTAGTTTGGGCGCAGTTGGTAGTTTCTGGGTGAAGTTGGTAAGCTAGGAAGAATGTTTGCTGATTCTAGAGAGTATGGTTACCAAACTGACATGCCAGGAAGCTAGGATGCTAGGGTTGATTTTAGGATGGGTTGGGAGATGAAAAATTAAGGTTATGATGTATATAATGATGTCTTAAGTGAAGGTGATGACGATTAGGTGTTGTAGAATGCAGATCTGGGCAAGCTAGTGCAAGGGGAGCTACCTAGGTACCTAAGGACACTGTTGAAGCCCCAAAATGTTATCTAGAACCCAAAACTAGATCTCAGGACCACCAAGTGCACCCAAATAGTGTAGAATACATCAATGATGTATTTGGGGCCTAGTTGGGTGCAATTGGTAGTTTCTGGGCGTAGTTGGTAAACTGGGCTGAAATTGAGGCAATTCTGGGAGCTATTATTTCAGGATTGATTTCACAGGGAGGTAAATAGTAGAGGATAGTGTTAGGGCTAGTATGAATGATAAAAATGATGGTTATGACACTTGTAATGATGGATAAAGTGGTCAAGATGATGAATAGGTATGCAAGGATGCAAGGTGGTGAATGCAAAGTGTTGATTTTGAGATGGGAATGCAAAAAACTAAGGAAAGTGAACTGAAACTAAATGGATGCAATATGAAAGGTAATAGATACTAAATGAGAACTAAAAGGTGCAATATGAAGTCTATATGATGCATGGATGAGGCCTATACTAGGGTGAATGCAAGTGAAGTCTATGCAAGTCTGAGATCTACGTTTTGCGAAGCACATTTAGGAGCACAAGTCAACATGTTTTTCAAGGTTTGAGTGTGTTGAACCAAAGTTTGCAAAGTTTGATAAAGGTTGAAATGTTTTGGCAATGTGTGGTGTTTTGAAAATTTCAAATGATATCCAAGGTGTAAATTTAAAAGTTTGGTTTTTATCTTGATTATGTTTTACACACACGCAAGACACATTAAGACAAGAATAGTTGTTGTAAAAAGTTAACAAACACACCACAACCTAGGCTTTTAGGACTGTATCCACTAAATTCCTACTTGAACCAAATTTTAGTCACTCTTATCCAGAGAAGAAAACCTAGGATCTTGGCACCACAAGCTCCCCCTTACAGCGCACTCACTTCTCGAGGCTACCAAGATCTGCTTCCCAAGGGATTGTTGCCTCTACTAAGGATTGCGAGAATGTAGGATGTCTTCACAGGCATGGCTGACCCCTTGAGCTAGTGGATAGAAAGGATTTTGGCCACTAAAACACAATTTTTGGTAATGGCATTCCGTTCAACAAGTGAATGATAAACTTCTACAGAAGGTCTCCCAGCCCCGAGAATCGGGGTTTGACGCACCACAAGGGTACTGGAGGAGAGCTATCACGCAGCAATACTGCCGAAATGACTTTCATCGTGATCAAATTTTATATAGCAGCTAGAATGTTGACCTAGCTTTGGCCCATTACCGCTCTAAGGTCATCCCCTAGCATACCCAATATCGAGTATCTTGGTCCAAGGCAGGCGTCCTATAGAAGTTACACGAATTTCTCTTACACCCAAGATCCACGAACGGCGAGGGGAGAGGATACATCCAATGTGAATCCTAGGGATCTAACACCATAGACATGCCAAACAGAAAATAAAAAGTTCTTTTTAAGCACCAAACGAAATGTTATCTAATCTAGGAAATCCACACACATAGTTTTGAAAGACACACAAAGTCTTCGACAACGTCCTACAAAGCACACACATCAGTAGTTTTTTATGATCATATCTTCATCCAACGATCACCACATGCTGCAAATAGATAATTAGTAACACAAAATCACCTAATCTATGTCCAAGAGAGTGATAGGAGCTTGAATTTCAGATTTTGATTGGTGCATGTGCTTACTATGAACCTAGGTGTGCTCCGACAGTGCAAATTGCTCCCCAGAAGGCCAAAATGGCTCTGAACACTCCCAAGTGCACCCAAACAGTGCCAACTACATCAATGATGTAGTTGGTGCCTAGTTGGGTGCAGTTGGTAGTTTTAGGGCTCAGTTGGGAAGTCGGGTGCAGAGTGTGGGGAAATGGTGCCTAAACAAGACCCAAAAATTGAAATTTTCAAAACTACACTCCCAAGTGCGCCCAAATAGTGAAGACTATATCAATGATGCAGTTGGGGCCCAGATGGGTGCAGTTGGTAAGTTGGAAATAGTAGAATGAGATTTTGGTGGTTTTTGGGCTCCTAAAACTACTCCTAGGGGTCCCAAGTGTGCCCTAACAGAGCAGAGTGCGCCCTAGGACAACAAGCTAATAGAATGCATGAAACAATAGCATATAAGCATTTTACTGGACTCCCTAATTAATCTAGATGTGAAAAGGAAGAGCAGATAGTCATTATACCCTTCCAAGTGAGCTCCTTCCTTGCACCTACAAGCACAAAACAAGAAAACCCAAGTTAGATATGCATGTTCACGTCGGGTTCACCAAATGTAGGACCAGAAAATGGGTTAAATGCATAACACACTATGAGAAAATCACAAAATCAATCAACATATATTAGCAGCCACTAGTCTACCATGAAAGCCAAACTAATCAAAAGAAAGAAAACATAATTAAAAACTCCCTTTTCCGTTTGTAGCTCCCATGTCCTTCTTTCTTCTCCAAATGATTGTAGCTCCAATTTTCCTATAGTGCACACAAGATTGAAGAAAAGAGCCTATGATAGGGATAAAGCCATGAGAATACTTGAAGTGTGATTTTATGTGAGAGCAAGAATGCAAAATGCAAAGAAGTAGAGACTCAAAGATTTGGATTTTCAAAACTTCAGCATTCCAGGATTCAAGGACCCAAAATGAGAGAAAGAGTGTTCATTTTATAATCAACACTCAAAGTGAGGGAATTGGATTTGTCACCCATAGATGTGCAATGTGGCAAGAGATTCCTATGATGCATATGATAGAATATGCCAATTGTGAGATTCTATGACACATGCAAGTCAAACTTGGCTAAATGTGGAAGAGAATCTATGACGCGTCATAAGACACCTCAACCCACTTAAAGCCAAGAATCTATGAAAAAGAAGCCAAATAGAGACATGCGTAAGAGGTAATAATATTTGATTATGACAAGTCTCAGCCAAGTGTCAAAGGAGAATCCACGAGGTGTCATATCCAAGTGTCATGATGATGGAGTATTTTATGGAATATTTGAATTAAAAATCCTCTTATTCCACAAAATAAGAATTAGTAGAAAATGGAATTAATGACGGAAAATGGAACTTAGGAAATTAAGAATTTCCATGGTTTGCAGATGATAAACCAATTAATTAATAAAATTAATTAATTGAGGATGATAATTAGAAAGAATAGGATTAAATTATGGGTTATTTAATCCTATAGAGAAAATTAGTAGATAATTGGCCAAATTGATTGAATGAATGCAACCGTATCCTTTGACAAAAATTTGACAATGATGGATATGGAATAAGATGATGAAAAGGTAGACCAAAGCCATGGTCAAATTGATTGATTGAAGTTGATAACATGTCAAGGACACATGACATGAATTGGTTGATATGTAGCATTTAACTGACATTGTAAATGTTATAGGATTGAAATTGATTGATAAGGTTTGATCATAATAACATCAACGGACATTGTCAATATTATTCAAATGGTAAATGATGCCATGATCCAACGTTGAAAGCCTCAACAATGTCAAAGATTGAATGACGTGAATGATAGTTTTACCTAGCACTGAGAGCCACAATAGTACTAAGGTTAGATTGAGAAGATTGATAAGTTGATAGGCTTCCAAGACACTGAAAGCCACAACAATGCCTAGGAGTAGATAAATGATGATTGATTTGGGATGTTTGATATGTTTCAAGTTTATTAGGACTTATTTTGAATGATTTTGAGTTGATTTGGGATGATTCTGAGTTGATTTGATATGGTTTTGAGTTGATTTTATATGATTTTGAGTTGATATGAAATTGATGTGAAAGCGGATACAAATGATGAAATATGATCAATCTAGCCAAAAGATCAAAGTTAGTATAATGATAAAATGGGACAAATTAGTATGAATAAGTGATGAAACCATAGATGCGAACCATTTTTGAGCGTCTACAGAGACAAATGGAGAATATGAAAAGAACTATCAATAGTATAAGTATTTCCAAAAAAAAAAAAACTCCAAAAGAAGACTTTGAATACTTTAAATACTTCTATTAGAGTGAACTTCTACTCTTCAAAAACTTTCACCATATCCATGTAGATATAGGTTCGAATAAAGAAGACATTATTAGACATTGGAACCAATTGAATATAGAATCGTATAATGTTTGGCATGTTGAGCGGATTGGTCAGGTTGAAGATGACCTAGATGAGGATAACGAATCATATGATGAGATGGATAGGCATGATTCATTGCAATATAATGAGTGGGAATTCTTGTCTAAATTGTGCCTTGCCCATGGTTATAACTTAAATGATCTTAACATATTGGGAAAATATGAATTTGACAACAATCACCTATGGGAGGAACACAATGTTCCTTCAAACTTGCATGACCATGCCATTCAATTTATACATAGAAGCAAGATGGTTGGATTAGTTCCCCACTCCACCTCTATCTCCACCAACAACTATAGTTTATCACATCATTAACAAATTACACTTTCTATCATTATAAACTAGTCTAAGCTTAATTTCTCCATGTAACCTTTATACATGGTCATACAAGGAACTACTAGAACTAGAAAATGATACCTTATTAGTTTCATAAGAAATCCACTACTCAATTAAATTCTCAAAGTAATAAACCAACTCATTGTTCTTGCACCTATAGGCATCATGACTTTCAATATTCATGCATCCACCATACATGCAACCATCAAAATTCTAATTCGAGAAATGAAATAACTACAAGGAAAATCATTGACAAAATATCAATAAGACATGAAAAATATTAAATACATTTTTATAGATGAGATGAGTTTCATAGGTTCCAAACTACTACTAACAAATGATTCCAAACTACGTGAAGCTATACCCCAAAAACAACACCTTTGCTATGGTGGAATGTCAATGATTCTTGTAGGAGACTTAGCCCAACTTCCACCTATTATGGATAAACCTATCTATGCATCTCACACCAATACCAAGAAAATGTGGCACAGTTTGAATACAGTTGTAACATTAAAAATGATGTTTAGATAAATAAGTGATGATACACTTCAAAGGCAATTGTACCAAGTACTACAAAACATATGCAACATAGAACCAATGCTACATGAGTAGGAGTTGTTAATGACTCATACAAACAAGAGTCTCACACTGAAATAACAACTTGAGTTTGACCAAGCAACCTATTTGTTTGCTACTAATGAGCAAGTTTCACTCCACAACAAAAAATGCTAAAAGATCTTGTAGACACCCAAAAATTGGCGAATACCTAAACAATGAACTTTTGATCAAATGATGTGAATTAAGGAATAAATCAAAGAAACATAATGGACTTTCAAATCAATCGTTACATCAAGTCATCAATCAATTAATTAAATGTCAAATCAAAAGGACCTAAATCACTTTAAAAGAGGAAAAGCCTAACATAAATCACAAAATGAAATATAAAAGGGAAAAGGGAAAAGAAAAAAGGATGAAAATAAATAGAATAATATATAAATCAACAAAATCTATTTATCCTCTCAAAAGTGAAAATCCTTTTTTCACATTTAAAAGAATTAAAACATCCTCATTTATTTTCAAAGCTAACTCTATTGGACTCTTCGTCTTGTTACCTTATGAGATATTTTCAGTTTCACCTCCATCCTCCAGTCAAAGGTAAAATCTTGATTCTTACACCAACCCCTTCTAAAATCCTATAAATAGGAGGGAAGTTCAAGAGCTAAAGGATACAAGTTTTAGGCATCTACACTATAGGCACATTTAGAATTATCATGCTAGCATTGTTATTTTAGCAATTTAATGTCATTTTGATAGCATTTTAGTATTATTTTCATGTTATTTAGTATCATTTAGCACTTGTTAAGTTTATTAGATGAACATATCATAGAATTATAAGGTTAATATTGTCATAATATCCACATTTATTCATAGATCTTGCATACATTTTTGTAGATCTACATTCATGACATACTCTTGTTCTAAAACTATTACTAAGATGCTGGTCTGAGAGCATTTTTAGTAGTTTTAGTTAGGTAAACATGAGGCATTCATAGAGTTTCAATTTTGATAATGATTTCTTTGGTTTAGTTTAGTTTGTTGTCATTTTATCTGCACTCTGCATTAAAGTCTCATGAATATGCAGATTAACCATGTACAAATTGGTGCCCACTGTGGGGTTTAAACTTAAAGCCCCTCTACTCTTCAATCTTTCTTTCTAATCTCTTATTTTTATTGTAGATCTATATTTTTTTTTGGTTTTTATGTATATCTGATTGGTTGCAAGTTCTACAATATTTTGGAAGTTTCATAACAACAACAACATACTCTTAAAGACTTTCTTGAATGCACAAAGGTTGGATCTATAACTTTCTGATGCTACAACAGTTCTGAACTCTATTTTAACATTTTTGAGCAATATTTTAATGCATTTCAATATTTCTATAGTGCATCTAAATATTTCTTCAATGCATTTAAAGTTTCCTACAATGCATTCGCAACTTCCTGTATTGTATTTAAAAGTTTGAATAACACATATGATACTTTCTATAATGCAAATGATAATTTCTATAGTGAATTTGATCAAAGTCATAAATTGTTGAATCTAACTTGCAGATATAATTATTGGTTGCTTACAGGTCTCTTGTAAGCCAACAAGAACTCTAGATTACTAACAACATGCGTCAGTTTTGGAGACCTTCAAAAATGTGCCTAGCCTTTGCTAGCACTGAACTAGGTAAGTGGACCTTGACCCTTTTTAATTCAAAGTGTGGCATTTCTAAGTTCAAAAGCCTAGTTTAATAGAATGTTTGATCTCACTGACCTAAACATCAGTAAGCCTATGCTCTCAGTTCATCAAAATGCCTAACCTTCTGTAAAGATTAGTTACAATCAAATGACGAAAGAACTGACACATAGCTTAAATAGGAGCCCCTTGTCTTTTGTAGTTAAAGGGCTTGTAATAAAATAATTGTCTCTATTGTGTTTGGGAGGTTAGGATAGTAGGGATATTCTATCACTCTTTTAGAGTGACCAAATTCCCAAACCTATTTTTGATGTCCATTTTCCTACTTTCTACTAGGTAGGTTTACTAAGCAGTAGAAAGGCTACCTCCTAAGTTGCCTTAGTAGGGCCGATGAGAGCGAACGCCTCCCAATCTTGCATTCCCAATTGAATGCAAGCCAACTTTTCTTGGAATATAGCCTTCCTTTATTAGTCCCATAAAGCATTGTGCCAAACCTCCTTAGCATTGGTGGGAAGCTCTCTATCACAAGAGAAGTAAATTTGAACATTGTTGGTTGAAAACTAAAACCCACTAGTCACCAGCTCTAGACAACCTTGTTAGGAATCCCTTTCTTCCATTTTTATATTGTGTGTGGTTTTATATTTCATTATCATTTCTATTACTATTGTGCTTGGATGTGTTTTAAAACTTAATAATAAACTTTAGTTTGGATTACAGTCCTCCCAAAAACATGCCACTAAAAATTGATACGTAAACCAAGCCCAAAACAAGAAATGTTGTTGAAGACCCTAAAGTAGTGCATTTACTACTAAAAATAGTGCATTTGACCCATTCTATGATGCATTTGATCTCTATTATAGTGCATCTAACTACAAAACAATGCTTATAAAGATTCAAACAACACATTTGAGTCATACAATAGAACATCCAAACATGTAAACAATGCATTTGCTCTATAGAATAGCACCTAGTGAACATTGAAATAGTGCATACACCATTGAAAATAACACATTTGAGCAATATAGTAGCACATTTGAGAAAAAAACCTAAACGAGAGGCTATCTGCATACATGACAATTGTAAACAAACAACAAATTCATATACCTCTTTTTCCTCACTGATATTTTCCAAGACTAAGAGATCTTGAAAATGATCGTAACCATTTTTGAAACAAGCAAAAAAAAAAAGTTACAAGTTCCCTTTATAGATTCTTAATTCAATGATCATTGTTGCTTCACTTTGCATATCAAGCCAAAAATGTCCAGAGACACACATCCATTCCCTACCTGACTTAGTGAGAGTAAGCTCAATATTATCAACAGTACCAAACACCTTTTCAAACTTAGCTTGTTACTCCAAATGAACCATGGGATATAGAGGCTCTCATATTGTTGAAATGAAATTTAGAAGAATAATATCCACATCTCATTCCACTGCATAAAATCAGTGTAGTCATGAAACCAAAATGATCACCTATACAGCTAAGTGCCAGAATAGCCAACAAAACTATCAAACACATGAAATCTTCTAATCTTATTGAACCTGTCACACTAATGGATTTTTCATCAAATATAGTTACCCATGAGTCACCCCTATTCAAAAAAAAATTAGAACCTATTACACAAATGGGTTCATCCAATATGTGGGACAAAAAGAGCATCAAAACCAAAATTGAGGATTTTTAGCAAAATCCTAAGCTTGTCAATATCATGGACAAGATACTTGAAAAATACAAAGAATGTTACATACTAGTATTAGCACAACAAGGTGCAAAATATTCATCTGACTTTGATGTAACCAATCTTAAACTTGATGAAGAAGAGTCACCTTTAGATATTGTCACACAAAAACACAAGAACTAAAATTAGAAATGGAAAGGATGAAGTGAGGAAAAATACAACCTGTAGAATTTATTCTTGAAAATTTGTGTCCTCTTCCATTCAATAAAAGTCTTACCTTCATAACTTTCCCTCAGAATGTGTATATATCAAAATATGATAAATATTTTGGTACATTAGATCCCCAAGATCATCTTAGACAATTTTATACTCTAAGTATGAAGTTTATTCATGACATGACATATCCAATGCATCTGTTTCCTAGAAGCCTCAGAGGGCAAGCCATGGAGTGGTTCTCCAAGCTACCCTCTAACATCAAGACCTTTGATCAATTGGCTTCTATTTTTGTTGCCTAGTATTCTTATAATACCAAAAGAGAAGTAATGATGATTGATTTTTGTAACACGAAACAAATTTCCAAAGAATCATTCAAGGTCTTCCTATAGTAGTGGAGATACACATTTACTAAATATCATAGAGACATCCTAGACAAAGAGAAGACTGGCATCTTCATCAACGGTCTCTGTAAACCCATGAATTATTGGCTCTAGCTCCAAGGACCTAAATACTTTAAGACTACCTTATAGAATGCTTCTAAGGTAGAAGAGACCTTGATAAATTACAACATTATTAAGTTATGAAAAGATGGTAAGGGTTTCTTGAACAACTCCTCACAAACTCACAATTCATCTAATCAGTCTACCAATAAACAAAAATCATGGTGGAGAAATAACAACAAAAACATAGGCAATGATGGGGTGGTTGAAGCTAACCATGTTAAACCACAAACTCAACCCCATCCAAACCAATAATATCCTACTATCAATAATACCAATATGAATACTAGACAAAACCAACCCAAGTAGGATGATGTTAGTCTATTATACCAACACAATTTGGATATGCCTTCAATGTCCACACAAAAAGTGGCCTATAATCAAACTCCTCTCCCAAGAGGATACCAATCTTCAGATATATCTAAAAAATATACACTTGTTAGGGTGTCTTACATGAGTGCATTACAAACACTCTTAGCTGATGAACTCCTTATACTCTCTGAGGCCAAGACCTATGAACCAAAATTTAAACCAAAGTGGTGGAATGAAAAGCATATTTGTGCCTACCAACAAAACAAGGGGTATTTGACCAACAAATGTCATGCCCTTAAAAGGGCTATACAAAAATTGATCAACAATGAAACTATTGAAGTAAATAACCTTTGCAACAATGAAGACCACATAGATTTCAAGAACCCTTTTATGAGCCATGAGAAGGGTAAATCCTCTAGAAAAACTAAAATACACCTTCTCATGACAAGGTTAATTATGCTCACCATTATGATAATACCATCAACATGATCTCTGAATTTGATGACATTGTGAATAACATAATAATTGAGGATAAACATTAAAAAAACAATCATCAAATTTTGTTACCTAATGTCAAGCCTCTAAAAATATCCTACTAGGCCCTGTCATGAGTTTTTACCATGTAACTATGAGTTCCACGTTACCCAAATATAGCTTGGTCGACCATTTACACAAGACTCCCACCCATATCTCTATTTTCGAGGTGTTGTAAATTTCCCTTGAGCATAAAGAGATGCTTACCAACGCCTTAGTGCCAAATGACCTTGATGTTAGTAGACTTTAAAATATGGTCAGTAACCTCATTTCCCCTCACTACATATGTATCTCTTTCTTCTCAAGATGACATGTCAGCCATTCATCCCCAAAACTCCTTGTTGCACATTGAAGTGTTTATTCATAGAAACATAGTTAAAAGAGCCTTGGTTGATGGTAGAGCATGACTTATCATTTGCACACTAAATTTGGTAAAATCCTTAGGGTATATAGAGAATGTTTTTTACCCCAAAAAGAAAATCACCATTGAGGCTTATGATGACAAAGAAATATCCTCCAAGGGCACGGTTATTCTTCCAATCAAGGTAGGTCTAGTTGTAAAAGAAACTATTTGTTAAGCCTTGGACTAAAAATTAACTTACAATATCCTATTAGGAAGGTCATGGATCCATGACATGCAAGTTGTCCCTTCCACTTACCATCAATGTATCAAATTCCCATACATGGGTTAGAAGGTGACCATACCTGGGTATCAAAACCTTGCCCAATATTGTACCTCATGTGTTCCTTATAATAGAGAGGAAATTAGAACAATGATGGATGACATCAACCATTCCACATCAACAGATACTTCATGTTCCACTAGCCAAGATAATGACCACTTATCTGCATCAACTAATACTAAAAAGAAAGTTGGTTGTTCAATCTCTTCCCTTTCTTCACCATCATCATCAAAGGACCCCAAACACTCACATTATGAAGAAATGGATAGGCTAATGAAAGAGTTTGATAGGAAGTGAAAACTACAATGAAAAGGGGTAGGTGAGTACTCAGTCTCATTATTTGATCCCCCACTTTCTCCAAGATCTCATGAAAAATCACCATCCACCATTAGGCCATACCATGCACATTTTGTCAAAGTAAGTGGTATACCTTCGAGCTGCATAGAAGAAATCAATAAACAAAATATTGACATATCCCCTCACCTATATGGAAAAGGTTTTGATTTTAAAAAAATGGGATATATGAGAGATGGCCCTTTAGGGAAAGGGAAAGGCATCGTCGAACCCCTAGTAGCACAATTCTAGACTAATAGATCCAAAATACTGGAGTATAGGGAACAAGATGATGCATAGATCACTCCTAAGTCTCATCCCAAATATAATTATTCCTCCTCTTCCACCTTGGTATGGGTGCTAAATGAATGGGATGGTAATAACCAAAAAGAAGCTGACATTAAAAATATGAATCGATCCTTCCTAGATTCACATCACACAATAGAACCACCCATAGATACCTCTAATAACAAAGATAGTGATGATTCCACCAAGTGGGAATTTAAATCCTTATCAAAAGAGTCCATTCATGACAAAGAATGTGATGTTGTTCATAGTCCTACATCCAATTATTTCATTGCACAAGGATCACCCTCTTATCCAAACTTTACTTCACCAAGAGCCAACAAACCTCAGAATAACTTAGAGGTCGATATAGAATAGACATGTCTCATCACATTATATGAGGATGATGAACCTATTAAAAGGTTTCAATTTCAAACACTATTTTGAGATTTCTTTCTAGTAGAAGTCAAGGATGACTACTATGAGCCACTTGCCAACTCTACTTTTCCTCACACTTTAGAGGAAGCACATGTTATAGACCTAACTGATATAACCTATGAACCATCAAATGAGGTCATTTCTTTAAACCCTATTGAATCATATCCATATTACAAACCACTCTCCTTTGCCCATCCTAAACTCATTAGCTAGGATACAAACGAGCCTCACAATATTCCTAATTTTGACACTAACCACAATGTCTTCGTCTACCTTAACATGGTTGATCCATCTCATTCATAAAGAATAGGAGAAATGCACATAGATGAATATAATATCAATCATCTCTATGATACCAGAATAGGCTGAGCACATCATAGTCTCAATGACCAACATTAGGTTGTAGCTAATCTTGAAAAAAAAATTTAAAAATAGAAATGACACATCCACAGGTGAAAACTCAACTATGGCACCCATAAATGAGATGATTGATACATTATCCAAACACTCAAATAAAATATTGTCTTTCCTAATTAAACCTATTGGAAAACTCAAGATTGGAATAAAACAAGAACCAAAGATCATCCATTTGGCATAGTCTTTAAATATAGAAGAACAAAGCATATTCATTCATTTCTTCAAAGAGAGGAAAATAAACTTTGCATGGTCTTACATTAACATGCTAGGGTTAGACCCAAATCTAATCTTTCATCACCTCAACATTTCTCTAGAGGCTAAGTCAATTAAGAAAAAGCTGAGGAAAATGCATCCCCACATAGCCCTACTAGTCAAAAAAGAATTAGAGAAATTGCTCAGCAGCAACTTCATCCAGCCCTTAGTATATGTCATGGATATCAAACATTGTGCCTCTATCAAAGAAATATGGTAGCATATGCATCTATATTGATTTATAGGATGTAAATAAAGCATGTCCCGAAGACAATTTCCCCCTTCCCAGCATTGACACAATTGTATATTTGACAGTGGGTCACTCCATATTCTCACTCATGGATGAATTTTTAGGGTATAATTAGATTAGGATAGTGCCAGAGGACCAATACAAATAATTCTTTACATGTGCATGGGGCACATTTTGATGGAATGTAATGCCTTTTGGGCTAAAGAATGAAAGAACCACCTATCAATGGGTCATGACCACTATCTTTCATGACATGATGCACATTTTTATGAAAGATTATGTTGATGATATCCTTGACAAATCTCATACCCAAGAAGAACATCTTCCCATCTTGGACAAGATTTTTAACCACCTAGAGGCATTCAAAGTTAAGCTCAATCTAAAACAATGTGCTCTTTGTGTGAAATCAGGAAAATGCCTAGGGTACATAGTTTCAGCCAAAGGGAGTGAACTTGATCCTAAAAAGATACAATCTATAGTTAACATGCAACCTTTGAAGAACCTAAGTCAGCTATGTTCTCTTCAAGGAAGACTTCAATTAGTTCGTCATTTCATTTCCTAGTTAGTAGAAAAGTGTGTGGCTTTCACCCACCTACTCCATAAGGACATAATTTTTAAATCGTATGATCAATGTCAAATGGCCTTTGATTTACTCAAAAATTACTTGATGAATCCACCTGTATTGGTACCTCCAATATTACACAAACCATTATTGTTATATATTTCCCTAAAAAATAAATCAATTGGAGCCATCTTAGCACAAGAAAATGATCAGGGAAAAGAAAGGGTCATTTATTACATCAGTCATAGCTTGGTCAACTATGAGCTCAATTACACCTTTATTGAAAAGGCTTATTTAGCTATAGTTTTTGCTTCCCAAAAGCTACGCCATTAGCTTTTGACACATAAGGTTAAGCTCATCACCAATATTGATCCCCTCAAATATCTTCTCACCAAGATAGTGTTAACAGGGAGATTGGCCAAGTGGGTAATGATCCCAAGTGAGTTTGATATTGAATATGTCGATAGGAAAGCAATAAAAGGATAGGCAATTTTTGACCAATTGGAAAATATGCCCATAGAGAGCTCAAATCCTATCTTAGCTGATTTTCTAAATATGCACATTCTTCAAATAGAGCTAGCCACTTGGAAGTTCTATTTTGATGGATATCTTGTAAGAAGTCCATGCACAAATCTATGATTTGCACTCTAGTGGGTTTACACTAGCAAAGAAAATTCTTAGGATTGGTTATTTTTGTCCAACTATAAAAAAGGATTCTATTGACTATGTTAAAACTTGGAAAAAGTGTCAAATCCATGGTAACCTTATTGATGCACCATCCCAAGAGCTAAACCCTTTGGCCACACCATGGCCATTTTATTAGTGGGACTTTGATTTGATTGGAGCCATCCACCCACCTTATTTCTGTGGACATAAATGGATTATCACTGCATAGAATATTTCACCAAGTGGGTTGAAATGATGGCACTTGTAAACTCTATAGGAAAACAAATCTCTTCCTTCATTCTAAACCATATCATTTACTGGTTTGACATACCTCATGCCATTCTATGAGACAATGCCTTGTACTTTAAAAATCAAATAATTGATAAATTGTGTGAGAAATTCTAGATTATACACCATTCCTCATCAATTTATTATCCCCAATGTAATGGCCAAGTAGAGGCCGCCAACAAGACCATTATCAACATTCTTAAAAGAATCATCAATGACATTGATAGAGATTGGCATTTGCAACTGAATCTTGCCCTTTGGGCCTATAAGATGAGTGTTAGGACACCTATAGGCACAACACCCTTCTCCTTGGTTTATGGTTGTAAAGTCATTCTTCCTTTAGAGGTTGAGATCCCATCCTTGAGAGTTACTCTTTGTGACATCCTATTAGATAAGGACTACAAAGTAGCCCATCTAGAGCAACTACAACTATTAGAAGAACATTAGTGTGTAGTGCATGAGCACCTCAAAGTATATCAGAATAGGCTATCAAGACATTACAACAAAAAGGTAAGACCCCATGTTTTTTAGATTGGTGATGCAAGAGAATCCAAAGATATAAGGGCAATCCTGTGTCACCCAAAAAAAATGTACTTAGACTTAGTTTTTGTTTTATGTGTTTTTATTTTTGGATACCCATTTGGGTCAAATAAAGGTTCCAACTCTCATAGTTCCACTATCAGTGTGCTAGAAAATCCCAAAAAAATAGGAGCATGTAATTGGGCCATCATTTTGGTGAACTAAGAGGTGTAAATTGGCTAGATGAATGTAATTGTAATTTAGGGCATTCCAAAAAAAGAATCAGGTCAAAAGGCCCCACGATTTGAAAGTTATTGCGGTTTTTCGGGTTTTGGAGACCTCCTAAGAATGCTTCAAAGTCAGGTTAGGGGCATTAAATGACCTCAAAAAGGGCCAAAAAATGGCGGATGACTGAAGCTAGTCCATGGGGCTATAGAGCACTTCAAGAGCTTTTCAAAAATGTAAACGGTTCGTCAATCGGAGCTACGGTTCAAAAGTTATGCCTCTAGAAGTTTGGTTACCATTTTTGGATTCTTCTAGATTTGCACCGACTTCTAATGCAGCTTCTGGAACCTTCTATTTGGTTGGTGAATGCCTACTAGCACTTTCTAGAATGTACTCCTAGTCCTTAACCCTTCAGGTTCTATTTAAGGAGATTTATGACATTGTAAAAGGTAGTTGGGAGTGGAGTTTGAGAGGAGGTACTGAAAGGAGAAATTATCTCCAGATTTATGCTATTGTAAGCCCTTAGGGCATGTTTTGAAGTTTATTTTCTCTGTACTGTTTGTACTAGCTTATTTTCTCAGTTAATAGAATTTTCCAGTTTTTTTTTTGTGTCCATTCTGTTCTTGGGTCATGTCCCCATCAAGTGGTATCAAAGTCAGTTTTCCTGAGTGTGTAGACAGAGCGCCGACTGTGAGGCAATTTGCACTAGGACTGTGTGGTTGTGGGTTTGAGTTAGAAGATGCCTCCATGGAGAGAGCATGGTAGAAGGGCTAGAGCTATTAATCCTGAGGAGGTTAGAGCCCTCCAAAGGTAGGTACAAGCATTGCAAGAGGAGCTTTGTAGAGGAGCAAATGTTGCCGTAGGTGACGACAGTGAGGATGACAATGAAGAAGAAGTAATGGAACCAAAAGGGGAATTTGATGGGGAAGTTTTGAATCATGCAGAGGAAAGGCTTTTTAGGGCAATTACTAAGTTTGGGAAAAGACCCACAATTGAAGTGGGTGTATTTTCAGGAAATCTGAAACCAGATGAGTTGATCGATTGGATCAATGAACTAGAAGAATACTTTGAGTATGAGGATATCAGGGACCCAGATAGGGTTAAGTTTGCAAAGACCAAACTGAAAGGCCATGCCAAAATCTGGTGGCAAGAGGTTCAATTGGAAAGAAACAAAAGAGGAAAGGAGAAGATCACAAGATGGGATTGCATGGTGGACAAATTGAAGAAGCAGTTCATTCTTGTGGACTACAAGCTTGATTTTTTTAAGAAGATGCATGGGTTAAAGCAAGCAGGAAGATCATTCCAAGAATATACAGAGGAATTTTATAGACTCTTGATTAGAGCGGGGCATGCAGAAGAAAATAAGGAGAAGGTTGCTCGTTATATTAGTGGGTTGTGACCTAGCATCCAAGAGGAATTAAGTCTAGTAAGAATGACCAGCGTTGAAGAGGCATACCAGTTTTCCTTACGAGTTGAAGAGAAGTTGAATGAAAGGTTTGAAGGAAGAAAAAGAGGGCATGGTCAAGGAGGAAGGGGAAGCGGTAGATCATCTAGAGGCCGCAATGAAACCCAAAAGAAAAATGAAGATGTGGGTAGTAGCAAGAACCAGAGGAATGAGGGTTTCAACCACTCCCATGATCAAGACTTTGGAAATCAGAGAGGAAGAGGTAGACGACATGGACAAGGAAGAGGAGGCTTCTGTGGTACCTATTTCCATTACAATGAAGAAGGTCATCGTGCCTTTGAATGCCCTCAATGACAAGGAAGGACAGATAGGAGAGCTAAGGGCCAAGCTAGGGTTGCTTATTGGATGAGGATGCACAATCATCACATTCAAAGGATGCAAAAAGAGGAGAGACCTTGGTAAATGAAAGAGTCCTACTAAGTGGTGAGAAATTAAACCAGGACAATGGAGGAGTTTGTTTCATACCAGATACAAGTGTGAGGATAAATGTTGTGACGTGATCATTGATGGTGGTAGCACTGATAAATTGGTATCAGAAGAGATTGTCTCTAAGCTGAAGCTCAAGAGGAAGAAACATCCCCAGCCCTATCGGATTGCTTGGGTAAAAGATGATCATAAGGTCTTGGTAAGTGAACAATGTTTAGTGAAATTCAAAATTGGGAGTTACCATGATGAAGTTCTTTGTGATGTTATTTTGATGGATGTTTGCCATCTATTGTTGGGTAGACCATGGCAGTTTGATAGACATGCAGTACATGATGGACATTCAAACACATACTGTCTGACAAAGGATGGAGTTTGCCACAAATTGAAGCCCATGAAAAAGGAAGGTGAAAAGGTATGTAGCAGTGCTAGGATTCGTCTTGTTGATGAAAGGAAGTTTTTAGATGGCATGAAACATCAGCATATGTGCTATGCTTTGATTCCTAGGAAAGATAAAGAAGGTAGTAGTGAAATACTAGTTGAAGTTTCAGATTTACTAGGGGAGTTTGGAGATATTATCTCTGATAATGATCCTGATGGATTGCCACCAGTAAGGCAAATCAGTCATCAGATAGATCTGATTCCAGGAGCTAGTTTGCCTAACAAGGCTGCTAACAGGATGACTCCTACAGAAACAGAGGAGCTAAATAGACAGGTTTAGGAGTGGTTGAGGAAGGGCTTGATTCAAGAGAGCCTGAGTCCATGTGCAGTACCTACAATACTCACACCAAAGAAGCATGGAGAGTGAAGGATGTGTACAGATTCTTGAGCTATAAATAGGATCACCATCAAGTATCGGTTTCCTTTGCCAAGGATGGATGATATTATGGACTGCTTGAGTGGAGCTCAGTACTTCACAAAGATAGATCTCAAGAGTGGCTATCATCAAATATAGATTCAAGAAGGAGATGAGTGGAAAATAGCCTTCAAGACCAAGGAAGGTCTTTATGAGTGGTTAGTCATGCCCTTTGGATTGACGAACGCCCCAAGCACCTTCATGCGGCTCATGAATGAGGTACTTAAGAAGTTCTTGGGAAATTTTGTTATTGTCTATTTTGATGATATTTAAATTTTTAGCAAGACTTTGGAAGAACATTTACTGCGTGTCCTTGAAAGGCTAAGGGAAGAGAAATTGTTAATTAATCTGAAGAAGTGTAACTTTTCAAAAAGGGAGTTAGTCTATTTGGGGTTTGTTATATCACATGAAGGTCTCAAAATGGATCCAGAGAAGGTAAAAGCCATCTTGGAATGGCCTACTCCAAGTTCTGCTACTAAGGTAAGATCATTTCATGGCCTGGTTAGTTTTTACAGGAAGTTTATTAAGAATTTTAGTGGCATATGTGCACACCTAACTGATACAATAAGAGGGGATAGAAAAGAGTTGAAATGGACTGTAGCAACTTCGAGTAGTTTTGAATTGCTGAAGAAGAAGGTGACAAAACAGCCTGTGTTGGCACTTCCAAATTTTAGAAAGGTTTTCCAGGTCAATTGTGATGCCAGTGGCAGCGCTATTGGGGCTGTATTAAGCCAAGAAGGTAAGCCTATTGCATATTTTAGTGAAAAATTGAATGATGCAAAGAAGAAGTATTCTGTTTATGATCAAGACTTCTATGCAATAGTTCACGCCTTAAAGAAATGGAGGCATTATTTATTGCCAAAGGAATTTGTTTTGTATACTGATCATCAGGCATTACAGTACCTAAATAGCCAAGGTAAATTGAATCAGAGGCATATGAAGTGGGTAGAGTTCTTGCAGAGCTATACATTTGTGTTGAAGCATAGAAGTGGAAAATCTAACAGGGTAGCAGATGCACTAAGTAGGAGACAGTTTTTGCTTACAGTAATGCAGGTTGAAGTAGTTGGGTTTGATGAACTCAAGAATTTGTACCCCAATGATCCTGATTTTGCTAAAGCATGGAAAGATTGTAAAGAACCTGTTGCTGTAGATAGAACCAAGTGGTTAGACTATTTGATTCAGGATGGCATGTTGTTTAAAGGTAGTCAATTGTGCATTCCACGGAGTTCCATGAGGGAAAATCTAATTAAGCAGAAACATAGTGGAGGGATGGCAAGACATTTTGGTCAAGATAAGACCATTTCCATTCTTAGAGAACATTATTTTTGGCCTCAAAATTCACAAGATGTGAAGAAGTTTGTACAGAGTTGCCAAGTTTGTCAAGTTGCCAAGGGGTTTAGTCACAATACTGGCCTATATCAGCCATTGCATGTTCCATCAAGGCCATGGGAGGACATAAGTATGGATTTTGTTCTTGGATTGCCAAGGACGCAAAGGGGTAATGACTCAGTATTCGTGGTGGTTGATAGGTTCTCCAAAATGGCACATTTCATTCCATGCCACAAAACTCATGATGTTGTCCATATTGCAAACTTGTTCTTTAGAGAGGTGGTAAGACTACATGGTCTTCCAAGGAGTATAGTTTCTGACAGAGATACTAAATTTGTGCGGTATTTCTGGAGGACATTGTGGAAAAAGTTGAGAATAGACTTAAAATTCAGTTCCACACATCACCCACAGACTGACGGCCAAACAGAAGTGGCAAACAGAAGTCTGGGCAATTTTCTGAGATGTTTAGTTGGGGATAAGCCCAAGGGATGGGATTTGATTCTACTACAAGCAGAGTTTGCTTACAATAACTCTATAAATAGGAGTACTAGAAAATCACCATTCCAAATTGTATATGGGAATAGCCCAAGGACTGCACAAAAATTGAGGAAGATAGAGCAAGGGGAGAGGACAAGTGCTAAAGCTAAGGAATTTGTTGAACATATCAAGCATCTACATGAGGAGGTTCAAGCACACATTACCAAGATGAATCAAGAGTATAAAGCTAGGGCTGATCAAAGGAGAAGAAATAAGGAATTCCAAGTAGGGGATCTAGTCATGGTGCACTTACGAAAAGAAAGATTTCCAGCCGGTACTTACAACAAGCTGAAAATAAAGAAATTTGGCCCTTGCAAAATTTTGAAGAAACATGACTCAGGAAATGCATATGAAGTGGAGCTGCCAGAGGGTATTCACATTTCTCCCATTTTCAACATTGCAGATTTAACAGAGTATCATGATGATGGTGCAGATGAGGAGCTAGTGTTAGAGCCATGTCCACTTCCTGCTTCTAAGAAGGAGGAGATAGAAGAAATTCCTAATCATCATGTGGGTAGGATTACCAGAAACAGGCAGTATGAAGAGTATTTGGTCAAATGGAAAGGACGACTGATCGAGGACTCAACTTGGATTTCAGCAGCTGAGGTTTCCAATTTGGGATTTCCTCTACCATTCATAAAGTGACAAGGTCACTTTTCAATCTACCCTGGGTGTCTGATGCAGGAGCATCTAGAGGTATAAGGGCAATCCTATGTCACCCAAAAAAATGTACTTAGACTTAGTTTTTGTTTCATGTGTTTTTATTTTTGGATACCCATTTGGGTCAAATAAAGGTTCCAACTCTCACAGTTCCACTATCAGTGTGCTAGAAAATCCTTAAAAAATAGGAGTATGTAATTGGGCCATCATTTTGGTGAACTAGGAGGTGTAAATTGGCTAGATGAATGTAATTGTAATTTAGAGCATTCCAGAAAAAGAATCAGGTCAAAAGGCCCCATGGTTTGAAAGTTATTGCAGTTTTTCAAGTTCTGGAGACCTCCTAAGAATGCCTCAAAGTCAGGTTAGGGGCATTAAATGACCTCAAAAAGGGCCAAAAAATGGGGGACAAGAAAAGCTAGTCCATAGGGCTATAGAGTGCTTTGAGAGCTTTCCAAAAATGTAAATGGTTCGTTAATCAAAGCTATGGTTCAAAAGTTATGCCTCCCAAAAGTTCGATTACCTTTTCTAGATTCTTCTAGATTTGCACCGACTTCTAACGCAGCTTCTAGAACCTTCTATTTGGTCAGTGGATGCCTAATAGCACTTTCTAGAATGTACTCCTAGTCCTTAACCCTTTGAAGTCTATTTACAAAGATATATGGCATTGTAAAAGGCAGTTCAGAGTGGAGTTTGAGAGGAGGTACTAAAAGGAGAAATTATCTCCAAATTTATGCTATTGTAAGCCCTTAGGGCATGTTTTGAAGTTTATTTTCTCTGTACTTTTTGTACTAGCTTATTTTCTCAGTTAATAGAATTTCCCCCTTTTCTGTTGTGTCCATTATGTTCTTGGGTTGTGTCCCCATCAATTGGTGACCTAGTCTTCTAAGAAAATCCTAAGAGTCAAGCTACTAGGGAAAAGAAAGGAAAATGGGAGGCCAATTGGATTGGTCCTTACATCATCACAAAATCTTTTGGGTGGTACTTATGGACTTTTTGATTGTGATGGAGAACACCTAGCAAAGCCCATCAACAACCTCCATCTCAAAAGGTTTTATGTCTAAAGCTTTGAGGAAACATCTCATCACTGAAAATGCCAAAAGAAAAAATTAAATTAAATTTTTAAAAAAAAAAAAATTGGTACAAAAGAGAAGAGAAATACCACCATTTGTTTAAAAGAAGTGAGAGATAGCACCTTTGGACTTCCCTAAACAACACAAGTCCTTCAATGTAGAAAGACAATCAAGTCAAGACTCAAGCAACTCTCTCAGAGACAAATTTTTCTTATTTGTGGCTTACCTAGCACAATTGAGTCAATTTCACACATACCCAATTGAGAAACACTTATGGGCTACAGTTCAGTGGTTTCTTGGCATTAGACATAGTTCATAGTAGTAGAGACAGTCAACATAATATCAATGAAGGGAAGAACAACAAATTAGGAGAAACATGGAGTTGGATTATGTATTGAGATACCACAAACATGAATTGCAAGAATCTCAGTGCACATCTCAGCTATCTACCATGACCAATAATTCCCAATATCCATTTTATCCTTCATTCAATCCATTTGAATTCCCAATGTTCCTTTTACATCTCTTGTCTCTAGTATAGCTCCTTGAGCCCACTCTTAGCCCATTTTGCTAACTTTTGGTCTCCTTAACTCTTTAGGTGCCTCCACACGGTCCTGGTTATCTCCATATTCCAACAGATCTCACGAACATCCTTGTTCCACTCCCACCAATTTAAAAATTGTTAAAAATTGTCAAAAACATTCAAAAGTGATCGAAAATTGTCAAAAACATTCAAAAATTGTCAAAAATGCTAAAAAATAGTAAAAAATATCCAAAATTATCAAAAAAATTCAAAAATTCAAAAATTGTCCAAAATCACCAAAAATATTTTTAAATGGGTAAAAATTGCCAAAAATAGTCAAAAATCATGAAAAATTAACAACAACCCACTTCAACTCAAATAAGCTATTTAATTATGCATAAATTATTGATGTATTTTTCAAAAAGATGATCCATTGATTTCATGTAGAACTAGTGTCTATCTATAATTGTTGCTTCTTCAAGACAAGTTTGCATACCTTGACCGATTTTATATGAAATCAATCATGAGGCCACTATCTTGAAAAATATTTTTAATATTTTATGGCATGTTTTATGGCTCTATTGTCTCTGATGAAACAAAAAAGAGTGCCTGAAAGGCATTAAGAAGCAATGTAATTATAACTTGAAACATCTTGTTGGATTTTGGAAAATCTAGTACAATGCAAGAGGCACTAGTAGAGTCCCCTTTTCTTTCCTCCTATCAAGAACAACAATTCCTGATGGATTATTAGTCTTATTTATGTTGCAGTGGCCATGATTGATCTAGATCCCTTCAAAAAAAATATCAATGCTCTCCTGAAAGGCCCAGATATCCATTGAACTCTTTCATCATCCCCTAATAGGGGGCACAAAAATAAGTAAGTGTAAGGTTGAGAGATCGCAATGATCTTCTTGCCTTTTTTAGGGTCCCCAAGCACCTTTTTAAGCCCAAGCACCCTTTTGAAGGCCCTACTTTACTTTTTTTTTAAGGTCCCTCAAGCACCTTTTTTAGGCCCTCAAATGCCTTTTTTAGGCTAGAATGCCTTTTTCAATGCCATGTTTTGCCTTTTTGGCCCTCCCTCAAATGGCTATTTAAGCCCCCAAAGTGCCTTTTCCAACGCAAATGCCTTTTTCAAGGTCCTATTTTTCCTTTTTAGGTCCCCAAAGTGACTTCTTAGGCCCTCAAGTGCCTTTTTCAAGCCACAAACGACTTATTAAAAGATGAAATGTCCTTCTTGGACCCCCAAGTGCCTTTTCCAAGGCCCTTCTTGGGTCTCTTTTGGCCATCAAAGCCTCCCATAGGTCCAAAATTCCTTTTCATAGGCCTCATGAGTATCTATCTTAGCACACACCTAGAGAAAAATCCTAACTTTGGTCTTAAGCTTGGCTGTAAAGGCTATCAATATACACAAATTTATGCATTATAATTCATGATTTAGAACTTCCTACTTAAACACCACAACTCTCCAAATGTTGCACAAGTTTGTATTAATCTTTCATTGAGAGCCCACATTGACATTCAAATCTCCACATATAAGTAAAGGTCTTTCTTCCTCTACAAATCTTATTGTTCCCACTTTTATGGACATTGACATCTTTCCAAATATTTGTAAAAATCCAAAAAAATTCAAATATTTACAAAATATTCCAGAAACATCCACATATTCCTTAAAATCCCAAAAACATTTGTATATACTCCTAAAAATTTTCAAAAACATCCAAAAACATTTAAAATTTTTCAAAAATAGGCACGACATTGTTTGTCTGACACATTAACATCAACACTAGTCATCCTTTTGATTATCACAAAAACAAACACACTTTTATTCTATTATGATGGTAACAACAATATTACATTCAAATCAAATCTAGTAGATCATTAGTTCTACCTTCCCTAGGGGAGGTGGCTAGATAGGGTGTCCAATCAAGGGTGTTTCTCCAGACCCAACTCCAGAAGAAGAAGCCCTTGGTGTTAATCCTCTATGTACCCACACAACACTCATGGGAATAAAAAATCTACCACTATGTAATTGCTCATTCAGCATCTATGTAAATTACCTATCAAAAAACTAAGTCTCCCATCAGTTCTCATTAGGGAACACTTGATCATAAAGTCCCATAGAATAGATGGCTTCCTGGTGTACTTTTGCATTCTATTGTATATGCACAAACATATTCTCCACTAGCTTGTTTATTCCTAGTATAGTAATCACTCATTGGACCACATCTCTCTCCTACTATGTTTGATCAGTCATCATTAACCAAATCTCCACATCAGCCCTTGTCTCACACAACTATTGTTGTAACTATCTCACCTTTGACTCACTCAATGCTAACTACTCCTATAGCTACAATGATAGGGTGTTTGATTTTGCAATTTCCTCCCTAAATGACTCATACTATGATTGTAGTAATATCAACCCATTTTGCACACTCTCCAAACCCACTTGCACAATCTTTAGGGATTCCTAAAAACCTCTAAGCTCATGACTACTTTGCCCGCATCCCTGTGTCATTTCCCTCTACTCATAATTGCTCCACCTATAGTTCCACTTCTAATGATTGTACCCACACCCATTCCATATTCACCACCACTTGGAGTCGTCATGAGTTTTTTTGCACTCCATCTTCCTGCACCTTCTCTATCAACCCCAGAAAAAAGGTGACTTCTTGTTCCACATTTTTCACCTAGACTCTCTCAGTGGTCAACATTTTCCATAATTATTCCATGTCACTTGATGTTTGACCTTCAGCCCCCACCTCTAGTGGTGGATACTTTGCACTCACACTACTAGTTTTTTCTTTCATTAACCCTTGCCCCAAAATTTTGACTAGTCAATTGATGTGCTCCACTCATCATCTCACCACACTAATGTCGTCCACCTCTCTTTGAGATTTTCCCATATATTTTTCAAGAGATCCCATCACCCCTCCCTCCATCGTTGCTTCTAACATACTCTTCACCACTTTGGGTGGACTATTCTTCACCTACATCTTCAGTTCCTCATCCAATACCACCTGCAACAATTGTTGCACTGCACTCCTAGAAAACATCATTAATGTTGACAAGGATGTTTCTTCTACCCTCACCCCTACATCCTCAAGTTATTTTGGTGCAAGTCCTACATGACTTGATTTGCCTTGCTCATGAACTAGTACTTGAAGTTCAAACTAATACATTAGTTTCCAATAAGTTCATTGACTGCATTTTTCTCTCTGTCCTGGCCTCCCTCATCCACCCTAGCTAACATCACCCGCTTGTTGCGACTAATCTAGTGAGCCTGACATATTTTTGTTGGAGTTCAGGAAAGCCAACTTTGAAGATGTCCAAGATCACCTACATGTGAGAACCTATCAAAGAGAAGCAAAGAAGAGGAAGAGCATGGAGCAAGGGTAAAACCCTAAATGGACATGAGAGAAAATATGTGCAAACATAAGAAGAAAATGTATTTACAATATGAAAAATGCCTTATGATATACAATGAGAGAGAGGTCGCTTATAGAGACCTCAAGGAATCTTGTAGAACAAGCTAGAAGCTGGTAGAAGATAAGGATGACAACTCAGCACATATCCACAAAAGGTGGAACATGCTAGAAGGGAACAAACTCCCATGTTATCAATAACTAACCACTACATGCATTAAATACAAAATATTAAATAAATGCATTTACCTAAGTAAGCTTAAGTAAATAGAATAAATAATTAACAATTAATTAATTATTTACTCTAACAATTTTTACTTCCACACTTCCTTAGACTTCTTAATAAACCCAATGGCCATGTTATACTCTTCACCATGCTTCATTTCATCTGCATGTTATCCACCTATTTACGGTCATAGTTTGCTATGACTCATACTTTTCTAGCCTTGCTATGTGTCTACTCTCTCCATCCCACTATACTATTACCAAGTACACTCATCCTTTGGCTCAAACAATTAAACACCCAAATCTCCACTAACACATATCATTCACCACAATCATATGACCCCACTATTGAATCAATGCTAACACATCCCATGACTTGTTATCACACTTGTACAACAATTGCTTCTAGGAAGAATTGAACAAACTTGACACTATTGTACACAACTGTCAACACTCTTGGTCTGTAATTAATGGTTTTTCTATCGTTATGAGTTTCTAGTACCTAGATGATGTACTTGACTAAAGTACCAAGATGATGTCATGATATTTTATTTGCCTTTGGCTTTTGACTATTTCTCTCCAATGATCCATTGATTTTATGCATCATTAGTGTCCACTTATAAGTGTCTCCTATCATTTGGAAGGCCATGTGTAATGATATCTTAGGTGAGGTTCTTTATTTGGCATGTGGTTGTTTAAGTGCTTATTTTTATTTACTACGGATATAACTTTTTCTTTCAGTGGTTGTCATATTTTTCATGTACATTTTCTATGTTTGGTAGTACTTCTCAACATTATACAATATTCATATCACCATAATTGAGCTAGTGGTGGTTGTACTTGGTCACTTTTTATTAAATGCTCTATGATGATAGTTAATTTGCATTGCTTTATAAAAAAGTGATAGTTTTTTGCATTCATTTAGTTTTCATTTTCATCTTGGGTAACTTAAAAACACATGGTCAACACATAAATCAGGATAACACACACATGTCTAAACAACAACGTTCAACAAAATGGTTAAAATAATTAGAGGAAGGCTATCAAACACCAGGACACAAAATAACATATTTGTGCATGGTTAACACTCAACTATTGTGGACTTTGTATCATCACAATGCTATAACCTTGCATCACATTTCATTCTTGTGTATCATCTATTCCACCTATTGCATTATATGGCTTTTGAATCTCAAACAGTCATGGTCACTAATTGTTGGGTGATGTGACGCGCTCCCCTTCCCACGGGTGGTTAATTATGTGGTGTTCCATGTTCACTAACAGCCATGGCTTTTGGTGCAATGGCAAATGGGCCCTACAAGTGGTACCAAATCTTGATCAACTTTTGATCCTAGTTGTTGGGTAGGGTTTTTTGAGCTACTCTCAAGTTGAGTGGGAGTCTTATGTAGAGCATCCTGAATCTTATTTGCAGATTCAGATGGCAAGTTCATCATATGGAAGAATGGAGGTGGAGAAATTTAATAGCACTAATTTTGAGTTGTGGAAACTCAAGATGGATGACATGTTGGAAGATTGTGACCTATGGGAAGCAACTACAAGTGCTACAAGACCAGCAACTGTAGCTCAAGTAGATTGGGATATCAAAGATTGTAAAGCTAAGGGTCTCATAAAACTCTATTTAATCGATGCAGTTCTTCTGAATGTTCTAGATGAGAAAAACACATATAGTTTATGGGAGAGACTTGGGGCCATGTATCAGGCAAAATCTTTGGTGAAAAAGTTGTTCCTAAGGAAGAAGTTGTACTCTCTGAGAATGGAGGAAGGTGGATCCTTAACGGATCATTTAAATGCATTTAATTTGTTGGCTGCATAGTTGACATCAGCTAGTGTCAAGTTAGAGGAGGAGGATCATTGCTACACACTTTTTTGTTCTTTATCGGATTCATGGGACCATCTTGTGATGGCTCTCAGAAGCACATTAGTCACCTTCAAAATGGATGATGTGGTGTCTTCACTGCTATTAGAGGAGATGCAAAGAAAGGCTTCTATTTTGGAAAAAGAAACCCTTGCTGTTTGTGGAAGATCCATAAAAAAAGGGAAGAAAATTCTTTTAGGGTTCCTATTTTCTCAGAGAATGGTAAAACCCTAATACGGTTTATCTTTGGGAGTAGCCCTAAAGTGAAGTGCATGTTATGAGCATTTTTAGGGTTACAAAGAGATGTGATTTGAGAGAGTGTGTTGTTGGTACTATGAGTTGCTATTGGAGTCTTTTGTTGTCACTGTTGAGCTTGCACTGCAAGTGTATTGTAACCTTTTTTTGAAGATAATACATTGTGCAGGTTCTAAAGGGGTGGGATTGTTTTATCAAAAGATTTTTCCCCACCGGAAAATCTTTGTGTTATGTGTTCTTTTCTCTATCTATTTTTCGTATGCATGGTTGGCTGCAATATTGTTGTTTACATGATATTGAATCTATAAGTGTAGAAGATTTTAATAGGATTTGCATCATACTTTCCTTATGAGATTAGTGTAGGAAGCTATTTCCACACCTGAGTTTCCTTACACTAATTTCCCCTATTTCCACCTCATCTTACATTGTGTGAATTTTGAATCTCAAATAATTTTGGGTCACTATCCATAACACCATTCATCATATTTCATGCATTCATTATTTGGATGCTTCTTACTTGAGTCTCACATTTTATTTGTGACTTTTGAATCTCAAAGGTCAAGTCCCACTCCTTCACATATTTTCATCTCTAGCACAATCATTTCTATCCATTTTTCACTTTCATTCACATCATTTTCCCTCTTCTATTTTTATCTCATTATTATCATCTCATTTTCACATCTCCTTCACTCCATTTCATTTCATTTCATTTAATCACACATCATTTCATCACATCACATTTCATTTAATCACATGTTATTTCATCACATCACATTCCATTTTTCATTTCATCCATTACATTTCCTTTTTGTCACATATGATTATTTTACATTTCAAGTCATCACATTTCATTTTTTTTTCATTTCATTTAATCACATCGCATCACATTTAATTACATCTCATTTTACCACGTTCATTTCATTTCATTACACTTCATTTACACCTAGTTCATTACATTCGTACCATTATATTAGCTTTTCATTCATGCATCTTGTTACTTAACATTTCCTTCACACATTTCACTCATTCATGCCATTCAACTACTTCATTCGCTATCCATACATAATTATATTCTATATACTATATTAATCATCCATAATGCGTTAATATCTACAACTATCATATCAATCAAATCACACCATCACATGCATACATGAGACCATGATATGACTAGTGCACAAGTCTAAAAATCACAAAGCTCAATATCTCATAAATCAAAACATCGAACCATATATTGAAATGACTACATCAACATGAATATAAAATGGATTGCACCAACATATATAACAAAATGATGACATCACATTAACATCAAAAGGTCACAAAGTACATCAGCATGAATATCCAATGGTCCTTATCAATAACAAAACATATGATAAGTACTGCAATGAAAAATGATATACAATCATCCCTGTGTCTCATCACCTACATCATCCATATGTGGTTGATATGAAGGTCCCTACTCACTTGGGGCACTCCTATCCTCTCACAGAGCTTGCTATATCACAACTATAGATAGTGTGCTTGGTATGGCGATAGGCACCTAACTAGTCATAGCCCCATCTATACTCGGTGGTGGTGGCCTCTGTCATCATAGCTATAAAAGCCTAGAGCATACTTGTCAACTCATGCATCCAAGCCTCCATGGAACTCATCTGAATCTCCATATCCATAGATCCCTCTAGCCTCTCTGGTAGTGGATGTACATCTAATGGTACCTATTTCTACAAACCCTATAGAACTCTGATAGGAATCTATATCTGTAGCCTCTATCATTGAATAAACTACACATCATCGAGTAACCTAGCCCTGACATGCTCTTTCCTAGCCTGTTCAAAACTACCATCCTATTGACTAGATCTTGCACCACTACCCATACCTCCCCTCATCAGCACTCCACCTCATCCATGGATCCCTCTCTCTGCCAACCTCTGCACTAGACCTCGTGCAATAACCCTCAATGGAGGTAATACTGCTACTCAACCTCTCCATCCATACCTCCCTTGTACTCACACCCCACCTCTGGCTCTACCTTTGGCTCTTCCTTTGGCTTGACACTGACTCCTACCTCTCCCACATCCACTATCACCATCCCCATCCTCTCCTCCACTCGACTGCTCATCAATGCTAGGAATAGGCTTTGCTAGATCTATGTATCTTAGGAATGGATACTCTTTGAACCATCATACATAGTCACCCTCCATCTCTATGTCTGCCTCTCCATCCATCAGTAGCCATACCTGTGGTGTCTCTATCATCTACAAAAATGCCTCTTGGTAGGCCTCATACTCAAAGGTTAACCCCCATACTAGCCTCTCTTACTATACCCAAGCATAATGTGCTAATCCTTATGGCATGCCTTGATGCCACCCAAACTATCTCACAACCCTCCTAAAACAAAATCTCTCTATCACTAAGGGAACCCATCCAAGCAAAAATCATAGACCAAAGAAATGCACTAACTCATCATCATCCTTTACCCATGCCTCTGTAAAACCTATATGGCTACCATACAACCTCATCAAGATCGTCCAACATTTGGTGCCTATACTTTATCTTGACCAATGGGGCTGCATGATAACACTAGAATAAGTATATATGTATGGCATGTCCTATGGTTTTTGTTGCACACAAATCAGCCGAGTGATAGGAAGATACTCCTATGTCCACAATGTTGGCTAACTAATTTAAAAGTTTTGGAAATAACCAAGAAACTAGACCAATACATCTAAGGTTAGAAAATTCCTATGATGGATGCACTTGACTGCAGTCTTGGGCCAACTATAAGGATAAATCCTTCTTCTTCTTCAGGCTCTATTAGACCTAGACGGGTGAACCTTAGATTCTTTATATGGTCCCAGTGTAAAGGCATACAATTGAATCTGAAAAATAGATAAAATCCCTTAATATTCTATGTTTATGCAAGCATCCATGGATGAAATAGCTACTTAATAGAGCACATGGACCTGATAAACTAAGTGAGGGAAAACTCTTTTAATTCTTGAACACAAAGGAAAGATATTTGATTAAGATTTGTATCTTAGCATAACCCAGGTATGCAAAAACACAAAATATGCATCCTTCAAGCTAACTAGTCCCTTATCCATTGAGCAATAACTAAACCTTAACATGCAGATGGATACCTAAATTATACTCATATATTCAAGTACATGATCTATCTATTTGACTTGCAAACAAACATCAATCTTTATAATAACTCTCGTACTTATGATGAAATCCTTCTAGTGTAACCTGCAACCCTACTAGTATAAACAAGTATTTACTTGGCTCTTTGTTCCAACATCAAATCTATTCTAATATACAACCTTAAGGGATTGCAATTGAATTCAAGATCTTGGTTCTCAAACACAAAATATTACAGATAACAGAAGAAGGAGATGAGAATCATAATGAAACTAAGAAAGGTGAAGCTCTTCTATTAATTTCATTGATAGTAATACATCATCTACATATGAAAACTTAGAAAATACACAAAAAAATGACTGTGTAATATAACAATTCTTTAAAAGAGATACAATATATTGTTCATAACTGAAGAACACTAAGAAAATGGTATCACAACTATGAGAAAAATCTCAAGAAATTGGAACTAGACTAGTCTCACAATCCACCTAAAATCTTCAAAGAATTGGAACCCTTACAATAAGTAGAAAAGGAAGATACATAGGAGATAAAATCTGTCTGGGTCTCTAATCTGAATTTGACATGTGTCCCACTAAAAGAGTCTTCAATCTGGAGTTGTTGAAATTGAACTTCCTCATCTACCTACACTTTGAAAACCACAAATGATGCCAAAATATCTGATATATCCCCACTTAAAATATGCAAATATCTCATGAAGGAATATCAATAAATCATCACAATCTGTAGTAAGGTTCCAAAAATCTGATCTCAACATGCCACATTTTCTTTTCCATGAAAATCGACATTGTGCAGTTGCCAAAAAAACCAATTGCTTCAACCACCTCCAAAAACATTCAATTCATCCTTATAATTTCTGGAGAAGTCAAATCAAATGAAAATATTTAAATATGATTGCAATTTCATCTACAACATTAAATGTACACTTCCTCTCTATATAATTCCTACTGTAACTCTCCGAATCATTGGATAAATTTATGTGCCCTGGCTCTGAAACTTCTTTATGCTTTGTTAATTTCCTACAATTCTATAGTTCAAATAATGGCGAGATCGTAGATTATATTCTAGCATTGAAATCACACGAATGAGCTATATACCAAATTAACTTCTAGTAATTGTCACCTCCAAATTGCATCAGAATTTCAAATCTCATTCGTCAATCTCACAGGATCAAATGGCCTTAACTTAAAAAGCAAAAAACTTTGTCCTTAGGAGTGAGGCCACATGTCTCATTACCGCTTACCCACATTGCTTATACTTCTTGCATTTTAAAATAGTAGGTAAGTGCCAATCATTGATCAAGACAAGATCAATGACCATACCAAATTTGAAATGAATAATGCCCAGTCAGCTACACTGACCAATGGGAAAGCACCATGTGAGTCTATGCCTTTTGAAAACCTCCATGCAAGCGGGTCCCATATCACCTCTTGAGTGATTGAATACTTGACCTCATTTTCTCCACATGTCAAGTTGGCGCATTCCTGCATTCCTTAAATTTTTTTCAAGTTCTCAATGCAGGCAATCACCCTTTGTTAATCAGGATTGGATCAATGGTGTGAAACAATTCTGCATTTTATGCTCACATCATCCACTTGGACCAATAAAATAACTCCTCTCAACCCTCATGCTCTGACCCACCTGACTACTACACTAATTGTTAAAAATCCATGTCCACATCATAAGAATTTCCACCTGGGCACATGTGTCATATAGCATGGCATGACTCAACATTTTTCCTCAATCCTTGGCCCCACTGTGACATGTGGTGCAAGGGCGCATACCTGCATTCCTTATTTCTTGAGCAGTTTCTTAATGCGGGCATGTGCCAACCCTCAATCCTTGAAAGATCTATGGTCTAACAAAACTTTAGTTGATTTGGAAAATGAAACACTTTATTTGAATAACTGGCAGTACATATCAGCAATTGTTTTATAGCTTGGCACACCATAGCACACACTGACAATTCTCAGCCCAACCTTGCTATGTGTCACCAAAGAGCATGCCCACATTGTTAAAAAACCTTGCATCTTCTTATTGCAAGAATGTGATGACTGTTGATTTGATCAAGATCAATGGTCACACAAAATCTGTGTTACATAGGACCTTTTCTGAATAAAATAATATAGCCCAATGCAAACAAAAAATGGCTATTAAAGGTTTAAACAATATTTTAATGAAATTATGCTTCCACAAGCCCAACCTTAGGTTAAAATGATATCCCTTAAAAAATCATTTTTATGAAAAACTATTGTGAGGGTTTTTTCAAAACTAGGGTAAAATAAGACATGGCACTAGGGTTTTTGAGAAATTCTCTGAAGACAAACCTTGAGAATTTAATGGAATTTCAAAGACACAGAGACTAGGCTATGAACTAGGGAAATCTAAGGATTTTCAAAATATAAGGAACAAAACCCTATTTTTCAAGACTTTCAGATTCAAATGATTTTTCACTAAATTTTTCCATAATTTATGCATTTTGAAAAATTAGACCAACAGTGGCTCTGTCTAGGGATGATAGACTACCTAAGTCTATGCAAAAAATCAAAATTTTTGGGAGAGCAGCCACATACTTGGTGCAGGGAAATGACAACTGCTTCAGAGAGCACAAAGCAACACATAAAAACAAGAAACAAGAAAGCAAACTACATAGGGATATTTACAGGGATTTACAAAATATACAAAATGTATAGGAAAACCAAGAATCCTAAAACTATTATTCATGGAAAATAGATACTTTTAAGAAAAGTAGCCCTTTAAGAATTGTCCTTGAACTGGAAATTCAAGAATACCTCCAGCTAAATCCTTCAAAAAATATAAATATTCTCCATTTTTATCACAAATGTTTTATGGGTCAAGCTAGATTGGGTCAAATTTACCATGCTTTCCTTTATCTTCCACTCTAGCATTCCACATCAGTACCATGTCACCTATTTCAAATTTCTCGTCACTGGCTCCTTTGTCATACAAATGCTTCATTTGTGATTGTAACTCGGCATTTTTAATAGAAGACTCTCTCCTTGCTTCTTCTAATTTCAAGATATCATCCATTATGAGTTGCATCTCATCAATGATGTCATCTTCATATAGCTGAAAAAAATAATACATCTCATTTAGGTTATTTTGTTGAAGTCTGGCATGTATACCATAAACAAGATCAAATGGGGCACATCCAATGGCCTTTTTCACAGTAACCCTATCAGCCCATAGAGCTAATGGAAACTTTGCATCCTACGCCTTCTTGTTTTCCCCTAGAATTCTTTTGATAACCTTTAGTATACTCTTATTGCTTGATTATGCATGAGCATTCCCTTGAGGATGATAGGGTGATGATGTGTACTCTGTAATGCCATATTTCTTGCAAAAAAAATCATATTCCTCTAATCTGAAACACACAGCATTATCTATTACAATCTTCTGTGGGCATCCAAATATGGTTACAATATTACTTAAAATAAAATTAATCAACGCCTTGCTTGTTGCATTCTTAGTAGGATCCATGAATGACCACCACTGGATTTATTTGTGATCTCACCTATAAAATCAATTCCCCATTGTTGAAAAGGTGCCTACACTTCAACTTGTGTTAATGGAAAATTCCTAGAGAATTTTAACTTTCCACTAAACCTTTGACAAGCATCACAACCTTTTACAAACTCATGAATATCTCTGAAAAGTGTAGGCCACCAAAAATTGGCTCTCAAGATTTTATGGTGAGACATAGTTTTTTCCATATAGTGACCACAATATACACCTTCATACATTTCTTTTAGGATCCTTTTAGATTCATTTTCATCTACACACTTCAAAAGTACCCCTTCCATATTCCTCCACCATAATTGACCTTGCACTATAACATACATTATAGCTTGCAACTTAAGGGATCTTTTTTGGTTGTCTGTTTGCCCTGGTGGAGATTTCATTTTTTGTAAATAATAAATTGTCTTTGTACCAGTCAGAGATATCCATATCACAAAGATTGTCTTTGCAACTATCATCAAGTTGATTGATTGGATTTGCCTCTAGATTAGCATTTGTCATCAATTTAGCCAAACCTTGAACCCCAACTAGTTTAGTAATCTAAATATCAATGTTAAACTCTTGTATCCTATTAATCCATATACATCTCCTACCAAATACCTCTTGTTGTGAAAAAATGTCCTTCACAGTAGTAGTAGGAACAAAAGAAATGATAGTAGCTCCCATTAAGTAACATCTAAAAGCTTTCACCTCTTTTACCAGTGCATATGCCTATTTTTCATTGATGTCATACTTATGCTCTACTACCTGCAAAGACTTTTTGAAGAATGCAACAGGTTGCTCATAATCCTCCTCATTTTTTTGTAACAATACTATAGCAATAGTTTGAAATGAGGCAAAAGAAAATATATGCATTGGTTTGTCATAATCTAGAGCTTTGAGAATAGGGGCATCTTTAATATCTTGCTTAATTTTTTGAAATGCAATACTAGGTTCACCATCCCATTTTATCTTAGATCCCTTATTTAGCATTCTTTATATAGGCCTACTAATCTCTGCAAAATTTGTCACAAATCTCCTAATAAAATTGATATGTCCAAAGAATGACTGAATGCCTTTAACACTCTTGGGTTTCTGAATCTTATCTATTGCTTCTACCCTTTCAAGGTCAATCCTTACTCCATGCTTGCCAACTAGATGTCCTAGCAATTTTCCTTCAGTGACACCAAAGTTACATTTCCTTGGATTTAAATATATTCCATATTTAAGGGCTCTGATAAATACTTTTTCTAGGTGCATGCAATGATCATTTTCATCCTTGGAGTAAGTAGTAAGGTCATCCTGATACAAAGCCAAAAATTTGTCAATAATATCAGAAAAAGCCACATCCATAGCCCTTTGAAAAGTAGCTCCAACATTACTAAGCCCAAAAGGCATCCTGACATAAACATAAGTACCCCATGGAGTAGTGAAAGCAGTTTTAAATTGTTCTAATTCTTTGACAACTACTTGCTTATATCCTAAAAACCCATCCATCATTGACATAAGCTCTAAACCAGTGACCCTTTGCAACATGGCTCCCATATTTGGCAATCCATAATTATTTTTTAAGGAAGATACATTTAGATTTCTAAACTCAACACATAACCTTATGTCTCCATTTTTCTTCCTGACAGGAACTAAATTGGATACCCAAGAAGAATGTCTGATAGGCTTTATGATCCCAACATCTCTTAACTTGATCAATTCTTATTGCATCTTGGGAGCCAAGGTTGGGTTTATTAGCCTTTTTTTCTGTCTAAAAGGCTTAGCATCTGGTTCCAAAGGGAATTCATGTTGAAAAATATCTTCCCTATAAGCCTTCAGATCATCATATGACCATGCAAACACATGTCTATATTTCCTTAGCAGATTTATTAATTCTTTCCTAATTTAAGAAGGCAACTTCTTACCAATATATACCCTTTTAGGTGTTTCTTGAGTTCCCAAGTTCACCTACTCTAAATCCATGGCACTATATCCATTAGTGTTCATTTGTGACCTATCTTGATTGTCAAAAATGGTTTCTAAAACAACCAGACCCTTTGGAATTTTATTTGTCTTCAATTGCGCAACTTCCTACCCAAAAACAATATTTTTTCCATCTACATTTTCCACATAGGCTACACAATCAATTTCTTGTCCTGACAACATATGCTCACAATTCAAAAATCTTAGAATATCCTTATCATCTTCAAACACTTTCCAATTCTGAACATTATCATGGACAGAAGCTCTAGTTTGAATCTAAATTTTAGACACACCGGAAAATGTGATATCATCAGGTTTTATTGCCATATTTGGTAGTAAATTTTCCATTTTATTATTTGTCTTATCCTTCCAAATTATTCCAAATGCATCAAAATATTCAACCATGTCCCACACTACATTTCTATACTATTTCAATCTTTAATTCTTTGACACATAAGCATTTCTTACTTGGGATACCACCAATTCTGATGCAGGAGCATCCAGAGGTATAAGGGCAATCCTGTGTCACCCAAAAAATAAATGTACTTAGACTTATTTTTTGTTTCATGTCTTTACATTTTTGGATACCCATTTGGCTCAAACAAAGATTCCAACTCTCATAGTTCAACTATTAGTGCGTTTGAAAATCTTGAAAAAATAGGAGCATGTATTTGGGCCATCATTTCGGTAAACTAGAAGGTTTGAATTGGCCAGATGAATGTAATCATGATTTAGAGCATTCCAAAAAAAGAATCAGGTCAATAGGCCCCACGTTTTGAAAGTTATTGCAATTTTTCGAGTTTTGGAGACCTCCTAAGAATGCTTCAAAGTCAGGTTTGGGGCATTACATGACCTAGAAAAGGGTCAAAAAATGGGGGATGAGAAAAGCTAGTCCATAGGGCTATAGACTGCTTTGAGAGCTTTCCAAAAATGTAAACGGTTTGTCAATCGAAGCTACGGTTCAAAAGTTATGCCTTCCGGAAGTTCGGTTACCATTTCTGGATTCTTCTATATTTGCACCGACTTCTAATGTAGCTTTTGGAACCTTCTATTTCGTCGATGGATGCCTACTAGCACTTTCTAGAATGTACTCCTAGTCTTTAACACTTCGGGGTCTATTTAAGGAGATTTTTGGCATTGTAAAAGGTAGTTCGGAGTGGAGTTTGAGAGGGGTGCTAAAAGGAGAAATATTCTCCAGATTTATGCTATTGTAAGCCCTTAGGGCATGTTTTGAAGTTTATTTTCTCTCTACTATTTGTACTAGCTTATTTTCTCAGTTAATATAATTTTCCCTTTCTGTTGGTTCCATTCTATTCTTGGGTTGTGTCCCCATCAAGTGGTATCAGAGCCAGTTTTCCTGAGTGTGTAGACAGAGCGCCGACTGTGAGGCAGTTTGCACCAGGACTGTGTGGTTGTGGGTTTGAGTTAGAAGATGCCTCCACGAAGAGAGCATGGCAGAAGGGCCAGAGCTATTGATCCTGAGGAGGTTAGAGCCCTCTAGAGGCAGGTACAAGCATTGCAAGAGGAGCTTCATAGAGGAGCAAATGTTGCCGCAGGTGAAAATAGTGAGGATGACAATGAAGAGGAAGTAATGGAACCAAAAGAGGAAGTTGACGGGGAAGTTCTGAATCCTGTAGAGGAAAGGCTTTTTAGGGCCATTACTAAGTTTGGGAAAAGACCTACAATTGAAGTGGGTATATTTTTAGGAAATCTAAAACCAGATGAGTTGATTGATTGGATCAATGAACTAGAAGAATGCTTTGATTATGAGGATATAAGGGACCCAGATAGGGTTAAGTTTGCAAAGGCCAAACTGAAAGGCCATACCAAAATCTGGTGGCAAGAGGTTCAACTGGAAAGAATCAGAAGAGGAAAGGAGAAGATCACAAGATGGGATCACATGGTGGACAAATTGAAGAAGTAGTTCATTCCTGTGGACTACGAGCTTGATCTGTTTAAGAAGATGCATGGGTTAAAGCAAGCAAGAAGATCAGTCCAAGAATATACAGAGGAGTTTTACCGACTCTTGATTAGAGCAAGGCATGCAAAAGCATATAAGGAGAAGGTTGCTCACTATATCAGTGGGTTGCAACCTAGCATTCAGGAGGAATTAAGTCTGGTAAGAATGACCAGCGTTGAAGAGGCATACCAGTTGGCCCTACAAGTTGAAGAGAAGCTGAATAAAAGGTTTGAAGCAAGACAAAGAGGGCACGGTTAAGGAGGAAGGGGAAGCGGTAGATCATCTAGAGGCCATAATGAAACTCAAAAGAAAAATGAAGATGTGGGTACTAGCAGAAACCAGAGGAACGAGGGTTTCAACCACTCCCATGATCAAGACTTTGGAAATCAGAGAGGAAGAGGTAGAGGATGTGGACAAGGAAGAGGAGGCTTCCGTGGTACCTATTTTCATTGCAATGAAGAAGCTCATCGTGCCTTTGAATGCCCTCAATGACAAGGAAGAACAGATGGGAGAGCTGAGGACCAAGCTAGGGTTACTCATGTGGATGAGGATGCACAATCATCACATTCAGAGGATGCAAAAATAGGAGAGACCTTGGTAAATGAAAGAGTCCTACTAAGTGGTGAGAATGAACCAGGACAACGGAGGAGTTTGTTCCATACCAGATGCAAGTGTGAGGATAAATGTTGTGATGTGATCATTGATGGTGGTAGCACTGATAACTTGGTATCAGAAGAGATGGTCTCTAAGCTGAAGCTCAAGAGGGAGAAACATCCCCAGCCCTATCGGATCTCTTGGGTAAAAGATGATCATAAGGTCCTGGTAACTAAACAATGTTTAGTGAAATTAAAATTTGGAGTTACCATGATGAAGTACTCTGTGATGTTATTTCGATGGATGTTTGCCATCTATTGTTGGGTAGACCATGGTAGTTTGATAGACATGCAGTGCATGATGGACATGCAAACACATACTCTCTAACAAAGGATGGAGTTCGCCACAAATTGAAGCCCATGAAAAAGGAAGGTGAAAAGGTATGTAGCAGTGCTAGGATTTGTCTTGTTGATGGAAGGAAGTTTTTAGATGACATGAAACATCAGCATATGTGCTATGCTTTGATTCCTAGGAAAGATAAAGAAGGTAGTAGTGAAATACCACTTGAAGTCTAGATGGATTGCCACCAGTAAGGCAAATCAGTCATCAGATAGATCTGATTCCAGGAGCTAGTTTGCCTAATAGGGCTGCTCACAGGATGACTCCTACTGAAACAGAGGAGCTAAATAGATAGGTTCAGGAGCTATTGAGGAAGGGCTTGATTCGAGAGAGCCTAAGTCCATGTGCAGTACCTGCAGTACTTGCACCAAAGAAGGATGGAGAGAGGAGGATGTGTACAGATTCTCGAGCTATAAATAGGATAACCATCAAGTACTAGTTTCCTTTACCAAGGATGGATGATCTTATGGACTGCTTGAGTGGAGCTCAGTACTTCACAAAGATAGATCTCAAGAGTGGCTATCATCAGATACAGATTCGAGAAGGAGATGAGTGGAAAACAGCCTTCAAGACCAAGGAGGGTCTTTATGAGTGGTTAGTCATGCCCTTTGGATTGACGAACGCCCCAAGCACCTTCATGCGGCTCATGAATGAGGTACTTAAGAAGTTCTTGGGAAAATTTGTTATTGTCTATTTCAATGATATTTTAATTTTCAGCAAGACTTTGGAAGAACATTTACTACATATTCGTAGTGTCCTTGAAAGGCTAAGGGAAGAGAAACTGTTAATTAATCTAAAGAAGTGTGTCTTTGCAAAAAGGGAGTTAGTCTATTTGGGATTTTTTATATCACCTGAAGGTCTCAAAATGGATCCAGAGAAGGTAAAATCCATCTTGGAATGGCCTACTCCAAGGTCTGCTACTGAGGTAAGATCATTTCATGGTCTGGTTAGTTTTTATTGGAAGTTTATTAAGAATTTTAGTGGCATCTATGCACCCCTAACTGATACAATAAGAGGGGATAGAAAAGAGTTCAAATGGACTGCAGCAGCTACGAGAAGTTTTGAATTGCTGAAGAAGAAGGTGACATAACAGCCTGTGTTGGCACTTCTAGATTTTAGAAAACTGTTCCAAGTGGATTGTGATGCTAGTGGTAGCGCTATTGGGGCTGTATTAAGCCAAGAAGGTAAGCCTATTGCATATTTTAGCGAAAAATTGAATGATACAAAGAAGAAGTATTCTGTTTATGATCAAGAATTCTATGCAATAGTTCAGGCCTTAAAGAAATGGAGGCATTATTTATTGCCAAAGGAATTTGTTTTGTATACTAATCATCAGGCATTACAGTACCTAAATAGCCAAGGTAAATTGAATCAGAGGCATATGAAGTGGGTAGAATTCTTGCAGAGTTATACATTTGCGTTGAAGCGTAGAAGTGGAAAATCTAACAGGGTTGCAGATGCACTAAGTAGGAGATAGTCACTGCTTACGGTAATGCAGGTTGAAGTAGTTGGGTTTGATGAACTCAAGAATTTGTACCCCAGGGATCCTGATTTTGCTGAAGCATGGAAAGCTTGTAAAGAGCCTATTGCTGTAGATAGAACAAAGTGGTCAGATTATTTTATTCAGGATGGCATGTTGTTCAAAGGTAGTCAATTGTGCATTCCAAGGAGTTGCATGAGGGAAAATCTGATTAAGGAGAAACACAGTGGAGGGATGGTAGGACATTTTGGTTGAGATAAGACCATTTCCATTCTTAGAGAACATTACTTTTGGCCTCAAATTTCACAGGATGTGAAGAAGTTCGTACAAAGTTGCCAGGTCTGTCAATTTGCCAAGGGGTTTAGTCACAATACGGGTCTTTATCAGCCGTTGCCTGTTCCATCAAGGCCATGGGAGGACATAAGTATGGATTTTGTTCTTGGATTGCCAAGGACACAAAGGGGTAATGACTCAGTATTCATGGTGGTTGATAGGTTCTCCAAAATGGCACATTTCATTCCATGCCACAAAACTCATGATGCTGTCCATATTGCAGACTTGTTTTTCAAAGAGGTGGTAAGACTACATGGTCTTCCAAGGAGTATAGTTTCTGACAGAGACACTAAATTTGTGTGGTATTTCTGGAGGACATTGTGGAAAAAGTTGAGAACAGACTTGAAATTCAGTTCCACGCATCACCCGCAGACTGATGGCCAAACAGAAGTGGTAAATAGAAGTCTAGGAAATTTGCTAAGATGTTTAGTTGGGGATAAGCCCAAGGGATGGGATTTGATTCTACCACAGGAAGAATTTTCTTGTAATAGCTCTATAAATAGGAGTACAAGAAAATCACCATTCCAAATTGTATATGGGAATAGCCCAAGGACTGCACCAGAGCTGAGGAAGATAGAACAAGGGGAGAGGACAAGTGCTGAAGCTGAGGAATTTGCTGAACATATCAAGCGTCTACATGAGGAGGTTCATGCACACATAACCAAGATGAATCAAGAGTATAAAGCTAGGGCTGATCAAAGGAGAAGACATAAGGAATTCCAAGTAGGATATTTAGTCATGGTACACTTACGAAAAGAAAGATTTCTAGCCGGCACTTACAACAAGCTAAAAATGAAGAAATTTGGCCCCTGCAAAATTTTGAAGAAACATGACTTAGGAAATGCATATGAAGTGGAGCTGCCAGATGGTATTCAAATTTCTCCCATTTTCAACATTGCAGATTTAACAGAGTATCATGATGATGGTGCAGATGAGGAGCTGGTGTTAGAGCCATGTCCAATTCCTGCTTCTAAGAAGGAGGAGATAGAAGACATTCTAGATCATCGTGTGGGTAGGAGTACCAGAAACAAGCAATATGAAGAGTATTTGGTCAAATGGAAAGGACGACCAACCGAGGACTCAACTTGGATTTTAGCATATGAGGTTTCCCATTTGGGATTTCCTCTACCATCCATAAAGTGATAGGGTCACTTTTCAATCTACCCTAGGTGGCTGATGCAGGAGCATCCAGAGGTATAAGGGCAATCCTGTGTCACCCAAAAAAAAAGTACTTAGACTTAGTTTTTGTTTCATGTCTTTACATTTTTGGATACCCATTTGGCTCAAACAAAGGTTCCAACTCTCATAGTTCAACTATCAGTGCATTTGAAAATTCCAAAAAAAATAGGAGCATGTATTTGGGCCATCATTTTGGTAAACTAGAAGGTGTGAATTGGCCAAATGAATGTAATTATGATTTAGAGCATTCCAAAAAAAGAATCAGGTCAATAGGCCCCACGGTTTGAAAGTTATTGCAATTTTTCAGGTTTTGGAGACCTCCTAAGAATGCTTCAAAGTCAGGTTTGGGGCATTAAATGACCTCAAAAAGGTTCAAAAAATGGGGGATGAGTGAAGCTTGACCATAAGGCAATAGAGCGCTTCGAGAGCTTTCCGAAAATGTAAAGGTTTGTCAATCGGAGCTACGGTTCAAAAGTTATGCCTCCCGAAAGTTTGGTTACCGTTTTTGGATTCTTCTAGATTTGCACCGACTTCTAACGCAGCTTCCAGAACCATGTATTTCATCGGTGGATGCCTACTAGCACTTTCTAGAATGTACTCCTAGTCCTTGACCCTCTGGGGTCTATTTAAGGAGATTTTTGGCATTGTAAAAGGCAGTTCGGAGTGGAGTTTGAGAGCGGTGCTAAAAGGAGAAATATTCTCTAGATTTATGCTATTTTAAGCCCTTAGGGCATGTTTTGAAGTTTATTTTCTCCGTACTATTTGTACTAGCTTATTTTCTCAGTTAATATAATTTTCCCTTTCTGTTGGTTCCATTCTATTCTTGGGTTGTGTCCCCATCAAATTCAGAATCTCCTACAACATGTAAACATTTTATCCCATGCTTGTGAGCTAATCTAAGACCTAACAATAAAGCCTCATATTCTGCTATATTGTTAGTACAAGGGAAACTTAAAGTAAAGGAAAATTTTTATATTACCCCTGTTGGAGATATCAACAAAATGCCTACACCAGATCCATCTTTGCAACATGCACCATCAAAAAACATTGTCCATGGATCAACCTTGTCTATTTTTGTGTCAACTTCCACTTCTAACTAAGACTTATGCTTAGATTTCCTCAAAGTCAAAACCTCAACTCTAAATGCATTAATATCTATATTCACAAAAAATTTCATGTTGTCATCTTCCTCTATCATGTCTATACTCTTACATTTCGTAATGACTTTTATCAAAAATATTGAAAGTAGCAAATGATAAATCACACTGTAAACTCCCACCCATAGCAGCACTCCACTTTCTTGATAATAGCATGCCATATTGAGGTGGAATATTAACAACCAATACACTCATAGTAAGCTCGTTGTCAAGGAAGGCTATTAATCTATATGGCAAAGAGTTTATAGTGTCTATAACTATTGCTTCCCTTTTATCCATAGCACAACATCTTCCTTGAGTAGTATCCACCTTTAAGCCTAATTCCTTCATTATTTCAAAAGGCATCACAATGTTGGAAGCACTAGAATCAATCATGCAATTTTTTAATGTTTTACCATTTACTAAAATGCTCAAGAAAAATGGTTCAACATTTCCCAAACACTAATTTACAGAATTATCTAAAAACATTTGAGGAATTTGAGTGACAACTCCTTCAGCTTCATTGTTCTTTACTTCTTCTTTACTACTTTCTTTGGGACTGTGATTTTCATTACTATCCTAACTTACCTTTACATCAATATTTCCCAATCATGTTATAGCTTTATTTCGGTGCTCAGGGATCCTTAGCAATTTAGACAATGGAACCTTAATAGTGATCTGAGACAAACAACAAGCATATCTATGGAAGAACCAAGAGGATCATCATTAGTCACATTGCTTTTCTCATCTTGTTTATCCAAAATGTTTAGAGCATTTTGATGATTCTTATAATATTTTGTGATGATCTTTGATACCTTCTCATCTATTTTTCTGGGGACATTATTTGAAAACTCCATATCTTTAGGATTTCCTCCTTTCTTCTATTCCCATCTTCTATTAGTAATTTTAACCTTCACAATAGGACCTTCTTTAGGTTTCATAATTTCCCCCCTCTTAGGATCAGCCCCTTTTATGAAGATACTAGCTACCTTATTACTTTCATCTCTCTGAGCCATGTTTCTAGTCTGAACCTGAGCTATCATATTAGTAGTAATTTGATCACTCTCTTCCTTAGAAGGTTTTCTTAGTGTTACTTCTTCCTTTGCATTTACCATGTTACACACATTCTCTTCTAGATCACTCTCATCAAAAAATACTTCTTGTTGTATGACATTCTGAAACTATCTTTGGTCATACACATCTTTGTCATAATCTTCACAGTCAGAATGATGTGATTCAAACATATTGCATCCTACATCATCATTATTTTCTTCCTGCTCATGACAATTTTCTACTACAATTTGGTTTCTTGGGAATAACAATGCTGCTACACAAGATTGAGGAGAATGGGGCAATTGACATGCAAAGCACCATGTAGGTTCAGCAACAAACTCAGGATCATCTACCAAATTTATAGAATTTTTTGACAAAGGATCAGGGGTCACCTTATTGTTTTTGTTCTTGGGAAGAGGGATACTAGGCTGACCATCCTTCCAAGTAGTGTTCTAAGGGAAATTTTGTAGCCTATTTTGTCTACTGAAATTTGATTGATAAGGGACCCTATTATCAGTGGGGTTCCTATAATTCTTCATCTGAGGAAGGTTCAAACCTATTATAGCATTTAGAATTTGACTCATTTCACTAGGCTCTTTCTTTTTTGCCCCTATGGCTTTATTTTCTTCCTTTCTATTTCCCTTATTCCCAAATAACATAGGATAATCTCTTTTTCTTTCTAATCTCCCTGAAATACTCAAATTATTTTCTATATTAATGGCAATCCTAAAAGAATCTCTTAAGGTCCTAGGCTCATTATCCCTAAGTTGGTATACCATTTTACCATCAAAAGCATTCAGATAAGTGATCAGACATACCTAGTCATCAAATTGCATGGCTTGCATTAGCTTGTACATCCTTTTCTAAAATCTAGTGTTAAATTTAGTAACAGATTCATTAGGCAAACTCTTAATATTATTGAATTCACTCAAGATATAGCTCTAATTTTTCTTGTCACCATATTGCTCTTTGAAATAATACACAATATCCTTCCAATCAACAATAGACGATTAAGGAAATCTCTTGAACCACTCTCTAGCATCTTTAGTTAATGATTGGACAAATAGCTTCATTATGACATCTTCATCTTTAACCTTATAATCACTCATCATATCAAGAAAACTCCTTAAATTGTCCTCATAAGAAATAGCATTATTTCCATCAATTCTAGGAAATCTTTTCCTCATTTCTTGTGGGATAGGATTTGGAAAACCAAGGATTCCATCAAAACATATTTTCCTATAGCCTTTTAATTGAATAGTTCTTCTTTGTAAATGAATCTTGGGGTGATTAGCACTATCTCTCTTAGTATTACTCATAGTATTACTAGTGCTAGTGTCACCAATAGATTTTTTAAGATCTACCTTTAGTGAATATGAAGACAAGAAAGAAACAGGTACTTTAGTAGTATTCTAATTTGCATCATTAGATCCATCATCATCTTTAGGCATAGCTACTGACTGCTTCTTAGTAATTTCAAGGAATTCGATCTTATTGTTCATCTTAGCTATAGTAGCCTCACTTTCTGCAATCTCCAATCTCTTGGCTAAAGCATCCCTTTCTTTCCTTCTCTTTTCCAATTCAATATTAGAGAGTGACATAGAATCATCGATTTGAACTATCTTTACTAGCTCATTGATCTTAATAACAATCTCCTTTTGCTTTCCCTTGTCCTTAGCACCTACAATAGGCTCCACATTTTTTACTCTATTGTTATCAATTTCTAGAGCAGTATAGTTCCTAATTTACTATATCACAAGCCCCTCTAGATTCATTTTTTTGAGTTTCCAACAAATTCTGTTGTTGCCTCTTAAGTTGTTCAACTTGTCCCATAATCTCAAGTTGCCAGGCACTAGCTATTGTCTCATTTTTCTTCTTCATAATAGCGATTCACCTAAGTAATTCTTTCTTTTCTTCATAACCCTTTATGATCTTTTCTTCCCTTTCCTTTTGAAATCTCCTATTAATAGCTTCTTGCTCAACAAGCTATGCTTTCAAAACTTCAATCTCATTAGGATCATGGATAGTGAATTCAGACCCAGATGTTTTCTCATCATTAAATTTTTTGGTTCTAAGTGTCTAGGTTTGACCTTTTCAAGGGAATAATCTGACATGAAAGGGTTTGTGCTATACTGGAAAAGATTGTTACTAGTCCTATCCTCAAGACCAAATGTATGTGGTTGGACGATCTTTTCCTAACATATCATTTCAGGGGTATTATAGAAATCATCATTAGAAAAAATTGGGTGAGATCTCAGGCCTTTGGAAAAAGGCACATTTTTTCAATAGCAGAATGGTGAGCATTATCTTTCCCTACTATTTTCTCCTGTGAATAGCTTCCTTTCTGCATCTGGTTTACCTTCATAGCCCAATTCTATCTTCCTATAGGAGGGAGATCAGTTTGTAATTTGATTCCTAGGTTTTTCCTCACATTTGCCTATGTATTTCTTTTATTTTCCATGGTTTTGAGACAACAAATTTCTTAATCTTGACACTGGTTAAAAACTTTTGAGTCACCACCCACTCTATCAGAATGGGAAAAAGAAATAAAAAAATCATAAATCCTTTAGAGACAGTCTCAGGCAAAATGTATACAAATTCCAAATCCACGGGACCCTTCAACATAAAATGCTTACTTCAAACTCTACCCAAGGGAAACACAGATCTTAAATGATATACTGGTTTATGCAAACATAGAGTGTATTCCCCAGCAAAGTTGCTATCTTGTTGGCTTACTCGGATGGGAAAAATTCAACTGAAAATAGGACTGAAATATTCAACTTACACCAAAGATTCTTTTCATTTTAACAGTGAATTATTTCACAGAGTCCCTAGTAGAGTCGCCATCTTGTTGGCTGACTAATTTAACAGTTTTGGAAATAACCAAGAAACTAGACCAATACATCTAAGGTTAGAAAATTCCTATGATGGATGCACTTGACTATAGTCTTGGGGGAACTATAAGGACAAATCCTTCTTCTTCTTCAGGCTCTATTAGACCTATGCCAGTGGACCTCAGATTCTTTATATGCTACTCGTGTAAAGGCATACAATTGAATCTAGAAAACAGATAAAATACCTTAATCTTCTATGTTTATGCAAGCATCCATGGATGAAATAGCTACATAAAAAAGAACATGGACTTGATAAACTAAGTGAGGGAAAACTCTTTTAATTCTTGAACACAAAGGAAAGATATTCGATTAATATTTGTATCTCAGCATAACCTAGGTATGCAACAATAGAGAACATGCATCCTTCAAGCTAACCAGTCCCTTATCCATTGGGCAATAACTAAACCTTAACATGAAGATGGATACCTAAATTATACTCATATATTTAGGTACATGATCTATCTATTTGATTTGCAAAAAGACATCAATCTTCATAATAACTCTCGTACTTATGATGAAATCCTTCTGGTGTAACCTGCAACCCTACTAGTATAAACAAGAATTTACTTGGCTCTTTGTTCCAACATCAAATCTATTCTGATATACAACCTTAAGGGATTGCAACTAAATTCAAGACCTTGGTTCTCAAAAAGAAAATATTACATATAACAGAAGAAGGAGATGAGAATCATAATGAAACTAAGAAAGGTGAAGCTCTTGTATTAATTTCATTGAAAGTAATACATCATCTGCATATGAAAACTTAGAAAATACACAAAGAAATGACTGTGTAATATAACAATGCTTCAAAAGAGATACAACATGTTGTTCATAACTAAAGAACACTGAGAAAATGGTATCACAACTATGAGAAAATCTCAAGAAATTGGAACCAAACTAGTCTCACAATCCACCTAAAATCTTCAAAGAATTGCAAACCTTACAATAAGCAGAAAAGGAAGGCATATAGGAGAGAAAATCTTTCTAGGTCTCTAATCTAAATTTTACATGTGTCCCATTAAAAGAGTCTTCAATCTAGAGTTGTTGAAACTAAACTTCCTCATCTACCTACACTTTGAAAACCATAAATGATGCAAAAATATATGATATATCCCCACTGAAAATATGCAAATATCTCATGAAGGAATATTAAGAAATCATCACAATCTGTACTAAGGCTCCAAAATCTGATCTCAACATGCCACATTTTCTTTGCCATGAAAATCAACATTGTGCAGTTGCTAGAAAAAGAAATTGCTTCAACCACCTCCAAAAACATTAAATTCACCCTTATAATTGCTGGAGAAGTCAAATCAGATGAAATTTTTTAAATCTGATTGCAATTTCATCTGCAACAATTAATGTGCACTTCCTCTTTGTATAATTCCTGTTGCAACTCTTCAGATCGTTGGATAAATTTATGTGCCCTAGCTCTAAAACTTCTTTATGCTCTCTTAATTTCCTACAATTCTATAGTTCAAATAATGGCGAGATCGTAGATTATATTTGAGCATTGAAATCACATGAATGAGCTTTGTGCCAAATTAACTTCTAGTAACTGTTACCTCCAAATTGCATCAAAATTTCAAATCTCATTAGTCAATCTCATTGGATCAGACAACCTTAATTTAAAAAGCAACGAACTTTATGTCCTTAGGAGTGGGGCCACGGGTCTCATTACTGCTTACCTACATTGCTTATATTTCTTGCATCTTTAAATAGTGGGTAAGCGCCAATCATTGATCAAGACAAGATCAACGACCATATCAAATTTGAAATGAATAATGCCTAGTCAGCTGCATGGACCAATGGGAAAGCTCCATGTGAGTGTGTGCCTTTTGACAACCTCCACACAAGCGGGTCCCATATCACCTCCTAAGCGACTAAATACTTGACGTCATTTTCTCCACATGTCAAGCTGGCACATTGCCGCATTCCTTAAATTTCTTTCAAGTTCTCAATGCAGGCAAGTGCCCTTCATTGATCAGGATAGGATCAACGGTGTGAAACAATTCTGCATTTTATGCTTGCATCATCCACTTGGACCAATAAAATAACTCCTCTCAACCCTCATGCTTTGACCCACCTAACTACTACTTTAATTTTTAAAAATTTACACCCACATCATAAGAATTTCCACCTAGGCACATGTGTCATATAGCATGGCATGACTCAGCATTTTCTCTCAATCCTTGGCCCCACTGTGACATGTGGCAGAAAGGTGCATACCCATATTTCCTATTTCCTAAGAATTTTTTTAATGTGGGCATGCGCTAGCCCTCAATCCTTAAAAGATCTATGGTCTAACAAAACTTTAGTTGATTTGGCAAATGAAACACTTTATTTGAATAACTAGCAGTGCATATCAACAATATTTTTATAGCTTGGCACACCACTGGACACACTGACAATTCTCAGCCCCACCTTGCTATGTGTCACCAAAGTGCATGCTCGCATTGTTAAAAAACCCTGCATCTTCTTATTGCGAGAATGTGATGCCCATTGTTTTGATCAAGATCAATGGTCACACAAAATTTGTGTTACATAGGACCTTTTCTCAGTAAAATAATCGAGCCCAAAGCAAACAAAATAGGACTAATAAAGATTTAAATAATATTTTAATGAAATTATGCTTGCAGAAGCCCAACCTTAGGTTGAAATAATATCCCTTAGAAAATCATTTTTATGAAAAACTATTTCGAGGGTTTTTTCAAAACTAGGGTAAAATAAGACATGGCACTAGGGTTTCCGAGAAATTCTTTGAAGACAAACCTTGAGAATTTAATGGAATTTCAAAGACACATAGACTAGGCTATGAACTAGGGAAATCTAAGTATTTTCAACATATAAGGAACAAAACCCTATTTTGTAAGATTTTAAGATTCAAATGATTTTTTACTAAATTTTTCCATAATTTCTACATTGTGAAAAATTAGACCAACACATAACTGTAACAATATCAACCCTACTAATAGTGATGAGGCCCTAGAATAAAAAAACTTAATGCAAATCATGATATAAATGGACTAATATGCAGATGCACCATGCTAATCTTCATGGTTGATTGATCATGTGCTCTATCCAATGACCCCACCCAACTGGACATTCTTGCTCTCATCTATTTGGTAACAAAAATATGCCTATCAGTCTAGCTAACACTCCTAGCAATGACTCATATTGTAACATCTCAAACCATGATACACTATCATCACTCATGTTGTCATCCCCAAACAAATCTCTGAACAAAGTACCATCTACAGTCTGATCATAATACACTAGATCTCCCACTATTGGGATCTAAAATAATTGATACACATCCTCAGGAGTCACATTCATCTCACTCCTGGGCATGTGGAAGGTGTTGTAGTCTAAGTGCCATCGCTTGACCATGGTTGTCAATAGCCCTCTATTCACTCAAAACTAGGGCATCTGCAGAAAATAGGTAAAATTGCATCTGTTAATCACTTGCAGCTCTACTTCTATAAATCAGCCTACAAACTATAATGGTCAAGGATATAATCCTCATACAAAGAGTTTTTTCCCACATACCTATTTTCATCAAACAGTCAAATGAAAATGTCAATTTTCATCCTAAGTGATCATCATACATCAATCTACTATCACTATCTAGCTACTCAGCTAATGGACCTATTAATTATCCTCCTCTGTATCCTACATTTGACATGTTTGTTCCCTACTTTGTATCCTAAGCTAGGGCATCATTCTCTGTCTATCTATCATTAGATTGATCCTAAGACATCACATTATGACTACCTGATTGCTATTGTTTTCTTGTTATGATAGATAGACCGCTACCCGACAGATCCATAATCTAACCTTTTACATTATCTTACACTAAATCAAGGCTTTGCAATCTGTTTCTACTCTTCAAGTCCCCATTAGCACCATTTTAGCAGGCACATGCACTTTAGAATTCATTTGCACTATTTCTTGAGCCGTATCCACTAATAGATCAAATGAATGCACGAAAGATGACATATGCACTATTACAACACTTGAAAGTGTTATTACATGCTTCAGATGTGCTATATAATAGGAAAGTTCTATTAGAGTATTCATATGTGTTATTTAAAAAGGAATAAGCACTATCAAACTTTAAAATGCTAAAATATCCTTCATATGCACTTCAATATTACCTATCACCATGACTTTGTGGACCTAAAAAAGGCTAAAAGACAAATGCACTAATCCATGTCTCATATACGCTACAAGTTCACTCAAATGTGTCGAAACGTTCATATGCACTAATTCGTCTTATGAATGCACCATACTATTAGGCAAATGCACTAAAAGATTTTGAATGCACTGTATGAATAGGTAAAAGCACTAAAACATCTAAACTACCACATTTACAATATAAAGTTGTGTAAAATTCAAAAACTAAGGTACAAATTCAAAAATCTTAAAAATAGAGAATCTCGGCAACTTATTGGGACACCATAGTTAGCTGGATGCTCATATCTGCAACCCCTCTTGAATCTATGCTCTCATAAAGGGACCACCATCCTTGCTAGCTCAAAGCTCCAAATTGCCAATCATAAAAGGGGAATGTGAAAATTAAAGGTGAAAATGGTCTTTTGACCTATTTAACACCCTCTAGGGTATTTTATAATATTTTCAAAACTTTATAAGCCCCCTTAATGATCTTTTGATCCAAATTTTCTCAAACATGGTTTTAATCAAATGTAACCTATGTGACCTTCATTCCAAATTTCTTATCCATTATTTCATAAATAAATTTGGACTCTCAATATTTTTACACATCAAATGTTCCAATTTCGTTTTTGAGGGAGTAAAATATACATATCAAATTGGAGCATCCAAATCGGGGTACCAAAATTTTTGAAATATTAAAATGGTCCTACCCCAACCAAAATTTTAAACACCAAATCAAATGAAACATGGCATCTAGGGCATCCAAGCAAAAAATTGTAATATCAAAACATCGAATCAACAAAATCAACAATGATCAGACATCAAGTATCGACAATCAAACATCATACCAACCTCAAAACATCAAAACATCATTAATTACATTTTTAATCATCAGAATTTGACCTAAAATCAAAGAATCAAGACAATCTTTGAACTAATATGCTTCACATATTAGCTCAAAGAGGGGCATTTGTAGATACCCAAAGTTTGGCAAAGACCAAACAACACAATTTCAATGAAACAACATGAATTAAGGATTAAGCCAAAGAAACACAATGGACTTTCAAATCAATCATTACATCAAGTCAACAATCAATTAACCAAATATCAAATCAAAAGGACCTAAATCACTTTAAAAGAGGAAAAATTAATTCATAAATCACAAAATGAAATGAAAAAGGGAAAAGGGAAAAGACAAAAAGATGAAAATAAATGGAATAATAAATAAATCAACAAAATCCATTTATCCTCTCAAAAGTGAAAATCCCCTTTACACATTTAAAAGAATTAAAAAATCCTCATTTATCCTCAAAGCTAAGTTTGTTGGACTCTTCCTCTTGTTACCTTATGAGATATTTTTTAGTTTCACCTCCATCATCTAGTCAAGATAAAATCTTGATTCTTTCCGCAACCCCTTCCGAAATCCTATAAATAGAAGGGAATTTCAAGAGCTGAAGGACCCAAGTTTTGGGCATCTACACTATATGCACATGTAGAGTTATCATGCCAGCATTGTTATTTTAGCAATTTCATGTCATTTTGATAGCATTTTAGTTTTCTTTTCATGTTATTTAGTATCATTTAGCATTTGGTTAGTTCATTATATGCACATATCATAGCATTATATGGTTAGTATTGTCATAATATTTGCATTTATTCATAGATCTTCCATACATCTTTGTAGATCTACATTTATGGCATACTCTTATTCTAGAACTATCACTGAGATGTTGGTCTGAGTGCATTCTTAGCAATTGTAACTAGGGAAATATGGGATGTTCATAGAGTTTCCATTTTAACAATGATTTCTTCGATTTAGTTTAGTTTGTTGTCATTTTATCTACACTCTACATTAAAGTCTAATGAATATAGGAATTAACTGTGTACATACCTAAATGTCTCGATTACACTGTGTACTATGATAAATGCATATCGTAAGCTTGAAGAATTTTTTGACGACAACCAACTACCTAAAGAAGTCTTATTATGTAAACTCCAATGTGTTTCAACAAACCTCTGGATTGATGTTGGTCTTGTTAATGGATCTATAGGAGAGGTAAAAGACATAGTGTATGCAATGGGTTTTAAACCTCCTTTGTTGCCTTCCTATGTTACAGTAGAGTTCAATAGCTATACTAGTCCACCATAGGATCCTAAAAGCCCAAAAACCATTCCAATACAACCCATTTCTTGAGGCAATCATACACAAATACCCCTCACCATAGCCTAGGCTATCACTATACACAAATCATAAGGCCTTACCCTAGGTAGAGCTACAATTGATATAGCAAGAACTGAAACATAGTGCCTCACCTTCACAGCAATCTCCAAAGTCAAATCCCTCCAAGGACTTCATATATAGCCTTCCTTCTCTTTTGAATGGTTTTGTGAGATGCAAAATAACCCATACAATATTATTAGAAAGAAAGAAAGAAGCACGTTTGCACATAATGTCACATAAAACCAAATCTACAAAGCTACTTCTACAAAAAAATGGTAATGTTAACATTCTAAATTTTTTCCTTTTTTCATTTATTGGTTTCTTCTTTTCACTTCTAAAGTAATTGATTTCTCTTTTCTACAGATTGACATTTATTGAATTCAAAGAAGATGTTCATCCAAAAAAAAGATCAAAACAATTTGAAGTATGTCAAGTTACATATTTAATGCTTTTACTATTTGACTAATTTTTTAATTTTTATACAATTGATTCATATGTACACCCTGTTATTAATTAATCTCATTTTCATTTTATATACAAGTTTTTCTTGCTAGCCACGAATATGACTCCAATTTTTAAATTTTTTTCGAACAAAAGAAATTATTCCATAAATTGTGCAATTCATACCAACTCTTGAATTGGAGGGTCATACATTAAATAAAATATTAAATTGTACAATTTATACAGTTTGTCATGTGTATAGATTAATTAATCTTGTTTTCTTTTTACATAAAGGTTTTTTCTTGCTAGCCACAAATATAACTCCAATTATTTTTTATTTTTTTTGGACAAAAGAAATTATTCCATAAATTGTACACTTTATACCAAATCTTGAATTGGAGGGTCATACATTAAATAAAATATTAAATTGTACAATGTATACAATTAATCTCATTTTCTTTTTACATACGCAATTTTTCTTGCTATCCATGAATATGACTCCAATTATTTTGTTTTTTCAGACAAAAGAATTTATTCTATAAATTGTACAGTTCATTCCAACTCTTGAATTGGAGAATTGTACATTAAATAAAATATTAAATTGTACAAATTATACAGTTTGTCGTGTGTATAGATTAATTAATCTCGTTTATTTTTACATATAAGTTTTTTCTTGCTAGCCACGAATATGACTCCAATTATTTTATTTTTTTGGGCAAAAGAAATTATTCCATAAATTGTACACTTCATACCAACTCTTGAATTGGAGGGTCATACATTAAATTAAATATTAAATTGTACAATTTATATAATTAATCTTATTTTCTTTTTACATACTTGTTTTTTCTTGCTATCCATGAATATGACTCCAATTATTTTGTTTTTTCACACAAAAGAAATTAGTCCATAAGTTGTAGACTTCATACCAACTCTTGAATTGGAGGGTCATACATTGAATAAACTATTAAGTTGTACAATTTACATCGTCATATGTATATGCTCCATTCTATATAAAAATGTAATTCCATACTATCAATTTTATATCCTTCTTTGAATTATACAATCTCTACAATTTTACCTTTTTAATACTATCAAATATAAATATTTCTTTGAATTATACAATATCTTCAAGTTACCTCCTTCTCATGCAAGTGCTAGTTTAATTATAACTTCAAATCCAATTCAAAATACTAATAGCCCCCAAATATAAGCTCCATCCACATTTAAAAATCAAGGTTACAAAGCATGCCATGATAGAGAAAGAACCCTGAGAGCTACAAAGTTTTACAGATGACATACTAAAGCCTTGATGCTAAAGTTCACAACCTAGTGCAAATCACTAATGACCATTGGCCACTCAAAAGGCTTCACTAATAACCATTGGCCACTTATGAGAAAGGCTTCAAAATAATATCATGACATATTGGACACTTTTAAATAGAATATAATATCAAATAATTATTTTAATTATGCATATTAGTTGATAGATTGATACTCCACATACCTCACCAATACTTCATTATAAAAGCAAGAACAATTAAATAGATGAGCTAGAATTTATGGTCAGTTTGGCTGAGTATTTAATGAATTATAGAGGTCAGTGAGCTCGTGTTTTCTATGTATACTGTTATATCTTTTTGAGCATGTGGTTGATACTTATTAGGAACCTATGGCTATCCAGTGAGGTAAGCATGATGATATATAAAGACAATAATTCTATCAAGATGGGTGACTTCTTAGAAAGTTCTGATGTTTCACTTTTGTGAGCATCACCTAGATCCAATGAGTGCTAAGTGTTTCATTTATTCTCATGAGATATAGATTCATGTTAAATCACTACTAATGAAACATGGATCAATGAATTTGACTCCAAATTACACAGTTAAATCCTAATAGCAATATCACAATATAAAAATAGGTAACTGTGCCTTTTTTTAGCCATGCTTTTTTTTTTTCCATTGTATTGAAATTTCAATGCGACTCGCATATATTTTGGGTGGAAAATAGATTTCCAACGAAGTAAACACAAGTCTCTGAATTATAGTCAAAACACAGCTTGACTAGATATCATCACTAACTTTCCTAAATCCACACGCTTTAATTCTGACTTCGTCTTCCACAATGATTCTCTTGAGTGAACAAAGTCTTGGGAGTACTCATTTATTACTGAGATTTATAGTTCAACAACTAAATTTTCTATGCTCAGAGATAAAGTAATGAATAAGGAAGACAACGTAAGAGGTGAAATAAATTTCTACGAAGCCGTTCAAAAAGGTCCTTGTAATGCTCATAAATATTACTGCAATTTTAATGTTCGACAACTATATTGTCTACAGTCAGAGAGGAAATGAATAAAGCCAAAAATGTAAGAAATTAATAAATTTATATGGTCTAAGAATATATAAATAATTTGTACTTTGTTTGCAAAACTCAGTTGTTAGTCACTAATATGTGAGACTTCTAATTTTTCTAAAATTTACAACTACAAATGCTTTCCTAGTCTATCTTATTCTTTGTGTCATAAAGTTTTGATATCCAAATACTTTTTGAACTATAAAGTTTTCATATTTATTTCATTAAAACAAAAATGTCAATCAATTGCTCCAATAGCTCATACAATGAACAGTAAGATCAACAACTAACCACCTCCAAAGAGCTACAACCAAACAAAAACATTACAAAGACATTATAGACTGAATTTTAAAATTCGTTGAAGCTCCTTCAAGCAAAATACATCTTTTTTGAATAGTTGTAGCAACTGGTATTTAATTTTGTCAAGCTAGTTACTGATTTTCAATTGGGCCTTGGGTCCTCACTACAAAAGGTTACACAAAAAGATCATTTGGAAAATGTTGTCAAATTAAAACTAAAAAATTTCTCCTTCAAAATGCATCTACATTTCTATATGTTAAGTAATACGATTTTTTGCAAAGAATTAGCTACAATATTACTTTTACGATTAACTCCTAAAATAACTTCCTTCCAACTTAAAGAGTGTTTGAAGATAGTTGGAAGAAAAGTGAAGATAGCAGTCCACTTTTTCTAAGCCCATATATAATTCGAAAAGAGATGTTTTAGATCTTCCTCTCATAGAAAAAATGGGTTTTTAGTAGGTTGGATCATCAAACATCTCAGCCTATTTCATACTATCAATTTGAGATGTAAACTTTCCAGGCAAGAAGTTAAGCATTAGCCTTAGCTTTAGAAAGCTAGATCTGGGCACTCAAATTACTCCAAGTTCTTTCATAGAATTTGCAATTCCATTTATTATTAAGTCTTGGATTTAGAGGCATTAGTGGCAAAAGATTTAAATAGACTTTTCAAAGGGAAAAATGGCCAAATTGATGTGTAGACATCCACCACCAGTCCTTTCAAAAGTTGCATTCCAACAGAGTGTAGATTTTCATAGCAAGCTCGATAGGAACCAATGATCTAATAAATATAATAAACTCCTTGAACCTACTATGAAAATGAAAAATGTGTTTAATGGTTGTCTAAGATGCCCAATCTAGATAATTAAAGTCCCATAAATCTTTGAACTGACTAACTCCTTCCCTAAATGGATAATACGCATGTTTTTGAAAAGCTACAGCAAGAGGTTGTTCATGATATTGAATCAATTTGTTCCACCAAATAGAAGAATCGCTAGAATTGAAACCATGCTGCAAGGAAGGATTTCTCCAATTCAAAAACTTGCAAACTGACTAGTAAGCTTTTTGAATAGACTGCAAAGGGAAGGAAGCCTTAATTTGAAAGGAAGAGGCCAATAAAATTTTATCCACCCATATGACTGATTGGTATCTTGTATAAGTGGATGCATGAGAAATATGGAATCGAACTAGCATCTTTCAAGGTTCCTCCCCATCAATAATTCTAATTATCCACTTCGCAACTAGGCAAAACCCTTGAGTTTGGGGGTCCAATAAGCCCAATCCATCCTTAGATTTAGGTTGAATAATGCAACCATGAAGTCTATGCATAACCAACATTTCCACTCCACTTACACCATAGAAAGTGTGGAACAAGTTTAGTAAGATTGTTATAACATTTTATAGATGTCATCCAACATGAGGAATAATAGACATGAGAAGCCAAAAAAATATGATTCATCACTTGAATCTTGCTAGCTAGAGTTAAGTATTTATTTTCCCACACATATAATTTGGATTTGAATTTGTTAAAAAGCCAATTCCACATATCAGGTAAGGCGACGCCTAGTCCAAAGGGAATGCTCAAATAAAAAGAGATTTGGCCATGTTTTATTTTCTTCCATTCTTTAGGAATTCAAGAAGGGAATCCATCAATACAAGTCATGATAAATTCTATTTTATGATGTGCTAACTTAGATCCAAAGATTTTGCAATAGAATTAGATATCTTAGCTTCAGAATTCTAGAGGAAAAGCATACTATCATCAGCAAAGTGAGAGTTTAACACCATCGAATTATCGAGGAGAGAAATACCCTAATTAAGATTCATTTGGTTATACTTTTGGAGCAAAAAACTGAGAGCATCAGTTGTGAGCACATAAAGGAAAGGGGATAACAGAAAACCTTGTCTAATAGAGCACTACAAAGGAACAGGATTAAGTAATTCCTTATTTATTATCAGTTGAGCATTGGCATCAACAAAGAGCATTTCAACATGCTTGCATAGCTTAGAACCAAACCCCAACCACTATAACATTTTAAGAATAAACCTCCAATGCATTCTATCATAAGCTTTGTCAAAACAAAACTTCACAAGGATAGTATTCTAGCATGAATGTTGAGCCTAGTCTATTGTTTCCCATGCTAGAATTAGATTGTCAAGAATAAATCTCCCACTAATGGAACCTATTTGTTCTAGTCTAACAATGTTTTGAGCCACTAGTGGGTAAGTGCACCAAGTTGTGGTACCAAAAGGGGGTATAAGTGGACACCTTTTTCTTGAAATCAACAATTTCTAAACTTCAACAAGAATTTGAAGATAGTTACGCTCAAGATTTTAAGATATGACAAAAAAAAAAGTCATAGTCCTTTGAATCTAGTTTCTAAACTACTAATTTTTTTTCAAAATGGTTTAGTTTTAGGTCCTCAAAAAAGGGGGCCACAAAAATTACTACTGTTTATTCCAAAAAAACATAACACAGTACAAAGTGTGGCCCCCCTAAAATTTTAACTTTTTTTTGAAATTCTTTAATCGCTCTAGTCAAAAGTTATTTAACACTATGTAGTTTATCTCAAATTTTTTGAGTAATTTTATAATGTGCACTTTTTTTTTAATGAATTCTTTAACTAGACATGTCCCAAAAACATGAAAGATCTTTGTGCTCTCCCTAGAAATAATTGAAAACTAATCTAAAATCAAAACTACTTTTTTTTCAAAGTATGTAGAATGGAGTCTAGTTTCTAAAAACCTAATTTGTTGGAAAATAGTAGGTGGTGCAAGAGGGAGTGGGAGAGAGAGAGAGGGGGGGAATGTGAGTGTGTGTGACAAATATAGAGAGTAGAGGATAGGAGAGGAGAGAGAGAGGGGTGGGGGGGATGGGAGTGTGTGTGTCTATGAAAGAGAGAGAGTAGGGGATGGGAGAAAGGGAGAGAGAGTAGGGGATGGGGGAGAGAGGGTAGGCAGTGGGAGAGGAAGTGGGAGAGGGAGAGAGAGAGGAGGAATGGGAATGTGTGTAAGAGAGACAGAGTACGAGATGGGAGAGAGTGTGAGAGTGTGTGAGAGAGTAGGTGGTGGCAGAGAGAGCTTGTATAGGATGGGGGAGAGAAAGTGAGAATAGGGGATGGGAGAAAGCGAGTGAGAGTAAGGGATAGGAGAGAGAGAGAGAGAGAGTAGAGAGGGGGAGAGAGAGAACTTGAGAGAGAGAGATAGTAGGTGGTAGGAGAGTGAGTGGGAGAGGGAGAGAGATAGGGAGGACGAGAGTGTCTATGACAAATCTAGAGAGTAGAGGATGAGAGAGAAGAGAGTGGGGGGATAAGAGAGAGTGTGTGTGTGTATCTATGAAAGAGAGAGAGTAGGCAGTGGGAGAGGGAGAGAGTGAGAGTAAAGGATGGGAGAGTGTGAGAGAGAGTTGGGGATGTGAGAGAGTGTGATAGAGAGGAGGGAGAGGGAGATAGATAGGGGGGATGGGAGAGAAGAGAGAGAGGGGGGATGGGAGTGTGTGTGTGTGTGTGTGTGTGTGTGTGTGTGTGTGTGTGTGTGTGTGTGAAAGAGAGAGAGAGAGACCAGGAAATGGGAGAGAGTGTGAGAGTGTGAGAGGGGATGGTAGAGAGAGAGAGTACGAGATGGGAGAGACAGAGTGAAAGTATAGGAGAGAGTGAGAGAGAGTAGGACGTGGCATAGAGAAGTGACAAGATGAGAGAGATAGAGTGAAAGGATGGGAGAGAGTGAGAGAGAGAGTAGGGGGTGGTAGAGAGAGAGTATGAGATGGGAGAGATAGAGTGAAAGGATGGGAGAGAGTGTGAGAGAGAGTAGGGGATGGGAGAGAGTGTGAGAGAGAGTTGGGGATGGGAGAGAGAGGGTAAGAGTAGGGGATGGGAGAGATAATAGAGGGAGAGAGAGAGAGAGAGAGAGAGAGAGAGAGAGAGAGAGAGAGAGAGAGAGAGAGAACTTGAGAGAGAGATAGTAGGCAGTGGGAGAGGGGTGATGGGAGTGTGTGTGAGAGATCTAGAGAGTAGGGGATGGGAGAGGAGAGAGAGAGGAGGATGGGAGTGTGTATCAGTAAAATAAATTTAGGGGATGGGAGAGGGGAGAGAGAGAGTAGCCTAAGAGAGAGAGGGGGGAGAGGGAGAGAGAGAGTAGTAGATGGGAGAGAGACAGAGAGAGAGACTAGGTGGTGTGCGGAGAGAGAGAGGGGGGATGGGAGTGCGTGTAAGAGATAGTAGGGGATGGGAGAGAGTGTAAGAGAGAGTAGGAGGTGGTAGAGAAAGAGAGAATAGGATTGAAGAGAGAGAGTGAGAGTAGGGGATGGGAGAGAGTGTGAGAGAGAGTAAGGGGATTAGGGAGAGAGAGAGATAGTAGGTAGTGGGAGAGGGAGGATGGGAGTGTGTGTGAGAGATCTAAAGAGTAGGGGACGGGAGAGAAGAGAGGGTGAGAGAGAGAGGGAGAGAGAGGGAGAGAGAGAGACAGAGACAGAGACAGACAGAGACAGAGAGAGGAGAGAGAGAGAGAGAGAGAGAGAGAGAGAGTAGGCAATAGGAGAGGGAGAGTGAGAGAGAGAGTAGGGGATGGGAGAGGGGAGAGAGAGTAGGAAGAGAGAGAGTAGGGGGAGAGAGAGTAGGGAGAGAGAGAGAGAGTAGGGAGAGAGAGAGTAGGGGATGGGAGAGGGGAGAGAGAGTAGGGGATAGGAGAGGGGAGAGAGAGTAGGGAGAGAGAGAGAGTAGGGTATGGGAGAGAGTAGGTGATGGGAGAGGGAGTACGAGAGGGAGAGTGAGAGTAGGTGATGCAAGAGGGAGAGTGAGAGAGAGTAGGGAGAGAGAGAGTAGGGGATGGGAGAGAGTAGGCGATGGGAGAGGGAGTACGAGAGGGAGAGTGAGAGAGAGTAGGCAATGGGAGAGGGAGAGTGAGAGAGAGTAGGTGATGGGAGAGGAAGAGTGAGAGAGAGAGAGAGAGTAGGGGATGGGAGAGGATAGAGAGATTGAGAGAGAGTAGGGGATGGGAGAGGAGAGCGAGTAGGGAGGATAGAGAGTAATGTGTTTTGACATAGTGCGTATGCACTTTATAGTGCATACGCACTATTGGAAATCACTTTAAAATGTTCAAAAACCAACTTTGGGGCCCATTTCATCCATTCTCTACTTTTGGTCTATTGTGCATTCTATTATTCTGACAGAAATCATTGGTTTCAACATAGCAAACACTATTTCAACACTTTTTGAAGCTAGCAAACACCAAAATCAATCATTAGATATGTGATTTGAAGACTTTTTGAATATTCCTTGTATAGAAAAGGTTAGTGCAATCCATTTTAAACATTGTTTGTTGATATATAGATACAAATTTGATTATAATTTGACATGTTTAATATATTGTGAATTCATTAAAAAAATTATGTTTGAATGAAATGTTATTTCAAAATGGTTAGAAATTTGATATAAGTTGTTTGATATATATTGCGTATTCATTCAAATAATTATAATTTTTATATGTATTTGAATAATTTGTAATTTACACATCGTAAGTAATTCAGATGTTTGAATAATTTGACATGTAGAAATCATCATCATACCAAGGAAGAAACCATAAACTCAAACAAATGAAGAGAGACAGAGCGAGAGAGAGAGAGAGAGAGAGAGAGAGAGAGAGAGAGAGAGAGAGAGAGAGAGAGAGAGATTTGACAATTAAAAGAGATAAAATGAAACTACTACATAAATAAAGTAAATTGCAAAGAAATAATGAAGAATTGACTTTTAAAGAGGATCAAGAACCACTGGTACAAAGAAACAAAGAGGAAGAATTAGAAAAACAAAGAGAATGAATGAGACTGTTACGCTCAAGAAGACAGTTGAATTGTGAAGCTACACCATCTTCCAATGTTGGAGTCATATTTTCCTCTCATGTTGAATAGACACTAATTTGTAGATCCGATGATGTACACACTCTATCATGTCATGTTGAAGGCACAAAATCAACACATCAAGTAGGTGATATTTCATCTTTTGCATCTTATTGCCAAGGCACATCATCTTCGGTTCAAGGTATGTAATACACTCAACCTTATTTTGATGTTCAAAATGTTGATGGAATTGAAGAGATTAACACCTTCTAGAATTCATTTTAGAAGACCAAAATATTTGATTGATATTGATACTAACATTTTGAAATCAATGCCTGACAAGATTAGCAAGTGTACTTGTCAAAGAAAAGTTAATCGTATGTGGAGATTATTTTTTTGAAGAATTAAATATTACAGGTCAATGCCAATTATTTGTTGAAATGATGAGGAATTTGAAATTTAGGCCTATCATGAAGATTCTTGGGCTAAGAACGATGGACAATTCAAATGAAAAAAACATTGTAAAGAATCTAATGAGTTCTTATGACAAAGTGGGTTCTAAATATTTTTTATATATCTCATTAATTAAATATATGAATATTCTATATTAACTCAATGACCAAGTTCTTATAGGTTCCCAAACATCACTACTAGAAATGCATACATAAGTTCCCGTAAGTAAAAACCATCATAAATATATGAACAAGATTTCATTATAAATAATTGAATCCATTATTACAATTAGATAGCGTAAAAATCACATAAGAATACTAAGGACAATCATCTTGATTTACCCATTCTTCTTTATTGCAACTAAGCATGTGTACATATACATATTACAAGGAGCAAGTAATCATTATATATCATCTTTTCATATACTTCTAATATTTTTCTCCTCCAACATGATCTCTATACAAAATGGATACATAAGTACTATATCATAGTCATGATACAAAATAGGATGTTGCATCTAGTCACACACAAAAAAAGATGCAAAATTGGAATGTGTGAAGAAAGATCATCCAAGGCTTTTGAAAAAATCTAGAAATATACTTGATGGATAAAAGATTTTCCACCCAACCATGGAACCTTACTGCCCTACTCCCCTAAGCTAGGAGATAACACAAGGCCCCACACCAAGTTCAAACATAAGCAAGGGGATAAAATAGCTATTTTAACATTGATAAAGTTTATTGTTGATCAATATTGTATCAAAAATTCAAATTGATTAGGTATTGAACTAAACTTGATAAACAAATGACAGAGAAGGAAAACTTTAAACATGAACAAGATTATCAATCATATGACAATGATATATTGGAAATGATAAACTTATGCTTAAATAGTGATAAAATTTATTGTTAATCAATATTCTATCAAAGTTTCAAACTAATTAGGTATTGAATTTAATGTCATACATGAACATATATAATTTAATGTCATACATGAACAAACATATCATATATTAACCAATAATGTCATAAGTCAAATAATGTCATGCATCAAATAAATGTGTATCGAATATATCCAATGTATATGTGTGTGTGTGTGTGTATCAACTATATCTTCTCCTTCCCACAAGGGGAAGGAAACAAATCTCTCAAGGTCTTCTGTCATTGTGTGGAGGGAGATGGTGGCGATGACGTGGTCTTCCTGATATGCTCACTAGTCCTCTTGTTGAGGCTCTTCTCTAACTTGAGCTGATACAAATAAAGTAGATATAAAGAAATAATTATTGTTCATTGAAATCAAATATATGTACACACAAAATTAATTATTTTCTTACTACCGTCAAATAGTTGCTCTACAAGTCCACCTCGAAGGCTTGGGCATGATCAGGTGTAACAAGACCCTACAACAATTTAATCATATAATCACTTATAAATAAAATTAGAAATTTTGATACTAACTATTATAAACAACAAATAAAACCAAGAAAATTCTTTCATACCTCAGTCAATGGCTGTGAGCTAGCCATAGCTATAGCCACTCCATGATCGATAGACTGTCGGAGATGAGGAGGAGTGTCTGATGTCACAAGTTGCATGTCATACAATACATGTTACATGTAACATGAAACATGAAACAAATATAATCAAACGAATTAAAGTAACATGAAAAAAATGAACCTCTACATAGCTCGTATGACATCTATGCTCTGAGTTTGTAGTAAATGTCAATGGTCCTGTAGAGAACTGATGCACATGCATAATTTTTATGTCAATCCTTAATATGATTACTTAATAAATATATGTATTAATTTAAATGATTAAATCAAGACATACCTCTGGACTCGTGGATGGGACAAAAAATAGGGTCGGGGGATCACTGCTAGGCCTACTAACACTCTAACCCTAAATTTTGAACAATGTCAATAGATGCTAGTTAATTAATCATTCACTATACATATGAAATGTAATCAAATTAGTAAATTATAATTGTAATTTACCTATGTGTCAATGCCAAATGTGTCATTTAGGAACTGATCAGTGACGATCTCGTCATTTGCACCATCTCCAGTATGAGTGCCAAATGTGCATAAGGATCCACATGATGTGCACATGTGACTACGATGCACAGAAGGCTCCCCCTCAACTAATGGACTTGTGTAATTGATGAGGGTCTGCATCAAAGCATTAATGGTCCCTATAGTGCTAGCCTCTACATGTTCCTTCACAACTGAAGGAATAGTCACATGCTCACCTTGTGGCTTGACCACAGGTGCCCTAACTACATTAGGGTCATGACGTGCTCTTGGCCTCTCAAATGATGACCCCCCACCTCTACTCTGGGAGTCTAATATATCAAAATAATTAGCGATCTTCCCAAGTTCAAACTCACAATACAATTTCTTTTAAAAATACATGGGGATCTCGTGATTGTTGCAAGGAGGGGCATCAAAAACCATCCACCATCTATCCCAAAAATTATTTCTAATAGCATTGTGTATGCACCAATGGATGGGGAACCATTTAGTACCCTCTCTAATAGTATTTTGCTCACTGAGTTTTCTAAATAATGCACATATTGTACCTTTTTGTATTTCTTTTTTTTTAATATCTTGATATGACAATTCATTTGCTTAAAATCTTTTTTGTTCATCCCTCTTAACCCGCCAAACATCTAACTGACCAGTAATTGAAGCTATCCGGGTCTTAATAGATTTTAGGGACAATGCCAATTGAGCTCTCATTGGATTGGTTTGTCCAGATTCTTTCAACCAACCAATGAGTCCATCTAATTCAATTTTGCCTCTTTCTATTTCATTTATTATATTTTCTTGTGTTCCAAGCCGAGGTCTTACAATAGGTTAAGGCTGGGGAATTTGTTGTTCTTCTTGAGGAGAGTTTTGGTTTTGATTTTCTTGAGGGTTTTGAGCTTCTTGGAGATTTTTCAGTTGATTATTTACATTTTCTAATAAAAAATCAATTGAAATCTAAATAAATAAATAAATCTAAAGAAAAATTGTAAAAACCCTACAAAACAATATAAAAAACCTACAAAACAATATTAAGAACATATCAAACAATGCAAAATGAAATTTAGATCACATACAGCGTGCTCGTGATCTCAAATTTCACCGGTGAGGAGGCATATTGGCAAGGTGGGTGGTGAAAAGTTTGATTTTCTCCAATTTGTGTACATATTGCTCTAAGGAGAAGTTTAAAAAAAGAGTTAAAATGAATGGGCTATGGGTATGCAGGCCATTTATAACATTTTTCTTTTTTAAAAGTGCGTACGCACTATAGCTCATATGTGCTATGGCATGGGTTGCCCAAGCCATAGCACATATGCACTATAGTGTGTAGGTGCTATTGAAAAATGTTGTCACCTTTTTGGCACCACAACTCAATGCACGTACCCTAGTTTGATCTTGGTAACCAAGGCTTTAACAATAATTTTATAAGAAGTGTTTAATAAGGAAATAGGTCACCACCCTGATATAGTGTCCTCATTTTCTCTTTAGGAATGAGTTTAATAATGCCTTTATTGATAGCAACTCCTAATGAGCCAACCTCCACAGCTTCTAAATAGAGAAAATAAAAATCATCCTTGATATATTCCCACATTGTTTGGTAGAAATCTATTAAGAGGCCATTAGCTCCTAAGCTTTTACTACTAGGCATAGAAAAGACAACGTGTTCCAATTCCTCTATGGTAAGGTTTCAATCCAAATATTGGCTATACTCCTTATCCACTTTCATAGGAATGTGATCTTTAACGATGTATTCTAATATTGATTGGACATCTAGACAATTATTATCCTCTTTTAAAAGAGTCTCATAATAATTCTAAAACATATCTTTAATCTCCTCATGCCTCAAATGGAGAGTACTATTACCATCTTGAATAGAACCAATATGTTCCTTTCTATGCTTATAGTTAAGAAAATTAAAGAAGTATTTAGAACCCCTATTCCCATCCTTGGCCCAATGTAATCTTGCCTTGATTTTAGCACCTTGGCCCCTATAATTGTCCATTTTACAAATTTGGGCTTCCAATGAAGCTATAGAATTGTCACTAGGCATGTCATTTAATAATTTTCTATCATGTTCAAGTTTTCCTTTCAGTGATTTTTCTTTGCGTTTTCATTACCATGCCATCCTTCTACCAAAAGCATGAAGAAATTCAACACACTTGAGAATAGCATGATTCCATCAATCTCATTGAGAAACTTGCTCGTTGGCATTAGGGATGGACTTTTGTAATCTAATGAGAGAAACAATAGAGGAAGGATTCTTTAGGTGAGAGATATTGAGTTTCTAAGGCAACTTGGAAGTCTCAATATCCATAGGAGTACCTAAAGCAAAACAAATAATGGGAAAATGATTGGAGAGAGTGTGAGTGTAGTCTACTCTAACAGATAGAACAACAACATCCTAAACAATATGAAGACTAGGAGAAATGTAAAATTGATCAAGCTTGCTGAGTTTTCTCTCATCACTAACTCTACAATTTGACCAAGTGAATGAATTATTGTCATGGGTAGAACTTTTGTCATGGATAGGATCTGTCACCCTAATTGAATTACAACATAGGAGCCACTTAAAAAATTCCTCAATACTAAGTTTAGAATGGTTGGGCCACCTATGATGGTTTTGGAATTCTACCATGTTAAAGTCCTCAACTATTACCCAATCAGCTATTTGGTCCCACAACTAACCTCTATCTTTGGAGAAATTTAAAGCATAAATAGAGAAAAACCCAATAGGCTAACCATTAATGAAGGTGAGAACACACACACAACTATGAGAAGGATCCTCACCATGGTTAATAAAAAACTTGTAGATCCAAGGAGCCAAACCAATAACAACACCACTCCTACCTTCATAGTGAGAAATCTAAAAAAGGAAAGCATCTCTCCAAACATTAACAAGGGAAGAAGAGAGATGAGGACTAGTAATTTTAACCTCCTGGAGAAAAACAATATCAAGTTTCCATGTTACCATAAAATCTTTGACATCATATTTTTAGTGAGGGAAAAAAATCCATTTGACATTCCATGAATTTTTTTTGAAATTCATGCCAATGACAAAGTGGAAGGAACATCTTCTTGTGGCAAGGCCTCAAACTGATTAGCTAAAGCTACAGAGTGGTTGGGAAATCCCGAATCAGGCTTGGCATTAGGTGGGGACCTTGATCTAGGCCTCTCCAAAGGACTTGCTATAGGAATGGTTGAGTCCTTAGGAGTAGGAGATTTAGATATTTTCCTAGGAGAAGGGGAACCTAATCTAACCCCGATATCATTAAAGAGTAAAACAGAATTTTACATAAGAAAAATGCTTCAGAATATTGTAATCCTTCATTAAAAATTCTTTTGTAACTCTACTCTACTTCTACAAGAAAACAAGCACCTACTTATTACAATTCTAAAAATTACCATATTTGGCAGATTTTTGAGAAAAACAAAAATTTCCACTTTTGATCATTTTTAAATCTCATCCTACAAATCCTGTTTTTCCCCAAAAAAAGCCCCCAACTAAGGCAAGACAAATTGCCAACTAATCAACAAAATCCAAGATACGATTTCAGATTTATTACAAAAACAAAATTCTAAAAAAATTGGAAAAAACACTAAAAGCTGATTTCAGAGGTCAAGATGAGTTTTCAGGATCCCAAAAAAAGGTTGAAACGGCCACCTATTGAGCAATCCAAATAACTCCTTTTACTACAACTCCTTGTACAATTTTAGCCAAAACCCACATCCAAGTCAAAAGTTATGACCCCCGAAAGTAAATCTAAACCAAAACCCACATCTAAGTCAACAACCTTGACCACAGATGCCCTTGCATTAGAAGCAAAAGAAGGAAAAAAATATGAACTAGACGTATGATGGGATTTTGCCCCTTGTGTGGGATGACTTGTCTTCCTACTAGAAGGTTTAGGTGGCTCTTTCCTTATCCAAATTATTTTCCATCCATCTACCATAAAAACATCTTTATAAGGGGAGGTTGTAGGAACATCATCTTCCTCCATGTTAGTGATAGAAGGATCTCTAGTATGCCCTTGATCTTGGTTGGTACCTTTAGGCAAGGAAGAAACATATGACTAGTTCATAACTTGAGGTTGTCTAGGTTGTGATGAAACTTGGTTATGGCTCATTCAAGGCCTTCTGGTAGGACAATCTCTGATTAGATGCCCTTCTTGATGGCAATAAAAGCATGCATTAAGCTTCTTTAAGTAAACTAATGGATGTAGACACTCAAAGCCTAGGCCAATGAGCTTAATATTCTTCGACAAAGGATTAGTTAAGTCCATTTCAACGCATACCCTTGGGTACACCCTTAAATCAACAAATTTATTAGCACTATTCTTACACTAGACCCTACCACATTGGGCAACAATTTTGATTAAGAAAGGTCTAAAGGCAAGATTTAAGAAAAGAAGCTCCAGGGTGAAAGCACAAACCTATGTCACCCTTTTGTAAAGGAAAAGGCTAACAAAACTATAACTGTTCACCTTTAATGACATAAAATTGGTATTATTATTTTGAATTTATAAATGAAGTAAACTAATCAAATGTGTGGAAATGGATGAAGTTTAGGATTATAATTTTTAATAATTATTTGGAATAAGAATTGATATATTTTCTCATTTTTATAGACAATTTTTGATCTACTGAAAAATGCTAAGAAATTGGGGGTCTAGTTCCCACCACAAAACTATAAGAGAATAAATTTATTTCCTTTTGATCTCAGACTATGTTATACATAACATATATAGCTAGAACAATAAAAAATAAAAATTAGTTTTAGACCTATATTTTCTCTTTTATAATGATTCAAATTTCAATTCATCTAAAATCGATAGTTTTCATCTCCCAACACATTTTTTGAAACAAATCTATTCAAACCAAGAGAAAAATTATGCATTCTAGAAGAGGACTCTCTCCTCTAGAATGTCATATAAGTTTTAGATTTTTTTGATATGATTTTATATTTTTTTCTTTCCCAAAACATACATATTTTCGAGAGTTAAAATATGTGCTTGTAAAAATTTTTAATTACAATTTACTATATCCAATTAAAACACTATAAACTCTATATGAGAATATTCTTGACTCTAAGCTCTATAAAATGGTGTTTAATGTTATTAAAAAAATATTATAAAAAATAGTAAGAGTTATTGAAATGCCACTTTTTTGAAATAATTTTATTTCTTTAGTAATTGGATACTAACTAGTATCAAACATGCATTTAATAGCCATTTCCAAATGAAAAACTGTGAGACCATATATAACTTAGCTAGAATAAATTTATCTAGATCATATGTTTTAAAAAAATTGATTTTTAGATAGAAATACTCAAATTAAGTCATTATGATTAGTCATCCTGAAAGGTGACACACCTTTGTAATTTTACCTTCCACCCACATTGGATAACATGACCTAGAGGGTCTTTCTGGATGAAAGTCCAAAGTCCAGGCTTGCAAATAACATATTTGTTCACATATAACCCATGTCCCATATTGCAAAATGGCTTGGGCATGTTCTATGTGTTTGAATTTACAAGAGACATAATCCTTACCCAAGCCCCTCAAAGCTTCAATCTCCCATCCCCTGTTCTCCCAATTCATTTTGGTCCATTTTTAGAAGTCATATTTAGATGGAACCCCCCTTAAGAAAAATAAAATAACTAATTTGTCATGGAAATCAACAATGCTATCCATAACATCATCTGGAATGAAAAACTCGAGGGTTTTACCTTGATCAACACCATAAAGGTCATCGGTTTAGGAAGGCTCTTTGTCACCATGTTCTCCTAGGACCTTAGGAAGCGAGCAATCATTAATGGCAGTTCTTGTTTCTTTATTTTCAAGTTCTTTGGGCATGTTACGCTAAAATCCATCAGGCTTGATACATCCAAATTCATTAGTAGTAGCCTCGCAGTTCATGGAATCAACACCAACGATAGTTGAGGCATATCCAATGTTCGCATGGATGCTCCCCAAGCTTCATTTTTAAGCGTCATCTCCTAAAGGAAAGGAAAATGTGGCCCCAAATAACCACAAAAATGCCCTAGCATAGAAAACCATAACAATCATCCTCAAACTGCAATCTTTTGCTAGAAAAGTTGTCCTCCCCGCAAGAAATCTTCTCTCTCTATTCAACACAATATATTTATTGACACTTTGATTGATTGCTTTTGGTGCAACTAGGGAGTGCAACATTTTCATATATTTGTTAATTCAAAATAGTTTATTATTCAATTACTTTATGCAACTATAAAGTTTTAATATATATTATATTTGAAATAATTCACAAATTTGTCCCAATTTGATATTTTTATAATATACAATAAATTATTGTTCTTAAAATAAATCTCCTTAATATTTGGTAGTGTTAATGAGAAATTCTAAAAATAGTTTTTTTTTTCCTAAAAAATTCTCTAACAACTACTTTCACAACACAAACCAAAATTACTAAACTACCATCCGCAGGAACTAAACGCAGTGTGTCCTTGTTTTATATTAGTATTCTTTTTATCTTTTCTTATATTTGCCAAGTAAAAATTGTTGACAAAACTTATATTCATATCATTTGAATGGATAGATGAAATTATTTTTTTTAGTTTTAAATTATTATTTTTAAGCTAAGTTTTTTTAAAATTAAATTTATTAATATATAATATAATTTTAAACAAATATAAATGTATATATTGAACATATAATTTGTTGAATATATTTTTAGAAATTTTTTAGTTTTAATCTTGAAGATAGATATTTTTAAAAATATTATTTTTATTACATTGATTAAATTTAATATATTAAATTGTTAGTAATAAAAATTGTTTTATCTAATTGATTTAATTTAGTAATAGTTTTTAATGAATATATTTAGTCATGTAATGTGTAATCCTATAATATAAATATAAACTAATTTAAATTATTTTAAGAATACAAAATACATATTTTCTTAAAATCCTTAAAAAATTATAGATTCAATAATAAATTAAAGATTACTTTAATTTTGAAAAAATATTTTAAAATAAATATTTTTTGAATTAAAAGTAATTTCTATATAGTTATTAAATATATAATACTATATTAAGACTATACTTAAAATAAAATTAATAATGTGTGTTGTATATCTTTTTTATGAAAATATTTTGTGAAGTCGAATGAAACATTTGTCTTCATAAATAAAAATTAAAAAGGTATTAATAATTTCATTAAAAGTATAAAACTTTAATAATGTAATTTATTTTCAATTCATTTAATAAAATTATAAAAAACTTAAATATACAATTCATCTCCAATTCTTTTACTAACATGTGTTATATTGATGAATAAAGATAATTCTTATCTTGAATATATCTATTAAAAATATTATTATTAAATAATTATAAAATAAAATTATTAAATTATTAAATAATAAAAATTAAGTAACTCGCTCTTAAATGATGAAAATAAATCAATATGAAAAATTATAATACATAGATAATTAAAAATTGATTAAAATAATCTTTCATTTCAAATATACAATATCACAAGGAAATTTAATTTCTAGAAAGTAAATTATTAAATTAATCAGTTGATCGTAAGTTTTTTTGGGGGCAAGTTAAGAAGTTAGTGCACATTTAATTGACAATAAGCAATTCACTTACATAGTCGTATTTTTGGGAGGTCTTACATTGTATCATGCATAGGATGGGCATGTAAAAGACAACTGGGCCTATTGCAAATATGTTGCACCATAGCCAATGTCATACAAAAAGAGCTTTTGTAATGTTTATAGATATTACCAGAATGTAAGAAAGTAATAAATTTCTAGAGACCCATGCAAAAAGAGCTTTTGTAATTTTTATAGCTATTACTGAAATCTAATGTTCACCATCTTATCTACACTCATGAGAGAAAATAATGAATAAAGCCAACCATGTACTAAGCGAAATAATAATTCTAGAACCTATTAGAATTCTTTAGAATAACTAAGAAAAGGGGGGGGGGGGGGGTTGGTGTGAATCAGTTATTCAAAGTCCAATGTCCAATTCAAACTTTTAACCAAATCTATAGCGGGGCCATGCATTCTACTACTCATCAAGCTTTAATCTTTATCTTAGCAAGCTACTCTAAATCAACATGCAGTAATGAAACATAAAGAATCAACACATAACAAAAGGATTTATGTGGAAACCCAATTTGGGAAAACCACCAGTAACATGCTACCTTCTTTTCTCACTCTTCTGAAGTGATGCCCTATTAAAGGTCCGCGCTATTAAAGGCTACAACACATTGTTAAATGTGACCTTGTTAAAGTATTTCAACACCCTATAAGGAGTGTTCCTTGTTAGAGGACTTAAGAATATTCAACTTGGAATGTCACCATGTTAAAGGATTTACATAAGGCTATTAGTCCCACCCAATTCCATGGGACTTTCAATCACCTTCTCAAAAGCTTCACCAACTAGTTGTTAAGCTAACCAATCAATGTAGGATTTCAATGTCTAATACAATGGTAAGAAAGTATTAGAAACCTTTGACCCGATACTAATTACAACTCAAACCTTGTAGATCTCAAATCACACTTCAGTTCTTCTTCCTTACTTGGCTTTCCTTCCTCGCAGTTCAAATAGATTGTTCACTCTTCAAGATCTGTCTCCTTGAGTCTTTTGCTCACTATGCCAATACAATTCTCACTATGGTCTCTTGATCACATCAGAGTCTTGATGCTCTATTCTTCCATACTATGTCCTTCCCTTGACACTTCACACTAGCCTTCTCTTGGCTTACACACAACCATTCATGACCACCTGTGATCTTTGATCTGTAACTCCTTATAAAGAAGTTTTTTTCTCCATTTCCCACTCAATTCTTCTTTCTCTTGAGAAATGATATTGCTTTCCGTCTAATTTTTTTTCTTCTAGAAACATCATCAAAAATTGATTAGGCTTCACCTAGAATTGATTTCCATAAGACTCTATGACACTAGCTCATCATCCTTATCTTCAACTGGTTCACAAAATTCAATGTAACAAACTTATCATTATTGATTTGGAAAATCTTTTGAATTTTCAATAATGTAACAACTTGACATCATTAAAATACTGATGCTCGGCACATACTGTGTTACTTGGCATCAACTATATTTTACTCAGCATCCACTACGTTTTTCTAGTTTGCTCGGCATATGACTGTTCATGGATTACTTGGCACCTAAAGACTTTTTCTCGGCACCTCAAGATTACTCGACACATACTAAATTCTAAACTTTCTCGGCTTCAACTGAGAATTTTTTGGGCTTCAACTGGCTTGCTTAGCACTTACAGATGAACATAGTTAAGCATAGCAAATTGACTTAGTTACACCTTGCACTTCTAATGTACCTAAGTGTGTCCATCTTTTGTGTCTTAGTGATGCAGGAGCATCCAGAGGTATAAGGGCAATCCTGTGTCACCCAAAAAAAAAAAATGTACTTAGACTTAGTTTCTATTTTATGTCTTTACATTTTTGGATACCCATTTGGCTCAAATAAAGGTTCCAACTCTCATAGTTCAACTATCAGTGCATTTGAAAATCCTGAAAAAATAGGAGCATGCAATTTGACCATCATTTTGGTGACCTAGAAGGTGTGACTTGGCCAGATGAATGTAATCGAGATTTAGAGCATTCCAGAAAAAGAATCAGGTCAAAAGGCCCCACGGTTTGAAAGTTATTACAGTTTTTCGGGTTTTGGAGACCCTCTAAGAATGCTTCAAAGTCAGGTTTGGGGCATTAAATGACCTCAAAAAGGGTCAAAAAATGGGGGACGAGTGAAGCTCATCCATAGGTCTATAGAGCGCTTCAAGAGCTTTTCAAAAATGTAAACGGTTCGTCAATCGGAGTTACGGTTCAAAAGTTATGCCTCCCGAAAGTTCAGCTACCATTTCTGGATTCTTCTAGAATTGCACCGACTTCTAACGCAGCTTCTGGAACCTTCTATTTTGTCGGTGGATGCCTACTAGCACTTTCTAGAATGTACTCCTAGTCCTTAACCCTCCGGGGTCTATTTAAGGAGATTTCTGGAATTGTAAAAGGCAGTTCGGGGTGGAGTTTGAGAGGAGGTGCTATAAGGAGAAATATTCTCCAGATTTATGCTATTGTAAGCCCGTAGGGCATGTTTTGAAGTTTATTCTCTCTGTACTATTGGTACTAGCTTATTCTCTCAGTTAATATAATTCCCCTTTTCTATTGTGCCCATTCTATTGTTGGGTTGTGTCCCCATCAAGTGGTATCAGAGCCGGTTTTCCTGAGTGTGTAGACAGAGCGCCGACTGTGAGGCAGTTTGCACCAGGACTGTGTGGTTGTGGGTTCGAGTTAGAAGATGCCTCCACGAAGAGACCGTGGTGGAAGGGCCAGAGCTATTGATCCTGAGGAGGTTAGAGCCCTCCAGAGACAGGTACAAGCATTGCAAGAGGAGCTTCGTAGAGGAGCAAATATTGCCGCAGATGACAATAGTGAGGATGACAATGAAGAGGAAGTAATTGAAGTTGACGGGGAAGTTCTGAATCCTATAGAGGAAAGGCTTTTTAGGGCCATTACTAGGTTTGGGAAAACACCTACAATTGAAGTGGGTATATTTTCAGGAAATTTGAAACCAGATGAGTTGATCGACTGGATCAATGAACTAGATGAATACTTTGAGTATGAGGATATAAGGGACCCAGATCGGGTTAAGTTTGCAAAGGCCAAATTAAAAGGCCATGCCAAAATCTGGTGGCAAGAGGTTCAACTGGAAAGACTTAGAAGAGGAAAGGAGAAGATCACAAGATGGGATCGCATGGTGGACAAATTGAAGAAGCAGTTCATTCCTGTGGACTACGAGCTTGATCTGTTTAAGAAGATGCATGGGTTAAAGCAAGCAGGAAGATCAGTCCAAGAATATACAGAGGAGTTTTACCGACTCCTGATTAGAGCGAGGCATGCAGAAGCAAATAAGGAGAAGGTTTCTCGTTATATCAGTGGGTTATGACCTAGCATCCAGGAGGAACTAAGTTTGGTAAGAATGACCAGCGTTGAAGAAGCATACCAGTTTGCCCTACGAGTTGAAGAAAAGCTGAGTAAAAGGTTTGAGGGAAGACAAAGAGGGCACGGTCAAGGAGGAAGGGGAAGCGGTAGATCATCTGGAGGCCGCAATGAAACTCAAAAGAAAAATGAAGATGAGGGTACTAGCAGGAACCAGAGGAATGAGGGTTTCAATCGCTCCCGTGATCAAGATTTTGGAAATCAAAGAGGAAGAGGTAGAGGACGTGGGCAAGGAAGAGGAGGCTTCCATGGTACCTGTTTCCATTGCAATGAAGAAGGTCATCGTGCCTTTGAATGCTCTCAACGACAAGGAAGGACAGATAGGAGAGCTGAGGGCCAAGCTAGGGTTGCTCATGTGGATGAGGATGCACAATCATCACATTCAGAGGATGCAGAAAGAGGAGAGGCCTTGGTAAATGAAAGAGTCCTACTAAGTGGTGAGAATGAACTAGGGCAACGGAGGAGTTTGTTCCGTACCAGATGCAAGTGTGAGGATAAATGTTGTGATGTGATCATTGATGGTGGTAGCACTGATAACCTAGTATCAGAAGAGATGGTCTCTAAGCTGAAGCTCAAGAGGGAGAAACATCCCCAGCCCTATCGGATTTCTTGGGTAAAAGATGATCATAAGGTCCTGGTAAGTGAACAATGTTTAGTAAAATTCAAAATTGGGAGTTACCATGATGAAGTTCTTTGTGATGTTATTTCGATGGATGTTTGCCATCTATTGTTGGGTAGACCATGGCAGTTTGATAGACATGCAATACATGATGGACATGCAAACACATACTCTCTGACAAAGGATGGAGTTCGCCACAAATTGAAGCCCATGAAAAAGGAAGGTGAAAAGGTATGTAGTAGTGCTAGGATTTGTCTTGTTGATGGAAAGAAGTTTTTAAATGGCATGAAACATCAGCGTATGTGCTATGCTTTGATTCCTAGGAAAGATAAAGAAGGTAGTAGTGAAATACCATTTGAAGTTTCAGATTTACTAGGGGAATTTGGAGATATTATCTCTAATAATGTTCCAGATGGATTGCCACCAGTAAGGCAAATCAGTCATCAGATAGATATGATTCCAGGAGCTAGTTTTCCTAACAAGGCTGCTCACAGGATGACTCCTACTGAAACAGAGGAGCTAAATAGACAGGTTTAGGAGCTGTTGAGGAAGGGCTTGATTCGAGAGAGCCTGAGTCCATGTGCAGTACCTGCAGTACTTGCACCAAAGAAGGATGGAGAGTGGAGGATGTGTATAGATTCTCGAGCTATAAATAGGATAACCATCAAGTACCGGTTTCCTTTACCAAGGATGGATGATCTTATGGACTGCTTGAGTGGAGCTCAGTACTTCACAAAGATAGATCTGAAGAGTGGCTATCATCAAATACGGATTCGTGAAGGAGATGAGTGGAAAACAGCCTTCAAGACCAAGGAAGGTCTTTATGAGTGGTTAGTCATGCCCTTTGGATTGACAAATGCCCCAAGCACCTTCATGCGGCTCATGAATGAGGTACTTAAGAAGTTCTTGGGAAAATTTGTTATTGTCTATTTGGATGATATTTTAATTTTCAGCAAGACTTTGGAAGAACATTTACTGCATATTCGTAGTGTCCTTGAAAGGCTAAGGGAAGAGAAACTGTTAATTAATCTAAAGAAGTGTGTCTTTGCAAAAAGGGAGTTAGTTTATTTGGGATTTGTTATATCACCTGAAGGTCTCAAAATGGATCCAAAAAAAGTAAAATCCATCTTGGAATGGCCTACTCCAAGGTCTGCTACTGAGGTAAGATCATTTCATGGTCTGGTTAGTTTTTACAGAAAGTTTATTAAGAATTTCAGTGGCATATGTGCACCTCTAACTGATACAATAAGAGGGGATAGAAAAGAGTTCAAATGGACTACAGCAGCTGCGAGAAGTTTTGAATTGCTGAAGAAGAAGGTGACTGAACAGCCTGTGTTGGCACTTCCAAATTTTAGAAAAGTGTTCCAGGTGGATTGTGATGCTAGTGGCAGTGCTATTGGGGCTGTATTAAGCCAAGAAGGTAAGCCTATTGCATATTTTAGTGAAAAATTGAATGATGCAAAGAAGAAGTATTATGTTTATGATCAAGAGTTCTATGCAATAGTTCAGGCCTTAAAGAAATGGAGGCATTATTTATTGCCAAAGGAATGTGTTTTGTATACTGATCATCAGGCATTACAGTACCTAAATAGCCAAGGTAAATTGAATCAGAGGCATATGAAGTGGGTAGAATTCTTGCAGAGTTATACATTTGTGTTGAAGCATAGAAGTGGAAAATCTAACAGGGTTGCAGATGCATTAAGTAGGAGACAGTTGTTGCTTAAAACAATGCAGGTTGAAGTAGTTGGGTTTGATGAACTCAAGAATTTGTACCCTGAGGATCCTGATTTTGCTGAAGCATAGAAAGCTTGTAAAGAACCTGTGGCTGTAGATAGAACGAAGTGGTTAGACTATTTGATTCAGGATGGCATATTGTTCAAAGGTAGTCAATTGTGCATTCCAAGGAGTTCCATGAGGGAAAATCTGATTAAGGAGAAACACAGTGGAGGGATGGCAGGACATTTTGGTCAGGATAAGACCATTGCCATTCTTAGAGAACATTATTTTTGGCCTCAAATTACATAGGATGTGAAGAAGTTTGTACAGAGTTGCTAGGTTTGTCAAGTGGCCAAGGGGTTTAGTCAAAATACTAGCCTATATCAGCCATTGCCTGTTCCATCAAGGCCATGGGAGGACATAAGTATGGATTTTGTTCTTGGATTGCCAAGGACCCAAAGGGGTAATGACTCAGTATTCGTGGTGGTTGATAGGTTCTCCAAAATGGCACATTTCATTCCATGCCACAAAACTCATGATGTTGTCCATATTGCGGACTTGTTTTTCAAGGAGGTGGTAAGACTACATGGTCTTCCAAGGAGTATAGTTTCTGACCGAGATACTAAATTTGTGGGGTATTTCTGGAGGACATTGTGGAAGAAGTTGAGAACAGACTTGAAATTCAGTTCCACGCATCACCCACAGACTGATGGCCAAACAGAAGTGGTAAATAGAAGTCTGGGCAATTTGCTGAGATGTTTAGTTGGAGATAAGCCCAAGGGATGGGATTTGATTCTACCACAGGCAGAGTTTTCTTATAATAACTCTGTAAATAGGAGTACTGGAAAATCACCATTTCAAATTGTATATGGAAATAGCCCAAGGACTGCACCAGAATTGAGGAAGATAGAAAAAGGGGAGAGAACAAGTGCTGAAGCTGAGGATTTTGCTGAACACATCAAGCGTCTACATGAGGAGGTCCAAGCACACATTATCAAGATGAATCAAGAGTATAAAGCTAGGGCTAATCAAAGGAGAAGACATAAGGAATTCCAAGTAGGGGATCTTGTCATGGTGCACTTACGAAAAGAAAGATTTCCAGTTGGTACTTACAACAAGCTGAAAATGAATAAATTTGGCCCCTGCAAGGTTTTGAAGAAACATAACTCAGGAAATGCATATGAGGTGGAGTTTCCAGATGGTATTCACATTTCTCCCATTTTCAACATTGCAAATTTAACAAAGTATCATGATGATGGTGCAGATGAGGAGCTGGTTTTAGAGCCATGCCCAATTCCTGCTTCTAAGAAGGAGGAGATAGAAGACATTCTAGATCATCGTGTGGGTAGGAGTACCAGAAACAGGCAGTATCAAGAGTATTTGGTCAAATGGAAAGGATGACCGATCGAAGACTCAACTTGGATTTCAGCAGCTGAGGTTTCCCATTTTGGATTTCCTCTACCATCCATAAAGTGACAGGGTCACTTTTCAATCTACCCTGGGTGTCTGATGTAGGAGCATCCAGAGGTATAAGGGCAATCTTGTGTCACCCAAAAAAAAAATGTACTTAGACTTAGTTTCTATTTTATGTCTTTACATTTTTGGATACCCATTTGGCTCAAATAAAGGTTCCAACTCTCATAGTTCAACTATCAGTGCATTTGAAAATCCTGAAAAAATAGGAGCATGCAATTTGACCATCATTTTGGTGACCTAGAAGGTGTGACTTGGCCAGATGAATGTAATCGAGATTTAGAGCATTCCAGAAAAAGAATCAGGTCAAAAGGCCCCACGGTTTGAAAGTTATTACAGTTTTTCGAGTTTTGGAGACCCTCTAAGAATGCTTCAAAGTCAGGTTTGGGGCATTAAATGACCTCAAAAAGGGTCGAAAAATGGGGGACGAGCAAAGCTCGTCCATAGGGCTATAGAGCACTTTGAGAGCTTTCCGAAAATGTAAACGGTTCGTCAATCGGAGTTATGGTTCAAAAGTTATGCCTCCCGGAAGTTCGGCTACCGTTTCTGGATTCTTCTAGAATATCACCGACTTCTAACGCAGCTTCCGGAACCTTCTATTTTGTCGGTGGATGCCTACTAGCACTTTCTAGAATGTACTCCTAGTCCTTAACCCTCCCAGTTCGGGGTGGAGTTTGAGAGGAGGTGCTATAAGGAGAAATATTCTCCAGATTTATGCTATTGTAAGCCCGTAGGGCATGTTTTGAAGTTTATTCTCTATGTACTGTTGGTACTAGCTTATTCTCTCAGTTAATATAATTCCCCTTTTCTATTGTGCCCATTCTGTTGTTGGGTTGTGTCCCCATCACTTAGAGTATGCCATCAATATACTATTTCATCAATGTCTTAACTGGTCCTTATACTTCATTACAACAACATAACTTCAACCTTTCTCTAGGTGCTCTAGTTACATCTTATTGATTAACTCCTCCTTGTCAATCAACTAAGTGATAGTATTTGGATCTTTTAAGAAATTGTCATTCCTACAAATATCAAGTTTGACATCAATGACAAAACAATGATTGAAAACATTCTTTTACCAATTCCCTCATTCTTCAATTAATGATCTTTTCAATCATTTCCAATAGACCCAAGGACATTTTCTTCGAACCTTCCTATTTAATTTAGTTTTTGTAAAGATTTGCAATGAATGTACTTGAACTTTCAGTGTTCTTCAAATATAGTATTCTAAAAATTTATTTCATGTGGGATGGGAAAGCCTGTAGTCGCTATTCAACTAGATGTTTATGTGCTACTATTTTATATAGTAATACATTTATGTAAAGGAAGAGATTATTATGAGAATTTTTGAAAACTGCTTGTTTTAAGTGTTGGAAATACAAGAGGAGTAACTAAGAGGAGAGGGCTGAATCAGTTACTACTATAATAAATGCTAGATCCCTTAGATGTCAAATAAAATTCACACTGATAAAATTGATTATTGCTGATACTCGATAAGCATATAGAAATTGTTGTAACTCGGTAAATGCAAAATGTGTATTACTTAGCAGATCTTAAGATTTTGTCAATAATTACTTAACCTTAATTTTGCATGCATGAGAGAAAAGAAATGAACACATATGATACTAGGATTTAATGTGGAAATCTAATTTGGGAAAAACCACCAATGTAACTAGTTATTATTTTTCACTCTTCTAAAGTGAGCTCAGTTAGGAGCCAACCCTATTAAAGATTACAAAACACATTGTTAGGTGTGACCCTATAAAAGGATTTGATCACCCTATTAGGAGTGGCCTTGTAAGAGGTCTTCAAACAATTCAATGGAATTGCCAACTTGTTAGAGGATTTATAAATGGCTATTAAACCAACTCTGTTAAGAGATTTTAGATCACTACTACAATGGTTAGAGAGTATTAATGACAATGACCTAATTGTGATGCAATTGAATTGTTGATTACAGATCTTTGTTCTTGTTTTATACTTGATCCTTCCTAGTTGAATAATACTTTTCTGCTCCAAAAGGATACCTTCTTATCCTTCAAGTTTTCTTCCTCTCATCTTATCTATTTCAACTTATTTAGCTTTCATATCACACATTTTGAAATCACAACTTGACCTATTATTTATACCTTTCAGATTGTCAAGTTGGCTCAAATACAAATTAGAATAACCAATATTTATTACCTCAGTCAACTAGAATCAATAGGTAAATAATTAAGCTTTACATGCCAAAATAAGAAAATCCTTTGGTAGCTAACCCAACTTGATAGAAATTGATTTTGGAGTGATTTCTTATGTTAACCAAAAAGACCTCAGTTAACACTATGAACTTATAAAATTTCTTTGGCAACTGAGTTAACTTGGTTAATACTAGCTTTGTTCAATTTTCCTTTTGTTAATCGAGTGAGCTTGGTTAACACTCTTTACTGCATAAGTTCCTTTGACACCCAAGTGAGCTCGATATATACTTCAATCTATATAGAGTAGACTCAAGAATACTTGATAGACAAGGAAAACCATCTTCACTGACCAAGTGAGCTTGGTATGCACTATCTAACAACTGATATGACATTTGTGTAACATCAAGGACAACACACAATTAATCAATTGTATCCAACAATCTCCCTCTTTGGCATTGATGGAAACACAACATGTCATATCATAATGAAGTTTTGAAAACAAGACTCCCTCTGTGAGAAAGCTTCTCCCTTTGTGAAGGAACTACTTAGCTTCTCCTTCTTAGAATTACAAAATTTCAAAAAGATATGATAGTAAACTTCTCCCTCTTTGACAACACATGCCAAAGACAATATAGATTAGTGTCAATGTAGCTCTAGTGTAGATTCATCTGCAATATGTCCTTGTTAATACTACATCAACTAATTGATCTTCTACTTAGTTCCTATTGATGTGTCACTAAACTTTATTAGTGAACTTTTGATAAGGGAATGACCCCTAGCTTACCTCTTAGATACAAAAAATAATCCTTAGGTAATGACTTGCTAAATATATCAGCAATCTATTCCTTTGTATTCACATATTCCTATATGATTTCTTTATCTTGCACCAACTCTCTTAAGAAGTGATATTTTATGGCAAAATGCTTTATTTTGGAATACATTACTAGATTCTTTGATATGTTGATTGCATTAGTGTTACCACAATATATGACAACTAGCTCTTTGATTTCAACCTTCATTCCTTCCAACAATTGTTTGAACCAAACAATGTTAGAGAAATTCACTGCTGCAGCCACATATTCTGCCTTTGTTGTGGATTGAGATGTACAATTTTCTTTTTACTTGTCCAAGATACTAGTCTTTTGCCAAGAAAGAATGCTCCACCACTAGTGCTTTTTCTGTCATCAAGATTTCCTACCCAATCAGCATCAGTAAATACTTTTAACTCAAGATTGCCTCCAAGTTTGTACCATAAGCAATAGTCTTTAGTACCTATCAAATATCTCTAGATTCTTTTTATTGCCATCATGTGGTTTTCTCTGGGTTTTACTGAGAATCTCATCACTATCCCAACTGCTAAGGTAATATTAGGCCTTGTATGTACTACATATTGTAATTTTCCAATCATTGATCTGTATAAGGTCTGATTTACTTCTTTGGATTCATCATCTTTGGTAAGCTTAAGTCCAATAGACATGGGGGTTCCAACTAGTTTTGAATCTTCCATTCCAAATTTCCTTAGTATCTCTTTGATATACTTAGATTGAGTGATGTAGATACCATTTTCATTCTATTGCATTTGCAATCCAACAAAGAATTTGATTTCACCAAACATAGACATCTCAAATTCTTTATTCATTTTTTGAGAAAATGCTTTGCATAAATTGTCATCTCCTGTAAATAGAGTCTCATCCACAAATATTTCTACTAACACAATTTTCTTATCTAGTTCTTCCTTGATATATAGACTAGTATTATTATTAGTTCTTTGAAAACCAATCTGTATCATATAGTTATGTAATCTTTCATAACAAGCTCTGGGAGCTTGCTTGAGACCATATAAAGCTTTTTGTATTTTGCAAACCATGTCTCTTTTGTCAAGATCAACAAAACCTTCTAGCTATTCAATGCAGACTTCCTCATCAATAATTCCATTCAAGAATGCGGATTTAACATTTATCTAATATACTTTGAATCCTTTGTGAGATGCATATGCTAGTAAAGTCCTATCAGCTTCTAGTATTGCAATAGAGGCAAAAGTTTTACCATAGTCAATACCTTCTTCTTGAGAATAACCTTTGCATACTAGTCTTTCTTTATTTCTTGATACCTTTCCATCTTCATTCAGCTTATTTTTGAATACCCATTTTTAACCAATTACATTTTTATCCTTGGGCCTAGGAACAAGAGTCCAAGTTTTATTCTTTTCTATCTAGTCTATTTCTTCATTCATAGCCTCAATCCAATTTTCATTTTCTAGTGCATCTTTAACACTTCTAGGTTCAAATTTAGCAAGTAGACATGTACCTTTTAGCTTGCTTCTTGTCATAGTTCTATCTAATTTATTTCCAATGATCTGATCAAGTCTATGATGTCTTCTAACATATTTAGCCAATATAGTTTCTTTTTCTTTTGAATGAATTGTACTATCTTCATTTTGCATCTCAACTTCAAGCTTAGGTCCTTGTGGCTCGGGTCCTTTAGACTCAGTATGTACTAACTTAGTAGCCTCTGAATGTGACTCGGGCCCCTGTGACTAAGTTTGCACTTCTTGCAACTTGGTAACTATTGGAGACTTGGGGAACTGAGGAAATGAAGTCTCTTTTTTGTCAAATATATTTGGCAATGTATTAGGTTCATAGTAGACAAATCTTCTATAATCTTTTGGTTCCTTTTTTCTTTCTTCTTCACTCTTTGCTGCAAACTAATCAATTATCACATGTGCACTTTCTATGATTTTGTGAGTGGACAAATTCAAACACTTGTATGCTTTACTTCTGTAGGAATATCTTATAAATATACCTTCATCACATTTTACATCAAATTTTTCTTTTTCTAGATTCTTTCAAGATATAACATTTGCCGCCAAATACTTTCAAGTAACCTATATTGGGTTTGTAGCCATACCATAGTTCATAGGGAGTTTTATTTGTATCTTTCCTTAACTAAACTTGGTTCAAACTATGAAAGGCAGTGCTGATAGGTTCCTTCTAGTATTTCATAGAAACATTATTTTCAATCATTAGTGTTCTTGCACAATCCATGATGGATCTATTTCTTCTTTGAGCTATTCTATTTTTCTCTGGAGTACTAAGGTTTAATACCTATCTTTTGATTTCTCTTTCAATGTAGAAATTGTTGGTTTCATTTGAGATGAATTCACCACCTCTATTTGATCTTAAGAATTTCAATGTTGTTCCAGTTTTTTTTTCTACTCTTTCCAAATACCATTTGAATTTTTCAAAAGCTTATGATTTTTCTTTTAGATACATAACAATCATCATTCTAGAATAGTCATCAACAAACAGAATGAAATTTTTTTCTCCACTATAACTTTCTATTCCAATGGGTCCACATAAATCAATTACATAATTTCTAAGACATCTTCTGACTGATATAGTTTTTTCTCTTAAAAATAGTCTTTCCCATTTTACCAATTTGGCAGTCTTTGCATAATCCAACATTAGATTTCTTCAAACTAGGGATATCTCTTACTCTTCTGAGTTTTCTTATCTTGACTATATTATCAAACTTTACATAACATAGTCTTCTGTGCCATAACCATCTTTCTTCTACTTGAGCAATAAAATATGAGTAGTCACCAAGATCAAGATAAAATAGGCTACCTTTTATTTGTTTGCCTAATCCAATCAAATTTCCTTTGTTATCCAGTAGTCTTGCCTTGTCATTCATGAACTCTACCTTGAATCCAACTTTTTTCAACTATTCCACACTCAGTAAATTATGTTTTAGTCCTTTAACCCAATAGGCATTGTCACATACAAGTTCAATGGTTAATGAGATATGAACTTTTCCTTTTATGCAACAAGGTTCATTTTTTCCAAACCTTACACTACCTCCATCATAGTGTTCAAAATATTCAAACTTAGTTTTATCTTCAGTCATATGGTGAGAACGTCTACTATCTATAATCAATGTATCATTTTTTCTAACATGAGAGACAAATGCCATCTTATCTCCTTCATCATTAGATTCATCTTTTACAGCAATATACACTATTTCATCTTCACTATTATCAAAATCTTTAGCCATAAAAAAGTTTTCTTAACTTTTTCTTTGTAGGATTTGTGATCTTTGAATTCATTCTTGCCTTTGTACTTTTTCTTCTCTTCCTTGCCTTCTTTGTGTGGACACCTAGCATTAATATGACCAATTTCTTCACAAGAAAAATAGATTAGAGGGATTTTACCTTTGTACTTCCCTCTACTCCTAGAATACTTCCTTGCAAGTTGAGCTTCAAAAATTTCAAGATCACTATCATAAATTTCTTCACCTCTCTTCCTGATTGATTGTCTTTTACTTTCTTGCCCTTTTCCTTGAGTGAGAGTTTAGCTTCAAATGTAGATTCAATATTCTTGGAAGCAGGAACATAGTTGTCAAAGTTTTCTAGTTCAAAAGTTGTCAATCTTCCTACAAGGGCATCCAAGCCTGTCTTTTTATTTGGATCACATCTCTTTTCTTGAATAGTAGATACTCTAATTGCATAAATAGGATGAAAAGTTTTGAATACTTTACTTACAACAGTTTCCTCTTTAATTTCTCCTCTAGATGCTTTGATTGCACTTACACTGGCCTTGATTCTTTTCACATATTTTCATCTTCTCTCATTTTCATTTCATCAAATTTTCTTCCAAGGCTCTGTGCTTTAGCTCTTCTTACATTTTCATCTCCTCCATAGATATCTTTTAGTTTTGTTGGAATAAGTAATCTCCCCCTCAAATAAATTGTAAAAGCATAATAGAGAGGATTCTACAAATTCCTGGATAGACAAATAGGGTTAGGTAAAGTTCTAGAAGTCACAAATGATTCTAGAAAAGTCTATTTGTGTTTTGTCAGCTAATTTAGATGTTTTTAGAAATGATCTAAGACCTCCATAAATAGAGGCATCATGTAATGTAATTGATATGGAAAAAAGGTTAATGAAATATATTAGTGCCATAACACATTGAGTATTTTTCCATTTTAGTTTATTTTGTCCATCCACCTTTCATAAGGTGTATCAGAGTTGTCCTAGGTTTCTACAAGTTTGTTCCACATATCAAAAGTAGTTTCATCAAATTCAAAATAACTGAGAGAAGATACAATATCAATCATTATGATGTTATGGTTCTTTTTCTCAGCAATATCTTCAACTAATAATGTTCAAGTGAGAGTTTTGTAATCTTCATCAAGATATTTGTAGACTAAATCACTGATGGTAGCCAAATGAAGCCTCATAAGTCCTTTCCATGCTATAAAGTTGTCTCTATTTAGCTTTGGAATTTCTCTTTTGTAAGACATCCTGATCTTTAGCTTAGGTCCTTGAAACCTTCTCTACAAGCACCAAAAGCTCTAATTCCAATTGTTGAAAATATAAGAGGAGTAACTAAGAGGGGAGGGGTGAGTCAATTACTACTAAATTAAATCCTAGATCCCTTAGATGTCAAATAAAATTCGCACTGATAAAATTGATTACTACTAATACTCAGTAAGCATACAGAAATTATTGTAACTTGGTAAATGTAGAATGTGTATTACTTAGCAAATCATAAGATCTTGTCAATAATTACTTAACCTTAATTTTTCATGCATGAGAGAAATGAAATGAACACATATGACACCAGGATTTAACATGGAAACTCAATTTGGGAAAAAACACCAATGTAACTAGTTACTATTTTTCACTCTTCTAAAGTGAGCTTGGTTAGGAGACAACCCTGTTAAAGGTTACAAAACACACTGTTAGGTGTGACCCTGCTAAAGGATTTAAACACCCTATTAGGAGTGGCCTTGTAAGAGGTCTTAAAATAGTTCAATGGAATTGTCACCTTGTTAGAGGATTTACAAATGGCTATTAAATCAACTCTGTTAAGAGAATTTAGATCACTGCTACAATGGTTAGAGAGTAACAATGAAAATGACTTGATTGTGATGCAACTAAATTGCTGATTATAGATCTATGTTCTAGATTTATAATTAATCCTTTGTGATCCAATAATAATTTTCTACTCTATAGGGATACCTACTTATCCTTCAAGTTCACTTCCTCTCGTCTTATCTCTTTCAACTTATTCAGCTTGCATATCACACATTTTGAAATCATAACTTGACCTATTATGTATACCTTTTAGATTGTCAAGTCAGCTCAAACCAATATTTATTACCTCAGTCGGCTAGAATCAATAGGTAAAATAATTAATCTTTACATGCCAAAATAAGAAAATCCTTTGGTAGCCTACCCAGTTTAGTAGAATCTGATTCTGGAGTGATTTCTTGTGTTAGCCAACAGTAGCTCGTTTAACACTATGAACTTATAAAATTTCTTTGGCAACCGAGTTGACTAAATTAACACTAGTTCTATTCAATTTTGCTTTTATTAACTAGGTGAGCTTGGTTAACACTTTTTACTACATAATTTCCTTCGATGCTTGAGTGAGCTCGGTAGATACTGCCTTCTGTACAAAGTAGACATGGGAACCCTCAGTAGACAAGGAAAACTATCTTCACTGACCAAGTGAGCTTGGTATGCACTGTCTAACAACTGATATGACATTTGTGTAATATCAAGCACAACACACAATTAATCAAAGTATCCAACATTAAGAACATTTTGAATATAAGTATTTTTTTAAAAGCTATACAAAATAATAATAATAGAATAAGTTAAAAATTTAATGGTAACAATGATTAATTAATGTATTATAATAATGTTGTCCATATTTTAATTGCAGCCTTGTAGACACCTTTGAGTGGTTCATCAAAACTAAGGTTGAGTTTCAACCTTGAAACTCGATGGTTCAAGGTGTTGGCAATATGGCTAGACAAATGTAAGAGTGTTGTAATTTATGGAAAAATATGTTTCTGATATTTCATGATGTTATCAGAGTTAGAAATTTGTCTAAGTGTTATACATTTTTGAATAGTATAGAGACAGATTTGATATGTACAAATGCCAGAGATAGAGTTAACTCATGCACATTTAAGGATCGACAATTGATAGTATCATGATAATGTATGCAAGTGTACATACCTATACAAATGGTATGATGTAAGTTATATTCAAAATACTAATTCAGGTATTTAAGAGAACTAAATAGAGCATGTCAAAGAATTGGATTGTATGACTTAAGGAATTATTTTCATGACAAAATAATTATGAAGTCATGATGGCTTGGCATCCTAGATATTTACCCAAAGTTATTTTTATATTTGGTCAAGTGTGTAAAAGCATTAAGGTTGACTAAGCAGAGATTTATTAGATTGCAAGATATAAGTAAAGATAACATCTTGCATAGATAAAGCGTGAGGTAGATGTTATACAAATGATTGAGAAGAAATCTTAAATGATATTCGAGCACTATGTGATGTAAAATCTGATGTATGATTAGACCAAGTGTGAGATACAACAATAAGATAATATTATATTTATACCTATTCTTGTGAAGAACTTAATTGTATACCACATGTTAGGACAGTGGGCTCTTCTTGCATACATTGTATTTGATCCACCAACTCCTAAAAGGGTTGAGGCTTTTAATAGGGCCTAGTGTTGGAAATGTATGGTGTGCTAGATGATTGAGAAAGTGGGGGGTGGGGGTGAATCAAGAACCAATAAAATTTTAACTTTAATTCACCAATTAACTATTCTAATCTAGTTGCATGCATGAAAGACTAAAAGCAATAAATTTGACATAATATCTGCTAAACCAGAAACCTTCCAAATAGAAAGTAAAACTAGGGTGGAGATGATAACCACAAGATTTAGTACTACAATATAAAGTTGGCCTATTAAGGCTTACAAATGATCACTTCTAGTGATCTGCCCTATTAGGAGCAATAAGGACTATTATGTCCACCTTATAAAAAGATTTATACAATACAATGAAGTATGCACTTGGTTTGGAGATTTTCATAAGACTTGTAAGTCCACCTTGTTAAAGGATTTGACTGATGCACCTATTAGAATGAACCAATAGCTGATCTTTGCTCTGCAACTCAGTTTGGTAATTGAGATTACCTTGATGTGGAAATATCACCTTGGTGTGATAGATGAGACTTTGCTTTTCATTATTTTTCTTGTAGCCTTTACTTTTCAATTCACATTCATACTTGTTACATATTCACACATTTGGATATGACAAGATATCTTACATATATTATTGACAATTGGGTAATGGAGATATGTAATTATTGTCATTTATGGCAACACATGATGTAAATGCTTATATGAAAACTCAAAAATAAAGATACTTAGCTTTTGGTAATCAAAAAATTGTCTAAGTATGGAATTTGGTATACAATAGTATATCGTCTTGTTTATAACTTGTTGTTGACATCATGTTATGACTATCAAAGTTAGATGGAGATTGTATACATGTTGATGATGATGTTTATAACTTTGAAAGTCAGTACAAACTATACAAAACATAGATATTTATGTTTTGATGAAACAAAATAACATAGTTGAAGAAAAGGATTATTTTATAATTACTTGTCTAGTTAGGACTAACATCCTAGATGCTTACTCTAAGTTGGAAAAGTGTATTATGGTCTTAGCCAAACTAGTAGTAATTTGTAAAAAGGCATGATATTTTTGCAAAGGACATCTTCCAAATTCAAGTGTGTAGTGTAGTTGTGATATGTGATGTTAGGTGATAAAGTGAAAAATTCGGTGAAAGTGATAAATGTGAAGTTTTGTGATAGCTATTTTGTGATCTAAGATTAAGATGAAGGTCAAAAATCAATCAAAAAAGAATTTATAGTAGCTACATTCTAGAATTCGTATCACTTGTTGGGTAATGGGCTCTTCTTGTAATTAGAAGTGCATGTTTAAGCAGTGGGCTCATCTTGCATCTACTTTACTACAACTCCTAATAGGGTTGGAATCTCCTAACAGGGATTCAAAGTCTCTTAATAGGGATGCCTTATACTAAAATTTCTCATTGACTCTTAACAGGGTCCATCCTCTAACAAGGAACTTGTATATTACTATATTATCTAGTGGGTATCATCCCCATTGATGTTTTCCCTTGGCTGGGTTTTCCCTAGTTAACAAAATATGTTGTTATGAGTTATCTTTGTGCATGGTTACTATTATTTTTCAACATTACTTTATTACTCTTTTATGTATGGTTTAAAGTAAGAAATAATATCTAGTTGGCAACTAAATTTTGAAGACTACTAATTCATCCCCTGCCCTCCCCCCCCACCTCTCAATAATCCCTATTTCTAACAATTGGTATCAGAGAACAGTTACTTTGAAGAGGCTTAATAGCTTGAGTAAGATCCCTATAGATATGGAAGAGTTGATGAAGAACCTTAAAGAAGCTCTTGAAAAAATTGATATCCTTACTAAAGAAAGAGATAAGCTAAAGGATAGATATGAAGACTCCAAAGTATATATTGGACAATTGAAGGAAAACATTGAACACCTCAAATCTAAGCCCAAATCTATTGAATCAAAAACTAGTGATGATTATTATTCAAAGATAAAGATAGAATACAAGATCTTGAAGCATGAGTTAAATATTACAAATCTGAAGTTGACCTTGAGAAATGATCCTAGCAAAGTTGAGTCTGATTTGAAAAATGAGAATGCAAATCCGAGACTAGGTCTGGCAAAGAAGACATCTAAATTTGAAACATTGAAAGAAGATCATGAAAAAATTCATAAGTACAATAATATTGTGAAAGGTGAATTAAATCAGTGCAAGCAATAGCTTGTGAAACTTTATTCTAGCAAAGAAAAGCTTGATGATTCAATGTCAATATAGAGGCCTACATATGATAAGATTGGTCTTGGTTATCTATTTAACATATCTGAAAAGAAATCTAAGAATAGGTCAAATCCAAAAGAAAAAGATAAATTTGATGATAACATTGAATCCAATCAATCTTCTAATAAGCCTATAGAAGTTGAACAAGACAAGGAAGTTGAAATTTTGGATGAACCAAAGTACATGGAATCTCCTATGGAAACCAGGTATGAATTTAGAGGTAAGTGTTTTTCATGTAATGAAATAGGTCATATGAAAAGGGATTGTATAAATAAGTCATTCAATCATGTTAAGGACTTTTATTGTCATAATTTTTGTGGTGTGGGACATAATGCAATTGATTGTAGGAAACCTAAATATGACAATAATAGAAGAAATAGTAGAATGCTTAGAAATACTAACCCTACATATAGAAGAAGATCTAATGAAAAGACATCGAGAGAAAGAAGACCTTATGAAGATAGAAGATAGATTGTGTTTTATAAGTGTAACAACTAAGGACACATTGCTTAGAATCATCGCGCACCTGATGATCAACGAAATCCTAGAAGGACAGCACCAGTATGTCAGTTATGCAACAACTTTAGACATACAAAAAAGTACTACAGAATGGACAAAAACTTTGGAGATAGAAGGAACAATGGAAGAACCTTCAAAAATAGGAGAAATGATGGAAAGAATGTTAGAAATGATAGAATAAACCATGAGAGGAACTCTAGAACTAACAAAGACATGTAGTTAGTGAACTTTGAGAGCTCAATGAGGAATTTGTAAAAGGATTGGACACCTCAAAAGAAGAGCTAGATGATGATGAGATAGGAAGATTGAAGCCAGTTATCAAGTTTGACTCAATTAAGTTAAATTAAACTTTTTCACAACACTAGAATTTGAGAACCTCAATCATAGATTGAATTAGATGAAGTGAAATTGGGAAAAGGTGTATCAAGTTAAGTTTAGATGGTACCTAAGCTTGTTTGTAATTTGGAGTTTATCTAAACAAGTTATGAAGGAATTAAGAATTACTAGTATTATAGAAAAGGTTAATTCTGTAGCAGAAGATGAAAACTATGTTTTTTTGTAGAGAATTTCATGAAGCGAAATCTTGAGGAGAATTATCATGATGAAAGGAGGCTATAGTAAACCTCGGGTGGCATTTGAAAATTGGATAGATGTTCTCGAGAAATTATTTGATTATAGAATGTAATTAACCACTTTATCATGTCTAAAAAGTACAAAATCAATGCATCTGAAGCAAAGAGCACTCAAAAATGACTTGTCAAGGTGATTTAAAAGAAAACAGGTATGTGCACGATCATGGTGTCCCAAAAAGTGGCAATGTGAAAAAAAAAAAGAGTTTGAAGATGCCTAAAAGTGCTTCAAAATCCACTTTGACTTTTTTCCACCTATCCAGGAACCAAACTTGGAAGGTAAGGCCGAGCCTTATTGGATATCCGATATGATATCAGATATCCGACATGTGACCGGACATTCGATAATTAGAGTAATAATATTATACTGCTATTATTATTATTTAATATGATATATTATTTAATATTAATTTTTAATATGATATTATTATTATTTAATATAATATTATTATTATATTATAATCGTATAATATTATACTATAATAATAATATTATAATGTATTATATTATAATAATATATTATATTATAATAACATAATATAATATTTAATATATTATAATATATGGTAATGTAATATAATATATATATAAGATATAATATAATAATAAAAAGTAATATCTTATAATATAATATATAATAAAAAAGTATAATATATTATAAATTATAATAATATAATATAATACACTATAATAATATAATATAATAATAATATTGTTATATAATATAATATTTTATATTATAATATATAGTAAATTAATATAATATATATAAAATATAATATAAAAATATATAAAATGTAATATAATGTAATATATATTATATGTTATATGTTATATATTATATGTTATATTATATATATTATATTCATTATATGTTATTGCGGCCATATCGGATATCCAATACCTGCGCATAGGATAAAATAAAATCACAGACTCGCGGGCCCTCATTTCACATGAATTTGGGGCCAGTATTACCATTAGCCATCGGATATTAGATACGAGATTGAATATCAGATATTTAGGTATGTTTTTTTTTCCCCAACTCATTTTTAACCTAAATTTAATAGATTTTAGGATGATTTTGTTTGTTTTAGCTGAATCTAGGGTTTTTTTGACAAAAATGGTTAAAATTTAGATTTTTTTTTAATATATATTACGTTTTGCAATCCAATAGGAATGGCTAATAAAAATGATGACACTAAGGCAGGGAATAATATTCCTCGTAACCCACCACCAAATGATCCAGTACCCCCACAAAACTATCCACCAAATGATCCTTTACCTCCTCAAAACCCTCCTCGAATCAAGGATTTGATAAATGAAAATCTCACCGAGTTGAGAGGTTTGCATAGAACATATAATAATGTACCTACACTAGCTTATATGTTATCCATGTTAAACACCATAGTGGATAACATTGAAACCCTTATGAACCAACAAAATGTCGCTCTTCATTAGGATGATGAAATGCACCAGATGTTTGACGATGGTTTGGATTATGATGAGGTCACGACCCTCAACATAACCAAAGATGATTTGGCTAGCTTTTTTGCTAACCCAAAAACGGGTATACCAATTGACCCAAAAAAACCAAACTATCGATTAAGTGGTGCACAAATGATGCCATATGTGCAATTTTTTGGGATCGTTGGTGGATGGTCTTTGATATCCCTCCACATGGCAATTTAGACATACCATTTTATTTCCTTAGAAAATTATATGCAGAATTTGTGTTGAAACTTAAAGTGAACTATTGGAGCATGAAGCGCAACATGGGCTTAGGACTACGAGCTCCTCAGGATAGACCCTCTTCCCAGCAGAAGAAACTTGGCACTTTTGTCCCCCCCACTAATATCTCTCCCTCTCCTCAAATGCAGCATCTTGATATTATGGAAGAGGCTAGCTCTCAGATCATCAGAGCCATTCATAGGATAAGAAGCCTAATGATATCTCAGGCTAGGTCAGTCCTGCCTCCTTGTGTTGATGATGTTGGTGCCAGTTCATCATCAGCTAGCTGATCACACATTTGTGTGCCTCACACTTGCATTACATGCAAGAATATTTGCCTGGGTCCCATAGGTAATCTTTCTAAGTATCATTTTGTATTAGATGAGGATACACCAGACGCACGTACAGAGGCTACAGACCCTGATGCAAGAGAGGAGGGGAATGAGGAAGCATGGACTCCTTCGGTGTCGGTATGTGTATACATTTTTTTTTTATGACATATGCGATTTAAAGTTAATTTTTATAATAAAGTAATTTTAATTTTTAAGCCATACTGACTTTTACATGTATGTGATCTTCATTCATGTTTAGTTGATGACCGAGGAGGAGCTCAGACAGATAGATGATGCTACACTCTCGACCATTTCATTTGGCCTTGAGACATCTATGGTACATTATGTTGTGTTCGCCTTTTTTTTTTCTATTTGATATTGTAGCATATATGGTTGCTAATCTTTCTTTTATCTTGCAAATACCACCTACCCTGGGGGGACAAAGGGCGGGGGGTGAGCCAGCATGCACTAACAAAGGAAAGGTAATTAGATGTTTTCTATTTGATTAAATATCAATGCATTCTTGTAAAATGTTTGTGGTAATCTCATTTAATTACATTCTTTATTATATATAGGGTGTGGCTACTGGCGATGAGCCTATACAAATGCAATATCCTAGATCATCAGGGATTTCCATTCGCACAAAGAGCCCCATTGTATGTATAAGTATCATTTATTTTATATTTTTCTTATTGGTGCAGAGGAAAGTATGATTGTTGTTTCATACAATTTCTATGATTTTTTCTATACCAATAATGATTCATGTCTTGCATATGTTCATTACAACTTAAATAGGCTAATATGCACCTGTCTAACCGACGGAGTTGGTTATAAAGGTTTATTTAATCAAACAAATACCAAATTACTACTTTCCCTCCAAAACTAATATGATCATTTGAATTTGAAATTCAAATTTCAAACTATAGTTTTTATCCATTCCCTAATGTTCTAAACTATTCCATTGACTCAAAATTAGTCATATGGATTTATTAAATGCAACTAAGTATGAAACTATCCTAAGACTACCCCATATGGCTCTTTTGGCCATTTTACATCATGTTGCCCTTAGGTCCTTACTAGGACTTTTATGACTGTTGTCTTTCAAAGTACATTGTTTATTACATAATTTGATTATTGGTTTTAATATATCCCAATTAACAATCAATGATGTCTTTGATCCTCTATCTTCATCTAGTACCAAGGCTCTCTTAGATGATTTACTAGGTGCCCCTACACCAAACACCCCACCTTCAAAGCAACTCTTGTCCCAAGAGTTAAGGGGTACTATCTTCTTTCCTCCCATCCTTCTAGAGGGATGTTTGCAACTTTGCACCTACAATGTATTACCCTACACACCTACATAGAAATCATTAGAAACAAAAAGCATTGGATCCTTGTTACCAGTCATGGTAACCTTACTGCCTACTGAATGTGAACAATCATGTTTTATCCTTGACAAAGGCTGAATAACTTGTTGTCTGAGGTCATGTTGACCCTGTCTCTTATCCTCCATGGATATGTTCACTTCTTTGTTCACTCTCATCACCGAAGGACACCGTACTATTCCTATCATCACTCCTTTTGTTGTCATTGTCTACTTGTAAGTAGAATTCTGAGTTTTGTCTTGAACAATCTCATCCTTCATAACCAAAAGAGATGGCTTCAGTGGCAGATCTGTCATATCATGTTTACTCTCCCTCTACTCCTGCAAGTCCACAAACTCTTTCTTGCCAAAAAAAATAACTCTTTCCTCATCATGACCAGTCAAAGGATTTAGCTTAAACTTCACACCATCTTTTTGTACTATATAAACATTTGATAAGCCAAAATGAATAGTGTTCCTTGAGGCTTGCAAGGGCCTTCCAAGGATTACATGGTAGCATGTCATTAGAATGACATCACATATAACTTGATCTTTATATTCTCCTATAGAGAAATCCACTATTGCTTGCTCCCTTACAACAATATTTTGTGCATCACTGACCCAAGATGCCCTATATGGTCTATCAATAGGATACTTCTTCAATCCTAGTTTATTTACCATTTCATAAGACACTAAATTATCAAAGGAACCAGAGTCTATTATCATCTTACAAATCTTACCATGGCTCATGCAATTTGTCCTGAAAATGGATGGTTTGGTCTCCTTTTGCTACTGCATTTGTGGTACTCTTCTCACCATCAAAGATTCTCCTTCAAATTCAGGGTCTGCATTATCGTACTTCTTTTCTTCCTCTTCTCCTTGGATCAAGGTGACTCTCCTCTCCTCCTTCCTGAAATCCACACCTTTCTCAGGGCACTTGTAGGATTGATTTCCTACTCCTCCACATGTGAAGCATTTACCTGTGAAAACACTATTACCTCTTCCACTTCCAAATCTTACTCCCCTGAAACTTCCTCTTGTCTCAGATGTAATCTCTTTTCCTTTATCTTTATCTTGATTGTTTGAAGTGTCAAACTGACTTCTTAAACCTTTTCCTCTCATTGTTCCACCTCCTCTCTTATTTGCTTGCCTCTCATTCTTTCTTTTCAACTTCTCCTTTGCCCGGATTGCCAACTGAAAACATTCTCCAAGTGTCCTTGGTACATTCAATCCTATTTCATCTTGAATATTGTACTTGAGGCCATTAATGTATCTAGCCACCTTCTCATCTTCATCTTCCAGTCCTCCCCTAATACTCAGGATATGAAATTTCTCAAATATAGGACATGACATCCATAACCCTTTGTTTCAAATTGTTCCTTCTTATCTTTATTTGGATTGCTAAATCATATAGCAAGAATTGATTTCACCATGGTCTTCATTCTCTCCCAATCTGAAATCTTATTCAATCCCCTTTTGATGCAGAGTCTGCAGCAACTACCTTCCACAAGCCAATAAATGGTTGTCACAATCCAACTTAGGATTCTAGGACTTCTCACAAGTCCTCTTACCCACTCCGGGTATACTCAACCTCCAAGCCAAAAAAGGCAATCCAACTTCAAAAGCCTCACCAACTATCACCAAAAATGGAGACAATCATGGACATACTATTCCAACCCAAAATCATCAATTTGTTTGGTTCCACCAAATTCTCAACACACCTTTGCACTTCTAGGCCTATAAAACTTGTAGCCTTCCAATTAGCTTCTTTGCACTTTTCTTCCAGTATCCCTTAATAGCATAGGGACTTCTCCATAGGTCTAAACACCCTTCTTTGCACCTACTAAGAATCCAAAAGCTCTTGGGCTGATCTTGCTCCAGCACCCTCCAAACTGCTTCTTGGTACCTAGGCCTAGTTGATCAAGTTAGGCTAGGGCTTCAAGGAAGAATGGGAAAGGTGGGTTCCCAAGAACCAAAACACTTAAGGAAATCTCCAACACACTCAATGCATCCAAATCTAGCACTCAAACTGATCAAAAGTTCCTGCAACCATGACTGTCACCAATTACCTTGCAAAAATCGGTCAAGCACATGGGCTTGCTTGAGCTAGGGCCGACTTGGAAAAATAGTTTCCCTTCTCTCCAGACCTCCAACCTCTGGAATTATGTTGCCTAGTCTCCTAACTTGCATATCCCTTAGTTTTAGAGGGTTCCACTAGTGGAAATGCAGGTTAGAGATGCATTTGTGGAAGGGTCTAGGAAACAAGGCTTTTCAGACCACCTTCTACTAAAATGCAGATAACTTTTAAACCCCAACTCCTTTTTGAGTCAAACTAAAACCAAAAGTTTCCTAACTTACCCCTGCAACTATTTCATACACTTAGCAATCATAAAAATTCCATACGGATCTATACTAGCATAACAGCCAAGTGATTACCAGTAAATTTTTAGAAAATTGAAGTTTTTATTGTTTTTTCTCCAAACCACCATACACTCTGATCTCACCCTTTCAACTGAGATCACATATGACATATATAAAGGTCTACATGACCATTAGAACAACCATATAGGCGTTCCCAACCATAAAACAAACAAACAACCAATTTTTGCTAATACTGTTTAGACTCTAAATACCCTATTCTAAGGCCTTTTGGTCCCATGGAGTCACTTGGTTTATAACCACACCAAAATGCTCATGGGCCTTACATGTGCCTTTATTACAAAACATAGACCAACTTGTAAAATATGGACCAAACCTTTATTCCAACTTCCTAATCTACTTAAATCTTCGCTTTCATGGAGTGGCAAGGTGTCCAGCAACATAGATACTTGTTCCCCCCTGCCACATAGGTTAGGTGCCCTACACCAACTTTCCTCTATCTCATTCTGAACACTAGTCCACCAAGTGAGTGTTGTTCCTCTCAATCTTGCTTTTGTTACTTTTACCTTCTTATCTGCCTCTATGTCTTCAAGATCAAAGTAGTTCTCAAGGGCCTCTATCCACCCTAGCACTTCTTCACTATCCATTTTACCCTGGTATATTGGAAAATCAATATGGTTCTTCCCACCATTACCTTGTACTACCCTAATGATTCTCATAAATCTCCTTTCTTCAAGATCATCTATTGTCTCATGCTCTTGCCTTGTATTACCAACCTCTTCTTCTTCATGGTTCTCTCCATGATTTCTTCCTCTAACCTCTTCTCCTCTAGGTTCTTGCCTTTCCTTTTCTAAGGATTAGTTGTAGCCTCTCTCTTATCATATGTCTTTCTTCCCTCACTCTAGATGCTTCAAGTTCTCTCCTCTCTGTTTTCTCCCTTGCCAACTCTTCTCTCAATTCTTCAAGTTCTCTAGCCATTTGATTTTTAGGAGGCATTTTCACAACAAGTTTTCTTCCTCCCCAAGGGCCAACTCACTGATTCTCTATCTTTCCTCACCAAGATATCTCTGGACACCACTTATTTACCTTTCAACTCTAGGACACACAAGGAGGAACTAGACAGTCCAAGGCTTCAACAAAGGGGACCAGCACACTAAGGATGACAAAGACTCCTATGATGATGAAACCTACAACTTATATACTCTCAAAATACCTTTTTGATGCTCTAATACAATTTGATGTAGAGGATGGAGGATATAACCACAAACTTGCAAATTCAAGCACAATATGGACCCAACCCCTATGTTTCAATGTTGTTCCCAAATGCACACAATGCCACCAAAGAGTCCAAACTTGGATTTACATTCACCAAGTGTTCAATCCACCTCTACACACCTTAAAAAACTTCAACCAACATGTTTCTAAGGTTTCCAAACCCACAAATCTTCAGTAGATACAAAAGAGACCAGTTTTGCCCTTTACTAGGATATTCTCTTCTTTGGATCAGCAGACCCTTTTTTTTTATTTTTCTCCCAAACTTTCCAAAAAACCAAGAAAATAAACTAGCTTTTTAGATACCCTTTTTTGATTTTTATAACATATACAAAAATCAGATATCACTCCTTTGAAAAGATTGTACGAAACAGGGCATTTTGTCTCAGAATTAGGCCTAATTAGACCACTTTTACAAAGCAAGTACCCTTAAAACTTGTAATCTGACTTAATCCTTTTTCATAGTCTCTATTAATGATCTAAATCAAATTATTTTCAAGATTATAGGTCTTGGTCACACTCCTAAACACCCAAACTTCAAAACCCTCCTTAAAATGGATTAAAAACTAGGGCCTGCTTGTTCAAACCCCAAAAATCAATTCTAGAACTTATCCTTCAGAATTCATCATGAATTTACATATCTAAGATTATATTACCACTCATTCCAATATCAGAAAGCACTTACAAAACAAAGGATTCTTCAAGTTGCTCTTGAAAACCAAGCACTTTCATTCAATTTTCTGAGACAGTCCGTACAAATCTGACCCTCCAAGCCATACAATCACAATTTATAGGTTCAAGGGATGGTTAGCAACCCCCTCAACCACTTCCAATCAGTTTCATTTGTTAACTCTTCATAAAATTTAAATTATGGAGTTTCCCTCCAAAAAACACATAACCGTTACTATTGAAATTTCTAACTATTAAACTATGCTTTTAATGGGCTTATTGAATGTTTTGACTTGTCTAATGACAAGATATGATCATGAAAACCTAAATGAACCTATAAAATGACTCATCTACCATATGAAATCCTAAAATCCTATCTCATGCCCAATTACAACTTTTTTCCACATATGAGTCCAACATTATAACTTTTTATGCTTCCATGAGCCATAATTGGTGCAAGGATTGCCCAATTGACTTCAAGAGATGCTCCATGACCTCTGTAATGCCTTGGATCTTCAATGTTCCCCTGATGAGCATGGGATGCTCCTGCATCACTTTTCTTCATAAATAAATTCAAAAGTAATTTTCGTGACATTAACAACTACTATTTTGTATCTCATAGGAGACTCCTAGTGCACATGAGGTTCGACAGGAGAGTTATGTAGTTTTGATGATGCGGCCACTCTCTCCTTAGGTGAAGCTTACAATAGTAAGTTGTAGTTTGAATTCATGATTAAATGTGTTATAAATTTAGCATTGATGAGTTATAATGTTATAGTTTAAATTGTAGATTGATCTAACAAACGTATTTGAACATATACAGCCCATAATCAGCAAGGTACCATCATTGTTGATGGCATATGAGAGGACTCCTGACCGGTGCAGGAGGTCGACAAGAGAGGTATTTATTATAAAATTTTGATAGTATAAATCTTCATTACAAAAAAGATCATTATGCATTTGAGTAATTCAATGTTAGATATAAAGAATCATATAAATTTAGTAGTCTAACATTTTGTTTATGTAGGAGGCATTGATCCACCTAGTACAATGAAGAGGCTGCATTTTGATCATCCACCAACACCCTAGGATAGTATAGTTTTCATAGGATGCATCATGAGACATTTTGAGATGGCATATGCCACATTGTATACAAAAACATTGATATTATACACATTCTGATGACATGATCAGCCACATTTTGTATATGGATTTATGTATTTTGATATATATTGGAGTACTTTGTCTATGGATACATGATCTTTGATATATGTTTGTGTAAAATTTTGTCTATGGATACATATATTTTGATATATATTTTTCTCATTTATGTGCACAATGATATACATATTAATTTAGTATCTAGTAATGTTCAATTTATCATGGATCATGTGTATTGTTCATTTTTATGGAATATCATTAATTTTGATTATATTTTTTTATATTTGATTCAAATGAAATAATTTTTTAACAGCATTTTAACAACCTTTATTATCAAATTTGGATGCAATGTATAATTTGAAGTGCTATCATAACATAAACACACTTGTTAACATCCTACACAAGGTTCAAATAACCCCAAATCTGATTTTAAACTCCACCTTCAACCTTGAAACTAACTCTTGGCTTCAAATCTAATCTCAACACAGTTAATGACTCCACTCCTCAACCGTGGATTCTATTCTCAACCACCAAGTCATTCATAGATTCATAATTTTTGATAACTAGCACTTCACTTTGTTACCATCCTCATACTACAACTTTTCAATTTCAACAAAACCTCAAAATATAACAACTTAAGAGACTTTATTGGATGGTTCATTGATAGCCCTCACAAGCTCCAAGTTATTTTAGGCCTCAACATTACCATCCTGTAGCATTCAACGGTTCATCAATAGCCCTCACGAGCTCCGAGTGATAACCCTCGGAAGATCAACCTCAAAACGCACTCAGAGCACCTTGGAGACTCCTCGATACGAGGTGCCTGTGGATGATGAATGGTCTCCATGGCCAAAATGAGGGTGTCACAAGGTTTCACCCGCCCACCTGGAGCTAATGGCACTGACAATTCGATGCCAAGATTAGCAGTTTCAAAGTTACGCTATGGTGCACCTATGAACTAAGGCACACTACAAGTTTTGGCATCGAGCGAGATCACTGTGCCGAATCCAAATGGAATGTGATCTCTCAAAAATGAGAGGTTATTGTAGACCTCAGCATCACTATCTTGTAGCATTCAATAGTTCATCGATAGCCCTCACGAGCTTCGAGTTATGACCCTCGAAAGATCGACCTCAAAACACACTTAGAGCACCTTGGAGACTCCTCGGTACGGGGTGCCCACGGACGATGGATGGTCTTTGTGGCTAGAAAAAGGGTGTCACTAGGGTTCACCTACCCACCCAGAGCTAATGGCACTGATGATTCGATGCCAAGATCAGCGGTTTCAAAGTTACACTGTGGTACACCTATGAACTGAGGTACACTACGAGTTTTGGCATCGAGCGAGATCACTGTGCCAAATCCAAATGGAATGTGATCTCTCAAAAATGAGATAGGTTATTTTAGGCCTTAGCATCATCATCCTATAGCATTTGATAGTTCATCGATAGCCCTCACAAGCTCTGAGTTATGACCCTCAGAAGATCAACCTCGAAACGCACTTAGAGAACCTTGGAGACTCCTCGGTATGAGGTACCCACGGATGATGGATGGTCTCTATGGCTGGAACAAGGGTGTCACTAGGGTTCACCTGCCCACTTGGACCTAATGGCACTGACGATTTGATGCCAAGTTCAATTGTTTCAAAGTTACGCTGTGGTGCACCTATGAACTGAGGCACACTGCGAGTTTTGGCATCGAGCGAGATCGTTGTGCCGAATCCAAATGGAATGTGATCTCTTGAAAATGAGATAAGTTATTTTAGGCCTTAGCATCACCATCCTATAGAATATTTCATCGATAGCCCTTATGAGCTTTGAGTTATGACCCTCAGAAGATCGACCTCGAAACGCACTTAGAGCACCTTGGAGACTCCTCGGTATGGGGTGCCCACGGACAATGGATGGTCTCCCTGGTCAGAACAAGGGTGTCACTAGGGTTCACCCACCTACCCAGAGCTAATGACACTGACGATTAAAATGGTTCTAGCCATTAGAAGTTAGATTTTGAAAAGATGTCAAGAAAATTGCAAAAGTTGCTAAGCAACTTTTTGCAATTTTTGCAATTTTTGCATTAAGACAAGTTTTATTACAAATTTGTTTGCAAATGGACTCTAAAAACTCCTAGCAACCCTAATAATGTTCTAAAAATCTAGACTTACCTAAAAAACATGAAATTTATCAAAAATCCACTTAATTGGATAAATTGATGGCCAAGGCTTATAATTGCACAATGGGGTCTTGTGTCCATTAAAAATATGGATGGTCATAGGGAGATCATTAGATCTATCCCTAGACCTTATTACATAAAGAAAAGAAAAATTATTAGGTACTTTGCACTAGTGTTCCATGTATTGATGTGATAAAAAAGTGCATAGAATGGTTAGTGATTGTGCGTACCTCATGTATGTGTTACTTGATTTATTTATTTTTGATGAGATGTGGTTGGTATGTGATCAATTAACAAGCTTTCTCGTGTAGAGGATAGGTTGATGGACCCAAGTAATGACCCAAAATGAGCAAGATTGTGGTTGTGTTCGTAGTGACCCTTTTAGGTCCTGATAGGAAAATCCCACGAACAGTCAACTATAGGATGTTTTTAGGCTTTAATAGGTTTTTTCTAGCCTATCTAACATGTTCCAAACATAATCTTCAAGTTTCAAAACCTCTAGAGGTATATTCCAAAAGTGTGCATGTGAAGCCATTAGTTGCCTTGAAGAAGCCTAGAAAACCTTGTGAAATCATTCAACTTTGTGAGGTTATTGTTGTTACCTCCTTGGCTCTGCATCAGACTCCTTGACCATGGATGATGCAAAGATAGCACAATGGAAGAAAGGATCAAGCCAACTCCTACACAACCTTCAAGGAGATAGGAGAACTGGATACCAAACTAGGGTACACAAACACCACACACAAAACAAAATAAGATACACACAAGAATATACAAAAACCAAGAAATGACATTTTCATTCCCAAGCCTCACAATGACCTACAATTTTCAATAATGGATTGCTTCAGCAAAACAACAATAAACACCATTTTATCAAGCTTGCACAATAGACCACTCTAAGGTCCCAATAAATAGAGTGAAGGTGTAACAAACCCAAGTGAAGAAGCCAACAAATCACCAAGTATCATGCCTTCACAAGGCTTCAAATTCCAAAAAACAATGCCATCCCTTCACAAGGCTTCAAGATGCACATATAATTCTTTTCACAAATTCTTCCCTTATCACCCCAAGTATAAAATAAGTTGTGGCACATGGAGACCATACTTTGTTCTTTTTCCCTCTTCCCTCCAAGGGAAGAGACTCTACACTTATGGGATGGCCCAACTAGCACCTTCACTCATAAGGTCGCTACTTCCCTCCCAAGGGTGAGTGATGCCTTGAACACCCATAAAAACACACAAAGAAGAAAACAACACCCATAACAATTGACAAGAAAAAAAAAACCACAACAACACATAAGGAAAAATAATGACAAACAAATGTCATCCAAACTACCCATTATAGGAAAGCAACAACATTTACAATACCAATTTTGCAGTAAGAACATCAGTTGCACAACATGAGAAGAGAACCAACCTTGGTCCAAGTTATGGAAAGATGGTTGATGAAGAGCTCCCTTCCAATTCTCCAAAATTCTTTAACTCCTAAGCTTGTCTCCCAAAGTTGGAGAGTGGGCAATGACTTTTCCAACCATGGAGAAAACCCCTTAAAGAGATCCACACATTTCCTATAATCCTCTTGGTGAAAGTGTGAGATCTCATTGGTCACTCTTCCCAAACCCTTACAACTTCTAAGTTTAGAAACTATAAAAATGGCTTTATAAAGGGAAAACGTCTTTGCACAAAAATGAAAGGTTGTCTAACCAAGGTCATGCTTCCAAAAGTTTATTTTCGTCCATCTTGGAAAACCAACTTTAGGGAGGCCTCTCAAGTCAACTAAGGGTTGTCCTGTTGTTAAAATTGACCCTTACCTTGCTCATACCAAAATGGGAGAGTCATGTGAATAAATAGATGAAAATTTTAAGAACTCAAGGAGAGGATTTAGGGAGTGTGTGTAGCATGTAAACAATTTCAAGGTTTCCCTATTTATGAAGGACATGAATATGGTTTTTGGGTGAGAATTTTGATAAGTTTTTTCTAGTAGGAGTAAAAATTCTGGTCACTCTTTCATTTGCGTTTTCTCTCCTTTTCTTTTTCTCAATCTAGATACCGTACTTTATGATTTCAAGATTGTTTATTCCTTTGAATTTTAGTATAGAATATGATATGCCTCTTTTTCGGTGCTAATCATGAGCCCAATGGATTTTAGTATCCAGTAACTATTTAGGTTGGATACAAAGTAAGGTGAACATAAACTTGTAAAAGTCAATTATCGAGTAAAATTCTCATATCCTTTGCTATGCATCTCTGTCAAGATAGTCAAATTCATAAAATAGTAAAACATTGTAATTTAACAATCAACAACTAATTTTATCATATCACGGCTAACATAATGGTTCACTTGAAAAATTAAAAATCATACATAATTTCAACCATGGAACCACTTCTTGACCTAATACAATTTGCATCTACTATTTTATTAATGCTTCTTTCATGTCCTAGAAACCATATGCATATAACATGTATATATATGATGGTAAACATCAACTAGCAGATCTTAGCATTTTCTCACCACCTCTATTTTATCAATTCATAACTCACCCAATAGAATAAATTAACACTTTTCTAAGGAACTCCCACCTAAACTTACATGTACATGTAAGTGACTATTGAGTATCAATGTCTAATAACATTTTAGCATAAACATTTGGATTAAATACCTTCACAAACTTTCATGTTTCATCAAGACATGACCCATAGTTCATTTTCACAAAATAAATTCCACATAATTTACCTATAAGATGAGTATATAACACCCGTCATAACATAATTTCCAATTTAAGATAGATTCAAAGCTCAAATTGCATTCTCATAGGACCCAAAACACTAAAAAAGGTTTCTAGACTTACCTTCCACAAGTACGACCCAAAACCACATGCACCCAATTCAATGCAAATATGACAACCTCCCTCAAAATGGGCATAATGAGGATTTTTCTGTTAGGAGTTACAATTTATATTGCAAATTTATTTGTAAATGGATTCCACAAATGCCTAGGGACTCTACTATTGTTATAAACACCTAGACCACCTAAAAAATAGGCTTATAGTTGCACCATGGGGTCTTGTATCCATTACAAAAGTAAAAATAATAAGTAAAATATACAATGGAAACCTCACACCATAAAAAATAATGAAATGCATTGATAAGACTTGTAGTAAAAGGCTTACATGTACTTGTAACCATAAAATCACTTTTTCTTTCAATGCCTCATTGCGAATGAGTATTCAAACTTATTAACACATTCCCTAAATTATTTTTTTAAGAAATCAAGTATTCTAATTGTTCATTCGTTTCCTAGATTTTTCTTATTTGATTAGTATGATAAAAATAGTTTTAATAATCATAATTTCACCTTTATGTCAAATAAGAAAAAAGCCAAACTTGTAATAAGATATCTGCAAGCAATTATCTTTCATAGAGTTATAAATTCTCTTAAAATTGTCCTTATAGACTTGTATCACATGCAAATATGATTTGCAAGAACTTGTTCAATATCTTCCTCTTATAATTCCTTACAAATAACCTACCAAAATACAAATTACAATGTGCAACTAATATAACCTATCTTTTTGTTATTACAAAAATCATATACAAAAAAAGTTCACATTTTACATCATAAATCTTATGAATTCTCCCAAACACCACCCCCGCCCCCCACCCCCCCTCCCTCACCCCCCCCCCCCCCCCCCAACTCTTCATGATGTACCTACATTCCAATAGCATAAAAAAAATTAGTAACTTATTGTATTAAACAAGATAATCATCATTTCATTGAATCATTATGAAGAAAATAACATAAGAAGTAAATATACCTAGTCGAGTGTTCCAGTAGGGTCCTCTCTCTGTTTTAGGGTCTCCAACAGGGCTTCATAATCAACATTAGCAATAGTAAAAAGTTCTTTTACTTTTGGTCTTCCTTGATGCTTCAACAACTTTACATTTGTTGCTATAATAAGATGCGAATATATGAGAATTATTTTGTGCTTTTGATAGTCTTCGAATGTAGGAATTCCGTTCTTTCTAAGCATGTATATCTGTAGCCATGTTCTAGTGACAACCACTGAACTAGTAGGATATGTGAATCCGTCATCATCTGTGATCAGTTGTGCAAGTTTTTGTTTACCTTTTACACAACATGCTAACCAATAATTGAATTTCTCATCATTCTCCTATGGTGAAACCAATGCAAAGACATGTCCTGGCTGAAGTAGATCTGATAGATGGTTATGCTCAAGTGAACTTTCAATGTCATCATTTCTGATAGAGGGTATGATAGACAATGGAGTAAGATAATATGGAGCCCATGTGTCCACCCACTCACTTGACTCACAGTGATCCCAATCACACTGAAAACAACTAGGACAAAAGCAAGCTAGCTGTCATGTCCAAATGGTCCATGTACTAGAATCAGAGCTCCGGAATGAATGCATTTTTGATGAGTCCCTCACTATAGCACAATCTGATCTATTAGCTATGGACCCTTCCTCAACCAACCAAAAGAACATGCGCACCACTGAATCAAGAGTCCACCCCTGTGATAATGCTAAACTACACCAATCAACAATGCTACGAGCATCAAGAAGCTCTGCTGTTGAAACCTTCAGTTGCTCCTTAACTAGAGCTCTCTTCACACATGCCCCTACTCCATCATGTTCCCCTTTTCCATGGCCGGACTCAAAAAAACTCCAAATATGAGGCACCCCTCTCTCTACGTGCATCCTACATAACTAATAAAACATGCAAGCATTCTTGAATCGACCTGTACAGTTATCTGACCAAATGATATGTCTATCCATAGCAATTGCATGCTAATGTAAGAAATCAAAATAATTCTTGAAACAATGTTGTAAAAACTCGTGAGAGTGAAATCTATCATCACTCATATAAAAATGATACTCTCTAATAATCTCCTGATTATCTTTTGTACTATCAGCGGCATGTATATATGTTATGTGAACGAAAATAGCAATTTGAATGGAGTTTTAATACTGAGATTGTGTCTCATTTTGAGGTTGCAATGTTTCGTTCTCAGAAAAATCAAAAATTGATATAATAGTGCCAATGGGAAAAGTATCCTTACACATTCTAAATTGTTGATCCAACCACTGAGACTTGTGACTATGTCCTGCATACTTGTAGAAAATATTTTCTTTGAAATCTGAAATAAAACTAGCCACATTGATATCTTTTCCAACCAATTCACATCTAGAGCTCTCACCCCCATTCTTCAATGTGTATTTCACCATTTGATGTACCTTTTTTTTCACTATTGTCTTTCCAAGATCTTGTTCGCACCCCTCATGGAAACATGTGTAAAACTTGGATAAACCACCACATTCTAAATACTTTTCATTTAAGCAAGTATTTCTATAAAAGAAACAACCATCAACTCTATGACATAAAAGTTGATCTAGCAAGTCTCTTGATGAATTTGGAAGCCCACTAGCCCCACAATCCTCCAAAATTTCTTTAATATGCAAAGTAGAACGGATGGAGCGTAATAGTTTGTGGTGCATAGAAAACTCAACATGATATTTGCAACAACATGTATTTCAAATTTTGAGTGGCACACAATAAAATGGCTTCAAAGATTCAAAAGCCCTTTGTGATATATGAAGACTTGGATGACTCTCTCTAAATTGTTTGTACAACATAGTTTGACTTACCTCAAAATACTATTTAGGATGTGGCATGCGGTCTCTAATGCCAATTCTCAACTTTAACATGTCTTTAGCATTGGGTGATACCTATGAGTTAGAGTGCCAAAACTGTGTAATTTCTTCCTTCACATCATCGGATATCTTCTTATCAATACATGGAAGTCTCCCACCAAATGCCCATGTTTTATTTTGAAGAGGATCATCAATTTTCTCTTGTTGACTAAGTGCTCTTTTCAAAGTTGTACGATTTAGATTCAAATCAATACAAGTTTGTTTCATATATCTACCCTTTCTCAAATGATGACTTAGCAAAGAGGTTGTAATAACCCTTTGAGCAGCTTGGTTATCCTTCTCCTTGCTATTTTTTCCAATGCTATTAAGAACACTGAAAAGATTCTTCACAATAATGACATTTCTTTCCAACTTTTTATTGACATGAATCTTCAATTTGGAAAGCATAGGTCTCATCTTTTGCATCTTTAATAAGTGTATGAAAAGCTGACATTGCTCCACCACTGTCTTGTTGCCGAAGAACATGTTATATAGTCTTGTAGCCCATAACTGAATGGTTCTTTCTAATTTTTTCCCTTCCAAATTGGTAATAATCATTTCATCAATTTCGATTATCCATTTTGGTGTTCTAGAACCTTCATTTCAATTATAATTAGGAGATATGTAAGGTTCTTGTGCATTAGATTCCTATGCATTGTCATGTTCAACATGGTCAATTATACAATTTGGATTATGACTTGGTAACATTTTGTCCTCAATATTTTCATTCTCTAAATTGTCAATTTCACCATTATTATTTTCAATAGGTTCATTTTCATTCTCCAACTGTACATATTCATTATCTGACTCTATGATTTCACCTTCGACTAATTCATTGTCCCTTTCCCTATATGTCGCAATGTCTTCATTGGATAACTTCTTTTTGTGTTTAGCCTTTCGAAGACTACTGCTCTCCATTTAAATGACAATATCGGACACCTAAGGTTATATTTTCAAATCTTTTTCGATTGGTTGGGCCCCAAAATGGGACTTTTTATAAAACCGTGAAAAAAAAGTCAAAAAGTGATGTTGTCAGGTCTGCAGGGACAGCAAATAAGTTAGAATTTAATGCCAGTAAAATCGGATTTTCGACCCAAAATCGGATATCCAATATGTCCCCCATGAAATTTTGGAGGGAAAAACATTTTGTGATAGGAATTAAATATTTGTATATATGTATTTATTTATATAAACACATATGTTTATGTATTTATATTTGCTTTATATAAATACATATATGTATTTATTTTTAAATTTATATTTATATTAAGAAATATATGAATATATATTTATATATTTATTTTTTATATTTATATATTTGTGGGTATATATATACATATATACACACTTTTGACATTATTTATAATTTTTATATGCTCTTTTTGCTTTATTATAGTAGTATATTATAGGATGTTTTTCTGCATCATATATATATATATATAAGTGGGTAATATATTTGTTCTTATATTTATATAGAATATAATTGCTTTATATACATAGTATATATTATATATATACTATGTTAATAGTATATTCCTTAGTATATCGCGATATATAATAGGATATAACATATATATATAATGACATTTAAAGGTAAAGATATAACATATTATCTATTAATATATAATAATAAATTATGTTATTCTTATTATAATCTATAAATATAATTTATATTATTATTATTTTTCCTACATTTTTATTAAATATAATAACATAATATATATTATTATTATTATGGTCTCTATTATTAATATATGTTATTAATATATAATCTTAACGATTCGAATATGTCCCTAGGAGTCCTAAGACCCCTAGGAACATATGTCATCTTTTAATGGGTCAAAGGGGGTCATAGGTCACTCTAAGACCCCCTTTGACCCATATTACCTATTCAAATATGTCCCAAAGGGTCCTAGGACACCTAGACACATATGTCATCATTTAATATGTCAAAGGGTGTCATAAGTCACCTTATGACCCCCTTTGAGCCATATGAACAATTCGAATATGTCCCTAGGGGTCCTAGGACCCCTAGTGACATATGTCATCATTTAATGGGTCAAATGGGGTCATAAGGTGACCTATGACCGCCTTTGACCCATATTACCCATTCAAATATGTCCTTAAGTGTCCTAAGACCCCTAGAGAAATATGTCATCGTTTAATAGGTCAAAGAGAGTCATAGGTCACCCTATGACCCCCTTTGACCATATGAACGATTCAAATATGTCCTTAGGCGTCTTAGTACCCCAAGGGACATATGTCATTGTTTAATGGGTCAAAGGGGGTCATAACTCACCCTATGACCCCCTTTGACCCATATGAATGATTTGAATATGTCCCTAGGGGTCCTAGGACCCCAAAGGACATATGTCATCATTTAATGGGTCAAAGGGGGTCATAGAGTGACCTATGACCCCATTTGACCCATATGAACAATTCGAATATGTCCCTAGGGGCCCTAGGACCCCTAGGGACATATGTCATCCTTTAATGGGTCAAAGGGGGTCATAGGTCACCCTGTGACCTCTTTTGACTCATATGAATGATTTGAATATGTCCCTAGGGGTCCTACGACCGCTAGAGACATATGTCATCGTTTAATGGGTCAAAGGGGGTTAGAGTAACCCCTTTTGACCCATATTACACATTTGAATATGTCCCTAGGGGTCCTGGGACCCCTAGGGACATATGTCGTCATTTAATGGGTAAAAGAGGGTCATAGGTCACCCTATGACCCCCTTTGACCCATATTACCCATTCGAATATGTCTTTAGGGGTTTTAAGACTCGTAGAGACATATGTCGTTATTTAATGGGTTAAAGAGGGTGATAGGTCACTCTATGACCCCCTTTGACCTATAGTACCCATTTGTATATGTCACTAGGGGTCGTAGGACCCCTAGGGACATATATCGTCATTTAATAGGTCAAAGGGACCTATTACCTCCTTTGACCAATATTACCCATTCGAATATGTCCCTAGGGGTCCTAGGACCCCTAGAGACATATGTCGTCATTTAATGGGTCAAAGGGAGTCATAGTTCATCCTATGACCACCTTTGACCCATATGAACGATTCAAATATGTCCTTAGGGATACTAGGACTCTTGGAGACATATGTCATCATTGAACGGATCAAAGGGGGTCATAGGGTGACCTATGACCGCCTTTGACCCATATTACCCATTCGAATATGTCCTTAGGAGTTCTAGGACCCCTAGAGACATATGTCATCGTTTAATAGGTCAAAGGGGGTCATAGGTCATCCTATGACCCCCTTTGACCCATATGAATGATTCAAATATGTTCTTAAGGGTCCTAAGACCCTTAAGGACATATGTCATTGTTTAATATGTCAAAAGAGGTCATAGGGTGACCTATGACCCAAATTGACCCATATTACCCATTCAAATATGTTCCTAAGGGTCCTAGGACCCCTAGACACATATGTCATCATTAATGAGTCAAAGGGTGTAGTAGGTCACCCTATGACCCCCTTTGAATCATATGAACGATTCAAATATATCCCTAGAGGTCCTAGGACCCTTAGGGACAAATGTCGTCATTTAATAGGTCAAAGGGGGTTAGAGGGTGACCTATAACTGCCTTTGACCAATATTACTCATTCAAATATGTTCTTAGGAGTCCTAGGACCCATAGAGACATATGTTGTCGTTTAATGGGTCAAAGGGGGTTATAGGTCACCCTATGACCCCAAGGGAGATATGTTGTCGTTTAATGGGCTAAAAGGGGTCATAAGTCACCCTATGACCCCCTTTGACCCATATGAACGATTCCAATATGTCCTTAGGGGTCCTAAGACCCCAAGGGACATATGTAATAGTTTAATGGATCAAAGAGGGTCATAGGGTGACCTATGACCCCCTTTGACCGATATGAACAATTCGAATATGTCCCTAAGGGTCCTACAACCCCTAGGACATATGTTGTCCTTTATTTTGTCAAAGGGGGTCATAGGTCACCCTATGGCCCCCTTTGACCCATATGAACGATTCGAATATGTCCTTATGGGTAATAAGACTCCTAGGTGACATATGTCGTCATTTAATGGGTCAAAGGGGGTCATACGTCACCCTATAACCCCCTTTGACCCATATTACCCATTTGAATATGACTTAAGGGGTTCTAGGACCCCAACAAACATATGTCATCGTTTAATGGATCAAAGAGGGTGATAGGTCACCCTATGACCCCCTTTGACCCATAGTACCCATTCGAATATGTCCCTAGGGATCATAGGACTGCTAAGGACATATGTCATTATTTAATGGGACAAAGGGACCTATGACCTCCTTTGACCCATATTACCCATTCGAATATCTCCCTAAGGGTCCGAGGACCCCTAGAGATATATGTCATTATTTAATGGGTCAGAGAGGGTCATAGGTCACCCTATGACTACCTTTGACCCATATGAACGATTTGAATATGTCCCTAGGGGTCCTAGGACCTCTAGAGACATATGTCATCGTTTAATCGGTCAAAGGGGGTCATAGGTCACCCTATGACTCCGTTTGACCCATATGATCGATTCGAATATGTCCCTAGGTGTTCTAGGAACCCTAGTGACATATATCATCATTTAATGAGTCAAAAAGAGGTCATAGGTCACCTATGACCCCCTTTGACGCATATGAATAATTCGAATATGTCCCTAGGGGTTCTAGGACCCCTAGAGACATATGTTGTCATTTAATGGGTCAAAGGGTGTCATAGGTCACCTATGACCCCCTTTGGCCTATATGAATGATTCGAATATGTCCCTAGGGGTCTTAGGACCCCTAGAGACATATGTCGTCGTTTAATGAGTCAAAGGGGGTCATAGGTCACCCTATGACCCCTTTTGATCCATATGACCAATTCTAATATGTCCCTAGGGGTCCTAGGACCCGTAGGGACATATATTATCATTTAATAGGTTAACCCTTTGACCCATATTACCTATTTGAATATGTCCGTAGGGGTCCTAGGACCCCTAAGGACATATGTCATCATTTAATGGCTCAAAGGGGGTTTTAGGTCACCCTATGGCCCCCTTTGACCCATATGAATGATTTAAATATGTCCTTAGGAGTCTTAGGACTCTTAGGGACATATGTCATCGTTTAATGGGTTAAACGGGGTTATATGTCACCCTATGACCCCCTTTGACCCATATTACCCATTCGAATATGTCCTTAGGGGTTCTAGGACCCCTAGAGACATATGTCGTCGTTTAATGGGTCAAAGAGGGTGATAGGTCACCTTATGAACCCCTTTGACCCATAGTACCCATTCGAATGTCCTTAGGGGTCATAGGACCTCTAGGGACATATGTCATCATTTAATGGGTCAAAGGGACCTATGACCCCCTTTGACCCATATTACCCATTCGAGTATGTCCCTAGTGTTCCTAGGACCCCTAGAGATAAATGTCATCATTTAATGGGTCAAAGGGGGTCATAGGTCATCCTATGACCACCTATGACTCATATGAATGATTCAAATATGCCCTTAGGGGTCCTAGGACTCCTAGGGACATATGTCATCGTTTAACGGGTCAAAGGAGGTTATAGGTCACCATATGACCCCCTTTGACCCATATTACCCATTTGAATATGTCCTTAGGGGTTCTAGGACCCCTAGAGACATATGTCATCATTTAATGGGTCAAAAGGGGTCATAGGTCACCCTATGACTCCCTTTGACCATATGAACGATTTGAATATGTCCCTAGGGGTCCTAGGACCCGAAAGGAGGTATGACATTGTTTAATGGGTTAAAGGGGGTCATAAGTCACCCTATGACCCCCTTTGACCCATATGAACGATTCAAATATGTCCCTAGGGGTCTTAGGGTGACTTATGACCCCTTTGACCCATATGAACGATGGCATATGTCATCCTTTAATGGGTCAAAGGGGGTCATAGGTCACCCTATGGCCCCCTTTGACCCATATGAATAATTTAAATATGTCCTTAGGAGTCTTAGGACTCTTAGGGACATATGTCATCGTTTAATGGATTAAACGGGGTCATATGTCACCCTATGACCACTTTTGACCCATATTACCTATTCGAATATGTCCTTAGGGGTTCTAGGACCCCTAGAGACATATGTCGTTATTTAATGCGTCAAAGAGGGTGATAGGTCACCCTATGACCCCCTTTGACCCATAGTACCCATTTGAATATGTCCTTAGAGGTCGTAGGACCCTTAGGGACATATGTCATCATTTAATGGGTCAAAGGGACCTATGACCCCCTTTGACCAATATTACCCATTCGAATATGTCCCTAGGTGTCCTCAGACATATGTCATCATTTAATGGGTTAGAGAGGGTCATAGGGTGACCTATGACCCCCTTTGACCCATATGAACGATTTGAATATGTCCTTAGGGGTCCTAGGACCTCTAGAGACTTATGTCATCATTTAATGTGTCAAAGGAGGTCATAGGTCACCCTATGACCCCGTTTGACGCATATGAATGATTCGAATATGTTTCTAGGTATTCTAAGGTCCCTAGTGACATATGTCGTCGTTTAATGGGTCAAAGGTGACCTATGACCCCCTTTGACTCATATGAATGATTCGAATATGTCCTTAGGGGTTCTATGACCCCTAGAGACATATGTAATCGTTTAATGGGTCAAAGGGTGTCATATGTCACCTATGACCCCCTTTGGCCCATATGAACGATTTGAATATGTCCCTAGAGGTATTAGGAATCCTCAAGACATATGTCGTCATTTAATGTGTCAAAAGGGTTCATAGGTCACCCTATGACCCCCTTTGACCCATATGACCTATTCAAATATGTCATCATTTAATGAGTCAAAGAGGGTCATAGGTCACCCTATGACCCCCTTTGACCCATATTACTCATTTGAATTTGTCCGTAGGGTTCCTAGGACCCCTAGGGACATATGTCGTCATTTAATGGGTCAAAGGGGGTCATAGGATAACCTATGATCCCCTTTGACCTATATGAACGATTCTAATATGTCCCTAGGGTAGACATATGTCATCCTTTAATGGCTCAAAGGGGGTCATAGATCACCCTATAGTCCCCTTTGACCCATATAAATGATTTGAATATGTCCTTAGGGGTCTTAGGACTCATAGTGATATATCTCATCATTTAATGGGTCAAAGGGGGTCATAGGTCACTCTATGACCCCTTTTGACCCATATTACCCATTTGAATATGTCCTTAGGGGTTCTAGGACCCCTAAAGACATATGTCATCGTTTAATTGGTCAAAGAGAGTAATAGGTTACCCTATGACCTCCTTTGACCCATAGTACCCATTCAAATATGTCTCTAGGGGTCGTAGGACACATAGGGACATATGTCATCATTTAATGGGTCAAAGGGACCTATGACCCCCTTTGACCCATATTACCCTTTCGAATATGTCCCTAGGGGTCCTAGGACCCCTAGAGACATATGTCATCATTTTATGGGTCAAAGATTGTCATAAGTCACCCTATGACCCCCTTTTACCCCTATGAACGATCTAAATATTTTATTTGGAGTCCTAGGACCCGTAGGGACATATGTTCTCATTTAATGAGTCAAAAGATGTCATAGGTCACCCTATGACCCCTTTTGACCAATATTAACCATTGTAATATGTCCATAGGAGTCCTAGGACCCCTAGGGACATATGTCATCATTTAATGCGTCAAAAGAGGTCAATGGTTGACCTATGACCCCCTTTGACTCATATATATTAATAATATACATATATATTAATAACATACATATATATTAATAACATAAATATTAATATTATATATATATATATGTATATATATATATATATATGTATATATATATATGTATATATATATATATATTACGTTATTATATATATATATATATATATATATATATATATATATATATATATATATATATATATAATAACGTAATATATATATATATATACATATATATATTACGTTATTATATATATATATATATATATATATATATATATATATATATATATATAATAACGTAATATATATATATATATATACATATATATATACATATATATATATATATATATATATATATATACATATATATATATATATATATATATTAATAACATACATATTAATATAATAATATATATAATACATATTAATAATATACATATATATTAATAACATACATATATATTAATAACATAAATATTAATATTATATATATATATATGTATATATATATATATATATATATATATTAATAACATACATATTAATATAATAATATATATAATACATATTATATAATTATATTTAATATATTACGTTGTTTTATATATATATATATATATATATATATATATATATATATATATATATATATATATAATATTATTATACATATTAATATAATAATATTTAATACATATTATATTTAATGAAAATATTATGTTATTATATATATATTAATAACATACATATTAATATAATAATTTATAATAAGTATTATATATATATAGATAAACTACGTTATTATATATATATATATATATATAAATACCTCTTTACATAGTAATATAATTGAAATAATTTATAAATCATAAGTTATAACGTTTAAACCTAATTTTCTCTCCAAAATGGGTTGGGATTTGAAATTTCCCACCCGGAGCATATCGAATATCTGATTTGAGATCGGATATCCGATTAGGCTTGGTATTTACCAAGCCTACCCGGTCAACCCAAAAGACATGTTTAAAGAGGGTTTTAGTGATACTCAGACTTCGGGTAGCCGTCTAACAATGTTATTTTGATCGAAATTGAATGGAACGAAAAGAGTTTTTTAATATCACTCTCTAGATTTCATCAATATAATTCTTGTCAAATTTTGAGTTTGATAAGTATTTATTTGTTAATTATCAATGAAGATTATTGTAAAGTACTGATTGACATACTGATTGAAAAATAGCTATAACTTTCAAATGGTATAACATTTTTTAAATCTAAAAGTTGCGTCACATTCTATAGTTTGCCTAGTATAAGAAAAATAAAATAAAATTAAAATTGGTAAAATTTTCTATTAGTTAGGGTGGTCAGACAAGAGACTTTTTTTTTTTCGAAAAAGTTTTGGTAGAAAATTCATATTTAATTATTTATTTAGAATAAAAATACCAAAAAATATGTGTCACATCCGAGCATGAGTCTACTTTTCATATCTATAATTATATTAAAAAAATATTATGATTTGATTTTAATTAAGGTGGTTAGATATACACCTACTTTTCATTTTTGCTCTGAAATTTTCTTAGTACCCCATTAAAATTCAAACTTTTGACCAATTAATTATTTTTTTCTCCTGATAAGGCCTAGTAGTTTAGAAACTAAATTCAATTTCTTACAGATTATTTTCTTACAACTTTTTGATATAAAGTCCATAACCACTTCAAAATTATGTGTCAAGTTGACATAAACCTGATTTGCTGATTTTTCACTGCCCCTTAAGGCCATAGTTTGGTACACTGTGATCTTGCACATACCCAAACCTTATTTTTGTAAAGAGGTATTTTATCATTTTTTTCGTAAATAATTAAGTAAAATTTCATTTTTGTTAGAATATGTATGTGCGATAGTGCACACTTTTGAGAAAGAGGATAGACCTAAATTGAAAGTTGTTTCCATTAAACTCGTAGAAGGAAACCCTAACTCAACATTATCCATTACTCTAAACAATGTAGTATATTTGGGAGATGTAGGAAGTTATCTTAATCGTAAATTTGAATCTATTGGGAGTTAATACATGAACAAAGATATGAAATTAATTTTCAATCACAACATGACTATAAGTCCAGATTTGAACATTTGAAGGAACTAGACCTGTTCAAATATCATTTCCACCATGAATTGGACACAGATGAGTGGACATAGGTCATATTAAGTAGGATACATGATGGGAAAATATGGATGCAAGATAGTGTAATTGATATTTCTGGTTATGTTATTCATGAGGTAACTAGTCTTAGTAAACAATGCAGTTTACCTATAGGTGTGAAAATGGTCAAGAAGGAAGTTGAGAGTAAGATGGTGTAAGATTCTTGAGTAGATTCATTTCCTACTTTGTATGTGCAAGCTCAAAGATTGATGAATTATCTACTAGATTCATCTATATAGCATATAAGATATGCGTAGAGAAGGCAAAAGTAAAGTTCAGTGAAATTTTGAGAATGCAATTACTTGAGAACCTAGAAAAGATAAAAATTACTAAGAATAGTGTGTTTATATTTTAGTCACTAATCAATCACATATTCTTTCATGTGCTTAAAATATTTCCATATTTATGGGTCATAGAGATAATGAGCAGTGATAGATGCACAATGGAGAAGATCATGGAAGTATGTAGGAGACATCGTGCATATAAGATATTGAATAGTGGAAACCTCATAATAAAGACATTTAAGAATGAAATGAGATAGAGATTCAAAATTGCACCTGCAACTATAGATAGATTTAAAGAAGACATTTGTATTATGGTAGATACAAATTATTTCATATTTAAGTAGTAGAACCTTAGGAAACATTTCTTGATCCCTTGGGTTATGAATTGAATGATGTTATAGTAGTTGGTTATATTGATTTATTGTTGAAACTAAAGAAGGATAAAGTAGAACATAGATTTGGAACCTATGATGAGATTACCTAGTTATCTCATTAGGCATCCTTGGATAAGGCATCTCACAAGAAGATAGAGTCTATTATGAAGAAATCCTTATCAGAGGTTGGTATGACTGAGAGTGTGTCTAAGGTAGTTAGAAAAACCATGAAACAAATTATACTGAATATACAAACTTTATCAGTATCTATTGCAGAGACATCTTTGAAACATAACACTTTGTATGCAATAGTGCCTAATGTGCAACCTAGTTAGCCAAAGAGAAAATCTGAGAGATTAGTGAAAGTGGTGACCACACAGAAAAAAAGGGTCAAGCAACAAGCCACTGGACCAAGCAAGAGGTAAAAGACAAAGAAGAAGAATAAAAAGTCAAATAAGTAGAGAAAGTAACAATGCAATCAACAAGAAAAGCTTTGTAACCCTAGAAGCTGAAGATAAAAAAGATTAACTCAGTTATTGCTATTGAGGGTAACCTTGTTCATATGAACTATTTTATGACTTGTATAACAATTTTTGAAAAGATCAAATTGATATCTCTAATATGAGATATATTATAGCAAACAATCTGAAATTGAAGGATATTGAGGGTAGAGTAAACCAAAAATTCTATGATAGACTTATTGAGAAGAAGCCTCTAACAAGAGAAGAAGATTTAGAACTTTGGAAGTCTATGCTAAGACCTATTTGCAAGATGGATGACAAAGAAGAGATTAAGAGATTATTGAATAATCTTGCACCTTCTTTGAGAATTAAAGTAAGACCATTTTTGTTTATGGTGGGTGAGAAAGATAAATTAAGGAGTGAGACTATAGAAACAATAAGTCAGATGTTGACAAAATCTAAGGCAGCATCTCTACCGGCACCTAGAACCTCTAAAGTGTTAGTGAGTAGTGACACTATGCAGATAGATCAAACCAATGTTACCATTAACATTGATGATACTAATCCATTTGAAGGTTCTGAACAAAATCAACCTAATACCAATGATATTGAAGACAAATTGAGACAAATTGAAGAGGAAAAGAAGTTAATTGAAGAAGAAAAGAAGAAAGTAGAAGAGGCCAATCAAAAATTACTTGAGAATGAGAAGAAATTGGAAGAGGAAGAAAAGACAGAAAATGAAAGAAATGAGAAAGAAAGGAAAGAACAAGAAGAGAGAAGAGTAAAAGAGGTTACTAACAGACTACACAGTACTCTGGTGGTGTAGCACACAAAAGAAGATCTAGAACAGAGGGTAAAGATAGTACTAAAGTCATTTGATAAAGAATTTACTAACTTGTTAAGTGTGGCAGAAGCCAAGGCACATATTCCACATGATGCTAAACTATTTAGCACCGTTTGCCAAAACATTAAGAATAATTTGATAAGTCTTGATACTTGTATCAAGAAACTTTAGAATTGTCAATAGGAATCTAAGATATTGTACATTAAATGTACTATATCATATAAAGTAACTAAGAACATTGATAGTTAGATTGAAGGAAATATGAGCGAGCTACAGGCCCTATATAGCTAGTTACACCATCCATCTTGTAAAGTTGATGATTTTGAAGGACAAGTGGCCAGTATTCACAATGATACCAGGAAATGAGAACTTTGGAAAGAAAAAATGTTGAAGAGAGTGTTAGATTTTAGAGAGTCTATTGCTCTAAAAGTATCTTTCGTTGAGAAACATTTAGAAGAATGTGTCAAGGCCAAGGACACCTATTCTAACTTTTTGTACTCGGACCTTAATGCAGTTGAGATTACATCTTATGCTTTATGTGCAATTCTCACCTCTGTTAAATCCACCAAGGAGACATAGAATAAAGGTATGGATAGTCTAAAAGAAAATATTGATGATTGGATAAAGATCTTATCAGCTTCAGGAAGGACAACATTTTTGGATAGTTTTTGACATTTTAACCTTTGCCATTGATGATAAAGGGGGAGAAGTACATTTAAGAGGAGGGAGACAATAACATTTTTTTTGTAAATCAGGTAAAAAGGATTGTAAATTATATTTTAAGGAGGATCATATATGAAGATGTACAACTTATAATAGATGTAATGTGAGTGTATTATTTTTGTTAAAGATTTTGGTACTTAGCAAATTTTCAGTATTTTGTTGCCATCAATGCCAAAGAGGCAAATTATTGACAATTAGATAATGGAGATATGTAATTGTTGTTATTTATGGTAACGCATGCTATACATGCTTACAGGAAACATAAAAAATAGAGATACTTATCTTTTGGTAATCAAAAAATTGTCTAAGTATGGAATTTGGTATACAACAGTATATTGTTTTTTTTATAACTTGTTGTTGATGTCATGTTATGACTAGGAAAGTTAGATGGAGCTTGTATACATGTTGATGATGACATGTATAACCTCAGAAGTTAGTACCGATTGTATGAAACATAGATATTCATGTTTTGATGAAATAGAACAATGGAATTGAAGGAAAGGATTATTTTCTAATTACTTGTCCAATTAGGGCTAACATCCTAGATGCTTACTCTAAGTTGGTAAAGAGTATTATGGTCTTACCCAACCTAGCAATAATTTATAAAAAGGCATGGTATTTATGCAAAGGACATCTTGCAAATTATGAAAATAGTATTTATGCATGGTATTTATAGAATGTAGTTGTGATATGTGATGTTAAGTAATTAAGTGCAAAGTTCTATGAAAGTGCTACATGCAAAGTTTTGTGAAAGCTATTTTGTGATCTGAGATCGAGATGAAGATCAAAGATCAATTGAGAAAGAAGTCACAGTACCTATATTCTAGAAGTCCGATTACTTATTGGGCAGTGATCTCTTCTTGTAGTTAGAAGTGCATGTTTGGGTAGGGGGCTCATCTTGCATCTACTATACTACAACACCTAATAGGGTTGGAACAACTCCTAATAGGGCTATAATTTCCTATAAAGGATTCAAAGGCTCCTAACAGGGACTCCTTCTACTAAATTTTCTCATTGACTCCTAATAGGGCCCATTCTCTAACAAGAAACTTATATATCAGTATATTATCTAGTGGATATCATCCCCACTGGGATTTTCCTTTAGCCATGGTTTCCCTAGTTAAAAAAATATGGTGTTATAAGTTATCTTTGTACATGGTTACTATTACTATTCAACATTACTTTATTACTCTATTATGTATGGTTTAAAGTAAGAAATAATATCAAGTTGGTGACTAAAGTTTGTAGATTACTGATTCACCCCCCTCTTAGTAATCCCTATTTCTTATTTCTAACGTATATACCAATCCAAATAATTATCTTCATAGGTCGGCTACAATACCAAATTTAGAAATCTTTACCAAGTCAATTCAATGTTGATACTCAAGTTCTAAAGACCACTCAGGTGATACTCTAACAATTGAAAACACAGTGAACTCAACAAACTCTTGCACTCAGTTGACATTGGTGCTTGGTCCACATTGATCACTCTAGAGTAGACATGAACTCAATTAACACTAATGACTTGACAAACATTATATAACTCAATTGACATTGTAGAGCTTGGTTGGCACTGAAGCTCAGTCAACATTACATTTTCTCTACACAACTAGCTCAATTTACATTGTCTTTTAATTCTGCTTGGTTAACACTTAAAATCTACTTGGTTGATATTACAACAACTCGATCTATACAGTGAGGCTTGGTTAACATTGTGAAGCTCGATAGCAATGTCGCCAACCAAATGATCATGTATTTTGGTACTAATTGACAAATGATTTGACCATAAGGTCAACAATATCCCCATTTTGCATTAGTGACAAAAAAAATTATCATACCAAAAAAATTTTGAATGCTCAAAAAGATAAGTCAAAATTCCCCCTATCAATGTACTTGGGTTTTTAACTTAGTTTTGACTATTATGGTCATACATAGTTCATACTAACACTATTTTTTATTTTTCAAATTTTTTTTGTAGCTTTGCTATAAATAACTATATTTCCCCCTTTCAGTATTCTTCCTTATATACATATTCTATATTCTATATTCCCTCTTATTAATATATTTCCCCATTTTGGATGCAAATGTCAAAAAATAATGAATAATGACAAGGTAACACCAAAATGTGAGAAGAAATCACTATGTACCTTCAAAACTAAAGATATTGTTTTGTTCCAATTATCTTGCAAAACTTTTGAAGTATGAAAAGCTATCTATACTTTAGCAAACAATTCCATCATATGATCAACATTAGAAAAGTTATTGTCATGGATTAATTTCATTACATGAGCAATGGGTTTTTGCATTATATCCATATTTGGAATGATCATACTCTATATCTCTACCAGTGTAGCCCTAATTCTTGGTTCTTCTCTCAACAATTCTGCCTGCAAGTCTGTCAGATACCTGATCTTTGCAAAATATGTTGAGTTGGTGCTAGGATCAAGTGACAACTGGTTTGCGCTTTCCTTTAGACTAGTATCAATCTTTGACAACTTGTCCTTTACTTTTGTGGTAAAACTAGTAGTATCACTCAATTTTATAAATAGGGAAACAACACTATTTATTGTATTCTCAAAATTAACAAGATTAGTGGATTGTTCCACCTGATCTAGGGAAATTTTTGTGCAACCTTTTCCAAAACCTTATTATCAAATTTTTTTTCTACCCTCTGTAGTAGTTTCTCTTGTCCATTCAAATCTTCATTAAACTTGTAAACTATGTCATCAAGTTGATCCAAAGTAGGCTTCTTATCATCAATTTCAATACCAAGTGCATCAATAAATATACCTTTGATATCCTCCATCACTTGATTTCTTTTCTTCTTCTTTGCTCCCAACTTCTGTTGTCTGGCTCTTTTCTTCCAAAGTTCTCCAAGAGTATCCATCTAATTAGAAGTGAGATAGGAAAGATCCCAATCTAGACTTACTATGTCCTCTTCTAGATCAATTTCCTCATAAGACACTTCCACCTTTTTACTTTTTGCCTTTGGATTAGGTGAAGGAATGGTTTCCTTACCTTTTCTCAAATCCTCAGTGCTCAGTTGAGGCTTAGCTTCAACTCTTATTGCACTTATTATGGAATAAATTGTAACTAAAACACCATTATTGATTTGAGAAACAACAACAATATTAGAAGTAGTTACAATATCTTGTTGTGACTCAGTCTAGCTTGGAGCTATGAAGAGTTGAACCCGTTGCTTGGTAGATGAAGTAGTGGTAACAGTACTCATCACTGTACTCGGTAAGAAAACTCCAAAATCCAATTGAGTGCTATTATGAACAATGTTTATCTCAATTGTTTATGACATAGTTGCAACCTTCTCTAAGCTAGATATCACTAAGGCTTTTCTTAGAAAGTTAGGGAGGGAGGCCATTACCTCTGTTACAATCTTTTTAGGGTTAGAATATTGGATATCCTGAATCTCAGGTAGATCCTCACTGACTATTTGATCATCTTGTTCCTCTTCATCATCATCAACTCGCACAACTTCCTCAATGGGATATATCTCATGAAATCCATAAATGTTCTTCCATTTATTTGTATTGGATTGTACAACAGATTCAATATCATTTGATAGAATCAGGAATGCATTGAGCTTAAGAGTAAGCTTTTTTTCATGCTTTGTTAATGCTTCCTTCACTTCCTTATCTAATAATTCTTGCATTACCTTCCTTAAGGTTTGTTCTTTGATATCCTTGGCAATATTTACAACTTTTTTCCAATGAGGTGAAACTTCTTTAAGTATAATATCTGGAACTTGATTAGTTAATTCATTAAGAGATTATTTCCATTTAGCTATCTTTGCCACTAAGGGTTCTTCTATCTGTTTTTGCTATTCTTTTCTTCTTGTTTCATACGTAAGAGATTTGGACTATATCATACCTCCTCCTTCTGTGAGTCTTCTTCATCTTTCTTCAAAGGTTGAGGCAAACCTTTTGAAACTTATCTATTACTCTTCTTCATCTTCATCTTCATCTTGAAGTTTGAGCTTCTTCCTTGACCTTGTGGGTCTTCTGCTAAAGAAGGTAGGTGAAGACTTTATATCTCTTTTCATTATGGTTACTTTCCCCTTTTTCTTTAGAGGTTCCTCTATTTCTTCCTCTTCTGCTTCATTTTCCTCTACTCCTTCTTCTTCAATGTCATCTCCCTTTCCTTCTATGAGTAGAAGAGGGGAACCAAATTTCAGATTTTCCTTCTAAATCTTTTCAACCTTCTTCCTTCCTCTCTTTGAGGCTTGAGGAATCTTGATTTCAAGTGAAGTCCTAGTTTTTGCACCTTCATATGTTCCAAAATATGGTGTTTTAGGGTCTATAGGCTCATTTTCAAGAGACTCTATGATATCCTTAGTATCATCAATGTTTATTGCATAACCAAGAGGTCTTACCCATGCAACTCTAGGCCAAACAACATGTATATGTACCTTGTCATAGTCCACAAGGAAACATATGTCCTGTTCATAATCATCAACTAGTTGCTTAGGTATTTTGAACATACTCTACATCCTTTCCTGAAAGGTCTCAAAATATGCATCTATGATACCCTCAAAATTATCTCCCATGTTAGCTATAAACTCATTGATTTAATATAGAATAGGACTATATTTCTTCCATAATATAGTACCTCTTGAAGGAAAAAACTTCTGAACATAAAAGAATAAGCATACTAGGAGTGATCAAAACTTACATGAATTAGTCTTGGATGATTGGATTCTCTCCATGTTCCTACTTAACTGGCTCAGCTACAACTCAACAAGGTCAAAGGATAGATTGTTCTTGACCACCTTGAATGCTAAGTCCATAGCTTCAAACTGTCATGCCCAAAATATATGGGCAAAATGCACACAATTTTTATTTTTTTTTAAAGCTAAAAGCACAAGCTGAAAAGTTAAATTCAGTTAAGACAAGGTACACTAAGGACGATAGAAAAATCTTCTATTGAAACACTAAGTGAATAAAACTCAGATAATAACAATTGGAAGGAATAGGTTGTTACCACATACATTGGTTGATGGATCAATTAATTAACTTAAACAACTAAATTAAATTTACTAAAAGACCTATCACAAGACTATAATAGTTACACAAAAGACAACAGTTAGGACTCTTATAGTTCAAGTGTTTAATCAATGTAAACAACTAAGTTAATTTCATTGAAAGGTCTAACACCAAAATTGTTATTTATCCAATTAAGATCGTACATCCTTAGAACAACTGTAACATGAAATGCTAGACAACTATCGAGTTATCAATATAATAGTTAAAGTTAAACCTAATGGTCAAACTCAACTCATAACCTGCATTAATCCAAGTCAGATTTAAGATACATTAATGCTATCAATAATTAAAGACAATATGACCACTGATATTAAAAAAAGAACTAATTTGCATATCTACTATTCAACTTTAATTTATACTAAATTTCATCTTAACAGACACTAATAATTATCCCTCTAAACAAATTAAATAAATTGACTAACCTTAGACAATATATTAAACTAATAATAGGAATTAACTTTCTCGAATTATAAGTCAATAGCAAAGGTACTAACATTAAAGTATCCAATTATTAAATCAACTATAAGTCAAATATAATTCTGGCTACCCGCTTAAGGATAATTTCCAATATTTACCTATGCTAATTTCCACAAAAAAAATTAATTCAACAAAATTCACATTCCACAATCCATACTATACACCAAATTCACATCACTCAAATTCTTACTAACAACCATATACTAACTTAATAACATAAATTAATAACTAAAAACTAAATCTATTTAATAGCTAACTAGAATGATATCTAGAGTCAAATTACACTAAATTAAAATACAACTTAAAACTAATAAATTATTCTTATTAATAATGTATTTCTAACAAAGTATTTTAACTTAACTAACTATCTATCGACAATTACCAATATTTAAAACATTACAAATGTAATCATAAAACTAATTAACTTTAAATCTCTATATACATTACCTACTAACTTAACCAAGCTATAACTTTAACTAACACTCCTTACATACTAATCTTAAACATTACTAACCTATCATTACTTTTCTTGACAACTAACTCTATCTAACATTTAAATATACAATTTACATAACTCTATTTCAACTTATCTAAAACTGATCCTATTAAAAAATGCTATAACTACTAATTTAAAACTAACTTAACCCTATACAACCTAAGCCTAGGCAATCACATACTAACTATCTCCCTTAACCCCACTCTCTAACTAAATCTCAAATTTATCATTTCTAATACTAAATCAGTATGTATTATCTTACCATCACTAACCAAATAATAATAATAATAATCTCCTACTTATAAGTTAACTAAAACATAAAACAAACCTACACTGACCCACCCCTCTATACTACACCCTAGAACCTACACCATCCAAGCAAGCAGCCTAGGTCTAGGGTGCGCTGCCCAAAGCATTGATTGGGTGCACTATGGCAGGCGTGCCCCACATAAAAAGTACTTGAAACTTTTAAAAAGGGTGACCCAAGGACAAGGTGAAAGTTGCATTTAACCGAGTGCAGTCTCCAAGGTACAAGGAAGAAACACTAGTGCTTCCATCCAAGAAAGATGTGCGCTGGGAAAAAGGTGAAGAAGGCAAAAAGTAAAGTCAACTCCAAACTACCATAAATGCTAGCGACAAAAGCCTTTCCCAATGTCAAATCTATTGACATGGCAGGCCACTTGATCTCCCTACGCAGCCCAAGCATCCTCTAGAATAGTGTGCTTAGCATGAATGAAAAAGGGTAGAACAAAGGGAAGGTAACATTGCAAGCTCAGCCTTAAATACACACTGCACGCTTCCCATTGGTCAAATCAATTACCAAGTCAAAGGCTGAGGGTACACAGCTGGATGTTTGCATAAAAGAAGATCTTTTCAGCGCTAGGCAAGGGAGATTAAATCAAGGTTTATGGGATTGGCGCCTCAAGGTGGGTAAGGGGAGACATGGTAGTTATGATTTAAAGTAAGGTAGGTTAGAGATGCTTAGGATGTTTTAGGATATTAAGCTACATAAGCTTATTAACTTATGAAATTGTCTTTGTTATTATTTATTTTTAATTTCTAATTTAAAACTTAAGAAGATTTTCTAGAATATTTTCTGTTGCAATGTGAAATTTAATACAAGGCCCATACAAAATCCAGAAAGCAAAATGCTCTTGTAGGTGCACTTTTTGTCAAGCCAATTTTTTTTTGTTAAGTGTTGATTTGTAACTGATTTTATAACAAGGGTAGTATATTTTCTTCCAACTTTTGGTCTGACCAATTACTAGTTCAACAAGGAGGGTGATTAATTGTTTTATCAAAATGAGAGATTTATTTCATCACCCAATAAATATGAATTTAATTGAAATTTCAACATAACCAATTTTTTCCTTAACACAATTAAAACTTGAAAATTACATAATTGATAAACATTATCATTCATTCTATCCTTCATTGCACATATCTATGAACTGAATTAACATAAGATACAATGCAAGAAAGTTACTTGATCTTTTCTCTTTTATTAATTAACTTAATCCAAGGCTCCATTTAGAAAGAACCAGTAAGAAAACTTGATGTCTTTGCCAAATACATCAAAATTTAAAATAATTTTTTACAAAAAGTTACAATTCAATTGAACTCTCTTCTAGGGCTTTCACAAAAGATCTTCTCAAATGTTTTCAATGCATCAAGAGAACCATGAGAAAGGCAAGAACCAACATGGAGGTAAAACAACATAATAAGATGAACAATTCAAGTATGCATTCCCAACCCGATTTTGCGCAATAGGTTCAACATTGAACCAAAATGGAGGGGGGGGGAGAATTTTCTCAATAGGAGACGTCAATCACCATACTATAACATAGCCCTTTCGGGGCTAAAATTCAAGAACTTCAGTTCTTCTACAATTCCCTTTTGGGGCCAATACAACAAGGGTATTCATTCCTTCCCTTCTTCAAGAATTCAAATTTTCATACAAGGTATGGGATGACAAGTAAGGGCCCATACACCCTACCCTCTTTCCCTCCTCTCACCATGAGAAGATACTCTACACTATTGAGGTCCAACTAAGGCCCTTCCCCCATACATGAACACTTCTTCCCTATCCAAGGGTGAGTGATGCCAAAAAAAATCCCCATGAAATCTCCTCAAAAACAAAATATCAAGGCAAGCATAAGAATAACATTAGGAAACAAGTTAAGATCCCTCCCAAAATAACCTCAACACACATACATATAAGCAATACAAAGATCATCACAATGCCTTATGCATGAATCAAGCATGAACAATAAGAAGAAACAAGATCAAAAGAGTGAAGAACCCTACCTTAAAAAAAAGTTATGGTAAAATGACAAGTTGAGAAGAGCTTATCCTCCCTTTCTTTCAATCTTCCACTCCTCTCTAAAACTAGAGATTGGGTAACAATCCCAAAACTTCTCCAAAATGCTTTTAAGTATCCTCCCTAACTCAACTAGGCTTCAAGTAACTCAAGATGGAGTTTGAGTCACCAACTCATGAAGGAGACAACTCCATTTTTGCAATCAACCAAAAGTAGGGTTTTTGAGTGACCCTAAAAGTCAACTAAGGAGGCTAAGAGGGTGGAAAGTACTCCCCACCCCTACGCTCACCCCTAGGGTACTTAAATTTAATGTTTTTAGGCCTAAAAGACTCAATAGAACCCAAAAAAAAGCTAGGATAATTTTAAGACCAATTAATCAACCTTCAAAGATAGAAAATGCAAAGACAACACAAATTAACAAGGGGTTTAGTTTCGTCTTTCCATGGGGTTTCCCGGCTAAATTTCCTGCACACTCATTGCACACATCAATAGTTCAAGAAACACATGTATATATATGTAAGAATATGTATCAAGAAATTCATGTAAATTAAAACATCCATTTTTCTACAAATCAATTATTTATCTCATGATATTCATTAAAATTGGAAAAATCAAAGTGTTAGTTTTGAATTCATTCACTTCATCATCGTACATGTTCATAAAGCATTAAATAACGAAATCAAATATCTCAAAGTAAAGCATCACACATCATAAATAGCAGAATAATGTTTAGTGCATCAAATAATGTTCTGACAGATCAAGTCATAAGTATCAAAGTAATAAGGTATCAACTATGCTACAAAGGGTCAAGGCGAGGCCTCACACACACGGGACATTTTTCACTCAGCTGAAACTATATATCTTGCGAGTAATCACATGAATTTAAAACTTGATCTCCATGTATGTAACATCATTTAGCTTCATTCCACTTGGTGAGAGTTTTCTTTGCTAGCTTAACCCGACCTAGGGTTTTTTTTTAAAGGTATGTTAAGCATGGGAAATTTGGCAATCTTATGAATCATTTTCTTTGTGATCTAGATGGGTTGGTTGAGCCAAAATTGCATGTCATGAACATGACCAAGGATAAACCTAATCCACTTGATTGGAAATCACTTGGCATATGAAAAATGTGAATTAAACCCTTTTCTTCCAAATATTTATGCTCAAGTTTTAGGTTTTTGTCCACACACAATGTTTCATACACTTGATTCATCTCCAAAACTCTTAATTCTTGAATTGAATATTGATAAAATGATCTAATATCATGTATCAAGAGTAACTTTAGTGGAATTTACAAATGTGCACCAAATGCTAATTATTCTGTGATCATTGGACAAAGTTTGAACTTCAGGTCTATAGAGGCAACATTCCTAACTAACATCTTGGGACCCTTTATAACCTTACTGCTAGATGAGGATGACATATCCCTCAGTGATGGAGGAATAAAATTTGACAAATTTTCACTAAATCACTCAGGGGCTCTTTTTTCACTCTCAAATTCACAGTAAAAAATAAGATTTTTTGATTCTTCCTTTTAACCAAAAATCTATCTTTAAGTTACCATTAATGCATCATACATAGGACAATTCAGTGATATCGTGTAAAACTTAGCAAGCATGAGATGATCAGCTAAGTCTTCAACTTGACATATACCTTCAACTTGGTAGATACCTTCAATGTTCAACTCAGTAAGCATAAGCTTGGTTAAGTCTCAAACTAGGTATGAGCCATCTATCTCCAAGCTTAGTTGGGTCAGCAACCAAACTTTTCTTAGTAAGTTCTTGCAACCCCACTTTGCTTGATAAGGTCTTGCAACTCAGTGATCCTAGTGCATCTAAAATGTTGATTTGGATCTTATTCCTTATAGACTAGAACTGATATAGGATATTTCTTTAGAATCATAGTTCCATTGATCTCCATGGCTAATCAGTTTAAAATGGTTGAATCACCCAACTCATTGGCTTGGGTATCAACATTTTTAGGACTTTGACATGCATTCTTTTCAAATTTCTTTATCCATTGCTACCTCATTTGACTTTTGGTATTGTCAACCTTTGCTTTATTTTTATCTTCAACTTTAGCTTGATTCATATCATTTCTGGTTAGATGTCCAAGTTTTGTGCATACAAAACATCTCTTTGTAGGGTCTCTCTTCCTCATGTGAGTTCTTACGCAATTTTCTCCAATATGTCCATGGTCACCACATAAGTGACATCTACAGCATGTGTTATAATCCAAACCAAAGATAGCTTTTACAATATGTTTTGTCAGATTCCATTTCTTGGTCTTGCATTTTGAAGATTTGTGCCCTTATTTGTTGCAACTAAAACATTTTCCTTCAAACTTGGTTTTCTCTATGCATTCACTTGCTCTATGACCTTATTTGTTAAAAATGTCACATTTTCCACTATATTTTGATTTACCATTTCTCCAACACTTGTTTGATGTATGCCCTACCATTCCACAATGATTACATGTAGGTATTTTGTTCTTTTCAGCTCCTTCCTGAGATGATTCAACTTCATTTGTATAGCCTAATCATGGTTTTCCTTTGTTTCTAAATTGATTTTCTTCATTTAATTGGTTCATTCTTTGTTGAGATTTCATCATCCTTTCATTATTTTTCCTTTCTATACTAAGATCATTCTACAATCTTTCATTATGTGTCCTTAAGTTGATAAGCTCTTGATTTTCACAACTAAGTTGACTTATCAAATCTACTTGTTGAAGAGATAGGCATTGAATTTCATTGTCCTTTTCTTCCATCTTTTTAGTTACCAACCTCTTCTCTTCATTTTCTATGTCATTTTATTCCATGTCTTCACACATTCTAGCTAACTAAATTTCTTGTTCTCTTTTCAATTTTTTGACTTCTTCATGAAGAGTGAGATTCTTCTCAAGTAGGTCTTGATTGTTGCATCAACTTCATCTAAAATTCCATCTTGGAAAATGTCTTCAATTCTTTCATCAATGTATAGACTATCATTCATATGTGCTACTAGGTTGAAATGTCCCTTTTCTGTTTTTGTATGATATTTCCAACCTTTAATCAGATCTTTAAGATCAAACAGCTAATATCACAAAGATCCACCAAATTTCTCAAGAAACCCCAAATCGGGTATGCCGAAAATAGTGCCAAAAAGCTTCACAACTTCACCTGTTATTAATAAATCTGGAAGTGGAAATTTTTACAGAAAGTTCATCAGCATAACAGCCTACAAAATGATGTTTCTAGATCTATATAGCCTTTACACAACAGCTCACAAATGTAGGACAAAAACTACGCTCATCGGGCTCTCAAAATTAACACAAAATGCCCGGAAACACCACAAAAACACTAATAAACTATCTCAGAAGTTTAATCATGTCCCAATACATATATTCAGCTCTATTTTAACAGCTTAAAGTCTGAAATACAGCAGCAAACAAAACTGATATGAAATGCTCAACTGAAAACACCAAACTCATGCAAAAAAAACACCCAAAAGCCCACAAATCTACACTGTTCAGCACAAAGGCAAACTCTGTATGAGCATGCACATGGAATGGCTTCAAACTCCTATCCTTAGCCTTCTTAGAAACCTGCAAACTCCCATTCTTGGGTCTCCCTGGAAACCTGCAAACTCCCATTCTTGGGTCTCCTTCTCCACAGGTTTGGCAGCCTCTGAAGAATAACAAAGAATGAGCAAAAATCAAGTCTGGAATCTCCCAAAATGCCTCCAAACCCCCTTAAAAGAGGGCATAAATGTAACTCATGTCCAAGAGAGGTTAATGAAACATATTTTAATAATAATTTTCATTTATTAGTCCAACGGTTTCTAAAGATTAACTCCCTTTTTCCGAAACTTCACTTTCTTGGGCCTAGCCTGCCTTAGCAAAGATTATTATTTTTTAATTATTTGAAAAGGGGACATGACAAGTCCTCCCCTCCCAAACATTTCTTGTCCTCAAGCGATGGCTGAATAATAAACCAATCAATCCACCTGGATCCAGAATGTAGTCATGAACTATACTACTACCAATTAACATAGGCTCCTGCAATATCCTCTGCAACATGACCAAGAGGAATCCATAATCAAACTGACAATTATAGCTCAACCAAACTCCAAAATTACAACTTTCACAGTTAGAAACCCACGAGACACAAACTCTTAGAACATCAAAACCCAAGTAAAGTGGACTACCAACACAGTAAATACCATCAATGCATTCCATTAGCCTATATGGAATGTACAATCCAACTCTGCAACAATGGTGAATGCTCTCAAATGAAACTATACCAAGTATGGAGAATCCACACACTGTACAAATCCTACAGTCAACACACTCTGTAGATCATTGGCCACTGTCTCATAACCATAACTCCCATGCACCCCTGATGGTGAAAAGCCATCACAAGATAAACAACAAGAAATGGAACCCAAACCAAATTTTCCTGCCATCAACTCCTCAGCATAAGGATCAATTATTAACTGATGTACATACCCTGCAATATAATGTTGATTAAAAAAACCAACCTCAGTCAACAGCTCACCATGAACAAGTGATACAACCCACTGTGACTGATCACTAGCTAAGTCAGGAGATGTCATAGCCAAAGGAGTAGAATCAATAACAACGCTTGCTGAAGCATCACTCCAAAACTCCTGCTCTAAGTCATGTATTATCAAGCTATCAACTACAGAACCTGTCGTCATGTCATGCCCATCACAACTCTCATCTCGACGCATCAAACTATTACATAACTGATGATAAGCACTAGGAACCAAAGTACATCTCTGTATCATAATCTCATCAACATGGTCATCAAAGGTAAATTGATGAGCGTACCTGACATTGTAATGCCGATAGAATGCGCCAATCTTAGTCAGTGGCTCAGACTGTAATCTAGATGAAACTAACTGCAATTGATCATCAACCATGTTGGAACTGACTACTACCTCCAAAGATATCACCAAGGGAGTAGTATTACTAGCAGGAACCATGCCAACTGTTGACTCACCAACATCACACATGACCTTTGATACATCTCTAGTCTCTGTGCCTTCAGTACGAGAGGCCACCACCCTGTCAGGCATACAATAATTTTCTACAATACCCAACTCAACTAAACATGACTCTAGTGGGAATGAACCTGATATGCAAATGTTAGTATCAAGGATGGATGCATCCCCATCTCCACTGTCTCTGACAATCTCAGCCATGGACATCCTCGAATCACCAAACACCATAGCTTGTGATTGTATAGAATCAGATAAAGACTGTAGTCGCTCTAACTCCATGGTCACCTTAGCCAAATGAAACCGTGACTCCTTGAAAGCCAACTGTGTACTCTCAAGAATCTCAGAAGTCACCTCAAGCTGCTCAGTAAGCTCACTCACCTCATCTTCCTTGGCCAACAATGCATCATATGTTGTACTACCCCACTCCATAAGATAATCTCTGTCAGCTACCAACTGCATATAATTCTGTCTCAAAATCCGAATAGCCTCCCATAAAGAGTGGATCTCTGTCAAGGAAAGATAACTTCCTTCCTGCTCATCACTAGTAGGAGAATCCCATCCATAAACTGCTAATAACTGACGAGCAACATCAAAATGTTGGCAAGTGATAGCAATGTCTCGGTCACTAACTCTCAACTGATTAGACACATGATGGAATTGGCTTGACTGTCTCCTACAAACCTCCTTTGATGCACTGTCTAAAGGAGTATCCTCAAAGTTACTAGTCTCTAGAGTATTACCATCCATGTCCTGTGAATCAACTCTAAAGCTCATATCAACATACAGAGTATCAAAAACTATAGCATTACTGTCCAACTCCTTTGTACCCAAAGAAACTAAGTCTTCAAAATTGCCCACTACATCCTCCTGGATGTCATCAATGCCAATATGATCCTGGGACTCATCTGTACACACTGCCAAATATGAAAGATAATCAACACATTCTAGCAAGTATGGTCGACTAGATATATGAACAAAGCCCAACACCGGTGTATAAAAACTAATACCAACATCAGACAAGATACTGGCACAAGAAAAGAAAACACTGTGTAATCTGCTAATCAAATCTATGATAGCACCCAAACAAACATTGCTACCAAAAAGTGTTAAAGATCTCCAGTCAACTAAATCCCAAACACCAATATAACAATCTCGAGTCCATATCCGTAAACTAGAATCAACTAGTAACTCAAGAAAACTCCTCAACTGAGTAATATGACCAATACCAACTAACTCCACATACTTGTCATGATGAGGTAATGAAGTCACAATACTATCTTCACTCACCTTCAGCTGCGGGGATAAATCATGTGAAGTACTACCTGCCTCAACCTCATGTGATGAAGCATCTAACTGCACCTGGTACTCTTTCTCAGCAAAGTCATGAATGCTCAATGTCTACTCATCTCTACCAGGTATCTCACCATCCTGCACAACAACATCCTCATAATCATCATCTGAACCCACTACACTGTAGTCACTGCCTGTTGTAACTATACCATCCTAAATACCTGTGGCATCACCCTTTGACAACCTGTAAACAACTGTCTCAATTTGAGTATCAACTTGACTATTACTATCAATCTGTGTAATATCCTTTCCCACCACCTCCTGTGGCAAAGTAGAATCTGAGACCTCTACCTGGCTATCAGCTAGTTTCTCAAACTCCTCATGCAAGTTCTTGGGAATTGTATCATCTGTCCTATGAGAAAATCTGCCAAATAGAAATCCAGTCAACTTATCCACCTTAGCTGGGTCAGATAACATGTCATTCATTATATGGTGGTGCTCAACCAACTGTTTAGACATGTCATGGCTTATTTTCATAAGTTTATCTCGAATGTCTAAATAACCATCCTTTCTACTATTTTGACTCTGGCTATCAATTGTCCAAGATCATTTCCTCTGAGACTCTGTACTATACCTGTCTATTCTGGATAAAGTAGAGTGTAACCCCAATAGTATATAACTTCTTCAAACACCAAGAGCTAACATGCAAATGATTAGAAGTAGCATGCAACCATAGATTTGGACATGCAACTGATTAGAAGCAACATGCAACCACCAAATTATGACATGCAAGATCTGGGTAGTTGTCAAAACTGACATGCAAGATCTGGGTAGTTGTCAAAACTGACATGCAAGATCTGGGTAGTTGTCAAAACTGACATGCAAACTTCTACAACCACCAAATTCACCAAGAACTAACATGAAAATGATTAAAAGTAGAATGCAACCATAAATTTTTACATGCAGCTGATTAGAAGCAACATGCAATCATAAATTATGACATGCAAGATTTGGGTAGTTCTCAAAACTGAAATGCAAGATCTGGGTAGTTGTCAAAACTGACCTGCAAACTTCTACAAACCCTCAGGCTGGCAAGATCATGGCTCTGGTACCACTGAAATGTCCCTTTTCTATTTTTGTATGATATTTCCAACCTTTAATCAGATCTTTAAGATCAAACAGCTAATATCACAAAGATCCACCAAATTTCTCAAGAAACCCCAAATCGGGTATGCCGAAAATAGTGCCAAAAAGCTTCACAGCTTCACTTGTTATTAATAAATCTGAAAGTGGAAATTTTTACAGAAATTTCAGCAGCATAAAATCCTACAAAATGACGTTTCCAAATCTATATAGCCTTTACACAACAGCTCACAAATGTAGGACAAAAACTATGCTCATCGGGCTCCCGAAATTAACACAAAATGCCCGGAAACACCACAAAAACACTAATAAACTATCTCAGAATTTTAATCAAATTCCAATACATATATTCAGCTCTATTTTAATAGCTTAAAGTCTGAAATACAGCAGCAAAAAAAACTGATATGAAATGCTCAACTGAAAACACCAAACTCATGCAAAAAACACACCCAAAAACCCACAAATCTACACTGTTCAGCACAAAGGCAAACTCTGTATGAGCATGCACATGGAATGGCTTCAAACTCCCATCCTTAGCCTTCCTAGAAACCTACAAAATCCCGTTCTTGGGTCTCCCTGGAAACCTGCAAACTCCCGTTCTTGGGTCTCCTTCTCCACAGGTTTGGCAACCTCTGAAGAATAACAAAGAATGAGCGAAAATCAAGTCTGGAATCTCCCAAAATGCCTCCCAACCCCCTTAAAAGAGGGCATAAATGTAACTCACGTCCAAGAGAGGTTAATGAAACATATTTTAATAATAATTTTTATTTATTAGTCCAACGGTTTCCAAAGATTAACTCCCTTTTTCCGAAACTTGACTTTCTTGGGCCTAGCCTGCCTTAGCAAAGATTATTATTTTTTAATTATTTAAAAAGGGGACATGACATAGGTCTTTTCTTCTTTTCAAGGATTGAGAGAGCTTCTCTTTCATTTTCTTGAATTTTTTCATTGTCATCTCCATATCCAGCTTTTCATTTTCAATATCTTTATTAAGTCTATACACTTTTATTGCCTTAGATCTTTTCTCAAGCTACTAAACTTCTGATATGAGAAACAAATGCTCTGATACCAATTGTTGGAAATACATGGTGGGCTAGGTGACTGGGGGTGGGGGGTCAATTAGGACCCAACAAAACTTAAACTTTAATCCACCAATTAATTATTTAGATCTAGTTGCATGCATGAAAGACTGAAAATATTAAAACATTCATAACAACTAACACAATATTTGGTAACCTAGAAACCTTCCAAATAGAAAGTAAAACTAGCATAGGGATGATACCCATAAGCTTTAGTACTGTGGTATAAATTTGGCCTGTTAAGGCTTACAAATGATCACTTTTGGTGATCTTCCCTATTAGGAGAAATAAGGACTGTTAGGTCCACCTTGTAAGAGGATTTATACAAAACAATAAAGTATGTACTTAGTTAGGAGATTTAGCATAAGAATGTTAATTCCAACTTTGATGCAATGCAAGGTAGGAGAATCCCCAAAGGAGATGTCCAAATCCCTAGAAAATCACTACACAATGAAAAAACAACAACAAATAATAATAATGCAAGATTTGATACCAAACAACAACTTATTTATTCATAAAATAATTGATTACATGCCATATACCCCACTATAAGGCCTTCTGGGTTAGGGCCAAATACAAACAACAATAATAATATTAGTTCTACAAGATCCCACAAGATCCAACTTACAAAACAAAACCAAATCTCAGCTAGTCCAGATCTACAACTTGATATGAATACCAAGAAGAATCCACACTTGTACCCTTAGGCCACCAAGCAATCCTATAGTTCTCAAACTACAAATGCTTCATAAAGAGTGAGATTATTCTCAAGTAGGTCTTTGATTGCTGCATCAAATTCATCTAAACCTCTATCTTGGAAAATGTCTTCAATTCTTTCTTCAATTTAGAGAGTATCTAATGCAGCAGTGCATAATGGAAGCCTGAAATAGCAAGTTTCTAGGAAACTAGGCAAGTTGATAAGGTTGATTGGAATCCTTCAAATATCCCAAAGAGAGGGTCTAGTGTTGGGAAAATTATCACAAGCATCAATAATGAACTTACAATAGGTTATCACAACCCAAACAAGGCAAGTAACTTAATCACTAGGTTTGTCGAAGTTCAAAAACACCAAAACATAAGGATTCTTCAAAAGGCTAATAATGAAACATACCCTAAAGCACCAAATAAGAGAGAAAAATGACCATGGAATTGAATACCAAAATCCCTTAGACCTATTCAAGCCTATCTACAATAGTTATAGTGTATGGTTTGTTTCCAAACAACACTGATACATAGTTACAACATGTTGCAATTAAAGAGACTAATAGCCTTTCAAACTGAGAAATGAAAATAGTATGGAAAAACCCCACTTGAAGAACAAGTTTAAATGGATATTTAGACACCTTTTTAGTGAATCCACAACATGCCACAGCATCAAAAATTGAAAGTTTTTGTAGACCCCTACTATAATAGCATTAGGAATGTGCTGATGGGCCTAATTAGGCTACATTTACACTATGAGTACCATTTCACATGGGCCAAATGGAAGAATGGCTGTTGGAACATGTAGGGGAATATTAAAAAATTCTAAATACAAAGTAATAGACCTTGGATCACTCTAGAGAGAAAGTTATAATGATTGTGGTGAAATGCTAAATGGTGCATGTATGGAGCCATACACCTAGGGTATGGTGGAAAAGTTCATTCCTTGCTCTGCCATCTATAAAACCTAAAAAATCATAAAGTACACTTATAGGTTTCCTTGCTCTGCCATCTATAAAACCTAAAAAATCATAAAGTACACTTATAGGTCTTGCATTATAGCAAGGGGCATCAAATTACCATGCTTGAAAGTGCCAAAACAACAAAGCCCTACGTGAAACCCTTGGTTAAATGCTGATTTCTAGGAACCTTTCAGAATAACTTGCAAACTATAGTAGACCAACACATGAAACCAAATGGAAATGAAAGGTAAACCACTCCTCTACCTCATGGGGTCACTAGCACATGTTCCAATAGCCGTACCAATTTGTACAATGCTCTAAAACATAAAATTTGTACAAAATTATGTTATTTTATTGATTTCTTGCCAAAAAGGTTACATCATACCTATCACGTACCTGTAAGGGATAATATAGGTTTTCCCCAAAAATTAAAGGGTTGGTTTGAACCAAATAGCCAATTGGAGAAGAGTTTTTATAAGTTTAACAACTTTTTGAGCAACTTTGTATTTTTCTGCATTATTATGCGACCAAACTTGGTCCAAGACTTTATTTTATAATCCCTAATGGATCTAAACATGAAAAAATGAGAAATAAACATGCATACCTATTTCTAAGATATGGGATCATTTATGACCAATAGCTAGCCAAGGGCTTATAAATTGAAAATCTTGGAACTGTGGTCTTACAATGTGATCAAATGACCAAGCTAATATTCCTAAGCATGGTTAGAGGTCCTAATGACCTTAGTGCAAAATCATTTATTATTTGATGATGGTGAAGTGGGTGCTCCTACAACATACTCCCTTGGATGATTAAAACTCAAGTTCCCACTTGAGAGTAGATGTTCCAGTGAAGTGTCATGCTATTGTATTTGATCCTCAGTAAGCCATGTAGCATCAATATCTAGGAGGCCCTTCCATTTTAATAATTACTGCATGTACTTCCTTTATCTAGTTTGTTTTATCTTGGAATCTAGAATGGCTTCAATCTCCACTAGTTTTCTTTCTGGAAGGTTTGTGACATAGTCCTCATCTTCTTGCTTATTGTTTGAACTTGCTATAGCCTTATATGGTGTAAGGTCTATAATGTTGAAAATTTGAGAGATTTGAAAAGTTGGAGGAAGGGATATCTCATAAGAATTATCACCAATTTTATTCAATATGATGCAATGTCCTACCTTTTTCATTTACAACTTGGAATACCTACCCTTGGGTAGTCTTTCCTCCATCAAAAATGCCCAAACTTTGTCCCCAACTTTGAAGTGTACCTCTTTCCTTTTCTTAACAGCATTTTCGTTATACTTCAAGGTAGATTTTTGCAAAGTATCTTTCACTTGTTGTTGCACTTTAATGACTAGTTCTACTAACTCTTGGCCTTGTTCATTGATTCTAAAATTAGTTGGAAGTTCCCTTAGATCCAGTGGTCCCTTGGGATGCAAATCATACACTAGTTGGAAAGGAGTTATACCAGTTGATCTATTGATGGAGTCATTAAAAGAAATTTTTTCTTGTGGTAGTATGGCATTCCAACTTTGTGAATATTGATTGGTTAGGCATCTTCAAATATTTCCTAGGTACCTATTTACCATCTCGGTTTGCCCATATGTTTGAGGGTGGTACGTAGAACTATAGGTGAGATTTGTGCCTAATTTCTTGAAAAGTGTCCTCCAAAAGCGGCCTTGAAACTTGACATCTCTATCTAAGACAATTGTTCGAGGTAAGCCATGAATTCTTACTACTTCGAAGAAGAGATGGGCTATATGGGATTCATCATAGGTACTCTTGCATGGCACAAATTGGGCCATTTTGATGAACTTGTCCACTATGAAAAACACACTGTCAAATCCTTGCCTGGCTTAGGGTAGTGTTGGGACTCAAAATTGAAGCCCTGATTTTGAGTACCATTGAGAAATCAAGCCCTATAAATGCTTTTTAATTGCATATGTACTATCCATTTGAGGTCCAAGAGGTGTTTAATGTTTCTAACACCTTTTATTCAGTACATCCATGTATTCCATGAAGATAAATTGACATTCGAAGCTATTTCATGATGTCCCATTTTGAGCATTTGTCAAACTTGCATTTTTGCTTGTGTCAAACAACGACAGGAGGTTGTGTTTGCAATTCAATATCTCACACCCAGTAACATGTCATGACTCACCATTTTGGGAGTGTCTAGTGTCCATACCAAAGTGTCTATGTTTTAGATTTTGAGTCATTTCAAATCTATTTGACTAGGTTTCAAATCCCTCAAAGTTGGTTGTTTATTCATGTCATGCTAATATGAATTGTTTTAAATTCTGGGAAGCCTTGTTTGACTTGTTATTTGCTCAGTTTTCAAACGCAATTCCAAATGTAATTTATAAATTTTTACTAGTGTTAGCACATGCAAATTTGTCAGAACCCCTATTCGTGATGTCATATCTTGAGATCTGTGATAGGTGAGATTGAATGGATTGTACCACTATGTTTTCCTTTGAAAATACTTTAAATATTCCAATTTTCAAGTCTTTAAAAATCCATCTGCACACTTTCCCAGGTCAATTCCATTTTAAAAAACACTTTTATGCCATTGTTTCAATCTGTAAAATTTGAGTAGCCCACTGACCATTTGCAAAATGCATCCAATTATTTTTCATGAGCCCAGATTATAAATTTATACTCTCCTCATGACAATAAACCAAAACCCTAGGTTTTTTTTTCCCAAGTGCTGGTTTACCTATTTTTTGGAGCCAAATCTCAAAGCATTTTATGGTTTTCTGACTTGTTTTCCTGTAGGCAATTTTAAAAGCATAACTTTGATAGTCAATATCTTTTGACTGAGAATTCATCAAGGCACAAGATTCAACAAGGTGCAAGAGTGTAGAGTAGAGAATCGATGTGTTCGATTTTAGAGCCCAGTTAGGTGTTTGGATCAATTTTTAAAGCTAGTCGACAGGCCCTGTTAGGGAAAAATCATAGTTTGTAGATATGTGATAAAACAAGTTTTAAATGACATTTTTGGGCTCAATTTTGAATTTAGATAGTTCAACAAGGTCAGTGGATCAATTTTCAATGTTAATTATTCAAAAACAAAAAAAATATTAGATAGACCCACCTTGGGGCCCAACTAATCTGCATTAGATTGACTAGGAACATACAAGTTTCATGTATAATTAAGATTGTTCCATTTAGCCCTCTTCCAGTTGATTAAAGATTAAAGTCAGTATCTTTAATAGTGTGGGAATAACTCAAGTAAATGGATTGAAGTTTAATAGAAAATATTGCAAATTCCATCGGTGATGATCAAGCTCATCTATCATAAAATATATCAGGTCAAATTTGGATAGAATGAGTGGAGGAAGTGCTAGATTGAACTACAATATCAAATAGCATGATAAGAACCTAATGCATTTAACATACTATAGCTTTGTTGTTAAATAAACATACTGATAGAGGTTCCTTATGTGATCTTCCACATTAACATTAGGGGTTTTGATTTGTCATAACGTCCATTAGTAGGATTTGCAACCGCTAAAATTGAGTCGGTCCCTAATAAAATATATATTGTTGAATGTAATATCCTCTTTCTTACAAACAACCTTAAGCTTTACCATACATCCTAGTGAGGATGTGAGCTCAAAATAAGATGTCAACAGTGAAAGGAGACATCATCAAGGATATCTAAGAAAGGTTTTAGTTTTGTTTGTTATGGAAATGTGTTGGGCATGCATTGTGAAGGGTTGTGAAGGGATGGTGAGAAGATGCCATCAGTAGCAAGAAATCCATGATGAAAGGGGGGTCACCATAACAGAGACAATGGCAAGGTGTAGGGCCCCATGTTATGGCATGAGAGTAAGAGGGGAAAATCCAAATGTGAGGGAGAATGATTTTAAAGAGCATACTTATAAGTAGGGGAGCTGCCTTTGGAGGTGGCATCCATGCAAGAAGAGGATCCCACACTGGAGCCAATGAAAACAAGGCAAGCCACAAGTTTGAAAGAAGCCTGGGATGAGCATGAAAATAAATTCATCTAAAACTCGCAAGCACCAAAGAAAGAGGTCCAACACATCAGACCATGCAAATAAGAAACCCATGACATTTCAAAAGGTAGAAGTGGTTTTAAAAGAGATCAAAATGAAAAGAGAGTAGATCTCCAAAGGAAAAAGTAGAGGCTTTATTTTCAAAGAAAGGATAAATTAATGGTGAGAGCTGGTCTAGGCCGAAGAAAAGAGGACTTTGCTTATGGTCCTTTATCCCACATTCCTTGTTTGGATAAACCTTTAGTTCTTTATATACAAATCCACTTAGTAAGTAAGTTTCTTAAAGACACAAGGCTTTTGAAGCCTAAACAATATGCGTGCAACCTATGGTCAGCCAGCTAGAGGCCATCAGAGATAAATTTTGAACATGCACGCTGACAAAGATGTTGACATGGGTGATCAAGCGACCAAATGATGCCACATAGAGAATCTAATGACCGTTGCTATGTTTCCAAGAAAAGTTTCTCACTAGATAACCATGGCAACATAGTGACCAACCTAGGTGGCAGTGATGTGGTGGTGATTGTGCACTAAGGTGGGCTGACATGGTGGTCAAGGACAAATTTTTCCAGAAAAAGGTAGCTAGAATCTAGTGGTCGCCATGTTGCCACCAGAAAATGGGAGCATATTCTAGCAAGAAACATGGTGACCTACCAAAAAATCAAAAAATGAAAACTGTATGTGGGACCCGTAGTAGTTAGAGGACCAATAACAAGGTGACATCTGGTGCTAGTTGTGCAGGTCAAAGCCAAAGTAGATGTGACACATGGCACTATGAGGGAGGTTGGAGGGAAAATACCTTAAAGTAATTTGGCATGATTTTAAATGTGGAAACCTCCAAAAAAATTTGAAAATTTGGTTTAAAAAATATAATCTTCTATAGTTTAGACTATAGAACTTGTTAAATTTTCCAATTTTATTCATTTTAATTGCTTTGTTCCTAGATGGGAGCTTGAACTTCAAATAACCACCACATGGGCAATTTTTATTTGAAATAGGCACTTCAATATACTGTTGGAACCAAGAGGAAATGAATTTTCTAAATAGGAAGTTAGATTTTGCACAGATATCAACTAGTTCATGCTATAAGCATATTTATGTTTTTCGAGGAATTCTCAGTAAAATGGGCAATTTTCACCATTGAGTATCAAATATGGTTAGGGGGCAGCTATAAAAGACTATTGAAGCCTAAATGTGGAGAAAAGTAATTCCGATAGGTTTTTATTTCCTTTAAATGTCATTTTAACTGATTTCTTACCTATGTTTTAATCTGGCATTAGAAATTAGTTATTCCTTCCAATCAAATATCTGAATCACTTTATGCTTTTGGGAGACAAAAATAATCAAGGATTTGATTTCCTAGTTGTAGAGAGAGATTAGAGAGGTTCTTTTCACTATTATGAGAGGTTTTTCAAGTGGACACATGTCATCTTCACAACAGATCTAGAAATTCACTCTCCTCTATGTCATTCTCTTTCTTTCTCATTGTACAAGTTCCATTTTTTTCCATTGTGAGACCATTGTTGGTTGGAAATTTTTAGTCTTTCTATGAGACCACTTTGTTGGATCCAGAACTATAATTCCACCTTCATTCTTCAACATTTTTTTTCTTGTATGACATTAGTAGGAAGGATGATATAGAAAGTTCAGATCTATTAGACATTTTTATGTTTTGATTTCATGCATCTGAATATATATTTTCAAGGAAATGAATACAAATGGGCAAGAATTTCTTTAGTTTCATTCTAATTCTCATCTCCTTTCTCAGTAATTTACAATCTTATGTGGTCTAGGAATAAAGAATTAAGACTTGTTTGCATCCCTTTAAGGTTGTATGTCAGATATGTTTTTTTGTTGGAACAAACGACCAAGTAAATGCTTGATGTGTCTGACAAGACTATTGATTATTTGAGAAGGATACTTCATAAGAATAAGGACTTTATGAATATTGATGTCTGATTCACAAAGTGATAGGATAGATTTAATGTTTGGGTGTATGAAATATGTCCTAGATATCATAGTTGTATGTATTTGATTCATGAATTTGGCCAATAGATAAGGCATTGATCAGTTATAGGATCACTTGTTCATGCTGCTACGTATTTGGTGTTGTGTTGATATTCAACATCACTAATCAATTGTATTTCCCTTTCATGTTGAGGAGCTATAATACAATGCCCTCAATCAACTTATGCATTTCATTATCTTGCATTTGGCTACCATAGATCTATGTTATTGCATGAGTTAATAGGAGAAATAAGGGTTAAATCTGTTGGTTATAGATTCAAGGATATGTTTAGCATTGGTACCATATTAATTGAATCTGAGGTCCACCCACCTAGGTTTTGTAGAGCCTAAAGTAGAAGAAGGGTCTTGCCTCATAGTTGGCTAAGTTTCTAAAAGGACATGTTAAGGATGGGAGTTAGCTACCCCTAGATATTTCTTGTTCTCATTGGGTTAATTTGAAACCCATAACATTTCAAAACATTAAGAAGTAGTCCCATGAAAAAATCCATTGAAATAGATTCCCAAGGTCTTGAAAGAATTGGTAGAGGTTGGTAGAGTCCTTTATTTGTTTTCATCCCCTTTGCTTGTTGGAAAATAGTACAAGATTCAATGAAATTACTAACATCATTATTCAACTTGAGCCAAAAATAACTTCTTCTTATCATCTCTACTATTTTGTCATTGCCAAAATATCCACCTAGGCCACCACAATTCTTTTCTTTGATTATGTTTTCTCTCATTAAGCACTTTGGTATGCATAGTTGTGCACCCTTAAATAGTAGATCATTTTGAATGAGATATTCAAATAAATTAGTATGATATTTGACTTCCATATTTGTGCAAATCTGATATATCTCTGAAAAATCAGAGTCATCCAGGTATAGTTGCTTAAGAGACTCAATTCCTACACTTTGTAGTTGCACCTCTTCAACTAGACCAATCCTTTGACTAAGAGCATCAACAATTTTTTTTTCTACACCCTTTTTATGTTGAATGTTGAAGGTATAGACCTACAATTTATCTACCCATTTGAGATGCCTAACTAAAAGTTTTTCTTATCAATTCGGGAAGCCTAATGCATGATTGTTAGTGTAGACTACAAAATCCTTTGGAATCAAATAGTTCCTCCATTTCTTGAGGACTTGGACCATGGAATAAATCCCTAGGTCGTATGTAGAGTAATTCCTCTTGGCTTCATTCAATGTCTCTTAAAAGAAAGAAACTGGCTTGCCTTCTTGGCTTAGAAGTACTCCTATGGCCACATTACTTGCATCTATTTCCACAGTGAAAACCATGTTGAAATCAGGGAGAACAAAGATAAGATATTGAGAAACTTTATTCTTCATGTATTGAAATGCATCATTTTCTTCCTCTATCCATGCAAACTTAGTCTTCTTTCCACCTTTGATTATTTCAAGCATTGATGCACACACATGACTGAAATTTTTGATAAACTTTCTATAAAATATTGCAAGTCCATGGTGTAGACACCTAAAAACCTTTAGAAAATAAAGTATTTTTATTTTCTGAAAAAGTCCTAATGACATCATCATTTATTAATTAATTAATTATTTAATTAATTAATTAATTTTTATGCCATTAAATCCCTTTATCTTAATTAAAAATATTTAATTAAGGAATCCCTCCCAAAAATGTTTAAATCTTATTTAAACATTATTTTCTTATTTATTAATTATTTAATTAATAAATTGACCAAAAATCCTAAAATAAATTAAAAAATTATTTTTTGCCCAAAACTTGGCCAATTTCCTTATGACCAATAACCTCTTCCAAAATCTTCTAATCCTTCTTTAATTTCGATTAAAGGCTAATCTCATCATTTCCTACCCCTAACCCCAACTCAAAATATTTAATTAAAATTAAATATTAATCCTCATGTTTATTAAAAAAGTTTTAATAAATATCTCCTCAACCCAAACCCTTGAAATAAATAAAACTTTATTTATTTCCTAAAAATCTAATTCATCCTCATCCTAAGAAGTTCTAGACTCTTCTAGAAAGTCTTCATCCTCATCCTAGGAAATTCTAGACTATTCTAGAAAGTCTTTATCCTCATCCAAAGTCTAGACTCTTCTAGAAGATGTCTTTAAACCTAATCCTAATCCCCTCCTAACCTTGTCACATTCCCTAAACATGGGTTAAAACTTACTAACCCAAGCCAAAGTTAACAAATATCTCTTCCTTCACCCACCCTCATTAAATGCCATCCACTTGCCTATCCCTAAGCTAATCCTAAACCATCCTAATCCATCCTCTAATCATTTCCACAAGCCTAAACAAGCTTAGAACCCTCCTAATCAAGTCCAAGTCAAAATTTCTCTCATCACCCTCAAAATATCTCAACCATAAAACTTTATGAAGTCCACTAGGTCATAAATGACTCTTACAAGCCCTTTTATTGCTCTTACAAGTCATTATGAGGGTCTTTATGAAAATTTTATCCCTTAAGCCTCCTTTGTTGACTCATCCTTCCCCTTTCCTCCATCCTTTCACCATGTGACATGTGTCACTCCTTGATTGGCTATAAGGAAGCACAATCCATGTGCTCTCTTCTCATGCAATCTGAGCCCTCCATAAGCTTTTTCACATCCTTGCATCTTAGCCCTCAAACCGTCAAGCCTCTTGCCTATAAATTGGATCCTTCCCCTTTGCAAAATAACACAATCCATGAAGTAAAGTTATAATGCTATTTTGAGAGCCAAATCCATACTAAAGCCATCTATCCACACCAAAAATCCACAATTATCCATTGAAGCCTTTGGAAGCATATTGAGCTTACATCCTATCCATTTAGACAAAGCCACTCAACAAGAGAGCTTCTCATTGAGAGAGCCCATTAATGGCTCGTATTCTCAATTGAGAGCTCATCTTAGTCTATCTTGAAGTTTATGAATTTTTTTTAGTTTGTAGAAGCTTTATTTAAATTTGGTTTCTATTAGCATACTAACATTGCTCATATACATTTTGGCACGCCCGGTGGGACCTCGCATGGGTCATCTTCATTAGCTTTTTTAGTCAAGTTTTGTATGTCATTTGCTGATTTTGGCTAATTTTGCTTGTTTTTGTGATTGGTAGGATTGTATAAATTGGTTTTGTAGGTCCACATGAGCATGAAGAAGACAAAAGAACTCATAGTCTATCTCATAGTATTTGCAGATTTTTCAAGCTTATAGGTGGACAAAGAACTTGGAATTCTTCTTCCTCTTCTTGTCTATATTCTTCTTATTCCATCTACTTCTTCTTCTTCTTCTTGTGGGAGATCTTGGCCATTTTTTTTTTAAGGAAGCAAAATCATACACACTTCTTTTTAGTGCTTAAAATGAACCCCCAAATCATACTTAAATCCATTAAAAAATTAAAAATTTGCAAAAAAGAAAAAAAATCTTTTAACAAGTGAAACTAAACCAATCTAATCATTTTCATCCTTGGAACATCAAGGTTTTAGATGCATTCATGCAAAATTAGGAACACTTCATTTTTGGGAATTTAAAAAGAACTTCAAGTTTCCATTTCAAAAGGTTCAAAATCAACACTAAGTGCACACTAAAGTTCTTTTAAAAAAATCTCATGAAAAATAAGAGTCCTAAATGGTTGCCAAAAATTGTCCTAAAAGGTTTTTTATTTGTTCCAAACAAATGTCTTGTTGCAAAATCTTAAATGTTTCTTAGGTTTTTCATGCATCAAAACAATCTAGGAATATCTTTTTTGGGCTTAAAATATGCAAACTAGAACACAAAATCTTGAATGAAAACCAAAGTCCAAAGAGTCATTTTCACTTTTGAGTCCAAAAATAATCTTGAATGATCTAAGGTTAAAACAAAGCACTTCAAAGTTCTTAAAACAACACACAAAATCTCAATCTTGAATGCTCAAAGGAAAAAACTTGAATGTTTAATCACTTATCTTTGAATGCATGTTGCTAAACACACTCTTGAATGCCATGGATTAAAATCAAATTTTCCTTGAATGCACATTAATCTCTCTCACACTTTATTTGGGCATAAAATTGGACAACTCTTGACGTGGAGGGCCTCCGGGCGCGCGCTTGGCAATCGAGTTTTACACATCTTTTTTTTGGGCTTAAAATAAACTCACACTCAATCTTGAATGCCTAAAAATCAATGAACATCGCATGGTTTTGACACATTTTTAATGGCGCTCGCATTTCTTATGTTGACGATCTCTCGACTTTCATTATGCTAATGACACTGTCAAATTGGAATGAACATTGTATGCCATAATCACAAGTGTCTTCAATCATAGCTTACAAAATTTAAATCATCAATTGTAATGAACGCGTGTCTTTTAAAGCCCAAGATCATGTATGTGGTCTTGTTTTACACTTTTTAGGAGGCTTGCTTGGGGATTTCATCACCCCTTGGGATGACCTCAACTCCAGCGTTCCGACGGAGTATAAAGATTGGGAGGTGAATCCAAAGACACCTCTCTTGGGATCAAAATTTTGTCACTCGGGTTAAGCCTCAAGGAACTTTATACCCTTGAGAAGTGAGAGAGGAGAAGTGGGTTACCGCTCCTCTCAGCTATGTGACATCTTTTTGGTTTCATCTATGGATTTGGGCCTCATGTACCTTGCGTATATCGAGGACTCCCTAGCTATAACAAATTGCATCCTTGTAGAAAGCTCCCTAGGATGTTGGTGTGTTTGATGTGCTTTCTCCAAAATTTTGTCTGCTTGTTTGTTCATAGCTTTTGAATGAATGCTTGCCAACTTTGGTCAAAATCCCAAAAAAGCAGAAATCTCCCAGCTCAAGGCATACTTAGCGTAGTCACTGCCTCATCAAAAAATATCCAAGCTCCCCCGCTGCAACCAAATCTATCTAGTTCCTTGCTTTAGAACAATCCCAAATCCAAAGCCCATCCAAATCATCCACCCAGCCAGCTAGCAACCCAATCCAAAATCACCCAAGCCTTTAAAGAGTTGTGGTTACTCTGCCAGAGTTTGCTATCCAATCAATCCTACCAATCAACCAATCTCACCAAGGTTATCCCTCTGACAGAGCATTGTCTAGGGTAATCTAGCTTTGTCACTTGCATCCCTCATCACCTTGAGCTAAAAGTTGGGATCCACAAGTGGTCAATCTCGTGTCATGCCCATAGGATCATTAGTCTATTCTTAGGTTGACACAATCACCACGAATCCTGCACATAGGAAAGCAAAACTCTCACTTTTTGATAGCATGCCCTTGAAGTCTTCCATCCATAGGAAAGCCAAAAATCTCCAGCCAATCCTCCTTAGGTCTGTCATGCAACTTTGACTCTCCCTAGGAAATCTTTCATCAGCCAATCCAAAATCTGTGCTTAACCCAAATCCAACCATGAGCTTCCGTGTTCATCCATACGCAAGACCCCATCCCCATCAAACTCATCATCAAAGCATGAAGTACCAATCCTATCATGATGTGTTTGGTCGCATTGTCCTTGCTCCCGCCACCTCCTATTCCAATGATGATGAAAATCTTGTTGACTATGACGGGTATATTGAAAGCCTTAGAAACATTCCCCCAAGCATCCCCCAAAATCCAAGAGTTATTCCAAACTATCTAGTCATGCCATCTGATATTCTAGCTTCCCCTCCATCACCCCATCAACCAAGCTTCCAATCTTCCACCCGCATCACACTAGCTATTCCTGTCAATCCACCTCCACCTTCGACACACGAGTCTCCAAGGAATCTCCTAGAGGAAATACAAGAAAAGTCGCCTCCAATAGTCGATAAGCCATGTCATCTAATCCAACCATGTGAAGTAGTCAGTGATGAAGCTTCCCCATCTATAATATCACCTCCATCTCCCATAGCTATCATCCCCATACCATCCATCAAATTTCTTAAAATCCTTCCACTTCCCGCAAGCATCAAAATCCCACCACCTATCAAATCCCTCCAAATCCTATCCACATCGCCTCCAAGCATTTCCCAAATCTCTCGTAATGACCCTTATGCATCCATCTTCTACTCACCCATCTCCACTACTGAATCCCCCATCTATCCATCCGTTGCCTTTGAAGAATCCATCCCTTCACCTCCTATCGCACCATCCATTCCAAACCAATCCTATCAAGATCCTACCCAAAAGCATGTTGACATCCCCCAAAGCATAAATGAAGATATCATCATACCATGTCTTCCATCCATAGTGCAGTCACCATCTCCTCCATCACCAAAACCTCAAGCCATATCTCCTCCACTACAAGATATCTTGTCATCCCACCAGCTACATCAAGATCCTATCCTTCCATCTCCCCCGCTCCATGCTTCCATCTTACAACCTATCCAAGCTATTCCACCATCTATAATCTACCCTCTTGGTTCACTTACATTCATCCACGGTAGCCCTCTCTCAGCAGAAGAATTAAGAACAGTATCTCCCCATTGCAATACACCTAATAAATCACTTCTACCATTTTTTGCAAGCAAAAAGTTTCCTCAGCTTGTTCAAATGCTCAATCGATGGCATTATCAAGGTCAAGGTTTAGGAGCACAAGAGCAAGGAATCAGAGAGCCTGTTATTGCACAAAAAAATCTAGGATTTCATGGTCTTGGATATGTATCCAAAGGCTCACCATCTAAAGGTGTTGGTACACCACACCCCCAAACCAAGCCTATCTCCAAGCCCACCATGCCAGCCTCCCATCACTCCTTCAAGAAATCTTATGTCATCCCCCCTCCACCATCTTTGCAACCCAAAACAACCTACCATATCCCCCCTTCATCCGCTAAATCCATTTTGGGTCCCTATGTCCCAAAATCTACCATCCTCCATCCTCCTATTAGCCATCATAAAAATCCTATTCCATCCATTCCTATGCAAGATCAACAAAGGCACATATCAGGGCACATCATCCATCATCATCCCCCTCCATGCTCTTTCATATCCTCTCCATCTCACAAAGCTTCTCCTAACCATCTTCTCAAAGCTTACCACAGCAATGTGAATGCCAACTTCAAAATGCATAAAGCTAAAAATCCACATCCTAGGCAATCATATGTCTATTCTAAAAGACATACTCCAAAAAGGCAAAATCCAATCAAAGAATGCAAAACAATGCAAAAGCCTATGAAAAGAAAATCCAAAACCATGTGGATCCCCAAGAAAAAAGTTGAAACCCAATGCATAATGGCATCCACCATTGCTAATCCCCCATCTAGTGACTCATGTCCCCAATCTCCTAACTCCATCTTGGGTGCCTATATCCCCAAGCATGCTTCCACAAATCCTCCATCATGCCCGCATCTACCATCTATCCCCCATATGCTCTTTTCACACCCATTCCAACATGTGCCAATGTTGCTCTTGCAAGCATCCCCATCTCATGCTCCTTTCCAGCATTTTCATCCCTCCATCTCCTACCATCAATCCCATCTAATCCGATCTATTGCATAAATCACACATCTGGTGTACCAACAGCTAGCAACAAAATTGAACATTCCAACAGCCAGTGAAAAATCCAAAAAAAGCCAAAATAGTTGAAGAAAGCCAAAATCATTCCAGCTAAGTCCAAAGTCAAAAAGTCAAAAAAGAAAAGAAAAATAAAGCGTCCACTGGTGAAAACTTGGCAATTCAAGCGCCTTGGACAAGTACCATGATGAAAACTTGGCAAACAAGCATCATACGTAATCCCACCATCCCCAACTTAGCCTATCACCCTCATGCTTTTGGTCATCTCTTGACATCCAACTCCATCTTCCAATCTATCCACCTATCCTCCATCCTCCAGCTTCCATCTCACACCATCCACTAATCTTATGCAGCTTCAGCCAATCATCTCAGCTATCATCCATCTCCCTAGCCCCTTCAGCTTTTTCCATCCTAGCTTCAATCCTATCACATCCATCATAAGACCTCCTTCCGCATGTTATCTTCTGATTTGGGGCACTATATTCCTTGGAGATCTTGTCTTGTCCATCCTCCCTTGTCATTGGTATCTAGCTCTAGGCTATCCTCATGCAAACCCAATGTCATCTCTTTATATCCATCATAATCCTAGCTATCTACCATCCTATCCAGCCATCTCATCCTACTCCTCTAGCTATCCTTGGTCACAAAATCTCTCATCATCATTGGATGCATCCTCCCAAATCCATATCTTTTTCTATCACCCCACCCTTAGCTTTCGCATCTTGCACAACATCGAACCATCTTGCTATCCTATCATCCTGAGCTTTTCCCTGCTTGTAACTATCTTGGTCCGTTAGCTTTTACCTTATCTTGATTAGCCCGCTTGTAAATATCTTGGTCTATCAGCTTTTACATCCTCTTTTAGCTTAGTACCATTGTATCTATCCAGCTTTTTGTGTCAGTTCCTCCTTGATCAGCATCTTGTACACATTGCACAACCCTTGGTTAGCTATCCCAATGCATCCTTTAGCTAGATCTCCTATCACCAAAGTGTTATCTTTCTTAGTTCAACTTGCCAGACGCATCACTCATCCAAATCCACCAGCTTCGGTGCTCTCCGATAGGTCCCTGACGGATATAGCTTTCCTCATGTCTGATCTTGGTCCGTTAGTACCTTGTCCTACCCATCTCGTTGGCAAACGGCTCTCTTTTGGATTTTCACTTTCTTTTGATTTGGGATCTTCCCTTTTGGGTCTTGAAGTATCTTTTCCAAGCAATCTCCTTGTTCCCTCCTCAAGGTTTCCACGATCTTCCATATCATGGTATGCTGCGAATGGGGCAATTAGAGCGTAAGGTCTTGATCATGTCTTTTGTTTGTTTTTCTTTTCTGCTTGTGGGTTCTCCAATGTCGTTTCCACGCTGCTTCCTCTAGGATTCATGTGTGATGTTGGGGCAATCCTTGCGTGTTTGTTTTGAGTTAGTTTGTCAATCCTTTGGACAGTTGGTGAACAGGCCTTGATGTTCTTGGTAACCTTGGCAATTAACCAATAGTCCTATAGCAAATCTAGTGCTCAACTACATGGTGGTACTTCTCTTTGAAGTATCCCCCCGCTCAAAAAGCTTCAATGGTTTTCCTTCATCTCCATTATCCCCCATCCATATCCAGCATCCGTCTCTCCTACCCCAGCTTATGCATCAGTATCTCTTTGAATCACTCATCACTCTTAGCTTTAGGGATCCACAATCCTAGTCTTAGGGATCCACCAATCCAAATCAATCCACCAAGCCTCATCTTTCAAGATCCACAATCCTAGTCCTAGGGATCTCCGAAACCCATCTTTTGCTAATCTGACTCTTTGAAATCTTATTGCATCAGCTTTATAATCCCCTCATCCATCTCCCTATCCTGGATTCCTTTTTATAGCGCTCTGCTCCTTCATCCTCCACCTTCCCTAAAGTCTTAAGCTTGCTTCCTCTTGTGCATCTGATTCTCCTTTATCATTCTCCCATAGTGAGAGTTTGAGCTAATTTAGCCCCTTCTCTTTGCCAATCTGAGTTTCCTTGCTCATCCGAGATTCTTGTACATTTCAAGAAGCCATCGAGCCTCACTTTCTCTCCCCGCTGCCTTCTTGAGGGGGCATCTCACAGTCCATTCTCTCCTCTTCTGCTCTAGCCTTGGGCATCTTACTTTCTTATCCTTGATGCCATGCCACTTGTGGCATCACATCAAAGAGGGGCAAAATGTAGACACCTAAAAACCTTTAGAAAATAAAGTATTTTTATTTTCTGAAAAAGTCCTGATGACATCATCATTTATTAATTAATTAATTAATTAATTTTTATGCCATTAAATCCCTTTATCTTAATTAAAAATATTTAATTAAGGAATCCCTCCCAAAAATGTTTAAATCTTATTTAAACATTATTTTCTTATTTATTAATTATTTAATTAATAAATTGACCAAAAATCCTAAAATAAATAAAAAAATTATTTTTTGCCCAAAACTTGGCCAATTTTCTTATGACCAATAACCTCTTCCAAAATCTTCTAATCCTTCTTTAATTTCGATTAAAGTCTAATCTCATCATTTCCTACCCCTAACCCCAACTCAAAATATTTAATTAAAATTAAATATTAATCCTCATGTTTATTAAAAAAGTTTTAATAAATATCTCCTCAACCCAAACCCTTGAAATAAATAAAATTTTATTTATTTCCTAAAAATCTAATTCATCCTCATCCTAAGAAGTTCTAGACTCTTCTAGAAAGTCTTCATCCTCATCCTAGGAAATTCTAGACTATTCTAGAAAGTCTTTATCCTCATCCAAAGTCTAGACTCTTCTAGAAGATGTCTTTAAACCTAATCCTAATCCCCTCCTAACCTTGTCACATTCCCTAAACATGGGTTAAAACTTACTAACCCAAGCCAAAGTTAACAAATATCTCCTCCTTCACCCACCCTCATTAAATGCCATCCACTTGCCTATCCTTAAGCTAATCCTAAACCATCCTAATCCATCCTCTAATCATTTCCACAAGCCTAAACAAGCTTAGAACCCTCCTAATCAATTCCAAGTCGAAATTTCTCTCATCACCCTCAAAATATCTCAACCATAAAATTTTATGAAGTCCACTAGGTCATAAATGACTCTTACAAGCCCTTTTATTGCTCTTACAAGTCATTATGAGGGTCTTTATGAAGATTTTATCCCTTAAGCCTCCTTTGTTGACTCATCCTTCCCCTTTCCTCCATCCTTTCACCATGTGACATGTGTCACTCCTTGATTGGCTATAAGGAAGCACAATCCATGTGCTCTCTTCTCATGCAATCTGAGCCCTCCATAAGCTTTTTCACATCCTTGCATCTTAGCCCTCAAACCGTCAAGCCTCTTGCCTATAAATTGGATCCTTCCCCTTTGCAAAATAACACAATCCATGAAGTAAAGTTATAATGCTATTTTGAGAGCCAAATCCATACTAAAGCCATCTATCCACACCAAAAATCCACAATTATCCATTGAAGCCTTTGGAAGCATATTGAGCATACATCCTATCCATTTAGACAAAGCCACTCAACAAGAGAGCTTCTCATTGAGAGAGCCCATTAATGGCTCGTATTCTCAATTGAGAGCTCATCTTAGTCTATCTTGAAGTTTATGAATTTTTTTTAGTTTGTAGAAGCTTTATTTAAATTTGGTTTCTATTAGCATACTAACATTGCTCATATACACATGGAAGCTCCTTACATCACTTTGATTCTTAGGTGGAGGCTAGTTAATGATTGCATTTACCTTCTGAAGATCCATCTTGAGGGTACCTTGTGAAATGACAAAGCCTATGAATACAAGTTCATTTTTCATAAACATGCACTTTTCCATGTTGATCACCAACTTGTGCTGATGAAGTCTTCTTAGTACCTATTCTATATGATTAGGATGTTCCTCCTTGCTATGACTAAATATTAGTATGTCATCAAGGTAAATAACAACAAATTTTCCAATAAAATCTATGAATATCTCATTCATAAGCCTCATAAGCTAGGAGCATTTCTCAAACCAAAAGGAATTACTAACCATTCAAAAAAACCTTTAGTAGTCTTGAATGTTGTTTTTCATTCATCTCTAGGCTTGATCCTAATTTGGTGGTAGCCAAACTTTAAGTCTATCTTGGTGAAGTAGCAAGTACCTCCTAGTTCATCCAACAAGTCTTCAATTTTTGGCATGGGAAACTTGTAACTTATTGTGATTTTTTTTAGCGCCTTTCTATCTATACATAATCTCCATTTTCCATCCATTTTAGGAGCCAAAAATTTAGGTATTGCACAAGGACTAAGACTCTTTTGAATGGGTCCTCTTTCCAACAATTGAATGATCTATTTTACAATCTTTTCATGCTATAATGGTATCATCTTATATGGAGCCTTATTAGGTAGGGATGAACCTGGTATAAGTTCTATTTGATGGCCTATGTCCCTAACAGGAGGGAGGCTAGTGGGTAGGTCACTAGCAGTGACATCTTTGTACTTTTGTAGCAATTTTTGGACTTCATTTGGTATGGGCTCCTTTTTATCAGTTTTGGTGTTATCCTTGGGGTTTGGAATCACAACAAATGATTCCTTATAAGATTCTTTCAGAATTTTTAACATCTCATTTTCCCCTATGATAATTATAATAGGTTCTTTTTCAACCTTACTATCCAGTAAGAGCTTCATGGTATAGGTTTTCCCATCTTTGGTAATGGAGTAGGTGTTCTTCATACAATAATGGGTGGCATCAACATCAAAATTCTAAGGCCTACCTAGGAGAATATGGGCTGCATCCATCTCAACATCATCACAAAGAACTTTATCCTTGAAATAAAAAATAGAGAATTGTACCCAATTTTGTTCTATAACTAGAGTTGGTTGGCCTTTTGTGAATCGTGAAACATGATATGGGCAATGGTGTGGCTGCTTAGGCAAGTTTAATTTCTGAACCATTTCACAAGACATAAGATTTTCATTTGAACTTGAATCAATAATGAGATTACATACCTTTCCATGGTATTTAATCTTTCTCCTAAAGAGATTCTTCCTTTGTGGAGGTTCTTTATTTTGTGGCACTTGAAGGAAGACTTGCCTCATCATTAGACATGCTCCTTCTTTTGGTTCCAATTCTCTAGCAGCATTATTGTCCTCTTGCTTATCCTCTTGGACAAGTTGTGCTCTCCTTTCACCTTGGTTATTGTTCCTCTTCTCAAGGCATCTTCCTACATGATGACCAAGTTGATTACAATAGTAACATTTCAAGGGTCCATTGCCTCTTCCTGAGTTTGTCCTTCCTCTATTGAAGGGTCTTCTTCCTCTATAGTTTCCTCTTGAATTAGAGTCACTATTCTCCTTATCTTCTTGGTCATGGTTCTTGTTGTTGCTACTACCTTGTTCCTTGTTCCAAAAGTTGTTTTTTCCTCTATAACTTCTCCCACTATCATTGTTATTTCCTTTACCAGAGTCTTGTTTTATATTCCACTTTTCTTCTACATTGAGTGCCATTTGGTAGCACCTATGACTGTGGTAGGGTAGTGTAGACTTAATTCTTCTTGGATGGGTATTTTCAGCCCATTCATGTACCTTGCTAACTTGTCTTCTTCATCTTCAATAGTATTGGTCTTCATACATAGTTTCAAGAACTCCTTGGTGTATGAGGCCACATCCATGTCCTTTTGTTTCAGACTTTTCTTCCTCCTATGGAATTGTATCCCATAGTCCTCAAGCACATATGTCTCCTTGACCAATGCTATCATTCTATTCCAAGAACTGATCATGCTCTTTCCATTCTTCACCCTTTTTGCATGGATGAAGTTCCACCTAGTTAGGGTTGCTCCCTTCAACTTGGATCTTGCAATCTTTACCATTTTCTTCTCATAGATATGTTCACATTCAAAGAATGTGGTTAATGCCTCTATCCAATCCAAGGCTAGATCAACATTCATCTTGCCATTGAAAATTGGCAAATTCATCTTCTCCTCCATGGTCCTCCTTCCCATAGATTTTAAAGAATCTATCAAAGGTCTCTGATCTACAGGGATGCTTTGAGAATCATCCTCCTCCTCTTCACTTCCTTCTTCTATTTCAGACTCTTCTTTGTCTTTGTCTTCAAGCTTTTTCTCAAGCTCTTGAAGCCTTTGAGTCAAGGCCTTATTTGTAACATTTTGTTCTCTCACCATCTTTTCTAACTCACTATTTGTAACCCTTGAAGGGATATCCTCATTCTCAGGTTTGGACATGGCTTTGATACCACTTTGATGTAGCAATGCACAATGGAAGCCTCAAATAGCAAGTTTCTAGGCAACTAGGCAAGTTGACAAGGTTGATTGGAATACTTCAAATATCCCAAAGAGAGGGTTTAGTGTTGGGACACTTATCACAATCATTAATAATGAACTTATGGGTAAAAGCATAGATCTGTGTCACCATTTGTGATACAAAGACCTATTTTGGTCAAATCTCATTTCTCTATCAAAACTCAATTTTTTAAAAAAACTAAAAATACCCTTTTATAGATTTCAGATTTAATATCATCATTATATAAATTTTTGAGTGTTTTGATTAGTTATAATATGCTATAATCTAAAAATATTATAAGTCGATATTTCAACATTTCAGAAGATGCTCTCTCAAAAAATGAAAAAAAATAGTAAATCATATCAAAAAAAAAAAAAAAAAAAAAAAAAAAATATATATATATATATATATATATATATATATATATATATATATATATATATATATATTTATCACTAGAGGAGAGAATCCTCTTCATGAATATGTAATTTTTTTTCAAGAAGGTATAGATTTGATAGGGAAGTTTTGATGGGAGGAAAAAACTATTGGATTCTGACAAGGTCGAACTTGAGTACTTATAACAAAGAAAATATACATCAAAAATAATTATTTCTTTTTTTGTGCACTAGCTATACATGTCATCTATAAAATATTTTCAAATCATAACAAAAAAAGATGATTTTCACATACTTGTTTGACGGCAACTACATCCTATATTTTTTACAGTTAAAAAAGGGACTTCAAAATAAAATAAAATGAATAGATTCTTAGTCAAAAAAATAATAAAAATTATAGGCATAAAATTCATACAATTCTACACATTTCATCAGTTTACATCATCTTCATATTTTAAACGCAAATACAATTTTTTTTGTCATTAATGTTGAACTGTCACATTCTGATATCACTTTTCTTTATAAAAGGTGACACAGGTTTGTGCTTTTACCCTTATAGTAGGTTATCACAACCCAAACAAGGTAGGGAACCTAATCACTAGGTTTTCCTAAGCTCAAAAATACCAAAACATAAGGATTGTTCAAAAGCCTAATAAGGGAACATACCCTCAAACACCAAATAAGAGAGAAAAATGACCATGGAATGGAATACCAACATCCCTTAGACCTATTCAATAATTTTATAGTAGTTGTAGTGGTTGGTTTGGTTCTAAACAACACTAATACATAGTTACAACATTTTTCCATTAAAGAGGCTAGTAGCGCTTCAAACAGAGAACTAAACATAGTATGGAAAAATTACACTTGAAGAAAAAGTTTAAATGGATATTTAGAAACCCTTTTAGGGCATACACAACATTCCAAAGCATCAAAAATTGAAAGTGTTTTTAGAACCTTGTTGTAACAGCATTAGGAACGTGCTAATAGGCCTAATTAGGCTACATTTATACTACAAGTACCATTTCACACATGAAAAATGGAAGAATGGATATTGGAACATGTAGGGGCATATTAAAAAATTCTAAATCCAAAGTTAAAAACATTGGATCACTCTAGAGAAAAAGTTATAATGACTGTGGTGAAATGCTAAATGGTGCATGTATGGAGCCACAAACCTAGGGTATCGTAGAAAAAATCATTCCTTGCTTGGCCATCTGTAAAACCTAAAAAATCATTAAAAAAAATTTTAGGGCTTTCATTACACCGAAGGGCATCAAATTCCCATGGTGGAAAGTGCTAAAACAACAAAACCCTAGGTGAAACCCTTAGTTAAATGCTGATTTCTAGGCACCTTTCAACAAAACTTGAATAATTTGAAAACTATATAAGATCAACACATAAAACCAAATGAAAATGAAAGGTAACTCATCCTCTACATCTTGGGGTCATTGTCACATGTCCTAATGTCTATAAGAACTTGTACAATTATATAAAACACAAAATTTTGTAGGAAAGCAGGTTATTTTTATTGATTTTTTGCCAAAAAAGTTACATCATACCTATCACCCACCTATAAGGGCTAATATAGGTTGTCCCCAATGTTTACAAGTTTTATTTGAACCAACTAGCCATTTGGGGAAGAGTTTAACTTTAACAAGTTTTTAAGAAGTTGCTCAAAAGTTGTCAAGCAACTTTTTCAGCAACTTTGCATTTTTGTGCATTATTATGCCCTAGTGACCAAAGTTGGTCCAAGAATTTATTTTATGATCCCTAATGCATATAAACATGAAAAAAATGAGAAATAACCATGCAAATATCTATTCCTAGGATATGAGATCATTTATGACCAATAGCTAGCCAAGGTATTATAAATTGCCAATCTTGGAACTATGATCTTACAATGTGATCTAATGACCAATCTAATATTCCTAAGCATGGTTAGAGGTCCTAATGACCTTAGTGAAAACTCATTGATTTTTTGATGGTGGAGTGGTTTCTCCTACACCACTATCATTCATCTATACTACTAGGTCTCTTCTTCTTTTCAAGGATTGAGAGAGCTTCTCTTTCATTTTCTTGAATTGATCCATGGCCATCTATAAATCTAGATTTTCATTTTCAATAGATTTATTATGTCTATATACTTCCATTGCCTCTGATATTTGCTCAATCTGCTAAAATTTTGATGTGAGAACCAAATGCTCTAATACCAATTGTTGGAAATATATGATGGGCTAGGTGAATAAGAAGGTTGGGGGGGGGGGGAGTGGTGGGGTTGTTGAATTAGGAACCAAAATAAATTTAACCTTAATTCACCAATTAACTATAATTATCTAGTTGCATGCATGAAAGACAAAAAGAAATAAAACATTCATAATAGTTGACACAATATTTGGTAACCCTGAAACCTTCCAAATAGAAAGTAAAACTGGGGTGGGGATGGTACCCATAAGCTTTAAACTACAGTATAAAGTTGGCCTATTAAGGCTTATAAATTATCACTTCTAGTGATATGCCTTATTAGGAGCAATAAGGACTATTAGGTCCACCTTGTAAAAGGATTTATACAATAAAATAAGGTATGCACTCAGTTAGGAGATTTAGCATAAGGCTATTATGTCCACCTTTGACACAGTGCAAGGAAGGAGAATTCCCAAAGGATATGTCTAAACCCCTAGAAAATTACCCACAATGAGAACACAACAACAAATATTAATAATGTAAGATTTGATACCAAACAAGAATTTCTTTATTCATAAAATAACTAATTACATGCCATATACCCCACTATAAAGCCTTTTGAGTTAGGGCCAATAGAAAAAACAATAATAATATCAATTCTGCAAGATCCCAGAGGATCCAACTTACAACACAAAACACAATCTCAGCTAGTCCAAATCCATAACTGGATAAGAACACCAAGAAGAATCCACACTTGCACCCTCAGATCCACCATGCAATCCTCTAGTTCTCAAGCTACAACTTCTTCATGAAGAGTGAGATTCTTCTCAAGTAGGTCCTTGATTGATGCATCAACTTCATTTTAACTTCCATATAAGTAAATATCTTCAATTCTTTCTTCATTGTAGAGACTAAAATTCATTTGTGCTACTAAATCCTTTCTTCTTTTCAAGGATTGAGAGAGCTTCTCTTTCATTTTCTTGAATTGTTCCATGGTCATCTATAGATCTAGCTTTTCATTACCAATAGCTTTATTAAGTCTATACACTTCCATTTCCTCTAATCTTTTCTCAAGCTACTAAACTTTTGATGTGAGAACCAAATGCTCTAATACCAATTTTTGGAAATATATGGTGGGCTAGGTGACTAGGAGGGGGGGAGGGTGAATCAAGAACCAAAAAAACTTTATCTTTAATTCACCAATAAACTATTCTGATCTAGTTGCATGCATAAAAGACTGAAAGCAATAAAACATTCATAATAGTTGACACAATATTTGGTAACCTAGAAACCTTCCAAATAGAAAGTAAAACTAGGATGGGGATGATACCCATAAGCTTTAGTATTGCATTATAAAGTTGGTCTTTTAAGGCTTAAAGATTATCACTTCTGTTGATCTTCCCTATTAGAAGCAATAAGGACTGTTAGGACCACCTTATAAAAGGATTTATACAATACAAAAAAGTATGCACTCAGTTGGGAGATTTAGCATAAGACTATTAAGTCCACCTTTGACATAGTGCAAGGCAAGAGAATCCCCAAAGGATATGTCCAAACCCCCAAAAATAATTGCATAGTGAAAACACAACAATAAAAAACAATAATGCAAGATCTAATACCAAGCAACAACTTCTCAAGGATTTATACAATATAAAAAAGTATGAGTTTAGTTAGGATATTTAGTATAAGATTATTAGGTCCACCTTTGACGTAGTGCAAGGCAAGAGAATCCCCAAAGGAGATGTCCAAACCCCCAGAAAATCACCATACATAATCACCTTGTAGATTTTATCTCTAGACATACAACAAGTTTTGAATAAACTAGTCCTTTGACAAGAAACAAGTGTACTCTGACCAATCAATACTCTTCAAGCTAGAAAATTCTCTCCTTGTGCAGGTTGACTATCTTGGAATATAACCTCATTTACAACATCATCTTTCCTATCATGAGTAAATTCAAAGGATCTATGCTTTGCTTCACCACATTTGTAGCAAGTACCTCTAAAATCACCTTCACCTATCCTCCTATTCTGATCAACAAGTTTTGGTTCATCTTCTGCACTTGGTTTAGCTTGTGCTCAGTTATCATGCTTCTCCTTCCCTTGAAAATTACCTTGAATTTTACTTTTCAATTTATCTTCTACCTTCATATCATACTAATAAGACTCCTCAACTAAAGAAATATTCAACATATCAACCTCATCCTAAATATTGAATCTCAAACCATTAATGTACCGATCTACCTTCTCCTTTGACAATTCTCGATGACCAGACCAAATAGTCAACTTGTAGAACTCCTCAACATAATCCTTCATAGTCATATCTTTGTGCTTAGGATTCTAAAACCTCTTAAAAATCTCAAGTTCATAATTAGAAGGAATGAACTTAGCCTTTAGCTTAGTCACCATTATCCTCTATCTAGTGATCTTCATTTCACCTTCGTCTTCTCTATCTCTTTGCAATTCCTTCCACCAAACAACATTTCCTTTCAACTTAGCTTGTTTCAACCTCACTCTAAGTGGATCCTCTATATCCCCAAGCTCAAAGTAGTCTTCCAATTCATCAATCCAAACAATCAAGTCCTTGAGAGTCAAAGTACCTGAGAAATTAGAAACCTCCATCTTATGCTTCATCTTTAATTGAGATCTAGGCCTAGCAAACTGACCAACCCTAGTTCCAATAGGTCTCTCCACATGATCAGTTCTATCCTCACAACTAGACCTAGAAACTTCAAAGTCTTCAATAACTTTCTCATAACCATCTTTAGTAGCCACATTCCTAGGTACACGACATAAAGCACTCACAATTTCAACAATCATGTCACTCTTCATTAATACAATCTCAGATCTAAATTCTACCTTAATTTTCTCTGAGATCATTTCTTCCATAGCATAATTTTCTCTGAGATCATTTCTTCCATAGCATTACTAAGATCATGAATTTCCCAACCCTCGAATCTTCTCAAAGGTATCTTCCAAAATTTTCACAAACCCTAATCAATAGATCCACTAATCTAGAAGATCAATTAGCTTCACTAGATCAACCTTATCCAACCCAAGATCCTGGTGTAAACTTCCTACACACTTAGGAACAACCTAGCTCTGATACCACTTGAGATGGTGCAAGGTAGGAGAATCCCCAAAGGATATGTCCAAACCCCCATCAAATCACCACACAATGGAAACACAACAACAAATAACAATAATATAAGATCTGATACCAAGCAACAACATTTTATTCAGAAAATAACTGATTACATGCAATATGCCATGCTGTAAGACCTTCTGGGTTAGGGCTAAATACAAACAATAATTACAATATTAGTTCTGCAAGATCCCACAAGATTCAACTTACAACACAAAACCCAATCTCAGCTAGTCTAGATCCACAACTAGATCAAAACACCAAGAAGAATCTACACTTGTACCCTCAGGTCCACCAAGCAATCTTATGGTTCTCAAGCCACAACTACTAGCTCTTCAAAGTTCACATTCTCTTCCTCAAGATGGATCCTCTTTTTCCTCATGCCTAAAGACTCTACACAACCCCCTACTTATACCCAACTAAGCCACAAGTTGGCCCAGTTCATTAAAAACTATTTATTGAATCCCTTCTACTAAATATATGTTGAGCCTCAACTAGGTTATAACACAAATTAAATACCCCTACATAAAATAAATACCAAAAGTTGGCTCACAAAAAGCTTGGAACCAAGACCAAGCTAAGCACCAAAGAAAACCAAGCCAACCATCAACAAATTCTCAAACATTTCCATGCTACCAGAGCATGCTGATTTCCTAGACTATGCTGAGTTCCATAGTGTATACTGAGCAACAAAATGTGTTGAATCCTCTAGAAGCAACTAATATCCTTCATCAACTGAGCTGACTTAAGAAAAACTATAGAAAAGTGCCCCAAGCTTTTCCAAATGCCTTCATTAACCAAGTTACACTTCCTTCTTTTACCAAGTCCCTAAATCCAAGCCAAAGTCCCTCCAATCATGCAAGATTTCTAGCAAGCCTGGGATGCTCTTGCATCAACCTTGTTAGAGGATTTGACTGATGCACCTATTAGGATGAACTAGTATCTAATCTCTGCTCTAAAACTCATTTTTTTGTTTGAGATTCCTTTGATGTAGAAATGATCACCCTTGTGTAATAGACAAGACTCTCTTTTTCCTTATACTTCTTATAGCCTTTACTCTTCAATTCACATTCATACTTGTTACATATTCACACATTTGGATATGAAAAGATATCTAACATATATACCAATCCAAATAATTACCTTGATAGTTTGACTATAATACCAAATTAAACAATCTTCACCAAGTCGGCTCAATGCTGATACTTGGGTTCTAAAGACTACTCAAGTGATATTTTGACACTCAGCAACATACTCAACTTAAAAAATGCTAGCAATTAGTTGACACTAATGTTTGGTTCACATTGATCATGCAGGAGTAGACATGAAATTAGTTAACAATAATGACTCAAAAAATGTTGTAGAACTCAGTTAACACTATAGAGCTCGGTTGACACTAAAGCTTGGTCAACTCTACATTTGTTCTACATGGCTAGCTCAGTTTACACTATCTTTCTATTATGCTTGGTTAACACTTACTTTCTACTTGGTTGATATTTCATTAGCTTTTTTTATACTATGAGGCTTAGTTAACACTGTGAAGCTTGGTTAACATTGTGAAGCTTGGTTAACAATGTAAAGCTCAGTAACAATGTCACCAACCAAATGATCAAGTGTTTGGGCACTAATTGAAAAATGATTTGATGATAAGGTCAACACCCAATCCTCTAACAAGGACTTAAAACACTATATGTATTTCATAGACTCCAAACAAGGTCAATATCATTAACAAGATTCATTTTTTATTGAATTATCTTGTGGATACCATCCCCACTGAGGTTTTCCCTACTTAACAAATAATGGTGTTACGAGTTCTCTTTCTATATGGTTATATTTATAGTTAAGCATTGCTGGTTTACTTTCATATGTAAGTTATAAATTAATTAACAATATTAAATCATTGAAAAAAAATTGTACAATATCGATTCATCCCCACCGCCCACCCCCCCCCAACTTGTATTATCTATTTCTAACAATTGGTATGAGAAAATAGTTATGCAAAAGTGGCTTAAGAGCTTGAGTAAGATCCCTATGGATATGAAATAGTTAAAGAGATATCTTGAAGAAGCTCTTGAGAAAATTGACCTTCTTACAATAAATGTTGATAATTGATTGAAAAGTGATGTTGTAGAAGGAGATTGTTAAAGAGGGTGATTGTATGCTTCAATCATTTTTTTGTCACTGATGTCAAACCTACTATTTGTTGGTGAGACAACTACTTATAAGATTTAACTACTACCATTGATTTGATTGATGAAGAGGATTTGATCAAAAGATGTAACAATAGCATCTAGAGGAAAGGTTGAGTTATAATTATGTAAAAGAGTACAAGAATTAGTTAAGATAGTGGTTACATGATGTTTTGATAATTTACTTAAGGTTTCAAAGGCTAGTTTTAATAAGAAAGTTTAGAAGAACAAGTTACACAAATTTTGTCTACCAAGCTTGACCAAGTGGATAGTAGGTGCTGAGAAAAGTCAGTGTAAGCCAAGAAAAAAATTAGTTGGAGCTGAGTAAAAGTTCATTCTAGTGTATGCTGAGAAGAACAATAGATGCTGAGTAAAGTTTAGTTGATGTCAAGCACTAGTAAACTTTAATTTGTGTCAAGTAATTTCATAGTGGATGTAAGCAACATAGTATGTGTCGAGCATCAAAAGCTAGATAATGATGAGCTTCTACATTATTTAAAAGAATGTGAATTCAATGGATCTGAGCTGACAAGTTTGTTTTCTTGGATTGTGTGAGCTAGGTGAAAGATAAGATTGATGAGTTGGTGGCACAAAATTAAAGGTGAACCATTTTTAGGTGAATTCAAAGTGGATTCTAGGAGAAGTTTCTAGAAGAGATATGGAATGTGGGATATATACATTGTACCCAACCTAATCCATCATAACCCTAAATTAGATGATGAAGAATGAGCAGAAAAAGATCTTAATTTCCTATTTATAGAAATGGCTGGTCATGAAGCAAGGTTTTCCTATGTGATAACCTAAGGAAGACAAGGAGTCAAGAGTTTTGCTTCATCAAGTGACCTAAGAGAAGAGTTTGCAATGGCATGTTAAGAAATAAGGCTTAAGTATATAAATTCTTTAAGGGTGAAAAAGCTATTAGAGCTGCAATGTATAAGGGCCAAGTAGAATGGAGAACTGAACAGTGATATGTAATCTACAAATGAAGTTGTAAGTTGTATCAGATCAAAGCCTTACTGTTACTCTAACAATTGTGTTAGTCTAGGGTAAAATCCTTTGGATTAAGGTTGACTTAACAGTCATTTGTAAATCCTTTAACTGGGTGACATTCCAAGTGAATGGTCTAATGTCCTCTAACAAGCCTCACTCCTAAAAAGGTTATTGAAATCCTTTAAAAAAGTCACATTTAACAGTGTGTATTGTAACCTTTAATAGGGTTGGCCTTTAACAGGACACCAGTTCAGAAGAGTGAAAAGAGTAACATGTTACTGGTGGTTATTCATAAATTAGGTTTCCATGTAAATCATTGTGTCAAGTGTGTCAATGAATCTATTATATTTCATGTTTTCATTTTTGCAAGTTGATTTGATAGTAACCTATAGGTTTTAAGTGATGCATAATCTTATGGATGCATGCATAATGAATAATGTTTAATGGGTTCACTAAACTATGAAAAGTTTTATTTATACATATGGACCTTGGACAACTAATTCATCCCCCCTCTGAGTTATTCTAAAGTATTCCAACAATTGGTATTAGAGCCATCTTCTTAAGAAGACTAGTTTGAAGGTACTAGAAGCACAAAGATCAAGATGTCTAAAAGAGAAGTACCCAAGTTTAACAAAGATAAATTTCCTGCATGGAAAATTTTGATGAAGCTAAACCTTAGAGGACTTGGAGATCATGCATGATCTTCCATCACCACCGAGCATGTTAATCCTGCTGCAACGCCAACTATTGAGGATATGAAAAAGAAAAATGAACACAACCAAGAAATGCTTGAGATTGTCTCTACCCTAAGTTATACTAAATTTGATGATATCAAGGGTCTTAATAGTGCAAATAAAATGTCGGATGCCTTAATAACTATCTATCGAGGAGATGCAAATGTTCTAATAGCCAAAGCTAAGAGTCTGAAAGATAAGGTTGATGAAATGAGAATGGAAGAAGGTGAAAACATTAATCAATATATTACTAGGATAAAAGAAGTTGTTAATTCAATAAGAGGAGCTACTAGTAAATTAGATGATGATACTGTACTAAGTCTTGAGAATACTACAACCTTTATATGTTATTAGAGTTTCTACAATTTAAGAACTAAGATGTATACCAGGGAATGATCTATCACTTAAAGGTTTGGTTGGTAGGCTCACTAGTTTTGAGCTATCTAACTTTGATAATTACAAACCTGAGAGTATTAAATCTACTTTCAAAGCTAAGCTATCATTGAAGGAATCTGATGAGAAGAAGAAGTAGAAGAAAAATAAGAAGTATGTGTCTAGTGACAGTGATACAAATGAGGAGGATATTAAACAGCTTGAAGCACTACTAGAAAGAAGATTCCACAAAGGTAAAGCCAAGTTGAAAGGTAAGTTACCTATTATTTGTTTCAATTGCAATGAGTTTCTTCATATTGGTGCTAGATGTCTAGAGAAGAACAACTACAAAGGTGGTGACAAATACAAAAGTAGAAGAGATGAAGACAACAAGGAATAGAAAGACAAAGGCAAGAAGTCTTGCTATATTGCTAAAGAGGAATCAAGGGATGATTCGGATGAACATGATGATGAAGTCATGTATGTTGCAATGAAGGACGAATCTAATGAAGATGAGGTAACTATACTTTTGACTTGTGCGAAAAAGAATGATAGATGGATCATTGACAATGGGTGTTTATCATATGAATGGAGACAAAAGTAGGTTCATTACCTTGATTGTTATGATGGAAATAGTGTAAGATTTGGTAATGATGCACCATGTTTGATAAAAGAAAAAGGATTTATCAAAATCACAGATAAAATTTCGTGTGACAATGATTACTATGTTGAAGGATTGAACTATAATTTGTTGAGTGTGTCACGACTAAATAATTTGGGATGTAAGGTTGAGTTTAAAAACAAGATTGCTAAGATATATGACACTGATGGGAAATTGATTGGAAAGGGTGATCAAACTAGAAGTAATCTATTCTATCTTGATATAGAGGATGACACTTGTCTTGTTATAAAATTTGATGATGTGTGGTTGTAGCACAAGAGATTATATCATGTTAATTTTGATAACTTGGTTAGTATTAGTAAAATGAAGAAGGTTAGAGGTTTTCCTAAGTTGGAGAAGCTTGATAATGTAGGGCACAAACAATGGGAGTTAGGAAAAATGACAAAGTCACCTTTTAAGAGTAAAACTTATACCTCTAAAGGAATAATAGAGATTGTTCATACTGATCTATGTGGACCAATTGATGTGCAAAGTTACAAAGGAGATAAGAACATTACACTACTTGTTGATGATTATTTTAGAATGATGACAGTTATGTTTTCGAAATAGAAATTTGATACTTTTCAAATGTTTAAGTGGTACTTAAAAAGAGTTGAGAAGGAAATAGGTAAAAGGTTGAAGTGTTTGAGATTTGAAAAAGGAGGAGAATTCACATCGAATTAGTTTGAGATGTTCTGTAATGACAGAGGAATCAAAAGACAGACATCTGCCCCTAGAACACCTCTACAAAATTGGGATTGTTGAAAGGAGGAACAAGCCCATAATGGACTGTACTGGAACACTCATGATGGAGAAGAATGTTTCATTGATATACTAGAGAGAAGTTGTAAGTACAACTATCTATACCTTCAATAGTGTGCAAAGCAAGAAAGGTACTCATTCAACACCTTGTGAACTATGGTATGGATACTCACCTAATGTGAAATATTTTAAGGTATTTGGAAGTTAGTGTTACATTCTTAAAGACATCAGGAATGATAAACTTGATGGAAAAAGTGAGGAAGTTATATTCCTAGGATATTCCAAAAGAAGTAAAGCTTATAAGTGTTTGAATACTAACATTAAAAAAGTTATGAAAAGTGCAAATGTAAATTTTGATGAATATATAGAAGTGTATGAGGTTGAACCTATAAAAGAACCAGAAGAATACAAATAATTTGTATACTTTTATGAAGGTATGCCTACGGAAGAAGCTATTGCAAATCATGCTACAAACCAAAAACAAGTTTCATTGACTACTAAGTCACACCCTATGAATGTTGAGTTGCATTCAGGAACTAAGCTACATTCAAATGCAGAGTTATTGAATAAAGTGGGAGCACATTCTAATTCTAAGATTAGTGTACATGAAATAAATGTTGAACTACCTGACAAAGAAGTACCCAATGTCTTTGAAGCTGAAAGACAAAATGAAGAAACAAGATTTGAGCCAAGATTGTCTAAATATGTCAAAAGACATCATCCTGCAGCTCAAATCATTAGAGACAAAGATGCTAGACCAATGAAAAGAAGAAAATTAAGAAATGATACATGTTTACTGAGCATGAAGGAAGTAAGAGATGCATTAGAACACATTGACTAGAGTAAATTCTTGGAAGAAGAGATTGAACACATAGAGAAAAACAAAACATGAAGTCTAGTCCCTAGACCAAAAGACAAAAATGTGATTGGCACAAAATGAGTATTCAGAAACAAATTAGATCAAAATGGAAAAGTGACAAGAAATAAAGAAAGATTATTTTCTGAGGGATATGCACAAGATGAAGGAATTGACTATGGAGAAATATTTTCCCCTGTTGCTAGGTTGTAAGGAGTAAGAACTCTACTTGTTTGTTGTGCATACAAAGGTTTCAATGTTTATTAGATGGATGTTAAATCTACATTTTTGAATGGTATATTAGAGGAAGAAGTTTACATTGAATAACCACAAGGATTTGTTGATGTTAAAAATAAGAACATGTTATGTAGATTACACGAAGCTCTATATGGTTTGAAACAAGCACCAAGAGCATGGTATGAGAGACTTCACAATTGTCTTGTGAAGATTGGATTTGAAAAGACTGATGATAACAACAATCTGTACATGAAGACAGAGAAAGGAAAAGGTATTTTGTTATCTAAAATTTGTGTTGATGATATCATATTTGGAGGTGAAGATGCTTTATGTAAGGATTTTGTAAATCAGATGAAGAAAGAATTTGAGATGTCTATGTTTGGAGAGATCAAATTCTTTGTGAGTTTGCAAGTATATCAGATGAAATATGGTATATACATCACTTAGTCAAAGTATGTCGAGGAAATATTAAAAAATTTTGGATTGGAGGATTCCAAATCAATAAGTACACATATGGTGATAAGACACAAGTTGTCAAAGAATGATGATTCAGCCAAGGTGAATCAAACATTATACAAATCTATGATTGGTAAATTAAAATATGTTTTACATAGTAGACCTAGCATTGCATTATCTATAGGAATAGTTGCAAGATTCCCTACTAACCCCAAGGAGAATTATTTAATGGCTATAAAAAGAATAATGAGTTATTTGAAAGGAAAATAAGAGTTTCATCTATACTACAAGAAAAATGAGAAATTTGAATTAAGATCCTACATTAATGTTGATTGGGCTAGAAACATTGATGAAAGAAAGAGCACCAGTGGAAAAACATTTCTCTTAAGCAAGAGGCTAGTTAAATGGACTAGCGAGAAACAAAATTGTATCTCACAATCTGCTGCTGAAGCTAAATATGTTGCTACTACTATAAATTGTACAAACATTGTCTGTATCAAACAATTACTCAAAGAAATGAAGAAAGAGATCACAAAACTAGTGATACTTTATTGTGATAATACAAGTGCTATAAATATATCAAAGAATCCAGTGATGCACAGAAAGACTAAGCACATTGCACTCAAGTATCATTACTTGAGAGAGTTAGTTCAAGACAAAGAGGTGAAGATGGAGAATTTTAACACAAAACAGAAAATTGTTGATCTATCTTCACAAAAGCATTGCCTAAGGATGCTCATGAGTATCTAAGAGGTAAATTAGGGGTGAAACCCCTATCAAAGGCTATCTAAGTAACAAGAGGAGTGTTCTACATCAAGTAATTTGATTTTCATATGTTACAAATTGGTGCAGTGGATCTTACTTTAGGAGCTACCTAAAGTAATCAAAGATCTAAAACTTCAAATTAGTCACAAGCAAGGTGATGGAGGGAGAAATTGAAGAAAATTTAAAAGTTTATATCTATCACATTAAGATGACAAGTCTTTAGTTATTTTTTCAAAGAGGGAGATATTGATAGATCAAGAGGGAAATATCAAGAGATTGTTGTCAAAGAGATGGAGAGTTTTACTAATCTTAGAGGGAGATAGTTGTTGGAGACAGTTGTTGATCAAATAGAAAGTCAGAGGGAGTTATAAGAAAGAATTTTGTAACCTATTTAGAAGATGGGTGTTGTTGATAGATGGAGAGAGTTTAATACAAGGAATTATTTTCTTTTTGGTATTGTCTTATTGTTTTAACCTAGTCAATGTGGTTGAACACAATGTTTACCATCTGGCTAATTTGGTTGATCAGTTTAGTTTTCCATCAATGCTAAAGAGGGAGATAAGTTGATAATTTATTGAAAAAAGATGTTATAGAAGGAGATTGTTATAGAGGGAGACTGTATTATTCAATCATTGTTTTATCGCTGATGTCAAACCTATTATTTTCTTGTGAGACAATTACTTATAAGATTCAAGTACTATCACTTATTTGATTGATGAAAAGGATTTGATCAAAATATGTAACAATAGCACCTAGAGGAAAGGTTGAGTTATGATTATGTAAAAGAGTAAAAGAATCAGTTAAGATAGTGGTGACATGATGTATTGGTAATTTACTTATGGTTGTAAAGGTTGGTTACACTAAGAAGTTTAGAAGAACAAGTTACACAAAGTTTGTCTGCCAAGCTCGATCGAGTGGATAGTAGGTGTTTAGAAAAGTTAGTGCAAGCTGCCGAGTAAAAGTTCATTCTTGTGTATGCCAAGTAGAACAGTGGATGCCAAGTAAATTTTAGTTGATGTTGAGCACTAGTAAACTTTAGTTCGTGCCAAGTAATTTAAGAGTGGATGCTGAAGAATGTAGTATGTGCCGAGTTTTTAGAAGCCAGATAATGTTGAGTTGCTACATTATTTGAAAGATCATAAATTTGATGGATCTAAGCTAACAAGTTTATTTTCTTGGATTGTGTGAGTGAGGTGGGAGATAAATTTGATGAGCTAGTGGCATAGAATTCAAGGTGAATTATTTTTAGGAAAATTCAAAGTGGATTCTAGGAGAATTTTCTAGAAGAGATATGGAATGTGGGATATATACATTGTATCCCACCTAATCCATCATAACCCTAAATTGAATGATGGAGAATGAATGACAAAAGATCTTAATTTGCTATTTATAGGAATGGCTAGTCGTGAAGGAAGGTTGTCATGTGTGTGAACCTAAGGAAGACAAGGAGTCAAGGGTTTTGCTTCATCAAGTAACCCAAGAGAAAAATCTACAATGGCATGTTAAGAAAGAAGGCTTAGGTATATGAATGCTTCAAGGGTGAACAAGCTATACGAGATGCAATGTATGAAGGCCAATCATAATGAAGGACTAAAAAATGATCTATAATCTACAAACAAAGTTGCCAGTTGTATCAGATAAAAGTCTTACTATTACTCTCTAACAATTTTATCAATCTGGGGTAAAATCCTTTGGATTAAGGTTGACCTAACAGTCATTTGTAAATCCTTTAACTAGGTGACATTCTAGTTGAATGGTCTAAAGTCCTCTAATAAGGCTCAACCCTAAAAAGGTGATTGAAATATTTTAATAGGGTCACATTCAATAGTGTGTATTATAACCTTTAGTAGCATTAGCCTTTCACATGGCACTAGTTCAGATCAGTGAAAAGAGTAGCATGGTACTAGTGGTTTTTTCCAAATTGGGTTTCCATTTGAATCATTGTGTCAAGTGTATTGATGAATCTTTTAAGTTTCATGTTTATAGTTCTACAAGTTAATTTGATAGTAACCTACAAGTTTTAAGTGATTGCATAATATTATGGATGCATGCATAATGAATAATGTTTTATGGGTTCACTAAGCTATGAACAGTTTTATTTATACATTTGGACCTTGGAGAACTGATTTATCCCCCCCTAATTATTTTGAAGTATTCCAACAAAGAAAGAGATAACCTAGAAGATAGGTATGAAGATATGAAAGTTTACATTGGAAAACTAAAAGACAAGATTGGTGATCTAAAATATTGTAAGGAATCAAATGTGTACACTATTGGTGTTTTGAAACTTCATAGTTTCAAATTATCCTGATGAGAACAAGATACATCTAGGGGCAACTACTTCCCATCTTCAACATATCCTTTTAGACACCAGGCCAACTATAAGGCTAGACCTTTCTTCTACTTCAAGCTCTGGTAAACCTAGGTGGGTGAACCTCAAATTCACTTATATGGTTCCAATGCTAAAACATTCACTTGAATCTTGACAAAGCAAATAAAACCCTAAATCTTATAAAACTTATGCAAAGATCTTAGACATGGAATAGCTAATAACATGGCCTAAAGAATTTCTAAGCTAAGTGAGGGCATCCTTTCAATTCTTCAACATAAAAGGGAAAAATATTTGATTAATGATGTTGATTTTAGCTAAACCCCAAATATGTAGTAGTAAGAACAAGTTGATCCTATAGCTGATCAATGCCTTATCTACTGGGAAATTCAACAAATTAAACACATACATTTGTGATACCAATGACATATTCCATACATCAAGATATTAGATCTATCCTATCACCTTTTGAGTCAGACATCAGTGTTCACAAAGGCCTCATTCTCATGAAATATCCATCTCAAAATAACCAGCAACCTTGTCAAACACATCAAGCATTTACTTGGCCATTTGTTCCAACAGTAAAATATATCAGACATACAACCTTAAGGGGATGTAAATGGGTCTCAGTTCTTTGTCCCCAATAAAATAAGATTACAAATTACAGAGATAGGAGACAAGAATTAGAATAAAACTAAGATATTCATGCTCATTTCTATTCATTTATTTGAAACTGTACATTCAAATACATGTAAAACAACTCACAAAACCACTAAATAGATCTGAACTAACTATATTATTTTCACTACTGTTGTTCATACAAGAGAAATTACTGAAGAATATGGTATCATAGTCCTGAAACATATAAAAAACTAGAACCTATGGTCTCATAATAAAACTACCAACCCTTATAATGGATGAGAAAGAGAAAGATATAGAAGAAGAACTGAATCCTAGATTTGATTTGGAAATGACATGTGTCCACTTGAATATCCATTCTTCACTACTATAGAGCATCTCTCATCATTCTACCCATGAAATTTGATTTGGTTTTCATCATTATTTTGTAACAAACCCAAAATATCTCTTCTACAGTGATGAAAAACACTTCTCTTACTAAAATATCTAAAATGCATCATGAAATGTTGATAAAACCTTCATTTAACTAAATTATATATGGAAAAAATCATCATTAACTATGTTTTTACTACCTTTTACATTCACTCATGTCACCATTTCATTGGGAATCAAATCTGAATTGCCCCAACTAAACAAAATTGAAATTTGGGTAACTGGGAAAAATCCTCACATAATTGGAACCAGTTACCTCCTATGTAAAAAGAAACTCTAGAAATAGAAAGTTTGTTCTCCTAATTTTGGTGATATATAATAGTGCCATATCTTCTTATCGAAAAAACCCAAAATCTTAATTTGAAAATCTAGCTCTTGTCATGGCTTTGAAACTTCACTTTGGCATATATTTGACTTTTTCTAAAGTTTGAACAATAGAATTGAATATAATTTTATTTAAAACTGGCCCTACATGTTCATAAAAGAAAAATAATAAAAAATATTATTTTTGAAGCCTATTTGATTTTCCCTCTAATTTTCCATCTGAGTCAAACCAATTTGACTAACCCTACCACATTTCACAATCTAATTGACTAGATTTTTCTTTGTCATCTAACACCTACCACATGTTTTCCATGTCATTGGTCTCTATGTCGCATGACAAGTTAGAATTTTATTGCGTCATTGCGACATAGTGACATCACAAAATGTGGCATTTTCAAACATGTCAGCACCCTATTGGCATTGCCACATCATTGTCTTACTAGTCCTCTATTTTGCCACATGGCCACATCATCACACCATATTGCTACCATGTCATCTAGTCTCCATGTTGCATGGTTATCATTTGAGCATCTTTGTTCTTGCATCATAGTGACAATCATCTGATGTGCCACGTGTTGCCATCCAGTGCCTCAAATCTTGGACTACCACATCATTGCCCAATTTGTCATTATGTCACTACGTGCCAACTATTGGTTGGTCTAAAAATTTCATGTTGTCACTAACATCATCACCTTGGGTAAAAATTTAAGTTTTTGGCTCCTCCAATTGGGACCCACATGAGAAATCTTTGGCTTCCAAAAGTATCATGTCTTGAAGACATTATAATATTGTGTGCTTAGGTATTTAAAAGGTTAATAGTGTCCTTTCCCAGGGAATGTGGGATAAAAGATTCAGACTATTTTCTCCTTTTTCTACGGCATTGAGCTCTATGCATATAGAAGGAGAAAAACTCACCATTTTCATTGTCTTGCCTCTGTGCCTCTTCATATTTTAAAATACTAGTAACCTCCCTTTTCCAATTCCCAAGATGGCTAACCCTCCTCTATTGATCCTTGTGTGAATCAAGCACAGAATAAATAACTAGGTAATGTGTTTGGTTCTTTATCGCCTTGGGATAGTTAGCTTGGGAGCTCTGGCTTTTCCTTTTGGCAGCATTGTTCCAACATCTATTCTCTTTCAATGGTACAAGCCATTGCTTGAAAAAGATGAAATGTATTCCTTTTTTGTGCCTATAGAATATGCTCGTCCTTCATTTCTTACTTCTATTCCTAAAACCTCTTCCTACAAATCTCACCCTCCTTACTTTTTTTAACACTTCCTTGAGGATTTCTATTCCTATCTATCCAAAAGGTGCATGCTGTAGTTTTGGATGGGAAGCTTCATGTGATCGAGGGCTAGTTGTGGCCCTTTCATTTTAGCTCTCATGGGTCAAACTATGATCCTGTTATGAATCACTAGGAGAATATATTTCTTGGGATGTAAGAGGGTTGGATTGGTCTAAGCAATGTGCTTGTGAACTTCCTTTTTCCTTATTTTTGAGCACGAGAACTTGAGGCTTAGATTCTATTTTCCATTGACTTCTACTAGGACTAAATAAGAAAGATCAAATGGAACCCAAAGCTTCAAATCTTGATATTATGGACTCTCAAAAAGGAACATTTGCAGATCATTCTCAAATGGAAATAAGCATGAAACTGAATCGACAGATAATCCTTCATATGGTACAAATTTTTGTAACAAGAACAAGTTCTTGATCTCTCCATATTCTGACCATGCCATCTCTATTACTTCAAAATCATAAACACCAGTAAATTTAGTGCCCTTCATAAGATTTCCTACCTAACATCTCAATGGACTGTCAAGTGCAAAATTGGAAGATAAAAAAATTGGCTTCAACTCCTCATTTTTGCAATGAATCTTCTTCACCAAAGTTAGCATTTGATTTGGCATCTGAATGAATGATATAACTTTGTTTCATATTTAGTTAGAAAAGTTGGAGCTATAATGAACCTTGTACATGTTTAACCAGATTTGAGTAGTGTGTGTTGTCTTGTTGATTGAGTTATTATACCATGAGAACATCGATGTATGTGACATCAAGGATACTTCAATATGGCTCTCTTTCTTAAAGTCGATAAGCTTTGAAAGGTGCAATTTATATTCAACATCAAACAAGTGAATATTCTTATTATCTTTTTTACCCAATGGTATTAGATGATACATCTTTACGTAGGGAAAAATGCCCATTTATTTATCACCAATATACACTATCCTACCAAATGTCATATATCTTTGATAGATTTAATCGAGTCCCAAAATGGGTTCGATTAAAAAAAAAATTGAACTAAAACACCTAACGAATGAATTCAGTCCACCAAGATCACCTCACGGGTTTAAAACATTTTGAAACATTAATTCAAATCTCAAAGCTCATTTTCAGCCCTTTAAAGAAAATTGGCAAATTCATGTTAAGAGATCCTCTGACTAGCTTTAAAAATTGACAAAAATACCTGACTTGACCTTGAAATTAGACCTATTGATTTTTTATTCCACATTCTTACAGCCTATCAAATCTTGTCTCATGAAGAATTCTCAACCAAAAGATATTGACCATCAAAGTTGCTCATTTAAAATTTCCTGCAATCAAACATGTTAGAAAACAATAAATCACGTTTAGATTTGGCTTTGAAAATAATTCAAACTGACACTGGGGGGAACAAAAATTGGGGGATTGGTTCACTATCACAAGGAGAGTATAAATATAGGATTAGGGCTCATGAAAAATAACTAGGCACATTTGGCGAGCAATCAAAGTGGGCTACTCAAATTTGCAGAACTCAAAACACTGGCAAAAAAGTTGTTTTTGAAAATGAAATGAACCTGGGAAAGTGTGTAGATGAATTTGTCAAGGCTTGCAAGCTGGCACACTTAAAAGAATTTTTAGAGTAGCAAGTCTTTGACCTCTAGAATTCAATTTAAAAGGATATTTCTCATTTCATTCTACTGGTTCAAAGTTATAACAAGTCAAACAGAGCTTCATCGAATTATGAATAATTTGCATTAGCATAACAACAATAAATAATCGACTTTGAGGAATTCAAAACCTAGTAAAAACATATTGAAATGACTCAAAATCTGAAACATTGGTTCTCTAGTATGCATACTGAAGACTCCCAAAGCGGCGAGTCATGAAACATAATTGGATGTGAGATATTCAATTGCAAACAAGGCCTCCTATCACTATTTGACACTTAGGCAAAAATGCAGATTTAGAGTTTGCTCAAAATGAAATTGCACAGAATGGCTTGGAATGACAATTTATACTCTTGGGATGAGTGGATATATTGAATGAAAGGTGTTAGAAACATTAAACATCCATTAGGCCATAAAAGGACAAATGAGCACACATGCATTAAAAGCACTTATAGGGCTTGATTTTTTGACTGATACTCAAAATCAAGGCTTCAATTTTGATGAAGTAGGAGTTCTCAAGAAAGAAAATGCAATTTTTAAACATGAGTTGAAAATTGTTGATCTTAAGTTAGGTCTTAAGAAAGGTGACATTAAGAATGAGCCAGATCTGAAAACTAAGAATGTAGACCTTATATCTCAATTGAGTAAAGTAACATTTGAATTAGACTCTATTAAGATAGATCATGCTGAGTTAGAAAAGTAAAACATTGTTATGAAAGGAGAGTTCATGCAATTTGAACAACAATTAGAGAAGTATTATTCTTGTATTGAGAAAATTGATGAGTAGATTTTTATTAGAGACCCTCCTATGACAAGACAGGTCTTGGATACGTTATTGAGAAATCAACCAAGAAAACTAAAGTAAGAAAGGAACCAGATCTAGTTGTAGAAACCCCTAAGCCTAAAGATACTGATTAGAATAAGATCAAATCATCTAAAAGTGTGGAACTAGTTCATTTTTTTGAGAATTATGATAAACCCAAGATAACAAAGTGAAACTACTCAAAGAAGGAATGCATTTGTGTGTCAGTTATGCAATAATTTTGGACACGCGATAAGATCTTGCAGAAGGACAAAAGGAACTTCAACAAGAATCCTAATCACAGAAGGAACAATAACATAAATGATATATGAATGCTAATGACAATAATTGTAGTCAGAAGGAAGAAATCAAATAAAATGTTGATGAGTTAAAAAAAGTATTTGTAAAATCAAACAATCCAGAGAGTTCTTATCTAGTTTTGGAAGAACAAAATTTTGATGCACCTGATGAGAAATTGAAGTGAGAAATTGTTTGTGTCTCATCCTATCTAAATTAAACATTCCTAGAAGAGGGAGTGCATTAGTCAATTAGAACTAATGAGAGATTTTGAATTAGTATTTGTGCAATCAAGAGAAAGTAGAGGACATAGAGAGAAAGCTATCATCAAGTGCACAAGCATTTGTGTGATCGCAGTCAACTGTATGGTAGAAAACAATTTTATTGGTAATCAATGACAACTTTTTGAAGAAGAAGCAAATACACATTTAACATGGAGTTAAATTTGAAATGACTTAAGGTTACAAGAAATATTGTGAGTATCATTTGATTGTGCAAAGGGTTTGGAGCATTCAGTGAGAAATTTGACAACAAACTCAAGTGCAAAGAAAGGCATTTGAAGTGTGAAGTTGCAAAAGCCCTAAACATGACATTAAAGGTATTTTATGATTTTTTTTTTGGAATTTTTAGTATAATCTATAAGCATCATGGCATGCCAATTAGTATGTGATGTAAGTGATAGACCCAGATACAAGTTTAAGAAATGTCCATTTGTTTCTCTCATAGATGAACCGTTAGGAGAATTTTTTCAAATCCCAAAAAATGTACTTCACATAGATTATGGTAGAAGCTATATTCATTGTAAATTTGAGAACATTGGAGATGAGGAAATCCATAAGGAATTAGGAGTTATGTGTGACTTAACCCTAAAGTCTGAATACACATACTTGAATGAGATAATCATGAATGAAACAAAATTATCCTAAGTAGAGTCCATGAAGAGATGTTTTTGTTTGGTGATGTACCAGTCATAATTGACAATGACCTAATACATAAGGTCATAGATCTGAGTAGTGAAGGATGTAATCTAGTGAATGACAAGAATATGAGAAAGGTTCTTGAAACAAACCTTAAATTTAAATTTGATGGAAAGAACATGAGAGTCGTAATAATTTAGGATATTGGAATCATAATACTAAACAAGATTGTAGGTTATATGTTCAGCCATAGTTCTAGAGTAAGATTGTTAAAACAAATCTTACAACTAAATTTGATGGCAGGAACATTAGAGTTGATATGATTCATGACATTGGAATTAGAATACTAAGCAAGATTATAGGTTATGAGTTTAAACCACAGTTCTAGAGTTAACTTAGTGCCAAAAAGATTTTTGCATGCAACATATGTTATGGAAATGGAAAGAAAGAAAGTAAATATGTGTGAGATTGTGAGAACATAGTTGTCAATGTTGGAATTACAGTAGGAAAGGTAAACTTCTGAGAGGTTGGGGTGAATCAATAGTTTAAACTTTGACCCATAAAACATTCACCACACATCTATCTCATACATTAAATTAATAAACTGAAATACCATGCAAAGAATATACATATAAATCATGTAAACAAGTAAGAATTCACACATATATGACACCAGATATGATTACTTATAAACCCTCCAATGAGAAGGTAAATCTGGGATGGGGATGACACCCATAAATCTTCACTACTATAGTAATAAAGTGTATCTAATGAAGGTTACAATATTTCATCATGAGACATGATCTACCCTGTGAAAGATCTACCCTATTAAAGGCTTACAAAGACTATTAGGTCTCACCCTATTAAATGATTTCAGCACCCTATTAAAATCATGCCTTGTTAAAGGACTTTAACTCATAATAAAGTAAGCACCTTGTTAGAGGATTTCAATATAGCCTATTAGGACTACTCTATTAAGAGATTTAACTGATTCACATGTTACAAGGACTGAACATTGATCTCATGGTTATCACTTTGTTCCTTGATGACAGATCACCTCTAAACTAATGTATTGCTGATCCTTATTGATCAAATGTCTCTTTGTTGTATACTATTCCCTTCCTTTATTCTCCCTTAACTGATTCTATACTACAATTTCACTTTATAATTCCTTAGCCACCATGAATGCTTTGTTTGCACATGAAAACTTCTCTCTTCACTCTTTCCACACACATATGAAGTTTAGGGTTTGTCTTCCTTAAGAAGACATTGGTGACTTAGGTTTAGGTATGAATCAATGGCTATGATTCATCCATTTTATAGCTTAAACCTTCCCTTTACCTAATTGGATGCATGTAATGCATAGGGATTCCAAATTGAGATTTATCCTTATCACCAAAATATCGTAATTCAATCTTCAAGTCATCTCAAAAATGGTTTACATGGTAGTTTGTACCATTACAAATAACTATGTTATTGGCATTCGACGTCTCTAATGCTCAGCATATACTAATTGCCATACTATGTCTCAACATTTGAATGACTCGGCATACATTTTCTTGTCAGCACTTGATTGACTCAACACATGAGTAACTTGACACTCATTTTGAACTTGACATGCTCTATTTTATACATGTTGTGCTCAACATAAACTACTTGTTTGGAAAAAACTAACTAAATGACTTAAGTGTGTAGACACTCACTAGTCAAAACCAATCTAAGAGCAGCAATCTCCCCCTTTGACATGAGTGTCAAAAACACTTGGTCATGCATTGATATCCTTATTCTTACAAGCATAACATATCTCTTATTCAGCTACTGTACATAATTTTAAAATATCAAAATTTTACAAGAACACCTATACCTTAAAATTTGATAACTCCACCTAAGTTGATACTTGCTCTATTTTGTATTCAAAATTCTATACTCCTGCTTAATAGATGTGTTAATTTCATGATGTTTGTGCTCTCATGCTCTTGCTCTATCTTAGTTGATACTCTTTCTCTCCCTTTGCTTCTTTCTCTTTCTCCCATTTTGCTTAACTATCTTCCTCTTTTTTTACTTTCTCCCCCTTTTCTTAAGCTCACTTCTCTCCCACTTTTTGACACTAATGTTGATGGGGCTATACACTGATAGTGTGTTTTTCCAAGAAATATTTATGGACCTCTAGTATAATCTTAAGAGATACATCCCAATTTTCACATGCTACATATAAAGACCTAATCTTGATAGCCAGCTTAGCAACAAGGTGGACCAGGCCATCTAATGTAGAAAGATTGGGGTCTTTCTTCATAAGAGTTTCTACATAACCTAATTCCTTGTGAAAAATATCCATGTGAGGAGTTAATGTGGTTTGGATGCTAATCATTTTGTCCCTTATATTGGCTTCATTTGTAGATAATACTGCTAGCTGACTCTGGGTTTGCAATAAAGTTCTAAAATGCTTCTCACTTTGAGCTAGAGTCATAGGCAATTTTTAACCTAATGCATTAATTTGATTTTCCAAACTCAAAATGTGACTTCTTGTCTCTTGTGTGATGAGTTTGCGGTTGTGCAATTTGGTATATAGTGACAAGATGTTCTCAAGTACCTTCTTCACACTCTCTACCTTAGTTGCCAATGCAACTTGTGTAAGTGTTATGCCACTTGATATTTTCTTGTTCATTTTACTTTGGAATTTCTTTTTAGACCATTCAACTGATTTTGCATTAATATCAAGGTTTGCATCACTTACCTTTTCCACTATAGTTGTCAATTGTTCAATGAGTGGCTTGGTTTCAAATAGAGTAGTTAGACTAAATGCATTTAGGAAGATGTCTTTAATATCTAGCAAAGTGTTCTTTTTCCTATGCTCCCTTTTGAGCAGTACTTGATGCTTCTTTCTAGCTAGAGCTTCTTGGACTTTACCCATATTCTCTATTGTCATTGTGGCATAATCAAATTTTGGTAAAAAAAATATTTTCATCAAGGCTTACATCTCCATATACTTACCTCTTCTACCTTTGATGAACTTGGAATTGACACTAAGAACTACAAAGGTGTTGTAATTTTTCTTGGCTTCTGAAGAGTGTGACTAGAAGGAGTACCAAATTCTAGTAAACTTACTAGGGCTTGGAATTTTTCTTTCTCCTTCATCTTTGGTGTTAACTCAATCTCTTTAGGCTTGTCTACTTCTACCACAATGCCTTGGATTGCACCTTAAAATTGTGCTAGAGGTGGAGATAAGTCTATCTAACCTATTTGACTTTGTATTTCAGTAGTGGCTTGAGTTTTCACTCTATTTTCTCCAACTGTATCAACCTTTTCTGATGTAACTTCTTGTATTTTATCTAAAGGTTGTACACTAGTGACTTGAGGGGTGATGGTAGGTGGTTCTTGTGTATTCACCTCTTCCCTTGTAGTGTCAGTTACTAATTTTTGAATTTCATCTACACTCATTAATATAGGGTTGTTACACAATTTTTCCTATAGTATAGATTAATCTAGCATCTTTTTCAGATCTTCCTTTGTTAGGGGAAATATGTTCTAAGTAGTGAGATTAGAAACATCCTTTACTATAACAATTTCAGTATTCACATTTATTTTATGTTGAGGGCTGACATTTGGCAATTGTGTATCTTGTACACTTTGTTCCTCTTGTTGCTCTTTCTCAACTATTGCCTTGTCATCTATATTCATTTCAGTACCTCCCTTAATTTTTCCTTCATTTTTGTCATCTTCTTCATCATCTTTAACCTCTATTGGCTCTTGTTCACTTGCTTTACTGTGGCTAATCCATATGTGACTTTCCACATCTGTGTTGACTTCTTTACAACATATTCAATATTGTTCTGCAATATGTTGAAGGCTTTATATTTGGGAACAAATCTAACAATATATTTCATCATGCGTTTAGAAATTTATGCCTTACTTAGTTCAAGCATAACTTGTGCAAGGGATGTCTTTGTGATTTTTCTTTCTAGGTTCAAACAGTAATTCCATTTTTGCTCAACTCTTTCATATAAACTTTTAGGCGTAGAGTTGGCAATCTCTAGTAGGGTTTTCTTAAAATTTTCCATCATGGCATATATTGCCTCCTCTACTTGGTTCTTTTCAACTTTTCCAAGATTATCAAAATCAATGTGAGAAAATCCTAACAAATCTGCATTATTCCTTTCATTCTCACAAAGGTTGTCTAAATCTGAAGATGGATTGTGACTCACCACTTAGAATTGGCTATTGTCATCTAATTTCATTCTTTCTTCATCAGATTCAACTTAAGAAATGCATTTTCTCCTTGGTCTTTTCAATGCTACTTCTTCTTGCTCTATAAGTTTGGCTTTCTCTTTAGCCTTTTGTGTTGGGACACATCCACTAGCCCTCATTGTAGGTGCAATTGGTTTGGGATGGCTTGGTTTAGTAGTCTTATTGGACCTTGTCACTGGTTGTCCCTTAGCCTTTCCCTTCTTCTTATCAGTAGGATTAGGTGCTTCCTCAACTTCTTCTTCCTTGGTACCTTCTATTATTTCTATTTTTCCCTCTTGTTGATCTTTACCCTATCGTTTTGTTAATGCAAGTGGTTCTTGGACCTGAGGGTCTTCTTCCTCTTGATCATCTTCCTCTTCATCTTCTTCTTACTCGACACCTTCACCAAATTTAGCTTTCAATTTCTTTACCAAGTTCTTCTTCTTCTTGATGATAGAGACAGTTTTTAGTTCTATAGTAATCTTAGATTTAGCCACCTAATAGTTACCAAATCCTTTGGCATCTTTATCTATATCTTCTACAAGTAATGCAGTTATTTATGTAGAGGCATCATCTACATTAGTTTCATAGCCTAATGGCCTTAGACATATTAGCCTTGGAGTTGTTGCTTGAACAAAAGTATAATCATCATCAACAAGGAAACAAACATCATCATATTCTTTTTCCACCAATGATACTGAAATTCTTGATCTTTTCTTCATAGATTGTTTGAAGTCCTCAAAGTAACAAGTCATTACCAACTCAAAATTTTTACCTAGCTATTAAATTGACTCCCCTATTTGAACTACCACTGATCTATTTTTTTTCCATGCCATAATGCCAAATGTAGGAAATGTGTTCGGAACATAGAAGAAGATGCATATCAAAATAGATCCAAATTTACATTGAGAAGTCTTTGTTTTCCCTATTGCTCCTAGGTTTTCAATCAATTGTTGTAGTTGTAGCTCGACAAGATCATATGTATAATTCTTCTTGACAATCTTATAACCCACATCTACTTCAATATAGGGCACACTATCCAATCTGCTTGATTCATAAAACTTATGTGCAATAACAATTACTACAAACTCTATCAAAGGATACGTGATGGTATCAATTTCCATTCATCTCTTGTTCCACAAAACCCCTGTGTTCTTCTCCATAGCCTATTTTGAATCACTCCTTAAATTCTTAGGCTAATATAGGGTTGGATACCCTGTTACCCTATGGATTATTCTTTTAATGATTTTGATAGGCCCATTGTCTAACCAAAGTGAACTATCATAAATCTTGCTCAGTACAATCCTATTGCATTCGGTTTTGAAAACATTTAGGAAATCTAGGGCCTGAGTTAACCCTTTCTTTTCTATAATTTCAAATTCTTCCCTTAATAAACCATTTTCACAAATTTTTCCATATGCCTCTCTTATCTCCATGTCACCAATACTCCTAATTTTATAGTTGTAAAATTTCCTGACATCCTAAACCTTTAAAACTTTCTGTGGTATCATGGATAAAGCACTAAAGGGGTCTTGTTTGTATGCAATGTTTGGTATGGTTTTAAAAATTTGTTTTTTGACCTCATTGAAAATGAATTGAACATTAAAAACCTCTTTACCCTCTACACCCTTTGAACTAGATGCCATTTTATGAAACTAGGGTTTACAAAATTTGAAACAACTTAGCTCAACACATGAAAAATACATTGCAAAATCTGATGAAATGTTGATGAATCATTGTTTAAATCTCTTGAAATCACTTTGGATGAATTTCCTAATCACCTCTAGCACTTCTTGCTCTTTCTTGATTTCAAAATGATATAAAATGAGCTTAAAATTGATCAAATGCCTCTTTGAAGTACTGCAATTAATGCTATTGCTTACACAACTGTAAGCTAGACATCAACCAATTTCTAGCTTACTTGACATCCATTAACATTTCCATTCATTTAGAAACCATTATGAGCTTGACAAGAACTAACTAGTCTGTTAGCTCGGTGTCCTCTAGCATTTCACTCTACAATCATAGGAAACTTTTAATGCTCGGTAGTAACATGAAAAAATTAAAGATACTTTTGATTCCTAATAACATCTTGCATCTTTTTTCATGCTTATGTAATCTTTTCAGTACTAAATCCTTTGGAACTGATGTATGAGATAACTTATGAATATTAGTCCCACATACCTCTTGATTTCTTAGTTTGATGAGGTGTGATCACCTAACCTATTAGGTGAAATGATCCCTTCTCCATTTGATGTGCTTCAATCCTGCTTTTTCTTCCATGTCTTGTTCATTTCATTTTTAAACTTTTCAATATCTTCCTTGCCTTTTCATTTATCTTTATTGAACTCACAACTTGGTGTCTTTGACCTTGTTGGACAATATCAAATGATGTGACTTTTGGTGTTTTGAAATAGCACAATTCCAAATTACCCTGATGAGAACATGATACATCTAGGGGCAACTAATTCACATCCTTAACATATCCTTTCAGACACTAGGTCAACTATAAGGCCAAACCCTTCTTCTAATTTAGGATCTGCAAAACCTAGGAAGGCGTAACTCAAAGTCATTTATATGGTACCAAAGCTAAAACATACACTTGAATCTAAATAAAGTAGATAAAACCCTTATTTCTCCTATACTCATGCAATGACAAAGATATGCAGTAGCAAATTGCAACTCTATGAAATACACAAGCTGAGTGAGGGTAACACTTTTTAGGTCTTCAACATAAAAGGGAAAAGCATTTGATTAATGATGTTGAATTCAACAAAAACCCCAAATATGCATTAGCAAGAACAAATGATCCTATAGCTGATCAGTGCCTTATCTATTGGGAAATTCCATGAATTAAATACATACATTTGTGATACCAGTGACATATTCCATACATTAGGATATAAAATTTATCTTATCACTTTGTGAATTAGACATCAATGTTCATAAAGACCTCATTCTCATGAAATATCCTTCTTTAACAACTAGCAACCCTATCAAAACACATCAAACATTTACTTGGCCCTTTGTTCCAATAGCAAAATATATCAAACATACAACCTTAAGGGGAAGCAAATGGGTCTCAATTCTTTGTCCTTAAACCACGTAAGTCTACAAATTACAAAGATAGGAGATGAGAATCAAAATGAAACTAAGGAGATAGGAGATGAGAATCAAAATGAAACTAAGGAAATTATTTCTCACTTGTATTCATTTCATTGAAACTATACATTCAGATGCATGAAATTAAAACATAAAAACATTTAATAGATCAAAACCTTCTACATTATCTTCAGTACTACTATTCATAGAAGACAAAAATATGCTAAAGAATGTGGCATCACAGTGATGAGAACACATCAAAACTGGTACCCTAGTTTCACATATCTGAGAAAACTCAAGATTGGAATACACATGGTATCATAGTAGTGATTTATTTTCCTCCAAAATTAGAACCCTAGTTTCACAAATCTGAGAAAACTAAAGATTGAAACACACGTAGTATCATAGTAGAGAGTCATTTTTCTCCAAAACTAGAACCCTAGTTTAACAAATATGAGAAAACTCAAGATTGGAACACACATGGTATCACAATAGTGAGTCATTTTTCTCCAAAACTAGAACCCTCACAATGAGAAAGGAATGAATTCCTAGGTTTGCACTATGTTGGACATGTGTCCACTTGAAAAACATCTCCTAGAAGAAACAAAACATCTCTATAATCTCTCTCTAAAATTGGTGAATCAAATCATGTATCATTTTTCTTCCCAAAAGCATAAGTAAGTTAGATATTTGATAGAAAAGATAACTAATTTTGATGCTAGATCTAAAATCAAGATAAAAGCAAAAAATTAGTTAAATGATCTCTAGAAGCAAAATAAACTTATCAAAATCAATTTTCTCCACATTCAGGCTTCAAAAAGCTTTAATATCTGCCCCATAATCAATTTTGATACTCAATGGTGAATTATGCATGTTCTACTGAGAATGCCTCAGAAATTACAAATTTTCTTATAGAGTGGACCGCTAAACATCTGTGCAAAATCTAACTCCATACTTGGAAAATTCATCTCATCTCAGTTCCAACAGTATATTAGAGTACATATTTCAAACAAAAATTGCCCCTCTATCAGCCATTTGGAATTTTAGGCTCCAACTATGGCCTTACACAATATTATTGCAAAAAAATGATATTTCCTAAACTCTACACTATAGGATATTCAATCAAATTTATTTAAAATTTGACCTGAAAATTCAGCCAAGAGAAAAAATATTAAAAAAAAAATTATGAAAATTTTTTTTCCCTTGTTTTTAATTTGGGTCAAACCTTGTTGACTACCTTGCCACATGTTAGCATTGGATTGGCTCATTCCCTACATAGTCACCTAAAAATTTCAACCTAGGCACTATGTGGCGCTATCTTATTGGCCCCCTATTCCATCATGCCATTGATCGCTATGTCGCTTGATCAGCAAACAATGTGCCATGTTGTCATGCCATAGCGACCACATGACACATGTCAACTTTTCCACCTTAACTCACCACATCAGTGCCCAGTCATTTTCACATTATTTGGTTGCTATGTCACTATGGTTGTTGGTCATGCATCTTCTCTTGGTAACATAGTGATCACAAAAAGAATATCCACAAGTCATCATCTTGTTCCTTAGATTCCACATCATTTCCTCAATCTACATGCTTGTTCAAAATATCTGTAGGTCACCTCAAGCTGTCATCTCCCGATAGGCCCCTCTGTTCGAACTTCTCTGTCTTTAAAAGGCATTATCTTTTAGACATTGTGGTCTATGTGTTAAATGGATTTTAAAAGGTAAAATGTTTCATTATCCACTCAATGTGGGATAAAACTACTTTGACTTATCCTACATTTTTCTACAAGTGGCTCCTTCCAATCGCATCCACCTCTTCTCAATCACAATTTAAAATATGTAGCTTCATGTTATCTCTGCATCAACTGGGTCCATCTACTGCACAAACCCAAACCCATAGGGCTCCTTTTCCATGCAACTAAATACACATCGCCAGGTCAATCTTAAGATGACTTCAAAATCCTCTAAATTTTTTGCTTCAAAATAATTGACTCCAATATTGTGTCCAAACTATTTATTCACTTCTCTTATATCCATTCATCATACTTCTTGAACAGAAACTAGGTAGATGCCTTTAGACCTGTCTTTCATTGTAAGAACTATAAAACCTTAGAGAAATAAAATTGTTACCCATGCATAATGAAATCTCAAGTTTGTGCTTCCTAAATTTGTCCCTTAAACAATCGATGCAACTAGTGGGCATGATAGAGAGAAAATCTACAATTAACAAAAACATGAACTTAACCAAACATAATGGTAGGTCTACATCAAATAGAAATTGATGCACTGCAACTTCTTTCAACACACCCTAGGGACAACTCCATATTATATGAAAAGCTACTGCACGTCAATGACCTAGTGTAGTAATCTCTGGGAAGATATATGTCTTTAATAGAGCCAAACCACCCAAATGGTCAACAAAGATCTTTTGACCTACAATCATGAGGGATATTGCAGACTAGGAGACTTGTTGGAAGATCCCAACCTCAAGAATCATAGGGTCCCACTAGAATAGGACTCCTACCTATCCTTCCATATGATCTTCGAGGGTGAGTGTTGTAGCTTGGAATTCTATGCCCCATATGCAATGGTGAAACTTTAGGCAGTATTGTATCTTGAAATGAAAAAGCCTTTTCCTAAAAAACTACATAGCCTGCCACATGAGAGCTCAATCACCACCCGTTCCTCTTTTTTGTTGATGTATCAAAATGGGAAGAAGATTGTAGTTCATTTTTCACAATATCTTCTTTAATTCACAAATCACCACATTACCCTTTACTCTTGAGTAAAAACATGTTTTACATTGAAGTAGTATAACAACCATAGTCATGATAAGACATCTTCAGAAACACCTTATCGTCCTGACGAAGTCAACTGGGCCTCCAAGTGGATCTGGCTAAAAAATAAATTATTTTCAAACACCTAATGTCTCAAACTAATCCATTAATCTGCAAATTGTGATTTTCTGCTAACAAGGCTTGTTAACTGTCTTTAAAAGCTAACCCAAATAGATAATTAGGCTCTAAAATCTGACACATTAATTCTCTATTCCACATATTCTTACCCTATCAAATTTTTTCTCATGAAAAATTCTTAGTCAAAAGATATTGACTATAAAAGTTGCCCTCTCAAAATTTCCTAAAAGAAAACATGTCAGAAAAAAACAAAATGTGTTCTGATTTGGCTTTGAAAACTAGGTAAACGAATAGGGGTACTGACTAATTTGCATTTGGAATCGCGTTTAAAAACTGCTCAAACAAAGTCATCATAAGCTCAAAAATGAAACATAAAAAGTCTCTGACCTCTAGAATGCCAAAAAAAAATAAAAAATTATCATTTTGGTTAACTGGGTCAAAGTTATGACAAGTCAAACAGGGCCTTCTATAATTTTAAACAATTAATATTAGCATGACATTAGTAAATGACCAACTTTGAGGGACTCAAAACCTAGACAAATAGATTCAAAATGACTCAAAATATGAAACATAAGTTCTCTAGTATGGAAACTAAACACTTCCAAAGTGGTGAGTCATGAAACATTACAAGGTGCAAGATATTCAATTGCAAGCACGACCTTCTATCACTGTTTGACACTTGGGCAAAAATGCAGATTTGGACATTGCTCAAAACGGGACTTTACAGAATGGTTTGGAATGACAAATTATCTTTATGAGATGATTGGATATGCCAAATGCTAGGTGTTAGAAACATTAAACACATATTATGCCTCAAATGGACAGCCAAGTACACATGCATTAAAAAGCACTTATAGGGCTTGATTCTTTCAATGGTACTCAAAATCAAAGCTTCAATTTTGAGTCCCAACATGACCAATCTTTATATAGTTAAAGCATGCAGTTTGACTCAACCACCTTTTCTAGTCACTTCTATAGTGTGTTGTAATCCAATTCTCAAGAATATGTCCACACACTTGGCAATAGTGACAACTATACGTTGTATTATAATCCCAATTGTAAGAGGTAACATTGTTTTTTACCTTTGTTTTCTTGCCTGATGACCACATGGGTTTGGATCTACACTCAAAAGATCTATGTCCATATTTATGATAGTTATAGAAATATCCTTCAAATCCTTGTGTGTGCATGGTCTTAGTTCTGCATTCAATGCTTGATGACATGTTTGTTGCACTTATGGTAGTGAACCATGCTCTTATGCTTGACATTTTGAGTTATAGTCTTGCTCCTGCATACATTAGCAATATGTCCTTTCTTACTACAATTATGATAAGTAGGTTTGGAGTTCTTACCTTTTTTGTTGCTTTCTTTAACACTTTTGGATGATTCTCCTTCTTTAGTACTTGTGTATCCTAGTTGAGATTTATCATTAATTGCTCAAAGTATTTGATGGCTTCACTTGGTTTATTGAAACTCTCAAAAAATTCCTTTTCCCTTTTTAGGTCATTCCTCAATTACCCATTCTACAAATTCAATGTTTTTATCTCAATGTCCTTGTCATTTGACTCATAGTTGGCATTCCTCATTTGATTCAAAGTATCCAATTGCATTTTAGCAATCTTAGTTAGCTTTGATGATTTCTCTTCAAGTTTTTTGATCGAAAATCTTTTTTCATCTTCAATCATGGCTTTATCTTCCATAGCCTTCTTCTTCTATTCAGTCACCTCACATAGTAGTATAGCTTGTGATTCTTGCTCTAACTTGAGATTTTTGATTTCTTTATCTTATGCTCTATTATTTTCCATTAGATCTACAACTACTACATCAAATTCATTGGAGTCTCCATTAGCAAATAGATTTGTAGTGTCCATCTCTCTATATTGTGTGCCATTCTCCTCAATAGAAAATTTCTTCCTTCTCTTGAAGGATTTCTTTAGTTCTTCTCTTTCTTCTTTCAATTGATGTAGAATAAGTTGTAGTTCAATTCTTCAATTCTCAATGATCTTTCCTAACTTGTAGACATCCATTTCTAAAATATTTCCTTAAAGCTGCAAAGCTTTTCTCTCTTAGAGAATTTACCTCTGAAACCAATTGTTGGAATTACAATACAAAAGGTAAAACTCTGAGAATGGGGGGTGAATTAGTAGTTTAGATTTTGACCCATAAAACATTCACCGCACATCCATTTGATACATTGAATTAATAAACTAAACTACCATGTAAAGCATATACATCTAAATCATGTAAACAAGTAAGCATTCACACATATATTACACTAGATATGATTACCCGAAAAACCTCCAATGATAAGGTAAAACTAGGGTGGGGATGACACCTGCAAATCTTCAGTATTACAGTAATAAAGTGTATCCAATGAAGGTTACAATATTTGATCATGAGACATGATCTACCCTACAAGGCCTACCCTATTAAAGGCTTACAAAGACTATTAGGTCTCATCTTGTTAAAGGATTTTAACACCCTATTAAAGTGTGTTGTGATTCATCTTTTTTACCACTTAAACCTTCCCTTTACCTAAATCAATGCATGTAATGCATAGCAATTCCAACTTGAGATTCATTTTTATCATGGAAATATCATAATTCAATCTACAAGTCGACTCAAAAATGGTTTACATAGAAGTTTATGCCATTACAAACACTATGATAAAAATATGTTACTCAACATCTGAAGTCTCTAATCCTTGATATATATTGATTTCTATACTATGACTTGACATCTAAATGCCTCAGTATACACTGTCTACTCAGCACTTGAGTGACTCAGCACTCACTGTGAACTTAGCATGCTCTATTGTATACATGTTGTGCTTGGCATACACTACTTGTTCAGTATGAACTAAGTAAATGAATTAAGTGTGTAGATATTCACTAGTCAAAACCAATCTGAGATCAATAGTTGGACAATATTGCAAAGCTGAAGAAGTCAAAGAATGTCATCTTCACATTTGAATATCTATTAATACACCTATTTTTCTATGCAACCAAGTAGTTCCCTAGTATGATAAATTGAGATAGTAATGAATGTTCAATGACGATAGTTACACAGTATTACAGGGCAAGATTAGAAAATGTTAGAGATAGAGATAGTGACATCGATAGAATGATGAAGAGCTTCCAATATAAGATAAAGCTGAGATACATAATTCCTCCTTCTATGGTGTAGGAATATATGGATGAGATATGTTTCGTGGTAGAAATTGATACTACAAATATGGAGGTAGTTGAGCCTAAGGTGAATTTTATTGAACCCATGGATACAAAATGAGTGAAGAAATCATTGAAGGGACACTCAATGTCCTAGATGGGGTACCTATCAGGAAAAGATGGGGGAGCTCATTCTAAACTTCAAAACAAAGAGATTAAGAAGAATGTGGAGAAGCAAATCAAATCCATTCTTAACGATCTAGTATGAAAAGAGAGGAATTTAATGAGATCAAAGGTATAGCTTCATAGATGAAAGATAGTGGGTAGACTAAAATATTGGTAGCTACACCTACTATAGTTGCAACACCATTTATGGATGTGACAATAGTACCGTCTACTTCACAAATTCATACTCCACCTTATGTAGTAGTTGTGTAGGTCCAACTAGTTAGAGTATAGCACAAAAAACCAAAGAGGAAGTATGAAGATGAAGTATCAATTGTGCAGAGAAAACCAAAAAGAATGGTAAAGGTTAAACAAGAACCTACACCACCTTCAAAGAAAAGGGTCAAGCAAACCACTAGTTAGGAAAGAGGAGAAAGACACTTCAAATCAATGATTCTAAGGAATTAGAGGAAGAAACTAAAGAGAAGCCAGACAACCAGTTGGAGAAGGAAGGATACCAACTAGCAAGAAATCTTGGAAACCCAAGGTAGAAAATCTAAACGTGCAGATAATAAACAATGATAGTTTTATTTAGTTGAATAAATATTATAGCTTGTATATGGTGCAGAAGCATCCTAGCCATTAAATTAGCCCACTGATTCTATTGGTTGTTGTTGAGTTAGATCAATTTTTGAGTGCTAGTAATTATTCAATCATTGCTAAGTTGATTTTTGCTAACATCATGTTAGTGTGTTATCCCATTTTGCTCTATAGTGTGTGATGTATTCTACACTGTGTGCCAAGTTCTGTTGTGTGTGTCAAGTTATCTAGTATTGGCTGAGTGTTCCTTCCTATGCTGAGTGAACTAGTAGTTGATGCGAATCATCATTCTTTTACTTCTTTTCTTGAGTTTTTTAATGCCTGGTTCTAGTTTGGGCCAACCTCATGCATGTTTAATTTTGTAATGGGTATTTAATATATTTTGAGAGCTAACTTGTGGCTTGGTTATGCATTTAATATAAGGTTTTATTTAGTTGGTAATTTGTAACAAGTCAACTTGTGTTTGTGCAAGTATTTAAGGGGATCTTGGGTAGAGTCTTAATCATAATTTTGGGAATCATGAATAATTTTGAAGTGTGGAGTCTTAGCATGGAGTAGCTTGGAGATAGAAGTTCACATTTGAGTTTTAAGATCTATTCTTCTTTCCAAGATGCATTCTTCTTTGTAATGGCCATAGCTTGGAAGGTTGTATAGTTAGGCATGTTGGAAGTAAAACTTCTTGATTCAAACATATGAAATGTTGTCTCTCTAGATTTGAATCTCATTCTTCATTTTCTTTTACTACTATTTGTTTGTGTGTTTCTTTCTAGATCACCTCATCTTGGGGTACATCTAGATCTGCATTGCATTAGGTGGTATCAAAGCTTAGTGTTCCTGAGTATGCAAGTAGATCGCTAAAGTGTGAGGTAGTTTGTACCAAGACCTTGGTTGGGAAAAATTTTATTTTAGTATTTTGATTTTGGAAGTTCTAGCTTGTTGGTGAATTTGGTGTAGGGTTGGAGATCTATGGATTTGGCTTGCACTTGCAGAGGACATGGCGATTAATGATTGTTTATGAATGGATGGTGTTGGTGTTTTAAAAAATGAACTTAAAACTACTAAGAAACAAAATGCTTAATACTAGGTCGACATTACTTACACAATCTAAATATTAGCCAATTCTTATTAACAATTGTATGTGCAGAGTGTTTGGGCCCAACTTCAACAAAACCAAGGGTGGTTTTCTACTCTTTTGGCTCTGCAAAGCCAGGGTGGGTGTACCCAGGGATGATTCACAACTAGGAAAGACTGTATGAGGATTATTTTAGTTTCATTCTGATTCTCATCTCAAATCCTTAAATACATATATAATTCATGACAATTTGCTAAATACATTCCATATAATAGATATGGCCAAAAATTCTTCTATAGATCTGTAGATGTTCTCAACAATAGTGGCTAACTGAAGCTAAAACAGTCCATGCAAACAAGTACTGGCCAGCCTTTGAAGATCTATAGGAAATAAAAGTAAAATTTGATTTGATGCTACATTTTGATAACCATTTATGATATATTTCTCCTTCATTTGAATCAATTTGATTAGTGCCTAATCAATTGGGGTTCAGAGTCTATAGCAAATTCTTAGATCTAATTTGTTGCCTTACAAAAAATTCTATAAGCAATTCTTATCAAAATTTATCATTCAAAATCCTTTCCACTACTAAAGAAACCTTATCACAATCACCAAAAATTTTATTTAATCCATTGAATTAACAACAATGATAAACAGATATACAACCTAATTGGATTGAATTCAATTGCACAAGCCTTTACTTATACAATATCAAGATAACCAAGTAATAAAAAGGAGACAAGATTCAGAAAAGAATGATATAGGGACAGTTCACAATTTGTATTTATTTTCTTTGAAAATTGTATACCATTTACAATAGACTCAGAATGACCTTCATAAATAAACACAACTCACTCTATATTCATGTATTCTTAGAGAATTGATAGAGAAAATACATCATGAATTTTCTTTCAAAAATTTGGACTAAAGACAGAACAAGCATATTACTTAGAAAAAATAGAATTTGGACCATTCTTTACCCTTGGAATCTCACTTAAAAAATGTGAGATGCAACAAGCTTCATGCTAAAAGAGAGTGACAGGTGTCTTCTAAAAGATACTAACATACATCTGTCATAAAAGACAAAAGCAAATAACAGAAAGGCTATTACATCAAACATTCCTTGGTGGGTCCCTTTTTGTTATGCTTCTCAATTGTTGAGATTAGAAAATATGATCTGATTCTTCATTTATTCTTCATCCTTGGAGTAAATAACCATGAGGTTTGAAAGTGATGTATCATCTTCAATTACCTGCAAACTTACTTTAATCTGGGGATTTTCCATGTCTTCATTATTAACCATGAGGGTAACTTTTACTTTTGTATCTTCCTCCTCATCATCTTCTGAAATTTGTACTAAGAACTAATTTTTCCATTCATTATAAGCAACATCATCTGGCTAATCAAAATTTAGAGCCTCTCTTTGTATAATCACTAAAGAATTTGCCAATTCCTCTAAATCATCAAGCTCTTTTCTAATGGCATTATAAAATAACTGTATCTTTACCAACTCTTCATTTGTCCTTGCCCAAAACCAGTGACCAGTTTCACTCATGATGTTCTTGATCCTTTCATAAAATATTTCATCCAACTCTTTTTTCCACTTTTCTTTTACCTTTATTGTGTCAACAGATTCTAAAGAACAAGGAAATAAAATGATTTTTTCAGCAATATACTTGGGAAAATAATGTGTTAATCTTTTTTGCAAAGAATCCCTTTTATCATCAAAATCTTCTAGCTTATTTAATAAATCAAAAAATTTCTCTACTTGATGACAAGGCATTTGGATGGCAGATATACACATGAATGTGATATCATTATTTCTCCCCCTCCACTTCTGTGCTAGAGGAGTCAATTTAACCTCATCTTTGTTCAACTCATCCATGAGAGTTGGAATTCTTGTCAACTGATCAAAGAAGGTTGACCAGTGTATTTTATCCCTTAAATACATCACACCCTACTTTAATTTTTCTTCATAGTGATTCTTTAATTCTACTTGCAACTCATGTAGTTTGGTTTTCTCTTCTTCAAAGTCCTCTGCAATATACAATTGAGGCCTTTTAGGGGTATCTGGTATTTCAACAATAGGGGTTGCTTTAACAAATGACTTTGGAGGGTATGCAATTCTAGGTGCACTGGATTCTCCCACCTTTCTCTTCCCAAGTATCTTCTCCATTTGAGACACCTGATTCTCCAAATTTTGTATGTGTGTGCCCCTCTCTTCATATGCCTTCAACACTTCTTCAAATCTAGCATTTAACTGAGAAAATTTATCTTCTTCCTAGCCAGATACGACACCCCCAAATTTTAGCATTTCTGAAGCCATTCCCATTATCTGTTTACTACCAACCTCACCAACCCTGTATACTGTTAATGCACTAGTATGTTCTGCAGTAGAGATTTCCTACATCCTAGTTTTATCCCTTTTCTCAATTGACCAAATTACAAGGGCTTGGTGATCATCACTAAATTTGACTCCTTTATGAGCTTGTAATATCTCTTCTTTAGTTTGTAACTAGACATCCTTTTATTTTCTTACTGAACCAAAAACAATAGCATTCACTATATCCCATTCAGGTAAGATAAGGACTCCTGATTGTTTAACTAATTGCCTCCGAGCCTTAGGTGTAAATTGGGAAAAATCATTCAAAAATTTAGATTTTACCTCTTCTTTAATAACAGAGTCTGGTTTATCTAGTTGCTCTGCTCTTATTTTTTCACAAGTATTTTCAAAATTACCTATATTCAACCTCCACAAAAATTGTGCAAATGCTCTAGATTTCACAAAATTTTCATCATTTACAAACCTCTCAGAGGCTTGGGAAACTATAGGATAAATTTCCTTACCTTTATAATCAGCAATAGTAAGCTCCAAGGAAGGTACAGGGGGTTCTTGTGGTTCCCCAATCTCTAGATCTATGGAAGTAACAATTTTATCCCCTTCTCCTCCAATTTGTCTTAGTTATTCCCCTAAAGATGCTTCATCATCTATCTTGATTGGGGATTGGCTCTAGGTGTATTGTTCTAGAAGAGAAAAAGAAGATCCCCGTTCTAACTTCTGCCTTTTTGGAGCACTAGTTGTAGATGGACTTCATGGTCTTTTTCCTTGATGAAGAGGACCCTGTTGCACACTCTGAATCATTACATAACCTGACCTTTTTTGCAAGGTATATTGGCCAGGAGCTACTATGTTTTTACTATTAATTTTTTTTTGCACTTCTGCAACCTTGTCTGGGTATGCCCTAGCATATATAGCCCTTTTTTCATTCATAGCCTGTGTTATCTCAGTGAAATTATTCATCAAGGCCTACATCTTGGCTCCCTAGTATTTCTTTTCTTTCAATGGGTCATAGTGGGGATCAAAAGCATTAATGAATTAAAGAGTTGTGCTAAACACCATCCACTTTTCCTTTCTCAGTTCTTGTTCTTGTAGGGTGAAAATGTTTCTAATCACATCTTCAAGATAATAGACTTGTTGGAACATGTGAAAAAATTTTATTCTCTCCTTGAAGATATCATAGGAACCTTCAGGATCAATAAATCTGGCATGAGATTCTGCCATGTTATATTTTTCTAAAAACAAGTTTAGATTTTTCCAACCTTTCCTTACAAAAACAAAATCATGGGCCACAATGACAATTGGAAAAAATGTTCCCTTCCTAGTCAACTCCCTCTCATCTATGGTACCTATCTGCCATAATAGCTTGGCTATTCCTATCTTCAAAGGCACATGAAGTGGTAGCACGTGAGGTTTTCCCAAAAAACCATACACTCTTATTACTATTAAAACATTGTAGGGAATTATATCCCCCCAGTTATGACTAACAAGTAGTCCTTTAGCATGGTCCTTGGATCTGATCAATTCTAACAATGCTTGTGGGATTCTAGGGCTATCTCCTCTTAAAAGCAGTCTAAGCTTTGATGCAAAATACCTATCAAACCTCACATAACTGGCACTTGTGGCTTCTAAAGTCATATCTACACTCCACAACTATACTAGATTCTTCTCCCCCTCCCTGGTTGTTTCCAATTCCATACCTGTCGAGAAAAAAGTAAATCCCTTGTAAAAGCACATATGCATAAGCAATGAATACCAATAGAATGGTTTATCTACTTTTCCTTTTTCTATCCCAACCAAACCATTGTGAATTTCTCTTGCAATAAATGTTGCAAAATCCAGGATAGAGCTCATTCCAAATTGAAGAGTTTGTGCCATGATGAGGACAATTGAGCTTGGAATTTGTTCTACCTCATCTATTCTAAAAATCTTACAAAGAGAAACATATAATGCCTTAGCCCTAATGTTACAATGTCTTTTTAATAGTGGCTCTGGGGTGCTGATAGTAATTATAGACAAATTACCAACCTTGGCAGCATGCTCCTGTAGTGGCCCTCTTTTCAAGTAGGTTTTTTGTACATCATACCTTGCTTGTAGGTTATCCATGTCAATGGTTTCATGCACAACATGGTTAGGGTTAAGATTGAAAACTTCTCTAATCAGTTTAGGGAAAACCCTAAAGAGGTTTACTCTAGCATGATTCTTTATCCGCCCTGTAATTGGCTCATACTTCTTGGCCAAATCCATTAATAAATCACCGTCGAAGAAAACTGTAGGGATTGTCAACTTTCCAATATCAAACTCCTAGAGATTGCTCAGAGGAGTATCCAATTTTTGCTCTAAAAACCACTTTATGAATAATTCCAAACCTCCCATGGATACCTGAGCATCTTGTACCTAATTGGCCTTGTCATAAAAACCCTCTGCTACAGCTACTCTATGGTTTTTAGGAATCAACTCCCTCCCCTTAGTTATCTCATGTACTAATAAAGGAAATTGTTCCAGAAAATCATCATGCACACCCCTTTTTGAATATTTATTTTTCCCAAAAAAATCCTTTCATGGAGGCATCTTTAAGATTTTAGAACCTTTATAACAGCAAATTCTTATTTCTACTGGTTACAGATCACTTACCCGCCAAATTTTCCCTCCTTTCTCTACAGTTCTCTCTACAATTTATGTTGAAACCCTTGAAAAATTTTGTGCCCTAGCTCTGGAATTCCTCTCACATTGAGAAAATCTGTAACTATGCTTCAACAATGGCAAATTCGCATGCTATATCAGAGTATTTAGGTCACACGAAGGAAACTCTGTATCATATTTATTTCTGCAACTGCTATTTTCATGTTGTATCTTGAATTTGAATTCTACCCATTGATCTCCCATGAATCAGACAACTTTATTTCAAAAGCAAAAAGCCTTTTAAAACTTTGGGATCCTTGGACATGCGACGGAAGCCCACTTCCCCACATTATTTAAAGATCGTGCATTTTGATAATGCGAGAATGCAGGCACCGTCAATTTTACCCTAATCAACGATGCACCAAGATTTCTTTATTTGGCGGTCCACTAGATCAAGCTTGACCAATGAAAACTTACCCTTTTGTCCATGTGCTTTTGATAATAATTAAAGTTTTCATGCCTATGATATTGCCACTTCCAACTTGGCATACCTATCACCCACCACCAGTGAGCATGTTTCATTTCGTTTAGTCTTTTCCAGTGTGGCATGACTTGACGTATTTCTTAAAGCTTTGTCCAAGTCCCACCATGCTTGCTTTCCTGCATTATTTAAAAATTGAGCAACTTGATAATGCGGGAATGCAGAATCTGTTGATCTTGCTTTAATCAATGGTGATCAAAAACTTGTGATGATTGTGCACTTATTCAATCTGAATAGACCAATGAAATGCTTTCTCTTTGTTAGATGTCATCTAAAAACTGCCATAGAGGACATATTGTTATTACCTTTCTACAAAAATGCGGGCCCATGATGTCACCACTACCACACATCATGAGCCCGCTTCCCCGCATTATTTAAAGATCGCACATTTTAAAATTGTGGGAATGCAGGAACCATAGATCTAAACAAGATCCACAGTTGATGAATAATCATGAGGTGAAGTTTCATTGATTTAGACAACCAATGACAGTGTAGGAAAATAAAACGTGTCCTAACAAATTTGGCAAATCTACAAAAAGTGTCCTGACCCATGCTGACATACCAGACCTTTTGTGGCGCACTGAATCTAAAAAACCATCAGGGGCTACATGTCACAAATCCATTTCCCTGCATTATTTAAAGACCTTGCAACTCTTGATCTTGAGAAAATCAATAGTGTTGAAAAACATTTCAACTTGGCATCCTTTTTGAAATAGAATATCCAATTAAAGTGCATAAAAGGTTTATTATAAGGAAAAAAGGTATTCTGATGCAAACAAATCTTTAAGATAAAATGCTGCACCAAAATATTTTGAAACAATACCTTTTGAAAATTTTGAAAACTAGGGCAACAAAAAACAAAGGTATAAGAGTTTTTACATACTTAGGGCCTTTTCAAGGATGATCTAAGAGACAAACCCTGATAATTTAAAAGGAAAATACAACCCATAGAACAGGACATAACTAGGGTAATCTAACAATTTTCAAGATTTCAAAAGATAAAACCCTAATCTGCAAGAATCAAAGATTTAACTAATTTTTCACCCAAATATCAGAAGTTTTTCTATACTGTGAAAAATCACACCAACAGATGGTTTGAGGAAGGAGAGATGCTGATCCAAAATTATTCGACATGATGAGGAAACTTGCAGCCAAAGTAGCAGATAACGAGTTAGTGCAAAATTGTGGAAGATATCTTGAGGATGTTCATAACAATGAATATGATTCTTTTTGGGATGTTTTACATAAAAGGATTGATGATTTGGAAGATTCTAATTTGAGTTAGCATCTGAGGATTAGAAAGAAGGTTGTTTGGTTGGTTAAAGAAATTATGAAGAGAAGAAGACAAATCGTGGAAGTGCATGATGATTTTTCTGAAATGGAGGAAGTATCTTTTGGTTTTCATGAGTAGATGAATAGATCTGACATGGAAATTACTAGGCATCTTGTTGTGTGCAATGAGATTGTTGAAGAGGAGTGTTTTGCCTATGTTGGTAAGGAATTGGATGTTGTTATTATTCAAGATGATGTTAATGTTGATATAGATATGATTGAGGATTTATATGTTGATTTGGAGTTACATATACCTTTTGTTATGGTTGTTATTGATTTGAATGTTGCTCATGATAAGAAGATAGATTTACTTGCTGGTAATCTAGCTGAGGGTTTCAAAGATTTTATTGATGTAGATTTATATGATATTGTTGTTGCTGATATGGATCTAAATTTACATGAAATTGTTGTTGTTGGTATGGATTTGAACTTTTTTATTTTTGTTGAGATGTTGAAGGATATGGAAGTTACTATTGATGTGGATTTTGATGATGTTGTTGAACTACATATTGATGGAGGAATGAATATATATATTGTTATGAGTATGGATGACATAGGCTTATTGTTTCATGTTCTTGATATAGATTCATTTACCGTTGATTTGGTGGAGGATTTCTTTATTATGGATTTAAATGATTTTTCTATTATGGATCTGAGTTCATATGTTGTTGTTGATTGGGTTTTTGATTTGGATATTTTTGTTGATTTGGTTTTCATGTATGAGAAGGATGTTATGGATGATTCTGATGATAAGTTGCAGATGGATCATTGTGGTTTTTAGTTGAGTGAGTATGTTTATTGGACTGATGAGATTCCAATCTTTGAATGGATGAAGCACATATGGTTGATTTTTAGATTTGATCTGTTTTCTTTGATGGAGTGCAAGCCTTTTGTGAAGATGAAGTTGTCTACAAAATTTTCTTTCAGAAGCAAAATGTGGGACACATTTTTCTCTTTATCTGGGGAGTCTGATATAGGAGCATCCGAGGTCTTTTCTATTTACCTCAATAGTCTGATTTACAAGCATCATGTTCGTTGCATTATCCCACTCATTCTATTAATTTTTAATGAGTTACAACAATTTCCAAGTGCCATTAAGTATTTAGTCATTGCTGAGTTGAAGTCTTCTAACATCATGTTAGCGTATTATCCCATCTCTCTCTATAGTGTGTTCTGAGTTCTATAGTGTGATATGGGTTATCTAGTATTGGCCAAGTGTTCCTTTGTGTACTAAGAAAACCTGTTGATGTTGGGTGTCAATATTTTTGTTCCTTTTTTTGCCAAGTTTTCTATGTCTAGTTCTAGTTTGTGCTAACCTTGTGCGTGTTTAATTTTGTGATGCGTATTTAATATTTGTTGAGAGCTGACTTGTGGCTTGGTTATGCATTTAATGTAAGGGTTTATTTAGTTTGTAATTTTTAATAGGAAAACTTGTGGCCATGCAATTATTTAAGTGGATCTTGGGTAGAGTCTTAATCATAATTTTTGGAGTCATGAATAATGTTGAAGTGTGGAGTCTTAGCATGGAGTCTTACCATGGAGTAGCTTGAAGACAGAAGTTCATATTTGAGTTGGAAGATCTGTTCTTTTTTGAAAGATGTATTCTTCTTTGTAATGATCATAACCAAAAGGTCATATTGTTGGGAATTTTGGTGTAAAATTCTTCATTCAAATATATGAAATATTGTCTCTCTGGATCTGAATCTTGTTCTTCTTCTTCTTTTTTTGTTGTGTGTTTGTTTGCCAGTTTCTGGATCACCTCATCTTGGGGTACATCTAGATTCACACTGCACTTGTATGATAATATGGATAGGAGACAACTAAAAAATTCCATAGTGAGAAATATGATCTCTATAAATAAGATACTTGATAGCATTCAGAACAAGATTCTACGAGATATCTATAACAGGTTACTAAACATGAAGAAAAGAGTAGTAGAGGAAGAAACAAAGTTGATAGCATAATTAATAAATTGTGTGAAGTTAACACAAAGGAAGATATGTATAGAATGTTGAAAGGTATTGAACCTTCAATGAGGAACAAAACCCTAGCAATTATCTTGATGGGAGGGAATTATGAAGAGGTTAAGAAGGAAATAGAAGAATCCATAGTAAAATATATGACTTCTATGCCTAAGGTCAATAAGGAAAGTGCATAGCCGAAATCACTAACTCCAATGTATGTGGAGGCCAATACTCCTACTAATGGTGAAGAAAAAGCTAAATAGACATAACAAGCATTATCACCTCCCTAGCTAGTTATTGGTATTGAATTCATGATAGTTATTGGTATTTAATTCATGCAAGTGGATAGTACACACATAATTATAGATAGCAAGAAAAATCATTTTAAAGAATATGGGACCAACATTATTTTCAATATTATTGCCTAATCGAGATTTGATAAAGAGGATTATTAGAAAGGAAAGATAAATATAGAAAAGAAAAGGCTAGAGCAAGAGGAAGGGAAGAAACAAGAAAAGAAGGAAGAAGATGAAAGAAGAAAAGAGAAAGAAGCAAAAAGAATTGAAACTAAGAAGAGGATAGAAGATGAGAAAAGAAAACAAGAGGAAGAAAAGAGGAGTATAGGATTGAAAGAAGGTGCATTAATTCTTGAAACAACTCTAGCAATAGCAACAAAAAAAACAATATCTAATGATGATGATGATGATTAGGAAGGACTAATGACCTCATTGAGAACATTTCTTAAAAAGGAAAAAATAGTGAAGGCTTTGGAAAGAATGTTGATAGAAATCTTGGAGAGAATAAAGAAGATAGTCCTCACAACTATCACAAATCTAGACTTATATTCAAAGAAAAAAGAGTTGGTGAAATATTTTGATGGAGAATTCACAACTTTGTTAGAGATTTCTTTAGTTCATGCATAGATGAGGCATGATGCACCACTATTTGATGTAGTATGCACAAATGTTAGGAATGATATGAAAATATTGGATGTGTACATTAAAGAATTGAGGAAGAGAATAGATGAAGGAAATAAGTTTTATGGATAGTGTGTAATGTCATACAATTAATTGTCAGATTTTGATAATTAGATCAAAGGTGAAATGAGTGAGCTTCAAACACTCACTACCAAATTGTAGCAACAAGAGGAAAGCATTGAAAAATTTGAAGTAGAAATGGAGAAGATCCAAAATGCTATGAGAAGAATTGAGTTTGACAACGAGAAGGTATTAAGAAGATTCTCTATCCTTAGAGATTTCTTTATCACCTAAAGTTGTTATTTTGGAAAGGAAATTGGAGCAACGTCTTGTGTCTAAGGCATCCTATGATAAATTTTCCCATATTGACTTGAGCGTAGTAGAAGTGGCATCTTATGCACTTTGTGCACTCATCAATATATTGGACACAATCAAAGAAAACTAGAAGAAGGACTTTGAGAAGTTGAAACATAACTTTGCAGATTATATAACCAAAGTGACTAGTTGATCGACATAAGGCAATAGAATTTTGTGTGTACAAACTTTTGACAACTTTATCATTGATGACAAAGAGGGAAAAGTACATAAGGAAAATTGTATATGTACATGTTTTTGCAAAGGGAGAAGTTTTTAAAATTGTATATGCATATGTAAGAGGGAGCTTAGCTATGTATAATTGTAAAGGATTGATAAAGAACGTAATGATCCATCAAGATATGAATAAAATCTTTATGTTCTGACATGGTATTTCATTTGTATTTACTTTTGTTTTGTATGAAATCTTTTTTGGGACTTAGCCACTTTTCCAAAATATTTCCATCAAACCCAAAGGTGGAGATTGTTGGCAATATGGATAGATAAATGTATGAGTGTTGTCATTTATGACAACATATGTTTTTGATGTTTCATGATGTTATTAGAGTTATAAAATTGTCCAAGTGTTAGATAGTTTTTAGTAGTGTAGAGTCATTTTTCGTATGTATGGATGCTAAACTTAGAGCTAACTCATGAGTAATTATGGATTGATAGTTGATAGTATCATGATGATGTATGCTAGTGCACAAACCTGTACATATGATATGGTTCAAGTTACAATCAAAATATCAGTTTAGGTATTTAACATAATAGAATAGAGCATATCAGAGATTTGGATTGTATGACTTAAGGAATTATTTTGGTGATAAAATAATTACTAAGTCATGATGGGTTGACATCCTAGATGTTTACCCAAAGTCTATTTTATATGTGGTCAAGTGTGTGAAATCATTAAGGTCCATGAGATATAAGTAAAGATCATATCTTGTGCAGATAATGATGTAGAAGTCATGTCAATGATTGAGAAGAAATCTTAAATGATATGTGAGCCTTATGTGATGTGAAATTTGATGTATAATTAGAGAAAGTGTGAGATGTAACACTAAGAAAATGTTGTATGTATAACTATTCTTGTGAAGAACTTAATTGTATATTGCAGTCAATGGAATCTTCTTGCATACATTGTATTTGATCCACCAACTCCTAATAGGGTTGAGACTTTTAATAGGTCCTAGTCCTCTAACAAGGACTCTAGACATTATATATATCTCACAGACTCCTAACAGGGTCAATATCCTTAACATGATTCTTTTTTTTAGTGAATCATCTTGTGGGTACCATCCCCACCAAGGTTTTCCCTTGGCCAGGGTTTCCGTAGTTAACAAATAATGGTGTTATGAGTTCTAACTTCTCTTTGTGTATGGTTATATTTACTGTTCAACATTGTTGGTTTACTTTCATATGCAAGTTATAATGTAATTAACAATATTCATTTGTGGGAAAAAGTTTGTAGAATATTGATTCACCCCCTCTTAGTATTATCTATTTCTAACACAAGGTTCATAATTCAAGATTTTGGTTCACATTACTATAGGTAAACCCCAATAGTCCTCAAGGTACTAAGTGGATTTTAATGCTCTTTTTGAATTTGAACATTGAATCATTAAGGCTCAAGTTCAAACTTTGATATTAGAATAGAAAAATTTCAATAGTGTCAAGATGGTAGATAAGAACAACATCTTGACATTTCAATGCTGCCAAACTTGAACTTTAAACAAATTTCCACATTTCAAGAGTTCTAGTTTCATCAGACTGAAAGCTTCTCAAATAGATGAAACCTAGTAGTATAGATATCACTAAATCTCTCCCAAAAAAGAAAAAAAGGACATGCATTGAATGCTAATTAGTGCAAAAGGTGGTGAGGTTAAAATTTAGTATATGTGAAGATAGGAAACACTTACTAATAACTAAGTTAGGTGTCAAATTAATTATTTCCCTACTTGTCAGCAATTATTCTTCTCTTATAAATGGTTAAAAGTTTCCTTTTTGGTTATCATACTATAATTGTATGAGATAAGCATTTTGGCTTCTAGGAGATTTAACAGTCTAAACTTGTCTTATCTAGCAAGAGATTTTTAACACATCCCTTCTAGTGAGTCTTAGTTGTTTCCTACAATCTCTTGCCCTACATTACAATTAAATTTCCCTCTTAGTTCTATTTTATTTTTTCCTTCTCTTTGGGTAAAATTACAACCTGTAGCATTTCCATGGTCATTTACTACCCCAAAATGCCCAAAGAGAAAGAAGTCTTGACCCTAACCTATTTCATTCTTGAGATAAAACACACATTCCTCACCAATTAAGACATTAAGGGACTATTCTCAACATTCTAGAAACCCAAATCTAGGTCCATTGCAAAAAAGGTGTCTCTAAGTGGATTGGTACAAGCCACAAGTTTCCTAGAAGAAATTTCTTGGCTAGAATTGGTAATAGGATACAAGAATAAGTATAATGCTATTGAAAGATGCCTTAGAACCCATATAGGTGAAGTGTTTGTGTATGCCTTGATAATTCCATCCTACGAGGTATATGAAGATTGGATAATTGGTCTATTTTACTCTTCGTTTGCTAATGAAACTAGTAAATTTAAAAATATCATTGGTAGGAACTAATTACTAAAGCCTATGAAGGGTGGTTTGTGCCTCCCTCATCCTTTAATGTGTGATCATATGATTCTCAAAGTAAAATATATGATAACCCTATTGAATAGAGTTGAAGGCAACAAGAATGCCTTCTTTTGGGAAAACTAAATGTATTTACTTTTCCAAAGTATCCTGAGCAAGAATAAGTACATTGATTGGGCAAATATTATAGCAGATAGACTACATGAAGGATTATCACAAGCATCCAAGATTTATGGATTCTACATTACTTCTTACATGTTTTACATTTTGGAACGCTGTTGACAATGAAAAGGATTGATCAAGTTTGGGTATATAGTTTGCCTATATATGAATATTTTCTTTGGTTGCAAAAAAAGGAAAATTTCAAGGGTTTTAAAAGAGTACAAGACACTTTTCTCACCAAGCTAGTTTATAAACTTCAAGGTAAAGAGCATTAAAGATATAGATGTGAGGCGGCTCAACTTGTTACCATTTATGAAATATTTTTCACCTAGTTTCCTAAGTTTACATATGTAAGAGTTGGCAGTTATGAAGCAAAACCCCTAAAATTACCCCAGTATTGCCTAGATAAAAATTGTAAAGCCATAAAAGGCATCATTTATGTCTTCCCAATTGAGCTTGGTTAGTATAGGTGCAAAATCATTCAAGATGCTTTAGGCCTGCAAGAAGAATTGAAGACATTGAACTTACCTACCTACTCTACAAGCTCAAGATTTGATAGTAAAGGTTCCACGTAGTTTTAGTTTGAACTACACCCTACTTTCATTCAACAAAAACAAATGGAGGATTTTTGGGCTGATTATGAAGAAGATTATGAAGTAAGGAAAATATGGTTGTCTAGATTCATTGTGAAATAGGTAAAAGAGTTCAAGTTATGTTTTGATATCTTTGATGTTGAAGAGCATGAGAATAAAGAGGAGACAAGACACTTTTCTCACCAAGCTAGTTTATAAACTTCAAGGTAAAGAGCATCAAATATTGATATGTGAGGTGGCTCAACTTGTTACTATTTATGAAATATTTTTCACGTAGTTTCCTAAGTTTACATATGTAAGAGTTGGCAGTTATGAAGTGAAACCTCTAAAATTACCCCAATATTGCCTAGATAAAAAATGTAAAGCTGTAAATGACATCATTTATGTCTTCCAAATTGAGCTTGGTTAGTATGGGTGCAAAAGCATTCAGGATGCTTTAGGCTTGCAAGAAGAATTGAAGACATTGAACTTACCTACCTACTCTACAAGCTCAAGATTTGATAGTAAAGGCTCCATGTAGATTTAGTTTGAACTAAACCCTACTTTCATTCACCAAAAAAAATGGAGGATTTTTTGGCTAATTATGAAGAACATTATGAAGTAAGGAAAACATGGCTGTCTAGGTTCATTGTGAAATAGGTAAAAGAGTTCAACTTATGTTTTGATATCTCTAATGTTGAAGAGCATGAGAATAAAGAGGAGGCAGACCCATTTTATGCTCAACAAGTGGAATCTTTTCCTATACCTATATTGGATTGGGATTCATCTAAAGGAGATGATATGCAAGCTAGAAAAATTTCTATTATTGAAAGAACATATAAATATTTGGTAGACAAAAGAATGTTGAAATTGGGGAAAACTAGTTCAAGCTCCTTGAGAGGTCCCACTAGTTCTAAAAACTCACTTCGTGTTTTTCATACCAACAAAATTATCACATGTTCTTCTGTAGGTGCACCCATCTCAAAAATTGAAGCTAAACCTTTGGTTCAAGATACAATTGAAGAGATGCCTATGACAAGGTGGAAATGTTCACGTAGTTGAAGGAGAAATGCTTAATGAGCCATTATAATAGGTGTTGATGAAGAACCCATAGATATTGAAATTGTGGTTGATTCTACTATTGAAAACTCAATTGAAGCTATGGATTAAGGAAACCAACAAGCCTTAGATGGAGCTAACACTTTGGGTTCAATGTTTACAGTAACCTCCCATATTTTTCAAATGCCTCTATCTAAGAGTAATCCTTCCATACCAAATTAGACTGACATGTCTATTAGTAAGAAAATGAGCATAGTTCCTATGAATGTCTCAGTCACAGATATGATTGGGAAATTTCTAGACAAGACCCCTAAGAGAAAGAAGCCCAAAACAGAGACTTTGCTATAGATTGATGAGAAAATAGGTAACTAGCTGGCTAATTAGTATAAACCTGCCACATATAAGATCCTAGACCACATCATGCCCCAATATTATACCATGAAAAATATTATCCTTAGACCTATGAATAGAGCCACAAACATGAAAATCTTGGATGTAGGGCACACGAGAGTCACTAGTAGAGTTTGGAAGAATTGGAAGGAGAAAAAGAAGTTGAATTAGTCCATCTAACTAATGACTAAATGTATTCATGCAATTCAAAACATTGAGACTAAGTCTCAGCCAAATGCACACTCCTTAGTTGATGTTACTTCTCCAACAAACCAACACTTCCTCGATTAGGTAATAGGAAATAGGTTAGTTGTCAAAGAATTTGATGAATGGATAGACTTTGTTATTTCTCATGAGTCCAATAATATTACCCATCTTTTTGAGACAAAGGTTACAACCAATCAATTGATGGCTAACCTGGAGTCTAAGTTGAGCACCTAAGAGGAAGGAAAAAAATGGGACAAAATCATTACTAATATCACTGAGATTGAAGAATATTAGGTTGACAAGTTTTTGTCAAAGAAGTCAAACACCAACATAAGTATTGATTTTCTGTATGTATCTAGGACCAATTTAGAATAGATAAACAATTTGATTGAGCAATGCCTAGATAAGTGTTCCAAACTCATAAAAGAATTGGAATGCACAAAATAGATCCTTGATAATGACATCGATTCGATCAATGCCAAAATTATGGGCAAAAAGGACCTACCTGAAAAAGACTTAAAAGATATAGGAGATGCTTTCCAAAATAAATTAAAGGCTATGATAGAGATAAAGGAAGTCTTAGTTACCAATGTCGCTATCATGGCCTCAAAAAATGACATGATGTTCATTTGTGGCAACCACTTGATGGTGTTGGAGAAAAATGTGGAGTACACTCATAGGTTAATCACTATTTTCCAACTAAGGACTTAATAGCTAGGGGTTCCTCAATCAAAGGAAATTATTGAGTTCTAGACAACTTACAAAAAATGGAAGGAAGCTAGTGGGAATATCCCACATGAACCAGGATCATCAAGTTGATCCAACAAGTATAACTAGTAGTTAGATTAGCCATAGGGGGCCTCGCCAAAATTTTATTGGATAATTTTTTTTTTGACTACTTTAGGTTTAACTATAATAGTTACTATTTCCTAATAACTCCATGACGAGTTAGTTTTAAAAACCATTTTTACCCCTATATGCTACTTTGATCGACTTTTTTGGGATCAACTCTTAGAAAATATTCAAAAAATATTTATTTTTATTGCTTCTTTTCAAAGTAATACTTTTCATATGGTTAATAGAAATGAAAATGGATCAGTTGGTTCTTCATACTATACTATTATATGCCTAAAATCCTATTCTTTCTTTGGTAATCTAGGTTAATATTATGTGGAATTGAATCTTGATTATAATAGATGATTTATTTTAGCCTACAAATAGCATCTATATCTTTATATTCAATTGATTTGATCAATATATATGATTTCTATTCTATAAGTCTCGAGGATTATTCATCAATTAATCTTACTGGAAGATTCTTTAACATGTTTATGGGAAAGTATTCTAAATGCCTTTACTTCTTTTGGATTAAAAGATCACTTTTAATTTTATTCTTTAAAAATAAAGGAAATATTCTCTATTATTTTGGGAGGGAGTTGTGTCTTAGAACAGAGAGAGTTATTCATGGAGAACTCATTCATTATGTGATCATTTTTCTCATTGTCAAAATGTCTCATATGTAAAAAGGAAAAATTGTGACCTAACAATTTTTGGTAACTATACAGGGGAATTCCTAGCTATCAAACATTGGGTTATAGAGTATTTTCTAGAATAGTCTTTCCTAACAAGGATATATTTCATGTTCTCCAATTAGGTCTAGGGTTTGCTAATACACAAGCAAACATTATTTCTGATCTTAATGCCTAGACTTGGAATCTCAAAACTATCCTAGAACAATACCTACATGTTAGTTAGGTACTTGAACAAGAAGAAGAGAAAACATAATTAATTAGAGTATTAATCATCATTCAAGAATAAAAAATGGTTAAATGGTTAGCTCAACAACCTACAATTGACCCCACAAACCTAAAACAATAGGCTAACCCTATTTTCTTAAGGTGGAACATATTGGCTAGAGGTTAGTATACTAGGAGTGAAGAAAATAAGGGTTTTTATAGATCATGCTAGAAATGTTTAGAATAGGTTGATGGGGCAGTGAATTAGCTACTCAAGGTCCATAAATACCATTTAAACAATTAACCATTTAAACATTCACTATTTTACTTATCATGTTATTGCTCGATCTCTACTATAATGATAAAATAATTACTATCCTAAACATAACATACTTGTTGAATGTAAACTTTATCAAATGTAAAACATCATAAAACATTTATTAGAATTTTAACACTTGGATTTTATGTGGAAATATATTTTGGGAACAATCACCAACAACATATCACCACTTTTTCACTCTTTCAAAGTGAGCTCTGCTAGGAGCCAACCCTGTTAAAGATTACAATACATAGTGTTAAATGTGACCTAGTTAGAGGATTTAATCACCTTGTTTGGAGTGTCTTGCTCAGAGGAATTTGATAATTCCATTTAGAATGTCACCTTAGAAATGTATTTACATAGACTATTAATTCCTTCAATGACAATTAGGTCAAGCTTTGATTAAAAGGATTTCAATACAAATTGTTCACAATTATTAAAAAGAAAATAGTATGGTTTTGATCTATATGATTACAAGTCACTTTTATAGGTTCAGATCACTATTCGGTTCATTTGTTGATTTATTGGTAAGTTCCCCATTTTTATCTTTGTTCTTGATTCACATTACAACCTTTTCAACTAGTCAATGTTCTCCTTTCAAACTTAAGACTTCTACTCAGATTTACTCATCAAGTTCAGCACCATATGCATAAGAAATTCCTTTCTCTTTCTTTGCTCTCACTATATTTTCCTTCAACTCTATGCCTCCTTAAATAAGTAATTCTTTCTTTGTTATTTTCCATTATCACCATAGATATTAGGATTTACAATCTGGTTCAACATGTTTAGTGAATCTGTCCAACTTCTTGATCATCCTCTAGAAACTTCTCTAGATTCCATCTATTAGGTATTTTCCTAATCCTCTCCTTGAATTTAATGATACAACTCATCAATATTATCTTCAACATGGTATACATATTCCAAGAAATCAGCTGAGTTGGCTAGAAATCATTATTCCTCATATATAGCCAAAATATTGTCACTCGACAATCACTAAGTTTTGACACTTAGACATCACTTAATCACTTGGCTGTTGTAGAAATTCTAGCTTGGCATCAACTAAATTGTTCAAGGTTGATACTGATGCTTGGTCAACACTAGATTTGCTTGACTTGCACTAAAACTTAGGTAAGACTAGCATTCCTTGGCATTCCTTAATATTTTACTCTTTTACTCAATTAAGCTCTACATTCCTAATATAAACAATCACTTTGTCTTATCAAAGTCTAATTGGTCAAATGTGTTGGAAATATAAGAGGAGTAACTAAGAGGGGAGGGGTGAATCAGTTACCACAAAAATAAATCCTAGATCCCTTAGATATTTGTACAAAAACAAACTTTGAAAATTCAATACTATTGATGCTTCAAAAATACACATAAAATACTGCCACTCGGTAAACACTATAATTTTTTAGTAAATATTAACACAAAAATATTTAGATATTGTCTGTTATTACCATTACTTAACTTAGTTTGCAAAAAGTAATAAAATGAACACAATTTGACACCAACATTTAACGTGGAACCCCAATTTGGGAAAACCACCAATTGCAACTAGTTATTGTTTTCACTCTTTTGAGGTGAGCCCTATTAGGAGCTAAACTTGTTAAAGTTTATTTAAAACACTATTGGGTGTGACCCAATCAGAGGATTTAATCACCTTGTTACAAGTGGCCTTCTTAGAGGTCTTAAGACAATTCAATAGAACTACCACCTTGTTAGAGGATTTTACAAATAGATGTTAAGCCAACTCTATTAAGAGATTTAGATTACTACTACAATGGTTAGAGAGTAACAATGAGATGACCTAATTTCTGATGCAAGTAAATTCCTAATTACATATCTCAATTCTAGTTTGTATTCTTGATCCTTCTTGATCGAATATATCTGTTCAGCTCCACAAGGATGTTCTTCTTATTCTTCAAATTTGCTTCCTCTCTTCATCATTAAATCTTCAATACACTCAAAACTTAATGCACTATTGAATCCAGAACTTGACCTTATACTTATATCTTTCATATTGTTAAGTCGGCTCATATGCAACTTAGAATAACTTATATTCATCTTCTTAATTAGCTAGAACTAATAGATAAATCAATTAAACTCAATATGCCAAAACAAGAAAATCCTTTTTTAGCCAACCCAGCTCAGTAGACAATAACTTAGAAATGATTTCTTGTGTTAACCAATAGAAGCTCAGTTAACACTACATACTCACACAGATCCTTTGGTAACCTAGTGAGTTCGATTAGCACTAGTTCCATAAAAAAATTTCTTCATTAACTGAGTGAGCTTTGTTAACACTCACCTTCTACAAACTTCCTTTCAATGCCCAAATGAACATGGTAGATACTGACCTCTAAACTCAGAAAACTCAAGAATTCTCAATAGACATAGAAAATTATCTTCACTACTAGAGTGAGCTCAACATACACTGACTAAAACTGATATGACATTTGTGTAAGATCAAAGACAATACACAATTAGTCAATTATATCCAACAATCTCTCTATTTTATATTGATGGCAACACGAAATGTCATAGCACAATCAAAATTTTAGAGCAAGAATAAAGTAAGGAATATATCGTTAGTTTCATTCTAATTCTCATCCATGAGAACTCCCTCTATCAATGTGAACTCTTTTCTATCTTCAATTTCTCCCTTTATAAGAAAACTTTTTTCTGCAACAACTTTTCCCAAGTTCATTCTCCTTTTGATATTAGCAAACTTCTTCTTCAAATTTCTCCCTCTTACTTCTAAAAAAAAAATTCTATGAGATATTATAGAAAACTTCTCACTCTTTGATAACATATGCGAAAGATAACAACTCTGTTAACATCAATGTACCTCAAGTACTGGTTCATTTGCAATATGTCCTTGCCAATTCTACATCAATTGAATGGACTTCAACATACTCTGGCTGATGCATCACTAAACATCATTTAGTGAGCTTCAGATAGGGGAATGGCCCCTAGCTTACCTCTTAGATACAAAAATGCATCCTTAGGTAATGGCTTGGTGAATATGTCTGCAATCTATTCTTTTGTATTTACACATTCCAATCTGACTTCTTTATCTTACACCAATTCTCTTTAGAAGTGATATTTTATAGAAATGTGCTTTGTTTTGGTATGTATCATTGGATTCTTTGATATATTGATTGCACTGGTGTTATCACAGTATATGACTACTAGATCCTTGATTTCTATCTTCATACCTTCCAAAAATTGTTTGAACCAAATAATGTTAGAACAATTGACTATTGTTACCACATATTTTGCCTCTATTGTGGATTGAGAGATATAGTTTTGTTTCTTGCTTGTCCAAGATACTAGTCTTTTACCAAGGAAGAATACTCCACCACTAGTATTTTTTTTATCACCAATACTTCCTGCCCAATCAGTATCAGTAAACACCTTCAAGTCCAAATTGCCTCCAAGTTTGTACCATAAGCCATAATCTTCAGTACCTTTAAGATATATCATGATTCTTTTGATTGCCATCATGTGATTTTCTTTGGGATTTATTGGGAATATTACCACCATACCAACTACTAATTGAATATCAGGCCTTGTATGCACTACATATTGCAATTTTCCAATCATTGATCTATATGTGGTCTAATCAACTTCTTTGGAATTATCATTCTTGGAAAGCTTATGTCTGGTAAACATAGGGGGTCCAATTGGTCTTGAATCTTCCATTCCAAACTTCTTTAGTATCGCCTTGATATACTTAGATTGATTAATGTAGATACCATTTTTGTTCTGTTGTATTTGCAATCCAACAATTTTTTTTATCTCACCAAACATGGACATCTCAAATTCTTTACTCATTTCCTTTGAAAATGCTTCACATAAGTCATCATTTCCTATGAATAAAGTATCATCAACAAATATTTCTACCAACACAATCTTCTTGTCTAAACCTTCTTTGATATATAGACTATTGTTGTCATTTTCTCTTTGAAAACTAATTTGTACCAAGTAGTTATGAAGTCTTTCATACCAAGCTTTGGGAGCTTTCTTGAGACCATACAATGTCTTATGTAACTTGCAAACCATGTCTCTTTTGCTTGGATCTACAAAACTTCTGGTTGTTCAATGTAGACTTCCTCATCAAGAATTCCATTCAAGAATGCAGATTTAATATCCATTTGATACACTTTAAATCATCTGTGTGCTGTATATGCTAGTAAAGTTCTAACACCTTCTAATCTTACAATAGGAGCAAAAGTTTCACCATAATCAATACCTTCTTCTTGAGAATAGCCTTTACATACCAATCTTTCTTTGTTTCTAAAAATATTTCCATCTTCATTCAACTTGTTTCTGAATACCCACTTTATGCCAATTATATTTTTATCCTTGGGTCTAGGAACAAGGGTCCAAGTTTTGTTCTTCTCAATCTATTCTATCTCTTCATTCATTTCTTCACCCCAAATTTCATTATTCAATGCATCTTTAATATTTATTGGTTCAAATTTAGCATTCAATTTGCTTCTTGTCATTGTTCCATCAGATTTGTCTCCAATGATCTAATTAGGTGCATCATGCCTTCTAATATATATTTCTAACACAAGCTCTTTGGATAATGAATGACTTTCATTGACTTCATTATAAAATTCAATGTTAAGCTTGGGTTGTACTATCTATGACTTGGGTCCATCAGACTTGATTTGAACTAGCCCAGTAGCCTTTGACTGCGACTCAAGTCCTTTAGACTGTGACTCAAGTTGCACTATCTACAACTCGGTAACTATTGGAGATTTTGGGGACTCAAGAGGTGAATCTTCATTTCTTTCAGATAGATTTGGTAGGGTATCAGGATCATAGTAAACAAATCTTTTGTAATCCTTTTGATCTTTGCTACTTTCTTCTCACTCTTTTATACAAACTCATCAATTATAACATGTGAAATTTCTATGATTTTATGAGTAGACGAATTCAAACATTTATATGCTTCACTTCTACAGGAGTATCCTAGAAATAATCCTTCTTCACCTTTTACATCAATTCTTCCTTTTCTAGATTCTTTCAAAATATAGCATTTTCTTCCAAATACATTCAAGTAACTTAAATTATGTTTTTATTCATACCATAGTTCATAAGGAGTTTGTTTTGAATTTTTCTTCAACTATACTCTATTCAAGGTATGAACTATAGTGTTGATAGCTTCCTTCCAGTATTTGATAGCAACATTCTTTTATATCATCAATGTCCTTGCACAATTCATAATGGATCTATTTCTTCTTTTAGCTACACCATTCTACTAAGGTATACTAGGGGCTAATACTTGTCTCTGAACTCCTCTTTTAATGCAAAAATTGTTGAATTCATTGGAGATGAATTCACCACCTCTATCTAATCTTAAACATTTCAACTTCTTTCCTATTTTTTTTTCTACTCTTGCTAGATACCATTTGAATTTTTGAAAAGCTTCTAATTTTTCTTTTAGATACACTATAGTCATCATTCTAGAGTAATCATCAATAAAAATAATGAAAAACTTATCTCTACTATAACTTAAATATTCCAATAGGTCCACATAATTCACTATGCATAATTTCTAAGACTTCTTCAGATTAATAGTTTTTTCTTTCGAAACTAGTCGTTCCCATCTTACCAATTTGACAATTCTTGGATAGACCCATGTCAGGTTTCTTCAAACTAGGAATACCTCTTACTCTTTTATGTATGTTTATCTTAACTAGATTATCAAAGTTTATATGACATAATCTTTTGTGCCATAACTAGTTTTCTTCTACTTGAAAAATAAAATATAAACTTTCACTGAGATCAAGATAAAATAGATTACCTTTTGTTTGATTTCCAGGCCCAGCCAAATTTCCTTTACCATCCAGTAGTTTGGCCTTGACACTCATGAATTCCACCTTGAATCCAATGTTATTCAACTATGCCACCCTCAATAGATTATGTATTAGTCCTTCAACCCAATAAGCATTGTCACATACAAGTTCATTGGTCAATGAAATATGACCTTTTCCTTTTATGCAACAAGGTTCATTGTTTCCAAATCTCACACTACCTCCATCATAAGTTTCCATGTCCTCAAAATTATTTTTTATCTCTAGTCATATGATGTGAACAACCACTATCAATAAACCATGTATCATTTTTGCTAACATGAGAGATATGTGCCATCTTATCTTCTTCATCATCAGATTCATCCTTAACAACAATATATACCATTTCATCTTCACTATTATCAGAATCTTTAGCCATAAAATAAGATTTCTTACCTTTGTCCTTTAAGTTGTTCTAGTTCTTGAAATCCTTCTTGCCTTTGTGCTTATTACTTTTATTTTTTTATTTTTTTTCTTTTTTTGGACACCTTGTAGCAATGTGACAAAATTCTTCACAAGAAAAATAGATCAAAGCAACTTTACCTTTGTAATTTCCTCTAGCTTTGGAATACTTTCTTGCAAGTAGGGCTTCAAGAACTTTATGATCATTGTCTAAATTTTTTTTTGATTCTTCTTCTTCAATTCTTGATTGACTAGACTTTAATTTATTATCCCTTTTCTTGAGTGGGAGTTTAGCTTCAAATATAGACTCAATAACTTTTGAACTAGGAACATAGTTATCAAAGTTATCTAACTCAAAAGCTGTCAATCTACCAACTAGAGAATCCAAAGATATTTTATTATTTCGATCATATCTCATCTCTTGAATAGTAAACACTCTAATTACATAAATAGGAAGAAGAGTTCTAATTACATTGCTTACAACTATTTTTTCATCAATGTTTCCTCTAGATGCTTTCATTGCACTTAAACTTGCTTTGATTCTTTTTACATGTTTTGCAATGTTCTCATCTTCTCTCATTTTTTTCTGATCAAAATGACCTCTAAGACTTTCACCCTTAGCTCTTCCCACATTTTCATCTCCACCATAAATGTCTTTTAGTTTGGTACAAATTTCATGATCACTTTTGCAATCTTTAACTTCATCAAATTCAACATGATTGAGAGTGGATACAATATCAATCATCATGATGTTATGATTCTTCTTTTCAACAATTTCTTCAACTGGTAATACTCTAGTGGGAGTCATGTATTCAGCATCAAGATATTTGCACCTTGAGTCACTGATGGTAACTAGATGTAGCCTCATAAGTCCTTGCCATGCTACAAAATTGTCTTTGTTTAGCTTGGGAATCTCTCTTCTATAAGACATCCTGATCTTTAACCTTCTCTACAAGCACCATAAGCTCTAATACTAATTGTTGGAAATATAAGAGGAGTAACTGAGAGGGGAGGGGTGAATTAGTTACCACAAAAATAAATCTCAAATCCCTTAGATGTTAGTACAAAAACAAACTCTAAAAATTGAATATTGTTAATGCTCGACAAACACACATAAAATGATGTCACTCGGTAAACACTATAATTGTTCAATGAATAATAACATGAATATCTTTATATATTATCTATAATTACCATTACTTAACTTAGTTTGCAATAATTAATAACATGAACACAATTTGGCACAAGGATTTAACATGGAAACCCAATTCAGGAAAACCACCAATTGTAACTAGTTATTGTTTTCACTCTTCTAAAGTGAGTCCTATTAGGAGAAAACTCTATTGAAGGTTATAAAATATACTATTAGGTGTGACCCTACTAGATTATTTAATCACCCTGTTAGGAGTGGCCTTGTTAGAGGTCTTAAGACAATTCAACAAAACTACCACCTTGTTAGAAGATTTTACAAATAGCTATTAAGCCAACTCTACTAAGATATTTAGATCATTGCTACAATGGTTAGAGAGTAACAATATGATGACTTGATTTCTGATGCAACTGAATTACTAATTATAGATCTCAATTCTAGCTTGTATACTTGATCCTTCCTGATTGAATATATCTTTTCAGCTCCACAAGGATATTCTTCTTATCCTTCAAATTCTCTTCCTCTTCATCATTAAATCTTCAATACACTCACAACTTCACACACTGTTGAAGCCACAACTTGACCTTTTACTTATATCTTTCATATTATTAAGTTGGCTAATATGCAACTTAGAATAACTTATATTCATCTTCTCGATCGGCTAGAACCAATCAATAAATCAATTAAACTCAATATGCCAAAATAAAAAAATTCTTCATTAGCTGACCCAGCTTGGTAGGCACTAACTCATAAATGATTTCCTATATTAACCAATAGGATCTTGGTTAGCACTGCATACTTGCACATATCCTTTGGTAATCAAGTGAGCTCGGTTAACACTAGTTCCATCCAACTTTTTCTTCATTAATCAAGTGAGCTCAATTAACACTCATCTTCTATAGACTTTCCTTCGACACCTGAGTCAACTCCGTAGATACTAACTTTTGAACTTGGCAAACTCAGGAACAATTGGTAGACATAGAAAATTGTCTTTACTGCTTGAGTGAGCTCGACATACATTGACTAAAACTTATATGACATCTTTGTAATATCAAACACAATACACAATTAATTAATTGTATCCAACAAAATATCTCTTGTAGCTTCCTTTCTATAATTCAACCTTGCCTCTTAAGTGTTATTGTTATGAGCAATTTCTCAAATCCTCTTCATGGATATGACATTTATATTAGATAGTAACATATCTTATCATTAAATTGGACATCAATGACAAAACCAATTTTTTTCCAATTGTAATTTTCCAACAATCTCCCTCTTTGATATTGATGGAAACATCTCAATACATCTTACAATACATGTCATTGTAGGAATTCAATCTCCCTATTTATTACCATGCAATCCAAAAGATTTGACTTCCAAAAGTGATCAATATCCTTAGGTTCATTCTAACCATTCTAACTCTCATCTCTATAAATTTAGAAACTTCCTCTATTATTCTCTCCCTCTTGGATACATATCTCTTCTTCTTCAAGGATTCTCTCCCTCTATAGTATATCTCTCCCTCTTTCATGTATCTCTCCCTCTTTGACAAAAATGTCAAAGAAACTTAGCATTATTGAATTCAATCACTTCATACATTTAGACTATGTAGATACTTGAATGACTGACTAAATTCTCTCTCATCTATGTATGATTAATTTGTTATACTATTTTTTGGGACTAACTATGGTTCAAATATTAAGGATAATTAATAAGACTAAGAGCCAATTCATCTTGTATTTAAATGTAAATCCAAGGTCGTAGAATAATGAAAGGTATAGTGGTTATTTTCTCAAGGGATGAAGATATAATCCCAAATAGGGAAGGATATAACTAGAATACATAGGAGGAAACCTACAACACACCAAAACAAAACTAGCAATAGGAACTGTCACTTCTTGGCCATAGGAGCCAAACTAAAACTCTTAAAGAAAAGCTATTCTAAGAAAGATAAAATCACACACTCAATAATGATGATAAAATCACTCTCTAATTAATAATAAAAAATAGACAAAATATTTTGATTTGATTACACAACCTCAATTGTAGTCACACCCAATTAATTTCACTTCAATACTTTTAAAAGCACACTAATATGAAATGAGAATCATACCCTTAATGTTCTAAAATATTTAATAATAATGTCAACAACACATGGCACAATCTGTGATAGGGGGTTGATCTTCTACATGAATTTTGAATCAAACAAAAATGAGCAAATAATGCGAAGGGAACTTTGGTTGGCAAGTAATGGAAGGAAATTCAATAGGAAGTTCAGGTTTACTACGTGAAAATTATGGGAAATGAACAATGGACTAAAATAGATGAAAGCGAGATAAGAGTAGCACAATAATTTGGAGAATGAATAATTCTTTGTACAAGACTAAATGACTATAATTTTAAATATGATAAGGATTATACAAATTATATTCCCTCTATCATAGACATTAATATGTAAATAAAATATTTCAGCATTCATGCACTAATAGATTCTCTAGTTTTACAATAAAGGATTAATTTAATAAAATATATCAATGAAATATAAATTGCATAAACATAAATAGGATCACACAATTAATAAAATTAAAATTAAAAAAAACAATCTAAACTAAATCACAAGTCAACCCAAGAACTGGATCCTACCTTCTTAGCATGACTGATGATGAAACACAAACAATGTAGAATAGTGATATTTAATTCATCCATAAATAATATTGAACTTATACGAAATTCTTCTACAAGAAGATCTGCTATAGAATTCTACTACAAAAAGCTCTGTTATAAAATTTTGAGATAAAATCTTTTATATATATATAGCTTAATACCATAATGCCATAACAACAGATAACTAAAAATATAGTTTTGGTATTTCCATCTAACAAAATAATGAAAAAAATACAATCATGATTGTTTGACCACACATTAACAATTGTATTGTTACAACATCAATTAGGAGACTATTATATTGTCTATTCTCCTCTACGTAATGTGTCTACGTAGAAAGAAGTATTATCATAGTCCCTTGGCTGCAATTAAATCTTCATGAAAAAATAGTTTTAAAATAGCTCCCATGTAGATTCACCTTTATTAAGTGGCCACCAACTAACCCACAAACATTCCCAAGAATTATGTGGTAGCTGCAATTTGTGCATAATATTATATAAAGCAATTACATGAGCAGTTGGAAGATACTATTAAGGAATTCCAAATATTGTGGCAAGTATTAAAATAGCCAAGTTTTTGGGAGAAGATCACATGGTGTAAGGAGGAGTCAAAACAACTTTATTATAGTGGCATTATTACTTTAGATCTAAAATATATGAAACAACATTACCACCTTGAACAAGGATGCAAAGTGTGTATTTCTTGCCTGTGCACCTATTTTTATTGTGTTATTTTATTTTTGCAATTGTTTTGATTTTATATAGTGGTTTAAATTAAACCCTAGTGTCGGATGTTTTAGGTTTTAGTATTTAGATAGTGTGAAAATATATGTATAATTTGAATTTTAGATTAAGATATCAAGTATCTTGATAGAATATAATTAAATTAGTAAAATCAAATAATAAATTTCAAAATAGAAGAAAAAGTAGTACTAATAGGTCTTGTTTTAAATTGAAAAGAAATAGCTCAAATCAAAACTACTAATTTTTTAAAATGTATACTAACATTTGTAAGCAAATGTAGGGAATTAATTTAAAATTTTATCAAACGAAATATTATTCATATGCTACTTGTGGATTTGAAAATAGAGGGCATTCCTTTGAACATCTCATAGTTAAATACAAAATACAATGAAAAGAAGGAATTCTTAAAAAATCATATAGATTTTTTTCTATGCACATTACAATGTTAGAGAAAATGAAGACTTGTACCCTTCTTATGTGGTTGAAGGTATTAGATGAACCTGTAGTAGCAGTGAATGAGTGAATTCAACAACTAGCAAATACATGGATAGGATGAAGCATTAAGATAATAATGATTGCATTTTTTGATAGATAAAGCAAGAGATTTTGCATCATTTTATCTCAAACAGTCTGATAGATTTACTCAACCACAATAAAGTTATCAGATAAAAATAAAAGTAACTGATAAAGAAAAATAAAATGTTGAGGATATGTGCACATCTAAACAGAAAGATTGAAAGCCACATTCAACCTCAAATAGAGAGAAGAAATTCATTACAAAATAATTCATTAGAAGGATACACATATGAGATAAAAGAGTTTCTTTGTAAAGATGTCATTAATTAAATATCAAGTTTTCTAAAGATGTCTTTAATTAAATATTAAGATGTGACTGGATCAAAGGAGTAAAAAATAGTCCCCCTAGTCAGAAGAACACCACATAATAACTAACGAACTATGAGCATACATAAAATTAAAATATCCAGATAAAAAATAATATTTGTAATAAAAATTGTAACATATTTAGAGTTATGTTTGAGTAGAAAAGTGAAGACTTTCTGATTGTTAGAGAAGATGTAGTAGTATTTGAGAAGCGATATGAAGCTACGACAATCTCTATTCATGCTCTTTTCTTTGCTATGAAGATTTGATACAAATGGAATAGAAATCTTTGAGAACAAGTGTGAAGCTACTACTGACTCTCTTTACACTCTTATCTGGAACAATTTCTCTCTGAATTTTACATTCAAATTCCAATGAACTACAAATATGAGCATTACATTTCAGTCCACAAAAGAGAAATGCAAAGTTTTTTTAAAGAAAATTGTAGAGCTTTTTATAACAATAACATGGACATATTGGATCATATCGTGTTCCAATATCCACCATCAAATGCATTTATACTTAATTTCAGCGGTAAACAAGAAATATACAATAGAAACTAGAGCTATTTGAAAATATTGTTAATTATGTGGTGAAAACTACATTAGAAAAGTATTACAGGCATATAAAGTCCTGATAAATTATAAACTTTTATGCAAATAACTTGACAAAAGTTGTGGAAGAAAATATAGAAAATTCTGGAAAAATTTATCAATGTATTATCTGTTTATCTTAACTTCATGAATTCTAAAACCCAACTCTTCTGAAGCATTTGTTAATGCAAAACAAATTCAGTTCTTTTGAAAATGAGATGTACCATTTTTTTACTCAAAATTGCAAATGAAAATCTACAATAGAAATTATGTGTCTTAAGCTGATTTTACTACCAAAATTCCATTTAGAATAAATCTAATTCCTATGGAAATATGAGATATGTTCCTTTTAAAATTTAAATCAGAACTTAAAATAAAAATTAATGGTGGTGTTGGTGACAAAAATCTCCTAACAAAATTTTTCATGGAATTGGATGAAGCAAAAGATAACATTGATTTTAGTTATTAATGATGATTAGTAAAATAATTTATTATCATATGTGTTTTCTTATGGATACTTACCCCATACTTGCATGTGTATGGTGTGTGTGTTTGCTTAGCTTGTTTGCTTTTGTATGGCATGTCTGATGTAGTTGAGGAAGGGAGTCGTAGTCACCTGCTAGTCGGGATCTACACGATGCACCACTTCCTGCCATTCAGGTTGCAGGTACCGGGTATCAACTTCCCCGAATTGCCAAGATGAGCGTACCCTATCACATCATCTCAATGATAAGAGAGGGGAGATAAATTCTCAAGTCTAAATCCCAACCCTTTTAAGCCATTTGTCCTAATTGAAAAATGAGGACAAGTATCCAAGTTGAGTACCCTCCGAATGTGTCAGATGATGTAATTCGTGATATTAACCCTTGATTTGATTTTGTATGTATTTTGGCTATGATGGGTTTTCATTTTTTTTAACCTTATGAGTCTTTGATGTATTTTCTATTAATTAAGCCTAATTAAAAGATTTAATTAATGGTTTAATTTAATGAAAAATTAATATGATATTTTAATATTTATTTTAATTAATTAATTGAGAAATTAATTAAATAAAATAATTAAATTTGAAAATAAAAGTTAAAAGTTTGAAGTTGGAATGTGACAATATTTATTTTAATAATAATATATTTGGATCTCATTTTTAAATAAATGACTAAATACTATTATTATTAAAGCTAATAAATATTTTAGCAATAAAGTTTTGAAAAATAAAATTTAAAAGTGAAAAATATATTTTAAAATTATTAAAAGATTCTAGATTTCACATGATTAAAATATAAATATATTAAGATTGAAAAGTGGAATTATTAAAGTTAGTGCATGAGATTTAATAAATAAATTAATTAAATTGAAAAGAGTAAATTAAATATTATATTAATTAATATGCATTATTTTAATATTTGCTCATATAGGAGTTGGCAAATTCTCGAAAGTTGTCATATAGACAACATAGGAGTTTGCACTCTAAGAATGCACAAGTTGTCTGCACTTAGAACTTAGCATTTTATTTGAGCACATGGTGTCTACAACCTTAAGACTCATCTAGAAGGTTGGAAGAGACCCATGCTTCATTGTCATGCTTATCTTCTAATTGTTTCTAGAGACACTCTAGATGCATCTTAGAGGCCTTTAAATAGAGGCTCTCCTAGTGTGTTTGGACAAGCTTAATGAAAGCTACAAGCTAAAAGCTAAAAGCTTCAAGCTTCAAAGCTTATATTCATTTTAGAAGCTCATATGTTTCTACATGCTACTATGCTTCTTCTAGCACTTCTAGTCACTTGGAAGTTTTTGGTTGGCTTGGATCTTGGAGGAATTGTGAATGATGGAGAAGGAAGAGATTTTCTATGGACTTCTGAGGCATGGAAAATTTAACATCAGTGTCCAAGTGCACTCATGATATTTGCATACTCTCTTTGCACTATTTCTCTTCTTGTCCTCATCGTGTTTGTTATATGTGTCTGAATACTTTCTGTGATTGAATCTACAATTTGAAATTGGAATCTAGATATTTTATTTGGTTGAGAAGAAAACAATAGAAAAACTCTAGATCCAATTAAGGAGAAATAATTAGATATGAATCGGGTTTGGGTTCGAATTTATATTGTGAAATTAGATAGAAAAGATTTGAAATTAAAATAAAAATTCTAAGTTGAAAATTTGAAAGGTTAGATGTAATCTTTATATCAATTATATTTTTAGATGCGTATGAACAAACCTTTTTATGGTTAAATTTAGAGAACAATTATTTTAAGAGAAAATTCTTAATCCATCACAAATTGTCCTGTTGTTGCCCTTTGGATAGACCCAAACTCAGTCATTCATAACTTTTTATTGTGATTGAATTTATTCGATCGCTCTAGTCAGAATTGGCGCAACTTGGCCCTCTCCAACATATTTTAATTTCAGCCTGATCCAACTGTTCATTAAGGAGATATGGCCATCGTACTAGGACTCTTTTATTCAAGAACAAATATTTCTGTATTTTTCATAACTAAGAGTTCTTTATGCTTAAACTTCACAAAAATAATATATCAAAGCATGGAATGAATTAAAGATATTATTGCAATCTTCCTTTAGTAGAATCTTATTAATATGCATTAGTTTTAAATGGATCATTATCTAATCTAATTAAATCAAATTTAATTAAGATTAATTAATAGTAGAAGAAGTGTAATTAATTATTAGTCAATCTATGTAAATAGATTTTTAAATGAGAGAAAATTTAAAGAAAAGAGATTTTAATATAGTTTATATAGTGGATTTTTTAATATTTATTTAATATATATTAAATACTATTTAATATATATTAAATACTATTTAATATATATTAAATAATTTAGAGATGGTAATTTTATATTACGAAGATGATTTTAAATTAAGAGACTCAAATTTTAATGATATTGGACAATGGGTCATTGTTACAATTTGACCTTGTTATAACATAGCTATGATTTGAATTATTGTTATGATTAATACATTGTATTTTATTGATATACCTTAATGGTATTAAGAATTAGCTAATAAAGTTCTATGAAAAGGTTCTCTAGATTGACTAATTATAATTGTGATATGTTTATTATTTATTAATGTTTGTTGGGTCTAGCAAATTATTAGTAAATAATAGTATAATGATCTAAATGGTTATTGATGATACAGATTAATTAAGGAAACATCAGTATTCATATAAGAATGACGAATGTGGTCATTACAAAATTATTATAAAGATTTTCAATATAGCTTGTAATTAAATAGTAACAAGTTATTATTATTGAATCAATGATACGATCATTTGAGTACTGAATTATAGTTGACTTTTATCTTACAAAATTCTAGTTAGTTATTAGTCAACTGATATTAATTGGAACGTTGCTATGGTTATGAAATTATGAATTAAATCAATTAATGAGAGTTAATTAGATTTAATTAATAATTAAGTTGTGTAATAGAGATTTAATTGATATAATTCTTTTAATGAGATTGTAAAAATACTGATATCAAAGTTGATAGGTCTTATTCCGATGACTTGAATAATGACTTTAGATATTTCAATGGTGAAGACTTAGTAATATATAATTGAGAATTATTAGAATGATAAAAGGTCAAAGATTGTGAACCGATGTTAATTGATCATTCTAATAAAGTTATGATCTCTTATTCGAAGAATGATAATTGGTCCTCTTATAATATAACGAATAATGATCTTATAAAAGTTGAAAGGTCAATCAATTAGAATATGAATCATGGTTAAATATAAAAGACAATTTAACTAAAGGTCAATGATGATCAGTTTTAGTGAATATTTATCCTTAAGTTATACTTAGGATAATGCTATCGGGGAAAAAATGGGTTGACTTGTAGGTCAAATGATGAAACTTATGACACTTGAATTATATTTGCAAATAGGAAACTGAAACCCCTACACTTGAAAATAGAAACTGGAAACCCCTACACATTATTCAACTATGTGAATTTAGTAAACCAAAACATGTGTTTGCATCGTGTAATCTCTATGCTTCTTGTTTTGGATTTTTGGGTTGACTAGTGTTGACCAATCCTAGGTTGTTACCAGAGGCTCGGGAGTTATGAGATGTGTTGGCATGTTGATCTTATTTGGTCTCGATCTTTATAAGCCCAACCATGGTAATGTGATCGTATGCTCTATGAAATATTTGTATTTACTGTTTGTATTTGTTCATCAGTCTTCATGTGTGAAGATGAGATGTATGTGTATGAGACACTTGAGCTAATTTTTTTTGAGTCATCGATCAATTATCTTTGGATTATTTTATAGTCACCATGATGGGACTGAAATGTGAATTTTTTTTTTCATGATGTCATGTTGTGACATGTTTGACTCAACCATTTTGGAGTCTTTGATCACTATGATTTTGAGATATTCTTTGTTGCTTGTTGAGAATCAATAGATATGGTGATTTATTTTGACATATATTTTGATTATTGAGAACCAATTGATTATTATGATTATCAGTGATGTCTTCAGTTGCCAATAGAGAACTGTTGTGGTCATGATTTTCTATGGATGCTTTTTCAGATGCTCATGGAGATTTGATGATTCTTATATTTGAGATTTGATGATTCTTTTTATGGATTATCTTTTGAATTTTCTTTATAGTCTCTTGTATAGGACTGTGGTGATTTTATGATTCCATCAGCTTAGGGTAGGTAATCTACTTGTAGTGTTGGGAAGGGGATTGGAATGGGGGCTGGGGTTCTAAGTGGCTGCTAGGGTAAGTCATTGTAAGTTTGGTTAATAAGTGATAACATTTGCACACTAAATGGCGATTAAATGAACCTAAAAAGATAATTGTTTTGATGTTCTCACACATGCCTTGAGCGCTTGTACAGGCTAGGATGGGAGTAGTGAAAATGCATGGTTGCAACCGTGCATTCCGTAGTATGCCTCATCAGTAGAGAGGATACTAGTGGCCGCATAAGATCAGTATCGACCCGTAAAGTTTAGCTAACTGCCAGGGCAACTTGTACGTGATAAATGTGATGACACTTTGTCGATTGCAGAGTAGGTTTCCTACATGTCATTGTTGTGCCTCTAGGAATTAGATGTCGATTTTGTGTGATGGAACCTTTGAGTAGTATTCCTTTAGGATTCCTGGGCTATTAAATTTTTGTGCTTTGTGAATTGATATCATGTTTGGGACTTGAGATTATCTCCTTAGCACGGTGGGAGTGGACCACTTAGGTTCCACGCGGTCGGCTGGTAATGTATTTTCCACTATTATCATTTGAGGTTCGTCAAAGATACCGTGGCTAGAGTATTCTTGGTTGGTATTTATCTTCATTCTATTTTTGGAGCATTATGATAGATGTTATACCTTATGATGGATGTATTTATTGGTATGTTTCTTATATTGATGATTTGCATATGTTAGATGATGGCATCCTATGCTTTACTTTGCATGTTAGTAGGATGTTTGAGGAGCGACATTCCTACTATATTAATACCGATGATCTTTTCGGTGCTTTGAAATGTTATGCATGGAGGGATGGCTAGGATCCACGATGATCTAATGATGCTATTTACGATTGGGAGGAACTATGCACTTAGTAAATTATGTTTGTGATATATGGTTATATGTTGTGATGGATGTTTATATCTTTATGATGATGATGTATCATGTATTATTTATGGTTTCATTTACTTTAATTGCATCATGGATTAATATTGGATGATGATGTACTTTATTCACATGGATGTTTATTCTTTTAAGATTTTCATACTTTGTAACATGTACAGTAGATGATTGAGCTAAACTAAAATGTAAATTTTAAAAGGACACTTGTATATTGTTTAAGTACATTGGATGTACCATTATTATTTTATGTGAATGTAGTACTAGATGGTATTGTTAATAGTTGTTCTAGGCGTAATTCAATGTTAAGGGATCTTTAAAGAATGTAATCTATTATGTATGTTATGTTTACTTTTATTCGAATTGTTTCTATTACTTTTGCAAATGGTATGAATGGTTTTACTTTTATGTTTAAAAAAAAAATGGTTAGGTAAACTTCGTGTAATTCTTTGGATCCCTTGGTGGGGCATTACATTTGGTATCAGAGCTCGAGTTTTAGCATTGGGAGCTCTGGGTATATTTGAATGCCACTAGTTGTTAAATAGTTGAACAAAATGAGAACTTTTAACTATCATGTGTATCTCTCTCAAACTGAAAACTTGAGACTAGGTGAACGAAAACGGAACTTAAAACTATTACTTGCATATTTTCCATATTTCAACTCTTAGCTTTCTTAACTGAAAATTTTACTTAAACCTAAACGTGGGAAAAACTGAAAATTGAAATTCATCTTAGTTGTAAAACATGTATCTTTCATCTATGTTGTAAAGTAATATGCCTTTGATTATCTTTGCAAGCATTAAGTTGGTCTTGTTTGGAATGTATTAAGGGAAATATTTTAGTAGTTGTTAAAGGAATGAATGTTGGATCAATGTGGTTTTTGGTTTACCATTAAACTAGAATCATATTGCTCTAAGAGTGTTGTAATATCTCCAGTGGAATCATATTCCCCTGTACAGAGGAAAAGGGATCAATGGGACCCACATAGTGAGTATCTTAGTTTTTCATTCTTGTAGGCTTCTAAGAGTAAGCATAATCCTGAGGGGGTGGATGTAGTGCCTGCCCCTGATTTGCATTTTGTTACCATTGTTGAACTCTTTTAGAGCTAGTTTTATGATTGTTGGTTAGCAGCATTCTTTTGAGATTATCAGATATTGTCCTATGGATTCAATTAATTATGTGATGAGATCACTTAGACCTTATATTTCATGTATGCATGATTATCATTACATTGCTTTTAGTTATTAATGATGACTAGTAAAATAATTTATTATCATGTTTTTTTTATGGATACTTACCCCATACTTGCATGTGTATGGTGTGCATGTTTTTTTTGCGTGTTTGCTTTTGTATGGCGTGTCTGATGTGGTTAAAGAAGGGAGTCGTAGTCACCTGCTAGTCGGGATCTACATGATGCATCACTTCCTACCATTACCTATTTAGTTAGTATATATTGTGTTTGTACACGCATAGTTTTTATGCAGGTTGCAAGTACCGGGTATCGACTTCTGTAAATTGTCAAGATGAGCGTACCCTATCACATCATCTCAATGATAAGAGAGGGGAGATAAATTTTCAAGTCTAAATCTCAACCCTTTTAAGCCATTTGTCCTAATTGAAAATTTAGGAAAAGTATTTGAGTTGAGTACCCTCTGAATGCGTTAGATGACGTAATTCGTGATATTAACCCTTGGTTTGATTTTGTATGTATTTTGGCTATGATGGGTTTCCATATTTTTTTACCTTATGAGTGTTTGATGTATTTTCTATTAATTAAGCCTAATTAAAAGATTTAATTAATGGTTTAATTTAACGAAAAATTAATATGATATTTTAATATTTATTTTATTTAATTAATTAAAAAATTAATTAAATAAAATAAATAAATTTGAAAATAAAAGTTTGAAGTTGGAATGTGACAATATTTATTTTAATAATAATATATTTGGATCTCATTTTTAAATAAATGACTAAATAATATTATTATTAAAGCTAATAAATATTTTAGCAATAAAGTTTTGGAAAATAAAATTTAAAAGTGGAAAATATATATTTAAAATTATTAAAAGATTCTAGATTTCATGTGATTAAAATATAAATATATTAAGATTGAAAAGTAGAATTATTAAAGTAAGTGCATGAGATTTAATAAATAAATAAATAAAATTGAAAAGAGTAAATTAAATATTATATTAATTAATATGCATTATTTTAATATTTTTTCACATAGAAGTTGGCAAATTCTCGAAAGTTGTCATGTAGACAACACAGGAGTTTGCACTCTACGAATGCACAAGTTGTTTACATTTAAAAGTTAGCATTTTATTTGAGCACATAGTGTCTACGACCTTAAGACTCGTCTAGAACGTTGAAAGAGACCCCATGTTTGGTTGTCATGCTTATCTTCTAATTGTTTCTAGAGACACTCTAGATGCATCTTAGAGGCCTTTAAATAGAAACTCCCCTAGTGTGTTTGGCCAAGCTTAATGAAAGCTACAAGCTACAAGCTTCAAGCTTCAAAGCTTATATGCATTTGAGAAGCTCATATGTTTTTACATGCTCATATGCTTCTACATGCTCATGCTCATATGTTTCTACATGCTACTATGCTTCTTCTAGCACTTCTAGTCACTTGAAAGTTTTTAGTTGGCTTAGACCTTGGAGGAATTGCTAATGATGAAGAAGGAAGGAATTTTCTATAGACTTCTGAGGCATGGCAAATTTAGCATCAGTGTCCAAGTGCACTCGTGATATTCGCATACTCTATTTGCACTATTTCTCTTCTTGTCTTCATCGTGTTTGTTATATTTGTCTGAATACTTTCTATGATTGAATCTACAATTTGAAATTAGAATCTAGATATTTTATTTGGTTGAGAAGAAAACAATAGAAAAACCCTAGATCCAATTAAGGAGAAATAATTAGATATGAATCGGGTTTGGGTTTGAATTTATATTGTGAAATTAGATAGATAAGATTTGAAATTAAAATAGAAATTCTAAGTTGAAAATTTGAATGGTTAGATGTAATCTTTCTATCAATTATATTTTTAGATGCGTATGAACAAACCTTTTTATGGTTAAATTTAGAGAATAATTATTTTAAGAGAAAATTCTTAATTCGTCACAAATTGTCCTGTCGTTGCCCCTTGGATAGACCCGAACTCAGTCATTCATAAATTTTTATCGTGATCGAATTTATTCGATCGCTCTATTCAGAAGTGGCGCAACTTGACCCTCTCCAACATATTTTAATTTCAGCCCGATCTAACAATTCATTAGAGAGATATGGTCATCGTACTACGACTGTTTTATTCAAAAACAAATATTTCTCTATTTTCTATAACCAAGAGTTCTTTATGCTTAAACTTCACAAAAATAATATATCAAAGCATGGAATGAATTAAAGATATTATTGCAATCTTCCGTTAGTAGAATTTTATTAATATGCATTAGTTTTATATGGATCATTATCTAATCTAATTAAATCAAATTTAATTAAGATTAATTAATAGTAGAAGAAGTGTAATTAAATATTAGTCAATCTAAGTAAATAAATTTTTTAATGAGAAAAAATCAAAAGAAAATAGATTTTAATATAGTTTATATAGTGGATTTTTTTATATTTATTTAATGTACATTAAATACTATTTAAAATATATTAAATAATTTAGAGATGGTAATTTTATATTACGAAGATGATTTTAAATTAAGAGACTCAAATTTTAATGATATTGGACAATGGGTCATTGTTACATTTTGACCTTGTTATAACATAGCTACGATTTGAATTATTGTTATGATTAATACAATGTGTATTATTGATATACCTTAATGCTATTAAGAGTTAGCTAATGAAGTTCTATGAAAAGGTTCTCTAGATTGACTATTTATAGTTGTGATAAGTTTATTATTTATTAATGTTTGTTGGGTCTAGCAAATTATTAGTAAATAATAGTATAATGATCTAAATGGTTATTGATGATACAGATTAATTAGGAAACATAAGTATTCATATAAGAATGACAAATGTGGTCATTATAGAATTATTCTTAAAATTTTCTATATAGCTCGTAATTAAATAGTAACAAGTTATTATTATTGAATTAGTGATATGATCATTTGAGTATTGAATTATAGTTGACTTTTATCTTACAAAATTCTAGTTAGTTATTAGTCAACTGATATTAATTGGAACGTTGCTATGGTTATGCAATTATTAATTAAATCAATTAATGAGAGTTAATTAGATTTAATTAATAATTAGGTTGTGTAATAGAGATTTAATTGATATAATTCTTTTAATGAGATTATAAAAATACTGATATCAAAGTTGATAGGTCTTATTTCGATGACTTGAATAACGACTTTAGATATTTTAATGGTGAAGACTTAGTAATATATAATTGAGAATTATTAGAATGATAAAAGGTCAAGGATTGTGAACTGATGTTAATTGATCATTCCAATAAAGTTATGATCTCTTATTTGAGGAATGATAATTGGTCCTCTTATAATATAACGAATAATGATCCTAGAAAAGTTGAAAGGTTAATCAATTAGAATATGGATCATGGTTAAATATAAAAGACAATTTAATTAAAGGTCAATGATGATCAGTTTTAGTCAATATTTATCCTTAAGTTATACTTAGGATAATGTTATCAGAGAACAAATGGGTTGACTTGTAGGTCAAATGATGAAACTTAAGACACTTGAAGTATACTTGCAAATAGGAAACTAAAAACCCTACACTTGAAAATATCAACTGGAAACCCCTACACATTATTCAACTATGTGAATTTAGTAAACCAAAACATGTGTTTGCATCGTGTATTCTCTATGCTTCTTGTTTTGGGTTTTTGGGTTGACTAGTGTTGACCAGTCTTAGGTTATTACCAGAGGCTCAGGAGTTATGAGATGTGTTGGCATGTTGATCTTATTTGGTCTTGATCTTTATAAGCCCAACCATGGTAATGTGATCGTATGATCTATGAAATGTTTGTATTTACTGTTTGTATTTTTTCATCAGTCTTCATGTGTGAAGCTGAGATGTATGTGTATGAGACACTTGAGCTAATCATTTTTGAGTCATCGATCAGTTATCCTTGGATTATTTTCTAGTCACCATGATGGGACTAAAATGTGAATTTTTTTCTTGATGATGTCATGTTGTGACATGTTTGACTCAACCAATTTGGAGTCTTCGATCAGTATGATTTTGAGATATTCTTGGTTGCTCGTTGAAACCACTGAATATGGTGCTTTATTTTGACATATATTTTGGTTATTGAGAACCAATTGATTATTATGATTATCAGTGATTCCTTCAGTTGCCAATAGATGTAATGATCCCATCTTTTGGCCTTCAGGTTCTCCAAAGTCTAAGTGGAGGATAAGAAAAAATTTAATTAATTTTTTATAAAACCATTAAATAAATTAAAATTAAAAGGTGGCTTTATATTTAATTAATTTAATTAATTATTGTATTACAAAGGAGATGCGTCTAGAGTGTGTATTAATTATTGGAAAGGTGGAAGCCTCTAGAAGCACAATTAAATATTGCAAGAGAGGAGTTTCTAGAGAGTGCATTAATTATTGGAAGGGGGAAGCTTCTAGCACTTGCAATTAATTAATGTTTTAATTCTTTCTAGAAGGGTGAAGGAATAGGATAAATAGGGGTGAGAGTCTCATTGTTTAGCATGGGGATTATTGTATCAAATGATTATGACTTGCATTTGATAACAGCTTGGATGTGTGAATCACACTCTTTTTTGGCAATAGGGGACGTTCATTCTCTGTTGTAACATTCTAGACGTCATTCCTTTAGGGTTTGGCCTTTGGAATACATCTCTTTGTACTTGATTGCAACATTTTTAGAATTTATATAATTCCAGCAGTTGGTTCAGCTTTTGGGCATTCCTGGTTGTCCATTATAGTGGTATTAGAGCTTTCTTGCAAAGTCTTTCATGAAGTTATAACTGGTGGGTGCCCATTACAGTGGTATCAGAGCTATAAATCCTGCCATCCTGTGGAGAGCATATATATAGCCAGATAAAAGTAAAAGTGTTTGACAAAATGTATATCAGTCCAGACCAAGAAAATGTAATATTTAGATTACTAGGTACATTAGAGAAGGGGTGACGTATGAAACAAGAGCAAAATAAGTGAATGGATATGATGTTGCAACTTATGGCTAGAAAGATGGGCATCAAAATTGACGATTTGTATGTTGCTCCAAAGCAGAAGGTAGTTGATTCTTCAAATGAGACCGAGACACCACCAGGCTATGCTATTGGTGATAGTTACGAGTCCACATATGAAGCTTTGTCAACGGATGGCGATGCAATAATAATGGGATTAGGAGAATGCAAGGATATTGTCATATCAGCAGCCACTTCTGTGTCCGTTGAACTATCCAACAAGGAGTTTAGCAGTATGCATGTAGTTGTAGATGTGTGCTTTGATGATAGTACACCTATTATTGCTAATGAGGTGAGTGATAGAGTGACAGAGTCATATTATACTATTGATCAACAAAGTGTAGATGTTCACTTTTGCGATAGTACTATGTTCAACATGGATGTCACATTGTCTTATGAAAATTTGATGTTTGAGGTTGATATTGATCACTCTCCTGAGTGGAGTTGGGCTTTGTTTTCACCATCTACAAATATTCAATTTTTTGTTGCAGCAATTGGGAAGAAGAGATTTCATAGATCTTATACGGAGTTACCTTTTGGTGACATTCTAACTTCTTCACCATCAACACAAGTATTGGGTGCTAGGTTGCATGACATGTGGTTGGTCCTGATGATGCTAATTTGTAGTTGGTTTAATGTCCACAAGGATGTTGCATACTACTTCAATTGGGATCTTGGTGGAGGTTGGAGTTCATTATGTTACTTAATTGCTTGAGGACAAGCAATTTCAAGGAGGGTGGATTTGTAATGATCCCATCTTTTGGCCTTCACGTTCTCTAAAGTCTAAGTGGAGGATAAAAAAAAAAATTAATTAATTTCTTATAAATTCATTAAATAAATTAAAATTTAAAGGTGGCTTTATATTTAATTAATTTAATTAATTATTGTATTACAAAGGAGATGCGTCTAGAGTGTGTATTAATTATTGGAAAGGTCGAAGCCTCTAGAAGCACAATTAATTATTGCAAGAGAGGAGTTTCTAGAGAGTGCATTAATTATTGGAAGGGGGAAGCTTCTAGCAGTTGCAATTAATTAATGTTTTAATTCTTTTTATAAGGGTGAAGGAATATGATAAATAGGGGTGAGAGTCTCATTGTTTAGCATGGAGATTATTGTATCGAATGATTATGACTTGCATTTGATAACAGCTTGGATGTGTGAATCACACTCTTTTTTGGCAATAGGGGATGTTCATTCTCTGTTGTAATATTCTAGACATCATTCCTTTAGGGTTTGGCCTTTGGAATACATCTCTTTGTACTTGATTGCAGCATTTTTAGAATTAATATAATTCCAGCAGTTGGTTCAGCTTTTGGGCATTCCTGGGTATCCATTACAATGGTATCAGAGCTTTCTTGCAAAGTCTTTCATGAAGTTATAACTGGTGGGTGCCCATTACAATAGAGAACTGTTGTAGTCATGATTTTCTATGGATACTTTTTCAGATGCTCATGGAGATTTGATGATTCTTATCTTTGAGATTTGATGATTCTTATTATGGATATTTGATGATTATATTGTGGATATTTGATGATTCTTTTTATGGATTATCTTTTGAATTTTCTTTACAGTCGTTTGTATAGGACTGTGGTGATTTTATGATTCCATCAACTTAGGGTAGGTAATCTACTTGTAGTGTCGGGAAGTGGTTTGGAATGGGGGCTGGGACCCTAAGTCGCTGCTAGGGTAACTCATTGTAAGTTTGGTTAATAAGTGATAACATTTACACACTAAATGGGGATTAAATGAACCTAAAAAGATAATTCTTTTGATGTTCTCACCCATGCCTTGAGCACTTGTACAGGCTAAGATGGGAGTAGTGAGAATGCATGGTTGCGACCGTGCATTCCGTAGTATGCCTCGTCAATATGAGAGGATACTAGTGGCCGCATGAGATCAGTATGGACTCGTAGAGTTTAGCTAACTGCCAAGGTAACTTGTACGTGATAAATGTGATGACACTTTTTCACTTGCAGAGTAGGTTTCCTATATGTCATTGTTGTGCCTCTAGGAATTAGATGTCGATTTTGTGTGATGGAACCCTTGAGTAGTATACTTTTAGGATTTTTAGACTATTAGAGTTTTGTGCTTTGTGAATTTATATCTTGTTTGCGACTTGAGATTATCTCCTTAGCACGGTGGGAGTGGACCACTTAGGTTCCACGCGGTTGGGTGGTAGAGTATTTTCCACTCTTATTAGTTGAGGTCCATCAAAGATACCGTGGCTAGAGTATTCTTGGTTGGTATTTATCTTCATTTTATTTTTGGAGCATTATGATAGATGTTATACCTTATGATGGATGCATTTATTGGTATGTTTCTTATATTGATGATTTGCATATGTTAGATGATGATATCTTATGATTTACTTTGCATGTTAGTAGGATGTTTTAGGAGCACATTCCTACTATGTTAATACCAATGATCTCTTTGATGCTTTAGAATGTTACACACAGAGGGATGGCTAGGATCCACGATGGTCTAATGATGCTATTTACAGTTGGGAGGAACTGTACACTTAGTTAATTATGTTTGTGATATATGGTTATATGTTGTGATGGATGTTTATATCTTTATGATCATAATGTATCATGTATTATTTGTGGTTTCATTTACTTTAATTGCATCATGGATTAATATTGGATGATGATGTACTTTATTTACATGGATGTTTATTCTTTTAAGCTTTTCATACCTTGTAACATGTATAGTAGATGATTGAGCTAAACTAAAATGTAAATTCTAAAAAGACACTTGTATATTGTTTAAGTACATTGGATGTACCATTATTATTTTATGTGAATGTAGTACTAGATGGTATTGTTAATAGTTGTTCTAGATGTAATTCAACATTAAGGTATCTTTAAATAATGTAATCTGTTATGTATGTTATGTTTACTTTTATTCGAATTGTTTCTATTGCTTCCACAAATGTTATGAATGGTTTTACTTTCATGTTTAAAAAAAAAATTGTTAGGTAAACTTAGTGTAATTCTTTGGATCCCTTGACGGGGCATTACATTTGGTATCAGAGATCGAGTTTCAGCATTGGGAGCTCTGGGTATATTTGAATGCCACTAGTTGTTAAATAGTTGAACAAAATGAGAACTTTAAACTATAATGTATATCTCTCTCAAACTGAAAATTTGAAACTAGATGAATGGAAATGGAACTTAAAATTATTACTTGCATATTTTCCATATTTCAACACTTAGCTTTCTTAACTGAAAATTTTACTTAAACCTAAACATGGGCAAAACTAAAAAATTGAAATTCATCTTAGTTGCAAAACATGTATCTTTCATCTATGTTGTAAGGTAATATGCCTTTGATTATCTTTGCAAGCATTAAGTTGCTCTTGTTTGGAATGTTTTAAGGGATCTATTTTAGTAGGTTTTAAAGGAACAAATGTTGGATCAATGTGATTTTCGACTTACCGTTAAACCAGAATCATATTTCTCTAAAAGTGTTGTAATATCCCCAGTGGAATCATATTCCCCTGTATAGAGGAAACGGGATCAATGGGACCCACATAGTGAGTATCTTAGTTTTTCATTCTTGTAGGGTTCCAAGAGTAAGCCTAATCCTAGGGGGGGTGGATGTAGTGCCTGCCCCTGGTTTGCATTTTGTTATCATTGCTGAACTCCTTTAGAGCTAGTTATATGATTGTTGGTTAGCAGCATTCTTTTGAGATTATCAAATATTGTGCTATGGATTCAATTTATTATGTGATGAGATCACTTAGACCTTATATTTCATGTATACATGATGATCATTACATTGCTTTCAGTTATTAATGATGATTAGTAAAATAATTTATTATCATATGTGTTTTCTTATGGATACTTACCCCATACTTGCATGTGTATGGTGTGCGTGTTTGCTTTGCGTGTTTGTTTTTGTATGGCGTGTCTGATGTGGTTAAGGAAGGGAGTCGTAGACATCTGCTAGTCAGGATCTACACGATGCACCACTTCCTGTCATTGCCTATTTAGTTAGTATATATTGTTCTTGTACGTGCATGGTTTTTATGCAAGTTGCAAGTACCGGGTATCGACTTCCTTGAATTGCCAGGATCGGCGTACCCTATCACATCATCTCAATGATAAGAGAGGGGAGATAAATTCTCAAGTCCAAATCCCAACCCTTTTAAGCCATTTGTCCTAATTGAAATATTAAGACAAGTATCCGAGTTGAGTACCCTCTGAATGCGTCAGATGATGTAATTCATGATATTAACCCGTGGTTTGATTTTGTATGTATTTTGGCTATGATGGGTTTTCATATTTTTTTACCTTATGAGTCTTTGATGTATTTTCTATTAACTAAGCCTAATTAAAACATTTAATTAATGGTTTGATTTAATGGAAAATTAATATGATATTTTGATATTTATTTTATTTAATTAATTGAAAAATTAATCAAATAAAATAATTAAGGTTGAAAATAAAAGTTTAAAGTTTAAAGTTGGAATGTGATGATATTTATTCTAATAATAATATATTTGGATCTCATTTTTAAATAAATGACTAAATAATATTATTATTAAAGCTAATAAATATTTTAGCAATAAAGTTTTGAAAAATAAAATTTAAAAGTGGAAAATATATATTTAAAATTATTAAAAGATTCTAGATTTTATGTGATTAAAATATAAATATATTAAGATTGAAAAGTGGAATTATTAAAGTTAGTGCATGAGATTTAATAAATAAATAAATTAAATTGAAAAGAGTAAATTAAATATTATATTAATTAATATGCATTATTTTAATATTTTCTCTCATAGGAGTTCACAAATTTTCGAAAGTTGTCATGTAGACAACACAAGAGTTTGCACTCTAAGAATGCACAAGTTGTTTACATTTAGAAGTTAGCATTTTATTTGAGCACATGGTGTCTACATCCTTAAGACTCATGTAGAAGGTTGGAGGAGACCCATGCTTGGTTTTCATGCATATCTTTTAATTGTTTCTAGAGACACTCTAGATGCATCTTAGAGGCCTGTAAATAGAAGCTCTCCTAGTGTGTTTGGACAAGCTTAATGAAAGCTGAAAGCTACAAGCTTCAAGCTTCAAAGCTTATATGCATTTTAGAAGCTCATATGTTTCTACATACTCATATGCTTCTACATGCTCATGCTCATATGTTTCTACATGCTACTATGCTTCTTCTAGCACTTCTAGTCACTTGGAAGTTTTTGGTTGGCTTGGATCTTGGAGGAATCGCAAATGATGGAGAAGGAAGGGATTTTCTATGGACTTCTGAGGCATGGCAAATTTAGCATCAGTGTCCAGGTGTACTCATGATATTAGCATACTCTCTTTGCACTATTTTTCTTCTTGTCTTCATCGTGTTTGTTATATGTGTCTGAATACTTTCCGTGATTGAATCTACAATTTGAAATTGGAATTTAGATATTTTATTTGGTTGAGAAGAAAACAATAGAAAAATCTTAGATCCAATTAAGGAGAAATAATTAGATATTAATCGAGTTTGGGTTTGAATTTATGTTGTGAAATTAGATAGACAATATTTGAAATTAAAATAGAATTTCTAAGTTGAAAATTTGAATGGTTAGATGTAATCTTTATATCAATTATATTTTTCGATGCGTATGAACAAACCTTTTTATGGTTAAATTTAGAGAATAATTATTTTTAGATAAAATTCTTAATTCATCACAAATTGTCCTGTCGCTGCCCCTTGGATAGACCCGAATTTAGTCATTCATAACTTTTTATCGTGATCGAATTTATTCGATCGCTCTAGTCAGAATTGGCGCAACTTGTCCCTCTCCAACATATTTTAATTTCAGCCCGATCCAATGGTTCATTAGGGAAATATGACCATCGTACTAGGACTGTTTTATTCAAGAACAAATATTTCTCTATTTTTCATAACCAAGAGTTCTTTATGCTTAAACTTCACAAAAATAATATATCAAAGCATGGAATGAATTAAAGATATTATTGCAATCTTCCTTTAGTAGAATCTTATTAATATGCATTAGTTTTATATGGATCATTATCTGATCTAATTAAATCAAATTTAATTAAGATTAATTAATAGTAGAAGAAGTGTAATTAATTATTAGTCAATCTAAGTAAATAGATTTTTAAATGAGAGAAAACTAAAAAAAAAGAGATTTTAATATAGTTTATATAATGGATTTTTTTCTATTTATTTAATGTATATTAAATACTATTTAATATATATTAAATAATTTAGAGATGGTAATTTTATATTACGAAGATAATTTTAAATTAAGAGACTCAAATTTTAATGATATTGGACAATGGGTCATTGTTACATTTTGACCTTGTTATAACATAGCTACGATTTGAATTATTGTTATGATTAATACATTGTATATTATTGATATGCCTTAATGGTATTAAGATTTAGCTAATGAAGTTCTATAAAAAGGTTCTCTAGATTGACTAATTATAGTTGTGATAATTTTATTATTTATTAATGTTTGTTGAGTCTAGCAAATTATTAGTAAATAATAGTATAATGATATAAATGGTTATTGATGATACAGATTAATTAATGAAACATCAGTATTCATATAAGAATGACGAATGTGGTCATTACAGAAATATTATTAAGATTTTCAATATAGCTTGTAATTAAATAGTAACAAGTTATTATTATTGAATTAGTGATATGATCATTTGAGTATTGAATTATAGTTGACTTTTATCTTACATAATTCTAGTTAGTTATTAGTCAACTGATATTAATTGGAATGTTGCTATGGTTATGCAATTATTAATTAAATCAATTAATGAGAGCTAATTAGATTTAATTAATAATTAAGTTGTGTAATAGAGATTTAATTGATATAATTCTTTTAATGAGATTGTAAAAATACTGATATCAAAGTTGATAGGTCTTATTCCGATGACTTGAATAACGAGTTTAGATATTTTAATGGTGAAGACTTAGTAATATATAATTGAGAATTATTAGAATGATAAAAGGTCAAGGATTGTGAACCGATGTTAATTGATCATTCTAATAAAGTTATGATCTCTTATTCGAAGAATGATAATTGGTCTTCTTATAATATAACGAATAATGATCTTAGAAAAGTTGAAAGGTTAATCAATTAGAATATGGATCATGGTTAAATATAAAAGACAATTTAATTAAAGGTCAATGATGATCATTTTTAGTGAATATTTATCCTTAAGTTATACTTAGGATAATGCTATCAGGGAACAAATGGGTTGACTTGTAGGTCAAATGATGAAACTTATGACACTTGAATTATACTTGCAAATTAGAAACTGAAACCCCAACACTTGAAAATGGAAACTAGAAACACCTACACATTATTCAACTATGTGAATTTAGTAAACCAAAACATGTGTTTGCATCGTGTATTCTCTATGCTTCTTGTTTTGGGTTGTTGGGTTGACTAGTCTTGACCAGTCCTAGGTTGTTACTAGAGGCTCGGGAGTTATGAGATGTGTTGGCATGTTGATCTTATTTGGTCTCGATCTTTATAAGCCCAAAAATGATAATGTGATCGTATGCTCTATGAAATGTTCGTATTTACTATTTGTATTTGTTCATCAGTCTTCATGTGTGAAGCTAAGAGGTATGTGTATGAGACACTTGAGCTAATCATTTTTGAGTTATCGATCAGTTATCCTTGGATTATTTTTTAGTCGCCATGATGGGACTGAAATGTGAATTTTTTTCCTAATGATGTCATCTTGTGACATGTTTGACTCAACCATTTTGGAGTCTTCGATAAGTATGATTTTGAGATATTCTTGATTGCTTGTTGAGAACCAATGGATATGTTGATTTATTTTGAAATATATTTTGGTTATTGAGAACCAATTGATTATTATGATTATCAGTGATGCCTGCAGTTGCCAATAGAGAACTGTTGTGGTCATGATTTTCTATGGATGCTTTTTCAGATGCTCATGGAGATTTGATGATTCTTATCTTTGAGATTTGATGATTCTTATTATGGATATTTGATGATTATATTGTGGATATTTGATGATTCTTTTTATGGATTATCTTTTGGATTTTCTTTACAATCGCTTGTATAGGACTATGGTGATTTTATGATTCCATGAGCTTAGAGTAGGTAATCTACTTGTAGTGTCGAGAAGTGGCTTGAAATGGGGGCCGAGGCCCTAAGTTGCTATTAGGGTAACTCATTGTAACTTTGGTTAATAAGTGATAACATTTACACACTAAATGGAGATTAAATGAACCTAAAAAGATAATTGTTTTGATGTTCTTGCCCATGCCTTGAGCACTTGTACAGGCTGGGATGGGAGTAGTGAGAACGCATGGTTGCAACCGTGCATTCCGTAGTATGTGTCATCATTATGAGAGGATACTAGTGGCCGCATGAGATCAGTATGGACCCGTGGAGTTTAGCTAACTGCCAGGGTAACTTGTATGTGATAAATGTGATGACACTTTCCCGCTTGCAGAGTAGGTTTCCTACATGTCATTGTTGTGCCTCTAGAAATTAGATATTGATTTTGTGTGATGGAACCCTTGAGTAGTATACTTTTAGGATTCCTGGACTATTAGAGTTTTATGCTTTGTGAATTGATATCCTATTTGAGACTTGAGATTATCTCCTTAGCACGGTGGGAGTGGACCACTTAGGTTCCACGCGATTGAGTGGTTGTGTATTTTCCACTCTTATCATTTGAGGTCCGTCAAAGACACTGTGGCTGGAGTATTCTTGATTGGTATTTATCTTCATTCTATTTTTGGAGCATTATGATAGATGTTATACCTTATGATGGATGTATTTATTGGTATGTTTCTTATATTGATGATTTTCATATGTTAGCTGATGGTATCCTATGCTTTACTTTGCATATTAGTAGGATGTTTTAGGAGTGACATTCCTACTATGTTAATACTGATGATCTCTTTGGTGCTTTGGAATGTTATGCACGGAGGGATGGCTAGGGTCCATGATGGTCTAATGATGCTATTTACGGTTGGGAGGAACCGTGCACTTAGTTAATTATGTTTGTGATATATTGTTATATGTTGTGATGGATGTTTATATCTTTATGATGATGATGTATCATGTATTGTTTATGGTTTTATTTACTTTAATTGCATCGTGGATTAATATTGTATGATGATGTACTTTATTTACATGGATGTTTATTCTTTTAAGCTTTTCATACCTTGTAACATGTACAATAGATGATTGAGCTAAACTAAAATGTAAATTCTAAAAGGACTCTTGTATATTGTTTAAGTACATTGGATGTACCATTATTATTTTATGTGAATGCAGTACTAGATGGTATTGTTAATAGTTGTTATAGATGTAATTCAACATTAAGGAATCTTTAAAGAATTTAATGGAACCCTTGAGTAGTATACTTTTAGGATTCCTGGACTATTAGAGTTTTGTGCTTTGTGAATTGATATCCTGTTTGAGACTTGAGATTATCTCCTTAGCACGGTGGGAGTGGACCACTTAGGTTCCACGTCGTCAGGTGGTTGTGTATTTTCCACTCTTATCATTTGAGGTCCATCAAAGACACCGTGGCTGGAGTATTCTTGATTGGTATTTATCTTCATTCTGTTTTTGGAGCATTATGATAGATGTTATACCTTATGATGGATGTATTTATTGGTATGTTTCTTATATTGATAATTTTTATATGTTAGATGATGGTATCCTATGCTTTACTTTGCATATTAGTAGGATGTTTTAGGAGTGACATTCCTATTATGTTAATACCGATGATGTCTTCGGTGCTTTGGAATGTTATGCAGGGAGGGATGGCTAGGATCCATGATGGTCTAATGATGCTATTTACGGTTGGGAGGAATCGTGCACTTAGTTAATTATGTTTTTGATATATGGTTATATGTTGTGATGGATGTTTATATCTTTATGATGATGATGTATCATGTATTGTTTATGGTTTCATTTACTTTAATTGCATCATGGATTAATATTGGATGATGATTTACTTTATTTACATGGATGTTTATTCTTTTAAGCTTTTCATACCTTGTAACATGTACAATAGATGATTGAGCTAAACTAAAATGTAAATTCTAAAAGGACTCTTGTATATTGTTTAAGTACATTGGATGTACCATTATTATTTTATGTGAATGTAGTAGTAGACGGTATTGTTAATAGTTGTTATAGATGTAATTCAACTTTAAGGGATCTTTAAAGAATATAATCTTTCATGTGTGTTATGTTTACTTTTATTCAAATTGTTTCTATTGCTTTCGCAAATGTTATGAATGGTTTTACTTTCATGTTTTAAAAAAAAAAATTGTTAGGTAAACTTAGTGTAATTCTTTGGATCCCTTGGCAGGGCATTACATTTCAATTACTAACTAGCAACAACTAGTAATAATAACTCATCTACTCTAGCAAATCAGACATTGACAAGTATGAAATAGATATGCTTTAGAACATTATCCAATTCCAAACAATGTTTCACCCTCTGTCTATACATATTGCATATCACCTTACACATAAAATTGTTTTTGTGTTATCATATACATCACATTTAAAGGAATATAGTTAATTTTCTTTAGGAACTTGTTTAAGTAGTTAGCACATTAGTTCTGAGAAATTTAGCGAGATCTTATCATAAAATAGCAAAAGAAACAAACTAACGACAATGAAACAACAAACATTATTTCAATGTTATCTTGCACATTAGTTCTTGATTTTCTTTATTTTATAAATAAAAGTTGAAGGATGATGAAGAGTAGAAGAGATTAAAAGATTTCAATTAGGTTTAACAGATTAAGCCCATTCCGAACAATGAATTTCATTTTTATATTCAACACAATCACCATATCATATATAGCATAGCCTAGATATGTTAATTATAATATGAATTAGTATGATGCTTAGATTACCCCCATTAGATAGTTAACATATTCAAACAGTGACAAGAAGTCATGGCTAGTGCTATAACTTGTATAGCCATATTTTCTATAATCCATAATAACCCATTTCATATTAAAGAAGAAGTTGAAAGCACACATTACTTAAATATATAAAGGATAATTTTTAACTTTGTAATCTATTAGCAAGAGCTGGAGTGCTTGACAGTTAATGCAGTGTCTTAATAATTGATAGAGGACAACACAACTTCTTTATGGTTCATTCAAGAGAACATAGATTTACGTATCATAATATATGGATATTGAAAAATACTACAATATAGTAGGTGGCAAGTAATCAGGTTATCCAAATGAAATTGATATTGCCAATATATCAATGCATTGTACCAATTTTCTAATCCCCTAGTGCCAGGGGCCTGAAGTGTTTCACAATTACCTTAGTGTCTTTACAATTGATAGAGAACAACAAAGCTTATTTATGGTTCATTTAGAACAAGAATGATTTTCATTTTATTATATATATATATATATATATATATATATATATATATATATATATATATATATATATGGAAAAGTACTATGTTATAGGAGGTGGTAGCTAATGATATTTTGTAGATGAAATTGATGTTGGCAATATATCAGTGCATTGTACCAATCCCCTATTATTTGGTTGCCTCCTATAGTGTTTTGAATGTTATAGTTGTGGTTAGTTTTTGATAAAAAAAAAAAAAAAAAAATTGTTATTGAACAATGTATTATTTTTCTATCCATACTAAACTATAGGTTTTAACCTATTACCTCTTCTACTTGCTCATGATCTTTTAGGAGATTGGCATGAATGACAACATTGTTCTGAGTGAGGGTGTAGTTTCCTTTCAATGATATTTAGCAAAGGCAAAAGACTACCTTGGATTCGTTTTGTAGGTACTCTTCATATTTCATGTTTGTAAGGGTAGGTATCAATTGTTAAATTAGTGGTTGATTTAGTGAACAATATATTGTTTGTTTGCTTATAGTGTTGAGCATCATTTTCAGTTGGATCTTATGTTCATAAGAAACATCTTCATCACATTTCATGTAGTGGCCAAATCCATTTTCAAGAATACCAAAACCATCAAACTCGTAGTTTTATTGTGTGCAGAACACAGTGAAAGGATTTGAGACAGGATTGATGACCCTCAGAATGGCACACACTTTTTCAAAATTTGTCAATGTCATGAGCTATTTTTTTAAAACCCAAATTCTAGTGTTGGTGCATTTGCATGAACCTCCCCTATGCATGAACAATTATATGGTAGCTATAGTGCCCTCTTCTTATCTGATATGTCTTATGTAATAATTCCTTCAACATTTGAATAGTTGTGGTATCATTTAATTTACAAATATATCTAGAGGATCCTGTGTAGAATGTTTTTTTAGAATGTTTTTTTTTTGTCATGTTCTGTGACAATGTTCTAAAAGAGAAGTGCAAGAGTCTCATTTCACTTCAAATATCCATCCACTGCAATGTAGTGGTGAGAAAGGGATGGATGTATTTCAAGTTGCATGACTGTCTCAATGTTAGCTAGTGGAAAGTTTTAAAATAGATATTTTCAACTATTATGTATAAAATTTATTGCTTATTTAAAAATATTTAAATAATATGAAGTGAAATAATGGCCTATGCCCTGTCCTCTTAGGTATGCCCATCTTTGAGCTCAAATGTTGCTAGCGTTCCTATTTTCTTTGTTCCAACAACTAGTACTCCAATAGTGCCAATTGGGTAGTCATTAGGATTGTTTAGGAGTTGGCTTATTGTAGAACTAGGTATGAATTTGTATTCATTGCAAATACGATGAATTGTTTCAACTATGGTTGTATCTTTGACAACAATAATACAATCACAATCTCCATGATCATAGTCAGATTTGGCTGCAAGATCAAATTTGGTAATCCATATGCCCGTCCCTACAATAAATTTTTCTTCATATTGTTGTACCAAAGCATCTGTGACATTGATTGTAATTGTCATCTCTTCTTTTATATCTATCACATTAGCATGGAACACTTCATGTGACTTGTTCACCTTTTCAAGTGTAACTTTGTAGAGAACTATGATGTTGCCTTCAAATATATTGCCACTTTTTCTTTCATTGAGCTCCTCAATTGAAACAAAAAAAATTGTTTTCACCTTGGACTTGTATGTACATAAACAATTTTAAGTGTAGTTACAATTGATCAGTCAAATTATCTATCAAAGTAGAAGTATTAAGAATATTATCTTTTGACAATTTGGTCTTGTTTCAACTGAGTGGTTTTTCCTACTTTTTTGGGTGCTTCGACTTTTCCTTGAGCATTTGTTGTGTTGAGTTATTGCATATTGTTTGCTTCCATTGGTGCCTGCAAAATAATGAACAATTATTGTAGATCTATAGTTTATCATTGTCTAAGATGATAGAGGAGTTTTGTTCTTTGTGAATTAGTAATTTCCACTAGAAATATTGTCCCCAAGAAGCACTACTAGTTTTCATTCTTTAGAAAGTAATGTTCTTTTTTACATAATTCATCATGCATTATTGTTTGAAGTGGGAAGCTATCATTTGTTGGATGGATTTTAAGTATTGTTGAGAAGTGATCAGTCCAGTATGCTTCCGATTTGTAAATATAGAATATGTTTGTAGTAAAGTTGAACCAAATGTGGTCAATAAGTGAATAGTCAATGTTGTCTGCATGGTTAGATAGGAATTTGAGGTTGTGGTTTTGCATGTAATTGTTGAGGCTTCTTGCTTGTTTGGTCATTGTTTGCATATTTATATTGAAATCTCCTACTATATACAATGTGTTCTTGGGGTCAATGTTATTGAGTACATAATTTAGAGCAAATTGTATCTCATTTATATCACAATTTGGCCTTGCATATAATTTTGTAATATTGATTGCTTGCTCAAAGTTTACTATTGTCACTATCATTGTTTCTATATTTTGTGTAATGTGTTCATGGATTTTGGCTGCCCCGAGTTTGTTTCTTGTTAGAGTTTGTAAACCATAAATTCCATGGGTATAGAAGTAGTTGTATTTTTCTGTGAAAGGGTCAGGCTCTTTCATTTTTGCATTCACTTCCTGTAAGCATAAAATATCAGAAGACATGATATCAAAGTCAATTGAAAGGTCAAATAAATGAGCATGGTATCTACGAGTATTTAATGATGTAATTGTTTAGTACATTAATGATTTCATGCATTTTTAATTTTGTTGAAGTTTCCATTGGGCAATTGTATTTAGTCATTCCATTTCTATAGTTATTTTGTGCTTGATTTTGAATTTTTTTTGTGTCAAATGCTTCACCAAGTATAATTGTTCAATTGTTCTCATTCTTGACAATGTTGTATATGTCAAGCCATGGTGTTTAACTTCTATTAGATTAAAAGCAAGCTTTTTGATTGTTAGGCCTTGAGATCAGTGGATGGTACGTGCACAAGCAACTTGTATTGGGAATTGTTTTTGTATTTTTGTTTTTTCATTTTTTGAAATTTAAAGAATTGGTCTTGTAATATGCAATATTGGTACCCAATCTTCTTAAATTTTATTATTATAATATGCAATATACTTTGCCCTTTGTTTGTGACCAATGTTTGCATTATTGAATTTGATCCATACAAATGTCGTTCTCATCAATTTTACTATATAATTTAAAAATTCCATTAGAGCCATTGACAATACCATCTTGCGCATTGTAATTGCCAGAGTATATTTCTATGAGGACTCCTTTATTCATGTGTATTTCAGTTGAAAGTGTTGTCGTGTGGGAATATAGTTGTACCACATTGTATTGTTCTTCAAATTCATCGATAGCTCTTAATGTGATGATTTTACCAGGCATGGTTGCTAACACTTTGTTATTATGTCTATCTACATTTAACCTCTTAAAGAACATGAATGGAAGGGTTGGATCATTTGGTATGGCTTGTACATAATGATCATTAAGGTATTAGATGTCTTTAGTTGTATGTTTACCTATACAGATTTTATTTAGAATAAGAATGAATGTGGCATCTTTTTGTCGCATTGTGCTTGTCAAAGGGTAAAACTTTATATAGTCTTTCCAAAAATTGTAGGGCATCAATTCTTGAGAATCTAGTTTTCTTTCGAAAACAATGGAATATAGAACCGATAAAGCCTAGTATAGATCACCATAGAAGATTGTGTCTAGCCCTCCAAAGTAAGTAATAGGTTTTAACATGATGTCACATAGAAGTAAGTCAAAAGTTGATCCTACCAAGGATATCTCATCTATGAGTAGAACTCATGATTGGCAGTAATGCTTACACATTTTGTCTAGTATATCACTATTTAAAGGGATGAATTCAGACGTGTTAAATGGTATGTGTAATGCTAAATGTATTGTGATACCTCCAATGTTATAGGATGCTTTTCCTATATATGATGCAATCAATCCTTTTGGTTTGTCATGCTCATTATTGATGTCATTACTATAGAGATGGATGAGTGCATGGTAAATTGCCTTTGCAGTAAATGTTTTTCCTGTGCTAGCAGCTCCTGTTAGGAAGAGATGTATTGGTGTTGTTATATATTTTTTGTTTTCTCATTATGATGTCTTTAACTATTGTTTGTTGTTCATAATTAAGCATTTGATGTATTTTGAATTATTCAAATTTATCCATGATTTGAGGTTGTTCGCCTATCTCAAATCCAACATGTGGCAATTTAAGTATGCTTTTACATGATTGTATTGAAATGTCTTTAGATATATCGTATTCTTCACATTTTTTGTTTTATTTTCTTTTAAATTTGATTTCTCAATGATGCAATCTTTTGAATGTAGTTCATTATCCTCTATTTCAATATCTACCCATGAAGCATTGATTTTGTAGCAGACAATTTTTTTGAACTTCCTCATGTTATGCATATGTTAATTGCCATGTGTTGAATTTACGTAATATTGTTTGAACTTTTTTCTATAATGGAATGTATAGGAGGATTTTTTCTCAGTAATAGTTCTCTGGATCAATATGCATGTTGTAATTCATAAAATGAATAATTGTAGTTTTTTTCATTTTAGAATGATGATTATCTTTTCTATATTGTGAAACGTATTCAAAAAATCATAAGGTTCTATGTGAATGTAGCCTTGAATTGAACACTACCCATTGTGGTTACACTCAAGACTAAATGCGGACAGAAAGTTCATCCTATAGAATATGAGAATACGTGCCTATTTTACCAAAAATGTGGTCAATTTGGACACCTTATTATGGATTGCAAGGCCCAAATGCAGAAGGACAAATAGAAGGAGGGCTCTCCAAGGATTGTTATGGAAACATCGAGTGGATCCTCAGAAGCCTCAAAATAGGTAGAGGAGATTCATTATGTGGAGACTCCCCCAGTGCTTTCCACTCCAGACAAAAATATGGTCACTTGGGATGGGGATACTTTGGAGGATAAGAAGAAAATGGATGAATACCCCTTTAGAAGGGAGTTAGAGGAACTATTGAATTCATCCATGGGGGGGGCTAAGGGTGGTGCGTTGCTGGAGGAAGGTGAGATAGAGGTGTCCCAACCTTTTCCTAGCTCCCCAACAATTCAAGGGGGTGACGACCAGCAGGAAATTATGGCCACAAGATGTGATACTTAGGAGAGAGTGTGTACCCCATTAAAGATGGTTAAAGCATCCTCGGTAGAGATCACAACAAAAGTAATTGCAAGCATTGATAAGGTGAAAAAAGAGTTGAGCCCTACTTCACCACATGATGAGGATAATGGGAAATGGGAGGTTTAGAAAAAGAAGAGGAGGGGGGTGGGGACTAGATGTAGGTGCCTATGGGATAGCAGGAAAAAAATCTAGCAGAGAAACCAGGACAAAACAAGCAGCAAGGGATGTGGCTAGTGGTAAGCAACTTATAGTAGAGACAGTTACTAGAGGTAACAAATGAAATTCCTTTCTTGGAATTTGAGGGGGTTAAATAACCCCTAGAAGCAATATGCTCTGAAGCAATACATATTTTAAGAAAAAGTAGACTATTTTTTAATACAATAAACTAAAATGTCTTGTGCTAGTTTTGATAAAATAGTTAGTCATATTTGGCTGGGTGTTGAGTATTTACATATGGATGTTGATGGTGCCTCGAGGGGTATTGCTACTATGTGGAATCCAAACTCTATGAATGGAACTAAGGTTTGGAAGGATAAAAACTTTATAATTATTGATTTCCATTCTAGCATTCATTGTTGGGGACTGATCAATATTTATGCTTCTAATAAAAAACTAGGGAGGAAGGAAATGTATAATAAACTGGCTAGGATTACTAAAACAATGAAGAATAAGCCACTAATCTGTATCGAAGATTTTAATACCCCCCTGTACCATTCAAAAAAATTGGGCGGTAATAAGGACTGCCCAGAAAGTTTGCAAGACCTTAATGAATTTATGAGTAGAATGTACTTTATTGATGTGGAACTGAGAGGGAACCCATATACTTGGACTAACAATAGAAAGGGGAAGGACCTTATCCATGTTATACTAGATAGGTTATTAGTGACAAGGAACTGGAATAGACTTAGGAACTCCCTGAACCTCACTAGAACTACTTCAAATCATTCCCCTATAATCTTCCTGTGGGAGCATGGTTTAAAAGTGGTTTGAAACCTTTCAAATATCAAATAATGTGGTAGTCTCACCCAAAAATCAAAGAGAGGGTTCAATATTGGTGGAATATAAGGATAGATGGTACTGCTATGCACAGACTGACCCAAAAATTGGATAACATAAGGAGGAATGTAAGGGTTGAGCTAAGGGTTCATTTGGTGACTTGTTCAAAATCAAAGGCGAAGTGGAGGAAAAGCTTAAATAACTTAAGGCTTAAGGAAGGGGATAAGAACACTGGTTTCTTTCACAAGTCTACCTCTAACCATAAAAGAAGAAACACAATCAATAGGTTGGATGCTAAAGGGGGAAGGGTCTTTAAAGGTCAGGAATAGATGGGAAGACATGCGGTGGAATACTTTAGCAAGGCTTATGTCAGGGATAATAAAGTTGGGAATCTAGTGATTAGAAGATGCTTGATTAATATGATTCTACAGATACTAGGTATGGAGGAAAAAAATCACATTCTTGGCAATATCACGACGGAGGAGGTGAAATGTGCAGTGTTCTCTATGAAAGCTTATAAGGCTTCGGGTCCAGATGGATTCCCTCCTACATTCTTCTAAAATGTCTGAGAGGTTAAATTTGAATTGGTTTGGGCTACTAGGGATTTTTTTAGAACTGGGAAGATGCTAAAAAGGATCAATAAGACCTTTATTGCATTAGTTCCTAAAATCCCCACACCAATGAGCCTGCTAGATTTTAGACCTATAAGTTTATGTAATACTATTTATAAGATATTTTCTAAAGTCTTGGTGAATAGAATAAAGCCTCATTTGGAAAGAATAATTGGCAGTCCATAGAAAGGTTTTGTTCCGAGAAGACAGATTCTAGATGCGGCCATAACCACACATGAGGTTATTCACTCTATGGAGAAAATCGAAAAATTGGGGATGACATTCAAATTGGATATCTCCAAGGGTTATGATAAGGTTAAGTGGGGATTTCATTTATGAGGTGCTAGAAAGAGTGGGGTTTGATAACAAGGTTATAAATTAGATCAAGATGATAGTTAGCTCAATTCAATATTTTGTTCTCATAAATGGTTCTCCCCAGGGCAACTTTGGTGTAGAGAAAGGCCTAAGATAGGGTGATCCACTTTCTCCCTACCTCTTTATTATGGTTGTTGAAGTCTTAGGGAGGTCTTTCTATAAACTGGTGAATACTAGTTGTGTTAAAAGGGTTAAGCCTACTACTACTACTAATACTGAAGTCCTACAGCAATTTTTTGATGACACATTCCTATTTGGAGAATCTTCAATTATAGAGGCTGAAGCTTGGAAGACTATACTACACAATTATGAAGAAAACTTAGGACAGAAAATTTATTATCATAAGAGTAAGATTTATTTCTTTAATATTGATGCCTCATTACAAAGGAGGATAAGGAATATCTTGGAATGTTAATCTACTAGCCTCCCGAATACTTATCTTGGATTACCACTAACCACAAAAGAAGTGACTAATGACTTCTAGAATACGATAGTGGAGAGAATTGAGGGAAAACATGTAGGATGGAAAGGGAAGATACTAAGCAATGTTGGAAAACTACAATTTCTCTTAGCTACTCTCTAGGGTATTCCCATTTACTTCTTGTCCCTTTTCAAAATTAACCAAAAAATGGTGGAGAGGATTGATAGAATATAAAGGAAATTCCTTTAGTAAGAGGTGTGTAAACCAAAGAATAAGGGGGGGTTGGGAGTAAGGAGACTTTGAGACCTTAACAATGCTCTCCTTATGAAGATTGGCTGGAGGTTGGGAGAAGACAATACTGATTGGGGTAATATTATGAAAGCTATATATCTATCAAATTCTCCTTTCAACTGGAATCTATTTAATAATGATCCCCCAGGAGGGTCTAAAATTTGGATGAATATTTTCAAGAGTAAAGGATTATTAAGGGAAGGAACAAGGTGGATTGTGGGAAATGGTTATAGTATTAGGTTTTGGGAAGACAAGTGGATGGGAGGGAAACCACTAGTTTTCAATAAATTTAGAAGATTAATGGAGTTTCTTAAAGAAGATGTGGGAAGAAAAGTTGGAGACTATATTGATCAGGGGAGGAAGTGGAAAAATATTTATAAGGAAACTTACTCCCAAGAAGATATTCAGCTCCTTAAGGAGTTGGAAGAGTTGATAGGAGAACAAAGACTCCATGTACTATTCCAAGAGGACACTATGGCTTGGAACTTAACTCCAAGTGGTAGCTTCACAATAAAATCGGCTTACACACAACTATTTAGCAAGGATCCATGTCCGCCATTATGGAGTAAGGTTTGGATTAGTAACCTTATTCCTAAAATTAATTTGTTTTGGTGGACAGTTCAGCATGGCAAAATTTTAACCTTGGACAACTTGAAAAGAAGGGGCTTCTATATAACAAACCATTGTTATCTCTGTAAGGAAAAGGAGGAGAGTATTTCCCACCTATTCTTGGAATTCCCATATTCCTTAGGGATATCGACTAGGGTTTGGGAGAGATTTGGTTTTGACTAGGTTATGAAAGACAATCTAGGTCAATTTGTGGAGAATTGGAATTGTCCCTTTTATCATCCTAGATTGATTTTTCTATGGAAAATTGTTCCACCATATATTTGCTGGCGCATATGGAAAGAAAGAAATAATAGAATATTTAGGGAGGAGAATAAACTGATGGAGGTGGTCTTCAGAATAATGGAGAAATTGTTGAAGGAAAATTTAAGAGTGGCTACATGTAAAATGCCAAAGGAAGAACTAGATAGACAAGAAGGACTAATTGCTGAAAAATGGGGTTGTCATGAGGATTTTTTCCTCTTTGATAAATCAAAAATGATGAAGAGATAGAAAATGAGATGGAGACCACTCACCCTTACACATTATAAATTGAATTTTGATGGTACTACAAGAGGAGGTATAGGAGTAGTGGGAGGAGTGTTGCAAGATAGGAATGGTGATGTGTTGTTGGTATATGCTGGGAAGGTAGGAAATGGAAGCAATAACCTAGCTGAGGCAATGGCGTTGTTTTGTGGCCTTCACCTGATTAGGGAAATGCAAATTAAGGAAATAACAATTGAGGGGGACTCCAAATTAATCATTGATCTGGTTAAGGGAGTGTTCCAACTAGGATGGAATATTTGAAATATCATTATAGATATTAAGCAAATTTTGGAATGTATGGAAAGTATCCAACTGCAGTACATTTATAGGAAAGGAAATAAGATGGTTGACACGGCAGCAACCATGGGGTTTAAATCAACAACAATCACATGCTAGAGGAATATGATAAGATATTAACGAAGACATTAAGTCATTGATAACCAAGGAAAGAGGTGGGAATACTATTTAATTATGACTATAAAATTTAAAGTTAGGGCTAAATTTGGCAATTTTGTGATGATGTTCATTAATTTAACAAAGGCTGTTTGGAAATGAAGAGAAGACATGGCCATACAAATAGAAAAATGAGTGAATGCAAATTAAGAGGGATGTCATTTCACCATTATGGTAACCCATCATAGAATTCAAATAACTTCCCAATTCAAAGTACGAATGATATCATTTTATCAGACTGTCAAAGATTTTTTGGGTGTGAAAATTATGATACTATACAATCTTGAATCCAATAATGAATTTGCATGGGATTTTGAAACTTATCAAGCATGAGATTGTAAAATTATTTTTCTTATTGTTAAAGGGTTCAAGTTGGACAGTAGGTGTAAAGATATCGCAGAAAAGGAAGTTTAGATGTGCATCACTGAAGAAGGGGAACCAAAAATTGGCAGAATAGATATAGGTGGGGACTTGAATAGGCTAGAGCTCATGAAAATAGAGAACGTCAAAGATAGGATGGCCACCTAGTTTTTGCTAAAGGAAGGGGGTTTTTTTCCCTACATGCAGTTGATGGCTAGGTTTGATGAGAATTGCACCCTCTACTTTGTTAATGGGTGGAATGACCACAAGGTCACCATTAATGGAATCACATTCCAAATGAATGAGGATGTGATTGCCATGGTGACTGGCTAGGTCCCTAAACTGCTAATTAGGCTAGTATGAATAGTTTCTTTGTGGAAGATGAGTCGGTTTGATATAGAGGAGGGTTTAAAAGGGACAAGTTGCTAGCCCCATGGGACAATGTATGCTTGGTTCTGATGAGATATCTAATGCTGGAGGGTAGGGTCAGTGTTTTCTATTACTACCATTTCCCTTTGTTAAATCATTTTAGGAATAGGGATTTCATTTTTACCTTATTTTATCTTCTGCATTCTCTTAAGGATATGGTAGCTGATGTTAGGGAAAAGAGGAATAAAGGGAAAAAATTTACCATAATTCATCAAGGGCTAATTTTTCACCTCTACCAGTTCCACCTTGCCTTGTGTCCTCCTAGGGTGGTGGTGGTTGACAACCAGTGCCACTGCCAGAATTCCCCCTCAAGCACTAGTATTGGCACTGAAATTTGTACCCCCCATCCCTCCCCTAGTAGGTAAAACAAGAAAAAGAAAAAACCTAATAAAGTTGTGGAACAAAAGGGTAATAAAAAGATAAAAGTTGAAAAACTTGTTGAGGTGGATGAGGAGGATTTGGAGGAGGAGGCTGTGGGTAAGGCTAGGAGGAGATTTGGAAGACTTTCCCAATCCCAGGCAAGGTACAAACAAAAATCAAATAGATTCAGAGTTGAGGAGGTTGAGGAGGAAAGCTCAAAAAATAATAAAGAAGATAGGGAGGAGGAAGATAACTCTAATTCCAAAAGAGAAGAAGGAAAGGAGGATGTGGAAAAAAGTATTAACTCAGAAGATAATTCTTTTGATAATTCTCAGACTCAGGTGTCATCTGGTAATGTTACTACCACAGAGATCACCTATGTGTCTGCTAGCTTCACCCCCCAGCCCATAACATTCTATGAAGAGAGCAGAAAAATGGACACCTCCCCCATAACTATCTCATCCCCAACCAAGGAAAAATCTAAGGTTTATACTAATATAAGGGTTTTGTAGGATGATATCCAGGTTTAGAATGCTAAGGAGAAAGAAAAAAAGGTGGAAATGGATACCAAGGATGAGACCGAGGAGGGGGTGGAGCTGCATGACAAATTGGATAAGAGGGTTCTTTACCTTCTCTAAATTTTCCCTCAGACTCACCCACACCACGACCACCACCCTCAAACTATTGGCACTGGAAAAGGAGGATATTGGAATGGATATGGAGGACCACAAGCATCTCTTCAAATTTTTTGCTAATGACTTGTCCTGAATTTTGCTAGCTATGAAGGGGAAGTAGAAAAAAGAAAATTGAGATTTTTAGTTTGAAGGGATACTCGGATCCAATACTTTTATAATTTTCTATTGTTTTTGGTTTTTCTGGTATCCAACTATAACTAAGACTTGGGTTGGCTTTTTATGCCAATAGTTATTTTGATGAACTTCCATAGTTTGTTTGATCTTTAAGACTTTTATTTTAGATTAGTTGTTCTTAGTTTCATGCTAGTTAATTACATGCATAAGGAACTATGGTTTTGTGATGCTTTAGTTAGTCTTATGTTTGCTATTGGTCACTACTAGTAATGTGTTGGTTACCAACTTTTTGTTTGTAAGGGTCAACCCCCTTTTTTTGGTCGCTTTTTATTTCAAAAAAATTATGACTAACTATGGTTTATTATGCACAAATATTTAGAAAAATAGTTAAAAAGAAGTTTAGTCATGGTGGACGAAGAGCTCAAACAGTTCAACTTAATGATATTAGGACACTTTGAACATTGTTCATTTCAAATGAATATTAGGAATGGGAATTATAAGATATTGTAACTAGTAAAGAAAGAGTTTCTATGACTACTATCAATAATTTGAAGAACTTTAACATTCTGTTCATCTTGAAAATTAAATTACTTCACCCATTGTTTATAATATCATTCAAACAAAATAGGAGGCTCAAATTGTATACCTCCTTCTACATTATTCTATTTGACATTGCATAGTCTACATATATTTCTCAATTATGTAGAGAGACACATAGAATATTATTATGTTTGATGCCAATAGAAGAAGGAAAAGAGGTGTTTCTTTGACTGTTAAAAAGAGCGCCAACAAAATTGACATCTCTACGAGCATGAATATTTCTGGTAAAGACATGGTTATCTCACAAACCACCATAAAGACCCTCAGTCGGGGAATTCTTCGTATATGCAACTTTCACCTTTCTATAATATGGTTATGTCTTTATAGTAGGCCCACCCTACGACTAGAATATATAAACCATATGTTCAGAATGCCAGTTGCTTTATGTATATTTGACCATAGTAGTATAATTAAGTAACCATAATCTTAAAATATTGTAGTATGTAGAGGTTTAAAAGGCATACAAATTGAGATTGGAGTAGTAGTTGTTAGGTCCATAGAAAGGAAGCTTGAATGAACTTTGTCGACATTGAAAGTTGCCTCTAGTATACCAATGTAAAACCACTATTGTACTAACTATTTGACATTATTTACAATGAAAAATATTCATTACTTGTCTCATAATTAGATGTAACCATTACAAAGCATGTGCATGTTACATTTGTTTGCCAAAGGTGGGAAATCTAGTTATTCTAAATAAAAAGTGTACAATAAGAGATATGCATTTCTATGTCAGTTTTAGTGAACCGATGATTCTTTATTGTAGTACCACTAGGCTTGTACAATATAACCATTGTACACATATTGATTACTTTACAAATCCACCACCCACTGCATAGAGTTGGAAAAGAGATGGTGGGGTGTATTGACAAATGCTATGTTTTCTCCACTACAAAGTTAATGGGATTTAGAACCAATAATTTAGAGAGAGGTTGAAGAGGATAATACCATGGGTGCCCTGGGTTGTGTTTTGTATCACAAGATAGTTTGAATTCCCAGAGTTGCAGAGTGACTAGAAAGATGGAGTCAAATGGAGGGCTTTTCTATGCCTTTGATACATATTTTGTCCTCATCAAGGAGGGAAAAGGAAGAATTGCTAGAATTTTCTCTATTTAAAGACAATCCAAATATGATGTAGTAGAATTGCTAATTTCTGATGGAAAACCAAAAAGCAGAAAGCAAAGTTGTTATCACACACCAGAAACCCTATTTAACAAAAGGGCCCGAGGAAACCATGGTGTGAGTCGACAAAATCCTTTGTCAGCATGAAAGGGGTTTCGTCTCACATGCATAGTTCAAATTCAACTTGCAATTTATCCCCAACTAGGGTATGTAATAATAGCTCAATTTTTTGGCAATGTGTGATTGGAAACATGTTAAATGCTCCTCCATTCAATGCTTGTAAGAAATGTAACAAATGGAAGAGTCCATTATGACTATAGACAAGGATTCATATAATATTTTGATAGAAAAAAATAAGAATAGGTTTCCTATGAGGGAAATATTGAAAGTTGCCTAAAAATGATTTAAACAATTAGTTGGGGATAGTTGTTTGCATTTAATATCATATGAAAATAATTTTATGGTTTACAAAACATAACCATCATTCTCAGTCCACTATATTATTCTTTCTCATTTAATCCATTTCAAATATATTATTTAACTACTAAAGTAAATACACAAATGCGAGTTTAAAAGTGGCCATTTCAGATGGAAACATACCTGATCGGTCTAATTTGTACATGCACTTGAAGATATTGAATGGTTCTGACAAGCCTAGCTCATGTGGTAAAAGAAAAATATAATTAATCATAGTGGATTCAACTACATAAAAATTTCAATATGTAAAAGAAATGCCCATATTACAGGTGTAGTACATTAAATTTATGATGCAATGGACATGTTAATTAAGTTGTCTAATTGTAATGTTCTAAATGTAAAAGTAGTTTCCTTAAATATTTCTGATCAATTTAATGTTTCTTATATGAAGAAAAAAAAAAAATCAATTCTTTTGTTGCTTATTTGGACATTCACCGGTTACCATGATTGTGGAAAATATTAGATGGAAAAAATTTACTATATATTTTTAAATTAGAACAAGAAAGGTGTAATTCATTATTTCAACATGCTCAAATGTATATAGATATAATTGTTATTCAATTTCATATCCTATGTAATACATACATATAAGCATGATGATAACATGTGTGACAACCATTGTTTGCAAACTTTGTTAAATTCTATGGAACTAAGTAGTACTCGTGATTGTCAATGAGCAAGTGCTTTGTCCAAAAGATCTAATTAGACTAGGAGACATATGCACTTGCAAGAATATAATTGCATTGTAGACTTTGATATTCTCACAGCATCATATTCTGAGAACTTGCTCTAGTGAGCATGCAATGCATGATCTCCAATGGCTTTAAATTTAGACTTGATTGCAATTTTTACAGAATTATACACACAAGTTGTCACAGGACATAAACTTAAAGATTCAAGCAAGAACAAGCCACCTATAATGGCATAACTGATCTCTATAACATATGCTTCAATGTATGGATCATAGTCTTCAAAATGCTTGAAGTAAGGCTTGACATATGCATTTTCCAACTGCTTCACAATTGTCATATCTTCCAAAAGGTCCATGCAATTGGTGAGGAATTTCGAAACAATGTCTGTATAATGTATTGAACCTAACCTATTCTACAAGAATTCTTCACTAAGAACATTGTGGAAAGATTTCTCAACATTTGAACACTCAATTACAGACACATTTTCCAAATGTGTAGTTTCAATTGCAACAGTAATTGAAAAATCCCATTGGGTACTTGGGCTTGGAATAAAAAAATTGTCACACATTCTGACAAGGTCAAATCGACCACAATTTGTTAAAAAATTAGTTAAGAGCAATTTTATTCATGAAATCTACTAATGTAAGACAAATGAATGTAGAAATAGATGGGTACACATTTAGTTATAACTAAATTTTACTATTTCAACTAGGAATTGTTATTTAATGAAAGAAATTATTCATATCTACCATTCGTCCAATGGTAATAACTATATATGAATGTCAACCACCCTTGCCATCTAATATAAGTGTAATTTTAAATTTCTATCTATTGTTAACAGTCTTTTATATTCAATATAAACCTTTTTCTTAACAACAATACAATAGACCTACATTGTACCTCTTATGTTATGTGAGTTAGTTTCATAAATTGAAGAATTGATATTTAGATTCAATTTCATAGTTTTACTATTATTTTCTCATTATTATGACTATAAATTAAGTTGTCTCAAAGTCTTAAGATAAAATTAAAAACTATAGATTTCATAATAATATTAATTTTAGGTAAAAAATTCTTCATTTTTTGATACTATTTATTTTAAAGTAAGAAAGATCATGTTACCTTAACAATACCCTTATATAACATATTTAGAAGAGAAGTAGAATTTCCATGAGTTTAACTCAACAAATAATAAATTTAATAGGGAAAGTTATAATAAACAAAGGGTTGCGTATACAAAAGATGTAAAAGAAAATCTTCAAAACATTCTTACTTTTCTTACTCACTCGTCTCCTACCATATAAATAATTTAATGTTTTATTTATTTATTTACTAATTAAATTACACACACACACACACAGATATATATATATATATATATATATATATATATATATATATATATATATATATATATATATATATATATATATATATATATATATATATATATATATATATATATATATATGAATGTGAAATAATTGTATTTTCTAGTTCACATTACTAGTTAATTTTATCATTTAATATATCTAAGACTTTTTAAATTATTGACTACATTATATAAATTTATAGTTAAATGGTTTAGTAATATAATCTACAATTCTGTAGAATCAAAATACATTTGACCTATACAAGTACTTAATATACAATCTCATCCATCCACTCCAGCATGGCACATTGAATTTGAAAAGGTGCAATGAGTCCCAGAATTTGAGTGTTAAATTATGTACAGTTCTGCTCCATTTTTACTTGACACATGAGTTGCTTTTGTTTATCCCACCCCAAATATGTGGTGTTTTTATTTCCACAATTAGCAACAAAGTCCACATCAATATTGTTGCTCCTCATTTGTATGCTCTCTTTATCCAAGCTGAATTATATTCCAAGAGAACAAACAAACAAGCTTAGTGTTCATGACTGACTTGAATGCTTTTGAGATTATTTAGATGCTTTGTTTGAGTTTCTCTTATCAAAGCCAATATTTCAATACATATTTTTATTTTTTTTGTCTTGCAGTTATTCAATTTGTTTTGGGGGATTGATCTTGCATACTAATTTAAAAATTTAAATGAATTAAATTTGATGAAAGAAGTAGAGAGAGGAGTATGGTATTAGAAAAGATCTATGATAGATCTATTTTGTAGGGTTCATCATTACTGTCCAAATTCTCCAATCACCTAAATTACCTTTAGACTGACTAATTTCTAATATATATATATATATATAATGAAACAAAAAAATGAAAACTTTTTCCAAAAGTCATCAGTAAAACATTATAATCTTCCCAAGTTTCACTTTTAGATTATGCATTCCCACAATCCTAGGAGGTTCCCTATAATCTTGATCTAGTATGAACTACTTTTGTAATATGATTCAATCTGCAACATTGCATATATGCCATATAGTTTTATGCACTACAAAAACACTTCTATACAAATGAGAGACCCAAGGATTTCCATAGTGAATGGCCCAATAGTTAAGATATAAAATTTTGGTCCTTCTGATTGAAAGAAAATCAAAGAAACATATCTTCTTCAAGCTCAAGGATAGCTGAATTCCATTAACCAATCCCCGACTAATTTTAAAGAGTAAATATTCCTCTATTTTGGCAACAATAGCTAAGAAAAAAACAATCTAATACACTCAATACAAGATGCTAATTTTGCTCCAATTAGAGGAAAAAGAAATTAACCCTAATTTACATTCAAACTAAGTGCCCAAACCACTGGTATATGGAAATATGTGCAAATACGTTCCAAGATATTTAAAGCCTAGGTAAATTTCAAAGAATGTATAAGCCTCAATCAACGACATTAGGATCTAGCACATAAATTACCTAGACAATAAAAGGATGTTATTTTTACTCCACTTGTGAGGGAAGCCATTAACCCTAATTTATATTCAAACTAATCGATGTACAAAAATTTATAATCTCATTGCATTCCCAAATCAATCAAAGCTACTATGGAACTGGGAACACCATGATGAAACAAACACTAACACAACACAACCATTCTTCCCTATATAGAGTTTCTATGAAAGCAGATGATCTTATAGGAATACAAAGTAGATTGTGGTAGTTATTCCAAAGTTCTAATAGGTAGAAACATGAGCAGTAGAGTACCCAAATACTTTTTAGCTAAATTTTAGAATACATTTTGAAACCTAGAAAGAATCATGACATCATTTTTTCATAATTGATTGCATGTTACCCTTGAATTTGATCATAAAATATAGATCATTCATCTAAGACCATAGATACTGAATTTTCTAAGCTAGGGTTTGACACAGGCAAAAGGATGAATAACTAGGGCTAAAGGCTCACCCAGCTATCCAAACCACCCTGCAAGAGTTAACATAATGGAAGCAAACACAAAGAACAACAACCAAAGGAGGAAGAAGAGTGAAATACTTTTATTGATTCATCAAAATATCTTCATACATGCCCAGCTGTAATGTCTTCTAGGTTATGGCCAATTACAAATACATTCACATTCAGTGATCCAACTACAAATTTGCACTTTCAGCTCTACTCTCTAATATTCTTCCCAAAAACTTCCCTAACTCTAAGCCTAAAAACTCTATATATACTTTCCAAAATGGCTTACAGATTATTCTAGAACATTACATAAGAGGAAGGCCGACCCAACAATGGTTTGGACATATCCCAAGAAAATATCTTAACATGAATGTCGTGAACAAAATAAATCCCTCAATTCAGCTCATAGAAAGAACCAAAAATATAGACAACTTTACACACACTGGATAACTCGATGCACACTAGATAACTGGTACTCAGTAAGAAATTGAAACTGGAACTCGATAAGAACTAGAAACTAGAACTCGGTAAGAACTAGAAATTGGAACTCGATAAGAACTAGAAACTAGAACTTGGTAAGAACTAGAAACTGGAACTCGATAAGAATTGGAAATTGGAACTCAGTAATAATTGGAAATTGGAACTTGAAAAGAATTGGAAAATGGAACTCAGTAATAACTGGCAGAAACAATAAAAGTACAAGATTGCAAGGAAACCTGGGATGCTCCTGCATCAAACAACCAAGGTTGGAGAAAATGATTCTCCTAAATCATGCAAGTGTTACAACCTAAGCTGAATCCAACTCAGATTGAGAAATCCATGTAGCATCTTCAATAGGTCTATTCTTCCACTTCACCAAATACTCATAGTAATATTTTTCTCTTGTGCTCTTATAAATTATCTGACTCAATATCTGTTCAACTTCTTCAATCTACTTCTTAAAATAATCACTAGGTACAACAACTTCATCATTTGACTTATGATACTTATACAAATTAACAATTTTGAATATAGGAGAGATATCCATGTGATCTGGTATCTCAACTTCATAAGCATTTCCACTGTCAAACTTCTTCAAGATCTTACATGGTCCAAATTTATTCATCTTTAGCTTACTATATTTTCCAACAGGGAATCTTCCTTTCTTTAGATGAACCATCACCTCATCACCAACTTTAAAATCATGATGTCTTCTAGACTTATCAGCGTTCTCTTTATACTTCTGATTACTTTGTTACAACCTCAACATCACTTCCTTATGAAAAGAATCCATAAAATCAGCAAATTCTTCTCCTGCAGCACTTCTCTTCTCTTCACCAACAACATCTCTCAAATCTTATATACCTCTAAGATGCATTCCAGTAATAATATCAAAAGGTGTCTTCCTTGTATTCCTATTCATTGATTATTGTATGAAAACTTAGCTTGTGCTAATACCATCTCCCAATTACTCATTTTGTCTCCAACTAAACATCTCAACAAATTATTCAAGCTTCTATTCACAACCTCTGTCTATCCATCTATTTTTGGATGGAATGTAGAACTAAACTTCAACTCAGTATCCATCTTCTTCCAAAAAGTCTTCCAAAAATAACCAACAAACTTACTATCTCTGTCTGAAATAATACTTCTTGGTAATCTATGCAATCTCACAATCTCTTTAAAGAAAAGTTCAACAACATGCTCAACATCTGATGTCTTCTTACATGGTATGAAATGAGCCATCTTAGAAAATTTGTCCACTACAAAAATATAGAATCATACCCCTTCACTTTTTTAGGCACTCCAAGAACACAATCCATACTAATGTCAGTCCAAGGTTTCTCAGGAATAGTAATAGGTGTATACAAACTAGTATTTTGACTCACTGCCTTTGCAACTTGACAAACTCCATAACTCTTTACAAATTTTTGAACATCCTTATACATTTGTGGCCCATAATACTTCTCTTTTAGCAAACTAAATGTTTTATCAATTCCAAAATTTCCAACTAATCCACCACTATGCTTTTCCTTAATCAAATTCAACCTCATAGGACTTCTAGGAATACACAACTGAATACCTTTGAACAACATACCTTCTTGAATGAAATATTCATCATACTTAGTTATGTGGTCTATCAAATTTGGTGCTCTGTACTCTCTCCACGCCTCAAAAAAATCAGGATCAACATCATACAATTTTTTCATTTCATCAAAACCAAGAACTTCAACCTTCATTTCAATCAACAAAGAATGTCTTCTACTCAATGCATCAGCAAATCTATTAGTAACTCCACTCTTATGCTTGATCACAAATGTAAAACTTTACAAGTACTCAACCCACTTCATATTTATTTGATTCAATTTATGTTGACTTCCCAAATACTGTAAAGCTTTATGATCAGTATACAACACAAACTCCTTAGGAATCAAACAATGTCTCCACTTCTTCAAGGCTTGAAAAATAGCATAAAACTCTTCATCATACACAGAATACTTCCTTTTAGCATCATTCAACTTCTCACTAAAGAAAGCAATAGGCTTACCTTCTTGACTTAATATAGCTCCTATTGCATTACCACTTGCATCACCTTCAACTTGAAATACTTTGTTGAAATTAGGTAAAGCCAATACAGGTAATTCAACAACCTTTTGTTTCAAAGTCTCAAAACTCTTATCAGCTCCATGTGTCCACTTGAATTCCTTTTTATCTCCCCTCATTGTTTCAGTCATAGCATTACAAACAACACTGAAATTCTTTATAAACTTTTTGTAAAAACTAGCCAAACCATGAAATGATCTTACCTTGCCCACATCTAAAACAATTACCATGAAATCCACCTCTAGAATAAGAATTACCTCTTCCTTGATAAGAACCAGTACCTCCTCTATAAGAATTACCACTTTTCCATTTGGTCTTGCCTTTTTCATCATTCTTACATTCAAATTTTCCTTTATCTGGCATAGAACTTTTAGATCTGCCACCTTCACCATAAGATCTACCTCTGCCTCTTTGGAATCTACCACTTGTACCTCTTTGTCTTTGTTCATGCCTCTTTGTCAAGATCTCCTCATCCTTCAAGGCATACTGATACACTTTTTCTACACTTTCCAACCTCACAAAACTTATCTCATCTTGTATTCCAGATCACAATCCATTAATGTACCTTGCAATTTTCTCAACATCATCATCCACATGTCCAGATCCAATGTCCAATTTATAGAATTCCTTGGTATACTCTTTCATAGTCATGTCCTTTTGTTTCAAATTTTGCATCTTTCTCAACAAGCTAACTTGGTAATCAGTAGGAAGGAATTTGTTCTTTACCTTGTTCACCATCTTTGGCCAAGTTCTGATCTTCTCCTTTCCTCTCCTTTGTTTATCAGTTTGCAAGTGCTCCCACCATAGTGATGCATGACCTTTCAACCTAGTGACTGCAATCTTCACCTTTCTATTATGAGGAATGTTTTCATACTCAAAGAACTTCTCCATATCAGAGATCCAATCCAGCACAGCATTGGTGTCAAATTTTTCATCATAAGGAACAACTTCTATAGTAGGCTTTGAATTCACTCTAGCCAATACTCTCAACAATCTTTCTTCATCGCTTACATCATCAAGATGCGCTCCTCTCCTCTGGGCTATCTCCATAGCATCTAATCTGGCTGCAATTTGTCTCAACTAATCTAATATAGCATTATCAACATTATTTACTCTACCATGAACCATCTTTACAAATCAGGTTCCTACAAGATCATAACCCTCTGCAAGCTATAAGGAAAATCTATAGATCTACTACCCTATAGCCAAATCCAAATCAGGGTTCTACATGATCGAATCTCCACAAGGATGAACCTCAAGCTCTGATACCACCTGATGCAGGAAAAAAGATGAATAACTAGGGCCAAAGGCTCACCCAGCTATCCAAACCACCCTACAAGAGTTAACACAATGAAAGCAAACACAAAGAATAGCGACCAAAGGAGGAAGAAGAGTGAAATACTTTTATTGATTCATCAAAATATCTTGATACATGCCTAGCTATAAGGTCTTCTGGATTATGGCCAATTACAAAGACATTCACATTTAGTGATCCAACTACAAATTTGCACTTTCAGCTCTACTCTCTAATATTCTTCCCAAAAACTTCCCTAACTCTAAGCCTAAACACTCTATATATACTTGCCAAAATGGCTTATAGATTATTCTAGAACATTACATAAGAGGAAGGCCAACCCAACAGCGGTCTAGACACATCCCAAGAAAATATCTTAATATAAATGTCGCGAACAAAATAAATCCTGCAAGTTGGCTCATAGAAAGAACTAAAATTATAGACAACTCAACACACATTGGATAACTCGGTGCACACTAGAAAATTGGTACTCTATAAGAACTGGAAATTGGAACTCGGTAAGAATTGGAAATTGGAACTCAGTAAGAACTAGAAATTGGAACTCAGTAAGAACTAGAAACTAGAACTCGATAAGAACTGGAAACTAGAACTCGATAAGAACTGGAAACTGGAATTCGGTAATAACTGGAAACTGGAACTTGGTAAGAATTGGAAACAAGAACTCGGTAATAATTGGCAGAAAGAATAAAAGTGCAAGATTGCAAGGAAACCTAGGATGCTCCTGCATTAGGGTTTGATATGCAGTCAAATGGTTAGGGTGAAATGATGAGAATGTAAAACATTTCATTGAAGCACCAAATCAATTCTATAGAAATTTTTTGGTCACAAACATCGACCAATTTCAACCTTCATTCACAAGAAAAATATAGATCTCTAAAATCATTTACCCAGACAAAAAAAATTCCAAGAAATACTATTTAAAATGTTTATTTTAATTGTGTGAGAACAAATTCCAATGTTAAGCTTCTTCAAACACTTGTGCAACTATTAGTGAGGCTACTAAATCAAGCACAAAAGATTGTTGTCTTTGATCAAATGAAAGAGTAGATTGTGGAGCTTCAAGGGAAAAAAGTTGAATGAATGGAAAACATTACTTTCAAAGAAAAAAACAAATAGAAAGTTGCATTCATCTGGAGACAATTTGTAAAATGTTCCATAAAAGAAACATTTTTTCAGATTGTTACAAAGAAAACAAACAAAACATATCCCTTCACACACATAGGAAATTTGAAACAGATTGGGAAATAGGATGTGAAAACAAAAACTTGCTTACCTCAGAAGAAGGAAGAGCACTCTGTGAATTCCTCTTTTTGATTTTGATAACCATTCAACAATGATCAAATCTCTATTTGTAACTTGTGAAAGCTGACATTGACAATGACCGCACCATTCTTTTAGTGATCTTGTTGTGTACTAAAGATTTAATAATTTAATCTCTCCACTGTTTACCCAGTCATAAGCTTATGCATGTGTAGAGATACGCATGTTCAAATAGTAACAATCCATCAAAAGTTGATATTAAAATATCTTTGTCTGGTGTAACCATTAAATGGAAATAAATTTGGACAAAACATAACTTGCTATCCCCAAAAAGAATTAATGCTCGCCACTCAAGTTTCACATCCCAAATTTTCCAACCTTTGATAACCACCACAAAATGTGATATGATAAATCCATAGAATTTAAGGGCAAACCTATCACACACATTTTGAAGGGGCATGAATTAGATGTTTTTCAATTAGTACTTTCAACCTATTTTCCACTAATACCACTCTTAGAAAATGCACTTGTCCATATAACATAAAGTAGATAACTGACAACTAGAAATCGGTAGAAATGTGTCTTTTCAAAGCACTAGCATTAAGTCTTCATTCTTATTCACTACTTCCATAAAGAAAAGAAAACAAAAAATTTCAAAATGAATTTTTTTTAGAAAATTCCACAACACTGACTGTTCATTGTACAATTCTATGTAAAAAATAATGAAATCAAATTTATAAAATAAGAAATTAGAAAAACAATATAGATACATCATATTAGATCATGGTTTTCAAAAAAAAAAATTGATTTCATTGGACAATCTAAAAAGACAAAAGAGACACCTACTAGATGCCATAGTATCCTACCTATGGTGGGAACTAAAAAGGATGACAACTAATATTTGTTGGCCACAAAATAAAAGATAGCAATTTCTTATTAGAAAGTGATAGGAACTTCCCATTACAGAAAATCAACATCCTATGAGATATATTTGTGAATATTTTAAATAACAACAATTGGTAATTCTATAATTTAATCTCAGAACTAAATTAATTATCTCTTATAAATATATAATCATATGCAACATGGTATGATATTTGAGTTAAAATAGAATAATGGAATGGGTATAAAGGCTAATAAAATAGGATAAAATATGGTATAGAATGAGACATAAATAGCTCTCATCATTCCCCCTAACCTAGCATATTGTACATCCTCGTACAATCATCATGATCAAGATGTAGTTAAATTATTAACCCCTTTGGAATGTATGTCCTTGGCTTTCTATTTCACCCTTTACTATTATAGTTCATGTACAACCATAGGTTTTTTTTTTTTTTTTTATAGCATTATGTTTCAAATCCTTATATATAGGAGGTATTTATCCACTAAGAACAAGATGATTTGGGATGGGTGAAATGTTATGGAACACAAATATTGATTAGCAATGGTAAGATAATATGTTTCAAAAATGTTGGGACAAACTGTGGTTCAAATATTAATTGATAAGATTAAGAGCCAATTCATCTTGCATTGAAATCTCAATCTTGGGTCATAAATTGATGAAAGGTAAAGTGGTTGTTTGTTAAAGGGATTAAGATAGCATGCCAAGTGGGGATGGATGCAACTAGAACATGTAGGAGGAATCCTACAACAAACCAAAACAAAACTGGCAATAGGAACTATTACTTCCTAGAGATAGGAGCTAAACTTAAACTCTTAACGAAAAACTATTCTAAGTAATAGAAAATTGCTAACTCAATAATGATGATAATATCACTCCCAAAATAATAATAGCAAATAGACAAAAGCTTTTGTTTAGATCTCACAACCCACAATTCTAATCACACCCAATTAATTTCACTTCAATACTTTTGAAGGCACACTACTATGAAATGAGAATCATACCCTTAATATTCTAAAATATCTAATAATAATGTAAACAACACATGCCACAATATATGATAGGAGGTTGATCTACTACAAGAAGTTTGAAATAAACAAAACTAAGAAAAAAATACAATAGGCACTTTGGTTCGCAGGTGATGGAAGGAAGTGCATCAGGAAGTTCAAGTTTATTGTGTGCAAAATATGGAAAATGAACAATGGAGTGAAATGGATGAAAGTGAGATAATAGTAGTTCAATAATTTGGAAAACGAATAATTCTTTTAACAAGAATAAATGATTAGAATTTTTAATATGATAATGATTATACAAACTCTATTCCCCCTATCAGAGACATTAATATCTAAATAAAATATTTCAGCATTCATGCACTTACAAATTCTCTACTTTTATAATGAATGATTAATCTAATAAAACATATCAATGACATATAAACTGCATAAACACAAATAGAATCACACAATTAATCAAATGAAAATAAAAACACACAAATGATATAAACTGAATCACCAGTCAACCCAAGAAGTGGATCTAACCTTCTTAGCATACTTGGTGATGAAACACAAACAACTTTCTACTCTTTCGTGATCAGAATAGTGATATTTTATTCATCCATAAACAATGTAGAACTGATAATAGATTTTGCAATAGGAAGATTTACTACAGAATTCTACTATAGGAAATTCTACTATAGAATTAAGATAAAATCTAATATATAAAATCCACTCTCCAAAGCTACTAAAGAGCTTAAATAAATAGCTTAATAACATAATAGTAGATAGCTAAAAATATATCTTTTGGTTTTGCTATCTAACAAAATAATGGCACAAATACAATCATGGTTGTTCGACCACATATTAAATATTGTATTGTTACAACAGAAAATAGGAGACTATTATATTGTTTATTCTCCTCCACATAATGTGTTCACATAAAAGAACTATACTCATAATCCCTTGGCTGCAATTAAATATGCATGAGAAAATAGTTTTAAAATAGCTCCCATGTAGATTCACCTTTATTAAGTGGCTTCCAACTAACCCGCAAACTTTCCCAAGAATTATGTGGTAGCTACAATTTGTGCATAATGATAAATGCAACAATTACATGAGTAGATGGAAGATAATATTAAGGAATTCCAAATACTATGGTGAGTATTAATATATTAGCCAAGTTTTTGGGACAAGATCACATGGTCTAAGAAGGAGCCAAAAGAACTTTGTTATAGCAGCATTATTACTTTAGATCTGGAATATATGCAACAACATAACCACCTTGAAAAGGGATGACAAATAATATTTGTTGGACACAAAATAATAGATAGCAATTTCTAATAGGAAAATGACAAGCACTTTCCATGACAAAAAATCAACATACTATGAGATATATTTTTGAATATTTTAAATAATGGAAGATAATATTAAGGAATTCCAAATACTATGGTAAGTATTAATAAATTAGCCAAGTTTTTGGGACAAGATCACGTGGTCTAAGAAGGAGCCAAAACAACTTTGTTAAAGCAGCATTATTACTTTAGATCTGGAATATATGCAACAACATTACCACCTTGAAAAGGGATGACAAATAATATTTGTTGGACACAAAATAATAGATAGCAATTTCTAATAGGAAAATGACAAGAACTTCCCATGACAAAAAATCAACGTACTATGAGATATATTTCTAAATATTTTAAATAACAACAATTAGTAGTTTTCATAATTTAATCTTAGAAGTAAATTAATTATCTCTTATAAATATATAATCATATGCAACATGGTATGATATCTGAGTTAAAATAGATTAATGGAATGGGTATAAAGGCTAATAAAATAAGATAAAATATGGTATAGAATGAGATGTGAGTATCTCTCATCATTGGTCTTCTTCTTAACTTCACTACCTTAGGAATCTCCTAAACTAGAACTATTTGCATCAATGTGTATGATATTCTAATTAGCACATTTGATGCAATGCACCTTATCTCTTTAATTTTATTTATTTATTTGGAATCACCCCTAATTTACCTCTAAGATATTCATGAGCATCTTTAGCTAAGGCTTTAATGAATGTGTCTGCAATTTGTATTGTGGTGTGCACATATTCTAACTTCACTTCTTTGTCCTAAATTATTTCTCTCAAGTAGTTATATACTTGATAGCAATATGCTTGTTCTTAGTGTGCATCATTAGATTTCGTGAAATGTTAATAGCACTTGTGTTATCACAATAGATGACTATTGGATCTATAATATCTTCTTTCATTCCTTTCTATAATTTCTCAATCCATATAATGTTTATATAGTTCACTCCAATTGCCACATACTCGGCTTTAGTTGTTTATTGGGAAATACAATTTTATTTCTTGCTTTTCCATTGCAACATTCTCTTTCCTAGAAAGAATGCACCTCCACTAGTGCTTTTTCTATCATCAATGTTTCCTGCACAATCTGAGCTTGTGAATACCTTTAGCTCAAACCTATTACTCATCTTGTAATACAATCAATAATCTTTTGTACATTTCAAATATCTCAATATCATTTTCACTACCATTATGTGATTCCCTTTAGGATTTTCTAATAATCTAGCAACTATCCCAACTGCTAATGCAATACCAAGTCTACTATGAATAACATATTGCAATTTTCCAATCATTGATTTATATAATGTTTGGTTCACATCAGCAAATTTATCATTTTTAGATAACATATATCTTGTAGACATACCTGTGTGTTAGGATTAACCTCAAAGAGAAATAATGGTGACATGCAAATATAACCAATGCTAGAAAATAGTCGATCACATAAAAAAGATTACAAGACAATAAGATTTAACGTGGTTCACCAATCCCTAGGCTACATCCAACAACAACAAGTCCAATATTATTATTATCTAGTGATTACAACCTAATTACAATTTTTAATCCCTTATAGCTCAATACCACTGCAAGAAGCTACAATATCACCATTCATAATGAAATCCCTAACCCTAAGCCTTTTTATACAAGCTTTTTTTTCTTACAAAATTAGGGCTAGATAATAGAAAAATGGTAGTTGATGCCTTTTACAATATAAGGTCAATAGGGAGCATACTTGGGCTACTCCCCCCAGGACCCTATAGGGGCACTACCCCTTGACCCTATCTTGGGGGCGCTACACCCAAACCCATGTAGAAATAATATGGGGAGAAAACCATGCCGAATAAACCACCAAGTCTAATTAGGCTCCATATCACAATAATCTCCCACTTGGAGAGTAATCAGACTCCACAACAATAACCTCCCACTTGGAGACTATTCATAGCACAGTTAAACCTATAGCTACTACTGGAATATATCAAATTTCCTTAGACTTTGTTGTTCTTTTATTCTATTCAGTCAAGAAGACCAACCAAAGCTGAAGAGGAATTCAACTTCTCTCTTATCACTACCTTGGTAAAAATAGTTGTTGGATTGTCATTTATATGTATCCTCTCTAGCTTTAACCATCCATCATCCAAAACTAACCGAATGAAATGGTACCACAACTATATGTGTTTTGTTTTTGAATGTAGAGTTGAATTCTTTGCAAGCTAAATGGCACTTTGACTATCTGTAAAAAAATAATTATCCTTCTAAGGATGTCCCAATTATTTCAAGAAGAACTGAATCCATATCATCTCCTTAGCTGCCTCTATAGCAACAACATGCTCTGCCTCTGTAGTGGATAAAGTATTGACCTTTTGTAAGCTAGAAATGCAGCTCACAACTACCCCACCAATAGTAAATACATAACATGTAGTAATCCACATAGTATCAATATCCCCTACCAAATATGAGTCAACATAGCCCTATAAATTAGTAGTAGAGCCCCCAAAGTGTAAAAACTTTCTAGATGTTCCTTTCAAATATATGAGAATCTATTTAACTACAGTCCAATGCTCATGCCCTAGATGACTCATATACCTACTAACAACTCCCATTGCATGTGTAGTATTTGGCCTAGTACACAGACCATAGAATACATCAAGCTTCCTACAGCTAAAGCATAAGGTAGCTTAGACATGTTGTCCTCCTCTTCTTGTGTCTTGGGACACATCTTCTTAGTCAACTTCAAATGATCAGGTAAAGGGGTGTTGATAGCTTTAGCATTCTCCATAGAGAAACAATGTAACACCCTATCAATATAATTAGCTTGAGATAATGTCAATTTCTTGTTCTTCCTATCTCTACAAATCTTCATGCCAATGATTTTTTTTGTTACCCCCAAATCTCTCATATAAAATGAATGTTCTAACTGGTGTTTTAGTCCCTTAATATGATCCATGTTAGACCTAGCTATGAGCATATCATCAACATATAAAAATAAAATAATGTAGTTGTCATTATCCAACCTCTTAAAATAAATAAAATGATCTGAATGACACTTGCAATATCCATGCTCATGCAAAAAACTATCAAATTTAAGATACCATTGTCGTGGTGCTTGCTTCAAACCATATAAACTTTTCTTCAATCTACACACTAAGTGCTCTTTACCTTTAACCTCAAATCCCTGTGGTTGAGCCATATATATCTCTTCATCCAAATCACCATGAAGGAAGGTATTGGTAAACAAATTGTTCTTTTTTATTTAACTCTTAGATGATCAAATTTGTGAACAATATCTGGTTACAATAGTTGGAAAGTTTCTTTTAAAAAGACTAAACTTCCAATACATTATTAGGTATAGCTCCCTATTACAAATTTGCGATGAATTATGTTTGTTCCTAAATCCAAGTGGGGTATGTTCTTAACTCAAGAATAGGAGAGGTAAACTGAGCTAGGCCTAAATAAGATCTAACTCAGGCAGGAAATGGTTTTAGAAGATTAACTAAGTTTATGAAACCACACATTTTATGAACTCATAAGGGTTAACGATTCAATAGTGAAAACTAACTAATACTAAAATGAATTGGTAGGAAAATAATTACAGAGAGATAAAGATTAACTTGAAAGAAAATAGCTAAAGGATTTCTCTTGAACCTATGATGACAATACTTATAATATTCAATTTGTTCCTTCAAAATAAGAGAATGAAACTCTATTCATTCCTTATTTTAACTCAGATAAAAGAGAAAATGTACAATTAACATTTAACAAAATCGAACAAAAAATAATTGACACAAAATTACATTAAATTGGCTCTGCAACATCAATTATTTCACACCAAAAATTAGTAGAACTTTTATTAATCTTTCATTCCAATACATATATGATTCTGACATGACCTTTACAAATGAAGTTTAATCAGTTCATCTCTTCAAAAATGATAAATGTCAAGAAGCTAGTTTTTCCTATTGCAATGATTACATAAAAATATGAAAGAGGAAAAATATGAATCACTTTACCTTCTTTCCATTTTCTTCTTTTGTCCTATAAGCCTTAGTGGCAACAATAATTGGAATCAATTCCTCATGCCTAGGTACATGTACATTAGTGGCTATGGAACGAGGTCCTCGGCCTTTCTTCATAGTTGACCTTGAATAGTTTTAACAGATTTTCTTGTGGTCATCCCATGAAGCTTGATATACATCACCACTAGCCATCAGGTCTAGTGCTTCTAGACGGTTATCGTTCACACCTCTCAAAAAGACTAGCTTTTGAGAATCCTTAGATAACACATGCTGAGGGTTGTTCTGTATTGTATACAAGAAATGTGAAACATAGTCTTCCAATATTTCTTCCTCCTTTTGTGATATCTTAAAGCCATCATCTCCTCTTGAACTAGATGCTTTCTAATACTCTTTATATTTATCTAGAAATAGAGTTTGCATTTCATCCCAAGTTCCTATTGCATTGGCTCCTAAGCCTATGAACAATCATAAAGCTGACTCTTTCAATGTTGTTGGAAATAATTTGAGCTTATGGGCATCAATTTTGTAGTTAAAACTATGACAGAGTATGTCAAATTCAAATAGGAAAGTATTAGGGTCTTCGGTTGCAAGGCCATAGAACTTTGGGAGAGTAGCTACAGGTATATTCTTGAGATTATTAGTATTTATGAGGCTTGGGAGAGGAAATGGAAAAGTAGGTTGTGCCATTACTAGAGGTATTAGATTATGAGGTTGTTGCTGAAAAGGAACATTGGGTACTAGATTATTAAGAACTGGTGGATTTGGAGCAATATTATCAAGAAAACTAGCCAAAATTTTAGCAAATGGTTGAAGACCACTCATGTCTATAGGTTCTGCTCTTGAGGATGACTTTGTAGAAAAAACAGGGCTTGCATCTTCAAAATCCAAATCAACTTCTTCTTCTTCAATTTCTTTGTTCAAATTAACAAACTCCCATGGAAGAAATATGCAATATTCATCTCGTCATCTTCATCTTCGATGCATACAATTGAATTCTTCACACTGGTGAAGAAAGCTTTAAGAGTAAAAATTTCTATAATAATAAAAAATAACTAAGAACTATGACTCAAGAATGCTCCTAGCTTGACATCATCCCCAACAATGGTGCCAAAAATGGTCTACCTCACAATAGGTGTATAATAATCATGCCAAAGGCCATACTTAGGAATTTTATATTCAATCTAAGGACTATTTTTCCTACCATGAAGTGCATTTAAATTTTTCAACTCAGTGAGGTATACTTGAAATGGTCGGCATAGTATGTGCACTAGGTTTCTTAATAAGTCATTATTTTTATGCTGCTGGAGAAGTAAAATGCAAGGAAAGAACCTACACTAGTGCTATAAGAAACTAACACACTTAACTCTTTACTGAAATGAATACTAGAAATGTAATGAAATGCTAACATATATTCCAACTCAGTTCATCTACTATAACTATTCTTATAGATGTTTCTAGAACATTCACAATGTATGATGCTATAGGAAGAAACTTATAACTTCTATCTACAATACTAAAAATTCTTGAAAACAAATATATACTACTCTAATCTAATCCACCTCCCAAGTGGCCCCCATTAGTTGGCTTCTACTAATCTACTAACATAGAATATAAACTAGGAGAGCTATTTTATTATGTTTTAGAAGTTCATTACATGAGAACAATACATAGAACTATAAAAACAACTCACTACAAGAATCAACAGTTTCTTGTCATAAACTTTCTTCTAAATTTTAAGCACTATTGGTCTGATCTCTATAAATAGAAGATTGATGCTTATTTAGAAACATAAAAGAAAAATAGACTAACTTCAAATTTTTCAAGGAAAAATGAAGAAAAGATAATAGCTCAAGGTAGGAATAATAATGTTTGCACAACCGCTTTGTCACAATAATAAATGCCAAGAAATATAACAGTTCTTTGTAGCTCCTCCATATTAGTGATCGTGTCCCTTGGCACCATTATGACTTTTTCTATTGCGGCTTAATGTCTTTTCTCCTCAAATGCTATTGGTTGTCTTCAATGTTTCTCTTTGAACGCTTCTGACCATCTTCAACTCCTTTTGCTAACAAGTTAGTTATTATACAGAGATATTTGAAAATAAGCATTACCAAATTAAATTCAAATATAAGAACACACATTGTAATGGTTATATGAAATAATACATTATATATATAACATTGGAAAAATATAACATACTATCTACCCATAGGTTAATCATCAGTTCAAGCAAACATAGGTTCACAAATGCCTTGGTGGAAGTAAAATAGAGTGTTTAAAAATATCATAAAATAGAGACAATAATTAGCCTCATCATCTTTGACAACACTTATCCAATTTTTCATTTCCTCCATGGCCACATGTACACACTTGCCAAGTTTCTAGAGTTCTCAAATTATATTCTGCTAATTGAAAGATATCCCTGTTAGACTATCTATGAAGTTGGAGAAATTTTTTTGCATGATAGTTACTCCAATGATTCCTTTTCCTTTCCCACTATTTTTCAAGTCTATATGCAAACCTCTCAAGAGTTCATAATCTCTATCTTGATCCTTCTTCACTTTATCTTCAGTTTCCTTAAGCCCTTCCTCTATTGCCATGATCATTTTGAACTTGAATTGCATGCTCTAAAGAAATTCAAATAAAGCATCATCCCCTTTAGGAAATATCTTCACCTCAACACCCTCCTTTGCCTTCATGTGGATAATCATCTTCAGCAAAGATACACAATCTTCACTCTTAGTTCTCTCTATAGCCAAGGTGGCTCTATTTGCTAAAATGGTATCTTTCTGTATTTCCAACATCAATATAGCATTTCCAATTTGTTATATAATGGAGAGTATCTCCAACTTGAGTTTCTCACTCTACTCTCTACTGATCTACCCAAAGTGTTTTTCTTCTTGGAGCTGAGAGATGACTGGTTGAACATCTATAGTAATAGGATCAGTAGTAATAGGAATTCTAGAGATGCTTGCCAATGGGGTGACCAATTGTCTGATGAACCCATTTTGTTCTTGTATTTCTACCTTCATCCTAACCTTTGAAAATTTAAGGCTTTCTACTTGTCCCTCAATCACCTCATTTGTTGACTTCCATAAGCCAACCTTGGTATCATGTCTAGCTTCCTCGAGATCCACCGAATGCAAGGTAAAATCATCAATAGATGTATCCTTGATTCTTCCCTACTTGGTAGGCTTTTTTATCTCCATTATCAGATGCCCTATTTTTGGTTCTTGTCCAAGGATGGACAAATTCTTCTACTTCTTGACCTTTCTTAGTGTTGATCCAAAGCAGATAGTAAGAGATAAGGTATCCTTGTTGGGGGAACCTTCATCTTTCATCTTTCTCTTCTTGTCTACAGTATCCTCAAACCATGAATCAATGCCTATTACCTTGGAGGTTGTTATGAAGGAATCTATGCTAAAAATCTTCCTCTTAACCAAAATGATTGCTTTCACGGTTAAAGAGAAGGGATTCTTTGGGGCCTAGGAAATGAGCTTTGAATAATCTTGGCCTTTATCCACCTTTGAAGTCTTCTTCATTGCTTCGTCTGATTTAGTAGACTCACTATCACTGCTTCCTTCATCTCCTAAATCCACTACTTGCACTTGAGGGCTACCAAGAAAGAGAAGTGCAACACTTACAGATGGAATTGGACTACTATGATGTGATATGGCTAGAGTGATCACACCATCTTTTGGTTCCTCTACTTTCTTCTTCTTAGCTTATGGTTGGGTTCCAATCACTGAGAGGGAGCCATCTTGGAAAGTCTTATCCAAAGGAAAATTTTTGTTAGGAGGTTAATCACCTTCACCTGATGGTTGAGCTAGTCCTTGAGTGATATTCAAGGTTACACCTGATGTGCCACCTTGAGAGGAAGAGGCCACTACAACTATTGGAGAAGCTTGAGAAGATGTGATTTTTCTTTGACTCCTTTTGGTTGTGGTCCATTCAACCCATTTCTTGGTCCTCTTGATAATTTTGGCTATCATGATATCTAGCTCTTCTCCTGCATCTTCATAAGGTTTAGAGCTAATCAAAGTGCTCCTTAGCTTGGTCAAATAGGTGTTACTATACATATTTTAAACATCATCTTCTACTCCTTCAAAATTAATATTAAATGTATAAATCCTCACTTGATCCATTGTTATCCTAGTCAAAGAATGATCATAGCTCTAAAACTCATCCTTGTAATTGGCCTAGTAGTCTTCAATGGTGTTGATGTGTTTGATCACACTTCCAATCTGCAACACCTCCCTTGCATATCCATTTAGATCAAACATGGGCCTTAGGACTTCATACAACTCTAATTTATATTTCATTTCAAACACCTTTAGTGTGTTCTTTGTATCAGAATGGGTCTCACAATTGAAATCTCCCACCCTCAAAGGAAACTCATACCCTTTCTTCTTCAAAGTCCCTCTCAAATTGTTCACTTGGATTGCTTTCCACATGATCTTGATCAACACAATCATATCACTAGGATACCTCAGCATCTTCAAGGGGAAGCCATCAAAAGCTTCAAGATGTAAATATGAAAAGAATGAGAACTGAATGAAGTAACTCCCAAATTGGCTAATGGCTACCATGGCTTTAGGGTTAAATCTCCTCTCTAGACAGCCCTATAGCTCCCTACAAATTCTCATGGTAAATGCATCATTAACTCTTATATTTTCTACATAACTATTTTTAAAATGTAAACATGGGTAGAACTCATAAGACTTCACATCATCGCAAAAAAATTCCACCCTTGGGAGGCTTGGCCATAATTTTAAAGAAGCTAATCTGTAAATGAGGAAGGAGGACATATAGAATGTGTTGTAGAATTTTATAGCATAGAGGGCATTGGATAGAATCTCGCTTACCTCATGAGCCCAATCAATATATTGGGTGTCAGAGAAGATGACTTGCACCAAAAAGAAATATTTCTCAGCAAAGTTTAAAGCTTCTACCTCACCTTACAATCTGTGTAAGAGGACCAAGATGTTGACAATCTTAGGTTTGAGATTAGTAGCAAATAGAGTCTTAGGAACCTTACTCTTGGCACTCCGTGGTTTTTGGAACCATGATTGCATGATTTCCTTTCTCCAAATCATCTTCTTCATAGAGAACTTAGAAATGGCTCCTCCAAATGTCAAATCTGAAAATTCTTTCCATTTTGGAACTCAAAGGCAATTTACCTCAGTTTTCCTATCGATGGAGATCAACACTATGTCATCTGGTAATACAATTTGTCTGGTGTCTGGGTTGTAATTATTTATGTATTCATAGATTAATTCTAGAGCAACTGAAAAACCAACTACCTTGACTAGATTTCATCCTTAGAGCTTCTCAATAATGGGATGGATTGGCTCTGACCTCACTCTCTTTTGAAAATCTTGCATGTCATAGAAACAAAGAGAAGTATCTGTAAAATTTTGTAGTGAAGAATTAGTTCCGTTCAACCTGTCAAAACCCACAAATCTAGTTGTCATTCTATTTGAAAATGAATTTTGAATCCAAAAAAGAAAAGAATAGAAAATGTACAAATATTGGCTTTTTGAAAAAGTTATACAAATTAATAGAATAATAGTTCAAGAAAGAGTGGTAGTTTGTGTAATTGTTCATGTTTCCATCTATATAGGAGCTTCAATTCATCTATTGATCTTTAGAATTCATGCCACATGAATGAATTAAAGTAGAGATTTGTTGAAATATTAAATGCATGGTTTTAATGGATATCTCAGTATCTTTTCACTATTTCATTGGCCCAATGGTAACTTTCTATCTTACCATTTTCACTTTTCCATTTTCCTTTAAATTTCGAGAAGTTGCCAATAGAGTACTTTGTGAGAAAATATCTGCTAAGTTGAATTCTTCTTAATAACTCTTTCCTACAATGTTTAGATTATTTCTATTATCATCCTGAAATATTTTGCACAAAATGTGACTCTAGTCCACTTACAAACTTGATTTTATTTAAAATCTTAGAAATTGTCTTGATGGGTTGAAAACCCACTGAGGAGAAGACAATCTCTATTTCTCTACCCAGGCTTTCCTTTTACTCTACCTTTAGACTATTTTTTTCTTTGGGTCCAAAAATGTCTAAAAGGAGTTCAAAAATTCATTAGGGACCCACCTTTTGTTTCCTTCCCTTTAGAATTTCCTTTTGCGAAAAACAGATTTCATGGGTTGAAAACCCATTAAGGAGAAGTTGGTTTTGAGTTTCCTACTTGGAATGGTTATGAGAGTTGTGACAAATCCTAAACATTTCCTTAGGTAGATAATCATAAAGAGAACATGAATTTTCCATAAGGCACCTTACCATTTTCTTACTTTGATTCAAATGTATCATTTGGTGCTTTTTGAGAGAAATTGTCTTCATGCATTGAAAACCTGTCGAGGAGAAGACGAAGTCTAAATTTTTGCAAGCTTCTATTTTTATTAATAAATTGATAGACTACAAGAAGATACAACTTTATGAATGATCTTTGTATGCACAACATGAATCTACATTGGACTAGGCACTGACCTACCCGTACAATCCCTTCAACAACAATGAAGAACCAATAGCTATGAAATATGTAGAAGGAGGAAAGGAGAAATCCGATGAAGACTCTTTCCATGTAAGGGGGCTTAGATCTAAACTTAGACACAAATAGGAACCCACAAAGACACAAGTAATCACTTTAACTACTCGGGTAGAGGATGAAAAGTGGGGCAACAAAAGGATATTTTAACATCAAGTTGCTCCAAATGTAAATCTTTAGTCACCACAATACTTAAAACAGTGTCAGTAGAAGTCATTTTAACAACATGAGAGAATACCTCATCAAAATCGATGCCTTTTTTCTATGCAAAACCTTTTACAACTAACCTAACTTTAAATCTTTTCTTACCTCCATCCTCTTCATTCAACCTATAACCCCACTTATTATGTAAATCCTTTTTACCTACAAGCAACTTGCATAAATCCCATGTCTTATTTTTTAGCAACGAGTTCTTTTCATCTTTCGTTGTAGACTCCCACTAAATCTTCATATCCACCTACACAACTTCATCATAACATTCAGGTTCACCAGTATCAGTAAGTAAAATAGAATTCAAGGAAGGAGAAAATTTCTAGAGGTCTACTCATCCTTGTTGGCCATCTAACATTCATGGGGTGTGTGGTTTTTTTTGTTGCAGTTGTTACACATCATGAGGAATCACTGGAACATCAACTTTTGGAGTATCATCTGACACTACATAATCATTTTCTTTCTTCTCGTGTTGCTGCAATAGATCTTTGTACAATACTTTCTCATTGAATATGGCATCCTTGCTTTTGAAAATTTTATGATTTTTGAAATCTCAAAGTCTATAACCAAATTCATTAGTGTTATTTCCAAAAAATAAACATTTCTTTGACTTAGCTTCCAGCTTGATTCTATTTTTAGAATCTATATGAGAAAATGCTTCACAACCAAAGGTTCTAAGAAAAGAATAACTCACCTTCTTACTAGTCCATGTTTCCTCTAGAATACCACAACCCAAAGGAGTAGAGGGACCACTATTAATCAAATATACAATAGTATTAATAGTCTCTACCCACATGTTTAAGGGCAACCTTGCATGCAACCTCATGTTTCTTGCATGCTCTATTATAGTTGTGTTCATGCATTTAGTCACTCCATTTTCCTATGGAGTCCTTGGAATAGTTTTCTATCTATTAATACCATTAGGAGAGCAATAATCTTCAAATTCATGACTGTAATACTCACTACTATTATTAGATCTGAGACATTTTAATTTCTTTCCAGTCTCATTTTCAACCAAGCATTTCCATTTCTTAAAAGTTTGAAATACATCATATTTTTGTCTAAGGAAATAAACCCATACTTTTCTAGTTGCATCATCAATAAATGTAATATAATAATAAGAGCCACCAAGGGAAGATACTTGAGCTGGTCACCATACGTCTATATGCGCAAACTCTAATTTCTGACTTTTATTTCCCTTCCCATTCTTCATAAACCTCAGTCTCCTTTGTTTTCCATACACACAACTTTTATAGAAATCCATATTAACACATTTCAAACCTAGTAAAACTTTCTTTGAATGAAATACTTTCATACCTTTCTCACTCATGTGCCCAATTCTATTGTGCCACAACACTATATCAATATCTACAGTAGCTATTTGTTCTTCCTACTCAACTATAGAAATTATTCTTGAACATTCATTTTTCTCTAAAACAATCATTGTAGAAGGAACAATATGACCTATAGAAAGATATAAGGTGCCTACTTTCACACCTTTTGCTACTACAAGGGAACTTTTTGAAAGCTTCCAATTTTTATCATTAAAAGTAACTACAGAACCCTCATCACCGAGTATTTCTACTGAAATTAAATTCTTACTTAGCCTTGGAACATGTCTTACCTCATGTAGTACCTAATGATTCCCATTTTGCAACTGAATCTTAACTTTTCCCTTTCCAATAATATGATAGGGTTCATTATCCCCCAAACAAAGAAGTCTAAAATCCCCTTAGACATAATCAATGAAATAACCTCTATGAGGTGTAGCATGAAATGAAGCACCGAAATCTAAAACCAATGAATCATCAACACTTTCTAAAGACATAAGCAAAGAATCCTCTTTGAATTTATTACTTACCACATTTTCCTCCTTGTTCCTTTTGGGTTTATCTCCTTCATTATTGTTTCAAGTCCAACAATCTTTCTTCTATGCCCTCATTTCCCATAGTACCAGCAATCTCTCAGCCATTTGGATTGATACCTCTTCCCCTTTGACTTTCCTCTTGATTTCCCATGATTTTCAAAATTATTGTCTCTCTTAGTAATTTTGCCCCTGCTTTGTGCGTTCAAAGCACTTCCTAATGTAGATCCACCTAAGGTTATCCTATGATTTTCCTCACTCAAAATAACACTAATCACATCATCATATTTTAGGGTACTAGATCCAAAAGTAGAATTACTCATAGCTATTACCAAGTCATTATAGCTTTCAAGAAAAGAACAAAAAATCAAAAGAGCCCTAATTTCTTCATCAAAATTGATACCAATAAAAGATAATTGACTAGTAATAGTATTAAACTCATTTAAATGATCCACAATAGATCCACCTTCTCTCATTTTCATATTAAATAAATGCTTCATGAGAAATACCTCGTTTAAAGTGGAGGGTTTCTTTATACAGTTTCATAGGGTTTGCATCAACTCTTCTATTTTCTTCTCTTTTGTAATATTAAATCTCACTGATGTTGCTAGAAATAATCAAATGCTTCTAAGTATCATTCTATCTAAAAGATCCCAGTCGTCATTTGTCATAGATCTCTAATTCTTGGTTTTTCCTTCTAACAGCTTAAATAAATCCTTCTGATAAAGATAGTCCTCAATTTGCATTTTTCATAACTAAAATTGTTGCCCAATAAACTTGTCAACCCTTAGCTTACACCCATCTACCATTACTCCCACTCAACTGTGAGACCTTCCTATAGAGGATCGCTAAAAAAAAATGACAATAGTTTGGCTAGGTAAAAGTCAAAGTTGTGGAACCTTTGAGGTTAACTTACCAAAATGACTGAATTTGAGTATTTCTATCCAAAAATCAGTTTTGTTCAAACATATAATCTAGATAAATTGATTCTAGCTAAGTTGTATATGGTCATCCACTTTTCCAATTGGAAATGTCTATTAAATGCATGTTTTATATTAGTTTGTATCCAATTACTAAAGAAATACTCTTATTTCATAAAAGTGGTGTTTCAATAACTCTTACAATTTTTTATGATATTTTTTAATAACATATAAACACCATTTTATAGATCTTAGAGTCAAGAATTTTCTCATATAGAGTTTATAGTATTTTAATTAGATATAGTATATTGTAATTAAAAAATTCTACAAGCATGTATTTTAACATTCGAAAAGATGTCAATTTTGAGAAAGAAAAATAATAATATTATATTTAAAAAATTAAAAAATTATGAAATTCTAGAGGAGAGAGTCCTCTTTTAGAATGTATATTTTTTCTCTTGGTAACAATAGATTTGATTTGAAAAATATGGTGGGAGATGAAAACTATTGATTTCAAGTGAATTGAAGTTTGAATCATTATAAAAGAAAAAATAAGTCTAAAGCAAATTTTTATTTTTGATTGTTCTAGCCATATATGTTATCTATAACAAGTCTAAGATCAAAGAGAAATAAGTTTATTTCCATATAGTTTTGTGGTGGGAACTACACCCCTAATTTTCAACATTTTTAGCAGCTAAAAATTTATCTATAAACAGTAGGAAAATATATCAATTCTTATTCCAATAAATTATTAAAAATTATAATCCTAAACTTCATCCATTTCTACACATTTCATTAGTTTGCTTCATTTTCAAATTTAAAATAATAATACCAATTTTATATCATTGAAGGTAAATAGTTATACTTTTGTTAGTCTTTTCCTTTACAAAAGGGTAACATGGGTTTTTTTTCACTTGGGTAAAAACAAAATGATGGCCATCTGGCTCTAATACCACTTCTTAGGATTAACCTCAGACAGAAATAACAATTACATGCAAATATAACCAATACCATAAAATAGTAGATCGTATAAAAGAGAACACATGACACCAAGATTTAACATGGTTCACCTCATTCCTGGGCTATGTCCACTAACAACAAGTCCAATATTGTTATTATCCAGTGATTATAACTTGATTACAATCTGTAATCCTTTACAACTCAATACCGTCATAAGAAGCTACAATATCACCATTCATAATGAAATCCCTAGCCCTAAGCCTTGTTATAAAATCTTTTGCCCCCCAAACCCCTATAGAAATAATATGGGGAGAAAACCATGCCGAATAAACCTCTGAGTTTGATTAGGTTCGATATTACAATAGTGTTTTCACTATTCTTGATTCTTCCATTCCAAAAAATTTTAGTGTTTCCTTGATATATTTGGACTGAGTAATGAAAATACTAAACTTCATTTGATATACTTGCAATCCAACAAAGAATTTAATTGCACCAAACATAGACATTTCAAATTCATTATTTATTTCATCAGTAAATGATTTGCATAACACTTCTTTTCATCCAAATATAATATTATTAACAAAGATTTCATATAACAATACTTCATTATTCTTACTATTCTTCGAATATAGATTACTATTATCATTTGTCCTTTCAAAATCTTCACCAAATAATTATGCAATCTTTCATACCATGCTCTTAGGGCTTGTTTCAATCCCCAAAGATCTTTGTTCAACTTATATACCATATTATTCCTTTCTAGATCCATAAATCCTTCAAGTTATTCAATGTATACTTCTTTCTCAAGTATACCATTCAGAAATGTAGATTTGACATCCATCTCATATACCTTGAAATTTTTGTACGATAAATATGCAAGTAGGGTTCTGTCTCCTTCAATTCTTGCCATAGAATAAAAAGTTTCTCCATAGTTAACTTCTTCTTCTCAAGCATATTCTTTGCATACTAGTCTTTCCTTGTTCCTTGTAACTTCACCATTTTCATTGAGTTTATTTCTGAAAAACCATTTTGTTCGAATAACATTTTTCTCTTTAGGTCATGGTACTAGCATCCAAGTATTGTTCTTCTTAATCTATTTAATTTCTTCATTTATTTCATGAATCCAATCTTCATTAGACCATCTAGAGTATCCTTTATTGATTTGGTTTCAAATTCACAAAGTGAGCATGTACCATCTTTGGTCTTTTTCTTGTCATAACACTTGATTCAACATCCCCAATGATTTTTTTAGGTTTGTGATGTCTTCTTACAAACCTAGCTAGCACAGGTGGTTTCCTTCTTTGTTCTTCAATATGCTCATCTTGAAAAATAATCTCAAGCTTATTTCCTCTTTCTTTTTGAGGTTCTTATCTAGATTTTGCATGCTTGACATTCTCTCTATAATGATCAGTAGTGCTCATCCATGACTTAACATCTTCAATCTGTTGATCAGGACCTACTATTTGTTGTTTGAAAACTTGTTGTATTTCATCATTTCATGTCTGCTAGGAAACTACAGCTTGGTTGCTTGTTCATTTGGAGTGATGGGAGCACCATCTGCAACATAGATGAATGTACTATAATCTTTAGGTTTGTCATTAATATAAGGTCACTTCTTTTTGTAAATTCACCAACTTTCACAATTGTACCTTCCACAACTTTGTTAGTGTTAGAATTTAAACACTTGTAAGCTTTACTCTTGTTGGAATACCATAGGAATATACCTTCATCACTCTTTGCATCAAGTTTTCCATTCCTATTATCTTCAAATTTATAACATTTACTTCAAGATATTTTGAAATATTTCACAATAAGAGCATATCCATACCATAGTTCAAAAGGTGTAGCATTTGTACCTTTTTTCCCTTATACTCTATTTAGGGTATAGGCAATAGTATTAACAACTTCTCTCCAGTACTTCTTTGATACATTCTTCTCTATCATCAATATTCTTGCACAATCCATTGTTGATATGTTTCTTCTTTCAAATATCCCATTCTGAGGAGGGGTCCTTGGTGCTGACATATGTTTTTTAATTCCCCTATCATTGCAGAATGTATTGAACTCATTGGAAATGAATTCACCACCTCTGTTAGATATCAAAAACTTTAGACTCTTCCCTATTTCTTTTCCAACTCTAGCTAAATACCACTTGAATATCTGAAAAACATTAGATTTGACATTAACAAAAATTACATTCATCATCCTAGAATAGGCACCAACAAAGAATATGAACTGCTTATTTCAATAATAGCTTTGAACATCAATAGTCCACATAGGTCAATATGAACCAATTCAAAAATATCACTAGAAGTGTATGTTTTGCTCTTGAAACTGCACTTGGTCATTTTTTCCAATTGACATTGTTTACACATAACATTGTAAAGCTTCTTCAACTTAGGAAATCTTTTTTACTTGCTTCATTTTACTAATGTTTATCAAATTGTCAAAATTCACATGACATAACCTTTTGTGCCTATTAGTTCATGTTCTTTAGAGTTACCACTTTTATTCTTTACCTTTGGTTCACTCTTTTTTTTGAGTTTTTCTTAGTTTGGACCATTGGTTCTGTCAAGAGTGAAGTGCAAAATGAGGTATTATAACATTTTCATCTTTTTGATTCATCTTTCCCTTGAGATAATTTTTGACCAAGTCCTCCTTTTAGAAAGCTTGATTGAGAGTGGTTTATCCCAAAACCATCTTACAATAAGTTTGAAAGTTTCTTGGTATAAAATCTAGACTCCTTTGTACCCCTTAAACCTTTTGTACTCATTGTATAAATTTTGGAGAGCACTAAGCCACCTCAAACCCTTTGTACCAATTAAACCAGTTCATAAGTTCAACCCTTCATCAGTTTTTCAAAGATCATGTTCCTTGGTGGGCCCAATTCACATGTCGTTTACATGCATGCATGGAGGATACACAACAACTATGTGTCTTGTCAAGTATGACACCATAGTGGATGATGTCATGATTTAGAGGTAAGTGCAAACAATTAATGATTGAAGTAAGGTCATCGTAAATGATCACACTGCAGCCATGATTTAAGAGTGGAAATAAACATTTGGCACATGTAAAGAGAAGTAATCAATTAAAGTACTTGCTTCTCAGTTTAATGTTAGTCACTAATTTGTCCTGCCACCTTACCTTAATGGCATGACAAAATTATTTCTATCCTCCAAATAATTAATGATCATTTCCCATTTTTAAGATGCATTTAAGGAAGGTTTCACCTTTAAAAAGAGGGCATAAAAATTCTTTTCTTGTCAAAAATAATCAATTTCAAGAAAAATAGAGAGAGAGAGAGAGAGAGAGAGAGAGAGAAATATTTCTTCCATATTTGTAACAATTGTCGCTCTTCAGGTAAACCTTATGCTTTCTAATTATTTTTCTCCCACCTGTTGAGTGAAGCATATTTGTGGTTGTTTCTTTGCTTTCAAATAAAAGAAAAGCTCCTAAATCATAAAGTATACACTGCAACTATTTGAGATTACTCATAGCTTACAATGTAAATTCCCCATAGTAGCTGACACAGACCTATCATGAGTTGATTTGGAAAGTGTTGTAGGGAGATTGTGTGAAAGACTTGTCAAACCTTTTTCTACTAAGGTGTTGGATAGTAATCTCCTCATAGCCTCCACTTTCCCAATAGCTTATCCTTTTCCAGAACTAATTCAAGAATGCATTCATATGTATAATATGTCTAGAGGGAATATATTGAAGAAAGATGGAAGAATTTTGTTGAGTTTCAATAGAGAAACTGTATCTAGATTATTCTACCTAGAAGAGAAATAGTTTGTTGACCCTACCCCTGTTGGAAGCATAAATTCTAATGATATTCCTATGGGGGAGTATTGTGGATATGTTACTATGATGATATGTTACATTCATGATTGCATTTGTCATTGATGTCAACATAGCAGTTTTCTATGGTATCTGATAGAAGAACAACGAAAAGATCAATTTAGTATGGATGACTAGTTGAATATTATCACTATTCAAGGTTATGGGAGATACTATTGAGTATCTAGTATATGCAATTAATGTTGGATAAAGAAATGTTAAGTCTGGAAGAACTTATGTAAGTTTTAGTGATGTTTGTTCTAAGATAGAGTTTATAGAGGCATGTTCTAGTAAACTTGTTATATCTCTTAGTAGAATTATTATTCTAAGAATAGAGGCTAAGTATGTGAAGAAGACATGTTGGTGATGACATGGTTAAATTTTCTCATCATAATATTACCTGTATGAAAATATATTCAAGTTGCAAGGTAGAAGATTAACGTTATCACTAAGTGTAATGAGTTCTTAATGTGGTCCTATAATAATTAATTGAGAACATCTAACAACTGACTAAGGGAATTTTTTTATAGACTCGATATAAGGAAGATCATTTTCCTTTATCGTTTGGGATGGAATTGTATCAATGAGAAGTGATTGTAAGCAGCAAAGAGGGCAGAATGCAAAATTGAGCGGAGCTGAGAAGAAGTGAAGGAAACTTCATTTCCGAGGTTTCATTGTGTGATCCAAAGTTTTATATTTGGATCTAACATTCATGACCTGGTGTAAAATGTTTGATTATGGTTGGTCTAGTTGGAAAGACAAAGGAAAGAGAAACATAACAATAAATTGCATATTTGAGCAGTGAGCTCTTCTTGTAGTTGAAATTGCATGTTTGGGTAGTGGGATCTTCTTGCATACATTATACTACAACTTCTAATAGGGATTCAAAGTATCCTAACAGGGAGTCATATGTACTAAATATTGTAATAGACTCCTAATAGGGTCCATCCTCTAATAAGGAATATTTATATTAGTACATCATCTTGTGGGCATCATTCCCACTAAGATTTTCCCTCTAATCAAGGGTTTCCCTAGTTAACATATTTGTTGTAATTGTCTATGTGCATCTTGTTATGGTTTTTGTTTACTTTGGTTGATTGATGAAGTTTATTTGAGGAAGATAAATGTTTTAATTTTTGGATAATTGATTCACCCCCCCACCCACCCCAATTATCTTGGTGGACTATTGTTTCCAATAGTTGCTATCAGAGCATCAAGTCCTTGAAGATAAAGTTTAACAACTTTGTGAGATCGATGGCGAGCATGTTCAAGAAAGATAGTCTAAAGTTTGATGGAACAAATTATGACAGCTAGAAGGAAATATGAAGACACATTTGTTGTGTATGGGTCTGAGATATTGGATATTGACAAAATCAACAAGGACAATCATTGTTGAAAAGGATTTGGAAACTTGTACAAAGGAAAAAAGAGATATTTTTATGTATGACATGAGATCTAGAGAAGCACTACTGATTGTACTTGTTGAAATTGAATACAATCAGGTAAAATCACTTGTTACTTCACATTTGATTTGGGAAGCTTTGGAAACTAGTTTTGAAGGTGATGCACATTCTAAGAAGTTGAGGCTACAAAGTTAGATTTTTGCATTTCAAGATGTAAAAATTATGGAAGATGAATTTGTAAGAACATATGTAGGTAGGATATCAAAAATTACTATAGGTATTAAATCTCAAGGAGGAACCAAAGAAGATGATGAGGTTATATGGAAGATATTGAAGACTTTAACACCACCGTTTAAGCTAGTAGTTCAAATGATACAGTTGTTGATATCTTGTACAAAATATTTCACAAAGGATATGTTGCTTGGAAGACTTAAAGGAGTTGAGAATAAGCTTAGACAATCTAGAGAATTCATCAGAACTGAAACAACTATTAGTGCCTTGAATATTCAACCTAGTCTATCAAGGAGCACAAGTGCTAGAGGAGACTTTTCTAGTAGTAGTAGATATGATGAGGATAGGAAGATTGAAGGAGTAGCCCTTCTAGTAAGAAGAGAAAAAAATATGGTATGAAAATCAGTAAATGTTGGGTAATGAATTTGGTCATTATGCATCTAAGTATCCTAAAAGAGACAAAAAGAAGGAAATTACAAACCTAGAAGAGATAGAGAGTTTTTGTATGCAAATGAAGAAAATGACTAGTAATATGAACAATTTTGTTGACTTTAAAAGTCAAGATGGAGGCATTGTCAGAGTTGAAAATAATGTAGCATGCCAATTTAAAGGTATTTGATCTATAACTATTGATGGTAACACTAACATTGAGGATGTATATTTTGTTGATGGTTTGAAGTTGAATATTTTGAGTATTAGACAGCTAGTGGACAAAGGTTATTAGTTGCAATTCACAAAGAAGACATGCATGATCAAAGATAAAGATGGAAAGATAATTGAAATGAACTAGATCTAGAGGTAGTGTATTTCAGTTGAATCCTACTAAAATAGCATTTTTGGTTGCATAGGTAGATGATAGTCGGTCATGGAATAAGATATTTTGTCATATAAACTTATAATAATATTGCAAAGACTAGTAGTATGCTTGCAGTTACAGATTTTCCTAAGATTGTAAAACTTACTAACACAATTTTCAAGGAGTGTATTTTGGCAAAGCATAACATAAATTCTTTTCCTAGCAAGAAGTTTACTACTACAACAAAATTGGAGATTGTACACACAGATCTTAGTGGTCTTACGAAGACTAAAGGATTCTATGGTGAAAGGTATTTTATGACTCTAGTTGATGACTTTTCTAGAATGATGTGGATTGCATTTCTTAAAGAGAAATTGGAAGTATTTGATAAGTTCAAGATATTCAAGAATAGAGTAGATAATGAACCTATTATGAAAATTAAATGTTTAAGATCAAATAGAGGAGGAGAGTTCATTTCAAATGAGTTTAATATGTTTTGTGAAGAAAATGGAATCAGAACACAGCTATCAGCTTCGAGAACCCCTAACCAAAATGGTATAGTAGAGAGAAGAAATAGGTCAATTACAGAAGCATCAAGAGTTATGTTAGTTGAGAATGATATATCCAAGATGTCTTGGAGAGAAGCTATGAATACAATAGTCTACACTATGAATAGAGTGAAAGTCAAAAAAGACCAAACAAGACCCCTTATGAACTATGGTTTGGTCACTCACCTACAATTAAGTATTTTAGAATTTTTGGTAGTAACTATTATATCAAAAGAGATGATGATATTGGTAAGTTTGATGCTAGAAGTGATGACGGTATATTTCTTGGTTATTCATTCAAAAAAAAGGCTTATATATGTTATAATTTGAGAACTAAGACTATTATGGAAAGTGAAAATGAGAGAATAGATGATAAATTTAGAATAAAAGAGAGAATAGTTGATTACAATTTAGATGATGTTTTTGTTACTAAGCCAAAGAATGATGAAGTATTTCTCAAGACTAACAACTATTTGTAGAATGAAGAAGATCCAAGATAGGAACAAAGCTCAGAACCTCTGGTAGAGCCAAGAGTTGAGATAGCATCTCTTACTTCGAGAAAGAATATTATAAAGAATCACCCATCCAAGTAGATCATTGAAAGTAGAGATAAAGGTGTGATGAAAAGAAGTAGATTCAATGAAGAACTATGTTTGATATGTCAAGTTAAACCTAAGAATGTAGGTGAAGCATATAAAGATGATCATTGGAAACAAGCTGGGAAAGAGGAATTGGATGAGATAGTAAAGAATGAGATATGGGAATCGGTCCATAAACTAGTAGACAAGAAAGTGATAAGTACCAAATGGGTATTCAGAAACAAGATGAATGAGCAAGGAAAAGTTGTAAGGAACAAGGAAAGATTGGTATGTAAAGGTTACTCATAGCAAGAAGGAATAGAATATGATGAGACCTATGGTCAAGTGGCTAGAATAGAAGTAGTAAGATTATTCTTAGCATATGCAGCATAAAATAAATTCAAAGTATATCATATGGATGTCAAGTCAACATTTTTGAATGGAGAACTTGAAAAAGAGGTGTACATAGAGTAGCCTAAAGATTATCCTTTGATAGATGGAAAGGACATAGTATGCAAACTGAAGAAACCATCGTATGGCTTGAAGCAAGCACCCAGGACCTCGTATGCAAGGTTGGACAAGCATTTGACAAAGCTTGGATATAGTAAAGATATGGCAGATAATAATCTCTATTGGAAATAACTTGATGATGGATTAATGATTTTGTTAATATTTGTTGATGATATCATATTTGGAGGAAATGATGAGGAAAGTGAAAAGTTTGTAGAAGAAATGGAGAAGGAATTTGAAATGAGTATGATAGGAGAAATGAAATATTTTCTAGGATTATAAATTGTACAGAATAAAGAAATAATATTTATTTCTTAAACTAATTATTTGAAGGATTTATTGAAAAGGTTGGTTTGGAAACATGTAAACTTGTTAGAACACCTATGGTAATTGGACATAAATTATCTATAAATGATGACACACCTATTGTTGAGTAGAAGAAGTATAGATATATGATTGAAGGTTTGTAATATTTGATGCACACAAGGTCGGATATAGCAAATGCAGTTGCAATTGTTGCAAGATTCCAAGCTAATCCCAAAGAAGCACATTATGCAGCAATCAAAAGGATATTTACATATTTCAAAGGAACACCAGAGTTTAGATTGTGATATGATAGATCTAATGTTTTTACTCTATGTGCTTATACTGATGCTAATTGGGTAGGCAGTATGGATGCAAGAAAGAGCAATAGTGGTGGAGCCTTCTTTCTTTGAGGAATATTGGTTTCTTGGCTAAGCAAGAAGTAGGATTATACCTTACAAAGTATAGAAAAATCATTAAATGTTGCAATAGAAAACAATTACAATCAAGTTGTTTGGATGAAGCAGATGTTGAAGGATATAAGGATAGAAATCAGTGAACCTGTTGTCATACATTGTGACAACACAAGCACAATAAGTATGTCTAAGAATCTAGTGTTGCATTTGAGGACCAAACACATTTCTATCAAGTATCACATGTTGAGAGAGAAAGTTACAGAAAAGAAAACTAGATTGAAGTATGTGAGCACTAAAGAGAAGATTGTATATATATTCACTAAGAATCTTCCCAAAGAGACTTTTGAGTGTTTGTGAGGTATGGTAGGGGTTATGCCGCTTCCTACATCAGAGTAGATGATGCAAGAGTGTAACAGAGCACCATTTTTTTTTGGACTAAATGTTGATGGTTCCTGTATGGGGGAGTATCTATGATAGATAGAGTCATCTAGAACTCTTGTTGGATGTTGGTTTGAATAGTTTATTTGGACACTTGAGCTAGTAAGAATCAATTGATGCAGAGTTTGATGGTTGCTGAAACCTTTGACATCGATGTCAATGGGGGAGAAGTTTGACATGAGAAACAACATGGGGGAGAAGAAAAAAAATCATGATGAAAAACATCATAAGGGAGAAGAAAGAATGAGTACAAAAAATTTGGGAGATGAAAATAGTTGGGGAGAATGATTGATGAAGAGGATTTGAAAAGAAATGTTAATAGTCTTTTACAGTTGTTATTCTTAGAACTAGATATTTTTCATCTATGTTGCCATCAATGCCAAAGGGGGAGATTGTTGAAAGCATGAATGTTGATGATATTCCTATGGGGGAGTATTGTGGATATGTTACTATGATGATATGTTACATTCATGACTGATTTTGTTATTGATGTCAACATAGAAGTTTTTTGTTGTATTTGATAGAAGAACAATGGAAAGATCAAATTGGTATGGAGGACTAGTTGGACTAGTTGAGTATTCTCACTCTCCAAGGTTATGGGAGATACTTCTAAGTATCTAGTAGATGCAGTTAATGTTGGATGAAGAAATGTTAAGTCTAGAAGAAGTTATGTAATTTTAGGTGATGTCTTCTCTGAGATAGAGTTTACAGAGGCATGTTCTGGTAAAATTGTTATATCTCTTAGCAAAATTTTTATTCTAATAATCAAGGTTAAGGATCTAAAGAAGACATTTTGGTGATGACATGGCTAAGTTCACTCATCATAATATTATGTGTATAGAAAGATATTCAAGTTGCAAGGTAGAAGATTAATGTTATCGCTAAGTGTAACGTGTTCTTAATGTGATCCTATAATGATTAATTGAGAAGGTCTAATAGTCAACTCAAGGAATTTTTTTATGGACTTAGCATAAAGCAAGGACATTTTCCTTTATCATGTGAGATGGAACTATATCGATGAGAAGTGATTGTAAGCAACAGAGAGAGTGGAATGCAAAGTTGAGCAGAGCAGAGCAAAAGTGAAAGAAACATCATTGCCAATGTTTTATTGTGTGATTAGATGTTTGATATTTAGATCCTAGGTTTGTGACCTAGTCTACAAGGTCTGATAGTGATTGTTCTAGTTGAAAAGATAGAAGAGAGAGGAGCATAACAGTAAATTGCATGTTTGAGCAATGAGCTCTTCTTGTAGTTGAAATTTCATGCTTGGGTAGTGGGCTCTTCTTGCATACATTGTACTACAGCTCTTAACATGGCTGGCATAATTCCTAATAGGGATTCAAAGTCTCCTAATAGGGACTCATATGTACTAAATATTGTAATAGACTCCTGATGTGGTCCATCCTCTAACAAGGAATATTTATATTAGTTCATCATCTTATGGGCATAATTCCTGTTGGGGTTTTCCCTCTAACCAAGAGTTTCCCTAATTAACATATATGGTGTAATTATCTATGTGCATCTTTTTATGGTTGCTATTTACTTTGGTTGATTGGTTAAGTTTATTTAAGAAAGATAAATGTTTTAATTGTTGGGTAACTGATTCACCCCTCACCTTCCTAGTTATCTTGGTGGACTATTGTTTCTAAAAATCCCTATCTTGTCCATAGGTAGATTTTTAGAACAAGAAAATGTCTATAGGAACACCATAGCAAAGATTTGGACTGAATCTTTCTACAAAGGTGATTCTAGGCTACCGTTAACCTTAAAGAAAATAAAAATGACTACTTAGGTCTAGGAAATAATGGTGCTACTACATAAAATTTGTGAGTCTTCTTATGTCTCTTTTTTTAAAGAATGGATGTATTTTTATATTAAAATTGTGTTAAAGGGCTCACAATTTCTAGACTAGGTAGAATTAATAGCTAGCTCTCTCAAAGATCAATTAAAAGGGGCTCTCAATTTGAAAAGGAACATTTTCATGTGATCCTATTTGATGTACATGCTAGCTACCACTCAGGATTTACAATATTTGCCTCATGAACCTTGGACTGAGAACATTACTATGTATAACTATTGTCGCTTGTTGCACAAAGATAAAGTTTTATAAGATTTTAGAAGGGTCCATGACACCTTTTCTAGAAAGTTCTATTTTGATATGAAAAGCCCCTTGAACCATAGATTGCCCCCTAAGTCTCAAAAGATAATTCAATCTTTCGGTAGCCTATATATCCAATTCTTGAGATTTACTTATCTAAGAGTGGGACATTTCGATGAAGAACCTATATGCTTTCAAAAGTTTTCCCTTGATTGCTTTATCCTTGCAGAAGTAGCTTGGTAATTAGTTGTTGTAATAAAAAAATTCTTAGCCAAAGAAGCTTGTGATATTATTTTTCCACTTAACCAAGGAAAATTGACATGCAAAAGCATGGAAGATGCAATGTTTATAAGCTCTGACTTGGTTAAATTTGGTTTTGGCTCCTATCAGGCTAGACTAGATTTTGATAGCAAAAGAATTATCCATAGCCTATTTGACACTCATGCAAGGATCGTGCATATCCCTAACATGGAATTTTTTTGGGAGGATTCCATAGATGAGTTGGAGGTGAAAAAAAGGGAATTATCTAGGTTCACTATTACACAACTCCATCTTTTTCAATTGAAACTAGGTGTAGATATCACAAACATAGAAGAAGACAGAACCAATATCCCATCTACCCAAGAAATTGAACCTACAAATTATAACACAGTTACTCTAGATTGGAATTTCAAAGAAAAGGATAATATCCTTGAAAGAATGGAAAATGTGATTAAAAAGACAAAGTCTTGGTTGAGAATGAAAAAGAACACATGTATTAGTGACCAGATTCACCCTATTTCTAATGTTTCTCTCACAATTGCAAGTAAAAAAAGGTCATCAAGGATCTCTGAGAATAAGATCCATAATCCCCCTCTTGTGAAAAAGGCTCATTCTAGCAAGAAAAATAAAATTTTAGTATTGGTAAAGTACCATTAGGTGATTCAAGTAGATGGCGAGTCAAATAAAGACTTAGGTGGTGATCTTATTGATAACTACCAGAGAGTCCAAATGACTATGGGTTCATGTCCCCAAGGATGCAAGTCATGAACACTCTTGAAATGGGTAGTGAGTTATAATAGGATGTTACCACTCGTAACTAGATTGTAGATTCAATAAATAAGAAGAGGAGTCTAGTTTGAGTTTCTTTCCCTATTGATGACATTGTGAGAAAATATACAAAAAAGGCCCCCAAGTCTAAAAGGACTAAAAGTATGGTTAGAATAACCTTTAATAGTTCAATAGGGAGGAGTATAGTTGAGGTAATCACCTATAATCAAAAAAGAGGGAACTAATAAGTTGGACCTAAGAAACTTTGAAATCACACGCATCGATTTGGGGGTAATGAACCATGAAACAAAAGAACATTGGGTTGAAACATCTACCAAGAAAATTATGCTATAGTCATAGAAAGATGGGATTGAAAAGAAGAAGCTAAAAGCTGAGAATAATACAATGGCCAAATATATAAATTCACTAAAAGTTCAGAGTTTAGTCTGCACTAATCAATCACAACTTGACTTTGATTCCAATGCTCCTAAAAATCAACAACTATTAGAGGATTTAAAGAAAGGGAAAATCATGATGTTTGCAGTGTCTAGTTGGATCAGCCTAGTAAAAAAACAAGTCAATAAACTCATGCAAAATTTGCATGAGATTGTTTCTCTGGCTGAAATCACACTTGATGAATCTTGTATTCAGTCCACAGCTTGGAAAGGAGAAGTTGAGAAATTCATAGCGATAGTGATCCAATTGGTAGAAGTGGAAGATTTTGAACTAGAAAAGTTCTCAAGGAGAATCTGCTACAACATGTGGATGTAGGATTGATTCAAGTTCTAAGAAACAATATAGCTTCGATGGTATATAATTACACTTTTGCTATCTCTAAGATGCAATCATGTGAAAAAGAATTCAAAACATTGCTTGAGCATGTAAGAAAGGACTTTCAATCCATCAGCTTGACTTTTTTGAGCCCTCTTGAAGAAGGAGATTTTGATGTGGAGATGATGATAAAACAACAAGAAGAATGCATGATCTCAAATCATTTGACTTCTCCAAGGTGGCCAAAAGAAAAGCAATGTCAGGTATGTACACTCTATGACTCCCTAGTTACCTGGATACCATGAATAAGATAAAGCTAGAAAAAGACATTTGGAAAAATTGATTACATAGCATCAAGAGCCCAAATACAATTGCTATGACCAAATTCATGAATGCCTTTAGGATGTGGAAGCTGGAACATGGATAGGGTGATGTTGAAGATGAGGAGGAAGAAGAACTGCTTGACAGATCAATAGATGATTAGTGTTATCTTTTAAAATGCTTTTAAAACTTTTAGTTCCTATTTTAAAAAGTTAAACTTTGGGTCTACATACCCTTATGTTGGTTTCTATAACTACTTTTAATTATCGAAAAATTGGGTTTTCAAGGAGATTCTTGGATTTTTTCTTATTTAACTTTAAAACTTAGTAGTGTTAAGGGTTGGAAATTTTTTATGGTTATCATACTGTGACCATTTTTATCTAAGTTTATAGCTATGCAAATGTTTTAAGTTTCTACTATTGTATCTGAATAGTATTGTTCTTTTAAAAAGGAAAACGTTTGAATGTTCAAATATGTTATGCTTTCAATTTGTTCTTTATTAATTTAGTATTGAATTGATATTGAATCATTGAAATTCCTTTGATTCTTGATATTTGTCTTTATGTTAGATGAGTATCGATTTTGATTAATTTTCAAAAAGTAATTGATAAAGAAACTATGTGTTCTCTCCTTTGTACATATTCTTGTTTATTTAAGTGTTGTTTATTAGATTATCCCCCTATCTAGAATGGACGAGAAGCCTTAGTACTTTCTAGTTAAAAGTAATTCTCATTTGAAAGGTAGGTTTGATTAAAAATCTAATAAGGAAGTTGAACCTTACCAAAATTCAAAGAGGAATTAAAGAAGTTGAAATTCTTGTACTATTGGGAAATTGCATTTTTCTTGTGAATTTGGGTGTGGTATTCTCTTTCTTTTCTTTTTATTAAAAATAAAATCGATTCACCAATAGGTTTTTGGTAAATCTATTGGAGAATCGATCGAAGATCTAGTATTTCACTATTTGAGAAGTTGATATTATGCTCTAATATGGTACTCCCACATTATGTTATCTTTCCTATTCTTCAACCCAACCTTAGCTTTAACAACACCTATGAAGATATCATATTTGATTTGAATGTAGTGGCTTGGAGAGAAAGGACAAACAATCAACAATACCTTCAAGTAGCCAAAATCCTAGAAAGAGAGGAGGAGAGTGGTGAACAATTGAGAAGAGTTCCTATGATTCAAGAAGCCACAGTAATGAATAGATTGGCTGAAGGTCCAATGAGGAATTGAATAAGAAAATCCAAAAAAACTAGCTAAAAAGAGATTCACTAGAGCACATAGAGAAAGAGGTTTTACTAATGATGCCTTTGAAGCTTTAAAATTGATTGATTTTAAACCTCATCACACTCACAAAAGAAAAAATAAAGTACAATCGATTAGCAAATCTACATTCCCACCACCATCTCAACCTTCTTGGGTTCTACAAGCTCTTGATATTCCTAATACTATTACCTACTCTGTTTTAAATATCCAACCTCTAAATATCATCCTTCCAGTTATGGCTTTCTAGGGCTAATGAAATAGACCTCTCCAACTTGGAGTGAACCTTGGGGCTATGCCCAAGGGTGCTAAAGATTGCTTGCCCAAATTTAGTGGACATGGTAAAATTCTAGCCAAAGATCATCTAAGCTCTTTCAAAGTTGCCTGCAGAACCATAGATGTCCCTTCTGACAATGTTGTTGCCTGAATCTTTGTTTAGGCATTTATAAATGTTGTTACTGGTCGATTTCACCACCTCTCACATGCTTCTATAACTAATTGGGATAGCATGACTCGTGCTTTTGAAGCATGTTTCAAAATCCCTAGTGACAGAGACTGGCTAAAGATAACAAACTCCTAGAAAGGATTCCCACGGCCTCAAGACCCAATGCTGAAAATCAAAAAGGTTTCTTCATAGGAGAAATACCTCCTGACATCTCTTTTCATATGAGAAGAAATGTATTGGTTGATTTGGCTTTTTCCCAAATATTAGCCATTGAGCTGGAGGATGATTTAATAATAGCAAGAAAATGGAGAAGAGATGTGTATACTTGGAGTCCTCAAACTTCCACAAGTATAGATCCCATGGTCTAGAGGTTAGTTAATGATGTTATTACACTTAAGAGGCAACAAGGTAGACCTGTTATTTATCCAAACAAATACCAAAATCAATCTAGATGAAACACTTTCCCTACACAATGAGGAAGAGGCACTTATTAGTTATTTGGACCACATAATAAGCTGTAGATTGAAGCCCCTCCCAGTAAAGAGGTAATGTGCTCTTTTCATCTTACCATGGATCATGATAGTAAAAAATGTATAGATTGGTTGAGGCATTTTCAAATGAAAGAGACCGAAGGTCAACATGGAATTGTTATCAAAGTAGAATTATATTCACCTAAAATGGCTATTGTGCATGCATTCTTCCTAGAATACAAGTATGATTTGGATCAAAATGGATATGTTATGTTAGATACAAATGAACCCTCATGTTTTATGTTGACTATAGGTCAAAGGGCGTCCAAATTTTCTCCTAAGATAGGCTCGAGTTTACAAGGTACAAAAGTGAAGGATTCAACTCAACCTACCAAAGATTCCCCCAAAGATATGGAAAATGTTCCTCCTAACAAAAATTTCATAGATCCAAGTTCTTCTACTTCCTTTGATATAGTTTAGTTTTGTAAATCTTCTACTATTACTATATCTACTACTGACTATTTAAAAACAAATCCTAAGGAATTAGATACACTAGTGGAATTTATCAAAGGAAAATCATGTTATAATTCACAACTCATTGGAGAAACCTATAATTCTTTTGAGGCACCTACAACAATGAACATGTCCAAGAACAAGCTAAAAACCTTGAAAATCCAATGACATTGGAGATAGATGATCAAGACAAAAAACATAATTGCATCATAGACTCTGGTGCATCTAATAATATAAAGCCTTCTTCTATTACAAAGGCCCTAGGTCTGACTCTTACCAAGAATTATGGAAAATGCTACTCTATGGATGGTAAACAAGTACCTTTGATAGGCTAGATGAAGGATGCACAAGTAGTCTTGGCAGCATATCTAGATAAGAGACTGGAACTGACTATCTTGGTAGCTAAGACACCAGCAAGTTATGGGATGTTACTCACTCAAAATTTTTGCAGAGATATGGGTGGTGACATAAATATGGATTAGTCTAAGTAAATTATCCTTGTGGTAGTAGAAAGTCAGTTTGACTCCCAAAGAAAAGAATAAATACATATTTTTCTCTTTAGATGACCCAAAGACTCACATCTTGTATCAAGAATGTCAATTTGGTAATTACTTTATTCAATATAAAGAGGAGGTAAATCAGATGAAGCAAGAAGAAATGTGGAATATGGAGTTCGATGAAATTTTTTCTAGCTCTAGACATAGACTAGGTGTTGTCCTAATTTCCCCTAAAGGAAACACATTGGCACACTCTTTCAAATTGGATTTTCCCAATACTAACAATACCTCTGAGTATGAAGCTCTCCTTTTGGGATTGCATGAAGCAAAGCTAAAGGGAATAAAATCACTTATGGTGAAGGGAGATGTTGAAATAATTGTAAAATAGGTTAGAGGTCTCTATGCTATAAAAAAATAAGTGTACAAAACAATATTGAAATCTAGTATGGGACAATATTGAATTTTTTGATGCATTTAATATGAAAGCAATCCCTAGAGGCAATAATTCTAAGGTAGACTCCCTGGCAATGTCGGCCTCATTACTACTTCCACACCCAAAGTTTGAGTAGAAAAAATACATGATTAAGATGGTCTATCATCCTAGTGTGCCAGATAATGTAAATCATTGCAAGTCTTTGACAATGATAAGAAAATTGAACAATTCATAAATTTTGTAAGATGTTTTGCTGAGTCCTATTTTGAAGGATCTTTGAAATTTTTAGATGAACAATAATTGGTTTCTTCTAATGAGTAAGAGACATTTCAATTAAAAGGTAATAGTATTCCTCATGGGTTGGTTTCCCTTGAAAATATGTTCTCATAGAAGAGTAAGGATTTTATACCAAAGAAAGGGTCAAACTCTAAAGTGAACAAAGAGTATGATAAGATTAACATTGGAGATGGTGATGATCAAAAATGGATTTCCATTGGGAAAACATGTTCCTCAAAAGAAAAGGATAAACTCGTGTCATTATTAACTAATTTTAAAGACATTTTTTCTTAGAGTTATGAGGATTTAAAAAACTTTAGGAATGGAGAGTACAAACATTCTATCCCATTGAAACCAGAAGTTGTTCCCTTTAGACAAAAGTTGAGGAGTTAAAAACCTAAAATTTCAAAGGATATCTTCAAAGAGGTAGAAAATATTCTCAAAGCTCAAATGATTTACCTTATTTATCACTCTACTTGGGTGGCTAACATTGTTCTAGTATGGAAAAAAAATGAAGAAGTAGGATTTGTATGGATTTCCATAACCTAAATCAAGCTAGTCTCAAGGATAACTATGCACTCCCCATAATGGAACATTTACTGCAAAAGGTGGCAGGAGAAGAAATAATGTCGATGCTTGATGATTTTTAGGTTATAACCAAATTAGTGTAGCAGAAGCTAATCAACACAAAAAAACTTTATAACTCCATGGGGTACTTTTGCATACAATAGGATGCCTTTTCGTCTCATCAATGTTGGCACTATATTCCAATGAGCCATGAATTCTTCTTTAAAGATCTAAGGGATAAAATTATTTTGATTTATCTGGATGATCTAGCAATGTTATCTAAGAGAAGGAAGGATCATTTAAAAGATCTATTTATGGTACTCCAGAGGTGCAGGGAACATGGGATATCTTTGGATCCCAAGAAGTCAATTTTCTTTGTTGAAGAAGGGAAATTGTTAGGCCACATTGCATCAAAGAAGAGAATTCAAATAGATCTTGAAAGAGTGAAACCTATCTAGTAACTAAGTCTTCTAGTCAATAATGGTGGAGTTGAATCTTTTTTTGGCCAAGTTAACTTTCTTTGGGCTTTCATGCCAAATTTTGCTAAACTCACCAAAGATATGATAAAAATGACGAGTGAGAAAGAAGTTTTCAATTGGAATGGAGAAGTTAAGAAAGAATTTGAAGAGATTAAGAGATTTATTTCTCTAGATCTGGCTTTGATCACTCCAGATTTTAAAAAAGATTTCATCATTTATTGTTATGCATCTAAGCATATGTTGTTAGGTATCTTAACATAGAACAATAGCCAAGGAAAGGAATTTCCTATTGCATTCATGAGTGTGCCTTCAAAAAAGCATGAATTAAAATTTCACTCATTGAAAATAAAGCCTTTGTGGTAGTAAAAGATGTTAAAAAATTCAGGTACTATATTTTGCATTCTCATTCTATCGTTTACATTCCTTAAACTGCTATGAAAAGTATTTTGATTTAGCAAGATGTAGGATTGAATAAAAGGGCTACTTGGGTGGTTAAACTATAGGAATATGATATTGATATAAAGCCAATAAACTTAGTGAGAGGGAAAGGTTGATGTAAGTTGATTGTTGAAAACATTGTTCTTACAGATGAGAAAGAAGAATCACCTTTTTTTTTGTTGGTAAGTCTCATTAACTCATGGTTTTCCAGAGTAGCATATTACCTAACATATGGAGACTATCTTGAAGGAATGACTCCTATGCCACAAAGTAAGTAATTTCTCAAGGTGTGTTGTACAAAAAGAGGATAGACGGAACTTATCTAAGATGTGTTGATGAAGTTCAGAAAAAGAAATTACTGAAGACATTCCATGAAGAAACATGCGAAGGTCATTTTTCTTCTTTTGTCATAGCCTTTAAAATTTTGAGAAACTATTTTTACTAGCCTAGTATAATACAAGATGCTTATTTGTATGTCAAGGGTTGCAAAAAATGCAAACTTTTCACAAGAAAGCCTTAATTAGCTACACTACCTCTTAGACCATTAATTATTGATGAACCTTTTAAGAAATGGGGCATTGATTTCATTGGACCTATAAGTCCAATATCTAGTGTAGGGCATGTGTTTATCCTAACAACAACTAACTATTTCACTAATTTGTTTGATGCTATACTAACCAAGAAAGAAAACATTTAAGTGACCTTAGTTCATGCTTCAAATTATTTCCCACAAGGTAATGATTTGGTCGAGTCAAGAAATAAGAACTTCATCTCCATCGTGAAGAAATTGGTAAGCAATAATGGTAGGGATTGCCATAAGAAATAATATGAAGCATTATGGGTGGACAAGACTTCTCCTAAGAGTTCTATAGGTATGTCTCCATTCGAACTAGTGTATGGAATTAATGCACAAATCTCTTTGCCATTGAATCTTGCTTGTGCAAAATTACAAACAATCATAGAAGATTCCTACTTTCAATCGTCCCTAGAGAAGAGGATTATGTACCTGAAAAGGCTAGAAGAAGAAAGGGATAAAATGGTGGATAAGATCATAGAACATTAGATGAAGGTGAAAAATATCTTTGATCAAAATGTAAGACCAAGGAAGTTTATGCCTGGTGATGAAGTTCTTTTGTTGGATAAGTGAAATGAGAAGAAAGGAAATCATGGAAAGTTTGAAACATTATGCAAAGATCATTTCAAGGTAATTGAACTTGGTTGTTTATTCTTTTGTTTCCTTGCTTTAGGTCTACCAACCAAGTTTCTGAGTTCTCTATTTTTCAAGTGAAAACTAGTCCCTAGAAAGAGTCAATATTAGTTCATATTTTTTAGAGTCGCCATTTTTATTCTTTACCTTTGGTTCATTCTTATTTTCAAGATTTTTCTAGTTTGGGCCATTGGTTCTATCAAGAGTCAAATGCAAAATGATGTATGATAACATTTTCATCTTTTCAATTCATCTTTCCCTCAAGCTAATTGTTGACCAAGTCCTCCTTTTAGAAAGCTTGATCAGGAGTGGTTTATCTCGAAACCATCTTACAATAAGTTTGAAAGTTTCTTGGTATCAAATGTAGAATCCTTTGTACCCCTTGAACCTTTTGCATTCATTATACCAAGTTTGAACAGCACTAATCCACCTTGAACCCATTGTACAAATTGAGCAAATTCATAAGTTCAACACTTTGTCATTTTTTCAAAGATCATGTTCCTTGGTGGGCCCAATTCACATGTTTTATATACACATGCATGGAGGATATGCAATAGTTGGGTGCCTTGTCATGTATGAAACCATAGTGGGTGATGTCATGATTTAGAGGTAGCTGCAAGCAATTAATGATTGAAGTAAGGTTATCATAAATGATCATGCCTGAGACTTGATTTAAGAGTACAAAAATAAGTATTTGGCATATGTAAAGGGCAGTAATAAATTAAGTTACTTACTTCTTAGTTTAATGTCAGTCACTAATTTGTCCTGTCACCTTACCTTTACGGCATGACAAAATTATTTATGTCCTCCACATAATTAATGATAATTTCCCATTTTTGCGAGGAATATAAAAAAGGTTTCAACTTTAAAAAGAGGGCATAAAATTTCTTTTCTTGTCTAAAATAATCAAGCACAAGAAAAATGGAGAGAGAGCAAGCCTTCTTCCATATTTGTAATGGTCGCCGCTCTTCAAATAAATGTTCTACTTTCTAGTTATTTTTTTCCTACTTGTTGAGTGAAGCATATTTTTGGTTGTTTCTTTACTTTCAAAGACAAGTAAAGCTCCTAAATCATGAAGTCTATATTGCACTTCTTTGGGAACAATCATAGTTTAGAATATAAATCCACTATAGTAGCTGACGCAAACCTTTTAGGGGTTGATTTGGGAAGTGTTGCAGAGAGATCGTTTGAAAGACTTGTCAAACCTTTTTCTACTAAGGTGTTGGATACTAATCTCCTCATGGCCTCCACTTTCCCACCACCTTATTCTTTCCCATAACTGACTCAAGAATGCAGTCATATGTATAATGTGTCTAGAGGGAATATATTGAAGAAAGATGGAAGAAGTTTGTTGAGTGTCAACAGAGAAGCCGTATCCAAATTATTCCACCTAGAAGAAAAAAAAATTTCCAACCTTACCCCTATTGGAAGCATAAATTTTGATGATATTCCAATGGGGGATTATTGTGGATATGTTACTATTAATATGTTACATTCATGACTAAGTTTTTCATTGATGTCAACATAGCAGTTTTTTGTTATATCTGACAGAAGAACAATGGAAAGCTCAAATTGGTACAGACGTCTAGTTAAGTATTCTCACTATGCAAGGTTATGGAAGACACTACTATGTATCTAGTATATTTAGTTAATCTTAGATGAAGAAATGTTAAGTCTAGAAGAAATTATGTAAGTTTTGGTGATGTCTATACTAAGATAGAGTTTATGGAGGCATGTTCTAGTAAACTTGTTATATCTCGTAGCAAAATTGTTATTCTAAGAATCAGGGTTGAGGATGTTAAGAATACATGTTGGTGATGATGTGGCTAAGTTTTCTCATCATAATATTACATGTATGGAAAGATATTCAAGTTGCAAGGTAGAAAATATATGTTATCACTAAGTGTAATGCATTCTTAATGTGGTCCTATAATGATTAATTTAGAAGGTCTAAAAATTGACTCAGTGAATTATTTTATGGACTCAATATAAAGGAAGGACATTTTTATTTATCATGTGGGATGGAATTGTTTCAATGAGAAGTGATTGTAAGAACTAGAGAAAGTAGAATGTGAAGTTGAGTAGAGCAAAGAAGTGAAGGAAACCTCATTAATGATGTTTTATTGTGTGATCGAAGGTTTGATATTTGGATCTGAGGTTCATGACCTAGTCTACAAGGTCTGATAGTGATTGGTTTGGTTGATAGGATAGAGGAAAGAGGAACATAATAGTAAATTGCATGTTTGAACAGTGAGCTCTTCTTGTAGTTGAAATTGAATGTTTGGGTAGTGGGCTCTTCATACATACATTGTACTACATCTCCTAATAGGGTCAGAATCTCCTAACAAGGATTCAAAGTCTCCTAATAGGGACTCATATGTACTAAATGTTGTAATAGACTCCTAATAAGGTCTATCCTCTAATAAGGAATATTTATACTAGTACATCATCTTGTGGGTATCATTCCCATTAGGTTTTTCCCTCTGATAAAGGGTTTTCCTAGTTAACATAAATGGTGTAATTGTCTATGTGCATCTTGTTATGGTTGTTGTTTACTTTAGTTGATTGGTTAAGTTTATTTAAGGAAGATAAATATTTTAACTATTGGATGACTAATTCACCCCCTTCCTCTCAATTATCTTGGTGGACTATTGTTTCTAACAATTGGGATCAGAGCATCAACTCCTTCAAGATAAAGTTTAACAACTTTGGGAGATCCATGGCAAGCATGTTCAGGAAAGATAGTCTTAAGTTTGATGGAACAAATTATGATAGCTAGAAGGAAAAGATGAAGACACATCTATCGTATATGGGTTTGGGATATTCGATCTTGACAAAATCAACAAAGACAATCATTGTTGAAAAGGATTTGGAAACTTGCACCAAGGAAGAAAGAGATATTTCTGTGTGCAACATGAGAGCTAGAGAAGAACTATTGACTGTACTTCCTAAAATTGAATACGATAAGGTAAAATCACATGTTACTTCACATTTGATTTGGAAATATTCATAAACTAGTTTTGAATTTGATGTAGTTTCTAAGAAGTTAAGGCTACAAAGTTGGATTTTTGCATTTCAAGATGCTAAAATGATGGAAAATGGATCTATAAGAACATATGTAGGTAGGATATCTAAATTTCAATACAATTTTTTCATAATTATTAGAAAGAAAATAATAGGGTTTTGATATGTATGATTACAACTCACTTTTGTTTATGGGCTGATTTACTGATAAGTTTTCCATTGTCATCTCTATTCTTGATTCACTTTGCAACCCTTTCAAGTAGTCAATCTTCTCCTTTCAAATTGAAGACTTCTTCTCATATTTACTTATCAACTTGAGTAGCATCTGTACAAGAAATTCCTCTCTCTTTCTTCACTCTCACTATGTTTTCCTTCAACTCTAGATGCCTTCTTAAATAGATAATTCTCATTTTTCAATTTCCATGATCACCATAGATTTTAGGGTTTATGATCTAGTTCAACATGTTTAGTGAATCTACCCACCTTCTTAATCATCCTCTAGAAAATTCTTTGGAATCTTTCTATTAGGTGTTTACCTAATCCTCTACTTGAACTTAAGGATCAGACTCATTAATCTTATCTTACACATAGTTTACATATCCCAAGAAATCAACTAAGTCATCTAGAAATCACGATTCCTCTTATACATTCAAAATATTATCACTTGACAATCACTAAGTTCTAAGACTTGGTTATCACTTAATCACTCAGTTTTTGTAACTTTTGGCTTGGCATTAACTAACTTGCTCAGTCAACACTATATTTTCTTAAGTTGCAGTAGAACTCAGTTAACACTAGCATCACTCAAAATTCCTTAATCTTTTACTCTTTTTCTCGGTTAAGCTCTACATTCCTGATATAAAAATCACTTTGTCTTATCAAAGTCTAACTAATCAAATGTCCATTGTATCTTCCTTTTTATAACTCAACCTTTCCTCTTAGGTGCTATTATTATTAGAAATCTCTCAAATTCTCTTCATCAATCAAATAGATATGGAATATAGATCAGATAGCATATGTCTTATCAATATATTTGACATCAATGAGAAAAAAAAAATTTCCAATCATAGGTTTCCTACAAACCAATCATTTGAATTAATGAAAAGACAAAACTTTTCTCCTAGCATCACTCAAAGAAGGAAAAAGATAAATAAGTGTAGAAGTGGACCACCTTCCTCTTATAAATCAACATCTATTTCTAAAGGTCTACATACCCTAGTCTTACCTGAGATGTTAATCTCAATGCATTTGAATGTTCAACCCCTAAATTTTATATTACCTCACATGGTTATGAATCCTTCGGGTTCCCAAGTTGGACCCATCAACCTAGGACCTAATCCCAATCCTCTCCTAAATAGAGAAAAAGATATCCTACCAAAGTTCAATAGTGATGAGAAGAAGTCAATAGATAAATATTTGAATGCTATTAATACTGTATGTGGGGTCATTGCGGTCCCAACATAAAACATGGTAGTGAGATTATTTGTACAAGGGTAAAAGTACAAAATTGTGTCACCTTTCAGGTTGACTTATCAGAATGAATAAATTTGAGTATTTCTATCTAAAAATCTTTTTTTTTTCAAATGTATGACCATGATAAATTTATTCTAGCTAAGTTATATATGGTCTCACACTTTTCAAATTGGAAATGTCTATTAAATGCATGTTTTAAACTAGTTAGTATCCAATTACTAAAGAAATAAAATTATTCTAGAAAATTGGCATTTAAATAACTCTTACCATTTTTTATGATATTTTTTTAATAACATATAAACCCCATTTTATAGAGCTCAAAGTTAATAATATCCTCATATATAGTTCATAGAGTTTTAATTAGAAATAGTATATTGTAATTAAAAAATTCTACAAGTATGTACTTTAACACCCAAGAAGATGTCAATTTTGAGAAAGAAAAATAAAATAAATCATGTAATTTTTTTTAAAAAAATTATATAACGTTCTAGAGGAGAGATTCCTCTTCTAGAATGTATAGTTTTTCTTTTGGTTGGAATAGATATAGTTTGAAAATTGTGGTGGGAGATGAAAACTTTCAATTTAAGGTGAGTTGAAATTTGAATCATTATAGAAGATAAAATATAGGTCTAAAGACAATTTTTAGTTTTGATTGTTCTAGCTACATATTTTATCTATAACATAATCTAAGATCAAATGGAAATAAGTTTATTTACATGTAGTTTTGTGGTGGGAACTAGACCCCTAATTTCCAACATTTTTCAGCAACCAAAAAGTTATCTTTAAATAATAGGAAAATATATTATTTCTTATTCCAAATTATTATTAAAAATTATAATCCTAAACTTCATCCATTTCTACACATTTCATTAGTTTACGTCATTTTCATATTCTACATAATAATACCAATTTTACGTCATTGAAGGTGAACAATTATACTTTTGTTAGCATTTTCCTATGTAAAAGGGTGACACAGGTTTGTGCTTTTACCCAAAAACCTTAAAAAAATTCACTACTAATTGGTTTCACCACCTTCCCATTGGGACACTCACTAACTAGGCTTCTATGTGAAATGCATTTGAAGCAAGGTTTAAGGTAGTTGATGATGAGCATACCCTGTTACTATAATTATTACAATTTAAACAAGAGGTGCAGGAATCTATGCGTGATTTTGTAGAAAAGTTTAATAAAATTTTACATAAGATACATGCTTGCAAGAGACCTAACAGTGAAAATGTGAAAGACTTCTTTGTGAATGTAATGCCTCCCAACATCAACTTTCATTTGAGAAGAGACAAAGTAGCTGATGTAGATGTAGTCCAAAGGCTAGTTGTAGAATTTTAAGATGACCTCCTTGCTATAGGGAAATAAAAGAGAGAAATGTAGACTTCTACCTCACAAGTAGCTACTTAAGATTCAACTTTGGTTCAAAGGTTGATGAATGATTTAGTGATAATCAAAAGGAAGATGCCTAAAGCTAATGTACCTTATTAGGATATTTCCAAGAAATATCCCAATGCAGGGGCAATGGGATGGAAGTCTAATATGTTACCTAGTTGAAAAAAGTTATCAATTGAAGGTCCTTCCACTAGTAAATCAAGCATGTGTATTTTTCATTTCATAGATGATCACGATAACACTTCCTACACAAACATGATTCATTGTAGGGAGTTAAAAGAAACATAATAATAGAGGAGGTAACAAGTGATAAAGACTCAAGAGGCCTTAGTGATTCTGTAAGTTTTTACCTCAAATATGAGTTTGATCTTGACCGCAGGGGTGACAACATGATCACCCTTGAATACCTCTCATCTTTAGTGCTCACAAGGAACCAACAAGGAGGAACATTCCCTACTGTTCCTTTAACTTCTATGCTAATTGCAAAGCGGAAGGGCCCAATTAACTAGCCCAAAAAGGATTTGAACACCCCAAGGGCCCAGGTACCTAAGGTAAAGATATTAAAAAAGAATGATCTTGAACCCACTATTGATATTGTTTAATTTTGTAAATCTTGTTAAAATTTAGATTTCTATAGCTGATCATTTGAGATCTAATTGTCATGAATTAGACAATTTGATTGAATTTTTTAATGGTTCTAGTTCTCCTAGTCTAGCCAAAAAGATCAATACAATATCCAATTCTCAACCATTCATTAAACCTAGAGGTGAACTCTCAACAGAAGATACATCTAACTATTAGCCATTTTAGCCCCCCTAATTGTATTGTCCTAATTCCTTTTGTTCCCTAGGTCTTTAAAATTGGTTAACATTGTTCACTTTTTTTTAAATATGCATGGGAAGGTTTTTAAATAAAGCCCTAAAATCTTTTTAAAACCCTTTTATTTTCCTAATTCTAAGCATCCCTTTTAGATAATTTCATGAAAATTGTTTGCCTTAGCCCTTAACCTATCTCCAACCCAAGTTTACCTTTGGTTAGCTGCACTTTGTTTCATTTTAGTTTCTTAACCCAATGGATTCCTTTATGTGATCATTAGATCTTGTTATATCAATGCTTGTCATATTCTCTCTTTTCAAAGATGCATGAAGAATAGCCAAAGCAAGAAAGTGACGAGGTGACACATATCCTATTCGCCAAAAGGTACAACCATGAGATCGCATGATAATGGATTAGTTTTGGCTTAAGAAAATTTAAGTTGTCATGGTGCAAAAGGTTAAAATGGCAGTTAAAATTTGGGTTATCACTGCAACGCAAGGAGTTAAGAGCAACCCAAGGTTAAGGTGGAAAAGCTACTAAAGATCATTGATTGCACTTTCACAGATTTACAAGATGATTTAATGTTTCAGATTGTGAGGGTGTGATGGAAGCAGTAAATTGGTTATCATCATTTCACAACAGTTTATAGTAGGAAGCAGTAAGTAGCAATGATAGAGAGATTAGTCAGTTTTCTGGTCTTCTCAACTTCATAGGTGGCAACACAGATAAATATTTCTAAGTTGTGAAGTGGTGAAATGATTTCATTGCATCTTGATGGGGTTAAGGCTATAGTTAGAATTTTAGGTTGCAAAGCTGTGATACAAAAAAAAAGGTTAAAATTAGATAGTTTTCACATTGTTGCATGTGGTTCAAATTAACCTGAGGTTAGGATAGCGAGGTAACGAAAAACTTAGGATCACACTTTTGCAAGGTTTGATTATGAGTTAAAGATTCAAGTTGTGAGGTTATGATTAAGGGAAATGGTTAATTTTAAATGGTTATCACAACATCATGGGTAAAAAAGTATTAAATACATTTCAGGTTGCAAATTAGCAATAAAGGGCCAAAATAGTATAAGGCAACTAATTGTAGCTTCACATGGTTAAGTCATGAGCAAAGTTTCTGAGTTGCAAGACTATGAAGAGCATTTGATAGTTAAAGGAAATAGTTATCGCACCATTGTAGGAGTTCGATTTGAAGTGATAGTTTGAGTTGCGAATCCATGAAACAAGATAGTGGGCATCCAAGATAGTGATTGCAATGTTGCACAGTTAAAGCAAGATTTATGTCTAGCGATTACAAAGATGTGACACGGTTAATTTCTAAGGCTTGCAACATCATAGGTGGTGGAGATGTTAAGCCCTAGACCACATAGATATTGTGAAAAAGGTTAGTTTCATGGTCATCATTAGGTTGTAATGGCTACTAAACTAAAGTGATGGACAACTACGAAACAATGATAAAGCATATAATGAATGAGTTGCAACTTTGCAAGCCTAGGCAGTCAAAAGGAAAATTAGGTTCCAAAGTAGCAAACCAAAGCAAGCACATCATCATAGGCTTGACATGGTAGTTAGAAAAACAAGATGATCTAGCAGAATGCTTCAAAGATATAAGGCCATGTAGCAAGGTTGATGATTGAGTTCAATTGACTCAATGACACAACTAACCTCACACTATTATGAACACTATCAAGCAACTCATGGAAGGTGAAAAAATCATTTGATCACCTACAACCACCTTTCAGTGTTGCTGACACCTAATAAATGCAAATTTCATTGTACCACAACCATGGTAATCCATCTACTAGTTAGAGTAGTTATGGTCATTTTTCTTGTCACTTCAGGGCCCAATTTTGTACATAAATATCATATTTCCTTCATATGGATTTGCATCTAATCAAATTTTCCTTAGATTAGTAGTTATTGTTTTCTGCAACTTGAAGATAGTGGTTGAGTTTTAGGGTTTTAGTTAAAGTCTTCTCAGTTATGCATAAGCTATAAAGGAAAATTTTGTAACTCTTTGAAAGGGTAAATCTTTCTCTAATTCCATACAAGTTGTATTGTATACTTTGTAACTACAATTTCCTTTTCTTCTAAGTGAATATATTTCTCTTTTGTACCTCTTTCTTCCATTAATACATGTGCAAAACCTTCTTGCCTTATGTTAATGTATTGATTTCATTCTTGAAGTTTTATGTTGTATCTATTTTTCCTTTGAATGATATAGAGAAAAGTTCCTTCCTAATAAAATTTCATTGGTTTTTTATCTATATTTGATTGTTGAGTTAAAATAGAGATTGAATCCATGTACTTTGGGATTATATTGATGAAGTGTGTAGTTTTAGGTAGAGATAAGACTGAACATACTATTTGGTGTATCACCCTTCTAGATTAGACTAGGTAGTTAGATTTCATGCATTTTTTTCTCCCTTTTCCTTCAAAGAAGTAGTTAGGTGCATCATAATAGTGAGAAAGTCAAATCTGACCTTCTCCAGAGGCCCAATCTCATTGTTCAAATACCATAACTTGGAGATTGTTTCCATGTTTCACAAGTTTTCCTATAGGTCAAACTTCAATCAAGGGTGCAAACATTTGTGAGAACACTAACTATATAGAAGCTTTGCACAATTCACCTGTTATTGATAAGCATGGTCCCTTCTATGTATCCTTTTTTATCCATGGTCACAAATTAAACTAGTGCTTGAACTGGGACAAGGTGTAAGTCTATAGCCAATAGATATAAGTTTAAGAGTTGTAATATACTATTTGTTCATATTGTTTAATGTACTATATTTTTAAAATAATCAAAACTAACTCTGTAAAACTAGATTTCTTTAACATTATAAAATACCTATGTGCAAAATAAAGTACAATGAAGCACCAGAAAATACAAAAAATTCAATGCACTTTTATAGGTCATATAACATAAACTCACTAGACTGTGTTATGTATCACTTTAACTTGGGCTTGGAAATTTTACTACCACTAGTTTCCCACCAAGAAGAACACGTTTGTATACTCTGCCACACCCTCCTTTTCCAATAGGATCCTCTACAAAGAAAGCATGAAAATAAAAAAATAATAAATTACTTGGAGAATAAACATATTAAAAAATAAGACCCGATATGCAGGACATTACTTCCTAGCTAAGCCCCTACAAGAAAATTCAAACTTAACTATAATGCATCATAGAGAAAAATATAATAAGTAAGGAAAGGAATTTAACCAAATGTATATCCCTGAAATGGGTGCCCCTTAGACATATCAATTAAGAATAGAGATATATGTGCTTTTGTGTGTGTATTTGAGTATCTAAACATTAAAAAGAAGTAGAAAAACACACAATTTAACTTCTAAAATGAAGTTGGGGATCCAAATTTAACATCAAGAAAAGTTGGAAGTTATAGAATGGAAGACCTTATAAGAAAACTCATTATAACTCTTACTTTTGCAAAGAGTTTTTAACTTCTTTGTTAGTGAGATTTTTTCCATCCTAGGCTCAATCTAGTCCTTTTGGAGTGTAGCTTTTGAGGTTAAATCATTTAAACTCTCACCTTCACCACATTTAATAATAACCCCTTCTACTATAGCTTCTTTACCCATTTAACCACAAATATATCTCAAAAATTTCTACAAGGAAAATGTATCTTATCCTTTAAAAAAGACTTTCTCATGAGTGGGAATCTAATAGAAGGTTCAATGCATAGGAGAGGAGATCTAAAAGAAACTCTTGCCCAAAAAATAGGGTTTGCAGTTGATTTTGAATTAGGTAATAATTTTTTTTGGTAATTCAAGACCTTATTTTATCTTCTTCTCCCAAGACTATTTTGTTAGAGACATTCAATTCAACCACCTTGAAAGAAAAGTGAGATTCAATCATCACAATTGAATTAGTTGAAGAAAGAAGATTCTTTGGAACACCAACTTGAGATTACCTCCTTGGCCATCTTGTGCATCACAAACAATATAGAGGAATATTCATAGAACCTCATTATTTTAAGTATAACAATATAGGGATACATGTTTATTTATCTTTGATTTTAGTGTTCAATGTGATCTAAAAGGTAATAAAAATAGAATGCAAAACCTGAGATTGGTAGTGTGCCATCCTTTTTGAAGACCACTTTTCTATGATCAATAACCACTATAGAGGAAGTATATGGTAATCATAGGGCATGGTACTTAGCCAATGAAATTGGTGACCTAAAAAAATTCCATTAGGTATCAATTCAATTATCAAGAAAATGTATTCTTGTCCCTGAAAACATCCCCACCTATGCTCAACTTACGATCAAAAAACCAAGTTATGAAGCTTCCTATGCTTCTTAGGATGTGAGTTACCACAAAATTATCAGGGATGTTTTGTGAGTTTATAGGAGCTTTTGACAATTGGGTAGATTTATAGATTTCAAGGAAATATATAAATTCATAAATGTGTTAACCCCATCATATTAAAAAACTAATACTTGAAGATTTTTTTAAAATCTCTTAGTTCATCAAATTGCATCTTTCTAAGAAAAAAAATGCATATATAAAATGCATATTGTCAACAATTGCAACCCATTAAGAGTGGAACCTTTGGAAGAGCTAGGTGCCTTTAATCCTTTACAATCTTGAACTAAAACCTTTGCAGCCTTTCACTTCTGAAAGCCCACAATATCAAGTACATAGAATCACATAATTGTTTCATCCAGTTCCAAAGCATGAGTGAAGACAACTCAAACCGAAATGGTGCTATTAATAGGCAACAACAACAAACATTTTTATCATGTTTGAGAACTTCACTCCAAACAAGAATCTAGAGGAACTAATTTTTGGAGCTGTGATTTTTCAGCAACTCTCTCACCCCTGACCCTTAGAAGTTATCTTCACAACATCATTTTCCAGTGTGACTCACCACATTGGTGTACACCAAGGTTGTCTACAACATTTAACATCTTTCTTAATGTGAAACATATGACTCTAATATGTCATGTATAGCTAACCCTATCATATCAAATGACATTGGTGTTGAGTAGCTAGAAATGTCAACGTATTCCAATGACATGAGATGATTCTGATGGCCTTTGGCCTTGGTGAGAAAGCCTATAGCATAATAATTGTATTATAGATTCAAGAGCTTTTCATAACATCATGTCATCCTTTGTCATTTTAGCCCTTGAATTACCTTATTACCAAGACCTTTAGAAAATATTATGAAATGAAATCCAAAAAAGTCCCATTGGTAGGTCGAATCAAAGATGCACAATTCTCTCTAGTCAAATTTCCTAACAATTGTGTTAAATAGACCATACTAGTTGTAGAAATCCCAACTAGTTATGGGATGTTACTAAGTCAGACATTTTGTAAAGATTTAGAAGGAGAAATAAAAATAGATTGATCATAGGGAATAATACCCATTGGTAGTAACAAAGTAGTCTTGAAGCTTGCAACTAAGGCCAAATATATAGTCTTTCCCTTAGAGCATCCTAGGTCTAATCTTATAGCATGAAACTAATTTTTCTAACTACGTTCTCTTACCTAAAGATGATGTAGTAGGGTGTGAAGAGCTAGTGGATAAATCAACATAGGTAATAGAATTTGATGGTAGTTGTGCTTTGATTGACTTGAGAGAAGGAGTTGTGCTTATATCACCCTCTAGTAAAATAACCTAGTATGCTTTCAAACTTGAGATTGATAATATGACCAATATAACTGAGTATGAAGCTCTACTTGTAGAAAGAAAAGAAGATAAGAGGAGAGAAATAAAGATGTTGAATGATAAAGGAGAAGATGAGTTGGTGGTCAAAAAAGTTTGAGATGTCTTTATTGTGAAAAACACAATATTAAAGCCTTACAGGTTCAGGGAATGGGATGAACTTGAAGAATTTTAAGCTTTTTCAATAGAAGCCATACATAGAGAACTTAAATCTAGGTTAGATTCTTTAGTAGGATCAACATCCTTGATGATACCACATCCTGACTTCTTGGAGGGTCTCTGTACACCATAGAGTTGGTTCATCGATCTAGTGTCCCTAACAAGTCATGTTCTTGATAGGTGTTCAATTATGATACTCATATCAATGCTTTTCTTTGGGGAGTTGAAAAATATAGTCCCCTATTTTTTGAAGGATCCACTTCAAAATGTAATGAATTCTGCCCAAATCTTGGAGATGAGATTGATAATGAAGTCATCCAACTAAAAGGAAATAGGATTCTAAAATGGTTGGTAGACCTAGAAGCCCTATTTGATAGAAGGGATTGTCATCACAATGAAAGTGTTAAAAAAAAGACACAATGGCTTGGGGAGTGTGACAAAATAAACATTTGCATCAAAGGCAACCCAAAATTGGTCAATTTGGGCAAGTGTTGCACAAAAATTGAGAATTTGAGTTTCACTAAGCTATTGAAAGAGTTTGGAGATATATTCCTTTGGTCTTATGAAGACTTAAAAGACTTTAGACAAGGTCAGTTCAAACACCAAATCCCAATGAAGGTTGGAGCTACTCCTTTCTGGTAGAAATTGAGGAATTATAACCCAAGGGGGGTAAATGTCATTTTTAAGGAAATTGATAAAATGCTCAAAGTCCACATAATTTATACTATTTACCATTCTATCTAGGTGGCTAATATAGTACCAATCCATGCAAATAGTGGAGAAATTTGAATATGTGTAGACTTCATAAATTTAAACCAAACGAGCTTGAAAGACAATTTTGCTTTGCCCAATATGGATCATATCCTACAAATGGTAGTAGGCTCCAAAATGATGTCTATGCTAGATAAATTTTCTAGATATAATTAGATCATCGTAGCACTTGTAGATCAATGTAAGACTTCTTTTACCACTCCCTAGGGGATATTTTCTTATAGCTATATAAAGTTTGGGTTAATAAATGTTGGTGTGGCCTTTCAAAGAGAAATGAACTCATCCTTTGGGCACTTAGTGAACAAGATAAATTTTATATACCTAGATGATATGATTATTTTCTCCAGAAGAAGGAAGAAATACTTATGAGACTTAAGATTAGTTCTCCAGAGATGCAAAGAACGTATTATTTCTCTTAATCGAAAAAAGTCCATATTTTGTGTCATACAAGGAAAACTCCTAGAGAATTTAGTATTAAAAGAGGGAATTTGAATCAACCTAGAAAGAGTTTGAGATATTCAACAACTCTTCCTCCCTTTCAATTATTATGGGGTGAGATCTTTTTTTGCCTAGATAAATTTTTTGAGGAGTTTTCTACCTAAATATTCAAAGACTCCTAGACCTATTGCTAACCTTCATAGTGAAAATTGAGTGAAGAAGCTATGAAATCCTTATAAGATTTAAAAGTAGATATCACATGAGCCCCTATCTTAGCTCATCTAGATTACAAAAGGGATTTCATAATTTATTGTTATGCCAATGAGCACACCATGTATGTAGTCTTATTGCAAAGAAATGATGAAGGTGAAGAGGCTCCTATTTCTTTCATGATCATAACTTTGAAGAACCATGAATTATGACATTCTCTTACTGAAAACTAGGCATTCTTAGTGGTGAAGGCAATTAAGAAATTTTGTTATAACATTCTTTATTCTCACTACAAAATATATATCCTACATGTAGCTATTAAAATTATTCTCATACAACATGAGGTAGCAGTAAACAATGGGAAAACTTGGGCATCTGAAGTACAAGGAATTTATTTAGAAATTAAATCTACCAATCTTGTAAGAGGACAAGGCTTGTGAAAGTTAATAGTTGAAGATCATTGAGAAGTAACTAAGGAAAAATAATTAGCACTATTAGTAGGTCTAAAAGATAATTGGTTTTCTGATATTGCTTATTATCCAACTTATGGTGAATGCCTTGAACACTTCACAAGTAAGGCTAAAAAAACTTTGAAGTTGAGGTATGCTAAGTATGTAATTATAGATGATGTTCAATACAAAAAAGGCTTAGATGACATGTTTTTGTGATGTGTTGATAAAGATTAGCAAGAGAGATTTCTTCTTACATTTCACAATGACGCCTGTGGAGGGCACTACTCATCCATGGTCACTACTTTCAAATTAATTTTAAATGAATACTATTGTCCTGACATTTTTTTTGATGCATAAAAGTTGATTGGGAGGTGTGAAAAATGTAAAATCTTTTCTAGAAAGCCTAAGCTAGAGTTTCTCGTGTTGAGACTCATGGTAATAGAAGAGCTTTTCAAACAATGGGGCCTTGAATTCATTGAACTACTCAACCTATTTCCAATGCTAGACACGCCCATATTTTGAATTCCATCGTTTACTTCACCAAATGGGTGGAAGAAATATGAGTCAAGAAAACCACTTCTAATGTTGTGTGCAAATTTCTAAAGGAAAATATCTTAGTCAAGTTTGGGGTGTTGGAAAAGATCGTAATAGATAATGCTCAGAAAAAAGTTCAAGTGAATTATGACTTTTCTATTATGATAATTAGATATGACTTTCACATGCGTTTGATTATTTTCCACATAGAAACGTTTAAGTCAAATCTTCTAATAAGAATCTTATTTCTATCATGAATAAGTTGGCCAATGAAAATATTAAGAACTAACTCTAGAGATTGTACAAAGTCTTGTGGGTGGACCACACTACTCCTAAGAGAGCAATCAAGAGTTGTTGTGTGGTGTAGAAGTACAATTATATTTTCCCCTCGAGCTAGCTACAACCAAAATTTAAAAGACATTGGAGGATGTGACTTTTAAATGCCCTAGAAAAGAAGATTCACTACCTAATGAAGATAGAGGAGGAATGAGAAAAGGTAGTAGATCATATGATAGAGCATTAACTGCGGGTTGAGGAGATCTTTGATCATAGAGCTAGGCTTGGGAAATTCATGAAAATGAAAAAGTGTTGTTGTGGGACAAAAAGAAAGAGCCTAAAGGTGCACATAGAAAGTTTGGCTCACTCTAGAAAGGACCTTCTAAAATCAGCCAAGTGCTTGGACTGAACTCCTTCAAGCTCAGTATTTAGATGGAACAAAATTGTATTTGTCATACAATAAGCAAGATCTAAAGCTTTATCAATTATAAGGTTTCTTCTTCTTTCCCTTTGTACATAATGTATATAGTTGTATGGAGTGTGTTCTTTAGGTTTGGGTTTCCTTTTGTCTTGCTTTGTTCTTGTTCATTTTAGTTCATTTTTATCTTTTGCAAAATAAAAGAGTCTAGGCTCAGTTTCAGTCCCTTGCAGTCTAGATCCCCAATCAAATCCCTCTATTACCGATATTTAAATATTAGGCCTTGTAGACATCTTTGAGTCTATCCTGAAAATCAAGGTTGAGTTGAACTTGAACTGTTGAACCCAATGGTTCAAGGGTCATAGTTCAAGAGTTTAGTTTGTGTTGATATAGGTAAACCCAAATAGTCCTCATAGTACTAAGTTGATTTCATTACTATTTTTGAATTTGAACATTGAACCATTAAGCTTCAAGTTCAAATTTTGGTTTTAGAACAAAAATCTTTCAGTCATGTGTAGATGGTACATAAGCACCATATCCTAACATTTTAAGATTGTTGAACTTGAACTTTGAATAGTTTTCCATAGTTCATGAGTTCAAGTTTCATGAGTTTGAAATATTCTTGAACAAATGACACATAATAGTATGGAGATCAATAAATCTTTCCCAAAAAAGAAAAATAGGATCTGCATTGAATGCTAATTAGTGCAAAAGGTGGTGATATTAAATTTAGTATGTGAAAAGCTCAATAACACTTAGTAATGATTAAGTTTTGTGTCAAATTAGTACCTTCCCTACTTGTTCACAACTATTCGTCTCTTTTAAACCATTAAAATCTTCCTTTCTAGTTATCATGATATAATTGTATGAGATAAGCATTCTAGCTTCTTGGAGATTCAAATGTTTGCAACTTGTCTTGTCCGATAGATATTTTTTAATCATCCATTTTAGTGATTCTTATCTTCTCCCTTCTAGCTCCTATTTTTTTCTTACATTACCATTAAATTTCTCTATTAGTTCTATTTTTTTTTTCCTTCTCATTAGGTAAAATTGTAACCTATAGTATTTCCATGTTTTCTTACCACCCCAAATTTCCCAAAGAGAGAGAAGTATCGACCCTAACCTCTTACTTGCCTGAGATAAAAGACACTTTCCTCACCATTGAAGAGATTAAGAGACTAGTCTCAAGATTCTTGAAACCTAAATTTGGGTCCATTTCCAAAAAGGTATATCTAAGAATATTAGTACAAATTACAAGTTTCTCGAAAGTAATTTCTTTCCCAAGATTGGTGATAGAATGCAGGAATAGGTATAACACTACTGAAAGATGCATTAGAACCCATACAAGTGAAGTGTTGGTATATTTAAATAGAGTGACAGTGTTGGGTGCCTTGAGAATTCCACCCCATGAGGAATATGAAGATTGGACAAGTGGTTTATCAGACTCTTAGTTTCCTAAACATACTAGTAAATTTAACAATGTCATTGGTAAGAATTGGTTACTCAAAGCCAAGAAGGGTGGCTCATGCCTCCCTCATCCCCTGATGCATTATGATATGATTCCTTAAGTTAAAGACATGATATCCTTGATGAATAGAGTTAAATGAAACAAGAACACATTCTAGATATTGTATTATATAAATTCTCAATAACTGGCGTAAGTTATTAGCTGTGATGATTGACAGATTTTCAATGATATTTCTCTTATAGTATAAATTTTAAAACTTATGTGATCAAAGATTCTAGATACCCAAAATGTACCTACACCCACATTAAGTTTTATAAGTCACATATCAAATGATGAGACACGTAATTATCGAGTTTAGCCAAAAGTTCTTACACCTTCCTTAGTGTAGAGTAGATGAGCTCTTAACTATCATGTGCAAAAGTCAGGCACACTCTTCTTTGATGTAATGTTTTTTTAAGTTTTAATGTGTGGTGTCCATTGTGCTACTATTCACCTATTGACATTGCTAAAAGTATTTCAGTTGACTTGGAAAATAAACTCCAACTACATAACAAAGAAGGTGACTTGAAATAATGAAATCAATGTTGTGTGTTGTAAGTCAAGTACCATGGAACATATACCCCTAGATTAATCTTCTCAGATTGCTCGAAGTTTTTAAATATAAGAAAGGTATATAATTTTTTTTTATGGTAGAGAATACAAGATTAAAGTTTATGCTAGTTAATTTTAAATTTAGATCTGACAAAAATAAAAATTGATATATTATAATTTTTCTATATTTAAGTAAGTCAATATAAATTAATGTTAAAGCAAACATATTTTTTTATATTATGTTGAAATTTCATAAATGGAAATGTGTATTCAATTTATACAACAATTTTCACTTGAGAATATAATGAAGAAAATAATGTATAGATATCATGTGTTAGATGGAACGAAGATCGAAGATATGAAACCCTAGGGTATGAAGCTCATTTCAAAGGGGATACCCAAGATACATATGGTGATGGATGATCCTCCTTCATAGGTTCGTCTTTTAGGGAATGAATTTCTCTACAATTTGTAATTTTCATATTCTTGCCTTTCATTTCTCCCTATGTTCTATGGCTTTCTATTTGTTTAAGTTTCTCGACTCTCTTTAGCAATTATGCAAAGGCATACACTACTCGGATGGGTACAAGTGATTAGATGAAAGAAATTAGAACCCTTCCCATAAACCTTGCAAATGAGAAAAGGTCCAAACGTACATTGCATTCCCAATCCAAGTCTTTCCAAGATGCAATTGTTGGTGAAAAGAGTTGAGTTTCTTCCATGGCCATTTTTTTGTGTTCTCAAAGTAGGATAGAGTAGATAAATGGAAGAGGGCATTGAAGGACATGATAATTATCCTTTGACCCCCATTAAAACCTCCAATATTGCAACTAACTAGGAAGCTATTTCTTGTAAGCCTATGGGGTTACAAAATGTGGTCAAGCATTCCTTCTTGCCATATATTCTTCTAGAGCCAATTCTTACAAATCTCTTAATATTTTGATAGAAATGTATGGATAATGTGTAAGGAATTCAAATATCCTTTTCTGGGGTGATATGAAGAGGTATCTTTATGTTCTTTATCAAAACACATGATATGAAAATATATATTTTAAGAAGCTAGTTTTGGACCATTCAAAGATGCACACTATGTATTAATTCCTAGTCTCAAGAAGACATTGCTAAGAAAATCCTTGCCCTATCACTCCCTAAGTTGCTTACAATCAAGGATGTCTTTATTTTCTTGTGGGATTCCTTGCTCATATTTATTGCTTCATTTTCTAGGATTCTAACTATGGAGGAGACTAGACTCTTGGTACCAATATGTACACGAGGATTTTGATCTCTCTATCTCTTCTTGTTGACACCATAAATGCCCTTAAATAATCTAGATATCTTCATTCACTATTTTGTTCATTTATTTATTAGGATTCCCTTTTTTTTCATTTTTGAAAAATAAAAGGGGGTATATGAGAAGGAAATACACCAACACTAGAAGCCTAAAGTCCTACATCCCAAAGGTAGCATCCTAAAAACCTTGCTGAGGTGTATAGTTTATTCTTAGCCAACACCTATTTTAGAATATTTTTATTTTTCTTCACATTCGAGTCCTTCAATTAATTCCCTTATTTATAGGTGTGTCCTCTTTAATTATTTCATTCAAATGTTATCTTTTATACACATCGACCCTATTACAATGTATGGCCTATTTCACATATTTTCCCCTTTGGCATTCTAGTTTGGTGCCCATTTTAACAACCCTTATTCATCATATTGACCCAAATTAGAATTTGATACATTGTTTCCTCAACACGGATGCCCTATGTAGAACAATTTGTAAATATTATGAACCTACTATTGGAAGTTCCCCTTGTCATGCTAACTCTGGCCCAATTTTGAATTGGAATTCAATGTCATAATTTTAAGTATGATTCTAAAATTAGAGTCATCCCTACTTAAACTCTTAGGGCCCATTTGGCTGCTAGAATAGCAATTGATCATTGGAATTTTTTATTATGTATTTGTTTCAATGAAATTTTTTATTCTATATTTTTTATTCCCAACTTGTTTGGTTTGACAAAACTAATTTTGAATTTTTTATTCTAACTCTGTTTGGTTCAGAAAAACAAATTATAGATTTTTTATTCATAGTGCCATTTAGCCTCACCCAAATTTGGATCTTCTCCATAAGTGAGCTTGGATCAAAGTCATTTTTATTGATCAATGATGTCACTAGTCAAAGAGAAAAAGCCAAAGTGAACTTATGAGCTAAGAATGATAGACAAATTGAGGATATCATATGTAAACTAGTAGCGCTACTTCACTGGCCACATAATACCTTCACTTCCCTCACCTCCTTCTTCTCCATGCCTCTTCCCTTCCCAATGACTTCCCCATCACTCAGACTAATCGAAAACATGTACACCTCACTATTGCTCAGCTCATTACTATAGTGTACAAATGAACACATAACCTCATTCACCATTGTAACATAACTAGGAATATCAGGCTTTATAGAAAAGGGAAGGCTTTTTCTTGCTTCCTCTAAACAATGTTGTGCACTAATAAAGTGTCACACTCTAAATCATTCTATCCAAGTGATTCCATGAGTTCAAAATTATTAGATGTTGACTTAGAGCTCCCTATCTAAGGAGTGCAAAAGAGTACAATTCAAATACAAGGGCTCTCAGTTGAGCCTTAGGAATGCTCTTCTCACTAGTAAACCATGCAATGGGAGGTTTTCTTAGAGATGAGATGCAAGAGTGACAAATTCTACCAAGGATGCCTCAAAGATGCAATGCAAAAATGGAGACTTAAGCTATAATGAGAATGCACAATGCAACTATATTAAGCAATATGAAAGTGTTACAAATCCCACTATTTTACTATGTGATTTAAACTATTGCAAAGAAACTACATGAACATGCAACTATGCTAAAAATGCCATATGATCTTATAATAAGTGTGATGGATGAGAGAATGAGACAAGGAAATGGAAGTTCTCCTCAAAAGTCCAAAGAAACCTATCAAAAAACCTGCAGCATAAAAATATTCAAATGATGGATAGATCTTTGACAAGGGGAGATCTCTCTCTTTAAATTCATATGAATGGTAAAGATCAAGGTCAAGATGATGGATGATCAACGGTGGAGTTTGAAAGAGCAGTGATCCACATGCACACACAAGTCAACCAATAGAATATAAGTTGACTTCTCATATAAGACAAAAGTCACAAAGCCTTTTCTTTTAGTTTGAAAAATAAAACAAGGACTTTATCTGTGCACTTTAGGTGCATTAGAAGATTGGGGTCTTTTATTTAACTAAAAGGGGACATGTTCTTTTAGTCAAATAATGAACTTAAGATAGCATAGTCAAACTATAGGTTATAATTAGATTAATTAATTATTAGCAATTTGGTCTAGGTAAATGATTAATTAAATCATCCAAAATGCTAAGAAGGGGGCTAATAGTCTAGAAAACCATTTTTAAATGATTACATTTGCCCCTCTTTGACTAATGCGTGATCAATTTAGGAACACATTACATCAAAGAAAATAGAAGCCAAGTAGGTAGCAATAGATATAGATATCTGATTCTGAAGAATGAAATGCAATAAGAGATAACAAATCCTAAATGTATAGCCTGATAGCAGTAATAGTGAACACTAGAAAAAACAAAATGTCATAATTCAAGTAGAATGCTAACACCTAGAAAACCAGATAGATTAAGAAAAAATGAAAAGATCAATCATATGCTCCTAAAAAATAGATAACTATACCAAGTAATGATAGAGTATTTCTACCCCGTCGGGATCAAAATCTAAATGAGGTAAGGGGATGCAAAATGAGCTAGATATGAGTAAATCGAGATATAGCAATGTCAAAAGTGATAGATAGAAGATTAGAACCATAGAGTGACCATTAAGGAATGACAGATTGCCCTAGTTTGACTAGAGTTGACCACAAAGGATAAAGCATAAAAATTAGGTCAAATCAGGTAGAAAAGTGATTTTAGACATGAAAACATGAATCAAAGAATATGTGAAGTGTAGAAGTGATGAAGATGTGAAGAAATGAAGATGCCCCAGCGAAGATTCAAAGATTAGACCTAAAAAGGTTAGCTAACTACTTAGAAGAAGGTAAAAATTTAAAATGCAATTTTGACCATCAAGATGAACTTGGATTTTGATTTCAATCCTGAAAATGGATCTGAGATGTTGAAATTAGCCGAGGTGAAATTTTTGCAAAATTCTGAGGAGCTTGAAAATTAGGTTGAAGGCTGTAAAAGGGGTCCAAGTGTCATTTTCAAATTCATTTTGTCTTTCGTGAATTTGGAGAGCTTAGAGTGCTTTGAAGAGAGAAAATGGCATTAGCAAGTAATCTGACTAATCAACACCATTTCAAGCGTAGCCAATTGCACAACCGGCCAGACCACTACGGAGTGTCGATAAGTTTGCATGTTTTTACCATATTTTTTAGTGTGTTTGACCTTTTTTCACACATTTGGGAAGTAGAATACGGAATATCATAAAATATTTTAAAAATCATCGCACAAGTACTTTATAAAATATCGAACAATACTTCACACAAAAAATTGTATTGCATGGATAGCTCAAGATATGTTATATCAGACATACCCATTTTTCACACAAGCTCTGGTGCAAAATGTCACACGACAAAAATGTATCACATTGGAATATGAAAAAGTATCACATGATAAGGAATCAACATTTGATGTTGCCTGAGTATAAAATGAAATGTTGCATAGCCTGTTTAGAAGTATTTTTCCATTGAATTTTGTGTTTTGATCATGTTTTTGATGTGTTACTGATGTTTGCATTTTTTATGTTACAAGAAGTGTTTCCTGCGCTTCTCATCAGAGCCCCCAAAGTGGTGGGGTTGCGAGTTGTTCAGTATCTAATGGATGATGAGATTGTTTCTATATCTAGTATGGGCTTGAGATGGGTTAAACAGATGCCCCATATTTGAGCAAACCATGGGTTGTTGATTGTACTGGCTGAGTGGTGGCATAATGAGCATAACACCTTTCACTTGCCGACTAGAGAAGCCTTGATCACATTAGAGGATGTATAACACATCCTCCGAGAACTTTGCTATGGTGATCTGGTGAGTTGTATGTTTGATTGCTTTGTCATGTTTGGCAAGTTCTGATATTGATGTGAGGCATATTGATGCTAGTTTTGGTTATATGTCATAGGTGTACTATGATTAAACCTTGACAAAGGGACGAGCGATGATGCAACGACTATTTCATGATGTCACCATCTTAGATCATCATTTGAGTTGGAAGTGACTCATTGATGAATATGGGAGTGATTACCTCCTACCATGTTTATTATGCTCTCTAGTTGCTCAGGCGTTGGTGATTGACTGGGGCTAGAAGGGCTTCCACTAGGATGGGGTAGACTAGTGGCAAACTTGATGGCATGGTTGAATAGGATGGCATGGGGGCCAGCTATACTGGCTGATATGTATCATGAGTTGCATGAGATAGTGTACCACAAGGGTAACTCCTAGGCATGCAGAGCAGTATTAGCACAAATTTGGGTGTGGGAGCACATTGTTGTGATCCGACCATGAGTGCAGCAATTGGAGTGGAGCTAGCCTTATATTTTTGGATATATAGGATTTGTCCCACAAACTCATAGTGGGGACATCACCTATTACCAATATATTTTTGATGAGTTGATAGTGTTTACATGGTGGCCCTATCAAGAGTGCCATAGATGGTTAGATGCTTGGGAGTTGGAGTATATGAGATATAGTAGACCACTAGTAGGAAAGAACTAGTTTGCATTAGTTTGAAAAACACTAGGTGGTCTTAGTGGAGACTACTACCAATGCTCATTTCCACTTAGATGAGGCACGAGGATGGCTATCGATGCTAGACTATTATATGATTATTTGAGATACAACAACATTAGTGAGGACTCCTTGGGATTATTGCTCAAATGTGTTAGATGCAGGAGAAGATCCAGCCTATCTATATGAGAAGTAGAGACATCCTTTCCCTCAGTTTATAGAGCCAGATGCCTTACCTATAGTAGGGGGGAATAGAGGAGGTGGAGGTACAGGTAGAGGGCTAGGTGGGAGATAGATGGAGGTCAGAGAGGGTTCCTAATCTGGGAGGAGGTGGACACAAGCATGGGCTACTAGGGAGGAGGAGCAGGAGGTGCCATTGAGGCGGTGGCAAGTGGTGTGAGTAGAGGCACATGGAAATCCTCTTGTTAGGAGAGATGATGAGCATGATGTGAGGATCTGCACCTTAGCGGCGAAGCTACAAATAGCCTAGGTTACTATTGGAGTGCAAGATCAGCAGTTATTGGATGCACAAGCAGAAGCAGATAGGTAGGAGCAAGCTTTGAGAGATAATTTAGTAGAGGCTCAATGAGAGATGGAGCAGCAGATGACTAAAGAAAATTATTATCATGGATTTTATGTTGTCGTAGTACCTACACACTGACAAGTGCCTATGTACTCAAAGAGAGTAGGTAGATCAGAGTGTGTGGTACAAGCACTAAATAGGAGATAGGTTCCACCAATAGGGTGACCACCAGCTATAGAGGGTGCTAGTTAGTCATTAGCATATTTTGATTGTACTCCATATATTTTTTAGACAAATATCTAGATTTTAGATCCCACATTTGTATATGTAGTGAGACACATTGATATATATATATATATGAGATACTAGATTTGATCGATAGATTTATGTACTTGTCTCATTTTGATGGATGTTTCAGCATTTTGAGTTTACATGTAATGCTTTTGTTTATGTTTCTTGCTCATGTATTTGTTACTTTGATGTTTATGTGAATATGCTCATGTATCTCTCTCATGTATAATGTTTTAGATCTCATGTGTATGATATAGACTTATCTTTTTGAAAACATGTGACACTTGGGTAGATCGAATGTGATTTTTAGATTAACCCCTTTCGATGACAAGATAGTAAAATAGAGGTGAATCAAAAGATCAAGAAGGTGAAAAAGACATGATAAAGAAGAAAGAAAAGAAAGATATGAAAGTAGTTAGCTGATACGTCCACAAAAAGATGAAGAGAGAGCTCTCCCCATATGCAAAAGATGCAAGAATGAACCTAAAATGCAAAATAAAATGCAAAGTGGTTTACCAGCAAGAAACACATAACATTTAGACTCTTATTTCATCATTGAGTGTTTATTAAGGAAATCATGAGATCATACAATCATCACTAGTACAACTATGAGGATATGAATATGATTGATATCAAATAGGAATGTGGAAATCCAATCTAAGCATTAAAGACATGTAAGTCAAGCTAGCTACATGATTACATTCCCTAAGTTTAGTATAGAAAGATTACACCTAAAACCAAGGCATAAGTGCTAGAATAACCCCCGAGTGTGATCTTGCAAAAGCAATCAAGGAAAAGACATTGTAAGTCAAAGTGTTAAGTAGGCAAAGCATGAATGCTTGAAAATACCTTAGACAAACGAAGTATACCCACAAGCAAAAATCAAGAAAACATGCCCCATGCCCCCAGTCATCTAGTCAATGACATCCTTGAGGGACTATTAGGGAGGGAACATATAGAAAATAAATCATAATAGACAACACACAAAGAAAATTAAGATCAACATAGTTTAGTCATTTAAGTGTTTGAGTGTGTGTGTGTGTGTGTAAGTCACTTGGCCATTTCTTCAAGACTTGATTCTGATAGTGAGAAATATTGCAACATCAGAGATTGTAGGTAAACTATCTGAAAAGTGTTGAGAAATACTTGATGTCAAGTTGGGGGTAGTGTTGAGAAACATTGTTATGTGAGTTGTCAAAGAAACCCTAATGCACAAGGACACCTCAGTAGGCTAACTAGCTATGCCCCTGAGAAAAGGACAAGAAAAAATACCAAGCTAGGAAATGTGTAGTGAAATGGGCAATTAAGACTCATATACATAGGTGTGAGGGTCTCAAGTAGTGCCTATTTCTAGGTTTTCACTAGGATGATCATTTTTTTAGGACATTTTCTGATTTTTAGGATTTTTTCAGGATCATAGATATGTACTAGATAACTAAGCAGTGAGCCTCTAAGCATAGAACTTCTTCAAATGTAGGACGTTGATAGGCTCCACAAGTTTTTCCCCTTTAGGAGTAGATAATTGATAAGCACCAGACCCAAATACTATTGTAATAATGTATGGGCCTATCTAGTTAGGTTCAAACTTTCCCTTCTACTCTTTATGCTATTGATTTTTTGAATTCTCTCTAAGCACAAGTCAACTAACTTGAAATTCATGAGGGTGAACTTTATTGTTATACTGAGTAGACATGCACTTCTAATAAGCCCTCATGTGATCAAAAGTAGTCTTACGATATTCATCAAGAGTCTCTAATTCCTATACTCACATAGCTCTATGGTCTTCATCAGTTATCAACCCATGTAAGGAGACTCATAAGGAGGGGATCTGAACTTCTAATGCGAGGATGACCTCTGAGCCATAGACTAGACAAAAGGGTGTGGCCCCTATAGGAGTACAAATAGTAGTTTTGTAGGCCCAAAGTGCCAGATTTATTTGCAAATGCTAATCTTTCCTAGGCTTGTGAACTGCGTGGTGTAAGATTTTAAGCAATGTTTTGTTGGAGGCCTCAACTTGGTCATTCCCTTGAGGGTAGTAGATAGAGGACCAATATTGTTTAATGATAAAGTTCTTGCACTTTTTTTGAGGTCCTTGTTCTTAAATTTTCCTCCATTATCAGTAACAACGAAGGAAGGAGTATCATACTGACAAATGATTTGGTTCAGTATAAACAAGGCAACATGTTTGCCTATAGCAGCAAATAGTGGCACAACCTCAACCCATTTGGTGAAATGCTCAATTGTTGTAATGATGAACTTGTGACCACTAAATAAACTTGGATGAATTTTTCATACTAAATTAAAGGCCCATTGTTGTAAAGGCCCATTGTTGAAAAGGCCAATATGTCACAGAGGGAATCAACTCATGTCCAAGGGCATGAATTAAGTTGCCATGAAGTTGAAATTTTTTACAAGACTTAGCATAACAAACAACATCAACTTGCATGGTTAGCCAGTAATAACCCACCCTAAGTAGTTTCTAAGAAAGTCTAAGGCCATTAGAATATGCCCCACAAATGTTGTTTTGGACTTTAGCGAGTGCCTTCTCAAACTCTTCTAGCTCTAAATATCTAAGCAATGTTTCATCTATACAAGTCACCAGTGACCAAGGTGTAATGTGAAGCATTGCAAAGGAGTTGGCATTTTTGGTTGTGTGTCAAGGTGTTGGGAATAATCTGATCATGCAAGTAAGAGAAGATAGCCACATAGTAGGAAGAATCTTGACCTAGAATAGTGCAGATCACTTGGTTATATGAGGAATCATAGGTAGGATGATGTAGTTCTTTGACCAAGAACTCAAATCATGATTCATGTTCTTATAGTTGGAGGATAGAGGCTATAGTGGCCATAGCATTAGTAGCCTTATTTTCTGCTTTAGGAATTTGCTAGAATGTCACAATGGTGAAATAGTTCCTTAGAGCATCTATCAACTTCTTGTAAGGGATCAACTTACCATCTTTTATTTGATATTCATTGTTCACTTGGTTTATAACAAGTTGAGAATCTCCATAGATGTGCAATTCAATTATTCACCATTTGAGATCCATTTTGACCCCATTTGTTAATGCCTCATATTCGACAATATTGTTTGTGCAAGGAAATAAGAGTTTTTAGGATTTTGGAATTGTCCAAGCATCATGGGAAATAAACAAGACACCTGCTCCAACCCCATTCTATTTGGTCAGTGATGTACATAACTAAGGCATCTAGAAACTCAATTTGTATGGGTGTTGTATCCTTTAGTGGAAAATTAGCCAATTGGTTAGCTATAGCCAGTCATTTGATGGCTTTATGTTCAACATACTAAATGTGAAATTCTGAAAGAATCATCATCTGTTTAGCTAGATGACCGATAAGCGCATCTTTATTTAACAAGTATTTCAGAGGATCAATTTGGCAATTAGGTGAACTATATGTGCCAACATGTAATGTCAAAGCTTTTGAGAAGAAAAGACCACTGCAAGATAGGATTTCTGAATACTAGTGTAGTTCATTTCATAAGGTACCAAAGTTTGACTGATGTAATACATAGCCCATTCTTTACCAGTTTTGTCACTTTGTGCTAATAATGCTCCTAGGGAAGAAGTTGTCACTAAGATATACAAGATCAAAGGTTTTCCCAAAATGGGTGGCATCAAAACTAGAGGTTTAGCCAAGTATCCTTTGATTTGGTCTAGGCTTTGATGACAATCTTCATTCTAGACATGAGTAGAGCCTTTATGCAAATTCTTGTTAAAAGATTGAGCTTTATCAGCCAACTGGGAAATGAATCTTCTTATGAATTGTAGACTTCTAAGTTGACTAATATTTCTTGGAGGAGGTATTTCCATGATAGCTTGGATTTTTTCAGGATCAACCTCAATGCCTTTTGTTGAGATAATGTAGCCTAACAACTTTCCAGATGTGACACCAAAGGCACACTTTTTTGGGTTCAGCCTAAGTTGAAACTATTGCATATAGTCCAATATCAAACTAAGGTCTTCAAGATGTGTGTCTCATTTTCTAGATTTCGCCAGTGTGTCATCAATATAGTATTCCATATTTTTATGCATCATATTGTGGAAGATGGTGGTCATTCCTGTTTGATAGGTAGCACTAGCATTTTTTAGCCTAAAGGGCATGGCATTCTAGTAGAAAGTACCCCATGCATATGTAAAGGTTGTCTTCTCTTGAACAAATGGAGCTATCTTAATTTGGTTATGCCCAAAAAATCCATCCATGAGGGAGTACATTTCATAACCCGTAGTCATGTCTACTATCATATCAATGTTTGGTAGTAGAAAGTCATCCTTGGGGCATGCTTTGTTAAGGTCTCAGAAATCAATACAAACTTGGATAGATTTATCATGTTTAGACAGAGGTACAATGTTGGAAATCCATTCTACATAGTCAATAGCTCTAATAAAGTTTGCAATCAAGAGTTTTTCTAACTCTCCTTTGACCAATAGGACTACATGCAGATGCATCTTTCTCAATTTTTGTTTAACAGGTTTTATACCAAGAGAGATAGATAAATGATACATGACAAGATCTGCATCAAGCCTTGGAATATTTGAGTATGTCCATCGGAAATTTATCTTCTTGTCTTGAAAGAATTTGGCAAAATGCTCTTTTTCCTCAGTTGACAATGATTGAGCCACATGGATAATTTTACGAGATTCCTCTATCCCCAAGTTGATAGGCTATGTAGGTTCGATGAGAACCGAAGATCTATCCTGAAAATAGCTAGGAAGACTACCAAGTACCTCATCCACAGGTGCCTCAATGAGGTTTTAACCATTAGATACATCCATTTTTTTACTTTTTTTAGGTTTAGATACCGCCACAATGTGTTTTTTACCATCTGACTTTTTTTCTTTTGATTTTATGACTAAGGTACTTGATATCTGATTCTACCACATTAACCATGGGTTCACTAGGGGAGGAACGGATGGATTCAATGGCATTTAGGTAACAATCAATCTCATAGTCATTTTGAAAAGACTGTATTTCAGGTCCTTGATTTTGAATTGACCAATCTATGAGATCAGAGTGAATCAATGAGAGTAAGGTGGAAGCTTCAAGGTTGTTAATGCAGAAAGAGTCATCTCTGGTGACATGCAAAGTTTAGCCTATAGTGAATGTTGCAAAGAAATCTAGATTAGGAATAGACCTAGAGGGACTAGCATGATCCACTAAATCATTTTGTGAGCCAAACTCATTTGACCCTATACTAGACTCTTTGACTACATTTAGTGGGGCTGCATAGGCATAAATAACATCCACTCTTAGTTCACAAGATGCACCTGACAGGCTTTCCCATTCATAGTCATGAGAATTTATACTCTAATCTCTAGTAATCAGATGAGTAATATTTTGTCTAATCCAACCTCTATGCATGTCTTCATGGTTGGATTCATCTTTTTTTGGTTGTCAAGAAGTGGAAGCTTCAATATCATTATTGGTAGTTAATGCTTCTTATCCCCAAAGGAGGAAAGTGAGAGGCATAAAGTCATCATCTTGCATAGTGGTAACAACAAAGGGAGGATCATCATCCTTAGATTCTCTAGACATGGGTGCTCTTCGATCAAATGTTGGTATGTCATTTTCTACCCCAAAACCTAGGCCAGTACTATCTTGAGTGTCACAACCCTGAGTATGACTTAAAGGTTCAACTAGAGCTTTTTTATTACCAATTAAGGATATGTGGCCCTAATAACCCATGTTTGCAAGAAATTTATATCTTTTGCCATAACATTTAGGAGAAATGGGAGTAGTGATTGTGAATGGGGAATTTCTTGTTCTACTTTCTCTACTTCTAGGGGAACTAAGGGCTGCACAAAAGTGCCAAAAAGAGTGATTGCAAAAGTAGAAGGCTTCTTTTTGGTAGACAGTTTCCCATATGACCAAGGGGAAATAGGAAAAATAGCAATAGAGTCTAGAGTGTATTCATCCATACCAAGGCCCATCATTTTCATTTTTTGTTCACACTATGTAAAGAACAATGTCAACTCATGAGAAGAGTGATTTTGTGGAACTAGTGTTTCTGCAGCAAATAATGTATTAATAAACATTGAGTTGTCATCAGGGACAACTATTTTGATACCATTAAAAGGGAACTTGATGCACTAATGGTACGTAGAGGGTGTAGACACCTAAAAAATCCTTTAGAAAATAAAGTATTTTTTATTTTTTGAAAAAGTCCCTGATGACATCATCATTAATTAATTAATTTTTTATGCCATTAAATCCTTTTATCTTAATTAAAAATATTTAATTAAGGAATCCCTCCCAAAAATGTTTAAATCTTATTTAAACATTATTTCCTTATTTATTAATTATTTAATTAATAAATTGACCAAAAATCCCAAAATAAATAAATAATTTATTTTTTGCCCAAAACTTGGCCAATTTCCTTAAGACTACTAACCTCTTCCAAAATCTTCTAATCCTTCTTAAATTTCTATTAAAGGCTAATCCCATCATTTCCTATCCCTAATCCCAACTCAAAATATTTAATTAAGATTAAATATTAATCCTCATGTTTATTAAAAATATTTTAATAAATATCTCCTCAACCCAAACCCTTGAAATAAATAAAACTTTATTTATTTTCTAAAAAACATTTTTTATCCTCATCCTAGGAAGTTCTAGACTCTTCTAGAAAGTCTTCATCCTCATCCAAAGCCTAGACTCTTCTAGAAGATGTCAATCCTTATCTTTAATCCTAATCCTAATCCCCTCCTAACCTTGTCACATTCCCTAAACATGGGTTAAGACTTGCTAACCCAAGCCAAAATTAACAAATATCTCCTCCTTCAACCACCCTCATTTATTGCCATCCACTTGCCTATCCCTAAGCTAATCCTAAACCATCCTAATCCATCCTCTAATCATTTGCACAATACTAAGCAAGCTTAAAACCTTCCTAATCCAACCCAAGTCAAAATTCCTCACCCTCCAACATAAATGACCCTCAAATATCTCTTACACTCTCCTTCAATGCTCTTACAAATCACTTATGAAGGGTCTTTATGAAGATATTTTCCCTTGAGCCTCCTTTTTTGACTCATCCTTGCCCTTTCCTCCATCCTCTCACCCTATGACATGTGTCACTCCCTGATTGGCTGTAAGGAAGCACAATCCATGTGCTCTCCTCTCATTCAATCTGAGCCCTCCATAAGCTTTTTTCTTTCTTTCCATCTTAGCCCTCCATCCCTCAAGCCTCTTGCCTATAAATTGGATCCTTCCCCTTTGCAAAAACAACACAATCTAGAAACTAAAGCCATAATGCCATTTTGAGAAGCCATTTTTACATCAAATCCATTCACCAAAATCTATCAAAAATCCTCCATTGAAGCCCATTTGAGCATTTGAGCATACATACATAATCAAGCCATCTTAGCTATTAGACACACCTCTACATCAAGTGATCATCCTCATTGAGAGAGCCTATCCATGGCTCATATCCTCATTTGAGGACTTCACTTTGTCTCTCATGAAGTTATGTTAAATTAGTATGCAAATACTTTTGATTGTTTTAATTTAGTGTTTCTAACATACTAAAGTAGCATATACAGAGGGTATTGTTTGCATGTCACGAATCCATGGTCATCCCAACAAAAAATTGATTGCAAATGGTATGTCTAGGACTTGAAAAATGACATCCTTCTCAACTAGACCAACTCTGATCAGAAGCACAATTAGACCTTTGGAAGGTCTTTCGACCTCATCATAGGTTTTTATAGTGATCTTGCACCTAGGGTTGATGGAAAATTCAGACATGCCCCAACTGTTGAATCACATTGAATGAAATGATGTTCAACCCTGCACCATTTTCTATCAAGACGAGTATGGAAGATTTGGACTTCGACATGGAGAGCAAGGTTGTGGGGATGACTGAGAGCTCGATCATCTTCTTTAGAAAAGGTGAGATAGTGAGGTGAAGAGATATGGTTTACCATAGCTTGGAATCATTTCACATCAATATCTATGGGGATGTTGGCAAAATGTAAAGCTTTTTCAAGGATATCCATGTGCAAAGGAGATAGTTCTAACAAATCAAAAATGGAAATTTGAGCTGAGCTATGTTGCAATTGGATGAAAAGGTCATAGTTGGAGATCATGGAAGTAGTTGTTTGTTTAGAAGAGGAAGCATTCTTAAGATCATGAGCAACTTTTAGGACAACCTTAGATTTCCCCCTAGTGATGGTATTAAGTGGTTCACTCTGTGAAGAGGAAGACTTGGCCACTCGGAGGACCACCTTAGGTCTAGTGTCATTATGGTGTTGGGGAGAATTTCACATTTTTAGGACAACTTTGGGTCTTACATGTTTAGGTTGATTATCCTCATTAGAACTTTCCATACATAAATACTCAATAGGCTAAAGCATGCCAATAAGGTTGTCTGCATCAGTATAGGCATAGTTCATCTTAGCCTCATGATTCTTGTTGGTAGCTTTAGAGGTTTCACCTTTCTCGTATTTTGGCAAGGGTTGTTTAAAAGATTTGTGATAAAAAATTTTGATGAGGCCATCTGTGACAACTTTACTAGCCTCAATGAGATCTTGAATTACATCTTTGAGCTTGAAACAATTTTTAGTGTTGTGACCCTTTCTTATGTATTAACTACAAACATGATCCTCTTGCCACCACGGGGGTTTGATGGGTGGGTTTAAGGGGCGGGAATTATCTAGTAAGGTCACCATCTTGTTTGCAATTAAAGTTTTAAGATAACTTTCTAAGGTTCAACCATTGGTGTATAAATACATCATTTTTTGGTAAATCTAAAGTTGTTGTCAGATGTTTGTGGTTTTGAACTTTCTTGTTGTTTTGTAGCATAGATAGCATTAGAAAGGTTAAACGAAAGTTCCTTGGTCTTAGGAGTTTCCACTACTCCATCATTGACAACATACTTGTTTTTATTCCAAGGTTTGCCTTTGTCCTTACCATTTCCATTGTTATTTTTGTCTTTGTTTATAACAATGTCACCCTTTTTGATAACAACATCATTAATGCAATACGCACTCTCAACCATGGTGTTGAAGGATGTGAATAACTTCTTTCTTAAGTCAAAGTATAATTAAGGTACAAGTGTTTTGACAAAAATGTCAATTTTTTTAACCTCGGGAACTTGTCGAGGGTATCGAGAGTATAAGGATCTCCATCATTGAAGGTATGTTGAAAAAAGTTCTCTTGATTTTTGTTTAATGTTTCATAAGTCTAGCACAGTTACAGGATGTTGAATGTTGTAGGAGTATTGTTGGATAAAGAATTGTGCAAGTTTTTCAAATGTTTTAAGAGGGGGACTCAATTTTGTGAACCCTTTCATAGCTTGCTCTCTTAGACTCCTAGGAAATAGATGCATAAGAAAGGTGTCTTCATGCATAATATCCATTCTAATAGCATAAGAATTCCTCACATGATTGTGAGGGTCACCATTTCTATGTATTTTTCATACTTAGGAACCTCTATATCCTTAGGAAATGGTAGGATGTATAAACTCCTATCAAATGGAAGAGAACATATTGATTTGATAAATGAAGTTTTAGGAAGCTCTTTTGATGTTTACAATTGTGCAAATTGTTTCCTTAGTTCTTGTATTTCTTCACTTAGGATTTCAACTTCGGTGGGCTGTTGTTTTTGGATTATGCATTCAACATCAAAACCTTGAGGTAGTTTCCATCCCCTTGCTGCCATGTATCCAAAGTATTGCTCTTCATTTTCCTCTAAAGCTCTAAGCAAATCAATTTTTGAGCAAAATTGTCTTGTAGTAGTTTTATAACATCTTCACTAGTTACTTCTTCATCACTTTCATGATGGGATTGTCTAGGTGGTGAAGGGCATGTTCCCGTGGTGACTCTAGGAGTCCTTGGAGGCATGTTGTTGCCATCATCACAATAAAAAGGATTTTGAGAACAAGTCCCCCTATTCCCTTCATGGCGTACATGGTTATTAGTTTCAGCTTTTTGATGTTCTTTTTCCCTATCGTATATTTCTTCTTGGGTCTTTTGATTTTCATGTGCTTGTTCTTCTAAGCAACATCAGACTTCATCACGGTGCACCATAGTGATCACAATGTTTTCACCCTTAGGTGTCTCAAAGGGTGTATCGAACGGATTTTCAAAGCTGTAAAGCGAATTATGTCAAATGTTGGTTGTTTGTGTTTGAGTAGAATTAGGATCTTCTACACAAGGTTGTCTGTGAGGGTGCCTAGGTGGTGTCTCCAATTGCTTGAAAATGAATAGGGTATGATTACCATTACCAACTTGAAATCTAGCTGTAACCGGCATGTAACGATTTGTCTTTTCTTAATAGGACAAGAAAATTCTGTTAGATTTGAAGCTCTTACAATCAAGATTAGTCACTTGTCAAAGTATAATAGATGACTTGTCAAATAGTGCTCAAGAACTTATAGCACTAGTGACTCGAACTAAGTGAACGAGCAAGAAACTCATGAGTGAGCAAGAAGCTCAATAGCGAGTAACTATTATAAAATGATAATTGTATTTTGGCAAATGATTCATCAATGGTTTTTTGAGACTTACATTTGATGGACTAAACCCATCTTTTCAACTTAGGATAGCTCCTAACATACAGATGTACAACTAGGACTAGGAAGGATTGAAGTAACATGACCCTAAATCAAATTAAGAGGAACACAAACTCTATTTTGGCAGAAAAAAGGCTAAGGAAATATTTGTTTAGAAGTCAGGTGATAGTAGGACAACATGTTGCATGACATAGTTTACAATAACCAAGTGATACTTTTCTCCTGGGCAACAATTGACATAGAGTGGGAAAATAGTTTGTTGTGTATCAGGGCGATAGAAAATAGAACAACAGGGTGACAAATTTTTTGAAAAAGATCGTCTCGCAATATTTCTCCAAAGTATGTGTGATATAGTCCCAGTTTTGTGTGAAAAATGACAAGTTTTTGACTCCAAAAGTGATGTTTCAGTTTGACAATTAGGTAGTATTCAAATTAATCAATGTAAGATTTCAGTTCATGTTGAGTAACAACAATGTTTACAAATAGTAGTGGTTTTTAACATGTCTCAAACAATTGAACAAGGGTAAAAAAAACCTTGCCAACATGCATTTGTGATATCAGAGCAACCTTCCTACCAATTTTATTGAGATGTTTGATTTATAAGAATGTTAACACTGGTCAACACATTAAAAAATAGTAGCCAAGCAATCTACCTTAGAGTCGCAGTTCATTACTCAATAACTTGGCCCACACTTGATGCTCCTTCTCCTCACACCAAGTGGTTGCCCACAAGAGATATTGGCTTTGTCATGGGAGTGCCATAATCACAACCAAGGAAACACATATGGTGAGTGCAAAATCTTGGGGTGATCTAGGTAGTCCACTAGGATTGACCCTTGCACCAAGAAGTTCAGTGACAAAATAGGGTAGTTACTAACTTAGAGTGTTTAGAAAGGGATTTCATTTATAATTTTCCTCTTGTACCCAATTAAGGTACACCCCACCTTGTAGTGGGTAATGGACCTTGCGGTCACAAGAGAACCTTAAGCATTCTTGCCTATTGATCTCCTCATGGTCACAATCCCACAAGCGATCACTAAGCGAAGACAAACAATATGTCTACCAGTGTTTTGTGTCCTTGATAGCCTTGAGTTTTGGAAGAGTTGGGTATTAGCTTGTCCCCACATGGGTCATTCCTCTTAGGTTTTCTAAGAGTAGGCCCTCTAAAGGATTCTATACTAAACAAGAAGCAGATCAAATTTTTAAAGTTAAAATTTTTTATTTACCATAAGGGTGAAGAGCATGCTCTCCTATTCCAATCATTTCACTCAAACACACCAAGAAGCTTCAATTATCTGCTTGTTTTTGAAATCCAAAAGCAAGTTGTGAGGCCTCACCCCAACCCATCATAGCATGGATGTTTTAATTACATTTTGTTATTCGAGACCTTGATATTTTGATAGATTTAGATGGATAGTGGATTTGCTTTACCTATGGATTTTGATACTTTAGTAGTGTTTTACATTGTTGTATGCATAAAGAACCTGTTATTGTGTAGGAAATGTTAAAACATATTTGGATGCAGCTTTATGACATGATATTATTAGATTTTGATGCAATGAAAAATGTTAATTTGCTTTTGAAGATTTTTAATGTATGGATGAATATTAATTTGGTTATGATGCTTATGAGATGCAGATTTTGATATCTTAACATTTCGAGTGGAATAATTGAAAGATTAGGAAAGGATATTTAATTTGAATTATGTTAATATCGATATTATTATTTTATGCACTTATGTTGTAAATGCTTATTTGACTCCTTGGACTATTGATGCTCGAGTTTGATGTGTAGGAAGAGGAACCATGGAATTTAATGGGGAAACAAGGTATAAACATAGGCTTAATTGACTTTGCCAAGGTGAATCTTTATGAGATTCATAAACCTCATTGTGATGTGTTTACTTTACAAATGTGAGATGTATGTGTGTGGTATGTAGTTTATGTGTAGATTCAGAATGTGTCATGTGTAATGTATAGTGTATTTTGTGTGTGTGTCACTTGACACTTGTACTCATTATGTGAAATGACATTTTTTTTTTATGATGGATCATGAGACATCCTTATTCTGAGTTAAATGCCTTAATTGAGGAATCTAATTATTGCCCTAAAATTAGTAAAGAGAACAAAGTTATCACCATGCAAAAATTTGAAAATTATTTTACCTAGCATTGGGAGGGCCATTAAGTAACTCTAGGGTAAAATTGTGACAAAAATAAACCCTACCCATGTCAATACTATAAGTTAGGAGGCTAATAATGACCTCTAGGGTGTCTAGTAGACCTAGGAGACCCCATGAAAATGATATTCTTTATTGAATCCGAAAATGAGAAGGATATATAGAGGCATGGAAAAATTGGAAACTCACTTGGCCACTCTCTATCTTTAGAGACAATTAGGGTTTGAAGAAAGAGGAGGGAGCTCTACTAAATCTAGTCATTACCTTTTCTTGGAGGGAGGTTGGTACCCATGAGCCATGAAGTTCTTCATTTAACATGTAGAATAGATATGGTGTTCTTCATTTCATGATGAGATTTTGGTGTATTGCAGTTGTGTTTGTGGGTAAAGATTTTTTTTGTGTGTTGCATGTGAGAAGTTTGGTGTGGATCTTTCTTTGATCTTGCTTGTTTCATGTTATGTGTGTGTTTTGAAATGGGTGTGAAGCATCACTTACCCTTGGGAGGGAAGAGATGCTTGGGTGAAGGGGTTAGTTGGGCTCACACATGTAGTTGAGGAACACTCCCATGTGTGGAGATGATTGTATATGCTCAATGGAATGTGTTCATCTTGCTTACTTGCATTTTGGGAGGTATAAGGAGGAGTGTGGAAGGGAAGATATTGTATGCCCTGAAAGGGCATGTTGATATTGAGAAGATGTGTATATATTGTGAATATTAGCTTTGGAAATCCTCCTCATGGTGAGAGCCCACCTTCACACTACATTAGATTCATTTGTTGAATCTTTGTGCAAATCCTTGGGATGGGATGTGTTGTATTTGCATTGTGTTAAATCTTGTCATTTTGTTGTGATTATGGATGGCATGTGAATGTGTAGAATGCAACCATTTATGCCTTGTTTCCCCAAGCTCGGTGGGTGGCCTCCTTGAGGCCTAGGTTGGGAGGTGAGCATTCATGATTCCATTTTGTCTCTCTTTTTTTTGCAGGTATTCACTTGAAGAGTTTGGAAGCTTGATGTTCATGAAATTTATTCTTTGCATAGAAGAAGATCCTTATTGTTTGTGTTGAAATGGAGAAATGAACTCCACCTTATTATGAGAATTCATCATAATGTAGTGTTTTGCTATCGGTCTCATGTAATTGCCAAAAAGTGTGATTGTGTGATATCTTGTTTGTATGTTTCTCTATCTTGTTATGCCTTGAAAGAAAGGACTGAACATAAACATTTGATACCTCTATCTTCTCAAATTCTAGGGAAATTATTCAATTGTTTGATGATTAGTATTGAATTTAAAATTGTTGTAAGATATGCAATTAATAACAATGGATTTGGAAGATAGCTTAAAATATGAAATTGGATGTCACTGGAATTTATTGAATAGTGAAGTTATGAAATTTTAGTTGTAAGGATTCCATTGAGTTTCATATTAGTGTTTCTTTCAATTAGAATTGGTTAGTGAATTGATAGTTGTTTAATGTTATAGTTGCTTATTAGAAAATGAAATTTTAACACATAATGGAATAGTAGATCATCTCTAATGCATTTTAAATGATCATAGAAATTCTATGGAAAGAACTAGTCCAATTATTTAAGCTTAAAGAAGACCTGTAGGAGCATAAAACTCTCTAGAAAATGTATGAACAACAAACAAAATTTTTCCCCAAATTACAGACATTAAAATAATAAATAAATAAAATTAGTACCAGATAACATTATGTCACCAAATATAATTTATAAAGCATTAGTCACATTAAGTAGTGACAAGAAAGAAATATAAATATATTAATTAAGTACCTCTTTTCTTAAGGGTGACTAGGGCATTTAAGAGTTGGTAGATTATAGTTTTAAAAAAAGAAAGGAAATTAACAAAATCTAAGTTGGGATGGTCACATCCCCACCCAGTCCCCTATGTCAAATGGTGAAAAGAAACATTAGATTGCATAAAGTCAACTATGTGAAATCATCCTTAAGTCCTAGTAAGGACTCCTCCTTGTCCTAGCCGCCTTACAGAAGGAAAATCCCATTAAATGTGGTAAAGGGGGCTGTCATGTCATCCACCCTCCTTCCTCCCTTATAGCACCATGCCTATGCAAAAACATGGGCAGCAAGAAAGAGGACAGGAGACCATGTAAGAGGGTAGGTGAAAGTTATAATATTCAAAAAATAATAATTCAACACACTTCCATCATTACAATAACATGCCCCTTTTTCCCTCCTAGGTGCCTAGCCCTAAGCATGGGGATTAATAATAGCTGAAATCCTCCTCCCACTCATGCCTAGGTAGAAGTGGTATTCACGTGGGCAGCAAGGAGCTTGGTGCATAAAATTTAGATGAATCTAATATGTAGATAGAAAGTTTAGAGTAGATTGTTTTATTTTGATGTATATGAAATATATATATATATATAAGGATAAAATTTGGCTTAATTTAGTTATGTCAAATTTGAATTTAAGGTTGTACAATTAAGATTGTGGTCTAATTTGATGGTATCTTGATTAAAGGAAATTAAGGAGAATATATATGTTTCAGTTTGAGACATTGATATAGTTACTTTTAAATTGTAGATATTTGGGAGTCATATTAGATATAAATGAATAGTTATCTTTTAGATTATAGTAAAATAAAAATAATTATTATAATAAATAAATAAATAATTAAATAATTAAATTAAAATAAAATTTTAAAATATATATAGAGAGAGAGAGAGAGATCTAATATTAATAGAAATAAAAATAAAAATAAAATTGATATAGCATCTTCTCGTCACAACTTTAGAACCTTCATTATTGTAATAAAACAAATTGAATACCACTTATATAATCAGGAAAAAATCATATAGAGTGCAAGAAAGGTTAGGAGCTCTCAACCATTACACCTTGCATAATTTTGCTTTTAGTTTTAGAAAATAGGTATCCTCCACAAGAGGAACTCGAAAATATAATTGTGGTGCACAACTCTATACCACTAACATTCTTCCTAGTTCAAACATCAATTTGAGACCTTACCTTCATTCTCTTCAAAAAAAATTTGTTGTGTTTTTCCATGTAAAATGTTGGCATGACACAAGTCAAGATTTATAATTCACCACAAGGGTGAAGAACACACTCTCCTATCACCAAGAAACCCCAATCACAAGTTTCATGTTCCTACAACTATGAAACAACTAGTAGATGTCACACATGAAAATAAAAAAAACAAGCAAATTTGGGTTTTTATGTGTTGGGCAGCCCTACAAACAATCGTTAGTAGGCCTTTTGCATTTGAAGCTTTGACATGTGTTCCTTTTCTAATAAGAAAATTAGGCAAAAATTCCAAGGTAACACCCTACAATTACAACTATTAGCCCCAGAAGTTAGCTTCAAAACAACATGTAATCTGTAAATAAACCTTTGTAAAACCACTTTAAACCTGTAAAAATCCAGGAAATAGCAAGTATAACTGAGAAACTATTCTAATCACTCAATCAACAAAAAAGTTCAAACCAGGTGATAATTTTTCCTAGAAGTATATCGTGCAATTTTTCTCAATATATGTGTGCCATAGTTTCCTTCTAGGTGATACTTTTATCTAAGCTAGGCAACAGGACATACTATTGAAGAGCTACAGAGCTTAGTACTATCATGTGACACTATTTCCAAAATGTATCGCCATACAATTATAAGAATTTTTGTATGAAACTGGAAAAATGTCGCCCAAATGTTGGGACTATAAAAAAAGAAAATTTGTAGACAGCAAGTGAAAAAGGCAATGAAAATAGCAAAAAAAGAGTACAAAACCAAATGTTCTGCCCCATGGTGGGTGCCAAAAATGTACACTAAGAAAGCATCACACTCTAAACCATTCTATCCAAGTGATTCCATGAGTTTGGAATGCTTGGATGTCAGCTTAGAGCTCCCTATCCATGGAGTGCAAGAGAGTACGATTTGAATACGAGGGCTCTCACCTAAGCCTTAGGAATGCTCTTCTTGCTAGTAAACCATGCAATGGGAGGTTTTCTTAGAGATGATATGCATGAGTGCAAATATCTACCAAGGATGCCTCAAAGATGCAATACAAAAATGGAGGCTTAAGTTAGAATGAGAATGCAAAATACAATCTATATTAAGCAATATGAAAGTGGTATAAATCCCACTATTATACTATGTGATTTAAGCTATTGCAAAGAAACTACATGAACATGAAACTATGCTAAAAATTCCATATGATAGATTATACTAAGTGTGATGGATGAGAGAATGAGATAAGGAAATGGAAGTTCTCCTCAAAGTTCCAAAGGAACCTGTTAGAAAACCTGCAGTATAACAATATTCAAATGGTGGATGGATCTTTGACAAGGAGAGAGCTCTCTCTTTTAAAGTCATACGGATGGTAAAGATCAAGGTCAAGATGATGGATGATCAATGACGAAGTTCAAAAAGAGGAGTGATCCATGTGCACACACAAGTGAACCAATAGAATATAAGTTGACTTCTCATATAAGACAAAAGTCACAAAGCATTTTCTTTTAATTTGAAAAATAGAAAAAGGACTTTATGTGTGCACTTTAAGTGGGTTAGAAAAATGGGGTATTTTATTTAATTAAAAGGGGACATGTTATTTTAGTCAAATAATGAGCTTAGGATAGCATAGTCAAACTATAGGTTATAATCAAATTAATTGATTATTAGCAATTTGGTCTGGGTAAATGATTAATTAAATTAGCCAAAATGCTGAGAAGGGGGCTAATAGTCTAGACAACCATTTTTAGGTGATTACAGATGTGAGCCGAAAACCACCAAGCAAACAACCACATATAGTCACCTGCTTTCTTTACAACACATGATCTCATGTTCGAATCCAAGGAAGGCCACTTTTTCTTGTAGAATTTTGACACATATCTTATAGGAGTGACACGTCCTATCAAGCTATGTAGGCTTAGGAGGCTCAACCAATCAAGGCAGGAGAATATCAACAATAGAAGGTACTTATTTTCCACCCCATCATTTTTTTCTATTCTTGACATTTTTGCAGTGATGATGGTAAGTCTGATGCTCAATTTGAGGTAGATTCGAAAAATTCATCAAATATGAAAAAGTCAAAAATTGACTAGGAATTGGTATTCTAATTCCACGTATTTAGGCGGAGTAGAAAATGCTCATTTTTAGATTAAAAAAGGAATACATATTTCTATTCTCAATTCTGATTTGGTGCACCCAAATGGAAGATTTGATATATTTTGAAATTTTAGATACATATTCCAGTCTAATTCCCACTCCCAAAGGGTTCCTTAATGCTTGAAATGGCTCAAATAGGTATAAAATGAATGTTGTCTCTCCCATCTTGACACCTACCAATTTTGTCGCCACAGATAAAATTACAATCGTCGAGAGATTCGAAAATGTTCTATGATAGGGGAGAGAAACCAATAGTTGAGTGCAATCCAATAATTGATCACCCTATCGTGAACATATTATCCAATCTTCTGACATATTTGTACTATATATTGTAATTAATTGATCTACTTTTAAATATAAAAAATCCCAAATGTTGATTAAAAATATACCAATACTTGAACACATGAAAACTTATAAATGTTATACAAAAACTGAATAAATGAATTCATTAATGAGTGAAATAAATTACTTTTTGTCTCAAACAAAATATCATAGCTATCTAATATATGTTTGTCACTAAAAACATAATATGCTCACTTAAATAAACATTGATATCTTAGTGTACAAATACTATTCTTATGTGTACAACTATTGGGGTAGGAATGTTATGCGTAAAGTAAGTCATATCAATAATATGTGGCATCACAAATATAAAAGGTGAATACTAATAGGGTAAAAGTGAAAAGTTGTTTCACCTTTTAGGCTAACTAATCAGAACAACTAAATTTGAGTATTTCTATCTAAAAATCAATTTTTTTCAAACATATGATCTTGGTAAATTTATTCTAGCTAAGTTATATATGGTCTCACACGTTTCCAATTGGAAATGTCTATTTAATACAATTTTTTTATAGTAGATAGTATCAAATTACCAAAGAAATTAAATTATTTCAAAAAAAGGGTGTTTCAATAACTATTACTATTTTTTATGATTTTTTTTAATAACATATAAACACCATTTTATAGGGCTCATAGTCAATAATATTCTCATATATAGTTCATAGTGTTTTAATTAGATATATTCTATTCTAATTGAAAAATTCTACGAGTACATATTTTAACACTCGAGAAGATCTTGTTGGAAATGATTGAAAAGCTAATGAATGAAGAGTAATGGAACTGGTAAAGAATGTTTTCAATCATTGTTTTGTCATTGATGTCAAACTTGCTACTTGCAGGAATGACAATTGCTTTAGTGATCCAGATACTATAAATTGGTTGATTGACAAGGAGGAGGCAATCAATAAGATGTAACTAGAGCGCCTAGAGAAAGGTTGAAGTTATGATGTTATAATGAAGTATAAGGATCAGCTAAGTCATTCATGAAATAGTGCATTGATGTCAAACACAGAGAATGGGCATACTAAAACACATCAAAGATGTAAGGTTTAGCTGTGTCATTTGTAAAGCGTAACTAAGTTCATTAGAGAGAGCTGAGCAAGCTAGTGAGTGCCGAACAGATTATTAGTTGAAGTTGAGAAAAGTTCAACTTAGTGTGTGCCGAGTGATCTTTAGGTGCCGAGTGAAGATTAGGTGTCGAGTAAGTTTTCAAGTGCCGAGCAAGATATAAGTGCCAAGTGATATTGAAGTACCGAGTGAATTTCAAGAGCTGAGTTTCATAGAATTTCTTTAGGTGTTGAGCATTAGTAAATTAATAATGTCAAGTTGCTACATTATTTTGAAAATTGAAGATTCGCCAGATCTGAGTCGACACGGTAGTTATCTAGAATTCTATGAATCAGATAGAAGATAAGAATGATGAGCTGGTGGCACAGAACACCATGTAAAATATTTTTGGCAAATACAATTGGATTCTAGACAAAGTTTCTAGATAAGAGCAAGATATGGGATAGATACATTGTATCCTACCTAATCTATTGAAACCCTAAAGTTGGAGAGGGAAAAATCGAGTAGGAAAGGTATCCCAGATTTCTATTTAAGGAGTCATAAGGTCACGAAGCATAGAGATGGTCAAGCATGAAAATATGAAGTGCTGAAGAAGGTGCTAAGGTGGAAGAGAGCACAGATACTCTGCTTTGATAGGTGACCATAGATATGATTGCATTGGTATGATGAGTAGGAAGATTGAAGGTGACAAAGCTTGAGATGACAAGCTTACAGAGCTGAAGTGATTAAAGCCAAGCAAAGGATTGAATTGAACTATGATCTATAATCTGCAAGATATGTTGTAAGTTGTATCAGATTAAAATCCATTATTATTACTCTCTAGCAATTGTAACAGTTAGAATAAATCCTATGGACTTAGGTTGGTTTAATAGCCATGTTGTAAATCCTTTAACAGGGTGACATTCCAAGTGAATGTTCCAAAATCCTTTAACCAAGCCCATTCCTAACAGTATGGTGAAATCCTCTAACAAGGTCACATTTAACAATGTGTTTGAGCCTTTAACAGGGAAGACCATTAGAAGTGGTTGAAATCAATTACGCAGTTATTTTGTGGGTATCATCCCCACTCCAATTTTACCTTCTTATTCCTGGAGGGTTTTTGGGTTATCAAATTCTCAGTGTTATGGTGTGATGCATGTTTACTTTTCATAGTTGTTTAATGTTCAATTGCATGCATGATAATTTCAGTTATGCGCCATTAAGGATTTGTAGAAAAAGTTGCATTGGACCTTGAATAACTGATTCACCCCCACCGCCCCCCCCCCCCCCCCCCCCTCTCAATTATTCTAAAGAATTATAACAGATCTCAATTTTGAGAATCATATCAAAAAAATTTAAAAATAATATGATGTTCTAGAGGAGAGAGTCCTCTTCAAGAATCTATAATTTTTCTTCTAGTTCGAATAGATTTTTTTTGAAAAATGTGGTGGGAGATGAAAACTATCAATTTGAATAAGTTGAAATTTGAATCATTATAAAAGAGAAAATATAGGTCTAAAGTCGATTTTTGTTTTTGATTGTTCTAGCTACATATATTATCTATAGCATAATATGAGATCAAAAGGAAATAAGTTTATTTCCTTGTAATTTTGTGGTGGGAACTAGACTCTTAATTTTCAGCATTTTTCAGGAACTAAAAAGTTATCTTTAAAAAATAGGAAAATCTATCATTCCTTTTTGCAAATAATTATTAAAAATTATAATCCTAAACTTCATCCATTTCTACACATTTCATTAGTTTACTTCATTTTCAAACTCTAAATAATAATACAAGATTTATCTCATTGAAGTTGAATAGTTATACTTTTGTTAGCCTTTTTCTTTGTAAAAGGGTGACACAGGTTTGTACTTTTACCCAATAAATGTCTTGTATTTCTCATGAAATGTGTGAGATTGTCAAAAACTTTTAGTGTTCAACTAATGATCCCTTTGTGTCGGATATAGGTTGTATTTTATATAAGAATGTGTTACTTTTATAACAACAAATAATTTGCGTGTGTTAAAGTATTAGACCTTTTGTGTTTAATATAAAAGCTATATATAACAAATAGTTTATGATTAATAATAACTATTTGTTCTATTCAAGCTGTATATATGTTACATTTCGTATAGTTATACAATATTCTATTAACAACAATTTTATTTTTGACGATTAGACCTTTCCTATTAATTAAATATTAAAGATACATATCCACACAAAAAGGGGTCAGGGGATACAAGATCACCCCACAAGTTCACTTAGCACGAAGCCAAATAAGACAACTATTCATAAAAAAATATTAACAAAATAAATAAATCCCTCATGCTACAAGAGCAGTGTTGGTCGAGGGAGGGTCTTTATCATCAGTAGCCCAGAAGTCCTTGGGTTTGGTAGTTGGCCTAGGGGGAGTCCAACCATCAATAGAGGTAGCAATAGCATCATTAGGTTCTTTATCTCCCTTTGGTCTAGGTAGAGAGATGGCTAAGTACAACTGAAGGAAAGCCCATTTGGGGTCTCTATGTGCAGAAGGCCAACTTGCATTACGGGAAGCAAGAGGAGCCATAGGGGACCAACCTAAACCCAACCTTCATCAAGGTGAGGCCAAGCAGTGGAAACCACCAAAACTGCCACTAGGAGAGTGACAATGAGGCTATGACTTGGGAGTATGCAAGTGACACATGGAACTACTCTAGCCTCTTCGACGACCATGTGGAGGAGTATGATAATCGAATAAGGCATCTGGTCTCACTAGAAAATTTTACCAGGGACATTTCCCCAATGTACTAAAAGCTCCTATGGGTAAGAAACCTCCAGCATGACCTTATCTTTCTGTACTTGAATCTACATCATGACATTATTAAAAATATGTGTTTCAGAGTACATAGCAACATGCATATCAAGAAAGTTGTAAGAGAAACAACATTGTGGTCCTTCCAAAAAGTAAATAAATTCTCCATTCGAAAAGAATTCCATATCTATGAGTACTTAAAAGAAAGCTTGGGAAAATCTCCAAGCACAACCATATGCTATGTGAAAGCTTGTAGGTGGAAAGGCTTAAAGAAATCATGGGTCTAGAGCTAATAGTTTTGGGCTTGCCTGCAAAACCAAAAAATATGCAAGAAAATTTCCCGTTGGACACTAAGACTCAAAGTCTTGTGAGAGGATTACAAATGTCAATGCTGATTGAGAGTATCAACCATTAGAAGGTGGGGAACCAGTCACCAAAAGCCCAACTTGGGTTTGTAACTGGTCATAGGAGTGATAGGATACCACTTCGAATCTTTCCACCATTGACAAGTTGATTGAATACCAAGATTTTGTAATAGAGGGGGCGGCACTACAGAAACTAGAAGATCAACTCTCTATTGATCTAGATGAATAAGCTTGAAATGCACCTACAGGTCCTCCCATGAGTGAAGGCTCATTATAACCCTGGAAAATAAATCTTTGGGTGTCTTGATTCCCCTTTGAAATAAGAACATCATGCTAGCTCCTTAAATATTAGCTAGTGAGACCATTAAGAGTTTTTTTGGTTTATAGAGAACCCATCTCTAAACCCATTTCCAGCCTAACAAAGCCACAACTTGATGGCTTCCTAGGCTTTCCAAATTCTTTTAGCAACAAAAGCTCCTTCAATCTGCACAATTTCAGTGGTCATGAGAAGGGTTTGAAAGCCAATGCCCTTCCAAGCAGGCCGGTTAGCCAAAAAGCCTAAAGAAATGAAATGTTGGAACAAGATTTTCTAGGCCTCATCACCAGTGAAAGCCTGAATGGCCTGCTTAACATAGAGGACAATCCCATGTTTGCAAGTGGAAAGCATTTCAAGACCACCAGAGTCTTTGGGCAAACAAAAAAAGTCCTAAGCAATTCTATGAAAGCTGTGATGCACAACATCAAAGGTCTAGAGGAAATCCCTTAGGATGCATTCAAGCTTGAGGTATGATGCTTTGAATGAGGCCCAATATGAGTAGTAGTAGACATGTGTAGAAACCAACACTTTAGAAAAAATCTTAATTTTTCTTGCAAGGGAGAGAGACTTGGTGATCCAATAGTCCAATTTCTTCTCCATCTATGTGAGGACAACATTCCACAATTCCACGGGGGAAGCTTGAAAAGAAAATTGAATACCCAAAAACTTAAATATTTTTCCATGTTGAACCCATTTCCACCCATAACGTTGCAGCCATTAAGGGCCTGGCAAGAAGGATTGTCTATAAAAAAATGTCTTGTGCCATTAAACAATAGACCCAGATGCAAGGAAAAATGTATCCAAACATTGTAAGGCATTGATAATATTATCTTCATCCTCTAGAAGGGTAAGAAAGGAGTCATCAACAAAATTTCCATTCACAAACTGTGTAACGAAATCTGGAAGAGCAATGCCATGCACCAAATCCCGAGAGATAGCATTGGTAAGAAGATAGCCAAATCCTTCACTTGCCAACACAAAAAGAGAAGGCGCTAAAGGGTAGCCTTCACGAATAGATTTGTAGAGTCAAAAGGCTTCAGATTGCCGACCATTTATGGTAATACAAGTAGAGGCATCACCAATGAGCATTCAAACTTATTGTAGAACGACAAGGCCAAAACCCCAACGTTTGGAGCATGGCCAAAATGAGTGGCCATTCAATCTGATCATAAGCTTTAGCAAAATCAATCTTATAAAATAAAGGTTGTCATTTGGAATGTCGAGCCCACTCCATACCTTCCCAAAGAGCAATAATATTGTCCAAAATTTATCTAGATTTAATGAGACTAGTTTGCTTAGGACGAACAATCTGAGGGAGCAAATGTTGAATTTTAAGAGAGAAACCCTTGGCAATAATCTTGTAAGAGACATTCAACAAATGATAATTTTAAATTGAATAATTAGAGGTTTTTAGATTAAGCTTTGGTCAAACGTTTAAAAATTCATTTTTTTGGGACATTTCACTAGGTGCACTATTTTAATGAGTTACGTGATGAGTAACACCTTCAAACCTTATTTGTAGGTAGTTCAATGTCCATTTTACATTTCTTAAAAAAATGAAGGTATTAAAAAATCACATCAAGTGTAGCAACTACATGTTGACGAATTTAGCCCTCACATCTACTTTCCTCAACTACTTTCTTGTCCAATAGATACTTACCAAAGTATTGCTCCTACCCAGTCAACCCTATAGTCTGCTATTAATTTCTACAGCATTTCATACTTTGAACATTCGCTTTTTCAAATAGATTTCCACAAGTTATAAGAGACAAGATTATTTCATTCTAGCCTTAATCATTAAGTAGTTTTTTTGCAGCTAGGAAATGTTGTTGGAAATGAAAATGGATCATGGAGTTATGGTTCGCTTTGTAATTTGTGTGTGTTTGATGGGCATTAGTACTTGTGCTACAAAATGTGTTCCTGAAAAGTGTCATTCTATGAACGTGAGCTACCTATTTTGGATTGGCAATCTTGAGTGTGGATACCCTGGTTTTAATATCACATGTAGAAAGGACCCTTATACTGGTATACTTGGCAAATTCTTTATTGCCTACCAAGGTAATTCTACAGATGAATATATTCAAGGCTATTATTATAAAATTATGGAGATTGATTATGCCAGTTCTCTCATCATAAATTCTTCTATTATTAGAGCCCAGTCCTGTATGCAAATAGAAGGAATTAAGCTTACTTTCAGCCACCTAATAGCGGGCCTTTCACTATTTCTATGTCTAATAAGTTCATAGCTATTGGCTTCAACACATTCAGTGTGTATAGATTTGATGATTTAGGAGAGGCAAGATGTATATACACATGTGACTCTCAAACTGATCCACCATATTTCTAAAATGGTTGTTGTGAAATTACCCTTCCAAATAATTGGTCTTGGATAAATTTGATGGGTGGAGGCATGTTTGGTATGTGCAATAAGACTACCAACAAATATGATGACACTTGTGGCTTCTCCAACATATTGGACCCTTCCACTTTCAGAGTGATGCACAATAAAACAAATCCCTTTTGGGGAGATTGTTTGAGTGCTAATTACGGTCTCTCGCTTAATTGGGGCATTGGCCTTTAGAGTTGCTCCATGGCCAAATCAACTACCAATTATTCTTGCTCTTCCAAACTAGAATGCATTGACTCTCCTTCTGAATAAGGCCACTTATGCAAATATCTTCCTAGGTATGAAGGAAATAGTTACTTCTAATGTCACAAATTGCAAAGGTATTATATACTTATAGAGAAACATTATTAGTATTGTGTTCTTATTTATTAAAATGCATCTTTCAAATATCAAATTAAGGCTTCTAATGATAATAGTGATGAATGTTCAGACATAGATGAATGCAATGTTAAAAGGGTAGGTTTGTGCGCTAAAGGAGAGGAAGGAGGAATATGCCATAATTTTGTAGGTTCCTACAATTGTTCATGTGCAAAGGGATATTTGGGAGATGGCTTTCAGAATGGCACAAGATGTGTATCAAAAAGATCCAACTACCTCAAACTTGCAATCATAGGTGAGAGTAAATGTTTTGTATTTGTATGTTTTCAATTTAAAAAAAATAAATCAACATTATAGTTAAAAAAAAATTTCTGGTTGGTGAAATTGTATGTTCTATTTCTTTATTTTTTGGAGTTTCTCTAGTAGCTACTGGACTATTTTGCTGGTTGAGTGTGCATTGTCTAAAACATGCGAGAGAAAAGAACCTCCATTAGAATGGTGGGATGCAACTACAAGAATGCATTGCTTCCATGGGAGGAAGAAAAAGCCTTAGAATCTTTTCTAAGAGAGAGCTGGAAATAGCTTTTGACAATTTTTCTACATAACTGGGAAGACTAGGTGGTTTTGCAACTATGTACAAAGGAGTTCTTGTGGACGGCGTGCATGTTGCTATTAAAAAGCCCAACTCGATTTGAGATGAGTTCATCAACGAAATTATAATTCTATCTCATATTAGCCACAGGAATGTAGTTGTTGAACTAAATAATACAGTAGCATTTCTCTTCTCCGAGAAAATTTCTTTACAACCAGCAATCTAGTCATTACAAAACTTTAGATCTACAAACGAATCAGAGTTTCACATAACAACAAAAATAGCACAACCCATGAATCAATATGCTCTAATACCATGTTGAACTAGATAAAACAGCAACACAAAGAATAAAAACAGAGTGGCAAAACAAGACTGAATATATCAAAGATGCACACTTTGCTTACCATATTCTATTTGTCATGCCACTCCTTTGCATACCCAAGAAGTAGTGCATTAGTGCATTAGTGCTAATTAAAAATAGCACTAGAAAGAGTAAAAATAGAGGCAAAAAAATAGAGGTATAAGAAACAAAAATATGACAGAGAAACAACTAAAACAAAAAATTTATTCAATAAGCACAATGAATTTTGTTACACCCAACTTTAGTAGATACATTCATATTTATAGGCTCTATAGACCTTTCTAGAGATGTGAAGAAGCTTACGGTGGAAGGCAATAAACTTCTAGAGTCTTCACAAATGGATGATTTTAGATATTGCAATAAATGCCTAGCTAGTACACCATAAAATAAACATTATTCTAACACCCTCCATTAATTCTTGCCACTACTGGATCTATATGTGGGAGAAATTAATAAAAATTCAAATAGGATGGGTTCCGGAATTAAGCCTTCTTAAGTACCCACTTACAACATAAAATTTTAGTTTCCCTCATCACTATCACTTTGTTCCTATATCATTATACTTTGGGTTTTTAACTGGTTCACCCATAACTATTTAGGATTTTCTAACTAATAAAATTTCTTTTTGCTTTAGGTTTTTCACCCAAGAAAGTGGTTTTGGATTACCACAAACCCTTCAAAGACTTAGCACAAATATCATCTCAATAGTGGGGAAACTATCTTTAGGATTTTCTCCTTTATAAAATCTCATTCTTCGTGGATGTCTTGCTGGACAATGATTCTGATTTGCTCAATCCATTTCTACTCCTTGAGAATCCACACTTTGATGGATTTTTATTATTGCTCACAGTTGAACATTTGTACTTAAACAAACCTTTGATCATATCAATGATCTTTTGCCAACTTGATCCATAGCTCCATCCAAAGTCCATTTTAAAGCACTTGTCCATACAAATATTTTTACACTTTCTATTCCAAAACATATTTTCACTATGACTCTTTAAGCCACAAACATTACATGGATGAATATCCCAACACTTGTCTTTTGTGTGTCCTTTCCTATTACAATTTGAATTGCATATATTTTTTACTTTGAACAAATTTTCTTAAACTAATGACATAATTTCTTTCATCTGTCGCATATCCTAGTCCTTCATATTTTGGTCTCATTGTTGGTAAGATATGTTCTATGATTCCTTGTTCATTTTTTCTCAATCCTTTACCTTTGTAACCCATTTTCTTCATGATATTCCAACCAACATTCTTATTATCACAACTAGTATTATTTGTGAACACATTGTCCTTTTCTTTTTTACATCCGTTATCATCTTTAAAAGAACATTTATCAAGTGATGATTCCAAATCTTCTGTACTACACAAAATATCACATATTGATTTTGTCTTCAAGCATTTATTCCTCAAAGTTAGTGATTGATTTAATTCATCTTTTAACAATCTATTATCTTCTTCTAATTTCATCATTTCTCTCTCCAATTCTTCATTTCTTTTCTTATCGTCATCAAACAACTTTAGTTTTTGTTCTAGATCTTCATTTGGATCTATATAAACACTGATCTGGTATGGAAAGTTATGTATTTCTACACTTAGTTCATTTCTTAGATTTGTCAATTCTCTTTGCAAAACATCATATTCACATATAACTCTTGTATTTTCTTTTTTCACCTTCATTAACTCTTCTTCTAAATTATTTATCTTCTCCTTTTTAACTCTTCTAGCTTTTCCCATTGAGATTAAACTCCCTCTCTCTCTCTCTCTCTTCAATTTCTTTACAGTATCTCAAATCTTAAAGACACATTTACCAAACACTTATTGTTTTACGTTGTAGACACCTAAAAATCCTTTAGAAAATAAAGTATTTTTATTTTTTGAAAAATTCCTGATGACATCATCATTTATTAATTAATTAATTATTTAATTAATTAATTAATTAATTATTTAATTAATTAATTAATTAATTTTTATGCCATTAAATCCTTTTATCTTAATTAAAAATATTTAATTAAGGAATCCCTCCCAAAAATGTTTAAATCTTATTTAAACATTATTTCCTTATTTATTAATTATTTAATTAATAAATTGACCAAAAATCCTAAAATAAATAAAAAATTTATTTTTGCCCAAAACTTGGCCAATTTCCTTATGACCAATAACCTCTTCCAAAATCTTCTAATCCTTCTTTAATTTCGATTAAAGGCTAATCCCATCATTTCCTACCCCTAATCCCAACTCAAAATATTTAATTAAGATTAAATATTAATCCTCATGTTTATTAAAAAAGTTTTAATAAATATCTCATCAACCCAAACCCTTGAAATAAATAAAACTTTATTTATTTCTTAAAAATCTAATTTATCCTCATCCTAAGAAGTTCTAGACTCTTCTAGAAAGTCTTCATCCTTATCCTAGGAAATTCTAGACTATTCTAGAAAGTCTTTATCCTCATCCAAAGTCTAGACTCTTCTAGAAGTAAACCTAATCCTAATCCCCTCCTAACCTTGTCACATTCTCTAAACATGGGTTAAAACTTACTAACCCAAGCCAAAGTTAACAAATATCTCCTCCTTCACCCACCTTCATTAAATGCCATCCACTTGCCTATCCCTAAGCTAATCCTAAACCATCCTAATCCATCCTCTAATCATTTGCACAAGCCTAAGCAAGCTTAAAACCTTCCTAATCAAGTTCAAGTCGAAATTGCTCTCATCACCCTCAAAATATCTCAACCATAAAACTTTATGAAGTCCACTAGGTCATAAATGACTCTTACAAGCCCTTTTATGGCTCTTACAAGTCATTATGAGGGTCTTTATGAAGATTTTATCCCTTGAGCCTCCTTTGTTGACTCATCCTTCCCCTTTCCTCCATCCTCTCACCATGTGACATGTGTCACTCCTTGATTGGCTATAAGGAAGCACAATCCATGTGCTCTCCTCTCATGCAATCTGAGCCCTCCATAAGCTTTTTCCCATCCTTGCATCTTAGCCCTCAATCCCTCAAGCCTCTTGCCTATAAATTGGATCCTTCCCCTTTGCAAAATAACACAATCCATGAAGTAAAGTTATAATGCTATTTTGAGAGCCAAATCCATACTAAAGCCATCTATCCACACCAAAAATCCACAATCATCCATTGAAGCCTTTGGAAGCATATTGAGCATACATCCTATCCATTTAGATAAAGCTACTCAACAAGAGAGCTTCTTATTGAGAGAGTCCATTAATGGCTCATATTCTCAATTGAGAGCTCATCTTAGTCTATCTTGAAGTTTATGAATTTTGTTTAGTTTGTAGAAGCTTTATTTAAATTTGGTTTCTATTAGCATACTAACATTGCTCATATACATACGTAACCATAACCTTTCAATCCAAACTAACCCATAAACTACACTCTTCTATTTCCAATTGTGATTATTGTGAACTATGCAATTCTTAACAGCCTTTGTTAACATCAACAATTTCCATCAAATTTCATGCTTACCTTGATTCATATTTTTATGACACTCTTTGCAACAATTTGCAAACTTTGACCTCTTTCAACCTTGCTTAGGAGTTGAAGACTTCAATCTCCTACTAAAGACACATAGTCATTTTTTAATACACTTTATTGTGCTCTGTAAACATAGTGGTGCTTTTCTTCTTCTTCAGAGCTGCAATTTCTTTCATAAGACAATAGGAATCCTTAAGAATTGGCTGCTCAAAAACAATGCTTGCTCTTTCAGCATTTCTCTTCTCCATGCAAATTTCTTTACAACTAGCAATCTAGTCATTTCAAAACTTTAGATCTGCAAACAAATCAGAGTTTCACATAACAACAAAAATAGCAACAGCCAATGAATCATAATATGCTTCGATACCATGATGAACTAAATAAAACAACATCACAAAAAATAAAAATAAATTTTAAAAATAGAGTAGCAAAACAAGATTGAATATATCAAAGATATACACTTTATTATCAAAGCACTATAATCTTTCTTTATGCATTTAGAGTTGAAAGGAATGCTCCATTTATAGAGCTTATACATATTGCTAGAGACTTCTTAAGAAGCTTCAAGAAATGAAGCATTCTAGAGATTTCTATGTATTTTTAAATTTACATATTGCTCAAAGAAAGAAGCTTCATGAAGCAAGTAGAAAGTTTTGGAGTATGCATTAAACACATTCTTACCATTGAATAAATAAACATTATTCCAACACATCCCCTGCCCTGGCCCCCTCCCCCGCCCCACCCACCCCCCAATAATGTTTATTTGGAGAGAGTAGAAACATCTTTGAGTTGCAATAGATCTCTAAATTTTGTAAATTTGGCTATGGATAATGCTTTTGTAAATACATCAGCAACTTGATCTTCTGTTTCACAAAATTGTAGCTCCACCACTTGACTTTCAATTAAATCTTGAATGAAATGATGATGCACTTCTATATGTTTGGTCCTTGCATGATACATTGGATTTTTTGCTAGCTTGATAGCACTTTGATTATCATAAAATATTGTTGTTGGAGAGTCTTGTGGATGATGCAATTCTTCAAGTAACCTCCTAAGCCACAATGCTTATTGAGATGCCTTTGATGAACGATATATTCAACTTCTATAGATGATAGTGACACTGTTTATTACTTCTTGTTACTCCATGAGATTGGTCTCGATCCAAGATGGAAGATATATCCTAAAGTTGATTTTCTATCATCAATGTCACCTAAATGATTAGAATCTATATATCCAACTAAGGTAGGCTCTCCTCCATATTTGTATTTGATGCCAAGCTAGTAAGTACCCTTAATGTATCTTAATATTCTTTTGAGTGCTTTCTAATGTTCAATGTGTTGATCTACCATGTACCTAAATACAATACCAACTGCATATGCAATATTTGGTCTAGTTATCGTAAGATACAAAAGATTTCCAACAAGTTACCTATACAATTTTCCATCTACCTTCCTTTGAGTAGAGTTAGCACTCAACTTTAATCCTACTGCAAATGGTGTTTTACATAGTTTACAATCACTCATATTGATTTTTTTAAGTACATCAAGAGCATACTTAGTTTGAGAAAGCATGATCCTTCCTTCTTGTCATACTTGCATACCCAAGAAGTGGTGCATTAGTCCTAAATTAGTTATTAGAATAAAAATTAAAGATGTTTGATGATATTAAGAAAAAAAATGTTGAATTAGAGGACAAAATGAAGAAATTAGAAGAAGAGAAATGCTGCAATAAAAAATCAGCAGAAGTCTGATTTAATAAAATGATTGGCCCAATTGGAAGAAAGAGCAAGCATTGTTTTACAACAACTAGTTCATAAAGATTCATATTGTCTTATGAAAGAAACTACAGCTCTGAAGAAGAAAAAGGGAAGCACTATATTTACATAGCACATTGAAGTGTATTAAAAAAAAGGGTTATGTGTCTTCTATAGGAGATTGAAGTCTTCAGCTCCTGACCAAGGTTGACAAAGATCAAAGTTTGTAAATCTCTGTTAGGAGTGTCATTAAAAAATAAATCATGGTAAGCATGAAATTTGATGGCAATTGTTGATGTTAACAAAGGCTATTAAGAATTGCATATTTCACAATCATAAAAATCAGAAATACAAGTGTGTAGTTTAAGGATTGGTTTGGATTGAAAGGTTACGGTTAATTGGTAAATTTTTAATTTTTTTAAAGATTTGAGATATTGTAAATAATTTGACAAAAGAGAGAGAGTATGAGAAAAGTTGGAAGACTTAAAAAGGAGAAAACCAATAATTTAGAAGAAGAATTAATGAAGGTAAAGAAAGAAAATGCAAGAGTCATATGTGAAATGATGTTTTGCAAAGAGAATTGACAAAGCTAAGAAATAAACTAACTGTAGAAAGATGTAACTTTCTAGATCAGATTAATGTTTATATAGAAGCAAATGGAGAGCTAGAACAACAATCAAAGTCATTTGATATTGTTAAAAAAGAAATGAAGAATTGGAGAGAGAAATGAAGAAATTAGAAGAAGAGAATGGCTTGTTAAAAGATAAATTAAATCAATTACATACTTTGAGGAATGTATGCTTGGAGACAAAATCAATATGTGATATTTTGTGTAGTATAAAAGATTTGGAAGATTTGGAATCATCACTTAATAAATGTGTTTTTAAAGATGATAACGAATGTAAGAAAGAAAAAGACAATGTGTTAACAAATAATACTAGTTGTGATAATAAGAATGTTGGTTGCAATATCATGAAGAAAATGGGTTACAAAGGTAAAGAATTGGGAAAACATAAACAAGGAATCATAGAACCTATTCTACCAACAAAGAGACCAAAATATGAAGGACTAGGATATGCGACAGATGAAAGAAATAATGTTATCGGTTCAAGAAAAATTGTTCAAAGTAAACAATATATGCAATATTAAGATTGTAATAGGAAAGGACACACGAAAGACAAGTGTTGGGATCTACATCCATGTAATATTTGTGGCTTAAAGAGTCATAGTGAAAAGATGTGTTCAGATAGAAAGTATAAAAATATTTGTATGGACAAGTGCTTAAAAATGGACTTTGGATGGAGCTATGGATCAAGTTAGGAAAAGATTGTAAGTATGATCAAAGGTTTGTTTAAGTGCAAATGTTCAATTGTGAGCAATAAAAAAAATCCTTCAAAGCATGAATTCTCAAGGAGAAGTACAAGTGATTTAAGCAAATCAGTATCATTGTCAAAGAATGAGATTTCATAAAGGAGAAAAACTCAGAGATGATTTCCCCATCATTGAGATGATATTTGTGCCAAGTCTTTGAAGGGTTTGTGGTAATCCAAAACCACTTGTTTGGGTGAAAAACTTAAAGCAAAAGGAAATTATATTAGTTAAAAAATACCTAATGGTATTGGGTGAACTCGTAAAAAACTCAAAATATAATGACAAGAGGAACAAAATGATAGTGATAAGGGGAACCAAAATCTTATGTTGTAAATAGGTACCTGAGCTTAATGTTGGGACCCATGTCCTATTTGATTGAATTCTTTCACATATAGATCCATTAGTAGTAGAAATTAAGGGAGGTTGTTGGAATAATGTTTATTTATTCAGTGGTAAGAATGCATTTAATGCATACTCTTGAACTTTCTACTTACCTCGTGAACCTTCTTTCTTTGAGCAATATGTAAATTTAAAAATATATAAAAATCTCTAGAATTGTGATATTAATATCAGAATTTAACTGTGTGATTTTGAGTCAAACTCATTGACCCATGTTTCATGAGTAGTGATTCGACATGAATCCATCTCTCATGAGAATAAATGAAACACTTATCACTCATTGGATTTAGGTGATACTCAAAGGAGTGAAACACTGAAACTTCCCACAAAACAATGTGAGCTTTATACAGATGTCAGCCTTGTGGAGCATAGGGGTAATCCATTAAAGGTGCAAACTGGGCTAAATTATCAATCTGTGCCGACAACCAAGGATAAAAGTGAGGATTATTACTATAGTTCTCCATCAATTACAGCGACTTCTTCAGAGGGTCCCTCCACCTCGTTGATACAGATTGAGATGTCAGAAACATATGGACGATGATCAAGTCCACGGAACACCGAAGAAGCACGCAGGTATTGTACTCGTCACGTCTTTCTTTTAACAAGTGGAAAATGACCCTCTTCTATCGCACGAGATGAAATGAAATTACTGGCAGATATTTAATTATCTTTACTCATGATTTTATTTCAGTAACCATAGTTTACACTTGCGTATTCTTGTTTTCATTCTGTATATATGTGCAGGTACTTTGCGAACAGTAGCTACTGCAGCTTTGTCATATATTTAGTGTGGAGCTACAGTTGCATGCACTTTGAAGTCTCCTATCTAAGTATTAAATATTTTATTTAGTTTCTTGTCCAAAATAAGATGTAGTTATCATGTTATTACTATAGTATTTAATTCTGGATGTTTTTAGTCAAATTCATTGATCCACATCTCATGAGTGGTGATTCACATGAATCTATTTCTTATGAGAATAAATAGAATGCTTATCACTCATTGGATCTAGCTGATTCTAGATTCAGTGAGTGCTAAGTGTTTTATTCTCATGAGAGATGATGTTGGAACCAATGAGTGCTAAGTGTTTTGTTTATTCTAATAAGAGATGGATTCATGTGAATCAGTTAGATCCAATGAGTGCTAAGGGCCTGTTTGGTTGTTGGAATACAATTAGAATAGGAATAGAAAATTAGAATTCATTTTTAATTCTCTATTTGGTGCACCAAATCGGAATTGGAAATAGGAATGCATATTCCCATTTTGCCCCAAAATGAGCATTTCTCCATTCTCCAAAATACTTGTAATTGGAATTGCTATTCTCATTCCCGTTCTGAATTTTTCTTATTTGAAAATGTTTTCAGATTCGCTTCATTATAACTTCCTATTGGAGCTCTCCAAAATGAAAAATCATGGCCATTTTCAAACTGATGATACTGAATATATATATATATATATATTCCATCTTGCTTGTATTCCACCCATTCTTGCTCTACTATTCAAAAATCAAACATTCTGAATACTATAAAATTTGATTGCTGCAACTACCAGATCTGAAAAATAGGGGTCCCATCTATGCAACACAAGAAAAATGTATTTAGATGGGGTTGAGTTTAGAAGGCTATATAGTAGATTTTTAATGTATGTCAAACTGCAATATTTTTAATTTCTATAGTAAATGTCGCTGCCAACTATTTAACTAATGGAAACCAACAAAATTCAATAGTAGCAATGACATGAATGGTGGTCGATGTTGTTTCTGGCAATCTGCACTGTTGATGCTAAAATTTAAATTATGTTTTTCTTTTTCATTCATAAAATTTGATGGGGTTCAAACCTTCAATCTTCAATTCAAGTTTGTGCAACCAAACAAGAGATAATGGAATTGGATTGTAATTTCCTATTCTCATTCCCCATTTCCATTCTCATTCAAATTTTCTCTTCTAATTCTTCATTCCTATGCCTGCAACCAAATGGGCCCAAAGTGTTTTTATTTATTCTCATGAGAGATTGATTTGTGTGAATCACTACTCATGAAATGTGGGTCAATGAATTTGACTCAAAAACTATGAAGTTAAATCCTCATAGCAATATCACAATTTGAATTGTTGTGAAAAAATATCTCCTACTCGTAATTATGCAAATTTTAATGTAATTTATATGATATGGTTTCTATAATCAAATGATATTTATATAGTTTATTATGTAGTTGGTATATAAAATTGTGTTTTGAGATTCTTTTGTACATCTCCATACATGATTGAAATAAAGAAAGGTACTAATAGAAACAGTTGTATTTTATAATAAATAATAAATTTAGTTAATTTTTAAAATTTATGAATGAATGATAGAATGTTTTTTTTTTATAGTTTAGTTTAATTTGATTATAGACCATTTAAAATTAGAATTTTAATCTCTTATAATTAAATTAAAAACTAAGAATGAAGAGGATATGTTAATTCCATAAATTAAATTAGATTATGAATCCATATTGTTCTTTCTCATTTTCTTATGATGATTTTTTCACAATCTAGAATTTGACTCTATATCCTAGACTAGAACATTCCATGATATAGTCTTTATGTATTATATTGTAGGTTTTTCCTAAGGAGTCATTTTAAAGCTTGGGAGTGAAGATTTTAGTTGTTATTATTTTCCCTTTAGTTGTAATAATTTTCCTTGTTATACCAGAGGGAGAGTCTCCCAACTGAATGTATTTTCTAATGCATGTTAATGGATGGAAAGAAAATATAGTATTTCCAAAGTAACTTTTATAAAAGATTATGTTGTTGTTAAGTATTACATGGATACTACTTTTCATATTTAAACTTTGAAGTCTAAAAGCTTTTGATAGTTTTTGTTAAGAATCGGAAATGGATACTACACTTATTCAAAATGAAAGTGTTATATCTTTAAATGATGTTGATAAAGGAAAGGTGAAATAAAAGCTAGATTAAAAAAAAATTTATGTTGTTTTTATATAAGTAAGAATCAGTGCAATTATTACAAGTTTTGTGATATTGGGTTGAGCTACAAAGCTAAAAGGACATTGGTTTAAGTTCAAATCAACTATGAGAAAATATAGAAGTCTCTAAGAACTCTCTATTTTAAATTTCAACATCTATGCAAAAAAAGATTGTACTATTCACAAATTCCACATTGTATTTGAGATAGAATTCTAAGATTGGATACAGTGTATGTTTGAAACATGTGTGTGTGTGTGTGTGTGTGTGTGTGTGTGTGTGTGTCTACACACACACACATGTATATATGTATATGTATGTATGTGTATATATATACATATGTGTGTGTATGTGTATGTGTGTAGGAATATATACATATACACACGCATGCACGTGTTTGTCTATGTGTGTATGCATTGACTAGAGACTTTGATGCAGGAGATTTTAGTGGTTTTCTAAGCATGAGCTTTTTGGTAATTACCAAAAAGTTCCTACTTAGAAAGCCACTAAAATGTCCTACATCAGACTTCAATAACATTTCTATACTATAAGAATGGATGCTTTAGTTGAGTAAACAATTCACATAATAATAATAAATAGAAAAAAGTGTGAAATTTAGGGCATGACAATATCTTGCAACTACAAAAACCAAAAGAACTCAACACATATCTATACTATTTTCTTTACATAAGATTTACAAACTAACCAAAAACTAGAGAAATCTTTCTATAGGAAGCCACATCTAGAATGGATAAAAAATGGTGTCCAAAACAAGAAGAGTGGAACCATAGTAAAGGAAAGAAGAAAAGAAGATTTAGAGGAGAGAAGAATCTAAGATTTGTTCATGTGATGCCAGTCACCGATCATAGAAGGTGTAGATGAACTATTATATGGAGAAAAATAAAATGGAGAAAATATTGGGGAGGATCTAGAGTGGAGCTATAGATGGATGCCATACAAACAACATTTTTGATGATTTTGTTCAAGAACTAGATGTGTTCTTGATGTAGGAGCATCTTGGGTTGCCTTGTTATCCTGCTCATTTTGTTCATTCTTCATGTGCTGAGTTACTGTAGCACCCTTCATGTGCCGAGTTACTGTAGCACCCTTTATGTGCCGAGTTTCTTTAGCATTCCTTCATATGCTGAGTGCCAGTATTTGGACGTGATTTTTGCGAGCTAACTTGCAGGATTTATTTTGTCTGTGACATTTATATTAAGATCTTTTCTTGGGATGAGTCCAGACCATTTTTGGGTTAGCCTTCCTCTTATGTAATGTTCTAGAATGATCTATAAGTTGTTTTGGCAAGTATATATATAGTGTTTAGGCTTAGAGTGAGGTAAGTTTTAGAGGAGAATATTTTAGAGCAGAGCTGAAGGTGCAAATTTGCTATTGGATCTTGTATCTGAAAGTATTGTAACTAGTCGTAACCCAAAAGGCCTTACAACTGGGCATGTATGAAGATATTTTGATGAATCAATAGAAGTATTCTCTCTTCTTCCTCTTTTGGTTGTTGTTCTTTATGCTTGGTTAAATTGTGTTAACTCTTGCAAGGTGGCTTGGATAGTTGGGTGAACCTTTGGCCCTAGTTATTCACTCCCTTTGGTTGCATCAGTTGGTATCAGAGCTTGAGGTTCATCATTGTGGAGATTGGATCATGTAGAACCCTAATTTGGATTTGGTTGTAGGGTGGTAGATATGTGGATCTGACCCATAACTTGCAGAGGCTTAGGGTTACGATCTTGTAGGAACCTAATTTATAAAGATGGTTTGTGGTAGAAGAAATAATGTTGATAATGCTATATTGGATTAGTTGAGATGAATTGTACCAGATTAGATGCTATGGAGACAGCCTAGAGGAGAGGAGCGCATCTTGAAGATGTGAGTGATGATGAAGTAGCAACACCAAACCATAATCCAGAACCTAAAGAAGATCAAGATGAGGAAAGATTTTTGTGAGTGTTGTCTAAGAAAATTCAAAGCCTATTGTAGAAGTTATTCTTTATGATGGAAAATTGGATACCAATGTTGTGTTGGATTGGATCTCTGATATGGAAAAGTTCTTTGAATATGAAAATAATCATGATAACAGAAAGGTGAAGATTGCAGTCACTAGGTTGAAAGGTCATGCATCACTAAGGTTGGAGCACTTGCAAACTGATAGACAAAGGAGAGGAAAGGAGAAGATCAGAACCTGGCCAAAGATAGTGAATAAGGTAAAGAACAAATTCCTTCCTACTGATTACCAAGTTAGCTTGTTGAGAAAGATGCAAATTTTGAAACAAAAGGACATGACTATGAAAGAATATATCGAGGAATTCTATAGATTGGACATTAGATCTTGCCATGTAGATGATGATGTTGAGAAAATTGCAAGGTACATTAATCGATTAAGATATGGAATTCAAGATGAAATAAGTTTTGTGAAGTTGGAAAGTGTAGAAGAAGCATATCAATATGCCTTGAAAGCTGAGGAGATCTTAACAAAGAAGCATGAACAAAGACAAAGAGGTAGAGGTGGTAGATTCCAGAGAGGTAGAGGTAGATCTTATGGAGAAAGTGGCAGATCTAACAATTCTATGCTGGATAAAGACAAATCTGAATGAAAGGGTGATGACAAAGGCAAGACCGAATGGAAAGGTGGTAATTTTTACCAAGGAAGAGGTAATTCTTATTCTAGAGGTGGATTTCATGGTAATTGTTTTAGATATGGAAAAGAAGGGCATAGATCTTTTGAATGTAGATCCTTTGAAAGTGGACATAATAATAGAAATGTTGTGATTCAAGAAGACATTGAGAATTCACCAAGTGGACCTGAGGTTGGAGAAAACTTGATAATGAGAAGAACCTTATGTAATAAGGGAAGTGATGAGGAACCTATCTTAAGGAGAAGTCTTTTCAAGACAAGATGTAAGATGGCTAGAAAATGTTGCAAAGTGATCATTGATAGTGGAAGTTCTACAAATCTAGCATCAGAAGAGTTGGTTACCAAGTTGCAGTTGGAGAGGCTGAAACATCCCAAACCTTATCATGTTTCATGGATCAAAGATGAGCATAAGATATTGGTAAGTGAGAAATACCTTGTGAAATTCAAAATTGGACATTAAGTTGAAGAAGTTTTGTGTGATATTATGCCCATGGATTGTTGTCATATTTTTTTGGGTAGACCTTAGCAATATGATAGACATGTTATACATGATGGAAGATTGAATCAATATACTCTTTGGGTAAATGGGAAGAAACAAACATTACTGCCTTTCATTGAAGTTCCAGATGAGGTCAATTGTACTGCAATAAAAGTTTGCATGGTTAATGGGAAACAATTTGAAAAGGAAGTGAAGAAGAATCAGGTTTGCTTTGCTATAATTTCAAGAAAATTGAGTATTGTCAATGGAGACTGAGTACCAGTTAGTGGTGACTGAGTGACAGATGGTAGTATTGATCGGGTGCCAGGGAAAATTGTAGAGTTGCTGAGTTTCTGAATGAGTATAAAGATATTAAGTCATTGTATGGATCTGATTCTTGGAGCTTGTTTTCCAAACAAAGAACCATATAGATTGACACCTATAGAGAATGAAGAACTTAATAGACAAGTGCATGAGTAGTTGCAGAAAGGTTTGATCAAAGAAAGTTTGAGTCTATGTGATGTACCTACTGTATTAGCACCTAAAAAGAATGGAGAATGGAGAATGTGTACTGATTCTAGAGCCATTAACAAGATAACAGTGAAATATAAGTTTCCTATTGCAAGGATGGATGACATAATGGATTGTTTGAGTGGAGCAAAGTATTTTACTAAGATTGATTTGAAGAGTGGCTATCATCATATCAGAATCAGAGAAGGTGATGAATGGAAGACTGCTTTCAAGACAAAAGATGGTTTGTATGAATGGTTGGTTATGCCTTTTGGTTTGACTAATGCACCTAGTACTTTCATAAGGTTGATAAATGAAGTTCTGAAAAGATTTTTGGGTAAGTTTGTGATTGTTTATTTGGATGATATTCTAATATTCAGTAAGACTAAAGAATAACATCTTGAGCATATTAGACAAGTATTGCAGAGGTTGAAAGAAGAAAAGTTGTTGATTAATTTGAAAAAGTGTTCTTTTATGCAAGAGGAGATTGTGTACCTGAGATTTGCGATTTCAGCTGATGGTTTGAAGATAAATCCTGAGAAGGTTAAAGCAATTTTGGAATGGCCTAGGCCTAAGAATGTGAGTGAGGTAAGATCATTTCATGGTTTAGCTAGTTTTTACAGAAATTTTATAAAGAATTTCAGTGTTGTTTGTAATGTTATGACTGAGACAATGAGGGGAGATAAAAAGGAATTCAAGTGGACACATGAAGCTGATAATAGTTTTGAGACTTTGAAACAAAAGGTTACTGAATTATCGGTATTGGCTTTACCCAATTTCAACAAAGTATTTCAAGTTGAATGTGATGCAAGTGGTAATGCAATAGGAGCTGTATTAAGTCAAGAAGGTGAGCCTATTGCTTTCTTTAGTAAAAAATTGAATGATGCTAAAATGAAATATTTTGTGTATGATCAAGAGTTTTATGCTATTCTTCAAGCATTGGAGAAATGGAGACATTATTTGATGCCTAAGGAGTTTGTGTTGTATACTGATCATAAAGCTTTACAATACTTGGGAAGTCAACATAAATTGAATCAAGGACATATGAAGTGGGTTGAGTACTTGCAAAGTTTTACATTTGTGATCAAGCATAAGAGTGGAGTCCCTAAAAAATTTGATGATGCATTGAGTAGAAGACGTTCTTTGTTGACTGAAATGAAGGTTGAAGTTCTTGGTTTTGATGAGACAAAAGAGTCATATAATGCTGATTCTGATTTTTCCGAGGCATGGAGAGAGTGCAAAGCACCAAATCTGACATATCACATAAGTAAGCATGATGAATACTTCATTCAAGAAGGTATGTTGTTCAAAAGTATTCAGTTGTGTATTCTTAGAAGTTCTATGAGGTTGAATCTGATTAAGGAAAAGCATAGTGGTGGATTAGCTAGACATTTTGGAATTGATAAGACATTGAGTTTGCTAAAAGAGAAGTATTATTGGCCACAAATGTATAAGGATGTTCAAAAATATGTAAAGAGTTGTAGAGTTTTTCAAGTTGCAAAAGGAGTGAGTCAAAATATTGGTTTGTATACACCTATTACTATTCTTGAGAAACCTTGGACTCATATTAGTATGGGTTTTGTTCTTGGATTCCCTAAGACAGTGAAAGGGTATGATTCCATATTTGTTGTAGTGGACAGATTTTCTAAAATAGCTCATTTCATACCATGTAAGAAGACATCAGATGCTGAGCATGTTGCTGAACTTTTCTTTAAAGAGATTGTGAGATTTCATAGATTACCAAGAAGCATTATTTTAGATGGAGACAGTAAGTTTGTTGGTTATTTTTGGAAGACTTTGTGGAAGAAGATGGGTATTGAATTGAAGTTTAGTTCTACATTCCATCCACAAAAAGATGGATAGACAGAGGTTGTGAATAGAAGCTTAGGAAATTTTCTGAGATGTTTAGTTGGAAATAAGCCAAGTAATTGAGAGATGGTATTGTCACAAGCTGAATTTGCATATAATAATTCTATGAATAGGAGTACAGGGAAGACACCTTTTGAGATTGTTACTAGAATGCATTCTAGAGGTATATCAGATTTGAGAGATGTTGCTAGTGAAGAAAAGAGAAGCGCTGCAGGAGAAGAATTTGCTAATTTCATGGAGTCTTTGCATAGGGAAGTGAAGTTGAGGTTGGAACAAAGTAATCAGAAGTATAAGGAGAATGTTGATCAATCTAGAAGACACCATGATTTTTAAGTTAGCGATGAGGTGATGGTTCATCTAAAGAAAGGAAGATTCCCAGTTGGAACATACAGTAAGCTAAAGATGAAGAAATTTGGACTTTGTAATATCTTGAAGAAGTTTGACAGTGGTAATGCTTATGAAGTTGAGTTATTTGATGACATGGATATATCTCCTATATTCAGTATTGCTTATTTGTATAAGTATCATGAGTTAGAGGATGAAGTTGTTGTATCAGATGATTATCCTAAGAAGCAGATTGAGGAAGTTGAACAAATATTGGATCAGAGAGTTGGCAAGAGTACAAGAGGAAAAGATTACTATCAATATTTGGTGAAGTGGAAGAATAGATCTATTGAAGATGCTTCATGGATTTCTCAATTTCAGTTGGATTCAGCTCAAGTTGGGACATCTCAATGATTCAGGAGAATCATTTCTTTTAACCCTAGTTGTCTAATGTAGGAGCATCCTAGTTTGCTTTGTTATCCTTCTCATTCTATTCATTCTTCATATGCCGAGTTACTATAGCATCCTTCATGTGTCGAGTTATTGTAGCACTCTTCATGTGCCGAGTTACTACAGAACTCTTCATGTGCCCAGTTATCGTAGTACTCTTCATGTGTTGAGTTACTGTAGCATTCTTCATGTGTTGAGTTACTATAGCATTCCTTCATGTGCCCAATTGCTATAGCACTCTTCATGTGGCAAGTTATTGTAGCATTCCTTCATATGTTGAGTTATCCAGTGTATACCAAGTGCTAGTATTTGGATGTGATTTTTGCAAGCCGACTTGTGAAATTTATTTTGTTTGTGACATTTATGTTAAAATATTTTCTTGGGATGAGTCCAGACCATTGTTGGGTCAACCTTCCTCTTATGTAATGTTCTAGAATGATCTGTAAGCCATATTGCCAAGTATATATAGAGTGTTTGGGCTTAGAGTGAGGTAAGTTTTAGAGGAGAATATTTTAGAGTAGAACTGAAGGTGCAAATTTGCTATTGGATCTTGTATCTGAAAGTATTGTAACTGGTCGTAACCTAGAAGGCCTTACAACTAGGCATGTATGAAGATCTTTTGATGAATCAATAGAAGTATTCTCTCTTTTTCCTCTTTTGGTTGTTGTTCCTTGTGTTTGCTTTCATTGTGTTAACTCTTGCAGGGTGGCTTGGATAGTTGGGTGAGCCTTTGGCCCTAGTTATTCACTCCCTTTGCCTGCGTTAGTTCTTGTCTAAACAACAACCATATATTATAGAAAATAGTCTAGATAAAATATAGACAAAGAAAGTCATTGATAAATTTTTTCAAGAATCAAATGAGCTCATAAATCTCATCTCACATTCCAAAGTATTAAAATACTGAAATAAGAAAGTTGAAATGTAAAGAAAAGATATGGTCAATTATACAGTAAGCAAACTGTAATGCAGGGTAGATTTGAGCAGCACAATTTGTGGCACCAGTCTTTTCTAGATCCTCACAAATGCAACATCTTGGCTCAAGTTCTAGCATAAACACAACCTCATGTCTCAAGTTCTACACTTCGCCTTGTTTCCTCTCTACGGGCACAGTTGCATTTGGGAAAAATGACAAATATTCTTCTTCTTTTTTGTTTATAATCATGCAGTCATTGTGATTATGACAGCAACATTGGTATTACGATGGCGTCAGAGACACTTGAAAAAAAAAATTACATATAATTTACACTACCATTGCAATTTGACCCCAAATGTTATAGTGAGAGATATCATTAATTGTGATACTGGGGTCATTACAAGTGTTCACCAACTACATTGAAACCATCTCATTGAACCCTTCCATGTTCCCCACTAAAGGAAGGAGCCTTCCCTTAGAAATTGTCATCCAAGCACAAGCATACTTGTACAACTCATCTTCAATCTGATAGGGTTTAGTTCAATCCCTATCACCACCCATATCCATCAGTATATCCATCTCCTTGACTTATTCCAACCTAAAAATCTTTTGGAAAATGTAGAAAGAGGCAATATTTTCAAATAGTGTTACTATTGTGAATGACATATATTATGTTGAATGTCTCACTCACAATCTTCTTAGCATGTACAATTTAAAATATATCATAAATAAAAAGAAATGTGATGAAACCTATCTTCTTGGTTAAGTTAATGAAGAATCAAAAGATAATCGTAAGACTAACAGTGATCTAAAAGATCATATTCATCTTGAAGGAGAGTTGTTTTTTCCTCTCAAGGAGATAGGGAAACTTAGAAAGAAAGTTAGCAAATTAGAGAATTGTTGCAAGAAAAATTAAAATTAAAATTAATTTGATGAAGTTTAGACTAAGTTAATGTGGTCAGAAATGTAAGCATTTATGGTTTTTGAAATTTGTAGAAAATTCAAAATTAATTATTTACATTGAATAAAATTACTAAAAATATATGTCACATCCAAACATGAGTCTACTACTTATATCTAGAATCTCGTAAATAATATTGTCATTTGATTATGTTTAAGCTGGTTAGACATACACTACTTCTTATCTTTTTAGTCTCGATTGACTAACTAGTTAAAAAAATGTTATAACGTTCAAATAGTGTAACATTTTTAAAATCCAAAATGTGCATTATATTTTTGTTGACAATGGGCCAGCGTCGTTCGCAAAATTTGTGACATAGCTTAACCGCCTCTTGTGGTTCTATAAGACTATTGGTTGTATCAGGAATTGACAGGTCAATCGTTTGGTGTAACGACAACACTAACCTTTCTAACAATTGGTATCAGAGCTTGGTCATAGGTTCAAATATCCTAGGCCACGATGAGTGATGCTAGGAGGGGGATTGTTGGCAATGGGCTAGCATCCCTCATAGGATTTGCAACATGGCTTAACTACCTTCTATGGTATTATAAGACTATTAGTTGTATCTGGGATTGACAGGTCGATATTTTGGTGCAACGACAACCCTAGCCTTTCTAACATTTCTATTCTTACCAAATCATAAGAAAAAAATACATTTGATGATGTTTAGACTATATTATGGTGGTCAGACATGGGAGTTTTTGTAATCTTAAAAAAAATGTAGAAGAACAATCATAATTAGTTATTTACTTATATAAAAATTTCAAAAAAAATGTGTCACATCTATGAATGAGTCACTTATATCTACAATCTTTTTTAAAAATATATTATTTCATTATGTTGAATGTGGTCATGCATCCACCTATTTCTTATATTTTTCTTGACATTTTTGTACTACTACATTGAAATTAAAAAATTTCATCATATAGAATTTTTTTTCAAAGGGTTAGTAGTTTAGAAAATAAATTTGAATTTTCTGCATATTTTCTTCTTACATTTTTTTGACACAATATTGATAACTTGTTTTAAAAAAATTATGTCAACTTTCTAACCCTAATTTTCTAAAATCTTCATTGTCATTTAAGAGCCTGATTTGACATACCATGATCCTACATATACCTAATTATAGTGACACATAAATATATGACACGAGAGACCATATTAATATAATTACATATTTATCTAAATCACTATATATAATAATGAATGGACTATGCACTACAAAAATAATCACATTCTTTATTAGTTGCATTACCCTATTTAAAGTATAAATCTTTAATATTAGATTCCTTAAAATCTATTTGTAGACCTTTCATGCCCAGGGAAATTAAGCTTACAAACTATTAACCATGAAGGCTAAAATAATTACATAGAAAATATTGTATATAATTTATTTTTTGGAATCAATTGTGTAAATTTTGTTAGCACCAAAGTTTCAGATCACACTACATGATCCATTTTCATGTTCTTTTTCTCTTATGCATCCTAATGATGGATCATGTAGTATGAACTGAAACATTGGTGCTAAAAAATATTTACACTATCGATCCCAGAAAAATTATACAACAATACTACTGCCTTATACAATTAAGCACTACAAAATAAATCTAACAAGGTATTAGAATTGCTCATGCCTAAGACGAGTTGAAATATTAAGTTGAAACATGTGAAACCATATATCACATTTTGACATGAAATGTAGTGTGTGTGATAAGGAAGTATGTAATACACCTTATTTAATACCTTCTTACTTTTAAAAAATTAAGATGATTGAAGTCTATGAAGTCTAAAATATTTTTAAAAAATTCACATTCTTATATTTATACTTCATTTATACTTATTTTTTGTCATTAACAATTAATAATAATTTCTAAACCAATATAAACTACTTATAGATCCATAATTTAAGCAATAATTACTTTTACACATTCCTAAACCTTCTCACTCATTATTCAATGATAATTTCAAATCCAATTCAAAATACCAATAGCCCCCAAATGTAAGCTCCATCCACATTTAAATCAAGGTTACAAAGCATGCCAACAATTGAAAGAGAAAGAACCCTAACTATAAAGTTTTTAAGACAACATGAAGCCTTGATGCTAAAGTTCACAACCTAGTACAAATCACTAGTGACCATTGGCCACTTAACAGAGAGGCTTCAAAACAAGTGACGCAAGCGTCATAGTTCCTGCCATTTGAATTTTTAGTTTAAAAAAAATAGAAGTAGCAATGTTCCCATTCAAACATTGATAATTACATGAGACGGTCTATATTGAATCTTGAAAGTAGCTTATTTGCATTAGATAGGAAATCTAGCTTCAAATAAGATGGTGCCCTAGTATATTAGTACCAAATTCACCTTATAATATAAGAAATATAAAAGATAAATAAGTTAAAAGAAAATAATGCAAGAATAGAAAAAAATATTGATAACAAAATATTTGAATTGTTGGTCTTTATATTGTTTAAAATTTGCAAATATAATTTAAAATGTAAAAAATTACTAATTTTTTATGGTAATTTCTTTGGTTTTTTAGAATGTAAAAGCTTAATTCCTAAAGTTTTTATAATGTTCTTAAATAAACTTTCATAAATAAATAATTATGAATAAAATAAAATCTAATATATTTATATTAAATTATTGTGATTAAATATTTATATAAATATTCTAGTTCACAATCAATAATTGAAAAAGTAAAATAGAAAATTGAACATAATAATATAAATAGCATAAATAAAATAAAACCATGTTGAAAAAATTAAGATTTAAGTTTTATTTCTTATATAAAACAAATAGCCAACATGTCATGTCATTGATATAATTTAAAATAGTTCTAAAAATGATTTTATATGGTGAAAGAAGATTTGTATGAAAGATGACATAAGCTATAATTAATGCAAAGATGATATAAGCTATAATTAATGTATTAAAAGTAGAGTGTACAAAATATCTTAATTTTCTACAAAGAAAATTAATTTTACTCCCTATTATTTTTGCTCTAAGCCAATCAAATAAAAGATAAATTATTTTGTTTAAATCACTTAAATAGATGGAAATTTTCAAATTATAGTGGATAGACATATGTGTTAAAAATTTTTGACTCTGATTGACTATTTAAAAGTGACTATTACTGTAAATATATTCTTCAAAAGAAAAAGACAAGAAAGGAAATGCCGAAAGCCATAGCCAGTCTTGCATTGAATAGGGTACACAATTTCATAGACAAGATAAAAAATGATTAAATTGGGCTCTAATGACATCCCATGGCAGCCAATCCCACCGTGTTAATTTAGTGAAAAGTTTTGGGCAAAACTCTCAGCTAAAATTTGGAAGTCAAAGATTAACACTAAGGCACAATTAATGGCTTGGAAGATATTACATCACAAGTTACCAGTTGGTTGCAGGCTAAAATATGTCATGGTTAATCCCATTAATTGTCCTTTTTGCAAGAAATTGAAGACATGCATCACATCTTTTGGGGTTGTTCTTTTGTGAAGAAGTTATGGAACTCTGTTTTTCATTGTCTTCCTGCTATCTTTTGGCATTACCTTAACTGGAAGGAGGCTTTACTTGGAGTTGGGCTTCGAAACAATGTCATTGCTGAAAGTGTTCGACAAACCATCTTATTACACATCTGGAGAGTCCGTTGTAAAGCGGCTTTTGATAACTCCTATGATCATCAAGAATTTGCTTTTCTAAAACTTTATTCAGACATATTTTATTGTCTTGCTTTTATTTTCTCTCAATTGCAGGCGGATTCCAGGTAGAGTACCATGATAACATATCAGGTCCAATGTATCCAGCACCAAGTAATTCAGCTAATCAAGAATCAGCAAAATGGTGTGCTTCATAGTCTACAGCCTCTTATTCGAATTCTGATAAATTGTATTTGAAATTGTGCTCTCTTCTCTATGTACCCCTGTGGATTGTTTTGCCTCTTGTTTCTCCACTGTAATGTTGTCTTCATTCTTTCAAGCAGTTTTATGTGATCTGCTCTTCTTACCGTTGTAATTTGCATTATTTCAATAATAATAAAAAAAAAAGTGACTATTGCATCCTATGGCATCTAGTGGATGCAATAGTATCCTGCCATGACAGGAACTAATAATACCGTGACATATTAGACACTTTTAAATAGAAATATAATATCAAATTAATTTATGAATCGTACATATTAGTTGATGGACTGATACTCCACATAACTCACCAATACTTCATTATAAAAGCAAGAACAATTGAATAGCTGAGTCTGGCTGACTATTCCATGAACTAGAGGTTAATTACTTTTCCTCTGCAAACGTAGCTTCAATTTCACTGTCATATCTTTATGAACATATGGCTGATAGTTATTAGGAACCCGTGCCTATCCAGCCAGGTAAGCCTCATGATATATAAAGACAATATAAAAACAGCTAACTGTGCCTTTGTTTAGCCATGCTTTTTAGTCCACTGTATTGACATTTCGACGTGACTCGCATATATTTTGGGTGGAAAACAGATTTCCAAAGCCGTGCGAAAAGAATTTTTGTAATGCTCATAGATATTACTGTAAGTTTAATGTTCGACAGCTATCCTGTCTGGAGTCAGAGAGGAAGTAAATGAATCAGGCCAACAATGTAAGAAGCTAAATAGATTTCCTCAGACCCGTGCAAAAAGATCTTTTGTAATGTTTATAGATATTACCGGAATTTAATGTTCATTAATAAAGCCAACATTCTACGAATCGAAATAAATTTTTAGATCCGTGCAAAGGACATTTTCTTCGTACCTTCCTATTAAATTCAATTTCTGTAAAGACTTACAATGAGCGTACTTAAACTTTCAGTGTTCTTCAAATATAATATTCTGACAATTTATTTCGTGTGGGATGGGAAAGCCGGCACTTACTATTTAGCTGGATTTTAATGTGCGTTAGCGGCTATTGGGGCACGAAAAATGTCAATATTATGAAGGGAAAACACTTAATTTATTTTTTTAAGTTGTGAAATGCAGTGTAAGCAAAATGGTCCACTACCTTCATGTGCTGCTATTTTATATAGTAATAAATTTATGTAAAGGAAGAAATTATTATGTGAATTTTTTAAAACTGCTTGTTTTAAGACTTTTTTTTTGAATATAAGTATTTTTTTCAAAAATATACAAAATAGTAATAATAAAATATGTTAAAGATTTAATGGTAACAATGATTAATTAATCTATTATAATAATGTTACCCATATTTTAATCATAGTCTTGTAGACACCTTTGAGTCTTTCATGAAAACCAAGGTTGAGTTTGAACCTTGAAACCTGATGGTTCAAGGCTCATAATTCAAGAGTTTGGTTCGTGTCGGTATAGATAAACCCCAATAGTCCTCAAGGTACCAAGTGGATTTCAATGCTCCTTTTGAATTTGAACATTGAACCAGTAAGGTTCAAGTTCAAACTTCAGTTTTAGAATAGAAAATTTTCAGTCATGTCAAGATGGTACATAAGCACCACATCTCGACATTTCAAGACTGTTGAACTTGAACTTTAAACAAATTTCTATAGTTTAAGACTTTGAGTTTCATTAGTCTGAAAACTTCTTGAATAGATGAAACATAGTAGTACATATATCACTAAATCTTCCTGAAAAAGAAAAAATGGACACGCATTGAATGCTAATTAGTGCAAAAGGTGGTGAGGTTAAATTTAGTATGTGTGAAGCTTAGCGATACTTAGTAATGATTAAGTTATGTGTCAAATCAATACTTTCCCTACCTGCCTACAATTATTCTTCTCTTTTAAACTATTAAAAGTTTCCTTTTTTATTATCATGCTATAATTGTATGAGATAAGCATTCTAGCTTCTTAGAGATTGGACTGTCTGCAACTTGTCTTGTCCAGTGGGAGATTTTTAACACATCCCTTCTAGTGAGTCTTAGCTGTCCCCTGCTAGTTCTTGTCCTACATTACAGTTAAATTGCTATGTTAGTTCTATTTTATTTTTGCCTTCTCCTTGGGTAAAATTACAACCTATAACATTCCCATGGTCGCTTATTTCCCCAAACCACTCGAAGAAAAAGAAGTCTCGACCCTAATCTATTTCTTGCCTAAGCTAAAAGACACATTCCTCGCCAATTAAGACATTAATAGATATTTTATGTCAATGTGCTTTGTTTTGGAATGTGTCTCTAGATTCTTTGATATGCTGATTGCACTATCACAATACATGACTATTGGCTTTTTGATTTCAACCTTCATTCCTTCCAACAATTGTTTGAACCAAACAATGTTAGAGCAATTCACTGTTGCTGCTACATATTCTGCTTCTGTTGTGGATTGAGATGTGCAGTTTTGCTTCTTGCTTGTATAAGATACCAGCCTTTTACCAAGAAAGAATGCTCCACCACTAGTGTTTTTTCTATCATCAAGATTTATTGCCCAATCAGCAATAATAAATACTTTTAGGTCAAGGTTGCCTCTAAGTTTGTACCATAAGCCATAGTCTTCAGTACCTTTAAGCTATCTCAAGATTATTTTTATTGCCATCATGTGGTTTTCTCTGGGTTTAGCTGAGAATCTTGCCATTATCCCAACTACTAAGGCAATATCAGGCCTTATATGTACCATATACTGTAATTTCTCAATCATTGATCTGTATAAGGTATGATCTACTTCTTTGGAATCATCATCTTTGGTAAGCTTAAGTCCAGTACACACGGGAGTTCCAACTGGTTTTGAATCTTCCATTCCAAATTTCTTGAGTATCTCTTTGATATACTTAGATTGAGTGATATAGATACCATTTTTGTTCTGATGTATCTGCAATCCAACCAAGAATCTTATTTCACCAAACATGGACATTTCAAATTCTTTATTCATTTGTTCTGAAAATGCTTTGCATAAGTCATAATTTCCTGTGAATAGAGTATGATCCACAAATATTTCTGCCAACATAATCTCCTTATCTCGTCCTTCCTTGATATATAGACTATTGTTATCATTTGTTCTTTGAAAACCAATCTGTATCAAATAGTTATGTAGTCTTTTATACCAGGCTCTAGGAGCTTGTTTTAGACCATATAAGGCTTTGTGTAATTTGCAGACCATATCCCTTTTATTTGGATCAACAAAACCTTCTGGTTGTTCAATGTAGACTTCTTCAAAGAATTTCATTCAAGAATGTAGATTTAGCATCCATCTAATATACTTTGAATCCTTTGTGACCTACATAAGCCAATAAAGTCCTAACACCTTCTAATCTTGCAACAGGGGTAAAAGTTTCATTGTGATCAATACCACCTTCTTGAGAATAACCTTTACATACCAATCTTGCTTTATTTCTTGACACTTTTCCATCTTCATTCAACTTATTTCTAAATACTCATTTTGTACCAATCACATTTTTATCTTTGGGCCTAAGTACAAGAGTCCAAGTTTTATTCTTTTCTATTTGTTCTATTTCTTCATTCGTAGCCTCAATCCAACCTTCATTTTCTAGTGCATCTTTAACACTTATAGGTTCAAATTCAACAAGTAAACATGTACCTTTTAGTTTGCTTCTTGTCATCGTTCAATCTTATTTGTCTCCAATGATCTGATCAGGTGCATGATGTCGTCTAACATATTTAGCCAATATAGGTTCTTTGATTTTTAAATGATTTGTATTGTCTTCATTTCACTAGTGGATTTAACCCTAAATGGCGAACAAAATTTGGACCAAGTTTTTAAAATGGTTTGGTTGGTCGCGTTATAAAGAAAAATTTTGTTTTTTTTTTAATAACTAGCCCGTGTTGGTTGCAGCTGCGATGAATTACTTTGGTCAGAATTGCGACCAACACGACAGCATAAAACTAAAAAAAAGGCAAAAATGTAATTCACTTTTCATTTGCGCTACGAGTCTACGAGTCTGCATCAACATTTGCATGAAAAAGGGTACAAGGGCACGTCTACGTCAACATTTGTGCAAAAAGGGCACAAGGGCATAGGTGCGTTAAACTTTGTTGCGACTTATTGCTATGTATTGATCATTCATGTTATAGGCATTTTTGCTCTTCTTTTTGACTTCCCATTTAGCAAAGGTGTTTAAACTTTCTGCCGGCTACTCTTTGCTGTGGAAATGCCTCCCCTAGCTGGCTTGTTTCTCCCTTTTAATGCCTGCTACATTCTTAACGTGGCTTCTCTTTGTTGGTGCCTTGAAATCTCCTGCAATGGCCACAACTTTCTATCACTTGCGTGAATTTCTTCATTGGCCTACTCTCTGTCTTTAATCTATGCGTGAGATGGGAACCTCTTCAATAAACTTCCTCTCTGTTTGTTGTATGGGCAGCTTTCATCGCATTTTTCTTGTATTCAGCTGCTCGTCTGCTCCTTTAATCAACTTTGAGTGTAGCTGGGTGCACTTAGCAATTGAGGCATTTTCTATGGACATAAAATTAAGACCCCACTAAACACCCACGGTTTGTGTTATTAACATGGACTTGGAAAAAATAAAATCCCATCAACGCACTCGGACTCCTAAATTTATGAAAAAGGAATTGAGGAGCATATATGTTGTGTTTTTTCAACCCTAAACGAATCATTTTCACCATTCAATATTTTGGAATATGAAAACTTCAAATACAAAGAGCCTCTCCTTAGGGTTTGAACATAATCACTGATTCTTATACTGAGCCTTCATGCGGTTTCCTGGAATTTTTTTGGGATGATTTTGCCACTATTGTTTAGAGCTTTTCGCCATATTCTCCATAATTTTTATATGAAGGTAACTATGTTTGAGTAATGAGAATATGGTATCATGTTGCTTTTAGACCTTTATAATAAAAACCCCCTTATCGTCTTCCTGTAGCATTTGATTTTTATGTTTGGAGTAGAATCTGTGGCTTTTCCTACTAAACATTTAGGCATTCTTCACCATTTTAAAGGTCTATAGTGGGTTGTTTCCTCCATAGAAAAAGTTATGTTTTTCCTTTCTATTCTCTACATATAATTCTTCCATCTTCATTGTAGGAGTTGGAAGAAAATCATGGGGTTCTGAAAATCTGTTATTATTGTTGAACCCAACTTTTTTTCCTATAGAAGATTTCAATTTGTAACTCACATGCAAGCATCTCAAATGTTAGAAATCAAGTTTCATTTTCTTAGAGACTTCTCACTAGATATTTTTGTTGGCATTTCATGAGTATAGCTATTTGGGTCTGGTTACTATCATGTATGTCTGCAAGTGTTTGAAAACTCATACACTTTTTTCTTTTTAGTTATGCATGTAATATCTCCAATATGTGGTTCTCTTTTACTTCTTCTCCTATGTTTTAGACCCCCTTCTTGCATGATTACGCTTTGAAACAAGACTCCGACTTATCTCTGTGAGTGACAAAAAAAAATGAAATCTACATGAACAAAATTTCTTTCATTCTTGCTACGATCGTGCACATAGAAGCTTAAACCCCTTCTAATCTTGCCTTCTTTCTGTTGTATAAAACCTAAATGTATATATGTTGCTTAATTGTTAGAATTAAATCTTTGGTTGAAGCTTTAACTCATAAATTTTATTAAAAATCTTTTGTCTTGCTGATTCAGAACTTTGGATTCATAGAATTTTTATTGTGAAACTAATTAGATGGAAGCAATTGAAAACTTTTGAAGAATATGAATATGTTTACATTTTTATTCTGCAATGCATTTGGTGATTCTCGTGGATCACCATGAAAAGTGCTAGTATGAAAATTGTAATTTGTAATTTATTTTTTTAGTATTATTCTATTATGGTATGATTAATATTGCTATAATTGATGAATTAGATAAAAGTCTTCTAGGTTCAAACTGTATGTACTAATTTGATCAAAGTTTAGTTTCTATTTATATCTACCGATTTATCACATCAAGAAGAAGTGCTTGAAAAAATAGATTACGGTCTTCTTCCTTTGAAATGGATGTTGTTTGAATTGACACTGAGTTTCTTATCAAACACAATTGGCTACTTTGCATAATTCACACTAATAGAAACAACAACACCAACTACTTGTTACTCTGATAGGAAGATAAAGCATATACATTGAAGTACGCAAAAAATGATATAAAAAAAGGACAAGTATAGGCTGCCATAAAAACAATAAACAAAAAAAATGTAAAGATACCCTACAGACGATTTGTTTGAGGCTTTTTGAATAGATCTCATTTAATTACGTCAAATAGATTTGGAGGGGACAAAGCATATTTGATTGACTAAACTTTGAGGTATCTTATCCATCGTCATCGTATGCATCATCTTATCTTGGAATCTGTTAGGTTAAACCTCAAGAAAATAGATAATCTATTTTCAATTGTGTGTTCTTCTAATCTAGAATCTGATAGGAAGATAAAGCATATACATTGAAGAACACAGAAAATGTTCTAGAATAAGGACAAGAATAGGTTGCCCATATAAAACAATAAATGGAAAAAAAGAAAAGATTCCATACAGATGATTCAATTGATGTTTTTGACTTGGAACAATGTCAAACAGATTTGGAAGGGACAAGGCATATTTGATTGACTAAATGTTTAGGTAGCTTATCCATCATCACTCTATGCATCATCTTCTCTTGGAATCTGTTTAGTTAATCCTCAGGAAGCCTAGACATCATCATCAAAAGTATTGTCTTCTCTCAGACTCTATTTTTGTAAGGGTTCTTCATCTTCAGAATCAGTGTATGCACGTCTCCTTCGTGATTTTTCTGAAACTGGAGAATTTGTCTCGCCATCATCAAAGTCTTCTAGACCTGCAGCTACAAGAAGATCTTGGGCATTTTCCATATCAGCTTCTACCTTATCACTCATATAATTTTCCTCATTTTCCATGGCAATATCAGGTTCCTCCATATTAGAATCATAAGCCTTGTGATCCTTATCCTTCTTCTTTTTCTTCTTTTCCTTCTTTCTTTTCTTTTCAGACTGACCAACCTCATCATCATCATCATCCCTGTCCTTACACATACTCTTCCATAATTCTTTCACACGTTCAAATTGCTCCTCTTGTTGCATCACCCACCGTAATTCTTCTTCTTGCTTTCTCCTTTCCATCATAATCCTTCGTTGTTCCTCAGCTTTCTGTTTTGCCTCATCAACTAGGACAAGTTGGCATGCTACTTCTAGCTTTTGACGGCTTTGCTGTTCTTCGCATTCTGCAGCTTCTCTGTGAACTTTGGCAGCATCAAGCAAGTGTTTACAGTAGTCCACATGCAACTCTATCTTCTTCTCATCAAAGCCATGTGTATGAGGGCTTGGCACTACTGACAGTTTTCTAAACACACAAAGCGCATTCTTTAATTCAGACACTGCTTGACGAACCTCATCAGCAGTACATTTTTGCTTTTGAAGTGTTGAAGTTGAAAACTTCTGCATGGCAACACCAACATCAAAGTGTAACATGTAATTTGAGGGTGCCAAATGTACTACTCTTAATAATGTTCTTTTACAATCTTGCCACTGTTCTGCTTCGTAATGTGATCGAGCTAAATATAATAAAATTTGGGTGTCAGTGCCAAAATAGAATTTCCTCAAACAATTTTGATACATTTTCACTGCGAGCCCAAACTGTCCTTGTGCAAAGTAAACATGTGCTAGATTTACCCACACATCAGGCATCTGAACAAAGATGTTTCCTGCTGTAGCTTCTTGAACCTGTGTGAAAATTTCCTTTGCAATATCAAAATGACCCCTTTCGGCTAGCACAATGCCTGCCCCATTTGTAGCATAGACATTTCTAGGTCTCTGAGCCAACACTTTACAATACAGCTCCCTAGCCTTATCAAGATGTATTCGCTCTGCATCTGGATCCTTCTTCTCATTGCGTGAAGCTGCAAAATAATTCCAATTTCCAAGAGAATTAATGTCAGCATAAGCATCCTTACCATCTGATACATTTTGTGCAACTTTAATTGTTTCTTTTGCTTTAAGCCAATCATCTATTTTTAGTTCCAAGTTGCCAAGCATGGTAATCACATTTACTGAGGTTTTATCCACCTTAAGTGCCTCCCCAATCAATTCTAGGCTTAGTTAGATCTCATTTCGAGCTTGGGCCATGGCTGCAAGTCATAGATATGCATCCACATAATCAGGAAACTTGAACAATATTAGCCTGTACAAAAGATTTGCTTTTTCAATGTCATGCAGCTATTCAAATAGCCTGGCAAGATTAAATAGTATGGTCTAATGATTTGAGAGAAAGAGTTGAGAGACAGATGGAGAGAGAGATAATACAAGTGATAGAAAGACTCCTAGATAATATTCTTGAGGACAATGTGTATTATAGTCCTTACCATGTTTTCCTTTGATCTACCAAAAGGATGGTGGCGTCCTGCAAATGGCATGGCTCTTTCTACCACTTGTATTATCTCTCTCTCCATCTGTCTGTCCATTCTTTCTCTCAGATCATCTGACCAACATTCCCAAATCAAATCTTGACCCTATTTAGTGGATTCACAACATAAACTTCAAATGCTTCTCCTACCAAATATGTAGATTTCACAATAGCTAAGAAACATAATTGTAGGCATCATGGTCACATTTTTTTGGAAACGTAATTGGGTTGTGTACCCAAGCAATGCAAAGCAACTTCCACACCTTTGATTCCAAGTCTAATTCATCTGTAAGAATGATCGCTTGCCAATAGTTGCTGAATACATCTGTAGCTCATGAATACAAGGTCCTCCAACAAATGTATTCAACAATTGTTGGAAAGCGATCATTCCTAGCTCATGAATACAAGGTCCTCCCACAAATCTATTTAACAGATATTGGAAAATGATCATTCCTAGCTGCTTTTGTTTTATAAGGTTTGTCTCAATCCCAATAGGTTGTAGTTTCATTTTCTAGATGCACTTCGTCACTTGGGTATAGAACTCAATTACATTGATTCCAAAAAACTATGACCATGATTCTTACAATTATATTTCTTAGTTGTTGTGTCCTAAGATCTCTTATGACCCTTTACGACCGTTTACGATCCCTAAGAATAAATCTTAGAGCTCTTAAAATGTCGTAAAGGGTCATAAGAGACTCCTAGGAGGGGCCATGATGAGCTTCCACCTTCACGTGGTTGGCCCTGTTAAGTAGAGAATGCTATAGTTTTCACAAAACAAAGAGAAGCTCAATAATTTAAGGTCTTAGTCCATAGACAAATTAAATTAGACTTATTATCCAAAACACATAAAAAACATGCACATAAACATGGTAGGCACTAAATAGAGATAGTTGGAAGAGAATTAAAAAAAAAAAGATTAAGGATTATGTTATTTTAAGAAATATTTAAATAACAATTATAAATTTCAGAGTTAAATCAATAAGTATTCGTTTCTACCTTTTCCAATATAAATTTAAATATTTAATTAAAAAAAATAAATTGTTGACTCTAAACCAACAAAAGAGTAAGTTTGAAGAACAATATTAGTTTTACAAATTTTAAAAGCGATATTGATTAAGTGACACTAGAATAAGTAACATATGTACAAGATGTCATAACCGACATTTGTATAAGTAACATTTATTTGCACAGGTGACATTTTCATAACCTCATCAGCAGTACGTTTTTGCTTTTGAAGTGTTGAAGTTGAAAACTTCTGAATGACAACACCAACATCAAAGCATAGCATGTAATTTGAGGGTGCCAAATAGTAGTAGCGGCCAGCAATTTCATAATCACCTTTGCTATGATAAGATCGTGCAAGATTATAATATGAATGATATTTCATGAGAGGGTGGTCTATCAAAACAAGAGCTATCTCAGTCAACTATTCATTTGGATCTCCACATTGCTAATCACTTGGATCAATGCTTTTCTCTTTCTTCACAAAATAGGTTTGGTCCCAGAGTTCAGCAAGTCAAGAAAGTGAACCATTTAGGTTAGTGTCTCCCCTCCCAAATGATTTCCTCAAAATCAATATAGATGGGTTTTGAAGGAGTAATCCATGTCCAACAGGAATGGGTGGTACTAGTAGTGGAACTTTAAGCCTTGTTTAGTTTTTCTTTTCTACTTCCTTAAGTACTCATTCTAAAAATTAGATGGAAGCTTGGGCTATTCTCTATACTCTTGAGAAAGCCTGTGTATCGGTCTGGAAAATGATTTTTGCAAGATGGAATATGATTCTTGTCACCCTTATGAATAGTGGAAATTTTCTAGATTGCTCTTGGAGGCTAGCCCTGGTGGCTATGCTGATGTACAATTTAATATGTTTGAGAATGAATATGAACCTTTTTGTTAATATGATTCTAGATGTTAAGTAGTTAGCTATAGATGCACCCTTATGTGTGATCTTTTTTCTTAAATCAATATAAAAAGGTGTGGCCCCTCAGGCAACAATTTACTCGAAAATGAAAAAATGTAAAATAAACATAGATATGAGATAAGAAAAATAATAAACAATGGAATAATAACAAAAGCAATAGCCATTGCTAAAGTCTACCCTTCTCATACTTTGTCACTTGCATAAGCTCAAAAAAAGAGATGATATAAGCCCTAGAAAAGACATAGCTGTTGAACCTAGAAATTCTCATAAAACTTTTCAATGTGGAAATTGTTTCTGATCATGCATCTGAAAAATAAGTCTCACCGTAGATTTTTCTTAAAATCACAGTCAATGAATTTAAGGCTATAAGAACAAACATGCCTACCAAATATGATACTTTTGGTTTCAACGTTGAAACCAAAAAGCATCAACCTACATTGGACAAAACAATTTAAACAAATTGAAATGATTCAATGCCATTGCACAGTATGAGTATATTTCAAAGGCTCTCTGCATCTTTTCCATTCCTTCATGAACACTACCTTTTTCATTAACTTGCAACTCCATTATTCCAAGTGTAACCCAAGCTTCAACATTTTTAGGGTCCAGCTGTAAAACACGTTCAAATGCTTGTTTTGCTTTCTTTAGCTGACCAAGTTTGTAGTGGCATAAGCCTAGACCAAGTCTTACTATTGTAGGGCAGCCGGGATAAGCTCATAAAGCCTTCTTATACAACTCCAATGATTCAACATACCGTCCATGGTTGAAATGCATACAAAGGATGCATACAAAGACTATTCAAGTAAATAGGAGAAGAGGTAAAGTGATATCAGTCTGATTTTAGCAGTGAATTCAAGGCAAGAAGATGCCAAAATAAGCTTGAAACAAAGGGATAATTTGAAGAGCTTGATTCTTTACTTAAAGGATCTTGCAGTGTTAACTTTTTTGTTGATGGGTGGAGTTGTGGTTTAAATCATGTTTATGATTTAGGTGTGCACAAGTATATCCACACATGTAACAATGATGCACAATCACTACTTATTGTCTAAGGCTCGATGTGATCACTTGCAGTTGTGAAGCTCTTCTCATTGATAAAGGTCAAGCTTCCAATGCTTGGTGGTGATGTTCCTGAATAATGTGATCATATTTTTTTCTTTACCCTGTAGGCAAGCAAATCAATGCTCTGATACCAATGGTGATGTTCTCCCTTTTGGGATATTTTTGCCCTAAAACAATAAAACCAACTAAGATGAGAATCACAACTTAATTTTATCAAGAGTTTTTTTTTTTAAAGTTATAATATTCAACTTATAATTCTATGAATAATTCAGAAGATAGAACTATTACCACATTTTTTGCCCTCACCAAATTTCAAAATTTGAATGTTGCCTCGCCCAATGGTCACCTCCCCAAATTATTAATATTTTAATCCACCTAGGAAATATGAAAAAAATCGTGTCAAACCTTAGGGTATGCCTCATTAGTTCTCTGCCGTCAGATCAAGGAACATCGATGGTTGGCGCCATCACGCTATGAAGAAGCTGCACAAAATTTACGATAGTGAGATGGCGCCTTGATGACATGTGTCTAGTGGGTCCAGCTTGCAAGGTAAAGGTTTTTTGACCGGTCGAAAGAATTTCATGGCAGGCCGGGCAAGCATGTTTTCATGGGTCAGAAAGTTCAAAAGGCAGCAAGGCGCCATGGCGCCAACAGAAAACTCAAGAGTTTTTTGTTAGCGACATAGCACTCGGTCGGCTGGAGGTGTTTCTACGGTGAGTCCCAGTGTTCAGCGGGCAAAGTTCGCGGCAATGGGAAATGTTCATGGCAAGCGGCCAGTTTCACGGGTCGGAAAGCCGAAAAAGTCGGTGGGGCGCCATGGCGCCATCAGAAAACTCATGAGTTTTTCGATGGCGACATAGCGCCCAAAGCGGAAAAGTCTACCATGGCAAGAACAATCAGGCACAGTGGGTCCCAATTAGTACTTCGCATGCACAGTAGGAAAGTCCAATGCTATGGCGACCAATCAGATGGAGACACATCTGCGAAGGAAGGGAGTATTATCATTGGGCGCTATGGAGATTTGGCCTCAATTTCCCCATAGAAACGTAGTGCCTGGTTGACACGTGGCATGGTCAGGATCAAACAATACCAGAATATGCCATCTTGGTGCTTCGAAGGCCAATAGGGAGGTGCCAAGTGTACAAGTCAGAGCATATGTGGTTCACAGGCCCAACGATTTTCAGGGGGAAGGATGTGCAGAGTACGGTGTGGTTCTGATCATCAGATTGAGATTGATTTTCGATGGGCACCATCATGCTATGAGGAACTGCTCAAGAGATATCAACAGCGACATAGCGCCTAGGTGCCACGTGTCCTAGTGGGACCATATTTTCATGTAACCAGTGCAGTAAAAGGTGAGTCTTTTGTGACCGTTAGATTGGAAGAGATCGACGGAAGGCACCATCTTGCCATGGTGAAGTTGTGCGATCTTTACCATGGTGACATAACGTTTTGTTGACACGTGTCTTACTGGCCCAGTCAAGGTTGACGGTCGACAGCTGGTAGTTAGTGTAACTGTCGCAGTTAATATTATCATTTGAAAAGGTGGCATTGTTAGTTCAATAAAAGGTGGTCAAACATGGAAAAGGTGTGTAGGATGGCAAAAGGAAGAAATGTGATTGGCCTGCGTGGCGTAGTTGGCACTTAAGGAACTGTTCGACTTGCTTTGACCTCATGAATTCATGAGCCAGAAACAATGAATCAAGTTTTTTGTCGCGAGATTTCGATCCTGTGATCAATGCCACCGACTCAAAAGTGAATGCAAAGTGCAAGGACATTCTACCACCATTATAGATCTATCTACTATGTCAGGGGATGTTTTTGGCGCCATTTCTATCTTCTCCAAGCTCTTTCTCAGAGGAATATTAGATTTTTGGTACTCAAAACCATGTTCAAATTAGATCTTTGATTGGATTTTCAGGGTGAGAAGTTAATGCCAGTAGGTGAGAAGTAAATGTAATGCAAAAATCCTTAGTTATGCCTGAACTATAAAGGCAATTTTGTGATCTTTTTCTCAAGTTGACTCTTTTTGATTTCTTTGCTACTGCTAGCAGATTTGCAGTGTAAAATTCCCTTTGTCTTTGAGCTGTATAACATTCTGTATCATCTCCTTCAGCCATCAATGTGTATGTGCATCCATCTTTCCTCTTGTTGGTGTATTGTTGAGATCTGTGGCTCGCATACTGTATCTATTTTTGGCCTACTGAATAATATATAAGTGAAGTCCTTTTCCTTGTGTTATTCAGTTTGGTTTCCTAATCTGTATGTGGTTGTTGATTGACATAAGTCTGGGTGTGTATGTCTTTTGAATGTTATCTTGGTTTTGTAGTGTATACATGGGCAGAAATGAGTCTGAACACTCTATTTTGGTACATCACCTCCATAGTTTAGGTAGGGTAGAGTTGTTTTCTACATCTCCTTCTTCCCCTTTTCCTTCCGAGAGTAGTTAGGTGCACCCTGATAGTAAGAGGAAGCCAACCTTCTCCAGAGACTCAACCTCACAATTCAAGTCCCATAGCTTGGAGGTTGTTTCCATTGTTTCACTAGGTTGTCCTCACGCATAGGCCTTGGACAAGGGTGCAAACCTAAGTGACAACAATTTTTGGCACGCCCGGTGGGACTACATCCATTGAAGATTTAAAGTCTACTGGTGTCAAGAAGAAAGAGTTCAGAGATTAATGCTGAAGAGGTAGTGCTGGCTTCAGTATTCAAGCCTTTAAGAGGCTGATTCTTCAAAGTACTTGGCGACTCTGAACATCAACAAATTTGGTTCCAAGCCAAAGTTGTAGTGATTCATGCCCAGACCCGAAACAAGGGCATCTTTTAGAGGTAAATTTCAATATCAGGAGCTTTCTCTTTCAAATCCTAGAAGAAGGAGGACTAGAATTTCATTATCACTAGCTAGGGGTGTAATAACAGTTGATATACCTATAAGATCTGTCTCTACTCCCCCTACTGTTAAAACTCAGCCTAGATTGCCATCAACACTCATCAATAGAACACTTGTTTACATGGCACAACCAAGAGTTCATGCTTTTGCCACCTTTAATGGTGGAAGTCCTCTATTGTTAGCCCAAAGACATGATATAACAGTATTTGCACTAAAAAGTATACCTAATTTTATTGGTGAAACTTTCATCTCCCCTTTAGAGCATATCCAAGAAGTAGCAAATGTCTGTAATATTCATGGTATTACAGAGGATGATGTTGCTGTCAGACTTCTAGCCTCATCTTTAAAAGGAAAAGCATTACAGTGGTATAGAGGCTTAGCTCATGGTTCTATAACTGATTGGGATGGACTAGGAGCAGGATTATGCAAACATTTTGAGGATAAAAGTGACCATTTGTCACTTTTAGAGCAGCTGACTACTATAAAAAGAGCCCCCCATGAATGTACATGACTAATTTTAATTATAGATTTCAAAAGACATGGGATAGAATACCTACTTCAGTGAAACCTACCCCTGGTATTGCCTTCTTGCATTACCTTAGAGCTTTTAACAGTGATATTGCCACTACAATCCAAACTATGGGAGGAGATAGCTTGCCTAATGCTTATGAGATAGCCATAAAAGCTGAGAACATCCTGATACAAGGAGGAAAGTTGGCTCCAAGGCCTCCCATACCCTTCTTCCCTGATATCCCAAATCATCAACTGGTAATGGCCCCTCTTCCTACAACTCCTACTTCACAAGCCCTTACTCCAGCTCCCCAAGCTTCCACATCCTCAAATGGAATAGATGAACTCAAACAAATGCTCCAAGGTCTAGTGCTGAATACAGATAAGAGAGAGAGGACCCTGGATAAAAAATTGCAAGAGCAGGGGAGGGAGTTGAAGGACCAAGGAAAGAGATTAGAGGATAGTTTTTCTATGATACAAAAAATGAGTAACAAGGTGGTGGCCTTAGAAAGGCAGCAAGCTCAAGGTAGCAAGCCTCCCCAATTGCAATATCAAGCTCCAAATGGTGGTAGGCCTCCTAATCAGTAGAATAGCTCTTTTGATCAGGGTAGACAAAATAGTCATGCTTCTGCTTCAAGCTCAAATCAGAATAGAGCTATAGTCCCTCAAAAAAACTTGTCCCAAGATCAAAATTTCTATCCTTCCTGCAACTATTCTTATGCCTATTTCATGTGCCAGAAGGTAGAATCTTATTTGGCCCTAACTGACCAAGAACTTGTAGCAAAGAAATCATACAAGGAGGCCTCATATATTCAAGGACATGATGATTGCTCTTTCATGAATCATCAAATTGGAGAGCATTGTGATGTAAACCAAGATTCCATTGCTCATAACACAAGAAGTAAAAAGAGAGCTATGGAACATGCTGCCCCTCCTTCTCCTAAGCAGGCCTCAACTTCAAGTGCTACACCTCATATACAAACAGAAAATGAACAAGAAAGTACTTCGCAACAGCAAAGGCAAGATTCTAGAGAGAAAGATGCAAGTGATCCTTATGTTGCCCCATCTCAACCTCTTATAAGTGCAGCTCCCAAAGTTTCTACTAAAGTCCCTAATGCACCATGCAGTGTGGTAGAGAAAATGAAGAAGACCAATGTGAATATTTCTATGTGGGATGCTGTTGCTACCATACCAATGCAGAAGAGGATGGTGTAGCAAGAATTGGAGAAGATTGAACCCAAGGATCAGCCATCTACCATGGAGAGTGCCACAAGTCTAGTACAACTAGCAGGGGATGTGGAGACAAATAAAAAGGTTAGACCCCCTCCATTCTATGTTTCTCTAATTATAGGGGGCAAATTAGTCCACAATTACATGATAGATTCAGGGGCTAGTAGCTTAGTAATGCCTAGGTGTGTTGCTAATACTTTAGGAATGAAATATGAGCCCATTGTTAGGGATGTGTTACAATTAGATGGTAGTACCGTCAAAACTGTAGGTATCCTTAGGAATGTGGAGATGGCCCTACATGCATGGCCTGGTTGCACTGTGATTCAAGACATATCTATTGCTGAGGTCAAGCCATACTTTGCTATCTGTCTATCAAGAGACTTCACCGCCCAAATAGGTGGATTCATATCTGCTGATTGGTCATATATGTCATTCAAGACTAGATATGGAGCCAATGCCTCAATTAGAATAGAACCTCAAGCCCTTCATCACAATGAATCTTACACCCCCAACTTCATCAATATAAATTGTCCTATTCTAGAGATGGATGAAAATGACATAGTAGATGAGCTTGCCACTTCCATAGCAGAGATTCCTGATTTCTTCTTGGATGAATGGGCTAGTACATGTCAGTTTGAACCTATGTCAGAAACTCTTGAGATAGACCTTAGTACATATTGCATAATAGAGAAAGATGCTCAAGTTCCTGATCTAATTGGGACCAATGATGATGTAAGTGGGATATGGAGTATGTACTTTGATGTCTCAAGGAATAGAAATGGATCAGGGGCTGGTGTTATGTTGATCTCTCCTGCACAGACAAGATACTACTTCTCCTTTAGGCTCCAATTCAGTTGCACCAATAATGTGGCCGAGTATGAATCTTTGATTCAAGGCCTCCTACTTGCCCAAAAGAGAGGAATTCAAGCCTTGAGAGTATATGGAGACAGTGAGTTGGTAGTGAACCAAGTGAGAAATTAGAACATCACCAAAAATGGCCTGCTCAAGTCTTACAAACATAGAGTCTGGGATTTTCTTGAGGGCTTCAACGCATTTAATATTCAGAGTATTCCTAGGAAAGAAAACAAACATGCTGATAGACTTGCAAAAATAGGTGCATCTTATGATGTACCAGGGAATCTTGAGGAGGAGAAGAAGCAACGAATAAGGGTGGTAGTGAGGCCTGCCATCCCTGACAACAACACTCATTGGCAGGTGTTTGATTCTGATGAGCAAATTATGAGTTTCTTGCAGAATGAGGCAGAATTCTCAAATAGAAACCAGTCAAGACTGCAAGATCAGTATGGTGATCAGATTATTCACCTCAGTTCTAACAAGCTGCCCAAAGGTCTCATTACTTTAGAGAGTGTCTTTGATCCTAATGATCAAACAAGAGGCAAAGGAATGAATCTAGTTGCAGAAAAGGATGATTATGCCTCAGTTACAATTGCTGATGGAAAATCTCTGAATATGAGGAAGGTATGTTCTGAAACTGAGCAAGAAAACTTCATTCACCTATGTCAAGATATTAATGATGTATTTTCTTGGACATATGATGACTTAAAAGGGTTTGACCCTAGTTTTTTTCAGCATGCTATAGATTTAGTTGATAAGGCCAAACCGGTAAGGCAAAAATAGAGGCCAGTGAATCCTAAGATTGAGCCTCTAATGAGAAAAGAACTATCCAAGTTGATAGAGGCTAATATAATATTTCCTATCAAACACTCATCATGGGTAGCTAACCTTGTCCCTGTGAGGAAGAAGAATGGAGAAATTAGATTGTGTGTGGACTTTAGGGATCTTAATCAGGCTTCCCTTAAAGATCACCATCCTCTCCCTTCCATGGAGCAAATTTTTTCTAGAGTCAGTGGGTCAAGGAGATTCTCTTTTCTTGATGGGTTTTTTGGTTATAACCAAGTGTTGGTTAAAGAATCTGACAGACATAAGATAGCATTTACTACTAAATGGGGCACCTATGCTTATTGCAAGATGCCATTTGGACTAACCAATGCAAGTGCCACATTTCAAAAGGCAATGGAGATGGCCTTTAAAAAATTAATTGATAAGTTTGTCTTAGTATACCTTGATGATATAACTGTATATTCAAAAAATGTAGAAGATCATTTTAATCATTTGAGACAGGTATTTCTAAGATGTAGAGAGTTTGGGGTTTCCCTTAACCCAGCCAAATGTGTCTTTGCTACAAGCCAAGGAAAATTATTGGGACACATTGTATCGAAGGATGGGATGACGATTGATCCAGAGAGAACAAAGACAATACTTGCCCTTCCTCTTCCTAAACACAAGAAGGGGCTGCAAAGTTTCCTTGGTAGAATAAATTTTGTAAGAAGGTTTATTCCTAATCTTGCTACCATGGTGAAACCTCTTACATCCATGCTTAAGAAAGGTATGATCTTCTCATGGACCAAGGAAGGGAAGGAGAGTTTTGAAGAGATCAAGGCAGCCATAGCCTCGGCCCCTACTCTCATGAACCCAAATTTTGAGAAAGATTTCATCCTCTACACTTTAGGTGGTGAGTCAAGTATCTCTACTATCTTGACTCAAACAAATGACAAGAATGAGGAGTAGCCCATAGCCTTCTTCAGTGAAGGGCTCAAGGAATATGAAGATAAGTACAACTTTTTTGACAAGCAAGCCCTTACAGTCATCAGAGCCTTGAAGAAATTCAAGCACCTCTTATCCCACAATAAAATCCATTTGTTGGTGCCCCATGCCAGTGTAAAAGACTTCCTGTTAAGCAAGGATATCAGTGAAAAGAGAGCTGGATGGATCACTAAGGTAATGGAGTATGATGTAGATATTCAGATTACCAAGCTGGTAAGAGGGAGAGGATTGTGCAAAGAAATGTTATCAGGCCAGACTTCTGATGAAGAGGCTACTATGGTAACAATAGTGCAGCAAGAGTTAAGAAATGTTAATGGTCCAAGGAGCTGGATAAATGATATGAAGAACTTCTTATCAGGGAATGGATACCCTCAGGGATTGGACAAAACTAAAAGGAGACAATATAGACTGCAGTCCATTCCCTATGTTGTAATTGATGGTATCCTATTTAGGAGGGATTTTAATGGGACCCTGTTGAGAACAACTTCCATGAAGATCATGAGGGCTAGTTATTATTGGCCATCTCTGCTCCATGATTGTTATGGATATGTGAGGAAATGTGAGAAGTGTGCTTTCTTCTCAGGCAAACAGAGGCTTGCAACTCTCCCCCTTCGTCCTATTCAGGTAGATCAGCCCTTTACCCAGTGGGGTTGGATTTTATAGGCCCTATTAATCCCCCATCTAGTGCAGGTCATAAATGGATTTTGGCTGCTACTGATTATTTCACTAGATGGATAGAGGTAGTTGCCTTGAAGGATGCCACAGAACCATCAGTTGTTGAATTCCTTGATGTGATTGTATCTAGGTTTGGTGCTCCTTCTACTATCATCTCGGACAATGCTAAGTCTTTTGTTGGAACCCAGATTTGTGCATGGGCAATGAACCACAACATCTACCTGAGCACATCATCAAATTACTATCCCTAGGGTAATGGTTTGGTTGAGTCTTCCAACAAGAATCTGATCAGAATCATAAAGAGGACAATAGAAGACAATCAGAGGGCCTGGCATAAGAAGTTAAGAACTGCTCTGTGGGCTGATAGGATAACACCCAAGAGGTCTGTTGGGAATTCACCTTTTGTGCTGGTATATGGCAGGGAAGCCAGACTCCCAATCTCATTGGAATTCCCATCCTTAGAGTTGGCTCATCAGCTGGAATTGATTGAAGATAGTGCCATGATAGTAAGAATGGAAGAGCTAATTGAACTAGAACAGAAAAGAGATAAAGCTATGCAGACCCTAGAGATGCATCAGCAACAGATGAAAAGGAGTTTTGATAAGAGGGCTAGGGTCAGAACCTTTAGAGAAGGAGATTTAGTTCTAAAGTGGGATGCAGATAGGGCAAAACCAGGAAGACATTACAAATTTGGTGCATTATGGAGTGGCCCCTATCTAATTTCCAGTTGCAAGCAAGCTAATGCATTCCAGCTAAGCCGGCCCAATGGAGAGATTTTTCCCATTCCAGTCAATGGGATCTATTTGAAGCCCTGGTTTTGAAAATTTGAGAATCTATGTACATAGTTAGTCTAGTTTCTTTCTGTTTGTTCCTATTTTTTCAAGAAGTGCGCGTGCACATGGTTCTCTCTTTAAGTTTCCAGCTTCCGAAGTTTTGATAGTTTTGAGGTTGCAGAGTAGTTTTTGTTTCTAGTCCCAGTCGCAAGTTTTCATGTTTGGCCTCTCACGGGTAGGGTTAGGGTTTCACAGTATGAACAGACCCATTTTTGACTCCATAGCCCAATGGATGCATAAGGCCACTGGTTTGATGCATAGTAGGCTTGCATCCCTTGTGAGTCACTAGAATGTTACCACTTTTTTTGTCCCCGCCAAATTTCAAAATTCGAATGTTGCCCCGCCCAACGGTCACCTCCCCAAATTATTAATATTTTAATCCGCCTAGGAAATATGAAAAAAATCAAGTGTCAAACCTTAGGGTATGCCTCATTAGTTCTCTGTCGTCAGATCAAGGAACATCGACGGTTGGCTCCATCGCGCTATGAAGAAGCTGCACGAAATTTACGATAGCGAGATGGCGCCCTGATGACACATGTTCGGTGGGTCCAGCTTGCAAGGAAAAGGCTTTTTGACCAGTCGGAAGAGTTTCATGGCAGGGCGGGCAAGCATGTTTCACGGGTCAAAAAGTTCAAAAGGTGGCAAGGCGCCATGGCACCAACGAGAAACTCACAAGTTTTTTGTTAGCGACATAGCGCCTCACCGGTTGGAGGTGTTTCTACCGTGAGTCCCAGTGTTCGGCGGGAAAGTTCATGGCAACGAGAAATGTTCATGGCGAGCGGCCAGTTTCACGGGCTGAAAAGTCAAAAAAGTCGGTGGGGTGCCATGGCGCCATAAAAAAAATCATGAGTTTTCTGATGGTGACATAGCGTCCAAAGCGAAAAAGTCTACCATGGCAAGAACAATCAGGCACGGTGGGTCCCAATTAGTACTTCGCATGCACAATAGGAAAGTCCAATGCTACGACGGCTAATCAGATGGAGACACGTCTGCGAAGGAAAGGAGTATTATCGTTGGGCACTATGGCACTATGGGGATTTGGCCTCGATTTTCCCATAAAGACATAGCGCTTGGTTGACACATGGTGTGGTCAGGATCAAACAATACCAAAATCTGCCAGGTTGGTGCTTCAAAGGCCGATAGGGAGGTGCCAAGTGTACAAGTCAGAGCATATGTGGTTCACGAGCCCAGTGATTTTTAGGGGGAAGGATGTGTAGAGTATGGTGTGGTTTTGATCGTTAGATTGAGATTGATCTACGGTGGGCGCCATCGCTCTATGAGGAACTGCTCGAGAGATATCAATAACGACATAGCGCCTAGGCGCCACATGTCCTAGTGGGACCATATTTTATGTAACCAGTGCAGTAAAAGGTGAGTCTTTTGTGACCGTTAGATTGGAAGAGATCGACGGAAGCCGGCATCTCGCCATGGTGAAGTTGTGTGATCTATACCATGGCGAAATAGCGTTTTGTCGACACGTGTCTTACTAGCCTAGCCAAGGTTGACAGTCGACGGCTGGCAGTTAGTGTAATCGTTGCAGTTAATATTAAAATTTGAAAAGGTGGTGTTGTTAGTTCAATAAAAGGTGGTCAAATGTGGAAAAGGTGTCCAGGATGGCAAAAGGAAGAAATGCGATTGGCCCGCGTGGCCTAGTTGGCACATAAGGAACTATTTGACTTGCTTTGACCTCACAGATTCATGAGCTAGAAATAATGAATCAGGTTTTTTTCTGCGAGATTTCAATCCTGTGATTAATGCCACCGACTCAAGAGTGAATGCAAAGTGCAAGGACATTCTACCACCATTACAGATCTATCTACTATGTCAGGGGATGTTTTTGGCGCCATTTCTGTCTTCTCCAGGCTCTTTCTCAGAGGAATATCAAATTTTTGGTACTCAAAACCATGTTCAAATTAGATCTTTGATTGGATTTTTAGGGTGAGAAGTTAATGCCAATAGGTGAGAAGTAAATGTAATGCAAAAATCCTTAGTTATGCCTGAACTATAAAGGCAATTTTGTGATCTTTTTCTCAGGTCGACTCTTTCTAATTTCTCTGCTACTGCTCGCAGATCTGCAGTGTAAAATTCTCTTTGTCTCTGAGCTGTATAACATTCTGTATCATCTCCTTCAGCCATCAATGTGTATGTGCATCCATCTTGCCTCTCGTTGGTGTATTGTTGAGATATGTGGCTCGCATACTGTATCTATTTTTGGCCTACTGGATAATATATAAGTGAAATCCTTTTCCTTGTGTTATTCAGTTTGGTTTCCTGATCTGTATGTGGTTGTTGATTGACATAAGTCTGGGTGTGTATGTCTTTTGAATGTTATCTTGGTTTTGTAGTGCATACATGTCATGTCCCCTATTCAAATAATTAAAAATAAAATAAACTTTGTTAAGGCAGGCAGGCTCCAAAAAGGTGAAATTTCGGAAAAAGGGGCTAATATTTGGAAACCAATGGACTAATAAATAAAAATTATTATTAAATTATATTTTATTAACCCCTCTTGGACGTGAGTTAGGGTTATTCCCTCTTTAAAAGGGGTTTGGAGGCATTTTGGGCTCATTCTACATCTTGATTCTTGCTAATTTTCTTGTTGTTCTTTAGAGGCTGCCAAACCTGTGGAGAAGGAGACCCAAGAATGGGAGTTTGCAGGTTTCCAAGAAGGCTAAGGATGGGAGTTTGAAGCCATTCCATGTGCATGCTCATACAGAGTTTTCCTTTGTGCTGAATAGTGCCGATTTGGGTGTTTTCGGGGTTGTTTTTGGTTTGAGTTTGGGTTTTCAATCTTTGTAATATTGGTTGTTTGATTTTAAAGTTCTAATTTGAGGCTAGAAATATCATAAAAAATTAGTAAAGGGACATTACAGTGGTATCAGAGCCGTGATCTTGCCAGCCTGAGGGTTTGTAGAAGTTGCATGTCAGTTTTAACAACTACCTAGATCTTGCATGTCAAGTTTTGATAACTACCCAGATCTTGCATGTCATATTTTATGATTGCATGCAACTAAGTGAAAGAGAAAAAAGATATTTGCAGCGAGAAAAGAATAAAGAAATTTTGATCAAACCCCCAGTTGAAAGCAAAAGTACAAAATCCAAGGAAGAAAAAAGTATGGCTGATCCAGATGAGATGGCAAAAAAATTCTTCCAAGACATCCAAAATACTCAGAAGAAAACAGTGGATGGGTTGGCGGAAACTAGAGAGGCTTTGCGAATATTGACAGAAAAATTACAAGGAATTGCATCTATTAATGAGAAAGGGAGCACTTCAGAGGAGCCAAGAAATGGGAGATCCACACCATCTAAATCAACCAAATCTATTTTCTTGCCTGCAGATGAGCCACCAGTACCAAATCCAGCCATTAATCTAGTGGAAGAGGTTACAAGTAATTTGATTAAATTAAGAGCTACTTACAATGGCTTAGATGATGACTTTTGTAGTTCAGTTCCTTTTAGAGAATATGTGGATATGATGAACGCTTTGATGCCCAAGAAAGAGAACAGGAGGGAGCATGACACAAGTGGAAGAGAGCTCAAAAATAAAATAAGCAAGTTTATAGCATCTACTTTTGATGGAACAAATAAAATTTCAGCTAGAGCATGGCTACAAAAATTACAAACTTTCTTCACACTTAACCCCATGAAAGAGAGTGATGCTATTCAATTTGCAAGTCTACACTTGGAAGATGCAACCTATGATTGGTGGTATCATGGAATGACTACTCAAGGTCACGATCAGGTAACTACATTTGAAGATTTCAGTCAAAGGGTGATAGATAGATTTGACCTCAAGGATGATGAAGAGTACTTTAAAGAATTGTCAAAGTTGAAGCAAAGCAAATCAGTTAATGAGTATATAGAAGAATTTCAAAAAGTGGCTGTTATGGTACCTGATATGAGTGAAAAGAGGATCGTTTATCTTTTTCTTGATGGTTTAGAAGATTCTGTTAAGGGTTTGGTTAAGGCTTTCTCACCCTCAACCTTATAGGAAGCTATCAAAAGAAGCTTGCAACTTGAAACTTGCGTGCCTATGAAATCAATCACTAATCAAAAACCCCCAAATCTTTGGAAACATAAGGGAAATTTTCAGAAAAAGACTTTCCCAACACTACCACCAAAAGATGTGACAAATGTGGCAAAAAAGAAGGTAGATGAAGAGACTAGGAGTGAATTACGAAGGAAAAAGCTTTGTTTTACTTGTAGAGAACCATGGGGTCCAGGACACAGATGTTTGGGGAAAGGTCAAGTGCACTATATTGAAGTTGCTTCAGAATTTGATTCAGATGAGCATGAGGAATTTCATGATACCAGGGAGGAGGTAGAAGAAGAGAAAGTAAAAGAAATCAGCAAGGATGGCACTTTAGCAGCATTATCAGGAGTCCCAAGATACCATCCCTTCCGAATTCGAGGGGTACTAGCAGGGCAAAGGTTGACTGTTCTTCTTGATAGTGGGGCAACTCACAATTTTATTGATGAGGGATTTGTCATGAAAAGAGGGCTTAAAGCAAAAGATTTTGAGGGATTCAATGTTACTGTAGCTGATGGATTCACTATGTCTTGCACACGGGTGGTGAAACAACTCAAGATGACCTTAGGAGATTATGAGTTATGTGATGACTTCTATGTGGTTGGTATTGGGGAGACAGATCTTGTATTGGGTGTTCAATTGTTGCACTCTATCGGAGGCTATTACATGAACCATCAAACTATGGAGTTTAAATTTCATTCCAATGGGAAAGAAGTCATATTGAGAGGGTTATCGAATGGATCACCTAAGGCGGTCTCTGCAAAGAGGATGGAGAGGACTTTTCGAAGAGGACAAGTAACATGGGCAGCAGGAGTCATAATCCAACCAACAAGCTCTCCAAAGAATCAAGGTAATTTCCATTTTGAAATTCAAAATATTCTTGATAAGAATAGTATAGTTTTCAATGATTTGCCTCCAGAATTACCACCAGATAGAGGTTTTGAGCATGTTATAGAGTTAGAACAGGGTGCCAAACCAGTTATAACAACCCCACACCACCATCCAAGAGGTTATAAGGAAGAAATTGAAAAAACTATTAAAGAACTCCTGGACATGGGATTCATAAGGCCTAGCTCTAGTCCATTTGCATCATCTGTGGTACTTGTCAAGAAAAAGGATTGTACAATGAGAATGTGTATAGACTATAGGGCTCTAAACAAGAAGACCATAAAAAATAGGTATCCCATACCATGCATAGATGAACTTATTGATGAGTTACATGGTGCTGTATACTTCTCAAAAATTGACTTAAGATCAGGCTACCATCAAATCCGAATGAGGAGTGAAGATGTGGAAAAAACTGCTTTCAGATGTCACTATGGGCACTTTGAATTTCTTGTTATGCCATTTGGACTCACTAATGCACCTGCAACATTTCAATCTTGTATGAATAAGAGATCCTATATTTGGGACATATTATAAGCTCTAAAGGAGTACAGGTTGATCAACAAAAAATCCAAGCAATTTTGGATTGGCCTCCACCCACCAATCTTACATAGTTGAGAGGTTTCTTTAGGTTGTGTAGCTACTATAGGAGATTTGCCAAGGGATTTTCTCAGCTTGCTGCCCCCTTGACTGATTTGACAAAGAAAGGAGCTTTTGTTTGGACAGAAGAGGCACAAATAACATTTGATAAGCTTAAGGAGGTAATGAGTTCATGCCCTGTGCTTGCAATTCCAGATTTCTCTTTACCTTTTGTTGTTGAATGTGATGCTTCAGGAGAAGGTATAGGGGCTGTCCTAACTCAAAGGGGACATCCAATAGCATTTGAGAGTCAAAAATTAAATCAATCATAGAAAGGGTACTCCATCTATGATAAGGAAATGTTGGCAATCATGCATGCACTTCATAAGTTTAGACAATATTTGGTATGTGGGAGATTCATTGTAAAGACAGACCATAATAGCCTTAGGTTCTTCTTGAACCAAAGGGATTTGAATGATCGTCAACAAAAATGGGTAAGCAAATTGCAAGATTATGATTTTGATATTGAATACATGAAAGGAAAGAATAATGTGGTTGCTGATGCTCTCTCAAGAAATCCCACTTTGTGTTCCTTATCATCTATCTCTGCTGATTGGAAAGTCTCCATAATTTTAGAGTATGCTAAAGATTCATTTGCCACCAAGATTTTGGATAAGTTAGTGGATGATAACAGGTACAAGGTTTTTGATGAATTGATTTATTACAAGAACATAATCTTCTTAGTGCTAGGGTCAAAAACTAAGGAGAGGATATTGAGGGCCTTTCATGACACACCTTTGGCTGGTCACCAGGGATACTTCAAGACATACAGGCAAATTCAAGAGCGGTTTTCATGGAAGGGTATGAAGGAGGATGTCCTTAAACACATTAAGGAATGTATGGTATGCCAACAAAGCAAGAGTGAGCAAAATTTTCCTACAGGGTTGTTGCAGCCACTTCCTATTCCCGAACAAAAATGGGAAAGTATTTCGATGGATTTCATCACTGGGTTGCCCAAGGTTCAAGGTAAGGATTGCATATATGTGGTGGTAGATAGACTAACTAAGTATGCACATTTCTTTCCTACCACATCTGATTTCAAGGCATCACAAGTGGCCGAATTGTTCTTCAAGGAAATTTTTAGATTACATGGTTTGCCTAGAAACATTGTTAGTGACCGGGACAGTAGATTTCTCAGCTCTTTTTGGAAGGAGCTCTTTCATTTGGTAGGAACTAAACTCACTCCTAGTACTAGCTATCACCCTCAAATAGATGGACAAACAGAGATAGTTAATAAATGGATAGAAGGATATTTGAGGAACTATGTTTCAAATCAACAACATGCTTGGGTGAAATGGTTACACCTAGGGGAGTATTGTTACAATACATCTCATCACATGTCTATTGGTATGCCTCCTTTTCGTGCTCTTTATGGTTATGATGCCCTTTCCTTTGTTGATCTAATACTTTTCGATAGTAGAGTACCCGCAGCAAGTGATTTCATCAAGCAAAGCCAAGACATAATAAGGTCCCTCAAGGATAATCTACAACATGCACAAAACCAACAAAAGATATATGCTGACAGGAAAAGGATTGAAAGATCTTTTGAGGTGGGAGATTTGGTATTTGTTAGGTTGCAGCCATATAAGCAAAGCACCTTGAAGAGAAGTGGGGCAGAGAAACTCAAGCCAAGGTTCTATGGGCCTTATAAAATCATCAAGAAGGTAGGAGAGGTAGCTTATGAATTGGAGCTCCCACCAAACAGCAAAATACATAATATTTTTCATGTATCTTTCTTAAAGAAGGTTCTAGGCCAGCAAACCATAGTATCTACAGAATTACCACCTCTTGATGATGAAGGGAAATTAGTTTTGATACCAGAAGAGATTTTGGATACAATAGAGAAAAGGTTGAGAAATAGGAGCATCATAGAGCATTTGGTCAAATGGAAAGGATTACCACTAGAGGATGCAACTTGGGAAGGAGCACATATTCTTGAGAATTCCAACCTTCATTGCTTGAGGACAAGCAATATTTGGGAGGGGAGGACTTGTCATGTCCCCTATTCAAATAATTAAAAATAAAATAAACTTTGTTAAGGCAGGCAGGCTCCAAAAAGGTGAAATTTCAGAAAAAGGGGCTAATCTTTGGAAACCAATGGACTAATAAATAAAAATTATTATTAAATTATATTTTATTAACCCCTCTTGGACGTGAGTTAGGGTTATGCCCTCTTTAAAAGGGGTTTGGAGGCATTTTGGGCTCATTCTACATCTTGATTCTTGCTAATTTTCTTGTTGTTCTTCAGAGGCTGCCAAACCTGTGGAGAAGGAGACCCAAGAACGGGAGTTTGTAGGTTTCCAAGAAGGCTAAGGATGAGAGTTTGAAGCCATTCCATGTGCATGCTCATACAGAGTTTGCCTTTGTGCTGAATAGTGCCGATTTGGGTGTTTTCGGGGTTGTTTTTGGTTTGAGTTTGGGTTTTCAATCTTTGTAATATTGGTTGTTTGATTTTAAAGTTCTGATTTGAGGCTGGAAATATCATAAAAAATCAGTAAAGGGACATTACAATACATGGGTAGAAATGAGTCTGAACACTCTATTTTGGTGCATCACCTTCATAGTTTAGGTAGGGTAGAGTACTTTTCTGCATCTCCTTCTTCCCCTTTTCCTTCTGAGAGTACTTAGGTGCACGCTGATAGTAAGAGGAATCCGACCCTCTCTGGAGACTCAACCTCATAGTTCAAGTCCCACAGCTTGGAGGTTGTTTCCATTGTTTCACTAGGTTGTCCTCACGCATTGGCCTTGGTCAAGGGTGTAAACCTAAGTGATAACAAGAACTTCTCTTGATTTTATGCAATAATTCTCCTTAAAATTGTCTTGCTAAAGATCAATAATACTTGAATGAATACATCATAGCACAATACTCAATTGATTAAGTGTGAACTTTTCGTAAATACCTTGAAAATCTGCTGAGTTAAAAGGTCCCATCCCTGAAACAGTGACAAAACCAAGTACCCTGTCCCTAGTTTGTTAGTGGTAATAATAAACCCCATTCCTCCAATCCTTAGCCCACCCTATGGGCCCAGAACCTATCTAGTTTGCAAGTACTAACTAGAATTCAAAATCGATATCTTGATGTATTTGATAGATCATTGTCAATTGTCTGATTTCTCTTTATTATCATTTCTTGAAGGATTGATGGGTGGACGCTTGACCAATTGATGTATTAATTATAAATATTTAAATGATTGGATGCTAGAATGGTTGATACTCGAATAGTTGATATTTGCTTGTATAAGTGACTGATTGTTTGCTTACTAGTCTGATTGTTTGGTTATTTTGATATTTGATTCCCAATTGATGATAGGTGGACAATTGAATGGTTTGCTTTGATGGATTCAGGATTGATGATTTTACAAATGTTGATAGTGATGATTGAATGAATGTTGATTTGATATATTGGTGTGTAATGATTTCATAAATTGATTCTTGAATGGATTTTTGATTTTGTATCTAGTTGAATGAAATGACATTTGATGGTGAATTTCTATTGATGAGGAACCCGAGGAGATGAGGAAGAGGCTATCAAAATTGAAAGCGCAAGCTCAGCATTATGAAGTAAGCTCCAATGAATATTTAGTTATAACAAAAGTTCATAAAGATTTATATTTTATAATCTTTTATGTTGTGAAGTAAAATATGTAATATGTGCAAAAATACTTTATTTATGCAATTTTTTTAAAGAGTTGTAAGAAAATTTAACTACTAAATTCTTGTTATACAGGAATTTTTGGGAATTGATCCAGAACATGGTCAAGGACAACGCGGTGAGGGCGGTAGTAGCAGAGTTCCAACTGCCACTGGTAAAATAATATTTTAGTTGACAAGTTAGAAGGAATTTTTTATTTCGAACATTCAAAACTTCTTAACTCTTACTTTATTATTTCAGAATGTCTTTGCTAACAATGTATTTTTCAAGTCATCCAGTGCAGGAGACTCCTACGAGGTTGACAGATGCCTGTACGAGATTGCCGACTGTAATGTCGGCAACAAAGGGACATCCAACTGGTAAATCCTTGTTTTTCTATATTTGGTTTTGTTTTAATTATGAGTTGATAATATGTACTTTAATCTTGGGATGCATCACATAGTGTATTGTTTTTTTTGTGGTAGGAGATGCACCGTCTTGTATGAGGCCAAATGCGGATCATAGTATATCTATTGGTGATAATTCACCGTCATTTCTTGGAGCTACCCGTGTTTCTAGCACAAGATCTATGGAGACATCGTTGTTGACCATAATGAATTAATGCCTTTGAAATGTCCTAAGCTTCGAGGTACTTTAAATAATTATTTTTTATATTGTAATAAGGATTTTCTTGCAAGATGTAAAAATGATAGGAAGTGGTGAATGCAAGGGCTTTTGATGTGGAGTGATGCCTCATGACCTTTAGTGTGTCATATTGTGCAAGTTGTTTAATTATTCTGGGATTCTTTTTTATTAGGGGTTTGGTAGGATCATCTGAATTATCAATGACCTTTTGTCTATACCAGTAATTCTCTAGTTTAGTAATTTGGTACATTGCAATTTCATGCTTTGAGTAGAAGATACTACCTAATTTTTCTACAGAGAACCAAAAGTGGGAGTCTTCTTTCATATGATTCATTTTAATGGTTTTTACTATTAATTATCCCATGACATTTTTTGCAAGAAATGATACATTTTATAGGAGGCTTTATAACCTCACACTGTGAAGATTCGGGCCCGCCATACATACTAGGTTGCTGTACATCATAACTGAACTAATTTTATCCCACTATTTTTTTTCATATCATTAATTGGTGCAACATTTTTCCTTTCATTCGAGTCTTTTCTTATACTAGCTATATCTAACAATTTTGTGTTTTTTCTTAAAAGGTGGAACTACCAATCTCAAAAATTAAAAGATGAGCTCATCAAAGATATAGAGCATGAGTTTGGTAGTAATATTTTTGATCATAAGAAATTGTTACAAAAAGCTGCCAGACATCTTAAGGTTGTGAGGGACACATATAGAAAGAGCCTTGTCCACAACCCGAAGTAAGAGCATCCTCCCTTTGTTTCAGTGAGGGACTGAAATGAGTTCATTTTGGATGCAAAGGAGAAAGGGCAACGTCCGCCAAAAGAAAGTGCACCAGAAAATCCAAAAAGGTATGCAATAGTATTAACTACTAGTATATTAATGAGAAAATTTAGGGTTCAACTTCAGTATCAACAATTTCAACTAGCTCAATTTAATCTATCTATTGATGAAAGGTATGTAAGTCATATGCTGACACAATTGCTTATAAATCTCAATCTCAATCTAGGCATAAATCCTACATAAGATATATTGACGAAATGAAGCCCTTTATTCATATGTAGTGACAAATTTTAGAGCCTATGTCTCCTATGGGTTCTTTTCTCAAATTTTATCTTCGCTGAACTCAAACTCTAATTCAACTAAGAAATTCCTACTCAAAATTGTGACAACCGAATCTTGTGATACAATGTACCATGTTAGATTTTGAGTCATAAAAATAGGCAACGCCTTGACCACTATACTTGTTGACTTTCCCTTTCTTTTACAATAATTGCTGATTATCTTGAGTTTCCTATCCCTTGTTTTCTTTTGGGTCATGTGTGCATCAAATATGCACTTAATTTGCATGTAAATCTTGATGAAATCCATCATTGAAGATATCAAATCCCATATTTTGTAGTATTCTGTTAACTATGATAACAATATATAATGTTGCCATTAGTGATTGTTATTTTATACTGTCATCAATTCCATTTTGTGCTTTGTTGCATATCAAAAAAGAAGTGCATATACACTATACATCAGATTTAAGTGTGAAGCATCACAAAATCTAATCTCTATCTTCAGATAACAATGTAGTCTGAGAATCCTAAAGAATTTAAAGTTGAGCATTTCCACCACATCTAAAATCCATTCTTCTTTTTTAGTATTTTTCGTTGCTGCTGAAGCTTTGATCACATGGATTATGTGTCTATACCCAACCAATAGATTATCCTTTTTAGGGAATCCTTGCTTTTTCTCTTGTGGAAACTGTAAAGATGGAAACTCATTAAGAGATTTTTCCTGATATCACCTTGCTTCCAATCTTTCTCTTCCATTCCTTAGCTCTTTGCAAGCTCACAAAGGCATATCAGCTTTGGTAACATGTTAATTATTTGTGTGTAGACTAATTCAAACACATATATCAGTGAAGTAAAGGGACAAAGTACCAAGCCTAACACATCTACCTTCGGGGAGCACTCTTAAAATACAACATAATGTACAAAAAAATTCATAGTGTGTACAAATGAATTTTCATGTGATTTGAACCTTCACCTGCACCTCTTGTTCCTTCAGATTCTCATCCTTTTGAATTCAATATTTCTCGCTATGCTGTTTTGTCAAAATCCCTAAAATAGGAGTTATTTCTCCAACATACTACCACGCATAATCCTCAATTTTGGTATTTAAATTTTGTTATTGTAAATATGAAAGGTATGTAATTCATATGCTAACACAATTGCTTATAAATCTCAATCTCAATCTGGGCATAAATCCTACATAAGATATATTGACAAATGAAGCTTCTAATATGTTCTCTCTGTGACCAAAGGCACTCACCCTTATAAAACCTTCACCTGTGGGTCCAAACCCACTTCCTGGAGTTGTAACTATATGTGCTTTCTCAAGGATCTCAGTAAAAATATCCCATGAATTTTGACCAGGAAATTGAACCCATACATATGGCACATTTTTTCCTCCAAAGACATCAAACCCAAGTGAAGTAAATGTTTCCACAATGATTCTAGTATTCTCTTTATATCATCCAACATATTTCAAACTTTTCATAGGTTGCAGGACACATCAAAGGCAACAAAGGCGAGGCTGGAAAAGGTTGGGTAGCACAAACTTGGCTCTGGGGGATATTTGAAAATCAAAGCACGCATTGTAAGTAGCAATAAATGAATTGCAAAGAAAAATTATTTATAAAATGCAAATAATTTTGTTAATTAATAAAAAATGTAGGGCATTGATTTTAATCTGGAGGCCACAGAAGAACACAAAAAAATTGCCTTCAAGCAAGGCTATGCAGCGGTGGCTGAACGCCTACGGTAAGCTTCCATTGCCCCAACCGAATAGTCTCCTACATCATGTGCACAGGTAAATATGCCAAAAAAAATTAGAAATTGAATACTTGAGCAACAATTTATTTGATAATAATGTGCATGACATTGCAATGCAGCCTGTTAATCCTGACACAGATCATACACAGCATCATGAAGCCCCTGATGTGCATCGTACCGTCAATGGAGGTGCTCATTTGTTATTTAAAACTAATTATGTAATTATTAATACAATTTAACATCTTTAATTGAACTTGGTGTAACCTTTTTGTGTTGAGGATATAGAATCATGTCGTGCTGAACGAGTGCTAGAGGATGTTTAGATTGATCAGTAGGTAGATCATGTGGCACATTCAGGTAAAGAAAATCTATGTTTTGTTCTTTTAAATTAATTTTTTGATTTATAGTTCTTTTACTTAAATAAAAACTCATAATTCACTAATATAAAATGGTGGGAATTTAACCTCATGAAGTACTTGTTATTGCAGCGGGCCCCCCTTTGGTGCAGTGGCCTCATGGTGTTCTTGAACGGATGAGGAGGAGACGTGTTAGAACCAGTAGAGGAGGGGGATCCTAATGAGGACATTGATATTCCTCTTAGAAATTTTATGAAAAAAAGAAATGGCAAGAAAGCAAAAAAGAGATGATTATTCATGAATGACTTACTCTTGAATGTTGTGTGTTAATGAATTATTCGTGAATGTTGTGTGTTTATGAATTTTATGTGTTAATGAATGTTATCATGTGATTATAATGATTGAATTTTATATTTCAAAAATGGATGAATTGAATGTTATTAAATGTTAATGGGGAATTTAGAGTGATGTTAGGGGGGGGGAAGGGCCAAATGAGCTTCTACCTTCACATGGTTGGCCCTGTTAAGTAGAGAATATTTAACTATTCTTAAAACCAAGTGAAGCTCAAACTTTAAAGATAAGCTTATAGTTAATAGTGACAACCAATTAGCAAGTCAAAATGAAGTTTTTCATTATAGGTACCTTTTTAGTTTTTAAAGCACGATATCATGTTTTAATATTGTATAGTTTTTTTCTCTTAAGTTAAAGTATTCTTTTACTATAACAACATAATTTATGACCATTTTAGTAACTATTCTAACATCGCTTTATGACAAATCCTATTTCTCAGATGTTGAGCATGGTTGCAGCTGTGCAATTGGCGTTTCAAAGTATTGGTGTGGTTTATGGGGACATAGGAACATCACCACTTTATGTGTATGTGAGTACTTTTCTTGATGGCATCAAACATCTTGATGACATTCTTGGGGCTTTGTCTTTGATCATATATTCTCTCACTCTTTTGCCCCTCATCAAATACGTCTTCATTGTATTGTGGGCCAATGATAATGGAGATGGTAAGATTATAATAGCTCTAGTTTCACTTTGTTTTTAGGTCAAAGTTTGATCTTTTTGATGTGAAAACATGTGTTCTAAGTTTAAAGGGATGGTTTCTTTTGCAGGTGGAACATTTTCTCTTTATTCTTTGATTTTCCGCCATGAAAATGTCAGCATGATACCCAATCACCAAGAAGAAGACAAGAAACTCTCCTCATATACACTTGAAGTTGCAGGTAGACAACCCAATAGAGCCATTAGGATAAAGGAAGCTCTTGAACAAAGTAACTTTGCCAAGAGATGTTTGTTAATACTAGCCCTTGTGGGGACTTGTATGGTTATAGGAGATGCCGTCCTCACCCCTTGCATCTCTGGTACATATTATTGTTTTTACAATATGTAATGCTTATTGTTGTTATTTTTCAATATATTGTATGCTTGTTATATCAGTTTTTCAATAGTGTGATCTATTATCATATGTTAGAAATCAAATGATCTCGAAGTCTACTTAATTCACAATAAGTCCCTTAGATTCTACAAAATTTGTTAACTTTTCCCTTTCATTTGTTCAAGTAGTTTCACTAACACTTAATTTTTTGATATATTTTAGTTCTTTCAACAGTGGAGGGAATCAAAAGGGTGGACAAGCCGCTCAACCAAGGTGAGTTTTCGGCATTTTCTCACATTATAATATTTGAGATGGGTAGGAAGGTTATGGTGAGCAGAAAACATGAACACGAAATTAGATTGATAAACTAATGGCATTTCATTCTTTGTCCTATTCCTCAATTTCATGCTTGGGTTTTATAACCCCAATTGAGCTTCCTTAAAACATTATTCCATTTCTTTTATGAATTCTGAAGTCAGGAATCTCTAAAATTGTAATGACTTTGCAAGGTATCCCAACAAATCTCAAATTCACATTCTTTTTTTTCTATCTTAAAGTCTTGCCTGTAGGAAATTGTGATTTTGTGTTGAATACACATGTTAACCTACGAAATTTATCTAACTTTCTCTTTGGACCTGCTTTTGGTGTAATCTAAGAACCCATATTGTTGTGCTCGAATTTGGAAGGCACACTGGAGATGGCATAGCTGTGAAATGCCTATGTTTGGAAAGCTGTTTGGTTTTTACCTTGATTGATGAATAGTTTGCTGTCATTATGTGGATAATGGCTTTGGTTACAGGCATCTTATCTTTCCAAAAGCTGTCATACCTAATGACCTGAGAACATCCTAAAATTTTGACGTGTTATATCTGATTTGAAGGAGGAAGAAGTACAAACGATTCAAAAGGTTGTCTAGAATGAGAGAGTAGTGTGCTTCCATAGTTTTCATCTGCCTTATTTTTGTATATTGGAATGACTTGAATATTTTTATATGCAGGAAGAACTGTGCCAAAAAGAACGTAAAAATCAGGATGAATTTCAAAGATTGCTAGAGGATCATAAAGCAACTGGCCTGCTTACAGCAAAGACACACTTCATTTGAAGCAGGCTCTTTGCTTTATGATCCTCTAGTTCTTTGATAAAGCAAAGAACTGGAGGATCATAAAGCAAAGAGCCTGCTTCAAATACATCTGGTTCACCACCCAAGGATTTGTTTGAAGATGTTGCAGAAGGGATGAAAAAGCAGGTAAGACAGTTGCATATATTTTAATGATTTGATTGCAAGATTTAATTGCACTTTCATAATCAAGCTTGCAATCATTATTACTCAATGCAATGTATGTTTGACTCCTTTGATGTAACCATTTTTTGAATATGTATCTTTGGCAGTACCAGGAGGACAAATCAAACATAAAAGATGCTATGGAGTCAAGAAATGTGTGCCTTTTGTGCTTTAAGATTTTCCATTGGATGTAAAATATATTGTAATGTTTTTGATGTAATGATTGCAGCTCGCAGTAACATCAACATGGACTCTTGACAAGTTCAAAGCCTCCATTGGGGAACTATATGATTTGGCTGCTGCATCTGAAACAAATCTTAAGGTTTGTTCTGGTTACATTTCTAGATTTTTTGTCTCAGCTATAGAAGACTTCACAATAAAAGTATTTGGTATTTGCCTTTGAACAATGTTGTCACATATTGTTATGTTCCTAGTAACTACTATTTATACAAACAAGGATCTTATCCTTATGTTCCATATGACTCTGGTTCCTAACTGATTCGATCATTGCATCAACTATATTATGTTTTGACTCATTTGCACTGGTAAGTAGTTGCTGGAAGTGAATCGCTATCACAAATGCATTAGTCTGTTCTCATTAATGGATAATGGATTTTTATTAGGTTAAACTGAAACAATTGCAAATTTTGAAAGTAATGCAAGTTGTTTTGGGATATATGATTTTGTTAGGTCTTACTGACATCCTGTGTATTGCTTGCAGCTTGTGTTTGAAGAAGTGATTGAACAAGTAAAGGAAAAGGAAGAGAAAGAAGCAAAAAGGAGGGAAACGCTGGCAGATGATTTCATGGCTTTGCTTTATTCTCTAAAGGTTTACATTATTCATTTTGGAAAAATTCCTTCTAATGCAGTCTCTTTTTCCTCTACTACTTTTACACCTGGAGTAAAATTTCACAGAGTTTTGTACATTAAAAATCCTAAATATGAATGAATTTCTATTCTTATCATAAACGAATTTCTATCTATGTAACGTTAAATTAGTTATATATTGTTTTTCCATTTTAGGAAATTGTTGCTTCCTTAGAATGGGAGGATTGCATACCTTTTCTCAAAGATGCGGAAGCATACAGGTAAAAGAGCTACTATCAGGAATTAATCTTATTGTGAGTAATTAAAGGTAGTTACTAGTAGTAGCTATAAATATATTGGATATGAATATTTAGGGCAATTAGTGATGAAAGCTTCTGTCAGGAGATATTTGATAAGTACATTGCAAATCTTCACGAAAAGGTTAAGGAAAACAAGCGCAAACGAGATGAAGAAGAGGTACATCACCTAATTAGCATTTCCACTTTCATATCTAATTTTGTCAAGATCTAATTTTTGTTTAAATACCTTTTGAAAGCATATTTGGGTGAGTGTTGTACTGAGAATGCAAATTAGACCTCCTTATGAAGATAATTGTATTCCTAACAAGTTATTTTAACTACTTTTACAAACTAGCTATTAGAAGTTAAATTGTTGCAAACTAGCCTTTATCAAGATCTGATATGACCTAGATGAGATGAGTTAGGGTTAGTAGACTAACCAACATGAAAGGTCATTCCATGTTGAACTAGAAAAAAATAATTTTAAAATTTAATATGAGAGGCACCCACCAGATAAGATTTGGATGTTGTCTACAAGCACAACTCTTAACTATGAAATTGTTATAATATAGTGTGTTAAGATTTTGATGCCTTAGTTCAATTTCCTCTTGGTAGAGTTTCAAACATTAGCTCAATGCAATCCTTTTGGTTTAAAATTTGACAAAAAAAGTTTCTTAAAATTCTTATAAATGAACAAAAGTTTGTAAAAGAAGCCCTCATATTTCCATACAATGAAATTTATTTTCAATTAAAAATTAGATTAATTGAAACTGTGAACTTCATTGTACTATGACCATTTCTACCACTTAGGATAGCCCATACATTGCAACCAGTCTTTTTCTTGTATTTTTAGCCTAAGTAGTTCACCGCCAACAATTTTTGTCTTCAATTTTGCTACTATTAAGTTAATCCATACGACTAATTTCTTTTTATCCAAGCTTCTCTTCAAGGCTCTCATACATGAGGAAAATGGGACAAAATTAGTGCCTTGGTTGTATTGATGTTTTCACATATTATTCACCAGACCTGATTAGAACTAACCTATGAGAACTTTCTGCCGCAACAACTTTAGTAAGAACATTATTTGTGGAGTAGATACAAGGTTCTATCTCCAACATTGAATGCCTCGTAGATGGAGAAGAAGTCTAGTGCCAAGGTTTGTACATTCCATAGAGATTTTTGCTGTCTTGATCACATGGCACCATCATTTTTTTGTTTGAGGTATAATACAAAATGGCGACGTACAAAATATAAGGTTGCTCAATCAAATTATATTAAGTTCCTCATTTGCAGGAATAATTTAAATAGTTAATACTACAATATATTGCATTATTATTGATCAGTTTTGGAGGATGATGAAAGATTTTTAGGATAAGCAATCTATGGTTCAAAACATTTTGTTGTGCCATCATAAAAAAATCAACTCTTCAATGGGCAAGTGAACTGCAACAATTGTCATCCTGACTATAATGATTACAAATATATGTATACATTATGGTTAACTTCAACAAAAGTCATTCTATTGGCACAAGATTCATATGCATCGGCCATTTGTGAAGCAAATATTAGCCCAAAATAGTTGGAACACAGTCATCAATGTTAAAGCCAAAAGAAATACAAAAGTTGTCAACAACACTCTTGACATTCTCTATGTAGATCCTAAACAATGTGCTATCATCAAATGCACTTAACGATGATGTCAGCCATTCCAATATGCATGCAGCTTTAATGTTAAATGAAGATAATTCTAATGTAACAATCAATCATTCTAGCGATTCTTTTGGCCACAACTTCTTCCAGGCTAAAATCTCTTCCTCTGTAATTAACTTTCGAATGCCTCCATAAAATCCTTCAACCTCACCTCCTGCTTCATGATGACATTTCCTATTGATTGGAGCACGTCTCCATCAAGAACCAGAGGTATATTGATGAAGAGTTATTGAATCTTATTAATATAAAAAACTAACTTGATAGCATTAATATACATTATGGATGAAGATATATTGAATCTTATTATGGACCTTATCCTTGGTGGCTATGAAATGACATCTAACTTGATAACATTAATTTTGAAGTTTCTAACTGAATGCCCTAAGTCATTGGAGCATTATTAAAGAAAACATCAAGGGATAATATTTGAATTGTGGATATTTGTAAATTATGTTGGTTTTAGACAGTTATAGTTATAGTTATATATGTGCTCTTATGATGATGTGATTAGGACTGTAAGTTTTTTTGTCACGTTCATCTGTTTGAAAAATAGATGAAATTATTGGCTTTCATTCCTGATAAATAATTATTTCCTAATTTTATTCTTCCCTGTAGGAACCAAAATTCAGACGCGCTGTGCCAATTATTGCAAAGCCTTTGCTCTCATAGGAGCCTTCTAAATTCCACAAAATTTGAGTTGTAAAGCATAATTGCTCAGTGGAAATAGGATATCGTGCACATTTCTTCCTCCTTCCCATTGTTTTGTATAAAATAAATCATTTGACAAATGAAACAATGGTGTGGAGGAAGAAATGTGTATGATACCTTGACTCTCATGCATCAAGAAATTATGCTTTATAATCAAGTTTTGTGAAGTTTTGAACGCTCCTATGAGAGAAAAGCTTTAAAAAAAATGGGACAGCGCATCTCAATTGCGACATATGTTGGTCTCAATTGCGACCAATCTTCGTTGCAATTAAGACACCAAACTGGCACCATTTACGTCGCGATTATGGCTCCGACGTCGAAAGCTAAGGGTTTATCGTTAGAATTCCAACTCAAAATTGGGCAAGTTTACATCGAAATTGGGAAAATAACAGTTTAGGCTGGATAGAGAAATGGACAAAATTTGTGTCGGTAAATCGACGTTTATGTAGTCAAAATTTTGATGCGCAATGAATGTGGCAGAAAATTGACCAAATTTATCCGACGACGACTTTGGTGGCTTTAGTGACCAACTTGTGTTGAAATTGAGACCTTTTCATGTTGCAAACTAGGCCTAAATTTACTAGTGTTTTGAATCTCAATTTCAGGCTCAAGTCCTTCTATCTATGGCTTAGGTTCTTTTGACTCGGTATGCAATAACTCGGTAGCCTTTGAATGTGACTCGAGTCCCTGTGACTCAATTTGCACTTCGTGCTATTCGGTAACTGATGGAGACTTGGAGAGCTCGAGAGATGAAGTCTTATTTTTGTCAAATGTGTTTGAGAATGTATCAGGTTCATAGTAGACAAATCTTTAGTAATCTTCTGGCTCCTTTTTTATTTCTTCTTCAGTCTTTTCTACAAACTCATCAATTCTCACATGTTAACTTTCTATGATCTTGTGAGTGGACAAATTCAGACATTTGTATGTTCTACTTCTGTAGGAATATCCTAGGAATATACCTTCATCACCTTTTACATCAAATTTGCCTTTTCTAGATTCTTTCAAGATATAACATTTGCTGCCAAATACTTTTAAGTAACTTACATTGGGTTTGTAGCCATACCATAGTTCATAGGGAGTTTTGTTTGAGTCCTTCATCTAAAATCGGTTCAAAGTATGAACTAATAGCTTCCTTCTAGTATTTGATAGCAACATTCTTCTCAATCATTAGTATCCTTGGACAATCCATGATGGATCTATTTCTTTTTTTAGCTATTCCATTCTACTCAAGAGTATCAGGGGCTAATACTTGTCTTTTGATTCCTCTTTCAATGCAGACATTGTTGAATTCATTTGAGATGAATTCACCACCTCTATCTGATCTTAAGCATTTCAATCTTTTTCTAGTTTCTTTTTCCACTCTAGCTAGATACTATTTGAATTTGTCAAAAGCTTTTGATTTTTCTTTCAGATACATAATAGTCATTATTCTAGACTAATCATCAACAAAAAGAATGAAAATGTTTTCTTTACTATAAGTTTCTATTCCAATGGGTCCACATAAATCAGTATGCATAATTTCCAAGAGATCTTCTGACTAATAGTTTTTGCTTTTAAAACTAGTCTTTCCCATTTTACCAATTTGGAAATTCTTGCATAATCCAACATCAGGTTTTCTCAAACTAGACCTCTTACTCTTTTGAGTTTTCTTATTTTGACTATATTATCAAAGCTTACATGACATAGTCTTCTATCCCATAGCCAGCTTTCTTCTACTTGAGCAATAAAACATGAACAGTCACCAAGATCAAGATAAAATAGGTTACATTTTGTTTTCCTACCTGATCCAATCAGATTTTCTTTGTTATCCAATAATCTTGCTTTGCCATTCATGAATTCTACCTTGAATTCAATGTTGTTTAGTTGTGTTACACTTAGTAAATTATGTTTTAGTCTTTCAACCCAATAGGCATGGTCACATACAAGTTCATTGGTTAATGAGATACGGCCTTTTCCTTTTATGCAACAAGCTTCATTGTTTCCAAACCTTACACTACCTCCATCATAGTGTTCAAAATGTTCAAACTTGGTTTTGTCTCCAATCATATGGTGAGAACATCCACTATCTATGATCCATGTGTCATTTTTACTAACATGAGAGACCAGTGCTATCTTGTCTCCTTCATCATCAGATTCATCTTTTACAGTAATATACACTATTTCATCTTCACTGTTAACAAAATATTTAGCCATAAAACAAATTTTCTTACCTTTTTCTTTGTAGGATTTGTGACCTTTGAATTCCTTCTTGCCTTTGTACTTGTGGCTTTTCTTTTCTTCCTTGCTCTCTTTGTTTGGACACCTAGTAGCAATATGATCAATTTCTTCACAAGAGAAACATATTAGAGGGATTTTACCTTTGTACTTTCCTTTGCTCCTAGAATATTTCTTTGCAAGTAGAGCTTCAACAATTTCAAGATCACTATCAGAACTTTTTTCAATTTTTTCCTCAATTTTTGATTGATTTTTTTTTTCTTGCCTTTTTCTTTGAGTGAGAGTTTAGCTTCAAATGCAGACTCAATATTCTTGGAAGCAAGAACATAGTTGTCAAAGTTATCTAGTTCAAAACTTGTCAATCTTCCTATTAGGGTATCCAAGCCTATCTTGTTATTTGGATCACATCTCTTTTCTTGAATAGCAGATACTCTAATTGCATAGATGGGAACCAAAGTTTTGAGTATTTTACTTACAATAGTTTCTTCTTTGATTTCTCGTTCAGATGCTTTGATTGCGCTAACACTGGCCTTGATTCTTTCCACATATTTTGCAACATTTTCATCTTCTCTCATTCTCATTTGATCAAATTTTCCTCTAAGGCTTTCTTCTTTGGCTCTTCGTGCATTATCATCTCCTCCATAGATTTCTTTTAGTTTGTTCCACATATCAAAAGCAATTTTACAATCTTTGACCTCATCAAATTCAGCATAACTGAGAGTAGATGCAATGTCAATCATCATGATGCTATGGTTCTTCTTCTCAGAAATATCTTCAATTGATAATGTTCCAGTGAGAGTTTTATATTCTTCATCAAGATATATGCATCCCAAATCACTGATAGTAGCCAGATGAAGCCTCAAAAGTTCTTGTCATGCTGCAAAGTTGTTTTTGTTCAACTTTGGAATCTCTCTCTTGTAAGACATCCTGATCTTTAGCTTAGGTCCTTGAAACCTTGTCTGCAAGCACCAAAAGCTCTGATACCAATTGTTGGAAATATAAGAGGAGTAACTCAGAGGAGAGGGGTGAATCAATTGCTACTAAAATAAATCCCAAATCCCTTGAATGTCAAATAAAATTTAGACTGATAAAACTAATTGCTGTTGATACTTGGTATGCATAGATAATTTGTTGTAATTTGGTAAATGTAGATCTTAAGATGTTATTAGTAATTACTTGCAAGCATGAAAGAAATAACATAAGCACATAAGACACCTAGATTTAACATGGAAACCCAATTTGGGAAAAACCACCAAATGTAACTAGTTAATGTTTTTCACTCTTCTAAAGTGAGCCCTATTAGGAGCCAACCCTATTAAAGGTTACAAAAACACACTGTTAGGTGTGACCCTGTTAAAGGATTTAATCACCCTATTAGGAGTAGCCTTGAAAAAGGTCTTGAAACAATTCAATGGAATTGCCACTTTGTTAGAGGATTTACAAATGGTTGTTAAACCAACTTTGTTAAGATATTTTAGATCACTACTACAATAGTTAGAGAGTAAAAATAAAATGACCTAATTTTGATGCAACTAAATTGCTGATTATATATCTCTATTCTGGTTCATACTTGATCCTTCCTGATCAAATAATAATTTTTTGCTCCACAAGGATACTTTCTTATCCTTCAAGTTCTCTTCCTCTCTTCTTATCTCTTTTAACTCATTCGACTTGCATATCACACACTTTGAAATCACAACTTGACCATTTACTTATACCTTTTAGATTGTCAAGTCAGCTCAAATACGAATTAAAATAACCAATATTCATAACCATATTCGGCTAGAATCAATAGGTAAAATAATTAAGCTATGCATGTCAAAATAAGAAAACTCTTTGGTAGCTGACCTAGCTTGGTAGAAACTGATTTCGAAGCGATTTCCTGTGTTAACCAACAGAAGCTCGATTAACACTGTGAACTTACAAAATCCTTTTGATAACCGAGGGAACTCAGTTAATACTGACTCTATTCAACTTTCCCCTTCATTAACTAAGTGATTTTGGTTAACACTCTTTTCTGTTTAACTTCCTTCAACGCCCAAATGAGCTCGATAGATACTACTTTTTGTATAGAGTAAACTCAAGAATGCTCGGTAGACTAGGAAACCTATCTTCATTGACCAAGTGAGCACGACATGGATTGACTATCAACTGATATGACATTTGTGTCACATCAAAGACAACACACAATTAATTATTTGTATCCAACACCCTCATCCTCTAATGCATGATCATATGATTCTCAAGTCATATACATGATAACCCTTGCTAATAGAGTTAAAGGCAACAAGAACACCTTCTATTGGGAAAATTGGATGTATTTATTTGTCCAGAGAATCCTAAGCAAGATTAAGTACATTGATTGGGCAGACATTATAGCAAACAAACTGCATGAAGGATTATCACAAGCATCTAATATTTATGGCTTCTACATGTCTTCTTACATGTTTTACATTTTGGCATGTTCTCGGGAATGAGAAGGATTGCCACATCAAGTTTGGGTATATATATGCCTATATATCAATATTCTCCTTTGTTGCAAAAAGAGGAAAATCCCAAGGGTTTTAAAAGAGTACAAGACACTTTCCTCTCCAAGCTTGTTTGTGAACTTCAAGGTAAAGAGCATCAAAGATTGACAGACAAGGTGGCTCAACTTATTACCATTTATGGAAGCTTTTTCATTCAGTTTCCTAAGTTTACGTATGTAAGAGTTGGCAGTTATGAAGGGAAAACTCTAAAATTACCCTGGTACTACCTAGATTGTTATATTTTGATTGAAATTTGTAGTAAGTAGATAATAAAATATAAATCCAAAAAGGACTTTCATTATGTCTTCCCAATTGAGCTTGGTCATGTTACATGTGCAAAAGCATTCAAGACACTTTAGGCCTGCAAGTAGAATCGAAGACATTGAACTTACCTACCTCCTCTACTCACTCAAGATTTGATAGTAAGAGCTTTACGCAGTTTTAGTTTGAACTACACCCTGCTTTCATTCACGAACCACAAATGGAGGATTTTTGGGCTCATTATGAAGAAGATTATGAAGTAATAAAAATATGGTGGTATAGGTTCACTGTGAAATAGGTAGAAGAGTTCAAGTTATGTATCGACATCTCTAATGTTGAAGAGCATGATGTTGGATACAATTGTTAATTGAATGTTGTCTTTGATGTTACACAAATGTCATATTAGTCATAAGTTAGCTTCTACCAAGCTCACAAGGCTAGCAAAGGAAAGTTAGCTTCTACTGAGCTCACTTGGTCAATAAAGAAAAGTTAGCTTCTACCAAGTTCACTCGGTCAACAAAGGAAAGCTAGTGTCTACTGACCTCACTTGATCATCGAAGGAAATATGGCAGGAAGTTAACTTCCACCGAGTTCACTAGGACAACAAAGGAAAGTCAGTGCTCATCGAGTTCACTCGGTCTCCAAAGGACTTTTGCAAGATTCCATAGTGTTTACCGAGCTTCACTTGGTTAACACTAGAAAACCATTCTGAAGCAGTGATTATCGAGCTTGGTCGACCAGCAAAGGATATTACTGTTTTGATATTAAGTTTAATTGCTTCATGCGGCCCACTGATGTAATGATTTTTTAGTTATTGGAACCTATATTTAAGCTGACTTGATAATCTGAAAGGTATATATATAGATGTTCAAGTTGTGAATTAGAGCGTGTGTGAGAATGTGAATATATGGATAAGGTTGGAATAAGCGAATTGAGCAAATTTTGATGAAGGATTAGATATCTTGGAGGAGCTGCAAAGTTGTATTCGATCAGCAAGGAACCAGTAAAGTAGAACAAAGATCTATACTTAGCAAAAGATAAGTTGCATATCATTCAGGTCAATTATTGTTGATTTCTAACCATTGTAGCAATGACTTCAAATCTCTTAACAGAGTTGGTTTATCATCCATTTTGTAAATCCTCTAACAAGGTGACAGTTCAGTTAGATTATTCTAAAGACCTCTAATCAGGCCACTCCTAATAGGGTGATTAAATCCTCTAACAAGATCACACCTAACAGTGTGTATTGTAACCTTTAACAGGGTTGGCTCCTAACAGGGCTCACTTCAGAAGAGATAAAATCGGTGACTAGTTACTTGGTGGTTTTTTCCATATTGGGTTTCCATGTTAAATCTGGTGTCTCTTGTGCTCATTTATTTTGATCTTTGCAAGCATATTAATGACTATGAATGCTAGATAATCAGTAATTAGTTAATCTACTGAGTTACAGTATTCCTGCACTGTTTACCTAATATCAGCAGTAAGTAAAGACATCTAAGAGATTTATTTTTTTAATTTTGTGGTAACTGATTCACCCCTCCCCTCTCAGTTACTTCATCTATATTTCCAACACATGAGAATAAAGAGGAGGTAGACCCTTTTTATGCCCAACAAGTGGAAGCTTTTCCTATACCTATACTAGATTAAGATTCATCTGAAGAAGATGATCTGCAGCATAGAATACGTCCTATTATTGAAAGAATAGATAAATGGTTGGTAGACAAAAGAATGTTGAAGTTGGGGCAAACAAGTTCAATCTCCTTGAGAGGTCCCATTAGTTTTGAAGCCTCACTTCCTATCTGTCATCCTAACAAAATTGGCACATGTTCTTCTGTAGGTTCACCCATCTCAAAAATTAAAGTGGAACCTTTGGTTCAAGGTATAGTTTAAGAGACACCTACAACAAGGTGGACATGTTCACATACTTGAAGGAGAAATGCTCAATGAACCATTATAATAGGTGTTGGTGAAGAACCCATAGATAATGAAGTCATGGCTAATTCTTCTATCAAAAACTCAATTGAAGATATGGATCTAAGAAACCAACAAGCCTTAGGTGGAGCTAACACTTTAGGCTTAATGTCTACTGCAACCTCCCATATTTTTCAAATGCCTCTATCTAAGAGAAATCCTTCCACATTAAACTGGATTGACCTGTCCATCAGTAAGAAAATGAGCATAGTTCCTATGAATGTCTTGATCAAAGATATGGTTGGGAAATGTATGGACAAGACCCCTAAGAGAAAGAATCCCAAAATAGAGGCTTTGCTAGATTTTAATGAGAAAATAGGGAATTGGGTGGCTCATTAGTATAAACCTTCCATAGATAAGATCCTAGAATACATCATGCCCCAGGATTATACCATGGAAAATATTATTCTCGGACCTGTGAGCAGAGCCACATATATAAAAATTTGGATGTAGGGCACACGAGAGTCACTATTAGAATTTGGAAGAAATGGAAGGAGAAAAAGAAGCTTAAGTAGTCCATTTGGCTAATGGCAAAATAGATTCATGTAATTCAAAATAATGAGATTGGGTCTCAGCCAAGTGCACTCTTCATAGTCGATGCTACTTCCCCAAAAAACCAACACTTCTTCAATTAGGTAAAAGGAGATAAGTTAGTTGTCAAAGCATTTGATGAATGGATAGAATTTATTGTTTCTCGTGAGTCTAATAACATTACCCATCTTTTTGAGACAAAGGTCATAACCGATCAGTTAATGGCTGACCTAGAGTCTAACTTGAGTACCCAAGAGGAAGAAAAAAATGTGATGAAATTATTACCGATATCACCGAGATTGAAGAATATCAAGTTGACAAGTTTTTATCAGAGAAGTCAAACACAAATATAAGTGTTAATTTTCTATGCGTATCCAGGACCAATATAGAATGGAGAAACATGGTGATCGAGAAATGCCTAGATGAGTATTCCAAAATCATAAAAGAATTGGAATGCCTGAAATAGATCCAACGATAATGACATCAATTGCATTGAGGTCAAAATTATGGGCGATGAGGACCTACCTAAAAAAGACTTAAAAGATATAGGAGATGCTTGCCAAAATAAATTAAATGCTATGAAAGAGATAAAGGAAGTCTCAGTTGCCAATGCCATTATCATAGCCTGAGAAAATGCCATGATGGTCATCTATGACAACCACTTGATGGTGTTAGACAAAAAGTTGGAGTATGCTCGTAAGGTAATAATTATTTGGAAACTAAGGACTTAATAGGTAGGGGTTCCTCAACAAAAGGAAATTAATGAGTTCTAGACAAAAAACAAAGAATAGAGGAAAGCTAGTGGAAATATCCCCCATGAACCAAGATCATCAAGTTGATCTAGCAAGTACAATTGGCACTTAGATTAGCTATAGGGTGCCTCGGCCAAAATTTTATTGGATAATTTTTCTTTTGGATTGCTTTAGGTTTAACTATAATAGTTAGTATTTTCCAGTAACTCTATGAGGAGTTATTTTTAAAAATTGCTTTCATCCCTGTGTGGCTATATATGCTACTTTGATTGACTTTTTTGGGGTTGACTCTTAGAACATATTTGCAAAATAGTTATTTTTGTTACTTATTTTGAATGTGATATTTTTCATATCGTTAGTAGAAATGGTAATGGATTGGTTGGTTCTTCATACTGTGCTATTATATGCCTTAAACCTTATGCTTTCTGGTAATCTAGGTTAATTTCACGTGGAATTGAATCTTGATTATAATAGATGATTTATTTTAGCCTGCAAATAACATCTAAATCTTTATGTTCAGTTGATTTGATCAATATATATGATTTCTATTATGAAAGTCTTAAGGCTTATTTATCAATCAATCTTAATACAAGATGCTTTAACATATTTATGGGAAAGTATTGTAAATGCCTTTACTTCTTTTAGGTTAAAAGATCACTTTTAATTTTATTCTTTAAAATAAAAGAAACAATGTCTATTGTTTTGGGAGGGTGTTGTGTCTTTGAACACAAAGAGTTATTCATGGAGAACTCATTCATTATGAGATGATTTTTAGAATGTCACATTGGTAAAGGATTTACATAGACTGTTAAGTCCTTGAATGACTGCTAGGTCAACCTTTAATTAAAATGATTTCAATACAAATTATTCACAATTATTAGAAAGAAAATAGTAGGTTTTTGATCTATATGATTACAACTCACTTTTGCAGGTTCATAGCACTATTTGGTTCGTGTGTTGATTTAGTGATAAGTTCCCCATTGTCATCTCTATTCTTGATTCACTTTGCAACATTGTAAAGCAATCAATCTTCTCCTTTAAAACTTAAGCCTTCTTCTTAGATTTACTCGTCAACTTCAACAACATATGTGCAAGCAATTCCTTTCTCTTTCTTTTCTCTCACTATATTTTCCTTCAACTCTATGCGTCCTTAAGTAGGTAATTCTTGCTTTGTCATTTTCCATGATCACTATAGATCTTAGGGTTTATGATCTAGTTCAACATATTCAATGAATCTATCCACCTTATTGATCATACTCTAGAAACTTCTCTAGAATCCGTCGATTAGGTCTTTAGCTAATCCTCAACTTGAATTTACTAATCCAACTCATCAATATTTTCTTCAACATGGTTTACATATCTCAAGAAATCAACTAAGTCAACTAGAAATTAGGATTCTTCATATACATTCAAAATACTATCACTCGACAATCACTAAGTTCTGACACTTGGTCATCACATAATCACTCCGTCACTATAGAACTTCTAGCTTAGCATTAACTAACTTGCTCGATCAATATTGATGTTCAATTAACATTAGATTTGCTCGATCATCACTAGATATGATATTTAGATCAGATATCAACATGTCTTATCATTAGATTGGACATCAATGACAAAACAACAATTGTTCCAATTGTAAGTTTCCAACAATCTCCCTCTTAGGTATTGATGGAAACATCTCAATACATCTTACAATACATACCATTGTAGGAATTCAATCTCCCTCTTTGTTACCATGCAATCCAAAAGATTTCACTTCCATGAGTGATAAATATCCTTAGTTTCATTCTTCTGATTCTCATCTTTGTAAGTTCAAAAACTTCCTCTATAATTCTCTTCCTCTTGGGTAGATCTCTCTTCTTCTTCAATGATTCTCTCCCTCTATGGTATATCTCTCCCTCTTTTGTGTATCTCTCCCTCTTTGACAACAATGGCAAAGATACTTAACATTCTCGACTTCAATCACTTCATACATCTAGATTATGTAGATACTTGCATGTTTGGTTGAATTCTCTATCATATGTCTATGACTAATCTATAATATTGGTTATTGGGACAAATAATGGTTCAAATATTAAGGATAATTGATAAGATTAAGAGCCAATTCATCTCAAATTTAAATCTAAATTCGGGGTCATAAATTGATAAAAGGTATAGTGGTTGTTTTCTCAAGGGATGAAGATAGCATGCTAAGTGGGGATGGATGCAGCTAGAACACACAAGAGGAAACCTACAACAAACCAAAACAAAATTGGCAATAGGAACTGTCACTTACTAGCAGTAGGAGCTAAACTTAAACTCTTAAAGAAAGAATTTTAAGAAATATAAAATTGCACACTAGGTAATGATGATAAAATCACTATGTAATTAATAATAGGAAATACACACAATATTTTGATTAGATTACACAACCCACAATTATAATCACACCTAATTTATTTCACTTCAATACTTTTAAAAGCACACTACTATGAAATGAGAATCATACCCTTAATGTTCTAAAATATTTAATAATAATGTCAACAACACAGGGAAATTTTTTTGACATGAGGTTGCTCTACTACGGGAAGTTTGAGAAAAACAAAATTGAGAAAATAATATGGCAGGTGATGGAAGGAAGTGTGTCAGAAAGTTTAGGTTTACTAACTGCAAAATATGGGAAATGAAAAATGGAGTGAAATGGATGAAAGTAAGATAAGACTAGTTCAATAATTTGGAGAATAAATAATTATTTGAACAAGATTAAATGATTAGAATTTTAAATATGATAAGGATTATAAAAATTCTATTCCACCTATCATAGACATTAATATGTAAATAAAATATTTCAGCATTCCTGTAGTTGCAGATGCTCTTCTTTTACAATCAAGGATTAATATAATAAAGCATATCAATGAAATATAAATTGCATAAAAAAAAATAGAATCACACAATTAATCAAATGAGAATAAAAACACACAAGAAATCTAAACTAATTCTCCAGTCAACCCAAGAAGTGGATCCTGCCTTCTAAGCATGCTTGGTGATGAAACAAAAATAATGTAGAATAGTGATATTTTATTCATCCATAAACAATGTAGAGATTATACTAAACTCTACTACAGAATTCTACTATAAGAAGCTCTGCTATAGAATTTTGAGATAAAATCTGATATAAAATCTACTCTCCAAAGCTACTAAAGAGCTTTCTTGCTATATTTTTGGCAAGAAGATCTGCTCAGAATTCTACTACAAGAAGCTCTGCTACATAATTTTGAGATAAAATCTGATATATCATAACAATAGATAGCTAAAAATATAGCTTTTGGTTTTTCCATCTAACAAAATAATGGCACAAATACAATCATGGTTGTTTGACCAAATATTAAAATTTGTATTATTACAACATCAAATAGGAGACTGTTATAATGTTTATTCTCCTCCATGTAATGTGTCCACATAGAAAGAAGTATTCTCATAATCCCTTGTTTGCAATTAGATCTGCATGAGAAAATAGTTTTAAAATAGCTCTCATGTAGATTCACCTTTATTAAGTGGCTTCCAACTAACCCACAAACTTTCCCAATAATTATGTAGTAGCTGCAATTTGTGCATAATATTGTATGCAACAATTACATGACCAGCTAGAAGATAAGATTAAGAAATTCCAAATACTATGGTGAGTATTAAAATATTAGCCAAGATTTTGGAAGAAGATCACGTGGTCTAAGAAGGAGTCAAAACAACTTTGTTATAACAACATTATTACTTTAGATCTAGAATAAATGAAACAACATTACCACCTTGAGAAAGGATGACAAATAATATTTTCTAGCCACCAAATAATAGATAGCAATTTCATATCAGAAAAATGATAAGAACTTCCCATGATAGAAAATCAACATGCTATGAGATATATTTGTGGATATTTTAAACTAGCATTTGCACCTTTGAAAGGTGCAAGGGTTAGGCCAATAGTTATATATATATAAAATAATGTCACTGAATATTGACATAGAAAGTTTTCTAATAATATTTTCTATACATCTTAGAATATTGGAAAGATAAGTTTAAAATATTTATTTTTATGTCTTCCTTGCTAACCATGGAATACACCTGATTAAACCTTTCTTTCATCGAGCTTTGTCCTTTCTTTTCAACAATTTATCTTCTACGCAACTTGTGTTGCTATCTTTGCACCCTTTTTTATATGTAATGAACTCTATAGGATCTTGGTCATTATGCCATGTACTTTGATTATCCTCCTCCAAAAGAATGGGTTCTACATGAGCATTGGCATCATTATTAATAAAATACAAACTATTGTAACGGTTTCCATCATGATATGAGAAATGAAGTGTGGGTGTTTATGAGCTATCAATATTGTATATTCGAGATACTTGGCCATTCAAATAGTACACATGAATGTTAGTTTGAGTCACCATGGAGACTACATAAATCTCACAGTGGTCTTCCCAAGTTCCATCTTCTACCATTTTTTCATAGTATTCTTCAAAATTCATGTCATCTTTATGAGAATAGAAAGGCTCAAAGTCTAAATGATTCTCCATAATGTATTCCACTACCATACTTTGATACTTTTCAAGTGTTTCTCTTGGTCACCTTCAAGTTCATTTGATAGGGTTCTAAAAAAATAATTTCCATCTGGTATCATTTGCACCACTTTTATCTAGAATCCATTATGTTGAGTCTTTATTTATTCTTGACTCTCCTCCTCACTTTCCACTTCATCCAAAATGGTGCTTAATTGAGATTATTTGTCTTCTTTGATGGTCATGTATGAATGAGAAAGAGATAGTTCTAGTTAAATATTTCCTTAACATATAATTCAAATTGATAATGTAATGTATAATTCAACCTTACATATAAGTCTTAAGCATTTTATTGCAAAAGAGAATAATGCTATATTCAACTATTTTCTATTGGTCTCAACATTTTCCTAAATTATAAAATGTATTCATGTGTGATCCTAGAAAATATGAAGATGACCAATTGTAGAATCTATAAAAATTCAACCCTAAATAATACAAATTAAATGAATTCAAGTTTATGAACATGAACACAGGATAGTACTTCTTAAGGTGTAGGAGACAAATAGTTGCAAATAGAAGTGATGGGAGAGCTAAAGGCAAGGCTAATACATCTTTGGTAAGATGCGAGAATCTAGTACTAATATATCTTCTATATGGAAACCACTTATATGTCTTGACATAGTGTGAAGAGAATGCCACATGCATGTACGGTAAACTAAGACATTTTCGGATTCATGCCCTTATCACGATAGTTTACCAAATGCAATGCCTATACTTGCATTTTAGAGTTCTCCTTTAATTGTGATTTTTTTAAACCCTTAGTCCTTAGTATGAAATATGCTAAGAAGGTCACCACTAACTCTATGATTGACCTTTAGAAGGTGGTGGAAATTAATATTTGAGAGGGAAAATGTGTTGTAAATCCTATACTTAAAAGATTTCAATCATGACCTTGCTGAAAATATAGACTTAGAGAAAATTTATTCTTTTGCATCCCTCTAATATTTTTCTCATCCACTTTCGACTCTTTTAATCTTCAATTACAATTTAGGATCAAGGCTAAGTTATCATGAAGGAGGGGAAGCCCTGATGAGAGAGGATTTCCACTGCTTTTGTATTAATCATCTTTTTTAAAGAAAGACATCTTCCTTCTTCACTTCAACATTTTAACATTGCATCAATCAATTTTTGGGTTAGTAAGGCTCCCTCACAATCAAGTTTGTATTGCATCCCATTGTCCTAAGGAAGAAAAGAAAGATTTTGTTTAAGGCAGAGATGCACAAATGAACCAAAGGACTTGTTGGATGTCTTCATTTCTCTAAAGGACTCTGATGGATGCCCCTTGCTTAGTTTCAAAGATATCAAGTCTCTAGTAGTGGTAATTAGCATATTTACTTTACTATAAAAAATATTATTTAAAAATTTCTTTTTGGAGGAATTTAGTTATAGATTATATCTTATGATCATGTGTCTATTCGAGAAAATTTTAATCAATTATATTAATCCCAACTTCATTTTGCTTGTTCGTTATTCTTCTTTTAAAAAATATCTTATTATAACTCATATTCTCTAAAGGGCTCTCATGAATCTCCCTTGCTAAGTCTCAAAGAGATCAAGTCTCTAGTGATGGTAATTAGCATGTTTATTCTATCAAAGAATTCATTAGCAATTTATTTTTCTAAAGATTAGAGGAATTGAACAATTCTTTTATTTGGATTGGGTAGATTATATACTATGATCATGTGTCTATTATAGATTTTTTTATCAATCATATCAATCTCAACTTTATTCTTTTTGGTATTATAACTAATATTAATTTTTATTCTAATATAATTACTTATTATATTTAAATTATATTTTTATTTTCTTATTTAACTTTTTACAAAAATTTAATATTATAGAAATTAAATTATTATTATTATTTATTTTCAAATTAATGTATACATTAAAGTTACATTTAATAAAACCATGTTTATAAGTAGAATAATAAAAGTAGAAAGGTTTGTTGATTAAAAATAACTCAAAACATGTCTATCTTTTCTTTTAGTTTTTTCTTTACCATTGAATAGAAAGTTGCTAACACTATCTTTCTATATTGGTTGGTATTGTAAGATACACTTATGCCATTGTTATTATTATAGTAATAGGTCAATATTTGAAAATGATGATCTATTTGTTTAACTAATTCAAGATGAAAGCTCTACAAAGATAAATGATAGAAAAGAAACATGCTCATCACATTGTTTTATTTTAGAAAATCAAATCAGATATACAAGATTTGTGTTAGATGTACATTTCAATTATATCATCTAATATAACATATACAAAATCAAGTACTTTGTTTACTATTATCTTTTGTTTATCTATTTGTTTGAATAAAATATGTATCCTTTATCTTACATAAATTTAAACTAGGATCATCTGTGTGTCTAGCTAATTCAGCTAATTCAACATGCAGGATCCAGTATGAAAGAAATATGTCCATGTTGTTTGATTTGTTTACTTCTATCTGTTCATCTATTTATTTAATCAAAGTTAATCCTACTCAACCTTATATATAAAAAAAAGTATGTATCATATCTACGTTGTTTACTACTAACATTTTATGTTACATGTAGCCATGTCCTCCTCCCTTTATTTAAAAACGTATATGTATGATAATCAATAGAATCTAAGACATTGTTTTTTAAAAATTAACCCTAATCTAATCCAACATGCAGGATCTACCATTAGCATCAGTTGACATCCCGTCAAATGCTGTAGAATGGCCATTAGCAAAGATGTTGTTGCAATCGGAGATAATACACAAAGTAGTGGAGGAGATTGATAGAATTGTGGAGAAGGATCATTTAATGGAGGAATCAGATCTTGGGAAGCTGCAATACGTGAGGGCATGCATACAGGAGTCGATAAGGATGCATCTGGTGTCCCCCTTCAAAATTCCTCACATGTCAATGGAGTACTACATGGTGGCAGGTTATCACATTCCCAAGGGCAGCCACATGCTACTGAGCCGCATTGGATTTTTCCCTAATGAAAGATCTCTCTAAACAAATTGTTATTCCTCGATTTATTGTTGCATGCATATTGTTTCTCTGCTTCAAAATGATATTAACCACAGACCTAATCTAGGTGATGGTAAGTCTTTTTTTTGTCTGATCTTCTTAGCTGGCACCTAATCGGCGAGGGGACTGAAACTCTAAAATGCTCCATTTCACTATGTTTTTGTGCATACTTCCCATCCATTTTTCCCAATGTAAGACAGTTGGAAAATCCAAACAAACCGGTCATTGTTTTCCAAGGAGTGAAGCCTATCGGCTTAATAACAACAATTGGTAATTTTTAGAATTTAATCTTAGAAGTAAATTAATTTTCTCTTATAAATATATAATCATATGCAATATGGTATGATATCTGAGTTAAAATAGAATAATGGAATGGGTATGAAGGCTAATAAAATAGGATAACATATGGTGTAAAATGAGACATGAATAACTCTAATCATTCCCCTCAACTTAGCATATTGCACATCCTCGTGCAATCATTATGATCAAGATGTATTTAAATTAGTAGCCCCTTTGGAATGTATGTCGTTGGCTTGCTTTTTCATGCTTAACTATTATAGCTCATATACAACCATAGTTTTTCTTTTTTCTTTTTTCTTTTATTTTTTCATATCATGATGTTTCAAATCCTTATATATAGATGGTATCTATGCACTAAGAATAAGATGATTTGGGATGGATGAAATAGTATAGAACATAGATATTTATTAGCAAGGGTATGATAATAGGCTTCAAAAATGTTGGGACAAATTGTGGCTCAAATATTAAGGATAACTAATAAGATTAAGAGCCAGTTCATCTCACATTTAAATCTCAATTTGAGGTCATAAATTGATGAAAGGTATAGTGGTTTTTTGATAAAGGGATGAAGATAGAATGCCAAGTGGGGATGGTTGCAACTAGAACATGCATGAGGAAACCTACAACAAACCAAAACAAAACTAGCAATAAGAACTGTCACTTCCTAGCAACAGGAGCTAAATTGAAACTCTTAAAGAAAAACTATTCTAAGAAATAGAAAATTGCACACTCAATAATGATGATAAAATTACTCTCCAATTAATAATAGAAAATAGACACAAGATTTTGATTAGATCTCACAACCCACAATTCTAATCACACCCAATTAATTTCACTTCAATAATTTTAAAAGCACACTATTATGAAATGAGAATCATACCCTTAATGTTCTAAAATATTTAATAATAATGCAAACGACATAGGGCACAATCTGTGACAAGAGGTTCATCTGCTATAGGAAGTTTGAAATATACAAGACTAAGAAAAGAATGTGATAGGAACTTTTGTTGGCAAGTGATGGAAGGAAGTGTGACAAGAAGTTAAGGTTTACTGCGTGCAAAATATGGGAAATGAACAAAGGAGTAAAATGGATGAAAGTGAGATAAGATTAGTTCAATAATTTAGAGAACGAATAATTCTTTGAACAAGACTAAATGATTAGAAATTTAAATATGATATGGATTATACAAATTATATTCCCCCTATCACAAGCATTAATATGTAAATAAAATATTTCATCATTTATGCACTTATAGATTTTCTTATTTTACAATAAGGATTAATCTAATAAAACATATCAATGACATATAAATTGCATAAACACAAATAGAATCACACAATTAATCAAATGAAAATAAAAATACACAAACAATCTAAACTAAATCACTAGTCAACCAAGAAGTGGATCCTATCTTCTTAGCATGCCTAGTGATGAAACACAAACAACTTTCTACTCTTTCATGATTAGAATAGTGATATTTTATTCATCCATAAACAATGTAGAACTTATACCAAATTCTGCTACACGAAGATCTACTATCTAGAATTCTACTATAGGAAGGTTTGCTATAGAATTTTGAGATAAAATTAATCCACTCTCCAAAGCTACTAAAGAGGTGAAATATATAGTTTAATATCATAATAGCAAATAGCTAAAAACATAGCTTTTAGTTTTGCCATGAAACAAATACAATCATGGTTGTTTCACCACATATTAAAAATTGTATTGTTACAACAACAAGTAGGAGACTATTATATTGTTTATTCTCCTCCACATAATGTGTTCACATAGAAAGAAGTATTCTCATAATCCCTTGGCTGCAATTAAATTTGCATGAGAAAATAGTTTTAAAATAGCTCCCATGTAGATTCACCTTTATTAAGTGGCTTCCAACTAACCCACAAACTTTCCCAAGAATTACATGGTAGCTATAATTTGTGCATAATATTATATACATAAATTACATAAGTAGATGGAAGATAATATTAAGGAATTCAAATGCTATGGTGAGTATTAAAATATTAGCCAAGTTTTTGGGAGAAGATCACGTGGTCTAAGAAGGTGTCAAAACAACTTTGCTATAGCAGCATTATTACTTTAGATCAAGAATATATGCAACAACATTACAACCTTGAAAAGGGATGACAAATAATATTTGTTGGCCACAAAATAATAGATAGCAATTTATGATAAGAAAATGATAGGAACTTCCCATGATATATGTTGAGCTGTCATTTGGCATGATGTTTAACATCAGGAATCCTTTCGAACTCCTCTCTTGAAAAGTTAATTCAGTGATCAACTCCAAAGTTTCAAGTGATCTTGCGACCTACTGGAATCCATTCAGTTGAGGATAAATGTGAATGTTCACGAAGAGGCCTTTGCTAGTTCTAAAAAAATTGGATAAGATGTAGAATCTGCTTACTATTTCAAAAGAGTAAAACACATGAAAAAAATATTTTCTATTTTTCTATTTTTTAATGAATGCAATCTAACAATGCAACTATATGAATTTCTAAATTAACCAAGTATTTGTTAATTAAAATAACGAAGATAGGGTAACAATTATATAAGCAAATAACATGAAAAGTAAATTCCTAATAGACATAAACTACAGAAACAACACGTCTGCAAGTTAAGGATTTGAAAAGATCAGTGGATAACCATTGAAAATAGGAACAACACTTTCTTAATTCCATGGATGCAATCATCAATGGGAATTTAGTAATTATAAGATGTTTCACTTTTCATCAGATCACAAGGCCATAGAAAGTGCGCTCATGCAAGACAAAAAGCTATGCAGGAAAAATATGACGATCTCTTGTTGAACTAAGTACGTCAACAAAATTTGTAGACCCATAGCAAACACTAGAATTAAAAGATCACACAATCAAAATAACGCAATAAAACTGTTGGCTCAATTACACTTTACGAACATACATTCACAAAATATAACACATTTAGGCAAGAATCACTACACTCCAAATGCGAGCACCAAAAGAATATATTATTGCATCAAAATAATGACGGCCTAGAATACATGTTACATTCTTGAATTTATAAGAAATTATCTCCTCAATTTGTGTTGAGGGTGAGAGATCTCTTTATGCAAACATATCCTTCTAAACTAATAAAACAAATCTATTTATGTACAAAATAACTCTCTAACTGATGCTTAATAGGACTCCATCCATATGTATATCATTAAATGGATGCATCAGCCTTTACATGTCTTAAAACAAATAAAGCATGAGAAAATAAGAAAAAAAAGCTTTTAGATGATGTAAGAGTGTTTGGAAGTGCCAAAAATAGAAGCTCCATGTTCACTAGGTGTCTTTAGGAGTTAAATTGTTGTCAAAATGCATTTTTTATGCATGGAAAGCTCTAAATTTAGAACTGGCAATTAACTATTGGTACACCTATGAATTCTTCAAAAAATTCTAGAACACTTTCAAAAAGCACACTTGGCGCACCTATGCACCTCAAAAGTAGGTTCAAAAAATAGAAAATTCCACTAAGTGTCAAAATTGAAATTCTAGCTTTTGGGTTTCGTTCCCCTTTATACCAGAGCTATGTCTAAGTATTTTTCCTTGAATTTCTCAATGATCTTGGTGACTTGAACTACATTTGGAAAATGTAAGGCTTTATACTTATCCTTCACCTTTTGTTTATAATTTCCCAGCTTGATACGAGTCTCTATAAAATCTTCGAGTTTCACATCCAATCTAATAATGCTTCTTTCGTTCTGAATGCTTGCCTAATATCATTATCATTAGAGGCTTCTTCAAAATTATTTCAAAATTTATCAACCACTACCTCCATAGCTATTGATTTCTCCCTTGCATCATCTTCAAAAATATCTACGCATGCATCACTATAATGTTTCTCTACCTCCAAAATTTGCTCTTGGGCTTGATCCTTGAGCATATGAATCTTTTCATGCAATGTTTCCATTATTTTATTTCCATCCACAATCTTCTCTATCCAATAATAAATTTTATCTAATTCCTCTGCTTTATATACCTCCATTAACATCTAATATCTTTGACTCTTAATTGATTATAGTGATTGCAAGTCCTTGCCCCAAGTATGTACTTGTCCATCAAACCAAAATCCTAATTCAAAATGGCCACAAGCTTATTTTCATTATTCTGCATATGATGTAATAGCTTCAGATTTCCCTATATAATCTATACACCTTTCTCTTCAAAAATTTCTCACCATTGCTGACAAGCTTTCAAAAATGTGTCTAGATGTACTACATACCCTTATCCCTTCTCTCTAGTGATGTGCTCAAGGCTTCCTCAGGATGTTTAGGATCTAAAGGACCAACAACTTCATTCAGAATCCTTTTAAGATCTCATTCTACTTTAGAAGTGTTATCAATTCTACCTCATCATGTTCTAAGTGTTTAAAAACTTCTTTCATTCTTGTTGTTGCCCTTAACTTGGTAATATCCAAAGTGGGCTTCCCAAGCACAATCTTTCTAACTTGATAATCTCTTGAAGTCAATTCTTCAACATCTATATGTGGAGGAGCGATAGCCACGTAAGAAAATAAGTCCTGGTTCTAATCACTCATAATGAAGGCTAATGCCCGTGCATCCTTTGGTGGTGACTTAGGTTTCCTAAGAACTTCAATGAATTCCATCCTATCATCGTCCTCCATAGTGAATTGATGTCTTTTGTTTCTAATGACTTCTTTCCTCAACCATCTTGGGATATGCTCCAAAGGATATTTTCCTTTTGATGATGAAAGAGTTTGCTCTACTATGCTCTTCCCCTTATCTCCCCTCTCTAGAGTCTTCTACTTTTGTGAGAGATCCACACCGAGAGTCTTTGTATCTGTGGAATCCACAGTTCTCACCTTTTTGTCTTGGGAAGTTCAATGAGGTTCCTCATGTATTTGTCCCTCCTCTGACACTTCATTGGTGGCTACTTTTTGTGGCTCTTCCTCTTGTTCTTCTTGAACCTATTCATCTTCATTTTTTGGAGGAAGGGGAGTAACTGAACCTTTATCTACACAAAATGTAACCTAATTTGGTGACAATGGAGCTATTTCAAGTCCCTGCATCTGAGGTGGCAAATGACTCCAATCCTCTTGTTGAGGTTGATTAGTTGGAGTGTCTCTTATTTTGTCTCCCACCAATTTAGTACCAATAGGCATAAAATCAAAATCTAACATTTGAAAGACATTAGTACCTTCACCCTCTTGTTCATCAATCCATTTTTGCATTTCATCTTCTGATGTAATGGAATAAATAGGATTCTTAGGAATGTATGGTGGCATAATTGTGGAGCTTCTTCCCTATTCCATCTCTGTGGCTCTGGAAAGACAAGTCCTTTGATTTAAAGGAATGTTATCATCTTTGTCCTCATCATCCTCTTCTTCCTCTCCTTCGGGGATAACTTCTAGAACTGATGGGAAAGGAATCAATCTCCTAATCACCTTTTGTCTCCTCTTGACCAGAGACTTGATCTTTCTTTTCTTAGGAGTGGATGGGGAGGCTTGTACCTCTTGTTGCAGTGCAGGTATTTATTGTACTTATATTTTCACTTCTCCTTACCCTTTTTCAGTTGGTGACACTTGAGTATTGTCTTGGGTCTATGTAACTTCAACATTCTTTGACCCTTGTACATTTTCTACCTCAAGCTCTGGTGGTCCTTGAGTGGCTTCCTCTTGTGGCTCAATTTTTTTGGGAGAAGTCCTCTTACTCTTTACCCTTTTGAGACCTATAATACCCAACTTCTCTATCAAGTTGGTGCACTATTTGTGGCCTCACTAGGGACTAAGTTGTAAATGTAGGCACTGTAACCTTAGCTCCTCAACCTCTTGTTGGGAAGGCTTGAGTGTGAAAGACTGCCACTTGAGAAATTGGATCCAACTTGAAAGGTCTTTTGGTCTAATCTTTTGTCAATGTGATGACATGTCTAGCCCAACAATTAATGTATGAGTTTTCCTCCTTATCAATCTCAGCATTCATAATTGGTCAATCACCAATCTTATCCCTATTAACAATGGATCCAAAAATCCTCAGTATCTTGTTGCACAACCTTTAAAGGAACTTTTATTTCCACAACATTGGTTGCCAGATAGAGACTTATCCGACAATAATCCCTTATTCAGATATTGTAGTCATCTACTACATTAATCCAATGGTCCTTAATTGCATCTCCATGTTGAAATGTCTTGTCAGCTAAGTACTACACTCTTCCAATATTATCAAAATAGGGCTGAGGAGAATTATATGCATCCAAAGGATATTGATCCCACTCAAACTCAAAAGATGGAATATCCCATCTCTGATCCACACTGAACAGTCCTACAGTAATGGGCCACACCCAAGTTATTTTATGCTACTTTTTGACTCTGTTGTATGCAATCAAGAGTTGTCAAGCTATCTCCAGTAGTATAAGTCTATCACATGGATACCTAGGGAGCTTCTTGGGGTTGATAGTGGTACTTGCTTCCCTCAAATAGGTGAATGTTCGATACTGGATGTAGTAGGCTCCAACTTCTAATATCTTTCCAGCTGCCTCTTCTGACATCCTCTTAGCATAATCCCTTTCAATAAACTAGATTATTGTGAATATAATTCCATCATTCAGTATCATGTATTCCTTGCTATGTTCTAGAAGCTTTTTCTTCACCAGTTGAGGATATACTATATATGGCAAAGCATTTGCATCTTGCATATTTCCCTTCTTGAACAATCCTAAATAATCCTTCACCCTTTTAGCTAAAAAGTATGTAAGAATTTGGTATAGATCTAATACCATGTAATAATTTTTTTAAGGCAATAATTCAATGCCAAGATCAAGAAGCTCAGTAGATAGCACAAGAGAGATAAATGAGAATGAATATTAGATGATTGGATATCAAATAATTGGATGAATACATTATAGAAGTGCCTTGTATTTAAAGGCAACTGATATGACTAGGAGTTAGCAAAGAGATAAGTATAACCACAAAGCACATGTCCAGCAAGAGTGGATTATCCTCCATCGTGCATGAATGTATGTGCAATGATGAGAGGATAATAATACAAAGGTGTATCTCGTAAAGAGATCTAGTAGACAACATGTGGTCAATTGGAGTACAAACCATTGTGTTTTCTATATTACGACTCATATAAATATGAAAACTCCTAGGTATTTACATGAAAACTAATATGCTAATGCATTAACCTAAGTAAACTTAAGTAAAGTATAATTAGTAAATACTTAATTACACCAACACCCCCATTAAGTGCAACATAGGAGAATGCACTTAAGCTCACAAAAGTTAGATGATAATGCAATATGGGTCTCGACTACTAGGCCATGTTAGGTACCCATGTGCAAAATACAAAAGCATGCAAGCTCTCATAAAGTGGAGAAAGAGAGAAAACCTCATGGGGAAAAACCTCCCCCAAAAAGAGAGATGAAAGAACAAGATGCATGGATGGATATAGTAATTAAGACCCCCCCCCCCCTTACAACACACATCATATATATACAATAGAGAAGTATGAGAAGAACACAATCCCAAAAGAGAAAAATGTCCCTCCATAAGAGAGAAGAAGAAGAAAGGAGACAAAATAGTCCCCCCCAATACAGAATTCCCATCAATGATAGCTGCTTCAAGATGAATGTAGAAGCTGATTCATGAATAATGAATAATATTCTTCCTCTTAGAAAGAAAAAATGTCATAGGTACATATTAGATGCTTCCCCAATGTGTAGAAAGAATCCTCAAGATGAATGGTGTCTCTAAAAACTACTCAATTGTCCCTATGTCAATACTGATGGTCACCGCTTCCAACAGTATTGTAAAGAACAAGTTTGGATCTAGCAAGGATGGATGTAGAACATATTCCAAAGACCCAACTATCTCCTTAAATGATAAAGAGACCTCCTAAAACTATTGTACATAAGGATTCACAATCATATCAACCTTGTAAGACTGATCATGTAGATAATGGACAAGAGGGTCAGAGTGTTCCCTCACAACAATTGAGGAAGGATCTTCTTCATCAAAGAGAAGATGTATATCATCAATAATGTCTTCCAGATCTATTATGTAGGACTCCGCAAACAAACCTAAAATATCTATCATGTAGTCATCCCCTAATGTTGGAATTGGAAGATAAGATGTACCCAACTGTACTAAATTACATGGACCTATCACTATAGCAATGTATGCATGTGGAATTTTCTGATGTTGTGACCTCATCCTACATCTATCAGAAGGATCCCCCACAAGTGAACCTAGTGAATCACTATCACTATTGTCACTATCATTTTCCACAATGTATGAAGTATGGAGAGGATTAGAGGATAAGTTAGGTGAACTTTCTTCAAAGTGAACTTTCCTCTCTATGAATATCTCATGAGTCTTAGGATCCATAAGTCTATATGCCTTAACACTTTCTTCATATCTAATGAAAGTACAAGGCCTTGGTGGTAATGCCTTCTATTCCCTTGAAGGTATGTGTGCCCATTCTAGACAACCAAAAACTCTAAAGTGTTTCACAACTGATTTTCTTCTGCACCATGCCTCAAAAGGAGTCATTCCATCTAAGACATTATGAGGAGACCTATTAAGTATGTGATTGGCACTACTTATAGCTTCTACCTCAAGTGATGGATCAAGAGATGTAGCTTGAATCATAAAACTTAACATCGACTTAAGAGGTCTAATCCTCATTGCTGCAACACTTGTCTTTTGTGGGCTAAATGCTACAAGATGATGAAGATCAATATCCTCGGGTTCACAAAAGTCTATAAGTCTTGAGTTCACATATCTACTTTCATTGCCCAGAAAAAGAACCTTGATGGATTTACTTGATTGCTTCTCAACATGACTCTTGAAGGCTAGAAACTTATCAAACACTTCATTCTTGTAATCAAGAAAGTAGATGCATGAGTAGCATGAAAAGTCATCAATGAAATTGAGGACTTAAAGACCCTTACTAATTGATGTCACTAAAAAATGGTATGCTAGAACTGTGTGAACCAACTCAAGTAAAACTGATGCTCTCCAAGACTTCAATTTTTCAAACTTCTCTTCTAGATGCATATCCATTGAACAATTTGAACATTCACCCTTAGAAAAGTTGATTGTAGGAAGACCTTTGACAATATTTTTTGAGCTAAGTTGATGAAGATAGCAGAAGGAAAGATTTCCATATCGCTCATGCCATAATTTACTTTGTGATTGTGAATGTGTCAACAAGACATGTGAAGGAAGCTTCGGAACAAAGTGGGAGAAATAATAAAGCCTTGTGGCATGATTAACTTTACCCACTGCAACCAATGAATCATCCTTAAGATTTTGCACCATTACTAAATTAGGAAGGAATTAAACTTTATTTCCACCTCTACAGTGAGTGATTTGGTAAATTGAAAGGAGATTAGTGCTAAGGTTAGGAACATAGAGAACATCTTTGAACTCTCCATTTTCCATCTCAATTTGTCCTTTCCCTTCAACTTCCACTTGTGTATCCTTCCCTAAAAAGATGTGAGGTACCTTAGATTGCTCCAATGAAGAAAAGTGTCCTTTTGAAGAACCCATATGACGTGAAGCACCTAATTCAAGAATCCATTCCCCTAAAGAATTGAACTTGCCATAAGTGCCTGCCCTTTTCCCTTTGAGGTGGATGGATTTGAATCCTTGGAAGCATTTGGCACATTGATTTTGTTCTTCCTAAGTAAGTTTTCCAACTCATCTGTTCTCTTAGTTTTGCAATGATGAGCATCATGATTTGGTTTCCTACAATATGCAAAAAATAGTTTATCCGTCTTGTTGTTGTTTCCCTTCTTTTTGGAAGGAGAATTTCCTTCTTGTGAGGAGGAATATTGTTGTGTCTCTGATTGTGATTTTGGCTTCCACTTCTTTTTCTTGTTGTTGGTGAAAATTTTTCCACCTTGCTTTGTTTGGTTCTCATTACTAGCCACCAATGCCTTAGACTTTTATGAGTTAAGAATTCCCATATCTATCAATTTGGATTGTTCTAGCATCAAATTTTTTGGCAAATGCATCAAATGAAGGCTTAGTGAAGGCACTTCCCATGGTCAACTTGTGAGTGTTGTAACTCAAAAAAAAAGATGCATACTCTGAAGGTAGCCTCTTCAAGATGTGATGAATCAATCTATCATCCTTAACGGGATTACCACAATCCTTAAGCAGTGCTCTTAATTCATTGGCTTTGTTGACATAGTCTTGAATTGGGTCAAAATTCTTAGGATCCAATAGAAGTAGATCATCCTCAATTTGGAATCCCTTTTCCTCATCCACCTTACCATACAACCCTTCAAGTTTGTCCCAAGCACCCTTGGCATCCTTAAAGTTGTAAATGTGGAAGAAAAGATCTCTGTGAACACAACTCCTAATAATTCCTAAAGCTTGATTTTGTTTAATTTTCCTATTAATGTTTGCATCAACATTAGTAGGTTTTACTATTGTACCATCAACATATAGATTTAAACCTTTTTCCATTAATCTACTTCATACAATATCTTTCCATTTAGTACAATTGTGTGAAGTTAAAAGTGGAGTTTTAGGCAAACCCATGATGCAAAAATTAAAAAATCAAAAGACAGAAAGAGAGACACAAGAACACAAGACACATCCCTCCTCTTCACTCAATCAAAGAATCCCCCCAAAGGTGATGCTTTTGGCACTTTATATATAGTGCATGTACAATTGGCCACTTGTCAAAATAGACCAAAGTAGACTTCTAGAGATTTGATGGTTACAACAAGAAAGATGAAGCTATAGTGTAATCAAGTACATAAGACACCAGATCTCCCAAGGATCTAAATTAATTACAAGTACAAAAAAAGGTCAAAAATGACCAAATTTTGAAAGTACTATGTCTACCCAAAATTACTCCAAATTGATATCAGATTTGAAAAGTCGACATAAAATTATGCACTTTCAAAAAAATAACACCTAAATATGTGTCCATATGAGCTCGAATGAAGCCTATGAAGTTGTGAAAATTGAGATTGACAATTTTCAAAAAAAATAAGGAAGAAAGATCTCAAACAACCTCTGTAATTATTTTTCTTGAATCGCCACCGTCGCACCTCCAAAAATCAAATGACTCTAGATTTCACCTCAGATGTCCAATTTTGATGCAACAAAAGTTGATTTGGGGTTTTTTTTGATCTTCTGAATGTGATACCAACATCCACCAAGCTCCAATCTTGACTTGCAAAAAATCTCTCTCCAATGGCTATGCAATGAAGCTCCTATGGCTCTAATACCATGATACCATATAAGAATTTGGTATAGCTCTTATACCATGTAAGAATTTTCCTAAGTCAACAATTCAATGCCAAGATCAAGCAGCTCAGTAGATAACCCAAGAGAGACAAATGATGATAAAATGAGAATGGATATCAAGTATTTGGATAAATACATTATAGAAGTTCCTTGTATATAAAGGCAACTGATATGACTAGGAGTCATCAAAGAGATAAGCATAACAACAAAGCACATGTCCACCAAGAGTGGATTATCCTCCATTGTGTATGAATGTACATGCAATGATGAGAGGATAAGAATACAAGGGTGTATCTCATAATGAGATGTAGTAGACAACATGTGCTCAATTGGAGTGGAAACTACTATGTTGTCTACATGACAAATCATATGAATATACAAACTCCTAGGTGTCTACATGACAAATAATATGCTAATGAATTAACCTAAGTAAACTTAAGTAAAGTGTAATTAGTAAATACTTAATTACACCAACAAAGTATACTAAATATGATGTCATATAAAACTTTCATTTATTCTTAACCACCACCAGTTGCTCATCCTATTTATCACTAGAAATGGAAGCCCAATCAATTGGCATCTCTGTTGTTTTGATAGTCTTAATGAAATATACCATCCAGATGTTCAGGTGTCCCATTGCTGGCAACCCCATGACTCTACTTAAGAGTATGATAGAATATCCAATATCTTCTTTCATATATCCTCTCCTCATGTACACTTTTCAAGCTTTATTCCCTAGAGGAGTCCTCTTAATGAGGTATGAGGACTAGATGATCTTAGAAGCTTCCTCTACATGTTCCTTGTACCATCTCTCCACTTGGTGATAGGTTAATCTGATGAATTGATCTACCCTTGGAAGATGGAACACCTTCTCTATATTCTTGCATTGAAGATCTAGGACGATGTCTCCAGTTATACTCTTCACAACCCTTTCTTCAAAAACATAGTTTTCTACTAGTGTCATGATCAATTCTAAAGATTACACTAACATTGGATGTGATGTTGCACTAACAAGTCCTGATAAGATCAGAGCAGATATCATCAAGAATCTTTCAGTGGGTTTGTTGCACAATGCCAAGAATGTGCTCAAGTTTGTGTGACCAAGTTCGGTGTCCTAGATCTCTGAATAGTCATCTTGAAAGTGTGACTTCGTCAGAACACCTTGAAACTTGAACACCACGGGTTTTTAGACCATCTTTGCAGCAAGGGAGGATGATGAAGAAGCCATTGAATCTGCACAAAAATAATGTCTGTTATCAATTAAATCAAACCCTAATAATGATGTGGAAAAAAAAAAATATATATTTTTTCAAAAACATCTAAAAATCCAATTTGTAACCCTTATATGCAAAAAAAGGGCACACCTGGAAGACCTCTGAGGTGCACCTAGTGTGTCTTTATCCTTGTTAGGCTTTAATATATGGGGTGCACAACAACACACCTCATGGGGTGCATTAATGCGCACCCTATTATACACTTAATACAAAAAATAGGGTTTTTTTCATTTAAGGGTGTGCAGTAGTGTACCTAATTAGGCGTGCTACTGTGCACTTTAAATTGGTGGTTTATGTTTTTAAAGTTTTCTTAAAATTTTATTTTTTAAGGTTTTTAAAGTTTTACACTAAAAAAAGAGGTGCGCAGCTATGCACCTTTATTGGTGTTTAAATGTTGCTTGTTGTTAGTGTGTAGGTTAAGGTGGGGAGGTGGTGCAACACTGCACTTGGACAGATGCATAGGTGCAGTAGACCGAAGCTCGACAAAAGAAATGAAGTAAGGAGGGTAAGGGGGTCCTGAGTTTTATAGACCTGGGGACCTAGTGCACCCCTTGGTGTTGCGCTGTTGCACATCTCCAAGGGGTGATGCCTTGATCTTTGGTGCACTAGTGCACCTAGTGAGGTGTGTTGGTGCACTATTTTCTTGAAAAAACATGACTTATTCACTCTAATGATGATTTTCAGAATTTGGGTTTCTAAACTGGGACTTGGATCTGACAGAAACACTAGATAAAACCCTAAAAAAGACTCAGACCCCAGACTAGGGATCTGAAAAGCCAAAAAATAAAGTAGGGGGTCCCCATTTCTAGGAAAAATGGGGCATGAGTTGTGAAACCAAAAAAATAGAAAATCAAAATGTTATGAGATATATTTGTGAATATTTTAAATAACACCAACTGGTAATTTTCATAATTTAATCTTAGAACTAAATTAATTTTCTCTTATAAATATAGAATCATATGCAACATGATACAATATCTAAGTTAAAATAGAATGATAGAATGGGTATAAAGAATAATAAAATAGGATAAAATATGGTGTAGAATGAGACATGAATAACTCTCATCACTAGTCTTCTTCTAAACTTCACTAACTTAGACATCTCCTAAACTAGAACTATTTGCATCAATGTGTATGATATTTTGATTAGCACACTTGACGCAGTGCACCTTATCTCTTTAAGTTGCTTTGTTTAGGGGAATCATCCCTAGTTTACCTCTGAGATATTCATGAGCATCTTTAGGTAAGGCTTTAGTGAATGTGTCAACAATTTGTTCTTTGGTGTGCACATATTCTAACTTCACTTCTTTGTCTTGAACTAGTTCTCTCAAGTACTTGATACTTGATAGAAATGTGCTTTTTCTTAGTGTGCATCACTAGATTCTTTGAAATGTTGATAGCACTTGTTTTATCACAATAGATAACTATTCGATATGTAATCTCTTGTTTCATTCCTTTCTGTAATTGCTTGATCCACATAATGTTTTAATAGTTCACTATAGCTGCCACATACTCGGCTTCAGTTGTTGATTGGGAAATACAATTTTGTTTCTTGCTTGTCAATGAAACTAATCTATTTCCTAAAAAGAGTGCACCTCTATTAATGTTTTTTCTATCATCAATATTTCTTGCCCAATTTGAGTTAGTGAATAACTTGAGCTCAAACCTATCACTTCTCCTGTAATACAATCCATAATATTTTGTACCTTTCAGATGTCTCAATATCCTTCTCAGTACCATAATGTGATTCTCTTTAGGATTTTCTAAAAATCTAGCAACTATCCCAAATACTAATGTAATACTAGGTCGACTAAGAACAACATATTGTAATTTTCCAATTATTGATCTATATAATGTCTGATTCACATTAGCATATTCATCATTTTTAGATAAATTATGTCATATAGACATAGGTGTGTTCACTGGTCTTGATTCTTCCATTCCAAAAGGTTTTAGTATTTCCTTGATATATTTGGACTAAGTAATGAAAATACCAAACTTTATTTGATATACTTGCAATCCAATAAAGAATTTAACTGCACCAAACATAGACTTTTCAAATTCCTTCTTCATTTCACCAACAAATGATTTGCATAGCACTTATTTTCCTCCAAATATAATGTTATTAACAAATATTTCATATTCCATTCTTCAAATATAGATTAGTGTTATCATTTGTCCTTTCAAAAACAATCTTCATAAAATAATTATGCAATCTTTCATACAATCTTCTTGGGGCTTGTTTCAATCCATAAAAAGCTTTGTTCAGTTTATATACTATATTATTCTTTTCTAGATCCATAAATCCTTCAGGTTGCTCAATGTACAGTTCTTCCTCAAGTATACCATTCAGAATGCATATTTGGCATCCATCTAATATACCTTGAAATTTTTGTAGGCTAAATATGTGAGCAGGGTTCTAACTCCTTCAAGTCTTACCACAAGAGAAAAATTTTCTCCATAGTCAACTCCTTCTTCTTAAGCATATCCTTTTCATACTAGTCTTTCCTTGTTCCTTGTAACTTCACCATTTTTATTGAGTTTTTTTTTAAAAACCCATTTTGTCCCAATAATTTTTTTGTCTTTAGGTCATGGCACTAGGGTCCAAGTATTTTTCTTCTCAATCTATTCAATTTCTTCATTCATTGCCTGAATCCAAGCTTCATTGTCGAGAGAATCATTTACTATTTTGGGATCAAATTCACAAAGTAAGCACGTATCATCTTTGAGTGTTTTTCTAGTCATAATACTTGATTTAGCATCCCCAATGATTTGTTCAGGTTTTTGATGTCTTCTTACAAACCTGGCTAGCACATGTGGTTTCCTTCTCTGTTCTTCAATAGGTTCATCTTGAAAAATAATCTCAAGTTCATTTCCTCTTTCTTGTATATGTTCTTGTCTAGATTTTGCATGCCCAACATTCTCCCTCTGATGATCAACAGTGCCTATCTATGACTTAGCATCCTCAATCTATTGCTCAGCACCTACTATATGCTATTTGGCAACTTGTTGTTGCATTTCATCATTTCTTGTCTACTAGAAAATTGTAGCTTAGTTTTCTTGTTCATTTGGATTGCTAGGAGCACCAACTTCAACATAGATGTATGTACTATAAACTTTAGGTTCTCATTACATGTAAGCTGACTTCTTTTTGTAAACTCACCAACTTTCACATTTTCACTTTCCACAACTTTATTAATGTTAGAATTTAAACACTTGTAAGCTTTACTCTTGGTGGAATACCCTAGGAATACACCTTCATTACTCTTTGCATCAAGTTTTCCATTCCTATTATCTTTGACTATATAATATTTACTTCCAAAGATTTTGAAATATTTCACATTAAGAGTATATCTAGATCATAGTTGAAAAGGTGTAGCACTTGTACATTTTTTTGCATTGTACTCTATTTAGAGTATAGACAACACTACTAAAAGCTTCTCTCTAGTACTTAATTAATACATTCTTCTCTATCATCAATGTTATTGCACAATCCATTATTGATCTGTTGCTTCTTTCAAATATTCCATTATGAGGAGGGGTCCTTGGTGCTAATATCTATATTTTAATTCCCTTATCATTGTAGAATGTATTGAACTCATTGGAAATGAATTCATCATCTCTGTTAGATCTCAAATACTTCGTACTCTTCCATGTTTCTTTTTCAACTCTAGCTAAATACCACTTGAATAACTTTAAAGCATTAGATTTAACTTTAAGGAATATTACATTCATCATCCTAGAATAGTCATCAACAAAGAGAATGAAATACTTATTTCCACAATAGCTTTGAACATCAATAGGTCCACATAGGTCAGTATGAACCAATTCCAAAATATCACTAGAAGGGTATGTTTTTCCCTTGAAACTAGACTTGGTCATTTTTCTCAATTAATAGTGTTTACACGTAGCATTGTCAAGCTTCTTCAATGTAAGAAACCCTCTTAATTTCTTAATTTTACTAATTTTTATCAAATTGTCAAAATTCACATGACATAACCTTTTGTGCCATAACCAAACATCTTCTTGTTGTGCAAAAAAACATGTTTCATTAGATAAATCTAGGTAGAACAAGTTACCTATTGTCTGATCACCACTTCTAATTAGTTTACCATCAACATCATATATCCTGGCCTTCCTGTGATGGAATTCAACTCTTGAACTTGATTTGTTTAGCTATGAAACCCTCAATGGAGTATAGTTAAGTCCATCAACCCAATAAACATTATCACACTTGATATTGTTAGTCAACTAAATTGAACCTAAATAGCTTTTACAACACATGGAATGTCATGACCAAATTTAACACATACACCTTTGTATGGACCAATATCCTCAAATTTATCTCTATCACTAGTCATATGATTAGAACAACCACTGTCAACTATCCATCTGTCACTCTTGTTCACATATGAGATTAATGTAGCTTTCTCATCTTCATTGGAATCTTCTTTCATAGAAACATAGACAACTTCATCATCATTACTTTCTAATTTAGTTTCAATTTTTTCTTCAGAAATATAACATGATTTCTTACCTTTTTTATCCTTGTTTTTCTTTGAAGTCTTAGTCATCTCTTCTCCCTTTGTACTTTCTTTCTTTTGTCTCATCCTTGTCTTCTCTGTTAGGACACCTAACAGCAATATGATCAACCTTGTTGCATGAAAAAAAAAGGTAATTCACCTTTGCATTTATCTCTACCTCTTCCAAACATTTTTGCAATAAGGGTTTCAAGTTCATCAAGCTCATCATCAAAATTGTCACTGTCACTCTTCACATGTTTTCATTTCTTTTTTCTAAGAACCAGTTATGACTTCAAAGAAGATTCAATAATAGTAGGTGTGTAGTTATCAAATTTAGACATCTCAAAAGTAGTAAGTTGACCAATTACACCTTCTAAAGTCAAAGTATTACTTGGAGCACATCTCAATTCTTGAATTGCAAAAAATCTAATTGCATAGAAAGGGAGCAGGGTCCTCAATACCTTTCTTATCACTATTTCATCCTCAATTGTTCCATTTTCACCTTGAATAACATTGACAACCTCCTTGATTCTTGTGCAATATTCTCATCTTCCATCATTCTCAAGACATCAAATTTACCTCTTAGGCTTTTTGATTTGTCTCTCAAGACATTGTCATCAAAACCATATATGGTCTTCAACTTGTTCCACATCTTCTTCACACTGTCACATTCTTTTATGTCATCAAACTCGACATAGTTTAGGGTTGAGGCAATATCCAACATAGCTTGATTATGTTCTTATTTTTGTTTCATTTGTTCATTTGTTAGAGGAGTAGTCATTATCTTCACATACCCATTATCCACAAAGTTTATATCAACATTGCTTATATTAGATATATGCAACCTCATCAAGGTTTTCTATGTAGGAAAGTTCTCCTTGTTCATCTTTGGTACCTCTCTTTTGTGAGTCATGATTTTTAGCTTCAAGCACCTTCAAACTTCCCTTTCTAAGAACTTGTGCTTTGATACCAATTGTTAGAAATGTTTACAATAACTGAGAGAGGGGGTAGAGGGATGGGGTGGGCTGGAGTGGGAGGGCAAGGGTGAATCAATTACTCAAGGTCAATAAGTACCATTTGAACATTTAAACATTTAAATATTCATTGTTATACATATCCTGATATTGCTTGGTCTCTATTGTACTAATAAACAAATTACTGTCCCAAACATAACATACTTTCTGAATGTAAACTTTATCAAATATAAAACATCATAAAACATTCATCACAATTTTGACACTACGATTTGACATGGAAACCCAATTTGGGAAAAACCACCAACAACGTGTCACCACTTTTTCACTCTTTCTAAGTGATCTTTGTTAGGATCCAACCCTATTAGAGGTTACTATTGACCATATTTTCCTCTCACCAAAAATTTGAATTCAAATACTTGAGCCCACCCAACAGTCACTTTCCATATTTAAGTATTTAAAATTCCATGGAAATACAAAAATAAATGAAATAAAACCTTAATGTATTTCCTTGTTTCTAAGTGGCTGTGCACTTTAATGTTTTTTCTTTCCTGCAATTCCCTCACTGTTAGATCTTTCATGATCTATGGTGGGTGTTTTCCTGCTTTCTCAAAATGTACTACCTTTACCTAATGCGAGCAAGTGCCTTTATGCCACGTAGCCCCTACTGACGCTCAAACCTCAGTGCGCCATGAAAGTTCTTGGTTGTCAAAAGTAGTCAGACCTGTTGCAGAGTTGTTAGTGTTCCTCGTGCACATTTTGAATTTCTTGTGATGTCATTGGTTGGTCTTCTAATGATATTAATACTTTACAATTCAGACATTGTGATCATTGATTTAGCAAAGATCAAGGGCTGGTGCTTGCCCATAATATGAAAGTGCATGAGTTTCAAATAATGTGGGCAAGCCCCTTCATGAAACATAGTTGATAATGACATCATGCATCCATTCTTCTCAAAGGTAATAAATGAATTCTCTGTAATGGCACTTGTCAAAGCACGTGGGTTTGAAAAGGTGAAACTCTATTTGTGTAGCAAGATCCATCGTCTAATGCAAACAGATCTACGGTGGGCACTTCCCCACCTTATGAAGATGTAAGGATGTTAAGGAAAGTGGGCAAGCGCCTCGCTACCACATGTATTTATGGGGCCAGGTTGATTTCATAAGCCATAGGGTGATGCTAGGTTGGGCCAGGTCATGCTGAGGTGTATGTTGAATGGTTCGTGAGCCCAGAAGTAATAAGGGCAAGTGCAGTATAATGAAGTTCTTTCATGATCATTGATCTTAAAAAGATCAATGATCAACACTTTCCCGCATTATGAAGATGCAAGGTAATTAAACAATGTGGGAAAGCGTTCGAAGAACATGTGTCCTTATGGCCCTGGCTAAGGCATTAACAATTAAGGTTGATGGTTATGTGAAATCGTGATTAAGTTGGGAGGGTGGCTCAGTTAATTGAGAAGATGTGGTCAACTGGATGGAGACTTTATGGGGTGGCAAAATGAAATGAAATTATTGGGCCATGTGGCGCATTTTGATTGCAAGATTTAGTTGACTTTTTGACTTTGCTGACTGATGAGCCAAAAACGAAGGAAATTGAGTTTTCTTGCATGATTTGATCCTCATGATCAATTCCAACTACTCTCAAATGAATTTTGAACCCACTAAATAGTAGGAGAACACTCTAGCACCCTAGTTTATCCATCTACTTGGTCAGAATGGTTTAATGGCATCATTTCTGTCAAGCCCCTATTTCAACAAAATATCAGATTTCACTATATCTGAATATGTGCCTAGATCAAATTTTCTCCAAATCTCTAAAGAGACTTAATGGAAGTGGCTATGGAGTAACTTCAGTCAGAGAACATCTCAGTTATGCCTAAGCTATAACAGCAATTTTCATAGATTTTGTTGAGGTCGAATCTTCTCTATTTTCTCTAATATTGTTATGCAATTTCACTATAAATCCCCTTTGCCTTTGAATTGTATGACATTCTTATCTCCATCAGCCATTGATGTGAAGTGCAAGGACTATTTTCCTCTCATTGGTGTATTGTAGATATCTGCAATCTTGCATGACTGTATCTCTTTTGGCCTATGAATGGTATATAAGTGAATCCTCTCTTTCCTTGTGTCATTCATTTGGGTTTTTTCTTATCTACATGTGATTGTTAGATTAAAACAAGTCTGGATATGTATATCTTTTGGTGTCATGATGGTTTAATAGTGCATGTATGGGAAAAGATTGGTTTGAAGACTCTATTTTTGGTGCATCAGCCCCCTTAGGTTAGAATAGGTAGATTTGCTTCTATGCATTCCTTCTCCCTTTTCCTATTCAAGGGTAGTTAGGTGCACCTTGATAGTAAAGGAAGCTGACCTTCTTTGGAGACTCAACCTCACAATTCAAGTCCCATAGCTTGGAGGTTGTTTCCATGTTTCACAACGTTGTCCTTAGGTAAAAACTTTGGACAAGTGTGCAAACTTTTGTGACAACAGTTTTTGGCATGCCTGGTGGGACTGTATTCAAAAAATTTCAAGTCTATTGGTGTCAAAAGGAATATTTCAAGGTTAATACCAAGGAGATAGTACTAGGTTCAGTGTTCAAGCCTTCAAGGGATTCATTCTTCAAGTACTTAGTGACTCTTAGCTTCAAATACATCTAGTTCTAGACCAAAGTTCCAGTAATTTATGCCCAAAGCTGAAACAACGACATCTTCTAGAGGTAAATTTCAGTACCAAGATCTTTCATTTTCAAATACTAGAAGAAGGAAGACTAAAGTATCTTTATCACCAGTTAGGAGTGCAATAGTAACAAATACACCTGCAAGATCCATCTCTACTCTTGCTGTTAGATCTCAGCCTAGATTGCCATCAACACATATCAATAGATCACTTGTCTATATGGCACAGCCTAGAGCTCATGCTTTTGCCACCTTTAATGGTGGAAGTCCTCTTTTATTAGCCCAAAGACATGACATACCAATAGTTGCACTCAAAAGTATACCAGAATTTACTAGTGAAACTTTTATCTCTCCCTTAGAACACATTCAAGAAGTTGTAAATATCTGCAATATCCATGGTATTACAGAAGATGATGTTGCAATTAGGCTTCTAGCCTCATCCTTGAAAGGAAAAGCACTACAATGCTATAGAGGTTTGGCTTATGGTTCTATAGCGGATTGGGATGGATTAGGAGTAGGACTGTGCAAACACTTTGAGGACAAAAGTGACCATTTGTCACTTTTAGAATAGTTGACTACTATAAAAAGAGCCCCCCATGAATGTATAACTGATCTCAACTATAGATTTCAAAAGACATGGGATAGAATACCTACTTTAGTAAAGCCTACCCCTAGTAATGCCTTCTTGCATTACCTTAGAACTTTTAACAGTGACATTGCCACTATAATCCAAACTATGGGAGAAGATGCCTTGCCTAATGCTTATCACATACCAATAAAGTCAAAAAACATCCTAATACAAGGAGGTAAGCTAGATCCAAGGCCTCCTATGCCTTTCCTCCCTGATGTTCCATATCACCAACCAATGATGCCTCCTCTTCCCACAACTTCCACATCACAATCCCTTGCTCTAGTCACTCAAGCTTCCACATCTTCAAATGGAATAGATGAAATCAAGGAGATGATGCAATCTATGATGCTAAACATAGAGAACATAGATAAAAGATTGTAGGGCCAAGAGAAGAAGTTGGAGGATAGCTTCTCTATGATGCAGAAAGTGAGCAACAAGGTGGTGACTTTAGAGAGATAGCAAGCTCAAGGTAGTAAGGCTCATCAATTGCAATATCAAACTTTGAACACTTGTAGGCCTCCAAATCATAATCATGGGAACAATTCTTCTGATCAAAATAGACAGAATAGTCATGCTTCAACCTCAAATGTAAACCAAAGTAGGACAATAGTTCCTCAAAACAACATGGCCCAAGATTAGGATTATTGTCCCTCCTGTAACTACTCCTATGCCCATTGCATGTTTTAGAAGGCTGAATCTTATTTGGCTTTGACCATCCAAGAGCTTGCAATAGGAAAATCATACAAGGAGGACTAATTTAAGGATGCCTTGTATATGCAAGGACAAGGTGATTTCTCCTTTATGAATCATTAGGTGGAGGAACATTGTAATGTAAACAAGGATTCCATTTCTCACAACACTAGGAGCAAAAGAAGAGATATTGAAGATGCTACCCCTCCCCCTCCCAATAATGCCTCAAATTCAAATGCAATATCTCATGAACAAGTAGTAAATGATCAATGAAATACCTTTCAGCAGCAAAGGCGAAATAATGGTAGAAAGGATGTAAGTGATCCTCAAGTTGTTCCATCTCAACCTCCTACAAATGCAGCTCCCAAGGCTTCTACCAAAGTACCTACTATGCCATTTAGTGTGGTAGAACAAATGAAGAGGACATATGTGAATATTTCCATGTAGGATTCTATTGCTACTATACCCATGCAAAAGAGGTTGCTGCAGCAAGAATTGGAAAGTATTGAACCAAAGGATTAGCCACCCAACATGGAAAGTGCCACAAGCCTAGTATAGCCATGAAAGGAGGTAGAAACAAGTAAAAAGGTTAGACCCCCTCCATTTTATGTTTCTCTAATTATAGGGGGTAAACTAGTCCACAATTGCATGATTGATTCAGGGGCTAGTAGTTCAGTGATGCCTAGGTGTGTTGTTGATGCTTTGGAAATGAAATATGAGCCCATTGTTAGAGATGTATTATAGTTGGATGGTAGTACTATCAAGACTATAGGGATCCTTAGGAATGTGGAAATGGCCCCACATGCATGCCCTGCTTGTACTGTAACTCAAGATAGATCCGTTGATGAAGTCAAGCCACATTTTGCCATTTGTCTATCAAGAGACTTCGCTACCCAAATAGGTGGTTACATATATTTTGATTGGTCATACATGTCTTTTAGAACAAGATATGGGACCAAAGATTCAATCAAAGTAGAGCCTCTAGCCCTCCATCATACTGAACCCCACACCCCTAATCTCATCAACATGAATTGCACTATCCTAGAAATGGATGAGAATGACATAGTGAATGAGTCTACTACTTCCCTAGTAGAGATACCTAATTTTCTCTTAGATGAATGGGATAATGCATATCAATTTGATCCTATGTCAAAAAACCTTGAGACATGCCTCATTACATATTGTATATTAGAGAAGGATGCTCTAGTTCCCAATCTTGTTGAGACTAAAGAAGATGTGAGTGAGATATGGAGTATGTACTTTGATGGATCAAGGAATAAGAATGGATCAGGGGCTGGTGTGATGTTCATTTCTCTTGCACAAGTAAGGTACTACTTCTCCTTTAGGCTCCAATTTAGTTGAACTAATAATGTGGCCAAGTATGAATCCTTGATTCAGGGTCTCCTACTTGCTCAGAAAAGAGTAATTCAAGCCTTAAGTGTAAATAGTGATAGTGAGTTGGTGGCTAATCAAGTGAGAAATCAGAATATCACCAAGAATAGTTTTCTCAAGTCTTATAAAGATAGGGTATGGGATTTTCTTGAGGGTTTCAATGCATTTAATATTCAAAGCATCCCTAGAAAAGAAAATAGATATGCTGATAGACTTTTAGTAATAGGTGCATCTCATGATGTGCTAGGGAATCTTAAGGAGAAGAAGAAGCAAAAAATAAAAATAGTAATAAGGCCTACCATCCTTGACAACAACATCCATTGGCAAGTGTTTGAATCTGATGAAAAAATTGTAAGCTTCTTGCAGAATGAAGCAGAATTTTTAGATAGAAACTAGTCGAGACTGCAAGATTAGTATGGTGATCAAATCATTAATCTTAGTTCCAACAAATTTCCTAAGGGTGTCATTACCTTATAGAGTGTTTTCAATCCTGATGACCAAGCAAGAGGCAGATTCATCAACCTAGCTGCTAACGAAGATGATCACACCCCAGTCATGGTTACTAATGGAAAATCCTTAAACATGGGGAAGGTATGTTATGAGATTGAGAAAGAAAGTTTTATTCATCTATGTCAAGAATTTAATGATGTATTTTCTTGGACGTCTGATGATTTAAAGGGTTTTGACCCAAGGTTGTTTCATAATACCATAGATTTGATTGATAATGTCAAACCAGTAAGACAAAAACAAAGGCCAATGAATCCCAAGTTTGAATCCTTAATGAGAAAAGAGCTATCCAAATTGATTGAGGCCAATATAATTTTCCCCATCAAACACTCATCATGGGTAGCAAACCTTGTCCCTATTAGGAACAAGAATGGATAAATTAGATTGTGTGTGGACTTTAGGGACCTTAACCAAGCTTTCCTTAAAGATCACCATCCTCTCCCTTCCATGGAGCAAATTTTGTCCAAGGTCCGTGGTTCAAAGAGGTTCTCATTTCTTAATGGATTTTTTGGCTACAATCAAGTGCTGGTCAAAGAGTTTGATAGGTACAAGAATACATTTACCACTAAATGGGGTACCTATGCTTATTGTAAGATGCCATTTGGACTAACCAATGCAAGTGCTACATTTCAGAAGGCAATGGAGATGGCCTTCAAAGACGTGATTGAAAAGTTTATATTAGTTTACCTTGATGATATCACCGTGTATTCAAAGAATGTAGAAGATCATTTTGATCATTTGAGACAAGTGTTCTTAAGGTGTAGAGAGTTTGGGGTATCCGTTAACCCAAGCAAGTGTTTCTTTGCTACCAATCAAGGAAAATTATTAGGACACATTGTATCTGAGGATGATTTAACCATTGATCCAAAAAGAACAAAAGCAATACTTGATCTCCCTCTTCCTAAACATAAGAAAAGGTTGCAAAGTTTCCCTGGTAGGATAAATTTTTTGAGAAGATTTATCCCTAATCTTGATACCATGCTAAAACCCCTTATGACTATGCTCAAGAAAAGTATGGTCTTTGCATGGACCAAGGAAGGGAAGGAAAGTTTTGAAGAGATCAAGGTAGCCATAGCCTCAATCCCTACTCTCATTAATCCAAATTTTGAAAAGGATTTCATCCTTTATGCCCTCAGTGGTGAGTCAAGCATTTCTGTTGTCTTGACTCAAACAAATGATAAAGATTAAGAGCATCCCATAGCCTTCTTTAGTGAAGGGCTTAAAGAGTATGAAGACAAATACAACTATGTAGAGAAGAAATCCCTTGCAATCATTAGAGCTTTAAAGAAATGTAGACACCTCCTATCTCATAATAAAATTCATTTGTTAGTACCCCATGCGAGTGTGAAGGATTTCCTTTTGAGCAAAGATATTACTGAGAAGAGAGCTTGTTGGATTACTAAAGTAATGGACTATGATGTTGACATCCAAATCATGAAGCTGGTAAGAGGGAGGGGGTTGTGTAAACAGATGATATCATATCATGAATCAGATGAGGAAGTTTCTATGAGACTAATAGAACAACAAGAGACAAGAAATGATGACCCAAGGAATTGGATGGATGATATGAAGAATTTCTTATTCGGCAACAAATATCCTTAAAGATTAGATAGAAATAAAAGGAGACAGTATAGATTACAGTCAATTCCGTATGTCATAGTTGATGCTATCCTTTTTAGGAAAGATTTTAATGGATCCCTATTAAGATGCATTGACATAGACCAAGTTGAAAGAATTATCAAAGAGCTTTATGATGGTCCTGATGGTGGTCACTTCTTAGCAAGGAAAACTGCAATGAAGATCATGAGGGCTGGTTACTATTGGCCATCCCTATTCTATGATTTTTATAGGTATGTGAGGAAGTGTCAAAAATATGCCTTCTTCTTTGGTAAGAAAAAGCTTGCAGCTTTTCCTCTTCATCCCATTTAGGTGGACCAACCTTTTGCTCAATGGGGATTGGATTTCATAGGCCCTATCAATCCTTCTTCTAGTTCTAGTCACAAATGGATTTTAGCTACTAAAGATTACTTCACTGGATGGATAGGGGTAGTTGCATTGAAGGATGCCACAAAATCTTCAGTTGTTGAGTTCCTTGATAGAATTGTGACCAGGTTTGGTGCCCCTTCAACCATTATTTCAGATAATGCAAAATCTTTTGTAGGAGCTCAGATTTGTGCATCGACGGTTGACCATAATATCTACTTGAGCACATCCTCAAACTACTATCCTCAAGGCAATGGTTTGGCTGAGTCAACCAACAAAAACCTAATTAGGATTATGAAAGGAACTATAGAGGATAACCAGAGGTGTTGGCATCAAAAGTTGAGGACTGCACTATGGGCTGAAAAAATAACACCTAAGAGGTCAATAAGAAATTCACCATTTATTTTGGTATATGGTAGAGAAGTAAGGCTTTCAATTTCATTAGAATCCCCATCCCTAGAACTAGCTCATCAGCTGGAGCTAATTGAGGATGATGCCATGATAGTGAGAATGGTAGAGCTGATGGAGCTAGAAGAGAAAAGAAGTCAGGCCATGTAGACACTAGAAACACATCAACAATAGGTGAAAGGGAGCTTTGACAAGAAGGCTAGGGTCAAAATCTTTAGAGAAGGTGATTTGGTTTTGAAATGGGATGAAGACAGGGAAAAACTAGGGAGACACTCAAAATTTGATGCACTATGGAGTGGTCCCTATGTGATTGTTAGTTGCAAGCAGGCTAATGCTTTTCAATTAAGCAAGCCCGGTGTTGAAATTTTTCCTATCCCAATCAATGTGATTTATCTCAAACCATGTTTATAATAGGTGTTGAGGTCTTATGTACATAGGTATCTTAGTTTTCTTCTTGTTGGTTTCCAACTTTCCAAGAAGTGCATGAGTACATGTGTTTTGCTGAGTTGCAGAGGAGCAAAGACAAAGCTTTTAGTGTTTTACTACCGCAGAGGTAGGGTTAGGGTTTCATAATGCATGAGATCCACCTTTTTTATGACTCCATGGCCCAAAGGATGCATAAGGTCACTAGTCATATGCATAGCTTGCTTGTGTCCCCTCTGAGTCACTTGAAATGTTGACCATATTTGCCTCTCACCAAAAATTTGAATTCAAATACTTGAGCCCACCCAACAGTCACCTTCCATATTTAAGTATTTAAAATGCCATGGAAATACAAAAATAAATGAAATAAAACCTTAATTTATTTTCTTGTTTCTAAGTGACTATGCAACTTAATGTTTTTGCTTGCCCACAATTCCCTCACCATTAGATCTTTCATGATCTATGGTGGGCACTTTCCCGCTTTCTCAAAATGCACTACCTTTACCTAATGTGGGCAAGTGCCTTTACACCACGTAGCCCCTGTTGACGTTCAAACCTCAGTGCGCTGTGAAAGTTCTTGGTTGTCAGAAGTAGTCAGATCTATTGTAGAGTTGTCAGTGTTCCTTGTGCATGTTTTGAATTTTCTACGATTTCATTGGTTGGTCTTTTAATGATATTAATACTTTACAGTTCAGACATTGTGATAATTGATTTAGCAAAGATCAAGGGCTGGCGCTTGCCCACAATATGAAAGTACATGAGTTTTAAGTAATGCAGGGAAGCCTCTTCATGACATGTAGCTGATAATGACATCATGCATCCATTCTTCTTAAAGGTAATAAATGAATTCTTTTTCGTGGAACTTGTCAGAGCACATGGGTTTGAAAAGGTGATACTCTATTTATGTAGCAAGATCCACCATCCGATGCAAATAGATCTACAATGGGTGCTTCCCCACAGTATGAAGATGCAAGGATGTTAAGGAATGTAGGAAAGCACCTTCCTGCCATGTGTCTATGTGGGGTCACATTGATTTCATAATCTATAGGGTGATGCTAGGTGGGGCCAGGTCATGTTGTGGTGTATGCTGAATGGTTCATGGGCCGAGAAGTATTAAGGGCAGGCATAGTATAATGAAGATCTTTCATGATCGTTGATCTCTGTAAGATCAACGATTAGTGCTTTCCCACATTATGAAGATGCAAGGTAATTGAACAATGCGGGAAAGCACCTGAAGGACACATGTACTTATGGGCCTAGCTAAGGCATTAACAGTTAAGGCTGACAGTTATGTGACATCACGATTAAGTTGGGAGGGTGGCTCAGTTAATTGAGAAGCTGTGGTTAACCACGTGGAGACTTTATAGGGTGGCAAAATGAAATGAAATTATTGGTCTGTGTGGCCCATTTTGGTTGCAGGATTCAGTTGAGCTTTTGACTTTGCTAACTCATGAGCCAAAAATGAAGAAAATTGAGTTTTCTTACATGATTTGATCCTCATGATCAGTTCCAAGTACTCTCAAATGAATGTTGAACCCAGTAAATAGTAGGAGAACACTCCACCAACCTAGTTTATCCATCTACTTGGTCAAAATGGTTTAATGGCATCATTTCTATCAGGGCCCTGTTTCAACAAAATATCAAATTTCATTGTATTTGAGTCTATGCCTAGATCATATTTTCTCCAGATCTCTGAAGAGACTTAATGGTAGTGGTTGTGGAGTAACTTTAGTCAGAGAACATCTCAGTTATGCCTAAGCTATAACAACAATTTTCATAGATTTTGTTGAGGTCAACTCTTCTCTATTTTCTCTAATATTGTTATGCAATTTCACTGTAAATCCCCTTTGCCTTTGAATTGTATGACATTCTTATCTCCATCAGCCATTGATGTGAAGTGTGAGAACTATTTGTCTCTCATTGGTGTATTGTAGATATTTGCAATCTTGCATGACTATATCTCTTTTGGCCTATGAATGGTATATAAGTGAATCCTCTCTTTCCTTGTGTCATTCATTTGGGTTTTTTTTGATCTGCATGTGATTGTTAGATTAAAGAAAGTTTCGATGTATGGGTAGAGATTGGTTTGAACACTCTATTTTTTGGTGCATCACCCCCCTTAGGCTAGAATAGGTAGATTTTCTTCTATGCATTCCTTCTCCCTTTTCTTCTCTAAGAGTAGTTAGGTGCACCCTAATAGTAAAGGAAGATGGCCTTCTTTGGAGACTCAACCTCACAGTTCAAGTCCCATAGCTTGGAGGTTGTTTCCATGTTTCACAAGGTTGTCCTTAGGTAAAAACTTTGGACAAGGGTGCAAACTTTTTTGATAGTAGTTACAATACATAGTATTGAATGTGACCTAGTTAGAGGATTTAATCACCTTGTTAGGAGTGGCCTTGTCAAAGGACATTGATCATTCTATTTAGAATGTCACCTTGCTAAAGGATTTACATGGACTATTAAGTCCTTTAATGGTTGTTAGGTCAACCTTTGCTTAAAAGGATTTCAATACAAACTGTTCACAATTATTAGAAAAAAAAAAGGGTTTTGTTATGTATGATTACAACTCACTTTTGTAGGTTCAGATCACTGTTCGATTCATGTGTTGATTTACTCATAAGTTCCCCATTGTCATCTATGTTCTTGATTCACTTTGGAACCCTTTCAAGCAGTTAATCTTCTCCATTCAGACTTAAGCCTTCTACTCATATTTACTTATCAACTTTAGTAGCGTCTATGTGTTAGTGAATAGATTGTCCTTTTAAATAGTTTATCAAATTTAGTCAATACCCAATATTATAAAAGAACAAAATCACTCATTATAGTTGAGAAAGCATTATTTTTACTTTACACTTCCTCTTTGAATTTTTTGAAGGTATAGCTCCCTTACCAAATTTACAATAAATTGAAAATTACTTTCACACTTTTTCCTGAAAGTGCATAAGGGTCTTTCAACTACTCCTGGGTAGTGAGGTAATTATCAAAGGACTACTTAAAGATGGACAGGTTCAACTGATATAAAAAGAAAACCCACTTCAAAGAATCAATTTTTGCTAAAATCTCAACATGCATCACTAACACAAAAAAAATAGACACTAAAAGAACTTACAACCAAGTAACAACAATCTGGAACTTTCGAATTGCCAAATCACATCCACAAAGTAATAATAATTCAACACTTTGAACACTAAGTTTCAAAGCATAATTCAAAATTCTTCATATATGTATATTCAAATTTCAATGCACCAAGTCTTTGAAAGCCAAAACATTCATATACTATCACTAATCACTGTTATCCAGAAAAATCTATATCGAAATGCTACTATCTAACTTCTATCTTCTATCCACTATTTGCCAAAAAAAAAATAGTTCAATGCCCCTACATTTATAGTTTCTCAAATCCGAAGGGCCTCCATCAAAACCCAGCCCTATCAGATTAATACAAGAAACCATTATTAAACTAGAAAGCAATTATAAAAAAGAAAGAGTGCCAACAGGTGATGGTTCAGTTTTCAGTATTTTCGTCAGTTTTCTCCTCCTCTCTGATAGTTTGGAACACTAGCTTCCAACTCTGAAACGTGGACATGAATTTCAATGTGGCATGGGAGTATGGGTTTTTCAAGCTCATCAATGGGGCTCTGCATGCATCTTTCTGCCACCTATACTCCTTCACTTTCAGATTTTGATGTGGCATCAGGTTCTCATTAATGTGCAACATTGATTTGATGCTTGCCAATGAGGTGAAATTGCCGGCCTTCGATGATTCTTTGTCTCTGATATGGTCTACTGCTCCGGTGAAACTCCTAGTTAATACTTCAGTGTCTATATTCCCTTCATCAAGTTATAAGATGCCTATAGGATTGACAATCTTCATGTCCTTTACCAGTTCCTCATGCATTTCTGTGATCTTATTTTTGATGCCTTGTATCTCTTTGAGGGTTTCTTTGTAGATGGACTCCTTCCAGTTCATATTATCTTTCAAAATGAAAAGCATGCAGGGGTCTGCGGTCTTCATAGGATTTTCATTCAAGAATTTGAGAACCCCAAATTTTTCAAACTCTGATACTTGGAAAACCACAACTTGGCAATGTGCTAGTTTTGTTTCCCACGCAAGGATCAAGGTTTGGATCTCTCCCAGTAGTGATTCACCTTTGGAGTAGACACTAGTAACTTCAGAAATAAATTTAGTTCCCTAGTCTACTATGTTATTCACCTAGTTTGTCATGGCATCAGTTAGCAGTTTTCCCCTCTGCATCTATTTCATCAGCTGCTGGCTCTCAACAGAGTTTGAGTCGAAAGGCTGTGGAATTTGGATTATGGGAGAAGCCCCTAGGTTGATCAGCAAATCGATGTATGTAGCCATTTTCACCACCATTACTTTCAATCCTTTCTTTTCTCTGGAATCTTTCTTTGATTGTGTGAGCATGTGGTCAGCAAAAAACTTAAAGAAATTGTTGCCAACATTCCTATGAATAGCACCTAGTTCAATAGAAGTAACTTTGAACCCTTCATCATCAATCTCCCCAAACTCTTTCCTTTGTTTATAAGTAGCCACATCTTCTATGATTTTTCCTATTATTGGGTCTTTGGTGAGACAAGCATCCATTTTCACTTTCTTTGTTTTAGAACGTCTGGCCACATATCTAGTGACTATGTCCTTTACTGGTGTGGATACTGGCTATAGACTCCACTTCTTATTGATTGAATTTGACAACTACAAAGGAACATTAGGAGTAGTTGACATCACTTGAGTGTCTATAGTTGGAGTTAAGGACTTGGGTTGATCTACTTTTGGGGCTTCAATGAATTGAACCTCACTGTCTGTCGCATCAGGGAAAACAAATTTATCATCTAAATCCTTCCACTGAGATGTCATTTTCTACTTTTGGATACTAGGTTGCTTCGAGGATTTGGACTTGGACTAGGATCTCATCCTAGGAGCCGTAGCTTGCGAATGGGGAGGGGATCTCACTTTCTTATCTAGAATTAGTGCATCACCTGCAATATGAGAAAATGAAATGTTAGATTGAAGTGGCCCTGGGGAAGAAATCACCTTAGGAGAAGACTCATTGATATTTCCTCTTCTTTTCCTTTGTAACCAATCATCTATATAGGTTAATATAGATCTATCCCTCTAATTAATATCATCTTCTTCCTCTTTGCTCTAGTCTACTGCTAGAAACTTTGCCTCGTTTGACTCCTCCCAACTGGGTTCAATTAGTTATGAACCGTCTTCAATAATTCCTTGTGTTTTGAACTTCAATCTGAAGGAACTAATTTGCTGTAAGGTTAATCTAGAATGGTCTTTCTTCAAGACTTCTTCCTCATTTCCAAAATCTCTCCATAGATCTTCTAGATGAGGAGTAGCTGAAGGGTTGATTTTAAGGCCAAGGGTTAGAGCTACATATCCCTTACTATCAAAGTTTCTCCTACTGTGATAGAAACTAAGATTAAATCCCAAAAAATTGCTTCCGATGGTGGAAGCATTATTCATATTAGTACAAACTAAGGAGCCCAATTTGATAGGGAAAGCCAATTCTCAATTCTCCTTAGGAAGATTATCTTTGATGAAAGAGAAAAGTTGTCTACATAACTCGGCTAAAATGAAACAATCAAGGGCATATCGAGGTAACTTCACAGGTTCATCTTCAAACCCTCTGACTCTCAAATATGTGAACCTAGGAAATTGAATGAAGTGACTCCCATACTGTTGAACTAGCCTCTGTGATTCAGGAGAAAGTCACGACATCTGAACGCTTTTCAGAGCCAAATAAATACTTCCATACAATACATCATGTACCTTATGGAAATCCTCTAAAACTCTCTCTTTCTGCAACAAAGGACAATATTGGAAGATGGTTATCTCTTCATTCCATACCCCATGTGGAAGGGTAGTGAGATCACATGTACAAGCAATACAATAAGTTAAATATGAGGCCATATAGAAATCCTCATGATATTCTTTGGCGCATTTGAGTTGATTCCTCAAGGAATTGGCAATGAGCTCTGCCCAATCCATGCATTGCTTGCCCTTTAAGATAATCTCAATGTACCTATACATCCACTCTTCAAAAAAGTATACATCAGCTGAACCCTTCACTCTATGCAACAATACAACCAGGTCATGTATATGGGGTTTTATGTGATCCTTAGTAATGACCTTGGGCAACCTAGACCCACCTCCATAGTTAACTTTGGTCCATTTCCTAGCAAGAGTGTTTCAGAATATGTTAGGGGTTTTTTGGTATTTGGCTAAAGCCTGAGTGGGTGAGAATGTGCCAAAGGTATTTGCTATTAGTTGTAAAATAGATGAAATTGTTTTTCTTGAGATGGAAAGTGTGGTGTTACCATTCTTACTTATTATGCTTTTACTCCTTACATCATAATGGTCAATGCAAACTTGCAGAAGCTCAGGGTTTACTAAGGTAGGAGGAGAGGAAGCGGCTTCAATTAACCCACTTATTAACACTTCCGTGCATCCTTTAATCTCTTCAATATTCTTAAGAAAATTCATTTGCAGCTTCTCTACATTCACCCCTTCTAAGTTTATATCACAGATCACTGGTCTCTTATATTCAAGGCTAGAAGCATTGCTGAAAAAGTGCAAGACTAACTTCATTCTCAACAAAACAAGCAAAACCTCTGACAGATAATCCTTTGAAAATAATAGATTTTCAGAACAAAACAAAGATTTCTAAGCTCTCACCTGCTTTCCGCTAAAAACCAAATAACTTCTTCTATCTTCCTTAACAACTCCTCTTTGAAATCAGCTTTTTGCAAAGTAATTTACAAAGCTACTGAATGGGTTTTATTAAAGGAGAGGTTTACATGCAGAAGTACTGGATAATTAATAGGCATAATGACACATCACCTCACCTTAAGCTTGGCATGTTCAAGGCCTTGCTGCATGAGCTTTTCATTTAATGATTTCTCTTCTCACATGAATTGACAATGATTGATTTCGTACAATATCTGATCATTCCTCAAATCAAAGATCTATTCTCCCACTTCTAATGATGATGACTTTCTCCTTGGAAAAAGGGAAAAATCTTTTGGTTCTTGATATTCTGACAAGACCATCAATTGATTGTGAAAAGGCGATGCACCGTACTTCAGAAATAATTACCATCAATCATTCCAATCAAGAACTACTTTGAACTAATTTGAACTGTTATTCAAAGTGCTTCAAAGAAAGCCGCTGCATGAAGAATATTTCTTGCCAAAGAAAAAGCGTTATTATGAAAATCTTAGATTGAACTACTTTGAACCAAGGTTCAAATTGGTTCAAAGCGGTTCAAAAGAAGGGATCACAACCGTGGAAGCTTGCGACTTTGGCCAACTACTTTAAGGGATGGTGAACACATAAGTGGTGAGAAGAAGGCTTCGAACAAAGATAGGTAAGGATTTGAAGGAGGTGCTCAGGAAAAGAGAAGGCAACTCTACACACAACTAACAGGGGCTTTGACTAGGGACTGTGTATGCAGAATACACAAAGAACTCAGAAAAAGGGGACAAAAACTAAACTAAGCAAATAGGAAGGAAAACGACAAGAACAAGAAAGGCTAAACACGAAAAAATTGTTATGTACATGGCAGGGGACATCAAAACTCAGAACTTGACCAACTTCAAATCCTGCCCATTATATGTAAAAGGCAGATTTGCTCCATCTGGATATCTCAATTGGAAAGTGTTAGGACCAACAATTTTTGAAATAAAGAATGGACCTTTCCAAAGAGACTCAAATTTTCCATGTGCCCCTTTTGGTTCTTTCCTCTTATCCCACAGGAGTACTTCATCATTTTTGAGGAAATTTCTTGGTCGAGCTCTTCTGTCAAAGATACATTTCACATTCATCTGGTGTTCTGTGATATGATCAACCAGTTTGCATCTCTCATCTTCCAATTTGTGTAGATACATTACTCTTTTTTTCCAATGAATTCTTAAAGAATTGATCCTTAATGACCGATTGCAATTTTGCAGCTGATAACTCCAAAGGTAAAGATACTTGAGCCCCAATCCCATATACTAATTCAAAGGGAGCCATCCTGGTAGCTCTTTTTGGTGTAATTTGGTCTGCCCATAATGCTTCATAGAGTCTTTTGTGCCAATCTCGAGAATTATCAGACACCAATTTTTTGATGATGGCTACTAGATTTTTATTGCTGGACTCTACCTACCCATTCCCCTATGGGAAGTAATCCGATGAATGAGCCAATGATACACCATGCTCATAACAGAAAAGGGTTATCTCTTCTGATGAAAAATAAGTGGCATTATCCAAAACTACTTTTTGAGGTACACCAAATCTGACAAAAATTTGCTCCACCAGGAACTCACACACCACTTGAGAATCAGATTTCTTCGTTGGTATCGCCTCCACCCATTTAGTGAAATAATCTGTCACTGTTAAAATGTAGGTATGTCTGGTACTTGATTGAGGATTTATAGGTCCAATAAAATTGATACCCCATTGTTCAAAAGGTTCATCAATTACCATAGGCCTGAGCGGCAATGTTATTAATTGAGGGTGTCCAATAAAAAGCTGACATTTTTCATAGCTTTTCATGAATTCATAAGCATCTTTGAACATGCCCAGCTAGTAGAAACAATTCCTGAGAATTTTAAAAGTAGTAACAGTGGATGAAAAGTGTCCTCCACAAGCCTCTGAATGATATTCTTTTAACAATTTTCCTTGCTATTCTGTGCCCACACATCTTAAAAAGGTCCCATCGATTCCTCTCTTATATAGAAAATCATTTGAAATTACATACTTTGCTGCTTTCAACCTCAAATTCCATCTTTCTTTATGGTTCATATTCGGTGGACATTCACCATATAATAGAAAATATGCAATGTCTGAGAACCAAGAATTTTTTAGGCTAACCAATAAGATTGTAGGGGCTTCCTCAGATTTATCAAGGGATGCATCTTTACTTTCAGCTATCATTTTGCACAAATCACACCCTCTTACCAAAGAAGTAGTTTTGATAGTCAGATCATATTCTTGGACTATAGTCACCCAGACTGCTTGTTTATTCATTCCTTCTTCTTGTTGAGTTAAAATACTTTTGACTGCGGTTTTAGGTACATACATGATAGAATGAGAATGTAGTATATAATACCTAAATTGTTTCAATGCCTTTACTATAGCGAATGCATGTTTTTCCATTGGAGTATAATTTAACTCATGTTTCTTCAGAGGAACACTCATAAAGGCAATTGGAGCCTCACTTCCTTCATCATTCTGCTGAGTTAGAATACTGGATAGAGAGTGTTCAGAAGCATAACAATAAATAATGAAATCTTTTTCAAAGTTAGGACTCACCAGCATTGGGGCACTTGCAATGGCTGTTTTGATATCTTTGAAATCCCTTTTACCCTCCTCTTGCCATCTGAAAGGACGTTTATCACTCATTATATCTAGCATGTATCTCACTTTCTCAGAGAATTCGGGTACAAAACTTCTTAAGAAATTGATCTGACTGAAGAAAGATTTCAAATCACTTCTATTGGTAGGCAGAACCAGCTTCTATATTGCTCTCACCCTCTCTAGATCAATTTTTATACCCTCTTTGGAAACAATATGCCCAAGCAATTTACCTTCTTCCACGAAGAACATAGACTTTTTAGGATTCAAAGATATACCATGCTATCTACATCTTCCCAACACCTTTTCCAAATCCCTCAAATGATGTTTCCTTCTTTTAGAATAGATAGTCAAATCATCAAGATATATAACAATTATCCTATCTCGCAAGTCCTTGAAAGAGGAGTTCATAGCCCGCTAAAATGTGGCCCCAACATTAATCAAACCAAAAGGCATTTAGCTATAAGTGAATGTGACCCAAGGAGTAACAAAGGCTATCTTGTGTTGATCCTCTGATGCGACACTAATTTGATTATATCCTGAATAGCCATAGCGCATATATATTACTTCAGATCTGGCAATTGACTACAAGACATGGTCCATAGTAGGAAGGGCATAGTTATCTTTAAGGCTTGCTTGGTTCAGATTCCTAAAATCCACGCAAATGCTTGTCTCTCCGTTCTTTTTCCTTATAGGAATGATATTTGCCACCCATGTTGAATGATGTATCGGATAAATTATACAATCCTTTGACATCTTTTCCACTTCTCTCAAAATAGCTTTCGAAACTTTGGGGTTGTAATTCCCGAGCTTCTGTCTAAAGGTGGTAGCCCCTAGTTTCAACGATATATGATGTACAATTCACCGTTTCTAAATTTTTTCAAATCACTATAACCCCATGCAAAAACATCTTGATATCGAATTAAAAGCTCACAAAATTTCTCCTTCTCCCTTGCAGAACAAGTTTGTCCTATAGAAATCAATTTAGGGTTTCCTACACTTCCAATGTTGATCTTGTCATGTTCTTCCTCTTTTTCATTAGAACCAACATGTTTCTTTAGAGTGCTATAATCCTTCCTACCAAAAAGATGTTCTAAGGAAACCAAACCTTTAGGAAACCTATTTCCTAGGAGTTGGATCACTTCCCCTATTTCCATTGATTCCTCCCCAATTGGTTTACCACAATGTTTAGATCCTTCAAAGAAGATTTCAGCAAAATCACCAGCGCATTCTATAAATTCTTTTAATTGTGCATCATCATTAAAAAATCGCCAATGATTAACATTGTCTGGAACCCTGGGTCTATAAATCATCTCAATCCTATAAGTATCATTTTTGAATTCAGGATGTGGTAGCAATAATGATGTTGAGACAGCTAAAGAGTCACTTTTGTATTTTGAGCACGAGGAATGAATTCAATAGAAAATGCTTCAAATGACTCGATTTCATCCCACACTAAATTATTATAATGCCTCAATCTATCATTTTTTATTGAAAATTGCTTTCTCACCTGCTTCACAACGAGTTCAGCATCACCCTTCACTTTTAGCCACTTTGTTCCTTTAGCTTTGGCTTCATGCAAACCTAGAAGCAACGCTTCATATTCTGCGGTGTTATTGGTATTATGGAAGTCTAGTTTAAAAGAAAAAGGAAAAACTTCCCCGGAAGGTGAAATGAGAAATACACCTACACCTGAGCCTGAATTCGAACAACTTCCATCGAATTCTAGGGTCCATAAAGCTTCTTCAGAACTTATCACCTCTTCTCTGCATGGCTCCCGAGGAAAAATAATATAATTCCCAAACTGACACTCTTCATACAATATCTGTGCTTTGGGTTTATCAGAAGATACTACAGTATATTTATGCTTGGGCTCAGGTTCTAGCTTTATTTTCTTCTTTCCCACAGGAATATATGCTTTTGACCAATCCATTTTAATTTCCCCACCCATATCTTTGCAGAAAGTTCTGCTGAGAAACATTCCATAGCTAGCTGGGATATCAGCTACTAGAATAGTAAGCTTTACTCTTTTTTCAGGACAAGCATAAAGATCAACCTGCACATCTTTCACCTGACCAACCAGGGGTATTGGCTTCCTGTCCATAGCATAGCAACGTCCAAAGGTTTTTGTGAGCTCCAAACAAGGGGCTTTTGCGACAGGTTGGGGCATAATATTATCTAATGCTCCAGAATCAATGATGCAATTATTAAGCTTCTGACCATTAATAACAATGATATATAAAATGGATTGGGATTTTTCTCCTCTATTTCCTTCTGAATAGAATTAGTAGTGGCTTCAGTGCTTTTTGTGTATCTCTCAGATACGAAGATGGGTTCATCGACAACTTTTGAATTCTCAAAAACCTCATCTATAATATGTGCATTAGTGGCAGAACCTCCCTTCACATATTGAACCAACTTGTCCAATTTCTTTGGATTAAGATTTAGATATTCAGCTGGAGAAATTGATATGGAAGAAGTTTTGCAAAATTCAACAATATCAAAAGCTGAGGTACTAGCTTTCATTTTTGTCCTGGACAAGATCCTTGGTTCTATAGTTTTTGTTGTATCAGCATGTATATGTTCTTTACCTTTAGAATTTGATACATTTGGGATAATTCTTGGGTAGGGTTTTTGATTCCGTTGGCCTCTAGTCATTATTGTGCAAGTAGGGTCTTGAAGTGTTGTATAAATATCGCCCCCTCTTTTTGAATCAGACTCATATTCAAGGAAATAAGTACCAAACACTCCCCTTTCTACATTTTCATTTTTGTTCATTTGCTCTACTGCAATGGCATTTTTTGATAGTTGAATAAAATTTAGCCAATCAGGACATTCTCGTTCATCATGGTCTGGAGTCATGTGAAAATAACACATTGTTTCCTTAGAAACTTCTTCAATTTGTATTCTTGTTTGAGGAGTAGTTAATAGGGGTGTTTTACCAAAATTTTGAGGTTGTTGCTATCTGTGAATGTCCTAGTAAGGGGTCTGATACAGGTTATGGATTTTTTTTTGCTGTCTCTTCATCATTGATATATCATTCATCAACTTCTGCAAAACTGGGTTTGTGGGAGCAGAAGATGAAGCAGTCCCGGGGGTATGTGCATCTCTTTTCCACTTACCAACATTAATGAATGCATCTTCCAATTGAATAGCTAACCTCTGAGTGGTGTCTAAACCAGCACAAGCATCTTTAATGAGATGAAAACTTATATCCATTGGAACAACATTAATAAAGAATGATTTATAATTTTCTAAACTGGGCCTAGATGTTGTAGGAATTCTTTGGACCAATCTATTAAATTTAGCCACAAAAACTCTCATGGGTTCATGCATATCTTTCTTCATTTGATTGAGTTGAGAGAATAGAGAACATTCATTTTCAGGGGTTTTGAATCTACTTTCAAATGCATTTTTCATATAATCCCAACTAGTAATGGAATGATGAGGAAAATGATTGAACCAGTCAGTAGTGGTATCAATCAAGGTCCACAGAAATAATCTTATAGCAACTTCCTGCATGGGGACACTTATAACAACACAAGTAGAATGAAAAGAACTCAAATGATCATCTATTGAAACCTTTCCATCTCCACTAAACTTGGGTAAAACCTCAGTAGCTCCTTTAGGAAGTGTTGCGGGATTCACACCCAAATTTAATGGACCTATGTTCTGCCCCCAAGGTTGATTAGCAGCCATGTTAGGTGGTACAACTTGCAAGGGTTGGATTGATATGTAGGCTGGAACAAGAGTATTCAATGGAAGCAAAGACTATACTAAAGGTGAAAAAGGAGATGGTTTGGGTGGTGAGCTAGGCCTACTTTGAGATCTGACGTTCTTCTTTTTAGGATCGCTAAAGTTTGGCAAGAATTTTAAGTTCTTCAATGGCTCAAAGTTTTCATCAAGAATTCTTTTTTCTCTTTCTCCTCTTGTGTATCTACATGTAGCCAGTTCTAGCTTACTTATAAGTTCAAGGCCTTGCAGTTGCCTGGGCCAATCTATCTGCAACAGTTGCCTCTTGAACTTCCGGTATTCCTCTCAACAACTCAGCTCTTTCTTCTTCTCTTTCAAGAACCGCTAATACTTGTTGGTATTGTTGACCACTCCTACTTACTCGCCAAGCAATTATAGCTAAGTCTAAGATTATGTCTTCTTGAGAATCTTCAAATTGAAGGTTAGGTTGTAGTACAAGGAAGACCTCGTTATGTGGAAGAACCATTGTTATACATTACATCTAAGGGTTAAGGTTCTTTCAAAAGGGACTCTCCCCAGTAGAGTTGCCAAAAATCTGTTAGTGAACAGATTGTCCTTTTAAATAGTTTATCAAATTTACTCTATACCCAATATTATAAAAGAACAGAATCACTCACTGCAGTTAAGAAAGCATTATTTTTACTTTACACTTCCTCTCTGAATTTTTTGAAGGTACAGCTCCCTTACCAAATTTACAATAAATTGAAATTTACTTTCATGCTTTTTCTCGAAAGTGCATAAGGGTCTTTCAACTACTCCTGGGTACTGAAGTAATTATCAAAGGACTACTTAAAGATGGACAGGTTCAACTGATATAAAAAGAAAACCCACTTCAAAGAATCAATTTTTGCTAAAATCTCAACATGCATCACTAACACAAAAAAAAAAGAAACTAAAAGAACTTACAACCAAGTAACAACAATCTGGAACTTTCGAATCGCCAAACCACATCCACAAAGTAATAATGATTCAACACTCTGAACACAAAGTTTCAAAGCATAATTCAAAATTCTTCATATATGTATATTCAAATTTCAATGCACCAAGTCTTTGAAAGCCAAAACATTCATATACTATCACTAATCACTGTTATCCAGAAAAATCTATATTGAAATGCTACTATCTAACTTCTATCTTCTATCCCCTATTTGCCAAAACAAAAATAGTTCAATGCCCAACTTTTGTAGTTTTTCAAATCCGAAGGGCCTCCATAAAAACCCAGCCCTATCAAATTAATACAAGAAACTGTTATTAAACTAGAAAGTAGTTATCAAAAAGAAAGAGCACCAACAGGTGACGGTTCAATTTTCGGTATCTTCGTCGATTTTCTCCTCCTCTCCAATAGTTTGGCACACTAGCTTCCAACTCTGAAACATGGACATGAATTCTTGCATGGCATGGGAGTATGGGTTTTTCAAGCTCATCAACCGGGCACTACATGCATCTTTCTGCCACCTATACTCCTTCACTTTCAGATTTTGACATGGCATCAGGTTCTCATTAAGGCACAACATGGATTTGATGCTTGCTAATGAGGTGAAATCGTCGGCCTTCGGCGATTCTTTGTCTCTGATATGTTCTACTGCTCCGGTGAAACTCCTAGTTAATACTTTAGTGTCCATATTCCCTTCATCAAGTTGTAAGATGCCTATAGGATTGACAGTCTTCATGTCCTTTACCAGTTCCTCGTACATTTTTGTGATCTTATTTTTGATGCCTTGTATCTCTTTGATGGTTTCTTTGTAGATGGACTCCTTCCAGTTCATATTATCTTTCAAAATAAAAAGCATGCAAGGGTCCATGGTCTTCATAGGATTTTCATTCAGGAATTTGAGAACCCCAAATTTTTCAACCTCTGATACTTGGAAAACCACAACTTGGCAACATGCTAGTTCTGTTTCCCACACTGGGATCAAGGTTTGGATCTCTCCTAGTAGTGCTTCACCTTCGGAGTAAACACTAGTAACTTCAGGAATAAATTTATTTCCCTGGTCTACTATGTTATTCACCCAGTTTGTCATGGCATAAGTTAGCAATTCTCCCCTCTACATCTATTTCATCAGCTGCTGGCTCTCAACAGAGTTTGGGTCGAAAGGCTGTGGAATTTGGATTATGGGAGAAACCCCTAGGTTGATCAGCGAATCGATGTATGCAACCATTTTCACCACCATTTCTTTCAATTCTTTCTTTTCTCTAGAATCTTTCTCTGATTGTGTGAGCACGTGGTCAATAGAAAACTTAAAGAAATTGTTGCTAGTGTTCCTATTAATAGCACCTAGTTCAATAGAAGTAACTTTGAACCCTTCATCATCAATCTCCCCAGACTCTTTCTTTTGTTTATAAGTAGCCACCTCTACTATGATTTTTCCTATTATCGGGTCTTTTGTGAGACAAGCATCCATTTTCACTTTCTTTGTTTTAGAACCTCTGGCCCCATATATAGTGACTATGTCCTTTACCGGTGTGGATACTGGCTGTAGACTCCACTTCTTGTTGATTGAATTTGACAACCACAAAGGAAAATTAGGAGTAGTTGACATCACCTGAGTGTCTCTAGTTGGAGTTAAGGACTTGGGTTGATCTACTTTTGGGGCTCCAATGAATTGAACCTCATCATCTGCCCCATCAGGGTAAATAAATTTATCATCTGAATCCTGCCCTTGAGATTTCATTTTCTACTTTTGGATACTAGGTTGCTTTGAGGCTTTGGAGTTGGACAAGGATCTCTTCCTAGGAGCCGTAGCTTGTGAATGGGGAGGGGATCTCACTTTCTTATCTGGAATCAATGCATCACCTGCAATATGAGAAAATGGAATGTCAGATTAAAGTGGCCTTGGGGAAGAAATCACGTTAGGAGAAGACTCATTGATATTTCCTCTTATTTTCCTCTGTAACCAACCATCTATATAGGTTAATATAGATGTAGCCCTCAAATTAATATCATCTTCTTCCTCTTTGCTCCAGTCTATTGCTAGAAAATTTGCCTCATTTGACTCCTCCCAACCGGGTTCAATTAGGTATGAACCATCTTCAATAATTCCTTGTGTTTTGAACTTCAATCTGAAGGAACTAATTTGCTATAAGGTTAATCTAGAAGGGTCTTTCTTCAAGACATCTTCCTCATTTCCACAATCTCTCCATAGATCTTCTAGATGAGGAGCAGCTGAAGGGTTGATTTCAAGGCCAATTGTTAGAGCTGCATATCCCTTACTATCAAAGTTTATCCTGCTGTGATAGAAACCAAGATTGTATCCCAACAAATTGCTTCTGATGATGGAAGCATTATTCATATTAGTACATACTAAGGAGCCCAATTTGATGGGGAAATCCATTTCCCAATTCTCTTGAGGAAGATTATCTTTGATGATAGAGAAAAGCTGTTTGCATAACTCAGCTAAAATGAAACAATCAAGGGCATATCGGGGTAACTCCAGAGGTTCATCTTCAAACCCTCAGACTCTCAAATATGTGAACCTAGGAAATTGAATGAAGTGACTCCCATACTGTTGAACTAGCCTCCGTGATTCAGGGGAAAGTCACGACATCTGAACGCTTTTCAGAGCCAAATAAATACTTCCATACAATACATCATGCACCTTATGAAAATCCTCTAAAACTCTATCTTTCTGTAACAAAGGACAATATTGGAAGACGGTTATCTCTTCATTCCATATCTCATGTGGAAGGGTAGTGAGATCACATGTATAGGCAATACAATAAGTTAAATATGAGGCCATATAGAAATCCTCATGAGATTCTTTGGCGCGTTTGAGTTGATTCCTCAAGGAATTGGCAATGATCTCTGCCCAATCCATCCATTGATCACCCTTTAAGATAATCTCAATGTACCTATACATCCACTCTTCAAACAAGTATACATGAGCTGAACCCTTCACTCTGTGCAACAATACAACCAGGTCATGTATATGGGGATTCATGTGATCCTTAGTAATGACCTTGGGCAGCCTAGACCCACCTCCAAAGTTAACTTCGGTCCATTTCCTGGCAAGGGTGTTTCGGAATATGTTAGGGGTTTTTTGGTATTCGGCTAAAGCCTGAGTGGGTGAGAATGCGGCAAAGGTATTTGCTGTTAGTTGTAAAATAGATGAAATTGTTTCTCTTGAGATGGAAAGTATGGTGTTACCATTCTCACTTACTATTCTTTTACTCGTTACATCATAATGGTCAATGCAAAGTTGCAAAAGCTCAGGCTTTACGAAGGTAGGAGGAAAGGCAATGGCTTCAATTAACCCACTTGTTAACACTTCCATGCATCCTTTAATCTCCTCACTATTCTCAAGAAAATTCGTTTGCAGATTCTCTACATTCACCCCTTCTAAGTTTGTATCACAAATGACTGGTCTCTCACATTCAAGGCTAGAAGCATTGCCGAAAAAGTGCAAGATTGATTTCATTCTCAACAAAACAAGCAAAACCTCTGACAAACAATCCTTTGAAAATAGAAGATTTGTAGAACAAAACAAAGATTTCTAAACTCTCACCTGCTTTTTGCTGAAAACCAAATAACTTCTTCTATCTTCCTTAACAGCTCCTTCTCTTCAAAATCAGCTTTTTGCAAAGTAATTTACAAAGCTACTGAATGTGTTTTATTAAAGGAGAGGTTTACATGCAGAAGTACTGGATAATTAATAGGCATAATGACACATCACCTCACCTCAAGCTTGGCATGTTCAAGGCATCGCTGCATGAGCTTTTCATTTAATGATTTCTCTTCTCACATGAATTGACAATGATTGATTTTGTACAATATCTGATCATTCCTCAAATTGAAGATCTATTCTCCCACTTCTAATGATGATGACTTTCTTTTTGAAAAAAGGGCAAAATCTTTTGATTCTTGATATTTTAACAAGACCATCAATTGATTGTGAAAAGGTGTCGCACCGTACTTCAAAAATAAATTACCACCAATTATTCCAATCAATAACTACTTTGAACTGCTTTGAACAGAGATTCAAAGTGGTTCAAAGTGCTTCAAAGAAAGCCGCCGCATGAAGAATATTTCCTGCCAAAGAAAAAGCATTAGTATGAAAATCTTAGATTGAACTACTTTGAACTACTTTGAACCAAGGTTCAAAGTGGTTCAAAAGAAGGGATCACAACCGTGGAAGCTTGAAACTTTGACCAACTACTTCAAGGGATGATGAACACATAAGTGGTGAGGAGAAGGCTTCGAACAAAGATAGGTAAGGATTTGAAGGAGATCCTCAGAAAAAGAGAAGGCGACTCTACACACAACTAACACTGTGCAAGAAATTTTGCTCTCTTGCTTTCCTCTTACTATATTTTCCTTCAACTCTATGCCTCCTTATATAGTAAATTCTCGCTTTGTTATTTTCTATTATCACTATAGATTTTAGTGTTTTTGATCTAGTTCAACATGTTTAGTGAATTTGCCCACCTTCTTTATCATCCTCTAGAAACTTCTCTAGAATTTTTATATTAGGTCTTTACCCAATCCTCTCCTTGAATTTAATGATCCAACTCATGAATCGTATCTTCAACATGGTTTACATATCCCCAGATATCAACTCATTTGGCAGGAAATCATGACTCCTCATGTACATTCAAAATATTGTCAATTGACAATCCCTTAGTTCTAACACCTAGTCATCGCTTAATCACTTAGTCACTATAGAACTTCTTGCTCGATATCAACTAAATTGCTTGGTTGATTTTGACGCTCGGTCAACACTAGATTTTCTTGGCTTGCACTAGAACTCGGTTAACACTATCATTACTCAACATTCCTTAATATTTTACTCTTTTGCTTAGTTAAGATCTAAATTCCTCATATAAACAATCACTTTGTCTTATCAAAGTCTAACTAATCAAATGCTCATTGTATCTTCCTTTTCATAACTCAACCTTTCCTCTTATGTACTATTGTTACGAGCAATCTCTCAAATCCTCTTCATCAATCAAATAGATATGAAATTTAGATCAGATAGAAACATGTCTTATCAATATATTTGACATCAATGACAAAACAAAAATGGTTCCAATTGTATGTTTCCTACAGATAAATCATTTCAATTAACAAAAAGACAAAACTTTTCTACTAGCCTCACTCAAAGAAGGAAAAAGTTAAATAAGTGTAGAAGTAGACAACCTTCCCCTGATAAATCAACACGTACCTATTTCTAAAAGTCTACATACCCTAGTCTTACCTAAGACCCTAATCTCAATGCATTTGAATGCTCAACCCCAAAATTTTATATTGCCTCACATGTCTATGAATCAGTGGGGTTCCCAAGTTGGATCCATCAACTTAGGACCTAATCTGAATCCTCTCCTAAAGGGAGAAAAATATATCCTACCAAAGTTCAGAAATGACAAGAAGAAGTTAATAGATAAACATTTGAATTATTTCAATATTGTATGTGGGGTCCTTGTGGTCCCAACATAAAACATGGTAGTGAGATTATTTTTACAAACCTTAACAAATGTCGCTACTAATTAGTTTCACTAACTTCCCATTGGGACACTCATTGACTAGGCTTCTATGTGAAATACATTTTAAGAAAGGTTCAAGGTAGTTGATGATAAGCATACCCTCAGACTGTGATTAACATAGTTTTAAAAGGAGGTACAGGAACCTATGCATGATTTCATAGCAAAGTTTAATAAAATTTTACATAAGGTACATGTTGCCAAGAGACACAATGCTGAAAACATGAAAGAATTCCTTGTAAATGTAATGGCTGCCAACATCAACTTTCATTTGAGAAGAGACAAAGTAGCTAATGTAGATGTAGTGCAAAGGCTAGCTGTAGAATTGAAAGAGGACCTCCTTGTTGCAGGGAAATGGAAGAAAGAAATGCAAAATTCTACCTCACAAGTAGCTACTTAAGGTTCAACTAGTTATCTAGTTCAAAGGTTGATGAATGATGTAGTGACAAAGAAAAGAAAGATGCTTAAAGGTAATGTACCTTATTAGGATATTTCTATAAAATATCCTAGTCATGGGAAATGGGAAGGAAGCCTAATATGTTACCAAGTTGACAAAAGCTATCAATTGAAGGTCCTTCCACTAATAAGGTAAGCATGTATATTTTTAATTCCACAGATGATCACGATGGCACTTCCTATCCAAAAATGATTCATTGCAGGGAGTTAAATGCAAGCAAGGTGATAATAGAGGAGGTAACAAGTGATGGAAACTTGAGATGCCCTGGAAACTTTTTAAGATTTTACCTCAAATATGAGTTTGACCTGAACATGAGGGTGACACCATGATCACCCTTGAAGACCCCTCATCTTCAATGCTCACGAGGAACCAACAAGGAGGAAAATTCTCTACTGATCCTTCAACTTCTATGCCAATTGGAAAATTGAAGGGCCCAATTAACCAGCCAAAAAAAATCTGAACATCCCAAAGACCCCTGTACCTGAGGTAAAGATCTTAAAAAATAATGATCTTGAACCCACTTTTGATACTATTGAATTTTGTAAATCTTCTAGAATTTAGATTTCTCGAACTGATTATTTGAGATCTAATTGTATTGAATTAGACAAGTTGATTAAATTTGTGAATAGTTATAGTTCTTCTAGTCCAACCCAACAAATCAATACAATATTCAATCCTAAACCATCTATTGAACCCAGAGGTGAACTCTCAATAGAAGATACATCTAACCATATAAAAGCTTTGCACAATTTATCTTCTATTGATATGCCTAGTCCCTTCCATGTATCCTTTTTCATCCATGGTTACAAATTAAACTAGTGCTTGCACCGGGACAAGGTGTAAGTGTATAGCCGATAGATATAAGTCTAAGACTTGTAATATACTATTTTTTCATACTAGGTTTAATGTACTGTATTTCTAAACCCTTCAAAAACAACTCTTTAAACCTAGATTTCTCTAAAATTGTCAAATTCATATGCTAAAAAAAAGTACAATGAAGCAGAAACTTTACCAAAAAATACAAAACATTCAATACACTTTTACAGGTCATATAAATTAAACTCATCAAACTATGTTATGTATCACTTTAACTTGGTTTTAGAAATTTTACTACCACTAGTTTTCCATTAAGAAGATCAACTTTGTATACTCTACTACACCCTTCATTTCTAATTGGGTCCTCTATAAAGAAAGTATGAAAAAAAAAAATTATAAATTATTTGGACAACAAACATATTCAAAACTAACATTCGGTAAGTAGGAAATTACTTCCTAGGTAAGCCCCTGCAAGAAAATTCAAACTTAACTATAATACATCATAGAGAAAAAGATAATAAGTAAAGAAAGGAATTTAACCAAATGTATATCCTTGAAATGGGTGCCTCTCAAACATATCAATCAAGCATAAACATGTATGTGTTTTTGTGTGTGTGCAATTGAGCATCTAAACATCAAAAAGACGTAGAAAAACACACAAATCAGCTTCTAAAATGAAGTTGGGGATCCACATTTAACGTGAGGAAAAGTTCGAGGTTGTAGAATGCAAGACCTTATATGCAAACTCATTGCAACTCTTACATCTGCAAAGAAGCTTTAACTTCTTTGTTAGTGAGATTTTTTCCATCCTAGGCTCAATCTAGTCCTTTTGGAGTGTATCTTTTGAGGTTAAATCATCTGAACTCTCACCTTCACCACATTCATTAATGGCCCCTTAGGCTATAGCTTCTTTACCCATCTAACCACAAACATATCTCGAGCATTTCTACAAGGAAAAATTATCTTATCCTTTAAAAAAAAAACTTCTCATGAGTGGGCATTCAACAGAAGATTCAATGCACAAGAGAGAAGATCTAAAAGAAGGTCTCACCCAAGAAATAAGGTTTGTAGTTGAATTTGATTCAAGCAATACTTTTTTCAAGTAATTCAAGATCTTATTTTATCTTCTCCTCCCAAGAAGTTTTTGGTAGAAACATTCGATTCAACCACATTAAACTAAAGGTGAGATTCAACCATCACGATTGAATCAGGTGAAGAAAGAAGATTCTCTGAAGCACCAACTTGAGATTCTCTTCTTGTCCATCCTATGCATCACAAAAATTATAGAGGAATATTAATAGAACGTCATTATTTTAAGTATAACAATATGAGGATACATGTTTATTTATCCTTAATTTTAGTGTTCAATGTGATCTGAAAGGTAATAAAAATAGAATGAAAAACTTGAGATTGGTAGCATGCCATCCTTCTTAAAGGCCACCTTTCTATGATCAATAACCACTACAAAGGAAGTATATGGTAGTAATTTGGCATAGTACTTAGCCAATGAAATTAGTGACCTAAAATAATTCCATTACATATCAATTCAATTATCAAGAAAATATATTCTTCTCCCTAAAAACATCCACACCTTTGCTCAGCTTACAATAAAAAAACTAGGTTATGAAGCTTCCCACACTTGAAGCTAAGGATGTGAGTTACCACAAAACTATCAGGGATGTTTTGAGAATTTATAGGAGCTTCTAACAATTGGGTAGATTTATAGATTTCGAGGTGATATATAAATTTAGAAATGTGTTAACCTCATTATATTAAAAAACTAGCTAATACTTGATACTTTTTCGAAAACCTCTTAATTCATCAAATTGCATCTTTCTAAGTAAAAAACATCTAGATATAAAATGAATATTTTCAACAATTGCAACCCATTAAGAGTGGAATCTTTAGAAGACCTAGGTGCCATCAATCCTTTCTAATATTGAACTCAAATCTTTGCAGCCTTTCACTTTTGAAAGGATCCACTTTAGAATGCCATGAATTATGCCTAGATGTTAGAGAGGAGATTGATAATGAAGTCATCCAACTAAAAGGAAATAGGATTCTAAAAGGGTTGGTGGGTCTAGAAGCCCTATTTGATAGAAGGGATTGTCATCATAATGAAAGTGTAAAAAATAAGAAAAAATAGCATGGGGAGTGTGAAAAAATAAACATTAGCATCTAAGACAACCCAAAATTGGTCAATTTGGGTAAGAGCTGCACAAAAATTGAGAATTTGAGATTCACTAAGCTATTGAAAGAGTTTGGAGATGTATTTGCCTGGTCTTATGAAGACTTGAAAGACTTCAGACAAGGGCAGTTCAAATGCAAAATCCCAGTGAATCCTGAAGCTACTCCTTTCTGGTAGAAATTAAAAAATTATAGCCCAAGGGTAGCAGATGTAATTTTTAAGGAAGTTGATAAAATGCTCAAAGTCCACATGATTTATACTATTTACCATTCTACCTGAGTGGCTAATATAGTACTAGTCCATAAAAAGAGTGGAGAAATTAGAATATGTGTAGACTTCATAAATTTAAACGAGGCAAGCTTGAAAGACAACTTTTCTTTGCCCAATATGGATCATATCCTACAAATGGTAGTAGGATCCAAGATGATGTCTATTCTAGATGAATTTTCTAGATATAATCAAATTCGTGTAGCACTTGTAAATCAACATAAGACTTGTTTTACCACTCCCTAGGAGACTTTTTCTTATAGCCATATGACTTTTAGGTTAATAAATGCTAGCGTGGCCTTTCAAAGAGAAATGAAATCATCCTTTGGGCACTTATTGAACAAGGTAAATTTTATATACCATGATGATATGATTGTTTTCTCTAGAAGAAGGAAGAAATACTTACAAGACTTAAGATTAGTCCTTCAGAGATGTAAAGATCATATTATTTTGCTTAATGGAAAGAACTCCATTTTTTGTGTCATAGAAGGAAAACTCCTAGGGCATTTAGTATTAAAAGAGGGAACCTGGATCAACCTAGAAAGAGTTTGGGCTATTCAATAGCTCTCCCTACCTTCCAATTATAATGGGGTGAGATCCTTTTTTGGCTAGATAAACTTTTTGAAGAGTTTTAGACTTGTATATTCAAAGACTACCAGGCCTATTGCTAACCTTCTCAATGAAAATTTAAATTTCAAATGGAGTGAAGAAGCTATGAAAGCCTTCAAAGAATTAAAAGTAGCTATCACACAAGCACCTATCTTAGCTCATCCAGATTACAAAAAGGATTTCATAATTTATTGTTATGCCAAGGAACACACCATGTATGTAGTCTTATTGCGAAGAAACGATGAAGGTGAAGATGCTCCTATTTATTTCATGAGAATACCTTTGAAGAACCTTGAATTATGACATTCTCTTACTTAAAATTAGGCTTTCTTAGTGGTGAAGGTAGCTAAGCAATTTTGTTATAACATTCTTTATTCTCATTACATAGTGTTTGTCCCATGTGCGGTTATTAAAAGTATTCTCATACAACATGAGGTAGTAGTAAATAACGTGGAAACTTAGGAATCCAAAGTCCAAGGATTGTATTTAGAAATCAAACCAACCAATCTTGTAAGAGGTCAGGGCATGTGAAAGTTAATAGCTAAAGATCAACGAGAAGTAACTAAGGAAAAATAATAGATGTTGTCGGTAGGTCTAAAAGATAATTGGTTTTCTGATATTGCTTATTATCCAAATTGTGGTTAATGTCTTGAACACTTTAGAGGTAAGGCTAAAAGAACTTTGAAGTTGAGGTCTGCTAAGTATGTAATTGCAGATGATGTTCAATACAAAAGAAGGCAAGTAGATGACATATTTTTGCAATGTGTTGATAAAGATCAACAAGAGAGATTGCTTCTTACATTTCACAATCAAGCATGTGGAGGGAACTACTTATCCACAATCACTATTTTCAAAATACTTTGAAATGGATACTATTGGCCTCGCATGTTTGCTAACACATATAAGTTGGTTGGGAGGTGTGAAAAATGTAATTTTTTTTCTAGAAAGCCTAAGTGAGATTTTCTCATGTTGAGACCCATGGTAATGGAAGAGCCTTTCAAACAATGGAGCCTTGACTTCATCAAACCACTCAACCCTATTTATAGTGTTGGATAGACCCATATTTTGACTGTCACTGATTACTTCACCAAATGGGTGGAAGAAATATGAGTCAAGAAAACCACATCTGAAGTTGTGTGCAACTTCCTGAAGGAGGAAGTCTTAGTCAAGTTTGGGGTGCTAGAAAAGGTGGTAACCAATAATGCTTAGAAAAAAAATTCAAGTGAATTATGTCTTTTCTATTATGAAAATGGGATACAAATTTCACATACATCTGATTATTTTCCACAAGGAAATGGTCAAGTTGAATCTTCTCATAAGAATCTTATTTCTATCATGAAGAAGTTTCTCAGTGAAAATTAACTCGCACTAGAGATTGTACAAAGTCTTGTGGGTGGATTGCACTATTCCTAAGAGACAATCAAGATGATACCCTTTGAGCTGGTGTAAGGTGTAGAAGTGTAACGCCCCACTCGGGAAACCAAAAGAAATAAACCTAATATGTTCAAAGTTTATTGAACTAATTTTTTTGAAAAAATTTTAAACAATAGCAAAGTAATAATAATGTGGAAGAAATATATATATACACATCAAGAACACATAATCAGTTACAAATACAATTTCAATTCCTCAAGGGTTGCTTCATGTTGAGTCACATTTAAGAAAGTTTTATTAATAAGTTTAAGTCTCAATTACAATGTCCATAATCATAAAATGAATAAACACATACATAGTCATATAAGCAAATGCATAAGTACAACTAATAATATGAAAGCACATCTAATGAATAACATCTGTTGCACATGTCACAGGGTATGTGAAAATAGATACAAGTACATCAATATACAATACAATATCCTGTAGGCTCTCAAAACACATGATACATAGATACATCAGATGAATAGAAGTCTTCAAGATAAGAGGAAGAATGATAATGGTATCACTGTATCAAAGAGAATCTAACATTTGTCAATCTGGGGAGGACCCAAATGGTAAGAATACACTACCTACCAACTATGTGGTCACCTAATCAGGCTCCCACTCCCACTATGTAGGCAAGATAATGTATGATCCACACATACATAATGAAATCATAAAATAATGTTAGGCAAATAATCCTGATAGCCAAAACTACCTCAAGGGTAACACAAACTACTCAAAAAGAAGAGAAAATAAAAAAATGAAAGGACACTCATTCCAATACTAGCATCTCATACCAAGTCAACATACAAATACCACATATAAATCAAGTAACAAAACCCAAAAATATACAAGCACCTTCAAACCAATGTCAAGTGTCACAAGCACATAACCAATAGATAAGAACTATAATCAATAAAAGTAAACCACCAATCACTAACTCTAACAATAAAAACACCACGAATGAATAATGAATCATTCATTAATAAAAGTCAATTGTCAACAATAAATGAAATTCAATCAATGAGTAACAACTCACAATAAATACACCATCAAAAGTAATATCCAACAAGTATACCACTAGAGGCAAATATATTAAAAAAACAATTAAGGAGACTCTGGCTACATACTATGGAGTGTCATCACATGAGCCAACTCTAAAGTCACCTTGATAGCCAAAACTGCCTCAAGGGTAACACAAACTACTCAAGAAGAAGAGATTAAAAAAAATGAAAGAAAACTTATTCTAATACTAACATCTCATACCAAGTTAACATACAAATACCACATAAATCAAGTATCAAAACCCAAAAAGATACAACCACCTCCAAACCAATGTCAAGTGTCACAAGCACAATAACCAACAGATAACAACTATCGTCAATAAAAGTAAACCACCAATTGCTAACTCCAACAATAAAAGCACCACCAATGAATAACATATCATTCAGTAATAAAAGTCAATTGTCAACAATAAATGGTATCGAATCAATGAGTAAGAACTCACAATAAATACACCATTAAAAGTAATATCGAACAACTACACCACTAAAAAAATACATATATAAAAAAGAAACCATGAAGGAGACTCAGGCTACATACTATGGAGTGTCATCACATGAGCCAACTTTAAGGTTACCTTAGTAGTCTCTCAAGACCCTGGGCCCTCAACGACTCTATGCAAAACCAAAATACCCTCTTGTGAAGACGAGAAAAATAGTCATACCTCTCAAGGTATCATCTTCATCTCATCCTTAGTCTATACAAGCACTCAAGACATAGATGAGGAAAAATCTCTAACTTATCTTTTTAACATATCTCAAGAAAAAGGGCTAGGCAAGATACTTTAATTACTATGTTATCACTTGTTACACAACTTACAATGAGTTACCTTGACAACCACTTTGGGCCTTGGCGCTACTGCAAGCCACTCCAATTGACATGCACCTAGACTACCTTCCCAAAAATCATAAACCACAATAGTGTCCCATACCACAAGAGTAATATTGATCAAATTTGGTTCATTAATAGGCAACCCAAAAAAATAACATTGGTTCTCGAAACCGAAGTTATCATAAATGCTTAATAGTATAAAGTTCATCAAACGTAAATCTCAATTCAAATCTTAAAGTTCATCATGACATCCAGTCAAATAATCATAAAAGAAATCTCAAAAACACCTCTAGTGTCCATCCTAACTAAGCTAACTAAACAACCCATAAATTTTTTTTTATGAAAATAAACATCACAAGACTATAAATAGAATATTAGAAAACACATAATTTTCAGCCACAAGATTTAATTCCACTAATTTCTCTTGTTTAGTTTGGGTCATAAGGAGGTGTTTAGAAATAAGGTAAGAATATACATGTTAATATAAATTGTTATGATAATAAACTTATTTAAAACAACTTAAATATCCAATCTTTTTGTGCATATAAAATATCATGCAATATTATCATGTTATTAATTTAATTAGTTTTAAATCATAAATGATTTAATTAATAATATAAATGTATATTATTATATTTAAATATCGATATTAATTTTAATTTTTAAAATATTAATATGAATTCTATTTAATTTTACTATTAATATTTACTTTTCCTTTAATTCATAATGCAACTAGAGATAAAATTATAAATTTAATTTAATTATTTATAATTTCTCTCATAAAGTCAAATAGTTATTAACTAAATGATTACAAAGTGAACTCTCCCACAAATTCTCTTAAAATATAATAAAATTCTAAATATTTATTTATTAACTTCCCTATTGCACTAATAATTATAAAATCATTTATATGCAACTAAGAGTTTAATTAAACTTAAATAATCACTAATACTAACATTCACTTTATAACTAAATGGATAATATTTATTTCATTTAGAAATTAATAAATTTTTATTATTTTTATTATTTTTAAATAAATAAATATGAAAATTATACTATATTTTTATAAAATAAAAATAAACATGCAATTAGTATTTTCGCATGTCTTTGATCTCTCAAATCATGCAAACATACAATATTTAGTTTTCTATTTTTAGCATATTTGTTTTCACTTGAATGTAACCTTACTATACTTAGCTTTCTATTTTTAGCATATTTCTTTCACATGTATGTAACCATACTATACTTAATTTCTATTTTTAGCATACTTATTTTCACATGCATGTAACCACACTATACTTAGTTTTCTATTTTTAGTATATTTGTTTTCACATGCGTGTAACCATACTATACTTAATTTTCTATTTTTAGCATTTTTTCCACATGCATGTATACGTTTAGTTACAACATGCTCTCCTCTTAATTAATCTTTTGCTCTCCAAATAAATATTGCAATTAAATTATTTTAGATGTAAGAAGAATATTCATCTATATTTAGAAAATTCATGATAATCACATAGTTCTAATGAAAAATTTAAAGTTGAAACCCTAACTGTTCAATTTATTATTTTTTTTCAATTTTCAATAATCAAATTTTCATCATACTAGAAAGAGATTTGTACGAATACAGTCACAATAATTTTCTACAATTTTTCTATAATTTTCTTCAGTCAAGTTTTCTTGATTAAAAAGTTTTCCTTTTCAAAATCTACAACATAATTTCTTATTCAACAATCAATACAGTAAAGTAATAAGCAATATGGAAACATCTAGGAAGACAAGAAGTAGACAAATCTTTCAATAAAATTCTACAATGGGTTTTCAAACTCTACCTCAAAACCATAGCTAAAATTTGAGACAATCTATGAATGCATGCAAATCCAAACCCTTCGAAACTTTCAACAATTCCTTTTTATACAATTCCAAATTTTGCTCCCCAAAACCGATGTAATTGCAAAATGAGCTCTAGATCTTTAATAAAGAGTTCTCCCCTAAATTAGGTCTTTGATTGTGCAATCACGAGAGAAAATTTTCAATTACTATTTATTACTTTATTACCCTTTTACCTTTTCATGCACAACTCTTTTAGATATTTAATTACAAAATATCTGAATTTAAATAATTAACTTTCTCTCTTTAATTAATTTTCGTAGTGTTTTTAATAATACATTTATTAATTAAATTAATAACATTATTTTAGAGTTTATTATTATAATAAAATTCTTAAATAATTATCATTAAATTAAACAAATATAACTACACAATTAGAACTATAACTTTATCTTTAAATTTTATTCTTTTATATTTTATTTTCCTCGAGTTTATTAATTAGTGCGAGCACTAATTAACACATAGTTTATTATTTAAATTAATAATATTAATCAAAGCTCATTGTTTAAATGCAACTCTAGTTTGATTATTATTAAATAAATAATTATAATACAACAATATTAAATCTTTAATATTTTAATTCTTTTTTTGTCCAACTTCTTAAATTAGACTTTTAAATTAAATCTTTTAAACTGAAGTACATATTTAATTAATTAAATATCGTCATAGTCTAATTTCTCTTTAACCAAATTTCTAAATTTAGACTTCTAATTTAACACTTTTAAATTAAAGCACATGTTTAATTACTTTTTTTAATAAATTAAATATTCTCATGCTTTAATATATATATTTTTAATCAAATAATATTTAATTATATGATTAACCCAAATATTATAATTAAATTATTTACCAAATAAATCACATGGCAAAATCTACATAAAAGCAACATTACCAAAACAGATCAAAACTCAAAATTAAACAACACAGACAAAGATAAACTCATGATTTTTAATTAGGGTGGAAAGTCAGTTACGAGTCCTTGCAAGACAAGTATTTAGGCTATGGCTAGGATTGGACCTTAACATTATCTCCTTGTTCTTACCATTGAGTTATGGTGATAGGGCATGCTCATCTTGGCAATTCAGGGAAGTTGATGCCCGGTACCTACATTCTACATAAAAGATGAACATGTACATGTATATAAATATATCTAAACTAAACAAGCAATGGCAGGGAGTGGTACATCGTGTAGATCCCGACTAACAGGTGACTACAAATCCCTCCCTTAACCACATCAAACATGACAAACAAACAAATAAAACAAACACACACACCATACACATGCAAGTATGGGGTAAGTACCATAATAATTATAAGTCAAACATCAAATGCTCTGATAAAATAATGCATTGTTACGAATATGAAGTAATCATTATTAAAGCATCATTTGACATTTCTATGAAAAGAATCACATTTATTAACTACAAACTATTAAAGCATCTTAGTGCACTAGTAACCATAATCATTAAACAACACATGAAATATAGGACCAACTAAGTAATCATCATTGATATATCTGTAGTCCAAGTTATGAAATAATATCTTTGAAGCTAACACATCCATGAAATAGGCATAAAAAGAGTTTGGTAAATATAATAGAAAAACAAACTATAGGTAGGCACTACAAGAAGCATAGTTATGTTTTCCCCTTGAACTAGCTGCAACCAAACCTGAAAAGACACTAGAGGATGCAACTTTTAAAATTCCTTGAAAAAGAGGATTCACTACCTAATGAAGATAGAGGAGGAATGAGAAAAAGTGGTAGATCATATCACAAAGCATCAAGTGCAGGTTAAGGAGATCTTTGATCGTAGAACTAGGCCGAGGAAATTCATGAAAAATGACAAAGTATTATTGTGAGACAAAAAGAAAGAGCCTAAAGGTGCACAAGGAAAGTTTTAGTCACTTTGGAAAGGACCTTTTGAAATCAACCAAGTGGTTGGACCGAACTCCTTGAAGCTCAAGTATTTGGATGGAACACAATTGCATTTGTCATATAATAGGCAAGATCTAAAGCCTTATCAACTATAATGCTTCTTCTTATTTCCCTTTGTACATAATGTATATAGTTGTATGGAGTGTGTTCTTTAGGTTTGGGTTTCCTTTTGTCTTGCTTTATTCTTGTTCATTTTAGTTCATGTTTATCTTTTGCAAAGCCAAAGAATCTAGGCTCCTTTTTAGTCCCTTGCAGTCTGAATCTCCAGTTAGAGTCATTTGTTAACCATATTTTAATCTTAGGTCTAATAGACACCTTTGAGTCTTTCATGAAAATCAAGACTGAGTCTAAACCTTGAACTTGAACTCTTAAACATGATGGTTCAAGGTTCATAGTTCAAGAGTTCAATTCTCATCTGTATAGGTAAACCCCATTAGTCCTCATGGTAGTAAGTGGATTTCATTACTCTTGTTGAATTTCAAAATTGAACTATTAAGGTTTAAGCTCATTGTTTTAGAATAGAAATCTTCTAGTCATGTCAAGATGGTACATAAGCACCATATGCTGACATTCTAAGGCTGTCGAACTTGAATAATTTTCCATAGTTCATGAGTTCAAGTTTCACGAGTTTCAAATATTCTTGAATAGATGACACATAGTAGTATGGAGATCACTAAATCTTTCCCAAAAAGTAGAAAAGGACATGCATTGAATGCTAATTAGTGCAAAAGGTGGTGATGTTAAATTTAGTTTGTGCAAAGTTTAGCGACACTTAGTAATGACTAACTTTTGTGTCAAATTAGTACCTTCCCTACTTGTTCCCAACTGCTCTTCTCTTTTAAACTATTAAAAGTTTCCTTTGTAGTTACAAATTTATCTATCATAGCCCAAGCAGATGCCATGATGGTCATCAGTGATGATTACTTGATGGTGCAAGACACAAAGTTAAAGTAGGCTCGTAAGGTCATCACTATTTGGAAATTGAGGACTAAACAACTAGGCATTCCTCAACAAAAGGAAATTACCGAGTTCTAGGCAAGACACAAAGAATGGAAGGAAGATGGTGGAAATGTTCCCATGAACCAGGAGCATCAGGTTGATCCAACAGGTGCAACTGGCAGTTAGATTAGCTATAGGGCACCTCGACCAATAGTTTATGGGATAATTTTGTCTTTGGACTACTTAACATTAAAGATATCATTTGGTATTTTCTAGTTACTCTATAAGGAGTTAGTTTTAAAAACCACTTTCAGCCCTACATGGTTATATATGCTACTTTGATCAACATTTTTGGGGTTGACTCTGTGAACATATTCGCAAAATAATTAGTTTTGTTACTTCTTTTGAATGTGACATTTTGGTTAATAGAAATAATGATGGATTGGTTTGTTCTTCATACTATGATATTATATGCGTGAAATCCTATGGTTTCTTTGATGATTTGGGTTAATTTCATGTGTAATTGAATCTTTATTGTAATAGTTTATTTATTTTAGCCAACAAATAGCATCTGAATCATTATGTTCAGTTGATTTGATCGGTATATATGATTTTTATTCAATAAGTCTTAAGGTTTATTTAGTAATCAATCTTATTGGAAGATGCATTAACATGTTTATTGTAAAGTATTTTGAGTGCCTCTAGTTCTTTTGGGTTAAAAGATCACATTTCATTTTATTCTTTTAAAACAAAGGAATTACTATCTATTATTTTGGGAGGTAGTTGTGCCTTAGAACATAAAGAGTTATTTATGGAGAACTCATTTGTCATGTGATGGTTTTTCTCATTGTCAAAATGTCTCATATGTAAAAAGGAAAACTTGTTACCAAACAAACAATATTTAAAATATTATTTGAAATAATTAATAAATATTTTTATTCAACAATAATGATTAATTGTGTTAAATAATAAATTCAAATTGTTTATTCATTTTAAATTATAATGTCTACTTATAGTTAAAATTTTCATCTTTTGAAAAAATAGATTTTATTTACCAATAAATTGAATTAAATTTATGAAAATGAATATAAACATATTTAATATTTAATAATTTTTATAATAGTAATTTAAAAAAAAAAAAATTCATTTTATATTTTCTTACTTAAATAATCTTTTCATTGTTGATTTATATTAGGTTTATCCATTCACTATGAACAATTAAAGTTTTTAATATTTTATATCAATATATAATAAAATATACGATTCAATGAAAATATATGTATTCATTATATCTTGTTTATTTAAAATATATTTTAAGATTAATTTTAGTTCATTACATTTATATAAATGAATCACTTTGAACACTAATTTTTTTACATGTATATACTATTACATGATTATAATTTATCATCTTTTATAGTTAATTAATATGAACTCATTTATAATACTTTAACATTGTTGGTGTTTTTCAACTATTAAGCAAAAAAATACTTAATACCAGGATAATCAAGATTACAATAACCTAAGGATCAACTACTTCCCATAAACAGTTAATTGTTCTTCCTAGACCCAACTTGAACAAAAACATAAGAGATATTCTACTCTTTAGGCACTGCAAAACCAAGGTGGGTGCAGCTCAGGGATGAAAGATTTTCAAACTGATATTTCACACATATTTTATTCATTCCATGACAATTCATAATAATACACATCCCTTATAATAGATTTGGTCACAATCTTAGCTTTAAAAATAATCGTGGGCAATAGCAGCTAACTAAAATATAGGGATTGAATGTAAACAAGTGCTAACCAGCATTGACGTTCTTCAAATAGTAAAGTTAAATTGATTTTGAATTTAAGCTTGATGATTGTTCATGATATTTCCATCTGCAGACTAAATCAATAGATCAATGCCTCATCCATTGGGATTTAGAGTCCATTCAATTTCTAGATCTAATTGACTGCATTACAATAAATACTATCGGCAATTCTCACTGAAAATCATTCTTACAGACATCCTTCCTATTACCATGGAAATCCTATCAATCTAACTGAAGTATTTACTTAACTCATTGAATTAAAAGCAATAGTAAATTAACATACAATTTGATTTAATTGCATTCAATTGAACAAGCTTTGCTCATACAACTTCAAAATGACCAGGTAATAAAAATGGAGACAAGATTCAACAAGAACAGATATGGGGACAGTTCATCTTTGTATTAATTTTCTTTGAAAATTGTATACAAATTGAAACAAAACTCAGAATGACTCAAGATAAGGCCTCAAGATCCTACAAGATCAATGTATTCTTAGATATTTGCAGAGAAAGACATCATAAAGTTTACACCAAGAAATTGGACTGAACAAATTTAGTAAAAATTAAAATTATGCAATAACTTAGACCCTTTTTGTAGCCCTGGAATCTCACTTATATAGTTTGAGATGCAACAAGTTTTAGGCATACAGAATTGATATCTGTCCTTTAGAAAAGAGATATTTACAATTGTTATTGTCATAAAAAACAAAACTTTATGAAACAAAAACAATTTACATCATAATATTCTTTTTGATGGGCCTATTTTCTATTACATTTTTAAATGTTACAAATTCCATTCCACATATCCAGGGTGTCTTCAGCACTTCTTATCTCATTGCACATATCTAGGGTTACCACCAATTGGTCATGGAATGTTGCCCAGTAAATCTTATCTACTAAGTATAATATTTTTTTTTCTAATTTTTTCTTCATATTGATTATTTAGTTCAATCTACAATTCCCATAACTTAGTCTTTTCTTCTTCAAACTCCTCTACAGTATAAAATTCTGGCCTTTGTGGGGTATTAGGTAGTTCTACAATCAGAGTAGACTTGAATGGCTCAACAAGGGGGTGAGGGTATGTAACTCGAGGCCTTCTTGATTCCCCCACATTCCTCTTTCCTAGTTGCTTATCCATCTAGGATATTTGATTCTCTAGTAGCTGTATCCTATTTCCTTTTTCCTCATATGCTTTTAATACTTCTTCAAACTGACACTTTTCTTTTCCAACAACCACTAAGCTGAAATCCACCACTTCTTTAGTCATCTTGGTGACTTCCTCACTGTCCACTTCATCAACTCTGTATACTATAAGAGTACTAGTATGGCCTACATTAGAGATTTCTTGTATCCTAGTTTTATCTCTTTTTTCAATGGACCAAATTACCAATATTTGGTGGTCATTGCTATACTTCACTCCTCTACGAGCCTACAAAATTTCTTCTTCATTCTTATACTACACATCTTTTTCCTTTCTAATAGAATAAAAAATCATAGCATTAGCTATGTCCCATTCAGGTAAAATCAAAACACCTGACTCTTTTAGTAGCTGTCTTCTAGCTCTAGGGATTAATTAGGCAAAGTCCTCCAAAATTTTGGCTTTAATCTCCTCCTCAACCTCAAAGTCCAACTTATTTGGTTGCTCTGCTTTTATTGATTTGCATTTGCCTCAAAATTGCCAATGTTTTTCCTCATAAGAATTGTGCAAACACCTTAGACTTTACAAAATTTTCATCATCAATAACCTTTTGAGATTCTTGTACAATTATTGGATCTATCTCCCTACCTCTATAATCAGTATCAATAAGGTCAAAGGATGGCATGGGAGGCTCCTCAGTCACTCCTCCTTCAATATTAGTAGTTGTAACAATTATATCTCCTTCCCCTCCAATTTTCCTCACCTGTTCTCTTAGAGATGCCTCATCATCAATTCTAAGTGGAGTTTGGGATGGTGAGTACTCTCCTACTTGAGAGGATGATCCTTGTTCTAACCTTTGTTTCTTGGGGTCACTTGTGTCAAATGGGCTTTCTGATCTTGGTCTCTTGTAACGAGGGACATGGTGCATATTCTGAGCTACAACATATCCAGCCCTTCTTTGCAGTGTATATAGTCCTGGATTCACAATCATTCTACTATTTATTCTCCTTTCCACCTCAGCAGCTCTATCTAGATGTGCCTTTGCTAAAATATTTTTCTTCTCATTCAAAGTTCGTATTATTCTAGGAAAGTTATTCATTAACATGTCCATTTTGGCCCCCCAATATTTCTTGTCTACCAAAGGGTCATACTTAGGCTTAAAAGCATTTATGAAATCCAAAACCTTGCTATAGACTATCCACTTTTCTTTCTTGACCTCTTGCTCTTGCAATGAAAACATATTTTTGATTATATCCTTAGGGATATATATAGTTTGTATGTGAGTCTTAGCCTTAGTTCTTTCCCTAAGGAGGTCATAAAATTGCTTTGGATCAATATAATGGGCATGGGATTAGGCCATTTGCTATCTATCTAGAAAGTTTCCCAAATTTCTCCATCCCTTCTTGACAAATACAAACTCATGCACAACTGTAACAACTAGGAAGAATGTTCCTTTAGATTTCCCTAATAAATCCCTTTCATCAAGTGTACTAACTTGTCATAGCAATTTTGAAATTCCTACCTTTAAAAGCACTTGATAGGGTAGCACATGGGGTTTTCCCAAGAAACCCATTTTTTTGAAAATAGTAGAAATAGGATATGGGATGATATCCCCCCAATTGTGACTAACCAAAAATCCTTTGGCATGATCCTTGGGTCTTATCAATTCTAGCAAGGGTTGGGTTATTCTAGGGTTGTCCCCTCTCAACAACAACCGAAGCCTTGATGCAAAATATCTGTCAAACCTAACAAAGTTGGCATCTATGACCTCACATGTCATGTCAACGCTCCACAACTGAACTAGGAGTTTCTCTCCATCTCTCTCTAGTTCCAATTTCATCTCTTTGGAGAAAAAGGTGACTCCTTTATACAAACATATATACATTAACAAAGAATACCAGCCAGAAGGCTTATTAACCTTACCTTGTGCTATTCCAATTAGACCATTGTGAATTTGCTCGGCCAAGTAAGTAGCAAAGTCAAGAATTGAGCACATTCCAAACTGCAAATTTTGAGCTATGATGAGTACAATAGAGCCTTGAATATAATCTTTCTCATCCATTCCAAATATTTTACAAAGAAAAAAAATATAAGGCATGTGCCCTGGGATTAAAATACTTCTTTAGTAAGGCTTTGTGGTGTTTGGTGTGACTAAAGATAGTGACCCAATTTTGACAATAAGTTGTTGTAATGGTCCTCCCATTAGGTATACGCTCTATGCATCATACCTAGCTTGAAATTCTTCTGTATCAATTTTTTCATGCAGAGAATGGTTAGGGTTTAGCTTGAAAACTTCTCTGATTAAATCGAGAGAAACCCTAAATAGATTATCTACTACATGGTTTTTTACAATTCTAGTAATTGGATCATATTTTTTAGCCATGTCTGCTAACAGGTCACTGTCAAAGAAGACCCCAAGGACAATCAGCTTCCCTATATCAAATTCCTAAACATTGCTTATAGGAGTATCCAAATTTCGCTCTACAAACCATTTCTTGAAAAGCCCTAAACCCTCCACTAAAACTTTTGCATCCCTCAAATAATTAGCCTTGTCGTAAAAACCCTCCTTGACCAACAACCTAGGGTTTTTAGGGATGAACTCTATAGCCTTTGTCGATTCATTCTTAGATGGAGGCATTTGTTCAAGGAAATCATCATGAATTGATCTTTTAAGTAATCCTTTTCGCCAGAAAAATCCTTATGAGGAGGCATTTTCTCAATTTTAACCTAGTACAATTGCAATTGCTAAATTTTCAAAAGTTTTAGACCACTTACCCGCTCTTTCTTGCTAATTTCTCTCAGTGAATTTCTCTGCAAATTGCTGAAAACCCTAAAGAATTTCATGCCCTAGCTCTAAAAAAACTTGTGCTTTGATAATCTTGCAATTTTGTGATTCAATAATGGTGAATTTCAAGTTATACTATAGCATTAAAACATGGGAATAAATTATTTGTGATTTAATATGGTTTTGGGATTAAAACATGGGAATAAATTATTAGTTATTTTTGTTGATCTCTAAGCCACGTTTCCTATTAGTGTTAAACACTTAGTCATTTCCTAGTCATAGTTAGTCCGTTGTCACGTCAACTGAGCCACACAATGAAGGTCGAATGATTATGGACTTATTTAAATTCAAGCACGAGTTGAGCAAGTCTTAGGTTGTCGAGCATTCCAGTTTGGATTGAGTGACAATGTATGCCGAGTGAGACAATGGATGTTGAGCTAAATCAAGATAAGTTCATGTCGAGTTACATAGTATGTGTCCAAAATTCAGATGTCGAGGGACAATATGAATATAAGTATGAACCGATTGTCACAATATTAAGGTGTCAAGTAAACTAGTATTGGCATATGTATTTGTGATGCCACAAACAGTTATGTAAACCATTTTGGCCAACTTCTACATTTAATTTATGGATTGTAGAGACAACTAAGGAGGTAATTATGCATTTTGTCAGTGGATATCAATCCCTAGGAAGGCAATGTAACCAATCAAAAAAATGGAAGGACTAAATGATAAAAGGGATGAATCTTGATCGTTGATCATGACCAAGAACCTTCACTAGATGTTTGTTTAAGGAGGGAACCAAACCCTAAATTAGAAGGGAATGTGAAGAGAGATGAAGTAATAGTGAAGGAGGCTATGTGTGTGTGTACGCGCGCAAAATCGTGTGTGTGTGTGTGTGTATGTGCATGCACTTGTGTGTGTGTGTGTGTGTGTGTGTGTGTACGTGCGTGCGCTCGTGTGTGTGTGTGTGTGTGTGTGTGTGTGTGTGTGTGTGTCAGAGAGAGAGAGAGAGAGAGAGAGAGAGAGAGAGAGAGAGAGAGAGAGCAAGGGACATCTATGAAATAGTGGGAAAAGGAGGAGAAAGGGAGATACATGACCTTGAGTCAAAAGGCAAATAAAGGGTAACAAGACTCCCTAATATTAAATAAATACCAAATCTAGACATAAACCCTATCATTCCCTAAATTTGAACTTAATTCAACGTAGTCGTACATATAAATTTTAACTTTAAATTATATAATTATAAATGAAAATAAATTATATTTCTTTTCATAATTGACTAATAAGCCAAATTATAACCTATAATGATCCCATCTTTTGGCCTTCACGTTCTCCAAAGTCTAAGTGGAAGATAAGAAGAAGTTAAACTAATTTCTTATAAAGCCTTTCAATTTAAATGTAATATCCCCATTTTAGCAGTTGACCAAGTGTGTGTGCGTTAGCCTTGTTCTACATGGTCCCGAGGGCTAACAAAGGGTTCAATGGGATCCTGGAGTGTTTTGGCCTAGTCATTTCCAGTTTGGGCCAAAACGAAGTTGATTTACTCAGTTTCAAGCATACTTACTATTTTTAGTAAGTCAACAAGACATAGTGCAGGTCAATTTTGGTGATTGGATTTGATACTCGGTGAGAGCTTTTGGATGAACTATCACTCGCATTATTCAGAGTCCGATTGCTAATACATTTTAATGCTTGAAGTTTTATTAAAGTAACGTCTAATTTAATTGTAAAATATTAAAGTGTTACTTTAATATTTATTTTATGGGGATGTGTAACCAAGGGAGACATAAGGGGTATTTTAATATATGTTTTTTATACTACACATCTTTTATCCCACATTGCCCATATGAGTTGAGCAGACCCTTGGAAATAGAATAAAAGGAAGCATTTGTGGCTTCATTAGCCAGGTTGAATATGAGAAGAAATTAGTGTGTGAGTTGCAGCTCTGTTCTTGGTATTTGAGGACGTTTATCCTCTCTTGTAACATTCTAGACGTCATTCCCTTGGGGTTTGGCCTTTGGAATTTTGTGTTATTGGCTTCATTATTAGGCAGTTTAGTTGCATTTTCAGCTACAGGCAGATTTGGTAATTTGCTCATATCTTCTTCACTACTTGTCCAACACTTATGCCGCTTTGAGGGAATGATATTACGAAGGTAGCGGACTAATTGAAGGACAAAGTACTGTAGCAGCCAGTTTGAAAGCATAGGCTACAGTATTATGTAAATAATGCTGAAGTAATTAGTGAGTTGATAAATCTGTCATGTATTTGGTTTTATGAATTCTGAAAATAACATTTTATTGGTAGCAGTTCATTTCCACTTTGCATATTATTGTAGTTTCTTTCTTGTTTATGTTGTATGATACCAATTCCATGCACAAAACACAACAAACAAATAAACTTTTGATTTTCAGAGTTATAAGGGGTTTAAAACATTAAACAGAGAAACAAGAGGTTGAATGCAAACTGTTTGACATAATTCCTTTCAGCAATTTGGTTTTATTTTTGGGACATTCAGGGGTGCCCATTACAGTGGTATTAGAGCTTGCTTGCAAAGTGTTTGACAAAATGTCAAACAACTAAAATATAAAGATTTTTTGTGTTTGAAGAAGTTATAACCTATTGGGGTTATTATAGTGGTATCAGAGCTATAAGTCCTACCATCCTATGGAGGTCTTCTAGGGAATTTGGAACAGCAAGATTAAGGGAAAGAGTTTGACAAAATGTATACCAGTCCAGATCAAGAAAATGCAATTCTTAGGTTACTGAGTTCATTAGAGGAGCATAATAGGCGAATGGATATGATGCAATAGGAGCAGAATAGGCGAATGGATATGATGTTGCAACTTATGGCTAGAAAGATGGGCATCAACATCGACAATTTGTATGTTGCTCCAGAGCGGAAGGTAGTTGATTCCTCAGGTGGGATCGAGACATGTATAGAGCCACCCATCTATGATGTTGGTGATATGGGTACTTCATCGGAATTAGTAGAAACATGTGTGCAAAGTCAAGAGACCACATATGAAGCTCTGTCAGGAGATGGTGTTGTAGTAATAGTGGGATTAGGAGAACATAAGGATACTATCATATCAGCAGCCACTTCTATGTCAGTTGAACCATCCAATGAGGAGTTTAATGATATAAATGTAATGGTTGATGTATTTTCTAATGAAGCCACACAATTTTTTGATTATGAGTTTTCATCAACTACAAATTCGGTTCAGTTTTTTGTTGCAACAGTTAATGTTGTTCCTATGTCTATATATTTCTATGTGGCAACACCTATTGTTGATATAGTTAGCATGAGTACATATGGTTCACCTGTAGCTACATCTTTTTCAATGCATGATAGTGATAATATGCATTCCAATCCAATATATACTATGTGGATGGATATAGGGAAGAAGACATTTCATAGATCTTCTATGGAGTTGCCTTATGGTGACATTCTGACTTCATCAGCACAAGTTTTGAATGCTAGGCTATAGGGGTTGGTCCTGATGATGCAGGTTTGCGGTTGGTATAACTTCCATATGGATATCACATATTGAGATCCAGGTGGAGGTTGGAGTCCATTATGTTACTTAATTGCTTGAGGACAAGCAATTTCAAGGAGGGCAGATTTGTAATGATCCCATCTTTTGGCCTTCACGTTCTCCAAAGTCTAAGTGGAAGATAAGAAGAAATTAAATTAATTTCTTATAAAGTCATTCAATTTAAATGTAATATCCCCATTTTAGCAGTTGACCAAGTGTGTGTGCGTTAGCCTTGTTCTACATGGTCCCGAGGGCTAATGAAGGGTTTAATGGGATCCTGGAGTGTTTTGGCCTAGTCATTTTCAGTTTGGGCCAAAACGAAGTTGATTTACTCAGTTTCAGGCATACTTACTATTTTTAGCAAGTCGACAGGATACAGTGCAAGTCAATTTTGGTGATTGGATTTGATACTCCTCGGTGAGAGCTTTCCGATGAACTATCACTCGCATTATTTGGAGTCCGATTGCTAATACATTTTAATGCCTAAAGTTTTATTAAAGTAACGTCTAATTTAATTGTAAAATATTAAAGTGTTACTTTAATATTTATTTTATGGGGATGTGTAACCAAGGGAGACATAAGGGGTATTTTAATATATGTTTTTTATACTACACATCTTTTATCCCACATTGCCCATATGAGTTGAGCAGACCCTTGGAAATAGAATAAAAGGAAGCATTTGTGGCTTCATTAGCCAGATTGAATATTAGAAGAAATTGGTGTGTGAGTTGCAGCTCCGTTCTTGGCATTTGAGGACGTTTATCCTCTCTTGTAACATTCTAGACGTCATTCCCTTGGGGTTTGGCCTTTGGAATTGTTTGTTATCGGCTTCATTATCAGGCAGTTTAGTTGCATTTCCAGCTACAGGCAGATTTGGTAATTTGCTCATATCTTCTTCACTACTTGTCTGACACTTATGCCGCTTTGAGGGAATGATATTACGAAGGTAGCAGACTGATTGAAGGACAAAGTACTATAGCAGCAAGTTCGAAAGCATAGACTGGAGTATTATGTCAATAATGCTGAAGCAATTAGTGAGTTGGTAAATCTGTCATGTATTTGGTTTTATGAATTCTGAAAATAACATTTTATTGGCAGCAGTTCATTTCCACTTTGCATATTATTGTAGTTTCTTTCTTTTTTATGTTGTATGATACCAATTCCATGCACAAAACACAACAAACAAATAAACTTTTGATTTCCAGAGTTATAAGGGGTTTAAAACATTAAACGAAGAAACAAGAGGTTGAATGGAAATTGTTTAACATAATTCCTTTCAACAACTTGGTTTCGTTTTTGGGATATTCAGAGGTGCCCATTATAGTGGTATCAGAGCTTGCTTGCAAAGTCTTTGACGAAATGTCAAACAACTAAAATATAAAGATTTTTGGTGTTTGAAGAAGTTATAACCTATTGGGGTTATTACATAACCTTAAAAACCTATCCATCAACCCAAATATAACATTACAAAAATACCACATTGTACCAAAATGGTAAACCAAATCTTATCAAAATATGAACATGAAAATGTAAATGCAGTCCACCATTTTTCTAATCAAATATCAAGACAAACTATAATCTAAACCTAACCATCACATCAAATAAAACTTTTGAAATTTCTTTTTACGCCCTAACCATAAACCGAATCTTATCATAAAATGAAAGTAAATTTTAATTTATAGAGATTGATACTATTTAATAAAATAAAATCATATTATATAGTGGATGAATTATAAATTTAATTCTTGAGACTCATCCATATATATATATATATATATATATATATATATATATATATATATATATATATATATATATATATATATATATATATATATATATATATATATATATATATATATATATATATATATATATATAAAGAATTTTATGTACTATTTCACATTTAAAAATTAAAATCTTGATATCTCTCACCTTTCTATAAGTTAATTAGTCATAGTGGACTACAAAGAGACATGCCACTAAGTTTATGGAATCCAAAGCACTAAAACAAATAAAAGAATATGTCCAAACCATTATAAATAGGAGGAAGCTCATACGGAACGACACAGAGAATTAGGAGGAGAAAAACATTAAAGGTTGGAGAGAGATTAAAGCTTGGGAAGGGAAAAACCTAAAACTTAGCATCTCCAAGAGGTTTTCCCCTGTGTTTCTTTTTAAATATCTTTTATTTTGGCAATTACATTTCTAAAGAATAATAGTTGATGTAGTAAGATTAAATGTATTAGTTTAGAGGTTAAGATTAAATGTTTTAAGATTTAAATGTTATGGATATAATGTTTACTCATAAGTAGATTTATATTTCCTTCTTATGCATTTATGATTACATTAGATTTAATGTGGATCTATATTTCATACTTAATAAATGATGATAAATAAGGATTTCGTTTAAGCTCATATTTATTGACTAGATTTTAATAAGTTGGAGATTAGAAATTTTTGATGTCATTTATGTTTCATTTTTCTCAAACCATGTATGTTTTCTTTAATTTAAACTAATATATTATCTCAAGGTAGGAATGTAAAAATTATTTAAGATATGGATTAAGTAGAGAAATGAGTTACTTGTAAATTATGTTTATAAACTATATATCATTTTATTTAAGTAAATATTTATACTTAAATGTTAGATTTTTCCTAAATGATATTGAAATATAATTAATTGGAGAAGTTCAATTAAATTAAAAATATTATTATTATTTTTAGATTTAAGAATATTTATGAACATCCTTCGTAACATTAAAGAATAAATGATAATCTTGTTGCCAAGTATAATTCTAGAAAGTAGCAATGGTTATTTTTTATTTTTTATTTTTATTTTTTATTTTTTAGATTGCAGGAATCAGTGCAACACAGCCCCCCTATAAACTACGGTGCGCTTGGTAAAAATTTTAACGTGACTGGTAACGTTGGCGCGACACGCCCATCGGTACCACGAGGATGGGGGAGACTAGAACCCATGACCAACCCCCTGCAATAGGGAAGATTTAGCCAACCGAGCTAGGGCCCCCACCTCGAAAGTAGCAATGGTTATATTAACATAAACAAACCATAATTAATTTATTAAGTAGAGTTTAAAATAAAATATTATTTTCTATGGTCAATGAGTTTGACTCAAAAATTACACAGTTAAATCCTAATAGCAATATCACAATTTGACTAGCTATGGAAATTATCTCCTACTTATCATTGATTATAGTTTGGCATGGTACTTTCAAATCAAAATAACAAGAAAGACTTAAAATAAAATGGGATTATTATACATAAAATTTGTTGATCCTATTATTTCATTCTTTAAATTATCAATTAAGGAAATGAAGTATAAATGAGTTTGTCTTAAGTTATTTAAAAGTTATGACAATATCAACCTATGTTGTTGCAATTCACAATTTAATTTGATACAAGAGAAAGGTTCATTAATCCATAAATTAAGTATGAATCTCATTAATTTAGGAATGAAAGAGTAATTTATATAGTGGAATGTTACAAAGATTAAAACCAAAGAAAAAGAATTCATTTATGAAATGAGGTTTTTCTATCTACATTTAATAAAGAAGAATATAAATAAAAATAGACAAAATTATGTTTTTGGGAAAAAGGAATTGGTGCATAATGTGACAGCAAGAGAGGGGTAACTTATTACCTACCTAAAAGATGCTTTGGTCAAAGCTTTGTTTGCATATATTTCATTAATATGCTTGGTTAGTTGTTTTCATTTTCTCTACCACCTCGTGTCTATGATTTTCTACTTACAATAGACTGTTAATAAAATTAGATTCATAGTTGTACCTCTTTCATCTGATCCATCAACATTGAGTTGCTAGGCTTCTCGAGCAGGGTCAGTGCATTTTTCATTTCAGGAAGAGCCTCGGGGGAGCTAACCACTCCATAGGTTGGGCGGTAAAAGCCCCTGGGCCACACTCTCGTCTCTAGATTTATAGTTGGACATGTAGTCTCATGGCTTAGGAGACAGGGATGCAAACAGTGTGGTACCATGATTCTTCCATCACCATGATGGTATTTGAGGGTATGAAATAATGAAATTTACATAGATCATTATGACTTACTATTGAAGTATTAACACTCAACTGATGGTTGACTTAACTAATGTTCATGTACTGAAATATGTTCTTCTGATATAATGATCTAAATGTGTACTTTGGAAAACTTGAAAGACAATGTACTATTTAAGAAGGCTAATCTTGATTGAGTTGTTATGATGCTTAGTTTAAGGGAATATAATTCTTTTGACTTGACTCTTGTTAACTTTTATTATTATATGACTTATTTGATGACATGACAATATGTAGTAAAAAGGGGTCTAAACACATATATGCAGTGGGAAGAGAAGAAAAATAGTAAATGGTGTAGGTCTCGGCCTTATGAGCAATTACAAGTGTGTCGAAGGATGAGGGAAAGAAACAGTAGGGGGAGTATATATTTGTAAACACTACAGGATAAATTTGTGCTAGTTCAATAGAAGAAAACCAATGTCATTTTCAAACAAGGGTTGCAAAGCGTCCTAGTTCTTGCCTAATGTTTGGATGATTTAGAGAAGGTAAAAGTAGGGAAGAAGTTGGAGGGGTGAAGGAAAAAGAATAAAAAAAGATAGTTTGTGTGTGAGAAAAAGAGGAGGAAGAGAGATTTGGTGGGGAGATGACACGAGGTATAGATGAAGTTAGGAAGAGGGAGAAGTAGAATCCATGTCAACATTAATCAATATATGGTCAAATGGATTTAAATTTTTGTTTACATTCAATATATGTTAAATTAAGGTGTACATACAATATGCACCAATTTTAATAGGCTACAATTAAGGTTCAATTGAGTTTGATAATTTTCACGATCATGGTGATTTTATCATGTAGGCATGAGTATAAATTTCTAGTCTTAAGTCTATTTGTAGACCTAAAAATACTATTAATTGTATCATGTAAATTTTTTATATCAGTTTATTTAAGGTTATATTTTGAGAGTTTATATATGATATTTTTATTTTCATATAAATTGACTTTGGATTGGATATTTTTAACTTAGTGACCTTTGATTTTTGTAATATAATAAATGCATTTCATATTATTTATTTATTTTTATTTTTCTATGATGTTTTGCTTGTTTACAAAATGTCAGCTCTAGGGTCTCATGCATCTGTTGTGCTCAAGACCGATGAAATGACTTTCTTTTGAGGCAGTGTTACACTCCAAATATATGAATCAAATTTCTTTGAGATTTGCTTTTTTTATCTTTTTATCAGAGCTATGAAATGCATATATTTTTAAAATTCAATTATTTACCCATAGTTACCATCTCCCATTCTATAGTTTAGTTTAGAAGAACTTGTGACAACTTGTCAAAAGTGCATGTGTTATCCATGCTACACATCTTGGAGAGTGTTTTAAACGTGGCAAGTTAATTATTTTCCAACATGGATACTGCCTATTAGTTAAGGCAGAGAGGAGAAACAAATATAGTCTATAGAAGAGGTATGGGAAAATGACTTTCATGTGGAAAAGTATAGACTGAAGGCTCTAGAGGATATTTACAATATGGGTGTGGATGGGGCTTCTTCAAGGTTGTGGTTATAAATGCCCTGATAGTCATGTATGCAAAAGGTGGAAGCAATTAAGTGGAAAACCATTCATTTTTGTTTTGCGCTAGTATGGATGCTCTCAAGTTTTTCAAGCAGGCAAGTTGGAAGCTTAAGGGCAAAAAGAACACCCTTTATGCATGGATTTGGTGGTGGATTTGTTGGGGGAGGATACATTTTTTGATATAATGTGGTACTACATTAAGATCATGAAGGCGGAGGGGACTTTATTCACGGAAACCTTTCCCTCTATATTTGGGAGCTATGTGAAGGTCGGGTTCAAATTGATGAGACCATCATGACATTTGAGGTATTAGAAAAGTATGGGTGCATTCAAGATGTTATTACTCTCAACTATCTTTTGAGTGCCATGTGTAGCTACAACTTTAAACAGAGGAGATGCAAGAGTTCTTTGATCAGTACAAAGAGAAGATCAAGTGTCATGATGTCTCTCTTGGAGGGGCGGGAGAACAAACAGAATATGAAGAAAGATAGGCTCCCTCCAACACCTTGGCTTATAATGCTTTCCTCGACACCATTATGAATGGTCAAGAGGCAGAGTTGACCCTTAGGGCCCATTTGGCTGCGAGAATAGGATAAGCTATTTTGGAATAGAAAATGGGGCTACATATTCTTGTTCTCTGTTTGGTTCAGCCAATATTTGATGGGGAATTTGCAGACCCCAAAATTTATGTTTTCTAAAATAAATAAAAGTGGAATAGGAATACGTATTCCAATAACACCTACTTGAGTGAAATTGCAAAACCCCATTTGTGAGCCAAAATTGGAATATGTATTCCTATTTTACTTTGTATTCCAATTCCGATTTAGTGTATCCAAAATTTTAAGAATTTACATATGTCTATTCTGCTTGTGTTCCCATTGCCAAACCTCTGGGAGGACAAGGATACAAGGAATTCCTATGGCTTGTGGGATTTGATGCGGCAGGGTGGTATTGTCCTTAACACATGAACTTATAATAAAATGATTGATGTGTTTTGCAGTGCTAATGAATTTGATTTTGCTCATCGTATGATGAATGAGACGGTCTTCAATGGTATGTTGATGTGACCATGTCAAGGCAGATGTTACAAAAGAGTGTTGCTCCTAAAGAAGACTATCCCTCTGTAATAATTAGTGGGCTTTTTTATTTAAAAAAAGTTATCAGAAGCACGGAAGTAATGCAAAGAATCAATTAACAGTGGAATTCAGGTACCTTCTGAAACCATGATAAAGTTGACAAATGTTTTTGTTTAAGAAGACATGAAAGATATGTATGAACAATTTGAAAAGAGAATGAAAATCTTGGCAAGTACGTGGAAGCAGTGATTAGGAGTATTAGGTCATTACGTTTAGTTCCGTTTTTTCAGAATTGAGTAAGGCGTTGGACCAGTTGAAGGAAATGGCAATAAACATGGGAAGCGAGATAGCAGTGATTTGGAGTATTAGCACTAAATTTTACCTTACCTAAAACATTCCCATTTAACACATTCTGATTTACTCTACTCGAGCTCCAGAATCTAAAAGATAATCTCCAAAAGAATTAAGAATTTCTTTTTGTTTCCATAGGCAATAGATCAAAGTGCAACTATCAGAACTAGAAGACTTATACAATAGCTGAAGACATTTAAAAATGGAGCAAATATTTTTGGGAGGTTTCTAAACTTTTGGATAAGTGAAGACGGTCTGAAAGAGCAAACAACTTACAACTTGAAAGAGAAAATTATCTCTAAAATTAAAACTTTGAGTAAAACCTTCACAGACCACCGGGTACCTACCAGAGAAGGAAAATTCCAAAAAGGAGATGTGGCGGTGGATATAAAATTAATTTTAAAACAAATTGTGGAAAATTTTCTGTTGAAACTGTATGAACCCTGTAGCAAACTACTCAACTGTATGTAACCTTGTAGTAAATTAATAAATTGTATGATCTAATTGCTACTAACGTCAAAAGAAATATTGATGCTTACCAAAAGATGGTCCAGATAATTTGGGCATTTCATTATAAGGCTCCTGGAACTGACTCCCTCGAAAAATGGGTACGAGCGTGTTGAAGTTTGCATTTATAAGGAATCATTTACCCTGTTGCAAAAATTAGAAAGAACAATCACAAATTTTATAGGAATGGTCTCTCCAAACTCCATTTATATCTTCTGAAACAAACTCAAAGGTAACTCAAAGCTACACCTTGTTCTTAGTCATGAAAATAAATTTAGTGCGGTTGTCCATCTGTAGTCTCTCCGTCTGTCTGTAACCCCTTATGCTTCAGCAGGGCTTTTATCAAGAACGACATGGGTATGGTTGAATCCAATACTGAAGAAAGGACATACATATATTCCTGCACTAGCACGCACCCTTTGACAGTGCAAGAAAAATATATGAGCAATCAGATCAAAATGGCCAAATGATAAGTCACTCACCCAATTTGTCAGGTGTTGCTTCCCTGTTATGCAGAGATCAAATATGGCTTATTATTAGTGTACTAATGTTTTTCATTGTTAGTCCGTGCCTTATAAGCAAGGTACTAATGTTTTTGGTTGTGGTAACCAATTAAGTTTTATAAGCAAAGTCTACATATTGCTAAAGTTTTACAATGATTTATTTTTAAATAAATTTTTAAACATTAATTTCTTATTTGTGATTGGCTAATCTCTTTTTTCAAGGGTAATATTCAATTTTCTCCAACAAAAATTCAAATATTTTCGTAACATTAATTTAAAAATGCATTAATTACAACTTTATCTTTTCAATATTTGTGACAAGTGGATTAACTTAAAAAATAAAATAAAATCATTTTATCTTCCACCTCACAAATAAATGTCTAATCAATATTAATTATCAACATTAATTCCAAATCAATTACATTTGTCACCAATTTATATTTTTAATTTAATTTTTTCTTTTTAATATTTTAAAAGTTTATAATAAATTAATCAATACAAAACTTAAGATATGCAATATAACATATTAATGGTTAATAACTTATTTATATGTATAAAATGATTATTATATCATATCACATGTAATATATAAATAAATGATTTTATTGTATATAATTAAATATGATTTGTAATGATATTTTAAAAGTATTTAATATTTTAATTAAAAAAATTTAATACAATAAGACAACATAAAGAAGATCAAATATTTAAAATTGTTTATTTTGTAATTTTTAATATATTTTATAAGCAAAGCCTACATATTGCTAAAGTTTTACAATGATTTATTTTTAAATGAATTTTTAAAGATTAATTTCTTATTTGTGATTGGCCAATCTCTATTTTTGTAGGGGTAATATTCAATTCTCTCTAACAAAAATTCAAATAATCTCTAATATTAATTAATGAATGCATTAATTACAACTATATCTTTTCAACATTTGTGACAAGTGGACTAGCTTTAAAAAAATAATCATTTTATCTTCCACCTCACAAATAAATGTCTAATCAATATTAATTATCAACATTAATCCCAAATCAATTGTCACCAATTTATATTTCTAATTTTATTTTTTCTTTAATTTTATTTTTTTAATATTTTAAAAGTTTATAATAAATTAATCAATACAAAACTTAAGATATGCAATATAACATATTAATGGTTAATAAATTATTTTTATATGTAAAATGATTATTATATCATATCACATGTAATATATAAATAAATGATTTTATTATATATAATGTAAATATGATTTGTAGTGATATTTTAAAAGTATTTAATATTTTAATAATATTTTTTAATAAAATAAGACAACATAAAGAAGGTCAATTATTTAAAATTGATTGGTTTGTAATTTTTAATATATTTTACAAATAAAACTTCCATCTATTTTTTTTCTATTTTTTCCTAGGTAATTTTTATATTTTATTAACTAGAATGAAGATTTAGTATTTTTAGGCAAGTCATGCCTGCCAAAGATCTGAACATCTTGACACTAAGCTACTACAACTATTTAGCTACACTGATTATACATTTGACAAAATGGTCATAAGCACCAAAGAACCTTTGTCTATTTTATCTACTTTCTAACCATCACATAAAGTAGGGACTCAAGCTCAACCAGAGCTCTTGTTATTATTATATTCTTGTATTAACATGATAAACATAAATTTTCAAGTGAAGATTTTTCTAGAAATTATTTTTTTCTTCTCTAGAAAGAATGGAAGCTTTGAGAAATAAAAGTTGCATATTTAATGAGCAAATTTTTTTTTTTCTCATTGTTGTAACCAATGAGAATTAAAGATAATCATGTTTTAAAATTATTAAAAATAAAGAATAATATTTAACTATTATACATTCATATTTTAAAATTTAATGTTTCGTTTTGATTGGAACTCAACAATTCCATTAGTATCCCCCCAAAGGCAGGAACTAATAAATTATAACTTTTTTATAATAAAAAATATTCCTAATAATGAATTAAATTATTTGAAAATAGAATTGTATTAAAACAAAGAAATAACATTTTTTCTAAATAGTTCATAATATTAGAGAAGGGATCTCCTTACTAATAGATGTTTGATAATCTTCATAGATTTGTCATAGATCCTCTAATTATTGTTTTTAAAAGAGATCCAAAAAGTAAAAACACATGTAGTAATAGCCGATTACACATGTACTAGTAGTCAAACATTTTTTAGCTTTGTTCAACTTGTTTGTTTGGTGATTGACCAATTTGTTAACCACTATTGGGACATTAGATAAAGGCTACTAAGAAATTTAACTATAAGTACTGCTATTTTTTGTGAGTGACTATTGGTGTATGAACACACTGGGTTCTGGGTGAACTTTTTGAAAAGGCACTTTTGGACCACTTTACACTCCAAAATCCCTATAGAGTGATCTGTGAATACCCAAAAGTCAAATCCTTAAATTTAATCTCTTCACTCACCTGTGGAGGTACACTGAAAAATTTAGTAAAATATGCCTTAAGGTTTAGGAGTTCAAGGTGCATAAAGTTAGCCTGAGTGACTACATGGGATCTTTTCCTAGTTATTTGATTTTGAATCTGCACATGGGACAATAATATTGGTCTACCTCACATTCTTGTGGGAAGAACCTAATTGTACTACAAATGAGGTGTACTTACTGATGTAGGGTTTCCACTTGACATAGTGCAAGGCAGGAGAATCTCCAAAGGAGATGTCCTAGCCCCCAAAAAATAATCAGAGAGAAAAATATAAATAATAACATAGATATTTAGATCCACACAAATGCCAATTCTCATAATAGAATCATAATATTTACATCCAACATGCCTCGCTGTAAGACCTTCTGGGTTATGGCCAAATACATAAGCAAATACAATAGTACTTATGCAAGACCTCACAAGATCTAATCTCCTAACTAGTCTAGATCCACACTAGTAGAAAATTCAACAAAAATCTAAACTTGTGCTCCTAAGCCACCAAGCAACCTTCTTGTTTCGCAAGCTGCGACTACTAGCTCTTCTCAAACTTCTCTCCTCTTCACATCCTCTTCTCCAAGATGGATCATTATAACTTAAGATTCCAAAAGACCCCCTAGTTATACCCAACTAATCCACAAGTCATCCTAGAAAGTTACAAATGAAATAAACTCTTACATTAAATACACATTGAGCCACAAGTTAGCCTACAATAGATATTCAATACCAAATGCCATAGAAGGCTTACAACATTCATCAAATACACATGTAGAAAAAATAACCAAGACCCAAATCGATCCATACAAACTCTGACAATCAATCCATGTCATGATCTCAATCCTCATGCAATAAATACACCAAGTCAACCAAGAAAATCCATGAGAACTCCATCCCACAAGCCACACTGATGAGCGTCAACAACCACCAACCAAGCACTGTCGAACTCCTTCAAGAATTGTAGATAAAAATAGTACATGTTGAGAAACACTATATGTCAAGAAATAATATATGTCGAGCTCCTTTAGTGACTAATCTGCTTCAGTGACCAAGCACCTCAACCAACACTACACCTAGTAACGATCGAGCACCACTCCTTTGGTGATCGAGTCCTCAACTCCAAAGCCAAAATCCCTCCAACATGTAGCATTACTAACTACCCTAGGATGCTTCTACATTAAACACCCTAGGTGTAAAAATATGTTCTTAGTAGCTAGAAGAACATCTTCTAGGATTCAACACATAAATTCCAAACTGGTTCTTCTTACACATGTCCTCAAAGTCTTCAACTTGGTCACTCTTTCCCTTGTTCCACTTTTGCTTCATCACATCCATCCTTGGTGTGCCACAAATTTTCTTTCTACATTGATCTCTAACCCTCTCAAAATCCTTCAACTCAACTTGGCTACCAATACCCAGGTTCCTTCTACCAAGTTCTTCATTCTAGAAAGGAATCAAGGAATGCTTCCTGCCACCTTTCTCAATAGTAATCACATTCTTGACACATTCATGCATAGCCCTTGAATAATATTGCTAAGGTCTACTAAGCAATATGTAACAACTACTCATGCCCATAATATCACACAACACTTGAGGCTTATACTACCCAATTTGAAAATCAACAAGGCACTGCTCCCTCACTTCCAAAGCATGATCATCTTGTAACCAACCAATTCTATAAGGACAAGGATGTCTCATTCTCTTCAAACCACTTGTCCCTATACCATCTCCTCAACAAAAAGTTTATCAGTACTACCACCATCCACAATCACATTACAAATTTTACCACTAGACTTACAATTAGTCCTAAACAAATTACTCCTTTGATAAGGTTCCAATGCCTTCTTACCAAATAGTACTCGTTGAGCTAGCAAGTTCTCTCCTTCCTTAGGTTCATTGACATGGGCTTCAACTTCATTCACCACAAAGCTCTCATGTTAGTAGCCTTAAGTGAACACTCCTATTACCTTTAAAGGAAACCTTACCCATCCTCTTCCTCAACTCAACAGTTTTTGGTTCATCTTTTGCAATCGGTTTATCCTTTTTTGAGTGATCTTACTTCTCTTTTCCTTGGGAACTTCCTTGATTTCTCATCTTTAACTTGTCTTCTACCTTGAGAGCCTGATGATAAGCATCCTCAACTAAATACATCTTCAACATATTAGCCTCATCTTGAATATTGAATCTCAAACCATTAATGTACAAAGCTACCTTCTCCTTAGGCAATTCTCTATATCCAAACCAGATAGTTACCTTATATAATTCCTACATATAATCCTTCACATAAATATCCTCTCTAATAAATATCCTTCTCATTCAGATTTTGCAACCTCTTAATCAACTCAAGTTCATAATCAACAGGAATGAACTTAGACTTCAGTTTTGTCACCATCAATCTCCAATGAGTGATCTTCATTTCACCTTCCTCTTCTCTATCGCTTTGCAATTCTTTCCATAAAAGAGCAACATGCCCTTTCAGCTTAGTCTGTGCCAACCTCACTCTAAGAGGATCTCCAATATTGTCTAATGTAAAGTAGTCTTCCAATTCAATAATCCAATCAATCAAGTCTTCAGGATTCAAAGTACCTAAGAAATTAGAAACCTCCATTTAATGCTCCAACTTCAACTGAGATCTAGATCAAGTAAATTGAACAACCCTATCTTCCATAGGTCTCTCCACATGATTAGTTCTATCCTCACCACTTTCTCTAGCAACCTTGAATTCTTCAACGACTTCCTTATAATTGTCTTCAGTACCATGCTAAGGTACACTAGCAATAGCCCCCATGATCATATTCTTCAATGACTCCATCTCAAATCTGATTTTTTTAAAACCTTCTCTGAGATCCTCACTTCCACAAAATCGCAAAGGTCTTCAATCGCCATAGGGTCCAATCTTCTTAGATGCATCTTCTAAGATCTTTGTAAACCATTTGCAAAAAATCCACAAGACTAACTAGATCCTCATCATGATGATCTTCACCCAAGTTCCTAGTGCAAACTGCCTCAACTTTGATGATCTATCTACATGCTCTAATACCACATGATGTAGGGTTTCCACTTGATGCGTTGCAAGGTAGGTGAATCCCCAAATGAGATGTCCTAGCCCCTAGCAAATAACCACACATCAAAATATACACAATAACATAGATATATAGATAAACACAAATGTAAATTCTCATAATAGAATCACAAGATTTACATCTTACATGCCTGACTATAAGGCCTTCCGGGTTATAGCCAAATAAATAAGCAAATACAAGAGTAATTCTCCAAGACCTCACAAGATCTAATCTCCTAGCTAGTACAGATCCACACACTATTGGAAACTCCAAGAAGAATCTAAACTTATACTCACAAGCCACCAAGCAATCTTCTTGTTTCCCAAGTTGGAGCTACTAGTTCTTCTCAAACTTTGCTCCTCTTACACATCGTCTTCTCCAACCTGGATCATTATGACTTAAGACTCCAAAAGACCATCTAGTTATACCCAACTAAGCCACAAGTTAGCCTAGCAAGTTACAAATTAAATAAACCATTACACTAAATACATGTTGGGCCACAACTCAACCTAGAACAAATATTTAATACCAAATACCATAGAAGGCTTACACCATTCATTAAATACACCTAAAACAAATAACCAAGAACCAAAGAGGTCCATACAAAATCCCATGATCAATCCACATCATGATCTCAATCCTCATGTAATAAATGCACCAAGTTAACCAAGTAAATCCATAGTAATTCCATCCTACAAGTTGTACTAATGAGCATTAGTAACCACCATCCAAGCATTGTTGAACTCCCTCAAGCATTGTCGAATAACATAGTACATGCCAAGCAACACTATATGTCGAGTAATAGTATATGTTGAGCTTCGTTAGCGATCGAGTCCCTTCAGTGACCGAGCAACTTAGATAACACTACACCCAGTAACGACCGAACACCAGTCCTTTGGTGACCGAGTCCTCAACTCCAAAGCCAAAAATCCCTCCAACACATAGGATTACTAACTACCCTAGGATGGTCCTGCATCACTTACCCTACCCCTTATAGGATTCTAACTTGTATCCTCTCTTTCAAGAGTGTAATTTCTCTACCACTATGTCAACACCTTAGTTGAACGTATTTTAATAATAGAGCAAAAATTCAAGAGTTGAACATATTTTAATAGTTTTTATAATATCATGCTCAACTACTAGATGCTCTTCCCTAATGTTGTTGCATTGACAAAACTACTATAGTTAATCCATCCTCACTAAAATATATCTATAGTTCTACTCCAAACCATGATTGTTAACCCAATCTTAACACCAAACCCTAACCTTGATTGTAATAATAAATCTATAGTTAACTCTAACCCTCATGCTCACCCTTAGCACGATAAAACCTATACCATACAATGGTAAATTTGACCATGATATAAATTTTAAACCTAATGGTATTATAAAACTTTCCCTAAGCATACTTGTACTCTTGACCATGACTATTAATCCAACCTTAACACTACACCCTAACTATAAATCTACTCTAACCATTACTATTAACCTAACCTTAACCCTAAACCATTATCATGATCATTATAATAATTCCAAACCAAACGAGAAAGATATAGTTTACTCAATGATTGGCTTTTAACCCTAAAGATGACCTTAACCATTATATAACCTATACCCCAATGGTAACTCTAACCATGATATAAATTAAAACCCTAAATTCTAACACTTATCATATTAATCAATTCAATGTGTAATACAAATCATCACTACTAGAATTGTATCCATAATACAATTAGTTATTCAATGTGATAGGCACGTTGTAACTGCTACTAGCTAATATATAGTCTATATGTAAAATACGTTGAGATGCATTGAGGCACTAAATTTTTTCATCATTCACTTTTGATATACATTAAAAAAAGTTAACGCCTCAATGCATCTCAATGTATTTTACATATAGAGTAGATATCCCTTAATCATTGCTCTTAAAAGAGCTCCAAAAAATGAAAACACATGTACTAATAGATAATCATTATATAGCTTTTATAGTTGGTGATTGACCAATTTGTGTACCACTATTGGGACATTTCATAAAGACTACTAAGACATTTAACCACAAGTACTGGTGTTTTTGAGTGAGCGACTATTGGTGCATGAACATAGTGGGTTATGGGTGAACATTTTAAAATGACACTTTTGGACCACTTTGTGTTTGACAATCTCTATGAAGAGATCCATGAATACCCAATAGAAAAAGGTTTAGCTTAAAGCTCTTCACTCACTTGCGGAGGTATACCGAAAATCAACAAAATTTGTCTTGTAGTTTAGGAGCTCTAGGTTTACGAAGTTAGCTTAGGTAGCTACTGGGGCTTTTCCTCTAGTCATTTGATTTAGAGGCGGCATTTAGTGACAACAATATCAGCCTACCTTTGCATTTCTTTTGGGAAGCACCTAATTGCACTACAAATGAGATGTACTTACTCCACCGCCTTATAGGATTTTAACTTGTATTCTCACTTTCAAGAGTCCAATTTCTCCACCATTAGGCGAACACATTAGTTAAACACATTTCAACAATAGGGAAAGAATTGAACAATTAAACATTTTTAATAGTTGTTATAATATCATGCTCAACTACTACATACACTTCCCTAATATTGTGCCTTGACAAAAAGTAATAATATTATTATCATTTAACTTTAAAGTGATGTTCATTTTTGTACATCTAAATGAAAGACATAATGATGTTACAAAGAACATCTTTTGGGCTGAAACTTGGTCTTTGTTTTCATAAACAATGGGTGGTTGGATAGCTCCTAAACATTGTCTTTTTGTTTCTCGATTTCGTGTTGTCATTTTTTTTTTGCTACTAATTGAGGATTAAGTATGGGTCCTCCATTTACTCTACACATTAGTGCAAATGGGTAGATTAGTGGCTTCCTTAGTCAATTTTATTTGTTATTTCTGATTATCTTCTTTCTAATGTCATATTTTTTAGTGGTCATATTTTCTAGTTGCCTTTGACACTTTATGTTGAGAAGGGGACAAAAAGCTAGTATTAGTTTTATAACTCACAATTGAACTACGAAAGCTTAAATTTAATGAACTTTGAATCTACTTATAAGTATCCAAAGATGAATGAGATTAAATCTCTCAATCAAGCAAATAATTGAACTCCATTACTAATAGGCTAGTATTATGTTTGAAATATAAAAGGGGAGGAAGAAAAATAGAGAGAGAAAAGTGGGTATGAGATAGAGAATGGGAATATAATTAAAGATGGAATAAATGAAGATGGAGATGGAGATGAAGGATGGGAGAGATAAGGAGAGAATAAGAGGAGATATAGGGAGAAGATGGTATAGAGAGAGGGAGATATGTAGGGTTTACATAGACGAGCAAAGGAAAATATATAAAGAGATAGAGATAGAAATAGGAGAAAATAGGAATATAGAGAATAATAATAAATTATAAACAAAATATAGGAAAAGGACATGTGAAATCAAGTAGAACAGAACTGGTCGCTTGTCAGATGTGACGGGCTCGCATATCAACTTTCAATCTACGGCCAGCGACTTGCAAGCCTGTGCTAAGTTCTGAACCGTCGGATTGCAAACTTAGGACTTGTATCTCAAGTAAGGCCCAGTAGGCACTGCCTAGCAGACTTCTTAACCCGCGAGCATGCTGTGCTCTCCTTAAGTACCATAAGAGTCGGTTGCTTACCATTAATTTGGATGGCTTCAGAGACAATTATGTCCATTTGTAAACAGATGCAGTGGAAGGTCGTTGCCCTGATTCTTATTTGTTGCTGTTTGGCCACCCCTGCAGTCACACAATGCAATCCTGAATGGCGTGGATCCAAAAATGTCAGCTTTCGATTTTGGATATACGATTCAAGTTGTGGGCTGCCCGGATTTCAGATCAAATGCCCGCAGAAGGAGAATGGCAATTCGAGTCTATTTCTTGCCACTTACGTAAATTTGACAAAGACCAATCTTGAGATCCTAGATCTGAGCTACGCGGGTTCTCTGATAATAAATTCCACCGATTTCAATTTAATATTTAAAAAAATAGGAGGTCGAAAATAGCATTAAATTTTATTTAGACGTATGCTGTGTTGAAATGCACAGGATCCGTCTCTTCATTTGTGGCTGTCTCGTTAGCAGCGTCTGTCTTGGTTTGGTGGTTAAAGAAACACCACTTGAAACTTGTGGAGGCCAAGTATTTTCAACAGCTGCAACAATACATATCTTCCACAGTGGGGAGAGAAACCCTAAGGATGTTTTCTGCCAAGGAATTGGCGAAAGCGTCTAATAATTATTCAGATGAAATGATATTGGGAAGTGGTGGCTTTGGAACTGTATTCAAAGGCATTCTACTGGATGGTACTTCTGTGGCCATTAAAAAGTACAAGCAAGCTTTCAATGTAGAAGATGCCGACGACTTTCTTAATGAAGTTACAATTCTATCTCAAATCAATCATAGAAATATAGTGAAATTACTGGGTTGCTGCATCCAAACTAAATTTCCATTGTTGGTATCTGAATTTGTTCCAAACGGAACACTGTCTGAACATTTACAGTCAAAGGGAGGGTGTTTGCCTTGGGTGTCACGTCTGCATATTGCAATCGAGACCGCAGAGGCTTTGGCATATCTACATTCTGGAGCATCTCAACCCATTTTTCATCGGGATGTTAAATCGTCTAATATTCCTTTGAGTGAGACATTTTCTCCCAAATTTGCAGACTTTGGAATTTCTCGTCTCATCTCTACTTCCAATGACACACATCTCACAACAAATATAATGGGCACAAGGGGATACATAGATCCAGAGTACTTCCAAACATATCAACTCACGGACAAAATTGATGCGTACAGTTTTGGTGTTGTCCTGCTTGAGCTTATAACAGGTCTTGAACCACTGAGTGCAGAAAGGACTAGCGAGGATTGGAGCTTATCTAATATTTTTCTCTCTAGAGTCAACAACAATCGCCTCAGAGAAATCTTAGATAGCAAGGTATTGGAGGAGGATAACCAGCAACAGATGGAAGATGTTGGAATGTTAGCACGAGAATGTCTTCACTTGGAAAGGAGGAGAAGGCCGTCGATGAAAGAAGTCGTGGAGGAACTTTTGAGGGTAAGAGGCGGTGCAAGAAAGAAAAGAGTCCGTGAGAGTGTGGAGTGTGATGATGTAGTAGTTGAGCAGACAGGCATTTCTGTAGAAGCATCCCAAACATCATACAAATTCAGGAGTCACACTTTTCCATCTTCAGTTGAGAGTACATGAGAGGAAACATTCACTGCACTGATTGAGATGTCAACCAGGTCCGAACAAGTGAGTTCAAAAGAGAGTATTTCTAGTCTATTTAACACACTGCAGTCTGCTAGGTTAGAATAAATATAATAGGGCTTGCAATAGATTAAATGAAACCATTCAATTAGAAAGCATACTTTACCATACTTTCGCGTGATGGTTAAATTTTATAGTGATTATACTGGGTTATGTAAAATAAAAGAATGTTTCTTAGAGTTTCTGTTGGATAGATTTTACAAACAAATTTAACTGTTATCAGTTGTTTTTCCTATTTATATTTTGTAACTTAGATGAATAATAAGTAGGAGATAATTTCCACAGCCAGTCAAATTGTGATATTGCTAGTAGGATTAAACTGTGTGATTTTTTGAGTCAAACTCATTGACCCATGTTTCATGAGTAGTGATTCAACAAGAATCCATCTCTCATGAGAATAAATGGAACACTTAGCACTCATTGGATCTAGGTCCCGGTGCTTCACCCCTGTGAGCATCACCTAGATCCAATGAGTGCTAAGTGTTCCATTTATTCTCATGAGAGATGGATTCTTGTTGAATCACTACTCATGAAACATGGGTCAATGAGTTTGACTCAAAAAATCACACAGTTTAATCCTACTAGCAATATCACAATTTGACTGGCTGTGGAAATTATCTCCTACTTATTAATTGATGAGCTTAAGGGGCTTTCTAATAAATGGTTCATAAGGCACAATACTTGGTGAAGGTTTTGCAAATGGGATTGCAAGCTTTGGGTTTAACCATGGAGGAAACTTTGTAGTTAAGTGCGCTCAGGCTGGAGTAGTACTGGGATGGGTGACCTCCCGGGAAGTCCCGGTGCTTCACCCCTGTGAGCATCACCTAGATCCAATGAGTGCTAAGTGTTCCATTTATTCTCATGAGAGATGGATTCTTGTTGAATCACTACTCATGAAACATGGGTCAATGAGTTTGACTCAAAAAATCACACAGTTTAATCCTACTAGCAATATCACAATTAGATGAATAAGTTGAAGCTACCATAGTCTATAATTTTTTAATAGATAAGAGACAGGTTAAAAATGAAATGCTTTTGTTATTTTAGATGTAATACATATTTCTATGCCTATGGGAAAACATGGTTACCACAGCCTCTGCTGCTCATCTAGCTTTTAATAGATTTTATGTCAACTATGCTCATATTATCTACAATCCAAAGGGACTCTAAAAATAAGAGCAGATGTCAGTCTTGCTGTGCAGTAGTTTGAAGCATGCAAAGAACATGGGATTTTTGTTTATTGATTTCTCGAGTATGACAAAGAGCGGCAGTCATGTCTAATGATAATAAATTTCATATGGGTTTTATATGTAAATATAAATGTATAAATGCACAACATTTTGGGTAGAGTTTATTTTATTTTATCTGTATTCTTTTGATCACTGTTCTATTGTTTTTACTCTGTTTCCTCTGCCTCTTGCCTTCAGAATGGAAGACCTGTAAACTGCGTGACAAACAGATAAAAAGGTGATTTCAATACCCAGAAAGATTAGTTCATATTGAATACCACATTTAAAATAAAATAAAGTAAAAACTTCAAAATTCAATCTATGTGGCAACATATTTTAGATTATAAAGGAATGCAAGCTTTATTTGTTGATGTTCTATCACTGAGCTATTGGACCTTACAAGACTAGCCCATCTTTGGATAGAATTATTTCAAACAACCTCTATAAGCCTCAAACAATCAAACCGAAATCTATAAGCTAGTAGGGACAATCAGAAGATTTACCATGCATTTTAATTGCATCAGTTTTATAGTATTTAATGGAATCTCTCCTTGCTCTATATACTAATAACGAATGTCTGGATTACCAAGGGGAAAATTGGTATAATGCAGATCATTATGATGATTACTACCACTTGATGTTCTGTTAAGCTAAGTAAAATAGCATGGACTCTCATTTGTACAAACAAACCAAGTAGCAAATCTAGTAAAACAATTGAATTTATAGTTATTCTTATACCCAAAGAAGAATCGATGTGGAATAAAAGAATTGAAGTACGCACAACTTCAAATCAATGGCCAGTTTGAAGATGCAACCTCTAGAAAAATGTTTCAAACAATTGACCCTACATTTGGGGTTTTCATTAGCCATGTTGTTGAAGGTGTTGTGGAAGATGTGGATAGAGCTTTAAAATCAAAGTATTCAAGGAATGAAGTTCAGTTGGTGTATCATTTCAATATTATCAACTCTTTTTTGTGTTCTCTGTTCAATTTTGTTCTTTTATTTAATACGTAGTAGAACCATTTGTCTCTAATTTGCAACTAGGACTAGAGCCTCTATGTTGAACCTTGAACATTTATACATGATAGAATCCATGATGAATATGTAGAAAAAAACAATGCTCAGCGTTTAAGTCATGTTGTTGTTGATACCTATAAAATGGGTGTACAACAATGTGCTCATATTGATGAGGATCAATATAACAAAGTTATGCATTATATAAATGTGTGAAACTCTCATTAAACATGGGAAGCGTATTGGGACTAGGGCTTCTCTTTTCATAGATGTTTACACTTGCATACCTATAACTATAGATGAACATTGTTCTACACGATGGCATGCCCTATTCTTATCTATTATTTGAAAATTAAAACATAACTTATATTTAATCTAAAGAAAATTAGATATATATAAACTGATGTTTTTCTTATTTTCTACAAATATATTATATTTTTAAGCTATTCATTATGTTTTTAAAAATATTGGTATACTTATTATCTTTATCATATTTGAAAGAAAATAGTTTGTAAGATGGTCTAATAGTTTTATTTTCTTTTCTTTTCATCAATAAAAATAATTATTGTTCTAACGTCAAGAGGGAAGCTTTATTTATTCTATAATTTTTTTCATTATTTATTTATTTATTATTTATTTTTCTTTGATATAAAGAATTATAGGGAAGTTTGGTTTGAGAGTGTTCAAATAGTTTATTTGATAATTTATTTTTCCTTCCTTTCTTATTTCTAGAAAAGTATCATCTGCATACAAATTTTAGAATTACATTTTTATTATTCTTTATTAGTTCTATTCTCTCGATTAATTAGTTCAACCCTTTAATATTGGATTCCTTCAAATCTACTTGTAGAACTTTCTTATCTAAAAAAATGACTTAACTAATAACCTCAAAGATAAGATACCAACTTAAATAATACCAATAAATCTCATAATAAAGAACTAATTACATATGACATCTATCAAGGCCTTAAAAATTATAGATGCCTGAGATGGCTATGATATATAAAGTGAGAAAATGAGGTAGATGGAGAAGTGATCTACCATACTTTACCATGAGATATCATGTATAAGATACGATAGCATGTAACATACAAACAAAATAATGACTTAAAAAAAATGGCATGACATACTGGATACTTAAAAGAAAGATAAAAGATAATATCAATTAGTTAAGAATTGTGTAGATAATAGCATTACGGATTGGCACTCGACCAAGAGAACCAATAGTTCATTAAAACCATGAAACGTTGAACAAAGCAGCTATAATTTCTGGCTAGACTGACGACTATTCTACGAACTAGTGGCCGCTGCTCTCTTTCCTCCTACGTATGCCATTACTTTTCTTCTTCAAACCTTATTATCACTATAATTGATGCTTGAAGAGGTGGCACGTAGCATCTAGAAATATTGTCCATAAATTTTGTTTTGACTTTTCTGTGTGAATTTTTGACCATGTTTTCAGTAATAATAAATTCTACGCATTTCCTCTGAACAGTGTTTATATTGTCATTTTAAATCCTGTAACACGTCTCATCGTTTCTCATTATTCGTTTGATGGTTGGGGTCTATACTCCAACTCAATGAAAAGACTCGTGTAAATTTCCACACGCTTTCAAGAAAAAAATATCTCTCCTATTGTAAGAACCAATCCTACAACAAGATTGCCAAATCATATAAAAATACTAAAAATGCGGAAAAACAATGTTACATTATTAAATATAGAAATTAGACAAGTCAAGCATCTAGTAGAGACAAAATAATTAATTAAGGTTAACAAGTTGTTAACTCATAACACAATGTTGTTTGTCATCATGAATATACATTAAGTCAATGAGCAATTCAACATATTATTAAATTGTTAATTTGTTTGTGTAAATATTACATTATGTGAACTATGGGTAAAATAAATGTGTATACATCACTTGTCCATGACGTATATGAATAATAGTTCTTAAACAACTTATAAGTTACAATATCTGATAACCAGCATTACATCAATAAAATGATACCATACATCATCGCTAACATGAAGTTACAAGGCCATATGAAAAGTTTTTTAACTTGACAGGTTCTTTGAAGTGTATTTAGTCTCCAAAGCCTTCAGACGTTGTCCATTTGCTAACTAAGACTAGAGTGTGGCCTAGGCTCTTTTACCTCGCCAACCCCGGAGTGTTTACTCCCTCGAGATTCTTTCTGACATGAAGAATACCCCGACCCTAGCACGAGAAGCCTAGCTTCCTGGAACAAGATGGATTCGGTGCAGCAGTGAAACCTACTACATATAAGCATGTGCCTAGCAGCTTATTCACGAAATGTGGCAAGGAAAAGAAAGAACACTACACATCTACCCATATGCAGTGAAAGAAAACTTGTAACATATCTACCCACATGTACATTTCTTTTAACTAATGTATATCTACACATATGCAAAATAAGAGTAAGCATAGTCACACACATATGCTACATGTCAGTAAACAATATACTTAAATGCATTGAATAAATGGCTTGGCCAAGCACTAAATTGTCAGAGTTCTGGAAAGGAGAGACAAAAGTATATTGAATCCTACTTATTAGAATCAGACAGGTTGAGAGAAGCAATACAATACATCCATCCCCACCCTCCCACTTGCCAAATTACACCCCACCACTAAGGAATTAAAACATCTCTCAGTCTATCAACCAGTATCATCTATCTAATACTAGTTCCACTGTTTCTAGAATTGCTAAAAAACTTGTTAAGATTAACATGAAATTGAAAGCATTCAACCATCAACATAAATGCAGTAAATGATGCATAAGAACTTTGCACATGTCTGATACTCTGAGAGATCTGATTCAACTTCCAATAAATGTAAAGAATGCACAATCATTAAATATACAAAGTTAAACTCCAAGAAATTTAGTTGGTGTCCTACTTCAAGACTTAGAGTAATCAACAAGGAAGTATTTTAGTAAAAGACATTCTCATTCAAGAAAATACAACAGGTCTGAATATATAGTAGCCAAAGATCAGAGTTATTAAATATCCATTCCCACATGCAAGAATTAAGAACCGAACTTCATGTTACAATGCTCTTGTGGTGGATTAGGAAAACCAAACTTGTGTATCAAAATGAATTGCAACATCCGTCTAAAAGTAAAACTTATCAAGCATAAGTTGGTATGAGGTTGAATGGTATTTTAAGAGCATCCTTCTATTAATAGTTCAACAGCAAGAGAAAGGTAATATGTTTGCAATCATACTAACTCTTGTAATTTTTGCATGTATCTTGAACAACAATGTACTATTCAGATAATGTGTTTTATCATAGTTTCTCTCAGGTGTAAATGTATAGAATATTCATGTTTTAACATCTACTATCTAACTCAAATGCATATAGAGAATTTTTGTAGTCAATTAATAGTACTTCCTAATGAACAAACACCAAGCTAAATTTTTGAGAAATTAAAACTTTGAGCCGAAAATGAAATCTAGAGTTATGATACAAAAATCTTCTAGTGAATTTCTGATTTCCCATTCAAAGTTTAGTTGTCAAAAATAAAAGATTGCTCACAAGGAACTACACGTGAAAGATTTCCACACTATAACTACTAATACTCTTATCTATTTTAAAGCATGGGTTCAAATCAGCATAAGAACACAAATTTGTAGTCTAGGTTAACCTCAACAACATATGTGTTTGAGGAATAGATACAACTAGGTGTTCTTGGTATTTTGTTGTGTTAATGGTCAAATGCCCATTTTTTAGATTTTGGGACTCAAGGTTTTTTATACCTTCTCAAGTTCATTGTGCGGTTTCTATCAAACAACATAAGGTCATTCAAAACAAGAATTGATCATAAAAATATCAACTCACTTCAGAAATTTGAAAAAAAAACATTTAAATTCATAGAAAGAACTATGAATTAAAACCCTCATAGTTCGTAGGAGATTTGCCTGACACCACACTAAGGTTCATACAAGGGAGTAGTGTGATATCATAACAAATTTTGCCCATATAACCCTACAAGGCATGGATTCTATCAAATCTCAAAACCACATGGGACCTAACTCATTTCCAGAGGTTTCCACATGAATTTGGGCAAGAGTTTACCTCACTAATGAGTTTTAAAGTGTTATGCAAGCCGTGAGTGCATAAATCAAAGACAGTAAAAATCATTACATAGACCCTATTACACACTCAACCCTAGTTAATATACACTCCATAGAACAAAAAAATAAATGTATACATTGCCCAATATAATAACAAAAATTAGGGTAAAAGTTATGCTAATGGAAAACAACTCAACGCCCAAAATGGAACCTGGTGTATATGTCATTGTCTCTTCTTTTCCTTTGATGCTTCTATTCTCCTTATTTTGCCAATGTCTCCTACAATTCCATCACTACTTCCTTTAACCTTGCTTCCCCGTAACTAACCCCCAAATTGTCGCGTATTATCCCCTTCCATTACTTAACGTTTCTTCTCTCTTTTACTCCCTCCTAAATGAAATAAATGTATAAAGTAATCTCTATAATGCACAAGAAATATATATTAAAACAAACATTTATTGAGTACATTCATACATTAAATAAACAGTATTGTCATCCATTCATTTAAAAAAAAAAGACTTCCTTGCTATACTCAAATTTACAACCTAGTCATACTTCTTATTCATTTATCATAAGGAAAGAAAATGGAATGAAGTTAAAAGTCTCATATAATCATATCATGTTTACCTAGTGTGTGTGTATGCTATTTTGGATGATCCATCCATCCCCTTCCAAGAGGCTAGCCCTCTCTAGCTCAACCACACTCTTGTCGCCATGAATCCTGCATCCATTCAAACACTCACAACAAGATTGAGTTAGTATCCATCAAATAATAACTAAATCACCATCGAAATCATCCTAATTTGAAAATGATATCACATGCCTCAATATCTACAATACATCATCATCATGTAACTTAACGCATTACATCATCATCTATTATAAAGAATTTTATAACATAATCATTTTTAACATTAAAAGGGTGTAACCAAAAACTTCTGATGCATTATTTATCCATTTAACCAAACAACTAAAAACATCATTAAATTTTAGTCAATTTAATCATTATTTAATCCTAGTTAAATCAAGATTCGACCAGGTCAAAATTGACAAGGTTGCCACAAAATCACCACATAGGCAACAATAATGAAAGTCACAAGACAGGTTGTGACATCCCTCCCCTCTAGGAAGAGGCATCATCCTATTGGAAATCACAACAAAAATAGATACGCAAATCACAAACTGAGATATAACTGAAATAAAGTAGGCTAAAAAGAAAGACGGGGAAAGGATTGCTGTAAATCCTCTACATCCTCTCATGTGGCACTATCTATGCCAAATTGATCCCACTGGACCTTGTACTAGAGAATATCCTTGTCTCGTACCCTGATACTACATCGCTCGATGAGTCGAGAGGGATGAACTACCATCACCCTTGGATCCTGTACCTACAACACATGCCAGTCAAGAACATGATATATCTCAAAATGATATAGCTTAAGTAAACAAATATGGAAGACATTATGAATGCGGGCTATAGCAGGTGGTAGAGCAAGCCAATAAGCAACTGGGTTGATAACTTCTAAAACCTCAAATGGGCCAACAAATCTCGGTGCAAGCTTTGAGCTCTTGTCAAACGAGATTGAACTCTTATGTAGTCTAACCCTCAGAAACACCTTATCCCTAGTCTGAAACTATTAGAATGTGTGTTTCTTTTCAGTGTGACTCTTCTGATGATCTGCTGCCTCTTTCAACCAATTATAGATTAAGATCACCTACTCTTCCATCTCTTTTAGCATCTCAGGAACCACAATAACCTTGTCCTCTACCCTACCTTAGCTAATAGGAGTCCGACACTTCCATTTGTAAAGAACATCAAATGGGGCCATACCCAAGGAAGAATGATAGGAATTGTTATTGGAAAGCTCCACCAATGGAAGATATTCCTCCCATTTGTACTACTAATCCATGCAGTACATGCATAACAAATCTTCAAGCACCTGATTCGCCCTCTCAATCTACCCATCAATCTCAAGGTGGTAAGTTGTGCTGAAGTTCAAGCATGTACCCAAAGTAGAGTTCAAGGTTGTCCAAAACCTTGAAGTTATTCAGTTATCCCTATTAGAAATGATGGTTTCCGGAATACAATTAGTCAAAATATCTCTTGGACAAACTTTCTTGCCAAAACTGGAGATCCATCCTTCAGACTACCAGGAATGAAGTGGGAAATTTTGGCTAACTTTTCAACTATGAACAAGATGACATCATGCTTGTGTTGAGTCATGGGTAAACCCTGAACAAAATTCATGCTAATAACCTACCATTTATACTGTAAAATCTCATGTGAGTATAGAAGACCTGTTGGATGGACATGCTTAGCCTTGACATGCTGACATTCTAAACACTGGACAACATACTCTGTCACATCCCGTTTGAGTCTTGGATAAAATTATAAAGGTCTCAAATCAGCCATCATCTTATTTACCCCTAGGTGCCTTGAAAATGGAGTGCAATGCAACTCCTCAAGAACAACTTTCTCCAACTCTTCACAATTTGGAACATAAATTCTATTCTAGTACTTAAGCACACCATCATCATCAAAAGAATAATCATCAAATCATGAATTAGAGGCATCAGTCTCCAAAATTGACTTCACCCATTCATAATGGTTATCTCCAGGAAGGTACTAAAGAATGTACTCTTTCATATGAGTTTGAGATGTAGTGATAGAGGTGATATGCCTCCTACGGCTAAGTGCATCGACTAATTTGTTCTCTTTTCCTTTAGTATACTTTATGCCAAAATCATACTCACTAAGGAATTCAAGTCATCACCTCTATCTAGCATTTATATTAGGTTGAGTGAAAATATATCTCAACCCCATATGATTAGTCTTAAGATCAAATAGATTTCCCAATAAGTAATGCCACCACATCTGCAAAGCATGTACTATCACAACTAATTCTAAATCATGAGGAGCATAATTCACTTCATGTGATTTGAGTTTCCTGGACTCATAGGAAACAACCTTACCATCCTACATTAATGCACCCCCAAGCTCATCTCCAGAAGCATCCGTTGTAACAACAAAATATCCATTAGGATCTAGTATAATCAAGATAGGAGCGATAGTTTCTTAAGAAAGTGAAAAGCTTTCTCACATGTTTCTATCCACTCAAATCATTTACCCTTGCACTGAAGAGATGTGATTAGTGTTGCTCTGCTAGAAAATCCCTCAAAAAATTTCTTGTAATACCCAACAAGACCCATAAAACTACTAACTTCACTTACATTCTGTGGAGTTGGCCATTCAAGGATGGCTTTAATCTTTGTAGGGTCCACTGCTATGCCATCTAATGATAAAATATGCCCTAGGTAGTGGATCTCCTTTTGATAAAATGAGCACTTAGAGAGTTTCCCATACAACTTCCTCTCTCTTAAACACTATAGAACTAAGCGCAAATGCTCTTCATGCTCTTCTAAATTCTTGGAGTATATTAAAATATCATCAATAAATATCCCCATGAATTTATCAAGATAGTCTATGAACACACAATTCATTAGGTTCATGAAAGCGACAGGTGCGTTTGTCAGTCTAAAAGGTAAGACTACAAACTCATAATGCCCATACCTTGATCTAAATGTTGTCTTAGGTATGTCTTCTTCCCGAATATGAAGTTGGTGATATCTGGATCTCAAATCAATTTTACAAAATATGGTTGCTCCTTTCATCTAATCAAACAGTTCATCAATTCTTGGGAGAGGGTACCAATTCTTTATGGTTACCTTATTTAGCATGCGATAATCAATGCACAATGTTAAGGTACCATTCTTCTTCTTAACGAAGATTAAAAAAGCTCCCCACGGTGATACACTAGGTCGAATGAAACCTTTATCCAAAAGTTCTTGTAGTTGAGTGTTCAACTCATACATCTCTATGGAAATCATGTAGTAGCGAACTTTAGATTGTGGTTCTACTCCTAGCACAAGGTCTATGGAAAAGTTGAACTCCCTCTTAGTGGGTAGTTAGGGCAATTCATCCAGAAACACATCTCTAAATTCCTACAAAATAGGATGATCCTCAAATTGAGGTGGAACCTCTTCCAAATTCTTGACATGGGCAACATATAATTGACAACCCTTCCTCTTGGCTTTCATTAATTGCATTGCTGAAATTTGTCTTAATTCCATGGGTCATTTAACACCATAAAGAAACATTGAGTGAACTATGTCATCAAGGTATTCAATCACCTTATCCTGATAGTTTACTAAGGCTTTGTCCTCACTTAACCAATCAATTCTTAGGATGACATCGTATAAGCCCAAAGATGCTACATACAGGTCGACCTCTACCCAAAAACTAGGGAGTTCCAACTCATTGGAAAATAAGCATTGCTCTACCCTATGTTCAACCCTAGTACCAAATTCTATAGTCCAAGGTTCAACCATAAAACCAGCTCTAACAAGTATCTTAGCTACTATCTTAGGATCTGAAAAGAAATTAGTAGCACCAGTATCTATAAGAATAGAAACAAGGTATCCAAAAAGTGTACCAATCATCTATATAGGAGTGGCTTGATAATCTGCCTGTCTATGATCAAATACAACATGAATGTGGTGCTGAGATGGAAATTCCTTCCTCTCAGATCACTGTGGACACTTAGCTGCAAAATGGTTACCATCACATACAAAGCATCCTATCTTAGGGCCTTTCCTATCATCATTTCTGTTATGATTACCCCCATTTTTTCCATTCCTTCCATTTCTATTTCTATTATTTTGATTCTTGTTGTTGTTCCAATTTCCCTTGTTCTTTCTTCTCTTAGGATTTTCCTTATCCTTATTCTTCATGTTCCTGATTTGTTTATTTCCATTTTCCTTTTGTCTGTCATCCTAATATCCCCTATTATCTTGATAAGACCTATTATACTGGAACTTTCTTTTATAGTTCTGGTTGGAGGATTTAGATGAGGTAACATCCTTCAACCTCTGTTCCTACTTAAGGGCCTTACACAATGAAAATTCTATTGTCTCAAGCTCTTGCATTTCAACCTCACTGAAAATCTCAAGTTTCAAACCCATAAAAAACTTTTGGATTCTAAATAGCTCATCATGTTGATACTGCAGAACATACTTCACCAAGTGAAAAAAAATGCTCATGATATTGTGTAATGTTCATGTTCCCTTGAACTAGCTTGTAGAAATTTGATGATTTTTTGTCATAGAATAATTGTGGTAATCATCATTTACGGAAAAGATACAAAAATTCTTCCCAGATTACCTCTCCATGCTGAAATTTCTTTTTAGATATCACATTTTCCCACCAAGTAGCTGAAATGTTGCCCAAACTACTCTAGATTTCCTTGTATATTTCCAAACTATGAAATACTTCTCCATACTGGTAATTCATGCCTCAACATCTTCCCCAGAAGCTCTACCATTAAATGTTGGTGGTGTATCTTTCTTGAGATCTTTGCTTAAATCAACTACTATCTGTACCCTATTAGTATTAATGAGAGCAATATGATGGTCAGCTTCTACTTTATGCTATACCTTAGATTTCCTAAGAGCCTTAGCCAACTACTCATCCACACATTTCTTTCTCAGTTCCTCCTCTTGAAATTATGTAAGGCTTCAAGGCACTGATTTTCTTTACTCTTCCTTGCCTCTTCTTTAGCTTGTCTACCTTGAGTCCCATGCCCAAGGTTATCCATCCTTTGACCTTCTTGTTGCAACAAAGCCCCTTTTTAGGTCAATAGTGCCATAATCTAATCTAACCTCTCATTAGGTTCCTCAGTTTGTGCACCACTCTTGGACCCACCTCTATGATTAGCTCTTGTGGCCATGATGATAACTCAAACACTTGGCACACATCGACACAAGTTAGCATAGTAGCCCAAGGGCCTAGGGTTAAAACATATATCTGATACCATATGTAAGAACCAACCCTATAGAAAGATTTCCAAATCATACAAAAATGCTAAAAATGCAAAAAAACAACATCACATCATTAAATGCCAAAATCAAATAAGTCAAGCATCTAGTATATACAAAATAATTAATCAAGGTTAACAAATTGTTAACTCATAACACAATGCTGTTCATAATCATGAATATACATTAAGTCAATGAGTAATTCAACATATTATTAAATTGCTAATTTGTTTGCATAAATATTACATTATGTGAACTATGGGTGAAATAAGTGTATATACATCACTTGTCCATCACATACATGAATAACAGTTCTTAACCAGCTTATAAGTTACAATATCTAATAACTAGCATTACATCAATAAAATGATATCGCACATCATTGCTAAGATGAAGTTACAAGGGCATATGAAAAGTTCTGAAACTTGACAGTTTCTTTGAAGTGTATCAGGTCTCAAAAGCCTTCAAACATCATCTATCTACTAACTGAGATGAGAGTGTGGCCCAGACACTTTTACCTTGCCAATAATAGAGTGTTTACTCCCTCGATATTCTTTCTAACATGAAGAATACCTTGACCCTCGCACAAGAAGCCTAGCTTCCCAGAACAAGATGGATCAAATGAATCCAGTGTAGTCATGAAACCTATTACATACAACCATGTGCCTAGTAGCCTATTCACAAAATGTGGCAAGGAAAATAAAGTACAATACACATCTACCCATATGCAATGAAATAAAACTTGTAACCTATCTACCCACATGTACATTTCTTTTAACTAATGCATATCTACACATATGTAAAATAAAAGTAAGCATAGTTACACACATATGCTACATGTCAGTAAACAACATACTTAAATGCATTGAATAAATGGCTTGGCCAACCACTAAATTTGTCAGAGTTCTGGAAAGAAGAGACAAAAGACTATTGAATCATAGTTATTAGAATTAGACAAGTTGAGCAAAGCAACATAATCCATCCATCCCCACCCTCCCATTTTCCATATTACACCCCACCACCAATGAATTAATGCATCTCTCGGTCTACCAGCCAGTATCATCTATCTAATACTAATTCTACTATTTCTAGAATTTTTGAAAAACTTGTTAAGATTAACATGAAATTGAAAGCATTCAACCATCAACATAAATGTAGTAAATGCTGCATAAGAACTTTACACATGTCTGATACTCTGAGAGATCTCATTCAACTTCCAATAAACATAAATAATGCACAATCATTATATACAAAGTTAAACTCCAAGAAATTCAATTACTATCCTATTTCAAGACTAAGGGTAATCAACAAGGAAGTATTTTAGTAAAAGAAATTCTTGTTGAAGAAAATACAATAGGTCTAAATATATAGTAGCCAAAGATCAGAGTTATTAAATATCCATTTCCACATGCATGTAATTAGGAACCATGATTAATGTTATAATGCTCTTGTGGTGGATTAGGAAAACCAAAATTGTATATCAAAATGAATTGCAACATCTGTCTAAAATTAAAACTTATCAAGCATATGTTGACATGGGGTTGAATGGTGTTTTAAGAGCATCCTTCTATTATTAGTTCAATTGCAAGAGAAAGGTTATATGTTTGCAATCATACTAACTCTTTTAATTTTTGCATGTATCTTGAACATCAATGTACCATTTAAATAAGGTGTTTTATCAGAGTTTTTCCCAAGTGTAAATGTATAGAATATTTATGTTTTAGTATCAACTATCTAACATAAATGCATATAGAGAATTTTTATAGTCAATTAAGTTTACTTCCTTATGAACAAACACCGAGCTAAATTTCTAAGCAATTAAAACTTTGAGCCCAAAAATAAATCTGGAGTTATCATAGAACAAGCTTCTAGTGAATTTCTTATTTCCCATTCAAAGTTTAGTTGTCAAAAAAGAAGAAGAAGAAGATTGCTCACAAGAAACTACACATGAAATATTTCCACATATAAATCCTAATACTCTTATCTATTCTGAAACATGGTTTCAAATCAGCATAAGAACACGAATTTGTAGTCTAGATTAACCTCAACACCATATGTGTCTAAGGAATAGATACAACAAGGTGTTCTTGGTATTCTATTATGTTAATGGTCAAATGCCCTTTTTTTTGAATTTGGGACTCAAGGTGTTTTATACCTTTTCAAGATCATTGTGTGATTTCTATCAAACAACATATGGTAATTCAAAACAAGGATTGATCATAGAAATATCAACTCACTTCATAAATTTAAAAAATAAAAAATAAAAAATTCATAGAAAGAACTATGAATTAAAACCCTTACAGTTCATAGGAGATTTTCTTGACACCACACTAAGGTTCTTACAAGGGAGTAGTGTGATATCATAACAAATTTTGTGCATATAACCCTACAAGGCATGGATGCTATCAAATCTCAACACCACACACAACCTACCTCATTCCCAATGGTTTCCACATGAATTTGGCAAGAGTTTACCTCACTGATGAGTTTCCAAGTGTTATGCATGCCATGGGTGCATAAATCAAAGACAGTAAAATTCATTACACATACCCTATTACGCTTTCAACCCTAGTTAACATACACTCCACAGAACAAAAAAATGAACTTATACATTGCCCAATATAATAACACACAATAGGGTAAAAGTTATGCTAATGGAAAACAACTCAATGCTCGAAATAGAACCTAGTGTATATACCATTGTCTCTTCTTTTCCTTCGATGATTATGTTCTCCTTCTCCTGCCACTATCTCCTGCAATTCCATCACTACATCCTTTAACCCTACTTCCCTGTAACTAACCCCCAAAATTTTAGGTATTATCCCCTTCCATTACTTAACATTTCTCCTCTCTTTTACTCCCCACTAAGTGACATAAATGTATAAATTAAACTATACAATGCACAAGAAATATATATTAAAACAAAAATTAATTGAGTACATCCATACATTAAATAAACAATATTGTCATCCATTTATTTAAAAAAAAATGATTTCCTTTCTATACTCACATTTATAATCTAGTGATACTCCTTATTCATTTATCATAAGGATAGAAAATGGAATGAAGTAACAAGTTGCATTTAATTAGATCATGTTTAACTAGTATGTGTGTGTAGGTTATTTTGGATGATCTACCCATCCCCTTCCAAGAGGCTAGCTCTCTCTACCTCAACCACACTCTCATCACGATGAATTTTACATCCACTCAAACACTTACAGCAAGATTGAGCTAATCGCCATCGAAATCATCCTAATTTCATAATAATAGATCACATGCCTCAATATCTACAATACATCATCATCTATTATAAACAAATTGATAACATAATCATTTTTATCATTAAAGGGATGTAACCAAAAACTTCTGATGCATTATTTATCCATTTAACCAAACAAATAAACACATCAATAAATAATAGTCAACTTAATCATTATTTAATCCTAGTTAAATCAAGATTTGACCAGCTCAAAATTGACAACGTTACCACATAATTTCCACATAGGCAAAAGCAATGAAAGTCACAAGATGGGTCGTGACACTTATACGCAGTTGCCATGGAAGATTAAAAGTTAAAATTGGTGTTACACCACAAAAGAGTCTGCTTGAGTTTTGTGACACATTCAATAGATGAGTGGTACTTATTACAATTTCACCAATGAATGGGGCCACCATGTGGAAATTATTCATGATCTCTCTCTCAATGACCCTTGAGTACCTCAACTATTCAATGTTGTACAAAACTAATGGAGACTCTATATCTTCTCCCAAGAAATTTTAAGTGTAAGTTTAGCTTTAATATCCAGTGGTAACTCTGTAAAAGATAGATTATTTTGGACTAAAAGGAAGTCCCTACCTGAGCGGCTTAACTGGCATAAGTAGCCTCTAGTCAGCATGATATTCTTTTTCCTCTTTCTCAAGGGGTTCTTCATCACTTCCTTATTTGGTTTTCACTACTCTTGTTATGAAGTTCCTCTTTAAGCTTGTCCATTTCTTGCCTCATAAACTGCATCTCTCTATCTCTTTGTTAATCTTGCCTTAATCTCTGATCTCTCAAGTATTTAACAATCTCTACATTGGTCATCCTTGAAAATAAGCCTCCTTCATCTTCTCCTTTCATGGTGTTGTCAAATTCCTTTCCCTAAGGGATCTATGGTCGCTTTGATACCACTTGATGCAAAGCTCTCCCTTAAATAGAAAAATTGATGTGGTGTGGCTTTATAACACTTACAATCACTCCATAATAGAGTCAAGAGAGGGTTGTACATGTTTGACACAACTTTACTCCAAAACATAGCCTAGGCACCAAAGTTGCACAACTAGACTTCTAAGCACAAAATCTTCACAATATAGGTTGATGCTTGGATATGGAACCTATGAATTTATGGGGGAGTGGAAAGGTTCCTTAATGATTATCAATCTCAAATTGGTGAGTTTGGTTAGCCCATTTTGTTCCCAAGGATCACAAATAGCTATATTGTCTTTTAGGCCTAAGAGCCCCTTTTAGCCCTATCAACAAGCTAATTAGGACTTAGTTTGAAATTCCTCCAAATTAACTAGAAAAAAAATTACATATATGGATAGCCTTTTTGAAGAAGTGTAGGATTCAAAACTTTCAGACTCCAGACTAGTTAGATGACTCCCTAACAAAAAATGCAACAAATCCCTTTATTAAGCCTACTTGTTAGGGTTTGTGAAGGAAATGCTAAGTAGGTGTTGGACTAGACAAAAATATCAATTACGAAAAATTATGGAACTACCAGGATTCATTATCCACCATTATATTGGCTTCATCCATCCCCCAAGTGCCTACAACACTCTAATACATGTTGTCCTGCACCAAACACATAGAGATGTTTGGCCTAGGGCTTGCCAGCAAAAATAGAATCCTTAACTTCCATTTCCCATCCTTCAAGAATCTTATGATAAAACTTCCTAACTTTCATTTTACCAAGTGGTTTTAAATTTCCACTGTGGGAATGCAAGTTAGGGCCTCATTTCTAAAACTAGTCACCAAATGGAGGGTTTTGGTGCACTTGATGAAGAACTTTGAATATCTTGAGTTAAAAAGAACTTAAAACCCTCAAATAAATTGAATTGATCAAATATGATGTCTAGGATTCCAAAAAAAATTATTATTCATATATTCCAATCTGTACCTATCTGTACACTATGAAATTGTAGCATTTTACGAGGAAAAATGGGATCTTTATTTGATTTAAAAGTTAAAATTATATTCTCTAAATTCCACTCACCTAAAAGGGATATTTGAAGTCCTTCCCCAACCATCCCAACCAATATTCAAATGTTGTGACCATTGGGGAGTGTTTTAACAAATGTTGACAACTTTTTGCAAAAGTTGTCAAGCAACTTTTGTTGCATTTAGAAACTTTAGGCAATTTTTGAAAATTCCGCAATTTGGCCTATCTAGGACCTTTTCCTTGTGTCCTAGGGGCCTATAACATGATTATAAATCTAAATACACTCCTAACCTATGCTAGGTTTAATAAATTTCCTTTGACCATAGTCAAAACCCATGGTTTGTAAAGTACCAAATGGGGACTGGGTCTTACAATTAGGCCCATTTTATTGAATAATTGTTAATACCTTATTAAAAATGTCTCTTAGGCACAAATTACTCTGAGTATAACTCATAAAGAGTTAAAATGATAGATTTTATGGAGAATGGAGGGTTAGGTGCTCCTGCACCACTATGATTTTAAGGAAACATCTTATATCAGTTCCAGTCAAGCAAGCAAGAAGATCCAAATTAGCATTTTAGATGTATTGAAATCACCAAGTTGAATGATAGTTTGAGCTGAGTAACTTAGACATAATGGCCCAAAATTTGGGGTGCATGACCTAATCAATTTTAGAGACCTAACCGAACTTGTTCTTACCAAATTGAAAATTGAAGGTATTAGCTAAGCATCTCATATTTGTCAAGTTGAAGACTTAGCCAAGCATTTCATGGCCCTTGAGTTAAATAGGCTATCACCAAGCTGTCCATCATACAATGCATTTATGGTGACTTAAAGACAAATTTTGATTAGAATGAAGAATTGCAAGTTTTTTCTTTTCATAGTGAATTTTAGAGGGAACAGAGTAGAGCAACCTTGAACCCTCGAGCAATTTAGAGAAAATTTGTTAAGAATTATCCTTCCATCACTGAGCATTATGGCATCCTCATCTATCAGCAAGATTCATAAGGGATCCAAGATTTTAGTAAGGAGCATTGTTTGTGAATCCTCAAAGATCATGTTGGAAGCATGAATGCTAATGATACTTCTATGAGAGAGTATTGTATAAACATGTTTAGATCATTATCATGATGATATTTTACATTCATGACTATGTTTGTCTTTGATATCAACATAGCATTTTTCTATGGTATTTGATAGAAGAACAATGGTTAAGCCATGTCACAGATGCCAAAGGGGAAGGGTGGCAATTAGTCCAATGTAATAGAGAACTATTATTTGTCTAGACAAGATGTTGATGCTTCCTGTATGGAGCAGTATTTGTGATGGACAAAGTCATCTAGGACTCTTGTTGAATGTTATTTTTAATAGTGTCTTTGGACACTTAAGCAAGTCAGAGATAGTTGTTGCAGAGATTGATGGTTGTTGAAACCTTTGACATTGATGTAAATGTGGGAGAACATACACCAGGAAAAATAGTTTGATATAGAGTACATTGAAGGGAGATATTACAGGTGACATAGAGCACATTGAGGTATATCAATGGGGGAGAATGATTAATGGAGAGGATTTGAAAAGAAAGGTTAACACTCTTTTATAGTTGGTATTTTTGAAATTAGATGTTTTTGATCTATGTTTCCATTAATGCCAAAGGGGGAGATTATTGGAAGCATGAAGGTTGATGATACTTCTATGAGGGAGTATTGTAGAAACATGTTTAGATCATTATCACGATGATATGTTACATTCATGATTATGTTTTTCATTAATGTCAACATAGCAATTTTCTATGTTATCTGATAGAAGAATAGCGGTAAAGATCAAGTTGGTACAAACAAATAGTTGAGCATTTTCACTAAGAAAGGTTAAAGGGAGATAATACCAAGTGTCTAGTATATGAAGATAATATTGAAAGCATACTATATTAAGTCTGGAATAAGTTATACGAGTTTAGTGAAGACTGTTCTAAGATAGAGTTTATAGAAGCATGTTCTAGTAAACTTGTTATATCTCTTAGCAGAGTTATTATTCTGAGAAGCTAAAGTTAAAGATGTGAAGAAGATGTTTTGGAGATTACATAGCTAAACTCTCTCATCATAATGTTACATGTACGTAAATTTATTCAAGTTACAAGGCAAAAGATTAATATTATCGCTAAGTGTAACATTTTCTCAATGAGGTCCTATAATAATTAATTGAGAAGATGTAAGAGCTGACTCAGGAAATTGTTTTATGGATTTGGAATAAAGGAAGAATATTTTCATTTATCATGTATGGAATGGATAAATGGTTGTAAGAAGAACAAAGAGAAGAATGTGAAGATAAGTAGAGTAGAGAAAAGGTGAAGAAAACTTCATTACCGATGTTTTATTGTGAGATCCAAAGTTTGATATTTGGATTTGAGGGTCATGACCTATTCTACAAGGTCTGACAATGATTGGTCTAGCTGACAGGAAAAAGAAAAGAAGTTAAAGTATAGTATAGATAGTTATTCTACAAGGAATAGTTGAAAGATTAGTTGGACAGTGAGTTCAATGGTCTTGCCCCAGAAGTTGTTTGGATAGTGGGTCCTTCTACTTTCTACAACACCTAAAAGGGATTCAAAGTCTCCTAATATGGACTCCTATATACTAAATATTGTAAGACTCCTAACAAGGTCCATCCTCTAACAAGTGGTATCAGAGATTGGTTACAGGTTAAAATCTCCTCAGGTAACACTGAGGGGGGAATTGTTGTTGGACTAATTGTCGGAGCCTTCCCCTTTAGGATTCATGAAATGGCTTAACTACCTCATGTGTTCTATAAGTTTAGTAGTTGTATTAGGCATTAACGTGTTGATATTTTGGTTCAATGATAACTCTATCTTGTAAGAGTTCAAACTTTGTTCTGCAATTGCAGAGGAATTGGACCCTATCGGTGTGCACTCTCAAATTCCACTAAACGTACTATTAATTTATGGCATCAGATCTTTTTATCATAGTTCAATTTAAGAATTGGAAACACTAGAACTAAATCAAGAATATGAGGCATTGTGTGTGGATGGAAACCTTAAATCCAAACAAAGACACCTAGAAGTGAAGGGCTTAACCCATATTTTGCATATGCCATAGAATTTTCAAATAAAATGGATTAGGTTCATTCTGAGGTGTGTTCACAACATGCAATTCTGGCTCAACCCCATCTAGATTATGAAGAAAATGATTCATAGGGTTACTCAATTTCCCATGCTTGATAGACCCAAGACAACCAAAACCCTAGGTTGAGTTGAACTGGAAAAGAAGATGCTTGCCGAAAGGGATGGAAGAGGAATGAAACTAAATGGTGTTAATGAGATGGAAATTGAGTTTACTATTCATGTGTTTGTAGATAAGATATATAGTTCCAGCCGACCAAACAATGTTTCATGTGAAGCTGTGGACTTGGCTTTCAAGGTAGTAAGGAACAATCTTTCTTTTGAACTTGCTAAGTTGCAACTAAACCAGTTGAGAAAAAATATTAAAGTGTTTAGGCATCAAAGATAAATCCATGTAAGTTTGGGTCACTTTTAGTTTGCTTATTCTTTTATGTTCAAAATATTTTTCCTTCCATGGGTAATGTAGTATAGAAGAAGGACAGACCCATTCTACATCAAATTAATGAGTACGTAGCTGAAATAGTAGACAATTTTTTTTTTTTGATGAATAGAATTTTCAATTAATTTATAATTTAATGATACATATTCACAAAAAAGGGGTTGGGGGATACAAGATCACCCTGTGAGTTCAAACCAGATCAATAACTATTCATAAAAGAACTATTTAAAGAGAAGCATAAAGCCTTAGGCAGTAAGAGAAGTGCCATCCTAAGGAGGATCTTTATCATTAGAACCCGATAAGTCCTTGGGATTAGTGGTTGGCTCAGGCATCATCATCTTTATCTTCCATAGGCTTGGATAGGGAGATAGCTAAGTCAAGCCTAAGGAATGTCCACTTGGGATCACGTTGCATAGATGACCAACCTACAGTAGGGGCAACAAGGGGAGCCACAAGGGACTAGCTTGAGCCCAACCTCTATGGAGGTGAGGCTGATTGACGATGACCATCAAAGCCACCACTGGGAGAGCAATGCTGTGGCTATGACCAAGGAGTGTGTAAGCCACATGTAAATTTTCTTTGACCTCATCTACGACCATGAGGAGGAGTGTGGTCACCAAAAGTAGATCCTACAGTTGAGATACCTCCTACATGGCTTTTTTAGTCTGTACTTGAATCTGCATCATAAAATTACTACAAATATGTGCTTTAGAGTACATAGCAACATGGATATCAAGAAAGTTGTGAAAGAATAAAAAAACATTTGGTTCTTCCAAATAGTAAACAAAATTTCCATCTTGAAAGCATGCAAAATCTAGGCATATCTAAAAGGAAGTCTAGGTGGATCTCCCAGCACCATCATATCGTAGATGAACTCCTCTAGATGGAAAGGCTTGAAAATTTCTTTAATCTAGAGTCAATATCTTTGGGCTTGCCTGCAAAACCAAAAAATATGCAAGAAGCTTTTGGGCTAGCCACAAAAGGGGCATCCAAGATCTGGCACTCCCAAATGTCAGAACTGAGGGCCCAAAGGCAAGCCCTAGAAGAGGAGGCACTAGGAAAAGTGAGAAATCTTTGGCTCTGTAATGACATTCTAGAAAGTAATAAATCTAAGACTCCAAGTCTTACGAGAAAAATGCAAATGCCAATGCTGATTGAGGGTATCGACCATTCGAAGATGGGGTAGCAGCCACCGATACCCCAGCTTGGGCTTGTAGTTAGCCATAAGAGTGGTAGGCTATGACTTCCAATCCTTCCAGCATGGGCAAGATGAGTAAATATCAAGCTCGTGTAATAGATTGGGAGGCATTGTAGAAAGTTGAAGATCAAATATCTACCGATCTGCATAGATGATCTTGAACTGAACCTGTAGATCCTTCCAAGAGCAAAGGCTCATAGTAACTCTAGAAAATAAGTCCTTGAGAGTTTTAATACCCCTAAAGAATAAACACAAAGCATTGGCTCCCTAAATCTTATCTAAAGGAACACCTTGAGTGGAAAACAAAGGAAACCACCAAAGGTTTTGCTGGTTCATTGAGAGCTCATCTCTGAACCCATTTCTAGCCCAGTGAAGCCATGGTTTGAGGGCTTCCTAGGCTTTTCAAATACTCTTTACAAAAAAAGTTCCCTAAATTTGAATAGGTTTAGGAGTCACAAGAAGGGTCTAAAAACCAATCCCCTTTTAGGCAGTTTGTTAACTAGGAGGCCTAAAGAAATCTAGTGTCTTAATAAAAATTTCAATGCCTCATCTCCATTAAGAGATAGAATGACCCACTTGGCAGAAAGAGAAATCCCATATTTTTGAGTGGAGAGCAACCCAAGCCCTCCTAGGGCTTTTGGAAAATGACAATAATCCCAGGAAACTCTATGAAAGCCATGATGGATAGCATCAGTGGCCCAGAGGAAGTGACAAAGGAAACACTCTAGCTTAAGATAAGAAGCATTAGAAAGAGCCCAGTAGGAAGAATAGTACACATGGGTGGTAACAAGCACTTTAGAACAAATTTGAAACTTTCCTACAAGGGAAAGTGGTTTAGTGATCTAATATTCCAGCTTCTTCTCAATCCTAGCAAGGATAACATTCCTCAACTCCATAGGAGAGGCTTGAAAGGTGAAAAGAATGCCTAAGAATTTAAAGATTTCCCCATGTTGGACCCATTTCCACCAATATTACTGAAGCCACTAAGGGCTTGTCAAGAAGGATTGTAAGGAAGGAAGGATTCTTTAGAAAAAATAGCCATTCACAAGCTGCCTAGAGGACTCCATAAGAGAAATACCATGAACCATACCCTAAGAAATGGAGTTGGCAAGAAGATAACTAAAGCCTTCAGTTGCTAGCACATAGAGCGAAGGCGCAAGAGGAAAACCTTGATAGATAGACTTGGAAAGCCCAAAATCTTCAAATTGCCTCCTATTAATGGTGATGCAAGTAGAGGAACCCCCAAAAAGCATTTGTACAGACTAAAGAAAAACTGGCCCAAACCCTAGAGCTTGCAATATAGTTAAAATGAAGGGCCACTCAATCCATTCATAGGCTTTGGCAAAGTCAATTTTGACAAATAGGGCATGTTGTTTAGATTGCCTAGCCCATTCCATGCCTTCCCAAACAAAAATTATGTTGTCCAAAATATAGTGGGATTTGATGAAACTAGTTTGTTTAGGCCGAACAATCTAAGGAAGCAAATGCCAAATTTTGAGAGAGAGGGCTTTGACAATGATCATGTAGGAGACATTCAACAAGGTGATGGGTCACCAATTGAAACTTTTCTCTGGATCACTAGCTTTAGGTATGAATTTAATATTGCCCTTATTGATAATGCTACCTAGGGAATTATAATTTTAAGCTTTACAGTAAGCCTGAAGCAATTCAAGACCAATATTATCCCATAGGATTTTGTAGAATTCACAAAGGAACCCATCATAACTAGGGGCCTTGTCAGCAACCATGTAAATAACATCTTCCTTGAAGTCTACAAGTGTTAATTTTTTCTCACAAAAGGCATATTGCTTAGGAGCAAACTAATTGGGAGTAACTGTAAGGCATTCTTGAAGATCTTGGTGATGCACAACAGAAGGCCCTTGAGCTGTGAAAACTTTCTCATAATGGTGTGCAAAAGCTTGAAGAATATTTTGCAGACCAGTAAAGACCTAATGGTCTTCGTGAATGCACTTGATTCCAGCTACATAATGACAAGCCCACACAACATTAAAAAATCCTTAGAAGCCTAATCACCAACCTGTAACCAATGGAGATGGGTCTTGATCTGAGCTCCTCTAGTAGCATAGTTTTTTGCAACTTACTTCTGGTGTTGAAGATTGGCAAGCCTAATCTAGAGATCCATGTCAAATGGATTCATAGCAAGAGCTTCTGAAGTCGTATGTAGATTTTTGGATGCATATTTTGAAAATTTCAAGGAAAGGATGCAAAGTAGAATCAAAATTCCTAAGAAACTAATAGAGGACTATAGATGTGACATATATATGTTTCCGTATTGACTATGATAAGGTATATATTCAAGAAAACATACCTAGAGCTGCATGGGTAAGACTTCTTGCCTATGAGGTAAATATTGATGATACTAAGGACATCATGGAGGCTCTTGTCAAAGAGCCTATGGACCCAAAATAAACTTATTTTAGAATCTATGAAGAAGCTAAAACTAGGATTTCACTTGAAATCAAGATTCCTGTAATTTTGAAGAGAGGAAGGAAGAAGGTAGAAAAGATTAAGAAGGAATTTGGTTCCCCTCTTCTTCTCATAGAAGGTAAGGGTGATGAAATTAAAGAGGAAGAAGAAGAAGAGGAACATGAAGAAGAAGAAGAAGAAACTTAAGAAGAACCATCGAAGAAAAAGGGGAAATCAATAACAAGGAAAGCTACAAGGTCCTCACCTGCCTTTACGACCACAAAACATAGCAAGTTAAGGAAGAAGCCAAGAATTGAAGATGAAGAAGAAGATGAGGAAGAAGAGAAACATATATCTTTGAAGAAAGACTAAATTGACTCAAATAAGGTGGAGGTATGGAAGATTCTAAGTTTCTTAAGTATGAAAAAAGAAATAAGGTGGAGAAGAAACCTTAGTAGAAAAGATGGAAAAATGGAAATACTCTTTGAGTAAATTAAAAGGACAAGTCCTTGATATTCTACTTAAGGCAATTTCACATTGTTGGGATAATGCATAAATGACTACAAAGGATATACATGATCAAACCTCGAGGAAGCTACTGCCAAACCTATTAGACAAAGAAGTGAAGGAGGCATTAAAAAAAATGAACAATAATTAAACCCTAAGTTTAACACATTCTTAATTATGTCAAATGATATTGAATCTATTGTGCAATCCAATACAAATACATGGAAAAACATTCATGGCTTGAATTCTATAAAAGCCAACGAGGAAGTAGTGCAAGTAGAAGATGTGAATGAGAATGAAGAGGACAAGGAAAATCAAATAGACAGTGAGGATCTACATTTAATTAGAAACATTGAAGATTCTAATCTAGAAAAGATTGCAGTAGAGGTAATGGCCTCCCTCCCTAACTCTCTAAGAAAAACCTTAGTGACATCAAAGCTTAGAGAAGATTGCAACTGAGTCTCAGACTATTGGGTTAAACATAGTTCAATCGAGCACTCAATTGGCTATTGGAGTTGTCTTACTGAGTATAGAGATGGGCACTATTATTACTACTCCATTTAGTGAGCAACAAGCTCTACTCATCACAACATCAAGTCAGATCGAGTTACAACAAGGCACTGTAAGTACTCCTAGAGCTGTTGATGTTTCTCCAATCAATCATGTTTTTATTATTGCAAGTGACTCCACAAAAAGTGCAATGATAGTTGAAGTAAAGCCTCAATTGAGCACTAAAGATATGAGTCAAGCTAAGGAAACCATTCCTTCACCTATTCCAAAGGATAAGGGAAAAGAGATAGAAATATCTAATGATAAGATTGATCTAGATGGTAGTAATTCCATATTGGGACCTTTCCAATCTCATGCCTGATCAAATGGACATGCTTGGAGAATTTTGGAAGAAAAGAGCCAAAAAACAGAAGCTGAAAGTAGAGAAGAAGAAAAGAAATCAAGTGGTGGAAGACATCAAAGGTATATTTCTTGATGCACTTAGTATTGAAATTGATGAAAATAAATATATTTTGGACCAAGTTGTTAATGTAGTCCACAAGTTCAATGAAGATACAAATGGTCAAGAGAAGGTACTACAGACGACAGGGAGAAAACTTGATAAAAAGGTTTTGGAAAATGTGGCATAGAAAATTTCCATAGATCAAGTGGAACTATCCACTATTCTTATTTCATTTGAAAGCATTGTTAATAGTGTTTTTTCCTTGTTTGTAAAATTAAGTGATACCACAAATTTTACCAAGGAAAAGCTGTCAAAAATTGATACTAATATGAAAGAAAGTGCAAACCAATTGTCACTTGATCCTAGTACTGGCTCAAAACATTTTGTCAAGATTAGGTATCTAACTGACTTGCAGGAAGAGTTATTGAGAGAAGAAGAAAGTTCATCAGAGCTACACTATCAAATATTCAAATTATGATAATTCCAAACATGGATGTAATGTAGAAACATATTGTTCATGCAAATACATTAATCCATGATAAAAACTTCTCAATTGTCGACCACATGATGGAGTTATCAGCTAAAGTTTAGATAGCTTTGCATACTTCTAAATTTTTGCAAGAAAATTGGGACAAACTATGTCCCTAATTTCGAAGGTACATAGTGATTTCCTCTCACATTTTGGTGTTACCTTGTAAATATACATTTTTGGCATTTGTGTCAAAAAGGGGAGGAAATATAATACATCTTGTGAGAAGTCAAAAGGGGGAACATAGTTATACAACATATGAGGAGACTTTTGTATAAAGAAGAAGAAATTTATGTACAACAAAGCTACAATTTTATTTTTGAAAAATAAAAAATAAAGTTAGTGTAAGCCGAGTATCAACACATTAGTCAAAACCAAGCTATAGACACAGGTACATTGATAGAGGGAGTTTAGACTCATCATTTTAAGCATTCAAATTTTTTTGGTATGATAAGTGTTTTTGTCACTAATGCCAAAGGGACAGATTGTTGACCTCATGGCTAGACTAGTTTTCAATTAATGCCAAAAAATTTAGTCATTTGGTTGGTTGCATTGTTGTTGAGCACCACAAAGTTAACCTTATAGACAGTTTAAACCAAGCAAAAAGTAATGTTAACTAAGATGAGTAGAAAGTAGTGTTGACCAAGCTGCAATAGTGACTGAATTATTGCAATGTCAACCAAGATCTACAATGTTTTCTGAGTCATCAGTGTTAACTAAGTTCCACACCTAATCCCCAGTGATCAATGTGAACTGAGCACCAGTTTCAACTGAGTGACAGAGTTTTCCATGGTCACTATGTTACCGACTATTAGTATATCACCTAAGTGGTCTTTAGAACTCGATTGTCATCACTGAGCTGACTAGGTGAAGATTGTTTAATATAGTATTGTAGCCGACTCTAGATTGTAATTATTTGGATTGGTATAAATGTAATATATCTTTTCATATCCATATGAGAAAGTAATAAGTACAAACCATAAGTATGAATGCGAATTAGAAGACAAAAGGCTACAAGAAGTATAAGGAAAAGAAGAGTCTCATCCATCATATTAAGGTGATCATTATACATCAAAGGAATCTCAATCAGCAAAATGAGTTGCAGAGAAGTGATCAACTACTCGTTCATCCTAATAGGTGCATCAATCAAATCCTCTAACAAGGTGGACTTAACAATCCTATGCAGAATCGCTTAACTAAGTACATACTTCATTGCATTATATAAATCATTTTGCAAGGTAGACCTAACAATCCTTATTGCTCCTAACATGTCAGATCATCAAAAGTGATCAATTGTAAGCCTTAACAGGCCAACTTTATATTATAGTACTAAAGCTTGTAGGTATCATCCCCACCCTAGTTTTACTTTCTATTTGGAAGGTTTCTGGGTTACCAAGTATTGTGTTAAGTGTTACAAATGTTTTATTGCAATTTTAGTCTTTCATGCATGCAATTAGATCAGATAAGTTTTTTTTGGTAAATAGATTTGTTCCTTTTAATTATAACTCTCAAATGCCCAAATTTGGAACAATATTTGGTTACAAATAGTTGAAAAACCACTTATGAATGAATTGGCTTTTCTCTGAATTGGTAGGTACAACTCCCTAAAATAGGTTTGCGATGAATTATGTTTTTATCCTAAACTAATTTAGGGTATGTTCTTAACCTAAGAATATAAGAGGTAACACCAAGCTAGACCTAAATAGAATCTAACTCAGGCAAATAATTTTTTTTGAATATCAATTGTTTTTTTATGAATCCACACATCCTATGAATTCATAAATCTTAACCGAATAGTAGCTAGTACTAACTAAGTACATTTGAATTTGAACTATGATTAATAAACTAAAAATGTTGAAAGGATTTCTCATTGAATGAACAATGACACTACCTAGCACATTCATTCATTGCTTCAAAATAGGGAAGTGGAACTCTATTCTTTCCTCATTTCAACTCAATAAAAGAGAAAACATAAGACTGAAACTAATAGAAACTAGAATAAAAAATAATTGATATCAAATACCATTTAATTGTCTCTACAAAAAAAAGTACTTCAAGCCAAAAATTTGTTAGCCTTTCATTAATCTTTCAATCTCATACATATACAATTTTGAGATGACCATTACAATGGAAGTTCAATCAGTTCATCTTCTTAGGATTGACAAATCATAAGGAACCAATTTGACACATTTCAATAATTACAAAAGAAAACATAAGAAAAGATAGAATGCGAATCACTTTGACTTCTTCCCCTTTTTTTCTTTTTCTCTGTAGGCCTTGGTGGCAACTATGATCACGATGAGCTCTTCATGTCTAGGCACATGGATATTGGTATACCTTAAGAGCCATTTACAATGCTCTCTAGCCAACTCTTTCACAACATCTAATTGATTTGGAAGTTCCTCTTTGGCCATGTGTATGCATCTGCTAAGTGACTGTAGTTTAGCAACTATGTCTTGACTATGGGAAGATACATCAGAAAAACTATGTAGAAATTTGGAAAAATTCTCATTCATGACATTGATTCCAATAAGTTTTTTTCCCTAGACACTAGTCTGAGAGTCTCTATGTAATCCCCTCATAAGTTCAAATCCTTTTTCTTGTGTCTTCTTTACCCTATCCTCTATTTCTCTAAGCCCTTTCTCTATAGACTAGATCATCTCAGTCTTAAATTTCATGCTTTGAAGCCACTTGAATAGGGGTTCATCTTGCTTTGGCAAGATCTTTTCTTCAACTAATTCCTTAGCCTTCATTTGGATCATCATCTTTAGGAGGGAGATGCAATCATCACACTTCACCCTTTCTCGAGCTAGAGTATTTGTTTTTGATATAATGTCATCTTTTTCTGTTTCCAACCTTAAGAAAACATTACCAATCTGCTCAACAATAGCAACTCCTTCTTTTTGGAGCTTCTCAATCCATTCCTTACCAGTCTAACCAAAATGTCTATCTTCTTGGAGTTGAATGATGAGGGCCTGAACTTCAACAATAGTAGGATTTTTAGTCACTGATACTCTAGAGATGGCTACTAATGGAGTGACTAGCTATCAAATGAATTTATTTAATTCTTCTATATCAACCTTCATCTTAATCTTAGACAACTTTAGACTTTCTAGCTGCCTCTTGACCACCTCATTGGTTGACTTCCATAAGCCAACCTTGGTGTCATGCCTTGCTTCTCCAAGGTCGATAGAGTGTAGAGTAAAATCTTCATCTTTCATGTCCTCAATCTGCCATCCTTTGTTGGGCTTGGTGATCTCCATTTTCAGGTGACCTATTTCTGGATCTTGCCCAAGTATGGAAAAGTTTTTCTACTTCTTAACTCTTGTCAATGTAGACCCATAGTGGATAGAAAGAAATATAATATCCTTAACAAAATTTCTCTCATCTTATCTTTTCCTTTTTCTCTCTAGAGTTTCCTCCAACTAGGAGTCAGTACCTATCAGCTTGGAGGCCATCTTGAGTGATTCTATATTGAACATCTTCCTCTTAGTTGGGGTGATTGTCATTGTAGCCAAAGAGAAAGGATTGTTTGGATCTCGAGAGATGAGCTTAGATGAACTCTGACCTTTATCCACTTCTGGAGTTTTATGTACTACTTTGACTTAGTAGACTCACTAATGCTACTCTTTCCATCTCCTGAGTCTACTATTTGTATTAAAGAGCCACTTGGCTACAAAAGTGTAGCACTTGCTGGTGGAACATGACTATGATGAGGAGAGGGAACTAGAGTAGTATGGGGAGAAGGAGTTGGAGAAACATGAGGAGATGGAATTGGTGTGATATGGGGGGATGGAATTGAGGCGGCCATGCTATCCTTTGGTTCCTCCATCTTCTTTTCCTTAACACTAGTCTGGGTTCCAAGGACTGGGAGGCAACCATCATGATAGGTCTTGGCTATGGGGACATTCTTATCTGGAGGTTGATCACCTCCACCTAAAGGTTGAGCTAGCCTTTGAGTGGAAGCTAAGGTTATGCCTAGTGTAGCACTCTGAGATGAAGTAGGCATTGTAGCTACTGGAGAAGCTCGAGTGGCTGCACCTTTACTTCAGCTTCTTTTGGTTGTCCATTCAACCCATTTCCCCATTTTCTTGATAATCCTAGCTATCATGATATCAAACTTCTCCTCAACATCTACATATGGCTTGAAACTGATAGGAATCCCCCTTAACTTAGTCAAATATGTATTGCTATACATATTTTGGCTATCATCCTCCAAGCCTTCTACATCAAATTTGATAACATATGTTTTGATTTGCTCCAATATGATCCTAGCATAAGCACAATCTCTATTTTCAAGCTCATCTCTATAGTTTGCACAATAATCATTGATAGTAGTAACATGTTTGATCATGCTCCCAATCTGCAACACCTCTCTTGCATACCCATTTGAATCGAACATAGGTCTTACGACCTCATATGCTTCTAATTGATATTTAGTCTCGAATGCTTTGAGCATATTTTTTGCATCAAAGTGAGACTCACAACTATAAGCCCCAACCTTTATAGGGAATTCATACCCTTTCTCCTTTAGGCTTTTACTTAGCACATTCACTTGGATTGCCTTCCTCATGATCTCTATCAGCATGATCATATCACTTGGATACCTGGGCAACTTCAAATGAAATCCATTGAAAGTTGCAAGATGCAAATATGAAAAGGATGAGAACTGGATAAAATAGCTACGAAAATGACTGGTGGCCACCACTACCTTTGGGCTAAACCTCCTCTCTGGGCATCCTTGGAGTTCCTTGCAAATTCTCATTGTAAATGTGTCATTAACTTTGACATATTCTACATAGCTATTCTACAATTGTAAGCATGGATAGAATTCATAGCTGTTCACATCATCAGGGAAGTTCTCTAATCTAGGAAGGCCTAGCCACAATTGTAGAGAAGATAACATATAAATCAGGAAAGAAGACATGTAAAATCTATTGTAAAACTTTGTGGCGCTAAGGGCTCTAGATAGATGCTAACTTACCTCATAGGCCCAATCAACAGAATGTGTATTTGAATAGATAATTTGTACTAGAAATAAATATTATTCAACAAAATTAAGTGCTTCTACTTTGCCTTTCAATCTGTGCAAGGGAACCAAAATATCTATGATCTCGGGCTTGACATCAGTGTCAAATAAAGTCTTAGGAACAGTACTCTTAGCACCTCGAGGCTTTTGGAACTAGGACCTCATAATTTATTTTGTCCACATTATTTTCTTTAAGGAGACCTTAAAAATTGCCCTTCTTACTGTCAACTCAGAGAACTCTTCCCATTCTAGAACTCAGAGGCAATTTACCATTGTTTGCCTATCAATAGAGATTAAAACTTTATGATCAGGGAACAAAATTTGTCTAGTATCTAGGTTGTAGTGGTTTATGCATTCAAAAATCAACTTAGGACCTTGAACCACCACTAGAAATCAAGTTGCCTCCACTAGCCCACTTCCTCAAAGCTTCTCATTTATGCAGTGCATTGGCTCTAGCCTCAACCTCCTTTGAAAATCTTGCATGTCATAGAAATGAAGCGAGGTATGTGTGAAACTCTACAATGTGGATTTGATCCCATTAAGTCCCTCAAACCCAACAAATCTGGTTGCCATTTTCTCTGAGGTAGAAGTGAATCAAAACCTTGAAATTATAGGAAGCAATTTGAAAATATTGTACAATTCAACAACATAACAATTCAAGAAAAAGTAGTAATTTGAAAAATGGTTATGTTTCTCTCTATATAGAAATCCTAATCCACTTGTTAATCTTCAAGATCCATGCCACATGAATGAAATAAAGGATAAATTCATTGGATTAGTAAATGCAAGAATTTCTAATGGACTTTTCCATGTGTTCTCACTATTTTCATTGGCCTAATGGTAACTTTTCCTTTATTGCATACTTATCTTCTCATTTTTCACCTAGCTCTAGAGAATTAAGAATAGAGTACTCTATAAGGAAATATCTGCCTAGCCAGATTTTTCTCATTACTCTTTTCCAACTACGATTAACTTGTTTCCATTATCATCTTAAGGTGCCTTATGTGCAATTTGTGAACCCAATCTATTTAAAAGTTGATTTATCTATGAATGTAGAAAATCACCCTCATGGGTTGAAAACTCACCGAGGAGAAGGTGATCTTCAGTTTTCCGCTCAAGCTTTATTTATCTTCTTACTTTTGGGTTAGACTTTTCTTTAAGTTTGAAAAACCACCAAAGCACTACAGGGGTCAAAAGAGGGCCCACATCTTCATTTTTTCCCTTTAAAGATGCCTTTAGTGGAAAATTGACTTCATGGGTTGGAAGCCCATTGAGGAGAAGTCATTTTAGATTTTTCCACTTAAGGTGATTTTGAGCACCATGTTGAATCCCAGATGTTGTTGACGGCAAAATATTGAGATGAAAGTAAGGCTTATCCTTAGAACAACTCATTCTCTTCTTGTTTTAATCTGCAAACCACATTTATTAACCTCTGGGGAAAATCAACTTTATGGGTCAAAAAACCACTGAGGAGAAGGAAATCTTTGATTCTCTGCAATCTTCATTTTTTTAATGTGTAAATCATGATAGGCTGCAAACAAGTCCATCCTCAAAAATAAATTTGTGAAAATCTTTATGAAACACAAGGGTCTCCATCGAACTAGGTTCTAGACTACCCACAAACTCACCACATCAACGAAAACCCACCTAGTTATGCAATGTAGGAGAAGGAAAAGCTGGGAAATTTGATGGAGAAACTTTTCACTTGAGGAGGAAAGACTAAAATAAGACATACCCAGACCAAACTAAAATACAAAATCTTTTCCACTTTACAAAATGGGTACATGATGAAAAGTGGGGCAATAGATGGCTCTGACTGGGGACTTGGGTAGAGCATAGCCAAGCAAGGAACTCAAAATCTCTGGTTTCACAAAGAAGATAAAAGGTGTCAACACAACAAAAAAAAATGAGGAAAATAACAAGAAAACAAAAGCAAGGAAAGGAAAGTAACTAGGAAACACAGAAAGAAACTAATCCTAAGTATTATACAATATAAGGGTTACCTATTCTCAATTTGCAATTTGATAAAGCATCAGATTCTAACCATTATAGGTCAGGGGTAGTACTTCACCATCTTCATAAGACAATTTGAAAGAATTATTTTCAAATTCTTGATGAATTCTGAATGGATCTTTTCACAAGGTGTCAAACTTCTTATGCATACCTTTTGTAGCACTTCGCTTATCCCAGAGTAACACACTATCTCCTACCATAAATTTTAGTGGTCTAGCCTTCTTATCAATTAGGTCCTTCACACGCATATGATTTTTTGTGACGTGATCCACCATTTCTTTTTTTTCCTCTTCAAGTTTTCTTAGATACAAAATTATCTTCTCTAGACCATCTTTGTAGATATCATCTTCGATCACAATTTTGAGTTTGTTCACAGTAAATTCTAAAAGTAATGGTAGATTAGCTTCAACCCCATACACTAATTCAAATGGAGATATGTCGATTGATCTTTTAGGTGTCACCCTATCTTCCCACGGTGCCTCATGAATTTTCTTGTGCCAAATATTTTGATTATTCGAGACCAACTTCTTAATAATATTTACCAAATTCTTGCTACTAGACTCAGCTTGACCATTTCCTTGTGGGAAATAATTAGATGAGTGGCTAATAGTAGTTTCATGCTCAAAGAAAAAATTAGTAATCTTAATTGAAGAAAAGTAGGTTGCATTATCCATTACTAATTTGATAGGAACACCAAACTTGACTAGTATGTTCTCCTTAATGAATTCACATACTACTTCAGAAGTAGTTTTCTTGGTTGCTTTGGCTTCCACCCACTTAGTGAAATATTCAATTTTAGTTATCATGTACTGATGACCAGCACTGGATGTTGGACTAATCGGACCAATAAAACCAAGACCCCATTGTTGAAAATATCCTTCAATGATGACGAGCCTTAATGGTAGAGAAGCTAATTGAGGAAACCCTACGAACATCTTGCATTTTTCACAATTTTCCATCCCAAATTACATACTTAGCTACTTTCAATTTAAGAACCCTTCTTTTTTTTTCATTTAGGCCCTCTGAACATTCTCCATATGTTAACATGTAAGAAATATTTCAAACCAAGAATCATGAAGACCTACCGCTAATACTAGCTACTTTCCACTTTATTCTTCTGACTCTCCAATGATCTTTTTTTCCGCAATTGTTTTACACAAAGATTTACCCTAACTATATTGGTAGGCTTGATTTCTATATCATATTCTTGTATCTTTGCTATCCATGCTCCTCTAGCATTACAACCTACATCCTGTTGTGTCAACATACTTTTCACTACTACATCTAGAACAAAAAAATAGAATGCAAATGCAAAATATAGAACCAAATTTTTTAAAGTGCTTTGACTACTACAAAAGCATGCTTCTCAATCTGTGAGTATTTCAATTTGTGATTTTTTAGGTGTATGCTCATGAAAGCTATTGGGGCTTGTACCCCTTCATCATTGTCTTGCATAAGAATTGCTGATAAAGTATCTTCAGAAACATAATAGTAAATGAAGAAATCTTTCTTATAATTTGGGTGACTCAAAACTGGGGCATTAGCAATAGCTATTTTATATTCTAAAAGGCCTTCTTTCCCACCTCATTCGATTTGAAGTTTGAATTTCCCTTCCTCATATCCACAATATGCTTAGTGGTTTCTAAGGAAATTAACTTGCCCAAAGAATGACTTAACCCCTATTTTATTTGAGGGAAAGCTTAACCTTTGAATGACCTTTACATGTTCAGGGTCAATTCTGATGCTCTCTTGAGACACTGTATGACCAAAGAGTTTTCTCTCTGTCACACAAAAAATTGATTTCTTTGGATTGAGTGAGATTCCATACTCTCAACATCTTTATAAGACTTTCCTTAAATCTTCTAGGTGATCTGCTCTTTTTTGAAAAGACGATGAGGTCATCCAAATATATAACTATAATTGAGTCCTTTAGATCAGTAAATGTTTTGCTCATACATCTCTGGAATGTGGCACCGGTATTGATGAGCCCAAAGGGAATTCTTCGATATGCAAATGTCCCCCAAGGGGCAGTAAATGTTTTCTTGTGTTGGTCTTTTTCTTCCACCTCTACTTGATTGTAACCTGAAAATCCATTGCGCATAGACATCATTTTTGATCTAGCCACTATTTGTAGTAATTAATCCATATTGGGGAGAGAAAATTATCCTTTAGGGATGCCTGGTTGAAATTGCAAAAATTGACACAGATCATTATTTCTCTATTCTTCTTTATGACTGGTACTATGTTAGCTACCCAAGTGGAATGATGGATGGGGTAGATGATTCTTGCTTTCAACATTTTATCTACCTCTCAAAAAATGGCATCTACAACCTTAGGATTATCATTCATTTCTTTTTGCCAAAAAGGAATTGCATCATGTTTGTGTGGAATTTGGTGTTTTACCTCCCCACCTCGATAGCTTGTTAGGTCTTCATAAATCCAAGAAAAAACATACCTATATTCCATGAAGAGTTGTTTCACAACTTCCTTTTCTTTAGGCAAATAACGTTTTCTAATGTTGATCATTTTAGGATAATGGGTGTCTTTGATATTTACCCCCTTATACTCTCTGGTGGTAGGTCCCTTTTCTGCACTCTTCTACTTTATGTAGGCATCATGTCTATTAAAATTTTTTCCTAAGGCTACAAATTATGGGGGAATGATATTACCTTGCAATTGAACTTATTGTTTTGATTCTTCTTGACATCAAAACTTTAATGATTATCATTTTTGGATTCGTGTGCAAAACTAGATTTGTCATTTTCTAGGAATAGTTGTAAATTCTTGTCATCTTCAAAAACTTGCTAGGATTCCACATTGTCTAGAACAAAATCTCGATACACAATTTCAATCTGGTATTTCTTATCCTTGAATTTTGGTTGTGAAAATAGCAAAGAAGTGGAAACTACTAGAGAATCGGCTTTGGTGTTCATCTCTCTTGGCACTGCTTCAATAGAAAAGGCATCTAGACCTTTTATTTCATCCCAAACTCTGTTTCTATAATTCTTTAAATTGTGAATTTTCATAGAATATTGTCCTTTAATTTTCCTTTCAATGAGTTTTGCATCACCTCGAGCTCTCAAAATCTTTACTCCTCTTTCTTTTGCTGATATTATGAGCAATAACAAAGCCTCATATTCTGTAGTATTATTTGTATTTTTGAATTCTAATTTGAAAGCCAAGGGCTCAGGTTCTCCCTTAGGGGGTATCAACACTACACCTATGCCAGACCTTGAGGAGGCACAACTTCCATCAAATTCAAGTGTCCATATGCCTATTACATCTTTTTCCCCATTCAGAATTCCTTTTCTTTGATCTTTGTCTCTTTGTTCATCTAGAACCTCTTCAGTAAATAACATGTAGTTGCCAAATTCTAGCTCTTGATAGAGGATCTGGGCTTTAGGATCATCCGATTTTAGAACCATGAATTTTTCCTTTTCTTTAAGTTCTAACTTAAATTTCATATTCTTGATAGGTATAATTTCTTGGGACCAATCCAACATTATTTCTCCTCCTAAGTCTCACTAGAAAATCTTGCTTAAAAGAAGTCCATAACTCGCCGAAATATCTGCTACTAGGATAGTCAATAAGAGTTTCTTCTCTGGATGTGAGGCCAAGGCTACTTGAGCATCTTTGATTTTCCCAAGCAAAGGGACTTGTTTGGCATCCATAGAATAACACCTCCCATGCACTTTAGTAATATTGAGACCCAGGGCTTTAGCTACGGAATATGGCATAACATTATTTGATGCACCCAAATCTATTATGCAATTTCTTAATTTGGACCCATCGATATATAGTGAAATATAAAATGGGTCAGGTTTCTACCAAGAGCGGTTGCTAAATAGTAGAATCCTCTTGGCTAAATAGATTAGCTATCAAGGTTTCATCCTCTTTTTCAATAGGTACATTATGATTCAAATCTAAGGTATTCCCTTTACATCTATCTACTAATCTTTTTAATTCAGAGTGATGAGACTTCAAATAGTCTATAGGAGAAATTTGAATCTTTGATTCTTCACAGAATTGGATGAAATCAAAAGACATTTTGTCCTTACCCATTTGTGAGGTGAATATTCCTTGATAAAAAAAAAAAACATTACTTGCTAAATTGCTAGGATCATTCTTGTAAGCATGAGTGGGGGATTGATTCTTTTGCCTTTGACCTCGATTCAACACTGTGTAAGAAGTCCCATCAATAGTCACATAGCATTCACCTTTTGATTTAGAATTTGACTAATATTCTAAAAATAAACTTCCAGAGTCACCATTTGAGTATGAATCTGATTCTAGGCTAGGGGTCGCAATGTTTAGCTCATTAGTGGATAATAATTGCATCATACGGGCTATTTCTGGATAGCTCCCACTATCATGATCTATTGTCAAATGAAAGATGCACATATTTGCTTCCTTTGGTGCTACCTCAATCTGTAACCTAGGTTGTGAGCCTGTAAGCTGTAGATATTTTCCATCATTATTCCTTCTTGGCAAGTTTTGATAATTCTACTGATAGGAATTATTGAATCTGGGTAATTATCTTTTTACTGCTATCAATTCATTTGATAATTTCTGGATCATTCCATGAAATGATGTGGTATTATTAGAACTTCCTTTAGTTTGAAGCTCTCACTTCCATGTTCCTACTAAAATCAAATCATCTTCAAATTCAATTTCCTTCTTTTGTGCATCTGCTAAATCTGTGGGATGTGCTCTTCTAAAGTCATAATTGATGTCTAGGGGCATCATACTTATAAAGAAGGTTTTCAAATTATTAGCTGTAGGTCTATTAGCAATTGGAATTCTACTAGTGATCTTATTGAACTTGGCAACAAAATCTATCATACTCATGGTGGATCTCTTTTTAATTGAAGTCAACTATGTTAACAAGGCATGTTCATCTTCCATAGTTTTAAACCTTATCTCAAATCCTATTCTCATTGTATCCCTATTAGTAATTGAGCCATCATCTAAATGATAGAACCAGTCTTCTACACTATTTACCAAGGTTTCCACGAATAATCTTACAACAACATCCTCGTGCCAACACCTAAGATGTGAGTAGATGTGAAGAAGGCTTTAATATGTTCATTTGTAGTAACCTTCCCATCTCCTAAGAATTTGTGGAAATTCATCCTTGAACCAACTAGGAGGGGATGATAGGCCATTAGTGCTAATGGTCCTATTGTTGCACCCCATGGAGTAGCCATGATTTTTCTAGCAGTGTATGGATGGAAATTAACAACTAGAGAAGGAGTAATTTCATGTAGGGCCAATACCTGACAGGTAGTATGCAAAGTACTAGTGTCTTGATTCCTAATAGGGGAAGGTGGTCTACTTTGACTTTTCTTTTCACCTTTCTACTTTGGAACATCTAAGATGGAAAAACCAAGCTTTGTAGGTTTATCAAAAATAGGTTCTTGCCCATCCTATTCCTTGGTACTTCTGAGGAACCTTGTTTGTTCTAGGGTGGTAAGTTTTGTATTTGAGCTGATTGTCTCAACTATCTTTCTACTCTTTGGATGTCCCTCCTTTGAACAACTCTTTCCAAAGCTTCAACTCTTCTTTCTTCTTCTTCCAATATTTGACTAGCATTCCTATAATGTTCAACATTCCTCTTATGTCTCCAAACAAATGTATTAAAGGATGAAATTATGTCTTCTTGATCATCTTGAAAACCAAGGTTAGGTTGGAGCACTAGAATAATTTTTTCATGAGGTGGTACCATTTTTCCTCATGACATAGGCTTTTTGGTCAAGCGAATATTCATTTCCCTAGTAGAGTCACCAAATTTTTTTTGGTGAACAGATTTGTTCTTTTTAATTATAACTCCAAAATGCCCAAACTTGGAAGAATATCTAGTTACAAACAGTTGCAAAACCACTTATGAATGAATTGGATTTTCTCTGAATTAGTTGGTACAACTCCCTAAAATAGGTTTGCGATGAATTATGTTTTTCTTTTAAACTAATTTAGGGTATGTTCTTAACTTGAGAACAGAAGAGGTAAAATCAAGCTAGACCTAAATAGAATCTAAGTTAGGAAAATAAAAATTTCTAAAAATCAAAACAAGTTTATGAATCCACACAACCTATGAATTCATAAAGCTTAACCAAATAATAGCTAGTATTGAACTAAGTAAATTTGAATTAGAACTGTGATTAATAAACAAAAAATGCTGAAGGGATTTCTTTTTGAATGAACAATGACACTACCTATCACATTCATTCGTTGCTTTAAAATAGGGAAGTGGAACTCTGGTCTTTTGTCATTTCAACTGAATAAAAGGGAAAACATAAGACTGAAACTAATAGAAACTAGAACAAAAAATAATTGATATCAAATACAATTAAATTGTCTCTGCAACAAAAAGTACTTCACACCAAAAATTTGTAAACCTTTCATTAATCTTTCAATCTTATACATATATAATTTATGACTATTAAAATGGAAGTTCAATCGGTTCATCTTATCAAGATTGACAAATGGCAAGGCACCAATTTGCCACATTTCAATAATTACAAAAGAAAACAAAAGAAAAGACAAAATGTGAATCACTTTGAGTTCTTCCCATTTTTGGATTTTTCTCTGTAGGCCTTGGTGGAAGCTATGATAAGGATGATCTCGTCATGTCTAGGCATGTGGATAATGGTGTACTTAAGAGCCATTTAGAATGCTCTCTAGACAACTCCTTCACAACATTTAATTGATTTGGAAGTTCTTCTTTGGCGACGTGTATGCATCTGCTAAGTGCTTGTAGTTCAACAACCCTATCTTGACTATGGGAAGAGACATCAAACAAACTATCGAGAAATCTAGAAAAGTTCTCCTTCATGACATTGATTCCAATAAGTGCTTTTTCCTAGTTTCTAGTCTAAGAGTTTGTATGTAATCCCCTCATAAGTTCAAATACTTTGTCTTGTGTCTTCTCTACTTTATCCTATAATTCTCTAAGCCCTTTCTTTGCAGACTGGATCATCTCATTCTTAAACTGCAAGCTTTGAAGCCACTCGAATAGGGGTTCATCTCCCTTTGGAAAGATATTTGCTTTAACCACTTCCTTGGCCTTCATTTGGATGATCATCTTTAGGAGGGAGATGCAATCATCACACTTCACCCTTTCTCTACCCAGAGTATTTTTATTTGATATAATGTTATCATGTTTTGTTTCCAACCTTAAGATAACACTACCAATATACTCAAAAATAGAAACTCCTTCTAATTTGAGCTTCTCAATCCATTCCTTACTAATATAACCAAAATGTCTATCTTCTTGGAGTTGAGAGATGAGGGCCTAAACTTTAGTAGCAATAGGATTTTCAGTCACTGATACTCCAGAGATGGCTACTAATGGAGTGACTAGCTATCTAATGAATTTATTTAATCCTTCTATCTGAGCCTTCATCTTAGTCTTAGACAACTTTAGACTCTCTAGCTACAAGATGCAAATATGAAAAGGATGAGAACTTGATAAAATAGCTACCAAACTTACTGATGGCTTCCATTGCCTTTGGGCTGAACATCCTCTCTAGGCATCCTTGGAGTTCCATACAAATTCTCATTGTAAATGCATCATTAACTTTGACATATTTTGCATAGCTATTCTGCAATTGTAAGCATGGATAGAATTCATAGCTTTTCACATCATTAGGGAAATTCTCTATTTTGGGAAGGCTTGGCCACAATTGTAGAGAAGCTAACATATAAGTTAGGAAAGAAGACATGTAAAAGGTGTTGTAAAACTTTGTAGCGCTAAGGGCTATAGATAGATGCTCACTTACCTCATAGGCCCAATCAACATAATGTGTATCTAAAATGATAATTTGTACCAGAAAGATACTATTCAACAAAATTAAGTGCTTCTACTTGACCTTTCAATTTGTGCAAGAGAACGAGAATATCTACGATCTTGGGTTTGAGATCAGTGCCAAATAGAGTCTTAGGAACCTTACTCTTAGCACCTTGTGACTTTTGGAACTAGGACCTCATAATTTCTTTTCTCTACACCATTTTCTTTAAGGTGAACCCAAACATTGTCCCTCCTACAATCAACTCAAAGAACTTTTCTTGTTCTGGAACTCATAGGCAATTTACCATAGTTTGCCTATCAATAGAGATTAAAATTGTATGATTAGGCAGGAAAATTTGTATGGTATCTAGGTTATATTGGTTTATGCATTCAACAATAAACTTAGGAACTTGAACTACCACTAGAAATCCAGCTACCTCTAGTAGCCCACTTCCTCAGAGCTTCTTGGTTATGGGGTGAATTGGCTCTGACCTCAGCCTCCTTTCAAAATCTTACATGTCATAGAAATGAAGCAAGGTATTTGTGAAACTCTGCAATGTGGATTTGATCCCATTAAGTGTGTCAAACCCAACAAATCTGGTTGCCATTTTATCTGAGGTTAAAGTGAATCAAAACCTTGAAATTAAAGGAACTACAAAGGATATAATTCACAGGTATAAGAGATTTGAAAATGTTTTTCAATTCAATAGCATAATAGCTCAAGAAAAAGTGGTAATTTGAAATTTTTTTATGTGTCTCTCTATATAGAAATCCAAATCCACCTATTAATCTTCAAGATTCGCACTGCATAAACGAAACAAAAGGATAAATCCATTGGATTTGTAAATGCAAGAATTTCTAATGGACTTTTCCATGTCTTTTCACTATTTTCGTTGGCCCAATGGTAACTTTTCCTTTATTACATACTTACCTTCCCATTTTTCACCTAGCTCTGGAGAATTAAGAATGTAGTACTCTGTAAGGAAATATCCGCCTAGCTAGATTCTACTCATTACACTTTTCCAACTATGATTGACTTGTTTCCATTATCATCTTAAGGTGCCTTATGTGCAATCTATGAACCCAATCTACTTAAAGTTGATTTATTTGTGAATGCAAAAAATTGCCCTCATGGGTTAAAAACCCGCCAAGGCGAAGGCGATCTTCATTTTTTCGCTCAAGCTTTATTTACCTTCTAACTTTTGGGTTAGCCTTTTCTCTGAGTTTGAAAAATGACCAAAGGACCGTGGGTGTCAAAAGAGGGCCCACTTCTTTATTTTTTCCCTTTATTAATGCCTTTAGCAAAAAATTGACTTCATGGGTTTGAAGCCTACCGACGAGAAGTCATTTTAGAGTTTTTCGCTTAAGGTGATTTTGAGCACCATGATGAATCCTAGATGTTTTCCAAGTTAGAATACTAAGATGTGGATGATTTATTTACATTCTAACTTTTGGGTTAGCCTTTTCTTTGAGTTTGAAAAATGACCAAAGAATTGCGGGTGTCAAAAGAGGGCCCACTTCTTTATTTTTTCCCTTTATAAATGTCTTTAGCAAAAAATTGACTTCATGGGCCTGAAGCTTGTTAGATTGTGGTGACTGATCAGGAAAGTACTGTACATAATTCATAAATAGTGGGGCAAAATTTTTTTTTTTGGAAGTAGCCGACATGGTAGCCGACATATTATGGCCGACATATGGCCGACATGTTATAACCCTAAAGCGGTTTAATACTTGTATAAAAAGGGCTTAGGGTTGGGTATTTTTTTTGTGTGTGGTGATACGAAATTTGTTATTTCCGCGGTATTGAGCTGTAAGGGATTACGGATTGTAATCAGGTTGTAATCACTGGATTGTAATAAGATCGGACTTGTTGTTTGGTGGACGTAGCCCAGGGATTGGGTGAACCACGTTAAATCTTGGTGCCTTGTGTTCATTTCTGTGTGTTCTATTATTTTCTGTTATTGGTTATATTTGCATGTAGTTTTTATTTTTGTCCGTGGTTTATCCTAACAAGTGGTATCAAAGCCTAGTTGTTTCTCAGTTATCCTCTGCAGGAAAGTCTCACGGTTAAGTGGGAGTCTCACGGTTGAGTGGGAGCAATGGCAGATGATGGTAAGCTGAGGGTTGATAGGTTTAATGGGCAGAACTTCCAGTTATGGAAGATGCCAATGGAAGACTACTTATATCAGAAGGATTTATGGAAGCCGTTGGAAGGAAAAGCCAAGAATCAGGGAACTATGTCAGAGGCTGAATGGGATCTTTTGGACAGAAAGGCACTTGGGAGCATTCAATTATGCTTGGCACCATCGGTGGCATTTAATATTAGAAAAGCAAAGACGACAGAAGATTTGATGAAAACCCTAGCGACACTGTATGAAAAGCCCTCCGCTTCAAATAAGGTATTTCTCATGAAGCGTTTATTTAATATGAAAATGACAGAAGGTGGATCTGTTGAAGATCATTTAAATGAGTTTGATACTATTACTAGTCAATTATCTTCTGTGGGTATCAATTTTGATGAAGAAATTAGGGCTCTCTTGATTTTGTGTTCTTTGCTTGAAAGCTGGAATGGCTTGGTAATGGCGGTGAGTAATTCTGTTCCTGGATCTAGTACCCTTAAATATGATGATGTGATCGGTGTTGTTTTAAGTGAGGAAACTCGTAGAAAATCCTTAGGTGGATCTACATCAGGAAGTGCTTTAAATGCACAAAGCAGGGGCAGAATGACTGAAAGAGGAAGTAACTCTGGAAATCATGGGAAATCAAGAGGAAAGTCAAAGGGGAGGAGGTCTCAATCAAGAGGACCAAATAATTGCTGGTACTGTGGGAAACCAGGGCACAAAAAGAAAGATTGCTGGACTCGAAAGAAAAATGAAGGAGATAAATCAGATGGAGACAAAGAGGCAAATGTGGTAAGTAACAAATCTAAAGAGGATGCTTTGCTTCTGTCTTTAGAGAGTGTTGATGATTCATGGGTTTTAGATTCTGGTGCTTCTTTTCATGCTACACCTCATAGAGGTTATTTCATTGATTATGTCCAAGGGGATTTTGGGCTTGTTTATTTGGGGGATAATGAACCCTGTCAAATTGTTGGAAAGGGAAAAATTAAGATTAAGTTGCAGAATGGGAATCATTGGCTACTACATGAGGTAAGACATGTTCCAAAGCTGAGTAGGAATTTAATTTCAGCAGGGCAACTCGGTGATGAAGGTTGTGTAGTTACTTTTAATGATAAAAATTGGAAGGTTTCAAAAGGTTCTCTTGTAGTAGCAAAAGGTGTGAAAGTAGGCACCTTATATCTTTGTACAGGTCATATTGTTCCTTCTACTTTGATTGTTTCAGAGAAAAATGAATATTCAGGAACAGTTACTGCAGTTGAGCAGGGAGAACAAATAGCTGCTGTAGATTCTGATACAGCGTTGTGGCACAATAGACTTGGGCACATGAGTGAGAAAGGTATGAAAGTACTTCATTCAAGGAAAGTTTTACCAGGTCTAAAATGTGTGAATATGGATTTCTGTGAAAGTTGTGTGTATGGAAAACAAAAGAGAGTGAGTTTTGTAAAGACTGGGAAGGAAAACAAAAAGGAGAAATTAGAGCTTGTGCATACAGATGTATGGGGACCAGCTCAGGTATCTTCCCTTGGTGGCTCTCATTATTATGTTACATTTATTGATGATGCAACTAGAAAAGTATGGGTTTATTTCCTTAGACAGAAATCTGATGTATTTCAAACTTTTAAGAAATGGAAATGCTTGGTTGAAAATGAGACTGGTAAGAAATTAAAATGTCTCAGATCTGATAATGGTGGTGAGTATTGCAGTCATGAATTTGAATATTATTGCTCCACTAATGGTATTCGTATACAAAAACTGTTCCAAGGACTCCACAGGAAAATGGAGTAGCTGAACGCATGAACAAGACTATAATGGAGCGTGCAAGGAGCATGAGGTTGCATGCTGGGTTGCCCTTACACATGTGGACGGAGGCTGTCAATACTGCAGTATATTTGATTAATAGAGGTCCCTCTACTCCTTTGGGTTGTGGTATTCCAGAGCAAGCATGGACTGGTAAGAAGGTGAGTTATTCTTTTCTCAAAACCTTCGGTTGTGAAGCTTTAGTCATATAGACTCTGAAAATAGAACCAAGCTAGAAGCTAAATCAAAGAAATGTGTCTTTGTTGGATATGGCATTAATGAATTTGGCTATAGGCTTTGGGATTTTGAAAATCATAAAATTATAAGAAGCCGGGATGTCATATTCAATGAAAAAGTGTTGTACAAAGATCTGTTGCAGCAACATGAGAAGAAAGAAGATGATTATGTAGTGCTGGATGATACTCCAAAAGTTGATGTTCCAGCCATTCCTCATGATGTGCAACACCTGCAACAAAAAATACCACACACACCAGTGAATGTTAGACGGTCAACAAGGCAAATTAGACCTCCACAAAGGTTTTCTCCCTCTTTGTATTATATATTACTTACTGATGCTGGTGAACCTGAAAGTTATGATGAAGCTGTGCAGGTGGATACTAAGATTCAGTGGGAGTCTACAATGAAAGATGAAATGGACTCTTTGCTGAAAAATAAGACATGGGATTTGTGCAAGTTTCCTGCAGGTAAAAAGGCTTTACAGAATAAATGGGTTTACAGGTTGAAAGAAGAGGAAGGAGGTAAGAAAAGATTTAAGGCTAGGTTAGTTGTAAAAGGATTTTCACAGAAAAAGGGAATTGATTTTGATGAGATATTTTCTCTTGTTGTTAAAATGACTTCTATTCGTACTGTTTTAAGTCTTGTGGCTACTGAAGATTTGCATTTAGAGCAGATGGATGTTAAAACAGCTTTTCTTCATGGTGATTTGGATGAAGAAATATATATGGCTCAGCCACAGGGTTTTGAGGTCAAAGGTAAGGAGAAATTAGTGTGCAAATTGAAGAAAAGTTTATATGGCCTGAAGCAAGCACCTCGGCAATGGTATCTGAAATTTGATAGTTTTATGCATGAGCATGGATATAACAGGTGTCATTCAGATTACTGTGTTTATTTTAAGAGGTTGGATGATGATAGCTACATTATTTTATGTCTATATGTTGATGATATGCTTATAACTGGGTCTAACATGCATCATATTAAGGGGCTAAAATGCCAGTTAGCACATGCATTTGCTATGAAGGATTTGGGGGCAGCAAAACAAATCCTTGGTATGAAGATTTGCAGAGATAGGAAGAACAGAACATTGACGCTATCTCAAGCTGATTATGTTGAGAAGGTGTTGCAACGTTTCTCTATGGAGAATGCTAAAGCTGTCAGCACACCTTTACCTGGTCATTTGAAATTGACTAAGGAGATGTGTCCCAAGACACAGGAAGAGGAGGATAAGATGTCCAAGGTACCCTATGCTTCAGCTGTAGGAAGTTTGATGTATGCTATGGTATGCACTAGGCCAGATATTGCACATGCAGTGGGAGTCGTTAGCAGGTATATGAGTCATCCAGGTTTTGAGCATTGGAATGCTGTCAAGTGGATTCTTAGATATTTGAGAGGAACATGCAATAAGTGTTTACACTTTGGGGGCTCTACTACTGATTTACAAGGCTATGTTGACTCAGATTTGGCTGGGGATATTGATACCAGGCGGAGTACTACAGGTTATGTCTTTACTATTGGTGGGGCAGCCGTGAGCTGGGTTTCTAGGCTACAGAAGATTAATGCTCTCTCCACTACAGAGGTAGAGTATGTTGCTGCTACAGAGGCAGCCAAAGAGATGATATGGCTTCAGTTCTTCTTGGAAGAATTGGGACATCCTCAGAAGGATAATTATTTGTTCACAGATAGTCAGAGTGCCATTCATCTTGCTAAGAATTCAGCTCTGCATTCTAAGACCAAACACATACAGTTGTGGTACCATTTCATTCGGTTAGTTTTGGAGGATGGACAGTTAAAGCTGGAGAAGATACATACCAATGAAAATCCAGCAGATATGTTGACAAAGGTTGTCACAAGGGAGAAGCTGAACTCCTCTTCAGCTTCAGTTGGTCTTTTAGACTAAATGTGAATAAAAGAACAACAGCGTCTAGGGTGGTTTGATCCAGTGGGAGCCCCATGCGGTAGTTTTATTGCTACAGGATCAGTCTCCAAGTGGGAGATTGTTGTTTAGTGTGGAGCCTGATCAGTCCCCAAGTGGGAGATTGTTAGATTGTGGTGACTGATCAGGAAAGTACTGTACATACTTCATAAATAGTGGGGTTCGGGGCATTGCCCTGAATTTTTTTTTTTTTGGAAGTAGCCGACATGGTAGCCGACATGGTAGCCGACATATTATGGCCGACATATGGCTGACATGTTATAACCCTAAAGCGGTTTAATACTTGTATAAAAAGGGCTTACGGTTGGGTATTTTTTTTGTGTGTGGTGATACGAAATTGGTTCTTGCGGCGGTATTGAGCTGTAAGGGATTACGGATTGTAATCAGGTTGTAATCACTGGATTGTAATAAGATTGAACTTGCTGTTTGGTGGACGTAGCCCAGGGATTGGGTGAACCACGTTAAATCTTGGTGCCTTGTGTTCATTTCTGTGTGTTCTATTATTTTCTGTTATTGGTTATATTTGCATGTAGTTTTTATTTTTGTCCGTGGTTTATCCTAACAAAGCTTGCTGAGGAGAAGTCATTTTAGAGTTTTTTGCTTAAGGTTATTCTAAGCACCATGATGAATCCTGGATGTTGTCCAAGTTAGAATACTAAGATGTGGATGATTTATTCACCTTCTAACTTTTGGGTTAGCCTTTTCTCTAACTTTAAAAAATGACCAAAGGACTGTGGGTGTCAAAAGAGGACCCACTTCTTTATGTTTTCCCTTTGTAAATGCCTTTAGCAAAAAATTGACTTCATGGGTTTGAAGCCCATCGAGGAGAAGTCATTTTAGAGTTTTTTGCTTAAGGTGATTCTGATCACGATGATGAATCTTGGATGCTGTCCAAGTTAGAATACTAAGATGAAAGTAAGGCTTATCCAGAGAACAACTCATTCTCTTCTTGTTTTAATCCACAAACCACATTTATTAACCTCTGCAAAAAATCACCTTAACGAGTCAAAAACCTGCTAAGGAGAAGACAATCTTTGATTGTTTGCAATCTTCATTTTTTTATGTGTAAATCATGATAGGCCATGAACAAGTCCATCCTCAAAAATAACTTTGTGAAAATCTTTATGAAATACAAGGATCTCCATCAAATCAGGTTCTAGACTACCCATAAACTCATGACATCAAGGAAAACCCACTTGGTTATATAATGCAGGAGAAGGAAAAGGTGGGAAATCTGATGGAGAAACTTTTCACTTGAGGAGAAAAGACTAGACTAAGACATACCTAGACCAAACTAAAACACAAAAACTTTTCCACTTTCCAAAATGGGTACAGGATGAAAAGTGGAGTAACAAGTTTATAAAGGATTAATTGGTTAATTAAAGTAAAAGTCTTATTGGTTACTGATTCACTCCTCCCCTATTAGTCACCTAGCCTACTCTACATTTCCAACATGGTACCTACAAGATTATGTTATAATATAAATATTCCTTGTTAGAGGATATACCTTGTTAGGAGTCTGTAAAAATATTCAGTACATATAAGTTCCTGTTGGGAGACTTTGAATACTTGTTAGGAGTTGTAGAAGACAGTTGAACCCACTGTCTAAACAAGTTTAGGAGCAAGACCAATGAACCCACTATCCAAATGATATTTGTATTATTCCTTGTGGAATAATAGAATTGAATTATACTACTCCATCATTTTCTATCATATCAACCAAACTTATGCTCCTTCTAATCTTGATAATAGATCACAAAATTCACATCCAATAATCCCTTTGATTTCTTACTCGCATTTACCAAATAATTTGCCCTTTTTTGCACTTCCTTAAATGTTTCAGATGTCACACCCTTGATACAATCAAGTAAAATACTTTCCTTTATACCAAGTCCTCAAAACAATTCCTTGAGTCGGATTTGAGGCTTTACCAATTAAGTATAATAGGATCACAATAAGATAATTAATTATTTCACAATTACAATAGAATCATCGGCTCAAAGTCTATGTAACTCTTCACACGTTAAAATTTAGGGCTTGTGCACTTATATACATCATCATCATACTATCTTCTTCCTTTGTGTAACTTTGTGTATCTTGATTATATCTTTGTAAAGAGATAAGTCGTAATCATCAGAAACTACTTCTTAGGTACTTTATTTGTGTACTGCTCTCTATAAATTACTTAAAACTTTTTTATATCTTCGACTTAGGTTACATGAACTTAACCTTGTCATTAGGATATAGTGTGAAACATGTCCTTAACTTCCCATCACTTGATCATGAAGACATTTTCCATATGACCACGATCTATGTTTGCTACTCTACCAGTCTTCAAAGAATTACTACTATACTAACACCAATGACAAACATAGTCATGCGTGCAACATGTCAATATTGTCACATGCTCTCCAATGAATAGGATGCTCCCCCAAAGGAATACGATCATAATTCATGCTAACAGAAAAATGTGGCTATAAAGGATGAAGAACCTATACCTGATCCTATCCTTAGAGAGGAACCATTCCTAAATGCATTGAAAGCCATGAGTAGGAAGGCACTGGAGGGAATACCACTAGTAGGAAGATGGGGGTAGATCTAGTCATGGAATTGATAATAGGAATTAAAAACCATTTTGAGTGTGATGGAATCATAGAGACACAGAAGGTGAGGGTAGGAAAGTCAAGGCTGAGAGGCTCTATATTGACATGGTGGAAGTTTATCCAAGAAGAGAGAGACAAGGAAGGTAAGAAACCAATTTTCAGTTGGAAGGAAATGGTTCACAAAATGAGAGAGGCATATGTGCCAAAGGATTATGGAATCTAATTACATTAGAAAAGATAAAGTCTTAGATTGAGGGATCTTGATGTGAATTCCTATACTAAGGAATTCCAAAATATTTGCATGAGGTCAAATGTAGTTGAAGATGAAAGTCTTAAGGTGGCTAGATACCTAAATGGGTTGAAATGGAGTATATAGAAGAGGTGATTCTTTTTAGTCCAAAAATGGTACATCAATTCTATCAATTTCCTATCAATATTGAACACAATAGCAATAGGAAACATGATCATACTTACAAGGGAAGAGGAAGAGGAAGAGACCAAAGAGGTTATAGAGGTGGATACCAAGGTAGAGGGACTGAATCAAGAAATCAAGGAGAGTCTAAACCTGGAGAGCATGGGAATGAAACTACTTTTAGAGGAGGCCATGGAAGAGGTAGAGAAACTCAAGGGGGTTCTAATAGAGGAATATGTGCAGGTAGAAGAAACTCATTATTTTCCAACATGAAGTTCTATAGGTGTGGACAGATGAGTCACCCTATCTATAGGCTCCCTAAGAAGACATATTCTTCAAACAATGAGAAGAGATTAGCATATGTCCAATAGGACACATCAAGGGTCAATTCACCAAATATTAGCCATATTGAATCAGATATTGGATAGAACTTAATGTTTAGAAGAGTTCTAATAAGGCAACTAGTCAAAGAGAAGCCAAAGAGGAAAAGAGCCTTATTTAGGATAATATGTAAAATACTTGATAAGGTATGTAAGGTTATTGTGGATTCAGGTTCCACAGATAACATAATCTCAAAGGAAGAAATAAAGAATCTTAAGTTGGAGAAGATACCCCACACTAATCCATACATGGTGACATGGTTGACTAAGGGGTAAAGTGTTCAAGTGAATGAGTAGACATGGGTAGAGTTATCCATTGGATGATATAAGGACAAGTTGATTTCTGATGTGATGCCTATGGATGCATTCTATTTCCTATTGGGAAGACCATGGAAATATGATAGAGGAACCATCTATGATGGGAAGGAGAACACCATTTCTTTCAAGAAGGATGGAAGGACCTTCATAATACAACCATTAATAGAAGAAGAGGAAATAGAGTTAAAGAACCCTAGTGTCTTATTAAGTAGTGCCAAGAATTTTGTTAATACTCTTCAACAAGGAGGTGAAGGATATGCTATAATGGTGCAACCTAAAGAAGGAGAAAAGACTATGTAGGTACCAATACATAAAGAATTACAAGACTTACTTGGGAAGTTCAAGGACATAATCAGTGATGGGACACCTGAAAATTTACCTCCTAAAAGTTCTATTACTCATCAGATAGACTATATTCTAGGGTCTTCTTTACTAAACAAGGCAGCCTACAAGCTCACTCTAGAGTAGAACCGAGAAGTGTCTAGGAAAGTGCAGGAGTTGTGAGACCAAGGCTTGATCAAGAAGAGCATCAACCCTTGTGTAGTACCAGTGGTATTGGCATCCAAAAAAGGTGGTAAGTGGAGGCTTTGTATTGATTCTAGGGCTATAAATAGGATTACAATTAAATACATGTTTCCTATACCTAAGGTTGAGGATTTTATGGATTATATAAGATGATCTAGGTATTTCACCATGTTGGACCTAAAGAGTGGCTACCATCAGATTAGGATCATGGAAGATAATGTATGGAAGACAAAATTCAAGACCACTGAAGGGTTATATGAGTGGAGAGTTATGCCATTTGGGCTTAAAAATGCCCCTAGCACATCCATGAGGCTAATGAATGAAGTCCTTAAGGATTACACTGGCAGGTTTCTTGTAGTATACTTAGATGATATACTCATCTTTAGCAAAACCAAGGAGGAACATATGAAACACTTAGAGATTGTGCTTAAAAGATTGTAGGAAGATAAATTCTCTATCAATCTAGAAAAGTGTAAATTCCTCAAACAAGAACTTGTGTATCTGGGATATATATTATCCCAAGGTTCATTATAGATGGACTAAAGAAAGGTGGAGGCTATCTTGTATAGGCCAACACCAATAATAGGGACAAAGGTAAGGTGTTCCCATGGGTTAGCTCAGTTCTATAGAAATTTTGTAAGGAACTTTAGTGGTATTTATGCACTAGTATTAGACACCATCAAGGGTGGATTAAAGACCAAGTTCAAATGGACACTTGAAGCAAGGAGATATTTTGAGAAATTGAAACAAGAAGTGGCTACCCAACCTATCCTCTTGTTGCCTAGTTTCAAGATAAATTGTTCATAGTAGAGTGTGATGCATGTCAGATTACAATAGGAGGAGTACTGAGACAAGAAGGTAGACCTATAGCTTTCTTTAGTGTAAAGCTTAATGAAGCCAAGAAAAATTACTCTACTTATGACTTGGATTTATATGCTCCAGTGCAGTCACTTAGGAGGTGGATACATTATCTCCTACCCAAGAATTTTTTGGTGTCTGCGGATAACCAAGCACTTAGGTATATCAACACAGAAGAAAAGTTGAGTAATAGAAACCTAAATGAATGAAATATTTGCAATTTTTAAACATTTACTATCAAGCACAAGAAACAATAGATGAACAAATTGGCAAATGCACTAAGTAGGAGAATGTTGATGGTCCAAGAAATACAACTTCAAAGCATTAGTATAGAGAGTTTTAAAGACATCTATAGAGATGATGAATACTTCTCTAAGGCATATAAGGTATATTCTGATTTCCAAAACCATTTTCATAGTTAATTCTCAGAATATACACTACAAAGTGGACTTTTGTTTAAAGGGAACTAGTTGTGTGTTCCTCAAGGATCCATGAGAGATAACCTCATTCAAGAGAAACATAATGGGAGTCTTAGTGACCATTTTGGTATCAATAATACAATAGAGTTGGTATAGAGGTTTAATTATTGGCCAAAGTTTCCAAAAGATGTTAGGAGATATGTAGAACAATGTGTGGTATGTATGAAATCCAAAGGAGGAGCTATTAATGCAGGTTTGTACCAAGCATTGCCTATTCCCAATAGACCGTGGGAGTGTATCATCATGGATTTTGTGGTAGGTCTTCCTAAGACCGAGAAATGGATGGATAGTGTCTGTGTGGTGGTAGATAGATATAGTAAAATAAGTCATTTTATCCCTTGCAAGACCACCCATGATGCTAGTTATATTTGTAATATCTTCTTCAAAGAGATTGTAAGGATACATGCGCTACCCCTAAGTATAGTATCTAACAGAGATGTGAAGTTTATGAATCATTTTTGGAAGACTCTATGGAGAAGATTGGTTACTAATTTCTATTTTGGTTCAGATTACCATCCTCAAATAGATGGTCAAACTAAGGTGATCAATAGAGTGTTAGATAACCCCCTCAGATGCCTAACACGGGGAATATGGATAAACATGGGACTTGATCATCCCATAAGGGATAATGAAAATGTGAATATGACCACATGAAGGAATAATTTTGAGATAGTCTATGGGATGCACCCAAGGGGAGTGTGTGAACTTAGAGATCTAGGAGCCATGGAGTATAGAAGTGGACATGCAAAAGACTTCTCATAGAAAATGAAGGAGATACAAGAGCAGGTGAAGAAGACTATAACATAGGCTATCCACAAGTTGAAGACTAAAGTGGATATGTCAAAGAGAGATGTACAGTTTGAAGTGGGAGATGTTTTTATGGTCCACCTAAATAAGTTCAAGTTCTAGAATGGAATGCCAACTAAATTAAAAATGAAGAGAGTAAGACCATGCAAGCTATCAACAAAATATGGGCATAATCCATATTAGGTGGAGCTTCCAAAAGAGTTAAGTATGTCACTAGTGTTCATTGTGGATGACTTCATAAAATAAAAAGGACCATTGACATATGTGAATTAGCCTAGCTAGGAGATATTAGGGGATGTGAGTTAGCTAGGAGATATTAGGGGATGCGAGTGCTAAAGATTTTCCTTTCAAGGTTTATCTACAAGAAGAGAGAATCTTGGAATCTAGGGTGAAGAAATCAACTAGAAATGAGCTATATATGTAGCATCTAATACAATGGAAGGGGAAATTGGAACTTGAAGCTAAATGGATAGAGGAAGCTAACTACAAGAAACTAGGCATTGTTTTGTCTATGATTTCTCCTCATGTTCCAAGTTTTTTCTTTGTGTGTGCGCCTTTAGGTTATCTTGTAAGTGTTTTTCATAAGGTCATGTGGACCATGGTAGGAGTATAATAGGGTTTGAATTGAAGATTCTTAGAACACTTGTAAGTGCACTTAGGGATCAAAAAGATGTAAAAGCCCCTAATTTGTACAAAGTTGATGATGATGTTAGCATGATATCAGTAGCATCTAGGATGGTTTAGGATATTATTTTTACCATATTTAAGGCCTTTTGTCAAATTTGGGGAGTGTTGGAACTCATTTGGCTAAGTTGTGCAAAATTTACCAAAAAGATGTAAAAGTTGCATTGTGCAACTTTGCAACTTTGAAAAGTTGCTTAGACAACATTGTCAAAATATTACAAATAGATGAAAAGGTGACCCAACTGGAAATAAATACCTAGACACCCTACATAAGGCATGCCCTGACGAAGATGCAAGGTTGGACACCCATTGCACAGAGAGAAGTTCTAAACATTAGAGTATTGAGGTGATTATTAGCATATTTTGTGTTCTTTTCATAATACTGGATAGTTAGATAATTGAAGTTGATATTGTAATACATAGTGTGAGTAGTTTAGATGTTTTATTAATTCTTTGTGGGATTAGATAGGCATTTTGCTTACATTTTCTTTCTTTTGAAAAATATTCTTGTTTTTGCACTATTGGTGGTTATATCTAGGTAGTTGACAAAGATGTGGTTCTAACTCACTTTTCCACCATCCATTCTAAATGACCTCTAGGGAATAGTGACTAAACTCCATCTATATTAATTGTACAAGAGCTTGGGCCGTCAAATGAAGGGACACTATTTTTAGAGGCTTTCCCTAGGTGAACTTGTGGTGAGTCCAACTAGGGAAGACCATAGTGGAAACAATATAACTTGCAAAGGTGGATAGCTAGGGCCATAATTCCTTTTGGAAATTGAAGATAGTATTATTGCCAAGGTATGGTCAAGAAAGTGTGGTCTTACTAGGACATTTGACAGCCATAGACTTTCCAACTTGTAGAGCAACGAGTTAGAGCCTAAAAGCCCTTAAATTCACTTACATTGAGTTAGGGTATTGTATAGAAGGTGGTGATCCCAAGAACCAAAAAATCATTGAGAGGTTGGCTTATGATCCAAGAATCCTAAGAACATTTATAGGGTTTCTTTGGAAATATTAGGATAAAACCCCTATTTTCTTGGAATAGGAGACTTAATTGGGGCTAGTAGACTTTTAGGCATATTTGTGAAGAATTGATGAAATCAAATGAGAAGTTGAATCAAGTGAGAAACCTAACACCCCAAGTTGGTTGATTTGAAGTGCTTGGGAATACCTTCACACCTCTACAAGGATATGTACAAGATTTGGATGTTAAGAGTCATTATGGAGGTTTAAGGGCTATGGTGATTGGAGCAAGAATACATCAAGTTTTTCCTTGATTGGTGAATCTTTCTTGGTAGTTGGGTTGGCTAGAGAACAACAGATCCGTAGACAATAAATGTCATATAGGTGACAAGTGATGTGGTGAAGAAACCCTAGAAGTCTTCCGAGAAGACTAAGAGCATGAACCTTTGATTGGTTCATCAAACCTCCCTATCCAAACCCCAACCTAGTTATGTTCATTCATACACGTTAATATTAAAAATATGAGGATGATCCAGGAGAGAATAAATACCCTTGTGAACATATTTTTGAGGAGAGAAAATTAGTGATCAAGTGTCTTAGCAAGGATCGACCATCTCACTAAGGTACCGACACCTGGGTGATCCCACAATAGTGGGTGCCACTTTTGTGGCACGAAGAAATTTGGCAAACATTGAAAAAAATGCAATTTACATTATAAATGTATGTTTGTGCAAACATATCTATAATGTTTGCATGAACATAATAAGATGATATGTTCGTGTGAACATACATGTGTAAAATAGGTTATGTTTGAGTAAACATAATCACAATATATGTTCATGTGAACATATTTTTACAGTGATTTATGGTTTAAAACCCCTATTTTCCATTTTTACTATTTGTTTTTATGGTGTGGTAAATTTGTTTAAGATGTTGGAGTGAATGTGTCAGAAGGTTGAGTGAGTTGCATCATTTTCCTCCATATTTTGGTCATTGTGCTATTTTGTGTAAGTTTATATGTGATTATTTGAATGTTGTTTATGTTTTCAAAGAATATTTTCATGTTAATTTAATATTTTTTTTGCTTATTAGTGTTAATTTTAATTATATTAATTTTTTGTTTATAATTTTTTTGTATTTGTTAATTATATATTATTGTTATTAAAAAATACATTAGAAAATACTAGAAAAATGCTAAAAATTATTTTAAAAAATTAGTCTAGAACATTAAAAAAATATTAATTTAACATTAGGAAACAAATTTAGAAAAAAATTAGTGATAAATTAGATAAATATTAGAAAAGTATTATAAAATATTACAAAAACATTACAAAATATTAAAAAAATGATAGTCTAGAATATTAGAAAAACATTAGAAAATATTAAAAAAACATTAATCTAGAATATTAGAAAAATATTAGTATAATATTATGAAACAAAAGTAGAAAAATATTAGTCTTATTAGAAAAATATAAGAAAAATAATTAGAAGATATTAAAAAAACATTAGTCTAGAAAATTAGAAAATATTAAAAAAAATTTATTATAGAATATTACAAAATATTAAAAAATCATTACAAAATATTAGGAAAAAATTCTACAAAATACTCTAAAAACAATAGTCTAGAATATTATAAAGACATTAGAAAATATTAAAAATTTGTTAATTTAGAATGTTAGAAAATATTAGCATAACATTATGAAACAAATTTAGAAAAATATTAGTCTTATTAGAAAAACATAAGAAAAAAATTGGAAATTATTAAAAAAATATTAGTCTATAAAATTAGAAAATATTTTAAAAATATTATTATAGAATATTACTAAATATTATAAAATCATTACAAAATATTAGGAAAACATTGTACAAAATACTAAAAAAATAATAGTCTAGAATATTATAAAAAAATTAGGAAATATTAAAAAAAATTTAATCTAGAATATTAGAAAAATATTACTATAATATTACAAATTTTTTTAAGAAAAATATTAGTCTTATTAGAAAAATATTTTAAAATATTTTTAAAAATTATTATAGAATATTAGAAAATATTAGAAAAATATTGAAAAAAAATTAAAAACATTTATCACTAATATTAGAAAAATATTAGTATAATACTACAAAACAAATTTAGAAAATATTAGTGTTATTAGAAAAGCATTAGAAAAAACATTAGAAAATATTAGAAAAACATTAGAAAATATTAAAAACACTAGTCTAGAATATTAGAAAATATTAAAAAAATATTATTTCAAAATATTAGAAAATTATTAATTTAAGATTAGGAAACAAATTTAGAAAAGAAAAATAGTATTTAACATTAGAAAACACATAATAATAAGTTAAAAAATCTAACCCTAACCCTAACCATATATATATAACCTTTGTTCTAATCTTGACCCTAACCCTAAGCCAAACCCTAACTCTAACTCTAACTCAAACCCTTATTTAACTCCAGCTCAAATTCAAACCCTAATCTAACCCTAACTCAAACTCAAATGCTAATCTAACCCTAACCCTAACTATAATTCTAACTCAATCTCAAACCCTAACAAGATAACCCTTTAATTCTAATCCTAACCCTAACCCTAATCTTAACTCTATCTCTAATTGTAACCCTAATCACATAATCCTATCTCTAATTCCACGCCTAACCCTAACCCTAGTTCACCCTATAAATTTAACCTAGGTAGTTTTGTAACCCTAATTATAAAGTTGTAATTACATAACAATAACCCTAATTTGCAAACCCAAACTTTAATTATAAGCTTATTGTTAACCCTAGAGCTCTAATTCTAATTCTTAACCCTAATCCTAACCCTAACCCTAACTCTAACTCTAACTCTAACCATAACCCTAACTCTAACCTTAACTCAAACTCAAACCCTAATCTAACCCTAACTCAAACTCAAACCCTAATCTAACCCTAACCCTAACCCTAATTCTAATCCTAACCCTAACTCATTCTAGCTCTAACTCAAACCCTAACTAGATAACCCTTTAATTCTAACCCTAGTACTAACTTTATCTCTAATCATAACCCTAATCATAATCCTATCTCTAATTCCACTCCCAACCCTAACCCTAGTTCACCCTATATATAACCTAGGTAGTTCTGTAGTTCCCTAATTATAAAGTTGTGACTATAAAACATTAACCCTAATTTGCTAACTCAAACTTTAACTATACCCCTATTGTTAACCCTATAACTCTAATTCTAATTCTTAACCCTAACCCTAAGTCAAACCCTAACTCTAACTCTAACTTAAACCCTGACTCAAACCCTAGCTCAAACCCTAATCTAACCCTAACTCAAACCCTAAGCTACCCCTAACTCAAACTCAAACCCTAATCTAGCCCTAATGCTAACTCTAATTCTAACCCTAACCCTAACTCTAATTATGACTCAAACTCAAACCCTAACTAGATAACCCTTTAATTCTAACCCTAACCCTAACCCTAGTTCACCATATAAATAACCTAGGTAGTTCTTTAGTTCCCTAATTATAAAGTTTTAATTACATAATAATAACCCTAATTTGCTAACCCAGACTTTAACTATACTCTTATAGCCTAGTCCTAACTCTATCTGTAATCATAACTCTAATCGTAACCCTAACTCTAACTAATTGAAACTCAAGCTCAAAACCTAACTCTAACCCTAATCTAACCCAAACCTAACACTAATCTAACCCTAACCCTAACTCTATCTCTAATCCCTAACCCTAACTCAAACCCTAATCTTAATTTTATAGTTCTCTAACTCTAACTAGATAGCTTGAACCTTAGCTAGCTCTAACTCTAACTTGAACCCTAATTATATAAAATAATTGTAACCCTAACCCTAAACTAAACCAAACTTTAAGTATACCCCTATTGTTAACCCTAGAACTATAATTCTAATTCTTAACCCTAACCCTAACCCCAAGCCAAACTGTAACCCTAACGAGCTCTCTTTCTCATGTATGATATATTGATGTGTAGATTAGATGATGTACAATTTCTATCTTTTAAATATAGATTTGTGTACTAGAATACATGTATGTATATGTGTATTTACAATATATATTGGCTCAATCATTACAGATATGACTTCACAAGATTAGCTTGAGGGTGATGAGGCTGATGTTGTGACTCCTACTAGTGTGGCTCATGGTGTAGTTCATGGTGTTGCTCGTGGTGGCACTCGTGGTTGGGCTGGTGGTGCAGTTTGCGGTGGGGCTCATGGTGTGGCTCCTATTGCATGCCTTGGTGTGGCTTCTGGTGCAGCTCCTACAGTAGATCCTGGTATGGCTCCTGGTGTAGCTCTTGCTGGAGGTCCTAGTGCAAATCCTATTGTGAAACCTCCATGCATTGATATTGATGCATTATTTGTATTTACAGAGAAGGAGATTATTAGATTAGAGTAGTCTATACTATTCTCTGATGATGGTTCATATAGAGACATATGTGCGACCATATGTATGAGCTTATAGGATCTGACTGCTAGATATATAGCACATCATTCATTTACTCCTGATGTATTAGCTACCATATCTAGGGAACTTAAAGATGAGATTTCAGGAGATGCATCTTTTGATGACATCAAGAGGGTGGTTCCCAAAGATGTCATCAAACAAGATTTGTTTCCATGATATGAAGGTACCCAGGGCAAGGTGAGGGGCTATCAAGTGACACGTTGCATAGATCATGTTGTTGCTAGTATGATCTATTCTCATTTTTTAGCCGCACATGTTCATTATCCTAATAATGATTAGATACCTCTTTATTTTACATATTAGTTGTATGTTGAGTTTCACATGGGGCTCAATGTCAACTACTTAGATATTCCAAATTATTACATACATGGGCATGGTCGAATAGCAAATTGTGACTAATATCGTAGTGCACAATGTCTACCACCTCTAGATGTTAGATAGTTCGTTGGGCAAAGACTTCCTCAAGTGACTCTAGCACTAGTTCCTATTGCTAATAGAGTTGTGATTGCTTCCTAGAGGGGAGCAATTAACTGTATTGGACACATTGCATCTATAGCTACTAGTATCACATCTGATTCTCTTGGTCTATATATTCACACTTGACGGAGTTGTCCAGGTCAAGCACCTTTAGAGGCATTGAGTAGCACTTTAGGCACCTCCCTTGATGAGGCATATAGAGTTGTTGGACTACTAGTACCAGGTGATGTTCATGCTCTTTGTGGACAACACACACAAACACATATAGATCTAGCGATGTATTCTTTGGAGGACCTATTGCAGGGTATTAGTTATATTTTTGATACACAGGTGATACTAGTTCACTTAATGATGGACACCATTAAACTAAATCAAAGCCCCATAGTTCCACAAGCACAAAGCACACTAGTGATTGTCACCACACAACATAGCTCACAACATAATGCACCAGGCTCACAACACTCTACAGATGGCTTAGGCATATGAGTTGGAGATGTTAGAATCATAGCTGTGGGCCTTGATGATTTTGGTGAGTAGTTACGAGGGCTATCTAAGATTGATACTAGTCAAAGCATGGGATTTTCATCATACATGGACATGTTATTTTGACTTGACACTGATTCTACACCATTACCCAACAAGTTACACACACCACTTCACTCGTCATTACTAGCAATTGGAGATTGTGGTGCTAAGGGTGCCATAGGAGATTGTGGTGCTGAAGGTGGTTTAGGAGGTGTTAGAGTTTTAGGAGATTTTATTGGTGTATTAGGATGAGATGTTGACACTAGAGGTGCATCGATATATGATATAATGGAGTCTGATGATCATACTCTAGCTCCTGAGGCCCAGGTACATATATAATATTTTAAAATTTAAATATATGAAATTTAAACATAGTTTAGATAGATATTAAAAAATTATGATAAATTAAATAAATTCTACAGGCACAGGTTGCTGAGCATATTATTACATCTAGTGTTGGGTCAGGGCATGTGCATCAGAGAGAGGATTCTTTTGAGACACCCAATATCGCTAAGGTACAAGTTTTAAATAGTTTATAAAGTTATTTCTGTTTCAAACTATATGCACTCGTATTCATGTACATATGTATATGTGTGTTTAGATAGTTCTAATGCATATACATTTGCAGGGCTCAATTGTTGCACCTTAGCCACAAGATGTATAGGAGACTCGATTAGAGGGCCATTCTGTTCATTTGCATCTTGAGGGGTCCCTCTAGTAGTACTAGATTTATCTATATTTTGATGCATTTATATATTGAAGACATTTTATACATGTTTACCTATTCTGGAGACTTATATACATGTATTTCAATACCTCGATGACATGAACATTTCACTATTTATTTGACTATTTAGTACTTCAATAGTTAGATGACATGAATTTGACTATTTATATTTTACGTAAACATGTTTATTTGAGACTTAGAGTTTGCATACATGCATTTTAGTATAGATATTAGATCTAGATGTTCATTCTTGAGACATACATGTATATTTTTCTATTTTAGTAGAATTCTTCATGAATTAGATTATAAATTTTAAACTTTAGATTTATTTGTGATTATTATAAAATAATCAAATTAACTTCTCTTTACCTATTTCAATAGCTCAATATGAGGAAGTTCCAGATTGATCTATGAACCTAATTTATAATTAAGAAATAATAATATATGGTGATTCAATTGAATTCAGTACTTGTTTTTTTTAAAATTACATCTAATTAATGTTGTATTGTTATCATCACTAGCTTATGTTCAAACTGTGTGCCCATTTTATCTAAGTGGTTGAATTATTTTTCATGCCAATTATATTAGTATAGGTGATTAAAACTATTAAATTAACCCAAATGAATTAGATTATAGATTTAAAAAATTATATTTATTTGTAATCATTATAAAATAATCAAGTCAATTTCTCTTCACCTAATTCAATATATTTGAATATTTAGAAGTTCCAATTGAATATATCGAGCAAAAAACTTTAAATTAATTCAAATTATTATAAAATAATTCTTAAGAAGAATTAATAGATAAGATAATATTATTAAATAAATATAACATTCGTTCGTTATAATTGTTAAATCAATTAGTAGGACTAAAGATACATATTTTTTTATGCGGATAAAAATATGCTAGCAGGTAAGCCAATACATTATTTTAAAAAACTTTTACAAAATATAATATTCTTAAAAACCTTCATCCATGATGGTAATTAATATTATTAAAATGTATACATTTAAAGGTCCTAAAATTTGGTATATCAAGGAAAAAAACTTTAAATTAATTCAAATTATTATAAATAAAAGTTAAGAAAAACTAATATCTATTTAAGATAATATTATTAAATTAATATAACATTCATCCCTTCTTATTGTTAAATGAATTAGTAGGACTAGAGATACATATTTATTTTATGTGGATAAAAATATGCAAGTAGGTAAGCTAATGCATTATTTTAAAAAACTTTTACAAAATATAATATTCTTAAAAACCTTCATCCATGGTAATTAATATTATTAAAATGTATATATTTAAAGGTCCTAAAATTTGATATATCAGGGCAAACAACTTTAAATTAATTGAAATTATTATAAAATAAATCTTAAGAAGGACTAATATCTATTTAAGATAATATTATTAAGTTAATATATCATTCATCCCTTCTAATTGTCTACATTTCAAGGTCCTAAAATTTTATTTAGATTAAATTAGACCACCTCAAAGCCTAACTCAACTGTGATGTACACTTATAACATGTAATATCTTCTCACGATCTTCACTGTTTAGTCTCCACTTGTGATGTACATGCTTAAATTTGATTGGATGTAGACTGGTTGTATTGTAAAACCTTGTTGTTAGGTTGATAATCAAAAAAGTGTATTCCATGTTGGACTATTTTGTCTTGCTTCAAATATGTTCCCTATATCACAAAAAACCTGCACCACAAATTTAAATATTTTAAATTTTGATAGATATAAAGTTACCTAGATATATATAAATTCATATATGTATGTGGACATGTATGTATAATACCTAAGGGGAACAACATCTCATCATATTCATCAGGATCATATAACTTTGTCCTCTCTATAATACATCACAATAAATAATAACTGACACCTTCATGATTTCTAGGCTCAATAATCACTGCAAAGACATCTCCTACAGAAAAAGTATACATGTATGTACAATATATACGACAACTCATTGATAATTAAATAACAAGTTGAGATTAATTTTATGATACTTACCCACTTTTACCAATCTAGAGATATGATTATAATCATCAAAAATTTTATCATCTTTATAAAATGTATCGGTAACATTAATTGGTACCAAAATCCATCCACCTGTATACCCACGTGTTTGATTGATGTATTCTTGATAGTCTTCATCAATACAACTGTCACAAAAACATGAGTATTATCTTGTCTTCAATGTCCAACTGTGATTATTTGTACTCATGACCAATTGTAAGGAATGTGTCTTTTCTATCCTCTTGCAACCATGCATGTTTTTTCTCTTAATACCTCAAAGTTCATTACCAAAACATGGACAAAGTAAATTTAAACTTCAACAAATCAAGATAAATTTTAAAACTTAATTGCATAAAATTTAAACAAATGTACACATCCATACCTGTTATCTCCCAAAAGACTCTATATGGTATATGTTGACTCGTTCTTGATGATGTCCCAATCTCATCTGATGCAAAATGTGTCTTAAACCATTCAACAACATCATGTACACTATTTATATGAACTCCCTTATATCATTCATTTGATACTTTTGTAGAGTATGTTTGATGCAAGCTCCAACACCACCTTTTTCATGCCTAGTCTTGAAGAAACTCCAAATGTGTTTTATATTCTCATCACGGTGATATCTACATAATGTATAAAATGGTCTAGATGATTTGAATTATGTGACACATCCATCAGACCAAACATAATGTTTATCAACATTTATGTCTCTTTATTTTAAATAAGAAAAAAACATATTCAAGCAATGTTCTACATAGTGAATCATGTTCGTTATCATCACTTATATAAAAGTGATATTCCTTTTTAATGACTTGTGCTTCAAGTGTACTCTGAACATCATCCGAATCTAATTGTGCATGTCTATAAAAAATGTGTACCATAATAGTGACCTGATTAGAAAAGAAATAATCGGATTATATTTCTTTCTAATGAACAAATGAATAGTTCTCTACAAAATCAATGACTAATAAATTTGTTCCAAATGTGAAGTTATCTCTCAAAGTTTGAAACTATTGTTCTTGCAACTTTGCAAAAAATGCGTGACGAATATAAGGTTGAATCAAATTCTGAAATATGTCCATAAATGTTACAATAGGTAACTCCTCTTCAACATATTCCAAACTTTTAGTCTCTTTCCCCAATTCATTCTTCACATACTTGTAACTCTTGCAATTCACCTTTTTTGTTACATCGATATTTTTAATTTTCAAAGGAAATAGAGCCAATTCACCACATGTTTCACATATTCCTTTAATGCAATTTATTTGACCAACTAGATCATCTATTTTATCACATAAACTCACTTCACCTACTAGAAGGAGCAATGTGGAAATCATATGTGTCTTCTACAAAGTTTCAAAATACCTGATAGTGGAGATCAAACTCAATATCATGATGACAACAACATGTTTCAAATACTTTGTTTGACATCACAAAATATGGCTTCAATATTTCAAACAACATTTGCCCAATTTTTACATTAGGATGTTCACTACAAAATGTCACATATAACTCATGATGTGTTGTGTCCAACCAATGTTTTGTATGATGTTCATTTTGACCGAATGCAATCCTATGCCTAATAACATCTCTACTATTTGATGAAGGATGAGTTTTATCAATCCAAAATAATATGACTAAATTTTTGAATCCCTCATCAATCCTATTAGAATGAGGTGCTCTACACATGATTTCTCAATTTCCTTCCATAGCACTGTCATCCAAAATTAATCTTCTCTTAACATATTCTCTCACTGTTTTCTTACTAAAACCCATTTCCGACAAAATTGAAGATATTTGTCTATTTTGGGTCATATTCTTATTTACAACAAACATCAACATCACTTTTCTTGCCATGGACTTATCTTTAGTTTGAGACTACTTTCCTATGTTTCTCAAACCTCATTTAACATTTTCAATCACATCAGTTTGCATGTTAGAAAATCTTCTCTTCTTTGATGTTGTGTCTACACCTAACAATTTCAATGCCTCTTGCAACTTCTTTTGTGTAAGCAAAAGTAAAAGCAACTGAGCTTGTTCAAGTATTTCAATGTTATCAAATTTAGTCATTAGTTCTCTTATCATCTTATTCATTGACCTTTTCTTAGACAAAATTAAGGGTTGAATAGTAGCTACAAGTATTCTCAGTTTATTCATATCCATTTTAAGTAAATGATCTAAATTTTTATGAGAAATTCCATTCTTTATAGATTGAGAAATATTTATGAGTTCATCCATACTAGTTCTTGTATCAGTTCTTGCACATGATCCCAACCCTTCTCTGACTTCTATTATTTGAATTTCTATAGGAAAAAATCTTGAGCCTTCTCCAATATTCATTGTTTGAGATTGTGTAGGCAAATATTTTGACCCTTCTCTGACTTTTGTTACTTGAACTTCTGTAGGAAGTGATCTTGAACCATTGTCAACATTCATTGTTTGAGATTCTATTGGGAGTGATCTTGACCCTTCTCCATATGCACTTCTTCTACTTCTGTTGAGCCTCGATCAACATTTTCTTCACCTTCACCTTGTTGATTGTCTACAACATGTTTATAAGTGAATCAAATTCGATAAAAAATAAGATTGATACATAATTAAATTAAAGACCATGAAAATAAATAAATTACACAAACACACACACACACACACACACACACACACACACACACACACACACACCTTGTCTATTTTGATGATAACATGTCAAATTTTTTTGAAGATCTCTTTGTTCTACTCACGAGATGTCTTCCTTGCATGTTTTTTTTGTCTTTTTTTCTTGTTTCCCATCAAAGAATTTAAAAAAAATACAAAATTTTTCATTGCCTTAAAAAAAACACATTTACTTTATAAAATTATGCTTCACTTTCAAACATTTGTCCTCAATGCTTAGTTGACGAAATCAAATGATCTTGAACCTTCTCCATATGTCTCCATATGCACTTCTTCTACTGATGTTGAGCCCCCTTCAACATTTTCTTCACCTTCACCTTGTTGATTTTCTGCAACATGTTTATAAGTGAATCAAATTTGATAAAAGATAAGATTGATACATAATTAAATTCAAGACCATGAAAATAAATAAATTATATATATATATATATATATATATATATATATATATATATATATATATATATATATATATATATACCTTGTTTGTTTTGATGATAACATGTCAAATTTTTCTGAAGATTTCTTTGTTTTGCTTCACGAGATCTCTTCCTTGCATGTTTGTTTTATCTTCCTTTCTTGTTTCCTATCAAAGAATTAAAAAAAATAAAAAAATTGCTGTCACCTTAAAAATTTCACATTTACTTTATAAAATTCAGCTTCACTTAAAAAAAATTTGTCCTCAATGCTCAGTTGACATCATCAAATAATTTTTAAAGCATGTTCACCCAAACCCAATGTTTTCTATATGTTCATGTAAACACATTAAAATAAATTTTGGATCACTAGATTGTTCCGGCTCATGTGTTCATGCAAACATATTCAACATGTTCATGCGAAAATAGTGTTTGTGTGAACATATGATTTTACAATTTTTTTTGCTATTTTCTTACATAATTTTTTTCTTATGTTTTGACTTTAAAAGTTGAGATCAAATGATCTCCTACTGCAAATGAAAAAATGTTAATTTGTGTTGCTCGGAACAAGCTTTCCAAAAGCTATAATTTTAATACATATTATATTTATTAAGACTTTCAAATATGAGTTCAACTCATTATAGGTTGATTAATGATTGAACATCAACTGACTTCAACACTTCAGGAAAAATTGTAAATTAGGTGAATGTTTTCTTTTCGAAAAATAGCTAGGAAATAGGTTACTGAGATAGCTTTCTATTAAAAAAAGTAAAATTTGATTTATGATAAATTGAGTTCAAGTTATCCCTATCAAAATGAACGTATGTCTGAATTATGATTGATATCACTTCAAAACTTCATAAACTAGATACAATATTCAACCAAATTGAATCAAACCAAATGCATCCTCTAGATATTGATGTTACAAATCCAACACTGGAAGAATTACCTTATTATCATTTCTATATATATATATATATATATTCTTGTCAAAATGATTGTCACTCTTTAAAATATTGGTTTTTCATATGTACCCCTTTTCAGGGGAGAAGAAAATTTTGTCTTAAATAATTTATTTTTAAATTAAAAAATATGGTTACAAAGTAGGAATAGAGTACTAGAAATCACTAATTTACGCCATCTTTAAATTATTCATAGTTCTAGAGATATAGTCACTTGAATGTGAGTTTTGTTTCAAAAATATTGATTTCAATGTCAAAATTAGTCAAAAAGTGGCACCCACTATTATGGGATCACCCACCTCAAAACAGTGCATTGTCCCTACTACCTCAAAATAGTACATTGTCCAATTCCATGACCGAGGTCTCAAATTTGCCTCTATCCTTCATGAGGAGTAGGGTAAATTAATAAACTTATTAGCATCAAGGACATTCATAGCATTATAAAGAAAGCCATAGCAATCCATAGATCTTTATTTGATATCGTATGTGATGAAATGAAAGGGCTTATATAAATTGTTATATTTTATGTTTGGATGTCTTTTTGGCCACTTCATTTACATTCAAGTTGCGCTTCTTGTATACTTGCAAAATCTTTAACTCTGCAAACTTTTATATTAACTACAAATCAAAGTTAGCTACCTATGTTTCAATCATATATTTTATTTTTTGACGATTGGCATTGATTATAATAATCTTCAAGATGTATGAAGTTTGTTTTGATTTTTTAATTACATTTAAGTCTAAAAGAAACATTATAGAGTTATGCATTATGATTTGTAATCTCCTTAACAAATTCTATTTTTTGTACTAAAAATCTTCTATTATGATCTTGTTATAACATTCAATGTGACTAGACCCTAGATTACATCTTAAAGCACTATATTTTTTTAAGACAACTCTCCTACAAATTTTACCAACACCTAAAATTGATAAAGAGAAGTAAACCTTTATAACTTCAATGACAAAAGATTATCAAATTGAATTAATATATTTAATAGTCTGCAAGTTTTTTTACATTTATAAAATGTAAAACTTAACAAAAATTAACATAGTAATATACTTTTGTCCTCACTACAAGACCACTTCCGAGGATATTGCTTCCTTGTACCCATTAATATTCATGCTTCTAGAGAAAGTCATCGGAAAATATCAAAAAAAAAAAATCGAACTAAAGCTCGACAGAATGAATTGCAACTTTGGTTTTAAATTAAAATATAATGTTCACATTAAATCAAGTGCTGAATTCAGTAAGTAATGAATAGTTTTCAAATACGTGTATTTTGATTCACGCGGACAGAGGTCCCAAATAAACAATGTGTCCAATAAAGTTGTTAGGGGAGAGGACTCAGTAGTTGGGCGTGTATCAGTTGTTGTGATGGTTGTTGTGATCTTTTGATCCAATTATTTTAACAATACAACCTATTGATTGAGCAAAAAAATATTGACTTTTATGTCTTTATTCATCAGTATTTAACAGACATTAAATCATTACAAATTTACAAAGCATATATCATTGATTTACTAAATTTGAAACAAGTTCTGCACAAGGTACATTCTTTATATACTTCACATCAAACAATGTAAAATGATAGTTTTCAAACATAAAATTACTTTATACACAATATAAAGAAACAAGTTCAAAATATTATATTAAAATGTGTTCAATTTTACAAAAGAAAATGCCCAAACATATGAACAAGACAGAACTAATAACTTGCTTATAAGTATGAAGCGATGTGCCTTTTTTAATAACTTCCAATACCATTACAGATATAATCGTATAAATCAATGTACACTTGGAGTACCTACGTTCAAAATATGGAGTACCTGCATTCAATATATGGAGTCATGTGAGCTCATCAATCCAATCAAATTGAGAAATGAATGAAACACATTTAAAAAATAAATCTGAGTCATATCAAACAATTAATGCAAGAAATCAAAATTCAAACTGAGAATGTCATGGATCAAGAAAATTTTACAACCAATCAAAATGTAGACTGAGAATGCCAGGGATCAAGCAATTTCCAAAATCCAAACCATTAATGCAGATTTCTACAAAAAAGACACCGATGAAAGCTCTTTCCAAAATTCAAATTCAAATTCTTGGAGGGAATAAAAAATCTATTAATATGGCATTTCATGAAAGAGATATTTTACAATGCCAATTACAATCTCTGTGACCAGAAAGACTTGCAATGACATCTGTTGTGAGCAATCTGTGAGCACAAAATCCTTGTTTTAACATTGTGTTAGCATTCTCTCTGTGTCAACATTCTCTCTGTGGACTTATTGAGAAATCTAAGCACAGTTGTATTAGCATTCTCTTTGTGGGCTTATTCTAGAATATCTGGCAAGGGCTACATAGAGGAACTGGATAAAGGAAAATATCCAAGTAGTCAACATATCAAGGCTTAAGATCACAGTCTAGGTATTATACCAAATAATCATAGATCTATTTTTCAATGTAGTTACTGAAGTAGTTTATAAGCCACATACTATATAAAATCTATCATAATCCATAATATAACTTTGTTATAATCCACATATAGTATGCTATTATCTCTGAAAATATAATCCATTCTATAAAATGCTATTATCTCTAAGAATATGATCCATTTTATAAAATCTTTTATAATCTATATAGTTTGCTATTATTTCTAAGAACATACTATTGTTTGCAAAAAGAGGGGTACAAATTTATTAAGACGGAAAGGAATACAACAAGGAGAGCTCAACAAGGAGCTCGATCTTGAGCAACAAGATCATCAAATTCTTGCACCATCTCAAAGGACAGTTGCCCCCTATCCGTAATATTCCAACCCGGATCATGACTAGAAGCCTATTTGGCTAAACAATCAGCAGGTCTATTCCATTCTCGCAGAATATACTTGAACCTAATGAACTGAAAAGAGGAAGAGAAGAAAAGAATATGCTTAACAACAGTGGCCAGCTGCCAACTAACATCCTCAATCTCTTGCGAAGAAAGCATGTTCACCACCACCTGGGAATCAGACTCACAAATAATCTTACTCCATCCCCACAAGCAACACTATTCCACAGCATATAAAATAGCCTAAGCTTCCATGAGATTGTTAGTATAATCACCCTTATGAATTGAGAAGAAAAATTTAACATTCCCAGAACTACAACGAGCCACTCCGCCAATACCAGTCGGACCAGGATTCCCACGAGAAGAACCATCAGTGTTAATTTTAAGAACTCCATAGGGAGGAGGAGTCTAGTGCCCATCCTGGTTAACCCGAACCTTCCTCTGATGGTAAAGCTTCTTGGACATAGAAGGAAAACTATGAGCCGCAACCCCATCCTGCAGATGAAAATTGAGGCGATTACAGATAGCAAGATCAACCAGATCCATACCCCCATCAAGCTCACACTTCACAAGAATAGTTTCCTAGAGAGAATGTGATATTTTCCACCAAAGATGCAAAACACCAAGCCGAACATCTTGGAATATGCGACGATTCCTCTCCAACTAGATATGCCAAAGCACGAAAGATGGGCCAGCAATCCAAGCAGCATGGAGAGAAGAAGACTTGGAGGGAGCACTACCCAAGCGAGCCCAGAACTCAGGCAAAGAGGAAGCATGCCGACAAGAGCAACCCCAAGCGCTCCACCAAAGGTGCCATATCTGAGTAGAATAGGAGCAATGGAAGAATAGATGGGAGACAGACTCCTCTCCATTACCACACAAAACACAATAAGAGGGGCCCTGAAATCCACGTTTGCAAATATTATCCTAGGTAAGACAACGATTGTGAGCCACTAGCCACATGAAAAAATTGCACTCAGACCAAGAAACTTTATTCTAGACTTGCTTCCACCAAGGGACCTCAGCATCCCCAAATAATTATCTAGTTATCTCCTGATACCCAGTAGAGACATGATATTTACTAGACAAGGTACTGCCCCAAGCCAATACATCTGGACCAAGCAAAGAGGAACACTCTCTATAGGCCAGAATTTGAGAAAGCTCTTGACGATCCATATCTGTACCTCCAAGAGGCCAATCAGAGGAATGCTTCCATCTATAACCAACAACAGGTCCCAATTGATAAGGATTCTTGTAATGAGCCACTTTATCCCATCCAGCGGCAAGAAAAGAGTCACAAAGAGGCTGAAGATGAGGGTATATGGATAAAATGGAAGGGAATCCATCCCAAGCATCAGACCAAAACAAAGCCTGAGAACCTCCTTTACATATCCAGAACAGACCCCTCTTCACCAACATCGCACCTGTCTTCAAAGTATGCCAAACCATTGATCCACAACCTTCAAGAGGAAGTGTAGAAACAGAGCAAGGATCAGCACCATGAAAATATTTATGAGTGATAATACGAGCCCAAAGTTGATGCTGTCCAAAGCACCATCACCAATAAAGTTTAGCAGCCAAAGCTTGTCTACTCAATAGAGCAGAACAAAGACCAAGACCACCCTCCTTTTTAGGCCTACAAACAGTTGCCCAATTAACCAAGCTCCATTTAGTACTACACAAATTACCACTCCAAAGGAATTGTTGAGAAAGAGCATCAAACTCCTTGAGAAAGTAAATAGGTGCAGCATGAACCATGCTTCTATAAGTAGGAAGAGCTTGGATAACAGCTTGAAGAAGAGTAACCCGGGTAGCAGTAGAAAGCCATCTATGAGTCCAATGATTTACCTTATCCTAAAGCTTGGTAATCAAATTTTGCCAGAAGAGATGTGGCTGCCTAGAAACAACAATAGGAATGCCAAGATAAGTCAAAGGAAGTGAACCTATCTGAAACCGTAGGATACCAACAATCCTATGCTGAATAGAATCAGGAGTGTTAACAAAGTAAATGAAAGATTTGTGCTCATTAACTTTCTGTCCTGAAGCTGCCAAATAAACGTCCAAAGCATGTCGAAAGGCTTCAACTTGCTTGATCCTAGCAAGATCGGCAAGAGCAGAATCATCAACAAATTGAAGATGGGAAAGAGAAGGTAAGCCATTACCCCACCGCTAGCCTTGAATAGAATTTTGGGACACCTGATGCTTAATGAATCTGCCCAAGCCTTTAGCCATGATGATGAATAGATATGGGGAGAGAGGGTCACCCTGGCGGAGGCCTCTAGAAGCACCAAATAGTTGTGAAGGTTGACCATTAATAAGAATAGAAAAAGAGGTTGAAGTAACGCAACTCATAATCCAACTCACCTAGGTAGAACTAAATCCAAAAGAAAGAAGAATACTCCTTAGGAACCTCCATTTAACTCTATCCTAGGCCTTAGCCATATCCAGCTTAACAAACATGGCTCTCTCCCTTGAAGTAGCCATAGAGTGAATAGCCTCAGTAGCAATAACCACCCCATCCAAAATTTGTCTTCCAGCAACAAAACCACCTTGTTCTTCTGAGATAATAATGGGAAGCCACCATTTTAGTCTCTCAGCAATCAGCTTAGTAATAACTTTGTAGACCACATTACATAAGGCAATTGGTCTAAAAAACTCCAATTGATTATCACCCTCTCTCTTAGGAATAAGAGTCAAGAATGTAGAGTTCAAAGCTCGAAGAATCTGCTTGCTAGCATAGGATTCTTTAACCACCTCCAACAAATCATGATTAATGATGTCCCAAAATTCCTGAAAGAATTCAATTGGAAAACCATCAAGACCAAGAGCCTTCCCCTTAGGCATGCCAAAGACCACCGCCTCCAGCTCTTCTAAAGAGATAGGATGCATGAGATAATCATTCATTTCCTGAGTGATAAGGGAAGGAATACAGGACAAAATAATATTTTCTTCATTATCAGCAGGAGGAGAGTCCTCAAAGAAGAGGGTAGAGAAGTACGAAATAGCCTCCTGGAACAAAGCTGGCAAGGAATTCAGTTGGATACCTTGAGAATTAACCAAAGAAGAGATAGTGCTCTAATTCCAGCGAGATTGCACTGTTTTAAGGAAAAAGGCAGTGTTTCGATCACCTTCCTAGAGCCAATCAACTCGAGCCTTTTGCTTCCAAAAAAATTCCTCTCGAAGTTCCCATTCTTCTAGAGCTTTAGAAGCAAGGGATTCAGCCTGGCCAAGATCCTCCGAGAAACCTCGATCTCTAATCTCCCTTGTGATGACATCAAGATTTTCTTGAGCAAGCCTCTTCATAAAGTGAAGATTCCCAAAGCATTCCCTATTCCATATCTTGAGCTGCCTTTTAACATATTGAAGCTTTTTAGAAAATGAGAACATTGCAGTAACATATGCAGGGGCACCATCTTTCCACCAACAAAAAATAAAATCATGAAGAGAGGAGTCACGAAGCCACATCAACTGGAACTTAAAAGAAGGATGCTTCAAAACATAAGCCCCTATAGTGGAAAATTTGATTGGCCAATGATCTAAACCCCTCCAATCAAGGATTTTTGAAGAGATAGTAAGGGTGCCACTAAGCCAAAAGCAAGAAACAAGAAATCTATCCAGGCATTCTGAGATAGCAGCAACACCAGTCCTGCGATTATTCCAGGTATAGAGGCCATTAGAAGGCTTAACATCAGAGAGATGCAAAAGAGATATGTGTTGCCGAAGAAGAGCAGAAGAAGACCCCAACCTAGCCAAACCACCATGCTTCTCTTCCAGACTTAAAACTAAATTGAAGTCCCCTGCTAACACCCAAGGATGATAAGGATGACAATTTCTAACATATTGAATATGTTCCCAAAGTTCCTCCTTTCCCACAAGATCAACAGGTGCATACACATTAGTAACCATGATTATCTCTCCTGAGTCTAGAGAAGAAGCTACCATAGAGAGAGCTGAGCAAGAAGACATCCAGCCAAGAGGAGAAATTTTTTGAGGATCCCAAAATATAGCTAAACCACCAGCACTGCCTATTGCCCCAACACACTGGCATTGGCCATGAGACCAAATACTAGAGGCATGTTGGACCATAGACTCCATAGAGAGCTTAGTCTCTTGGATACAAAAAACATCAGGACTATGATCAACCACCAAGTTATGAATAGCCTTTTGTCTAGGGATGCTATTCAACCCCCTTACATTCCATGAGAGAATAATCATCATTGGGTAGATTTGGGAAAATGAGAATCCAAAGGTTTCACTAAACCAGACTCAATCAATATATCTCATGTGAGTTTAATCTTCTCTTGGTCTGTTTTGCGCCCACTCCTTAGAGGGGGAGAAGAAGAAGCCTGCTTAAAGGGTCGAGGTAGCAACCCCAAGGGGAGAGGAGATCCCTTGCCCTTACCTGATGGTAGCACATCCTTAACCAAGTCAGCCAAAACAACATCATCATCTTCCAACACTGCAGGAGTCACCAGAGCCGCTGTCACAGGAGCTACAAGAACCTCACAATTCTGATATACTACAACTTGAGATGCCCCACAAGCATCATTAGGAATAGATCTCTCATCTGGGCAAGCTAGATCAGAAGAGATAGGAGGAGGAATACCCTCCTCTAGAACCATACTATCCAACACCTCAAAATGGTTAAAACCTGAATCCGATAATCTTTCTTTCAAAGGCCTCTTTTGACCACATCCCTTAGCTCGAGGATGAACAGGGGTAAATCCATCCTTATCCTGCATTGGAGCCTTACCCTTAGCTATAGCATCTTGTGGATTCATCCCCTTGGTAGTATTAACCATTTGAGATTGTCCTTTCCCTGTAGTATCTGCCAAACCACCAGCATTTCCAGCTGTAGACCGATCCACTCCTTTGAAACTCGAGTTACGGGGGCACTGCCGCAGTAAATGACCATACTCATGACAAATCCGGCAACGGAAAGGGAGGGATTCATAATCTAACTGCTGCACCCAAGAAGAATCCCCCAGACAAATTTCCAAAGAATCTGGTAATGGGTTATTCAAATTAATTTCAACACAAATTCTAGCGAAAGAAATAACCTTTTTATCGAGGGTTTGATGTGCGATCGCAGCTGGCTTCCCCAACAAAGCAGCAATTTGTCGAAGGATGTCTTCACACCAAAATTCCAAGGGAAGACGAGGCAAGCGAACCCAAACTGGCACTGTTGAAGGGAGATCCTCAGCAGAATTAAAACCTGAATGCCAAGGTTTGACAAATAACCCCACATTGTTGTAGAAATAAGGGCCTCCTTCAAAAACATGATCACGATCAGACATGCAAGAGAATACAACAAAAAAAGAACTATTCCCTACCAATATAATCTCCATATCGCCTTCCACCTGCCAAGAGCGGTGGATCCATGCCTCAAGAGCGGATAGGGAAATCCGGATTCCAAGAAATTTGCATATCAAAGCATGTTTGGTCCAATAATCAATGTCCTCCATTACAACCATTGGAGGAATAACCAGAACAGGGCGATCATGGCTACGTGGAAGACAACCATTAACTTTTTTCAGCTTGGAGCTCTCCCCTGAATAAAATGATTCAGATCGCATTGCATGCATAGTTGGAGAAGAACCATCTGTTCTCACCAACAGAGAAGAAATCCCAGGCCCTGCCATGCAAACAATAAAACCCCCAATCCAAAATTGACTACAGAAGATCTCCGAAAACACCGACGCAAATTATGTCCAGTATCTAACAATCCAAATAGAACAAAAAAATAGTAAAGATCAAACACCAAGAACAGGCTAGGGGAAAAACCCTAGCCCAGCCGGCAGCCAACGCTTCTCAGAGACTCCATCATTCCTCCTGAGCACCTCTATCTTCAGGGATGAGATTGAGCATCCGAGAACATACTATTGTTATTGCAACTATAAGTTTTGAATTTTTCAAAAGTGTTGTCAATAATAGAAAATGCTATTATTGTTGCTAAAAATGTTATTTCTTCCAAAAATAACAACATAATATATAAATTATGCCACAATCTATTTTATATATCTGTTGAAATTCATAAGCCACATACTATAAAATCTATCATAATCGATAATATAACTTTGTTATAATCCACATATAGTATGCTATTATCTCTAAGAATATAATCCATTCTATAAAATCTATTATAATATATATATGTTTTTGTCCATGTACCATATCATTGTATGCATGCTCCAGATTTTGCAAATTTTGCAATAGCATATATGAAAATGCCAGCAGAGTCCATTTCTGTGAAAAATGATAGCAAATTACATTTCTTTGAAAAATGACAATAGACTACATTTATGTCATGTATAGTCCATTGAATATTTAGATGATTAAGAATTTTTTGAGTACAAAATGGATTATGGCGAATCTATGGATATTAGTGTACTATTGTTCCCAAAAATAATAGCATAACATATCATGGAGTATAACTAAAAAAAATAGCATAATATATGATGGATTATAACTGACCATATGATGGAATATAATAGAACTGTAACAATTTCATTTCTAAGAGAGTTACTAAACAATTATCTTCTCTCAAATGATATGTTAGTCCTGCCATATGGTGTAAGTGTAAACATATCATTTGTATGCAAAAAAATTGTTCAGTATATCTCTTAGACATGATATTTTCTTTGCAAAACTATATTGAATAATTCAATCAAATATTGAAACTTTCCATAATATTTTTTATGCTAGTTAATATATGATGTTTTGTATTCAGACATTATGACAATAGGAAAGAGAAGAAGCAAAAGAACTACTCAAAAATTGAAACCTCGCTATCCATGATGTGTTAAATTACATGTGGTTGACTCTAATGATGGGGACCATTCTACCAAGCCAACTCTTGTTAATGCAAATCATGATCTTGTTGCCCAGAATATAGATGGTCATAATGGAGCTGTCAAATCTTCTCAATGTCACAAAAATAAGAAAAAGTGCCAAGAAATTCAATGGACAGAAGAGGATATGGAGCATGCCATTGAAAGATGTTGAAGATAATTGTTTGTCAATAAGAGGGGCAGCAAAGAAGTGGGGCATCCCTATGAGCAGCTTATCATATTGGTTAGCAGGGCTCACCACAACAAGAATTAGGGGACCACCAACGATTCTCTCCTTGGAAGAAGAGCTAGAAGTTGTTCAGTGGTGTAAAGATTTAGCACAATTGGGTCACAAATTAGAGGTTATTCATCTTAAGTCACATGTGGCTCACATCTGCCAAACAAGGCCAAATCCATTCAAAAATGGCTTACCAGGTAGATCATGGTGCGTTGGATTTTGTAAATACCATCTAGATTTGACAATAAGGACTGCAGAGGGTCTAGATAGGGATAGAGCAGTGATGCTACGACCAAGTATTGTGGTAGATATTTATGATAACCTATCAACATTGTATGATTCTAATCATTATGAACCAACACACATATGGAACTATGATGAAATAGGGGTTCAAGCAGGAAGAAATTGTGCTATGAAAGTGCTTGCAAAGTTGGGAAGTAGAAGTGTGCCTCAAGTCTTATCAAAAAGGAGAGAATGGATCATAGTACTCTGCTGTATAAATGCAGCTGGTAATAAAATACCAGGTTTCTATCTTTTCAAGGAAAAAAGAAAAATTAAAAATTACATTGCAAATTGTGAACCGGGAGCTTGCATGGCAGCACAAGAACATGCTTGGATGACAAAGGAGTTATTCTTCAATTGGCTACATCACTTTGCTAGATTTGTTCCAGGTGGTGCTTCAACTACAAATAGGCATCTCCTCATTTTTGATGGACATGGAAGCCATATTGCATTTGGTACAATTTAAGAGGCAAGATCTCTAGGCATTGATCTTCTTACACTGCCTGCTCACACTAGTCATCGACTTCAACCTTTAGATGTAAGTGTATTTTCTCCATTCAAAGGATATTTCAAATCTGAAAGGTCAAAATGGATGGCCAAACATCCACACATAGAAATAAGGAGAATGGAATTAGCAGAACTTGCAAGCAAAGCTTTCAAACTAGCCCTTATGCCTGATAATATTACGACTGGTTTTCAAAGGACTGGAATTTGGCCATTGAATAGAGATGCTCTTTGTAATGACATGAAGCCAAGTGATGCATTCAATGTTGAAGATGAAAATGATGTTGCAAACGATACTGCAAATGATATTGCAAATCATGCTGCAGGAATTGAAAGCATTTTACAAATAGCTGGTTATGAGGGTGATGCCATTGAAAAATGTGTGGTAGAAATGATACAAAAGCAAGAGAATCCAAATGCAAACACAAGTTCAACAGTAGATGATGTGATGACAAAACAGAAAGAGCATCCAAATCCAAACACAAGTTCAGCAGCAAATGATGTGATGACACAACAACAAGAGCATCCAAATGCAAACACAAGTTTAGCAATAGATGATGTGATGACACAACAGCAACAGTGTCCAAATGCAAACACAAGTTTAGCAGCAGATGCCATGATGATACAACAGCAAGAGCATCCAAATGCAAATACAAGTTCAGTAGCAGATGATGTGTTCTCACCAACACATATTAGCTAGACACAATTTAAAAATGATCTGCATGATGAAATGAGTTTGCCAACACAGTTTGATCCACCTATTTTGATTAAAGAGGGAGCAAAGGAATTGGGACTGCAGATTGATTTTCAAAATGAAGACATTTCACTATCCATTCCTTCTCCACTTCCAATGCCAAGAGATGAGGTGGTTCATTATTATGCTAAAACAAAAAATTGGGAAACTTCAGATTTGGAACCTAATGAAGATGAAGATGGCTACGTTGAACATAATGTAGATGCATTTAAGACACCTGTAGCTTTTGAGACAAAAGATGAAAAAATGTTATGTAGCCAAGGATCATTAAGAAGTTTTTTGAAGCTACCAATCGAAAGGGTTGTAAAGAGATCCATTCCATCAAATAATTCTACTCTTAGATTGGGAAGAAAATCTCAAATACTTACATCTAATGAGTACATAACAATGCAAGAGCAGCAAGAAACAAGGAAGGTTGAACTTAAAGAGTTGAAAGAAAGGAAGAAAAAGTAATTGGAGGAAAAGAAAAAGAATCAAATTGAGTTGAGAAAAAGGAAGGATGAGCAAAAAAATGAGAGAAAAATTATTAAAAAAAGAAAAAAAGAGGAAAAGGTGCAACAATAGAAGGAGAGGGAGTTGAAAAAGAAAGAAAAGTTGGAGTGCAGAAAAGGTAAGCTAGGAAAAGGCAACAATGGACCTACAAATATTGGTGAGGGGAGTTCATTAATGACTTCTCTTGAACACCATCAAATTGTAAATGAAATATTCAATAATATATCCCATGTATACCCTACTCTAGATAACCAACAGCTTGGTTATGACACCATTTCAAAATCAAATGCAAATAGAGTAGGGAGTACTATATCCCATGTATACCCTACTCTAGATAACCAATACCTTGGTTATGGCACCATTTCATAATCAAATGCAAATAGAGTAGGCCAACATAGTACTCCATCAACCCCCTTACCTGAGCATCATCAAATTTTGAGGGATATGTACAACATTTTATCCCCTCACTATGCTGCCCTTCAGAATAACGAAGCAACTAGTAGTGAAAGCCCCCCTCATTCTCCAATAAAACAATTCCAAATTGGTAGACTATTGGATGAAAATATGTTTGGACATTTGATTCCTATCACCCCATAGGTTGATTCAGCTAGTCCAAGGAAGGATAAAACTAATAGTAATGAGGAGGAGGTAGAAAATCCTACAAATGATAGTACTGAGGAGGGACCAGATGCCTTTCCTGGCTTCATGGTGAACTAGTGATGCTGCAATGACAAATGAAGAACAAATTTTTTTGTTTGTGAGCTAATGATGTTGCAATGCAGAGAGAATTGTTTTGGATAGCAAAACAATTTTGCTATAGACTGGTCATTTTGCTATAGACTAGTCATTTTTCTATAGACTAGTCATTTTGCAATGTACAGACAATTGTTTTGGACAGCAAAACAATTTTTCTATAAACTATTCATTTTGCTACAGACTAGTCATTTTGCAATGCAGAGACAATTGTTTTGGACAGAAAAACAATTTTGCTATAGACTAGTCATTTTGCTATCAAACTAATTAGCACTTATAAATTGATTGTAACTCCATATAATTGTATCTTGTCAAGACTGAAATGGAAATCTATAGACTGGTTATTTTGCTACAAACTGGTGATTTTGGTATTAGAATACTTAATGCTTAGAAATTGAATATAGCTCTATATAATTGTATCTTATCAAGACTGAAATGGAAATCTTTTCATAAATTGATACTTAATGCTACAAACTATTCTAGTAATTAGAAAACCAAAGTATATTGTAAATTTAATAAAAGAAATAAACAATACTTATTCTGTAGATTGCAAGACTGGACTCCAAAAAGAATTTATCAAACAAAATCCTTTGTAGCAAACTTATAAATTCCAAAAAGAAAGAAAAATCATGGATGAGTCATTGCCCAGTAAGGTCTTGTAGACCTTACCTGCTCAGAAAAGCGTCAAATTCTTCACAATTTTTGTGTCTATAGACACATTTTACAAGTGAGTGAAACCCTCATCTTTCTGCAACTTGCATGTAAACAAAAAACATAGTCAAAACATGTCAATGGATAATAAAATTAATAGAATTTCAGTGTTCAAACCCTACCTATTACAGTCTAGAATACAAACCCTACTAAAATTCACTTTTAAGATCAAACACTACCTATTCCAATGGCCACAGGCAGCACACCATGAATCTCTTCCAGCTCTTCTTTCGAGGCAGGGTAGAAACATCCCACAACGTTTTTGTATTGTGATTCCAAGAAGATTAAGATTAAAGAGAGCACAAGCTTGGAATCCTTAATCCATGTCATTTTGAGCACTAGGCAAGATTACTAGAATTACAATTTTCACATAAGCTATTGAACCAAATAACACACGCACAACACCCAATTGTAACACCCTCTAAAATGCTAATGGACCTGACCATTGATGAAAATATAACATTAGTGCTCGAGAAGAGCTCAAGCATTAATGCCCCTGAAATTTATTTAGAGGAAGTGGAGATTTATGCCAACAATTCACCAGACCTGATTTTGGTACTAGTTTGGAGGCATTGTCCTAACCAGAAATTCTTGTAGTACATTGCTTACAATTTTTCTTAATTGTGCTTCGATTTTTTTATAGTAATCTGCTCTGAACTCTTGTAATCCAACAATTTTTCTGTTTGTTTTGAAAGCCTTATGTATTTTGTAAACAGTCTTTTCTAGTTCTATAAATCAAAGGTGTAGATGGGAGAGACCTTTTACATAATCATATGAATTGTAAGGATCTGGGATTTGAGACAAAATAAGGCTCACGTTGAATTCCTTGATCTTAACTTTCTGCTTGGAATTTAACAACACATTTGAAGACTATGAAAGTACTTGGGGCCATGGAGGATCTCGGCGACAAAGGTACTAGGAAGCCACGATGTAGGGCACTTGCCAAGTGAATCTGCAGATATAAGTCAAGATATTTAGGATAGAGATATTTATGTTTAACTAAGTAAGCCAAAACGTGAGAAATTCAGAGTTTGATTTCTTAGATGTTCAAAGCACACAAAAATAAAGGCACCATTACAGAGGGCTAAAAAGAAACCGATTCAAACACAACTCATGTACATAAATTGAAATATTAACTGACAAGCCCAATCCGCCATTAAAACCCTAATCCACCAATGGAGATGATTTACGTTACTACTTTATATTTGAAACCCTAATCTGCCATTAAAGACTATAGAAGAAAATAGTTTAATCAAACCCTAATCAAAACTCACATGACAAGAAGTGACATTTTAATTTTTTTCTTACCCTGCACAGTCGTTCTCATCATGGTATGCTCGAAATGCTATGCATGCGTGTCTCACTTTGTGTGCGCCAACGCTGTACATTGTTGAAACCAGTCCTCAGTAAGATAATGATAATGCCACCGCACCGCCACAAATAATAAGCATGAGATTCGGCCATGGATATGGTAGTCATGGGTGAGAGACAACATGAACTAACCTTGTGATGGAATTGAAAAATTGAACCCTTAATATGTGATTCTACCTCATGAATCCCAAGAACATCTTCTCCAATTTCTCCAGTTTACCTGTAACAAGGTCCGAGATCCACAAGCTCATAGACAACACTGCTTTATCTATAACGAGTGGCAACAGCTCACAGACGACATGGCGGCGGCTATCACAGATGGCATCATTGTGAAACGACGATTGGGAATATAGGTTTAGGGTTAGGTCAACTCCAACCCAATATAAAGAATCATATAATTAATTATTACATTTAAAAATGTTAATATTGTAATAACATATGTTTAATAATTAGATAGTTAGCAATTAAATTAGGAATGTTTTCATATAAATATATATGGTATATTGTACTTAATATGAATATTATTTATTCATATATTACCTCTATATGAAAAAATTAGCATTATAAAATGTACAAGTATTGGGACGCACTATATCAAAGATGGGGGGTAGTAATTGACTACGATAGGTAGGACTTTCAAAAAATGAGTTTATGGACCATTTTTACTACGAGACATACAAATGATACCAATTTTGATGGTGATGAGTCCAAACCTTAGTTATAAGTTGTTAACTAGGTGAAGAAAATATTTATAAAAAAAAAAGTAAATTTTATCATCGTTATGATAGGTTTTGAGACGTCCAAAGTTAGGGTGCACAACTACTGGGTCCTCTCCCCTACTATGTTGTGTTGGCTCCTTCTGAAGCTGCCGGCTCCTTATTTAAATTTTCTGTTATTTCAGCAAGGTTTAAATCCAATAATAATAAAAGATTCTTTTCTATACATTGCATGTCAAAATTATGTTAATTGAATATTAAACTTAAAAAGATAAGACCACACCAACATATTAAAAAACATATCTTCAAATATGTGAATTTAATAATAAAGACAAGCGACAATCTTTGTCTGCTGTTGTCTTCGTATATAACTTTAGTATTTCTGGTACTTGCTGTGATTTCTAAATTAGATTTTTAATCTATTCTTAAATAATAATTTTATCTATATTTTTTTAATATAAAGAATAACGGTTACAAGAAGGAGCTGAGGGAGAAAAACAAGATAATGACAATGATAACAATCGACTTTATTGGAAAGTAACATAACAAAACACATTGCACGGACGGCTGAAATGAACTGAAACATAAATATAAATGGTAAGTTAATTCATTTCAGAAAGGGAATTGATTAATCTGCGTGTGTCTCAAGCAGACATTTTGATCGAAACCACAACTATTATAACAACCGGCCATCTAGTGTTGATTCCGATGGCTTCAGGAAAAATAATGTACTCCTTCTGTTAACACATACGGTGGAAGGCCGTTGCCCTAATTCTAATTTGTTTCGCTTTGGTCACCCCTGGTGTTGGACAATGCAATCCTGAATGGTGTGGATCCAAAAATGTAACTTTTCCATTTTGGATATCCAATCCAAGTTGTGGTCTCCCCGGTTTTCAGATCAAATGCTTGGAAAAGAGGAATGGCAATTGGAGTCTATTTCTTGGCACTTTTGTAAATTCAACAAAAACAGATCTTGAGATCCTTGATCTGAGTTATAATGGCTCTCTGATAATAAATTCCACTGATCTGAAAGCCATGTCCTGTAGCAGAACAGACGACGTCTCTGTTGATTTCGTGCTACCTGCAGATGGGCCCTTGGTGCAGGGCACCTTGACAAAGACATGCAAAGTGGTCACTTGAATGACTCATGAAGAATGAATGATTTAAAGATCAAAATATGAATGTAATTTGACTTGAAGTCAATTTTTTGAATTTGATGAATGCAATGTAATAAGCCTAATGTATAAAGGCCTAATAATATTAATGAATGTAATAGAAGTGATATAGGCTTGAATTGTTTAATGGTTTCCAAATTTGACAATGGAATTGTCAACTCGGAAAACCAAATCCAAATCCATATATAAAGCTGTTAAAAACCAAGGATAGGACAATTTGAGGTAGTTTGGAGTTGGTAGTCGGTTCTAATCAGTTTGTGGGTAGTTTCAAAGATAAGTTGGTTGGTTTCTGTGGTTGGGACAATCATAAATACATTGTAAACAATTCCAAAAGAAAAGAGAGGAGTCTTTGGAGTTTGGGAAGGAGTTGGTGATCGAAGGAATAGATGTATTGAAGTTTTGGAACAATAAATAATAAATTCCTTGCAAACAGTCACTTCTCTGCCTGTGAGGACACAATATGGTGTTTGTATCGTTAAACTCTTTATTTCAATGAAATATTGACCGGAAATGTATTAGATTGATGATATTATAAGTCTTTTATTCATTCCATACAATTGTTACATTGTTTTGTTAACGTTTGAAGCAAAGAAAGACAAGTTTATTGCTGACTGTCGTAGCAGAGTGTTTGTGAAACCAGTCATTTGTTTTGAAGACATCATGAAGGTGAAAGACTTCCCCACTTACTGTGCTTAATGCGACTTTTATGGAGAGTCGAAAAAAAACATGTATGATATGTATCCATATGTGTTTAGTTTCATATGAATGCAAGGATGTGGTGGCAGAGAGGAGTTTATGGAAGAAGGTTAAAGATGACTGTCTCAGAAAATTGCAGTCTAGTGCGAGGGAAATATCTCCCAAACTCACCGTTGGATTTCTCTCAGATTTTTATATGTTGTTTGGGACCACATTATGCCACATATCAACGGTTGGATTGAGCAAATATTTCTGGTTCAAAAGTTATACATATCTGTTTGCGGGTCTATCCAGGAGACAGCAAGAAGGGATGTTTTTGAGAATTTGTTTCCAAGGTTGTGTTTAATGCATGAAAGGAATATGGTATGCTTGGATAGGGTCTAGAGACATTGAATAGAGTATTAGGGAGAAGGTAAGGTTGTCTCAAAACATTAAGGGTGATAGGGGAACCAATGTCTAGTTGTGATCCAAGGTCGGGTCCAAGGAAGTTGATCCATTTGAAAAGGCTACTAGCTTTAAGGGCTGAATGTGAGTCTTGGGTACAAGATTGGTTGTCCTGATCAAATGGGTTGTTGGGACATGGTAAGTAGGCCATGAGAAAATGTTTTATGAATTTAAAAATGAAGGTTGAAGTCTTGTGTAAAGATATGATGTTTGGACGGCACTAGGTGTACTTGGGTAGCCTAGAAAGGAAGCTTTGAAAAGAATTTTGTAAAGAAGAAGTTGGTAGATTTTGAAGTAGATTGTTGTCTGATATGATCAAGGAGATTACCATATATCACCTCTACATCAGCCCTTCACAATTTACTCGTCCAATAAATTCGTGGCGATCGGTTGCAACACAAATGGTTCTTTCAAACTAGAAGGCGAGGGAGGTAGATGTGAATTTGCGTGTGTAAGTCAGTATAATCCAAGCTACTGCAACACCTATGGATGCTGTGAAGCTGGTATTCCTAGCAATGCGAAAGTGATAAATATCACGGGCGGGGGAAATTGCAGGTTCTCAACAATTTTGGAACCAGAGACTTGGGATTTACCCCAAGGCGATTTTGGTTTGTATGCGAGGGATCATTACGACATCTGCCTCTAGTGAGGAATCAGCGATGGGGATTGTGCGTTGTGCGATGGCTAGAGGAACATACAATTACTCTTGCGCCATTGCAGCCCAATGTTTAAACGCAATGGAGGGAGCCCATACATGAAAATGCCTTATGAGCTATCAAGGGAGTTGAAGATTAATGTTGCTGTTCGGGGAAGAAAGAAAACTAAAATAAGCATGCAGCTTCAGCATTGATTGACTCCACTTCAAACTCTAGCTCCACTACTTCATCTCCACCACATCACAAATGATTTCTAATTTACCTTAGTTCAGGAGTAGTTTAATTTAGTGTTTAAGAAAGATATGTGCTTTCCATATGGCATGCATTAGATTATAGTTTTTGATGGATAGCTTACTTTCCTCGCATAATAGTGTTCAACAGTTTGAACTACCATAGTTTATTATTTTGTGATAAATCATGCTATCCTTGCATATATTATGTTGTGCATGAGTTTGTTTGGTTTGGTTTTGTTTTAGTTTTCTTAGGAATTAGAGCTGAAGTCTACGGTGATTGTAGACTATTAAATAAGCTTCCATTTTGTAATTTTTGATTAGCTATGAATAAAATCTGTGTTGTCTCTCCTAAAAATAGAGCACCCCTATTTTGAGTATTAATTTTATTGTGTTACTAGTGTTCTTTAAATCCTACATTTGGTATCAGAGCAGAAGGTGTTTGGAAGATAGCAACATGGTAAATAATTTGCAAATTCCAGAGTTTGATGGAGTTGATTACCAATATTGGTCAATCAAGATGAAGACTTTTTTTATTGGGAAAGATTTTTGGGAGATCGTTGAATCCGGATATGAAGAGCCTGCAGATTGGAATACTCTCCAACCTAATGACATGAGATTGAAGAAAGAAGCTGAGAAGAAGAATGCAATGGCATTGTTTCACATTCAGATGGCTCTTGATAAGAGCTTGTTTCCTTGAATTGCTCATGCACAGACATCAAAAGAGGCATGGAAGACTCTAAAAGATGCTTACCATGGCAATGAACAGATCAATGTTGTGAAGCTACAATCCTTGAAAAGAGAATATGAGAACTTGAGGATAAAAGAGACAGAGAGTGTGGGAGATTTTTGTGTGAGAGTGAAAGATGTGACTCATAAAATGGCCACTTTGGGTGAATCTATTGCTCAAGAGAAAATAATACAAAAAGTATTGAGATCTCTAAGCCCAAGATGGAATACTGTAGCAATTGTCATAGAAGAAAGAAAAAATTTAGCTACCATGGAGTATGATGAATTGGTTGGATCTCTTATATCACATGAGGATAGAATATGAGACACATCTACCAATGTTAATGAGAAGGATTTTTCTTTCGAATTGCAAATTTTAAAGAATGATGGTGCTAGCAGCAGTAGTAACAACAACAAAGGCTCGGGAAGGGGACAAAATCATAATTTTTCAAGAGGATCTAGAGGAAGAGGAGGTGCTCAAGGAGGAAGAGGTAGAGGCAAATTTGATAAAAGGAACATCCAATGCTATCATTGCAATAAGTATGGACATTTTGAGAGAGAGTGTAGACTGAAATCAGATAACAATAATGCAAATTATGCCCTACAAGATGAGGATCCTTCCTAAGGTAATTTATTTTTGTGTTATGAGAAAGGTGAAAGTAATGTGAATGTTGTTTGGTATTTGGATTCTAGATGCTCTAAACATATGTCTGGTAACAGAGAAATATTTTTAATGCTTGATGATAGTTATAGATCCAATATTACCCTTGGTAATAACAATTCGGTGGATGTTGTGGCCAAAGGAGCCATGGATGTTCAGAAAAAGGAAGGTATGAAAAGTGTTCAAGATATTTATTATACTTCCAAGTTGAAGCATAATTTATTGAGTGTTGGACAGCTATGTGAGAAGAATTATAGAGTGGTGTTTGAGAACATGGAATGTACTATCTATGATAAGAATCAAAAAAATAAAGTGATTACAGTTGTTCCTATGACAAAGAATAGGATGTTTCCTTTGAAGTTTGGTCAAAATGACAACCAGCTTGTCAATATGGCTTATGACGATAAAAGTTGGTTGTGACATCTCAGGTATGGTCATTTGAATATCAATAGTTTGAAGAATCTAACATCAAATGCATTAGTTCTTGGATTGCCTAAGGTTGAAGAGCATAAACATATTTGCGAAGGGTGTGCAAAAGGGAAATATTCAAGGGAATCATTTCCAAAAGGCAATGCATGGAGGGCCCAATACCCACTTCAGCTTATTCATTGAGATATTTGTGGTCCAATGCAAACACAAAGCTTGGGTAAGTCATCATATTTCATTACTTCTATTGATGATTACTCACGCATGTGTTGGGTATATTTTTTGAAGACTATGGATAAAGCCTTTGATACATTCAAGAGGTTTAAAGCTCGTTAGAGAATGAGAAAGGGAACACAATTAGATGTTTGAGAATAGATCGAGGAGAAGAGTTTTGCTCAAACGGTTTTTAAAATTTTTGTGAGATGAATGGCATCAAAAGACAACTCACAACTGCATACATGCCCCAATAGAATGGAGTGGCTAAAAGAAAGAACCATACTATGGTAGAAATGGCAAGGAGCATGTTACAAACCAAGGATTTGAACAATTCTTATTGGGCTGATTTAGTTGCTATAGCCATATATATTCTCAACAGGAGTCCTACAAGTGCCCTACACAAGATGACTCCATATGAAGCATGGTATGAGAAAAAGCCTAACGTAAATCATTTTAAAGTTTTTGGTTGTTTGGCTTATGTTCACATCCCTGATTAGAATAGACAAAAGCTAAATGCTAAAAGTGAATCATGTATTTTTGTGGGCTATAGTAAGGAAAGAAAAGTTTATAGATTATTCAATCCTATTACTAATAAGATTGTTGTTTCAAGAAATGTGATTTTTGATGAAGGGGGAGTTTATTGTCATAAAAAACATGTTGAAAAGCCAAAATCAGTTTTGGATGATGATGATATTGCTGATAATGATAATGAGCAGCCAGCTAATGGTTCTATTTCAAGATCACCAAGCCCACCAAGAAATCCCTCACCAATCCCAAGAGCAAGTCCATTCTCAAGTCCTCCAAGAAAGGTAAGAAGATTGAGTGATATCTATGACAGGTATCAAAATCAAGCACATGAAGAAGATCTAATAGGTGAGACAATAAATTTTGCATTACTCGCTAAAGCTGATTTTGAGCCATCATGTTTTGAAGATGCGTGTGCTAATAAAGTTTGGATGCAAGCAATGAATGAAGAGATGGATTCCATTCATAGGAATGAGACATGGGAGCTTGTAGATCTTCCACATGAGAAGAAAAAGATTGGCACAAAATGGGTCTATAAGACCAAGTATAATAGTGATGGGAGTGTTGAAAGACACAAGGCAAGATTAGTAGCTAAAGGTTTCACTCAAAGGTATGGCATTGATTATGAAGAAACTTTTGCACCAGTAGCAAGACAAGAAACTATTAGAATGCTAATCTCTCTTGCAACTCAAAAGAAATGGAGTATTCATCAAATGGATGTGAAAAGTGCCTTCTTGAATTGGTACTTAGAAGAAGAGGTATATGTGGGATAGCCACAAGGTTTTGAGATTTCAGGCAAAAAAGATTATATGTACAAGTTGAAGAAGGCTTTGTATGGCCTCAAGCAAGCACCATGTGCATGGTATGCAAGAATTGATGGATATTTTCAGCAGAATGGCTTTCAAAGAAGTAAGAGTGAACCTACCCTTTACTACAAACAAGAAGGTAATGATATTCTCATTGTGAGTTTGTATGTTGATGATTATGTTATATATGGGTAATAGTTCAAAGATGAAAGATGAATTTAAAGTTGCTATGATGAATGAGTTTGAGATGAAAGATTTAGGTCTCATGAAGTACTTTCTTGGCATGGAGGTTTATCAAGGTAAAGATAAAAAAATTATTTGTCAAGAAAAGTATGCAAAAATATATGTTGAAGAAATTTGATATGGCTGATTGTAAACCTCTTTCCACTCCAATTGCTCATGGACTTACATTATGTCGAGATGATGGTGCTGAAATTGTTGATGAGACATTATATAGGAGAATTGTGGGGAGTTTGATGTTTTTAACTCACACAAGGCCTGATATTGCTTATTTAGTTTCATTGGTTTCAAGGTAGATGACAAATCCATCAGAGGAATATATGAGGGCAGCCAAGAGAATTTGAGGTATGTGAAAAACACAGTAGATTTTGGCATTCACTATTCTTCTAATAAGTTTGAGCTTGTTGGCTTCAGTGATTCAGATTGGGAAGGTAGCTTGGATGACCGGAAATCTACATCTGGTAATTGTTTTTCTTTGGGTTCTGGTTTAATCACATAGAGTTCGAAGAAGCAAAGTATGGTTGCTCTTTCGTCTACAGAAGTGGAGTATGTTGCCATTACTTCAGCTGGTACACAAGCTTTATGGCTTAGAAAGCTTCTTGAAGAAATTGGAGAGATACAAGTTCAGCCTACTCTGATATTTTGTGACAATATAAGTGCCATTGTATTGGCCAAGAATCCGGTTCATCACAGCAGGACTAAGCATTTTGATCTTAAACAACATTTTATCAGATATTTGGTACAAAATAAAGTAGTTGAGTTGAAGTACATCATCTCAAAGGAGCAAATCGCAGACATCTTCACAAAGGTAGTTGCAAAAGATCAATTTTTGGTACTCAGAGATCGAATTGTTAGTCCTCTCAGCATCAAGGAGGAGTATGAAGATTAATTTTGTTGTTCGGCAAAGAAAGAAAACTAAAATAAGCATGCAACTTCAACATTGATTAACTCCACTTCAAACTCCAGCTCCACCGCTTCATCTCCACCATTTCACAAATGATTTCTAGTTTACCTTAGTTCAGGAGTAGTTTAATTTAGTGTTTGAGCAAGATGCGTGCTTTCCATATGGCATGCATTAGATTATAGTTTATGATGGATAGTTTACTTTCCTGAGATAGTAGTGTTCAGCAGTTTGAACTACCATAGTTTATTATTTTCAGCAGTTTGAACTACCGTAGTTTATTATTTTGCAATAAATCATGCTATCCTTACATATATTATGCTGTGCATGAGTTAGTTTGGTTTGGTTTTGTTTTAGTTTTCTTAGGAATAAGAGCTAAAGTCTACGGTGATTGTAGACTATTAAATAAGCTTCCATTTTGTAATTTTTGATTAGCTGTGAATAAAATCTGTGTTGTCTCTCCTGAAAATAGAGCACCCCTATTTTGAGTATTATTTTTATTGTGTTACTGCTATTCTTTAAATCCTACAGGAGTGGGTACTCTAAAGGCAGCAGTTGTATAGGTATATTATTGATCTTCGCTTTTGAACAACATATGATGACCTGAAAATTTATGACACTTCAGATTATTAATTAAATGCCACTATTGAAACATAGTTTCATCTCCTATTTTCGTGGTCTTTTCTATTAAAATCTTCCCTCTCTCGTTGATGATAACAACAATGAATGTACAGATGTGGATGAATGCATTGAAGAAGACTTGAATGAATGCGTTGAAGCATCACAGGGGGTTATGTGTCATAATCTGCCTGGCACTTACAATTGTTCATGTGCAAAAGAGCACAGGGGAGATGGCTTCCAAAACGGGACATGATGCCGACTGCCAAGTTCAAATAATTCCATAAGATCTGCAATTATAGGTACCTCGATTAGTTTTATAGTTTTACTGAGGATCTCAATAAAAATTTCTAACCCAAAAATTAATACTTAGAATTTTGTGCTCCCTGGTTCGACAGCCTCTGTTTCTTCATTTGTTGGAGTCTCATTTTTAGCTTAAAGACTATTTTGGTGCCTGAGGAGGCAGCGGTTGAAACATGTTGGTGACAAGAATTTCATAGACAACAGGGGTGTTGAGATGCAGCAACGTATTGCGGCCATGGGAAGAAGGAAAATCCTGGCAATGTTTTCTGAAACAGAGCTAAAAATAGCCTCCAGCAATTACACGACAGAGTTAGGGAAAGGCAGCTATGCAACTGTGTACAAAGGAATTCTCTCAGATGGAATGCCCATGGCGATCAAAAATCCCAAATCATTTTCTCCCGAGTTTATTAATGAGATTGTGATTTTATCCCACATCAATCACAGAAACGTAGTGAAATTGATTGGTTGCTGTCTCTGCACTCAACTTCCTTTTCTTGTCTATGAATTTGTGCCGTTTCTTTCAACATCTACAGTCTCAAGAAAAGCACTTGCCTTGGGAAAGAAGGTGGAAGATTGGAATAGAGATAGCAGAAGGCATAGCATACGTCCATCATGAAGCTTCTCAATCCATTTTCCATCGTGACATAAAATCGTCCAACATTCTTCTGGATGACACATTTACTTTCAAAGTGGCAGACTTTGGAATTTCTCGTCTGCAACATTCGAATAAAATGCATCTCAGCACACTTTTTCCCTCGGGTACTCCAGGATATGTGGATCCCAAGTTCATAAGAAGCAACCAGTTTACAGAGAAGAGTGATGTTTATAGCTTTGGTGTAGTTTTGGTGGAGCTTCTCAGTGCTCTAAACCCCCTATTGTCTCGGCAAGGTGAGAGGTATAATTTATACGACCATTTCCTATATGCAATTAATAATGGCCACTTAGGGGAGATCTTAGATGCAAGAGTAGTGAATGAAGAAAATCGAGTGCAGATGGAGTATATGGCGAATTTGGCCAAGGCATGTTTGCATGAGGAAGGAAGCGAAAGACCATCAATGAGAAAGGTAGTTGAGGAGCTTGTTTGGATAAGAGAAGCAACAAACCAAGCTGGAGTCTTGAATAGGAGTGCGATTGTCCCTGTGGAAAAGGTTGGTTCCCCGCAGGCAACACTTGATAATTACGATGGTAAGGTACCTAGTGAGACTACTTCATGTGATTATGATGCATCTCTCCTTCATTTCGATTTTCAGAACCGTTCTACCTCTTTGATTCAAATGTCTAAAGTGAAAGGAAGATAATCAAAAGAAGAGAATGTTAGGGAGCTAATTTCTTCATTGTACTTTCTTTCTATCTGTCAAAGCAATATTTATTTTGACTTAATTAGAACATTCAAAGCAATCTTATTTAACTCAAATAAGAGGACTGTGCTATATATTTATCTCAATGCTTGGTTGTCCTTTTAATTCTAGAAATTTCTTGAAGAAATGTTAAGCACTTAAATGAATTTATTAATTACATGTATTAGAATAGTTTTATAATTTTGTTAAAATTATATGAGTTTATATATACTATCTAGAAAAAATTAGAGAAAAAGTAATTCAAAGTGAAACATGTGTTTAAAATTAGTTTTTAGGATAGGTTTCCTACACGTTATTTATACAAATATTAAAATGTCACGATTTACATTCTATGTAATTTCAAATTAAATATGCCTTCTTGTTTAGTTGTAATTAGGATACTTATGTGCTTTAGTTTTAATCATAATCCAAAACATACCTCATCACCTCACATCTTTTAACTTTCTTGACCATTAGGTCCAACATTCAAGCATCCTTTAGAAATTTATGATTTCTTTTGTCAAAGCCCTTTCATTTTAGCTATGGGTGATATTTTTGAGCTTGATACACAATATTTTTACTCTTCCTCTTGCATTGTGTAACTCCACTCTTGCATTGAACAACTCTATTCTTGTATTCTCTCATGCAAAATACTTTACATGATCTATTTCTCGACCATTATTATTTCTATTGTGATATCTTGTCATTACACTACCATTTCCTTAAAAATATAATTGTCAATTTAAGGTTTCTTTACTCTTTCTCGTAAAGGATTCCAACTTCTTAACCAAAAATCATAAGCCTTAAGTCTAAATATTGAATCTGGCATCATGTCAATGAAACTTTTCTCCATAAATGCATAACAAAAAATTAAAAAATGTTATAACAAATAGTCTCACAAAATTCTTGATTCCAATATCTTCCTATTCTATAAGTTCTTATAGATGATATACTTTCTCTAATGTAATTTAGAAAATTTACTAGGATGACAATAAAGGGATGTAGTGTGGATGGTTGATGCAAGATGGTAATTATAGAAATATCATATAACTAGGATGCAAGAGTTATCCAAATAAAAACTATGCTATTATGCATAAGATCATTGGGATTTCAACTAAGAGGATTTTATTTTAGAAGTCTTCATGAAAATCAAGGGTAGAGATAAAGAGATAAAAGAATAAATGGATAAGATAAAAAAGAAGGTAAGGATAAACTGAGAGATGATGAGAAATAAGGAGATTAAGAAGCCAATTAAAATGAAGGAATAAGATTTAGTGGTAGGTAAATATTTATTTACATTTTATATGACATTCTTAACCACATATTGAGTAGAAAAGGACAAATGAACAAATAAGTGATATTTTTCACATGACTATGAATTTTGAGTTGATCTATGTGAGAAATAATTAATCAAAATAAAAAAACTAAGGATTATGAATCAATAAATAGTGAAAAAATAGTGTGATTAAATAATTATATAAATAAATAGGCATGCAATAAAATAATAGAAAGAAGAGTAGATAGTAATAGAATAAGAGAATAATAAATAAATTAAATAAATAATAAATATTATGTAGACATATACACTTAATAGTAAAAAAGATTTCCAAATTATTTTATATCTCTCTTATAATTTTTGAATTTTATTATATTAAGTCTACAATTGAGATAAATTTTTAAAAATTGACGCATAAATAAACATGTATGTAAGAATATTAAATGAAACTTGATTTGTAAATGAATAGGTTTCTCATATATAAATTTTATTAAAGTTATGATAAAGATATATGGTAGATTAAATCTTTTATATATTATTTAATGAATGTCATTACATAATATAGATAATTTGTAGCTGTGTAGCTTTATAATGTCAATTGGGTAACTATTATATGTTTTTTATTAAGAAAAATAGGTTTTATAAGGATCCTGAAACCCAAAAGTTCTTACATAAAAAAGGGCTACATTTTAACAAAAAAAGACCAGTAACAAAACAATAGCCAACAGAAAGGCCAGAACAAAAAATAGGCAAAAAGCCAAAAAGAAAGTAACCTATAAAGACAACAGAATCCAAAGACAAAACTTTGAAAATTCTTCACTTACTCCCTCTCCTTCCTTTCAAGGTCCTAAATGGTCTCAGCCACTTCATGAATTCTTTGAATCTCCACCACCAAGAGCTCCTAGTTCTTCTTACAACTCTGATCCATGTGGCTCTGGGTTATGTCCATTACGATGTCCTCTTCCATCATGTCTTCATCATTGTCCTTCACATCCTTCTCCATGACAAGCCCCCTGGCTTTTAGCTTTCCACTAAGACTAGCAATAATTTCATTGAGAGAATTTAGAATAGTAAGCATCTGGTTAGCCATGCTATGGTTGAAGTTCTCCATATTTTTCATCCTTTCTTCGACCATCTAGATTCGATCCCCCTTGTCTATCGGGATCCCTTGCTCATTCTTCTTCCCTTGGCTTTCCATCTGTTCCATTCTTTCTTTTACCTCCTCCAACTCATGAAAAAGTCATTTTATAGATTGGAAGTTATCAATTATGTTGTTTTTTGCATTGTTGATCAAATTCATGCCCACCTCCCTCTCATTGTTGGTGATGGCTACTAGCACTAGTTCTATTAGTTCTTCCAATTAGATCTTTCCTTCTTTTTCTTCAAGGATTTGGTGCTTTATAACTTCTTTGACAATCCCCATTTTAGAGGTTCTAGAATTGAAGTTTTCCCAAGCCATATGCATATCTTTTATTACAACCTCACCACTTATGTTTCCCTCCTTCATTTTCTCCTTATCTTGCTCCTGTGGGGGAATGGGAAGAGGAGGGAGCACAGAGATCTTTGGGCCCATATCATTTTGCCCCTCCAGTGGCATGTCCTCCACTTTATTCCCGCTCTGCTTCTTTTTGGGGTTACTAGTCAGCTCCTCTCTAGTCTCTACATCCTCCCTCTTATTCTCCTCATTCGTGTCCATGTCTTCTCCTTCTTCATTGTACTCTTTTTCCCCGTAACTAGTTATTTTGGGCACATGACCCCTAGGGCTTTTCCTACAAGAAAATTTACTCAGAGTGGGAGTTTCCTTGGCTCTCCCCCTACTCTTCTTCCCTAATGAATAATATTCTCCCTCCTCCTCCAAACTCAATCTCTAGATTTCCTCTATGTTTGAGGAAAAATTGGAGCTCCCAGTCTCCTTAGAAGTAGCCACAGTTTGAGGCAGGGGTTTACTTGTGGACTGAGCGTTAAAATATTCAAAGAGGACAAGAAGTAAACCCTCATGTAGGTTAGGGTTAGCACTAGGTTTTTTATTATACCCCAAAATATTCTTGTTCATGGAAGAATACAAATAATAAGGAACCTTAGCTCCATAATGGAAATGCTTAAGCAAAAAAAAATGATGGGTTCTAATCCTATCAAACCTTATATCAAGAGAAATAAACTCAATGATGGCCCTCAGAACATACCTCTAGATCTTTTTAATAGAGTCCATCTCATAGTAAGTCTCACTTTTCACTAGCTCCTTCTCTTCCATGTTCTTAGCAAAATCCTTCATCGCATTCGCAAAAACCTTTTTGTCTCTATAGAACTTCATACCCTCATCAGGGATTTCAGTGACATGGGCGATCACCTCCACACTGACATGATGCAACACCCGATCAATCTTAACCTTGCCATCCTTCCAAGAATCTACTATGAGATTGGTAATTGCAGAGTCATACCCATGAAGCTTGGCTATGCAGTTAGTGATGCCACCCTTTTCAAGTTTCTCCCATACCTTAGTTCTTTGTTTCCATTTCTTTGCCTCTCCTACTAGTTCCCTTCCACTCCTTTCTGCCACCATTTCAGTAAGTTTAGTGATAGCCCTTTGCATAAACACAATCCTTTCTTCACCTTTCTTTATCCTCTATTTTCTCTATCCAAAACCACCTTTTCTTTCAATTCTAGAGAACTAGAAAAGAAAATAAGCAACCCATAAAGTGTGGTGATTGGACACTAAATACGTCATCTGCAAGTTCCTCCTGTATTTTTCATAAATGCACTTGTTACCACACATATTTGCATTAGTTTCCATAATTAACTGGGGATTTCACCTATACCTCCTAGATCCTCTCTTGATCAATTAGGCCTTTTGTGACTAATAGAATAATGCCTTCGATGGTCCATATTGTCATCATTTCTTTCTTGACTTCCTCGTTGGCAAACCAATCAGCCACCAAGTTGGATTTTCTATACTCATAGCTAACATGTATACTCTCAAATTTGATAAGGCTAGTATGGATTTCTTCCACTATGTTTGCAATGGTCCAGGAGGGTCGGAGGTCACCTTTTATGCATCTAATGATATTTTTTGGGTTCCCCTCTAGCCATAAGTTTTTGACTCTCACTTCTAACACTAGTTTATTAGTGTAGAAAGCAACACTGACTTCAACATAGTTATTTGTCTAGATTACCAAGGGGTGGGAGAGAGCTCAACAATACCCACATCATGAGTATTTCTAATGTTGTCCCCACATCCTAAAGGACCAAGGTTTTCTTTAGTTTCTCTATCAAAGTTGGCTTTATGCCAAATTTCAGGGAGGAGTCTCCACTTCACCCCCTATCTTTTCATTCTCCTGTCCTTCTCGCTTTCCTTACTATTACTCCCTTCATCAAGATCTCCACCCTTCCTGATAAGAAAGTTTTCTCTCATATTGATATTGATTTTATCCACAAGTACATTAGCAGGAGCCTCCCTATCTCTAAAAATTTGATTGTTTCTCTCCTCCCATACTCCCCAGCAGAAATGGGGCAAAGTTCATATTTTTTTACTATGTGAATTTGCACCTTTGTAGATACTATCCCATTGACAAAAGAAGCCCAAAATATATCCTGGCTTGCACCAACTGACCCCATAGTTCTTGGTGAGATATTCCTAGACTTCCATGGAATAAGTGCAATGGATGAAGATATGATTAACCATCTCCAAGTGATGCTTACAAATAATACATCTGTTAGGCATATATTAAACTCTTTTTTCCAAGTTCTCCTAAGTAAGAATTTTATCTCGAAGCATTAGCTAGAAGAAAATGTTAATTTTAGGGGTAAAGTCAGGTAGCCAGGCCTTAGGCCAAAGACGTTTCCCCTTCAGGCTCCAAAGGGAGTTTTACCTCAAGGCCACAGAATAGGATCCACTTGGATTACCTTCCCATATCAATTTGTCCTTATTATTACTCAAAATCAAAGAGTTCAACATCACCATTATTTTCTTGAGATCATTCAAAATCAAAGAAAAATCTCTCCATCCATGGTCCATTCTATACTATCTTACTTTCATTTTGAACAGCCTTATACAGGTATTGGCCTAGTTTTCATATGTGGGGTTATTAATGAGAGGGCCTTGAATTAGCCAATTATCATGCTAGAAGAGGATGTTCTCTCCATTTTCCACCTTCTATTTGGCCTTAGAGTTAGCTAGGGTCATTTTCTTTAAGATCTTGTTCCATATAACCAAGCCATCCGGGATATTAGAATCATTGAGAATATATCTTAGAGAAGGTCCTCTAATGTACTTATCCAGCAAAATATCTCCCCATTCCCTAGTACTGTTAAATATGTGCCAGACCTACTTAGCTTGAAGATAATTATTGAGATGCCTAAGTTTTCTAATTCCCAAACCTCCATAACACTTGGGGAGACATACATTATCCCAAGCCACTAGGAGGTATCTTTTATGTTCTTCTAGTCTAGACCACAAAAAATATCTCTAGATCTTTTCCATTTTCTCAACATATTTGACTAGAATACCAAAGAGACTCAAGGCATACATTGGAAGATTATGAAGAGTGGACTTCATCAGAAGACATTTACCAACTTGGTAAGAGTGGTTCCTTTCCAACCTACCAGCTTCTTTTTGAACTTGTCAATAAGCCCATTCTAGAGTCTGGCAGCTTAGTCCCCAATCAAAGTCCAAGATAGTTTGTAGGTAGACCTCCAACCCTACACCCAATAATACCTGCAATCATCCTTTGTTTGTCTATATGGGTTTTGATAAAGAATACTAAGCTTTTTTCCCAATTAAGAAGCTATCCTATTCCCTTGGTATACATATCCATTAATCTCTTCATCAATTTGGCCTCTAGGACCAAAGCTTCTCCTCCCATTATAATATCATCCACAAACTATTGGTGAGTGAAAGATACATGCCCTGAAGAAGGCTTGATTCCTCTCAAGGACCTTTCCTATCTTTTTCTCTAAATCAATCTACCTATACACTCAGCCATTATGATGAATAGGATGGCAGACAAGGGATCTCCCTGCCTTAAGCCTCTCAATAGTTTGAAGAAATTAGATGGAGCCCTATTAATAATGATAGCAAACAAAGAGGTAGAAACAAGTTGGGAAATGAGTTTACATACCTGATGGTCAAAGACAAAAGCCTAGAGAACTATTCTAAGGAAGCTTTGGTCCACCCAATCATAGGCTTTGGAGAGATCAAACTTGAGGAGAAGGTCATCTCTCTTCCCAGCCTCTAGAGAATGAATGACTTCATGAACCAACCTAATAGAATCTAGGATCTATCTACTATGGATGAAGCCCATCTACTACGGAGAAATGATCAAAGGAAGAACCTTGAGGATTCTAGTCATTAGAACTTTCAAAATGATCTTATAGAATTAATTGTAGAGACCAATGGGCCTGAATTCATCCATTGTATCCACCCAAGGGGTTTTGGGAATAAGAACCAGAAAGGTAGAGTTGAGCTCTTTCAGAAGATTCTTGGCCCCAAAGAATTCCTACACCACCTTGACAACATCCACCTTAACCACCTCCCAATAAACCTAGAAGAATAAATTTGGAAAACCATCTAGCCTTGGGGCTTTATTAGTAGGCATAGAAAATAGAGCTTGTTTTACTTCATGACAATTTGGTATCTCCCACAACATTACAATATGGTGAGGTTATATCAAATGGGGTAGAGATGAAACAATTCCCTTCTAGTCCTCCCTGGATAACATAGGATCTTAGGAAAGAAGAGAAGAGAAAATTAATAGCCTTAGTAAAAATGTCATTATCATTAGTCAAAAGGGACTGGCCCTTTTTGATACTTGTAATCCTATTATTTCCTCTATGCTTAAGCATGGAGAGGTGGAAAAACCTAGTATTTTGATCTCCCTCTTTGAGCTAGTTAAATCTAGATCTTTGTTTCTAGAAATTCTCTTCTCTGTTGTTATGAAGATTAGAGAGAATCGTTATCTCTATATTCTTGTTATGTTCATTGTATCCTTCCTATTGAATTATGTCTTGAATGGTACATAGATGATTAGACATCTCCTCCTTAGCCTAGAAAATATGACCAAAATCCATCTTGTTCCTAATTTTGATATTGTGTTTTACATTTCTCAATTTCCTAGCAACCTTGAACATAGCAATCCCTTCCACCTCAATGTTCCACCATAAGGAGATCCTAGATAACAAGTTTAGATGGGATATCCACATCTTTTCAAAATGAAAATGAAAGTTCCACTTTTTTGCAAGAGGGACTATCAAAAGGGAAATAGGGGAGTGATCAGACCCAACTCTAGGGAGAAGGGAGAGATTGCAAGAGAAAGAGTTCAACCAATCAGGAAAAATGAGGGCCCTATCAAGGTGGACTTGGATACATTCACTCCCCCTATGTCTATTGGACCAAGTAAAAACCCCACCAGAGAGATCAACGTCCAGGAGAGCCAAACTATTAATGAAATTAGAAAGATCAAACTTGCTATCTAGGTTTAGGGCCAAACCCCCAGATTTTTCCTCATCAGAAAGGGGAGTATTGAAATCTCCCATTATTATACCTTTATTAAGGTTGCAGTTCTGGATGAGAGAAGAAAACTTGGTCCAATAAGCTTTCCTTTCCCACTTAGAGTTAGGGGCATGTACATTCAATAAAAACTAGGAATCATTGCTATTAATATGCAAAACTTTACATAAGAGTGAATTACCTTCATTATGAATGGTGGTGACTAGGAAATGCTTATTATTGAAGAGTGTGAGGAACCCTCTAGATGCTTCCTTAGAATTGGTGGCCTCTCCATCCATGCTATTATTAAAGGAAATCTTACCCACCAAATCCTTCTTCATTTTAGTTTTTTGGATCAACATAAAATTAGGTCTATGTTCTCTAATCATGTTCCTTACTACCTCCTGTTTATGGGCTCCATTTACCCCACTTATATTCCGAGATATTATCTTTATTTATTTTTAATAGAGAATACCCCCTTGATGGTCTTTTGGCTCCCGTTAGCCAAATTCCTTCTATCCTCCTCTTGAATGGTTTAGCTTAAACTCTTTATGCTTGGTGTCTTTGGTTTAACCCCAACATAAACTTTCACTTAGCTCCTAGTTGCTGCTAGTGATACCGGGGAAGGGTCTATACTTTCTTTATCTTAACCATGGTCCAAGTCCCCTTATTTTCATTTAAACAGTTCTTGAGCCCTGCCTCCATTCTTGAAATCTGTCCAAGGGATGAATTTCTCACCAATTCCAGAATGGGAAGCTAAATGATTCCCAAGAGTTGATGAGGGAGCCTCCTTGGTTCCTTAAGGAACTTGAGTTTCTAACACAATCTCCTCTTCATCTATCCTTCTTTGCTCCTCCCCCATCCTCTTTGAGGAAGAAGTCTGACGAAGTTCTTCAAGGGAAGTATCACAATGACCCCTTTCCCCTTCAGGAGGTGGTTTGATACTTTCCTTGTTGAGTTCTTTTTCTCCACTAGTTGGTCCTCCCTCCACCACTTTGATCTGGGAATGAGCCAAATCTAAGACTTGCACTTCTTTTATAGGGATTTCCACAATTACCTCCTGATTATCATGGTCCAACTAGTCTTAGGACCCATGTAATTCTTTTGTTTCCAAACCTTGTTCCCTTTCTGCTAAGTTCTAGATTTAGAAGAAGTTTTCCTCGTATTCTTTTCCTCTTTAGCCTTCATGCATTGATTGGCCTTATGGCTCATTTTCAAAAATTGAAAGTAGGCAAAAGGAACACTCTCATAGACTAGCTTCTGAACATGTGTTCCAATTTTAGAATGGAAGCTCATTGCCTCCAGCATATCCAACCCCTACCTAACTCTAATACAGGTACAAACATACATTAATATTTTTCTAGAAGCTATTATTGGGTCTATGGAGAGAAGCTCTCCAAAGGAACTAGCCACTCCCATGAACACATCCTCATCCCAAAATTCTGGTGGAAGCTCTAAGAGTCTACTCAAACCAAGTATCGCACAAAAAATGAATCATTCAAGTTCAACTTCGATGTCCACTTCTAGAGGACCAAGGTTGAGTGACCTATAACCCAAGGCCCTTCACACAATATGTTTGAGAGGTCCTCATTGCAAGAAAAATCAAGAGACAAAAATCCTTTGGCCATTACAGTAACTATGACTTGACCTTTTAGACTCCATTTTTTCTTCATGAAAGATCTAACAATGTCAATATTTGGACATTACCCAATAAACTTACTTTTTAGGGTAGAAGCCATAGAGGCAATGATGTGGTCAACAAGCTTTTCTGGAATAGCAATTACACAAGTTCCTTTATCTGAACCGAGAAGCACTTTAATAGCTTGAAAAGAAGACTTATCAGTTGGTTTAACTTTGAATAGAGAAGACCATTTGGCATACTATGCACTAGGAAATCCCTCCTTAGGGACCAAAGGTGACTTTCCTATAGCCTTTCAAAGGGCACGTGGGTCCCTATTTCCATTCTCTATCGATTCTTTGATCGCTAAATTTTCCTAACATTCTCTTACCCCTCCCTAGGAACTATGACCTAGATCATGATTTTGATCCTGGCCAACCAAAGGAATCCCACCCAAAATAGGATTCTAATTTTGAAAATCCACCATTCCCCCTCTACTTCTGCTCACCATCCTATCACATGGTAAATATTATATGTTTCTCTAAAGTTTTAAACTCATTTCTAACAATATATTGTGATTATGATTATGCCAACATTCTCCTCCTTAATACTTTGATTCTTAAAAAATAAAGTTGTCTTTGGACACTCCAAAAGGTGTAGTCTTGAGTTGTGTTCTCATCCCTAAACTAAACTTCTTGAACTATTCAATAATGATTCTTAAGAGATGCAACTAATCTATATCATTGTCTAGTGAGCATGAAGGGGTATAATTCTCAATCATAAATCATGAAGCTTGCTTGACAATAATCTATGTTGAGCACAAGAGAATGTCCCAAACTTGTCTCCAAAACTAGACAATACAAAACATATATTCTTTAAACTTGCTAGCATTAGAAAGATTCAAAACCCTAATAAGGTCATATAATGAAGAGACAACTATAAAATGACATACCTAGAATAGTTTGAAGGTTGTTCAAAAGGTTGTGAAGTTTTTGTTCTTATTGTTGTTGTTTTGAATCCATAAAGGAAAGACTATTATAGATAAAAGGTATCTAGAGTAGTTTTAGAGATCAGAGATTCAAGAAGTACAGAGAAGATTCAAAAATCTATCACAAAGGGTGATAACTAGTGAGAAAAAGAGGGATCTAATCATGAAAAGTAAGTTTCTATATTAAATATCACTTACCACTACTTTCTAATTGCTATAGTAATATCTAAATCTTTATAAAAGGTGGACCTAACAGTCTTTTCTGTAAATATCTTAACCAAGTACACACTTAAATAGTATTGTAAAATCCTTGAAAAAGGTAGATCCTTGCAGATCTAATTATATATTCCTAATTGAGTGAGTCACCATAAGTGACAAAACATATTAGCTCTAAAAAGACACCTTCTTACTGTAGTAGTGATGGATTTATGGGTACCATCTCCACCTTAGTTTTCACTTTGATCTAGGGTTTGTGTGATAAAAAATGATTTTGTTATGTGTTATGTTTTATGTGTTTAGGAGTTTATGGTTGATGAATGCTAAATTAGTTATGTTACTTTATTTTACAAGATATTAAGGTGAACTTCATGTGATTATCAAGTTATTGAAGGAAAGGGGAAAGTACTAAATTTGTTTAAAGGTAAAAGTTTTTGTGGATTCTAATACACTCCCCTCTCCCCATCTCAACATCCTATCTCTCCTAATAATTCAAACAAATGACAATTATACTTAAATAATAGTTAATTAAAATTAATTATGTATGCAAGGATGAAATGTTATATGCAATGGATTATAAATATTGACTAGGATACATAGTAACATAGATGTGTGTGTAATTAAGTAATATAATAAATCACTTAATAGGATTAGTTAGCCGACATAGGACAATGAAGGTAACCTAGGTGAATTAGCTTAAATAACCTAAATAATTTATTAAAGCTAATATGAGAATACTATTAATTAAATATATACATATTTAATTTATTGATAGACGTAAATGAACTTAGTAAATTTAATTTCCACCTAAGATGACTGCTCTTCTTTATCTTCTTCATTCCTCTTATTTTTCAAAGGTGCATCAATGATTTGAATTTGATCTTGATCAATTTCATCATCATTAGTCTCAACCTCTTCCCAATGCTCATCTAATTCAACATCAGCCATCCACTTATCAAAAAGTGTGTCATCTGACCAGTTAAAATGCATAATATCATTTTTCTTCTTGGTTAAAAGTTCAACCTCCTTATCAATGTTAACAAATTCTTGTTTCAAAGAATCAAAGAATAACTAGACCTTAACTAGTTCCTCCATTGTGGTTGCCCACCATGCATGCCCTTTTTCATTTATGACTTTATTTATTCTTAAACAAAATAAATCATCTAAATATTTTCCTCATTCTTCTTTATTCTTCAATTTATTCCTCTTATCCAAAGAAAATAGGAACAAGTCAAATTTTTCACTTTTGTACTTATTCAAATAACTAACAATCCTCCTCTACAACCCAACTCTTCTGTCATCAAATTCTGGGAGATCATTAGTAATATCATAAGTTTTCTCTATGTGGTCATGTGAAAATTTTATTATAGAATAACAAAGAAATGTGACCTCTTTTCTCCTTTTATTCCATTTATTGACAATGGGTTTCAAAGTCTCTTCATTTGCTTTGATCTCTTCCCATATGTTTATTGCCCTTGCTAATTGATCATAGAACAGTGGCCATTCAATTTTGTCAACTAGATACATGAGAGCCTTTCTCAATTTATCTTCATATTGCACATTCGGCTCTACATGTAGTGCCTAGAGTTTTCTCTTATCTTTTTCAAAATCTTCTCCTGTATAATATTGTGGCCTTTGTGGTTTTTCAGGAACTTCAATGAGGGGAGTGGATTTGAAAGGCTCCACTGGTGGGCGAGGGTATGTGATCCTAGGCTTAGAGGACTATCCCATCACTTCATTTTCAAGTTCAATCCTTTTCTAAACTTCTTTATTATAAGCCTCCAAAACTCTCTCATATTTAACCTATAATTATAACCTTTCCCTCACATCTCTCTCCACAGTGGCTAAAGACAAGTTGGATGTACATCAACATTGAAATGTACAGCCTCCACATTAGTTGTATTTGCTATCCTTTTGACAATTATATTTCCCATCAATCCAATATTGTATGAATGTGAGGAAATAGTTCTGGATCCCTTTGTTATGGACTGAATAACTAAGGCAGCATGATCTGCACTAAATGTAGTACCTTTGATTTATTTCCTATTTTGATCCTGTATGTATAATTTATGAGAAACAAAATTGAAAACTAAAGCATCTGATATACCCCAATTGGGTAGCAGCAAAACACTTGATGCTTTCACCTATTATTTCCCTTCCTCAAGGTTTAGGTTTTGGAGTTCTGCATCATTTCATCTTTTATTTGGCTTTGTATGGTTGCCTCCTCTATTTCTAGGTGCTCAGTCCTCAACTTATTGCACCTTTCCTCATATCTACCTATATTTGATCTCCATGCAAATTGGTAGAAAGCTCTTGACTTAACAAAATTGTCATTTGACAAAAATTCATGGCTAGCTTGTTCTATTGCATGGACCAATTCCCTTCCTTTATAATCTGCCACTGTCAAATCAAGGCTTGACACTAGAGGCTCTTGAGGTTTTCCCTCATCTAGCTCTACTTGGGTAATAAATACTCTCCCTTGGGACCCTAGCTATTCAACTTGCTCCCTAGTGAGCTACTCCACTCCAATCTGCAAAGGGGATTGGGTAGGTGAATACTCCTCAATGTGAAGACTTTGATCTTTTATTATTTTCTATATCTTAGGGGAGGGATCATTAGGATTCTCTTCCAAGACAACACTAGTGGATCCTATTAGTTGTTTTCCTTTTTCCATAGTGGTCTTCTTATTTTGAATCACATTTTAACCTGACCTTTTTTGGACAATCGATTGTCCTATTCCCATATTGGGAGTGAATGCCAATCTTTTCATAATCTCTTTGGCCCTATCTAGATATGCATTAGTAAAGAATTATTTTTTCTCATTCATGGTTTCCATTGTTTGAGGAAAGGTAATCATGAGTTTATTGATTCTATCTACCTTTGTTTCTACATTATCAAAAGGCTTATAATTCTTGTCAAAACAATGAATAAATTCCAAAACCCTCGAGAAAACCCTCCACTTTTCCTTCTTGGTCTCTTGCTCCTACAAGGAGAACTCATTTCTAATTATATCCTTAGGGTAATATGGTTCATGTTTTATGGAACTAAATTGAACCCTTATTCTTAAAAAATGCTCATAAAAAGCCCTCTGTATCACAAAAATGGGCATGAGACACTGCCATCTTATAATGATCTAAAATTCTATCTAAAAATAACTAGCCTCCTTTTGTAATAACAAAATGATGGGCTATAGTATAATTGGTGAAAATTGAGCCTCTTTGTCTTTTTAATAGATAGGTTTCTTCCAATCCTCCCAGATGCCACAACACCTCATCTATTCCTATTTTTAGCACGACTTGGCAAGGAAAAACATGAGGTGTCCCTTGAAAATAATAAACTCTAATAATAGTAGAAGCAGAGTATGGTATAATATCCCCCCAATTATGTGATATTTTCAAACTAGAAGGTTTATCCATGGGCCTGATAAAATCTTTTAGTGCCTTCGAAATCTTGGGATTGTCCTTGAGTAATAGGCATCTTAGCTTTGAGGCAAAATACCTATCAAATTTGACAAGACTAGCCTTCTCTACATCCCAAGTCATATCTGCACTCCATAATTGAATTGGCAGAGTCTCTCCTTCATGTTCTCTATTTAAATCCATTTCTTTACCAAAATATGTTGCCCCTTTAACAAAAACATGTGCATCAATAGAGAATAATGACCAAAAGTTTTTTCAATCTTTCCTTTGATAATTCCAACTAGGCCTATATGGATTTCTTCTACTAAGTAGGAGGCCAAATCAAAAATAACATCAACACCAAAAGAAGAAATCTGAGCTAACATATACATGAAACTTATAGGCATAGTATTTTGTTCATCTTCACCAAAAACACTACATAGAGTCATATATATTTCTATAGTCCAGGAAGTGAAGTATTCCTTTTTAAAAGGTTCCCTAGAAGATGTTGTAATCACTGGCAAGTTCCCAATTGTGCCTATATGTGACCTCAGTTCACCCTACTTGATCGTATCCTTTTGAGAAAAATATTCTTTTTCTAAACCTTGTAGGTCGATGGATGTATGATAATCTGATAGTGAATCTAGAAAAAATACAACTCGAATTTCCTCAGGCAATAGTCATTAATAAGTCAGCATCCATGAAGACAATAGGGACCACTAGCTTTCCCAAGTCAAAGTTCTAGATATTTACATGAGGAGGAAATAATTCCCTTTCTAAGAACCATTTAAACAAAAAGAAAAAGCCATGTTTGAGAAGTTCTAGCATCCCTAAACTAGTTTCCCTTATCAAACAATCCGCCAGCAATCTTGAGTCTAGGGTTTAGGGAGAATAAATATTTCACCTTGACAGTCTTGTTTGTGGATTCAGGCAATAATTTTAGAAGATAATCATGAAAATTTCTAGCCAAATAATTCTCTTGACCCAAAAAAAATTTCTTTGGAGGCATGGTGAACGACTTTGCAAGAAACTAGAAAAGTTTAATGTATATGGTGAGAATAGAAACTTACTTTGACTCTCTACTATCTCTGACAATTCTACAATATGCTCACCTAGTACAAATTCTCAATAGCTTTGAATTCTTTGAAGGCCTAGAGATTTTTTGTTGTATGAAAGAAATGATGAGATTTTCTGCAATATACTTTGTTCTTGGTTCACACAAGGAGTTTTAAACCTTCATAAATGAACTGTAAGGAGAACAGAGTGACACCACCTTCTAATTTTTAAAATACACTATTGATCTCAGAAAAATCTGACAATCTAGGAATAAAAAGAACAATCACTCATTTTCATCTTGTCAAGCTGGAAGTCAACCCAATTAGCTTTCTCCATATAAGCTTTTCTTTGACTACTAGCAATTTAGACTAGTCTCATTGGTACTTCGTGGACATGTGTCAACTTCTCGTTATGTCACCATGCTTAAATAGTGAGTATATTCTTTATGTGACATAATGATCATCATCGGTTCCATTTCAATCTGATGATGTGTATTTGATCAGTGATTTAATGTGACTATGGTGGGTCCCTCCTTTTCTTTCTAAGTTCACTATGTCACTACCCTTAAAAAGTGAGCAAGTCCTCATAACAAATTAATGACAATCATTGATTAACTTTGATCTGATGGTCTTGAATCTTCATTTTCCCTTTTCTTTAGTGCGTTACCATGTCATATGTGACTTGGTAATATTGTGACAAGCTAGAAAACCATATAATATTTTCATCCTTTTTGTAACACCATAACACTAAGCCTCATCATGTTTAGTCTTTTCCAGTAAAGCGCTATGTTTCTATTAACACTCAACATGGATTTTTTGGTCATGACATAGCAACCTCCAGCATAGATGCTTTAACTAATGCCAACATGTCACACTGTATACCTGATTCATCACTAACTAGGAGGCTCTTGGGACCTGTCCTTTAACTGTTACTACATTTCCTTTTTCCATCAAGGCGTTATGTTGCTACTGATAGGATTCCTTCATTTCCTAGTTGTGACATAGTGACCTCCTTTAGAATTTTGAAATTCTAGTACTGAGAAAGTTCACCATGTTTCCACCATTATTGCTACATTCAGTGCTTCTAACAACACCTCATAAGCATATATCCTCATTAAAAAATAGAATGACTTTATGGTGCCTTCCTGTTTGCGAACCTCATGCCTTTTATTTTTTTTAGCAAGGCACTATGTCACTGCTAGGAGGGCTCTTGTATTTTTTAGTCGCAACATAGCGACCTCCTGGAATTTACCCTTACCGATGATGGAAAATAAAGAGCCTTCCACCCATTTCCTTTCCTCGATGCTGACACTTATGACATCAACCTAACCCCTGAGAACTTTTAAAATAATGAAAAATTGTCGCCCCATTTTCTGTTTCCATCCTCATCTTTTTATTTACAATGGTCACCATGTCGCGTAGGATAAAACACTTGCAACTTTGCTATGCAACATGACGACCACCATAGCTTTAGGAAAAATATGATGGTAGGAAAAAAAATAGGAAGAAAAGACTAAAAAGTTTGAATTTTCAAATGATTTCCCAAAAAGATATTTTATTTTGAAAAAAAATTGCCCATCCAAAAATGTTTGAAAAATACAAGCAACAAACCTAACATGTTTGTTTGGGACATGAGATTTTATTTTAGTATGGTTTTGCCTAGGGTTAAAGTTACACAACAAACCAAACCCTTATCTAATTTTTTACACCTAAATTTAGAAAAACTTTCCCTTGTGAAAAAAAATACCACCACACTCGGTTAAGATTTTAAAGCTTGATATACATTCATAGCTTGACAAAATCATTATCTCATGGTAGGGTCTTTAACAACTTAGTGTCCACATACAATACTTTAGTGTATCTCAACCTTACTTGGTAGTGTATTGTGACCTAACCTAGCTTGGTAAGGTCTTTAATTTCTGTGACCAATTAGTGATCCTTGTGTATCTTAAATGTTGATATGGATGTCTTCTTCTTGCTCACTAGAACTAATGATAGATGTCTACTTTAGAGTCTTAGTTCTGGTTATTTCCATAGGGATTCAAGTTGAAATGCTTTAGTCAGCCAACTCTTGAGTGACATCTGCTTCATGGCTCGGTCTTTCATTCTTAGGAGATTTTGGTATCCATTGTTGCTTCATCTACTTTTTGATATTTTCAGCCTTGGCTTTTTTTCAATCTTGAATTCTTCCTATGTTCATACACTTCTTGGAAAGATATCCAAGTTCTGTATAAATGAAAAATCTTTTAGTGGTATCTCTTTTCCTTATGTGATGTTTCACACAGTTTGCTCCAATGTGCCCAAATTCATCACAGTAGTGGCATCTACACCATGTGTTGTAGTCCCATCCAAATATTGCTTTCATAATATGTTATGCTGGATTCAACATCTTGGTTTTGCATTTAGAAGATTTGTGTCCTTGCTTCTTGCAATTGTGACATCTACCTTCAAACTTAGGTTTCTCCTTGCATTCACTGGCTCTATGACCATGCTTATTGCAGTTGTAATAGTTGAACCATTGAATTTTTCTTTACCATTACTCCAATGTCTTTTTGATGTATGACCTATCTTACCACAATGATTTTAAGTAAGCCTTTGATTCTTTAGAGCTCCTTTTCTGGATGATTTGCCTTCTTCTGTATAACCTAATCCTGCTTTGCCTTTGTGTTTATACTAATTTTTCTCATTCAACTGATTTGAGCTTCCTTGAGATTTCATCATCCTTTTTTCTTCTTAGTGTTTAGATCATTCTATAGTCTTTCATTTTTTGACATAAGATTTATAAGTTCTTCATTTGCATTTGTGATCTGATCAATGAAGTTTGTTTGCTAAAGGGATAAATGTTGAATTTCATTGTTCTTTTCTTCTCTCTTCTTTGGCTTTTTCTTTTTATTCCATGATTTCACATAATCTTATTGATTGGATTTCTTGTTCTCTTTTCATATTTCTAAATTCTTCTTGAAGATTATAATTCTTTTCTAATAGGTCTTTGATTTCTTCATCAGCTTCGTCTGAGTTTCTTTCTAGATAGATGTCTTCAATTCTTTCTTTAGTGTAGATATTGTCATTCATTTGTACTATAAGATCCTTCCTTCTTTTTAATGATTGAGAGAGTTGCTCCATTTCTTTCTTTAGTTGCCTAATGGTTAATTCAAGATCCAAATTTTCATTATCAGTAGCCTTATCTAGCCTATATACCTCCATTGCCTATGATCTTTGCTCAAGTTGTTAAACTTCCTCTATGAGAAGCACAATGCTCTGATACCAATTGTTGGAAATATGAGGTAGGTAAGGTTACTAAGAGGAGAGGGCTTAATCAGGAACCAATAAAACTTAATCTTATTTCACCAATTAACCCTTTATATAATATTCTAATCTAATTACATGCATGAAAGAATGAAATCAAATAAACATTCATTGTAATTTGACACAAGATACGATGAGACAAATTGACCTTAATGTCAACAATAATAAGTATAAATTTTATAGAGGTGTAGAGGCTTGGGAGGTAGCTATCTATATTCACCTTAATTTTCCTCTTCAAGGGGATTTTGGTCAACTAATGATGAATATATGTGGACACCCTGTAAAGAAAACTAATATAGATGGTTATTAGACCCCTCTACTACAGGTTAAATTTTAACATTAACAGTGATGAATTTTCTTGATGGAATCCTAGTCATGAAGGTATTGGTAGGGTTTTTTGTAATAGTTTTGAGGTCATTCAATTATTTTAATTCCTACAAAGATATTCAAATAAACAATCTTATGAAGGCTTAGGTCATTTACTGTGGTATTGAATATAGTTGTATTCTTGGCTAGAGATGGATAAATTGTTAGTCTAATTCTTAGGTGATGGTATATTTTCTTAGTGGACAATAATGAGATGTTGTTGGATGACACTTATAACTATTTATTAGACATAGTCTTCAATCGTGTGTCACTCTAAATTCTGTTGTTTATGTCATATTCCTAAAGAGTGGAATAAGATGGCTGATTATTTGCCCAAATGGGCTTATGTTCAAATTTAACCTTGGAATGTTGAGGATAAGTGGTAATTTCTTATTGATGTGGATTTTGTGTTAGATCATTTAGTTGATAGTGCCATGGACCTTTAATATCCCTATCGAGAAACATGCCCTTCTTCTATGTAACTTTCTTTTTCTTGGATAAATATTTGCCCCTCTTTTAGTTAAGAAAGTCAACATTTTTAATTATTTTTTATCCCTTAATTATAGCCTACGTCCTATTGATTTTCCTCCATCTCCTAATTTTTCCCATTCCTCATACATTCTAGCAATCATCTTTTGATGTAGTGCAATGCAAGAAAATCCCCAAATGAGACATTCTAGCCCGCAGTAATTAACCACACAGCAGAAACACAATACAAGACACAATATATGATACCAAATAGAACTTTTCATTTATAAACCAACTAGTTACATGCAATGTGCTAGGCTATAAGGCCTTTTGGATTATAGGTAAATACAATTCAAGTAATAGTTATGATGCAAGAGCATCCTAGGGTAGTTAGAAATCCTACATGTTGGAGGGATTTTGGCTTTGGAGTTGAGGACTCATGCACCAAAGGAGTGGTGCTTGGTCATTATTGGGTGTATTGTTGACCAAGGAGCTCTGTCACTGAAGGGGATTGTTTGGTGAAGGATTAATCAAGATCTACACTATTCCTTGGGTTATATTGCATTTCTCAACCTCTACTATTTTGTTCATCATGTCTTTCTTTCTTGACATCTACTATTTCTTGGTGATGCTTGTGGTTTTTGTTGATGCTTGATAGTGTGGCTTGCAAGATGGAGTTCTTGAAGAATGAGATCATGAGGGCTATAGTTGGTGTATCTCAGCATGTGGGTACCAAAGATGGTTATGAGGAGGTCATTGAAGACTTAAAGGTTGCTGGATTAATTGATGAACACAGAAATGATCGAGTTGAGAGATCTATGGAAGACAAAATTGGTCAACCAAATAGATTTGGTGCTCGGTTCAAACTAAAGAAGAGATGGAACAAGGGTAAGAGTGTGCAAGTTGAATACTTGGAGGATGTGTATGTGAAAAATTAGTTTGGAGTTTATGTGTTGAATCCCAAAAGATGTTCTTCTAGCTACTAAGAACATTTATTTCCACCTGAAATAGTGCAATGTAGGATAATATCTAAAGGAGATGTCCTAGCCCTCGACAATTAACCACACAATGGGATAAAAACAATAACATAAATATTTAGATCCAAAAGAATGACAATTTTTGCAATAGAATCATAAGGGTTTCATTTAGCATGCCCAACTATAAGGACTTTTAGGTCATAGCCAAATACAAGGGAATTACAATAGTAATTTTGTAAGAACTAGCAAGAACCAATCTCCTCACTAGTCAAGATCCACAATCTAATAAAAACTCCAATAAGAATCTAAACTTGTGCTCACGAACCACGAAATGACCTTCCTATTTCCCAAGCCACAGTTACTAAATGTGATAACAAAATTTTCTCTCTCAACTCATCCTTCTCCAAGCTAATTGACAATGATTCAAGACTTCACAAGACACTCTACTTATACCCAACTATGTCACAAGTTGGCCTAGTAAGTTACAAATTAAATAAACCCTTTCATTAAATGTATATTTAAGCCACAACTCAACCTAAAATAGATATAAAATACTAAATTTCTTAAAAGTATTAAAAAACTCATTATATACACCTATGGAAGATAATCATGAACTCCTTGCTTTGATTCATGCTCAAGAACTCCTCTCTCTATTTCCTAAGAAGAAAGTCATAGGTTCAACCCCTATTTGGTGTGGCCCACTTGATTCAATGCAAAGTAGGAGAATATCTAAAGGAGATGTCCTAGCACCTCATAATTAACCACACAGTGGAATATAAATAATAACACAAAGATTTAGATCTAGAATAAAATCAAATTTTTCATAATAGAATCATCCAATTTTCATTCAACACGCCTAACTGAAATGCCTTATTTATTACAACCAAATCAAAAGAAATTACAATTGTAATTCTACAGGACCTTGCAAGATCCAATCTCCTAGCTAGTCTAGATCCACAATCTGATAGAAACTCCAAGAAGAATCTAAACTTTTTCTCACAAGTCACCAAGAAACTTTATTGTTCCCCAAGTTGTAGCTACTAGCTTTGCTAACAAATTTTTCTCTCTCAGCTACTCTTCCATGTTGAATGACAATGATTCAAGACTCCACAAGATGCTCTACTTATACCCAACTAAGCCACAAGTTGGTCTAGTAAGTTAAAAATTAAATAATCCCTTACATTAAATGCATAATTATGAGACAATTCATCCTCTAAAGATGAACATAATTAATTAAGCCTCACAAACCCTCTGCATGATTAAATAAACCCTTACATTAAACACACGCTCAAGAACTCCTTACTTTGATACATACTTAGGAACTCCTTTCTCTATTTCCTAATGTAAATCATCACCCATGACAACCTGATTATCAGATTGTGTATTACAAGGGATGTAAATCATCACTAACAACAACCATATTATCTATGACCAAGTGCTCTCCAATTTCCATGCTACAAAGCATCTTGTTGTGAGAAATGAGATCACTCATGTCATGAGTTTGGCATGTGTTGGTATGGTTGGAGATGTACATGTTTCTCTAGATGTACTTATTATTGATATGGATGGATGTGATAAGTTGCATGCTTATTGTTTACTGGTGATTCGGGTGATTGGAGGAATGATGTAGATGTTGATGCTTTTTATATTGGATCTCTTATTTGTGATGGATTGGAATCCTTTGGTGAAGAATTTAGAGTATCCTAGGTTGGTTAACAATCCTCCATTTTGGAGGTATTTTAGCTTTGGATTTAAGGATTTGGTCACGAAAGGAGTAGTACTCAGTCATTATTAGGTTTATTATTGATTGAGGATCTCAATGACTAAATGGGCTCAATAGATTAAGGTTTTCTCAAAATCTACACTATTACTTGGATTATACTACATTTCTCATCATCTACTATGTTTCTTAGTGTGTGTTTCTTGCTTCACATCTATTGTTTCCTTAGTGATGCTTGTGGTTTTTGCTGACACTCGGCAGTATATAGATTGCAATATGGAGATCTTGTGTGTTGGTTGGCCGACTTAGTGGATTTAAGGGATGTGATCATGATTTGGATTGATTTGGAGTTTGTGTGGACCTATTTGGGTCTTGCTTATTTGTCCTAGGTCAATTTAATGACTATTCTAACCCAACTAAGGCATTTGATATATATATATATATATATATATATATATATATATATATATATATATATATATATATATATATATATATATATATATATATATATATATATATTATAGGTTGACTTGTAACTCAAGTATGAATTTAAGGTAAGGGTTTATTTAATTTCTAATTTAATAGGCTGATTGGTGGCTTAGTTGGATATAAGTAGAGAGTCTTTTGGATTCTTGAATCACTGTTAGTTAGCATGGAGGAGTAGTTGAGATGAGTGAAGTTTGAGCAAAGCTAGTAGCTAAGTGTGGGTTTGGAAAACAAGAAGGTTTCTTGGTGGCTTGCAAGCACAAGTTTAGATTCTTCTTGGAGTTTCTATCAAATTGTAGATCTAGACTAGCTAGGAGATTGCATCTTGTGAGGTCTTTAAAAATTACTATTGTAATTTTTTTGTATTCAAAGGTAACTCAGAAGGCCTTACAACTAAGCATGTAGAATGAAAACCTTACTATTCTATTATCAGAATTGGCTTTTTTGTGGATCTAGATCTATGTGTTATTATTTATATTCCACTATGCGGTTAATTACTAGGGGCTAGGACATCTCTTTTGGAAATTCTCTTGCATTACACTGCATTAGGTGGTATCAAATCAAGGAGTTTCAAAGCATGTAGACCTATCGCCAAAACTGAGGTAGTTTCCACCAAGACTCGGGGTGAAGATTATCAAAGAAAAGGTTGAATCTAGTTATTTTCATATATTTTTTGTAGAGGGTTTACAGAGATCTTGGAAGATAACTCTGAGAAGAATGGGCCATAGGGTGATTGAACATCTCTATTATTCTCTAGAAGCAAGGATCTTAGAGAAGGTTAAAGAAAGTTTTAGATCTGAGATGGATTCGATGAAGAACAAGATTATGAGGGTTATTGCTGATGTACCTTGGCATGTGGGTACTGAAGATGGTTATGAGGAGGTAATTGAAGACTTTGGGTATCTTTGATCAAGTGTTAAAGATAGAATTGATCAAGTTAATAGATATATGGAAGAAAAAAATGATCGACCAGATAGATTTGACACTTGGTTCAAGTTGAAGCATAATATGGATGTTTCTAATTTTTTAGGTACTTTCAATCCTATGGACCTAATTGATTGTATTGGTGAATTGGAAGACTACTTGGAGGTAGAGGATAGTAGAGATCCACCACAGTGAGGTTGGCACATACTAGGTTGAAAGGACATGTTTCTCTTTGTTGGAAAGAACTACAAAGAGATGAAGTAGAAGAAGGTGTAATGATGATCACTCATTGGAAATTGATAGTGACTAAGTTGAAGGCTAAGTTCATTCCTAGAGATTATGAGATTAAATTATTTAAGAGGTTGTAAAACCTTTTTTTTTTTAAAAATGGACATGTCTGTGAAAGATTATACCCAAGAATTTTAAAAGTTTATTGTTTAGTTTGGACATGGATGACTTTCCAAGGAGAAGGTGACTTGGTACATTAATGGCTTGAGATTCAATAATCATGATTAGATTGGTATGTTAAATATTTCTTCAATTACAGATGCTTATCAATATGATTTGAAGGTAGAAGATAAGTTGAAGAGAAGAAATCAAGGAAGTTCACATCGGAAAGAAAATCAAGATCACTCGGCAAAGTATAAATCGAGTGAACTTGTTGAGAAGAAGAAAAGATAGGTAGATGAACATTTAAGGATACTTGCTATAGATGTGGTGAAGTTCAAAGCCTTTGAGTGTATACAGAAAGCTGGTGATAGAAGAGATGCTATGGTCAATGAAGTTGAAGACCATATCATTGAACACGAGGAAGGAGAGAATTTGCTAGCTCAATGAGTACTATTTGGTAAGAGGGTATTGGAACCTTGTCAAAGGATTAATTTGTTTAGGAATTTTTCTAAGTCTAGTGGTAAAATCTATAATGTGATTGTGGATAGTGGTCGTACTAATAATCTCATTGCTGAGGATATGGTTCATAAACTTGGTTTGAAGAGAATGAGAAATTCTTGCCCTTATAGGATTGGATAGCTACAAGATGAACATGCTTTGGAAGTGAAGGAGCAAATGTTTTGTTGATCTTTAGATTGGGTAGTATAAGGATCAAGTATTGTGTGATATTGTGGACATGAGTACTTTTCACATATTTCTTGGTATACCTTCGTTGTATGATTGTAGGGTTGTGCATGATTATGTTAAGAATATAATTATAGTTGAGAACAATGACAAGAAATATTCCCTAATTTCTTTGGAAAATGAAGAAATTGGTAGGAGGAATCAGAGTATTGTTAGCCAAGTTGATTTGAAGGATTATAAGAGGGTTAGAGATTAGCATAAAAAAATAACCTATGGAACACTAAGGATGGATGTGAAGAAGAAGAAATGGAACAAGGGAAAGAGTGTGCAAGTTGAAGATCTGGAGGATATATATGTGAAGAACTAGTTTGGCATTTATTTGTTGAATTCTAGAAGATGTTCTTCCAGCTACCGAGAACAACCTTTTGCACCTAGGGTGTTTGATGCAGGAGAACTATAAGGTAGTTAGCAATCCTACATGTTGGAGAGATCTTGGCTTGGGAGTTGAGGACTTGGTCACCAAAGGAGTGGTGCTCAATCATGAATAGGTATAGTGTTGGCCGAGGAGATTGATCATGAAAAGGGCTCGGTTGTTGAAGGCTTGCTCAACTTATAATGCATTGCTTGACATGTGTTTCTTTCTTGACATCTACTGGTTCTCGACGATGCTTGTGGTTTTTGCTAACATGTAGTAGTGTGGTTTACAAGATGTAGTTCTTGTAGATAGGTTGGTTGACTTAGTGGATTTAAGGGATTTCATCACAACATGGATCGATCTAGAGTTTGTGTGAACCTATTTGGGTCTTGGTTGTTTTTCCTAGGTGTATTTAATAAGTGTTTTAAGTCAACTAAGTCATTTGGTATTTTATATTTTTTGTAATCTAATTTGTGGCATAATATCACATTTAATGTAAGGGTTTATATAATTCATATCTTACTAGGCTGACTTGTGGCTTAATTGAGTATAAGTTGAGGGTCTTGTGGAGTCTTGAATCATTGACATTCAACATAGAGGAGTTGCTAAGAGAAATGTTTGTTAGCAGAGCTATGAGTTGCAGATTGGGAAACATAAATGTTTCTTGGTGGCTTGTGAGCATAAGTTTAGATTCTTCTTTGAGTTTCTATAAGATCGATGATCTGGACTAGCTAGGAGATTGGATCTTGTGAGGTCTGTTAAGATTAACCATGGACAAAAATAACAATTGCATACAAATATGACCAATATTGAAAAATAATAAATCACATAGAAGAGAACACAAGACACCATGATTTAATATGGTTCACCCAATCGTTGGTCTACGTCCACCAAAAAATGAGTCCAATATTATTATTATCCAGCGATTGTAACTTAATTATGATCTGTAATCCCTTACAGCTCAATACCACTGCAAGATTCAATTATCACATCACACCTTATCAAATCCCTAAGCCTAAGCCATTTTATACATGATGTGGGAGCATTTTGCACCATAAAATAAAAGGGGAAATAATTTTGTTTTTGTGTTTTGTAAAAAAAAAAGAGGGAAAAAAATAAAATTGGAGGAGAGAGAGCACGCCAAAAATTAGAACAAAAAAAAGAATTAAAAAATTTAAAAAAATTGAAAAGAGGGAAAAGACTTTTAATAGGTGACATTATTAAATGTAACTTGTTGCTAGAGGGTTTCTTTAATGTAACTTGCTAAGCCAACTTGTGGTTTGAGGGTTTATTAAATGTAACTTGTTAGTGGCCAACTTGTGGCTTGAGGGTTTATTTAATGTAACTTATGGCTTGATTTGGTATAAGTAGTGAGCTTTGTCTTGTTGTTATTCATTCATTTGGAGAAGTGAGTCTGGAGAGTAGCTGAAGAACAAGTTTTTATTGAGTTTGTGGATAAAGCACTGAATGTGAGGTAATTTATAGTAGGATTGTGATTAATCATCTAGCTTGGAGAAGAGTATGAAAGATGGAGTAGTCGAGTGAGAGAAGTTTTCCAAAGTTTGTAGACAGAGCACCAAATGTGAGGCAGTTTACACTTGGATCTTGGATAAAGTTTGAGAAAGGAAAGTAGCTGAGGCTTGGAAAACAAGGAGATTTCTTGGTGGGGTTGGGAGCAAAAGTTTAGATCTTTTTTAGAGCTTTCTACTAGAGTATGGATCTAGACTAGCTAGTGTTTCGATTAGATCTTGAGGGATCTTGCAGAACTATTACTTGCTTTGTATTTGGCTATAACCAAGAAGGCCTTATAGCCTAGTACATTGATTGTAATCAGTTATATCTATGAATAAATTATTATGATTTGGCTTCAAATCTTGCATTGTTATTTATTAATTCGCTATGTAGTTATCAGATTGGGGCTAGGACATCTCCTTTGGGGGTTCTCCTTCCTTGCACTAAATCAAGTGGTTTTAGAGCAAAGGTTGTTCCTGAGCATGTAGAAAGATCATCAAATTTGAAGCAATTTGCATCAATACCTTGGGAGGACATGCAAATGGATCTATGGTTGTGAAGGCAGAAGGTTGATCTTGTTCGGAAAGATTGATCTATTGGTGATTTTTTGCAGAGGTTTCACAAAGATCTTGGAAGATGGCTCCAAGAGGATGGGATTGTGGGATGATTGCAAATCTTTGTGATATAGAGGAGAGGAGGATTAATGAGACAAAAGCTCAGGTGGATGATGTTGTTGATGTTGGTTTTTCTAAAACAGTTGAGAAATAGAAGAAGGAAGTTCTATATTGTTGGAGTTGGAGTTTATTGATCTGGAAGAGAGTTGTTTGGCTAGTTAGATGACTTGTTTGAGAGAGAAGATGGTATAGCAAGGTCAAGGTGAAAGAGGTTGGTTTTGTTGATCAGATTGTCGAGTCTAATATAAAACCTGTAGAGCAACTGGAGCTTGTTGTTGAAAGTATTCCTAACCTTGTTGATGTTGAGATGGAGATTGTTTTTGATGATCATTTGGTTGAGTCTGACATGGAGATTGTAGAGCACTTGGTCCTAGATGATTCGATTGTTGTTGGTGGTGAGTTGTATGTTGTAGAGCATCTTGTTGTGAACAATAAGACCACTAGTGTTGCAAGCTTGGAATGTATTCATGAAGATCTACATATTGTTGTTGATATGGAGTTTGTTGTTGCTAGTGTGGATGAACACTAGTTGCTAATGTGGATGAGGGTTTTCTGATGAAGCATTATGTTCAATTTGTTCTTGGGAGCAAGCATGCTGATTGGATGGTTGAGATTTTGGTGTTTGATAGAGTGATGATGATGTGAATGATTTGCATGTTGGTTTTGTTGCCTCTGTTGGAGTGGAAGCCTTTGGTGAAGATCAAGATGATTGTAGATATTTCTTTTGGCATCAAAGTGTGGGACACACGTTTCTATCTACTCGAGGAGTCTAATGCATGAGCATCTTGCATCATAAAATAAAAGGGGAAATAATTTTGTTTTTGTTTATTTTTCAAAAAAAAGAGGAAAAAAAAATTGGAGGAGAGAGAAAGTGACAAAAATTAGAAGAAAAAAAAAATTAAAAAAATTGAAAAGGGGGAAAAGGCATTTAATAGGCAGCATTATTAAACGCAACTTATGGCTAGAGGGTTTATTTAATGTAACTTGCTAAGGTGACTTGTGGCTTAAGGGTTTATTTATTGTAACTTGCTAGTGGTTGGCTTGTGGCTTTGTTTGGTATAAGTAGAGGGCTTTGTCTTGTCATTATTCATTCATTTGGAGGAGAGACTGTGGAGAGTAGCTGATGAGCGAGTTTTTCCTGAGTCTATAGATAGAGTGCTGAATGTGAGGCAGTTTACAATAGGATTGTGATTAATCATCCGAATTGGAGAAGAGTATGAAAGATGGAGTAGCTGAGTGAGAGAAGTTTTCTAGAGTGCGCAGATAGAGTGCCTAATGTGAGACAACTTACACTTGGATCTTGGATAAAGTTTGAGAAAGGCTAGTAGTTAGGCTTGGAAAACAAGGAGATTGCTTGGTGGGCTTGGGAGCACAAGTTTAGATATTTCTTGGAGGTTTCTACCAGAGTATGGATCTGGACTAGCTAGTGTTTAGGCTGGATCTTGAGGGATCTTGCAGAACTATTACTTGCTTTATATTTGGTTGTAACCAAGAAGGCCTTACAGACCGACACATTGCATGTAATCAGTTATATCTATGAACAAATTATTGTGATTTTGCTTCAAATCTTGCATTGTTGTTTATTCTTTCGATGTGTGGTTATTTGCTAGGGGCTAGGAAATCTCCTTTGGAGATTCTCCTACCTTGCACTGCATCAATACAAGTATTTTTGCCACTTTATGGTTGAAATTAATTACAACATGTCGGTCCAAAAAAGTCGATAAAATAGCCCCAAAAAAATTAGTTACTACAAATGAGAGTTAGCTACCTATTTTGTTTATCAAGATGTATGAAACATTCTTTGATTGTTAAATTACATCTAATTTTACGAGGGACACCATAGAATTTTGTATTATGGTTTGTAGTCTCCTTAATAATTTTTTTTTTCTACTAGAAACTTTCTATAATGATCTTGGCACAACATTTAATATGGCTAGAACCTAAATTGACTCTAAAAGTACTATCAAAATTTACTTTTGCCTCTGTGAACATCACGTAGATCCAATAAATGCTAAGTGTTCATTTATTCTCATGAGAGATGGGTTCATTTGACTCACTATTCATGAAACATGACACAATGAGTTTGATTCAAAAAACTACACAATTAAATTCTGGTAACAATATCACAACCTCTTACAAATTTTACCAACCACACAACACCTATAAACTCCATTAACAAAATATTAAAAATTCAGTTAATGTATTTAATATTCTACAATTCTTTTAACATATATAACATGCAAAACTAAACAAATATTAACATAGTAATATACTATTGTCCTCACTTCGTAGACCAGTTCGGAGAATATTGCCTCCTTGTCCCGATTAATATTCATGGTTCTGGAAAAAGTCATTAAAAAAAAATCAAATTACTGCCGTAAAAAACTAAGTGCAGTCAAAGCTCGATGAAATGAATCGGCAGCTTAGATAAATTTTACTGTTCTACTTAATTCAATTTCTGAATTCAGTAACCAACGAATACTTTTCAAAATACGCTTATTTTGATTCAGCAGCCTCCTTTCACGGGCACAGAGGTCTCACATAAACAATGTTGTGTTGGCTCGTGAAGTCTTTTCCATACATTAGGCCCAGATGTTAAAAACTATTTTAATTGAATATTAAACCTTAAAAAGATAAGTACACACTAACATATAAAATAAATATCTTCAAATATGTGAATTTAATAATAAAGACAAGACACAATCTTTCTCTGCTGTTGTCTCCATATATAACTTTAGTATTTCTGGTACTTCCTGTGATTTCTAATTTTAATAATATTTTAATCCATTCTTAAATAATAAGTTTATATATAATTTTTTTAATAGAAAGAATAATGGCTATAAGAAAGAGCTGAGGGAGAGAAACAAGATAATGACAATGACAACAATTGACTTTATTGTTAAATAACATAACAAAATACTTTGCACGGACGGCTGAAATGAACAGGAACATAAATATAAATGGTAAGTTAATTCATTTCAGAAAACAAATCAGTTAATCTGCGTGTCTCAAGAAGACATTTTGATCGAACCCACAATTACTTTGCCCTCCTTGAGTAGTATTATAACAACCGGCTTCAGGAAAAATAATGTACTCCTCCTGTAAACACATACATTGGAAGGCCGTTGCCCTAATTTGTTTCTATTTGATCACCCTTGGTGCTGGACAATGCAATCCTGAATGGTGTGGATCCAAAAATGTAACTTTTCCATTTTGGATATCCAATCTAAGTTGTGGTCTCCCCGGTTTTCAGATGAAATGCTTGGAAAAGAGGAACGGCAATTGGAGTCTTTTTCTTGCCACTTTTGTAAATTCGAAAGAAACAGATCTTGAGATCCTTGATCTGAGTTACGCTGGCTCTCTGATAATAAATTCCACTGATCTGAAAGCCATGTCGTGTACTGGAAGTCATGATGCCTCTGTTGGTTTCATGCTAGCCGTAGATGGCCCTTTCACCATTTACTCCTCCAATAAATTCGTGGTCGTTGGTTGCAGTTCAAAGGGTTCCTTTGAACTAATTAGAGGGGGAATTCAAAGTGGCGGAGGTAAATGTGAATCCGCTTGTTTGAATCAGTACGACCCAAGCTACTGTAACACCTATGGATGCTGTGAAGCTGGTATTCCAGGAGACGCCAAGGAGATAAATTTCACTGGTGGGGGAATACCATATAGAGATTTTCCTGGCACATGCGGGTTCTCCACAATTCTGGAACCAGAGACTTGGGATTTGCCCAGGGGGGAATTTGGTTATCTTGGTAGGGGTCGTTACGGCATCCGGCTGCAATGGGGAATCAGCGGTGGGGATTGTGCGACGGCCAGAGGAACATCCAATTACTCTTGCGCCGCTGAGGCCCAATGTTTGAACGCAACGGAGGGAGCCCACTCATGCAAATGCCTAACGGGATATCAAGGGAGTGGGTACGCTAAAGGCACCAGTTGTACAGGTATATTGATCTTCACACTTTCAACTTTCTAATTTCAGTACCTTATCTCGAGGCATGTATTGGTTATTTTTCACTTTTGAATGGCATATGATGAGCGGAAAATTTATGACAGTTCAGATTATTAATTAAATATCACAATTCAAACTTAGTTTCATCTCCTATCATCGTGGTCTTTTCTATTATTGCCGCCTTCTAGATTTCGCTCAATGTTCCTATATTACTATAAGCATTTATAGATCATACGATGTAGTGAACTACTTAAAAATCTTTCCTCTCTCGTTGATGACATCAACAATGAATGTACAGATGTGGATGAATGCATTGAAGCATTCTTGAATGAATGCGTTGGAGCATCACAGGGGGGTTTGTGTCATAATCTGCCTGGCACTTACAATTGTTCATGTGCAAAAGGTCACAGAGGAGATGGCTTCCAAAACGGGACAAGATGCCAACCGCCGAGTTCAAATAATTTCATAAGACCTGTCATTATAGGTGTCTGGATTAGCTTCATAGTTCCAGTTAGATTTATGTAGATTTATAATCTGCATACAAATTTCTAACCCAAAAATTAATATTAAGAATTTTTTGCTTGCTATTTCGGCAGCCTCTGTTTCTTCATTTGTTGGAGTCTCATCTGTAGCTTGCGGACTATTCTGGTGCCTGAGGAGGCGGCGGTTGAAATATGCTGGTGACAAGAATTTCATAGACAACGGGGGTGTTGAGATGCAGCAACGTATTGCTGCCATGGGAGGAAGAAAGAGCCTCGTAATGTTTTCTGAAGCAGAGCTAAAAATTGCCTCCAGCAATTACTCCACAGAGTTAGGGAAAGGTGGCTTTGCAACTGTGTACAAAGGAGTTCTCTCAGATGGGGTGCCAGTGGCGATCAAAAAGCCCAAATCATTTTCTCTTGAGTTTATTAATGAGATTGTGATTTTATCCCACATCAATCACAGAAACGTAGTGAAATTGATTGGTTGCTGTCTCCGCACTCAACTTCCTTTGCTTGTCTATGAATTTGTGCCAAATGGAACACTCTTTCAACATCTACAGTCTCAAGAAAAGCACTTGCCTTGGGAAAGAAGGTGGCAGATTGCAGTAGAGACAGCAGAAGGTATAACATACGTGCATCATGAAGCTTCTCAATCCATTTTCCATCGTGACATAAAATCGTCCAACATTCTTCTGGATGACACATTTACTCCGAAAGTGGCAGACTTTGGAATTTCTCGTCTGCGACATTCCAATGAAATGCATCTCAGCACACTGTTTCCCTCGGGTACTCCAGGATATGTGGATCTCGAGTTCATAAGAAGCAACCAGTTTACAGAGAAGAGTGATGTTTTCAGCTTTGGTGTAGTTTTGATGGAGCTTCTCACTGGCCTGAACCCCCTGTTGTCTCGACAAGGTGAGAAGTATAATTTATCCGACCATTTCCTATATGCAATTAATAATGGCCACTTAGCTGAGATCTTAGATGCAAGAGTAGTGAATGAAGAAAACCGAGTGCAGATGGAGAATATGGCAAATTTGGCCAAGGCATGTTTGCGTGAGGAAGGAAGGGAAAGACCATCAATGAGAGAGGTAGTTGAGGAGCTTGTTTGGATAAGAGCAGCAACAAACCAAGCTGGAGTTTTGAATAGGAGTGTGATTCTCCCTGTGGAAAAAGGTCGGCTCCCCGCAGGCAACACTTGATAATTACGATGGGAAGGTACCTAGGCAGACTACTTCATGTGATTATGATGCATCTCTCCCTCATTTCGAATTTCAGAATCGTTCAAACTCATTGATTCAAATGTCTAAAGTGAAAGGAAGATAATCAAGAGAAGAGAATGTTGGGGAGCTAATTTCTTGATTGTACTTTCTTTCTAGCAGTCAAAGCAATATTTAGTTTGACTGAATTAGAACATTCAAAGCAATCTTATTTAACTCTAATAAGAGGACTGTGCTATATATTTATCTCAATGCTTGGTTGTCCCTTTCATTCTAAAACTTTCTTGAAGAAAGAGCTCATCATTATCATCTATCTTATAATTTATTTATTTATAAATTGCATAATCTAAATTATGTAAAGTACTTAAATGAATTTCTTATTTACATGTATTAGAATAGTTTTATAATCTTGTTAAAATTGTATGAATTTATATATACTATTGGACAAAATTAGAGAAAAAAGAAATTAAAAATTGCATAATCTAAATTATGTTTAAGTGCTTAAATGAATTTATTAATTACATGTATTAGAATAGTTTTATAACCTTGTTTAAATTATATGAGTTTATATATATTATGTTGAAAAAATTATGGAAAAAGAAACTGAAAATAAAAAATGTGTTCAAAATTAATTTTTAGGGTAGGTTCCTACAAGTTATTTATACAAATATTAAAATCTCACAATTTACATTCTATGTAATTTCAAATTAAATATGCCTTCTTGTTTAGTTGTAATTAGGATACTTATGCACTTTAGTCTTAATCATAACCCAAAACATACCTAGTCACCTCACATGTTTTAACTTTTTTGACTATTGGGTCCAACATTCAAGCATCCTTTAGAAATTCACGATGATGATAATTTTTGGGATGTTATACTTACCATTTTTTGATAGTGTAATTATGGTGCTAATGTGTAGCAAAGTCGAGAATCAACTTCCTTTGTCAAAGCCCTTTCATTTTAGCTCTAGTGATGTTTTTGAGCTTGATACAATACATTTTTACTCTTCCTCTTGCTTTGTGTAGCTCCACTCTTGCATTCAACAACTCTATTCTTGTATTCTCTCATGCACAATACTTTAGATGATCTATTTCTCCAACATTATTATTTTCATAGTGATATCTTGTCATTACCATTTCTTGAAATATATGATTGTCAATTTAAGGTTTCTTTATTCTTTCTTGCACTATAAAGATTCCAACTTTTATGTTTGAGGATTGACAACTCATTGGAACTATTTATTATATTATCTTAATTTTGGTAGCTTATCATTATTTCTATCTTCTATGCATTTTATTTATATTGTCAATTTAAGGTTTCTTTATTCTTTCTTGCACTATAAAGATTCCAACTTTTATGTTTGAGGATTGACAACTCATTGGAACTATTTATTATATTATCTTAATTTTGGTAGCTTATCATTATTTTGGAGGTGGAAACGTTGAAGCAATAGTTAGATAGAAGAGAACCCTTCTACAACCACTTCACACATTTCATCAATCTATGTGTGTAGGTACAAATGAAAGATAGACTTGAAGGATGTCTATGTACTTGCTCGATATTTCCAATGATAAACATAGGCTCCTCCTCTTTTCATTTTAATCATTTACTTGCACAAAGTACTTTTTTCTTAGTCTCCTTTATTGAATGTTGACATATTTTATGATTTATGATGATAAATTTGAAAAATTAATTGTAACTCTATCTAAAAATCATAACCCTAAAGTATAAAAATTGAATTTGACATCATGTTAGTAAAACTTTTTTGCATGAATGCATACCAAAAAATAAATTTTTTATACCAAATAGTCTCGCAAAATTCTTGATTCTAATATTTTCCTTTTGTATAAGTTATTGTAGATGATATACTTTCTCTAATGTATTTTAAAATTTTTACTAGGATGGCAATAAAGGGATGTAATGTGCATGGTTGATGCAAGATGATAATGAAAGAAATATGGTATAACTAGGATGCAAGAATTATCCAATTCAAAACTATGCTATCACGCATAAGACCATTAGGATTTCAACTAAGAGGATTTTATTTTAGAAGTCCACATGAAAATCAAGGGTAGAGATAAAGAGATAAAAGAATCAATGGATAAGATAAAAGAGAAAGTAAGGATAAGGTGAGAGATGATGAGAAATAAGGAGATTAAGAAGCCAACTAAAATGAAGGAATAAGATATAGTGGGAGGTAAATATTTATTTACATGTGATATGACATTCTTAACCACATAATGAGTAGACAAATAGAAATGAACAAATAAGTGATATTTGCCACATGACTATGAATTTTGAGTTGATCTATGTGAGAAATAATTAATCAACATAAAAAAAACTAAGGATTATGAATCAATAAATAGTGAAAAAATAGTGTGATTAAATAATTATATAAATAAATAGGCATGCAATAAAATAATAGAAAGAAGAATACATAATAATAGAGCAAGAGAATAATAAATAAATTTAATAAATAATAAATATTACAGACATATACACTTAATAGTAAATAATATTTCCAAATTATTTTAAATCTCTCTTATAAATTTTGAATTTTATTATCTTAAGTCTACAATTGAGATAAATTTTTAAAAATTGATGAATAAATAAACATCTATGTAAGAATAATAAAAGAAAATATTAAATGAATCTTGGTTTGTAAATTAATAGGTTTCTCATATATAAATTTTATTAAAGTAATGATGAAGATATATGGTAGATTCAATCTTTTATATATTCTTTAATGAATGACATTACATTATATAGATAATATATAGTTTTGTAGTTGTATGACATCAGTTAGGTAACTATTATAAGTTTCTCTAAAGTTTTAATCTCAATTCTAACAATTTATTGTGATTATGATTATGCCAACACTTTGCTCCGCAATACTTTGATTCTTAAAATATCAACTTGTCTTTTGACTGTGAAAAATGTGTAGTTTTGAGTTGTGTTCTCATCCCTGAACCAAATGTCTTGAACTATTCAATAATGATTCCTAAAAGATGTGACTAATATATCAAGAAAAGGTATAATTCTCAATCATATACTATGAAGCTTTCTTGACAATAACCCATGTTGAGCACAAGAGCATGTCCCAAACTTGTCTCCAAAATTGGACAATACAGAACATGTATTCTTTAAACCTACTAGCATTAGAAAGATTCAAAACCCTAATAAGGTCATTTAATAAAGAGACGAGATAAAACTATAAAATGACATATCTAGAACAAATTTTAGGTTTTTTCAAAAGGTTGCAATGTTGTTGTTGTTATTGTTGTTATTTTGAAGCCAAAAAGGAAAGACTATTATAGATGAAAGTTATAGAGCACTTTCAAATGTAAGAGATTCAAGAAGTATAGAGAGGATTCAAAAATCTATCATAGAAGGTGATAACTAGTGAGAAGAAGAGGGATCTAATCAAGAAAATTAAGTTTTAATATTAAGATCACTTACCACTACTTTCTAATCTCTATAGTAATATCTAAATCCTTATAAAAGGTGGACCTAATAGTCTTTTATGTAAATATCTTAACCAAGTACACACTTAAATATTGTTGTAAAATCCTTGAAAAAGGTAGATCCTTGAAGATCTAAGTATATATCCCTAATTAAGTAGGTCACTAGAAGTGACAAAACGTAGTAGCTCTAAAAAGACACCCTCTTACCCTAGGGTTTGTGTGATACCAAATGATTTTGTTATATGTTATGTTTTATGTGTTTAGGAGTTTATGGTTGATGAATGGTAAATTAGTTATGTTACTTTATTTTATAAAATATCAAGGTGAATTTCATGTGATAAAGGGAAAAATACTGAATTTGATTAAAGGTTAAAGTTTTTTTGGATTCTAATACACCCCCCCTCTCCCCACCTCAACATCATGTCTCTCCTAATAATTCAAATTGATGAAAATTATACTTAAATAATAATTAATTAAAATTAACTATTTATGCAAGGGTGAAATGTCATATGACATGGATTACAAATATTGTCTAGGATACATAGTAACCTAGATGTGTGTGTGTAATTAAGTTATATAATAAATCACTTAATATGATTAATTAGCTAACTTAGGACAATGAAGAAAACCTAGGTGAATTAAGTATTTTATTTTGGTTAATAGAAAAAGGTCATCAAATAAATATTATATAATATTTAAATAATTAAAGTACCCATTTTTTAAGTGTATACAACACCTATTGAAGTTGATGAAAGATAAACTCCACAACTCTTAAAAATTACCTACATCCAAACATCTATCAGAGAAGAGAGAAATAAAAGCTATGGAAGCTACAATTCTCAAATCCATAGTCGAGACATTCTTGATAAGAAAAAAGATAAACTGGTATTATAAAAAAATGAATGAATGTTACAAAGAGAGATCAATCCTTATAAAAGGAGATCACATCTCTAAAATGAATCTAACCTGGGTTGTATGATAATAATTCACAAAATAATTAATTATTATATTTATAAAGTTTATCTTAAGTGAAATAGAGTTAATTAAAAATGATCTAATTACTCCAACAACCCCCTCTAAAATAAAATTAGTGAGTAGCTAAAAACCTAGACTCTACTAATGAAGGTAGATTTGGGTCCCAGCCACAAAGCTTGATGAGGTACCTAAGAACAACCAAATATCTATAAAGAGGAGAAATAGAGAAAACCCTACTCCAAGAAGAGACATGAATAATGTTAAATAGAACTAGTGATGGATTAAAGAAGCCTTCGAACTAGGGAATGCCTCAAAAGATATAGGAACAAAAGGATGATCATGTAGAACACCAATGGAGCATGAATCCCTTCAAAACTCTGTTAAAAGTAATTGATGATTTGAAGAACCTCTATTGAAATAAAGGCTAACTAGGTAGAGAAGACTACAATTTGCATGAGTTCTCATAGAAGACACTACTCATAAGGAAGAGCACAAAGGTAAACAACAAAACTCAAATATATAGATGACATGAAGCACCAAAGCCCAAAGAACTAATCAATCAAAACGTGGAAGATTGCAACCAACATATGAACAAAAAGTGTAAGAATCTACCTTAGGGCAGAATTAACCCAAGACCAAGGAAGTCAAAACACAAGCACAAATTAGACCAGAGTATGATCAGAATAACTGTATAGTATTCAATTCTATGTACAAGTACACTAGGAGTGCCTCAATATAAAGGCCTCTGACATGCATCTAGAATGCATCGAAATCAGCATCATGATAAGTCCAACAACTAGGCACATGTCCACTACATATGTGTTATCCTCCATTATGCATGAAAGTAAGTGTGATGATGAGAGGATAAACCTATAAAGGTGAAACACACACATCAGTGTTGTAGACAACATGTGCAAAATTAGGAGTGCAAAAGACTGTGCTATCTACATGACAACTCAGTGAATGATACAAACTCCTCTGGTGTAGACACCATGTACATAATTAGAGTTGCATACTTATGTGTTATCTACATGACAACTATAGAAGATGCACAAACTCCTAAGTGTCTCATAAAGAGAAATAATAAAATAATGCACTAACCTAAGTAAACTTAAGTAAAGTGTAAATAGTAAATACCTATTTACACCAACACCCCCCCTTAAGTGCAACTTAGGGAGTGTACTTAAGCTCACTAATGTATAATGAGTCCTAGCTACAAGGATGTCTTAGGTACCCATGTACAAAAGCAATGCTAAAATGATGCAATGCAATCTCTCATAAAGCGAAGAAAGAGGGAAAACCTCATGGGAAAAACCCTCCTCCAAAAAGAGAGATAAGTACAATAGAGAAAGAGAGAGAGAGAGAGAGAGAGAGAGAGAAGAAGACCTCATAAGAGGAAAAAATACCTCCCAAAAGAAGAAGAAGAGAGAAGTCAAGGGACTCCCCTATCTACAACATCTCGCACCCCCAAGAGATCTCGTAAATGAGTATACTTGACCTCGGTGAAGGGTTTGGTGAAAATATCAGTGGCCTGCTCTGCTGTAGGACAATACTAAAGTGCAATGATCTACTCGTGTATAAGCTCTCTAATACAGTGCATGTGAATCTCAATGTGTTTTATCCGCTGATACTGAACTGGATGCTTAGAGATTTCAATAGCACTCTGGTTGTCACAATGAATAACTATTGGCTTAGGTAGGTCAAATCCAAACTCCTCCAAGATATGGTGTAACCAAAGATCCTATGTAGCTACATTGGCACCCCCTCGATACTCAGCCTTTGTGGAAGAAAGAGAAACATAGTTCTGCTTCTTACTTTGCCAACAAATAGGGCCGGAACCAAGGTGAAATATGTACCCTAAAGTAGACTTTCGAGAATCTAAGTCTCCTGCATAGTTTGAATCTATGTATCCAATCAACTGAAGGCATGTACCTGCTACATAATGAATCGCATGTGTATATGTTCCCTTGATATAGTGCAAAATGCACTTGGTAGCCTTCCAATGAAGCTCATGAGGTTCTTGCATAAAACGTGAAACCATACCAACTACAAAAGCAATATCAGGGTGCGTGTGTGTCAAGTAGATAAGGCTCCCAACTAACTGTCTATATAATGTCACATCAACAAGTAGAGTGGTACACTTAGCCTCTAGCTTGACACCTGATAGGAAGGGAGTAGGAGCAGGCTTGCAGTCACTCATGTGAAACCGAGAAAGAAAGTCAAGAGCATGCTTGCGCTGTGAGAGTGAAATCCTTGCTAAAGACTGTATGATCTCAATGCCAAGGAAGTAGTGTAGGAAACCCAAGTCTATCATGGAAAATCTATCCTGAAGAGAGGTCTTGACACTGGCTATGATGGATACAGTGCTCCCTGTAATGATCAAATCATCAATATAAAGCACTAAGATCAAGTGAGAGTCATCCTTCTAAAGAATTTAAACATTTGAATTAGAATGACATCTTGTGAAACCTGCTGAGAGGAGGAATGAGTCCATTTTGGCATACCAAGCTCGAGGAGCTTGCTTTAAACCATAAATAGACTTCTTTAATCTGCAAACCATAGTAGAATCTTGTACGAACCTGTGTGGTTGCTCCATATATATCTCCTCATGAAGATCACCATTCAAAAATGTACTCTTAACATCCATTTGGTATACAACCCATCCTTGAGTTGCAACAATTGCTAGTGTCAGGCAAATGGAGTTCATTTTGGCAACTGGTGCAAAAGTCTCTGTATAGTCAATACCTGGAACTTGTGAGAAACCTTTAGCAACTATCTAGCCTTATGTTTATCAACACTTCCATTCGCTGCAAATTTGGTTTGATAGATCCACTTGCATCGAACCACTTTTCTTCCCTTAGGAAGGGGAACTAAGTCCCATGTGTTATTTTTCATTAATGAATTGAATTCTTCCTCCATATATTTATCCCATTTTGGAATCCCTGATGCTTCTTGAAAAGACTATAGATCTGAAGCAATGGCTATATATGCATGTGGAAATGACTTGTGTTGTGACCTAGTCCTCTGAGTATCTAAAGGATTTTCCACCAATGAACCTACTTCATCAAGAGTTTGTTGTACCCAATGAGGTTTAGTGGAAGAATATGAAGGAATTTCCTCAACTATTTGTTGATCCTATGAAGGTGGTGACCTGCAAGTCAAGGTTGGAGGAATTTCATCTTCTGAGTCCCTTTCATCACTATGATCACTATCCATCTTATGTGCATAGGAAGAAGAAAGAGGAGTTGAAGAAGCCAAACTTGGACATGTCTCTTCAAAATGAACACTCCTCTCATAGAAGATTTCACGAGTCTCTGGATCCATTAATTTATATGCTTTGAGATGATTAGGATATCCAACAAATATGCATGGTTTGCTTTGTGGTTCTAATGCCTTACACTTTTGTGGAGGTATCCTTTCCCATACTGGAGAACCAAAAAATTTGAAGTGCTTAACACTTGGTTTCCTACCACACCATGCCTCAAAAGGTGTTATTCCATCTAATACCTTATGCGGACTTCTATTTTGAATGTAGTTGGCATAGCAAATGGCTTCAACCCAAAACACTTGATCAAGAGACTTGTGTTGAAGCATGCAAGTAGTCATTTCCTTAAGAGTTCTGTTCTTTCCTTTAGCTACACCGTTCTACTGTGGTGTGTATGCAACTAAATGTTGAAGATCTATCCCCTCATGTGTGCAATAGGCTATAAGTCTAGAGTTGACATATTCTTTTCCATTATCTATTCTTAGTATCTTGATGGCTTTCCCATATTTTTTTTCAACTTGAGCTTTGAATGTGATAAAGTTGTCAAAGACTTCACTCTTATGACCAAGGAAAAATACCCAAGTGTACCTTGAAAAGTCATCAATAAATGTGAGAACATAGTGGGCCTTACCAAAAGAAGGTACTGGAAAGGGGCTAGCTACATCACTATGTACCAATTCTAGAACAATAGTTGCCTTCCAAGACTTCCCCTTGTCATATTTCTCTTTGGGATGTTTACCTGCTTCACAACTTGGACATACTACCTCTGAAAACTTGACTTGAGGTATACCAATGACCATTTCCTTGCTGCTTAATTATTAAAGGTAGTGATAATTAAGGTGTCCAAATCTTTCATGCCATAGTTTACTTTAAGTGTTTGAATGAGTCAACAAGGCAAGATATGTGGACTTAGGCACAAAATGTGAGAAAGAATAAAGTCTAGTCTCGTGGTTTTCCTTTCCAATTGCCACCATTGAATCATCTTTGAGATTCTTCACCACTACTGTGTCGGGGAGGAACTATACTTTGTTGCCACATTCATAGTGAGTGATTTGATAGATGGAGAGAAGGTTGGTGCTAAGGCTAGGAACATGAAGTACATCCTTGAAGATACCATTCTCTAACTCAACATTCCCTTTACCTTCTACTTCAATTTGAGTATCATTTCCCACATAGATGAAAGGTACATTTGAAGGTTTTAAAGAGGAAAATTGTTTCCTTAAAGCACCATATGATGAGTTGCTCCTAAATCTAGAATCCATTCCTTTGCATTATTAGTACTTGCAACTAGAGCTTGGCCCTTGCCATTTGAAGTGGATGAAGAACCCTTGTCTTTGTATGCATTTGCAACATCAATTTTGTGTTTCCTCATAATGTCTACCAATTCATCAATCTACTTATCTTTGCACTCATGTTCTTCATGTCCATTCTTCTTACAATAGGAACATGTTTTCTTCTCCTTCTTGTTGGAATTGTTCCCCTTTTGATTGTTCTTGGAAGAAGACTTTCCTTGTTGTGAAGAAGAATGTTGAGTGGAAGAAGTTTTTTTGGAGGATGATTGTTGTTTTGAGGAGGAATGTTGTGTGTCATCTTATGGTTTAGCCTTCCATTGCTTCTGCTTCTTGTTTGAGTTTTTTCTACTTGAATTACCTCCATTTGCTACCAAGGTTTTAGTTTTGGAAGACTTGAGAATTCCCATTCCTACTAGATTGTCATGTTCAAGGATCAACATTTCTGAGAATTTCTCAAATGAAGGCTTACCATAGGCTCTACCCATTGTTAATTTGTGTTTATTAAAGCTAGAAACAAAAGGAGCATATTTAGGTGGAAGATGAGTCATGATGTGTTTGATCGTCTTTCCATCTTTAATGGGTTCACCACAATCCTTCAGCTGTGCCCTATACATTTCTACTTGAGTAAGATAGTCTTTAATTGTTGCAAAATTTCTAGGATCTAAATTGAGAAGTTTATCCTCTATGGTGTAGGCCATCTCTTCATCTACTATCTTGTACAAAGCTTCTAGTTTATCCCAAACATCTATTGGATATGTAAGCTTCCTAATGTGAAATTTGACAAGATCAGAGATATTTTTCAACAAGGTTCCTAAGGCCATCTCTTTTTTGGATTCCCAATCTTCTTTATGAGCTTCATCAGCATCAGTAGGAGGTTTCTTGGTTGCACCAGTGACATAATGCCATAAACCTTTTTCTACCAATGGCTCTTTAATGTTTTCTTTCTAAGTAGAATAATTCTGCAGAATTAACTTTGAAAAAGAACCCATAATGGAAGAACACAAGATAAAGGAGACACAATACATAGTACAAACCCCCCCTTTTCACTCAATCAAAAAATCCCCCCTCAAATAAATGATTTTGGCACTTTATATATAGTGCATTTACAATGGGCCAGTTGCCTAAATGGACAAAGTTGACTTTCTAATTTTTACTGATTACAACCTTTGTATAGAGTAAAAATCTAAACTATTACAATGTAGCTCAAAATTACATCAATTATGTAGCATTACAATGCAAAACAAGACCTATCTCTGAAAGTGATATTTTTGTCCAAATAAGACTACAATCTGATTGCAGATCTAAAAACTAGACAAAAATATATATACTTTTTAAAAAAAAGATCATGAAAAGGAGTCTAGATGAGCTTGTACGATGCCTTTGAAGTTGCAAAAAGAAAGATTAGATAGGTACAGCTGTCAAAAAATGCTTATATTGACCAATCCGAGCACCAAAACTAGAAACTAGCTGCACCACTAAAAAATTCAAAATATTTTACCCAAAATAAAAAAAAATTGCACTTGATTTGGAGTGCGTATGACCAAGTTATGGCTGTTTGAAGTTGGGTTGCCAAATCAAAATTGCATATGAAGAGGGGTTTGCAGAGGAAAATACTATGTTAAATTTGATGTTCTCATGACCATCTTAATAGTTCAAAAATGCTTTGTAATGACGGTTAGACAACCATCAATTTCAGGCTCCTAGTTTGTTGACATTAGTGTGCGTGCAGGGTTGGGATGACATCTTGTTGTAGGGATGATGATGTGTCTTAGTATGGATATGTACGAACTGTATAGATGTGGACTGGTGATGGTGCAATGATGTGGCTGATAGCTGGATTCTTACATTAGTGCTGACAAGGGTCCACGTAGCAGGAGTCTGAGCTGGCGTACTGCGCAGGAGGGTGAGGTTGGTATTGACATGGTGGTTGATTGGGATGCCATAGAGGTAGATGAGGTGGCTTTACCTATAGCCAAAATTACTTTGGCATTAGCTGAAATCTCCTTTGCAATTGCTGGGAAGTCTGAGGTTCTGGTGCTAGGGTTTTGTGGGTTTAGTCCCACATTCCCTATGCACAGGGATTATATTGTTTTTAAAAGCAGAGACTACCTGGCATTTGAAATGTATAGAGGCATCTGCTAGAGGTAGTTGTTCCCGATCGCTGTTGTAGAGAGTTTGCCAAAATTTTGTCAATTAGGTCATGTAATTTGTGTTCTCGCCGGTTGGATTGAATATTCAACAGATTAATGTGAGTTGCCCGTTGCTATACCTATGAAATAAAATATTCTATAGAATATTCTAAGTGCAGGGCCAGGGTGTGATTGCTTGGTGCCTGTGCTAAAAAAATTTCTCTGGCCCAACTAGGCAAAATAATTTTGATTTTTTTTTTGAAAATACAAAGAAAAATATTAGAATAGAAAAATTAATAGATCTAAATAATTAATTAATCAGACCAAAATAGATCATTCCTGTACTTGCAAATCAAGCCTTTGAGTTCCAATTTGCAAAAAAAATTTGCCTCTCTGTTGACTATGGCCTAAAATAGGCAAATTTATAGTCAATCTTCATCAAATCTTCGCTTTGGACACAATGGTGAGGTTCGCTTCAGCTCTAGATGCTCCCAACTGCAGCTAATGCTCTGGATCTGAATCGGATCCCTTAAAGAGATGAAGCAATGAGGTCTCTAATGGCTATGTGATGAGTATCTGCCTCTGCTCTGATACCATGCAAGAATCTGCCTTAGGGCAGAATTTACCCAAGACCAAGGAACTCAAAACACAAGCACAAATCAGACCAGAGTATGATTAGAGTAACTGTATAGTATTCAATTCTATGTACAAGTACACTAGGAGTGCCTCAATATAAAGGCCATTGAGATGCATGTAGAATGCATCAGAATCAACATCATGATAAGTCCAAAAAACATGCACATGTCCACCAGATATGGGTTATCCTCCATTATGCACGAAAGTAAGTGCGATGATGAGAGTATAAGCCTACAAAGGTGAAACACGCACATTAGTGTTGTAGACAACATGTGCAAAATTAGGAGTGTGAAAGACTATGTTGTCTACATGACAACTCAGTAAATGATGCAAACTCCTATGGTGTAGACACCATGTGCATAATTAAAGTTGCGTACTTCTGTTTTGTCTACATGACAACCATAGAAGATGCACAAACTCCTCAGTGTCTCATAAAGAGAAATAATAAAATAATGCACTAACCTAAGTAAACTTAAGTAAACTGTAAATAGTAAATACCTATTTACACCAACAAAAAGAAAAGTTTCTATATAATAAATGATCCATCTTATGAAATGCATAGGTACCTAGCAAATATATTGGTGTAATACATAGGAACAACTAGTAAAATACCTATCTCACTCCTTTAAACCAAGGAATCATAATAGAAGATAGAAGAATCTCCCCTAATATTGACAAGGTTGAAGTGACAGGAAATTGGAAAAGTGGAACAAATTAACTTCCTATCAATGAAGGATGATCAAGATTGCCAAAAAAATGCATGTGCATATTGGGGTGATCAATCTCACACACCTCATGAGGCTAATGTTAAAGATGGAATACTCACTAAAAAAGGAAGATGAAAAATAAAGAAAAAACATCAATCCTCCATGGCACTTTAATTAGAGAAGTGCATGTACAATAAGGTACAAGATATGGTGAATCAGAAGAATACAATAATCTACATGAGTGTCTCAGATAACACTGCTTGAATCTTAAGGAAAAGCAAGAGAAAATAAATAAATTGAGAATACAAATAGATTATGACACTTTATCTTAGTGCATTTGCAAGTATGGATACAAACGATGTCTAAAAAGATAAGAATAGACATAAGGATGATATTATAGATAGTGCAAACCATAACAAATCTTCTAAAGAAATAAAATTTATCCCCAAACCTGAAATGACTAATATATCCACCAGAATAAATAAAAATGCAAAAAAATGAATAGAATGTGCTTGGAGTATAATATGGAAAACCAATTAGCATCAATTAAAAGATCTCTGAAAGACCTTTCCAATGATATAAGGAATTCCCAAATTGGAGATCAAATGCTCAAGATATGTATCCTAAAGTGTAAAAAATAACTCTTGACTTTGACAATAGTAAAATATTTAAAAAAAATCAAAACTAAAAATTACTTATACTATTCTGATGGTCTTGAAACCATCTTTTTGGTGATATATTATTTGTGGAAAAAAAATTTTGTATGCTCAAGATATGAGAAACAATGTGAAAGTAGGTCCAAACAAAGCTAGAAGGGGTGATAGGAGTGTTAATGCAGTGTGACGTGAGCAAGTGTTAAGCATAAATTTGATGGTTAAATATCCACCAAGGAAAAAATATCTTGAGAAAATTCTCTCTTATCAAAAAATTCTCCTATCACTAGTAAATCACTTCTATGTGAAATGAACCAGTCATTAGGAAAAAAGTTGATGTTGAAAAATAAAGACTAGTGGCTAAAAATAAGTGCATGTGTTTAAAAAAATACTACCACAATGAGGCAAAAACCACCTTGCATATAGTTCAAAAAATATGTGGCTCATTACCTAGGTGTGAAGAACAAAGAATGCTCCAATTGCATAGGGGTTGTTAAAAATGACCCATGCACACCTATACACATCAAAATCTAATGGCAAGCAGAAACACATGCACAATCATATCCCCAAAACATTTAGCATTGAACAAGGGAAAATGAAAGTAAAAATTATCTACTAAGGTTAGTCCTATTATAGAACTTCCCCAAAAAATGTACCTGAAAATAACGCTTTATCCAAAGTCAACACGTAATTTGGTGGGCATGCTCCAAAGATTGATAGATTATAGCTTGGGAAAAAATTCTTCACCAAAAAAGAAATGCTAGTCAAAATTACAAAACACCAACAATGCAATGGTGCATGTTGAACAAACTGAGGTGCTAGGCATGATGTGGGTGAGGGCTAGGAGGCTAGATTTCAAAATAAATGAATTAATTGAGGTGTCCTTAATGTGGCAAACTAGCCTAGGAAATATGAGTGACCATTGGGAGGTTCTTTGAAGTAGGACCCAAGGCAGGTGGGTGTCTGATGTGGCATCCAAGATGGATGCATGTGGGGCCTAAAATTAAAATTTTTCCTACAAAAAATTGTCATCCAAGGAACAATGTGTTTCAATGTGCATGGTCTTCAATGGTGCTAAACATTCAATGGCTCACAAAGATTTGTATTCCAATATTTCCATATTGACCTCCAAATATTATGTGGTCACTTACAAGGGGAGATCCGAATGTTGAGGACTCTAAAATTCATGTCATATATTTGATTAAAAATACCTTAGAAAAAGGACATGTTTTTCCTCTGTCAAAAATTGTATAGTTCACCAATTTCCAAAACATTAAAAATATCATGGATTTTTTAGAAAATTTCAGCATTGGGTCTTCATGATCTACATAGTTTATAGTCAAAAGAAAAAAAGAAGAGGAAAAAAGTCACTATATTTTTATGAATATGGAATTTTTTTTTGACTTTGTTTTTCCTTTGGTACATTTTTTTATGAAGATTAGCATGTCCCAAATAAAAATGTTGGTGAAAAAATCATGTCACTGACTATTGATCTCATATTGGTTTTGATAAGTGAGTGTCAACACACTTAAGCCATTTACTTAGTTCATGTATAACTAGTAATACATACCAGAAACAACATGTAAATATTAAACCATGTCAAGTTGCAATGAGTGCTATGTCACTCATGTGTTGCATTACTCAAATGCCAAGTAGATAGACCATGCCAAATTATTAAGGAGCCGAGTAAAGTAGTTGATGCCAAGTAATGCACATGTTGAGTCATAGTATATTGAACAATGCATGTCGAGCATTAGATACTTCATATGTCTAGTGATACAATTTTGACATATTTGTTTGCAATGGCACAAACAACTATGTAAACCATTTTAAAGCCAACTTAAGGATAGATTTTGATATTTTGGAGATAAGGATGAATCTCTATTTGGATTCCCTATACAATTTCATGTAACCAATCAAAAAATGGGAAGGATTAAGTAGAAAAATAGATGAATCTTAACTATAGATTCATACATATCCCTAATCCACCTAAGTCTTCTTAAGGAGGGTGTAACCCTAAACTTTCAGATAGAGAGATGGAGGAGCGAACAAGATAGTTTATGCATAAAAAGCATTCAAGGTGACTTAGAAGAAAGAGCGAATTACATAATCAGTTAGAGAGGAACAAACGACAAAGAGAAGGATCAATTAGACATTGTTTAGAGGTGATCTATTATTAGCCAAGAAAGTGCCAATCTCAAGATCTATGCTAAGACATTTTAACAGGTGATTTCATTTAAATCTCTCAAGTAGAGTACTCCTAATAGGTTGTATGAAATCCTTTAATAAGGTGCTTGCTTAATTGTAAGTTGAAGTCCTCTAATAAGGCACACTTTTAACAACGTGTTGAATCCTTTAATAGGGTAAGACCTAATTCTCTTCGTAAGCTTTTAATATGGTAGACCTTTTATAGTGTAGATCATATTTCATAGTCAAATCACTGTAACCTTAAATGGATAAACTTTATTGTAGTAGTAATGAATACTTGTCAGTCTCATCCCCCCCCAATTTTACCTTCTCACTTTGAGGGTTTCTGGGTAATCATATCTGGTGTTATGTGTGTGAATGTTTACATGATTACATGTTTTAGATGCAAATACTTTACATGTTATTTTAGCTTACTTGTTAAATGCATGTGATGAATAAATGATAAAAATTTTATGGGTCCAAGGTTAAACTACTGATTCAAGCCCCCTACCCCTCTCCCCCCCCCCCCCAAAAAAAAAGTTTACTCTTTCCACCTGTAATTCTAACAATTGGTATTAGAGATGAGTTCTTAGAAGAAGAAACTATGTAGCTTTGAAGAAAAGATCTTGAAATAGAGGCCTACAAGTAGGTAAAGACTATTGAAAATTAGGAGATTGAAATACATCTCATACTACATCAACTAAATGAGGAAAGAGAGGAACTAAAGAAATTCTTGAAGAGAAGGAAAGAAATGGCTATTGTAGAGATCGACACTGCCAAGCTATTTTCTAATGGTGACTCTAATAAATTTGATGCAACAATTGAAAGTCTAATAAAAAATAATTGATTACAAGTTGAGAAAATCAAAAATCTCAAGCTAGATCAAGAATCTCAAGCCATGATGCTAAATGAGGTAATTGAATAAAAGAAGAAATCCATGGAAGACAAGGCCATTATTGAAGAAGATAAGAGAATTTTGGCCAATAGACTGGAAGAGAAGTCAATAGAGCTAACCAAGATTTCCAACATGCAATTGGATACTCTAAGTCAAATCATGAATGCCCATCATGAGTTAAATGTTAAAGACATTGAGGTAACTACATTGAAGTTTCAAAACGAACAACTGTAGAATGACCTAAAAAGAGAAAAATAATTTCAAAAAAGTTTCAACAAGCCAAATGAAGCCATCGAATTCTTTGAGTAGTTATTGAGATCCCCTAGATCCAACAATGATACATCAAGATTGGGCTAGACAAGCACTGAAGAAGGAGAATCATCCAAAGTTGTAGAAGAAAGGAACATCAAAGGTAAGAACTCCAAACCTACTTGTCATAATTGTGGTAAGAAAGGACATATTGCTAATATGTGTATGGGCAAGTACACAAATTAGAATGTCAAGCCTAAGAACATGACTCATTTTCATAAGTGCAACAAGCAAGGTCATCAAGCGCATGAACGCAAAACCAAAACCATGCATACACAAAGATTTGATGGTTATTGCTACAATTGTCAGAAGTATAGACATAGAGCTTTTGAATGTAGATCCAAGTCCATGACGTAATCAAACAAACCAACAAAGGTAAGAAACAATGACAACATTTATAATTGCAACTATAACGCAAGATATAATTGTCATTATTGTCAAACATATGGACACATTGTATTAGGACACAATTCAGAGGTAACTATCGAAGATGGTAAGTCAAACCACATGTTTCAACTATTTTAAAAATTGGTCATATCAGTCAACATTAATCAACTAGGTCTGAGGCACCAAGTTGTGAATCAAAAAAAGGGAAAGGCAAGGTGAATGTTGAACACATTAAAGATGAGATGGACAAGACATGGAAAAAGAAAGATGTTTGCAACACATCAAATGGAGAAGGGATCACCTGACCCAATGGGTCAAGTGGTCACACCTCATCAAACTAGGAAAACAAGAGGTATGTGGGACTAATATTTAAAGGTTATATTATGCATTAGTTCCAAAATAAGATAGTACTGAAAAGACTAATTTAGCATGAATAAAGATGCAAGATGTTGTTATACATTCAAGATAAATCTTCAAGTTTTTCATTTTGTTGACAAGTATGAAAAGTTTCTTATATGTGCTAAGTGGAATGTTAGTTAATTTCGAGCTGCTAGAGTAGTTAGTAGATGTCGAACTTATAGTAGTTGTCAAGTAATAGAAATATCAATGGATGTCAAGTGAATCTAGAATTGAGTTATTGTTGAGCTTACAACTTTGTAAGAACATAGCATTAAATGCAAGGTTTTCAAAGGATATATGATCAATTTGAGCTCATTTTTCATCATTTCAAAATTGAGAAAGATCAAGAATAGCTAGAAGCAACCTGCAAATTCGTCAAAAATGATTACTAAAGATTTGTGCAATGATTCTTCACTAGTTCAACAAATTTTCAAAGGCATTTATGGCATGCAATGCACTTTCAATTTTCACAAACCCTAGTTTGACAAGATGGCATCTAGTTCAAAAATTGTTGAAGGGAAAGAAGTTTTGAATGTTCAACTAGTGAGTAATGAAGTGAAACAACCTATATTTAAGGCCATTTATGACATCACCTATAAACAAGACCCGTCAGAAACATTATCTATGATCCCACCAAATTTCATAATGGTGGACGATGTGAGGAAATGTTATAACTGCAAGATAGGAAGCGTAGGTGATATGGAGATAAGAGGTGCATACAAAAGATTTTGTGAGAATTATGTTTTAAAGGAGGAATACAATATTATTGAGAAAAAGGGTTTAACATGAGGCCTAGATTTTTTGAATGTTTTCAAATTTGAGTGGATATGAATTGTACTAAGCCAAATCCATGATTGTTCCTTATGGTTGGAAGGAGGGCCAATTAAATAACTAAGAGAATAATTCATAGGGTTACTAGCTACGCAATCCTAGATAGGCCAAAGACACTCAGAAGTGATTCAAAGAAAGTTATTGAGAAGAGTATTGGAGTAGTCTAGAATAAAAGAGGTATGACTATAGATACCACCACTGATCCATTGATAAACTTTTTTGTTAGGGAAATCTCAAATAAATTCTATCAATCTAGTTGATTGAACAATGTACCCTTCATAGTTGTGGATGTTGGTTATAAAATTGTGAAGAAAGATCATACATATGATTTGGCAAAACTACAACTACAACAACTTATGGAGAACCTTGGAGCAATAAGGAAAACCAAGAGTGCTCAATGTAAGTTTGGTTCTATACTAGTTTGCATATTCTTCTATGTATAGAAAACATTTCCCTCATTTGGTACAATTGTATGGAAGTTCAATAGGCCAATTATAGTGCAAATTGGTGAATTCAATGAGCAGATGGGAGACAATTTTAAAACTATCATGACTAGTTATTTTGAAGATTTCAAGAAATCAATGAAGGAAAGGATAAGGATATAACTTTCCTTAGTGGAAAAGCATTATGATGATAAATGTTTTCTTGTTGATGTTGATTACACATATGTGCAAGCTACCACACCAAGGGTACGATGGCCAAGACCCTTAGGATAAGAGATAAATGTGAATGAAGCATCAACATCCATTATAGCTCTACTTGCAAAGCAAGTAGAAAAGACTGCTAAAGTCTTTGGGAATTATGAGGTGATGAAATCAAAGATTGATATGGAATTGAAGAATGCCTCTACAATCAAGAAAATGGACACGCTAGTGAAGAAACTAAAGGAAAAATTTGGTGAAGGTGTTGGAAAAGAAGAGGAAGAAGAAGAAGAAGGGGATGAAGAGGAAGATGAACATCAAAATCAAGAGCCCCTAGCTCTGACTTAAGGCATGAGAGAAGATAAATAAGAAGAGGTGACTAAAGGTTCCAGGGACAAATAAACCAAGGAAGCACCAATCCCTACCAAGTCAAAGAAAAGACAGGATAAGGCACAACTAGTGGCTAAGGAAAAGAAAGTTATCAAACCTAGCCAAGCCAAGCCTACTACACCTACAAACAGTGCCACCACATGAGAAACTACTCAAAAGACTAAAGAAAAGTCCAAAAAAATAGAGCAAGGAGGACAAAAAACAAAAAGATAGAGAATGAAATATGTGGCACAACCAAATTTTGATGAAGAAAAGACTGAATCAGATGATATAAGCCAATTCAAAGTGGTAAAATCATCTCTATAATATTGCGAACTTCTATGAAAATGTCAAGAGTAATGCAGATTTATCTAGTTCTAGACATGTACATTTTGATAATTTGGGAAAAGAGGAGAAAAGGTAAGTGGAATAAGTGCTACATGTAATGATAAAATCTAAGACAACACCATGAGAATTTTGCAACTCTATACCCAAGATTTTATATGACTTAGTTGCGAAAAAATTGCATTATTGTCTAAGTTTCGAAAAACAAATAAGGGAAACCATTTTAGCCCAAGTATTTCTAGAACTAACAAAAGGACAAATTGATAAGGCTGCCAAGAAATATGGAGTTAGGTTCACACAAAAATACAGAGCCTTCAACATTCTTTAGAATAATATTGAAGATGTTGTGAAAAAGTCAACACAAATATGGAAACTCATTTATGGGTTGACCACTATCAATCAAAGTGAAGTTGGTCCTTTAGAGGGTGAAGATAATTATAAAGATGATGAATAGGAAGAAGATGATAAAGACAATACAAGTGGGAAAGAGACAGAAAAACAAGATGATGACATGGCAATGACTAAGCCTAAGTAGCAAGATGAATAGAGTGTGCAGGACACACAAGTGTCGAGTGTTGGTCCTCCCTATGCTACAACCATAGTAACTAGAACATTAATTGTAAAGGATGTTTTTGATGAATCAACTCAATATCATCCACTTATTACAGAAGACTTGAGAAAGATTCTAGATCAATCTACACTATAGGCTAAACTATGTGGAAATCCAATTTTGATTAGTGTAGATGAGCTACAAAAGGCAGTAATCACAAGGGAAAAGGTGAATTCAAAAGAACCACCTTCTATTATCCGTTCAGTTACTAATGTACAATATTTGGTTCAAATGCCAAAAATTACATCCCCTAAGATTGATACAAGTGTCAAAATTGATATTGTTTAAAAGAAAGTAGAAGAAAAAGGTACAACTATAGAACAACAAACAAGACAGATACTCTCATCTGTACCTACAACACAAGAACAAGGTGTTATCCAAGTCATAGTGATATATAATGGAAATCATGAAGAGACAGAATAAAAGGTGAAAGAATAAGTGACCATTCAATATTTGGTAGCCTTACCAACATCTGGCACTCCTTCTACTCAAACTCTTTAGAAGTTGAGCACATGATCCGTTCCATTGCAGATCTCAATGCCAAGACCTAACTCACAAAAGGTAGACAAGGTAAGACATTATGGAGACATAAGCCTTGATGAATAAATTTTATTAAAAAATATGAGTATGACACTATGACACTGGAACAAATAGGCATCTTGCAACAAGCATTAGAAAGGAAAAAAATCAGGAAATGTTTAGAACACAAGGAAAAGAAAGCACTTCAAGATATAAGAGACATCTTTTTAGATGCATTTATTATACCAACTCCTAAAGAAACCAAGCTATTAATGTAAAAATTCACAAATATGGTGGAAAAGGTCATCGATGAAGACATTGATATAAATGCAAAAGTCTTAGAATGGTTAGAAAAGAAGTTTCAAGGCAAGGTAGATGAGAAAATATCTAGTGAGATAGCACCACAACAAGTTACATTAGAAACAAAGGTTGAGGATGTGAAGAAGGTACTTGAGAATATATTCTCACTATACATAAAACTATGCAATCGTACACTCTTCACCCAAGAAACTAGAAGTCACATTTTGAGTCTAGAAAGTCAAATATCTGCATTAGGTGTGGGACTACCATCAAATCTAGCTTAGAGTGAGAAGAATTTTAGAACATTGCTTTAGGCACAAAGTTAGCTAGCTATCTTAATAGTAGATGAGGCTAATATTAGAGCCAAAATGACAAACATCTAGGCTACCCTCACCCAACATATGGAGATAATGCACAAGGAGCTAGGCTATGCTAAAACTCTATTGAAGAAAGACCCCAATCTTTCTACCTTAGATGGTCTAGTATACCTTGATGCCAAGATTTCTATCCAAATTAAGTGATTGGATGTTGTATGTGAAAATTGGAATGTATTTCTAAAGATATTAATCGATGTGCATAAATCCTTTCTAGACAAACACACCATACATGTATAACCCATTTGACATAGGTATCAAAAAGGGGGAGATAATACAAAAGGAGAGGATACATCAAAGGGGGAGATGAAAGATATAGGGGTAGAATAATAGAAAGGAAGAGAAATAAGAAAGGGGGAGCATACCAGTAGAGAAAACAAGGCATCAAGTCAAAGTGTATCAGACGAGACACATTTACTTAGAAAGGAGTACAAAATTTTGGATATGGAACAGATACACTAACTCAAGGGGAGTTGTAAATTTTGAGGTATACAAGTTAGTGAAAACTTTTGAAATTTTGAATTTTTTTATATAAGTTGAGTCATGGATATGTTATACTCAAGAGGTTAATGAGAATATTGTGTATTTCAATGTTTTTGACACTCATGGAAAAAGGGGAGATTGTTGATCTTAGATTGGTTTTGACAAGTGATTTTCAATGAACTTAAGTTATTTACTTAGATCATGTCAAACTAATAATACATATCAAGGACAATATTTAAACTTTAGACAATGTTAAGTTTCAATGAGTGTTGAGTCACTCATATGTCGAGTTACTTAGATGCCAAGTAGATAGACCATGCCGAGTGATTTAGGAAATGAGAAAAATAGTAGATGTCCAGTAATGAAGATGCTAAGTCATAGTATAGAGAATAGTGCATGTTGAGCATCAGATACTTCATATGCCAAGGGACATAGTTTTGATATATTTGTTTGTAATGGAAGAAACAACTATGTAAACCATTTTAAAGCCGAGTTAAGGATAGATTTTGATATTTTGGAGATAAGGATGAAACTCTATTCGGATTCCCTATGCAATTACATGCAACCAATCATGAAATGGGAAAGATTAAGTGGTAAAATGGATGAATCTTATATGTTGATTCATACCTAACCCTAAGTCACCTAAGCCTGCTTCAGGAGGGCATAACCCTAAACTTTTAGATAGAGAGAGATGAAGGAGCGAACAAGATAGTTTTTGCATGCAAAGTATTCAAGGTGACTTAGAAGAAAGAGTGAATTCCAAAATCAATTAGAGAAGAATAGAAGACAAAGAGAAGGATAGAACATTGAGAAATCTGATCAAGAAGGATCAATTATACATTGTTTAGAGGTGATTTGTTAATCGCAAGATGTATGTTGAGACATTTTAATAGGTGATTTCAGTTAAATCTCTTAAGTAGAGTAGTCCTAACAAGCTGTATGAAATCCTTTAATAGGATGCTTAATTGATTGTAAGTTGATGTCCTCTAACAAGGCACAATTCTAATAGGGTGTTGAAATTATTTAACAAGGTAAGACCTAATAGTCTTTGTAAGCCTTTAATAGGGAAAATCTTTTATAGGGTAGATCATGTTTCATGGTTAAATCATTGTAACCTTCATTGGGTAGACTTTATTTTTACAGTAGTGAAGTTTTGTGGGTGTCATCCCGACCCTAGTTTTACCTTCTCACTTGGAGGGTTTTTGGGTAATGATATCTAGTGGTATGTGTGTGAATGATTACATGATTATATATTTTAGATGTAGATGCTTTATGTGTTATTTCAACTTACTTGTTAAATGCATGTGTTGAATAAATGGTGAAATTTTTATGGGTTCAAGGTTAAACAACTAACTCACCCCCCCTCTCAAAATTTTACTCTTTTTACTTGTAATTCCAATAGCTGACTTGGGTCATAATAGAAACATGCTTTAATCTAGTGGTCCCAAGTCCAACTACACTCCACAATAATTGGTGTGCGAACCATAAAAGCTAGTGGATCCAAGGTGGGTATTGGTTTTGATAGGAACATAATCACATTGATGGTTGGTCCTTTCAACAAGCATCCAACACTAGTCATAGAACTTGAGACATCAAGGAAAGCATCTAATGGTTGGAGGTCCAGAGCTTTCATTGCTCCCACACTTATAAAATCAGCCAAAAAACCAAAATGCATAGTAATCATAGTATCCTTAGGTTATGTGTGGGGCCAATTTTTTGAAAACAAAAAGTATCACTTCCCTTATTTTGACAAAAAATAATGCTGAGAGTAAACAATTCTACTCATTTTTTTGTAAAATAAAAATTGCAATTATTTCCTTGTAAGTAAAATATAATTATCATTACCTGGATTTTCATACCCTAGCCAATAAGGCTTGGGTACAATTTTTTTAAAATTTCAATAGTGTCTAAATTGGACAAATTTTATTTGAAATTGGGGTTTTCTAATGCTTTGAGGTCAATAGTGATGTCTATTTGGCTTAAAGTGTTATAAAAATAGGCGCCCACTAGATCTAATATAAAACACTTCTAAAAACTGAAACACTTTGAAAGAGAAAACATAGATTTAAAAACCAAGTCAAACTTTTTACAAATAGAAAAAGGACATGAAAAATATGGTCCTTTCATATCATGTTGAAGTTGATGAGAAATAAACCATATATCTCCCAAGAATCACATGCATGCAAACACCTATCACAAAATAGAGAGGCAAAAGCTATGGAGGCTAGAATTTTGAAATCCATATAGGAGACAATCTAGATAAGAATTTTTTTTTTAATATTAAAAGTGAATAAATGTTACAAAGAGAGATCAATCCTTATAAAATAATATCAAAATCCTAAAAGGAATCTAGCTCAAGTTGCATGATAATAATTAATTAAAAAATTAATCATTGCATGCCTGTAGTTTAGCTTTAGTGAAACAAAGTAAATTAGAAAATATCTAATTACTCTAACAATGCCCAAAGAAAGACTTCCAATAATTTTTAATGACAAAAAGAATAAAATAAAAAAGATTAATAATCTATTAAACAAATGGTGACACAAAAACCCTTATGCATAGCTTTAGGTACTTTAAAACTATACAGAAAAATAAAAACAATAACTTTATAAATCAAGTTTCTTTCCTTTAAATTAAGTGAACAATAAACTAGATGCATTCTACTCTATACTTTTTGGTCATTGCACCTTTTACAAACACATTAGATATTCTTATCTAGTATGACTTTTTTACCTTAATAATTACTCAAGAGGTTAAAACCAATGTGATTTCTAAGAGAGATACAATTCGAGATGTGAAACTCTCTCACTCTCTCTACACACTAATCTCTCACTACATATTGAATCTATTTCTCTCTTCATGTACTAGAATCCTCTCTCTCTACCTACTAAAACCCCCCTATCTATCTCTCTATGTACCATTCTCTCTCCATGTACTCAAGCTACCTCTCTCTATGTACTAAAACTTTTTTCTCTAATCCTATCTCAAACTTTTGAAAACTGCAACTTTTAAGTAACCACTTATTGGGAATGAGAGGTAATAAAAGAGATGAAAGAGATATGGGAAATATATGTTGCCATTAACTTCAAAGGGAAAAGTTTATTGAGTCTTGTTTGATAATGTAGAAGAACAATGGATATATGTGTAATTCATGCCAAACAAAATTTATTTTTGCTAAGATGGGATGATTTGAAATTGGCATCAACCCTATTCAATAGCATAGTAAGAGTAATGGAGCTATCATCAATATGAGACTATATTCCTCATTGTTTGATAGGACATCAAGGCAATGTTAAGGAACATATGAAAGCCATTGTGTATTGAAAAAAACCTAGCTAGAGATTATTGAACCATAGATAGAAAGGATATTGTATGTTGTCATCACATTGAAAGCCATGAAATATCTATCTTTCTAAATGCATTAGAAGGCGGGTATGTGAATTGCAAGAGTTGTGGTAAGAAGTAATTTGATAGAATCCTAGATAATGAGAGTGCAGTGTCATGCTAATGAACATGAATACAAATTGTAAATGTACTTTTTAAATAATGGTAATAGGTTTAATAAATAATGTTCCAAGGAGACACAACATCTATTTGATAGAATTCCTTCCCAATGCATGTGATCTATTTAGTTCAATCCCTACATCTTCTCTCCAACCAATGTACTCCTCCAATAGAATATTTATAAATGATAGAATCCATTCAAGAGTGTACAAGCCATATTTAAAGTAAGTGATCACTTGAAATTGTAGATGATTGTCAAGTGAAAAATCAGGCCACCGGTAGGAGATCACTGACCAAGTTGATATGCATCGTAGTTTGTTTAAATAGACCATAGTAATCACCAAGCAATAGTTGCAGGTATAGTTGCATGATATAGATATGTATATCTATTGGTTGTGAAGTGTTTGAATGAATGCCTATAATGAATATGGAGAATCTTTCATTCTACGAATGAGGACAAGGTCTAAAGTTCTCATAAAGGGCATCGAGTATTTGGGGATGTCGTTCTAAAAGCTCCCTTAATTTTTTTGCAATTTAATAAATGATTACACTCCATGAATTTTCTCATATGGAGACATCCAATTTCTTTGAGATACCCAAACTATATAATTGAAGTAAGGCAACAATACCAAATGAAAGATTTTGAGTAACATTGGATAGAAAGTTTGATGAGATTGGATGAAGTTGTTGAAAAGAATTTCAATTAGTATCTTCCCAAAAGATATGCAATATACATAGTAAATTGGCATGGAAATATGTTTGTCTAATTACCTCAAAAGGAGATCACATCTCATGGAGCTTAATGTCTACGTAGGAATACATAGAAAAATGTGTAAGTAGCTAAGAATGCCACGATATGTTCAACCAAATGAAAATCTATAACCATTCATATACCCTTTGCACCTTCAAGTTATTAGATGTTGAACATGAGCTACTAAAAAAGAAGTACTTTCATTATGTTAGATGGCTATAGCTACACATGATATGCACAATAGAAGGATGTGCAAGCTTTCTCAAGGATATATTGCAAACATAGCCTCATCTACTAATATAATTCAGATTTGCATCTTTTCCATCATGAGTTGGGAAGCATGTAAGCCAAAAAGATACTTCGGCTCTCCACATTTTCATGAAGGTCATTTATGGGCTCTCCGTTAAGTTGCACAAGCAACATAAAAAGATACTCTCTTTGTTTTGTGAAATAGATTAGAAGAAGGTGGATATTTGCATTTTATATCCACAATGGCTCACAGAAACATAATTAATGCTTAAAATAAAAAAAATGAACTTATCAAGCCATCAACTTGTTTGATTGTTCATTAAAGATGCCAAGCTATATTCAACCCTCTGATAAAAGGAACTAATCTAAATTATGATTGGATGAGAAAATGAATACATTGATGGATGCATTCTGGAAGGCATTTTACCCCATATATATATATATATATATATATATATATATATATATATATATATATATATATATATATATATATATATATATATATATATATATATATATATATATATATATAGATATATATATATAAAGGACATGGAGGTAGATAATGTGATTAATGATTTTATAGTTTACATAGCTGTCTTGCCTCAATAATATAGCAATCAACCAATATGTAGTGGAATGGTTTCTCATATAATGCGAGTACTTCCTAGTATGTGCAAAGGCCTTGGAAAATTACAATTGATAGATGTAATTTCCAATGCAAACAGATTTATCAATATATTGTCAGCTTGTGGAATAGCATATAGACACATCTTAAAAGCATAGCGACATGATATTATCCCAATCTGAGTAGCATGATAATGAAATACTCTAGTGAATATGCATGATCTATGGGAAAGCATGAAAAAGGACAAGAGAATTATTTGACCAATGTGCCCATAGTGTGAGATTACATGCCTCAAGAAAAGTCATTGTCTGTGGTCTATAGTGAATCCCATGAAAACAAAGAATGATTTGGATGTCATATGTATAGAGCTAATTTGAAGTATTATTTGCATGACAAAACACTTAAGATCAATATTGGTTCTTGCTTAGGGGACTAGAAGTGAGAGAGGAAACCATGTTTGAATATTCATTTAAGGGAGTTCCAAAGAGTTTGAGGAGATTGAGTGGTCACTTAAATCCTTATTTTAGAAATTAGCATACCACAAAAACATGTCATTCTAGCTCAAGAACTCATGATGATGACTATGGTGATAACAATTTTATTGTTGGCTATGGGCATACGGATTCTCATTTTAATTTATTTCTATATAGTTGAAATTGATTTCAGAAGAATGTTTAGGTAAAATAGAGGTAGGGTTCTTTCAATTTCTCCTACTTCTTATTCCATTAGATATGGTTCCAACATTTAATTATTCAATTTAATTTTAGTGAATCATGGATTGACCTAATCAAAAATCTCAACTTCAATGTTGATTTCATGACATTGATGATGGAGTACTTTTCAAGTGTCAAGTGTGTTGAGATCAGATTGAAAAAAATCATTGTTGTGAGAGATTGTTGAAAAAGATTCTTTGTTTCAATCATTATTTTGTCAGTAATGTCAAACTTTCTATTTTCTGTTAAGACAACTATTGGATACAATTATCCAATTGTTTGTTGTCTTTAATGCTACACAAATGTCATACGGGTCATTTTTGAGCAGTTACCAAGCTTAGTTGGTCTGGAAACTAATTTAAAGTGTCTACCAAGCATTCCTAGACTTTATCTTATGCAAATAGTGTTTATTGAGCTCACTCAGTCATCAAAGAAAAATGTGGCAGAAGATAGTTCTTACCGAGCTCACAAGGTCAGCAAAGGAAAGTCAGTTTCTACCAAGCTCTCATGGTCAGTGAAGGAAAATTAGTGTCTATCAAGTTCACTCAACAACCAAAGGATTTCGTAGAATTTGCAATATTAACCGAGTTTAGATGGTGAACTCAAGAAATTGTTTCTGAAGCAGTGTTTATCGAGCAGGGTCAGCCAGTGAAGGAATTTGTTAAATTATGATTTAAAGCTTAATTGTTTAAGTATTATTTCCAATCGAATATGGTAATGATTATAGGTGACTGTAACTTATAATTAAGCTGACTTGATAATCTAAATGGTATATATAAGAGATCAAGTTGTGAATTTTGAGTGTGGTATAAATTTGATGTGATATGAATGTGAATGTGAACTGATTAATATCAGAAGTGAATTTTGAAGGATGATCAGAGATCATTGAGGAGCAGCAAAGCTATATTTGATCAAGGAGGATCTAATGGTGTAGAATAGAGATCTGTAATCAGTAATTTTAGTTGCATCTTATTCAGGTCATTTCATTGTTACTTTTTAACCATTGTAGTAGTGATTCAAAAATCTCTTAACAGAGTTGGTCTAATAGCCATATTGTAAATCCTCTAACAAGGTGATAATTTAGTTGAATTATTCCAAAGACCTCTAGCAAGGCCACTCCTAATAGGGTGAATAAATCTTCTAACAAGGTCACACCTAACAGTGTGTTCTGTAACCTTTAATAGGGTTGGCTCCTAATAGGGCTCACTTTAGAAGAGTGAGAATCAGTAGCTAGTTACATTGGTGGTTTTTTCCATATTGGGTTTCTATGTTAAATCTGGTGTCTCATGTGTTCATGCTTTTACTTTTATGGTTACAAGTTATTTTATGCTTGATAAGATCTGTTAAAGTTAACATTAATTACAACTGTCGAGTTATAGCATTTTTCATGAATGTTTACCGAGTGACATCAGTAAGTGATTTGTTTGACATCTAAGGGATTAGTAAGGGGGATTTTTTTTTATAGTAATTGATTCACACCCTACCTCTCTCAGTTACTCCATTTACATTTCCAACGACAACTTCTTATATGAATCAAGTACTATCACTTAGTTGATTGATGAAGAGGATTTGATCAAAATATGTAACAATAGAACCAAGAGGAAAGGTTGAGTTATTATTATGTAATGAAGTACAAGAATGAGTTAAGACAGTGATAACATAATGTATTGATAATCTACTTAAGATTACAATAACTAGTTACACTAAGAAAGTTTAGAAGAACAAGTTACACAAATTTTTTTCCAAGCTTGATTGAGTTGATGGTGGATGCTGAGCAAATTCAATGTAAGCCATGCAGAAAATTAGTTGGAGTGAAGAAAATGTTTATTCTAGTGTATGCTAATAGAATAGTGGAATTTGAGTAAAGTTTGGTTGATGCTAAGAAGCTATAAACTTTAGTTTGTGCCAAGTTATTTCATAGAGGATGATGAGCAACGTAGTATGTGTTGAGCATCAGACACCAAATAATGCCTAGTGGCTACATTATTTAAAAGATATTGAAATAGATGGATCTGAGCCAACAAGTTTATTTTCTTAGATTATGCAAACCAAGTGAGAGATTAGGTTGATGAGCTGGTGGCATAGAATTGAAGGTAAACATTTTGAGGAAAATTCAAATAGCACTCTAGGAGAAGTTTCTAGAAGAGATATTGAATGTGGGATAGATTCATTGTATCCTACCTAATCCATCTTAACCCTAAATTTGACAATGGAGAATGAGTAGAAAAATATTTTAATTTCATATTTATAAGAATGGTTGGTCAGAAGAAAAGGGTGTTATGTGTGAGAACCTAAGGGAGACAAGGAGTCAAGGATTTTCCTTCATCAAGTAACCTAAGAGAAGAGACTTCATTGGTATGTCAATCAAGAAGGCTTAAGAGCATGAATACTTGAAGAATGAACAAGCTATCAGAGTTGAAATGTATGAAGGCCAAGAAAAATGGAGGCCTAAAATAGAGATTTGAAATCTGCATATGAAGTTGTACTTGTTATCAGACCAAGCCTTACTATTAATGTCTAAAAATTATATCAGTATAGGATGAATCCTCTAGATTAAGGTTGACCTAAAAGGCATTTGTAAATCATTTAACTAGGTGTTATTCCAAGCGAATGGTATAGAGTTGTCTAACAAGGATCACTCCTAATAGTTTGATTAAAATCCTTTAATAGGATCACATTTAATAGTGTGTATTGTAACCTTTAATAGGGTTTTCCTATCATGAGGCATCACTTCAGAAGAGTGAAAAAGAGTAGTATGTTACTAGTGGTTTTTTCCAAATTGAGTTTCCACATAAATCATTGTGTCAAATGTGTTGCTGAATCTATTATGTTTCATGTTTGCATAATCTTATAAATGCATGCATGATGATAATTTTTTTATGTGTTCACTAAGATGAGAAAAGTTTTATTTATACATTTGGACCTTGGATAAATGATTCACTCCCTGCCTCCTCAGTTATTCTAAAGTATTCCAACAAAGTGAAAATCTCATGCAAACAAAAGCTCACAAAGTAATGAAAATGATGTAGAGAATTCTTGACATTTGTGAACATCTTTCATTTCTTCATTTGAATAGTGTATCCTCAATCTGTACTCTCTTTCTTCACATGGATGAATGAAGAGTGGATATAAAACTTATTGGTACTCAATAGAATCCTCTCTTGATGTCAACTAGAATGATTAAAACCTATCCAAGCTGAAATGTAGAGCTTGATCATCATAAAGATCAAGGCACTAGCACAATCCATAAAATATTTCAAATCATAGAATACAAACATAACTTAGCTACTTACAACACCTATAGATCAAAGAGAAAGCATTGGAGATATTAGTGATTGCAATTGAAAGTTAGAAGTAGATGTATCTAAAGTTGTCACAGATTTTTGTTTGTATATTTCATAAAGAGGTCAACTTTAATTTTAACTTTATTAGTCATGGTTAGGCATGAAAGGTTGGACTAGTAAAAGTTAGAGTTGGTTATAAATTTTCTTTAGAAATGTCCAAACTCTATATTTTTTAGTAGCTATGAACCCAAGAAGGTGGCTATGCTCAAATAGGATATAAATTTCTAAATCTCATTGTAATAAGGGACCTTTTGGATTTCAAGACAAGGGACACTTATGTTTTGACAGAAAGGCCATTTTTAGAAAGTGCATACCAATCTTGTTCTTGTAATAACTTTTTTTTCTTATGTTATCGGTGCTAAGAAATAAAAGGAATTGCATTTTGTGTTCCCTATTCTACAAAGTATGAGCTATTTGGGTATTGATTCTTGTTTTAATTAATGTTTTAAAGGTATGGTGTAGATGTTAGTGAACCATCAAATCATCACTGAGATAATGCTAGCCTTGAAGCATAGTTCTTCATCTTTCTTATTAGTAATTTAAGTTTGGTTTAGAGGAGCTTTGAAGTTATGTGGTACATTTGTTAGAAATATCTTTATTTTGATCTTCTAAGTTTGAATACATTTTCATTGAAAAATAAAAAATATACATATCTTATGAGGAAGATGCCCCTTTAAAATGTAGAGGAAAATTGTAATATGATATTGATCAGTTGCGATCTCTCGAACTATTGGCATAGAGTCACTATTCATGAGGCAAAACGGGTCATTTTTAGAAGTAAATTCACTGTGACAAATCTTCTTAAGAACAATTTTTTTTGACTTTTCTAGGGAGTCAAACAAGAAAGATTGACTAGTATCCTTGATGAAGAAAGATGGTATTACTGCATGAGAACATGTTTCTAATTGTACAAATGAATCTCGGTGTCCAGGACACAAATGAAGACATTATTTCATATTTGAACACTATAGCCTTGAGGTGTCAACAAAGTGCTCAATAATATGATTAGGTGAATTGAGTTCTAGAAGAAGAAGAATTTGGGGAAATCTTGTGAAGAGCTTCTATTGGTCAAAATGTTGTGGTTTTTGAAATAACAGTATCTATTCCAACAATAAATAAGAAAAATCTTGATCACATCCAAGAACAAGTGATCAATAATTAGTAACATGGTTGAAAAAAGCTACCATCTTTAGAATGAAGGTCAGTGACACTATTTCAAAGATTGATTATTGACAACTCTATCTAAAAGTGGAAATTTATAATCATGGTTAGGTACAAAGGAAAAGATGAAAGTGTTAGTGACATTGATAATGATAATGAATATTTTCCATATCCAAACAAACAAGCTCCTTTTCTACCCATATAGGTTGATTTCTTGAAGGGTTTCAATGGTAGATGGAGGATAGATCCCAAAATGGTTCATCCCCACTTACTTCAAGTTTTGTGTAAATTTGAAGAAGAAGATGGAAATGATTATTGTTTTCTTTCTCATGGTCAAGAACCCTTCTTGGAAAAAGGTTCAACTTATAAAGACAAACAAGGCCTTTTTGAAAAATGCATTTCATCTAAATCAATGATGACAAATGATAGAAATATCTCTTATGCACTTGTGTGTGAACAAAATCATCTTTTCATTGATCCTAAGAAAGCTAGCTTCTTGAAGAGTTTCTATGGTTGACAAAAACTAAATCCAGAAAAGATTCATCCATCTTTCCTCCAAAATTTACAAAAGATAAATGAAGAAGATAGTAAAGAAAATCAATTTTTTTTCTCACAAGACAAGACTATTGTTAGAAAGAGATTCTTTATGAGAGCATAAAGAAAACTTCATTCAAAAGTATAATTCATTTAAATCAAAGTTGGATGTTGCTGAATAGGAAAATAATTTAACACCTGCACTATTTACTCAACAAAATCACACTTACAGTGACCTTAATCAAGTTTGGTTCTTGAAGAGATTCTATGGTAATAAAAGACTTGATCCTACTAAACTAGACCATTCATGGCTTCAAAAATTATAGAAAATTGATCAAGAAGACAAAGGTTAAACCATTTTCTTACGGATGGAATACTTTGTGAGAAGAATATTGAAAGAATTATTCAGAATTTGCATGCCAAGAAGCTAATTAAGAAAAATTGAGTGAAATGAGAAAATAATATTTTATTAATCCTTGTAATAAGAATTGCAAAAATATTGAGAAGGAAATAGATGTCATTCATGAATCTAAAAACAAGGATGTTGGTGAAGACACATCAAGGTCTTAACATACATGCTTAGACCAACAATTTGAGAAGAATGAAGAAGAGATAGTGTCATAAGATGAATCTCAAGTGGTCATTATTCCAAGTTGGTGTCTTGATGCTCTAGATGATGATTTCCTATGTGGATAAGACCTTCTCATTCATCCATCATTGGTCTTTGAACAAGAAACACATGTTTATAAAATTGAAGTTTTTGAAGAGATAAATTCTATGTCTATGAGTAATGATATTGAAGACCATCTCAAGTAATTTGACCAGGAAAGTGTGAGTGTTGATAAACTAGAGGAGCTTAATGGTAATGTATAAATCTTTTTAGGATTCCCTCTTTATTAATGTCCTAACGCTTCATGAAGAAAATCCTTTTGTAATCCCTATCAAGTTATTGATCATGATTATGATTCACCATATACAATGGTACACATATCCAAAGTGATGTTTACTTCTCAGGGTACTCTACAATTTGAAAGGGATCATGCTATTTTACACAGGTCACATGGAGGAGATAGTGCTATAGAAACCTCATGTCAATTTTCCCAGAGGTCAAAGTCTTGTGAAGTATGTCAAAATCAAGAACTAGAGAAATATAAAGATGGAATCAATGAAAACACTACCCTCCGATGCATACAATCAAATTGTGAAGAGGGATATCTCATCCTAGGTTTGCATGATCATGAGTCTCGACTAATTTGAGTCATATACAAGGAAGATGTCCTTTGAATCTAAAGCATTGCTTAGGATTTTCAACAAGGGTCATGAAAATTAAAAAAGAAGGCCTAAATGTTTTAGAAAAGAGCCAAACAATTTATGATGATCAATCACAAGGGATCTAAAAAAAGGGCTTCTCAGAAAGAAAAAACACCTTAGTTTCACCCAAAAGATTTAGAATCTCATTCTCCAATCCATTCAAGATGAAATTATTGATGTCATGCAAAACATAGTAGATTTGATCCTAAAGTTATATATTTTTGATGAGGCATGGTTATTTGGATACATTTGCTTGTCCAAAGCAATAGAGCATGTCAAGAATCTCAAGCGTGGTATTCAAGAAGAAAGTGTACATTTGTGATCATCAAGACTTGAAAGTTTCCACATGTTAGCTCACCATGGGATTGATTTCCCTCAACCTATCAATGGATTTGGGTAATTCATATAGATCTAAGCTATTAGAGGTAGGGATTCTATACCATGTACAATTGTTAGTTAGTAGTTTTTGTTGATCCTTTCCCTCCTTATTTTTTGGGTTGTGTTCACTATTTTGGTGTGCTCAATAACTTTTTACGTATTTATCTATTTTTTTGAGTGACTCTATGACCCTTGTGATAAAGCATTTGTTCTTGTTTCAATCGAGGTTCATTCAGTTTCCTACACAATGCTTGTCCCCATTTAGAGCCAACTATTACCTTGATAATTATCCAATTGTTAAAACAAAGGTGGTTTGTAAGAGAGATAAAATTTGAGATGTGAAACTCTCTCCCTCTCTCTATGTACTACTCTCTCACTATGTACTCAAGCTCTTTCTATCTCCATGTACTTGAATCATCTCTTTCTACATACTGAAACCTCTCTCTCTCTCTCTCTCTCTATATATATATATATATATATATATATATATATATATATATATATATATATATATATATATATATATATATATATATATATATATATATATATATATATATATATATATATATATATATATATATATACACTCTCTTCATGTACTCAAGCTACCATTTTCTATGTACAAATAATGTTCCAAAGAGGCATGAAATCTGTTCGACATAACTCCTTCCTAATGCATGTGATTTATTTGGGTCAATCCCTACATCCTCTCTAACCAACATACTCATCCAATGGTGTATTTAGAAATGATAGAATCCATTTTGTGACATGACATGGGAGATAAGAGTCCAAAAAGGAAGTAGATAATTCACTAAAACTCATATTTCATAATAGGTGTACATGTGTAAAGAAGCATTCAAGAGTGTACAACCCATATTTAAAGTAAGTGATCACTTGAAATTGTAGATGATTATAAAGTGACAACTCAGACCACTGGTATGAGATCATTGACCAAGTTTATATGGATCATATGTTATTTTGCATTGACCATAGTAATCACCAAGCAAATAGTTTCTAGTACAGGTGTATGTTATATATATATATATATATATATATATATATATATATTCACTCACTACAAAGTGTTTGACCGTATGCCTATAATGACTATGGAGATTCTTTCATTCTGTGCATGAGGACAAGGTCAAAAGTTCTCACAAAGGCCATCATTTATTTGGGGATGCAACTATAAAAGCTCCATACTATTGCTACAACTCGATCAATGATTAACAATCCATGAATTTTCCCATATGGAGGCATCCAATTTCCTTGAAATGCCCAAGCCATATAATTGAAGTAATTCAACAGTGCCAAATGAAAGACTTCAAGTAACATTGGATAGAATTTTTGATGAGACCAGATGAAGTTGGAAAAAAGAAGTCCAATTATTATCTTCCCAAAGATATGGAATATGCACAAAGAATTGGCATGGAGATATGTTTGTCTAATTACCTCAGAAGGAGATCACATCTCATGGAGCTTTATGTCTATGTAGGAATGCATAGAAAAATGTGAATATACCTAAGAAGACCCTAATATATTCGACTGAATGCCATTCTACCACCATTCACATACCCTACATATTTTCAAGTTATTATATGTTGAACATAAGGTGCTAATAAAAAAGACACTTTCATTAAGCGAGATGGTTATAGCATGACAAGATATGCACGATAGAATGATGTGAGAGCTTCCTCAAGGACATATGCCAAGCGTAGCTTTAGCTAATGATCTTCTTCGGAGTTGCATATTTTTCATCATGAGTTGGGAAGCATGTAAGCTAGAAATCTACCTTAGCTCTCTATATTTTCATGAAGTTCTTTTATGGGCTTTCTTTTAAGTTGCAAATGGAGCATATAAGACACTATCTTTTTTTGATGAAATAGATTAGAAGAAGGTGGATTTTTGCATTGTATATCCATAATGGACCATAGAAACATAATCAATGCTCAAAATAGAAAAACTAAGCTTATCAAGCCATCAACTTGTTTGATAGCTCATTGAAAATGTCATGTTACATTCAACCCTTCGATAAAAGGAGTGAATCTACATTATGATTGGATGAGAAAAGGAATAATAGGGCACACTCATGGATGCATTCTTTGTGAAAAATTAAATTACAAACCTTAAAAAAAGAAATCTCGGCACATGAAGGTGTCGAGTGATGGTTTTTCTGGGCACCAATGGATGTCGAGTGACAAGAGGGTGCTGAGTATGCTCAACACAAGAGGAAGCTGAGTGAACTTGGAAAAAAATGGTTGACTCAACACAAGTATATGTTGAGTGAGCTCAAAAAGAAGAAATGGTGAGTGAGCTCAATAGCCACTACAAATTGGTACTCGACAAAAGGGGATGTTGAGTGAGATCGGCAATAAATGTAGAGATGGAACTTAGTCTAACACTAGACCAAGTGATTAGAATGACAAATTGAATATTCCCACCATTAAAACTAGGGAGATGAAGTGTGAAGCTTTTAACAATGAACTTATCAAATGCAATAAATAGAGGAAGAACAATAGATTTTAGTATGCCTACTTTCTTTCTTTCTTTCTATTTAAATATGATTAAAAAACTATTACAAAATTTGGGAGCAATTAGCTTTGATGAAAAAACCCTAAAATCTTCAAATTGGTAAAATTTAAAACTTTAAACCTGAAACTCGTAGCTCTAATGGTTGCATACAACAATGCCTAGAGCAATCACTTCTTCATAGTTTTAATCCAATAAACAACAAACTTGCAGAATGACAAGAGGAAACATGTACAACAACAGACATGAGAACAAACTTTCTTTTGCCTTCTGAACTCTTATGACTAGATCTACTGATCAATGTCCTTCTTTGCTCTATATTCTTTCACTTCTCTACTCTAAAAATCTTCAACTAACTGAATGAATCAGATTCATTCCTTTTGTCTCTTACCAAAAAAAATTTCTCCCTCTTTTCCAAATTTAAAAAACTCACCTACCTACATTTAATTTTTTTTACTATTGCAAGCCATCAAGGTGGTAGGTGGGCATTTGGCTCCAGGGACAACCGTCTGCAACATTTAATATTTTAGCACTCTCCCTTTATCTCGAGCCAATCAAACAAGGATCACTTTTGATCCAAATCAACTACACCAAGAAACTCTCTTAGGTGTACAAAAATTCCAATGACTAAAGGCTTAGTAAATATGTTTGCTAGCTACTTCTTAGACTTTTAAAATTCTATTTTGATATCTCCATTCTCCACCAACTCTCTAATGAAGTGATATCTGATCTCTATGTGTTTACTTCTCCCATGGAAGACTGGATTCTTGGATAATGCAATTGAAGAGATGTTGTCACAATAAATTGTCGTTCCATCCTCTTTCCTTTCATTCAAATCTTTCAAGATTCTTCTTAATTAAATAGCTTGGCATGCTGCTATGTATTTAACCTTTGCTATAGATTGAGTAACAATATGTTGCTTCTTGGATGTCCATGAAATTGCACCCGATCTCATATGGAACATGTATCCAAAAGTGCTCTTCCTATCATCTAAACTTTCAACCTAATCACTATATGTATAACCCACCAACTTGAAATCATTTTTGGTAGTATACAAAATTCCAAATCCCTTGGTACCATTTACATACCTTAGGATCCTCTTTCTCACTAGCCAATGGGAATCTGTTGGTGTTTCCATAAATCTAGAAATCAAACTTACTGCATGCATTATGTTTGGCCTAGTTACAGTCAAATACATCAAACTTCCAACAATAATCTTGTATAATATTGGATTCACACTTTTTTTGTAATCTTCCTTGCTCAATTTCAGACCTACTATTGTTGGTTTTGTGGCTGCCTTACTATTTTTGATTTTGAATCTCTCCAAGATCTGCCTTACATATTTTTCTTGAGAGATGAAGATGCCATCATGCATTTGTTTCACTTCTATGCCTAGATAGTACTTCAAGAGACCTGGGCCTATCATTTAAAATTTATTTTTCATGGCCTCTTTGAACTCACTAATTAGGAAATTATCATTTCCAGTGAAGATTAAATCATCTACATACAAGACAACAATCAACACATTACCATTTGCTATCTTGATGTAAAGTGTGGGCTCACCATCACTTTTACTAAAGTGATTGCTCATCAAATATGAGTTAATCTTTCTATACCATGCTCTTGGAGCTTGCTTGAGCCCATAAAGAGCTCTCTTCAATCTATAAACTTGTGTTTTTCACCTGCAACTTTGTAATCATGTGGCTTCTCCACATATATTTCTTCCTTCAATACACCATTTAGGAAGGAAAACTTCACATCCATTTGATATACCTTCCATTTGTGCTGGGATGCAATTGCTATGATAGAATGCATGGTTTCCATTCTTGCAATTGGAGAATATGTCTCATCATAAGCTCCTCCATACTACTACTTGTACCCCTTGAAAATTAAACATGCCTTATGCCTATCTATTTTTCTTTCAGCATTGCACTTGGTCTTGTATACCCATTTCACTTCAATTATTTGTTTCTTGGGAGGCAAAGTAGTTAACTCCCATGTATCATTCCTTTCAATAGCATCTATCTCCTCATCCATGGCATTACACTATTTCTCCTAATTCACAACTTCCTCAAAATAAATTGGATCGCTATGAGAAAATGATGCAAAATTTACACTCTCATCATAATCTTCATCATACCTTTCTTCTTGGTATATCTCCCTTAGAATTTTAGTCTTTCTTGGCAATAGGGAGGCAAGAGTGGCATTTAAATTTTTAGTATTTTTGCTAGTGCTATTTTGCATACTAGGGGCTGTCTTGAAGTGCTTGGAGCTATTGCTTGATATGTTAAGGGCTACTTGTATTTTTTCCTTTGCCTGCAATCTATGTTTGCTGCTCCATCTTTTTGTTGATCATTAATGTCATTTCTTCCTCCAATAGTAGGAACTTTACTTGAATTTCTCAAGGCTTCATCTACCGAGCCATCCCATGATTAATTTTCAGGAAACTCCACATCTCTTGAAATGATGATCTTTTTGTTAATTTGATCATACAATCTATAAGCTTTTGATTCTGAGTTGTACCATGTGAAGATGCACTTCACACTTTTGTCATCCAACTTTTGCCTTTTTTTCCTTAGGAACATGTGCATATGGCACACATCTGAACAATCTCAAGTGCTCAACTATCCATCTATTCCTTTACCAAGCCTCAAGAGGTATCTTGTCATGAAATAATTTTGTAGGACACCTATTAATTAAATATATTACTATCAACAATGGTCCTATTTTTTCTCTCAGCCACTCCATTTTGCTACTGAGTATAACTGGTTGTCAGCTCTTTCTTGATGCCTTTCTACCTGCAAAAATTTACAAAAATATTGGAGGTATACTCCCCTCCTTTATCCGATCTAAGAACTTTTACATAGTTTCCACATTCTTTTTTAGCCAGGGCTTTAAATTCAACAAATTTATCAAATACTTCAGAATTATTTTTCAAAAAATACAACCATGTCCTCTAATTGAAATCATCTATGAATGTCATAAAATAAGTACTCCCCCAGATAGAAGTAGTTTGCATAGGGCCTACCAAATCAGAATGCACCAATTCTAATGGTGCTCTAGTCCTTCTAGAATATCCATAATTAAAGGGAAGCCGATGTTACTTACCCAATATGCAAGCGTAATACTTGTCATATGAATCTACAATGCTTGGAAAAGCATCTACCAATTTTCTCTTCGACAACAAATTTAAACCAGCAAAGCCAAGATGTCCATACCTGAAATGCCAAAGCTTGGTGGGGTCTTTAATCATGCTCCTAAGAGCTAGTTGCTGGTGTACTACTGTACATGCAAGCTTGGGAGGTGCAACACGAATTTGAGAAGAGAAACATGTCTCTATCCTCAATAGGAACATCTTGTTCTTTGTCATTTGGACTGTTGCAAGTAATCTATTACTCTCATCCTTCTCATGAATGACACACTTGTCATTTTCCATCAACACTTTATATCCATTTTGAATGAGTTTTCCAACACTCATCAAGTTGTGCTTCATACCAGGGGAAAAATACACATCTTATATCTCCTTCTTCTCACCTTTCTTGCTACAAACCAAAATAGATCCTTTTCCCACTATGAGAATGGTTACATTATTTCCCATTTTAATTTCATACTTAAAAGTTTTATCAATGAAAGAAAATAAACTTTCATTACCACTCATGTGGTTGCTACAACCACTATCTAGGCACCATACCTCAAGGCTCCCTTATTCACCAATATCACACATGATGAAGGCAGTGGGATTTTTTGCATTAAATGAGTTGTCCAACACTCATCAAGTTGTGCTTCATACCAGGGGAAAAATACACATCTTATATCTCCTTCTTCTTACCTTTCTTGGTGCAAACCAAAATAGATCCTTTTGTCCACTATGGGAATGGTTACATTATTTCCCATTTTAATTTTATACTTAAAAGTTTTATCAATGAAAGAAAATAAACTTTCATTACCACTCATGTGGTTTCTCCAACCACTGTCTAGGCACCATACCTCAAGGCTCCCTTATTCACCAATATCACACATGATGAAGCCACATTAGCATTATGCTTTGACTAATCACCCTATTTCTTCCAAAATTCACTTGCATAATGCCCATACTTATGATAGTAGTAGCATTCAACATTACTCTTATTGGAGTTGTAATTCTTCTTACCTCCTCTAGAGTTGTTTTGAGAGGTGCTTGCTCCCTTTTGGTTTCTTGTTCTTCCTGAGCTTTCTACACTAGCATTCTTTTAACCATTTCTTTCATGACCTCTACTTCTTAAGCCTCTACCAAAGCCATTTCTACCTCTCCCCCTGCCTCTTGAATTCTCTTGAACCTTAAAAGATTGCTCTTGGGAAGTAGTTCCTGATCTATTTATCTAGTGCTCATGGGTTTGAAGAGTTCCCATCAACTCATCCATGGTCAATGTGGTGAGGTCCTTTTCTTCCTCTATGAACATGACAAGATTGTCATATTTTTGAGAAAAAATCCTCAATATCTTTCCACAATTCCCTTCTCATCATATTCTTCTCCATTTGATTTGATATGGTTTATCAAAGTGGAGATTCATGACTTGAACTCTATAATAGGTTCATTGTCCTTAATTTGAAGGTTCTCAAGCTCTCTTCTAAAAATTTGTAGCTTCACTAGTCTGATCTTATCAGTCCCCTTGAAGTTTGTCTCAAAGATATCCCATGCTTTGCATAATTTTCTATTGCAATCTTGAGAAAAACTATCTCTATCATTGTTGCCTCAATCAGGCTTAATGCCTTAGCATCCCTTCTCCTTGACTCTTTCAATTGAGTCTTTTGTGAATTTTTGAGAGCAACATACTGAGTTGGGTCTGTTATATCATCAAACCCATTTATCACAAACTCCCATAAATCATTTGCAACCATTATAGTTTTCATCTTCTTTGCCCATGTATCATAATTTTGTCCATTAAAGGATGGTGGTTGCTTCCATATCTTTCCTGTATATCCTACCATGTCAAATATCCCAGAAAAATTCCCTAACTCACTATAGATGTAGGGCCTCAAAGCTCTGATACCATGTGAAAAATTAAATCACAAAAAAGAAATCTCGGCACATGAAGGTGCCAAGTGACAATTTTTCTCGGCACCAATACATGTCAAGTGATAGGAGGGTGCCAAGTATGCTCCGCACAAGAGGAAGTCAAGTGAACTTGGCAAACAAAGGATGACTTGGCACATGTATACATCAAGTCATCTCAACAACAAGCAATGTCAAGTGAGCTTAGTAGCCACTACAAAGTGGTGTTTGGTAGAAGAGGATGTCAAGTGAGCTTGGAAATAACTATAGAGATGGAACTTAGTCTAAGACTAGACTGAGTAAGCAGAATGAAAAATTGAATATTTTCACCATTAAAATGAGAGAGCTAAAATCTGAAGCTTTCAATAATAAACTTCTCAAATGTAATAAATAGAGGAAGAACAATAGATTTTAGTATGCCTAGTTTCTTTTTTTCTTTCTATTCAAACATGATTAAAAATTTATTACAAAATTTGGGAGCATTTAGCTTCAACCAGAAAATCCTAAAATCTTCAAATTGGTAAATCCTAAAACTTTAAAATTTAAACTTATAGCTCTAATGGATACTTACAACAATGCCTGGAGTAATCACTACTTCACAAGTTTAATCCAATAAACAAAAAACTTATAGAATAACAAGAGGAAACACACACAATTGCAAACATGAGAACAAACTTCCTTCTATCTTGTGAACTCTGATGATTGGATTTTCTTGTCGATCTCCTTCTTTTCTCTATATTTTTTCACTTCTCTGTTCTACAACTTTTCAACTAATTGAATGAATTAGATTCATTCCTTTTGTCTCTTTCCAAATATATTTTCCCCCTCTTTTCTAGATTTGAAAAACTCACCTACCCACATTCAAATTTTTTTTTGACTATTGTAGGCCATTATTGTGGTAGGTGGGCATTTGGCTCTAGGGACAACCATCTACATCATTTAATATTTTAACATTCTTGAAGGCATTTGACCTCATATGTATGAAGGACATAGTGAGCTACTATGATTCCAATTTTATTAGCATGATCAAGAAATACTTTGGTGAATACACATGTTGTAAGTAAAAGCATGTACAAAGACAAAATAATTATTTGAAAAAAGTTCCTATATTGAGGGATTTGATTCACATGTAATCACACCTAAAGAAAAATTCAATGTGCCTAGTCTACAGAAATCCCATGAAAATAAAGAAATATTTGGATGCCATTTGTATGGAGCTAATGTCAACTATAATTTGTATAAAAAAATGAATAAGCTTAATATTGGTTCTTCCTCAGAGGACTAAAAGTGAGAGAGATCACTATGTTGTGATAATCATTTAAGAGAGCTCTAGAGAGGTTGAAGTGATGGAGTGGGCACTTAAATCATTATTTTTGAAATCAGTGTACCACAAAAACATGTTGTTCTACCTCAAGCACTCATGATGATGACTATGGTAATAGAAATTATATTATTGCTCATGGGCATAGGGATTCTTATTTTAACTCATCTCTATATAGTTGAAAGGACTTTCAGAAGAAAATTTAGGAAAAATAGAGGTGAGGTTCCTTTAGTTTCTCTGACTTATTATTTCATTAGATATGGTGTTTACATCTAATTATTCAATACGATTTTAGTGAATCATAGATTGAACAAATGAAAACTCTCTACTTCAATGTTGATTTCATGACATTGATAATGGGTTAATTTTGAAGTGTTAGCTGCAAATCTCATATAAAGTAAAGCTCACAAATTAATGGAAATGATGTAGAGAATGCTTGATATTTGTGCACATCTTGCATTTCTTCATTTGAATAATGTATCTTCAATCTATACTCTCTTTTCACATGGATGAAAGAAGAACAGATATAAAACTTATTGGTGCTCAAAAGACTCCTCTCATGATATCAACTAGAATGATTAAAACCTATACAAGCTAAAAATGAGCTTGATCATCATAAAAACCAAGGCCTTAACATAGGTCATCCAATCATTCAAACCATACAAGGCAAACCTGACTCAGCTACTCACAACACCTACATATCAAAGAGCAAGCACAAGAGATATCAATGATCGTAGTTGAAATCTAGAAGTGGATGTGTCTAAAGTTGTCTCAAATTTTTGTTTTTATATTTCATAAAGAGGTCAACTTTAATGTTAACCTTGTTTTGGTAAATGTCTTAACTTTCTTGATTTATGGTTAGGCCTCAAAAGATGGAGTTGTAAAACTTAGAGTTGATTACGAACCTTCTTCAAAAAAGTTCAAACTCTAACTTTTTGAGTAGTTATGGACGTAGGAAGGTGGTTATGCTAGAACATGATATAAATTTAGGAATCTCATTGTAATAAGCGAATTTTTTGATTTCGACAAAAGGGACACTTATGTTCTAATAGCAAGGCCATTTTTGGAAACTATGTACCATTCTTGCTCTTGTAAGTAGCAATTTTATTATGTTCTTTGTGCTAAGAAATAAAAGGAAGTACATTTTGTGTTCTCTTTTCTACAAATTCTGAACTATTTGGGTGTTGATTCTTGTTGTAATTAATATTTTTACGGTGTGGTATAGATGTTAGTGAACCATTCAATCATCACTAGGATAGTGGTAGCCTTCAAGTGTAGTTCTTGATCTTTCTTATTAGCGATTTAAGTTATTTCAAAGAAGCTTTGAAATTGTTTGGTGCATTCTTCATCAATAGCTTTCTTTTGATCTTCTAAGTTTGAATACATTTTCATTGAAGAATCACAAATACCCATATCTTACAAGGGAGTTTCCCCTTTCAAATATAGAGTAAGATTGTAATCTGATACTAATTAGTTGCGATCTCTCCAACTATTGGCACACTATCACTATTCACAGGGCGAAAAGGGTCATTTTCAAAAGTAATTTAATACTAAATTTTTTGATTAGTAAAAAACTTGATCTTTGTTGGCAAAATATTAGATAGATTTTAATGTAGTGAAATAAATAGGGTTAAATATTATGAGTGATCCTATGTTAAAAAAAATATTAGATTTTTTTTGTTAAGAGTACATGAGGAGGAGATAAAGGTATTGGACCTCAAGGTCTTTCCTTTTATGAAAAAATAACTAGGGTATTTACTAGTAATTTCATGTAGGAAACTATTATAGACTATGGCAAAAATATAATCATCATAGTCTGCAAGGGTTGATTCTTTCATTATTCACAAAGAAAGAATTAATATGACTGTAATGGATTAATACTACAACAAATTATTCACCACAAAATAAGTAGCAATGAAATTATATCCTTTTAAGAATGTTCAAATTTATCATTATTCTAACTTTCTTTCAATTCAAATCCAAAAGCACATAAATATGATTTATGAGAGGTAAATATGTGTGAGATTTGACTGACTAGATACAACTAATTTAATTGAATACCTAACAAGTCATTCATTAGATAAACTTTGATTACTTATCTTCATCATGAGTTGCACAATATTTTATAATCAATAGACTTAGAACTTAGATACAGCTCAAATCACATAATATATTATTCACACAAAATTTTAGAATTATGATTGAAATGATTGCAGCTTTACTCCCTATTTTGAATAATTTAGTGTAATTGAGTGTTTATTAAGCATTATAATATGTCTCAAAATAAATATAATAGAACATGTAAAAACTATATCTCTACTAAGATCAACGATTCATTGAAATGACCAAATGAACAACACAACCAGTAGTTACATGGCAGTTTTAACAACATTTTCCAATTAAAATAGTTTCCCAATTATTATATTGAACACAAGTTCTCTAGAAACAATAATAATGTTGTGCCTCATGACAGACGGATTTACAAAATATAATGACCTTAACATATGTTGAATTTTTGAAATTGTTGATAGAAAATAAATACAAGAGATGCAAGGCATTGTGAGAAATATTAATGCAACTTCAAAATTCACAACCTTAAACCTAAAAATTTGCTCGGCAACAACTATTACCGAGTGCCAAAAATTTATTCGATAACTTAGGAAATCTAGTGGTAGGAGAGGTTATCGAGTGAGCTCGGTAAATGAAGAGAAAACAACTCGGTAGCCAAAGAATATCGAGTGAGCTCGGTAAATGAAGGGAAAATCGGTAAACACTGCAAGCTATGATTACTGAGTGAAATTGATAAGCAATGCGATTACAGAGTGAATTCGCTAGCCACTAGAGAAGGAGCTTGGTAGATGAAAATATCGAGTGAACTCGGTGGACACTATAGAGATAAAACTTTTAAAAAGACTTAACCGAGTGAAGATATATTGCGTGAAAAAATTTCACCATTAAAACTAGAAAGCCAAAACTTGAAGCTTTGAAATAAACTTTCCAAATGCAATGAATAGAAGATGGACAACAATGGATTCAAGTATGCCTTCTTGCTTTTTATTCAACTCTAATTCAAACTATTACAAACTTGGGAGCATTCCGCTTCAACTAGGAAACCCTAAAATAACCCTAAACTTCAAACTTTAAACTTTAAACTTGCATCTCTAATGGATGCATACAATAATGCTTAGAGAAATCACTACTTCAATAGGACAAATGAAAAAAATAAACTATGAACTACGAACTTATAGAATGACAGGCAGAACCATGTGCAACTGCAGGCACGACAATTATTCCTTTTATCTCTGCAACTACTGATGTCTTGATCACTTTTTCTTTCTACCTTCTATGCTCTACAATTTCTGAGCTCTTCAACTTCTTCTCCTTCTACTAACTAGTGAAATGAATCTGAGGATTCCTTTTGTCTTCAGCAAAAATTATTTTCCCTCTCATTTCTAAATTTGAAAAACCTCACCCACCGCATTTATGTTTTCTGTCTGTTCTGTTGGTCGTCAGGTGGTAGGTGGGCATTTGTCTCTAGGGAGAAACAACAACTACATTAAATATTTGAATACTTCTCCTTTGTCTCGAGCCAAACAAACAAAGATCACTACTGATCCAAATCAACTACACCAAGACTCTCTCTTAGGTGTACAAAACTTCCAATGCCTAATGGCTTGGTAAAAATGTCTGCTAGCTGCTACTTAGACTTACAAAATTCCATTTTGATATCCCCATTCTCCACCAAATCTCTGATGAAATGATATCTTATTTCTATATGTTTGCTTCTCCCATGGAAGACTAGATTCTTAGACAATGCAATTGATGAGATTTTGTCACAATAAATTGTGGTTCCATCCTCTTGCCTTTCATTCAAATCTATCAAGATCCTTCTTAGCCAAATAGCCTGACATGCTACAACATTTTCTGCTATGTATTCAACCTCTGCTATAGATTGAGCAACAATAGGTTGCTTCTTGGATGCCCATAAAATTACACCCGATCCCATATGAAACATGTATCCGGAAGTGCTCTTCCTATCATCTATACTTCCAGCCCAATCACTATCAGTATAACCAACCAACTTGAAATCATTTGCTACAGTATACAATATTCCAAATCCCTTGGTACCTTTCACATACCTTAGGATCCTCTTTCCTGCTTGCCAATGGGAATCCTTTGGTGTTTCCATAAATCTGAAAATAAAACTTACTACATGCATTAGGTCTAGCTGAGTTGCAGTCAAATACATTAAACTTCCAAACATACTCTTGTATAGTGTTGGATCCACTCTTTTTCTATTGTCTTCTTTGCTCAACTTTAGACCTACTACTATTGGTGTGGGGGCTGCCTTACTGTTCTACATTTTAAATTTCTCCAAGATCTACCCTGCATATTTTTCTTGAGAGATAAAGATGTCATCATGCATTTGTTTTACTTCTATGACTAGAAAGTACTTCAAGAGACCTAGGTATATCATTTCAAATTCACTTTTCATGGTCTCTTTAAACTCACCAATTAGAGCCTTGTCATTACCAGTAAAAATCAAATCATCTACATACAAGACAACAATCAAAACATTTCGATTTGCTGCCTTGATGTAGAAAGTAGGCTCATCAAATATGAGTCAATCCTACTATACCATGCCCGTGGAGCTTGCTTGAGCCCATAAAGAGCTCTCTTCAATCTATATACTTTCTTCTCTTCACCTGCAACTTCATAACCAGGTGGTTGCTCCACATACACTTCTTCTTTCAATACACCATTTAGGAAGGCAGACTTCACATCCATTTGATATACCTTCCATTTGTGCTGAGCTGCAATTGCTATGACAGCACACATAATTTCCATTCTTGCAACTGGGGCATATGTCTCATCATAATCTCTGTCATACTACTGTTTGTAGCCCTTGACTACTAGCCTTTCCTTATGCCTATCAATTTTTCCTTCAGCATTGCATTTTCTCTTGTAGACCCATTTCACTCCAACCACTTGCTTCTTGGGAGGCAAATCAGTTAGCTCCCATGTCTCATTCCTTTCTATAGCATCTATCTCCTCATCCATGGCCTTACATCATTTCTTCTCCTTAATAGCTTCTTCAAAATATATTGGATCACTATGAGAAAATAATGCAAAATTAACACTCTCATCATAATCTTCATAGATTTCATCTTGGTATATCTCCCTAAGACTCTTGGTCTTTCTTAGTAATAGGAAGGAGAGTGTAGGATTAGAATCTTCACTACTGCTACTTGGCACTAACACTCGGTCATACCTAGAGGAGCTCAAAAATGACTGAGGTTGCTTTCCTTTTCTTCTATCTGCTCCTTCTTCTTGCTTTTCATCAGCATCCTCTTCACTCATAATTGGCACCTTACTTGATGTGCTCAGTGACTCATCAATTGAACCATACCAAGACTGATTTTCAAGAAATTCCACATCTCTTGAAAGCATCATCTTGTTGTTCAATGGGTCATACAATCTATATGTCTTTGATTCTAGGCTGTACCTTGTGAAGATGCACTACACACCTTTGTCATCAAATTTTTGCCTTTTCTCTTTAGGCACATGTGCATATGCAACACATCCAAACACCCTTAGGTGTTCAATTATCCATCTTCTTCATGACCATGGTTCTATTGGAATTCTGTCATGAACTACCTTTGTAGGAAACCTATTAATTAGGTGAACTACTGTTTCCATAGCCTCTCCCCAAAATTTAGTTGGGAGAACTTTCTCTTTCATCATGCTCCTTGCCATTTCAACAATGGTCTTGTTCTTTCTTTAAGCCACTCCATTTTGCTGTGGTGTATAACTGGCTGTGAGCTCTTTTTTTATTCCATGTTTCCTACAAAAATTTACAAAATAATTGGAGATACACTCCCCTCCTCTATATGATCTTAGGACCTTAATATAGTGTCCACATTCTCTTTTTGCCTGGGCTTTAAATATTACAAATTTATTAAATACTTCAATTTAATTCTTTAAGAGATACACCCATGTCCTATGACTAAAATCATCAATGAACGTCATAAAATATGTACTTCCCCCAATGGAAGTAACTTGCATAGGACTGACTAGGTCAGTATGCACTAACTCTAATGGATATCTAGCCCTCCTAGAATTTCTAGGATTAAAGGGAAGCCTATGTTGCTTACCAAAAATACAAGCCTCACACTTGTCACATGAATTTCCTATATGTGGCAAACCTTCTACCATTCTTTTATTTGACAATAAATTTAAACTAGCATAGCCAAGATGACCATACCTGAGATGCCATAGTCGTGAGGGGTCTTCAATCACACTCCTTGGATCTGATTGTGTGGGAGGTGCAACACCAACTTAAGATAAGAAACATGTCTCTATCCTCAAGGGAAACATTTTATTCTTTTCCATTTGAATTGTTGCAAGTAAATTCTTGCTCCCATCCTTTTCTTGAATGACACACATGTCATTCTCCGTCAACACTTTGTATCTATTTTGAATGAGCTGACCAATGCTCATCAAATTGTGCTTCATACTAGGGGAAAAATATACATTTTGTATTTCCTTCTTCTCACCTTTCTTGGTGCAGACCATAATAGATCCTTTGCCCACTACTAGTAGGGTTCCATTGTTACCCATCTTAATTTCTGATTTGAAACTCTTATCAATGAATGAAAACAAGGTTTCATTACCACTTATGTGGTTGCTACATCCACTATCAAGGTACCAAACCTCAAGGCTTCCTTCTTCACCAACATTACACATGATGAAGGCAGCGACATTGTTTCCACTTGCCACATTCACATCAGCCACATTTTCTTGTCCTGACTGATCATTTTGCTTCTTCCAGCATTCATTTGCATAATGCCCAAATTTATGATAGTAGTAGCATTCTACATTCCTCTTATTTGAGTTGTATTTTTTCTTACCTCCTCTTGAATTATTTTGTGAGCTACTTGCTCCATCTGCTCTTCTTGAGCTTTTTGTTGCAACATTCCTTTGTCCTCCATTACCTCGGCCTTGACCTCTAGAGTTCTTTCCTGAGCCATTTCTTCCTCTCCCCCTTCCTCTTGGATTTGACTGAGCCTTGAATGCTTGCTCTTGGGAAGATGAAGAAGTAGATCTGTTGATCCTATGCTCATGGGTTTGAAGTGTACCCATCAACTCATCCATTGTCAAAATAGTGAGGTCTTTTGCCCTCTATGGTCATGACCAAATTGTCATATTTATGAGGTAAACTCCTCAATATCTTTTCCACTATCCTCTACTTTTGATAGTCTTCTCCATTTGATTTTAGTTGGTTAATCACATTGGAGGTCCTTGAACTGAAATCTGCAATTGATTCATTTTCCATCATTTGAAGGTTCTCAAACTCCCTCCTTATATTCTACAGCTTTACTATATAGACTTTATCAATCCCCTTGAAGTTCATCTCAAGGATATCTCAAGCTTCCTTTGCATAATTTGCTGCTACAATTTTGGGAGAAATAGTTTCTGTCATTGCTGCTTCAATCAAACTTTATGCCTTAGCATCCTTCCTCCTTGACTCTTTCAAATGAATCTTCTGTGCATTTGTGAGACCAACATACTAAGCTGGGTCTGTCACATCATTGAACCCATTAACTACAAACTTCCACAAATCATTAGCAACCATTATGGTCTTCATCTTCTTTGCCCATGTATCATAATTTTGTCCATTGAAGAGTGGTGGCTGCTGCCATATCTTTCCTGCATCTCCTGCCATGATAAATATCCCAAGAAAAAACTTTTTCCTAACTCACTATGGATGTGGGCCCTTAAAGCTCTAATACCATGTGAGAAATATTAATACAACTTCAAAACTCACAACCCTAAACCTAAAAATTTGCTCAACAACAACTATTACCAAGTGCCAAAAATTTACTCAGTAACTTAAGAAACCAAGTGGCAGGAGAGGCTACTGAGTAAGCTCGGTAAATGAAGAGAAAACAACTTGGTAGCCAAAGGATACCGAGTGAGCTTGGTAAATGAAGGGAAAATTGGTAAACACTGTAGGCTGTGATTATCGAGTGAACTCGGTAAGCAATGCGATTACCGAGTGAACTTGGTAAGCAATGCGATTATCGAGTGAACTCGGTAGCCACTGAAGAAGGAGCTCAGTAGATGAAAATACCGAGTGAACTCGGTAGACATTGCAGAGATAAAACTATTAACAAGACTTAACCAAGTGAAGATATATTGCATGAACAACTTTCACCATTAAAACTAGAAAGCCAGAACTTAAAGCTTTCAAATAAACTTTCCAAATGCAATGAATAGAAGAAGGACAACAATGGATTCAAGTATGCCTGCTTGCTTTCTAGTCAACTCTACTTCAAACTATTACAAATCTAGGAGCATTCAGCTTCAACCAGAAAATCCTAAAATAACCCTAAATTTCAAACTAAAAAACTTTAAACTTGCAGCTCTAATGGTTGCATACAATAATGGTTGGAGCAATCACTGCTTCAATAGGACAAATGAAAATAATAAACTATGAACTATGAACTTACAAAATAATAGGTAGAACCATGTGCAACTGCAGGCACGACAATGATTCCTTTTGTCTCTGCAACTACTGATCTGCTGATCACTTTTTCTCTCTACCTTCTCTTCTCTGCAACTTCTAAGCTCTTCAACTTCTTCTCCTTCTACTGACTAGTCGAATGAATCTGATCATTCCTTTTGTCTTCAGCAAAAAATATTTTCCCTCTCATTTCTAAATTTGAAAAAAATCACCCACCACATTTATGTTTTATGTCTTTTCTACTGGTCATCAGGTGGTAGGTGGGTGTTTGGCTCTAGGGAGAAACAACAACTACATTAAATATTCCAACAGGCATCACAGTTCCTGCCTAACATAAATAGGTTGAAGGATTTACTCTTATCCCTGAATTGCCATAATAAAGAAATGAATTGTCATTTCTAGATTATAGACATTGAATCTATAAACTAAAGATCTTCACCTTGAAGCAAATTTGTAGATTAGGGAACTACTTATTCTTTTGTCCATAGAAGGAGATAAACTAGACAATTTATAATCAATGGCTATGCTCCAATTTGAATTTAGAACTTCGAGCATTAAAGATAGAGAGATGTGTTGTTGTCCAATGCAACTGAAAAACATTTCTAGGCTTCTATGTAGTCACATATGTTGAAATAAAATCTAACTACTTCCTCTTATTCTAGATAAGATATATAAAATTAGCTGCTGATTTCGCATACGTGAACAGTCAGAGCCACAAAGATACAACAATCTCACTAATAATTGAGTTCTAAAGACCAGTGGTGAGTGTAAGAAAGGGTAATTTTTAGGAAACAATGAAGAAACTGAAACAAAATTCATTTTTTATTCAGAAGATGGAATTGTGAATTAAAAGGAAATTGTCGAGAAGTGTTAGACGACGTTGAAGAAAAGATGACTTTTCAGCTATTAGAAATTAGAAAATCTAGTAGGAAGATATATTTCTTACCTTCATGCTATGATAAAGTGTCCAATCTGATTCTATAGGGTTTATTGGTAACAAAATTGCGAAGATTCATGTGAGTAATGGACACATGGACACAATGATCTCCTCTCTTTTTTGCAGATGGATGAATAAGAATTTCAAGGTATTCTCATGCAGCCAAATCCCTTGCCTTCTCAGTTAATAACTTAGTGTGATTTATATTCTATTTTTTTGGCAAATTGGTGTACAAGATGTTGAGATAATGGATCATGAACAATAGCTGGAATTGATATATAAATGAATATATGAATTCCATGGAATAGGCTTGTTATACGAATGGGCCAAGGATTGTATTTGCACTGCAGTTTAGTGCTGAGAGAAAGTAGCCTGAAATAGATTGGCAGTACAAATTGCGCTTCTCAAATGTGACGATGATTACAATGTTCTTAGAGCATAGCTGATGGTGTTTCTACACAGAATTTTGGTGGTTTCAACAGGTACACAGTACAGATTTTCGTTCAAGCCTGGATAAGTATGGGGTAATTGTGTCAGATGAAAGAGTATTTCTAGGCATGCAGGACACTGATATGGTGATGAATAGAGATATCTAGATATTTTGATAGAGTTTATGGAGATTTTAGATTATTATCTATAGATTTGGGAGTATTGATTGTGTACAGTTTTCTAGAAATTTTGGTAGATTTTTTTAGATTTTGTTAAGCTTCATTGCTATTATAAAGTTACAAATTTTGTTTACTTTTACTAAATAAAAATAATTTTACCTCTTACTCTAATTTCCATTAACCAATGAGAATATAGAAAAATAATTTTGTTAAAATGATTTAAATGCACATAAAATCTCAAATTATAGTAAATAGATGTCAAATGAAAAAATTCCTCTATATGATTGACTGTTTGTAAAGTTTAAATTCCTTTATATGATTGACTATTTGTAAGGTTTTAATTATATCAGACCGATGCAACAGTATCCTGTCATAAGCAGGAACTAATAAAAAAATTATATTGCGTTTGTGATAAACTTATGGAACATGAATAACTATGATATATATAAAAGATACAAGGTCCATTAGAAATAAACATAAAAGGAAAAAGTTATGTAAAAGAATCTAAATTGACCCAAAAAAAATATCGTAGGCCATTTTGTGGGCTTATTATAATGTTTGATGAATGACTGAAAGAACAAGAACTTAGTATGTAACATATCATATACGTTGTCTCTCTGGGAAATAAAGAATAAATTAAAAATTACTGCCAGTTTATATCATTGACGTCCATGATTGAACATCTTGCCAATCTTTCCTTTCATCTTAAATCAATAATGGCTAAAACAATTACGAAGATTCCGTCAATGCTATAATCGTATTCATTGGTAGGGTTAGATATATATTTTATTTTGCAAGGCTATGATTGTAGTGATTTGTAGTGTTAAATTAATGTTTTAAAAAAGGAACATGCATAATTATTTGCGAATTTTTCTGCCACCTGCAAGGATGCTGATTTGATTAGGTCTAATAAAAAATGATGCGTTCACACGAATGATTCTACATTCATGTTCATCTCTACTCAACCATGAAACCTACTATTTAGCTCCCTCACCCTTTTACTTGGGAGAAAGGATTGTTTTATGATTTTCAATCTATTTCTGCTTGATGGGATTTTTTGCTGCCATATGTGTTCCAAAAAAGTGTGGCTCTGTGAATGTGAGTTACCCCTTTTATATTAACAATTCTGATTGTGGGTACCCTAGTTTTGAGATCACATACCAAAAGGAGATAGACACTAGGAGGTTCGCTCCATTCTTCATAGCTTTTCTAGGTAATTTTACTCAGAATTATCTTCCAACACATGATTACAACATTTTGGAGATCAATTATATAAGTTATCTCACCATTAATTCTTCTTTAATTTTTGTCCAGTCATGTGATGCTAATAGAAGTGATTCAGTCTATTGGCTGTTGTGAAGTTACCCTTTGTCACATCTTGTCCTAGAATGTGTGATGCTAATAGAAGTGATTCAGTCTATTGGCTGTTGTGAAGTTACCCTTTGTCACATCTTGTCCTAGAATCATTTTATTTTCTGTTGCTTATGTGGCAATTAGTTAAATGTTGACTTGGTCAAAGATGTTTTAATCTAATAAAAGTTAACATCTTAGAGTATACAAAAAGATAAATGAGTTATTTTAATATGGAAATACATGATGATGTCATTTGAACTATTCTTAAATGTCGTGATTTAATAATGTAACTATGCTAATGTTTTTATTTCTTAATCTTGATATAATTAAGATGTGATATATTGATGGATACTGACTTGTTTTTGGTTGTGAGTTTCTGAGTGGTTCCAAGAAGCATCATGATGAGAGTGTGGTTGAGGTAGAGAGGGCTAGCCTCTTGGAAGGGAATGCATTAGATTCCATGCTGCCACACACACAACATGTAGAAGTTATGTTGTGTGTTATGTTGCTATGTTTCTATTACATTTACTAAATTTAAATGTGAAAGTTCGAAATGAAAATTAGATGTGTCATTTGATTTTAGATGATATACTTAAAGATGTATAGATAGAATGTGAATATATTGAATTGCTAACATATGAGTTTTGATGTTTTATCATCATATACAAACAAAAGTCTCATATTGAGTTCTTGATAGGAACATAGAATTTGATTTTAAAACATACATGTGTCATGAACAATTTTTTACATGTTTTATGATTTTAACTTCAAAAAATATTAATTGCAAAGGAAAACACCACATGAGGAATTAGTATTTTAGGTCAGTTACAATTGGGGATTGTCAAAAAGAAGAAGCTAGGGGAGAATTTTCTTAACCTCGAGTTTGCCGAGGCTTGAATAATGTTAGGAGTTAATAGTTGAATTAGAAAAACAAAAAAAATGGCATCTCTAAGCTATTGATCTAAGATTGGTTTTCACAATTGAGTGTCAACACACTTAAGTTATTTACTAAGTTCATGTTGAGCTAGTAATATATGTCGAGTATAATATGTATAGATGTCGAGTTACAATAAGTGTCGAGCCAGCCAGAAATATAGTAAGTGTCAAGTCACTCAAGTGTAGAGCCAATAGACAATGCCGAGCAAGTTCAAGTTCTAAGTCAAATAGAAGTATAGTAAGTGTCGAGCATCAGTATTATCAAGTGCCAAATAACATAGAATGGACCTAGTTGTTTGTGATGGCACAAAGAACTATGTAATCTATTTGTATGCCAACTCATGGATAGATCTCAGAGCTTAGAAGATAAGATCGAATCTATTTGATTTCCTATATAATCAACATGCAACAAATTAGAAAAGTGGATAGGTTAAACAACAAAAAGGATGAATCTTAGCCATAGATTCATACCCGACCCTAAGTCAAAAAAAAATTATAAGGAGATTGAAGCCCCATTATTCAATGTGATCAAAAGACAAATAGAGAGTAAAGAAGCAAAAGGGGCGAATTGAATTGAAGGTATTCAAGGTGACTTAGAAGAAGGACAAAATTGCAGAATTAGTTAGCAAAATAGAGGATCACAGTTACGATTTTTTATATATTAGATCACTGAGGATTAGATTGGACACAACAGAGACCTGAATTCAGCAATACAAGATTGTAAGTTATCAAATCAAACATTCTACTATATTTTCTAACTACTATACCAGTAGGATGAAATTCTTTTGGACTAAGGTTGACTTAACAGTCATTGAGAAATCCTTTAATAGGGTAGGATCTAATAGTCCTTTGTAAGCCTTTAACAAGGAAGGCCTTTCCTAGGGAAGACCATAGTTCATGTTCAAACTTTGTAACCATAACTAGTTACATTATTGCTGCAGTAGTAAAAGTTGTGGTGTCATCCCCACCCTAGTTTTACCTTCTCATTTTGGAAGGTTTCTAGGTGATCATATCTGGTGTCAAGTGTTTGTGTGCATGCATTTACTTTACATTTTATTTCAATATATTTTATGCATATAATATTTCAAGTTAAAAGTTGTATTGGTTAATGTTTAATACTTCTGATTCTCCCCCCCCCCCCTCAGAAGTATATTTCCCAATTTGTAATTCCAACAATTGGTATCAAAGATAAGTTCTCATCAGGAGAAGTCTTACATCTTAGAGACAAGATCTTAAGATGGAAGTCTACAAATTGGGAAAGATTATAGAGAATCAAGGAATTGAGATCTAGCTCATTTTGCACTTACTAGAAGAAGCTAGAGAAGAATTGAGAAAAACCTAAAAGAGAAGGAAAGACATTGCCACTATAGAAAATGACACATAGTATAAAGAGATTGACACCACCAAATTATTTGCTAATGGAGACTCAAATGAGTTTGATGCAGAAATAGTAGATCTAATGGAGAAGAATAGAGGTCAAGTAGAAGAGATTAGAATTCTCAAAATTGAGCAAGAATGACAAGCCATGATGTTATATTAAGTGACCAAACAAAAGAAGAAGACAAGAGAAACCTAGCCAATAGACATGAAGAGAAGTCAACTGAGCTTGCAAGAATTTCCAACATGCAATTGGATAACCTAAGTTAGATGATGATTGCTCACCATGAGTTGAATGTAAATGATATTAAGATCACTACACTAAAGTTGTAGAATGAACAACTACAAAATGATCAAAGAAGAGAAAGAGAGATAGCTGAAAGCTTCAACAAACCAAATGAAGCCATCAAGTACTTTGAGAAACTATTGAAATTCCCTAGATCTATCAATGACACATCAAGACTAGGCTATACTAGCACTGAAGAAGGAGAGTCATCCAAAACTGTTGAAGAAAGGAATGACAAAGGCAAGAAATCTAAACCCACTTGTCATTTTTGTGGTAAGAAAGGACATAATGCTAATGTGTGCAAGAGCAAGAATACAAATCAGCACGACAAACCTAAAAACATGGGTCAATGTTATAAGTACAAAAAGCAAGGTCATCAAGCACATGACTACACGACTAAAACCATCAAAACACCAAAATTTGAAGGATACTGATACAACTATCAGAAGTATTGACATAGAGCTTTTGAGTGCAGATTCAAGCCCATGTGGTCACCAAACAAACCAACACATGCAAGAAGTCATAGACACTTCTACAATTGGGACTACAATACTAGGCAAAGTTGTCACTACTATGAAGAGTATGGACACATCCTTGAGAACTACATAAGAACACACTTTAGTGGTAACTACATTAGGTGGTTGTGTCAAACCACATGTTTTAGCTGTTGGAAGATAGGTCATATCAGCAAGTATTGTCCAAAAAGGTCAAAGGTACACAATTATGAGTTCAACAAAGGAAAAGGAAAAGTATATGTTGAACACATCAGAGAAGAGATGAACAAAACATGGAAGTACCACATCAAATGAAAGGATCACTTCAAGTGGTCACACCAAGAAAAAAGATAGGTATGTGGGACTGATATTTAATGCTTTATCATGCATCAATTCCAAGATAAGTTAGTGCTAAAAGGGATAAATTAGCATGAAAAGAGATGCAAGGTAATAAGGAAAATTCAATGTTAAATATTCAAATTTTCACATTAGTGTCGAGTGTGACAAGTCCTCTTCATATGCTAAGTAAATGCTAGTAAGTGTTGAGTTGTCAACAAAAGCCAATTAGAGCTGAGTAAGTACTAATTTTCGATTAAAGGAAAATTCCTATAGATGTCATGTAAAGTAGAAATTGCATAAGCGCCAAGTTCATAGTTGTATATGCACTATGCATTAAATGTGATACTTTGAAGGGTATAAGGCTGACCATGTCTCATCATTTTAAACTCAGAGAAAGAGCAAACAAGAGATAAGAAGCAATTCACAAACTAGATCAAAGCATTTGCATAGATTCTAGCAATGATTAAGTATCATTTCATCGATCTAAGGTATTCTTCATGTGTCGAGTTATGTTGTTTTAAATTTATTAAAACCCTAGCTTGCAATATGGATTCTAACTCAAAAAATGTGAAAGATAAGGACACCTTTGAAGTTTAATTAGTTAGTAATGAGTTTAAGAAGCCCATTTTCAAGGCCATACTAGAGATAGCAAATAAATAGGATCCTTCAGGAGAATTGTCAATGATTCAACCCAAGCTCATAATGGTGTAGGATGTGAGAAAATGCTATAACTACAAGGTTGAAGGACTTGGGGGTATGGAAATCCATCAGGCCTATGACAAATTATAAGAAAACAAAGTATTGAAATAAGATTTCAAGATTATGAAGAGAAAAGGGTTAACTTATGCCCTAGAATTCCCCATTGTCTTCAAGATAGAATGGATAAAGATTATCTTGAGCCAAATTCATGATTGATGCTTGTGGCTAGAGGGTGGACCTACCAAAATAACCAATAAAATTGTTCATAGGGTCACAGGTTACCAAACTCTAGATTGGCCCAAAACCCTAAGGAGCAACACTAATGAAGTGATTGAGAAGAACACTGTAGCTAAATGGAACAAGAGAGGAATGAAAATTGATACAATCATAAATCCTCTTCTTGAATTTTCCATTAGGTTCATTTCCCACAAGTTCTATTAGTCAAGCAAACTGAATAGTTTTCTATGTGCAACAGTTTATCTAGGCTAAAAGATTGTGAAGAAAGATCATACATATGATCTTGTTGAGCTCCAAATGTAGAAAATCATGGAAAACATATGAGCAATAAGGAAATCAAGAGTGCTCAATGTAATTTTGGTTCAATTTTGGTATGTATACTCTTTTATGTACAACATGAGTTCCCATCTTTTAGATAGTTAGGATGGAAGACAAATACATCCATAGCTATGCATATGAACAAGTACATTGAACAAATGGGTGATAATTTTGAGTCAGTAATGACTAGCTATTCTCAAGTCTTCAAGAAGTCCATGGAGTAGAGATTGGGAATTCCCATTTCATTAGTGGAGCAACATTATATTGACATTTTCTTCCTAGTAGACATTGACTATACATACATTTAGGCTGCAGTACCAAGAATCAGATGGATAAGGCCTTTAGGATATGAAATAAACATTGATGAAGCATTGGCTTTGATTACTACACTTCTTGCAGAGGAAGTTGATAAGATAGAATTGTTTTTTGGTAATTATGATGTTGTGAAGTCCAAGGTTGAGATGGAGTTGAAAACAGCCTCATCTCTGAAAAAGAAAAGTGAATTTGTAAGAAAGCTGAAAGAAAAATTTAGAGAAGGTATTGGAGATGAAGATGATGATGAAGAAGATGAAGAAGAAGAAGAAGAACAAGGTCAAGAACCTCTTTCTTTGATCCAAGAAATGGGTGAAGATGTAGAGAAAGAAGGTGTTGAGGAGGAACAAGCTAAGGAAGCACTAGAAAAACTTGTACCTAAGAAGAGGAAGGCCAAAACACACCTGATAGCACAACCAAAAGGGAAGAAAGTAGCAAAACCAAGACCTGAAAAGCCTATAGCCCCAACAACAAGAGCCAGTATGAGGACCACCACTCAAAAGGCTAAGGAGAAGGAAAAGGAAAAGAAGAAGGCTACTGAACAAAAAGGTCTTGTATAGAAGAAACCCAAAAGAAAATATATTGCACAACTAGAGAATGATGGCGAGAGGACTGAGTTAGAAAATATTTGTCTAGAAAATATCTATGATAATGTTAAAGACAATGCAAACTTAATAGGATTGAAAAATATTGATATTGGTAAACTAAGTAGAGAAGACCAAAAAATGGTAGAAGAATTAGTATATGCCATGATGGAAATATTCAAGAACACACCTCTTGAATTAGACAACACAATGCCCAAGGAATTGTACACTATTATTGAGAATGAATGGCATCATTGCCTAAATGTAGAGAAACAAATAAGAGAAACTACATTATCTCAAGTAATGCCTAAATTAACAAAGGGGAAAATAATAAAGGAAAATAAGAAGCATGGGAGAAAATTTGCACCCAAATATAGAGCCTTAAACATTTTACAAAACAACATTGAGGATGCTGTCAACAAGTCCACCAAAATGTTGAAGTTTATCTATGGCTACACGACTCTCAGGGAAGGAATGATGGAGAAGAGGAGGATACTAACAACATACAAGAAACATAGAAGGAAAAGATAGATACCACATTGGAGGAGGCACAATAAAAGAATGATAAAACAACAAGAGTTGAGGAGCAAAAAATAGAACAAAGTGTGTAAGACACATAATTACCACCATTAAGCCCTCCATGTGACATAAACACACTTTCAAACACTATAATAGTGAAAGATGTTCTTGATAGTTCAGCTCAAAAAATCAACCCACTCACTGTAGAGGATCTAAAGAAGATCCTTGACCAATCCACACTTCAAGCCAAATTGTGTGACAATCTAGTATTGGTCAATGTAGATGAATTGCAAAAAGTTGTAGCTAATATCACTAGGGACAAGGTTAATATAGAAGAACCACCTTATGACATCCCCATAGCTAAAATTGGATAACCTTAAGGTCAAACATCAAGTGATACATTAGCAAAGGTTGACACCACAACACAAGTTGTCATGGTTGGACAAAAAATACAGATTGTAGAAATAAAGGAGCTTACAACTGAACAAACAAGAAAGACACATGCTTTTGTACCTGATGCACAATCTCAAGCTGCAACACAAATAATAATGATTGCTCAAGGAAGGTCAGATGATGATAAGGACATTCCAAAGGAGAAATGGCAAGAAGCTATTCAGACATTGGTTAATTTGCCAACAACTGGAACTCCTACCAAAGTCCTTCAGAAGTCAAGTGCTAATGCATTGTCACTTTAAATTTTTACACCAGGTTCAAGCTCAACAAAGGTTGTAAGGGTACTTTAGCATGGAGACCCAACACTAGATGAAGAAATAGCTATGTCATAATATGAATATGCAACCATAACATTAGAACATATTAGCATAATGCAAGATGCATTAGAATGAAAGAAGAAACAAGAAATACTCAGGAATGAGTATAAAGAAAATAAAACACTTCATGAAATCAAGGAAATATTTTTAGATGCCTTCAGCTTGTAGACACCTGATGAAACCAAACCTATATTGGTGAAATTACCAGACATTATGGAACATGTGACAAATGAAGACTAGGATGCAAATGCAAAACTCATGGAATGGTCTGAGAGGAAATTTCAAGCCAAGGTTAATGAGAAAATATCTAGTGAGATAGCACTATCACAAATTAAATTAGCTACAAAGATTTAAAAAGTGAAGAAGGTACTTGAGAATATTTTCTCACTATAGAAAAAATTGTATGATCCCAAAATCTCCACACTAGAAACAAGCTAGAGGATACTAATTCTAGATAGAAATTTGAAAATATCTGGCATGCAATTGCCACAAAAACCAACTTAGAGTGAGAAGCATTTCAATACAGTGCTTCATATGCAAAAGGAATTATTTTTATTAATAGAAGATGAGGCTAATAGAAGAGCCATGTTAGTCCAAATTCAAGCCTCCCTAACCCCTCACATGGAAATACTATAGAAAGAACTAGCCTATGCTAAAATTGTATTAAAGAAAGATCCCAATCTTTCAAATTTAGATGGCTTTGTTCACCATGCAATAGAGACAACCAAACAAATAAAATCCTTAGATGTTGCCATAGACAATTGGGATGTTGCTATCAAGATTATAATGGAAGTTAATAAGAATTTTTTAGCTAAATACACAATCAGTGTATAACCCCTTTGACATAAGTGCCAAAAAAGGGGGAGATAAAAGCCAAGGGAAGACAAATTTGCAAGGGAGGATAGTGAAAGGGGAGATAAAGGAAACAAAGAAAGGAGAAAACAACACAAAGATCAGAAATAGAGCATATTAGATAAAGCGTATCAAAATAATTGAAGACAAAGAGTATCGGCAAGAAGAAAATCTACTCAGAGGAGAATAGATTTTGAATATAGAAAAGACACATCAACTTAGGGGGAGCTACAAAATTTTGAAGTATATATAGTCCATTACAAAATTTTGAGTAATCTTGAAGTTTTGTATATATGCCACATTATAAATACATTATACTCGAGGAGACTAGAAGTTTTTATGTACAGTTAAGTGCTTTTGACCCTCATGTCAAAGGGGGAGATTGTTGATCTCAATACACTTTAGTTGTTTACTAAGTTTATGTCGAGCTAGTAATATATGCTGAGTATAATATGTATAGATGTTGAGTTACAATAATTGTTGAGGCAACCAAAACTATAGTAAGTGCTGAGTTACTCAAGTGCTAAGCAAATAGATAGTGTCAAGCAAGTTCAAGTGTTGAGTAAACAATAGATGCTGAGAAACTTCAAGTGTCGAGTCAGACAAAAGTATAGTAAGTGTCGAGCACTAGTATTATCAAGTTTTGAGTAACACCAACTGGACCTAGCTTTTTGTGATGGCACAAACAACTATGTCAACCATTTGTATGCCAACTTATAGATAGATCTCAAAGCTTAGAAGATAAGATCAAATCTATTTGATTTCCTATCTAATCAACATGAAACAAATCAAAAAAGTGGAAAAGTTAAATGAAAAAAAGAATGAATCTTAGTCATAGATTCATACCAAACCCTAAGTCACAAAATCTTTATAATGAGATTGAAGCCCATATTTTAGTGTGATCAAGAGACAAATAAAGAGTAAGGAAGAGAAAGGGTGAATTGAATTGAAGGTATTCAAGGTGACCCAAAAGAAGCATTGCAACATTTTCATATCAGATAAGTGAGGATTAGATTGGATAGAACAAAGATCTAAATTAAGCAATACCAGATTGTAAGTTATCAGATCAAACATTCTACTGTGCTTTCTACCAACTATATCAATAGGATGAAATCCTTTGGACTAAGGTTGACTTAATAGTCACTGAGAAATCCTTTAACTTGGTGATATTCCAAGTGGATGTTCAAAATCCTTCAAAAAGCTATAGTTCTAGCAGGGTGTTAAAATCCTATAATAGGGCAAGATCTAATAGTGTTTTGTAAGCCTTTAACAGGGTAGATCATGGTTCATGGTCAAACATTTTAACCTTAACTAGGTACATTATTGTTGCAGTAGTAAAAGTTGTGGGTGTCATCCCCACCCCAGTATTACCTTCTCATTTTGGATGGTTTTTGGGTGATCATATCTGGTGTCAAGTGTTTATGTGCATGCATTTACTTTACATGTTATTTCAATATGTTTCATGCATATAGTATTTCAAGTTAAAAATTTTATTGGTTAAAGTTTAATAATTCTAATTCACCCCCCCCACCCTCAAAATGATTTTGGGGGAAAAGAGGGAACTTGGAAAGTAATGATATCAAGCCGAGAATTCAAAACTGGAAATGAAAGAGTGGGGAAAACCAGAGGTCTGGCTTTGGCAACCAAAAACTTATATGTTATTTTATTTTGAAGATATATTAATAAATTATTATTAGCTTAGTCTTGAGTTTGAGTTTTTTTTCCCATAAGATTAAACATCATATATTATTTATGCATAGTTCTATGAATCTTGCATCTTTTATGTGGAAAATGGATGCAAGTTTATAGTTGTTTGTAAAGCCTTGTGATTGTGTATTTGAGCCTTTGGAAAATAATAACATAGTGTTAACAATTACATTTCCTTAATACACATGCACACTATATATTTTCTGTTAAAAGTTAACCCTAGCCAAAGTCAAAGTTAGGATGAGTAACAAATATGTCATTCTTTACCAAACCAAGCTAAATTGGAACTCAAACCGATGTATTAAGGGGGTCTTAAGAGATACCAGTCTAATGTTTTTGGCTCTCAAACAAATAATAATTTCCTTTTGTCTTTTTCATGTGAATGTAGCATTTTCATGTTGTTATTACAGCATTGCTAAGGCTCCCATTTGATGGTAAATAGTTTATGACTCTTTGAGTGATAGGATTTAAGTTTCCTTACTTCCCCATGCTCTATTTTTGCATTCAGTCAGAGTTTAGTGAATGCAAACAACTGTAGTTTTTAAGAAGCAACCCAAAACATGAGTGCATCTTCTCTGTTATTAAATTGTTAGATATGATTCTCAAGCCTTCTCAACCTATTTGAATATCACTCTAACATCTAGATGGAAAAATAGTGTTTTTGGAATAGATATAACAGGCCTGTGTCAAGCTCCAATTCAATTAGTTAAACCCTTATGTTGTCAGAAATAGTTACACATTTTGAACAAGAAGTTTTTACTAGAAATAGCAACCATTTATTTAAATCACCTTGAACTATAAGAAGACCAAATGATTCTATTGGGTTCTAAAAATGTAAATACTATAATTATTTTAGTTGTACATGCAACCTCTATATTAAATAATACTAAGAATGTAATCTCTGATTTTTCATACTGTTAGATTAGTGTTGTTGTCAAAAGAAAAAAAACTTGGTATTCAATGAACTAACAGTAGAATGTTTGGAAACAAAGTTAAGGGCATAATGATTAAATTGTATAATTTCTTGTTTGAATAATCATGTAAGCTTGTAGGATCCTATGTATTGTTTGACTATACCTTAGGGAAGGAACAATCCTATGTGTATCTTGATCAACTACAAAGAATTCTTTTAGCATTTAAGTGTTGGCTGAACTATAATAACAGAATGATTGACAATTTATGTGTTTATAGTTGCAAGAGTATTATTTATACAATACTATGAATGATTGTATCATAAGGAGAAAATAAACATATGTGATATGTTTTTATTTTTAGTCTTGAAACAACCTTAGTTCAAACCTCTTGTTGTAATCAGCATATAAATGTGTAATTTTCTTCATGGTTGGGTGCAATGTAGCAATGTTGGCAAAGATAGAATGGATACTTCATGCTTAGTTTCTTCTATCTACCAATTCTTCAGAATGGATACATGTTCTTGTTTCTTTTACCATTAAATTTGGCTTTATAAGTGCTTGGCCAAGCTATTTGATTTTCCAAATAACAAATATGTGTATATGTGGCTATGCTTATTTGGTTTTACTACATATGTATAGATGTTTAGTTTTATTTATATTCCCTACTACATTCTATGATTAGGCTACTAGGCACATGGTTGCATGTAGTGTGTTTCACAGCCGCACTGGATCCATTCAATCTATCTTGTTCTAGGAAGCTAGGCTTCTCATGCCAAGGTTGGTGTATTCTTCATGTTATGAAGAATCCCAGGGAAGTAGTTACTCCATGGCTAGCAAGGTAAAAATGGCTGGGCTACACTCCTATCTTAGATAGCAGATGGAAAATGTCCTATAGATTTGGAGATAGGTTATACTGAAGAACACAATAGGAAGGGTTAACTTAATTTTATTATAATGTTTCATCCTTGAGATGAACTTAACTATGTAAATTATATGTGAGAACAATGTAAATTTTGGGAAACTGGTGTATATGTTTAATTTGTATAAATGATGTATGTTAGACCAACAATTAGGTTTGGTGTCTTATTCAGATTTTAGTTATATCATATGATGAGTTAACATCACCATCATGATGAAAATTATGAGCATTCATTGAATAATATAAGATGTAAAATTACATATCAACACCACATGTTTATGTATGTTATTAAACTAATTGTTAAGGGTTAAGCAGTTTGACTTTTCACAATGTATTGATTGGTTCTCTTTCTTATATTTTGCAATTTGATGATGTGGCAAAGTATAAGTAGGACATGGTTCTTACACCCTTCTAGATAATTGGTTCTGGTTTAATTTCATAGGTAGTGATATATGTTTGAAATGTTCAATACTACTACAAACATTTTATATGATGAGTGCAGCTTCTCCACCATATTTGACCCCTCTACTTTCACCATAGTCAACAAAGATACAAATCCTTTCTATGGAGATGGTCTGAAGGCTTATTATGATGTCTAACTTAACTAGGGTATAGGCCTTCATAATTGTTCCATGGAAAAAGGAACTACCAATTTTTCTTGTTCTTGCAAAGTAGAATGTAGCTATTTGAAAGTACAAACTAGAAAGAACATAATAGCAAGAAAGATTAAAGATAAAAACATGTGATTTTATCATGGTTCACCACAAACTGTGGCTATATCCACACTATAGGGATGATCTCTATTAATGTAAATATTTTAACTTTACTTGACAAATGTAGCTTCAGCTCTTCATATATGATACTAAATAATGAGCCTCAAATACATATTTATGGAGTCTCAAAGGAAATGAAGAGACAAAAAATTGAAGGAAAACAATAATAAATTGTGCATAGTAAAAGAAAGACTATTGGATGCCACATATACACCCAACAAACCCCACTTGAGGTCCAACTTCTATAATGTATGAGTCTCCCCTGAATTCACCTACTGTTATTTCTTTACAAAAACAAGATAAGCTCAAAAAAACTCAAACTTCTCTCATGGAACAACCTTTGTTAATGCATTAGTTGGATTCTCCTTGGTGCCAATCTTCAAGACCCAGAGTTTTCCCTTGTCAAGTTTACTTTGAATGAAATGATACAAAACCTCAATATGCCTAGTCCTACTATGAAACACTACATTTTTAGCCAAGTCAACGACACTTTTACTATCACAATACAAGGCCGATCATTGTTGAGGACAATCAAAATCACCACATAGACATTATGACCAAATTAACTCTTTTTCTCCTTTAGTGAGAGATATTGCAACTTCAATGCCCAACTGATCATTGCTTTAGCAAAGGTAAATACATAACCAATAGTGGATCTTATATTATCTAAATTTCTAGCCATATCTGAATTGGTATAACCTTTGAGTGAGTTTCTTTGCAACCAAAACACAATACAAAATTTGGAGTTCGCTTAAGATATCTTAAGATAGACTTCACCGCATCCCAATGTTGTTTACCCAATTACTCGTAAATTTGCTAACAACCCCCACTACTTGGGTCTAGATGAGTGCAATCCATTGCATACATACTAAAGAATATGGGATTTTCTTCATGTAGTCTTATTCTTCTTCTATCTTGGGACACATGGCTAAAGATAATCTGCAATGATCAGTGAGAGGAGTGTTGACCGGTTTGGCATCTGTCATGCCAAATCTTTCTAGTACCTTGAGAACATAGTGTTTTTTAGAAAGATTTATTTCATTGTTGTGTCTATCATAGATAATATCCATGCAAAGTAAGCATTTTTCTACCCCTAAGTCCTTCATAGAAAACATTTCTAACATCTTTTCTTTCAATTTTGAAAACAACTTCATAGACGAGCTGCTAACTAGCATGTCATCAACATAGCGCAATAAAAGAATAAAGAAACCATTGGGTAAATTCTTGTAGTAGACACATGGATTAGATTCATGCCAAATGAAATCATTTTTAGTTATGAATTGATTGAACTTGAAGTACCACTACCTCAGAGCTTTCTTGAGACCATACAAGCTCTTCCTTTACCACATTTAATAAATCCCTCAAGCTGCATCATGTAGATTTATTCATTTAGATCAACATGGAGAAATTTTGTGAAAGGATAAATTTTTTTTTGACATCTAGCTGCTCAAGTTCAAGATCATGAGCAACAACTAAACCAAGAATAGCCTAGATTGTAGTTATCTTGAACATGGGTGAGAAGATTGCATTGAAATCTATGCCCTTTTGCTAATTGAAACCTTTAACAACTAGCCTGGCTTTATAATGTTTCTAACTTTTTCCTTTATATTTCAACCAATAAATTCATCAATTTTTGAGTGCTTTCTAATTTGGTGACAAAGGAACCAAATCCCAAGTTTTGTTTTGCAATAGGGAATCCATCTCTTCCTCCATTGCTGCCTCTTGTTTCTAAAAATCCAATGCTTTGTGAGATTCTTTGAAGCTTGTTGGTTGAACTTGGTCTAAAAGAAAAAGTTTTGGCTCTACTTCTTTAGATTACAAGAGTTCATAATCTAAGAATCTAGTAGGAAGCCTTCTCCGGCTTATAGATTTTCTCAACTCTTGGATATTATCACCATTTTGTATGCTATCATTAGCATGTCCCTTGTCAATGTCAGAAGAATTTTTTCTTAGTGATTCATAATCACTGCCTTGAGAAGATGTGAAATGATTCTTCTTTTGAATTTGGTTTTGATCAAATCCTTCTTGAACAATCCCCATACTAGGATTATGGTTCTGCTAGTTCCCCTCCCCCCCCCAAAAAAGTATATCTCTATTATGTGTTTGATAATTTTGATATCCATGTTCTACATTAAAGTGACTTATTTTTTTGTTAAGGAAGTTTTCCTCTAAGATTTTCAGTATAAATTCTTTCACCAGGTGTAGGTACACAAACTTTATTGTAAGAGAAACCATCTTCAAACTCTATGTGAGAGTGTGCTTGTAGGGAGAGCAAACCTAACAAGTGACAGGGTGAAGAATCATGTGGATGAAAGGTAGACTACATATACTTTTCTACTATTGTGGTGGTTGTTGGCCTAAGTTTTTGGGTGAGTTGCTGACCTATGGGTGGACATGGACCAATGTGAGAAGGAGATTGGGAGTCATCCAACACACCTACAAATATGAAAATGTTACCTGATTCATGTCATGTGAGTTCAACTGTATGCAAGTGCAATTCAAATGTTTTTGCAGCATGTTGCCTGGCAATGGTGTGATCTACTCCTATGTGTCCTATCTGATAGGTGTTGTTATAAGTCTCAATCAGAGTAGTAACCTTAATGTGCCATGAATGGAAGATGGGCTCCTTATGCAGTGGTTTGACTTTTGAAGGAGATGAGAATGCTTTATCCCCATAGATAGTTTCATGAGCATTGAAAGAGACATTAGTAGGAAAAATAAAATACTATGATTTGGATAGAGTCCCATCGTGCTAACAGAATTTGTAGGTAGAGGAAGCATTATGTTGATTTTCATGACTGTCTTCTATTCTTTGTGCAGACTTTGGAGTGTCACCCTCCATATAACCATGCTCTCTTTCAATTAATTTTGTATGTTGAAATAGACTACTGCAATCTCTACTTTGATTTAAATTTGAAGATATGATGTTATCACTTTGACTATGATAATTAAAAGTTTGTCCACCATGTTCATGACCTTGATCCTTTAGACTAGTAGAAGAAGAGGATAGAGTGGTAGGGGCTAACACAGAGGTAAGAGATAATACATTTGGAGAAATAAGATTCTGATTTTGGGGCATACATTATCAAAAATGGAGAAAGGGGCATACTCACATACCATTTTTTCGTCATTGTGTAATGCTAGAAATACCATCTCATTAAAGATGACATCTCTACTTTTGATGATTTTCTTCCCAACTAGATCCCATATTTTGAAACTAAACTAGTCTTCTTCATAACCCACAAAAATGCATTTTTGTGATTTTGGATCAAGCTTCTTTCTTTTCCCCTTCAAAACATGTACATAAGCTTCACATCCAAACACCTGGATGTGAGAATATGAGATTTTATTTCCTATCCATTCTTCCTCTAGTATGCCAAAGTCAAACTGAGAAGAGGGACGTTGGTTGATTAAGTATATCATTGTATTACATGCCTCTACCCAAAAATTCCTTGCCTGAGCTGATATTACAAAGCATACAAAATGATTTCTCAAGAATTTTTCTATTCATCCTCTCTACTGCTCCATTTTCTTGTAGGGTGAATGAAAAAATATTAATTCTACAGATGCCATTGTCCACACAAAATGAATCAAACTCTAATGAGAAAAACTCTCTGCCATTATCCATTTGTAAGCACTTTATTTTATTGCTAGTCTCATTCTCAACTAAAGCCTTAAAGATTTTAAGCTTGTTAAAAACATCAGATTTCTTATGCAATATGTAAATTCATACCTTTCTTGTGTAATCATCAAGGAAAGTGATAAAGAAGTTTTCTCCTAAAATAGAACTTCCCTCTGTAGGTCCGAACACATCGAAATAAACAAGTGCCAAAGGAGCAACCTAGTTTTCATTCCATTCCTAAAGAGGTTGACCCACTTATGTTTTCCATAGAGACAATGTTCCCAAAATTGTAAGTCAACTAATTTTAGCTCCGATAATTGCTCCTTTTTTATGCATAATAACAAGGCCCTTTTTACTCATGTGACCGAGTCTTTGATGCAACAATTTCAAATTTCTATCTTCAACTATCATGGAAGCCCCCACTTTACCGATATTTTAACTCCCAATTTTTTCTCCTTTTGCAACTAACATGGATCATTTTGTGACTTTCCATGAATAGATTGGAGAAGTGAAAAAACCTTGTGCAAATAGCTAGCTTACAAAAATCAAATTTATCTTTAGTTTTGGAACATGACACACATATTTTAATAGCCATTTAACACCTCCTTTCAAAGTTAATTAAATATCTAATTTGACTACTATTTCATATGATTTATCATCACCCAATTATACTTCACTTAACTTACCTTTTTGATAATTTGAAAAGTATTTTGTACATGAAGTGGTGTGAAATGATGCACCAGAATCCAAAACCCATGAGGCTAAAGTAGTTTCGGTTGTAGATAAAATCAGCACACTATCATCTTTGTCATAGATGGTGTTGGCTTGACTTTCCCATACTCATTCTTGTTCTCTCTTATAACCTCTACAATCCTTCTTCACATGACCACTTTTTCCACAAAACTAATGGTTTCCTCCTTTCCTTTCCCTTGACTTCAAGTGCCTAGCTAATTTTGATTTTCTATGATGATTGTTCCTTCCTCTATTTTGGCTTCTTCCTCTATTTTTGGTGTTGACCACCACCAAGGCTTCACCAGATGAGGATTCCTTGTTTCTTCTTTGCATATCCTCACAAAGTAGAGTTGTCATAGCTTCATCATTGGCCTACTTTCTCTTTGAGAGTTAGAAGTACTAACTACTGTAACAACAGGATCCCAATTGTTAGGTAATGAACACAACAAGATGATAGCTTTAGATTCATCATCTTGTGTCATGCCAACAAAGGTTTCTTGACATAATAAAGTGTTCAAGTTATTTGTGTGATTTGACATTGCAGTCCCATCCTTCATTTTCAGCTTTTAGAGCTTCTTCATAATGAATATTTTTTTTGCAGCTAAGGCCATTTTGTACATACTTTGAAGTTTATCCCAAACTTCATTTTTCGAAGATTCATTGTGAAAATTGAATAAAATATTTTTTGATAAAGAAAGAAATAATTGTTTCCTTTTCTTTATCATTAGTTTTAACCTAGTCTTCATTCTCATTGCAGTTGGTTTCTTTTCTTTTCCATCAATTGCTATAGGCAATCTTGCTTGACTAGCAATGAATGCATCTGAACTTTCCACAAATTGAAATTATGTCTAGAGAATTTCCACACTAGAAAATCTTCCATGATTCTAAATTTTCAAACACTAAAATTGATTCCAGCATCTACACCAAGCTCTGGTACCAATTGTGAAGTTAACTGAAAGTATAAACTAGAAAGAATAGAATAGCAATAAAGATAAAAGACACAAACACACAATTTTATCATGGTCCACTATAAATTTTGGCTATGTTCACACTACAAGGAAGATCTCTATTGATGTAAATGTTTGAACTTTACATCATAGTTGTAGCTTTAGCTCGTCGAATATGACACTAAATAATGAACCTCCAATACATATTTATAGATTTTTAAAGGAAATGAAGAGATAAACAATTGGAGGGAAATAATAATGAATTATGCATAATAAAAGAAAGACTATTGAGCTTCACATATACACCCAACATAGAATGCTTAGACTTCCATTCTGCAAAAGGCCACATGTGCTAATGCCTTCCTAGATATGAAGGAAATGGTTACTCTAATGGCACATATTGCACAGATATTATATTAGTATTCTTCTTAATTGGAGCCAATATGTTAATCTATCATTTTCTATTTTATAATCCTTTCTGTGGATTGATGGTTGTTCAAATGTAGACTAGTGCAGTGATAAGAAGATGAATATGTGTGTTAAAGGAGAGGAAGGAGGAATATGCCATAATTTGGTAGGTTCCTACAATTGTTCATGTGCAAAGGTATATGAAGGAGATGGCTTTACAATGGATCAAGATGTGTGGGTGAAAGCACAAACCCATGTCACCCTTTTGTAAAGGAAAAGGTTAATTAAAGTATATCTATTCACCTTCAATGACATAAAATTGGTAGTATTTTTTTGAATTTGGAAATGAAATGAACAAAAGAAATGTGTAGAAATGTATGAATTTTACGATTATAATTTTTTATAATTATTTGGAATAAGAATTGAAATATTTTCCTAATTTTTAAATACAAATTTTTAGCTACTGAAAAACACTAAAAATTTGGGGTCTTAGTTCCCACCACAAAACTATAGGCAAACAAATTTATTTCCTTTTGATCTGAAACTATGTTATAGATAACATATATAGCTAGAACAATCAAAACTAAAAATCAGTTTTAGACCTATATTTTCTCTTTTATAGTGACTCAAATTTCATCTTAAATGAAATTGATAGTTTTCATCTACAACCACATTTTTCAAAACTAATCTATTCTAACCAAGAGAAAAATTATACATTCTAGAAAAGGACTCTCTCCTCTAGAACATCATATAATTTTTAGATTTTTTTTTATTTGATTTAATATTTTTTTCTTGCTCAAAACTGACATCTTTTTGAGTGTTAAAATACGTGCTTATAGAATGTTTTAATTACAATATACTATATCTAATTAAAATACTATAAACTCTATATGAGAATATTCTTGACTCTGAGCTCTATAAAATGGTGTTTGTACGTTATTAAAAAAATAGTAAGAGTTATTGAAATGCCACTTTTTCTAAAATATTTTTTTTGTTTAGTAATTGGATACAAATTAGTATAAAACATGCATTCATTAGCCATTTCCAATTGGAAAAGTGTGAGACCATATATAATTTAGCTAGAATAAATTTATCTATGATATGTCTTAATAAAAATAATTTTTAGATAGAAATACTCAAATTCAGTCCTTATGCTAAGTAAGCCTAAAAGGTGATACAACTTTGTAGTTTTACCCGTGCATCCCCACAAATCTCAAGAACTCTCAAATATGGAATCATAGATGAATATACAGATTTTGTTTCTCTCTACATTCTTTTTATTTTATTTCAAAGAGGAAAATAGAGAGAAGATGGAGAAGATGGTGAAATTAGTGAAAGCATGTTTGCAAGTGGAAGCAAGGGAATGACCATCAATGAGAGAGGTGGTGGAAGAGCTTGTTTGGATACGAGCTAGTACAAGACAATTGTGGCTTTACATAGATGTGAGTTTGATAGAGAATAAGACTAATACAAAACAAGAAAGGCTAATTTCTTACGTCTTGCTAAACACATGCAATGGTACTTCCACGGGTCTCTACCCTTTTCCACCTACTACAACAATTTCTCTAGAGAATCTATCCACTCGATTGATTCATATCAAGATGGTTGATAAGAGTGGATGGTGATCAAGGCCCTAGGAATCAACCTTCATTTCATGTTTCAAAGAAATGGTACATAACTTTCACCTATATTTCTCACTTGACTAGGGAACAATTTGTAGGATGAATTTACACACTAAATCTTTCTATAGGTATCTTGTTATAGTTTTAATTTCCTTTGTGGAGATAGAAATAGCACCTATGTAATGAGAAAATTAAGAATTGTTAATTTTTGTCCATATGCAACACACACGCATGCATACGCACGCACGCACACATACACACGTGCACAGACACACACAAGTGCGCGCGCGCATGCAGGCACGCATGCACGCACACACACACACATTCACACACGTGCACACACACACACACACACACACACACACATAAATGTTTTATAGACAAAGGCAATTATGGCTATTATATATGTTATCTATAAATTATACTTTATGATTTAACTAAGAGATGATTTTTTTTAATTTTTAGATTACAACAAAAACAAGTTTTGAGGGGACCCAAACCCTTACAATCAGCAAAAAGGATAAACAATAGAAGTATTCCTAGTTTTACAAGGACCTAAACCTAATAGATTACAGAAAGATAAAAGCTAGAAAAATAGACACTCTCATAAATAAAATATTAAAAAAAAATTATGCCAAATAATTTATTTTATTTTATTCTAGTTTCAATAAAACATATCAATATTTTTTTATCTCACCTTTTGGATCTATTAATTTTAAAATATTAATGAATATTGGTTATCATATGTTATCTTTTTATTTTCTTAAGCTAATTATTACATTCATGATGACCTACTTCCCATTTTAAACAAATCCTAGGGTAGAAGAGATGTCCCACCTTTATATTTAAGAGAAGATTGAAATATCTCATTTTTTTGAGCTCTCTTTGATCATAATGATGATTCACTAAATGTGACTTGAAACATTGACTAAGAAGTTTTAACAAAATCAAGATCTATAAATATATGATTAACCATCATATACACACTTGAATACTTTAATATTTTCATCAACTTCAAATTTACATACGTTTGAGGGAATTTCTTTCTTTCCACCAAGTTTTGAGATGCTTGATGATAAATAGATTGTGCAACATCATGCTCTCAAATTTAAAATACCCATTGATCATTAACTCATTTTAACCAATATTAGTTTGAACCAAATAGTGATATGATACATTGATAAGAAGAGTTTGAACCCTAAAATTTATATTAGTACTTATTTAGGTTTATTCCAAGAAACGTATATCTACTCTTTTATAGATATCCGTGATCCCTAATTTTTTTGTTCATGTCAACATTCTAATATTTTGGCCCAATATCAATAAAGTCATTTTCTTCCACATATTTTAGAAAACCATTCATTACTTTATTGATTTTGATGATACACAAACTTTTCTCATTGAATTAAAATCTCCCCAAATAATGAGATCCTAGTCTCTCCTAGTTTAGGTCTTTTCAAAAAGTGTTTATGCAATTTAATCATGTCACCCATCCATATTAGTCCATGAATTTTGATGAGATCCTATATATTCTTTGTTTATTTCTCTCCATTTTGTTTGGTATGATATTTTCTTTCATTCTAATTTGATCATGTTGATGCCAATGGAATTAGGATACATGAGGACACAAAGTTTGTGGGAGGTCTCATTCGCGTATTGGAAGTGTTCCCATAACTGATGTAGTGATGATACATATTACATTGATGAACATTGGTATAGATATGATGATAAGGGAATCATTTATTTGGATGTCATTCATGTGTAGTGAGTGACTTAGTAGTTTTAGCATGTTACTAAACATTATGTGAGTAAATCATGAGTCTCGTTATATTTTAGATGTTTCTATTCAACATGGAGGCTATCTAATGTGCTATGATGTTATGTTTGCTAGTACAATTTTACATATAAATAATTGAACAAGTTATGTTTGATGAGATCAAATTAGCTAACTACTACTAAAATAGTCGCTGAGATCCAATAAAATTGTTTTAATGTTATTATAGATTCGTAACACATTAAGTAGAATATTCCTAGGATATGATCAATAATAGTGTTTTGGATACAAGAACCTTATAATATGGATAGGTAAAGGTTTTGTTTTGGACTGAAAATGATGATAATAGTATGAACTATTGATCTCTAAGCCTACGTTGTCTATATTGTTCAAAAACTTAGTCATTTACCAGGCAAGATTACAAGGCTGTCAATATCACAAAGTTTTCTAGTAAAGGGCGAGCATACAATGCTTATATAGAGAAAGTTAGTGATGTTGGAATGATTGATTAATTTTGTATTGTCTTTGATGTTACACAAAATATCATATCATCACCACTTAGTGTGTGCCAAGCGCACTCAAGCATTGAAGACAATCCTCTATGACTACCAAGCATTCCAAAGTTTTCCTAGAGTATAGTATCTACTGAGTTCACTTGGGCACAAAAGGAAAGTTTTCTGAAGACGAGTGTTAACTGAGCTCACTCATTTAATGAAGTAAATGTTGGACAAAACTAGTGTTAACCAAGCTCACTTAGTTACCAAAGGAACTTTGCGAGTATGTAGTGTTGATAGAGTTAACTTGGTTAACATAAGAAAATTGTTTCTGAGTTAGTGTCTACTACGTAGGGTTAGCTAAAAAAGCATTTTCTTATTTTGGCATATTAAGTTTAAAATGAATTTTCTATTGGTTCTAGTTGATTGAGGAAATAAATATTAATTATTCTAATTTAAGTTATATTCTAGACAACTAGACAATATGAAAGATATAAATATAACATCAAGTTTAGATTTAGAAAGTGTGAGTGCATGGAGGAAAATTGAATATTTAATGATGTTAAGAAGAAGAAAATTACAAGGATAAGAAAAATATCCTTGTGAAGCAAAAAAAGATATATTTGATCAAGAAGAATCAAGTATACAAGCCAGAATTGAGATCCATAATCAACAATTCAAATGCATCACAAATCAAGTCATCTCATTGTTAGTCTCTAACCATTGTAGTGGTGATTTAAATATTTTAACAGGGTTGGATTAATAGCTATTTGTAAACCCTCTAACAAGGTGGCATTTCTATTGAATTGTCCAAAGACATCAAACATTGCCACTCCTAACAGGGTGATTAAATCCTCCAACTTGATTACACCTAACAATGTGTTTTATAACCTTTAATAGGATTGGCTCCTAACAGGGCTCAATTCCAAAGAGTGAAAATTAGTCACTAGTTGCAATTGGTGGTTTTTCCCAAATTAGGTTTCCACATTAAAATCTTGGTATCTAATATGTTCATGCTATTTTTTAAATTTTTTTGTCAACTTAGTTAAAGTAATAATAATCATACATAACATCTTAAGATTTTCATTTATCAATTAATTTTAGTAGTTACCAACTTACAACATTTTCTATGTGTTTCTTAAGCTTCAATAAAGTTCAATTTTTAGAGGTTATTTTGTATTGACATCTAATGGATATGGAATTTATTTTAGTAGTAATTGATTCACCCCTCCCTTCTCAATTACTCCTCGTATGTTTCCATCAATTCGTATCAGAGTTGTTGGTACTTGTAGAGAAGGTTTCAAGGATCTTAGCTAAATATTAGGATGTCTTATAGCAGAGAGATTCCCAGGTTGAACCGAGAGAACTTTGTAGCATGGAAAGAACTTATGAGATTACATATAGAAACTATCAGTGATTTAGGTTGTAATTATTTTGATACTAAATACAAGACTCCTAGTGGAACATTATTAGTTGAAGACATTGCTAAAATGAAAAATTATAACATCAGGATGATTGATATTGCATCTTCTCTTAATTATTCTCAATTTGACAAAATAAAAGAATATACTACAACTCACACAATGTGGATCAATCTAAAAGAAATTTATGAAGGAGATCACAATGTAAGAAGAGGTAAATAAGAAAGTCTTAGAGATCAATTTGACTGGATGAAAATGAGAGTAGATGAAAACATTACAAAGTTATTGGAAATATTATGAAAGGCTAAGTTACTGAGAGGGGAGGGGTGAATCAGCAATAGATAAAACTTTGAACTGCAATTACCAATTAATCCTTCACATATATTCTAATCTAATTGCATGCATAAGAAACTTAAAATATGAAAGCATTCATAACACTTTAACACACTATTTTGTTACCCAAAAACATTCCAAATAGAAAGTAAAACTAGGGTGGAGATGATACCCAAAAGCTTTAGTACTACAGTTTAAATTTGGTTGGTTAAGGTTGACAATGATACTTCTAATGATCTACCCTATTAGGAGAAATAAGGACTGCTAGGCCCACCTTGTTAAAGGATTTACAGACATATAATAAAGTACGCACTTGTTAAAGAGATTTGCACAAGACTATTAGGTCTACCTTGTCAAAGGATTTGACTGGTCTACTTATTAAGATGAAGCAGTAGCTAATCTCTGATCTACAACTAGGTTTGTTGTATGATATTTCCCTATGTGTACAAATCACCTTACTATGACAGATGAATCTTTGCTCCTCCTTATACTTCAATAGCCTTTGTAATTTTCTTTTCTACTTTTCTCTTATTACATTTCACATTTTTTGTATATATTCACTTCTATTCATACTTTGGATGTAATACAATACATTACATATATATCAATGTAATTACAAAATTACAAAGTCAGCCAAAATACAAGTTTACACAAATATTATAAAGTTGGCTAAAACGTAGACACTTGGGTTCTAAAGACTGACTCGGTGAGGTCCTGATACTCAACATTAACTATTAATGCTTGGCATTATCATGCACTTGGTAGACATAGAAGCTCAGTCCATACTAATCACTTCCAAGTAGTCTTGAACTTAGTCTACACTAGTGAATCAATGAATATTGTGAAACTTGGCATATAAATTGATTCACTTAATTTACACTTCATAACTCGATCAATGCTTTCAATGTGAACTCAGTATAAATTGAATCACTTGGCTAACATTGAGTATCTCAGTAAGCACTACACAACTTGGTTTGCACTAGTAAACTCAACATATATTGAATGCTCAATTTACATTGTCAATCTTTATCATAGTTGTAACAACTCAACACATACTAAAATTTGTCCAAAGGACTTAGTAGCAAATGTAGAGCTCAATAATAACTAAAATGTTTGATTAACATCATCAACTGTATAATAAGCTTGGTAGATATTTACAATCTGAATAAGTGTATGTCACTAATAACAAAGTTAACTGTTGTGTCAACAATCTTAACTGTTGTGTCAACAATCTCCCCCTTTGGCATTAGTGACAAAAACACTTATCAATCAAAACTGAATTTAAAAAGTTCTTGAATATCTTTATCCATCACTTTGTGATAACAACTTGGTAGAGTATACTATTTTTGAATTTTTTTAAAAATTGGTTCTTTAAGAGATATATTTTAGTACATAGTAATTCTCCTCCATAGTATAATATATAGTATACTATACATATGAATACATCTCCTCTCTATATACAATATACACTCTCTATACACTCTTCTTTCAATCTTAACCTTATCTAATCTTCTCCCCCTATTTTTTTACATCTTTCTCCCCCATTTTCTGAAGTTGATTTTTTTCAACTTTTTGCATCTTTGCACCCATAACTTAACTTTTTACATCTTCTTCCCCTTTTTGACATTAATTCCAAAGATTTATTCTATATATTTATATGGTAATGTCAAAATAAGACAAGAATTCTGAATGTACCTTTAGGATTATCACCAAAGTCTTATCCCAATTTTCTTACTAGACCTTGCATGTGTGGAATGCACCCTGAACTATTGTTACCAGTTCAATCATGTGGTTTACAATAGATAAGTTACTATCATGGATGAGTGTTTTGGAATATGCTATATGCTTCTGTAATGCATTCATGTTTGGAAGAATTATGTTCTAAATATCTATCAATGTAGCTCTATTTCTTTCCTCTTCTCTAGGTAATTCTACTTGCATATTTGTCAAAAATATGATCTTATTGATATGGGTAAAGCTTGAACTGGGGTCAAGCTACAACTGTTGTGCACTCGCCTTAAGATCCTCATTTATCTTAGACAATTTCTCTTTTATTTCCTTTTTAAAATTTGAAATATCACATAACTTACCAAAAATTAATGATACACTTGTTCATGAGGTTACCAAAGAGCCCAAAATAGTATAAAGTTCTTCTTGGTGAACAACAATTTGTTGAGCAATAAGTTCCAAAAAAAATTTCTCTTCTTTTTGCAACAACTTTTCTTATCCATCTAAATCTTCATTATACTTATAGACTACCTCTTCCAAGTGATACAAAATTGGTTGAAGAGTATCAACCTATGTGCCTAGAGCCTCTTCTATAATACTCTTGGCATCCTCGATGATTTGAGTTCCTTATCTTTTTCTTTGCTAACCTTTTGCTGCTTGGATTTCTTTTCGAGTAATTCTCTGAAGGTTTGCATCTAATCAGGATTGAGTTTGGAAATATTCCAATTAGGAATCACAATTTCCTCATCAAGATCTACATCCTCCTCCTCCTTTTCTTTACCTTTACCCAATTTTATTTTTTGCTTGGTTGAGGCTTAGTCTCAACTATTCTTGCACTTATTGCTTGTGTACTAGGAATGCAAACAATTGTAGAAATTGTAGAACTCATTGCAAAAATTGATATTGCACTTATTGAACTAGTAGTACAAATACTTGATGCATCCAAAACTGATATATTTAAAACTAATGTAGAAGGAATAGTCTATAGCTTGGTATATCAAGTGGTTGACACTTCAATCAATATAGTGTTGAGATGGATCAGTGTAAAGATAGATTGACTGCTTCTGCTTATAGTGTTGATCACAATCAATCTTGATGAGGCTATCTCTAGGTTTGATGTTGTCATTATTTTGCTAGGAGAGTGAGGAATTGAGGCTATGACCACTACAACAATCTTTACTAGGTCAATCTCCGCTATATTCTTGGGTGGTCCTTATGCACAAGGCCAACGATAGAAATCTTTTGCAAAATTACTCTTTTGCAAAGCTAATCTTTTGGATAAAATCCAAGGTTCTATATTTGTCTTGTGAAGTACCAACATTTGCTTTGTTGAAGATAAATGTGATTGTTCATGAGGAGGCCTTTGCTAGTTCTTTTTGGATCTTAGATGAAATAAAATTTGTTCGCTGTCTCAAAATAATACACAAAAGAACTATGTTTTTGTATTTTCTATTTTTTTGAATGAATGCAATCTAACAATGCAACTAATATGAGTTCCTATTCTAACAAAGGGTTAGAGAAGAAAATAAGAGAAGAAAAAGAAAATAATATGAAATTTAAATAGAATTGAAAACATAATAGACATAAGCTACAAAAAATAACACGTTGCGAGTTAAGCTTTCGAATAAATCTGTAGATAACCAATGAAGACAAGAGTAACACTTCCTAGAATCCATTGATGTAATTGTCGATGGTAAATTTCAATAATGAATGATTTTTCACTCTTCATAAAATCACAAGGCCATGGAAGGTGCACTCATGTGAGACAAAAGGTTATGCAAGCACAATTTGATAATCTCTTCTCAAGCTAGATATGTCAACGAAATTCATAAAACTTTAGCAAACACCAAAATTAATAAATCACACAACTAGAAACAATACAATACACCTTTGGCTCAATCACAATCTCATGAATATAATTCACAAAATGATGACACATTCAGGCAAGAATGACTACACTCTGAATGCGAGCACCAAAAGCATAATTTTATTGCATAGTAATGAAAACCCTTGTTACATATTACAATAGGGTATTTATAAGAAATTGTCTCCTCAATTTGTATTGAGAATGAGACATATTCTTCATGTAATAAAATTCTTTTAACTAAAAAAAAAAACTAAATATATATAATCTAACAATTAATACAGTGCTTAGAGGGACTCCATCCATATTTTATTCATTGATTGGATGCATGAGCCCTATACATGTCAAAAACAAAGAAAATATGAGAGAGAAAAGAGGAGGAAGCCTTCAATTGAAGTAGGAGTTTTTGGAGGTGCCAAAATTGGAAGTTGGTCCTTCACTAGGTGTGTGTCAAAGTTATACTATAGTCAGAATGTGTTTTCGATGAATGGAAAGTGCTATTTTTGGAAAAAGTAGTTAACTATCGGTGCACCTTTGAATTGAGAAGCTAGGGACTTGTGTACTTGCACACCTGCACGCCTATGAACCTATTCACCTATAGAGCTTCTGAGCTATGGAGCTACAGACCTCGACTGGGTCAAAATCTCAAAATTTTACTTAGTGTCAAAATTAAAATTTTGGGATCTAGGTTTTGTTCTTCTTCATCCCAAACCTATGTTTGGATGTTTGCCCTTGAATTTCTCTATCATCTCAATACTTTTTCCCACATCTAGAATATCTAAAGCCTCATAGTTATCCTTGACCTACTATCTATAATTGTCTACCTCAATTTAGGTATCTAAAAAATCCCTGAGTTTGGTATCCAATTCTAATAGGGCTTCTTTTGTTCTGAAGGCTTGCTAGATATCTTCATTACTAGATGCTTCCTCCAAAATCTTCTTAAAATTCTCTACTACTACATAAACTATTAATAGCTTCTCTCATTCTTCATCCTCAAAAATGTCCAAGCATGCATCACTATAGAGCTTCTCTACTTCCAAAATGTGCTCTCAAGCTTGGTCCTTGAACCGATGAATCTTCTCGTGTAATGTTCCCATTATTTTATTTCTATCCACTATCTTTTCTATCCAATCATTGATCATGTCTAGCTCTTCTCCCATATATACATTGATCAAAATGCGGTAGCTTTTCCCCTTTATGGCTTGTAGAGTCTACAAATCCTTACTCGGGGCCCATACTTATCCATAATACTAAATTCCTTCAAAATTGCTATGATCTTATTCACATTTTCCTGCGTAGCATGTAGTGACTTCAAATTTCCCATAATGATCATAAAACCTTTATCTACAAGGCTTCCTTTCCACTCCTAAAAAGCCTTCAAAAATGGGTCTAACTGTACACCTCCCCCTTGTCTATGTATGATATTCAGAGTCTTCTTGGGGTGCTCAGCATCCAAAGGACCAAGAACTTTGGCTAGATATCCCTTTAGGATTTGAACTTTCCTTCAAAGTGTTTAGACTTTAGCCTCCTCTTGCTCCATGTGCTTGAGAGCCTCTTTGACTCCTATAGTCATCATTAGTTAGGATAAATCCCATGTAGGCCTCCCCAACATAACATCCTTCAATTCATAATCCTCTAGGCTGAGGCTTTCCACATTTGTGCCTTCAGGAGCTAGACCCACTTGTGCAAACAATTCCTGATCCCATGTACTAGTGAAAATGCCAAAAAAATTGCCTTGCATGATGAAAACTTAGGTTTATTTAAAATCTCTACAATGTCACAAATTTCATCCTCTGAAGCATAGAATTGAGGCTTAGTACTCCTCACTATTTCCTTTTAGATCCATCTTGGGATGTGTTTTTGTGAGGACTTGGCTCTTGATGACAAAGGGGTTTATTCTACTACCTCCTTCCCCTCATCACTCCTACTTGGAGTAGTCTCCTATTGTGAGGGCCCCCCTTTGATAGCTTCAGTCTCTGTGGATCATGTACCTTGCACCTTAGTATCTTGGAAAGGTGGTTGAGAATATTCACCATTTGTCCCTACTTTACCACTACATCGGTCGCCATTTGTTCTAGTTGCTCCTCTAATGATGGCTCCTTCTAAACCTATTCTTCCTTTGAACTGTCAGGTTGAGGAGTGACTAAGACACAATCTACCACCATAAATTTTGGTGGAGATGGGGGAGTAAGATCAAGACCCTATGTATTTGGTGACATTTGCATCCAATCTTCCTATTGAGATTCACCTATAGGGGTGTCCCTAATCTTATCTCTAATCAACTCTATACCTACAGGCATGAAATAAAAATTTGACATTAAGAAAATGTCATTGCCCTCTTCACTCTGCTCATCCACTCACTGCTATGTTTTATCTTCCAAAGAAGAGAGTTTTAAGGGTTTTTCTTGGGTGGATGGCAAGGTACCCATGACACTCTTTCTCCTTTGTAACTCTATAGCTTTTGCTAGCCGAGTTCTTCCCTATAGGGGTACTTCTCTTCTAATTCTTCTTCTTCCTCCTCCTCATCCCATTCTGGAATAGTTTTGGAAATAGATGGGGAAGGAACCAATCTTTTATTGGTCCTTTGCCTCTTTTTCATCTGAATCTTAATCCTCTTCTTTTTTTTGTTAGAGGTAGAAGGAGAAGTTGGCTCTTCTTTTGTAGGAGGAATGGAGGCCTATGGAATCTCTTCCTCTTCTAGTTGGCTAGGTACAATGGGAGACAACTGAGGTTCATCTTGGACTTAAGTAGCTCCAGTATCTTCAAAATCTTGTGTGCTCTATTCTTGTTGTTGGGGAAGTGTCTAGTCTTTAGCCTATTCTACTTGAATCCTCTATCGGGAGGTCCTCTTTCTTTTATTCTTTCCCTTCCTCTCTAGAGGGTGATAGTATCTAACCAGATGATTAAGCTGGTATACTATCTCTAGCTTGATAGGAAATTGGGCTGCAAAGGTAGGAATTTCCACTTTCTTCCCTCTACCTCTTTTTAGGTGGGCATGTGCATGAAAGATTACTGTAATAGGTATTGGATCAAGTGGAAAAGGTTTCTTGATCCAATGCTTCATCATTCTGATCACATGCCTCACCTGATGATTAATATCATTGGCCTCTTCCTCGTCATCCTCAACATTCATAATGGGCCTTTCTCCTATTTTGTTTGAGTTGAATAGGGGATCTAGTAGCTCCTTCAAATCCTATTGCCTTATCTCCTCCGAGATGTTCAATTGGAGAGCCTTTTCTGCTAGATACAAATTCATCCTACAATAGTCTCTTATGTGGACATCATATTCATTTGTGGCATTTATCCAATGATCTTCAACATCATCCTCATAATGGAAGTCTTTTCATACCAGACTCTCCACCCTCCCAATATTATCAAAATAGGGTTAGGGAGAGTTATATTCTTCAAGAGGATAGTTCTCCCACTCCCACTCAAAGGACATAATATCTTTCTTCTACTTCACCTGATATGGTTGAATGACCAATGATCATGCTGAACAAGGTCTCCATTCTCTATTTATTTTCTCATATACTGACTCAATTTGGAAGGCAATCTCCAATAGCACCAGTTTGTCACTAGGATATCTGGGGAGCTTCTTAGGATTGATGGAGCACCAACTACCTATAGATATGTGAATATTTTGAACTAGATGAAGTGGGCTCTAAGAACTATAATCTATTCTTTGTCTTCATTAGATAACCTCTTCCCATTATCTCCCTCAATGAATCAAATGATCACAAAAATGAATGCATCATTCATGATTCTATATTCTTTGCTCTGCGCTAAGAGCTTCTTCTTCACTAGCTAAGGGTAGACTATGTATGGCCATGCATTAGGGTCCTGCATATTATGTCTTCTTTAAAAATTGGGATAGTCTATTGTCCTCACTACAAGTAGGTATACCATGTAAGATGTCATGCAAAAATTCTTCTTGTCCTTCACTATTCTCAATTGCTCACACAAGTTTTCACTTAGTGTGGTGGCCTAGTCTAGTGGTATTTTTACTATCCTGATGGTCTCAATGAAGTTGACCATGAAAGTGCTAAGGTGAGCTACTATGAGTAGACCCATGACTACTCAAAATGATGATAGAGCATCCAATTTCTTCCTTCATGTATCCCCGAGTCATGTCAATTTTTTCCTATTATCTTTCCCAAAGGAGGCTTCTCAATTAGGTATGAGGATTGTATGATGTCAGAAGATTCCTACTGGTGTTCCCTATACCATCTTTCAAATATTTTATATGAGAACCTAATGAACTAGTGTTCTCTCGAAAGATGGAAGACCCTCCCAATGTTGTTAGGTTGTAGATCCAACACAACCTCTGCAGTGACACTCTTGATGAGCGTTTCTTCAAGAAAAAAATGTTGTGCTAGGACCATGATTAGTTATACTAACTGCACTAATATGGGATGTGACACTACAGTTACCAAGCTAGAACGAATCAATGGAGATATGAGAGCTGATCTCTCAGTTGGTTTGTTACAGATCCTAAGGAATTCTGCTAGATCTATGTGCCGTAAATCATATCCCTAATTTCTATGTGGTCATCATGAAATCTCAATTTGGATGGTACACCTTGGAACTTGAATATGATAAGTTTGGGTGTTACTTCAAATGTGGATGCCATTTGATCACTTGCATGTCACAAGAAAAAAGATAGTTAGTTCAAAGTAATAAAGACTTGGAAATAAAGCGCAAATTCCTTAAATTTAACAAAAAATAAACATAAAGAACAAAAATGAAATACCCAATTTGGGCACTTTTATTTATTTATTATTTATTTATTTTTATCTTATATATATTTTTAATTGTTTTTTAAATTTTAGTTTATTTTATCATTTTTAGAAATGAGTGTGTGTGTGGTGCAAGAGCATGCATGGAGGAGAGTGTGTGCACGATGGGTATGAGGCACCATGGGTGAAAAGCAGCCACATGAGGCATTGTAGGCTCAAGGCAACGTTGTGGATGTGGGAGGCACTATGGGCTCAAGAGGCATCACAGGTGCAAGGTGTACCATAGGCGTGAAGTGGTGGGGGCATAAGGCATGGAGATGTGGAGGCACATGAGAGTGTGAAGCACCGTATGTGGGTGGAGTTTATATGGGTGTCACGGGCGCAAAGTGCCATGTGTAAAGTTTTACATGGTATTGGGGCTAGGGTTTAAAAGGTGCACATGCGTGCCTATGGACATTGCACTTGTAGACATAGCATGGCACATAGCCATAGGCATGTCATAGTGCATGGGCATGGGCACAGAGCCCTAGGGTGCCAAGTGTGCACTACGATATGTATGTGTCATGTGAGCACGGGTGCATGTATGCACACTATGCTTTGCATAAGAAAATGTGTGAGTCGACTTACTCTTTGATGTCGACGATGCGCGATAAGAAATCCAAGAAGAAAAAAGTGAAGTGTTTGGGTAGCTCCTTGGGGATTTTATAGCCTTGGCCACTAGGCAAGGTATGTGGTGCACCCCAGTGTGGGCATGCACGTGTGCAACACACACCTCACCTATGCGTGCACTTGTGTAATGTGGACGATGATTTTTTTTTCTAAATTTTCCAATTTTTATATTTTTTGATTTTTTTTGTCTTTTTTTATTTTTTCACTTTTTTTGTATCCCTTATTATTATTATTTTTTAAATTTTATTTTATTATAATTTTTTGGGTTTTTTCAACTTTATGACTCAAACATCTTTTATCGACTCTTGAACTTGTGATTATGGGAGTTCAAAAAAAGTAGGGGTTCGCCATTCCTAGGGAGTAATGGGGCATGCATTGTGGGACCACAATATGTATCCTGAGTATCTTGCTCAGTAGCTACTTGCCCTTGTTCCTCTTCATCATCTATATTGTCAAAATGAGTTACCTCTTCATCATATTTATCTTCATCTTTCTCCTCTTTATCATCATCATCATCTTCTTTATCACTTAGACTTCAACAAAATCACTGAGTTTGTGAAGAAGATATACATTCTTCCATGTGTTTTTGGCATTCTTCACAACATGCTCTATTTCCTTCATCAATACCAGACATGTATTGAATCTTATGGTTAATTTCTCTTCATTCTTCTTCAAAGATTCTTTCACCTCCTTATCAAATAGACTTGTCATAAGTTTCCTTGGGGTTTTCTCATAGATATCATTAGCATTTTTCTTAACAAATTCCTATCTTGTCTTAATGTTATCCATAAAAAAAACTAGGAATCTGAAGTGCAAGATGATCAGGTGATTATTTCCACTTACCCATTTTTTCTATTACCATGTCTTCCATCTTCTTTTTCTCTTCTTCATTCATGATCTCATATTTGAGTGCTTTGAAGTTGGTGATGCAAGAACCTAATTCCAAATCTTTCAATCTATCTTGGAAGGTTAGTGGAGGTTTTCTAAAAATTATATCTCCTCCTTCCTTATCTGATTTCTTCCTTGAAGCCCTTCTAGTGAATATTACAGTGGATGGTTTGGTAGGTTTGGTAATGATTACCTTACCCTTCTTCTTAAGGGGGTCTTCTTCCTTTGACTTTTCTTCATCCTCTATTCTTTATCTTCACCTTTGCCCTCAATCAACAAAAGAGTAAAACTTGTTCTCAACTTGGAAATCCTCTTCCTGCCTTTGTTAACCACCTGAGGGAGCTTAATCTCTAGTTCTATCATGGCCTTAGCCTCATTATATATGCAAAAATAGGTTACCTTGTGATCAATTGGTTCATTAATTATGCCTCAATTATGTACTTTGTCTCATCAATATTAACCTCATATCAAAAAGGTTTTACCCATGCAATTCTAGGCCTAGCTACTTGAATGTACACTTTATCACTATCTACCATGAAACAAATATCATCTTTATAATCCTCAAGCAGTTTTCTTGCAATATAATATCTGTTATTCATTTTCTCCTTGAATGCATCAAAATAGTTATCCATAATACTTTGATATTCTATCCCATTTTAGCAGTGTACTCATTAATCTGATAGAGGCTTGCACATCTTTTCTCTAGGAAACAATACCTTTTGATGGAAAGAAATTTTAAACATAGAAGAATAAACATGTCAAGAGTGAACTAAACTTACATGGATTTTTTTGGAAGTTTTTATGCTCTCCATGTTTTTGTTGAATTGGTTCAACTATAAATTGGTGAGATCAAGATAGATGTTATTCTTGACTACCTTGTAAGCCAAGTCCATAGCTTCACATGACACACTATTCAACCTACTGGAATTGTATGTCTTGTGTGTAATGATGTGAATACTAAACCTCAACTCCATGTTGGTTACACTACTTATTTTCATGCCCCTTCCATCTCACTCAACAAGGGTTTTCTTCTCTAGTTCAACCCGACCTAGGGTTTTAGTCATTTTCACCTTTTCTAGCATTGGAAGACTAGTGATCCTATGGATCATATCAAAACTAGTTATTCCAACCATAGCTGACCATTATGCACATGACTAAGGATAAACCTTATCCATTTTACTTGGAAATCTCATGACATGTGAGGAATATGACTTAAGCCTTTTGTCTCGAGATGTTGATGTTCAGGTTTCAACACACCATCAATGCATAACTCCTTCAAACATTCATCCATCTCCAATGTACCAATATATTATATAGCACATTTGAAATGTGAATAGATATGATTAACTAATAGTATCTTGGGTGGGATTTGAGACTGTGCTCGATTGGGATCTACAGTTTTTGTAATTGTAGGAGTCAACTTAAAATCTAGTTCCTTCCATTCCACTCCAAAAACCAACATGTTTGAACCTCTTTTCTTTTTGTTGCTACTAGATACCATTTTTATTCAATAGGGTTTGAGAGACTACAAAAAATTGTCAATAAAAATTCATTCAAATCACTTGAATTCTCTAAAGATCACTTTGCACAAATAGATCTTGAGAATTCATGATGATAAATGACTTCAATTTCACCCTTTTTATCAAATTTTTCCATTAATTCTTGGTAGGAATTTTTGTTTAAGTTTTTAGAATTTCACCCACTTCTTTTGTTGAATGCTTAGTGAAGTCTTCATGATCAATAACCACACATAATTAAGTTACTCCTGACCTTGCTTGGTAAGATAGTAACCCAACCTTAATCATTGGTAACTTCCATCTTTTACTCAGTGATCACTTTTTCATCTTGAATACTGTTTTGGATCTTTCATCTGGTTGAGTGGAATTGATATTAGATGCCTTCTTTAGTATCCCAACTCTAGTTCTCCTTTGAGAGATCAAGTGGAAAAGGTGCCTTGGAAGTTGTTTAGTGATTTTTTTGGCAAAGGTTTTTGTAATAGATTGGGCATCTTTTCGAGCAGTTAGTTTCTTTATCATTTGCAGATATTTGGATGAGTTTGTTGAAACAAATGATGTGTGTGTGTGTGTGTCTACACAAACATGGGTGTGTGCTATCATTTGAGTTTTATTTTTTTACAAATGTGTGTATTTTTCATGACTCTTACACCTAATGGTGATAAGACACTAGTCCTAGCTTCAAAGGATTTACAATTGACTATTGTTTCCATTATGGTTTGTTCTATAATCTTTATTCAAATAAAATATTGATTTCCCTTTATATAGGCTTTATGATATGTGGAGATTGAAGCCTGCACGATTTGGTCTTGGGGCTCAGGAGATCTCAATATTTTCTATCGAGGTCTACTCAAATAAAGATCCTGTGATGAATGGGAATTGATGAGATGAACCTCAAACCAAGTGTCCGAATGCAATGCAGATCGATCGTATTGCAAATTCGATTGTTCAGGAATCATCTTTGTCCTATAGCCGATTAGATGGCTTGATAATAATATCTCATGAAATAATTGATGGAGCACCAATAATTCTTTTCAAAATTGCATTATTTCCTATAATTATAGGGAAGCAAATGGCTTAGCCGATTAGGCTTCCAATGTGGCATGTTATAATGATCAAAAAATCATATGGAATTGATATATCACTTTACCTACTGATGACCATGCATTTTTCAAACATGAAAAATGGAAATCCAAAAAAATATCTTACAAAATGACACTATCAGGGAATTATGATTTTTACCTCTTTGTAGTGAAGTGGGCTACCACACAATTCTTGAGTGACTTGCTCATCGTAGCTCAGACTTGCATTCTCAGTAGATTTTGGAACCCATTGTTGTCTCATCTATTTTTTGATATTATCAGCTTTTGCCTTCTTTTCATCTTCAATTTTTCTTGTATTCATGCAGTTCTTGGCAAGATAACCAAGTTTTGTGCAAATAAAAGATCTTCTAGTAGTATCTCTTTTCCTCAAATGATGATTTACACAATTTATTCCAATGTGTCCAAATTCTCCACAGTAATAACATTTTTACTAGGTGTTGTAATCCCAACCAAATATAGCTTTCACAATCTATTCTACTTGATTTGATGTCTTTGTTTTGCATTCTGATGACTTGTCTCCATGCTTGTTACATTTGTGACATTTTCCTTCAAATTTAGGTTTCTCTTTGCATTCATTAGCCTCATGTCCATGCTGATTGGAATTATAGCATTTTCAATTGAATTTTCCTTTCCCATGGCTCTAACATTTGTTTGATGTATGACCTATCTTACCAAAGTCATTGTAAGTAGGTCTTTGATTCTTTTGAGCTCCTTGTTTGGATGACTTACCTTCTTCTATATATCCAATTCTTGCTTTCTCTTTTTGTCTATGAAGGTTTTTCTCACTCAAATGATTCATGTCTTCTTAGGATTTCATCACTCTTTCATTGGTTTTCTTTTCAAAGTTTAGATCATTTTGCAGTCTTTTATTTTGTGATCTTAGATTCATGATTTCTTGATTTGCATTGGTAAGTTGATTAATGTAGTCAACTTGTTGAAGGGATAGATGCTGAATCTCATTATCCCTTCCTTCTATTTCTTATTTTATCTTGTTTTCCTCTTTCATAGCTTCACATAGCCTTACTAATTAAATTTCTTGCTCTATTCTTAGTTTTCTTAGTTCTTCTTGTAGTGAACCATTCTTTTCTAAGAGTTCTTTGATTGCTTTATTGGCTTCATTTGAGCTTCTTGCTGAACGAAGGTCTTTAATTCTATCTTCAATGTAGAGATGATCATTCATTTTAATTAGAAGATCTTTTCTTCTTTTTAGGGGTTGAGAGATTTTATCTTTCTCTTTTTTGATTTAGGCAATAGCCTTGTCAAATTTGAGTATCTCCATAGCCTTTGATATTTTAACAAGCTATTAAAATGTTCTCTAAGAACCAAAAACATCTAATACCAATTGTTGGAAATATTATGAAAGGCTAAGTTACTGAGAGGCAAGGGGTGAATTATTAATAGATAAAAATTTGAATTGTAATTACTAATTAATCTTTCACATATATTCTGATCTAATTGCATGTATGAGAAACTAAAAATATGAAAGCATTCATAACAATTTAACACACAATATTTTGATGTAGGAGCATCCAGAGGTATAAGGGAAATCCTTTGTCACCCAAAAAATGTACTTAGACTTAGTTTATGTTTCATGTGTTTTCATTTTTGGACACCCATTTAGGTCAAATAAAGGTTCCAACTCTCACAGTTCCACTATCAGTGTGCTAGTAAATCCCAAAAAAATAGGATTATGTAATTGGGCCATCATTTTGGTAAACTAGTAGGTGTGAACTGGCCAGATGAACGTAATTGTGATTTAGAGCATTCTAGAAAAAGAATCAGGTCAAAAGGCTCCACAGTTCGAAAGTTATTGCATTTTTTCAGGTTTTGGAGACCTCCTAAGAATGCTTCAAAGTCAGGTTAGGTGCATTAAATGACCTCAAAAAGGGCCAAAAATGGGGGATGAGAAAAGCTGGTCTATAGGGCTATAGAGCACTTTGAGAGCTTTCCAAAAATGTAAACAGTTTGTCAATCGAAGATACGATTCAAAAGTTATGCCTCTCGAAAGTTCGGTTACTATTTCTAGATTCTTCTAGATTTGCGCCGACTTCTAATGCAGCTTTTGGAGCCTTCTATTTGGTCGGTGGATGCCTACTAGCACTTTCTAGAATGTATTCCTAGTCCTTAACCCTCCGGGGTCTATTTAAGGAGATTCCTAGCATTGTAGAAGGCAGTTTGGAGTGGAGTTTGAGAGGAGGTACTGAAAGGAGAAATTATCTCCACATTTATGCTATTGTAAGCCCTTAGGGCATGTTTTGAAGTTTATTTTCTCTTTACTGAATGTACTGGCTTATTTTTTAGTTAATAAAATTTTCCTTTTTCTATTTTGTCCATTCTGTTCTTGGGTTGTGTCCCCATCAAGTGGTATCAGAGCCAATTTTCCTGAGTGTGTAGACAGAGCGTCGACTGTGAGGCAGTTTGCACCAAGACTATGTGGTTGTGGGTTTGAGTTAGAAGATGCATCCATGAAGAGAGTGTGGCAAAAGGGCTAGAGTTATTAATCCTAAGGAGGTTAGAGCCCTCCAAAGGCAAGTACAGGCATTGCAAGAGGAGCTTCGTAGAGGAGAAAATGTTGCCGCAGGTGACAACAGTGAGTATGACAATGAAGAAGAAGAAATGGGACCAGAAGGGGAATTTGACGGGGAAGTTCTGAATCATGTAGAGGAAAGGCTTTTTAGGGCCATTACTAAGTTTGGGAAAAGACCCACAATTGAAGTGGGTGTATTTTCAGGAAATCTGAAACCAGATGAGTTGATCAATTGGATCAATGAACTGGAAGAATACTTTGAGTATGAGGATACCAGGGACCCAGATAGGGTTAAGTTTGCAAAGGCCAAATTGAAAGGCCATGCCAAAATTTGGTGGCAAGAGGTTCAGTTGGAAAGAAAAAAAAGAGGAAAGGAGAAGATCACAAGATGGGATCACATGGTGGACAAATTGAAGAAGCAGTTCATTCCTGTGGACTATGAGCTTGATTTGTTTAAGAAGATGCATGGGTTAAAGAAAGCAGGAAGATCAGTCCAAGAATATATAGAGGAATTTTATCGACTCTTGATTAGAGTGAGGCATGCAGAAGCAAGTAAGGAGAAGGTTGCTCGTTATATCAGTGGGTTACCACCTAGCATCCAGGAGGAATTAAGCCTGGTAAGAATGACCAACATTGAAGAGGCATACCAATTTATCCTACAAGTTGAAGAGAAGCTGAATAAAAGGTTTGAAGGAAGATAAAGAGGGTGCGGTCAAGGAGGAAGGGGAAGTGGTAGATCATTTGGAGGCTACAATGAAACCCAAAAGAAAAATGAAGAAGTGGGTACTAGTAGGAACCAAAGGAATGAGGGTTTCAACCGCTCCCATGATCAAGACTTTGGAAATTAGAGAGGAAGAGGTAGAGGATGTGGACAAGGAAGAGGAGGCTTCTGTGGTACCTGTTTCCATTGCAATGAAGAAGGTCATCGTGCCTTTAAATGCCCTCAATGACAAGGAAGGATAGATAGGAGAACTAAGTGCCAAGTTAGGGTTGCTCGTGTGGATGAAGATGCACAATCATCACATTCAGAGGATGCAAAAAGAGGAGAGACCTTGGTAAATGAAAGAGTCCTACTAAGTGGTGAAATTGAACCAAGACAACGAAGGAGTTTGTTTCATACCAGATGCAAGTGTGAGGATAAATGTTGTGACATGATCATTGATGGTGGTAGCACTGATAACTTGGTATCAGAAGAGATGGTCTCTAAGCTAAAGCTCAATAGGGAGAAACATCCCCAGCCCTATCAGATTGCTTGGGTAAAAGATGGTCATAAGGTCCTGGTAAGTGAACAATTTTTATTGAAATTCAAATTTGGGAGTTACCATGATGAAGTTCTCTGTGATGTTATTTTGGTGGATGTTTTCCATCTATTATTGGGTAGACCATGGCAGTTTGATAGACATGCAGTACATGATGGACATGCAAACACATACTCTCTGACAAAGGATGGAGTTTGCCACAAATCGAAGCCCATGAAAAAGGAAGGTGAAAAGGTATGTAGTAGTGCTAGGATTTGTCTTGTTGATGGAAGGAAGTTTTTAGATGGCATGAAACATCAGCATATGTGCTATGCTTTGATTGCTAGGAAAGATAAACAAGGTAGTAGTGAAATACCACTTGAAGTTTCAGATTTACTAGGGGAGTTTGGAGATATTATCTCTGATAATGTTCCAGATGGATTGCCACCAGTAAGGCAAATCAGTCATCAAATAGATCTAATTCCAAGAGCTAGTTGGCCTAACAAGGCTGCTCACAGGATGACTCCTACTGAAACAGAGGAGCTAAATAGACAGGTTTAGGAGCTGTTGAGGAAAGGCTTGATTCGAGAGAGCCTGAGTCCATGTGTAGTACCTGTAGTACTCACACCAAAGAAGGATGGAGAGTGGAGGATGTTTACAAATTCTTGAGCTATAAATAGGATAACCATCAAGTACCAGTTTCCTTTGCCAAGGATGGATGATCTTATGGACTACTTGAGTGGAGCTCAGTACTTCACAAAGATAGATCTCAAGAGTGGCTATCATCAGATACGGATTCGAGAGGGAGATGAGTGGAAAACACCCTTCAAGACCAAGGAGGGTCTTTATGAGTGGTTAGTCATGCCCTTTGGATTGACGAACGCCCCAAGCACCTTCATGCGGCTCATGAATGAGGTACTTAAGAAGTTCTTGGGAAAATTTGTTATTGTCTATTTGGATGATATTTTAATTTTCAGCAAGATTTTGGAAGAACATTTACTGCATATTTGTAGTGTCCTTGAAAGGCTAAGGGAAGAGAAACTGTTAATTAATCTAAAGAAGTGTATCTTTGCAAAAAGGAAGTTAGTCTATTTGGGGTTTGTTATATCACCTGAAGGTCTCAAAATGGATTCAGAGAAGGTAAAAGCCATCTTGGAATGGCCTAATCCAAGATCTGCTACTGAGGTAAGATCATTTCATGGTCTAGTTAGTTTTTACAGGAAGTTTATTAAGAATTTCAGTGGCATATGTGCACCCCTAACTGATACAATAAGAGGGGATAGAAAAGAGTTCAAATGGACTATAGCAGCTGCGAGAAGTTTTGAAATGCTTAAGAAGAAGGTAACAGAACAACCTGTGTTGGCACTTCCAAATTTTGGAAAGGTTTTCTAGGTGGATTTTGATGCCAGTGGTAGCACTATTGGGGTTGTATTAAGCCAAGAAGGTAAGCCTATTGCATATTTTAGTGAAAAATTGAATGATGCAAAGAAGAAGTATTCAGTTTATGATAAAGAGTTCTATGCAATAGTTCAGGCCTAAAAGAAATGGAGGCATTATTTATTGCCAAAGGCATTTGTTTTGTATACTGATCATCAAACATTAAAGTACCTAAATAGCCAAGGTAAATTGAATCAGAGGCATATGAAGTGGGTAGAGTTATTGAAGAGTTATACATTTGTGTTGAAGCATAGAAGTGGAAAATCTAACAGGGTTGCAGATGCACTAAGTAGGAGACAGTTGTTGCTTACAGTAATGCAGGTTGAAGTAGTTAGGTTTGATGAACTCAAGAATTTGTACCCCGAGGATCCTGATTTTTTTGAAGCATGAAAAGCTTGTAAAGAACCTATTGCTGTAGATAGAACCAAGAGGTTAGACTATTTGATTTAGGATGGCATGTTGTTTAAAGGTAGTCAATTGTGCATTCCAAGGAGTTCCATGAGGGAAAATTTGATTAAGGAGAAACACAGTGGAGGGATGGCAGGACATTTTGGTCGAGATAAGACCATTTCCATTCTTAGAGAACATAATTTTTGGCCTCAAATTTCACAGGATGTAAAGAAGTTTGTACAGAGTTTCCAAGTTTGTCAAGTTGCCAAGGGGTTTAGTCACAATACTGGCCTATATCAGCCATTGCCTATTCCATCAAGGGCATGGGAGGACATAAGTATGGATTTTGTTCTTGGATTGCCAAGGAAACAAAGGGGTAATGACTCAGTATTCGTGGTGGTTGATAGGTTCTCCAAAATGGCACATTTCATTCCATGCCACAAAACTCATGATGTTGTCCATATTGTAGACTTATTTTTCAAAGAGGTGGTAAGACTACATGGTCTTCCAAGGAGCATAGTTTCTGACAGAGATACTAAATTTGTGGGGTATTTTTGGAGGACATTGTGGAAAAAGTTAAGAACTGACTTGAAATTCAGTTCCATGCATCACCCACAAACTGATGGCCAAACAAAAGTGGTAAATAGAAGTCTAGGCAATTTTCTGAGATGTTTAGTTGGGGATAAGCCCATGGGATGGGATATGATTCTATCACAAGCAGAGTTTGCTTACAATAACTCTATAAATAGGAGTACTGGAAAATCACCATTCCAAATTGTGTATGGGAATAACCCAAGGACTGCACCAGAATTGAGGAAGATAGAGCAAGGGGAGAGGACAAGTGCTAAAGTGGAAGAATTTGCTGAACATATCAAGCATCTACATAAGGAGGTTCAGGCACACAGTACCAAGATGAATCAAGAGTATAAAGCTAGGGCTGATCAAAGGAGAAGACATAAGGAATTCCAAGTAGGGGATCTAGTCATGGTGCACTTACGAAAAGAAAGATTTCCAGCCAGTACTTACAACAAGCTAAAAATGAAGAAATTTGGCCCCTACAAAAGTTTGAAGAAACATGACTCAAGAAATACATATGAGGTGGAGCTACCAGATGGTATTCACATTTCTCCCATTTTCGACATTGCAGATTTAACAGAGTATCATGATGATGGTGTAGATGAGGAGCTGGTGTTAGAGCCATGTCCAATTCCTATTTCTAAGAAGGAGGAGATAGAAGACATTCTAGATCATCATGTGGGTAGGAGTACTAGAAACAGGCAGTATGAAGAGTATTTGGTCAAATGGAAAGGACGACTGATCGAGGACTCAACTTGGATTTCAGCAGCTGAGGTTTCCCATTTGGAATTTCCTCTACCATTCATAAAGTGATAGGGTCACTTTTCAATCTACCTTGAGTGTCAGATGCAAGAGCGTCCAGAGGTATAAGGGCAATCCTCTGTCACCCAAAAAATGTACTTAGACTTAGTTTCTGTTTCATGTGTTTTCATTTTTGGACACCCATTTGGGTCAAATAAAGGTTCCAACTCTCACAGTTCCACTATTAGTGTGCTAGTAAATTCTGAAAAAATAGGAGTATGTAATTGGGCCATCATTTTGGTAAACTAGAAGGTGTGAATTGGCCAGATGAATGTAATTGTTATTTAGAGCATTCCAAAAAAAGAATCAGGTCAAAAGGCCCCACGGTTTGAAAGTTATTGTAGTTTTTTAGGTTTTGGAGACCTCCTAAGAATGCTTCAAACTTAGGTTAGGGGCATTAAATGACCTCAAAAAGGGCCAAAAAATGGGGGATGAGTGAAGCTGGTCCATAGGGCTATAGAGCGCTTCGAGAGCTTTCCAAAAATGTAAAAGGTTCATCAATCAGAGCTACAGTTCAAAAGTTATGCCTCCCAGAAGTTTGATTACCGTTTCTGGATTCTTCTAGATTTACGCTGACTTCTAACGTAGGTTCTAGAGCCTTCTATTTGGTTAGTGGATGCCTACTAGCACTTTCTAGAATGTATTCCTAGTCCTTAACCCTTCGGGGTATATTTAAGGAGATTCCTGGCATTGTAGAAGGAAGTTCAGAGTGAAGTTTGAGAGGAGGTACTGAAACAAGAAATTATCTCCACATTAATGCTATTGTAAGCCCTTAGGGCATGTTTTGAAGTTTATTTTCTTTGTACTAAATGTACTAGCTTATTTTTCAGTTAATACAATTTTTGTTTTTCTGTTGTGTCCATTCTGTTCTTGGGTTGTGTCCCCATCATATTTGGTGACCTAAAAGCCTTCCAAATAGATAGTAATACTGGGTTGGGAATGATACCCACAAGCTTTAGTAAAATATTATAAAGTTGGTTGGTTAAGGCTTTCAATGATCACTTCTGATGATCTACCCTATTAGAAGTAATCAAGACTGCTAGGTACACCTTTTTAAAAGATTTACAAACATACAATGAAGCATGCACTCAGTAAAGAGATTTACACAAGACTGTTATGTCTACCTTGTTAAAGGATTTGACTGATCCACCTATTTGGATGAGGTAGTAGTTGATCTCTAATCTACAACTAGGTTTGCTAAATGAGATTCCCCTATGTCTAAAAATCACTTTACTATTATAGATGAATCTTTGCTACTTCTTATACTATTGTAGCCTTTTTAATTTTCTCCTCTACTTTTCTCTGATTACATTTCACATTTCTCACATATATTTAGTTATTTTCATACTTTTGATGTAACACAAAACATTACATAAATATCAATCCAATTACAAAGTTTGCCACAATACAAATTTACACAAATATTAGAAATTTGGTTCAAATGTAGAAACTCGAGTTTTGAAGATTGACTCAGTGAGGTTCTGATACTCGACATCCATTATCATTTCTCTACATTCTCATGCAATTAGTAGATGTGGAAGCTTGGTCCATACTAATCACTTCCAAGTAGTCTTCAACTCGGTCTACACTGGTGGCTCAGTGAATATAGTGAAACTCGACATATAAACTGAATCACTTGATTCACACTACATAACTCAATCTATGCTTTCATTACGAGCTTGATATAAACTGAATCACTTGGTTAACACTGAGTAGCTTAGTTAAAACTAGACTCACATCAAATTAACTATGAACTTGATAAGCACTGGACAACTTGGTTTGCATTGGTAAACTTGACATATACTGGGATGCTCAGTTTACACTGTTGATCTTTATGATAGTTGTAATTGCTTAGCACATACTAAATTTTTTCCAAAAGACTTGGTAGCAATTGTAGAACTCAATAAAAACTAAAATACTTGATTAACATTGTTAATTGTACAATAAGCTTGCTAGATACATACAATCTCAATAAGTGTATGTCACTAATAAAAAACTTGACTGTGATGTTGACACAAAATATCTAGAAAGAATCAAAGCAAGTGTGAGTATATATATATATATCAAGGAGACATTGATGACAAAATAGTTATAAGAAAGGTACTCAAAATCCTTCTTCCTATCTATGCAATTAGAGTGTTTTCTATTCACCCAAGCTGTGATCCAAATAGCAATATAACATTGGATTTGGTAGTTGGAAGATTGAAAACTTTCAAGTTTTATAACTATGATAACTATGTTCCTAGCTCCAAACATATTGAATTTGCATTTGACACCAAACTCTTACTCAAGAAAAAGAGTAAGAAGTCAAAGGCCAATTAATTAGGAAGTGAAGGAGAAATAGAAGAAAGTTTTGATAGTGATCTTGAAGCTATTGGATTCCTACTTGCAAGGAAATATTCTAGAGGTAGAGGAAAGTACAAAGGTAAGATTCCTCTAATATGCTTTTCTTGTAAAGAAATTGGTCACATTGCTACATGATTGTAAGGAAACTTGAAGAAAGAATATAACCATTTCCACATAACCCATAATAGATCTAAAATATATATGCAATTGAAATCTACATGCAAGAGAATAGACAACATACCCACACAAATTATGACACAAGATATACCCTAGGAAACCCTCATTGAGGGAAAAAAAACCTAGCCTCTAAAAAAATCCATATACAATGCTTATTGGGTTGGAGAACTAAAGCATAATCTAGTGAGTGTGGCATGGTTGAAGAACATTGGATTCAATGTAGAATTTATGAATGGGAAGGCCAAATTTCTGGATGAAAAAGGAAATCTAGTTGGATATAAAAAACAAACAAAAGGTAACCTATTCTATCTAGATCTTAGTGAAATTTCATATTTTATTACTCAAATAGAAGAAAGATGGTTATGGTACAAAAGATTATGTGATGTAAACTTTGATAAACTAGTTAAAATAAGCAAACACAGAAGTGTAAGAGGTATTCCTCACTTGAGGAAACCTGATATGGTTCTATGCAAAAATTATCAAATTAGTAAGATGGGAAAGACTAGTTTCAAAAGAAAGAACTATAATTCTAAAGAAGTCTTAGAACTTGTGCTTCCAAACTTATGTGGACCTATTAGAATAGAAAGTTATAGTAGAGATAGAATATTTATTCTTTTTGTTGATGACTATTCCAGAATGATGACTGCAATGTAACTATAAGAAAAACTAGAAATTTTTCAAAAATTCAAGTGGTATTTGGCAAAAGTTGAAAAGCAAATGAGAAAGAAGTTAAGATGTTTAGGATTAGATAGAGTTGGTGAATTCATCTCCAATGTATTCAATCAATTCTGCATTGAAAAAGAAATTAAAAGATAAGTTTCATCTCTGGTCACCTTAACAAATGACATAGTTGAAAGAAGGAATAGATCCATCATGGATTGTGCAAGAACATTGATGATAGAAAATAATGTTGTAATCAAATATTAGAAAGAAGCAATCAACATTTTATTTCATACTTTGAATAATGTATAGCTAAAAGAAGAGTCAAATCAAATTCCTTATGAGCTTTGGAATGGCTACAAAACTAATGCAAGTTACTTAAAAGTATCTGGTAGAAAATGTTACATCTTGAAAGAATCTAGGAAAGGTAAGTTTGATGTCAAAGGTGATGAAGGCATATTCCTAGGATACTCCTATAGAAGTAAATCATGTAAGTGTTTGAATTTGTGTACTCATAGAATCATAGAAAATGCACATGTGGGAATTGATGAGTTTGCAAAAAAGAGTGAAGAAGAAAGAAACAAAGAGCCTGAAGATTATAGAATATTTATTTACTATGAACCTGACACCCTACCAAATATATCTAGTATATAGGATACCTCACCTCCCGAATCCCAAAAATATCTAATAACTATTGAGTTGCAAACAGTGCAACTTGAGTCATAGTCTAAAGGACCCGAGTGATAGTCATAGGCTAATGGGCTAGAGAAAATCAAGTCTGATGGACTTGAGCTTAATACTAAAGTTCATGATGAAATTATTGAAACTTATTCCAAATCTAAAGAACCTATGTTAGAAAGATATGTCAGAATCATGCACTTGATTAGATCATTGGAGACCAATCAGATGGAACAATGATAAGAAACAAATTGAAAGGTATATGTTTACTTGTTGAATTTGAACCTAGAAATGTTAAAGATGCATTGGATAATGAAAATTTTATTGAAGCAATGAATGAAGAAATAGAACACATAGAGAAAAACAAAGTTTGGATACTTGTTCCTAGAACCAAGGATAAAAAATAATTGACATAAAGTAGGTATTTAGAAATAAGCTAGACAAAGATGGAAAAGTTTCTAGAAGCAAAGCAGGCTGGTATGTAAAGGTTGTTTTGAAGAAGAACATATTGATGATAGTGAAACTTTTGCTCCTGGTGCGAGATTAGATGGTTTTATAACTTTACTAGCATATGCAACTCACAAAGGATTTAAATTTTATCAAATGGATATAAAATCTGCATTCTTGAATGGTATTATTGATGAGGAAGTCTACATTGAACAATCTAAAGGTTTTTGTGATCCAAGAAAAAAGGACATGCTTTACAAATTATGCAGGGAATTATATGGTCTCAAGCAAGCTCCCAGAGCTTGGCATGAAAGACTTCATAACTACTTGATATAGATTGGTCTTCAAAGAAAAAATAAGAACAATAGTATGTATATCAAAGAAGGACCAGACAAAAATATTGTGTTGACATAAATATTTGTTAATGATACTTTATTCACTAGAAATAATGAATTGTGCAAGGCATTTTCAAAAGATATGACTAAAGAATTTTAGATGTCTATTTTTGTAGAGATGAAATTCTTTTTTGGATTGTAGATTCAATAAAAGAAAGATGGTTCTTAGGAATAAGGTGTCTCAACCTTAAATAATTCCTATTCTTATTATTTGTTTTGTACAATGTATTTCTTGCAAATAATGTTGATGTGTCGGTATCTTGAATTGCATATAAGGAAATCATCGCTAAAACGGTTATGATGGATTCCTATGACACATAAGAGCTATGTTAGGAAGATTTACTGATAGGAAAAGACATGTGGCAACTGATAAATTTGAGTACTGTACACTCTACCCCAATAGTCGAGTTCGGGGCATCGTCCTAAATTTTTTTTTGGGGTTCCTATTTTCTCAGAGAATGGTAAAACCCTAATATAGGTATCTTTGGGAGTAGCCCTAAAGTGAAGCACATGTTATAAGCATTTTTAAGGGTTGCAAAGAGGTGGATGCGAGAAAGTGTATTATTGGTACTATGAGTTGCTACTGGAGTCTTTTGTTGTCATTGTTGAAATTGCATTGCAAGTGTATTATAACCTTGTGTTGAAGATAATACATTGTGCAAGTTCTAGAGGGGTGGGGTTGTTATACTGAAAGGTTTTGCCCCACTTGAAAATCTTTGTGTTATGTGTTTCTTTCTCTATCTATTTTCTTTATGCTTACTTGGCTGAAATATTGTTGTTTACATGATATTGGATCAGTAAGTGTAAACGATTTTAATAGGATTTGCACCATACTTCTCTTAAGAGATTAGTGTAGGAAGTTGTTTCCGCACCTGAGTTTGCTTATAATGGTATCCACATTACTCAATGTAAATATATCAAGGAGATACTAAAGAAATTTGGAATGAAAGATTCAATATTGGTTAGAACCCCTATGTCTACTGGACATAAGCTTTCCAAAAATGATGATTCGAAAGAGCTAGATAAGAACACAAACATATCAATGATTGGAAAATTGTAGTATGTAGTGCTTACAAGGCTTGATATTACATTAGCAATTGGTATGGTAGCAAGATTCTCAGAAAATGCCAAATAAGATCACATGATGGAAATCAAAAGATTCATGAGATATCTGAAAGGTACTAAGGACTATGGATTGTGGTACAAAAGAGGAGGAAATTTAGACTTAAAAATATTCATAGATGTTGATTGGGAAGGAGGTATTGATGATAGAAAAGGCACTAGTAGTGGAGCATTCTTTCTTGTTAAAATACTAGTGTCTTAGACAAGCAAGAAACAAAATTGTATCTCTTAGTCTATAGTAGAGGGAGAAAATGTGGCAGAAGAAGCTAATTGTTCTAATATTCTTTGGTTCAAACAACTATTGGCATGCATGAAAATAAAAATCAAGGATCCAGTGGTTAGATATTGTGATAACAAAAGTGCAATCAATATATCAAATAATCCATTGATGCATACTGAAATGGCTATAAAATATCATGTCTTGAGAGAATTGGTACAAGATAAAGAAGTCAGGTTAGAATATGTAAAAATGAAATAAAAAATTGCAGATATATTCACCAAGCCATTACCTAAGGATGCATTTTTGTATCTAAAAAGTAAGCTAGGGGTCATTCCCCTAGCTAAAGCTCACTAAATGGAGTTTAGTGATGCATCAACCAACACATGTTGAAGATCATTTAGTTGGTGAAGTATTGAATAAGGCATATTGCAAATGAATCAGTTCTTGAGGTATATTTATATTCACTGAATATTTTCTTTGGCATGAGATCTCAAAGAGGGAGAAGTTTGCTATCATATAGAAATTTTGTAAAGAGAAAGAGATGTCAAAGAGGGAGAATGAACCTGGTCTGATATGAAAGGAAGATTTTTCTATAAGAAGAATAAATTTATTGACAAAGGGAGAAATTGAAGGAAAAAGAGTTCACACTGATAGAGCAAGTTCTCATGGATAAGAATTCAAATGAACTAAGGATATGTTCCTTACTTTGTTCCTTACACTAATTATTTTTTACTATATTATGACATGTGCTACCATGAATGCCAAAGAGGGAGAATGTTGGAACAATTGATTAATTGTGTATTATATTTAATGTTATACAAAATGTCATATCATCACTAGTTAGTGTATGAAAAGTTCACTTTGGCATTGAAGATAGTTTTCTATGTTTACTGAGCATTCCAGAGTTTTCCTAGAAGACAATATCTACCGAGTTCACTTGGGCACCAAAGGAAGGTTTATGGAAGATGAGTGTTAACCAAACTCAGTTGGTGAATAAAGGAAATATTGTATGGAACTAGTGTTAACCGAGCTCACTTAGGTGTTAGATTGTGGTGACTGATCAGGAAAGTACTATACATACTTCATAATTAGAAAAAATAAAATTGGTACTATTTTCCATTCGTAGAAATTTTTTTCATACTATTCGCCATTCATAAATTTTCCACTAAAGTTATGGATAATTATTGCCGACATGTTATAACCCCAAAATGGTTTAATACTTGTATAAAACAGTTTAGGGTTGGTTTTTTTTTTTCATTATGTTGTTATGTGAAATTGGTTCTTGCGTCAGTATTGAGCTGTAAGGGATTATAGAATGTAATCAGGTTGTAATCATTGGATTGTAATAAGATTGAACTTGATGATTGGTGGATGTAGCCTAGGGATTGGGTGAACCACGTTAAATCTTGGTGCCTTGTGTTCATTTCTATGTGATCTATTATTTTCTATTATTGGTTATATTTGCATGTAGTTTTTAGTTCTATCTGTGGTTTATCCTAACAAGTGGTATCAGAGCCTAGTTGTTTTTCAGTTATCCTCTGCAGGAAAGTTTCACAGTTGAGTGGGAGTCTCATGATTGAGTGGGAGTCTCATGGTTGAGTGGGAGCAATGAAAAATGAGGGTAAGCTGAAGGTTGACAGGTTTAATGGGTAGAACTTCTAGTTATGGAAGATGCAAATGGAAGACTATCTATATTAGAAGGATTTATGGAAGCTGTTGGAAGGCAAAGCCAAGAATTAGGGAAATATGTTAGAGGCTGAATGGGATCTTTTGGATAGAAAGGCACTCAAAAGCATTCAATTATGCTTGGCACTATTAGTGGCATTTAATATTACAAAATCAAAGATGGTCCAAAAGATTTGATGAAAACCCTAGTGACACTATATGAAATGTTAGGATAAACCACAGACAAAAATAAAACTATATGCAAATATAACTGATAACAGAAAATAATAGATCACATAGAAATGAACACAAGGCACCAAGATTTAATGTGGTTCACCCAATCCCTGGGCTAGGTCCACCAAACAACAAGTTCAATCTTATTACAATCCAGTGATTACAACCTGATTACAATTCGTAATCCCTTACAGCTCAATACTACCTCAAGAAAAAAATTTGCATCACAACATAATGAAAAAAATTACCTAACCCTAAACCCTTTTATACAAGTATTTTATCCATTTTAGGGTTACAACATGTCAGCCATAATATGTCAGCTACCAATGACAATCTAGCAGATATGTTGACAAAGGTTGTAACACGGGAGAAGCTGAACTCCTCTTCAGCTTCGGTTGGTCTTTTAGACTGAACATGAATAAAAGAACAGCAGAGTCTAGGGTGGTTTGATCCAGTGGGAGCCTCATGTGGTAGTGGTATTGCTACAAGATCAGTCTCCAAGCTGGAGATTGTTGTTTAGTGTGGATCCTGATTAGTCCCCAAGTGGGAGATTGTTAGATTATGGTGACTAATCAGGAAAGTACTATAAATACTTCATAATTTTGGTACTATTCACCATTCATAGAAATTTTTTTGGTACTATTCACCATTCATAGATTCGCCACTAAAGTTATGGCTAATTATGGACGACATGTTATAACCCTAAAGTGGTTTAATACTTGTATAAAATGGTTTAGGGTTGGGTATTTTTTCATTATGTTGTGATGCAAAATTGGTTCTTGTGGCAGTATTGAGCTGTAAGGGATTACAGATTGTAATCAGGTTGTAATCACTAGATTGTAATAAGATGGGACTTTCTATTTGGTGGATGTATCCCAAGGATTGTGTGAACCACGCTAAATCTTGGTGCCTTGTGTTCATTTCTGTGTGATCTATTATTTTCTATTATTGGTTATACTTGCATGTAGTTTTTATTTCTGTCTATGGTTTATCCTAACATTAGGTACCAAAAAAACTTTTCAAGTATGCAATGTTGACTGAGTTCACTTAGTTAACATAAAAAAATTATTTCTTAGTTAGTGTCTACCAAGAAGGGTCGATGAATGAAGGATTTTCTCATTTTGACATATTAAGTTTGAATTCAATTGCCTATTGGTTTTAACCAACTAAGGAAAAGAATATTAACTATTCTAAGTTATGCTCTAGCTAACTTGACAATGTGAAAGATATAAATATAAGGTCAAGTTGAGATTTAGAAAATGTGAGTGCATGGAGGACAATTGAACATTTAATGATGCTAAGAAGAAGAAAATTAGAAGGATAAGAAGAATATCTTTGTGAATATAAAAATGTATATTTGATCAAGAAGGATCAATTATACAAGCTATAATTGAGATTTGTAATCAACAATTCAGTTGCATCATAAATGAGGTCATCTAATTGTTACTCTATAACCATTGTAGCAGTGATCTAAATCTCTTAATAGAGTTAGCTTAATAGCTATTTGTATATCCTCTAACAAGGTGACATTTCTATTGAATTGTCTAAAGACCTCTAACAAGGCCACTCTTAATAGGGTAATTAAATCCTCTGACCAAGTGTCACCTAACAGTGTGCTTTGTAACCCTTAATAGGGTTGTCTCCTAATAGGGCTCACTTTAGAAGAGTGAAAATTAGTAACTAGTTGTGATTGGTAGTTTTTCCAAATTGGATATTCATGTTAAAATCTTGGTGTCAAATGTGTTCATGCTTATTTTCTTATGTATTTGCAACTAATTTAAAGTAATAATTATGATAGAAAAAATTTAAAGATTTTCATTTACCATGCATTTCAATATTTATCAAGTTACAACATCTTATCAGTGTTTATTGAGCTTCAATAAAGTTTAGCTTTCAAAGGTTATTTTATATTGACATCTAAGCAATCTGGGATTTATTTTAGTAGTAACCGGTTCACCCCAGTCGTCTTAGTTACTCCCCTTATATTTGCAACAAGTGATTTCTAGGTACTTCATAGAGACTAAGAAGATGAATGAGCGTAGCAATATAGTAAGGCCCAAGCAATATAGTTGAGACTAAGCATATTGAGAGATTATCAAGTGTTAAACAAAAAAGCATAGAAAGTTGAGTAACATCATGAAGGTTTATACCTGATGGAGCATCAAAGCATTCAAGTGCTGAGTAGTTTAATTTTGATATGAAATTTTGTAATTGTACAAACTCATTTGTAAAAAATTTTGGCCAACTTTTTTGTATATCTAATATGTGTATAACTAGACAAGGAGTTGATTATGAGTCATTTCATAAGGAAATAATCCCAACTATAATTCAACCAATCATAAAATGGGGTATAAATGGAAAAATATGATGAAATGTAAGTTATTAATCAAGATCTAGAACCAACTATTTAAGGAGAATAGAGTTAGAAGTTCTGAGGAGTTAAGATGAATAAAGAGTTTATGCACATGTGAAGGAATAAAAATTGAGTTTTAGAGATAGATCAAGAAGAGAGAAATTAGTATAGTGAAGGACTAAATAGAGTTACCAAATTAGGCGATTAGATCAAAGTATTAGCAAAGAGGAGACCCAATATCAAACTCCAGAGAAAACTAAGGGTTAGGTACTCCATCAATTATTGTTAATTGGGACAAGGTAAATATCTTAACAGAGTGGTCTTAATAGATCTATGTATACCTCCCAATAGTGTCCTTACTTTATTATTAGTTTAAAACCCCTTACAAGGTGAGAACTAATAGTCTCTTAATCTTTTAATAAGGAAGACTTCTTATAGGGTAGATCATATCTTATGATCAAATATTGCAATCCTAATATGTTAACTTTATTTTTTCTATAGGAAAGATTTGTGGGTTTCATCTCCACCCGAATTTTACCTTCATCTTGATGTCTTTCTAGGAAAAAATTATTGTGTTATGTGATGCATTTTATTTATGTTTCAACATTACAAATTTAAATGGTAGATCTAATATATGTGATGAATTGGGTATGAATTTGTTAAATTGGTTTTGAAGTTAAATTTTAAGATCATGATTCACCCTTCACTCAGTATCTTGTTCCCCATATACTCATTTGAACATGAACATGTAAGAAAGAACAAGTTCTTAAAGAGATGATGAAGATTTTTAGATCATTGAAGAGAAGTGTTAATGATGTCAACAATTATTTTCATAAAGTAGAAGCATACTTTTATGATTTGTGGAAAAGATTTAATACTATATTGATCAAGCTATATGTTTGACATATATTATTCAAGAAGTTTTGTTTGGTCCAAATCATTTATTATTTTTAGCATGAATGTTGATGATATTCCTATGGGGGAGTATCCTAGCATTACTGGAGCATGTGCAAGATTGTTAGTGTGATCATATGTTGCATTCATGATAGTTCTTTTATTATTGATGTTAACATACTAAAGACTAAATGAGATAGTGTTTGAGGTCATATGGTTTGAGGATTTAAAATGAGGTCAAGCATAGTTGAGGACATGTTTGACAATGTTTCCTAATATCATGGATAAGAGTGCATGCAAAAAGTTGAAGACTAGTTACAATTATTTGATATTTATAGAAGACAGTATGCAATTTGACTTTCGAAAAGGATTATTTGGTAATAATATTATATGTCCTAAGAGAGATAGAAAAAATTATTATGATGGCATCAGTTAGAGTATGAATTTTGAGATTTCAATATGAAGATTTGTGAAGACTATCAGTCGACAATGTTATGTAACTATGAAAAGATATAAAGGGAAGTTATTTTCCTTCTGTTTAAGTGGCGATTATATGAATGAATTTATTTGAAGTAAGTAATAAAATTATAACTGCGTATTACATGTGTGTAAGCAATCTAAGGGATTTGTGTGATGCAAGATTGTAAATTTGGTACTTAGATTTGAGAAGTGTTTTGTGTAGCATTGGCACAATGAATGACACAAGTGCCTATGTTTGGTAGAGAGTTATAGCAAATAATTGGTTTTTTGGTATTTTTGTGAAAGGAATAATAAAAATTCTAGTTGGACATCAAGTTTAGTGGTCTTTTCGTTGAAGCTATTTGGACAGTGAGTCGTTCTACCTTCCAAAAAATCCTAACAAGGTTTCCACAACTCATATCAAGGTTGGAAAAAATCCTAATATGTTTGGAATCTCTTCATAGGGATTCAAAGTAACCTAAAAGGTATTGATATGTACTTGATGTATTTTACTGACTCCTAACAAGGTCCATCCTCTTGCAAGGAATTTATTTTTTAGTACATCTTTTTGTGGGTGCCATGCATACTAGGGTTTTCCCTCTGATTAAGTTTCCTTGGTGCTAGTATTATTTCATGTAGAATTGAAAATCCCTTGTATTGTCAAAAAATAATATTTTGAACTTGTTTTGAATTAGGTTTTTTCTTTGTTTGTCCATGTGAAATTTAGCCTTAAAAGAAAACCCTAGCAAAGATGTGTAGAAACCCTTGAATTGTTATATCTTGAAGTTAGTTTTTAGGTAACTTAAACAAGTGTTATTAAATCATGAAGTGGCACCCCTTTTTCTTATATTTATAATATTAGGTTGTGACTCTATGAAATAATCTTCTTTTAATAATGACTTAAGGAAGACGCACCATACCATGTGTTTGACCACTTTTATTTTCATAGTTTCTCACAACTCTATTTTAGGTGATCCTTCCATGTTCCAAATCCTTTTAAATGTTAAAAGAATAGTAGATAATTGGTTGTCCTTGGTATCTATGTGAGAGAGGTGGTGACATGATCAAATTATTAGCAAATCTTCATGAGGCCTGACAAAGATCATAGAAGTAAAGAGAGAAGAAAAAACTTGTATGGTGATGGGCCCAAGCTTATAAATGATATCACATTACTTATTAAGTGATTAAAATTTCTCACTTACTCACAAGATTCTCTATCCTACCATACAAAAAAGTGAGATTGCATTTTGTGGCAGGGATTTGAGATCAAATAATTGTAGTGGGACCTATCTAGTCAAAAGCATTATTATCATTTTTATTGGTCCATGTAAGTCTAGCATGGATCTAACCTAGTAGGTCTAGAGCATGATCACTTAAATAAATAACTAGATTATGCCATGTGGCATTATGATAGAAATGATATAGTCTAAAGATTGACCCACTATTTTTATCAAATGAATATCACCTTTTCCCGATTCCCTCTCACAGATGTTGTGAAAAGTGATATTATGATGCATGTCTCATTCTCTAGAAAAGTAAATGCTTGGTTGGACATGACGAATTAGTTGGGGCCAAACATATTACTAGGCCACATGGATGATTTTAATGGGCCCAAACATAACCATGATGCATTAGTTAAACAAAAATATATCAATGACTTACATTTATTTACAACTTTCTCTCCCATTGATAATGAGAAAGCAAGATGCTTCCATGTGTCTACTTGGAATTTAAAGTATACATGCCAGTTAACAAGAAGATTTTGCATGAAATTAAAATCAATGGGTGGGACTTATTCTCATGATAAAGAAGATCAATGATCTATACAAGTTTGTGGAGTCTACCATTTTTATTAAAAATAAATGATTGCTCATAAATATCTTTTACCATTTGGGTGGCTAACTCCCATCTCGGTTGCAATCTCTCTAGTAGTTCTTTTGAGATTTGAGGGGTAATTTGGTCTCGGGAGTATTTCCATTTACCCATCTTGCTGAGTACCAGTTCCTCAATCTGCATTTTCTCCGCATCAGTTCTAGTTTCAAATTTCTATGCTTTTAAATTTGTGATTCCAGCTCATTCCTCCAATTTTTGAGCCTTTTCTCAAATGTGGTTGTAGGCCTAACTAGTATAGGTTCATGCTTACCTTTCCTAGTTCTTCTGGTGAATACTGCAGTAGGCTTCTTCTTGGGTTTGGTAATGATTACCTTACCTTTCTTCCTTGGTTGTTCCTCTGTAGATTCTTCCTCTCCTTCTTCTTCTCTTCCTTCTTCTTCTTCTCCTTCTTCTTCTTCACCTTCTTCATCTTTACCTTTTCCCTTGGTGAGCATAAGAGGACCGGTAGAAGTTTTCAATTTGGCTATTTTTCTCTTACCCTTACTTATGGCCTATGGTAGCTTGATTTCAAGCTCAATTCTGGCCTTAGCTTCATCATAGGTTCCAAAAATTTGTTGCCTAGGGTCTACTAGCTCATTTACCAATGCTTCTATAATGTCTCTGGCTTTATCAATATTTACCTCATAAGGAAGAGGTTTTACCCATGCTACTCAGGGTCTGACTGCCTGAATGTATACCTTGCCGAAGTAAACCATGAAGCACACATCATCTTTGTAGTCCTCAACAAGATTAGGAGGGATTTTGAATCTATTATTCATTCTCTCTTTGAAGTCTTCAAAATAATTATCCATAATACTATCAAAATTTTCACCCATCTCTGCTACAAACTCATTTATTTGATACAAAACTGGAATATCTTTTCTCCATACAACTGTACCTTTTGAAGGGAAAAACTTTTGTATATAGAAGCACATCTGCTAGGTCAAACTCCATGTTTTGCTTCACAACCTTATAGGCTAAATCTACGACCTCACAGGGAACGCTATTCAATCTGCTAGAACTATACATCTTATATGCAATTAAATAAATTCTAAATCTTAGCTCTATATCAGATACATTGTTAAGTTTTAATCCTCTGCCATCCCATTTGGCTAGGGTTAACTTTTGAAGCTCATCCCGACTTAGGGTTTTAGTTGTTTTTGATTTGCTTAACATTGGCAAACCCGTGATCTTATGAATCATTTTCTTCATTATCAGGATGGGTTGCTCTAACCACATTTGACCATTATGCACATGGCTTAACATGTATCTTATCCATTTCATTTGAAAGTTCCTTGGTAGGTGCGGGATATGGGTCAAACCTTTGGTTTCTAGATGTCTGAACTCGGGTTTGAGGGTTCCATCCACACACATCTCGGCTAGGGCATTATCCATATCTAGTGTCCCTATTTCTTGAACAGTGCATTTGAAATGAGTACGAATGTCATTTATAAGTATTACCTTTGGTGGAATCTTCGATTGGGCTCCATGTGGATCGAGCGATTCAACTATAACGAGAATGAGCTTGAAGCTGGGTGCTTTCCATTCTGCTCCCTTCACAAGCATTTCAGAACCTCTCTTTGTGTTGCTACTGCTAGTGCTTGCAGATGCCATTGCTGCTCGATGAGTGAATGATTTCATTAAACAAATTCTTTGCTGGAAAATCACTTCAAATCGATTGAACTCACTTTCACACTCTTGGAAATTTCTTCGCTCTGTAAATTCTAAATTCATGGTGAAAAATGAGATCAATTTTTGCCTTTTTGATGAAAAATCTCCCATTAATGTTCGGGTATGAAGGTAGCTGAGATGTCCTAGGGTTTGTCAGATATTCACCAACTTACTCAATAGACCTTGTAACTCGTAAACAAACAAAACCTTTCACATTATTGACCTAGCTTGGTTAAGTCTGAAACCAACCTTGCTCGGTAGATGCACCATAGTGAACTATGTCTTGTATCTAAAATACTAATTTTTCATTTGCACTTCTAAATTTTGGAACTACTTTAGGATATTGCTTGAAGATGTAGTCCCTGGTCCTTCTTGATGAGTCTAATTAGAAATGGTGGAGTCACCCATTTCTTGAGTGACATTACCATCATTTGAACTTTCTGGCTCGGTAGACTTAGGAATCCATTGTTGTCTCATCTATTTTTGAATGTTGTTAGCTGTGGCTTTCTTTTCATCTTCAACTCTTCCTATATTCATTCAATTCTTGGATATATGACCAATTTTCGTACATGTATAACAAATATAGTAGTATCTTTCTTCCTTAGGTGATGCCTTGCACAGTTTATTCCAATGTGTCCATATTCTCCACAATAGTGACATATGCACCAAGTATTGTAGTCCCAACCAAATATTGCTTTGATAACCTATTCTGCTAGATTGAATGCTTTGGATCTACATTCAGATGCTTTGTGACCTTGTTTCTTGCATTTGTGACATTTGCCCTCAAACTTTGGTTTCTCTTTGCATTCATTTGCTTTGTGACCATGTTGATTGCAATTGTAACATTTACCATTGAATTTTCTTTTACCATTACTCCAACATCTATTAGATGTATGACCTAACTTACCAGAGTGATTGCAAGTGGGTCTTTGATTCTTTTGGGTACCTTGTTTGGAAGATTCACCTTCTTCATTGTATCCAAGGCCTGCTTTACCTTTTTGTCTATGAAGATTCTGCTCATTTTGCAGATTCAATTGATCCATGTCTACTTGAGATCTTATCATCCTTTCATTGACTTTTTTTTCAATATTTAAGTCATTTCCCAAACTTTCATTGATTCGTCTTTTAGATCTCAGATCACATTGTAAGCTTGCATTGATTTGTCTTTCAGTGAATAAATCATTTCTCAAACTTTCATTCTCAGATCTTAGATTCATAATTTCTTCATTTGCATCAGATAGTTGACCTACAAGATCTTCATGCCGAAGGGATTGATTATTTCTTACCTCTAAGTCTTCATTTGCCTTGTTTCTTTGTTCCAAAACTTCACATAGCCTAATGGATTGGATTTCCTATTCTCTTTTGAGCTTTCTTACTTCTTCTTGCAGAGAACCATTCTTTGCTAGGAGTTCCTTGATTGCTTTATTAGCTTCATTTGAATTGCTTGATGGTAAAAGGTCTTCAATCCTTTCTTCAATATACTGATGATCATTCATTTGTCTTGCAAGTTCCTTCCTTCTTTTCAGAGATTGAGAAAGATGCTCCTTTGCTTCATTGAGTTGAGTCATGGCCATTTCTAGATCTTTCTTTTCATTCTGAATAGATTTGTCAAGTCTAAATATCTCCATTATCCTTGATCTTTGCTCAAGTTGTCAAGCTTTTATCCTAAGAACCACAATGCTCCGATACCAATTGTTGGAAATAATCCATACTAACAAGATTACTAAGAGGGGAGGGGTGAATCAATAACTCTAAAACTTTAATTCAATTCTGCATAATAATATTTTTACCATTCATCCATCTAATCTATTGTATGTATGAAAAGATAAACACATGAACACACAAATTTGGTGACCCAGAAACCTTCCAATTAGAAAGTAAAACTAGGGTGGGGATGATGCCCACAAAACTTCAATACTGTAGTATAAAGTTGGTCGATTAAGGCTTACAATGATCACTTCTGATGATTTGCCCTATTAGGAGCAAGTAGGATTGCTAGATCCACCTTGTTAAAGGATTTACAAACATACAATAAAGTATGCACTCTATTAGGAGATTTACAAAAGACTATCAAGTCTACCTTGTTAAAGGATTTAGCAAACTGATTCACCTGTTAGGATGAAGTAGTGAATTTGATTACAACTGATTGTTGATAAGATCCTTTGTGCTCTGATCACCTAATGTGATGGATATATCTTTTCTGTATCAATGTTGACCTTTCTTTATTCCTCTGTTCTGCTAGTGATTCACTTTCCCTCTTCTTAAATTATTGCAACATAACACAACCAATGATATTCAACATCTCATCATCTCAAATGATATATACCATTCCAATATTTACACTGGCAAGGTTGGCCAAGCACAAGTGAACAAATATTACTGAGTCGGCCAGATGGTAGAAAACTCAGGTTCCACAAACTGACTCGGTGACCTTTTGATACTCGACATCCACTATAATACTCTGCATCGTCATGCACTTGGTAAGAGTAGAGGCACGGTCCATACTAATCATTCTAAGTAGCTTGGAACTCGATAACCATTGGTGATTTGGTGAATATTGTGTCACTCGGTAAAAACTAAATCCATTGATAACCTTCTTCACTTGGTAAACATTGATTCCTTCATTTACCTTGTTTACTTGGTGATCATTGATTCCTTTGTTTACCTTGGTCACTCGATAAACACTAAGTTCTTTGTTTACCTTAATCACTCGGTAAACACTAAGTTCTTTGTTTACCTTGATCACTCGATAAACACTAAGTTCTTCTGATGACTCAGTGAACACTAACTGCTTGGGGAAAACTGTTCTGCTTGGTAACCACTAACTACTTTTAGAACACTATTCTTCTCAGTAACCAGTGTTCTACATGGTGACTATTGTGAACTTGGTAAATATTGCTGAATTGCCCATATGCTCAATTTCCAAAGGAATGCTTAGTATCAACTGTTTACCTACAAAATTTATAAAGTAACCGCTGAATGCTCGGTGTGAACTGTAGACTAGGTGATGAGCTCGGTAAGCATTCAGAATCAAATAAGTGTGGTGACTAATGAAAAATATATCATAATTCCAACAACATGTTGACCTTTCTCTCAAGAGCATGGAATTTTTTAAGAGCTGTACGAGGCATCATTTATCAGTTCCCATTGGCTAAGTGTTGGTCATAAATTATTATGAGGATGGTCATCATGGGTCAAATAAAATACAAATCAATTGTTGAAGTTAAGAACTAGTATAGTATGAAAGAAAATGTTTTTCTACTGACAACTCAAGTTTTTCCACATAAATTAATGGTTTTAATACCATTCAAAGGAGTAAAATGTTTCCATTTGGCTCCATAGTGCCAAAGCACTCAATCCAAACCATGAACTATGATGACTAAGATCATCTACAATAGGAGAACTCAAATAAAAGTTTAGAGTTTCTTTCATAGCGAAGGGAAAAAAATAAGAAAGTAAGTTCCACCTTCGAAATATGACCCTATCACACATAAAATCATGGACTTAGATGGAGAATTTTTATATAAGATATGTATTGAATCCATTAGAAATGATTTAATTGATGAAATTGACTTCAAATTTTTTTAAGATGCCTTCCACCAGGTTACTCTAGATATCAAATAGATCTTAATCTTTCCTTTCTTAAGGGAGGTAAATATAATCAAACTAAACCCTATAAATATCTCCTACACTATAGATAATGTAGATAATTATGATGATACATTGGTAAATACACACACTTCTTTGTATTAGGTGTTAGGGTTAGAAAACAAGGGAAAAATCAGTAAGTCAACTTTGTGGGTGTGCCTAGGAATTTATAAGTGTGGTCTTGCAAAAAGAATGAATCAAGAATTGTAAGCTCTATATAGAGGAGAATCAATAAATTTTAGATGGTATTCATCACTTATGTGTATGACCCATTTTCAAAATAGAGATGATATATATATGGAATTCTAATCAACTATCTTTTTGATTAATTGAGATCAATCTAGTATTACTTTGTTTGAGAGTAACTTTGAAATTTCTCTCAAAAGGAAAATATTTCCATTTGTTAGAGATCTTCCAAACCATTTGTAGGAATTCTAAGTTCAATTAATTATAATGTTAAACAAAATATTGTTGGAAATATAGATGGACTAACTGAGAGGGGGGGTGAATCAGTTATAAAAATATTTACATAGATCCTTAGATGTCTGAAAAAACTAATTACTATTGTCACTTGGTAAAGATATTGAGAAATATTGTAACTCGGTAAATGTAGAGTGTATTTTACTTTAGTTGTTCTAACATCAATTAGTAATGATTTGAAAACATAAGAGAAAAGAAATGGACACAAGAGAGACTAGATTTAATGTGGAAACTCAATATTAGAAAAACCACCAATGTAACTAGTTACTATTTTTCACTCTTCTAAAGTGAACCCTATTAGGAGCCAACTTGGTTAAAGGTTGCAAAACAAATTGTTTGGTCTGACCTTGTTACAGGATTTGATCACCTTGTAAGGAGTGGCCTTGTAAGAAGTCTTGAAAACAATTTAATGGAACTATCACCCTATAAGAGGATTTACAACTGGCTATTAATCAAACTCTGTTAAGAGATATTGGATCACTACTAAAATGATAAGAAAGTAACAATGGAATGACCTGATTGTGATGCAATTGAATTGTTGATTATAGATCTCTATTCTACTTCATACTAGATCCTTCCTGATCAAATATTACTTTGCTACTCGACAAGAATATCTAACCATCCTTTAAGTTCACTCACACACTTTTCCTTCTCAATTAATCAATACACTTCCATACTACTGAAAATCACAAGTTGACCTTATATTTATATCATTCAGATTGTCAATTCAGCTCAATACAAATTACAATGATCAACAATCATCACCATAGTTGGCTAGAATCAATACTTTAAATAATTAAACTTCATATCAAAAATCAACAAAATCCTTCGATAGCAAACCCATCTCGGTAAACACTAGTCTTGAAATTATTCCCTGTGTTAACCAGTAGACGCTCGGTTAACACTAAAAACATGCAAAATCCTTTGACAATTGCAAATCCTTTTTTTATTTTATACAACAAGCTTCTCTTTTATGCATTAATCTCCCTCTGTGAAGGAATTGCAAAGCTACTCTCTTCAAGAAAATTTCAAAAAGATATGGCAGTAAACTCTCCCTCTTTGACAACACATACATGATGAGTATCAATGTACCTTGATTACTGATTCATATGCAATGTTCTCTTTATTATGTTGCATCAACTAATGGATCTTCAACTAGGTTCTTGTTGATGCATCACTAAAACTTTATTTAGTGAGCTTCAAATAGGGGAATGGCCTTTAACTTACCTCTTAGATACAAGAATTCATCCTTAGGTAATGGCTTGGTAAATATGTTTGTAATCTATTCTTTTGTATGGACATATTCCAATCTAATTTCTTTGTCCTACACTAGTTCTCTAACAAAATGATCTTTTATAGCAATATGCTTGGTTTTGGAATGCATCACTGGATTCTTTGATATATTGATTGTGCATGTATTATCATAAAATATGACAACTGGTTCCTTGAATTCAACCTTCATACCTTCCTACAACTATTTAAACCAAACAAGATTGGAACAATTCACTGATGCTGCAACATATTTTGCTTTTGTTGTGGATTGGGATGTGCAGTTTTTCTTTTTGCTTGTCCAAGATACCAACCTTTTACCAAGAAAGAATGCTCCACCATTTGTGCTCTTCCTATCATCAAGAGTTTTTGCCCAATTAGCATCAGTAAACACTTTTATGTCTAGATTTTCTCCAAGTTTATACCATAAACCATAGTCTTTAGTGCCTTTCAAATATCTCAAGATTCTTTTGATTTTCATCATATGATTTTCTCTGGGTTTTACCAAGAATCTTGCCACTATACCAACTGCTAAAGTAATATCAGGCCTTTTATGAACTATATACTATAATTTTCCAATAGATCTATATAAGGTTTGATCTACCTCTTTAGAATCATCTTTGATAAGCTTTAGTCCTATACACATGGGGGTTCCAACTAGTTTAGAAACCTCCATCCAAATTTCTTGAGTATCTCTTTTATATACTTAGACTGAGTGATGTAGATACCATTCCTACTTTTTTGTATTTGCAATCCAACAAAGAAATTAATCTCACCAAACATAGACATTTTAGACTCTTTGTTCATTTTGTCTAAAAATTCTTTGTGTAGATCATCTTTCCCTGTAAATAAAGTGTCATCCACAAATATCTCTACCAATAAAATATTGTTATTTGGTCCTTCCTTGATGTACAAACTACTATTATCATTAGTCATCTGGAAACCAATCTATAGAAGGTAGTTATGCACCTTCTCATACCATACTCTATTAGTTTGTTTTAGACCATATAAAGCTTTGTGTAGCTTGCAAACCACGTCCCTTTTATTTGGATCAACAAAACCTTTTGGTTGTTCAATGTAGTCTTCTTCATCAAGAATACCATTGAGAAAGGTAGATTTAACATCCATCTTATGTACCTTAAATCCTTTATGTGCTGCATATGCAAGTAAGGTCTTGAGAACTTCTAATCTAGCAACAGAAGCAAAAGTTTCACCATAATCAATTCCTTCTTCTTTATAATATCCTTTACACACCATTCTTTCCTTTTTTCTTGATACTTGTCCATCTTCATTTAACTTATTTTTGAATACCCATTTTGTTGCAATCACATTTTTATCTTTGGGCCTAAGTACAATAGTCCTAGTTTTTTCCCTTTCTATTTGTTCAATTTCTTCATTCATAGCCTCAATCCAAATTTCATTTTCAAATACATCTTTAATACTTCTATGTTCAAAATCAACAAGTAAAACATGTGTATTTTAGCTTACTTCTTGTCATAGTACTTTTTGATTTATCTACAATAATTTGAACAGGTGCATGATGCCTTCTCACATACTTAGCCAATAAAGGTTCTTTGCCTTTTGACCAAATTCTACATACTTTCATTTTGAATTTAAACTTTTGGCTCTAGTTGCTTAGATTTGGTAGGTATTGGCTCAGTAGCTTTAGAATGTGACTCAGGTCCTTGTGACTCAATTTGAACTTCTTACAACATAGTGACTAAGGAAGACTCAAGAGTAGAAGTCTCCTTATTGAAAGATGTGTTTGGCAATGTATCAGGTTCGATATAAAAAAATCTCATGTAATCTTTTGGTTCATTTTTACTTTCTTCTTCAGTCCTTTATGCAAACTCATCAATTCTCACATGTGCAATTTTTATAATTTTGTGAGTAGACAAATTTAAACATTTATATGCCTTACTTCTACAAGAATATCGTAAGAATATACTTTCTTCACCTTTTACATCAGACTTTCCTTTTCTAAATTTTTTCAAGATATAACATTTACTTCCAAATACTTTTAGGTAGCTTACATTGGGTTTATGGCCATATCATAATTCATAGGGAGTTTTATTTGAGTCCTTCTTCAATTGTACTTGGTTCAAAGTATGAACTGTTGTGTTGATAGCTTCCTTCCAATATTTGATAGCAATGTTCTTTTTAATCATTAGAGTCCTTGCAAAATCCATAATGGATCTATTTATCCTTTTAGCTATTCCATTCTACTAGGGAGTTCCATGGGCTAATACCTATCTTTTGATTCCTCTTTCAATGCAAAAGTTGTTAAATTCATTGGTGATGAATTCAACACCTGTATCTGATCTTAAGTATTTCAGTCTTTTCCCTATTTCTTTTTCTACTCTTGTCAAATACCATTTGTATTTCTCAAATTCTTATGAATTCTCTCTTAACTACATACCAATCATCATTATAGAGTAGTCATCAAGAAAAAGAATAAAGAATTTTTCTCCATTATAGCTTTCTCTTCCAATAGATCCACACAAATCAGTATGCACAATTTTCAAGATATCTTCAGATTGATAGTTTTTACTTTTAAAACTAGTCTTTCCCATTTTTCCAATTTGATAGTTCTTGCATAGTCCAACATCTGGTTTCTTCAAACTAGGAATACCTCTTACTTTATTGAATTTTATTATTTTCACCATGCTATCAAAATTTTCATGACATAAAATTCTGTACAGTAATCAAGTTTTTTCAAGTTGAGCAATAAAATATGAGCAATCACCAAGATTAAGCTAAAATAGGTTACCTTTTGTTTGTTTTCCTGATCCAATCAGTTTTCCTTTGTTATCTAGTAGTCTTTCCTTTCCATGCATAAATTCTACCTTCAATTCAATGTTGATTAGTTGTGCCACACTCAACAGATTATGTTTTAGTCTTTCAACCCAATAGGCATTGTCACATACAAGTTCTTTGGTTAATGAGATTTGTCCTCTCCCTTTTATGCAACAAGGTTCATTGTTTCCAAATCTTACACTACCACCATCATAGTCTTCAAAATGTTCAAACTTTTTGTTATCTCCAGTCATATGATGTGAACATCCACTATCTATGATCCATGTATCATTTTTTCTCACATGAGAGATAAGTGCCATCTTATCTCCTTCAAAATTAGATTCATCTTTTATAGCAATGTAAATTATCTCATCTTCACTATTATTAGAATCCTTAGCCATAAAACAAGTTTTCTTACCTTTTTCTTTGAATGATCTGTGATTTTTGAAATCCTTCTTACTATTGCACTTGTGACTTTTCTCCTCATCCTTGCTTTCTTTTTTTAGGCACTGGGCAGCAATATGACCAATTTCTTCACATGAAAAATAGATTAGGGAAACTTTACCTTTGTATTTTCCTTTGCCTCTAGAATATTTCCTTGCAAGAAAAGCTTCAAAACTTCAAGATGACTATCAAAACTTTCCCTTGATTCTTCTTCACTTTCTGATTGAATGTACTTTATTTTCTCGTCTTTCTCCTTAAGTGATAGTTTGGCTTCAAATGAAAATTCAATATTCTTGGAAGATGGAACATAATTGTCATAGGTGGCTAGCTCAAAAGCTATCAATCTTCCTACTAAGGCATCCAAAGTTATCTTATTATTTTTCTCACACCTCCTTTCTTGAATAGCAGATACTCTAATTGCATAGATAGGAAGAAATGTTCTAGGGACTTTACTTACAATAGTTTAATCCTTGATTTCTCCTCTGGAAGCTTTGATTGCACTGATACTGGCTTTCACTCTTTCCACATATTTGGGAATATTTTCATCTTCTCTCATTCTCATCTGGTCAAATTATCATCTAAGGTTTTCTACTTTGGCTCTCCTCACATTGTCATCACCACCATAGATGTCTTTTAGCTTGTTCCACATTTCAAAAGTAGTTTTTCAATCCTTGATCTCATCAAATTCTTTATAGCTAAGCGTAGATGCAATATCTATCATCATGGTGTTATGGTTCTTTTTCTTTGCAATATCTCTAATAGATAATGTATCAGTAGGAGTTGTGTATTATTCATCAAGATATTTGCATCCTAAATCACCAATGGAAGCCAGATGAAGTCTCATAAGTCCATGCTAAAAAGTTGTCTTTGTTAAGCTTTGGAATTTCTCTCTTGTAAGACATCTTGATCTTTAGCTTAGGTTCCTGAAACTTTTCTTGTAAGCACCAAATGCATTGAGACCAATTGCTGGAAATATAGATGGAGTAACTAGGGGGGTTGAATCAGTTACCACAAAAATATTTACACAGATCCTTAAATGTTCGACAAAACTAATTACTATTGTCACTTGGTAAACATATTGGAAAATTTTATAACATGGTAAATGGAGAGTATGTTTTGCTTTAGCTATTCTAACATCAATTAGTAATGATTTGTAAACATAAGAGAAAAGAAATGAACATAAGAGACACTGGATTTAATGTGGAAACCTAATATGGGTAAAACCACCAATGTAACTAGTTACTATTTTTCACTCTTCTAAAGTGAGCCTTATTAGGAGCCAACTTGGTTAAAGATTACAAAACAAACCGTTAGGTTTGACCTTGCTAGAGGATTTAATCACCTTATAAGGAGTGGCCTTGTAAGAGGTCTTTAAAAAAATTCAATGGAACTGCCACCCTATTAGGGGATTTACAAATGGCTATTAAACCAACTCTGTTAAGAGATTTTGGATCACTGCTACAATGATAAGAAAGTTAATAGGGGTTCCACTTTTCTTCAAGCATTCTATGATATTAGGGAAGAAAGTTCCCTTGAATTCCCTTACTAGGAAGTTAGTATCTTGGAACATATCAATATGTCTTATAACTTATAGAAATCCAACCTCAAAGGAAGAAAACTAGGCATTCCAAGAGGTCTACTTGGGAAACCAAGGACTTTGATAATTATTGTGTGAGGGTAGAAATAAATATATCCCCATCGGTGAGATACATTTGTTGGATACAATTGTCTAATTGTGTGTTGTCTTTGATGTTACACAAATGTCATATTAGTTTTCAGTTACTGCTTACCGAGCTCATTTGGTTAGCAAGATAGTTTTTTCTTCTCTACTAAGCATTCTTGGAGATTACTCTATGAAGAATATGTCTTTTGAGCTCACTTGGGCATCGAAGGAGATTCTGGCAAGAAACATTGTTAACTGAGTTCTCATGGTTAACAAAGGAAGTTTGGTCAAAGTCAGTGTTAACCAAGTTCACTTAGTTGCCAAAGGATTTTGTAAATATATAGTGTTAACCAAGCATCTATTGGTTAACACTAGGAATCATTTCAGGACTCATGTTTACCGAGCTCAATTGGCTATCGAAGGATTTTATTGATTTGGGATATGAAGTTTAATTATTTCAAGTATTGATTCTAGCGGAATATGGTGATAATTATTGGTCATTGTAATTTGTATTGAGCCAGCTTGACAATTTGAACAATATAAATATAAGGTCAAGTTGATTTTTTTCAGTAGTATGCAAGTGTATTGATTGATTGAAAAGCAAATGTGTGTGAGTGAACTTGAAGGATGGTCAGATATCCTTGTGGAGCATAAAAGTAATATTCAATCAAGAAGGAATTCAAGGGAACTTTCTTCCCTAATATCATAGAATGCTTGAAGAAAAGTGGAACCCCTATTAACATAGTAGCTACTCAAGATGTGGAAATGTAAAAGGAAGTGTATATCCCTAAGCAAATAAAAGGAGGAGGAATACCTTTATATACTAGAAGAATTATTAAATGAAGGAATCATCCAAGTACCAATGGTGCTTGTTTCTAATATCACTACTTAGGAGATCAAAGGAAATTTCCCTAGGGATGTGAGAATGAAAGCTTGTAGGGCCTTTTCTGAGGATGATAAATTTATTAAATCAAACCCTTTACAAAGTTTCTATGGTAAAACTATAGGTTAGAATTACACCAAAATATAGAAGAAAAGAAGGTGTAGAGGCCTCATGTTGATACAAAGGGCCCCATTTAGGAAATTGAGGAATAAATGATGAATAGGTTTGAGAGTACTACCCCAGAAAAGGGAAGACACATTATTCACAAATTCGGAGTCCTATTGTTGCCAAATGTCAGTATATTAGATGCTATTGCATTAGATTCTATTATTGAAAAGGCCTAAATTTAAGGAATCAAATAAATCTACAATAAGCATGCAATATATTGAAGTTGTACTCTTTAAAGAAACTTGGTCCTTCTGAGCCTCTACTTTTGGGAAGAAGATTGTTGATGACAGTTGCATAAGGGGAAATATAGTCCTCTAGAGAGTGGAAGATGTCAAGATGTCTAAATCAACTAGAGATTTAAAACAACATATTTACTATGTTCATGATATAGCAAGGGAAAAGGAAAAGAAGTACAAAGAGTTGAAGGAGAGGTATGCATTGAACCCATTTTTCACCTAATAGAAAAGCAAAAAAATTCATTGTGAAAATTCATTTACCTTATATTTGACTAGGGTTTGTTTTTCTCAATTAAATCACACCCTATAAAATCCCTAATACTTATACCCTGATATGAGTTGTGCCATAGGTTCTTTCTAAAATTATTAAAATTTATTACACCTTACAAATTGAGGTGGAAGATTTGAAAAAACCCGAATACCATTCAATTTTTCTTGTTCTAAGGTTCTTTCTAGACTCTTTTTGAATTCTTTTGTGGCATTATTATTTTTCCCTAGCTCATAATTTTTTTCATAACCCAAGGTCATGTCAAGGTTAGCTTGCATCTTATTTCCTTAGATGAAATAACCCTTTTGATAAGTTTCTTTCTTCACCATTTATTTTCTAGAAGATCAATGTCCATTGTATACTCATAGACTAAAGATGTAAATGTATTAAATATTGGGAGAAAGAGAGACAGTGACACCTTTGTGGTGGTACATGAGGGAGTGCATAATCTAGTTGCTTCATAACATTTATTTGTCTCCTTCTAGATAAATGGATGTCACATCCTCATGAATTCAAAGTTCTCATTTTTAAACCAAAGTGAGGTTGTCACATATTCATCTGTGTCTTGGTGAGGGCCATAAAGTCTATTTCAAAATATCTACTTTTAAAAGCTAGTTTGAATATCTTTTCCTGGCCATTGATCAAAGTGATGTTCAAGGGTTGTCATGTTGTTACATGATGGAGTTTCTCATTATTAAAAAAAGTGCAAAAATGTAACTAAATTACACCTATCCTTATGGGTCCCCAAGTTGTGTAGTGAGAATAAATATTCTCAATAGTCCATTAGAATTTAGATTAAGGGCTATCGTCTTCTCCCATGATGAAGTTGCAAAAAATTCAAGATATATGACATTGTGAAAAACTGAAAAGTGTCGCTATGGGCCCATACTATGTTTCAAAATAGACTAGATAAAGTGCATCTTTACAGCCATAGATTTAGATGGAGATCAGCGACTATTATAACTTCACAAAACTAAAGTACTCAGGTTTTAGCCAAAGCAAGGTTGTGAGATGCTGACATGTGGAAATTATGAGACCATCCCATGTTACAAGTTGCAAAAGGAAGGTATCAGTACATATTTCTAGATGGAGTGTTCTAATTCACAATTAGTACCAAGTAAAACAATGTTCATTGATTTCTCATAGACATTAGATCTTTAGATAATCAAGGGCAATCACATTTTTAGATAATGAAAATGTTCAAAGTTCATGTAAAGCAAGAATGCGAGAACTCACCACATATCTATGTGTGCCACACTTTGCATACTACCAGATAGAAACCTTGAATATCTATTACTTAGAGATCAATGATCATCACATTCTCCCAAGATGAAAATGCAAGGTTTTTAACTAAAGAGAGAATGTGAAGAGGTGATAAATGTCTTAGTGAGCCCAACTCTTAAAAGGAATAGTGTGGCAGCTTGGATCTTTTATGATTGTAGGATGTGAAAGGATCGAAAATGGTCATATTCTCACATAATGAAAGTTCTCTATTTTTATCTAAAGCAAGAATACAAGGTCTTAACACATGCCAATTTTTTCAAAAGATTGATGTAGTGATTAAGTTTAAAGCATGATCATCCAATTGTGCCTAGATCAACAACCAATTTTCAAATTTTTAGTGTAACATAAGATTCAACTATTAGAGCATTAATGTTGTATCAAAGTAAGTTTGTATGAAGGAAATCTTCATAAAATCTGCAATTCAATTTAAAATTAGTTACAAAGTGAAAGAGATTTGAAGTGCAAAGAACCAGAACACATAGTTTGATTTTGTCACATAGTGAATGGTTGCAAACAGAGTGTATCGTTGAAGAAAGAAATTCATGGGTAAGTACTTAAAACTTTTGTTTATCTAAGAAATTCCATTCTCAATTGTATTAGATTGATTTGATGCTTCTATGAAGGGATTTCTCTGCAAAGTTTGAGTACCGACATAGGAATGTGCATGATGGTTCTGGAGCAATTCCAATTTTCCACTAACAAATAAGCTAAGGGAAAATATTTACTTCCCAAAAACCCTAGATTAATAATTAATGGGGGGTTTTATGAAAAAGAAAATTTGTTGAGAGATGGTGAGAAATCCACTAGTGGTTTGGACCTATTCATAAAATGCTTCTCAGAGAGGAAACATGATACTTTTAAAAGTAATGTATGACAATTTGGTGTTGGAAAGTTGATTATTCCTAGTGTTTTCTTTGATGATGACTTGTCGACAATGATAGAAAAGAGGTATGATCTTATGCTAAGGGTTAAGAAGAATCATGCAAGGGAAACCTTTTTAGGGTCACACCTAAAGTAATTAGGGAAGTCTTCATGTTAAATATTAACCATGCATTGCATGAGAAAGTTGGCCTAGATTATCTACAAGCACAATATGATGCCTAGAGGATATAACTTGAGAGAGGGCCACTACAGGAACATTTTCTAAGGATCTAATATACCATTAGTGACAACTCATACCCCAGAGCCATTATTAAAGAAATATTTTAAACCTAGGACATAGACACTTTAGATTTCCCTCTACAAAATCTTTGGTATGGATGAGAAAGATCACATATAGGGATCCCTAGTTTTTATTATTGTTTAGACACTATAGTATGATATGAACTCTATTTTTTTTAATTTTTTTTTTGTCATTTAGTGTGGAATAAATTCACAATGGTTAAATTGGCATTAGTGAGGGCAAGGTTGAAAAGCCTTTCTAGTGGTACTCATTGTTGATTTATATGTGTCTGTACAAAGGGACTTATGCTTTCTCAAAAAAAAATGAAAGAAGAGTTGGAGAAAAATTGGATGAAGCTATTTGTTCATTTTTGGAGTGCTAACATGACATAGTAGGTTGCAAATGCTATTTTTGTTCATTTTGATAGGTAGTTTTCCTCAAAGTTGAGGTTTTTATTGACTAGAGAGAGCCCTAGGATACCCCACCCCTTATTAGTGTTGATCATTCTCAAGGATTATGCAAAGGTTATGAAAGTGAGCCATAATTCAGGGGTATTATACCTTACTCTATATCTAGTATTTTTAGAGCATATTGTTTCCAAGGGAATTTGGATGTCCTTCCATGTCAGGTGCCTGTGAAGGTTAGAATCACAAAATTTATATGGTAAATAGGAGGACTAGAAGAAATAGAGCTAGTGGACAGGTCGAAAGGAACAATTTTCCCAAACTTCACAATAGGCCACAATTTTGTGATTACAAATGGAGGATGAAGACATATAGGAAATTTTCTTGATAGATACCAAATGGCTCAATCTCATTCACATTTTATTGACCATGAAGGTTTCTATGATATATTTACGGATAGAACCAAAGTTGTATCTTATGAGCATTTTGTTTACTATCCTATGGATATTATAAGAAATGAGTTTTCTTTACAATAATAGAAAGTGAAGAAGGAGAAATGGAGGGTATATAGTAGGGTTCTAGATTTTATTAATTCATTAGATAAGAAATAAGATCTCCTTTCTGATATTAAATAATGGGGAGATAATATTAATAAATTTATTTAAAAATTTTCCAAGTTCATGCAAAACCTTAATGAGAAGAAAGTGTTTTTGAGACAAGCATACCTTGACCAAGCTATAGAGATTGAGAAAAGGCTGGAAAATAGGGCTATACAAGAAAATAACATTTTTAAGCTATCTATTTTAAGCATCCTTTGAAACATTTTCTTGTTCCATGGCTTTAATTTCTTTTATAACTATACTTTTACTTACACATCAAATTTATTGAAAAATTTAAAAAGTTTACATTGACGAATGCTTCCGCTATAGAAAACCTCTTGGCTTAAATAATAAAACTAGTATCAAGAATTTCTTGTTATTGTTATTATATGTAATTTTATAATTGTCTGTATGATATGTTTTGAGGGAAAATTTTGTTGAAATTTTTTAACACTAAATAATGAAGGGAAATACATTTGTGAATACTCCCAATTTTTTTTAAAATATACAAACTACTTTTTTATAGCCCTATTTCTTCATAATTTTTATTTATTCCCTAAAGAGTAACTATTTACTACCATACAAAAAGTTAGAAACACTTCCAATGAAATATATTTAAACAATCATTTAAAAGTAAACATCCGGGGAGTATTTAATTTACCTAAGAAATTTTTTTGAGCTAAATGACTCTTGTTTTTCCCTCCTTAAGTTCTATACAAAGAATCATCCACCTTTGATTAATTTTGATGACTTCAAGAAATGTAATGTTGTTGTGTTAATAGATGAAGTTTGAGGTTACTTCTGTAATTCTTATCTACTACTATTCGACAATCCCTAGCATTGAACAATGCAAATATAAATGGTGTAGATCACAAAATGTCACTTTTCCATTTTGCATATCAAATTCAAGTTGTGAGCTCCCTGATTTTCAAATCAAATGCTTGGAAAAGAGGAATGGCAACTGGATTCTATTGCTTAGCACTTTTGTAAATTCAAAAAAAATGGATCTTGAGATCCTAGATCTTAGTTATGATTCCTCTCTAATAATAAATTCAATTGATTTGAAAGCCATGTCCTTTAACAAAATAGATGATTCCTCTATTGATTTCATGCTACCTATAGATCAGTCTTTTACCATTTACTCCCCCAATAAATTCATGGTCATTGGTTACAAAACAATAATTTCTTTTGAATTTAGAGGGGGACTTAGAGTAGATAGAGGTAAATGTGAATCTACATGCTTAGATCAAGGTAAACCAAGCTACTACAATAGGTATGGATTTTGTGAAGTTGTTATTCTAGGAAACTCCAAGGAGATAATTTTCACAAGTGAGGGGATAGCATATGTAGAATTTCACGATACAATTGGAAATATAAGATGAGTAACTAAAAGGGGGTGGGGGTGTGAATCAATTACTACAAAAATAAATCTTGGATCCCTTAGATGTCAATGCAAAACAAAATATGAAAGATGAATACTACTCATGCTCGAAAAACAAATAAAATGTTGTAACTCGATAAATGTTGAATATAATTAGTAACAAAATTAGTTTTGCAGATCTTAAGATGTTATTAGTGATTATCATTACTTTAACTTAATTACAAGAATAAAAGAAATAACATGAACACATTTCACACCAAGATTTAATGTGGAAGCCTAATTTGGAAAAACCAACAATTGCAATTAGTTACTAATTTTCACTCTTCTAAATGAGCCCAATTAGGAGGCAACCTTGTTAAAGGTTACAAAACACACTATTAGGTGTGACCCAGTTCAAGGATTTAATCACCCTATTAGGAGTCAGCTTGTTAGAGGTCTTTAGACAATTCAATAGAACTTCCACCTTGTTAGAGGATTTACAAATAGCTTCTTAGCCAACTCTGTTAAGAGATTTGATCACTACTACAATGATTAGAGAGTAACAATGAAATGACCTAATTTTGATGCAACTAAATTGATGGTTATAGATCTTTTTTATTGCTTGTACATGACCCTTTCTAATCAAATGCATCCTTTCAGCTCCTCAAACACATCCTTCTTATCTTTAGATTCACTTCCTTAAAGAAAATCTCAAATCTTCATTGTTGTACTTCTTTACACACATTATCTCACAACTTGACCTTATACTTATATCATTCCTATTGTCAAGTCAGCTAGAATACAACTTAGAATAATTAACATTCCTCATCTTAGTCAGCTATAATTAATAGATAAATTAATTAAGCTTGATATGTGAAAACAAGAAAAACCTTTGTTAGCCAATCTAGCTTGGCAGACACTAACTCAGAAATGATTTCCCTGTGTTAACCAACATAAGTTTGGTTAGCACTAAAACCTCACAAAGATCCTTTGGTAACCTAGTGATCTCAGTTAACATTGATTCTATCCAATATTTCTTTTATTAATTGAGTGAGCTTGGTTAACACTCATCTTCTATAGACTTTCCTTCGATACCCGAGTGAACTCAGTAGACACTGTCTTGTGAATAGGACCGCTCAATAGACACAGAAAATTGTCTTCACTATTAGAGTGAGCAACTAATAATGACATTTTTTTAATATCAAAGAAAATACAAAATTAATCAATTCTATTCAACAATCTCCCTCTTTGGAATTGATCTCAACACAACATCTCATACAAAGAAATTTTGAAAACACATCGTTAGTTTCATTCAAAGAACTCCCTCTATCAATGTGAACTATTTAGTTTCTCCCTCTATCAAAAATCTTCTATCTGTAACAATCTTCTGCCAAGTGCATCCTCCCTCTTTGATATCTCTCCATTAAACTTCTCCCTCTTTGTGATAGAAAAAAATTCTATGAGATATGATAGTAAACTTCTTCCTCTTCGACAACACATGCCAAAGACAAAAATTCCAATAGTATCAATGTACCTAAATTATAGATTCATTTACAATATGGCCTTGTCAATACTACATCAACTGGTTGATCTTCAACTTTCTTTGGTTGATGCATCACTAAACTTAATTTAGTGAGCTTCAGATAGGGAAATCACCCCTACCTTACCTCTTAGATACATAAATGCATCCTTAGGTAATGGCGTAGTGAATATGTCTGCAACAATATGTATTTACATGTTCCAATCTGACTTCTTTATCTTGCACCAATTCTCTTAAGAAGTGATATTTTTTAGCAATGTGTTTTTCTTTGGTATGCATCACTAGGTTCTTTGATATATTGATTGCACTAGTTTTATCAAAATATATGACTACTAGATCCTTGATTTCTATTTTCATTCTTTCCAACAGTTGTTTGAACCAAACAATGTTAGAAAAATTAACTATTGTTTCCACATATTCTGCCTCTACTGTAGATTGAGAGATACAATTTTGTTTCTTACATGTCCAAGACACTAGTCTTTTACCAAGAAGGAATGCTCCACCACTGGTGCTTTTCCTATCATGAAGACTTCATATCCAATCAGCATTAGTAAACACCTTCAAGTCTAGATTCCCTCTGAGTTTGTACCATAAGCCATAGTCTTTAGTACCTTTTAGATATCTCATAATTCTCTTGATTTCCATTGTATTATTTTCTTTGGAATTTTCTAACTCTTGGTAGCGTACGAACTACTAATGTAATGTCAAGCCTTGTATGTACTACATACTATAATTTTCCAATTATTGATCTATAAGTCATTTGATCTGATTCTTTGGAATCATCATTCTTGAAAATCTTATGTCTAGTAGACATAAGGTTTCCAACTGGTCTTGAATCTTCCATTCTACATTTCTTTAGTATCTCTTTGATTTGTTTGGATTGATTGATCTAGATACCATCTTTCTTCTATTGAATCTATAATCCAATAGAGAATTTTATCTCTCTAATCATAGACATTTCAAATTCCTTGCTCATTTCTTTTGAAAATCTCTTACACAAGTCATCATTTCCTATGAATAAAGTTTCAGCAACAAATATTTCAGCCAACACAATATTCTTGTCTAGTCCTTCTTTGATATATAGACTACTATTATCATTTGTTCTTTAAAAACCAATCTGTATCAAATAGTTATGTAGTATTTCATACCAAGCTTTGGGAGCTTTCTTGAGACCATATAATGCATTTTGTAATTTGTAGACCATGTCACTTTTGTTAGGATGATCTACAAAACCTTTTGGCTTCCCAATGTAGACATTCTCATCAAGAAGTGCATTCAAGAATGTAGATTTAATATCCATTTGATCCACATTAAATCGTCTATGTACTACATATGGAAGGAAACTTCTAACACCTTCTAATCTTGCAATGGGAGCAAATATTTCACCATAATCAATACCTTCTTCTTGAGAATAACCTTTACATACCAATCTTGCTTTGTTTCTAGACACTTTTCCATCTTCATTCTTCTTGTTACCGAATACCCACTTTGTGCCAATTACATTTTTATCCTTGGGTCTAGCAAAAAGAATCTAATTTTTGTTCTTCTCTATCTTTTCTATCTCTTCAATCATCACTTTGACCCAACTTTCATTATCTAAAGCATCTTTAATATTGCTTTGTTCAAATTCAGCATGTAAACATGTATCTTTTAATTTTCTTCTTGTCATTGTTCCATCATATTTATCTCTAATGATTTGATTAGGTGCATGATGCCTTATGATATTTTTTTTGACATAGGTTCTTTAGATTTTTTACATGAGCTCTGCTATTTTCATTATGGACTTTAATGATAGGCTCAAGTCTCACTATCTGTGACTTGGGCCCTTCTAGCTTAGTTTGAACTAGCTCGGTAGCTTTTGACTGTGACATGGTCCCTTCAAACTATAACTTGGGTTATATTGTCTGCACCTCGATAACTATTGGAGATTTTGTGCACTCAGGAGGTGAAGTCTCCTTTCTATCAAATAGATTTGGAAAGGTATTAGGTTTATAGTAGAGAAATCTTCTGTAATCCTCTGGCTCTTTGTGGCCTCTTTCACTCTTTTATGAAAACTCATCAATTGTCACATGTCCACTTTCTATGTTTTTATGAATAGACAAATAAAAAAAATTGTATGCTTTACTTCTGTGAGAGTACCCTAGAAATATTCCTTCATCACCTTTTACATCAAATTTTTCTTTTCTAGATTCTTTCAGGATATAACATTTTCCACCAAATACTTTCAAATAACTCACATTAGGTTTGTAGCCATACCATAGTTCACAGGGAGTTTGGTTTAAGTCTTTCTTCAACTATACTCTATTGAAAGTATAAACTATAGTGTTGAAAGCTTCCTTCCAGTATTTGATTGCAACATTCTTTTCTATCATCAATGTTCTTGCACAATCCATGATGAATCTATCTCTTCTTTCTATTATACCATTCTACTAAGGTGTACCAGGGGTTGATACTTGTCTTTAAGTTCCTCTTTCAATGCAAAAATTATTAAATTCATTGGAGATGAATTCACCACCTCGGTCTGATCTTAAACATTTCAATCTCTTTCTAGTTTCTTTTTCTACTCTTGCCAGATACCATTTGGATTTTTCAAAAGTTTCTAATTTTTCTTTTAGATACATTATAGTCCTAGTTCTAGAATAATCACCAACAAAAAGAATGAAAAAAATTTCTCCACTATAACTCTTTATTCCAATAGGTCCACATAAATCAGTATAAAAAATTTCTAAGACTTCTTCTAACTAATAGGTTTTTCTTTTGAAACTTTTTTTTCCCATCTTACCAATTTGGCAATTCTTGCATAAACCCACTTTAGGTTTCTTCAAACTAGAAATAACTCTTACTCTTCTATGTTTTCTTATCTTAATCATATTATCAAAGTTTACATGACATAGTATTTTGTGCCATAACTAGATTTCTTCAACTTGAGCAATAAATATTCAACATTCACTGAGATCAAGATAAAGTAGATTACCTTTTGTTCGCTTGCCAGATCTAACAAAATTTCCTTTAGCATCCAACAATTTATCCTTTCAATTCATGAATTCTACTTTGAATCAATGTTGTTCAACTATACCACACTCAGTAGATTATGCTTTAGTCCTTAAACCCAATAGGCATTATCACATATAAGTTTATTGGTTAATGATATACAACATTTTCCTTTTATGCAACAAGGTTCATTATTTCCAAATCTTACACTACCTCCATCATAATGTTCAAAATGTTCAAATTTTGTTTTATCTCTAGTCATATGGTGTGAACATCCATTGTCAATAATCCATGCATCATTCTTTTTTAACATGAGTGATAAGTGCCATCTTATCTCATTCATCATCAAACTCATCTTTTACAACAATATACACCATTTCATCTTCACTTTTATTAGAATCTTTAGCCATAAAACAAGATTTCTTAGCTTTCCCCTTGGAGTTCTTGTGATTTTTGAATTCCTTCTTTCCTTTGTGCTTGTGGATTTTTTTCTCATTCTTGCTTTCTCTATTAACACATGTAGTAGCAATATGACCAACTTCTTCACAAGAAAAGATGATTAGAGGAATTTTACCTTTGTACTTTCCACTACCTTAAAAATATTTCTTTGCAAGTAGGGCTTCAAAAATTTCAAGATCACTATCATAAATTTCTTCAGTTTCTTCTTCATTTCATGATTGATTGGCCTTTGATTTCTTGCTCTTTTCCTTAAGTGAGAGCTTGGCATTGAATGCAGACTCAATATTTTTTTAATTAGGAACATAGTTGTCATAGTTGTCTAATTCAAAAGTAGTTAGTCTTCCAACTAGAGCATCCAAGGTTAATTTTTTATTTGGATCACATCTCATTTCTTGAATAATAGACACTCTAACTGCACAGATATCAAGAAGAGTTCTTAGTACCCTGCTTATAATAGTTGTCTCCTTAATGTCTCCTCCTGATGCTTTGATTTAACTTACATTGGCCTTGATTCTTTCCACATATTTTTTAATATTCTCATGTTCTCTCATCTTCATTTGATCAAATTGTCCTCTGAGACTTTATGGTTTGGCTCTTCTTATATTGTCATCTCCTCCATAGATATCTTTTAGTTTGGTCCACATTTCATGAACAATTTTGCAGTCTTTGACCTCATCAAATTCAACATCATTGAGAGTAGATGCAATATCAGTAATCATGATGTTATGATTCTTCTTTTCAAAAATATATTCAACTGATACTATTCCAATGGGAGTTTTGTATTTAGTATCAAAATATTTGCAACCTGAACTTCACTGATATTAGCTAGATGTAACCTCATAAGTCCTCTCCATGCTGCAAAATTATCTCTATTCAACTTGTGAATTTCTCTTTTGTAAGACAACTTGATCTTTAGCTTAGGTCCTTGAAACATTCTCTACAAGCACCAAAATAGCTCTGATACCAATTGTTTGAAATATAAGAGGAGTAATTAAGAGAGGAGGGTTGATTCAATTACTACAAAAATAAATCCTAGATCCCTTAGATGTTAATGCAAAATAAACTTTGAAAGCTAAATACTACTAAAGCTTGGCAAACACATAAAATGGTGTAACTCAATAAATGTTGAATATACTCAGTAATGAAATTAGGTTTGTAGATATTAATATGTTATCAGTGATTATCATTACTTTAATTTAATTGGAAGCATAAAAAAAATAGCATGAACACATTTGACACCAAGATTTAACGTGGAAACCCAATTTGGGAAAATCACCAATTGTAACTAGTTACTAATTTTCACTCTTTTAAAGTGAGCACTATTAGGAGCCAACCCTATTAAAGGTTACAAAATAAACTATTTAGTGTGACCCATTTAAAGTATTTAATCACCCTATTAGGAGTGGCCTTTAGACAATTCAACAAAACTACCACCATGTTAGAGGATTTACAAATAGTTGTTAAGCTAGCTCTATTAAGAGATTTGATTATTGCTACCATGGATACAGAGTACCAATGAAATGACTTGATTTTGATACAACTAGATTGCTAGTTACAAATCTCTATTCTAGCTTGTACATGATCATTTCTAATCAAATGTATTATTTTATCTCACTAAGCACATCCTTCTTATCTTCAAATTCGCTTCCTTAAAGAAATTCTGAAGTCTTCATTGTTGTACTTCTTCACACACATTATCTCACAACTTGACCTTATACTTATATCCTTCCTATTGTCAAGTCAACTAAAATACAACTTAGAATAATTAACATTCCTCATCTCAATCGACTGGAATCAATAGATAAATTAATTAAGATTGATATGCCAAAAACAACAAAAACCTCATTAGCTAATCTAGCTCGATAGACACTAACTCAAAAAAAATCCCTCTGTCAACCAATAGAAGTTTGGTTAACACTAGAAACTCACAAAGATCCTTTGGTTATCAAGTGATCTTGGTTAACATTGATTCCATCTAATAGTTCCTTCATTCTGAGTGAGCCTTGTTAGCACTCATCGTTTGCATACTTTCCTTCGATGCTTGAGTGAACTCGATAGACACTATCTTCTAAATAGGAATGCTTGGTAGACACATAAAATTATCTTCATTGTCTGCGTGAGCTAGGAATTGACTAACTAATAATGCAATTTTCCTAACATCAAAGACAATACACAAATACTCAATTGTATCCAACATATACATGTGGCTTCTCCACAATCTTGGAACCAGAGAACTAGGATTTTCCCCAAGCTAAGCTTGGTTGGCTTGAGAATTAGGGTCATTACAATATCTTCCTATAGTGGGGAATCAATGGTAGGATTGATGGATGGCCAAAGGGACATCCAATTACTCTTCAATAGATGAATCTCAATGATTTTATGTGATAAAGGGAGCCCATGCATGTAAATTATGAAAATTATCACTATTGTAGCTACTAATTATTAATCTCCTATTGTAAACCATTATTAAACTATTGAGAATAAATTGATAGCTAATATCAAACAATAACACAATCACAACACAAAGAACACAATATTTTTGGACAAATCATCTTAGAAAAATCCCTAAGGGAAAACCAACTCTGCTGATGGAAAATATATTAACATCAACAAATCAAGAGATTAAAAAGTTCCTTGCCTCAGAAAAATTTAGATAGCCTCCTAATTTCTCCTACTAATATTCCCCACTGCTATCTGCAATGCTATCATTGCACCATTTCTAACACTGCAAGTCTATTTTCTATCACTAAAAACTCATTTTCTAACACTGCAAATCTTCTACAACTTCTTGTTACTCCTCTATTATGTTGTATACTCTAAATGCCTTCCTTGACCCCTTTTTTATCCTACCTAACCAAGAGGATTTTAGTTGCTTCTTGATCAAGAGAACCTAACCAAGAATTTTCTAGTTGCTTCCTAACCAAGAATTTTTGAGATGCTTCTCGATTAAAACAACCTAACAAATACATTAATATTGGCTTCCAGAAGGAGTCAATTAATTGGCAAATATTTGTTGTAACTTTAACAATTATTTGTCAATTAATCACACATGGATGAATAGCTATCAAAACTACCTAAACTAACACTCCATCTTAGCGAGGAAGTTGTTCTTCATGACACCCAATTTATCTCTAAAGAAGATGATTTTTTCCTTCCTCAATGCCCTAGTTAGAATGTACACTACATACTCCTCCATAGGTATGTATTGTAGCTGAACAATACCCCATTATACACAGTCTTTGATGATGTGATATCTAGTGTCTATATGTTTAGAGTTATCATGAAATATTAGATTTGCAGACAACTTGATGCAACTTTGATTGTCATAGTGTATTACAGTAGTCTCAACCTTCTGACCAAACAAGGCTACTAATAAATTTTGAAGTCATATAACTTCACATGACACCATGCTAGTTGTTATGTATTCTACTTCTTTTGAACTTAGAGCCACAAATTTTTGCTTCTTGTTGAACCAAGATACAACTCCTGATCCCAAACTAAAATAACACCCTAAATTGCTCCTTTAGTCCATTGTACTTACCACCCCAATCTACATCAATATAGCCTATCACCTTGATAACTTCACCTCGAACATTTCTGATCTCACCCTCAATTGTACCATGCAAGTAATGCAATACATGCATGGTTGCTATCCAATGCATTTTCTTCAGGTCAACCATGAACTGACTAAGAGAGTTTATTGCAAATGCTATATCTAGCCTAGCATTTACCAAATACATAAGTGAACCAATCAACTATCTATATAAGGTGGGATCTACATCCTTCTTCTTAAGTGTATCTACCTTCCTCTAATTTGTGATCATGGATGTAGACATGGCTTTAAAATCCTTCATCTTGAATTTCTTCAAGATTTTAATGCAATATTTCTCTTGACCAAGGAAAATATCTCCATCTATCTACCACACCTCCATGCCTAGTAAGTAATGCATGAGCCCTAAGTCCTTCATCCCAAACTCTTTTGCAAGGTCCCTCTTGCAGTCTTCTATGAGCCCTAGTGAACTTGTAAGAAATAAGTCATTGATATAAATAACAAGAATGAGAATCTCACCACCAACTGCCAAGTAGTGGAGGTTAGTATACGCTTCAGGGCATGTGCAAGATCATGGTCAACCAAACTATGCTCTTAAGTGGCAATAAAAAATCACAAAATCAAGGTTATGTCAAGTTGATGTGCAATTTTCTACTTGTTATTATGTTTATATCAAAAAGTTGAGAGAAAATAATTTCTAGAAAATTGAATCTAGTTTCTATACTACTAGGAATCATCTATAAAAAATAGAAATTGATTGGTCAAAATTTTGAATTTTAATGCAATATTACAAAAAATTTAAAACAAAAATAAGAAGTAGATGTATGTCTGACAATCTTAATCAAAATGAAATGATAATATTTCTTAATAATATTCTAGTTATAAGTAGTAGACTAATGCCTAGATGTTACACATATTTTGTGGTATTTTTATTCTAAATAATTAATTAATAATTAATTTTTGACTTTAGTATTTTTTGAATAAAAAACTCTCATGTCTAACCACCTTAACTAATTCAAAACTCTGCAAAATTCATTTTTTCATTTTTTTTTTCTTTTAGTAGAAGAAATATAGAATGTGATACATCTTTTGCATTTAAAAATGTTGTACCATTTGAAAGTTATAGTTGTTTTCCAAGCAGAGTGTCAGTCAGCACTTTATATATAACTCCATTAGAAAATAAGTAATAATTACTTCCTAAACACATAATTTGACAAACCTTACATTTATGGAAAGATAAGAACATTCTTAAGAAACATTTTTCATTTCATCAAATTTTGGTGAAAAAAAAATTGGCAGCTACATGTTTGAAGTAAAAATCAAATAGAAATAGGCCAAAAGCACACTTTTAGGATGTTTTAAAAGTTGACCATATAGGTTTGGTATCAAAAGATATAGTAGACCTTATAAACATATTATTGTTTTTCATTTAGCATTGGGGTTGGTGGGAATAAAATTTGAATAGATTTTGAAATGGTTTGAGATATTTCAAAATGACATATTTTTCAGATCGCCACTTTTTGGCACACCATGATCTTGCACATACCTGTCACTCTTCACAAAGCCCATTTCCTGCAAGAATGTGTGAATACACTCATACCACGCCCTAGGAGACTAGTGCGTCTATACAATGCTCTCTTCAATCTCCATATGTGGGTCTCTTTTCTATGTGCTACAAAGCCTTTTGGTTGCTCTATGTATACCTGCTCCTTTAACTCACCATTAAGGAATGTTGTCTTAACATCCATTTGATGCATCTGCCATCACATCTTGTAGAGAAGAATACTTGGCCAATCGAGAAAATGTCTCCTCATTGTCTATTCCCTCCTTATGAGAGAACCCCTTGGCCATGAACCTTGCCTTATATTTCTCAATGCTACCATCTGCACCATGCTTTATCTTATAGATGTAGTGTGATCCAACTACTACTCTATCTAGTACTCTAGGAACTACCTCCCATACATCATTCTATATTATTGAGTTATACTTCTCTACCATAGCATCTAACCATACCTATTGCTTTTTAGCATCTTGATAGCTCGAAGGTTCACTATCTACCAACTGACTAACTAATGCCACATAACCATTTAACTTGGTTGGTTGTCTCTATTGTCTAGTACTCTTCCTAAGAGTTCCTGCAAACTTGTGAGTATCCCATAGTGTCTCTTGAACCTCACGCTTCCTGCTGGGAATTATGGAGGATAAAACATCAGCCTCTAAGTCTTCTAGGTGTATTTCCTATTGTACCTATTACTCCATGTTCTATGAATCTTCATCACCTGAGCCTACACTTGTACTCATAACTATACTTGTGTGTTTTTCTATCCTTGATTGGGCCTTGGATCTTCTGCTAGCCACTCACTCTTATCATCTGCTAGGAAATCTATGTACCTTCTAAGTGCCTTGTCCTCCACGAACTTAACATCACATCTGATGATAATTCTTTTAGTTTCAAGGATAAAAAACCTATATTCCTTTGAGGTGCCACTATACCCAACAAAGTATGCCCTCTTTGTAGTGTGATCTAGCTTGGTACATGTATCACTTAGAATATGACAATATGCCAAACTTCCAAATATTTTGAAGTGGCTAACATCAATCTTCTTTCCTATGAAATCTTTCTCTAGTCTCATTCTCCCTAGCACCTTGTGTGGAACCCTATTTAGAATGTAGATTATTGTACTAAATGCTTTTGCCTATAAGTAGTGAGGGATATCCTAGACATGTAGCATAGATCTTTCCACCTCTGATATAGAATGGTTCTTCCTCTTAGAAACTCTGTTTAGCTATGGATTATAAGGAATTTTCCACTCTCTTTTGATTCCTTCTCTAGCATAGAACTACTAGAAGTTATTTCCTTTGTACTCGCTTCCATTTTCTAGCCAAAGAACCTTTATATTCTTTCCTATCGAGTTCTCCACAAGAGACTTGAACTCTTGGAACTGACTGAAAACCTCATCCTTCATCTTCAAGAATTATATCAAAGTGTTCCTAGAGAAATCATTCATAAAAGTAATATAGTATGCATATCCTCTAAGAGATTTTGTCGATATCAGTCCACATACAATTGAATGTACTAGATGAAGAACACTTCCAGATCTGGTGTCACTCCTTGGAAAAGATGCTTTTAAAAAATTCCTCAACACGCATCCCTTACATATGTCATCATGCTCTGTGCTCACCTCTGGAACTCTTGTCACCTTCTTATGAAGAAATTTGAGTCTTCCATGACGAATATGCTCTATCCTCCTATGCCATAGCTCTCCAAGATCTCTAGGGTTATTACTACTCATGAGTGCCTTAGGAGTGTCAAACTACAACCTATAAAGGTGATTGCTCCTAAATTTGAAAGGTATGGGTGATTTCCTCCATTTTCTAGCCAAAGAACCTTTATCTTCTTTCCTATCGAGTTCTCCACAAGAGACTTGAACTCTTGGAACTGACTGAAAACCTCATCCTTCATCTTCAAGAATTATATCCAAGTCTTCCTAGAGAAATCATTGATAAAAGTAATATAGTACGCATATCCTCTAAGAGATTTTGTCAACATCAGTCCACATACATTTGAATATACTAGATGAAGAACACCTTCAGATCTGGTGTCACTCCTTGGAAAAGATACTTCTAAAAAAGTCCTCAACACACATCCCTTAGATACATCATCACGCTCTGTGCTCACCTCTGGAACTCTTGTCACCTTCTTATCAAGAAATTTGAGTCTACTATGATGAATATGCCCCATCCTCCTATGCCATAGCTCTCCAAGATCTCTAGGGTTATTACTACTCATGAGTGTCTTAGGAGTATCAAACTACAACCTATAAAGCCGATTGCTCCTAACTCCAAAAGTTATGGGTGATTTCCTCCATTTTCTAGGCAAAGAACCTTTATCTTCTTTCCTATCGAGTTCTCCACAAGAGACTTGAACTCTTGGAACTGAGTGAAAACCTCACCCTTCATCTTCAAGAATTATATCCAAGTCTTCCTAGAGAAATCATTGATAAAAGTAATATAGTATGCATATCCTCTAAGAGATTTTGTCGACATCAGTCCACATAGATTTGAATGTACTAGATGAAGAACACCTTCAAATTTGGTGTCACTCCTTGGAAAAGATGCTTTAAAAAAAATTCTCAACACACATCCCTTGCATACGTCATCATGCTATGTGCTCACCTCTGGAACTCTTGTCACCTTCTTATGAAGAAATTTGAGTCTTCTATGATGAATATGTCCTATCCTCTTATGTCATAGCTCTCCAAGATCTCTAGGGTTATTACTACTCATGAGTGCCTTAGGAGTATCAAACTAAAACCAATAAAAGTGATTTCTCCTAACTCCAATAGTTATGGGTGATTTCCAGTTCTGGTGCTTAATCAACACGTGTCCCTTTAAAGAGTGCACTATACCCCCTACCCTAAAGTACATATAAGGAAACCAAATTCATACCTAATCCTGGCACATGCAACACATCATCAACTAGAACTATCTTTCCATTCTCCCTCTAAAACTTAATAGTCTCTTTCCCAACTGGTTTGAGTTTGAACAAGTTTCTCATAGAAATCTAGATATTGGTGTTCTCCTTATAACTAGAGAAGTACTCTCTAACTCTTAGCATATGAAATAATGCCCCACTATCTATATACGAGATAGTCTATGAGGTTGAGCTCACCATATAAGCTATAAGTGAAAACTCATCTTCAATTCTACTAGAGAGTTCTTCTACACTTGTTGAAGTTGCCACCTACTTCTTTTCCTTCTTTATTTCTAGGAAATAACTGACATAGTGACTATACTCGTGACATCCAAATAACTTGACCTTAGAAAGGTCCTTCTTGTTCTTCTCACTTTGTGAACCAAATCTTTTGCTAGACGCCTTCTTTGCTTTCCCTTTTCCTGCTAGGGCAATATTTTCTAATTCAACCTTACTTTTATGACTCTTTTTGGCCTCATTGACAAAACTTAGTCTAAAATCCTCCTAAATGAAATTAGTCCATAGCCAATCCCAACTTGGTAAGCTATCTTATCCACTAACAACATGAGAAAATAAACTCCATTGTTTAGAAAACCCATTTAGGGCTATTATCACCAGCTTGTCATCATTGGGACTATCTCTAACAATTGCTAACTCATCCTTGACAAGTCTAAGCCTAGTAAGGTAACTTGTAATGTCTTCTCCCTAGTTCATCATGGTATTCATTAGCTTCTCTCTAAGAATCATCTTCAATTTGGTAGCAGCATTTTGATATATATTCAAAATGGTATCCCACATCTTCTTCGACGTATCTAGCTCTAAGATATGTGGAACAATATGATCCTTGACACCATTAAGACTAATCCTCCTCACCTTGGCATTGTCCTTCTTATAAGCTGCAAGTTGTGTTGTATTCATTTATATAGCTACAATACTAGTAACATAATCCTTGATATCATTCTCTTCCAACAATAAAGAAATTATGGCCTTCCCGACACCAAAATTTGTTGCACCATCCAATCTGTCATGATCTCTCAAACCATCTAAAGCCATCTCAAACTATTAAAAAATTAATAATTATGAAGAGATCAACTCATAATTTATTTCCTAGGGAAAAAACTTTTCTTCCCTTAACACCACTCTGATACCATGTGAAAATTAACAATATTGCAGCCACTGATTATTAATCTTGTATCATAAATGATTATTAAACTGTAGAGAATAAATTCATAGCTAATATCAAAAAATAACACAACTACAACTTCATCAATAAAATAATCACAACACAAAGAACACAATATTTTCAGACAAATCGTCCCAAAAAACCCTTAAGGGAAATCAAGTTCTGTGGATGGAAAATATATTAAGTTCAACAAATCAAGATATAAAGAAATCCTTGCCTCTCTCTAGCAGAATTGAAATAGCCTCCTAATTTCTCTTGTTGATATTCCCCACTGCTATCCCTAACGCTATCACTATGCCCTTGCTAACATTGTAAGACTGTTTGCTATCACGGCAAACTCATTTGCTAAAACTACAAATGCTTCTACAACTTCTTGTTGTTCCTCTTTTTTGTTCTATTCTCTAAATATCTCCTTTGACTCCTTTTTTCTAGCTGCTTCTTGATCAAGATAACCTGACGAAGAAGTTTCTAGTTGCTTCTCAATTAAAACAACCTAACCAATAGGTTACTAGTGGCTTCTAGAAGGAGTAAGTTAATTAACAAATATTTCTCATAACTCTAACAATTATTTGCCAATTAATCACATATGAATGAAAATTTGTCCAAGCTACCTAAACTAAAACAAATGCCTAATAGATTATCAATAGAGTGACTACTCAAGAGGCACCGAATGCGCAAGTACGATCTCTACACTTTTCAAATTGTTTCTTTATAACCATTTTTAGACATTCCCACCTCACCAGTCACTACCTTGTGCAAGGAGCACCAGTGGTGTTATATTGTATTGTGTAATATTAAAAGTTGAAAAGATTTTTTATTCTGATTGATGATGAAAACTAGACGTGCAGCTCTTGACGAAAAAAAGAAATGCCACTTGAAAATTGTGGAGGCCAAGTATTTTCAGATGTTGCAAGAATACATAACTTACAGAGTAGGTAGAGAAAGCCTTAGGATGTTCTCTGTCAAAGAATTGACAAGAGCTTCTAATAATTATTCAAAGGAAATGGTGTTAGGAACCGATGGCTTTGGAACCGTGTTCAAAGAGATTCTGTTGGATGGTACTCTTGTGGCCATTAAAAAGTAGAAACAAGCTTTTAAACTAGATAATGACCATGACTTTCCTAATGACGTAGCCATTCTCTTCCAGATAAACCACAGGAATATAGTGAAACTATTAGGGTGTTGCATACAAACAAAATTTCCAATGCTGATATCTGAATTTGTTCTGAATGAGACTCTTCTTGATCATTTACATACATAAAATCAAGATGGGATGTTGTCAAAGCCTTTTTGGTCACCAATCACATATAACCTTGGGTGTCACGTCTGGAGATTGTAATCAAGACGGGAGATGCCTGGCATATCTCCACTCTAGAGTATCCCAACCCATTTTCCATCGGGGTGTAAAATCATCTAATATTCTTTTGAATGAAAAAATTTCTCCTAAAATTGTAGACTTTGGAATTTCTCGTTTGATATCTGCTTCAAACAATATACATCTCACCATAGATATAATTGGCACAAGGGGTTACGTAGTCCCTGAGTATTTTCAAATATATCATCACACTGAGAAAAGTGATGTATTCAATTTTGGAGTTGTCCTGGTTGAGCTTCTAACCGATTTAAACCTCTATGTGCAGAAAGAGTCAACGAAGAGTGGAATTTATTTACAGTTTTTCTTGCCAGACTCAAAGACAAATGCCTTGAAGAAATCTTAGATAAAAAAGTACTGGGTGTGTAAAACATGCAACAAATGGAAGGTGTGGTAATATTAGCAAGGGAATGCCTTCATTTGGAAAAGAGGAAAAGAGCGTCCATGAAAGAAGTTGTGGATGAACCTTTTTTGGATAAGAGGTGGCAAACGAAAGAAAAAATTGCACAATGGTGAGGACGAAATAGTTGAGAACACAAGTATTTTGACAGAAGTATCGCACATGCCCACTAATTCTCAGAGCTTTCATTGCGCTAAAATAAAGAATGTATTCTCCATTTTAAATGTCAGTTCTATTATGTCCTTAGGCAAGAATGCATTCTTCATCTGCAATAGTTATACAGTTTGTGTCATTTGAATTATATTCCTAAATTCTAGCTTGACAGATTATCAGAGCTCTCCGTTCCAAGACCTTCAGTTTACTGTGTTGAGTTGGGACCATTGGTTGCTCAAATTATAGATTGACTAATCATTAGTCTATGTATGTAAGTGTTTATTTAATGGGTTGGTTTATTTCATGGATAAAGTAAGAAAGAAAGTAAAACTTAATGGTTTATTTGTATAATTAGTGGATGGTTCAGTAATTATCAAATATTAAGACTTGTCTTTTCATTAAAAAAAAAAAAGACATTGTGTAATGATATATTTTATATGTATATTACAAAAGAGATGAATTAGTTCATTTGTGGAAAATATTAAAACATTAGTTCTGCATGAAATTCTTAGGAGATGATCAATATTAATCGTATCCTACTGCATGTGACAACATCTAATTTTTGCGGGCTGGGCTAGGGTTCTTCCCCTAACTTGTTCTTGTTGTTTGATCTTTACTATTTTTTCTGTTCTGTTTGGATTGCTAGTTGCTGGACATAGTTTGCGTGGGTGTTTTTGGAAATCTTTTGCAGTCAGTTTTGGATTGGGGTTTTTATTGTTTGCATGGCAGGGCTTGGGATTTCTTCTGCGTTGGTGAGAACAAATGGTTCTTCTCCAACTATGCATGCAATGCGATCTGAATCATTTTATTCAGGGGAGAGCTCCAAGTTGAAAAAAGTTAATGGTTGTTTTCTGTGTAGCCATGATCGTTTTGTTTTGGTTATTCCTCCAACGGCTGTAATGGAGGACATTGAATATTGGACCAAGCATGCTTTGATATGCAAATTTCTTGGAATTTGGACTTCCCTATCCGCTCTTGAGGCATGGATCCACACCTCATGGCAGGTGGAAGGCGATATGGAGATTATGTTGGCAGGGAATAGTTTTTTTTAATTGTATTCTCTTGCATGTCTGATCGTAATCGTGTTTTTGAAGGAGGCCCTTATTTCTACAACCATGTGGGGTTATTTGTCAAACCCTGGCATTTAGGATTTAATTCTATTGAGGATCTCCCTTCAACAGTGCCAGTTTAGGTTTGCTTGCCTCGCCTTCCCTTGGAATTTTGGTGTGAAGACATCCTTCAAAAAATTGCTACTTTGTTGGGGAAGCCAGCTGCCATTGCACATCAATCCCTCGATAAAAAGGTTATTTCTTATGCCAGAATTTGTGTTAAAATTAATTTGAATAACCCATTACCAGATTCTTTGGAAATTTGTCTTGGGGCTTCTTCTTGGGTGTAGTAGTTAGATTATGAATCCCTCCCTTTCCCCTGTTGGATTTTTCATGAGTATGGTCATTTATAGCGTTAGTGCTCCCGTGACTTGACTTTCAAAGGAGTGGATGGTTCTACAGCTAGCAATGCTGGTGGTTTGGCAGATACTACAGGGAAAGGACAATCTCAGATGGCTAATACTACCAAGGGGATGAATCCGCAAGATGCTACAGGTAAGGGTAAGGCTCAAATGTAGGATAAGGATGAATTTACCCCTGTTCGCCCTTGAGCTAAGGTATGTGATCAAAAGAGGCCTTTGCAAGAAAGTTTATCTGATTCAAGTTTTAATCGCCTTGAGGTGCTGGATAATATGGTTCTAGAGGAGGGTATTCCTCCTCCTATCTCTTCTGATCTAGTTTGCCCAGATGAGGGATCTGTTCCTAATGATGCTTGTGGGGCATCCCAAGTTGTAGTATATCAGAACTGTGAGGTCCTTGTAGCTCCTGTGATAGAGGCTCTACTAACTCCTACAGTGTTGGAGGATAATGATGTTGTTCTGGCTGACTTGGTTAAGGATGTGCTACCATCAAGTAAGGGCAGGGGATCTCCTCTCCCCTTGGGGTTGATGCCTCGACCCTTTAAGTGGGTTTCTTTTACTCCTCCTCTAAGGAGTGGGCACAAAATAGACCAAGAGAAGATTAAACTCACGGGAGATATAATTTGGATTCTCATTTTCCCAATTCTACCCAATGATGATTATTCTCTCATGGAATGTTAAGGGGTTGAATAGCATCCCTAGACAAAAGGCTATTCATAACTTGGTGGTTGATCATAGCCCTGATGTTTTTTGTATCCAAGAGACTAAGCTCTCTATGGAGTCTATGGTCCAACATGCCTCTAGTATTTGGTCTAATGGCCAATGCGAGTGTGTTGGGGCAACAGGTAGTGCTGGTGGTTTAGCTATATTTTGGGATCCTCAAAAAATTTCTCCCCTTGGTTGGGTGTCTTCTCGCTCAGCTCTCTCTATGGTTGCTTCTTCTCTAGACTCAGGAGAGGTAATCATGGTTAGTAATGTGTATGCACCTATTGATCTTGCGGGAAAGGAGGAACTTTGGAAACATATTCAATATGTTAGAAATTGTCATCCTTATCATCCTTCGGTGTTAGTAGGGGACTTCAATTCAGTTTTAAGTATGGAGGAGAAGCATGGTGGTTTGGCTAGATTGGGGCCTTCTTTTTCTCTTCTTCAGCAACACATATCTCTTTTGCATCTCTCTGATGTTAAGCCTTCTAATGGTCTCTATGCTTGGAATAATCGCAGGACTAGTGTTGCTACTATCTCAGAATGTCTTGATAGATTTCTTGTTTCTTGCTTCTAGGTTAGTGGCACCCTTACTATCTCTTCAGAAATCCTTGATTGGAGGGGTTCAGATCATTGGCCAGTCAAATTTTTTTCTATAGGGGCTTGTGTTCCAAAGCATCCTCCTTTAAGTTCCAGTTGATGTGGCTTCGTGACTCCTCTCTTTGTGATTTTGTTTTCTATTGGTGGAAAGATGGTGCTCCTACATATGGTACTACAATGTTCTCATTTTCTAAAAGGCTTCAATATGTTAAAAGGCAGCTCAGGATATGGAATAGGCAATGCTTTGGAAACCTTCACTTTATGAAGAGGCTTGCTCAAGAAGATCTTGATGTCATCACAAGGGAGATTAGAGATCGAGGTTTCTCTGAGGATCTTGGCAAGCTTGAATCCCTTGCTTCTAGAGCTCTAGAAGAATGGGAAATTCGAGAGGAAATTTTTTTGAAGCGAAAGGCTAGAGTTTATTGGCTCTAGGAAGGTGATCGAAACATTGCCTTTTTCCATAAAATAGTGCAATCTCACCAAAATCAGAGCACTATCTCTTCTTTGGTTAATTCTCAAGGTATCTAACCGAATTCCTTGCCGACTTTGTTCCAGGAGGCTACTTGGTACTTCTCTACCCTCTTCTCTAAGGACTCTCCTCCTACTGATAATGAAGAAAATATTATTTTGTCCTGTATTCCTTCCCTTATCACTCAAGAAATGAATGATTATCTCATGCGTCCAATCTCTTTGGAAGAGCTGGAGGAGGTGGTCTTTGGCATGCCTAAGGGGAAGGCTCCTAGTCCTGATGGCTTTCCAGTTGAATTCTTTCAAGAATTTTGGGACATCATTAATCATGATTTGTTGGAGGTGGTTAAGGAATCCTATGCTAGCAAGCAGATGCTTCGAGCTTTGAACTCTACATTCTTGACTCTTATTCCTAAGAGAGAGGGTACTAATCAATTGGAGTTTTTTAGACCAATTGCCTTATGTAATGTGGTTTACAAAGTTATTAATAAGTTGATTTCTGAGAGACTAAAAAGGTGGCTTCCCATTATTATCTCAGAAGAACAAGGTGGTTTTGTTGCTGGCAGACAAATTTTGGATGGGGTGGTTATTGCTACTGAGGCTATTCACTCTATGGCTACTTCAAGGGAGAGAGCAATGTTTGTTAAGTTGGATATGGCTAAGGCCTACGATAGAGTTAAATGGAGTTTCCTAAGAAGTATTGTTCTTTCTTTTGGATTTAGCTCTGACTGGGTGAGTTGGACTATGAGTTGTGTTACTTCTACCTCTTTTTTTGTTCTTATTAATGGTCAACCTTCTCAACTATTTGGTGCTTCTAAAGGCCTCCGCCAGGGTGACCCTCTCTCTCCATATCTATTTTTCATCATGGCTGAAGGCTTGGGCAGATTCATTAAGTATCAGGCATCCCAAAATTCTATTCAAGGCTGGCAGTGGGGTGATGGCTTACCTTCTCTTTCCCATCTTCAATTTGTTGATGATTCTGCTCTTGTGAGTGTTGTTAGGATCAAGGAAACTGAAGCTTTTAGACATGCTTTGGACGTTTATTTGGGAGCTTCAGGCTAGAAAGTTAATAAGCACAAATCTTTCATTTACTTTTTTAACACTCCTGATTCTATTCAGTACAGGATTGTTGGTATCCTACGGTTTCAGATTGGGTCACTTCCTTTGACTTATCTTGGCATTCCTATTGTTGTTTCTAGGCAGCCACGTCTCTTCTAGCAAAATTTGATTACCAAGCTTCAGGATAAGGTAAATCATTGGACTCATAGATGGCTTTCTATTGCTGCCCGGGTTACTCTTCTTCAAGCTGTTATCCAAGCTCTTCCTACTTATAGAAGCATGGTTCAGGCTGCTCCTATTTACTTTCTCAAGGAGTTTGATGCTCTTTCCTGGCAATTCCCTTGGAGTGGTAATTTTTTTAGTACTAAATGGAGCTTAGTTAATTGGGCAACTGTTTGTAGGCCTAAAAAGGAGGGTGGTCTTGGTCTTCAATCTACTCTCTTGAGTATTCAAGCTTTGGCTGCTAAACTTTATTGGCGATGGTGCTCTAGACAACATCAACTTTGGGCTCGTATTATCGCTCATAAATATTTTCATGGTGATGATCCTTGCTCTGTTCCTACACTTCCTCTTGAAGGTCATGCCTCAATGGTTTGGCATACTTTGAAGACAGGTGCGATGTTGGTGAAGAGGGGTCTGTTCTGGATATGTAAAGGAGGTTCTCAAGCTTTGTTTTGGTCTAATGCTTGGGATGGATTCCCTTCCATTTTATCCGTGTACCCTCATCTTCAGTCTTTTTGTGACTCTTTTCTTGCCGCTGGATGGGATAAAGTGGCTCATTACAAGACTCCTTATCAATTGGGACCTGTTGTTGGTTACAGATGGAAGCATTCTTCTAATTGGCCTCCTGGAGGTATATACAGGGATCGTCAGGAGCTTTCTCAAATTCTGGCCTCTAGAGAGTGTTCTCTTTGCTTGGTCCATATGTTTTGGCTTGTTGCGGTACCTTTTCTACTAAATATCATGTCTCTACTAGGTATCAAGAGATAACTAGACAATTATTTGGAGATGCTGAGCTCCCTTGGTGGAAGCAAGTTTGGAACAAAGTTTCTTGGTCCAAGTGCAATTTTTTCATGTGGCTAGTGGCTCACAACCATTTTCTTACCTAGGATAATCTTTGTAAACGGGGATTTTAGAGCCCCTCTTATTGTGTTTTGTGTGGTAATGGAGAGGAGTCTATCTCCCATATATTTTTCCATTGCTCCTATTCTACTTAGATATGGCACCTTTCGTGGAGTGCTTGGGGTTGCTTTTGTAGGCATGCTTCCTCTTTACCTGAGTTCTGGGCCTGCTTGGGCAATGCTCCCTCCAAGTCTTCTTCTCTCCATGCTGCTTGGATTGCTGGCCCATCTTTCATGCTTTGGCATATCTGGTTGGAGAAGAATCGTCACATATTCCAAGATGTTAGGCTTGGTGTTTTGCATCTTTGGTGGAAGATATCACATTCTCTTCAGGAAACTATTCATGTGAAGTGTGAGCTTGATGGGGGTATGGATTCGGTTGATCTTGCTATATGTAATTGTCTTATTTTTCATCTTCAGGATGGGGTTGCAGCTCAAAGGTTTCCTTTTGTGTCCAGGCAGCTTCACCATTAGAGGAAGGGTCAGGTTAATCAGGAGGGGCATTGGACTCCTCCTCCCTTTGGAGTTCTAAAAATTAACACTGATGGTTCTTCTCGTGGGAATCCTAGCCCTGCTAGTATTGGGGGGGTGGCTCGTTTTAGTTCTGGGGATATTAAATTTTTCTTCTTAGTTCATAAGGGTGATTACAACAAAAATCTCATGGAAGCTCAGGCTATTTTATATGCTATGGAATAGTGTTGCTTGCGGGGATGGAGTAAGATTATCTAAGTCTGATTCCTAGGTGGTGGTGAACATGCTTTCTTCGCAAGAGCTTGAGGATGTTAGTTGGTAGCTAGCCAATGTTGTTAAGAAGATTATTCTCTTCTCTACCTCTTTTCAGTTCATTAGGTTCATGTATATTCCTCATGAATGGAATAGAGCTGCTGATTGTTTAGCCAAATGGGCTTCTAGTCATGATCAAGGTTGGAATATTAGGGATAGGAGGCAACTATCCTTTGAGATGGTGCAAGAATTTGATGATCTTGTTTCTTTGGATTGAGCTCCTTGTTGAGCTCTCCTTGTTGTATTCCTTTCTGTCTTAATAAATTTTTACCCCTCTTTTCTCAAAAATAAATTCTTAGGAGATGAACCAAACATGTCATGTATGAAGAAAGAAATGAATTGAAATTTTGTGAATTCATTTATAGGTCTACCAAATTGCATGGGACTACATAAAGATAAAAATAGAACTATTTAGTTTATGTTGCATGAGCAATGAAATGAATTATTAAATGGTGATGTAATCTTTCAGATCTATATATTTTCTAGGAGTTTGCACATACTCTTCAACATATCTTTGATGAAAGGTGTCATATAGGGTCTTCTTCCTCCTTGTTGCTGGTGTTAGTCACTATGCATATGCAATTTGATATTCAATTGATTTATTTTACTTTTAGGTTTTCTAAAAAGTCAAAACTCATGAAGGGATAGCTCAATTTTTTAAAATTTTTACCTCACTATCAGGCCAAAATACTATCAAATATGATTCTTGTTTTTATTTGTTTATATTGATTATGCACACTAGTTTTAGATTTGTAATTGTAATTTATAAATTTCAATTGGAAATTTCTTATGATCTTGAGGTGGCTATGAATTTTGTTATATGTTTCTTGTATTATGGTGTGATCTATTTCTCTCTACCATGTTTAGCATACAACAATGATAAAAAATATATATATAAGAGAAGATTGCAATGAAAATGCCATTCTTATTCTTGCATTCATGTATTTATGATGAAATATGTTCGATCTATTAAAAAATGTTCAAAGTACATTAGCATTGTGAGTAGGAGTTATGCATGGCATCAAATAGTATACATTGATCAAATCTTTGAGTACTCTGGTGGATGGATGCAACATTTACTCCAAAAGTTAGAGACTTTGGTACTTCCCATTTATGATCTTCAGATGAAATGCATCTTAGCACCATTTTCCCCTCAGGCACTCTAGGTTATGTACTACATCTAGACTTCATAGGAGGAACCCAATTTATAAAGAATATTAGTTTTTTTTTTACTGGAGCTTCTCACTATTGTAAAACCTTTGTTGTCATGACAAAGTTAGATGTACACTTTATATAACCATTTCTTATCTCCAATTAATGGAGGCTCATTTTTCAACATGAAACCCAATTTAGGAAAACCACCAACTACAACTAGTTACTATTTTTTCACTTTTTTGAAGTGAGCCCCATTAGGAGCCAACCTTGTTAGAGGTTACAAAACATATTGTTAGGTGTGACCTTGTTAGAGGATTTAATTTACCCTATTAGGAGTGGCCTTGTTAGAGATCTTTAGACATTTTGATCTAGAAATGCCACATTGTTAGAGGATTTGTTGAATAGTTGTTAGGTCAACTCTATTAAGATATTTTATTCACTGCTACAATGATCAAAGAGTAACAATGACTTGACCTAATTACTAATGTAACTATTTTTGTTGATTCAAATCTTAGTTCTAGGTTGAATACTTGATTGTCCTTAATTAGAATGTTCTTTGAAGATCTATCAACTTGGATACTTTTTCCTCTTACAAATATCCTCCCAAATCCACTTCCTCAATTCATCTTCTTTAATTCCACTTTTCCACACTTTAGTACTTCAATTGACCTCTCATATATATGATTCACCTTTTCAACTTGGGTTGAATACTCTTTTAATCAAACAATTATCATCCCTTAAGTTGGCTTGTATTAACCAATAAGTTTATCAGAATTAATATGCTAACAATCAACTAATACAAAATTGAGTAATCAGTCAACATTGAGGTGCTAGTGTTAACCAATCCAACTTGGTCAATACTAACTTTTCTTCATTAACCAACTAATCTTGGTCAATACAAACTTGGCTTAATTAACCAACTAATCTTGGTCAATATAGACTTGACCTCATTAACTAACTGATCTTGATCAATACTATCTCTAAACTTGGTTATAACTGAATGCTTGACATACACATGAAACTTCCTTCAATGCCCTAGTGAGCTCTGATATCATTGACTTCTTGGTAAAGGCTTGATGTTTTGTGCAACATCAAAGCCAATATACATTTGAATAATTATTTTCAACACAAGCGGTAGAGTTCCAAATCCAAAATTATAGATGTAGAATATAAGTGCTAGGTCTACTAAAAATCTCATTAGTTTTTGTTCCTGTAATACAAGGTTGACTTCCTTGGAAAAGTTTTACTTTTCTTAGCATTGTACTAGGAATATACAATTTTCATAGTAGGGAATTATAGGTGATAGAGTTCTTGATCCAAAACCATGGTAGATCTTGAAAAATTTGTAATAGTTAAATATAGACCTATATTTTACATTTTCTATCCAAGATTTAAGTTGAATTCATCCATCTCATTTCCTCTTGAATTTACTTTCATAGATTTTATTTTCTTTTCTTTACATATCATATTATCCATTTCATAAATGGAATCCAAAAAACCCTACATTGTGTAGATCATGAATTTTTACTCGTACTCTTATTGGTTGTGCTAATCAAGTTCACTTGTTGGAAGTTTTTGTTTCCTAATTTATATGAGAAGTGATATCTAACATTGATCACCACTTTTCATATCAAAGAAACATAAAAGATAAGAAAAATATCCCCCTTTAATAGAATAAGCATCCACTACATAACATAAACAAAGTACAATATAGAGATTTCACACCAAGTATCACACCAAGCATATTGTAATTGCCCCAAAATATTGACCTAATAACTTCAATAGATACATTGAATGCAATAAGATCTAACAAAGGTAGAATAATTGACATTGAAGCATCTTTTTGGAACATGAGAGCCTTGGAGATAGGAGAATGGATAGAACTTAGAAGGTGACAAGGTCCCTAAGAGACTCTTCATTGAATGCAAGGGATTAAGAATGAATGCAATAGGTGCCTATTACTTATCTTAAGGATAAATTACTAAAGGAAAGTGGCAAGAAGATGGGGCTATGTAACCTTGTTCACAAGACTAGCTGATCTATGGATTCCCTAAAACTAACTTTGCAATGTCACATCCATTGGGAACACCAAAATCTACTAAGATATGCCTAGAATCCTTAATGTCATCATTAAAGTGGTAAAAAAATTATTAATCCAATTTAAATATATATATTCTATTAATAATAAATAGGAATGAGTTACAATGAAAGGTGATACCATTTCAACTTTATTTATGATCGTTTTTAAGGATGACTACATATTTTTGCATCATTTCCAACCTCTGAGATAAGTGTAAGAATTTGGTGTAGCTCTGATAACATGTAAGAATAATCCTAAGGCAATAATTCAATGCCAATATCGAGAATCTCAGTAGATAGCACAAGAGAGATAAATAGTGATCAAATGAGAATCTCAATAATGATCAAAATGATAATGAATATCAGATAATTGGATAATTGTGTAATTGGATAATGGATGAATACATCATAGAGGGTGCTTGTATATAAGGTCAATTGATATGTCTAAAAATCACCCAAGAGATAAGGATTATAACTCAACATATATCCACCAGAGGTGGATTATGCTCCATTGAGCATAGGAGTTTCTGTGATGATGACGGGATAAGTTTACATAGGTGTATCACATAAATAAATGTTGTAGATACCATGTTCTCTAATAAGTTGCTAACTCCTATGTTGTCAACAAGATAAATCATATGACTATGCATATTCCTAAGAAAACTTAAGTAAAGTGTAATAATAAGCAATTATTTACATTAACACCCCACTTAAGTGCAGCTTAGTGGAATGCACTTAAGCTCTCAAAGCTAAATGCAAAATGTTATGTTGGTCCTGACTAATAGCCCATGATAGGTACCAATGTACAAATGAAATTCTTTACATATAATGCTATGCAATGCAATGCAATCTCTTAAAATAGAGAAAGAGGGAAAACCTCATGGGAAAAACCTCCTTCAAAAAGAGAGATGAAGAAATACAAGATGCCTACAAGGATGGAGTAATCAAAACCCCCCTAGTATGAGATACATCATGTATGTACAAGCATATATTCCCCATAAGAAAAAAATACATGATGGTATCGCCCCATATTGAATAATCTCCCGCAAGGATGTCATGAAGACAAAAAAGTATCCAATGCCTACAAATGACATTTCTCCCTTTAGGAAGAAGATAAACCAAATATAGTTGAAAGTATACTTTTCATTTTGGATAGGAAGATGGATGAGGAATCCATATGTAGTATGCTATGGATGTTGCCTCTGAAGTCTTCTCATATGTTGACAAGTCCTTGATGAATGTAGATGCCACAAGGAAATCTAGTGGATGTCCAAAAGAAGGTGGAAAACAAGGTAACGTGTCCATGTATGTAAGTGAATAAAAATCCAAAGACAAGGAATCATCCTTATAGGAAGATATGGGAAGAGAAGCAATGTAGCCTCCCCTCAATGATGAATGCACACCCATGAAAGAAGCTTCTTGATGACTGAAGAAGTTGCACCATGAAAATTGAATGATGTTCCTCCTTATAGGAAGAAGTGTGCCATAGGTGTAGTAGAGAATGCTACCTAAATAGTAGGAAGAATCCTCAAAAGATATGATGTCTGAGGAAATTGGAATATAATCTCCAAAGAATGATATGTCTCCTTTAATGTAAAAGAGTCCTCCAACTACTGAAAAGAAGTATCCACAATCATGCCAGTCTCAAAAGAAAGATCGAGTGGTTAAGGGTTAGAGTGTTCCATCACAACAAGTGAAGAAGAATTCTCCTCAACAAAGAGAAGATGGATGTCATCAATAATTTCTCCCACATATTCAATGTAAGGCTCCACAAAAAACACTGCAATGCCTAGAAGGAAGTCATCCCATGAAGTTGAAATAAGAAGACATGGTGTTTCCTACTATACTAAATCGAGAGTATATGTGGCTAGAACTGGATGAGTAGAAGCAATAGGAGCATTAGGAGGTATTATCTCAACTAGAATTGTAGGTACCACAATAGGAGTGATTGGAAGTAGAATGTCCTCTAGTAATGGAGGGACTCATGGATCTCCATATACTTCCCAAAGACACATCTAAATGTCCTAAGGAATACTTTCCTTACTAAGAGGAGAAAAAGATTCATTACTCATACTATTATACATAAAGTGAAGAAGAAGAGAAAGATGTCCCCAATTAGTATTATGTGTAAATATCTTCGAATATAGATAAGGAAACACTTCCTTATGTTCTCCTAGATGATCAATCATCAAATCACTCCATTTCTAATAGTTCATTTTTGTCAACTTGAATCTTAAACCAAAGTGACACTTTTGACATAACTCCATGAGATAAATAATGTATGCACCCCCAAAATGCAAAAAAAATCAAAGAAATCTCACCTAATGCATGATTTCGCACTTTATATTTAGTGTGATTACAATCTCCACTTGCCAATTTAGGGCATAAGTGGACTTTTGATTTTGATTGTTACAACAAAACATATGAAGCTATATTAGACTCAACAAGATAAGACGCAAGACCTCTAAAGGATCTAATTAATTATAAGTGCCAATAGGCCAAAATGAGACCAAAATTTAAGAGTACTATGTCTACTCAAAATTACTCCAAGTTGATACTAGATTTGGAAAGTAAAAAAAAAAATCATGCACTCTCAAAAAAATAGCACCTAAATATGTGTCCAGATTAGCCTGAACTAAGCCTTTGAAGTTGCAAAAGTTTGGATTTTTAATTTTTACAAAAATTCAAGAACAGGGATTGCAAACAATCTGCAACAATGTGTAGATCATGATAATCTACCCCAAAACAAAAAAATTGCTTGAAAAAGGGAGTCCTTATGAGGGAGATATCATTGTTTGAAAATCACCTCTATAATTATTTTTCCTTAATCCTCACCTTCACACCTCCAAAAATCAAATGACTCTAGATTTCACCTCAAATGCCTGATTTTGATGAAACAAAAGTCAATTTGAAGTTTTTTTGACCTTTTGAATTTGATACCAATATGTAATTTGCACTAGCAAGCTTCAATCTTGACCTACAAAAAAAATCTCTAGTGGCTATGTAATGAAACTCCTATGGCTCTGATACCATGTAAGAATTTAGTATAGGTTTGATACGACATAAGAATTTTTCTAAGGAAATAATTCAACTCCAAGATCAAGAAGCTTAGTAGATAGAACAAGAGAGACAAATAGTGATCAAATGAGAATCTTAATAATGATAAAAATGATAATGGATATCAGGTAATTGGATAATTGAATAATGGATGAATACATCATAGAGGGTATTGATATGTCTAGAAGTCACACAAGAGATAAGGATTACAAATTAGCATATGTCCACCAAAGGTGGATTATCCTCCATTGAGTATAGGAGTTTGTGCAATGATGAGAGGATAAGTTTACATAGGCGTGTCTAATAAAGAGATGTTGTAGACACTATGTGCTCTAATAAGTTGCTAACTCCTATTTTGTCAATAAGACAACTCATATGACTATGCATATTCCTATCTAAACTTAAGTAAAGTATAATAATAATTAATTATTTACACTACCAATAAGTTTAGCACATTGACAAAAGAAAACCTAGCATCATTACAATATGTACAAGTGACAAGCATTGATATTTACAACATATTATATCAATGAGCAAAAAGTATTCTTGCCAAAATTTGAAATTTATTGAATTTTTACATTTTCAAAAACATATCAAACAACAGGCATGGAGGACTCAAATTCAACCAAAAATATCAACGTTTTTTCAAAACATGCCTAATGTTGGTAAAAATAAATCCAAAAAGGAGAGAGTAGCCTTTATACTATCATTCTTCCATACCCTTGCAGGAGGGACCCTCAGTAGAAGTGGAAGCCAAACAAGGTTATAGAGAGTAATCCCATCCAAAATCTAAGCATGGTAAAGGAGAAACCTCCCATCCTGAACTTGAGCCTTTAGAGACAACATTTGAAATACCAGTGGAAGGAGGCACACTCCAAACTATGGCTTTGGTGTAATGCGACTGTATGTGCCAATTAGTTTCTTGTGTGACAGGGTGTTCTGAGCCAAGAGCACTAAAAGCCAAAGTAGACAAGACATCTGGTTCAAAAAATGACTAATTTGGGGGAGTTAAAGATGTCATCATGTGAGCTGAGATTGCTTGTGCTTCAAATATTGGTAAACCCAAAATTTTGAGCAATGCAAATCCTATTTTCTTTACACCTTCAATTAGTTGGTAACCCAAAACTTGTGCCATGACTTGCAAAGTCTTGGTTAGGAACCATGGGTTATTCTTTTTGAAGGACTTCTATAATGCCTCAAATGTCACCATAGCCTCATGTTTATGCATGACTACGGATCTTGAAAACAATCTGCCCACTAGGGCATTCCTAGACCCCAAATCATAACTCTACATCACCCATTTCAACTTATTTTCAGCCCAAAATTCCAGTTGGACCACCTTGATTGCAATAATTTACAGCCACAATGTTGACTTGAGAAGGTCCATAGCATTGGATAGGAATATCAAGACCAAATTTGAAGGAAACAACACATGTCTTGAGGTTGCAAAAAAAAAAATCTCCTGAATGATGGTTCAAATCACGTGGCGAGTATAGTAAGAATGCACAATGAACATGATATCCAATGCCACATCATCTAAGGGATGAGAAAGTGTATCTTCTTCCAACACTAGTTGAATCTTATTTTTGAAAATTTTGGGGATGATGCTTTGATAATACTGGTAGTAGGAATCACATTTCATATAGGCATCATATGAGAGCGACATCCTGACGACAATTGAGATGACAGATTCACAAAGTAGGGAAGATGAATTCATGAGAAAGAGATCCATTTTTTGCATATAAATAAATCTCCCATCACATGCTTGAAGGGTATGAAGTACCTGCTCCCATTTGATTAATTAAGGAAATGCCACCAAATTAGAACCCAATTGTAACTATGATGGATGAAGTACAAAATCGATGCCCCCAAAATTGATGAAGAATAACATGTTCTATTTCTATGTGTACTATAGTTTTATAAAAAAATTATCAACACCTATTAATGTTGGCCTTGATCAGTGCTTGAGGATTTTTATTTTTATTAAGAATTGATTTTGGCTTTAATGTTGATTTGATCTTGCCATGTGAAAAAAACCATAGGTCAAAAATGAAGCAAAATCATACTCAAGTGACAATAGAAAACATGATGTTGAGCAGTGAGGAAGGAATTAGTAAGACTTACCATAACCTCGAACATATAAGCCTAAATTATAAAAGGCACTAATTAAAGAGTGGTACTTAATTATGGCCCATACTTAAATTGCTAGGTTGATTACAACTTGATGACAACTAGTCACTTGGCTAACCTTGCACCCTTGATCATTATTGCATCTCATAGCCATCACACTTCTGCTTGATGTCTATCAAGAACTTGGTCGACATACCACCACTTGGCACCCTACAAACACTCACTCATTACTAACTTGAGTCACTCAGGACGATACTATGATCAAATATCTCAGTCAGTAGTATGCTCAAGAACACTTGGTAATCACTATGTTTGAGTAACTTGGCAAGAGCATCACCCTACCTTACTCAGCAAACACTCAATAGAAACATGATCAATACACTACCACTTGATGCTTAGTAGAAAATTGGTGATCACTAGTCTGAGTTACTCAGTATGACTATAGCAACTTGGTCAACACTAAACCTGAGCTTACTCAATAAAGACTATGCCCAAGACTCTCGGCAAATGTATCACCCTACATAGCTTGGAAAGTATTGAAACTCAATAATTTTAAGATCTTCAATAGTTGTTGAAACTAAGAAATAGCATTGGGGCTCAACAAAGATTGAGCATTCACCACTAATACAACTATTAGAAGTAACCAATAACTACTAGTAGTCCACAAACTCATTAGAAATCAATTTTTACAAGTCTTTGTAGTGCTCCATGGATGCGAAATGTTGTAATGTAAAAGTCGTGATCTCATTACAACCTAAACTGAAATTATTTTTCCCTCTCTATATGTGTGTGATAATGTAACCCCCTAAAATTGATCAATTATATTCCAAATTTTCTGAAGCACATACTTGAGCTTCAAAGATAACAATTGCTCTTGATAGAAGATGAGATTATAACTTGAAAGTCACCGTCAATCTGCACATGATGGAAATTCCCTTTCTTGGCAATAATTAATCCTAAAAGAAATGAATGAGCCTCAATAATATTATCAGTTCCTATAGGTAAGCGTGTCCTTGTAATTGCTAGCACTTTACTAGTGTAATCTCTAATGTATGCTCCGAAGCCCAATTGGCCTATGATACGTCTAGATGCCCTATCAAAGTTGAGCTTGAAAAATCTAGGCATAGGGGGTTTCCATTTAACTTTAGATCTATCTATACTTGTTTGTAATTTTGAAGATGTGCTATATCCTAATGGTATAAATATTAATTTCTATTCTTGAATGATACTTCTATCCCAAGAAGTGATAATTGGATAAAATTCACATATATTAACACTTGCATTGGTAACTTCTGAAATCAAAATTTTAATGGTTTCGAACACCCTCTCTAGTTATAATATTTCTTTTCCACCAAATTGCCCAAATTATTCCTCCAAAAAGGACATTGGAGTAAAGAACTATCCATGCCTTAAAGATGTCCCAGATGTTATTTTGTAGTGGAGTAGAGTAATTTAATTTGTTTAAAATAAACATTTAGTACTAATATGCAAAATGACAGCTTACAAAAAGATGGTCAACTAAATCATATTATTCTTCACATAAAACACATTTAAAAGGAGGAGCAATACTTAACCTAACCAACCGATCACTTGTTATAATCATATGCTTAATTGCTAGCCACACAAAGCACCCATCCTTAGGTAACACTACCTTGTTCTAGCAAAACATGAAGGCTTGAGCACAGGATTTTTTTGACTCAACTTGTTGGAGAACTTTGTATCCTTCCTTAATTGAATAATTTTCCTTCTTAGTTAGAATCCACAATAATTTATCCTCAACCTTAGACACAAAAGCCTGTCTTTCTGAGAAAATAGATTGAAGTTGTTGTTTACATTGAGGATCTAGAGGGAGTTGGTCTGGATCTTTCAATATTACTCTCCTTGAAAACATGCATACTACATCCATAAAGTGAATAACAAGATTGCCCTATTCTGCTTCTATAACTGATACATTTTTTTGTATGTTTGGCATTGCAATTAGGGGAGTTGTTCATTCCAAGAGCCACCCCAAAAGTTGATCTTATCCCCACAATTTAATTCCTAAGAAATGTACTTAAGAACAATGTCTTTAGATGCAATCATGAAATCCCAAATAACAGATCCCTTAGGAGGATCCAAAATGGAGAATTTTCTATGTGGATCATTATAATCTAAGTATTTTTGTTGCATTATTTGACACCATACTTACTATGATCTAGTATACATATGCCAAGCCATTTTACCTCCAAACAGTTTATTCGTTGTTGTCAAATTGTGAATTCTAGCTCCTCCTAAAGGAGGAATATGTGCCATTTCTTGGAGAGAAATAAGTGGAAGTTTATTTTCATTTGCCAAATTTCTAGACCATAGAAAACCCCTAATAAGTTTTTGAATTTTTGAAATGACAGAAGACGATGTTTTAATATATTAATATAATAGTGTAAGACTTGTTTTTGTACAATATATTTTACAATACTTCACTAATATTAAATTGAAAAATTGAATGCCTAAAGTATATTTTATACAAGTAAAAATTAAGATGCATGCTCTAATAGATACATCAGCAATATTTCATTACACCTTCCCAACAGTAGCCAAAAAAATAAATTAAAAATTGAAATTCCATGTGAATGAAAATGGTAGGTAGGTAATCACTTCTTTCCATAAAATTTCTATCAAAGATTAAAATAAAATTAGCATTATATTGGGGGTAGATTGCTTGACTTTTCTACAACATTAAATAGCTGAGAAGTCAGAAATATAAATTCAGCATGTGTTTGGAATTGGAGTCATGATGTAATATATTCTCCCTCCAATTATGTAATAAAAGATGTTATTTTGAATCATGCACATAGTCATTTTGGCCACCTCAGCCTTGGTTATACCTATGAGGTTCTTTTTCCCACTTTTTTATTTATGTGAAAACCTACAAAATTTTATAGCTAATCATTTTTAGTTATGGTTAATGTCGATAGACATTCTACAATGGCATGGAGAGGATGGTGTGAGCATGTTAATGTTAATTTTTATTCTTTGAGGTTAAATTTGACAACTGTCTACATGTCAAAAGTTTAAATCTTATTATAAATATAATATACTTTTAAAAATAATTTAATAAATACCACATCAAATATTTGTTTAAATTATAATATTTGGAGATATAAATCATCTATTTTTTTAGAACTTCAAATAAAAAGCTTAAGTTAGTAGAAAACTAAATAAATGGAGATAAAGGAAATATAAATAATTTTTGATGTAGTAAATTAAATTATTTTTATTTTGTAGTGGATATCTATCAGCATTTCTTTAGGTCAATTTATTTAAGATATCTATACTTGTTATTAACACAGCTTTAACAATGTTCAGAATTATATTTGTTTGTATAGATGGTAATATTCATAATATAATAATTGATTGTATTTAGAATTGATTTGTATAATTTTCTTCCTCTTAAATTTTCTTTTATAATGATTAAACTTAAAATTTATATTATAATATTTGGAGATATAAGTCATACATTTTTTTAGAAATTCAAATAAAAAGCTTAAGTTAGTAGAAAACTAAATAAATGGAGATAAAGGAAATATAAATAATTTTTGATGTACAGTAAATTATTATTATTATTTTGTAGTGGATATCTATCAACATTTCTTTAGATAGATTTATTTAAGATATCTATACTTGTTATTAACACAACTTTAACAATTTTCAGAATTATATTTGTTTGTATAGATGGTAATATTAATAATATAATAATTGATTGTATTTAAAATTGATTTGTATAATTTTCTTCTTCTTAAATATTTCTTTTATAATAATTAAACTTAAAATTTATATTGTATAGATTCAATTAAAATATACATTTATTGATAGATTTTAATTAGTATTTTTGTATTCGTGTGATAGGGAAAAAATATGATATATAAAATTTTCATTTTTTCTATTTTATATTCGTTTCCATTATAATGATAAATAATAGTGACGACAAAAATTCAAATGATTAAATATGAAAATTATAACGACATTCATCTAGATTGTAGAAATCTATTAGTTTTGGTGGATTTTTTTATTATTATCTTAATTTTTACACCTTTGAAAATAGTAAAGTCATTTTTCAAATTACAAGAATTTATTTATTCTAGTATAGATATCATAAATAAATCTATCTAAAGAAATGTTGATAGATATCCACTACAAAATAATTATAATTTAATTTACTACATCGAAAATTATTTATATTTCCTTTATCTTTGTTTATTTATTTACTTGCTAATTTAGGCTTTTGATTTTAATTTCTTATAAAATGGATGATTTATACCTGCAAATATAATTATAAATAGATATTTTATGTTCTATTTATTAATTTATTTTTGAAAGTATATTCTATTTATAATAAGATTTAAAGTTTTGACATGTAGATGGTTGTCAAATCTAACCTAGAAGAATTAAAGTTAACATTAAAATTCTCACAACATCACACTCCCCCATTCTTTTATTGTAGAATCCCAATTGGCATTAATTATTAAATAAATCAAAATTTCTATATTAGAAATTATACTAAGAAGATCAAAATAAGTTGCATTTGAAAGATTAAATAGTGATTTAATGGTAAAAACTAGCATATAGGGTAAATAATAAAGCATAGATAATTAATGGGAGATAAGAAATATCAACTGATTATAAAATTACATTTCAATTTTCTTTTAAAAGTCTACAACATTCTAGATAATAATGAGGTAGAGTTTATAGTTTTCCTACATTGGAAAATTTTCTACCAATTTGTGGACTTGGATCATCCAATATATTGAATAAATGACCTTTCGACTATTCAATGTTCTCAAGTTTAGGTTAAATATGTGAGGGCCATTATGTGGAAAGAACATTTATAGAACTATTTCATTGACTTGGACAATAAGGCTATAGAATGAAGGAGGTGACTTGTAATAATTAACTATCATCTAATTATTTTGCTATAGAAAAGTAAAGTACATAGATTAATAACTCTCATAATTTGAAAAAAAAAATTAAAGCATTTTTGTACTCTATTGATATCTCATAAGTGAAAACTAATAATTGATTTAAATAAAAATATTATAGTTAGTAATATAATGAAGAAGATAACTATTTAGAAAAATATTTTAGTGGATAAATCTTTAGTTTAATTATGTGTAGTCAATTTGTTATATGGAGTATAGTACAATTTTATGACATTCTTAAGTATTTGACAAAATTGTCATAAGAAGTTTGTGTTTAACTCTTTATCTTATGGATCTACATTTTTTTTCTCTCCTCTAGCTAGATTAGAAGTAGCTAGACCATATATAGCATATTTAGCAAATAAGAAATTTAAATTGTATCAAATGGATGTTAAATAAACTTTCTTGAATGGAGAACTAGGGGAAGAAGAATACATTGATGTATTTCCATTGATAGAGAATTAAGACATGGTATGTAAACTAAAGAAAGCTCTATATAGATTGAAGAAAGATCGAAGAGCTTGGTACAAGAGGCTAGCTAAATACTTTTTTCATTTGGGATTTAAAAAGGGAAGTGCATACAATAATTTACATTTTAAAATTAATTGAGGTGGACATTTGGTCATTGAAGTTCTTATGGATCACATTATGTTTTTAGTAGATGCTGAGATAAGTAACAAATTTTATGATGAAATGAGAGGAGAATTTGAAATGTTTATGATAGGAGAGATGAAATATTTTCTTTGGACTAGAAATAATTCATTTAAAATAGTATCTTCATATCTCAAAATAAGTATCTTCAAGAATCACTAGTTAAATTGGGTATGGAAAATTACAAACCAATAAAAAAAACTAAAATGAATTCTGATATATTTGAATGGAACTTTAAAATTTGGTTTATGGTATGATAGATTAAATGACTCCACATTATATGCTTATATTGATGTTGTGATGCCCACCCAGAATTTGTTTTTCCATTATAATTACCAAACTCTTTTAAGCCTATTTTATGGATGTGTTAGTTCCAAGAATATTATTCATGACTTGGGCTAGAGATATATCAATGATGATTACCTAGTTGACTATATTTCATGTGTTGTTTAATTATTATGGTTATGAGTAAATTAATGAAGATTATTACAGATTTGTAACAATACATTATTTTATCTAAGCATTTGATGTTTGACTTGTAATTATTATGGTACTTACCCCATGCTTGTATTTTTATGGTGTGTTTGTATGTCTATTTTATCTTTTATGTGATGTGTTTGGTGTGGTTAAGGGAGGGAGTCGTAGTCACCTGTTACTCAGGATCTACATGATGTATCACTTCCCGTCATTGCTTATTTACTTTAGATATATTTATATACATGTACATGCCCTTCTTCTATATAGGATGTACGTATCAGGCATCAACTTCTCTGAATGGCCATGATGAGTATTCCTTGTCACAATAACTCAACAGTAAGAATGTGGACATAATGTTCAGGTCCAATCCTAGCCATAACCTATATAATTGTATTGCAAGGAGGACTTGTAACTAATTTTGCATGCTTTTTAAACCCATGAGTTTATCTTTGTCTGCGTTATTTACATTATCATTTTTGTACTATTACTTTTATGTGGATTTGGCTATGTGATTTATTTGGTAAATAATTTAATTATAATATTTGGGTTAATCATATAATATTGAAAATTAATAAATATTATTTGATTAAAAAGAAAATATGTAAATCTATAAATATTTAATTAATAAAAAATTATGTAAATATATATATGTTTTATTTTTAAAGGTTTAATTAGGAAGTATGTTTCCCCACTTTTCATCCTGTACCCATTTTGCAAAGTGGAAAATTAGCTTGTGTCTTAGTTTAGTCTAGATAGGTTAAAGTCTAGTTCTTTCCCCTCAAGTGAAAAGTTTCTCCATCAATTTTCATTTTTCCTCTTCCCCCACATTACATAACCAGTTGGGTTTCCCTTTTTGTCGTGAGTTTTGTGGGTAGTCTAGGACCTTATTCGATTATGATTCTTGGGTCATATAATGATTTTCACAAATTCATCTCTAAGGATGAACTTGCTCGTGGCTCATTATAGTTTACACATGAAGAAAATGAAGTTTACAAAAAATCCAGTATTGCCTTCTCCTCAGTGGGTTTTCAACCCGTGAAGGTGATTTTCCATAGAGGTCAATGAAAGAGGTTTACAACCTAAAGAAAGGAAGAAATGAGTTGTTTTATGGATATATCATCCCTACATTGTAGTATTCTACCTTGGGAATCACTCAGAATTCATCATAATGATTAGAAGAGCATTTGGCAAAAAAACTATGAAGTAACTTCTCCTCGACGGGTTTTCAACCCAGGAAGTTAATTTTCCAACAAAGGCATTTGTGAGAGAGAGAAACAAGTAAGTGGGTTTCCTTTTCACTTTCCCAGCCCTTTTTAAATTTTCCAAATCTTAGAGGCACATTGACTTAGAGAGTAAAGTCAAAATAAAGACAAGGGCCAAAAAATGGAAATTGCTTTCTCCTCTACGAGTTTCGGCCCTAGAGGCAATTTTTTGCATCTATTGAAAAGTCACTCCTGTAAGCATGTTGGGCTCATAAATTGATCATGAGATGTTTAAAAATGATAATGGAAGCAAGTTAATCACATTTGGGAAGGTATCTTAAGCAAAATCTGGCTAAGTAGATATTTATTTATGGAATACTCCGTTCTTAATTTTCTGAAACATGGTGAAAATGGGAAAATAAGTCTATAATAAAAGAAAGTTACCGTTGAGCCAATGAAAATGGTGAAAAGATAGGGAAAAATCTGTTAGAAATCCCCACATTTACTAATTTAATGGATTTATCCTTTAATTCACTCGTGTGGTGTGGATCTTGAAGATCAACAGGTGAATTAAGGATTTCTATATAGAGTTGAACATAATGGATTTTCAAATTACCGCTCTCTTTATTCAACTATTATGTTGTTGAATTGAATAGTGTTTTTAAATCTCTTAGAGTTGCAAAGTTCTATTAGCTACACTATTTGCAATTTTTAGATTTCAATTCATCCCTATCTTAGAGAAGATGGAAACAAGATTCATTGGTTTTGATGGGTTGAATGGAATTAAGTCAATGTTGTAGAATGTTACAGACACCTTGCTCCATTTCTTTGACATGCAAGATTTCCAAAGGAGGTTGAGGATGGTGCTAATTTTCCCTATAATAGAGAAACTCTAAGGAAGCAGGCTAGTAGAGATGGTTGGGTTTCTAGTGGTAGATCAAGCTCCTGAGTTGATCATTGAATGTATAAACCACTATAATCTAGACACTAAAAAATTTTTGCTACCTAATCATATAGTTTTGATCTCAATTGACAGACAAACTTTTGTAAATTGTCTCCAGATTCTAAAGCAAGAAGAATTTTTTGAATTGACAATAGGAGAAGCCATGTCTAAGTTTTCTTTGAAGAAGATGGTGTGGCGAAAGGAAATCATGAGGTCCTACTTTCAAAGATCATGGGGAGTTAAAAGTAAGGTTCCTAAGACTCTTTTTGGCACCAATCTCAAGCCCAAGATCGTGGACATTCTAGTTCTTTTGCACCGATTGAAATGTGAGGTAGAAGCACTCAATTTTGTATAATAGTATTTATTTTTGGTGCAAATCATCTACTCAGATATAGAATATGTTAATTGGGCATATGAGGTAAGAGAGCATCTATCCTAAGCCCTTAGTTCTACAAACTTCTACAATACATTCTACATGTCTTCTTTCCTAATTTATATGTTAGCCTCCCTACAATTGTGGCTAGGCCTTCCTAGAATAGAGAATTTCCTTGATGATGTGAAAAGATATGAATTTTACCCATGCTTGCAGTTATAGAATAGTTATGTAGAAAATGTCAGAGTTAATGATTCATTTACAATTAGGATTTGTAGGGAATTTCAAGGATGCCTAGAGAGGAGGTTTAGACCAGAAGTGATGGAAGCCATTAGTTAGTTTGGTAGCTACTTTATTCAATTCTCATCCTTTTCGTATTTGCATCTTGTAGCTTTCAATGGATTTCCTTTGAAGTTTCCCAAATACCCAAGTGACATGATCATGCTAATATAAATCATGAGACAAGCTATCCAAGTGTATGTACTAAGTGGGAGTCTAAAGAAGAAAGGATATGAGTTCCCTATGAAGGTTGAGGCTTATAGTTGCAAGTCCCAATGTGATGCGAAGGACATGCTCAAGGCCTTTGAGATGAAATACAAGTTGGAAGCATATGAGGTCATAAGACCTATGTTCGACCCAAATGGATATGCAAGAGATGTGTTGCATAGTGGGAGTGTGATCAAACAGATCACCACTATAGAGGACTATTGGGAAGATTGCAAGGATGAGTTGAAGAGTCAAGATCGTGATTTTACCAGGCTCATGGTGGAACAAATAAAGATATATGGCATTGATCTCAATGTCAAAGGATTGGAGGATAGTAGCCAAAATATGTATAGTAATAAATATTTGACCAAATTAAGGGGGATTCCTATCAGTTCTGAGCCATATGTAGATGTGGAAGAGAATTTTGATAGCATGGTGGTTAGGATCATCAAAAGAATAGGGAAATGGTTTGAATGGATAGCTAAAAGAAGCTAGAGTAAGAGCACAACCACTCAAGCTTCTCTAGTAGCTGCAATGCCTACTTCATTTCAGAGTGCTATAGTGGGTGTGACTATAGCTTCCACTCAAGGGCTAGCTCAACCTACAGGCAGAGGTGATCAAGCTCCAGACAAGAATGTTCCTATAGCCTAGACCTATCATGATGGTTCCTTGCTACTCATAGGAACCTAGACTAGTACTAAAGAGAAGAAGGTGAAATAACCAAAGGATAGTGTCTCCACTCCAATCCCATCCCCTCATGCAACTCCAATTTTATTTCTTCACACTATCCCTATTCCATCTCCTCACACTACCCTTGTTCCTTCTCCACATACCACCCCAATTCTATCTCCTTGTCATGGACCCATGCCATCAGCAAGTGCTTCACTTTTGAAGCTAGGTGATTCCCCTATATAGATAGTAGACCTAGGGGATGGAAAGAGTAGTAGAAACGAGTCTACTAAGTTAGATGAGGAGATAAAGAAGACTTCAAAAATGGAGAAGGGCCTGACTTCTTCCAGACTCATCTCTAAGGATTCAAAGAATCATTTCTCTTCAACTACTGTAACAACGATTCAAGTGACAAAGAAAATGTTTAGTATTGAATCACTCAAAACAGCTTCCAAAGTGATAGGAATTGATTCCTAGTTAGAAGATACTTTGGAAAGGAAAAGAAAAAGAAAATATGAAAGTGTTCCTACAAAAGACATTGTATCTCTTGCAATTCATTCTAGGACTACGTTGATGAACGTCAAGAATAAAAAGACTTTATCAATACTTGGAAAAGATCTAGAAATAGGGCACTTGACCATGGAAATATCCAAGCCAAAAAAAGGAGGGAGAATTGAGGATATGACATCTAACAATTTTACTCTACATTCAATCGATCTTGGAGAAGCCAAACATGATACAAAATTTGGCTTGTGGAGATCAAGTAATGAAGTGATAGAAGGACAATTGGAAAGTCTCAAATTGTGAAAGATCAAGATGAAAGCCAAGATAAAAGTATTGAACAAATTTATCAGGAAACTAGTCACTCCACTAGCAACTATTTCTAGTGTGTCTATGACTAAGAATCCTACTATTGCAAAAATGCAAGCCCTCATTTCTCAACTTCAAGAAGATAAACACTTTAACCAAATTGGAAAGGATTGGATTGAGAAACTCACATCAGAAGGAATTTCTCTCATAGATCAAATTGGGAATGTTTTCCTCAAACTAGGGACATAAAAGGACAAAATCTTATCTAATAATAATACTCTGGCTTAAGAAAGGATCAGATGTGATGACTGTATCTCCCTTTTGAAGATGATTATCTAGATGAAAGCAAAAGAAATAGTTGAAGCAAAGATTATTAAGAAAGGAGATGAACCTCTATTTGAGTGACTCCAAAGCATCTAGTTCAAGCTAGAAATGATTCAAGTAGTTGAGAAGGGACTCAAGGAAATAGAGGATAAAGCAAAGAAAACTCAAGATAAAGGATTTGAACTCATTAAAAGGTTACAAACTGATTCACAAACTAGTGGGCAAAGGAAAGCTCTCATCAAAGTTGATGTAGTGAAGAATAACTTCTCCACATTCTTGGATAATCTATCTAGATTAGCTTCTAGTAGTCAAAACAGAGTGGCAAAGCTATAGACACTTAGTGGATGTATACAAGTGATTGTAGAGGAGTTGCAAAATCTGTTGAATGATGTGAAAGAGTTGGCTCGAGAACATTCAAAGCGGCTCTTGAGATTCACCAATATACATGTGCCCAACCATAAAGAGCTAATTCCAATTATAGTTTCTGCTAAGGCAAATATAACAAAAACTGAAAAGGGGAAGAAGTCTAAATGATTCAAATTATTCCCTCTTTTCATTTTCTTTTGTAATTTTTGTAATTTTTGTAATATGACAAACTAGCACCTTGCCATTTGTCATTTTTAGAAGCTGAACCAGTTATGCTTCTATTGTAATAGTCATCTCTTGAACTCTATATGTATGAAATTGAGTGATTAATGAGAGGTCACAAATTTTTTGGTGTGAAGTATTTTTCGTTGCAGAGAAAATTGAATGGTATTTTATATCAGTCATTTTCTATTCTAGTGAATGTTATAGTCAGTTTACATTTTCTCTTTTTGTTTTAATTGAGATGAGGGAGAAACATAGTTTTACCTCCCCTATTTTGAGGCAATGAATGAGCATAATAGGTGTTGTTATTGTTCATTCAAAGAGAAAGCCTTTCAATGTTTTCAATTTATTAATTAGAGTTCAGATTCAAATTCACTTAATTTAGTATTCATTATTGTTTAGATAAGTTTTATGAATTCATAAGATGTGTGAGTGCATAAAACTATTTGGGTGTCGAGAAGATTCTATTTTCCTGAGTTAGAATCTATTTAGGTCTAGCTTGGTTATACCTCTACTATTTCTCAAATTAAGAACATACCCCAAAGTAAATTAGGAAGAAAATAGAATTCATTGAAAATCTATTTTGGGGAGTTGCACCTACCAATTTGGAGGAAAGCTAAATCATCCATAAGTAGCTTTCCAACTGTTTGTGATTAGATATTGTTCCAAATTGAGAATTTAAGAGTAATAATTTGAAAGAAAAAATGTGTTTACCAACAAAGTCTAAATTAAGAATATTGGTTAAAGTGAAATTAGAATATGATGATATTTAATTAATTGTAAATTGACTAGATTAATTAAATATATGCTTGTATAGACTAGGGATACAAATGAGATTATACCTTGAGAGGTATGACTAGTCTCCTCATCTTCACGAGAGAATATTAATTCCACATAGAGTCACTAGGGAGTCAGGGTCCTAAGAGACTTTCAAGGTAACCTTAGTGTTGGCCTTTGTGATTACACTCTATAGAATACAACCTTAGTCTCCTTCATGTTTATTTCTTTAAACATTTTCCTCTAGTGGTGTACTTGTTGGATATTACCTTTGATGATTTATTTATTGTGTCTTGTTAATCATTTATTTGATATCATTTATTGTTGATAGTTTAATTTTATTAATGAATTATTTGTTATTCATTGGTGGTGTTTTTATTGTTAGATTTAGTTATTAGTCGTTTACTTTGTTGATTATTGTGCTTGTGACACTTAACATTGATTTGGAGGTGGTTTTATTTTTTTGGTTTTGATACTTGATTTATACTTGGTATGTGTATGTTGATTTGGTATGTGGTGTTGGTATTGGAATGATTGTCTTTTCGATTTTGATTATCTTTTCTTCTTGAGTAGTTTGTGTTACCCTTGGAGTAGATTTGGATATTAGGATTCCTTTCCTAGGATTGTTTTATGACTTGATTATCTATGTGTAGTTCGTACATTATCTCTCCTCCATGGTAGGAGTGGAAGCCTAGTTAGGCAACCATGTGGCCGAGAGGTAGTGTCTTCTTAACATTTGGATCCCCCTTACATTGCAAGATGTTAGATGCTTATCATTCTTATTCTTAGCTTGGAAACTCAATTTTATTTGATGAATCTATTTATCATGTGTTTTGAGATCCTATGGGATATTTTATTATATATCAAGATGCACTTGTATATATTTTCACATAACCTATGACATGTGCAGTTGATGTTTACTCATTAGATTTACTTTCATATAATCAATTGTACTTATGCATTTTCTTATGTGATAATGCATCTATTACTTCTTTATGATTTAGAAAATTTGTACTAAAGAATTAAACTAATTATTATAAAAAATAAATTAATGTCACTCAACATGAAGGAACCTTTGAGGAATGAAAACTATTTCTATAATTTTCTTATGTGTACTTCATGTGTATGTATATATTTCTTACACATTATTGTTAATTTGATGTTGTTTAAACTTATTTTTAATTTGATGTTTTTTAAACTTATTTTTTTAAAATATTAGTCTAGTAAATATAGTCTACAACATGTTATGTTTACTTCTCTTGAGTTCCTGAGTTGGGTGTACATCTCGAATCAAAGCCTGAGTTTCAACACTGCAAACTGTGGGCATATTGTGCATGATTAGTTAACAATTAGTTAAACTTACAACATGATTTAAATAATAAACATTTATCAACATCAAACTTGAACCTAAACATTTTGAACCAAAAATTAGAAGCAGTGGATCTTTTTAACATGAAACTTGGAAACTCAACATTTATCTTCTTCACTTTAGATTTATGTCTATGTGTTATAAATTCTATGTTTTCTAGTGGATTTAGAGATGTTAATCTTTTATTTGGATTGTTTTTGGAGATCTATTTCAATATTTATTAAGAAGATGAGTGTAGGTCAATATAGTTTTCTATTTATTATTAAACCAGAATCATATTGCTCTAAGTGACTAAAAGTGTGCACAAAGTCAACTTATTTGTAATAGTTTCTTAAATGATCCTCTTCTTTGACATTGTAGACACTACTCTTTGACTTTTAGTTACCCTAGTCATTATAGTAGGCTTCTAGGAGTAAGCCTAATTCAAGGAGTTGGATGTAATGCCCAATCATAATTTTTTATTTATTATATTTATCAAACTCTTTTATGCCTATTTCATGGGCGTGTTAGTTCCAAGGATATTATTTCATGACTTGGACTAGAGATATATCAACAATGATTACTTAGTTAACTATATTTCATGTGTTGTTTAATGATTATGTTTACTGGTGCATTAATTATCCTTTCATGATGATTACTCCATATTCATAATGATGCATTATTAATTTAAATAATAAATTACTCTTTAAATCTGCATTAAAATATTAAACAATAAAAGTTTATTTAAGGAGAGACATTTACATGTTCAAAAAATGGAAACCTTAGGTAGAGTTAAACCTTTTATTAGGAGATTTGAGCTCATTTCTATACACGTGAGTTTTGGAGAGTAAAATTTAGAATTGACTCAAAAGAATTTTTCAAATTTTCAGAGGTTTTGGATTTACATATGTTTACAGATTGTCTAATATTTTAATTTTTGTTTCAAGGTAGGTTTTGAAACCTCATTTTAGAATTTTATTGAAAGATCAGTCTCATTCATATTTTGCTAGGTGCTTGCATAATGCTTATTAATTTATTATATTAATTTTTGGATAAATAATTATGCTGTAGATTTTGAGAAGGAAAATTTATTGATTAAGAAACCTTGACTATAGAAAAAAATTGTAGAAACTTATTATGAATGTTTTCTTTTAAAACATTTTCTAATTCAATTATAGAAAATTGGAAGAAAACAATAAATTGAACAACTAGGGTTTCAACTTTAAATTTTTCTTTCAAGCTATATAATTATCATGAATTTTCTAAATATAGATGAATATTTTTCTTACATCTAAAATAATTTAATTGTAATATTTATTGGGAAAAAAAAATATCAAATGAGATTAAAGCATGTTGTAACTAAACGTATACATGCATATGAAAGCAAAAATGCTAAAAATAGAAAACTATGTATATTATGCTTGTGTGATTCGAGAGATCAAAGACATGCAAAAATACAAATTGCATGTTTATTTTTACTTTATAAAAATGTAATATAATTTAAAGATTTTTTTGAATCCTTTATTTTTTATGATTAATTATTAATTTTTTTAAAAAAAATTAAAGAAGAAAAAAAAGAAAAAGAAATTTATTAAATTTGAAAATGAAATAAATGTTACTCATTTAATTAAAGTGAATGTTAGCATTAGTGATTCTTTAAATCTAGTCAAACTCTTAGTTGCATATAAATCATTCTGTATGTATTAATGCAAGAGGGAAGTTATAAATAAATATTTATAAATTTATTATATTTTAGGAGACGTTGTGGTAGAGTTCACTTTGTAATCATTTAGTCAATAACTATTTGACTTTATGAGAGAAATTATAAATAATTGAATTAATTTTATAATTCTATGTCTAGTTGCATTAAATATTAAAGGAAAAGTAAATATTAAGATTGGACCTCAATGGAAGTCAATTAATATTTTAGAAATGAAATTGATATTAATGTTTAATCTAATAATATACAATTATATTATTAACTAAATCATTTTTTATTTAAGATTATTTAAATTAAAAACATGATAATATTGCATGATATTTTATATGCAAAGAGATGGGATATTTAAATACTTATTGATTTAAATAAGTATATTAGCATAATAATTTATATGTATATTCTAATTTTACTTCCAAGCACATCCTTATGACCCACACTAAACAAGAGAAATTGATGGAATTAAATCATGTGGTTGAAAACTGTGTTTTCTAATATTCTATTTATAGTCTTGTGAACTAGAGACATTTTGTCAGATTTCTTTGATGATTATTTGATGGGAGGTCATGATAATTTTTTTGATTTGAATCGAGATTTATGTTTTATGAGCTTTATGTTATTGAGCATTTATGAGAACTTGGCTTTGAGAACACATGTTATTTTTGGGTTTCCTGTTAACGAACTGAATTTAATTAATATGAATTTTATGGTATGGGATACAATTGTGGTTTATGAGTTTTAGGAAGGTAATATAGGTGCATAACTATGAGAGTGTCTTGTAATAAGGGTCAAGGCTCAAAGTAGTAGCTAGGGTAACTCACTATAAGTTCTATGACAAGTGATAACATAGCAATCAAAATAGTTTCTATTGAGCTATTATTTTGCATGATGCTTAATGAGAATAATCCTTTCAAACTCCTCTCTTGAAAAGTTAAGGTGGGATCAAAGCTAAGGTTCTAGGTGATCTTGTGACCTACTAGAATCCACTCACTAGAAGATAAATGTGAGTTTTCATGAGGAGGCCTTTGCTGGTTCAAATCAATTCAAGATAAGATGGCCAATTGATGGGGACACAACCCAAGAACAAAATAGACACAACAGAAAAGGGAACTTGTATTAACTAAGAAAATAAGATAGTACAAATAGTACAGAGAAAATAAACTTCAAAGCATGCCCTAAGGTTTTACAATAGCATAAATTTGGAGATAATTTCTCCTTTCAGTACCTCCTCTCAAACTCCACTTCGAACTGACTTTTACAATGCCAAAAATCTCCTTAAATAGACCCCAGAGGGTTAAGGACTAGGAGTACATTCTAGAAAGTGCTAGTAGGTACCCACCAACCAAATAGAAGGTTTCGAAAGTTGCGGTAGAAGTCGGCGCAAATCTAGAAGAATCCAAATTTAAGTCATTTTATTGATACTCTCTAACCATTGTAGCAGTGATTCAAAATCTCTTAACAGAAATGGTTTAACAACCATTTGTAAATCCCCTAATAGGGTGATAGTTCCATTGAATTATTTTGAAGACCTTTTACAAGGCCACTCCTTATAGGGTGATTAAATCTTCTAACAGGGTCACACCTAATAGTATGTTTTGTAACCTTTAACTAGGTTGGCTCCTAATAGGGCTCACTTCAGAAGAGTGAAAAATAGTAACTAGTTACATTGGTGGTTTTTTCCATATTAGGTTTCTACTTTAAATCTAGTTTCTCTTGTGTTCATTTATTTTCTCTCATATTTGCAAGTTATTACTATTGATGTTAGATATCTGCTAAAGTTAAACATTCTATGTATGTTTACCAAGTGACAGCAGTGATTAATTTTATTAGACATCTAAGGGATCTATGGATTTATTTTTGTAGTAACTGATTCACACCCCCCCCCCCCCCCCCCCTTCCCCCACCCCCCGCCAATCTCAGTAAGTCTATCTACATTTCCAACGGTTGGTATCAAAGCTTTTGGTGCTTGCAAGAAAGGTTTCAAGGACTCAAGCTAAAGATTGGGATGTTTTACAAGAGAAAAATCCCAAAGCTTAATAGAGATAACCTTTTAGCATGGAAGGGACTTATGAGACTTCGTCTGGCTTCAATTGGTGATTCAACATGCAAATATCTTGATGAAGAATACACAGCTCCTACTAGCACATTATCTATTGGAGCTATTGCTAAGAAAATGAATCATAACACCATGATGATAGATATTGCATCAGCTCTTAGCTATGAAGAAATTGATGAGATCAAGGATTGCAAAAATGCTTTTAAAATGTGGAATAGGCTAAAGGATATCTCTGGTGTTGATGACAATGTGAGGAGAGACAAAGTAGAAAGCCTTAGAGGATAATTTGATCAAATGAGAATGAGAGAAAATGAAAATATTGCAAAATATGTGGAAAGAAACAAAGCTAGTGTCAGTGCAATTAGAGAATCTATAAGAGACATCAAGGATGAAACTATTATAAGTACATTTCTTATAACATTACTTCCTATCTGTGCAATTAGAGTATGTACTATTCAATAAAGAAGGTGTGCAGAAAATCATAAAATAACTTTGGATTCCATAGTAGGAAGATTGACAGCTTTTGAGCTATACAACTATGAAAATTATGTTCTAGCTTCCAGGAGTATTGAATCTACATTTGAAGCCAAACTTTCACTTAAGGAGAAAGGCAAGAAAGTAAAGAAAATTTAGACAGAAAGTGAAGAAGAATTAGAAGAAATTTTTGATAGTGATCTTGAAGTTGTTGAAGCATTGCTTGCAAGGAAATATTCAAGAGGTATAGGAAAATACAAAGGTAAAGTTCCCCTAGTCTATTTTTCATGTGAACAAATTGGTCATATTGTTGCAAGGCACCCAAACAAAGAAAGCAAGGATGAGAAGAAAAGTCACAAGTACAATGGTAAGAAGGATTTTAAAAATTACAAATCATTCAATGACAAAGGCAAGAAAACTTTTTTTATGGCTAAGGATTTTGATAATAGCGAAGATGAGATAGTTTACTTTTTTGTAAAAGATGAATCTGATGCTAAAGGAGATAAGATGACAGTTATCTCTCATGTGAGAAAAAATGATACATGGATCATAGACAGTGGATGTTCATATCATATGAATGGGGACAAGACAATGTTTGAACATGTTGAAGACTATGATGGTGGGTGTGTACAATTTGGAAACAATGAACCTTGTTCCATAAAAGGGAGAGGCAAAATCTCATTAACCAAAGAACTTGTCTGTGACAATTTCTATTGGGTTGAAGGACTAAAGCATAATTTGCTAAGTGTGGCATAGCTAATCAACGTTGGATTCGAGGTAGAATTTATGCATCACAAAAAAGACTAGTGTGTAAAGGATATTCTCAAGAAAAAGGAATTGATTATGGTCAATTTTTTTCTCCTATTGCAAAATTAGAAGGTGTTACGACATTACTTGCATATGCAACACATAAAGGACTTAAGGTATATCAGATGGATATTAAATCTATATTTCTTAATGGTATTCTTGATGAAGAAGTCTACATTGAACAACCTAAAGGTCTTGTTGATCCAAATAAGAGGGACATGGTTTGTAAGCTGCACAAAGCTTTATATGGTCTAAAAAAAGCTCCTAGATCATGGTATGAGAGGTTGCACAACTATCTTATACAAATTGGTTTCCAAAGAACTAATGATAATAGTAGTTTGTACATCAAGGAAGGACTAGATAACAATTTTTTTTGGCTAAGATATTTGTGGATGACATTTTATTTACATGGAATGGTAATCTATGCAAAGGATTTTTAGAGCAAATGAACAAAGAGTTTTAAATGTTTATGTTTGGTGAGATTAAATTCTTTGTTGGATTACCAATACAAAAAATTAAGAATGGTATCTACATAACTCATTCTAAGTTTATAAAAGAGATACTTAAGAAATTTGGAATGGAAGATTCTAAACCAATTGGAACCCCCATGTGTATCCGACTAAAGCTTACCAAAGATGATGAGTCTAAAGAGGTAGATCAAAACTTATATAGATCTATGATTGCAAAATTACAGTATGCAGTTCATACAAGGCCTGATATTGCTTTAGCAGTTGGTATAGAGGCTAGATTCTTGGAAAAACCTAGAGAAAATCATACGATGGCAATCAAAAGAATCTTGAGATATTTTTAAGGCACTGGAGACTATGGATTGTGATACAAAATTGGAGGAAATCTTGACCTAAAGGTGTTTATTGATGCTGATTGGGAAGGAAATCTTGATGAAAGAAAGAGTGCAAGTGGTGGAGCATTCTTTCTTGGTAAAAGGTTGGTATCTTAGACAAGTAAAAAGAAAAATTGTACATCTCAATCTATATAAAAAGAAGAATATGTCACAGTAGTAGTAAATTGTTCTAATATTGCTTGGTTTAAATAGTTATTGCAAGGTATGAAGGTTATAATCATGGAACTAGTTGTCATGTTTTGTGATAATACAAGCACAATCAACATATCAAAGAATCCAAAGATGAATTCTAAAACTATGCATATTGCTATAAAATACCACTTTTTCAAAGAACTGGTGCATAACAAAGAAATTAGATTGGAATATGTCGATACAAAAGAACAGATTGTAGACATATTTACCAAGCCATTACCTAAGGATGCGTTCTTGTATCTAAGAGGTAAGTTAGGGGTCATTTCCCTATTTGAAGCTCACTAAATAAAGTTTTAGTAATGCATCAACAGGAACCTAGTTGAAGATCTATTAGTTGATACAACATAATCAAGGGAACATTGCATATGAATCAGTACTCAACGTACATTGATACTCATCATGTATGTGTTGTCTTTTGCATGTGTTGTCAAAGAGGGAGAGTTTACTGCCATATCTTTCTAAAATTTTTTTGAAGAAAGTAGCTATGCAATTCCTTCACAGATGGAGATTACTGCATATAAGAGAAGCTTGTGGTATAAAATCAAAGAGGGAGAAACTTTCTATTAGAAAAATTATTGTTCTCAAATTTCATTGTGCAATGACATGTTGTGTTTCCATAAATGCCAAAGAGGGAGATTGTTGGATACAATTTTCTAATTGTGTGTTGTCTTTGATGTTACACAAATGTCATATCAGTTGTTAGTTAGTGCTTACTAAGATCACTTGGTCAGCAAGATAGTTTTTATTGTCTACTAAGCATTCCTGGAGATTACTCTATGAAGATTGTGTTTATCGAGCTCACTCAGGTGTTGAAGAAAATTCTAGCAGGAAATAGTGTTAATTGAGTTCTCATGGTTAACGGAAGAAAGTTGGTCAGAGTTAGTGTTTACTGAGTTCACTCAGTTGCCAAAGGATTTTGCAAGTTCACAGTGTTAACCAAGCCTCTATTAGTTAAGACAAGAAATCATTTTAGGACCAGTATTTACGAAGCTAGGTCAACTAACAAAGGATTTTTGTTAATTTGGGATATGAAGTTTAATTATTTCAAGTATTGATTCCAGTTGACTATGATGATGATTATTGGTCATTGTAATTTGTATTGAGATAACTTGATAATCTCTATAAATATAAGGTCAAGTTGTGATTTTTAATGTATGCAAGTGCACTAATTTGTTGAGATGGAAAGTGTGAGCGAACTTGAAGGATGGTTTGATATCCTTGTGGAGCAGAAAAGTAATATTCAACCAAAAAGGATCTATTGTGAAGCAAAATAGAGATCTGTAATTGGCAATTTAGTTGCATCATATTAAGGTCATTTCATTGTCACCCTCTAACCATTGTAGCAATGATTCAAAATCTTTTGATAGAGTTGGTTTAATAGCCATTTGTAAATCCTCTAATAGGGTGATAGTTCCATTGAATTTTTTTCAAGACCTCTTACAAGGCTACTCCTTATAGGGTGATTAAATCCTCTAACAAGCTCACACCTAATAGTTTGTTTTGTAACCTTGAATAAGGTTGGCTCCTAATAGGGCTCACTTCAGAAGAGTGAAAAATAGTAACTAGTTATATTGGTGGTTTTTCCCATATTGGGTTTCCACATTAAATCTGGTGTCTCTTGTGCTCATTTATTTTCTCTCATGTTTGTAAGTTATTACTATTGATGTTAGATTTGCTAAAGTTAAACATGCTCTGCATTCACCAAGTTACAACATTCTTTGTATTTTTACAGAGTGATAGCAATGATTAATTTTATTAGACATCTAGAGGATCTGTGGATTTAATTTTATGGTAACTGATTCACCCCCCCTAGTCACTCCATTTACATTTCCAATAATGAACATGTGACAAGAACCAAAATGAAAAGATCTCTCAATCAAAATAATGCAATAAGTCTATTGGCTTCATTACATTCCATGAACATACATTCAAAAAATATGATACACTCAGACAAGAATCACCACACTCCAAATGAGAGCACCAATAGCATATATTATTGCATGAAAGTAATGGTAGCCTCAAATATATAATACAATCTTGAATTTCTACTTGAAATTATCTCCTCAATTCGTGTTCAGAGTGAGGGCTCTCTTTTTGCAAACATATGCTTCTAAACTAATAAAACAAATCTATTTATGTACAAACTGACTCTCTAACTAGTGCTAAGTAGGATTCCACCCTTCTTTATATCATTTAATGGGTGCATGAGATTTTACATGTTATAAAACAAATAAATCATGATAAAATAAGAAGAAGAAAGCCATTAGATGATGTGGGGGTCTCTAGAGATTACAAAAATAGAAGCTCCATCTTCACTAGGTGTTTGTAGGAGTTAAACTACCATTAGAATGTATTTTTGGTGCATGGAATGCTCTTAATTTTGAGTTGGCAATTAATTGTTGGTGCAGCTCTCAATTATTCATAAAATTCTAGCATACTATGTAGAGAAGCACTCCTCAAAAGTAGCACACCTTGTGCACCTAGTGCACTATGCACCTTGTGTACCTATGCATCTTAGAAGAAATTTGTGCAAGGTGCTTAATTTAACAAAAAATCAAAGTTCTCAATTTTGAAAGTAGTTTTTGTGTTTTTCTCAAATGGGGTTTTGGATCACTATACTTTCTTTGATCCTTTTGATGATTTATACCCTCTTTATAGCCAAAAAAAATTTCATAGGCTTGAATTCCATCTACTTCTAAAATCCTAAGGCACATGTGTTGAATCTTGTCATTAATAGTTGCAAAAGATGAAGAACCTATTCTAGCTCATGTATCCGACCTCTATATCTCTAATCTTCAATGTAAATTACTTGATTATGTCTTCTCTCTAACTGCTTGATCCTTCTTGATCAGAGACCAAGTGATTTGGATTATCCAAAATGATCAAATGGTTGAAACTTTTTCATAATTATTTACAAAATTTTCTAGGTCTTTTTAACTGGCTTTTTTGGAGGTCTTCAACTCAAAATTTCAAGTTAAAACTTTCATTGGTCCCTAAGACTAGGAAGCCAAAGGCTCACTATTTTAGGAACTAAAATTAGATTTTTGGTTCTTCATTCCAATGGTGTAAATTGTTTGAATTCTGAGGTCTAGGTCAAGAGTTATGACCCAACAAGTTAAGGATTCTTTTTTATCTATACAAAGAAGAAAATATTAGTCTAAAGAGTTGAAAAATAAAACCCTAAACAAACCCTAGTTATAAAATAATTAGACCGAGAATTTAAAAATATTACAAAACAATCAAAAACCTCATTTTACCCTCTGATATGTTGTTTTTAGTGTACCTTGTGCACCTTGAGGGTGTGCTAGGTGCACTTAACTAGCTAAGAAAATTTTAAAAACTAACAATCTGCACATGGACACCATTAACTTTGTCTAAAGTGTTCTTATGTATTTGAAATAGGGTGTGCACCTTGTGGGGTGCACATGTGCACACCCTAACTATACAAAAGAGTTAGTTTTAAGTTCTCAAAAGGTCTGCATGTGCTCACCTTGGATAGGTGTGCACATGTGCACCTTTCACTTAGGTAAATCCTTGTAGTTTTGTTAGATTTTGTGAGAAAAGTTAAGTGTCCACCCTTTGGGGGTGCGTACCTATGCATGTCCATAGGTGTGCACTTGCAAAGGGAAATGCTCTTGCACTAAAGCACTTAGTGCTCAAGCACACCATGTAGGTTGTGCATGTGCGCTAGGTGCACTAGTGCACACCTTTCCTTTTTAAAATCACTTTTACACTTGAAATCCTCAATTTTTTACAACTAGGTTTTTTAGGCACAGGGCCAAGCTAGACTCAAACAACATAGAAAGCCCTAAAAAAGACTCAAACTCTAGAGTAGGGTCTGAAAAGTATAAAATTATACTAGGGGGTCCTCGTTTCTAGGAGAAATGGGGTGTGCTTTGTGAAACCACAACAAATAGCCCCAAAAAAAAGGAACAAATGGATAATTCATTTCTTCATTAGTAAGACTCGTCTAACATGTGTCAAATAACAATTAAATTTTGAACACTTCGAACAACTTTCAATTCCTTGATAGTTAAAAATTCACAATCTCAAATCTTCAAGCTCAATGTTAGCACAATGTATTCATTTCCTTTGATGTTTCAAGATGTAATCCATCATGAGTCTGTGGAAACTTGCAAACAATCCTCCACTCCATTGGTCCATTCATTGGGAATCATTGTAGATCATGTGTAGTAATCACTATTTAACTAGATGAGAGAGTCTATTCATATAGCTCTTGATGGGTTATCATATTTTGCATTTTAGTTCCTAAATAATCTTTGAATCTTGCTTCATAGAGCTTTCATGTTTCCATTTGATTCCTCCATGAAGTAATTTTTATAAGTACTCAATAGCCATTTTGGAGGGCATATCCCTATTTTTTAGATTATTTTTCTCAAACCTTTTAGAATCTTTCACTCTTCACACCATCATTCTCTTTTTTGTTTTCTTTATGTACCTAGACCACACTTAGATTTTGTGGCCAAGAAATTGGTGTTGTTCCTCAAATTTTGTTTCATAACTTTTGCGTTCCTCTTTTAAGAATTTTTGGGAACTCTCACCTAAACAATGACCTTAGCAATTCCTTAAACGAACCTTTTGTTTGAACTAGCAAGCTTTGGACTATCTTTTGTTGTTGTCAACCTTAATTTGAAGACACCAACATAGCCAATATTTAAATTTACCAAGTGTTGAGAACTATTGATCTATGGTTTTGAAATCAAGACTATAAGTCCTTTACGATAGAAAGTAATAGCCATTTTTTCAGTTGGGGCAAGAAACGCAAAAAAATCATCTAAATGCTTTGATAAAGAAATAACTCTTCCTAAAGGTTGAAACCATAGGGAGTGATTTATGAAATGTGTCAAGAAGGAGTCTTGATTGTGCCTAACTGCTAGAGTGACATGACTAATAAACAAAAAGAAGCAAATAGAAATGAAACCCAAACAAAACGACTCAACTCAAAGAAAATTAATACCTAACTAGAAAAACCAAAAAAATAATAAAAACAAAAGAAAAAATTATATATAGAAAACCTTGAATAAAAAGAATGTGTGGTGATTTTTAGTAGATTTCTCATTATGTGTAGTCATAATGAACCACCACATATAGTCCTAAAAAAGTTGACTTGTCTTTGTACGTAGAAAACTAAAATTTGGAAAATCTTCGTTTAAATTATGTGCACAAATCACAAAAAATCAGAAGTTATGTAACTCTTTATGACCACGAATAATCCACAAATAAGTTCTCTTACCTTTAGTGTCATATTCAAATTGAAAATCATAAAACTTAGAGGGATAATGGGAAAATATCACCTAATATAGTGAGTTCCCCCCCATAAGGTATACTCACACATTTTAATTTCTTTTTTTGGTGGTCTTATCTTATGGTACACAACTCCACATGCACTTAGAAACACTTTAGGCTCCTTCAAACTAGAAAACTTAATCATTAGCATTCCTTTCAAATTATAGGATTCATTGATATCATCGATCAAGATGTTTTCTGCCTCATATCCCAAAGAAGCCTATTCAAAATCATACTTTCCCTCCATTGCAATCTCCCAAGCTAACAAGAAATCAAGAAAACTCCCTTTTGAATGGAATGGATGGATCCTACATGACTCAGTTATTGTATGGTTTGATATATGTGTAGAATACCCACAAATAGACATCTCCCTAGTCAAGCTTGAGACCAAATTGAGCACTCTATCTATCTCTTCTAATGAAATATCTTTTTTTGACAGAGGTATCTTATCATTATCTAATGGGGATTCAATATCACAGTAGGAAGAATTGGTATCTTCTTCTTGACGACTTCTCGATTCAAAAATCATAGCAACCTCAGGATCTTCTACATTTCCATCACTTTTTGCAACTTTGAGAATTTTTGCAACTCCATGGAGCTTTGGAACTTAAAAAATTACTACATCCTTAAAATTTCTTAGCATATCCACACATATTGAAACATCAACATTTGGAAGAATTTCTTTATTGAATGGGAACAAAAACTCCTCTTGATCATCTTCATCATTTTTTCCTCATTTAGATTTATCATACGATTCAAACATCATTGCATTACACTAAAAAGTTTGTTCCTCTATGATTTGGGGAGGTTTACAAAAACATTATTAGAAACATATTAATTTTTACTTGGTCTCATGCCTCTAATACCATTATTCTCATTGTTGATATTACTATAAAGGCCAAAATTTCTAGTATGATTTTGAGAATAATTGTTGTGAGTAGAAATTTGTCTTAGATGATTACCTTGGTTTCTTGAGGAATTTGATTTTATTTGGATGAGCTCATTGGATAAAATAGAAATTATTTCTCCTTTATGGCCTTATACTCTTTAGCCATATTGTTTTCTACTTCAATGTATGTAGTATCATTCTTCTCAAAGAAAGCAATCTTTTGGGATTCATACGCTAAATATGTAATTGTTGGCATTAGAGCAATGGTAACTTGCTTCATGAATGCAATAGCCTCTTTGAAGACCTTTTTCAATGGTATCAATGTCTCTAGATGGGAGCCTTCTTAGAAAAATAAAAGTTAATGAATCCATTGTTCCAAAATTGGTTTCGATGGTAGCCTCTTGTGGTATAGTGTATCGAAAGTCCATTCTTTGATACATCATATAGAAGTGGACATTAAATTGTGAAATAGTCTCATGGAGATCCCTCTTAATTGAGATGAACTGAAGATGTAGGATAGTTGGATCAATATAGATCTTGAATTGTTCTAGAAACTTGCTCTCAAAAGAGTTTCAATCCATTATTGATACTAGTGGAAGATTGAGGCACCAATTGAATGTCATTTCCCCTAACGTGTAAGGAAAAAGGCATCATACCACCTCCATGTGTTGAATCTAATTTTCATTACATATTTTTTTGAAAATTTTACTATGATCTTCTGCTATTTGTGATTCTCCATAAATGAACTTTGTGAAAAACTTTTTAGGAATTTTGGGCAAGTCATGTAATAAACCAGCTAGATTCAATGGTGAAATTTGGGCTTTCAAGAAAGACATGGTGAATAATGATGGGAATGTTAGAAATGCTTTAAAACAACTGAGAGTGGGGGGGGTGTGGTGGGGTGTGGGTGAATTAGTTCTTAAAGGTCCAAAATTTCCTAATCAAACTTTTTCACTAAGTATAGTGAGCCCATTCAAACTGTCATGCATGCAAGCTAAACTTTCTTTTAAGAAAGTTACTGATAAATCAATATGCAAAAATGAAACACATAAGATCAACACATAACATAGTGATTTATGTGGAAGCCCAATTTTAAAAAACCACTAGTAATATGTTACCTTGTTTCTCACCCTTCTAAAGTGATGCCCTATTAAAGGTTTGCCCTGTTAAAGGCTACAACACACTATTAGATCTGACCTTGTTAAAGGATTTCAACACCTTGTTAGGAGTATGGATGCTTAAAGGACATTATAAAATTAAAATTGGAATGTCACCCTGTTAAAGGATTTCTCAATGGCTATTAGGCCAACCTAAGTCCATAGGATTTTTCGTTAGCTGACACAATTATAAGAGAGTAAAAATTAAGGACTTTTGACCTAATACAACTTACAACTTAACTTGCAGATTTCATATCACAATTATGTTCATACATTTTCTTGGCTTTCTATCTCTGTAGGTCGGACACCTTGTCCTCCTTTCAAACTTTGTCTCCTTAAGTCCTATTTCTCATTTTGCCAATGCAAACTCCTCCTTGTGGTCACTTATCAAAGTAGAGTCTCTATGCTTTGTTCTTTCCTTCTCTGTGCCTTCTTCTTGACACTATAGACTCCAGACATTTTGATTCTTGACCTTCAACTTCTTAAGTGGAAGTTTAGAATGCATTTCCTACTCTATTCTTCCTACTCATAATTGGGTTTGAATTGATTTGGAAAGATACAATGTAGCTTTCCCTCCAATTTGTTTCTTTTATAAACATCATGTGAAATCCACCCATATTTGCCAAAAAATAGTTAACATAAAATTATGTGACACCAACTCATCATCCTTATCTTCCACCAAATCAAAAAATTCAATGTAACAACCTTATCATCTCAAATCTAGTGAATCTTTGACTTTTCAAATAATGCAGTAGCTTGGCATTATTGGAATATTGGTGCTCAACACATACTATGTTACTCGACACCCTCTATGGATTCACTCAGCATTCACTAAATTTAACTAATGCTTAGCACCAAATACATTTTCATTCCTTGGCATCTAAACTTTTCTTAACACCAACTATTGTCTTAACACCTAAACACTTTTACGTGGCACACACTAGATTTTGCATTTACTTGGCAATAGCTGAAAAATCTTCTCAACATGAACTAACTTGCTCGACACCCATTAATGAATTTAGTCAAGCTTTGCAGACAACCTTGTTACAACTTATTCTTCTAATGTTTCTAAGTTTGACAAACCTCTGTTTCTTCAAGTACATTAACAATATATTATTTTACTAATGTCTTAACTGATCCTTGTACTTCATTACAACATTATAACTCAACCTTTCCCTTAGGTTCTTTTGTTACGTCTTATTGATTAACTCCTTCTCATTAATCAATTAAGTGATAGTACTTGGATCATATGAACAATTTTCATTCCAAAAATAAGTAGGTTTGACATCAGTAAAAAAACAATGATTAAAAACATTCTTTATCAATAGTCTCCTTTCTTCATCATTCTTCAACAATGTTCTTTTCAATCATAGTTCAATAATCTCCCTTTTTGGCATTAATGGCAAACCAAACTAATCAACTAACCAAGCTGATCAACCAAGTTACCATAATGCTAATATGCTGAAAAAAAAATTTTTGACTTTCATATCTCCATCTTTTTCATATCTCCCTCTTTGCTTGTACATACTAATACTTTTGATATACTCGCTCTTAGATTTATCATCCTAATTTCTTTTCTTTTGCTTCTCCCTCTTAGTTGTTGTTTTCTTTCTCCCTCTATACATCTGATCCTCTATTTCTCTCTTTGACTGATCTATCTCCCTTTGATTATCTTAGATCAGTCATACTGCTCTTTGATGAGTTTCATATCTCCCTCTAATCTTCTACAATTGATCAGTTTCTTCTATTTCTCCCTCTTTGACAACAATGCCAAAGACTTGCATCTTTGAATATGTAGATGTAGATTTTGCATCTGCCAACTTCTCCCTTTGTCATCATGCCTGTGACTGATTTCAAATTTCAGCACTTTTATATTCTTTGCATCAATTTATATTATTTCAACAATAGATACTTTTGGTGCAGGGAAATTATGTTGTTTCTCAAACAACTTGGGATATAGGTTTTACACCTAAATTACCTCTAAGATACTCAAAAGCATCTTTAGGTAATGTTTTTGTGAAGATATTAGAAATTTTTTCCTTTGAGTTGATATATTCCATCTTTACTTGTTTGTCTTCTACCAGTTCTCTTACATAGTGATAATTGATTGCAATATGCTTAGTTTTTACATGCATAAGAAGATTCTTAGATATGTTGATGGCACTCATGTTATCACAATAGAGTATCATAGGCTCAGTTATCTCCTTCTTCATTCCTTTCAATAGGTGCTTGATCCATACAATGTTGGTACAATTGATGTCATCTACAACATACTCAGCTTCAACTATGGATAGTGAGGTACAACTTTAATTCTTGCTAGTCCAAGTGACTAGTCTTTTTCCTAAGAAGAGTGCTCCTCCACTAGTACTTTTCTTGTCATCAATGTTTCCTCCCCAATCTACATTAGTATAGGCATTCAATTCAAAAAATTTACTCCTCTTGTAGTATAAACCAAAGTCATCTATTCCTTTCAAATACCTCATTATTCTCTTTACTACCATAAGGTGATTTTCTTTTGGATTAGTAGAAAATTTTTCTACTATTCCAACATGATGTAGGAGCATCCTGGGTTGGCTTGTTATCCTACTCATTTTGTTCATTATATAGTTGGTGTTGAGTTACTATAGCACTCTTCATGTGCTAAGTTACTGTAGCACTTAGTTGGTTTCGAGTTATTGTAGCACTCTTCATGTGCTGAGTTACTATAGCACTCTTCATGTGCCAAGTTACTGTAGCATTCCTTCATGTGCCGAGTTATTGTAGCACTCTTCATGTGCCAAGTTACTATAGCAGTCTTCATGTGCTAAGTTACTGTAGCATTCCTTCATGTGCTAAGTTACTATAGCATTCCTTCATGTGTTGAGTTACCCAGTGTATGTCAAGTGCCAGTATTTGGACATGATTTCTGCGAGCTGACTTGTGTAGTGCTTGCCCCTAGTCTACATTTTTGAGCTACATTTCTGATATCATTGCCAAACTCTTTTAGGCCAATTTATGTTTGATGATTAGTATTATTATTTTAGAGATTATCAAATGTTGTTTTACACTCAATTTATTATATGATGAAATTACTTGGTACTCCATATTTCATGCATGTATGATGATTATTCAATGGTTTCAGTTATCGATGATGATTAGTTAGATGGTTTATTATTCCATGTGCTTCTTATGGATACTTACCCCATACTGCATGTGTATGGTGTGCGTGTTGTTTTATTTATGTATGGTGTTTCTGATGTGGTTAAGGGAGTCGTAGTCACCTACTAGTCAGGATCTACACGATGCACCACTTCCTGCCATTGTCTATTTAGCTTAGAATATTGCGTTTGTACATGCATGGATTTTTATGCAGGCTGCAGGTACCGAGTATCGACTTGCTTGAATTGTCAAGATGAGCGTACCCTATCGCACTGTCTCAATGGTAAGAGAGGGGAGATAAACTCTTAACTCCAATTCCTAAACCATTTAGCCAATTGTCCTAATTGATAATTAGGACAAATATCTGAGTTAAGTACCCTCTGAATGCATCAAATGATGTAATTTCGGGATTATAACCTTTTTGGTTTGATTTAGTATATGCTTTTCTATGTAGGGTTTTCGTATGTTGTTATATGAGTCCTTGATGTGTTTTCTATTAATTAAGCCTAATTAAAAAGATTAATTAAAGATTTAATTTAATAGAGAATTAATATGATATCTTTAATATTTAATTAATTGAGAAATTAATTAAATAAAAGAGCTAAATTTGGAGATTAAAGTTCAAAGATAAATTTAGAACAAGATAATATTTATTTAATTTAATAATAATATAATTGGAGTTCATTTTTAAATAAATGCTAATTATTATTGTTAATTAAATTAATTAAATATATTATCAATTAAGCTTCTAAAATTAATTTAAAAATTTGATCGACATTAAATTATTAAAGGATTTTAGATCGCATGATCTAAGCAGGAGTTTAAATTTGAGTAATAAATTAAAAGATTAAATTATAGAAATTAATAATGTTATTTTAATTTCATAAAGTGCACATAAGATTAAAGTAATAAATTAATTTAAAATAGAAGTCAAGTGGATTATTAAATAAAGTTATTTTACAATTCAACTTAATGTGCATGAAAGATGAATGCAAAATAAAAGAAAAGATAATAAAGGTTAATTTGGGAGTTAACTGAGTTATGCAATGAGTCTTCTCGGGTAAACGCACAATTAGTGCCCCGATTTGAGGAGAATTTGCTTATCACAACTTTGGGGGTTCATTTTTGGGACACACATATTTGGACGGGAATTTTTGGGAGACTACTTTTGGAAGCAAATTTCAAAAGGCTGAGACCAAGAAAGTTTTCCAGAGGAAGGTTATTGAGGGAAGCGAATTCTCTTACAGTTCTTAGAGATTGCATAATAGCATCAGGATCAGGTAGGGTCTTGTGTTTCGATTATCGATTTATTACGCAATTATCCTTTCCTGTCTTCTTCGTGTCTAGGGTTTGTAAATTTGAATTCTTTGTGATGAATGTTTAAACATTACGATATTGGAATTTATTAGATACTTGTTTATAAACTTCTGTATACATGAGATTTAAATGGGAAAGGTTGAATCTAATACCGAAATTCTCATTTAGAAGTCTGAATGGTTGACTATATTTTCTATATCAATTTAAGAAGGAAAATTTTTTTCAATGCATTTATTTATATATATATATATATTAAAAAAATTTATTTTAATATATATATATTTATAAATTTTATATATATTCTTAATTAATTGGTTTATTAATACAATCTTATTATAAACAAAATGGTATTCTTTTAAAAATATATATATATAAATAGAAATTTATTAAAATCAAATCGTTGTTTCTTTTTAAAAAATATATATATTCATAAATATATATATATATATATATATATATATATATATATATATATATATATATATATATATATATATATATATATATATATATATATATATATATATATATATATATATATATATATATATATATATATATATATATATATATATATATATATATATATATATATATATATATATTTAGTGGGGGGGAGGGATTTACCCCGTGCCCACCCCCACGGTCGGCCTAGCTGACTGTACCTACGTCGCAGGTACTATGACAACAGGTATAATGTACCTACTGCTGCAGGCCCTACGTCCGCAGGACTGCGGTAGGCCGTCGGCCGGAATAGCTGATGGTATTTATACTTGGTACATTTTGTTTATAAATAATTTTTTTAAATTCGTTTTCTTTTTAAATTATATTATTTACAAAAACAATGTTTATTATTAATTAAAATTTTTATTTAATAAAATTACAATACATTTTAATTAATAATAGTTTTATCTTTATTAATATTTAATAAATAAATATTAAATGCATTTAACATAGTTTGTCAATATTAATTTATTAATAATTTTGGTTTAAAATTAATAAATTAACAATTAATAAATAGATTAAAATAAGTAATTAGAACAAGTAATTATTGATTAATTTAATTAAATTTAGTTTAATTAAAGTTAATTAATAATGAATATTAATTGACTAAATGGTAGATTTGGATTATTGACTTAATGAAGTTATTATAGAAATGGGTTAATCGTAAGGGGTAGTTATGAAAACTTAGTTACCTGAATTCGACATTAAAATGGAAACATAAACCTTACCTTAACTCAATAATAATATACTTCCAAATCCAATCTCTAAGACTTTGATGTTTTCTATGTGTTCTCTGTGTTTTGGGGTTGGTTTAGCGTTGACCAGTTTAGGTTGTTACCAGAGGCTCGGGGTTGTGAATGTGATGTCATGATGATTTGGTCTCGATCTTTCTTAACCCAACCATGGTAATGTGATGAAGTGCTCTATGACATGATTGCATTTACTGTTTGTTATTGCTTTCCAGTTTCCTTGTGTGAACCTGAGATGTATGTATTTGAGATACTTGACTTAACCATTGTCGAGTCTCGATCAGTTATATTTGATAACCATTTTTGAGTCTCGATCAGTTATACTTGGATTGCTTTTCGATCGCTTGAAAGGAATGAAGTGTTTGCTATGTTCTTCATGATGTCATGTTTTGACTTGACCATTTTGGAGTCTTCGATCAGTATTGTAATTTACTATTGGGATACTTTCTAGTTGCTCATTGGAGAACCATTGGATTTTGTGACTTATCATTGATGCCTTCAATTGCTGATAGAGAACTGTCATGATCATATGATTACTATTTGATATTATCTGTTGCTCATGAAGAACTGATGTAATTTTGTGGCTTATCTTTTATGATGTCTTTTCAGTTGCTTGTATAGGACTGAGGTGGTTTTATTATGACTCTTTGATTTATGTTTTCATGAGCCTAGGTTAGGTTATCTATGTGTAGAGTTGGGAAGTGGCTTGCAATGGGGGTCGGAGCCCTAAGAGGCTGCCTTGAGAAACTCATTGTAAGTCATTTTTAATAACTGAAAACATTTACACTAAATGAGAGAAAATGAACCTAACAAGATAATTGTATGTTCTCTCCCATGCCTTGAGTGCTAGTACAGGCTAGGATGGGGTAGAGAGGACGCTTGGTTACGACCTTGCATTCAATAGTATGCCTCGTCAGTACGAGAGGATACTAGTGGCCGCAGGATCAGTAGGGACCCGAGATTCCTAAGGGATTGCTCGGGTAACTTCTACGTGAATTTTGCGATGACACTTTCCTGCTTGCATATTAGGTTTCCTACGTGTCTTGTGGTACCTCTGGGTTTTAGATGTCGATCTTTTTAGGAACCCTTGAGTTAGCATACTTATAGGATTTCCTGGACTTAGAGAGTATTTATGATTATAGGTTTTGTTATCCTATTTGGGACTTGAGACTATCTCCTCAGCACAGTGGGAGTGGACCATTTAGGTTCTACATGGTCGGGTGGTAGTGCTTTTACTCTTACCATTGAGATCCGTTCCGTGGTCACCGTGGCTAGAGTTTTTGTGATTGGCATTTACCTTCACTATGTTCTTGGATTATTATGATGGATGGTTAGATTTTATGATAGATGTTTTATCATTATGGATGTATGGATGTATCATGTATGGTGAATAGTTTCATATATTTTTACTGTACTTTGTATCATGGATTTGAGGATGTTGTATCTTTATCTTTACATATGTATATTCTTTTAAGCCTTTCATACCCTGTGACTTGTACAGTGGATGATTGAGCATTCCAAATTAATTTGCCGAGAGGCATTTGGAACAAATGTATATTATGGACATGGGACTTTCTGATTATTCTTTCATATGTATGTGATAGTTGTTAGACTTAAAATTAATTAAATTTAAACGTGACTCAACATCTTGGGATCTTTAAGAAAGGTAACTTACAATGTATGTTTGTCGATGATTACATGTTATTGCTTCCACTACTATGTGTATGTTATACTTTCTTACTTTAAAAAAAAAAAAAATGTTTAGCTAACTTAGTGAAACTTTAGGTTAATTCTTTTGGATCCCTTGGCGGGGCGTTACAACTTGAGGGATTTATTTTGTTTGCAACATTTAATTTAAGATATTTTCTTGGGATGAGTCTAGACCATTTTTGGGTCAGCCTTCCTCTTATTTAATATTCTAGAATAGTCTATAAACCATTTTGGCAAGTATATATTGAGTGTTTAGGCTTAGAGTTAGGTAAGTTTTAGAGAAGAAGATTGAGAGTAGAACTGAAGGTGCAAATTTGTTGTTAGATCTTTGTATCTAAATGTATTGTAACTAGCCATAACCCAGAAGGCCTTACAGCTAGGCATGTATGAAGATACTTTTATGAATTAATAAAATGATTTACTCTTCTCCCTTCTTTGGTTGTTGTTCCTTGTGTTTGCTTCTATTGTGTTAACTATTGTAGGGTGGTTTGGATAGCTGGGTGAGCCTTTGGCCCTAGTTATTTGCCCCCTTTTCTTGTGTCAGTTGGTATCAGAGCTTGAGGTTCAACCTTGTGGAGATTGGATCATGTGGAACCCTAATTTAGATTGGTTGTAGGGTGGTAGATTTGTGGATTTGACCTATAAATTGCAGAGGGTTATGATCTTGCAGGAACTTGATTTGTGAAGATGATTCATGGTACAGGAAATAATGTTGATAATGCTATATTAGATTAGTTGAGACAAATTGCAGAAAGATTAGATGTTGTGGAGATAGCCCAGAGGAGAGGAGACAATTTTTAAGATGTAAGTGATGATGAAGTAGCAGCACCAAACCATAATCTAAAACCTAAAGAAGATCAAGATGAGGAAAGATTATTGTGAGTGTTTTCAAGGGAAAATTCAAAGCCTACTATAGAATTTGTTCTGTATGATGGAATATTGGATACCAATGATGTGCTAGATTGGATCTTTGATATCAAGAAGTTATTTGAGTATGAAGACACTCCTAATAATAGAAAGGTGAATATTGCAGTCACTAGGCTGAAAGGTCATGCATTGCTATGATGGGAGCACTTGCAAACTGATACACAAAGTAGAGGAAAGGGGAAGATTAGAACTTGGCCAAAGATGGCGAATAAGGTAAAGAACAAATTCCTTCCTACTGATTACCAAGTTATCTTGTTGAGAAAGATGCAAAATTTGAAACAATAGGACATGACTGTGAAAGAATATGCTAAGGAATTCTATAGATTGGACATTAGATTGAGACATGTAGATGATGATGTTGAGACAATTGCAAGGTGCATTAATGGATTGAGATTTGGAGTACAAGATGAAATTAGTTTTGTGAAGCTAGAAAGTGTAGAAGAAGCATATCAATATGCCTTTAACGCTAAGGAGATCTTGACAAAGAAGCATGAACAAAGACAAAGAGGTAGAGGTGGTAGATTCCAAAGAGGTAGAGGTAGATCTTATGGAGAAAGTGGTAGATCTGATAGTTCTATGCAAGATAAAGGAAAATTTGAATGGAAGAATGATGACAAAGGCAAGACTAAATGGAAAGGTGGTAATTCTTACTAACAAGGCACTAATTCTTACTAAGGAAGAGGTAATTCTTATTCTAGAGGTGGATTTCATGGTAATTGTTTTAGATGTGGCAAATAAGGGCATAGATCCTTTGAATGTAGATCTTCTAAAAGTGGGCAGAATAATAGAAATGCTATCATTCAAGAAGACATTTAGAGTTCATGAAGAGGACTTGAGGCTGGAGAAAGTTTGATGGTGAGAAGAACCTTATGCAATCAAGGAAGTGATGAGGAACCTATCTTAAGGAGAAGTCTTTTCAAGACAAGATGTAAGATGGCTAGAAAATGTTGCAAAGTGATCATTGATAGTGGAAGTTCTACAAATCTGGCATCAAAAGAGCTGGTTACCAAGTTGCAATTGGAGAGGCTGAAACATCTCAAACCTTATCATGTTTCATAGATCAAAGATGAACATAAGATATTGGTAAGTGAGCAATGCCTTGTGAAACTCAAAAATGGACATTATGTTGATGAAGTTTTGTGTGATATTATGCCAATGGATTGTTGTCATATTTTGTTGGATAGAATTTTGCAATATGATAGACATGTTGTACATGATGGAAGATTGAATCAATATACTCTTTGGGTAAATTGGAAGAAACAAACATTGCTGCCTTTCATTGAAGTTCCAGATGAGTTCAATTGTACTACAATTAAAGTTTGTATGGTTAATGGGAAACAATTTGAAAAGGAAGTGAAGAAGAATCAAATTTTTTTTTCCATAATTCCAAGAAAACTAAGGCTTTTTAATGGTGACTAACTACAAGAAAATAATGTTAATCGAGTGCTAGAATAAATTGTAGAGTTGTTGAATGAGTATAAAGATATTATTGCCAATGATATCCCTAATGGTTTACCTCCTATAAAAAGTATAAGTCATTGAATGGATTTGATTCCTAGAGCTAGTTTTCCAAACAAAGCACCATATAGATTGACACCCATAGAGAATGACGAACTTAATAGACAAGTGCATGAGTTGTTGCAGAAAGGTTTGATCAAAGAAAGCTTGAGTCCTTGTGTTGTACCTATTGTATTAGCACTTAAAAAGAATGGAGAATCGAGAATGTGTACTGATTTTAGAGTCATTAACAAGATAACACTGAAATACAGGTTTCCTATGCCAAGGATGGATGACATAATGGATTGTTTGAGTGGAGCAAAGTATTTTACCAAGATTGATTCGAAAAGTGGCTATCATTATATCAGAATCATAGAAGGTGATGAATGGAAGACTTCTTTCAAGATAAAAGATGGTTTGTATGAATGGTTGGTTATGCCTTTTGGTTTGACTAATGCACCTAGTACTTTCATGAGGTTGATGAATGAAGTTCTAAGAAGACTTTTGGGTAAGCTTGTGATTGTTTATTTGGATGATATTCTGATGTTCAGTAAGACTAAGGAAGAACATCTTGAGCATATTATACAAGTATTGTAGAGGTTGAAAGAGGAAAAGTTGTTGATTAATCTGAAAAAGTGTTCTTTTATGCAAGAGGAGATTGTGTATTTGGGATTTCTGATTTCAGCTAATGGTTTGAAGATGGATACTAAGAAGGTTAAAGCAATTTTGGAATGGCCTACACCTAAGAATGTGAGTGAGGTAAGATCATTTCATGGTTTGGCTAGTTTTTACAAAAAGTTTATAAAGAATTTCATTGTTGTTTATAATGCTATGATTGAGACAATGAGGGGAGATAAAAAGGAATTCAAGTGGACACATGGAGCTGATCAGAGTTTTGAAAATTTGAAACAAAAGGTTACTAAATTACTAGTATTGGCTTTGCCTAATTTCAACAAAGTATTTCAAGTTGAATGTGATGCAAGTGGTAATGCAATATGAGTTGTATTAAGTCAAGAAGGTAAGCCTATTGCTTTCTTTAGTGAAAAGTTGAATTATGCTAAAAGGAAATATTTAATGTATGATCAATAGTTTTATGCTATTGATCAAGCATTGAAGAAATGGAGATATTATTTGATGGCTAAGGAGTTTATGTTGTATACTAATCATAAAGCTTTACAATACTTGGGAAGTCAACATAAATTGAATCAAATACATATGAAGTGGGTTGAGTACTTGTAGAGTTTTACATTTTTCATTAAGCATAAGACTGGAGTTATTAACATAGTTGTTGATGCATTGAGTAGAAGACATTCTTTGTTGATGGAAATGAAGGTTGAAGTTCTTAGTTTTGATGAGATGAAAGAGTTGTATGATGCTGATCTTGATTTTTCTAAGGCATGGAGAGAGTCCAAAGTACCAAATCTAATAGATCACATAAGTATGTATGATGATTATTTCATTCAAGAAGGTATGTTGTTCAAAGGCATTCAGTTGTGTATTCCTAGAAGTTCTATGAGGTTGAATCTGATTAAGGAAAAGCATAGTGGTGGATTAGCTAGACATTTTGGAATTGATAAGACATTGAATTTGCTAAAAGAGAAGTACTATTGGCCACAAATGTATAGGGTAGTTTATAAATTTGTAAAGAGTTGTGGAGTTTGTCAATTTGCAAAAGGAGTGAGTCAATATACTAGTTTGTATACATCTATTACTATTCTTGAGAAACCTTGGACTGATATCAGTATGGATTTTGTTCTTGGATTACCTAAGATAATGAAAGCATATGAGCATGTTGTTGAACTTCTCTTTAAAGAGATTGTGAGATTGCATGGATCACCAAGATGCATTATTTTAGATAGAGACAGTAAGTTTGTTGGTTATTTTTGGAAGATTTTGTGGAAGAAGATGGGTACTAAATTGAAATTTAATTCTACATTTCATCCACAAACAGATGGACAAACAAAGGTTGTGAATAGAAGCTTAAGAAATTTGCTTAGATGTTTAGTTGGGAATAAGCAAAGTAATTGGGAGATGGTATTGGCACAAGTTGAATTTGCATATAATAATTCTATGAATAGGAGTATATAGAAGACACCTTTTGAGATTGTTACTTGAATGAATCCTACAGGTATATCAGATTTGAGAGATGTTGCTAGTGAAGAAAAGAGAAGCACTATAGGAGAATAATTTTTTGATTTTATGGAGTCTTTACATAAGGAAGTGAAGTTGAGGTTGAAAAAAAGTAATTAGAAGTATAAGGAGAATGTTGATCAATCTAGAAGACACCATGATTTTGAAGTTGGTGATGAGGTGATGGTTCATCTGAAGAAAGGAAGATTACTAGTTGGAACATACAGTAAGCTGAAAATGAAGAAATTTGGATCTTGTAAGATCCTGAAGAAATTTGACAATTGTAATGCTTATGAAGTTGAGTTACCTGATGACATGGATATATCTCATATATTCAATATTGCTGATTTGTATAAGTATCATGAGTCAAAGGATGAAGTTGTTGCATCAGATGATTATCCTAAGAAGTAGTTTGAGGAAGTTGAATGGATATTGGATCAGAGAGTTGGCAAGAGTAAAAGAGGAAAATATTACTATGAATATTTGGTGAATGGGAAGAATAGACCTATTGAAGATGCTTCATGTATTTCTCAATTTAAGTTGGATTCAACTTAGGTTGGGACATCTCAATGATTCAAGATAATAATTTCTTTCAACCCTAGTTGTCTAATGTAGGAACATCCCAGGTTGCCTTGTTATCCTGCTCATTTTATTCATTCTGTAGTTGGTGTCGAGTTACTATAGTAGTTAGTTGGTGCTGAGTTATTGTAGCACTCTTCATGTGCCAAGTTGTTGTAGCACTTAGTTGGTGCCGAATTACTATAGCACTCTTCATATGATAAGTTACTATAGCACTCTTCATGTGTTGAGTTGTTTTAGCATTCCTTCATGTGCCAAATTACTGTAGCACTCTTCATGTGTTGAGTTACTATAGCACTCTTCATGTGCCAAGTTACTGTAGCATTCCTTCATGTGTTGAGTTACTATAGCATTCCTTTATGTACCGAGTTATTGTAGCATTCCTTCATGTGCCAATTTACTATAGCATTCCTTCATGTGCAGAGTTACTTAGTGTATGTTGAGTGCCAGTATTTGAACATGCTTTATGCAAGCCAACTTGCGAGATTTATTTTATTTGGGACATTTAATTTAAGATATTTTCTTGGGATGAGTCTAGACCATTTTTGGGTCAGCCTTTCTCTTATGTAATGTTCTAGAATAGCCTATAAGCCATTTTGAAAAGTATATATAGAGTGTTTAGGCTTAGATTTAGGTAAGTTTTAGAGAATAATAATTCAAGGTGTGAATTATTATTGGATCTTTGTATTTGAATGTATTGTAACTGGCAGTAACCCAGAAGACCTTATAGCTAGGCATGTATGAAGATATTTTTATGAATCAATAAAATTATTTACTCTTCTCCCTCCTTTGGTTATTGTTCCTTGTGTTTGCTTCCATTATGCTAACTCTTGCAGGGTGGTTTGGATAGCTGGGTGAGCCTTTGGCCCTAGTTATTCACCCCCTTTTCTTGTGTCACAACAAGTAATGCAATGTTTGGTCTGCTATAAACAACATATTGCAACTTTTCAATCATAGACCTATACATTGTCTAATTGACTTCAACAGACTCAGCATTCTTAGATAACTTGTATCCTTTTACCATTGGTGTACTAACAGGTTTGGAATCCGCTAAGCCAAATATCTTGAGTATTTATTTGATATACTTTGATTGGTCACAAGTATGCAATGTTTTAGTTGATGTACTTTTAATCCAACAAAGAATTTTATTTCTCCAAACATTGACATTTCAAATTCATGTTTCATTTGGTCAACAAAATCTTTGCATAGTGCATCCATTCCTCCAAAGATTGTATCATCCACAAAGATTTTTGATATCAGGATATGCTTACCTTCTTCTAACTTGATTCATAGGTTGTTGTTGTCATTTGTTCTTTCAAAGCCTATCTTCACTAGATAGTTGTGAAGTCTCTCATACCAAGCTCTAAGAGTTTGTTTTAATCCATAGAGAGCTTTGTGCAACTTGCAAACCTTATTCTTTTTGTTCGCATCAACAAGACCTTATGGTTGTTCTATGTAGACTTCCTCTTCTAGTATACAATTCAGAAAAGTAGACTTTACATCCATTTGGTAGACTTTGAAACCTTTATAGGTAGCATATGCAAGTAGAGTTCTAACTCCTTCCATTCTTGCAATAGGGGCAAATTTTTCCCCATAATCCAGTCCTTCTTCTTATGCATAGCCTCTATAGACTAGTCTAACATTATTTCTTGTGATCTAACCATTTTCATCTAGCTTGTTCCTAAACACCCACTTGGTTCCAATCACATTCTTATCTACTTGTCTTGGAACAAAAGTCCAAGTCTTGTTCTTCTCAATTTTCTCTATCTCCTCTTCCATTTCTTTGTACCAATCATCATCTTGTATTGCATTTGTTACTATCTTGGGCTCAACTTTGCTAACTAGACATGTTTCACTCCTTAGCTTGTTCCTTGTCATTGGTCTAGCCTTTTTATCACCAATGATCTATTCTATAGGATAGTGCCTTTTCACATACTTTGATAGCCTAGGTTTTGAACTTATTTCCATGTTTGGCCTTTCAACATCAGAGTCACTATGCACATCTCTATTAGGTAACTCTACATCTCTTTCATATGTACTAATTTTAGAATTAGAATGTGCATTTTCTTTGTTTTATAACTTGACATTTGAATACAAGTTATCATTCACTGGCTATGACTTGATAGTTATTGAAACTTGTTGCCAATTCCCAATTTGATTGGCAATATCTTCTTTATCAGGCATTCCTTCAAATAAGTATACAAAGGATTTGTATTCTTCTGGTTTCTTCAAGGATGCATTGTCTTGAACTTCTGTATGCTCATCAAAGTTTACATTTGCACTCTCCACAACTTTTTTAGTGTTAGCATTTAAACACTTATAAGCTTTGCTTCTAGTGGAGTATCCAAGGAATATGCCTTCATCACTTTTTGCATCGAATTTTCTATTCCTAGAATCTTTAAGAATATAGCACATACAACCAAACACTTTGAAATTCTTAACATTAGGTGAGTGACCATACCATAGTTCAAAAGGTGTTGCATTAGTACCTTTCTTGATTTATACTCTATTGCGGTTGTAGATCTAGCACCAATAGCATATATTATTGCTCAAAATAATGATGGCCTAGAATACATATTACATTCCTAAGAAATTATATCCTCGATTTGTGTTGAGATTAATAGATCTCTTTATGCAAACATATGTTTCAAAAATAATAATAATCTATTTATGTATAAGTTGACTCCCTAACTAGTGCTAAGTGGGGCTCTAGCCTGGTTTATATCAGTTAATGGGTTCATGCACCTTTACATGTCTTAAAAAAAAAAGCATGATAAAATAAGGAAAATAAAGCTATTAGATGATGTAGGAGTCTTTGGAGATTCCAAAAATAGAAGCTCCATCTTCACTAGGTGTTTGTACGAGCTAAATTGCCATTAGAATGCATTTTTGGTGCATGAAAAGCTCTAAATTTGGAACTAGCGGTTAATTGTTAGTGCACCTCTAAACTCTTCAAAAAAAATTGACACACCTTGAAAACAAGTTCACCTTAGAATAATTTCACATTTTTCACCTAGTGCAACTATGCACCTTATGCACTTGCACACCTTGGAAAGAATTTGTGCAAGGTGCTTAATTCACCAAAAATCAAAGTTCTCAATTTTGAAAATAATTTTTGAGTTTTTCTCAAATGGGGTTTTAGATCACTTTTGTGTACTCACTTTGATCCTTTTGATGATTTATACCCTCTTTATAGGAAAAAAAAAATTTGATAGACCTGTACTCCATCTGCTTCTAAAATCCTAAGGTACTTGTGTTGAACCATGTCATTAATAGTTGTACAAGATGAAGAACCTATTTTGGCTCATGTATCCAACCTCTGTATCTTTGATCTTCACCATAAATTGCTTGATTATTTCTTCTCTCTAACTACCTAATCATTCTTGGTTAGAGACCAAGTGATCTAGATTATAAATGTTTAAAAAAATTCATACTTTTTTACAAGTTTTTCTATGTCTTTTTAACTAGTTTTTTCGAAGGTCTTCTGCTCAAAATTTTAAGTTGAAACTTTCATCAATCCCTAAAATTGGGCAACCAATGGCTCTCTAGTTTAGAGATTAAAATTAGATTTTTAATTCTTCTTTCTAACAGTGTAAACGGTTTTGAATTTTGAGCTCTACATCAAAAGTTATGACCTTGACAAGTTAAGGATGTCATTTTCTGTATACAAAGAAGAAAACCTTAGTCTAGAGAACTGAAAAATAAAACCTTAAAGAAACCCTAGTTATAAAAAAATGAGAAGAAGAATACAAAAACATCACAAAACACTCAGAAGTTTCCTCTAATATGCAATTTTTAGTGTAACGTGTGCACCTTGAGGGTGCTTTAGGTATGCTTAACCAGCTAAGCAAACTAAAAAAAATTAAGGGTGTGCACCTACACCTTGTGGAGTGTGCATGTGTGCACCCTTAACTTTGTTCAAATTATTCTTATGTATTTCAAATAGGGTGAACACTTGTGGACCTTGTGGGGTGCACATGTACACACCCTAACTATGCAAAAGAGTTAGTTTTAAGTTCTTGAAAGGTGCGCATGTGTGAATGATTTTAGTTTTGTTAGATTGTGTGAGAAAAGGTAAGTGCAAACCCTTTAGGGAAGTGAACTTGTGCATGTGCATAGGTGCACACTTCCAAAGGGAAATATTCATGCACTAAGGCACTTAGTACACAAGTGCACCTTTTGTGATGTGCATGTGTGCTTGGTGCACTAGTGTACACCTTGCCTTTCTCAAATCAGTTTTACACTTAAAATTCTTAGTTTTTGACAACTGGGTTTTTCAGGTAGAGGGACAAGCTAGACTCAAACAACATACGAAGCCCTAAAAAAACTTAGATCTCATACTAGGGTTTAGAAAGTAAAAAATTATACTAGGGGGTCCCCACTTTTAGGAGAAATGGGGTGTACATTTGGAAAAAACAACACTTTCATCCTCCATGCCTTAAAAGATATAAGTTAGATATTTTTATTTTTCCTCTTCTATTCCTTGAGTTTTTGTATAGACTAAGAATGAGAATGAGATGATACCTCGAGAGGTATGACTAGTCTCTTCATCATTACAAGAGGGTATTTTTGTTCCACATAGAGTCACTTGGAGGCCTAGGTCCTGAGAGATGACTAGGGTAACCTTAAAGTTGGATCATCTAATGACATTCCATAGAATGTAACCTAAGTCTCCTTCATAGTTTTTAAAATACTTGCCTCTAGTGGTGTACTTGTTGGATAATACTTTTGATTGTGTATTTATAGTGAGTTGTTATGCATTGATTTGATATCATTTATTGCTGGCAGTTGACTTTTATTAATTAATGATCAATTATTTATTGGTTTAGTTTTCATTATTGGATTTAATGATTGGTCATTTACTTTTTTGGTTATTATGCTTGTGACACTTGACATTGATTTGGAACTAGTTGTATATTTTTGGTTTTGATACTTGACTTATGCTTGGTATTTATATGTTGATTTGGTATGTGGTGTTGGTATTGTAATGAGTGTCCTTTTGATTTTGATTATCTTTTCTTCTTGCACATTTTTTGTTACCCTTGAGGTAGCTTTGGCTATTAGGATCCCTTTCTAAGGATTATTTTATGATTTGATTATATATGTGTAGATAGCACATTATCTCTCCTACACAGTGAGAGAAGAAGCCTAATTAGGTGACCATGCATTTGGGAGGTAGTGTCTTCTTACCATTTGGGTCTCCCTTACATTATCAGAGGTTGGATGCTCATTGATACAGTTGTACCATCATCATTCCTATTCTTATTTTGGATACTTCTATTCATTTGATGTATCTATGTATCATATTTTTTGAGATCATACAAGATATTGTATTATATATTGATGTACTTTTATCTATTTTCATATACCCTATGAAATGTACAGTGAATGTTATTTATTATATATGTGATTTCATATTATTAGTTGTACTTATGCATTTTCTTATGTAGTAATATATTTTTTAATTCCATATGATTGGGAGACTTTGTACTGAAGACTTAAACTAATTATTATAAAAATTTTAATGTGAATCAACATGAAGGAACTCTTAAGGAATAGAAACTATATCTATAATTTTCTTATGTGTGCTTGATGTTTATGTATTTATTGCTTCTAAATTATTGTTACTTTGATGTTTTTAAAACTTATTATAAAAAATAAAAATTTAGTAAACATTGTAACATGTTAGGTTTATTTCTCTTGAGTTCTTGAGTGGGTGTTACATATGTAGATTACAAAGAAATGTTGACGAAAGGAAAAGTACTATTGGAGTTTCATTTTCCCTTGGAGGAAGATTGGTTTCTTGGATAAGTAAGAAGCAAGATTACATATCACAATCTATATAGAAAATAATATATAGCAGTAGAAAAATAATTTTATAAATTTTTAATTTAGTTATAGTATCAAGCCCCCTTATAAATAATTGATGAAATATTGGAAGAGTTTGTAATGTTACTTGTACAAAATCTATATCATCTATATTGCTTCCAAGGGAAACCAACTTTTTTTCTTTCCTTTTAATTCACTTAAATGAGAGACAATTTCTTGTAAGCTTGATGGATTCAAATTGTATGCATTTGTGGTGAGAGATAGCCTAATTTGAGAAAAAATAAAACATTTCAAAGAAAGTTTGATGATTTATGCCTTGAAATTGCCCATTTGAAGGAATTAATTAGAAATGGTTAGATAAAATCCTCTTATGTTAAAAAATAGTTGATATAACATCTCTACTCCTTAATTGTTTATGCAATGGAATTTTCTTCATACTTCTTAAAATGTTGAGAAACAATCACATTGATTTAATATTTTGGAGGATCAAATGAGTTCATTTTGGACACCTATCTTTCTAGTATGGTGCTACACACAATATTTTGATGACTATAATGTGACATAAATTATGTGTATTATGATTTTTTTAAAAAAGTTTTATTAACGAATATATATTTCATAATTTATCAAAGTCTATATTTGATGTACATAGAAAATTTGTTAAAGAGAAGATTAAAAGCTAAAGAATATATATTCACTACATATTGTCTATTCTTCTTTCCATAAAAATAAAATAAAATAAATTGATAAATACACAATAAGTTACAAGTTATGAAATGAATATACATCAAAAATATTGTTAAGTCAAAATTTAACATTAATAAAACATAAAATATTAAGAAAAAAATCATGGAACTAATTGGAGTCACTAGATATGGATCTTGTAAAACTAAATTTTAAAGAATCAACAAGATATCTCTTTTACAAATAAAAAATAATACACTATAAATTAAATGATTCTTTCTTTTTAGTTTGATTTTTCTTTTCCTAGATTTACTTAGCACATAGATTATTGAAATTAATAGTTTTAAATTTTATTTACCTTATCAAGTCCTCTAATAAATGATCGATAAGTTCTTGGAAGAGTTTGTGATATTATTTGAACAAAATCTGTATCATCTAAATTCATTCCAAGTGAAGCCAAATCATTTTTATCCTTTAATTTACTTAAATGAGAGATTTTTTATTGTGAAATTGATAGTTTCAGATTGTATAAATCAGTTATGAGAGATATATGATACAATGTTTTCAAGGTTTCTCATACTTGAACTCCACTTCTTTCATTTCAAACTTTTGAAAAGACTTCTTTTGTAAGAAAATTATATTTATGAAACCCAATCATAGTAATTTTTTCCACTTTACTATGGTCGAAGTAATAAGAATGACAATTCATTATATCATTTTTTGTCCTTTTTGGAAGAGAAAAATAATTAGAATATTCAATTCTAAAATAACAAATGAAGAAATTATGACCAAATTTATGTAACAATTTGTTGACAAAAATGATTGGTGATACTCGACTAACTATAGCTTGTAATAAAAAATAATTGAAGTTGCAAAGAAAAAAAAAAAATAGTGCCCAAATATTGGATTTTCCTTTGATACCATGTCACAAAAAATAATAGGTACAATGTATGCAATTTGAGTATTTTTTTAAGAGCATAAATAATGTACTTGTTGGGTGTATATGTGAAGCCCAATAGTCTTTCTTTTATTATGGACAATTTATTATTGTTTCCCTCCAATTTTTTGTGTCTTCATTTCCTTTGAGACTCTATAGATATGTGTTGGGGGTTCATTATTTCATAATTGTGTTCAAAGTGTTCAAGCTACAGTTGTGATGTAAAGTTCAACATTTACACTAATAGAGATCTTCCCTGTAGTGTGGACATCACCAAAATTTGTGGGGAACCACGATAAGATCATGTGTTTGTGTCTTTTCTCTTTATTGTTGTTTTTTTCTTTCTTAGTTTGCACTTTTAGTAAACTTCACAATTAGTATTAGTGTGAGGCCTTGCACCGATCCATTGTAGCATAGTGATACATTACTATTATTTTGACATTCATGACTCGAGATGTCGAGACATTATCTAATGCTTAGAACATACTTTATTATTTCATGTTGTGTGATGTTGCTTTCAGATATATTTGATGATTGTCATTTAATGTTTCATGTATATGTATGTTGATGAAACTAGTAAATGTAGGATTGAGATTTTGATTTAAGAGATTTTAAATGATTAAGAATTAAGCAAGATGAAGAAACCCTTATTGATGTATGCTTTAATTTATGTGAATTTTTGATACGTATACATTTATGTACATGTGATTTTACAGGACTACTGATGTGTGCAATGAGTGTGCAGATATTTAGTCAAGAAACCCTACGAAGGAATAAAACTGATCTCCTTGTGCTAATCTTGGAGACCTTGTTGTTCATAATTCACAAATTGTATTGTGAGATATGTATGTATCTTCTTTGTTCAATGAAGGTAATGTTCACAATTATGTTCTTTTAGTGTTGCTTGACACTCGTAAATTGTTTATGTGCTTCGGTGTGCTGTTTAGGGTTAGATGTTTAACCTTTAGACCCAAGTTGGTTTAGTTGGTGTCAGTTGCTAATTGGGTTCATAATCGAGGTTAGTCATCCCTTAATTCGGATTAGTGTTTAATCTGCAATGTTAGAGAAGTTAGATGGTCCTATTTTATTCCTAGATTTTATTTGGCTCTAAACCTCTTTCCTAAGGCTTAAATCATGAAATTATTCTACCCAACGGGTATGGGTATGGGTTAGGGGTCTTTTTCAACCCCTAAGCCCCTTTTTTTGACTTTTGAGGTCACTCAAAAAGTCTCTTTTTGCCTTTGTGCGAAAATTGACCATGGTTATCTTGAGTTACTTCACCTCATCTCCACTTAGGGTTTAATCATAGTGTAGGTTGAGTTAGGAGTTTCAAGAATTGTAAGTGGGTGGGGTAGTTATTGAGCCCTTGGGTGGTTGAGTTGGAGGCCTATTTAGAGGCCCTTCTTGGACTTGTGGAGGTTGTTACCCAATCTCTACATTTAGAGAGGAGTTCTTCAAGATTGAAGCAAGGAGAAGGAAACTCTACTCAAACTTGTTCATTGCCATAATTACCTCTTTGTGAAGGTTGGATATCTCATCTCCCTTGTTCAAATTTTATTCTTGTTTCATGCTTATGCTACCTTTTTTTTGTTTCAATGTTTGTATGTTTGTGGGTATGTTGGGAAGATTTGAAAACCATGTTATTTTGGTTGTTTTTCTTTCATGTTTATGTTTGCAATTTTGAGATTTTCCTTGCATGGGTGTTTTGGTATTACTCACCCTTGGAGAGGGCAGAAGTGACCAATTTTGGGAAAGGTCTGTTTATTCGGACTCCAACCAGTGTAGAGTCTCTTCTCGGGATGAGAAGAGGGAGAAAGGGTAGGGTTTTATGGTCCCCTACCTGTTAGCACAAACCTTATATGATTTTGGTATCTAGAAATGGAAGAACGGAAGTTCTTTGTATATAGCCCCGATTGGGCATCTGTTTGGTGTTGCTTGACTTCTCCTGGTTGGAAGAATCCACCTTTCCCTAGTATTGATTCATTGTGAATCTTATAGTGAAAACCTTGTATGAATATGCATGTTTGATTTGTTTCTTGGTCATGCTTGTTATCACCTGAATAGATTTTGTTTCCTCCACGGTTCGTAGAAATGTGTTGCAGAATTGGATATGGAACCCTTGTTGAGGATCATGGAGAGAATTCAATTAAATTGTTGAAATTTGGGATTGATATCCTATGTATATGAATTTTAAACCTTGTTGTAATTGGCAACGAAGTCGGGTTTTCTTCCCGATTCTTTCCCAGCTGAGCCCTTGAATCAGGTTTGCCAATAAAATTGGTGTTTGAGTAAAATTATTTATCTTGTGTTTTCATCGTAACTTTTAATTTAGATTGATGCACATCAAATTAGGATGAAATGATGATGGTTTAATTAAGTAAAATTTTGAGTTTTCTTTATGTTAAAAAAATGAAATTTATGTTATGAATGTAGGTTCAATTTCGAGATTATTGGAAGCAAAACAATTCTTGCATTATAATAAATGGATCATTCATATTCCTAGAATATTTATTTTGTAATGGCTCCTATTAGATCTTTAAAAAAAAAAAAGATAACCCCTCTTAATAAATCAATCAATTTCAAAAAAAAGATTATACTTAGAAAAAAATTTATTCTTAGAGCAAAAATGCTCATTGCCTTTTGTATGAGGAACAAGATTTATTGTCTTTTGCCATAGAGCATCAAAAGGATTCTATTAATATTCCCTTGAACTTGTTAATATTAAATGTTTAAATAAAATAAAGTAAAAATAAAATAAATATGAATAACTAAGATCTAATATCCTAAATATCTTATTCTACCAAATAAACTTTAAAACATCAATGTTTTTCCCTCTTTGGTGGACGTTAGTTTGGAGAGCGATTAAAAATATTTTAATTGTTTTGCAAGTCAGGGTTGTCATCATGGGGGATGACATCAACATGTCCCCTCATAGGATTTCGCAGACCTAATGCTTGCCATGTATTAAGGAGATGACTTTGTTTAAATTTTTACCCCCTTTGTTGGCTGGGGTCGCCACCTCTCTTGTCAGGTGTGTCAGTGTCTACCCCCCCACTTGGGCAGCGTGCTGTACCCAAGTGCAGTGCATGGGGAACCGCTTTTTCCTCTTGGTAAGCGCTTGGGAGGTTGGGAGAGGGGATGTGACGTGGGTCACATTTGGATGGGATTTGTGGTAGGGTGTAGGGGGAGTATAGGTAGGGGGTTAGTTTTAGGCGTTAGTATGGTATAGTTAGGTTAGTTTAGGTTTTAGATCATGTTATTTATTTTGTTTATTAAATTCATTTTTTTTATATTAGTAAGTAAGTTGAATTATTAGTGTTTAGTTTTGTTTTGTTTTAAAAATTAAATTAGTTTTAGTTAAATTGTTATTTAGAATTTTAGTTTAGTATGTTTTGCTACTTAAATAGTTTACTATTTATTTATTTATTTATTTATTTATTGTTGTTATTTGTGATTAGTTTAAGTTAGTTTTTGATCTATAGAATTAGGAGTTAATTTTAGTTAGATTATATATTTATGTTAAATTTTTGTAACATTAGTTTTAATTTAATAAAAAAAATTAGTTAGTAGGTATTGGTTTGCTAGTTTAGTTTTAATTAACTTAGTTGGTTACTTATTTTAGAAAATTTTAATTTCATGATTAGTTAGAATTGAGTTAGTGGTTAGTTGTTTGAATTTTAAAATTAGTAAGAGGTTGATAGTTAACTATTATTATTTTAAAGTAGTCAAATTATTTTAAAGTTAATAAATTTTATATATATATATATATATATATATATATAATATGTTTTAATTCTAGGTAATTGTTTTTTTTTAGCGACCTTTCAATATAGATTAAATTGTAAATCGATAATTGTCTATGAGATTTGTAGTTGAACTTGATCTAGTTGAACTTGATTAAAATTTATTTCTTATAATGTTAACTTTATATCAGATAAAAGATGCTATGTAATAAATGTTAAATCTTTTTTTTTAATTATAATGTTATAGAGTAAATTTTAAATTTATTTTTTTAAGATTAATATGTAACGAAGGTAACGTTGACATTATTGTTATATCGAGAGCTTCAGTTTAACAATGTATTCCTCCACAAGAGTTTATAAACTTCTAATGTAATGAAGTGAATCTTTTCTTGTAATGTGATCACAAACTTATCAACTTAGAGCTTTTTAATTATAAATTTAAAAAAAAAAAATTGTGTTTTTGCCCTCGTAGTTTTGGGCATGACATTTTGGTATCAGAGCCCATGTTTCGACACTAGGAACCTTAAACCATTGTTCCTCCTAAACTTAACTCAAGCTTTTAATTGTGAAGATGCCGCCTGTTACTCGTAGCCGGTGAGGCAGAGGTTGTAGGGCTAGGGGTGGTAGAGTGGGACAGGAGGATGGACCACCTCCACCTCCACCACCACTGAACCCAAACTAGGACATTATAGATGCACTTCAGACTTTGATCGGTGTAGTTCAGTAGAGAGTAGTACCTATAGTTCAGCCAGTTCAGCAGATTCCAGTAGTGGTAGTAGAGGGACCCGGAGGAGGTGGGCCCAGAGTTAGAGACAGGACTAGGAGTCCCCCACCGAGGCAGCTAGAGGGTCAGGGTGAACACGAGGAAGATTCCATACACCAGAGAGGACCCCCATTTGACAGACCTCCTAGACATGTAGGAGATGATATCAAGGAATTGATTCGGATCGAACCACCATTGTTTACCGGTACCACTGAGGGTTCAATAGCAGAGGCATGGTTGCAGAGCCTACAGTGGTGCTTTTGGTTATACCCTTATGGGAGTAATCTAAAAGCATGCCTAGCAGTTCATCAGTTGAGAGGGGATGCCTCCAACTGGTGGCATCAGGAGGAGATCATAGGTGGAGTGAGGATGGACACCCTCACATGGGAATCTTTCCTAGAAAGATTTCAGGAGAGGTACTTGTCAGAGCATTTTTGGTAGAAATAGATTGAGGAGCTCCATTCTCTTTATCGGAGAGGCCTTACAGTGGCACAATACGAGAGCAGGTTTCTCGAGCTCCTTCCTTATGTGGAATACATGAAGGATGAGAAACTTTGAGTGCATCGCTTTATCATGGGGTTAAATTTTTCTCTTCAGGGACCAGTTCGGATGGCCTTCCCTACCACCTTTAGACAGGCTGTAGAGATAGCACTAGCTACTGAGGATACTTGAGGTAGGCAGGAGTCACAAGATTGGTCTCAAAACTGAAACTCCTCCTAGTAGAAACCCCCTTGGAAAGGGAATCAGAACTATATAGTAGGGTCCTCTAGGGGCCAACAGTTTCAGTAGCCAAAACCCTAGCAATAATAGCAGAAACCTTCTTAGGGTTATCAGGGCTCCAAGCCCAAGTAGTGGCAGTCATAGGGACCTAGGAAGGATCAGAAAGTATAGGCCCCACAGTCATAGTTAGTGAGGACTCAATAGTCTTCTAGGGGTGGTTACAGCGGATCTAGTAGGACAGGAGGCCCACAGTAGTCTAGGTCACAAGGTGCACGATCTTATACTCGTGGACCATGCTACACTTGTGGTGGCATGGGTCATATAGCTAGGGAGTGTTTGCAGGGATAGGCATCCAGTGGTCAAAGCAGGGTTTTTTCAGAGCCGACAGTTGGTGACCTAGGTAGATCCCATAGAGTTTTTGTAGTGGTTGACAACCACTAGGCTGAGCATCAGGCCATAGTTATCAAGGCTACAGGTATTATACAGGGCCGTATGGTTGCAGTTTTATTTGATTCAGGGGCTATTGACTCTTTTATATCTCCATTTGTGGTGGAGCGTTGCGGGCTAGTGGTAGTTAGATAGCATGTTAGTTGGGAGGAAGAGTTAGCCTCAGGAGCCAGAGTGTCAATTAGTTCGCTGGTGTGGAGTTGTCAGATGCAGATTGGAGACATGTCCACTAGGATTGATCTACGCATTACCCCTCTAGGTTCTTATGATGTTGTTCTTGGCATGGATTGGCTTTATACCCACAGTGCCAAAATGGATTGTCGACAGAAGAGGGTGGAATGTGTGGATGATGATGGTATCTCTAGGGAGATCTTCGGAGTGAAGAGGCTAGTGTCCCTTCGTATGATTTCTGCTATGCAGCTTAGATGGTGCATGCGAAAGGGTTGTCAGTTGTTTGCTATCACTATTAGTGATAGAGAGGGAGCCATCCCTTGATGATTTTCCAATCCTTCAAGAGTTTGCAGATGTGTTTCCTTCAGAGCTTCCTGGTATTCCTCCACCTCAAGCAGTGGATTTTCACATAGACCTATTGCCAGGAGCCGAGCTAGTTTCAAGAGCACCATACAGGATGACTACTCATGAGCTTAGTGAGCTAAAGGCTCAGTTGGAGGAACTCTTAGAGAAGGGGCATAGTCGACCTAGTGTGTCACCTTGGGGTGCCCTAGTGATCTTCGTCAAGAAGAAGGATGGATCACTTAGGTTGTGTATTGATTATCGTCAATTGAACAAAGTTGTAGTGCCTACCCCTAAGTCGCATTTTTGTTATCATTGCCAAACTCTTTTAGGCCAATTTATGTTTGATGATTAGTATTATTATTTTAGAGATTATCAGATGTTGTTTTACACTTAGTTTATTATATGATGAGATTACTTGGTACTCTATATTTCATGCATGTATGATGATTATTCAATGGTTTCAGTTATCGATGATGATTAGTTAGATGGCTTATTATTCCATGTGCTTCTTATGGATGCTTACCCCATACTGCATGTGTATGGTGTGCATGTTTGTTTTATTTATGTATGGTGTTTCTGATGTGGTTAAGGAAGGGAGTCGTAGTCACCTGCTAGTTGGGATCTACATGATGCACCACTTCCTACCATTGTCTATTTAGCTTAGAATATTGTGTTTTTACATGCGTGGATTTTATGCAGGTTGCAGGTACTGGGTATTGACTTCCCTGAATTACCAGGATGAGCGTACCCTATCGCATTGTCTCAATGGTAAAAGAGGGGAAATAAACTCTTAAGTCCAATTCTTTAACCTTTAGCCAATTGTCCTAATTGATAATTAGGACAAGTATCTGAGTTAAGTACCCTCTAAATGCATCAAATGATGTAATTTTGGGTTTATAACCCTTTCTGTTTTGATTTAGTATGTGTTTTTCTATCTATGGTTTTCGTATGTTGTTATATAAGTCCTTGATGTATTTTCTATTAATTAAGTCTAATTAAAAAGATTAATTAATGATTTAATTTATTAGAGAATTAATATGATATCTTTAATATTTAATTAATTGAGAAATTAATTAAATAAAAGAATTAAATTTGGAAATTAAAGTTCAAAGATAAATTTAGAACAGGATAATATTTATTTAATTTAATAATAATATATTCGGAGTTCATTTTTAAATAAATGCTAAATATTATTGTTATTTAAATTAATTAAATATGTTATCAATTAAGTTCTAAAATAAATTAAAAGTTGAAAGATATAAAATTATTAAGAATTCTAGATCGCATGATCTAAGCATGAGTTTAAATATGAGAATTAAATTAAAAGATTAAATAATAGAAATTAATAATGTTATTTTAATTTCATGAAGTACACATGAGATTAGAGTAATAAATTAATTTAAAATAGAAGTCAAGTAGAATATTAAATAAAGTTATTCAATAATTCATTTAATGTGCATAGAAAAGATAAAGAAAGATTAATAAAAGGTAATTTTAGAGTTAACTTTGGTGAGCACGTAGTTCTCTCAGGTGAACTTAGAATTAGTTCCCCAATTTAAGGAGAGAGAAACCTTTATCACAAGGAGAAGGTTCATTTTGAACAGGGGAATTTGGGGGACAAATTTGGGAGATGAATTTGGGGAAAAAAAATTTTGGGCATGAATTTTAGAGACGAATTTGGATGCGACTTTTGGAGACAAATCTTCTCAAAATTCTCGTGCATTTGTGTATTAGCATCAGCTTCAGGTAGGGTCTTGTGTTTTGATCATTAATTGAATTATGCAATTTGATATTCCTATCTACTCCGTGATTGTAAGAACTTGTCTTCTCGAATGTGTCATTTCTTCATTCTGAATCTTTTGCTATTCGATTTCATTTGTAAATCTAGATTGAAATAAATAAGAATTAAATCAAGATTTGAGTTTGAATTAAATGGAATTTGAGAAATTTAATAAGGTTAGGGTTTTGAAATTGGATGAAGAAAACTCTAAGTTGGAAAATAAATATAATTTATTTATTTTATTTAAATTTTATGATTGATAAAATTTAATAAAATAAATTTACTTGAAATCGATAAATAATACATGACTTTATTTATAGAAAACGATTTAAAAGCAAATCGCTTTTTAAAAAAATATATATATACATAAAAAAAAATTTTAAAAAAAAAATATATATATATATATATATATATATATATATATATATATATATATATATATATATATATATATATATATATATATATATATATATATATAATTATTTTTTTAAGTGGGGGGGGGAGGGAATCACCCGTACCCACCCCCCACTACCGACGACTGATAGTACCTGCGTTGCAGGTACTACGATGGTAGGTACAACGTACCGGCCACCGCAGGCCCTGTGACTGCAGGCCTACGGCAGAGCCGACGGGCTTTAAACGTATATGGTAAAAGTTTTGATTAATTCGATTTTGTTTTATTATAGTTTTCATTATTAAAAAAAAAAAAAAAAAACAAAATTTTATTATTTTTAATTTTTTCTTTAATTAATAAATTTATATATATATTAATTAATAAATATTTACTTATTAAATATTTTAATCTTTATTAATATTTAATAATTAAATATTAATACATTTAACATAGTTTGTTAATATTAATTTATTAATAATTTTGGTTAAATTTTAATAAATTAACAATTAATAAATAGATTAAAATAAGTAATTAGAGCAAGTGATTATTGATTTAATTAAAATTAGTTTAATTAAAGTTAATTAATAATGAATATTATTTGACTAAATGGTAGATTTGGATTATTGACTTAATGGAAGTTATTATAGAAATGGGTTAATCATAAGGGGTAGTTATGAAAACTTAGTTACTTGAAATTCGACATTAAACTGAAACATAAACCTTACCTTAACTCAATAATATACTTTCAAATCCAATCTCTGAGACCTTGATGTTTTCTTTGTGCTTTGAATGTTATGGGGTTGGTTTAGCGTTGACCAGTTTAGGTTGTTACCAGAGGCTCGGGGTTGTGAATGTGATGTCATGATGATTCGGTCTCGATGTTTCTTAACCTGACCATGGTAATGTGATGAAGTGCTCTATGACATGATTGTATTTACTGTTTGTTATTGCTTTCTAGTTTCCTTGTGTGAAGCTGAGATGTATGTATTTAAGATACCTGACTTAACTATTTTCGAGTCTCGATCAGTTATATTTGATAACCATTTTTGAGTGTCAATCAGTTATACTTGGATTGCTTTTCGGTCGCTTGAGAGGACTGAAGTGTTTATTATGTTCTTGATGATGTCATGTTTTGACTTGACCATTTTGGAGTCTTCGATCAGTATTGTAATTTACTATTGGGATACTTTCTGGTTGCTCATTGGAGAACCATTGGTTTTGTGATTTATCATTGATGCCTTCAGTTGCTGATAGAGAACTGTCGTGATCATATGATTATTATTTGATGCTTGTCTGTTGCTCATGAAGAACTGATGTAATTTTTGTGGCTTATCTTTTATGATGTTTTTCAGTTGCTTGTATAGGACTGAGGTGATTTTATTATGATTCTTGATTTGTGATTTCATGAGCCTAGGGTAGGTTATCTATGTGTAGTGTCGAGAAGTGGCTTGCAATGGGGATCGGGGCCCTAAGAGGCTGCCTGGAGTAACCCATTTCAAGTTGTTTTAATAAGTGAAAACATTTACACTAAATGAGGGAAAATGAACTTAACAAGTTAATTGTATGCTCTCTCCCATGCCTTGAGTGCTAGTACAGACTAGGATGGGGTAGAGAGAACGCTTGGTTACGACCTTGCATTCCATAGTATGCCTCGTCAGTACGAGAGGATACTAGTGGCCGCAGGGATCAGTAGGGACCCGAGATTCCTAAGGGATTGCCCGGGTAACTTCTATGTGACTTTTGTGATGACACTTTCCTGCTTGCATATTAGGTTTCCTACGTGTCTTTGTGGTGCATGTGGGTCTAGATGTCTATGTATGTTGGAACCTTTGCGTTAGTGTACTTTTAGGATTTCCCAAACTTAGAGAGTACTTGTGTTTTGCGTTTTGATACCTTGTTTGGGACTTGAGACTATCTCCTCAGCACGGTGGGAGTGGACCATTTAGGTTCCATGCGATCGGGTGGTAGTGATTTTTACTCTTACCATTGAGATCCGTTCCGTGGTCATCATGGCTGGAGTTTTCTTGGTTGGCATTTATCTTCACTATGTTCTTGGATTATTATGATGGATGGTTAGATTTTATGATAGATGTTTTATCATTATGGATGTATGGATGTATCATGTATGGTGAATAGTTTCATATATTTTTACTGTACTTTGTAACATGGATTCGTGGAGGTTGATGCATTTCTATTTTTACATATGTATATTCTTTTAAGCCTTTCATACCCTGTCACCTGTACAGTGGATGATTGAGCATTCCGAATTAATTTGCCAAGAGGCATTCAGATCAAATGTGTATTATGGACATGGGACTTTCTGATTATTCTTTCATATGTATGTGGTAATTGTTAGACTTAGAATTAATTAAATTTAAACATGACTCAACGTCTTGGGATCTTTAAGAAATATAACTTGCAATGTATGTTTGTTGATGATTACATGTTATTGCTTCCGCTACTATGTGTTTGATGTGTATTTTATACTTTCTTACTTTAAAAAAATTTATTTTAGCAAACTTAGTGAAACTTTAGGTTAATTCTTTTGGATCCCTTGGCGAGGCGTTACAAAAGTGACCATCAAGAACCGATATCCTCTTCCTAGAATCGATGGTCTCTTTGATTAGTTCTAGGGTGCTCGAGTATTTTCAAAGATTGATTTGAAGTTGGGTTACCATCAGTTGAGGATTGTGGATAGTGATATCCCCAAGACAGCTTTTCATACTAGGTATGGCCACTACGAGTTCACCATGGTACCTTTTGGCCTTACGAATGCTCCAGCTATATTCATGAGTCTCATGAATGGAGTATTTCATAAATTTTTGGATAAGTTTGTGGTTGTGTTTCTTAATGACATTCTAATTTATTCTCATGATGAGAGAGAGCATGAAGAGCACCTAAGATAGGTATTGCAGAAGCTAAGAGAGAATCAGTTGTTTGGCAGCTTGTCGAAGTGTGCATTCTTCAGACCCGAGATACATTATTTGGGTCATGTCATATTAGGTGATGGTGTCTCAGTAGACCCGTCAAAGATTAAGGCTATCATGGATTGGCTAGCACCCACCAGTGTTACTGAAGTGAGGAGCTTTATGGGGCTAGCAGGATATTACCAATGCTTTATTTCAGGATTCTCTAGATTGGCACACCCCATCACTTCTCTTTAGAAAAAGGGGAAGAAGTATGAGTGGACAGAGAAGTGTGGTAGAGCTTTTGAAGAGCTCAAGAGAGCCCTCATGAGTGCATCGATTCTTGTAGTACCAGATCCTATTGCAGATTTTGTGGTGTGCACCAATGCATCTTTAGATAGTTTAGGGGTAGTCCTTATGCAGGAAGGATGACCTATTTTCTTTGAGTCTAGGAAGTTGAAGACTCATGAACTCAATTATCCTACTCACGACCTAGAACTAGTGGCAGTGGTTCATGCCTTGGTGAGATGGCAACATTTCCTTCTGGGTCATAGATTTGAGCTTCATTCTGATCACCATAGCTTACAGTACATATTTTCTCAACCAAACCTTAATGCTAGGAAAAGAAGGTGGATGGAGTTCCTATGTGAGTATGATTTTGATGTTCATTACAACAAGGGAAAGGAGAATTTGTTTGTAGATGCCTTAAGTAGAAGGTGACATGAGCTTTCATCTGTGACTACTTGCACTAACTTGAGAGAGCGGATCTTACAGCACTTACCAGCCGACAAGCTTTATGCAGAAGTTAGTTAGTTAGTACATTCTCAGAGACCCTTGGAAGGGAAGTTTGCAGAGTATTCTTTGGAGTCTAATGGACTTTTTCATCATAGGGGACGTACGTATGTACCTTCCAGTGGGGGTTTGCGTGAGCTCATTGTACTTGAGGCTCACAGAGCACCTTATGCAACGCACCCCGGTGTTAAGAAGTTACATGCAAATTTGAGGCAGTTGTATCATTGGCCAGGCATGAGAGTGCAGATTGCTAGCTTAGTTGTGAGATGCCTTGAGTGCCAGAGGGTGAAGGCGGAGCACCGTCATCCTGGCGGGCTTCTCCAACTGCATGAGATTACAGTGTGGAAATGGGACACTATATCTATGGATTTTATTGTTGGTCTTCCTATGTCATCTCATCGCCATGATGCCATTTTGGTGATAGTTGACACATTGACCAAGGTTGCCCATTTCTCACCTGTGCGTACTACTTTCATAGCACGATACATAGCTCAGGTGTTCTTGCGGGACATTGTTAGACTTCATGGTTTTCTCCTTAAGATCATCTTCAATAGAGACTCTTTGTTCACTTCTTCATTTTGGAGAGAGTTTCAGTCAGCTTTGGGCACTAGGCTCAATTTTAGTACAGCATACCATCCTTAGACCGATGGCTAGACCGAGCGAGTGAATCAGGTTTTGGAGGACATGCTATGTATGTATGTGATGGATCATCAGGTCAAATGGGAGGAATGCCTACATGTTGTTGAGTTTGCCTATAACAATGGGCATCATTCTTCCATAGGTATGTCACCTTATGAGGCTTTGTATGGGAGACTGTGCAGGACACCCTTGAGTTGAGATAGGATCGAGGATTGAATATCTATTGGTCCCCAGTTAGTAAAGGAGATGGAGCAGTAGGTGACCCTGATTAGACAGCGCCTGAGAGAGGCACAGTATAGGCAGAAGAAGTATGCTGATGCGAAGAGGACAGATCGAGAGTATCAGGTTGGTGATAGAGTGTTCTTGATGGTGCGGCCACACAAGAGTCTAATTCATTTCAAAAAGGGCTCTAAGTTTGCACCCCAATTTGTTGGGCTGTTCGAGATCCTTGAGAGGATAGGACCTGTTGCATACCGTTTAGCTTTTCCACCTAGCCTGTCACGCATCCATGATGTGTTTCATATTTCATTACTTAGAGGATACATTTATGATGAGTCTCATATTATAGATTGGGATGCTTTACAGGTGGAGTCGGATGGACAGCTAGCACTAGAGCCTATCTGCATTATTGCCCGACGGACTCTAGCACTTCGAGGCTGAGAGCTGGACTAGGTTAGGGTCCAATGGGATTGTTACAATGAGGTCACGACTTCTTGGAAGGATGCAGCATAGATGCAATCTCAGTATCTGTATCTTTTTTATGAACTCCGGGAGGAAGTTCATGCCTAGTGGGGGAGGATGTGAGGCCTCGCCCCGACCCATCGTAGCATAGTGATACATTACTATTATTTTGATATTCACGACTCGAGATGTCAAGACATTATCTGATGCTTACAACATACTTTATTATTTCATGTTGTGTCATGTTACTTTTAGATATATTTGATGATTGTCATTTAATGTTTCATGTATATGTATGTTGATGAAATCAGTAAATGTAGGATTGAGACTTTGATTTAAGAGATTTTAAATAATTAAGAATTAAGCAGGATGAAGAAACCCTTATTGATGTATGCTTTAATTTATGTGAATTTTTGATACGTATACATTTATGTACATGTGATTTTACGGGACTACTAATGTGTGCAATGAGTGTGCATATATTTAGCTGAGAAACCCTACGAACGAACAGAACTGATCTCCTTGTGGTAATCTTGGAGACCTTGTTGTTCGTAATTCACGTATTGTATTGTGAGATATGTATGTATCTTCTTTGTTCAGTGAATGTTAATGTTCGTAATTATGTTCTTTTAGTGTCGCTTGACACTCATAAATTTTTTATGTGCTTCAGTGTGCTGTTTAGGGTTAGATGTTTAACCTTTGGACCCAAGTTGGTTTAGTTGGTGTCAATTGCTAATTGGGTTCTTAATCGAGGTTAGTCATCCCTTAATCTGGATTAGTGTTTAATCTGCAATGTTAGAGAAGTTAGATGGTCCTATTTTATTCCTAGATTTTATTTGGCTCTAAGCCTTTTATTCTACCCAAAGGGTATGGGTATGGGTTAGGGGTCTTTTCCAACCCCTAAACCCCTTTTTTTTTACTTTTGAGGTCACTCAAAAAGTCTCTTTTTGCCTTTGTGCAAAAATTGACTGCGGTTATCTTGAGTTACTTCACCTCATCTCCACTTAGGGTTTAATCGTAGTGTAGGTTGAGTTAGGAGTTTCTAGAATTGCAAGTGGGTGGGGTAGTTATTGAGCCCTTGGGTGGTTGAGTTGGAGGCCTATTTAGAGGCCCTTCTTGGAATTGTGGAGGTTGTTACCCAATCTCTACATTTAGAGAGGAGTTCTTGAAGATTGAAGCAAGGAGAAGGAAACTCTACTCAAACTTGTTCATTGCCATTACCTCTTTGTGAAAGTTGGATTTCTCATCTCCCTTGTTTAAATTTTATTCTTGTTTCATGCTTATGCTACCTTGTTGTTGTTTCAATGTTTGTATGTTTGTGGGTATGTTGGGAAGATTTGAAAACCATGTTATTTTGGTTGTTTTTCTTTCATGTTTATGTTTGCAATTTTGAGATTTTCCTTCCATGGGTGTTTTGGTATTACTCACCCTTGGAGAGGGCAGAAGTGACCAATTTTGGGAAAGGTCTGTTTAGTCGGACTCCAACTAGTGTAGAGTCTCTTCTCAAGATGAGAAGAGGAAGAAAGGGTAGGGTTTTATGGGCCCCTACCTGTCAGCACAAATCTTATATGATTTTGGTATCTTGAAATGGAAGAATGGAAGTTCTTGGTATATAAACCTCGATTGGGCATCTATTTGGTGTTGTGCTTGACTTCTCCTGGTTGGAAGAATCCACCTTTCCGTAGTATTTATTCATTGTGAATCTTATAGTGAAAACCTTGTATGAATAAGCATGTTCGATTTGTTTCTTGGTCATGCTTGTTATCACCTGATCAGATTTTGTTTCCTCTATGGTTTGTAGAAATGTGTTGCAGAATTGGATATGGAACCCTTGTTGAGGATCATGGAGATAATTAAATTTTTGGTTGAAATTTGGGATTGATATCCTATGTATATGAATTTTAAACCTTGTTGTAATGGGCAACGAAGCCGAGTTTTCTTCCTGATTCTTTCCCGGCTGAACCCTTGAATCAAGTTTGCCAATAAAATTGGTGTTTGAGTTAAATTGTTTATCTTGTGTTTTAATCGTAATTTTTAATTTAGATGGATGCACATCAAATTAGGATGAAATGATGATGGTTTAATTAAGTAAAATTTTGAGTTTTCTTTATGTTAAAAAATTGAAATTTATGTTATGAATGTAGGTTCAGTTTCAGGATTATTGGAAGCAAAACAATTCTTGCATTATAGTAAATGGATCATTCATATTCTTAGAATATTTATTTTGTAATGATTCGTATTAGATCTTTAAAATAAAAAAGATAACCCCTCTTAATAAATCAATCAATTTCAAATAAAAGATTATAGTTAGAAAAAAATTTATTCTTAGAGCAAAAATGCTCACTGCCTTTTGTATGAGGAAAAAGATTTATTGTCTTTTGCCACAGAGCATCAAAAGGATTCTATTAATATTCCCTTGAACTTGTTAATATTAAATGTTTAAATAAAATAAAGTAAAAATAAAATAAATATGAATAACTAAGATCTAATACCCTAAATATCTTATTCTATCAAATAAACTTTAAAACATCAATGATTTTCCCTCTTTGGTGGACGTTAGTTTGGAGGGGGATTAAAAATGTTTTAATTGGTTTGCAAGTCAGGGTTGTCATCATGGGCGATGACATCAACCTATCCCCTCTTAGGATTTTGCAGACCTAATGCTTGTCATGTATTAAGGAGATGACTTTGTTTAAATTTTTACCCCCTTTGTTGGCTGGGGTCGCCACCTCTCTTGTCAGGTTGCGTCAGTGTGTACCCCCCCACTCGGGCAGTGTGTTGTACCCAAGTGCAGCGCATTGGGAAGCACTTTTTCCTCTTAGTAAGCGCTTGGGAGGTTGGGAGTGGGGATGTGACGTGGGTCACATTTGGATGGGACTTGTGGTACGGTGTAGGGGGAGTATAGCTAGGTGGTTAGTTTTAGGTGTTAGTATGGGATAGTTAGGTTAGTTTAGATTTTAGATCATTTTAGTTATTTTGTTTATTAAATTCATTTTTTTTATATTAGTTAGTAAGTTGAATTATTAGTGTTTAGTTTAGTTTTTTTTTTATAAATAAATTAGTTTTAGTTAAATTGTTATTTAGAATTTTAGTTTAGTATGTTTTGTTACTTAAATAGTTTAGTTTGTTATTTATTTATTTATTTATTTATTTATTTATTTATTTATTTATTTATTGTTGTTGTTTGTGATTAGTTTAAGTTAGTTTTAAATTTAAGTTAGTTTTTGATCTATAGTATTAGGAGTTAATTTTAGTTAGATTATATATTTATGTTAAATTTTTGTAACATTAGTTTTAATTTAATAGAAGTTTTTAGTTAGTAGGTATTGGTTTGCTAGTTTAGTTTTAATTAACTTAGTTGGTTACTTATTTTAGAAAATTTTAATTTCATGATGAGTTAGAATTGAGTTAGTGGTTAGTTGTTTAAATTTTAAAATTAGTAAGAGGTTGATAGTTAACTTTTATTATGTTAAAGTAGTCGAATTATTTTAAAGTTAATAAATTATATATATATATATATATATATATATATATATATATATATATATATATATATATATATATATATATATATATATATATATATATATATAATATGTTTTAATTCTAGTTAATTGTTTTTTTCTTAGCGACCTTTCAATATCGATCAAATTGTAAATCGATAATTGTCTATGAGATTTGTAATTGAACTTGATCTAGTTGAACTTGATTAAAATTTCTTTCTTATAATGTTAACTTTATATGAGATAAAAGATGCTATGTAATAAATGTTAAATCTTTTTTTAAATTATAATGTTATAGAGTAAATTTTAAATTTATTGTTTTAAGATTAATATGTAACAAAGGAAACGTCAATATTATTGTTATATCAAGAGCTTCAGTTTAACAATGTATTCCTCCACAAGAGTTTATAAACTTATAATGTAATGAAGTGAATCTTTTCTTCTAATGTGATCGCAAACTTATCAACTTAGAGCTTTTTAATTATAAATTTAAAAAAAAAAATATTTGTGTTTTTGCCCTCGTAGTTTTGGGCATGACAATTAGAGCTTGGTGTAGACACTAGAATTGATTTCGTTGTTTGAAAATCCAAAATCATGGAAGATTTGCATGTGCAAAAATTCTCAAGAAAAAATTCTAGGTTGTGGAAAGTTCAAATGCATCCATTGCTAGTCAAGCAAGACTTGGTGGTAGCAATTGATGAAAAAAAAATTTTAAAAATTCGGGTGCAATGAAGGATGAAGACTAGGTTAAAACTAATGATAAAGAAAAGGTGACAATATTTCTTTCTTTATCATAGAATGTTTCATTCAATGTACACAACAAATCTATGCCTAAATAAGTTTGTGATAAACTTCAAAGTATGTACGAAACAACCTCAAATACAAATAAAATATTCATTATGAAGAAGCTCTTCAAGCTGAAAATGAAGGATGGGATTGCGATGTCAAATCACATAAATGATTTGAAAAGTTTATTATGTGAAATCAACCTTGGTTGGCATGATGCAAGATGATGAATCTAAAGTTGTCATCCTGTTGTGTTCATTATTTGATAGCTAGGATCTCATTGTTAGAACAGTTAGTACCTCTAACTCCTCAAAGAGAAAGTTGGTCTATGATGACGTAATGGAAACTCTACTTAGTGAGGATATGTAGAGAAGCAACAAGGAATCCCCATCTAGTGAATCCTTGATGGTGTTTAGTATTGAAAATAGAGGAAGAAACAATCACCATAGAAGATCAAAATCAGCTATGCACTCAAAATCAAGGGAAAGGAAAGGAGGAGACTATTGGTTTTGTGGAAATGGTGGTCACATGAAAAGGGATTGTAGAGGTTATAAGAGAAAACAAGAACAAGTGCCAAAAATTCAAGCCAACACCATATATGACAAAGATGATAGTGTACTAAATTTATCTACAACCACAACTACTTCAACCTCATGATTTTTAGATTTTGGCACATCATTTCATGCAACTTCATGTATGTAATACTTCTCAAATTATCAAGAAGATAAGTTTAGTGATGTATACTTGGGTGTTAATAAAGCATGTGAAATAGAAGTGAAAGGAGATATTTTATTATCTTTGAAAGGATGTTTTAAATGGTTATTAAAAAGATGCGAGTCATGTTCCAAAACTAAAGAGAAATTTGAATTTTGTAAGTTAGCTATATGCACAAGGTTTTGTCACTGCTCTAACCAATTCATGGAAAGTCACAAAAGGATAGATGTTAGTTGAAAAAAGAGACAAGATTGGGAGTTTCTATATTGTAGAAAATATTAGTGAAGTGGGGGCTACCATGACAATCAAAGATAGCAATTCAAAATTGTGGCATCAAAGGCTCGGCCATAAGTAAAAAAGGGCCTTTTTATTATGCATAAAAAGGAGCAATTACTAGGGCTGAAATTAGTTAACTTACAATTTTGTGAACATTTCCTATATGGAAAATAGAAGTAGGTCAGCTTCTTGAGGAAAAAACATAAAAGAAAGGTACTCTTTTGCACTTGTTTATTCTGACGTGTTCGGACCCATTGAGGAAAGCTCTATTAGAGGAGAAAAATTCTTTGTCACTTTCCTTCATGATTACACAAGAAAGGTATGGATTTACATATTGCACAAGAAATTTGATGTTTTTAGCAAGTTAAAAAATTTTAAGGCTATAGTTGAGAATCAGATTGACCACAAAATAAAGTGCTTGAAAATGGATAATGGTAGAAAGTTTTTCTCATTGGAATTTGATTCATTTTGCACAGATAATGGAATCCATAGAATTAAGATTGTTTCATTCACCCCACAGAAAATGGAGCAATGAGGAGGATGAAAAGAATAATCCTTGAGAAATCTTGTTGTATGCTTTCTAATGCCAGTATAGGCAAGGAGTTTTGGGTAGAAGCTTGTAATACAAAAGTATACCTAATCAACTGAAATCCCTTTTCTCATTTGGATTTTGGCATACTAGATGAAGAGTGGTTTGGAAAGAAAATCTAATATTCTCACATCGAGGTGTTTAAATGTGAAGCTTATGTACATGTTCCAAAGGAGAAAAGAAGGAAGCTCGATCCAAGATCACAAATAGGCACATTTGTGGGCTATGATAAAGACCAGTTTGGTTTTGGAATTTGGGATCCAATTGGGAAGAAAATAATTAGAAGTACAGATGTTGTCTTCAATAAGAAGGTATTTCCAACATTACCAAGAAAGAAAATATGATATGTGAGTATGCTTGTTTCTCTATTTTTGATAATAACTCTAATGCTAACAGAGATCAGAACAATGTTTCTTCTAGTAATTTATCCCCAAATCCAATTCTAGCTCCTACCCCTCTTTATATTTCATCCACTAGCATGTGGAGTCATTCCAATCCTACTAGTGAACAAAGTATTGATGAATTAGGCAATCATAGTCTATATGAGGAATAGGGTAATTAGTACACTTCAAATCAAACCAGAGTAGAAAATCCTCTTCCTAAAGGTGGCATTTTTGTGATAGTACCTATCTTTCATGGTAGTAATATGGAACTTCAGAGTTGCAGCCCACATCACCAGCTCTTTACTCCACATTCAAATTGATGTCTTTCCCACCCATGATTTCCCTCCTCACTCCTATGGTTCACAACACACCTTACATGTTGTTAGGGATTATATGTTTTATAAACCCACAACTCATGAAGAAAGACTCAATGATGTCTCCATATCATGTGGCCTGTATGAATAGGTTTCTAATAACACTAGTGTTTAATGGCCTAAAGTGTGTACAAACTATCATATGATTGAACATGGAGTTAAAGTTGTTGGAAATATTATGATAGATTAGGTTACTAAGAGAGGAGAGGTGAATTAGTAACTTGAAAAACTTTTATCGTAATTAGCAATTAATCCTTTATGTGAATTTTGATATAATTGCATGCATGAGAAACTTAAAAATATGAAAGCATACACAACACTTTAACGCACAATATTTGTGACCCAAAAACCTTCCTGGTGCAGGAGCACCTAGGTAGGCTAAGTGTGAAACCTAGGTATTTATTTATTTTTGGCTTGTAGTGATGCTAGCCACATCAATATTCTAATAATAGGTCCTATGTGGTCCTTAGGTGTGTTTAGGAGACTTGGCAAGACCCAAAGTGACCAAGTTGCTAGAAGTTGCCGACTATTGTCAACTAGGTGACTTAGGTCCGGAAAAGGCTAAAATGGTCTAGAAAGGTTCAAATGGCTTTGAATTGTTTATTTGAAGTCATTTTATGTATATTATATGTCTACTTTGTTTTTGTGCCAAATTTGGAGGTCTAACTCCATGTAGAACAAAAGTTGCTGAAATGTTGTCATGTTGTCATGACAACATTTTCTTGCAAAAAGCAACTTTTTGGCATTTGTGTGTTTAGAACGTCCTAACTATTTAGAACAGTTATGGAACTGATAGAGGAGCCTTTAAAAATGTGAGGACAGCCATTTTTAGGGGGTTGGACAAGTTGGTTTTGCATTTTTGTACGAATTGAGCAAGTATTTTGTTGCCGGTTTTATGCATTTGAAGGCATTTTTAATAGAGGAGGATTGAATGGCCTAATTTTTGTGTTGGAAAATTTCTGAAATATTTTTTTTAATCTTTTTGTAGTGTTGGTTTGATCATTTTAATTCGTTTGCATTAGTGTAGAAAAATCTTTTTGTTCTTGGCAAGTTGCTGATCTGAACAGGGCTGCACTTAGAAAATGGGATCTTAGGGCCACTTCCCACCATTGGAAACCTCTGGTACTTTGGTATTTGGAACTAGGATCCATGTAAATTATGTATCAAGAAGGACGGCCCTTGAAAGCATCAGCAAGCATTTTTAATGTGATGCCCTAGGCAAGCCAAATGGAACTTGGCTAGGAATCACAGTTGGAAAATGAGTTATGGAGAGGATTGAGTGTACAAATACCTTAATCCGGCTGCACAACGAGTAATGAGAAGGTCTAACCTTGCTCCAGTCCAAAGGAGAGGTCTTGGAAAGGTGTCTAAGGTGGTTTTCCATCACAACAGCGATAAAGCACTTGAAATCCTCATTTTTGGCCTAAAACTGTACTTTCATTGTACGGAAATTTTGGAGGCTATAAAATTACAGAATCTTGAATTACTCTAAAAAGGGTATCCAAAAATATAATTTGTTTGTAGGGTTGTTAAGAAGTTTTTCAAGAAATCTTGTTTCCAGCTATTTAGGAGGGCTAATTCCTAGTAGCCTTTTTGGAGCAATTTGGTGTATCTTCCCTAGTAGATTGAATGCGCCTATGAAATCAGCAATGTTTAGGGTCATGGATGTTAGAAGGAGTCTAAAAAAAAAAAACCTAGATGAAGAACTGGTACCCTTGGAGCTATAGATGGACTTGAGGGTTAATAGCGGACTGGAGCCGGCTAGTAAGAAATTTGATGTTACTTTGTTGGTGTACCCCCAACTGAAGGATTAGGATCTCTTGAGCAAGGTCCTAGTAATTATAGGGTGTGAAGAAGCCCTAGTGGGTCTAGTGAATGACCTAAGGTAGCCCTGAGAGAGAGCTTGGGGTTTGGAAGCAAGGTTGGGGTGTTACATCAGAGTGGTATCAGAGCCTAGTTAAAGATTTGGGAAAGGTAGTTAATGTTGGAAGCCGCTGAAGAATCAGTAGGAGAATCCATGATGGTGACAAATGTGGAGTTAGCTAAAGAAGTTGATGAGCAAAGGCAAAGAAATTAGCTTCTTGAAGAAGCACTAGAAGAGGTGAAGCAAAAACTAGATGCAGTTGTAGAGGCAGCCAAGAAAAGAGATGAAGAAGAAGATGGGAATGGTAAAAAGGTAGCAGAGGAAGATATTGTACCTGAACCTGATCCTATCTTGCAAGAAGAGCCCTTCTTGAAGGCAATCAAAGCCTTAGGAGGTAAAGCTTTGGAAGGAGTGCCACTTTTCAGTGGTAAGATGGATATTGATGCAGTTATGGATTGGTTAGAGGGTATGGAGAACCACTTTGAGTGTGAGGGTATCTTAGAGGCACAGAAGGTTAAGGTTGCTAAGTCAAGGCTTAGAGGCTCAGCCTTAACATGGTGGAAGTATGTACAAGATGAAAGAGTCAGCATGGGCAAGAATCCAATTGCAAATTGGAGTGCTATGGCAAACAAAATCAAGGAGAACTTCCTACCTGAAGACTTTGAGATCCAACTCCATAAAAAGAGGCAAGGACTGAAGCAAAAAGATCTTGATGTGACCTCCTACACTGAAGAATTTCAGAGGTTGTGTTTGAGATCCAAGAAGCAAGAAGAGGAGTCACTCAAGGTGGCAAGGTATCTTGGTGGCTTGAAGTGGAACATTCAAGAGGAGCTTACCTTATGGGCCCCTACCACTATCCAAAGATGTCATCAGCTAGCTTTGAAGGTAGAAGAAAAGAACAAGAGGAAAGGAGATTCTAACTTCAAAGATAGAGGCAAAGGTAGAAATCAGAAAAATCAAAGAGGAGGCTACCAAGGCAAAGGTAGTGATCAAAAGAGCCAAAGTGAAAGCAAACCCATGGAGCAAACTATTGACCACTCTTCAAGAGGTGGTTATAATAGAGGGAGAGGCAATCAAGGAGGATCAAGTAGGGGTAGAGGAGGTAGGAGTAGCTCTTACTTTGCAACAATGAAGTGTTACAATTGTGGTCAACTAGGCCATCCTGCCTATAGGTGCCCGGACAAACCCTCTTCCTCAAGCCAAGATAAAAGGCTAGCATATGCACAAGAAGATAATATAAGTTGCAAGGATGTTGACATAGACCATATTGAGTCTGAAAAAGGTGAGAATCTTATGTTTAGGAGGGTGCTGATCAAGCAACCAGCTTCTAATGAGCCTAGACATAGAAGGGCATTGTTTAGGATCAAGTGCAAGATCCTAGGAAAAGTATGCAAGGTGGTGGTTGATTCTGGATCAACTGATAATGTAATATCAGAGGAGGCTATTACAAAGCTCAAATTGAAGAAGATACCTCATGAAAACCCTTACAAGGTCACATGGATTAACAAAGGGCAAAGCATCCTAGTGAATGAACAAGCATGGGTGGACTTCTCAATTGCAGGATATAAAGACCGCTTATTATGTGATATTTTGCCAATGGATGCTTGTCATCTTTTGCTAGGGAGACCTTGGCAATTTGATAGGGAAGTGGTCTATGATGGCAAGGAAAATACCATAACATTTAAGAAAGGAAGCAAGACCTTCAAAATTCAGTCATTGTTAGAAGGGGATGAACCACAGTCCAAGGTGCCTAATGTGCTGCTATGTGGAGAGAAAGAGTTTATTAGAGACCTCAAGCATGAGGAGAGCCAAGGATTTGCAATCATACTAAAGGCTGCAAGTGAAGAAAAGCCAGTCCAAGAACCTTTACCAGCAGAGGTACAAGAGTTGCTTGTAAGGTATAAGGAGATTGTTAGTGATGGTACACCAGCTACCCTACCACCAAGAAGAGTTATCAGCCATCAAATTGACTTTGTTCCAGGTGCCTCACTACCTAATAAGGCAACCTACAAGTTAACCCCAGATCAGAACCTTGAAGTGGCAAGACAAGTCCAAGAGTTGATGGACCAAGGTTTGATCCAAAAGAGCATAAGCCCTTGTGCAGTCCCGGTGGTTTTGGCATCCAAGAAGGGAGGAAAATGGAGGTTGTGTACTGACTCAAGGGCCATTAACCGCATTACAATCAGGTATAGGTTTCCTATTCCAAGAATTGAAGACCTTATGGATTGTCTAGGAGGTGCTATGTATTTCACTAAGCTGGACTTGAAAAGTGGGTATCACCAAATTAGAATAAAGGAGGGAGATGAATGGAAGATAGCATTTAAGACTACTGATGGTCTTTATGAATGGCTTGTGATGCCATTTGGTCTTTCCAATGCCCCTAGCACCTTCATGAGGCTCATGAATGAAGTGCTCAAAGACTTCACAGGCAGATTTATGGTGGTGTATTTGGATGATATCCTCATCTACATCAAGACCAAAGAGGAACATGTCAAGCATGTAGAAGCGGTTTTGAAGAGGCTTCATGAGGAGAAGCTATCTATCAACCTTGAGAAGTGTGACTTATTCAAGCAAGAGTTGGTGTATCTAGGCTTTGTGGTGTCTAAAGGAACTTTGAAGATGGACAAGGAGAAAGTTGTTGCTATCCTAAGTTGGCCTACACCTACCACATCTAGTGAGGTAAGAATTTTCCACGGTTTGTCTTAATTTTATAGGAAGTTCATTAGGAACTTTAGTGGTATTTGTGCACCATTTCTTGATACCATAAAGGGGGGAGTCAAGTCCAAGTTTAGGTGGACTTTAGAGGCTGAAAAGTCATTTGATATGTTAAAAAAATAAGTAGCTACTCAACCCATCCTAAAATTGCCTAGCTTTGAAAAGTTGTTCACCTTAGAATGTAATGCAAGTGGCCTAGCAGTGGGTGGGGTGTTGAGTCAATAAGGTAGACCAGTAGCCTTCTATAGTGAAAAGCTAAATGAGGCCAAGAAGAAATAGTCATCCTATGATCTAGAATTGTATGCCTTAGTCCAGTGTCTTAGGAAGTGGAGACACTATTTGTTGCCAAAAGAATTTGTTGTGTTTACAGATAATCAAGCTCTTCGCTACATCAACACACAGGAGAAGTTGAGCAACAGGCACTTGAAGTGGATGGAATATTTGCAGGCCTTCACCTTTACAATCAAGCATAAGAAAGGACAAATGAACAAGGTTGTTGATGCATTAAGTAGAAGGGTTTTAACAGTCCAAGAGATTCAGCTCCATAGCATTGGAGTGGAGAGTTTTCAGAATCTTTACAAGAATGATGAGGACTTTGCTGAAGCCTATAAGGTATGCATGGATTTTGGAAACCACTTTCATAGCAGATTTTCAGAATACACTTTGCAAAATGGGTTGCTATTTAAGGGTACCCAGTTGTGTGTACCAAGAGGTTCCATGAGAGAGAACCTAATACAAGAGAAGCATAATGGCAGCTTGAGTGGGCATTTTGGTATCAGCAAGACAATAGAACTAGTGCAAAGGTTCTATTATTGGCCTAAATTGGTCAAAGATGTAACCAAGTATGTGGAGCAATGTATGGTGTGTATGAAGGCAAAAGGAGGAATGAACAATGCAGGTCTTTACCAGCCCTTACCAATTCCTAGCAGACCATGGGATTGTGTAAGTATGGATTTCATTGTTGGTTTGCCTAAAACTAAGCAAGGGTATGATAGCATTTATGTTGTTGTTGATAGATTCAGTAGAATGGGACATTTCATTCCATGTAAGACAACTAATGATGCAAGTCATATAGCTCATTTGTTTTTCAAAGAGGTTGTAAGGATTCATGGACTTCCATTAAGCATTGTGTCGGATCGAGATGTGAAATTCATGAGTCACTTTTGGAAGACTTTATGGAAGAAGCTTGGCACTAAAATGTCTTTTGGTTCAGCTTACCATCCTCAAACTGATGGTCAAACTGAGGTGGTTAATAGAACTTTAGGTAACCTTCTTAGGTGCCTAACTAAGGAGTATGGTCAGACTTGGGATGTTATCATCTCACAAGCAGAATATGCCTACAATGATAGCAAGAATAGGACTACCAGAAAGAGTCCTTTTGAAATTGTTTATGGCATGCACCCAAGAGGTGTGTGTGAACTAAGGTGTCTTGGAAACATGGATCAGATTAGTGGTCAAGCTGAAGACTTTGTACAAACCATGAAGGAGATTCAGGAGCAAGTCAAGAAGACTATTCAAGACAACACTCTAAAACTCAAAGCCAAGGTGGATGAAAAGAAGAAGGATGTTCAGTCTGCTGTTGGGGACTATGTGATGGTCCATTTGAACAAAGCAAGGCTTCAAAAAGGAATTCCTACTAAGTTACAGATGAAGAGGGTAGGGCCTTGCAAAATACTGGCTAAATATGGAGCAAATGCCTATAAGGTAGATTTACCTTCCGATTTGGGCATATCCCCTATTTTTAATGTGCAAGACTTGGTGGCATACAAAGGTGACCCATCTCAGCTCAGTCCCGATGTTCATGAAGATCTTGAACTTGCTTCAACACCTACAAACAACAAGTTGGAGGTACAAAAGGTGTTAGATTCAAGGGTAAAGAAGACTACAAGGCACAAGGTTTACATGGAACACCTCATCAAATGGAAGGAGAAACCAATTTCAGAGGCTACATGGGTTTCTGAGACAGAGTTCAAGAAGGTTGGCATACCTCTAGATTTGTTGCAAACTGATCCACCTTGAGTTCTTTGTTGGAGGGGGGAGTATGGTGCAGGAGCACCTAGGTAGGCTAAGTGTGAAACCTAGGTATTTCTTTATTTTTGGGTTTTAGTGATGCTAGCCACATCACTATTCTAATAATAGGTCCTATGTGGTCCTTAGGTGTGTTTAGGAGACTTGGCAAGACCCAAAGTGACCAAGTTGCTAGAAGTTGCCGACTATTGTCAATTAGGTGACTTAGGTCCGGAAAAGGCTAAAATGGTCTAGAAAGGTTCCAATGGCTTTGAATTGTTTATTTGAAGTCATTTTATGCATATTATATTTCTACTTTGTTTTTGTCCCAAATTTGGACGTCTAACTCCATGTAGAACAAAAGTTGCTGAAATGTTGTCATGTTGTCATGACAACATTTTCTTGCAAAAAGCAACTTTTTGGCATTTGTGTGTTTAGAACGTCCTAACTGTTTAGAACAGTTATGGAACTGATGGAGGAGCCTTTAAAAACGTGAGGACAGCCATTTTTAGGGGGTTGGACAAGTTGGTTTTGCATTTTTGTTCGAATTGAGCAAGTATTTTGTTGCCGGTTTTATGCATTTGAAGGCATTTTTAATAGAGGAGGATTGAATGGCCTGATTTTTGTGTTGGAAAAGTTCTGAAATATTGTTTTTAATCTTTTTGTAGTGTTGGTTTGATCATTTTAATTCGTTTGCATTAGTGTAGAAAAATCTTTTTGTTCTTGGCAAGTTGCTGATCTGAACAGGGCTGCACTTAGAAAATGGGATCTTAGGGCCACTTCCCACCATTGGAAACCTTTGGTATTTTGGGATTTGGAACTAGGATCCATGTACATTATGTATCAAGAAGGAGGGCCCTTGAAAGCATCAGCAAGCATTTTTAAGGTGATGCCCTAGGCAAGCCAAATGCAACTTGGCTAGGAATCACAGTTGGAAAATGAGTTATGGAGAGGATTGAGTGTACAAATACCTTAATCCAGCTGCATAGTGAGTAATGAGAAGGTCTAACCTTGCTCTAGTCCAAAGGAGAGGTCTTGGAAAGGTTTCTAAGGTGGTTTTCCATCACAACAACGATAAAGCACTTGAAATCCTCATTTTTGGCCTAAAACTGTACTTTCATTGTACGGAAATTTTGGAGGCTATAAAATTACAGAATCTTGAAGTACTCTAAAAAGGGTATCCAAAAATATAATTTTTTTGTAGGGTTGTTAAGAAGTTTTTCAAGAAATCTTATTTCCAGCTATTTAGGAGGGCTAATTCCTAGTAGCCTTTTTGGAGCAATTTGGTGTATCTTCCCTAGTAGATTGAATGCGCCTATGAAATCAGCAATGTTTAGGGTCATGGATGTTAGAAGGAGTCTAAAAAAAAAACCTAGATGAAGAACTGGTACCCTTGGAGCTATAGATGGACTTGAGGGTTAATAGCGGACTTGAGCCGGCTAGTAAGAAATTTGATGTTACTTTGTTGGTGTACCCCCAACTGAAGGATTAGGATCTCTTGAGCAAGGTCCTAGTAATTATAGGGTGTGAAGAAGCCCTAGTGGGTCTAATGAATGACCTAAGGTAGCCCTGAGAGAGAGCTTGGGGTTTGGAAGCAAGGTTGGGGTGTTACATCACTTCCAAATAGAAAGTGAAACTAGGGTGGGGATTATACCCACAAGCTTTAATATTCTAGTATAAAGTTGGTTGATTAAGACTTACATTGATCACTTCTAATGATATTCCATGTCAGGAGCAATTAAGACTGTTAGGTCCACTTTGCAAAAGGATTTACAAACATACAATGAAGTATGCACTCAATAGAGAGATTTACATAAGACTATTAGGTCTACCTTTTTAAAGTATTTTCCTAATCCACTTGTTAGAATGAAGCAGTAGCTAATATCTAATCTACAACTTGGTTTGCTAAGTGAGATTCCTCTAAGTGTATAAATCACCTTGTTGTGTAAGGTATATCTTTGCTTCTACTTATACTATTGTATCCTTTGTAATTCATTCTTCTACTTTTCTCTAATTATTACATCACTTACATTTGATATTACTACACACTTTGGATTTGATACAATACATTACATATATATCAATCCAATTACACAATTACAAAGTCAGCCATAATACAAGTTTACAAAAATATTACAAAGTTGGCCAAAGTGTAGAAACTCAGGTCTTGAAGAATGAATCAATGAGGTTATGATACTTAACATCCACTATTAATGCTCGACATTGTCATGCAATCGGTATATGTAGAAGCTCAATCCATATTGATAACTTCCAAGTAGTCTTGAACTTGGTTTGCACTGGTGACTTGGCAAATACTATGAAACTCGACATATATTTTGAATCACTTGATTTACACTTCGTAGCTCGATCAATGCTTTCACTATGAGCTTGGTAGATACTGAATCATGTAGTTAACACTGAGTAGCTCTATTAACACTAGAGTTACATCACATCAACTGTGCACTCGTGAAGCACTGCACAACTTGGTTTACACTCATAAACTTGGCATAGACTGAGATGCTCAATTTACACTACTGATATTTATCATAGTGGAAACTTCTAGGTACAAACTGAAATATGCCCAAAGGATTTGGTAGCAACTATAGAACTCAGTAACAACTGAAATAGTTGGTTAACATTGTTAATTGTATAATATACTTGGCATAAGCATACAATCTAAATAAGTGTATGTCACTAATAAAAAACATGACTGGAATGTCAAAAATCTCCCCCTTTGGCATTAGTGCAAAAATATTTAATAGTCAAAACTGAATTATCCATCACCTTATGTCTCCAACCTAGTAGAGTATACTATTTTTGAGATTTTTCAAAATTGGTTTAGTAAAGGATACATTTATGTACATGGTAATTCTCCTCCATAGTGTAATATATAGAATACTATATGTCTGCTATGTACAACTAAATACATCTCCTCCTTCTTTACAAATATACATTTTTTTCTTTTAATCTTCTCCTTCTTCAATCTTCTCCCCCTATCTTTTTACATCTCTCTCCCCCATTATCTTTACATTTTTTTACACATCTTCTCCCCCTTTTCGACATTAATGCAAAATATTAATTCTACATATTTATATAGTAGTGCCAAAATGAGACAATAAGTTTTAATGTACCTTAAGAATAATCACCAAAATCTTGTCCCAATTCTCTTGCGAGATGTTGCATGTGTGCAATGCAATCTAAACTTCTGCTGACAACTCAATCATGTGGTTTACAATGGAGAGATTATTTTCATGGATGAGGGTTTTTGAATGTGCAATATGCTTATACAATACCTCCATGTTAGGGAGAATCATATTCTAGATATCTATCAAAGTAGATCTGATTCTAGCTTCTTTTCTAAGCAATTCAACCTACATGCATGTCAAAAATTTGATCTTTTTGAAATGGGTAGAGGTTGAACTTGGATCAAGCTGCAACTACTATCTACTTGCCTTAAGATATTCATCAATCTTAGATAATTTTTCTTTTACTTCCTTTGTAAAATTTAGAATATCACATAATTTACCAAAAAGTAAAGTTACACTTGTGCATGAGGTTTCTAGAGGACCCGCAATAGTAGAAATTTCTACTTGGTAAATGGAAACTTGTTGAGAAATTAGCTCTAACACTTTATTTTCAAAAAATTTCTCTTCTTTCTATAACAATTTATCCTATCCATCCAAATCTTCACTGTATTTCTAGACTATCTCTGCCAATTGATACAAAATAGGTTGAGAAGTATCAACTTCTATACTTAGAGCCTTTGCCAAAATATTCTTAGTTTTCTCCATGATTTTGAATTCCTTATCTCTTTCTTGTCTTAGCCATTGCTACTTCGATTTCTTTTGAGTAATTCTTCGAAGGTCTACATCTGATCTAGATTGAGTTTGAAAATGTCCCAATTTTGAATCACAATTTCCTCATCAAGGTCTACATCCTCTTCCTTTTCTTTTTCTTTACTCAAATTATTTTTTCTTAGTTGACGCTTGGTCTCAACTATCCTTGTACTTATTTCTTGTGTACTACAAATGGAAATGATAGTAGAAATAGTAGGACTTGCTCCAAAAGTTGATATTTTAGTTATTGAACTAGTAGTATAACTACCTAAAGTATCCAAAACTATTGAAGAAGGAAGAGTTTTTAGCTTGATAGATGAAGTGGTGGTCCCTTTAGTCAATGTTGTGCTGAGCTAGACTGGTGCAAAGATTGATTGAGTGCTTGTGCTTGTAGTGTTGTTCATAATCCATCCTACTAAGGTTTCTTCCATGCTTTATGTTATCAAAGTTTTGCTTGGAGGATGAGAATGTGAGGCTATAACTACTGCAACAATCTTAACTAAGTTGGTTTCCTCAACATCTTGTGTGGCTTCCTCAGTAGCCTCTTGCTCTTGTTCCTCTTTATCATCAATATTATCAAAATGAGTTGCTTCTTCATCATCTTTCTCGTCATATTTTTCTTGATCATCATCATCCTTATCACTTACACTTACAAGAAAATCACTCAATTTGTGAAGAAGATAAACATTCTTCCATGTATTTTTGGCATTCTTCACAACATGCTCTATTTCATTCAACAAAATAAGACAAGTATTGAATCTTAAAGTTATTTTTTCTATTTTTTCTTCATTTTTCTTCAAAGATTCTTTTACTTCCTTGTCATTCAAATTTGGCATAAGTTGCCTCAAGGTCTGCTCATAGATATCCTTTGCAGTTTTCTCAGCAAATTTCCATCTTGGCTTAATCTTTTCCATCAAAACACTCAGGATCTAAATTGCAAGCTGATCAAGTGAGTAATTCCACTTACACATTTTATCTATCACCAAGTCTTCAATCTACTTTTTCTCTTTTTTAGTCTTGGTTTCATATTTCAATGCCTTGAAATTGGTTATACTAGCCCCTAACTCCTAATATTTCAATCTATCTTGGAATGTGGGTGGAGTTTTTCTAAATATTACATCTCCTCCTTCCTTGTCTAATTTCTTCATGGAGGATCTTTTGTTGAATACTAAAATGGATGGCTTACAGGTTTGGTAATGATTACCTTACCCTTCTTCTTTAGTTACTCCTCTTCCTCTAATTTTTCTTCATCATCTTCTTCTTCATCCCCACCTTTTCCCTTGATTAATAGAATATTGGTACATGTTTTCAACTTGGTGACCCCCTTCTTGCCTTTGTTAACTACCTTAGGGAGCTTGACCTCAAGTTCTATCCTAGCCTTGGCCTCATCATATATGCGAAAATAGGCTTCCTTAGGATCAATTGGTTCATTGACTAATACCTCAATTATATCTTTTGTTTCATCAATATTCATCTCATATCTTAGAGGTTTTACTCATGTAATCCTAGGCCTAACTACCTAAATGTACACCTTGTCACTATATAGAAAAAAAAAAATCTTCTTTATAATCCTCTACTAGTTTCTTGAGGATTCAGAATCTTTTATTAGTTTTATCCTGGAACGCATCAAAATAATTTTTCATGATACTAGTATGATTTTCTCCCATTTCAACAATGTATTTATTAATGGAAAGAATTTTTCAACATAGAAGAATAAACATGTCAAAAGTGAGCCAAACTTACATGGATTTTTCTTTGATGTCCTGATGCTCTCCATGTTCTTGTTGAACTAATTCAATAGTAGCTCGACAAGGTCGGGAGATAGGTTATCTTGATTACCTTGTAAGCTAAATCAACTGATTCGTAAGACACCCTGTTCAATCTACTCAAAATGTAGATTTTGTGGGCAATGATATGAATTTTGAACTTCAATTCCATGTCAGTTATATTTCTTATCTTCATTCCCCTTCCATCCCACTTGGCTAGGGTTTTCCTTTCCAATTCAACTTGACCTAGGATTTTGGTCATTTTAGCTTTCACAAACATTAGGAGACAGGTGATCCTATGGATCATCTTCTTCATGATCAAATTTGACTACTCCAACCACAAAAAACTGTTATCCAGAAAACTAAGGATAAACTTTATCTATTTCACTTGGAAGTCTCACGGCATGTAAGGAATATGAGTTAAACCTTTTGCCTCAACATGTTGATGCTTAGGTTTCAACATAGCATCAACGCATAACTCCTTTAAATATTCATCCACTTCTAGTGTTCCTATATCTTGTATAACACATTTGAAATGTGAATGGATATAGTTAAACAACAATACTTTGGGAGGGATTTGAGATTGTGCTCCACTTGAATCTAAGGTTTCTGTAATGGTAGGTGTTAGCTTGAAGTCTTGTGCTTTCCATTCAACTCTACAAACCAACATGTCTAAAACTCTTTTTGCTTTGTTACTGCTGGATTCCATCTCCACTTGGTAGGGTTTGAGAGAATTCAATAAATTTTGGTAACAATTAGCTCAAATCACTTGAATTCTCTTGAAGATCACTCTGCACAAATAGCTTTTGAACAGTCATAGTGAAAATGAATTTGATTTCATTCCTTTTATCAAATTTTTCCATAAATACCTTGTACAAAAGTTTTTCAAGTTGCCAGACTATCATCCACTTCACTAGCATTGAATATTTAGTAAAGTCTTTTCTGACTCACTAACCATATGAGACTTAGTTACTCACAACCTTTCTCAGTAGAGTCTATGACCCAAGTTTACTCAATAAAGAAGGTAACTCAGTAGTAACTGGCATTTCTTATTCACTAATCCTTTTGCATGTTGAATGTTGATATGGATATGTTGTCCTATCAATTGGAACTGATTTAGATGTCTTCTTTAGTAGCCTAGTTCAAGTTCTCATTTGAGAAATCAAGTGGAAATGGTGGAGTCACTTAATTCTTGAGTGACTTGTTTGTCATTTCTTGCACTAGCATTCTTAGTAGACTTTGGAACCCATTGTTGTCTCATTTTTAAAAAAATTGATCAGCTTTTGCCTTCTTTTCATCTTCTATTCTTCCAATATTCATATAGTTCTTGACAAGATGACCAAGTTCTATACAAATGAATCATATTTTAGTAGTATCTCTTTTCCTCATATTTTAATGTGTCCAAATTCTCCACAGTAATGATATTTACACCAGGTGTTATAGTCCCAACCAAATATAACTTTTACAATTTGTTATGTTGGATTCAATGTCTTAGTTTTGCATTTTGATGACTTGTGCCCATGTTTGTTTCATTTATGACATTTACCTTCAAATCTTGGTTTCTCTTTTCATTTATTATCATTATGACCATGTTGATTGCAATTGTAGCATTTTTTATTGAATTTTTCTTTTCCATTTCTCCAACACTTGTTTGATGTATGAACTATCTTATGACATTGATTGCAAGTAGGTCTTTGATTCTTTTGAGCTCCTTGTGTGAATGATTCACCTTCTTCTGTATATCCAAATATTGCTTTTCCTTTCTATCTATGATTATTTTGATCATTTAATTGATTCATGTCTATTTGGGTTTCATCATTCTTTCATTGATTTCCTTTTTAGAGTTTAAATCATTTTGCAGTGTTTCATTTTTTGATCCTAGGTGTATGATTTATTCATTTGCATTAGTGGGTTCATTAATGAAGTTAGCTCGAGGAAAGGATAAATGTTGAATCTCATTATCTATTCCTTCTATTTCTTATTTTATCTTTTTTCTTTCTCTTCCATAACTTCACATAGCCTTACTGACTGAATTTCTTACTCTGTTCTTAGTTTTCTTACTTCTTCTTGTAGTGAACCATTCTTTTCTAAAAGTTCTTTGATTGCTTCATTTTCTTCATCTAAGTTGCTTTTTGAATGAAGGTCTTCAAATCTTTCTTCAATGTAGAGATGATCATTCATTTGAATTGCAAGACCTTTTCTTCTTTTCATGAATTGAGAGAATTTCTTTTTCGCTTTATTGAGTTGGGCAATAGCCATTTCCAAATCTAGCTTATCATTGTCAGTAGCCTTGTCAAGTATGAATATCTCCATGGCCTTTGATCTTTACTCAAGTTGTTAAACTTCTCTCTGAGAACCACAAAGCTCTGATACCAATTTTTGGAAATATTATGATTGGCTAAGTTACTCAGAGGGGAGGGGTGAATCAATAACTTTAAAGACCTTTATCCCAATTAGTAATTAATCCTTTATGTGAATTCTAATCTTATTGTATGCATGAGAAAGTAAAAAACATGAAATCATACACAACACTTTAACACACAAGATTTGATGACCTAGAGACCTTCCAAATATAAAGCTAAAATGGGGTGGGGATGATACCTACAAGTTGTAATATTGCAATATAAAGTTGGCCAATTAAGGCTTACATTGATCACTTCTGATAATTTTCCTTTTTAGGAGCAATAAGGGCTGCTAGATCCACCTTGCAAAAGGATTTACAAACATACAATGAAATATGTGCTCGGGAAAGAGATTTACATAAGACTATTAGGTCTTCTTTGTTAAAGAATTTGACTAATCCACCTATTAGGATGAAACAATAGCTGATCTATGATTTACACCTTGGTTTGCTAAGTGAGATTCCTCTGAATGTATAAATCACCTTGTTGTGATAGGTATATCTTTTCTACTCCTTATACTATTGTAGCCTTTGCAATTCTCTCTTCCACTTTTCTCTAATTAGTACATCCCTTAGATTCAATATTACTACACATCTTGGATGTGATACAATGCATTACATATATATCAATCCAATTACACAATTACAAAATCAGCCACAATAAAAGTTTACACAAATATTACAAAGTCAGCTCAAATGTAGACACTCAAGTTTTGAAGACTGTCTCGATGAGGTTCTAACACTCGGCATCCACTATCAATGTTCAACATCATCATGCACTCGGTAGATGTAGAATCTCAATCCATACCAAATACTTCCAAGCAGTCTTGAACTTGGTCTGCATTGGTCACTCGGTGAGTATTGTGAAACTTAGCATATACACTAAATCATTGATTCACACTGCATAACTTGGTCTATGCTTTCAATGTGAGCTCGGTATAAATTGATTCACTTGGTTAAAACTAAGTAGCTTGGTTAACACTAGATTTACATTATATCAACTGTGAACTTGGTAAGTGTTACACAACTTAGTTTGCACTAGTAAAATTGGCATACGCTGAGATGCTCGGTTTAGATTGTTGATCTTTATCATAGTGGTAACTACTCAGCAAAAACTAAAATCTATCCAAAGGATTTAGTAGCAAGTGTAGAACTTGATAACAATTGAAATTATTGGTTAACACTGAACTAACTATACAATATGCTTAGCATAAGCTTACAATCTAAATAAGTGTATGTCACTTATAACAAACATGACTAAAATGTCAACAAAAACTATTGATGATAATGATAGGCTTGACACTTGGCATTTGGAGACTATTGAAGACTTCATACATGGTTCCCCATTATACCATGATGTACATAATGATGAAGCATCTCGTAAGGATTTTATAATGAAGGTCACTGCTCAATAAATTGACTCTAGTCATTAGACTAGACGTGCAGCAGTAAAAGATGATATTAAAAAACTCACCCATGTCTCAACCATCCTAGACTCAAGCTGGCTGGATGTATCAACTATAGACAGGTTCATTTAAAGGGATTTTAATTCCCATGGCATCAAAATAGGTATGTAATCACATTCCACCCCTTCCTCTTCATTCCACGGGTCTCTAATCAACCCACAACACAAGCATTACACTAGTCTTGAGATAGAGCATGGTCTTAATGATAAATATGGACATGGCCACATTGATTTGGAATCACAGGTTCAATTTGTCTCCCCTATTCATGTTTGCATTCCTAGCAGTGGAATGATAGTTACATAAAGTAAAAATAAGGTTATAGCATCATATCAGTAATTGACACTTGAACAATATGATCCTCAACGTAATAGTGATTCTCGTGTTCAGAAGAAGCATTACACATCTTCAAAGGGAAATCACTATGAACTCCTGAGATAGAATACTCTAAATATTAAGAAGTAACATACTTATGATACGATGTAAAAGGGTAATAATGTGTAGGGGTTGAGAAAATCTACAAGACAGAGAAGGCTTCCTACCTAATTCTCTGATTTTGAACTCTTGTACACCAAAGAAGCTGAGCCAAAACTTTGTCTTTCAGATCAAGTGGAAGCAACAAGCTTCAAAGAAGCTCACAAAGCATTGCATTCTCACAAATGGGAGGCAACAATGTAGGAAGAGATGGGATTCTCTATCACAAAAGAAAACTTTGGATTTGGTTCATCTGCCACCAAATTAGAAAGTACTAAAAAATTGATGGATTTATCGGTTGAAAGATGAATGTAAAAATTAGAAGTAGTATAAAGCTAGGCTGGTTGTTAAAGGTTTTGATCAGCAAAAGGGCATAGATTTTAATGAAATCTTCTCACTCGTAGTCAAGATGACTACAATCTGGGCTATTCTTGGTTTAGTTATGGCTCATGATCTTGAACATGAATAGCTAGATGTCAAAATGGCATTTCTCCATGGTGATCTAAATGAAGAAATCTACATGATGCAACCTGGGGGATTCATTAAATGTGGTAAAAAAAATTTATATTAAAAATTGAGGAAGAGCTTGTATGGTCTCAAGAAACCTCTGAAATAGTGGTACATCAAGTTTGATTGATTCATGATTGAAAATAAGTTAATTCGGTGTGAATTTGATCCATGTGTCTACTACAAGAAGTTACCTGACGGTTCCTTTATTATTTTATTGCTCTATGTTGATGACATGGTTGTCACCAACTCATTTATGAAGCTGATTTCAGCATTGAAAGAAAAGTTGTCTAAAAGGTTTTCTATGAAGGAATTAGGGGCAAAAAAATTGATACTTGGTATGGATATTATTCATGATAGAAAAAAGAGGGAAATAAAGCTTTCTCAAGAACACTTTATTCTCAAGGTACTAGAAAGATTTGGCATGGTGGATGCCAAACCGGTCAGCACTCCTCTTGCTGATCATTTCAGATTATCTTTAGCCATGTGTCCCAAGACACAAGAATAGAAAAACTACATCAAGAACATCATGTAATGCCCCACTCGAGAACCCAAGAGAAATAAACCTAACATGTCACAATGTTTACTGAACTATTTTTGTTTTCTTTTTAATATTAATTTATTTTATATTAATTCCATAATTAATAAAAATAACCAACACAATGTTTTATAATATTTTTAACAAATAAATAATTTTTATTTTATTTTTATTTTTTTATTTTTTTAAATAAACAATTGTCATCTTAACATGATAGGATGAATATGGGCAATGATTGAATTCTTTATATTAGAATTTTCTTTTCTTTCAAACCCTACATGATTTAAATAAATAAATAAATAAAAATAAAATAAAAATTATTTATTTGTTAAAAATATTATAAAACATTGTGTTGGTTATTTTTATTAGTTATGAAATTAATATAAAATAAATTAATATTAAAAAGAAAAAAAAATAGTTTAGTAAACATTGTGACATGTTAGGTTTATTTCTCTTGGGTTCCCAAGTGGGGCATTACACATCACATATTCTTCAGTAGTGGGTAGTCTTATGTATGCAATGGTTTGTAGTCATCCAAATATTGCCCAAATAGTGGGGGTTGTCCGTAGATTTATGAGTAATTTAGGTAAACAACATTGGGATGTAGTTAAGTGGATCTTAAGATATCTTAAGAACACTCCTAATTTTGTATTGTATTTTGGTGGCAAAGATAGTTCACTTAGAGGTTATACTAATTCTGATATGGCTAGAAATTTAGATAATAGAAGATCTACTACTAGTTATGTATTTACCTTTGTTGGAGCATCAATCAGTTGAGCATTGAAGTTGTAACAAGTGGTCTCACTTTCTACTACTGAGGCTAAATATATTGTTCTTACCAAAGGAAAAAAAGAATTAATATGGTTGCAATATCTATTTGGTGATTTTGATTGTCCTCAAAAAGGATTAGCCTTGTATTTTGATAGTAAAAGCGCCATTGACTTAGCCAAAAATGCAGTGTTTCATAGTAGGACTAAGCATATTGAGGTACGGTGTCATTTCTTCAAAGTAAATTTGATGAGGGAAAACTTTGGGTCTTGAAGATTAACACCAAGGAGAATCAAGCTGATGCATTCACAAAGGTTGTTCCATGAGAGAAGTTCGAGTTTTTCCAAGCCTCTCTCAATGTTATAAGGAAATAATAGTAGGGAATTCAGGGGAGACTCATACATTATAGTAGTTGGACTTCAAGTGAGGGTTTTCTAGGTGTACATGTGAAGCCCAACAATCTCTCTTTTATTATGCATAATTTATTTCAATTTCCCTCCAATTGTTCATCTCTTCATTTCCTTTAAGTCTCCATAAATATGTATTGGAGGTTCCTTATTTCATAATTGTATTTGAAGAGCTGAAGCTACAGCTATGATGTAAATTTTAGACATTTACATTAATAGAGATCTTCCCTGAAATGTGGACGTAGCTACAATTTGTGGTGAACCATGATAAAATCATTTGTTTGTGTCTTTTCTCTTTATTGTCATTTTATTCTTTCTTAGTTTTCACTTTTAGTGAACTTTACAGTACTTTTATTGATTTTGTGAGAACATCTATTCAATGACCTATATTTATAGAGAACTTATTTGTAGCTAGACTAACCCATAAATCATAATTTATTTTGTAGGAACACAAGATATGATGATGTATGCAATGCGTCTATAGTTCAATTTTAAAAAAAAAACTAAAACAAACCTCCATTGGTAGAAAAATTTTAATAGAAAGAAAATGATTCTTCCAATACGTATATTATGGAAATTCAACCTCTATTTCTAGTAGATAAAGAAGCCTTGATTTAATTGAAGGATAACAGTTTACTAAGTAGGATATAACTTTCTTTTCTTGCCTTGAGTCATCCAATCACCATTATCATGTAAGGAGGACATTGGATGGACATGAATACCATGCACATTATCTAAATTCTATAAATATGTAAAGATCATAGTAGGCTAGTCTACAGAAGTGATATTGTAAAAAAAACTAGGTAGTGAAGATTGGAGGCAAAGATGTTGCCTGATGCTCAAGAGGGAAATTCTTCTTTATTTAATAAGGTAAAATTATGAAAATTCTTGTTGGATTTCGCTAGTTTAATTTACTCGTTATTATCAATTTTCAAAATTCTTCATTTAGTTTCCATTTTTAAGGCTTGTAGATCATTGATATTTTCAATCTAAGAGATCATTGATTTTTAAATTAAATTCAATTGTTTATTGGATTTATCTTGGTGTTAATTATCCAATCACATGATATTTTTTGAGCCTTTGTCATGTGGACTTCTATATGGGAAAGAATAGGGGACAACTATTTTTCTTAGCTTTATATGATGTTAAATATTATCTAATGTCCATTGGACTCTTTTTCTGACAAAATGATTTTCTTGGCATCCTTTTGTGTCATTCAAAAACTTTCAAGTTTAATATGCTTTGCTAATTTCTTTAGCCATAGAAGCATATGGATTTTTTTCTTATAGTTTGGTTTGTTTTAATTTTTAAAATATTTTAGACAATTTATAAATGCATTTTAAATGAGCATAAAAGTCAACTAATACTACCATTCCTTAACAAAAAATATAACATTTAGTTCTTATGAGCACTCACATTTCCACTAGAATCAAACAAGTGTAATATAATGGCTTAGTACTTGTTGTTAGTTTTATATATAGTATTTTTTAAAATATTGTATAATATAAGTATATATAATATTTTTGATTGAATGAACAATATTAATTTGTAAATTATAATATAATTAATATACACTATTAAAAATCTTATAAAAGATTGAAGTGTAGTATTTTACAATCAAAGTTAAAATGATATAAATCACATTATTAAAATATATATTAAAAAAATTGGCAAAACATTATATTTTGCTTGATACAAAAAAGATGCAAAAGAAGAAATACTGCATCAAGAGAGAGTATCTATCAACACTAATGAATCTTGTCCTAGAGATTCCTAAATCAAGAATATAGTGATTACAAAGAACCCAAAACTCATATGAATACAATTCCTTGTTTCGTGCCAAAGACAAAACCAAGAGCCCAACTAAAAATTGTTATACAGATTACCATCACTGATCTACATCCAAAACTCCAATTGAGAACATGATATTAGAAACCATCTAATGCAAGTGCAATCCAAAACCTTGACCTACATACAATATCTCAAAATAACAAGTGAGATCCATAAAAAAAAAATGCAAAATTATAAATAAGTCATGATTTACTATCAAATAAAATATGACAACTCAACCTTATTCTAAACATATTATTGTGTCACAATATTAACCAAGTTGGGGAGATCAAGGATATTAAGGGGGGAAAGTAAAGAGTTAATATAAACCCTATCAGTATCCAAATTAGCCAAACAATTACCTAAAATATTGTCTTCCCTATAAGTATGCATGATGTCACATTCAAAGATTCAATCAAGAAGAGACCATACTTGATGTAACATATGCTGTATGGACCAATTATATACATGTCATTTAATACATGCATTAATAATAATAGATGAATCTCCTTCAACATGTAACTTAGATATAGAAAGTGATTTTGCATGTTCCAAACCAAAGAATGAGGCCAAGGGCTCATCTTCGTTATTAGTACACAGAGAGAGAAGATGATTTTTCTTTAATTACATGACCTTCAAAATCTCTAATGACTATGCCATAGCCAAAATTGCCTAGATTTCCTCTAGAGGACCCATCAAAATTGAGTTTGAAATAACCCTCACTAGGAGGAATCCACTTAGTTTGTGCTTGGATAAGAGGAATCTTGGATGGTCACAATGGCACAGGAAGATGAGGAAAAAGTAAACCCTTGCACTGATGAATAACATACTCATCCCAAGGGGGGAAAACATATTTACCCTTATATTTACTTACTGAAGCATTAACAAGCTCAACAATTGAGCTCTCTAATCCTTCAAAAAATTGAGGGATTGGAGATGACGTCTGTCTAAAATTTCTCTTTTTTCTTTCCCGCCAAATTGTCCATACTATAGATGCAAGGATACACTTCCAAAGACATGAAAACATTGATTTAGAATATGAGATTGGCCATGCTTGGAATAAATCCCATAGATAATTAGGTAATGGTATATGGAAATTAAGCTTATTAAGGACAAAATTCCAAAAATCTTTGGCAAAAGGGTGGTTTAAGAGGAGGTGATCTATTGTTTCTGACTTACAAATAGAGCATATAGTTAAAGGGATAAAAAATATTCAATCTGTCACTAGTTAAAATTTGGTTCTTTAGTGCAAGTCATGCAAACCATTCTACTTTTGGCAGAACTAAACTATTCCACTAGAATTCAAAAGCATGATATGTGGTCTAATTAAACTGCTTGTGTTTGAGAGCCAAGTATCCTTATTTAATAGAGTATTTACCATCTTTAGCCAGAACCCAAAAGAGGCAATCTAGTTGATTAGACATAAAAAAATTCCTTTCAATTAGTACTTGTTTGAGAGAAGCATCTGGATTGTGGGATATAGAAATAATTGAGCAGTCTTGCCAAATGATTAACCCTATGAATCTATGAATAGTTGAGACATAAGTAGAAAAAGACATCCCCCAAGATTGAATCACTATGTTTGAAAAATCATTTAGAGGATCAATAGTGGTCGTTGGGGAGGGGGGGGCGGGTTGTGGGGGGTGGACCCATTCAATAAATCAAACCAAAATTTGACTCTATCTTCATGGTTTACTTGCCATGATATGAATGAAGTAATAACTTCTCGAGAAGCCATCATGAAATCCCAAATGACAGACCCCTTTTGGCGGGTCTAGCATAGTAAGAGTTAAAATGATTCATCCAATCAAATCATAGAAAAATATTTCATAGAAATTATTAGTTTTAAATTTTTCCATCTAACTCTGCACAATGTATTGAATTTATAATTTAAAATAAAATAACTAAATTTAAACTACTCGAAAGTAAAGAAATTAATTCATGAGTTAACACATGAAATGTGAAAAGTGTCACAATAGTGCTTATCCTACCAATGAGTACTAATAAATGAAAACTACAAGTCATGGCTTCGAACTCTATCTTTTAGATGTTGCTTTGAAGGATTTGAGTTTTTGAGAGTATAGATGATTTTTTATCAATTAATAAAGTATTATAATGATAATTTTAGAAAAATAATTTATATAGTTTAGAAACATAGGCCAAATGAATATTTAAGTTCAATAAGATACTTAATTCTTAAAGAGAATAAAAATTTATACAATAATAGAAGAAACTAAACACTAAAAAAGCGAAATTAAATGTCACTAGCTACAAGTCTCAATTTAACATTGAAATTTCTTGTTTCATAAGATAGTTCTAAGTTTCTTCTCCATACACAATGTAGAGTGCATGAGTCTATGAGGTCTTTTTGTGTACTTGCAATGATTGAAAACTCATCAATGAAGACATCTCAACAAATTGTATGGTAGGTGTATTATTTGTGATTTTTGTGTAATATTTTTAATTAAAGTTAGAAATGAAGAAAAAATATATAAAAATGTTTATTAAGATTAAATTAAGAAGATTAGTTTGTTATTTGACTTCATATATGTAATAGATGAACATTTAAAGAAATATATAAATGCTCATATGTGTGCATCAAAGCTTCATACAAAATATTTTTTTGTTTCATTTTTAGCTTTTCTAGAATGAGAACCATCTCCTTGTCATGTTGTCCACCTATATAAAGATTTAAAATTCAATACTAAACCAAAGGCTACTTTGAGGCCTTAGATTGTGAGGGTATTGATCATTTGTTAAAGGGTGCTAGTCCAATGAATGATCTTGTGTTTTAGAAGTAAGAACATGGTAACAATGTTAATTTATGTGATCTCTATAATAAGAATACTTTTTCTATCTTAGGAAAGATAGTAAATCAAACCAAATATAAAAACATTAAAAATTATATATCATCGTAATATTAATGTTTACAATAATTTAAGAAAGTAGCCTAAAACAATATAAGACACTAGAGTAAAAGTAACATTCTAGACAATACCCAACATTTAGTTTTGCTTCAAATTAAGACAAATGTTTTTTTCTTATACATTTAAAAAATATCATAAACCCTCTTGTATAGAGTAGTGACCAAAAATTCTTTTGAAGTAGGCATATTTTGATTTAGAAAAATAATACACGTATTTTGAACTCAGTAGCCTCCATTCACACACCGAGAGATGTCACCAATAGCATTCTTGTTTGTCATAGATTTAAGGTCATTTTGAAACTACTTATTATTTAGAGTATGTTTAAATTACTCTAATTGAATAGTACTTAAATGAATATTTATAAAATATAGGAAAAATAATGACTCTAGAATTAAGAGTTTGTAGTAGATGTTATATCTAATATACTTAAGTCATTTCGCTTCATTCTTTAGAGAGAGTTTAATTACTCGTATCGAATAGTACTTAAATGAATATTTATAAAATATAGAAATATAACGACTCTAGAATTAAGAGTTTGTAATAAATGTTATATCTAATATACTTAAATAATTTCACTTCAGTAGTGACCTTCATTAGTAGCTGACAAACTTAGTGTATGTAATTTTCCACTCTATTTAGTTTTTTTTTTTTTCCTTTGCACATGAGTTTTCTCAGCAGACTTTTACGGAGTCAAAATATTGATCGCAACTTTTACGGTTGAACTCAATATGACTTAAATTAAAATAACCAAATGTCATACAAATAACATTAAATCAGAAATAAGGGTGACCGTCAAATTTGAGACCTGCTCCCTCAGTCAACAACTCTATCAATTCTAACACGGCAATTGTGGAATATGAAGTCCATAATAAATTTAAAGTAGCGAAGTCTTCTCCCATCGTTCCCCACACGTAGCGTTTGTTCCACTTTATACGGTCCTATATTTCCACCTGTTTCGCAATGTTGACTCAGATTCATCAACTATCCATTAACTGCAGAAGATGCAATAATTAGTCCAACTTTTATAGAAGGAAAGAGGAAAATATGAACTAGTCCAAATGTTCGTAATGGCTATCCAGCCGACAGAATGGCTGGCTACAACAATTAATTAATTATTTAAAATTGTGCCAAAGAGAGTTTGTGTCATGCTTTGTGCCTGGTCGGAATATTAACTTCTGTGCAGAAGTAAAATCTATCTGATTAGACTATTACTTTGTCACTTTTAATTTATTTAAACATGCATTAATTTGAGATAGCCGTAAGAGACACGTTTTTGGCATCACTTTCAAGTCCGTGCACGAAAACGAGAGGGCGCGTAGATTATGAAGAAGTCGCCGTAAGTGGTGCGTTACTAAATAGAAAAATTTGCATACTTTTCTTGTCGGTGTAAGAAAATTGCAGAAGAAGATGATAAATTCCACGGCTTTCTTCTTCTCTTGCTCTCCTTGATTTGTCAGATAACAACTTTGAAAGTGGAACTGTCTTCCCTAATATTGGTTGGCTCAGCAACCTGAGTGAACCACCATTCTTTATAATAAGTTGCCGTGTCTTTGCCTCCCAACTAAATCCACAATCATGGCGCCCACAACCAAGTTATTCCTGTTTTCTCTTATTGTTATTCCTCGCTTTCTATTCCCATTCTGCTCTGGATGTCTTCCTAGCGAGAGGGAAGCTCTCCTTCGATTCAAATCTACCCTAAATTACCTGGAATCTACGATTGATTTCTATGGCTTCAGGAAGAATAATATCATTCTGTAAACAGATAATGCAGTGGGAGGTTGTTGCCCTAATTCTTATCTGTTGCTATTTGGCCACCCCTGGCGTTGCACATTACCATCCTGCAGTAAGTAGCTAGACTGACCCAAACACCATATTACACGTTCACAAAGTTTATTGCTGTAGTAAAAACGATCCTTGTTTTAATACATATTTTTATGAACAAAACCATAAAACCATAAGGAAAGATCTTCTTTAGATATCAGTTCCTAATGACATTAATGTCCATCTCAGTGGGATTTGTGGGCTGCAACTTTTAGTTAACACCATCAAGCTCCCTTCTATGTATGTGTGTCAAGGTAGCATAAAACATCTTTGCCCTTAACTCTATAGCCTTATAGTGAAGTAGCCAGGCTGGCCCAAACATCATATTACACATCCAACAAGTTTTATGGTGTAGTACAAAAGACTCTTGATTTAAACATATATTTTTATGAAGAAAATCATAAGGAAAGATCTTCTTTAGATATTGGTTTCTAATGACATGAATGCCTATTTTAGTGGATTCTATGGCCTGCAACTCATAGTGAACACCATCAAGCTCCTTCTAAGTATGTCTTTGGAGGTAGCATATAACATCTTTGCCTTGATATGAGATGCAGTAGAAGACCTTGTGATATCATTAAAACATTCACCATATTTAGATGTTGAAGATAGACATAAATATGCAATTTCTACATAGTTTATTTGATAAGGGAAAACAAATTAGATATACAATAGAGTAAAACATTTTTATCAAAGCCATGGTGCAATTTCAAATGTTTCGTAACTTCATAAAATTGATTAGAAGGGAAAAATTTACCATCCATTTGGCATAAATTTTAATTGTCATATATTTCGATGCTCACCTTATTTTGGATCTTGAAACTTATTATTTCAAATATCAAGTAATGTAGCATATGTATGTATGAAATGCAAAAATACTGACAAGGTGATGACGAATATCTTTGTCTTCTACAAGTTGTGGTAATGCACCCCATAGTTATTATGTTGGGAATAAAGATAGAGTAATTGAGAGGGGGGTTGAATCAGTTACTAACAAAAATTAATCCACATATCCCTTAGATGTCTTAAAGATCTAGTTACGGCTGATACTCGGTAAACAAATATTGTAATTCGGTAAATTAAACTATTACTTATCTTCAAGCATTCATGCATGTAACTGGAAACAAAAATGAATACAAGAGACCAGATTTAACGTGGAAACCCAATATGGGAAAAACCACCAAGTAACTAGTCACCAATTTTTCACTCTTCTGAAGTGAGCCCTATTAGGAGCCAACCTTGTTAAAGGTTAAAATACACACTGTTAGGTGTGACCCTGTTAGAGGATTTAATCACCCTGTTAGGAGTGGTCTTGCTAGAGGTCTTTAGAACAATTCAACTGAACTATCACCTTGTTAGAGGATTTACAAAATGGCTATTAAACCAACTCTATTAAGAGATTTGAAATCACTACTACAATGGTTAAAAAGCAACAATGAATTGACCTGAACAAGATGCAACTAAATTTGCTGACTACAAGTCTCTGTTCAACATCATTAGATCCTCCTTGATCAAGTATGGCCTTGTTACTCCTCAATGATCTCCGATCATCCTTCAAATTCGCTTCCACAATAATCAATCTTCATTAATTCCACACACACTTCCACATCACATTTAGAATTCGCAACTTGACCTCTTAATTATACCATTTAGATTGTCAAGTCAGCCCATTTACATGTTACATTTACCAATAAACCATACATCAATTGGCTACAAATATTACTCTAAACAAATAAGTGTTATTTCATAAAACAATGAAATCTTTTACTGGCTGACCTTGCTCGGTAAATATTGCTTCCAGATATTTCCTAAGTTAACCTTCTTGACTCGGTTAACATTGCAATATTTGTAAAGTTCTTTGGCTGCTGAGTTTACTTGGTAAAAACTCAATTCCTTCATGGAAGCTCGGTAAGAACTGCTTCTCACACATTTTCTTTGATGACCGAGTGATCTAGGTAAGAACTATTTCTGCCAAATTTCATTTGATGACCAAGTGATCTTGGTAAGAACTATTTACTCGGTAGATACTCCAAGTTTTCTTTACTAACCTCTTGGGCTTGGTAGATTCTGTCCTTTTGCCTCGCTGACCATCTGAGCTTGATAGACACTATCCTTTGCCTTGCTAGCTTTCCAAGCTTGATAGACACTGTCTTTTGCCTTGTTGACTTTCTAAGCTCGGAAGACTTTATCTGATGACTGATATGACATTTGTGTGACATCAAAGACAACACACAATTGAACAATTGTATCCAACATATTATTCCATTCTTCTCTTTTATAGGTAAAACAAAGGGCAAAGCTTGTAGCTTTAAATCAGACATCTTCATAATAAATGCTCCAACTTTTATTATACCATACCCATCTAATTTGAAGTATGTTGCTACATACTACCTACAATTCTAGGATGATAAAATAGATCAACATTCAGAGCCAGTAGTATGTCAATAGTATGTCAATGAGTCAGAAGAAAACATGATATGTTCTACTTGTTGTACAAGAAATGGTTGCTTAATGTTGACATTTGCTTCTGCTTTCCATTATACCTTAAACCATTAAAAAATAGATTTATCATTCCCAAATAAGTAAGTCTTGAGAAAATGTTATTTTGGTTGAATCAGAAGCTTAGTTTGTCTAATTTGATTGACAAAAAAAAAGTAGAAATACAAAATATCTAATTGTTAGACTTTTAGGTGACTCTACAACACCCCCAAGATCAAATGAAAGACCAAGATAACTTCCACAAGATATTGGCAAGATAATTGCATGAAGATGTAGGAATGATATTATTGATAATGGACTTGATTAACACCAAATGGATTTATTTAAAATGTACATAATAGGCCTCCTTATATAGGAGAGACGATAAGAGACAATAATAAGTAGAAGATAAGCTAACACCCACACAAGGTGGAATCACATGTCCACCAAAGGTGGATCATCCTCTATTATGCCATGAAGTATGTGTGATGATGAGGATGATAAATTCATAAGTAGAATAAAGGTGGAATAAGATAACAACTATGACCACCTAGAGTGGAATTCTCCTACACCATGTGTTTAATTGTTGTGCAAACTCCCAAGTGTCTCAATAACAGACTACTATGCAATACACTATCCTAAGTAAGCTTAAGTAAGTGTAATTAGTGAATATTTAACAACACCAAGACCCCCTCCCCTTAACTACAATTTAGGGGAATGCACTTAGACTCACAATGCAAGATGGGTCTTGGCTACTAGGCCATTTTAGGTACCCATGTAAAATATGCAAAGTAATACATGAAATTAAATCTTTCATAAAGTTGAGAAAGAGAGAAAACCTCATTGGAAAAACTCTCCCCCGAAAAGAGAGATGAAAACAAGATGCGTCGATGGATGGAGTACTCAAGACCCCCCAAAAATTTCATACATCATGTATATACAAAGAATGATCCCCTCATAGGAAAGAAATAACGAGACATGATATCTACACCACCACCCCCAAATAATGAAGAAGCTCCAATGTAGATGAAGAGTATCTACAAGCAAGATATAATCCAATGCCTACAAGAAACATGTCTCTCCTTAGGAAGAGGTAAATACACCAAAAGATGAAGAAGCCACTCCGTGTAAAAAGTGAGGAAGGAGGAAGAAGGTCTCCACATTTGCATCTCTAAAGATTGAATAGGTTTCTCCAAGCTCAATGATTTTGCCACACCATCATGCTGATCTATGAGATGTGAAAAACTAAGAGAACATAAAGAGTTAGGAAATCCAATCTCCAAAGAAGCTAAAGAAGTATCTCGAAGAAAAACCTCCTCAAATGTATTAACCAAATCTGCATTATGAGACTCATCTGAAAGGGCATTTGGGAATTCATCTCACACTACAAGATCTGAAGCATAAAGATCATCCTACTGAATAGTGGAACTCATATCTTAAGAAGCAAGGGGTGAAGTAGGAAGTTCAACACTTATCTTGAAAACAAAATGACTCAAGTGCCCAATATTCTCCTCACATGAATTATTTAACATTGATAAAGGGTTAGGTGCATCATGAATATCATCATCATTATCAACAAAATATGCAAAAGAATACAAGTGTGATGTATGATCAACAACTCCCATAACTATGACATCTCCAGTCTCCATGTCCCTAATATAGACATAATCAGGAGTGAAATCAACAATTTTACCTTGTGCTCCATGAGTAATTTGGTAAATGGAAAGGATATTAGTGGTCAAGGATGGTACACAAAGAACATCATTAAATGTGCCATCTCCCATAGGAATAGAACCCTTCTCGTAGAACTTTAAGTATGTATTATTGCCCATCAACATAGGTGGAGAATTACAAGTCTCAATAAAAGAAAAAATATCCATAGAAGATGTCATATGATGTGATGCACTTGAATCAAGAAGTCATTTACCTTGCTCAGGATGTATGGAAGCAATGTGTGCTTGTCCTTTGCCTCTAAATGATGATGTAGATGTAGCAATTGCCTAATATTGAGAAGACGGAGAAGACACTAATGAAAGCAATAGGATATTTTTATTTTGAAGAATGTGAGTAAGATCATCAATCTTCTTATGGAAACATTTATGCTCATCATGTCCTAACTGTTTACAATAAGTACATTTATCTCTCTTTCTTCTATATGTTTCCTCTCTTAAAGAGGACTTGGATTCAATATTATGTTGTAAAGGAGAGTCATCACATTTTGCATGTTGCTTAGGATCCTTATGTTGTCTATTTCCCTTTCCTTTGGGAACCTTTGGAGAGGATTCATCTGCAACCAATTCTTGATGCTTTAAATAATTCAATTGACCCATGTATGCTAACTCTGCTTGTTCCCTTGTAAGATGATCTACAAATTCATCAAGAGAAGTCATTTTGCATGCACTACCAAGAGCATCCATATTATGATAGAATGTGGAAAAAAAGATTGAATATTTAGGACCTAGCTTGGAAATAATAGATAATATCAATTGCTCATCATCTTTAGCAATACTACAATTAGAAAGATCTAATCTAACAGAATTAAACTTAGAGAAAAAGTCTAGAATATTGTCAAAATCACAAAAAATTAGACCTATAAGCTCATTCTCCAATTTGAATTTTCTTATTCTATCAGGTTTATCAAAGATTCCTCAATGTAGTCTAGGCATCATGAGGATGTGTGATCTAAGAGAGATGGTAGATCTATCAGGGTTACCAAAGATTCCTCAATATAATAAATCATGAGAGATGGTAGATCTAAGAGAGCCAAGTGCTTTATCCCTTATATCAAACCATTTCCTTCTTTCTGCAACACATATAGCGGGCTCGAGATGTTGTCCAAGAATCATTCTAAGCAATCTAATACTCATCAACTAATTAGAAACTACTTGTTTCCATTCATGATAGTTATATGGAGTGAGTGATGAAACTTTTAAAAATTCATAATGAAATCACATGATGACTAAAATCAACTGATAACTCATTGAAATTGTTGATTAATTAAGAAAATTTAAATCCAAGTATTCACCAAGTGCAAATATAGCTAAAAAAGACCTATTTCTGAAAGTGATATGCCCACTCCAAATCACTGAAATCTAATTACTTATCTAGAAAGTAGAGGAAAACTCATGCACTTTCAAAAAAAAAAATTGCACCTAAAAATGTTATTGAATTTGCCCAAATAAAGCCTTGAAAGTTGCAAAAAATGGGATATGTGATTTTCAAAATTACTCAAAGACAGAGATTTGAGATCACTTGCACCATGATGTAGATTGTGAAATTATATCCCAAAAAAATAAAAAATAAAAAATAATTACTTGAAAAAAGGAGTCTATATGAGGAAGATGTCACTATTTACAAATCACCTCTAAAATTATTTTTCTGAATCACTATTGTCGCACCTTCAAATATAAAATGGCTCTAGATTTGGCCTCAAATGTTTGATTTGGATGAAACAAAATTCAATTTAGGGGTTTTGAATAGCCTCTATATGATGCAAACCTTTGAATTGCACCAACAAGCTCCATTTTTTTCCTATAATAGAAGGTCACAAAACAAAACTCCCAAAATCTCCTCCAAATTGTGATGTCCAAATTGCAAAATGTTGCACCAACAACAAGTCAAGCCAAGATTACACTTCTTAAGAAGAAATCCTCACACCACAACAGCTCTAATACCACGTTAGAGTTTAAGGTGACTCTACAACATCCCTAGGATCAAATGAAAGACAAAGATAACTTCCACAAGAGATTAGCAAGATAGTTGCATGAAGATGCAAGAATGCTATTATGTATAAAGGACTTGATTGGCATCCAATGGATTGATTTAAAATGTACGTAATACTCCTCCTTATATAGGAGAAGCGATGATAAGGAAAAGATAAGTTATCAACCACATAAGGTGGAATCACATGTCCACTAAAGATGGATCATCCTCCACTATGCAATGAAGTATATGTGATGATGAGGATGATAATGTAATAAGTACAGTAAGGGTAGAATAAGATATTAACTATGACCACCTAGAGTGGAATTCTCTTACACCATGTGTTTAATTGTGGTACAAACTCCGAAGTATCTCAATCACAAACTACTATGCAATGCATTATCCAAATTAAGCTTAAGTAAGTGTAATTAGTGAATATTTAATTGCACCACTAGTAATGGCTAGTAAGTTTGTAAATCAAGTTCATTTAAAAGAAGAGCTTATCTATAGGGGGAAAAAAACAACTTAGTTAAAAGAAACTCATCATATTGTAAAGAATTACAATATTTAGTCTTCTAGAATAACATCCTATAACCAATTTTAGAATTCATTGGTTAGTCTAACACCGATGAACTGAGATTTTTTCAAAAATAATAGAGGCACAAGGAATTGTTTTCTTTTCATAATCTTCAAAGACACTCCTGATAAATTATATCAAAGATTTCATAAAATAAAATGAAAATATTTAGTCTATTATGCAATTAGCATACTCAAAAAAATACAAGTAGCATAATTCTAAGCACACGTTTGATTACTTTTCAAAAAAAATGTTTGTCATGAATATGGTTACTAGAGAATATTTTCTTTTGGTAGTTTAATGTGAATTCAATTTCCCTTTGAATTGGTTTCAATAGAAAAGAAAAAATAAGATGCATTGACCTTAAATTAGAAGAAATTGCAAGCTTCTTAGCAAGATCTCATCCATTCTGATGGAACCCAAATTTTTAAAAAATTTAAGGCCTTGAGTTATGACATAATGTGTAAGATTAGTGGTGATATGTTGTATTTGATGTCAAGCTTGTCAAACATAGTAATGAACAATGCAAAGATGACACTTGAACAAGTGTATTGCTAGAAAATTGTAGAATGGATCTTTGGACAAGACACCATATAGATATCTCCATTTGGTTGACTTGGTAGGCTCATAGAAGATAAAAAATAATTATGGTGCTAAAAATGGATGCTTGAAATAAGCCACAATTATCAATAAATCTTAGTCCATTTGGGACTAGCTATACTTGTGGAAAAATAAATGTACTATCTTTATCAATTGATATGACGTTGAAGTATAACTATGAAGAAATTTTGTCAAACAGTTTGAAGATGTGTATTGGTAGAGGAAAAATTGTCAACCTCCATGAATTCTTAAAAATGAAAGCTTAGTAGTTAAATATTTAATAACAATCATTTATAAATTTCAATATTTTCATTTATGAATAATATTTTTTTAAGTAATGTCTACCATTATGGGGGTAGATCCCTATATTCAAAGAAAACTGCATAGAGGAATTCAATCCTTATTGAAAATTTTACAATAGTTTTATTCCCCATTTTACAAAGGCATTCTCTTCTCCTTCCTAACTTCATAATCTTGGGAGTCATTCACATAGTAAATCTTGTAGCTACTTTGGGAGAGATGTTTAGACAAGTATGCTAGGGATTGCAAATCTCAATAAAGAACATTATTTGCAAATAGACAATTGTCCTCCTTAATGTTGTCCTCCGGCACATCCACCACACTGGTGATTCTTTCGAATCTAACGTCTTCTATATTCTTCCATATTCATTCTTTTTAGCTTCTTCTTTGTATTCCTTTTGTGCTAGCTACAAGGGTATGCTTTCAATATCAGTAATCTTAATTGAGTGTTCTTCTCATTCTCCTTCATTGATTATTTCTTCCTTAAAAAATGAGGGATGGGTTCATTCAAAAAATGCCTATCTCTAATATTGGTTTTCTCACCAAAGGTTTGCATGTTATTGCCAGTTGCTCATTACCTATCTAGAAGAACCCAGAACCCCTACATGGGTATTAATTGTAATCCTATTCGACATCGTGGATTGGCACTCATGCTTAAAATGTCTTCCTCTAGAATTTCTTTTAGATCTCATTGAATGAGAGATATATCCATGACTGTACTTTTCCTTCTTCTTTGTACTTCATTTGCTATCTAGTCTACCACCTTATTCCCTTCTTAGTAGATTTGTACCATTGAAACATCAGTTTGTTGTTTTAGTGAATTTTGAATACTAGGAACTCATTATATAATATCCCAATGTGTGATTTGTCTCAAGGATATACCATTGATAAAAAATTTGAAGTCTCCATTAATTTCATTTTTGTAGATGCCATGTTCCTTGGTGTTAGTGAATAGATTGTTTTTCAATTATTTAGTAAATTCACTCTATGCCCAAGATATTAGAAAACACAAAAAATGTTCAAAATAGTTGAAAATTTTTCATATTATTTTATTTTCTCTCTACATTTTAAAGGTACAACTTCCTTATAAAGTTTTCAATAAATTCAAATATTATCTTCATACTTTTACCAGAAAGCACATAAGGTTCTCTCACATACTTCTAGGTAGTGAAGTGAGAATTCATTCAAACAATAAAGAGAAAATTCATCAAACTCTACTTCTGAAGGACATCTATTCAAAGAAATGAATAATACCACAACTTGATATTAATCACTCAAGAATTTTAATTAAAACAAACTTACAATAGGAACAACAACAAATATCTTGAATCAATAAATTAGAGCTCACAAAGTAACAATGATTTAAATAGTTTGAATGCCAAGCTTCCAAGAAAAATCCAAGATGATATATATATACATATATATACATTCTTCCTTCATGCACACAGTAATTCAAAATGCAAACATATATATGCTATCTTTCAAGCACTATTTGAAGTATCTATTTATAAAATTTCTAGCTATCTATTCTAACCACTAATTAGTTCAATGCCCCAGCATTAATAGTTTCATTACAAATCCAAAAGGCCTCCATCAAAACCTAGCCATTTTGGTTCGAATAGTTAAGATATGAACAAAAAATAGTTATAAAAATGGTTGTTGAAACATGACCGAAAATAACTATCTTGTTCAAGCCTCATTGCTAGTCTTCTCTTCTTCACTGACGGTTTGTCGCACTAGTTTCCAGCTTTTGAAGGTGTTCATGAACTCTTGCATTGCATGGGAATGAAGATTCTTCAAACTCAGCAGCCTAGCCCTACATGCATCCTTTTCCATTTTAACTTCTTAATCTTCAAGCTCTGATGTGGCATGAGGTTTTTGTTAAAACATAGCTTGGATTCGATATTTGCTAGCGTAGTGAAATCACTAGTAGTAGGTGATTCATTTTCTTTGATCTTCTCAATGGCGTCATTGAAGCTTTTAGTCAATGTTTTAGAATCCATGTTCCCATTATCAAACTTTAGAATCCCTATAGGTTTTACTATATTCATGTCTTTAAGAAGTTCCTCGTACATTACAATAATTTTTCTTTCAATGGGTTGCATTTCCTTGATTGCTTCTTTATAAACTGACTCTTTTCAACCCATGTTAATTCTAATGATGAATAACATGCAGGGATCTACAGTCTTCATTGGATTTTCATTCAAAAACTTAAGCACCCCAAATTTCTTAACTTCAGTTTCCTGGAATACAACTACTTGGCACCAGCTCCGTTTAGTTTCCCATCTTGGAATCAAAGTTTGAATTTGTCCCAGGAGAATTTCTCCTTCAGTATATATAGTGGTGAGTTCTAGAATAAACTTATTACATTCCTTAATTATAGCATCCACCCAATCTTTCATTGCATTTGATAGCAGCTTCCCCCTTTGCATTTGTTTTACCAATTGTTGGCTATCTACAGAATTTGGGTCAAAGGATTGAGGGTCTTAAACAACAAGTAAGGCTCCAAGATTCATCAAAGAATCAATATAAGCAACCATAGTCATCACTAAACTTGTAAGTTCCTTTTTCTCTCGGCTATATTTTTCAAACTAAGTTAACATATGGTCGACAAAAAAAATTGAAAAAGTGATTGCTTGTGTTGCTATTGATGATTCCTAGTTCAATTGAAGTGACTTGAAACCCTCATTATTGATCTCTCTGGATTCTTTTTTTTTCTTATAAGTGGCTACTTTAGCCATTATCTTTCTGGTCACTGGGTCTTTAATTAGATGAGTATCAGCTTTCAATTTCTTAAGTTTTGAACCCTAAGTAGCATACCTGGTTACAATATCCTTTACAAGTGTTGAAACTAGCTACATATTTCTTTTCTTACTAACTAAATTAGATAACTAGGATGGTACAACAGGACTTATGGATATTGCATGAGCATCCTTTGTGTTAGTCATGAACATTGGCTAATCTACATTAGGGGCTTCAATGAACTACACTATCTAAGAAGTTGAGACCATCATTTGAATCTTGTCCCTGAGTTGACATCTTTTCTTTTTGAACCTCATGCTACTTAAGGGCCTTAGATTTAGCTTTAGACCTAGTCCTAGGAGTTGTATTTTGTATATGAATAGGTGTCCTTTTCCATTTACCTTGAGCCAACAAACTACCTACAATAGGAGACAAAAGTTCTATGTTAGATGCCAATGGTTCAGAAAAAGAAACCACCCTTGGAGAGGGTTCATTGACAACTTTCTTGGTCTATTTCTTTAGCCAACCATCTGTGTAAGTGAGTATAAATCCAACCCTTAGATTTATATCCTCTTCCTCATCCTGATTCTAGTCTACTTTTAGTGATTTTGATTCATTGGACTCTTCCTAGCTTGGTTCAACCATGTCTAAACCATCTTCAATTATCCCCTCTATTTGAAATTTTAGTTTCAAGGAATTGATTTGTTGCAATGTTAATCTTGAATTCTCTCTTCTAAATACTTCTTCCTCATCTTTACAATCTTTCCATAAATCCTCTAATTGTGGAGTTGTTAATGGGTGACCTTTGAGACCAAGAACTTGAACTACACAACCTTTATGATCAAATTTTTTTTTGCTATGGTAAGAACCAAAACTAAACCCAAGTAGATTATTTCTTATAATAGAATCATTAGTCATACTATTACAAAACAAAGAACAAAGTTTAATAGGGAACAACATCTCCCAATTCTCCTATAGTAAGTTATCTTTAATAATAGAGAATAATTGCCTACAAATTTTGGCTAAAATATAGCAATCCAATGTATATCATAGAAGTTTTATTGGTTCATCTTCAAACCTGGCTATTCTCAAATAAGTGAACTAGGGAAATTGTATAAAATAGCTTTTGTATTGTTGAACCAATTTTTGAGCTTCAAAAGACAATCTGGGCATGGGTGCTTTCTTTAAAGATACATGCACATTTTCTATTAATACATCACGAACCTTTCTAAAATTCTCTAGCACTTTGTCTTTTTGTAGTAGGGGGAAATATTGGTAAATTATTATTTCTTCATTCCAGAATTCATGAGGAAGAGGAGTAAGATCACTAACGTAGACAATCCAATATGTCAAGTATGAGGCCATGTAGAAACTTTCCCTAGATTCTTTGGCATGTTTGAGTTGTGTCCTCAATGAACTAGCAATAATTACTACCCAGTCAATCCATTTCTTTCCTTTCAAAATGATTTCTATACAATGGTACATCCATTCCTCAAAGAGGAATAAGGTATGTGCAGGATCATGGTCAACCAAACTATTCCCTTAAGTGGCAATAAAGGATCAAAAAATCAAGGTTATGTCAACTTGATGTGCAATTTTCTACTTGTTATTAACTTTATATAAAAAAGTTTAGAGAAAAGAATCTCTAGAAAATTGAATCTAGTTTCTAAACTACTAGGACTTATTGCAAAAAAATAAAAATTGATTTGTCAAAATTTTATATTTTAATGCAATATTACAAAAATTTAAGAATAACAATAAGAAGTAGATGTATGTCTGACCATCTTAATCAAAATCAAATAATAATATTTTTTTTAATAATATTTTAGATATAAGTAGTAGACTCATGCCTAGAGGTGACACATATTTTTTGCGTATTTTTATTGTAAATAAATAATAAATAAATAATTTTTCATTTTAGTATTTTAGTAATTAAAAAAATCTCGTATCTGACCACCTTAACTAATTCAAAACTCTATAAAATTCAATTTTTCATTTTTTTTCCTTATAGTAGAATAATCATAGAATGTGATGCATTTTTTGGATTTAAAAACTATTGTACCATTTGAAGGTTATAGTTATTTTTCAAGTAGTGTGTCAGTCAACATTTTATACATAACTCCATTAGAAAATAAGTAATAATTACTTACTAAAATCATAATTTGACAAACTTTACATTTATGGAAAGATAAGAACATTCTTAAGAAACCCTTTTCAATTCATCAAATTTTGGTGAAAAAAAAGTCATCAGCTACATGTTTGAAGTAAAAATCACATAAAAATAGGCCAAAAGGACATTTTTAGGATTTTTTAAAGTTGACCATATAGGTTTAGTAACAAAAAATATAGTAGACCTTATAAAGATGTTAATTGTTTTCATTTAGTATCAGGGTGGGTGGGAAAAAATTTGGAATAGATGTTGAAATGGTTTGAGATATTTCAGAACTATAGATTTTTTAGATTGCCACTTTTTGGCACACCATGATCTTGCACATACCCAATACATCAGCTAAACATTTGACTCAATGTAACAGCACCACAACGTCATTAATGTAAGGTTTAAGATGATCCTTGGTGACTATTTTAGGTAACCTAGAACCTCCACCATAGTTACTTTTAGTCCATTTCCTAGCTAAAATATTATGGATTTTGTTGGGAGTTTATTAGTATTCAGCTAGGGATTGAATGGGAGAAAAAGCGGCAAATGTACTTTTTGGTAGATGCAATACGAAGACAATAGTTTCCCTTGTAATTGATACATTGGTTCACCATCATTATTTACAATACTTTTGCTCCTTACATCATAATGATCAATACAAATTTGAAACAATTAGTGACTCAAAAGGGATGGGACAAAAGTTGCAGCTTCAACTATACCACTGCTTAGAATTTCCATACACCCATTTGATTCATCAGCATGCTCAGGTAAATTTGTTTGCAATTTCTCCAACTTAACACCCTCTAAGTTGGTATCACATATGACAGACCTTTTGCATTCCAAACTTGAAATGTTACCAAAGAAATGTAACACAGATTTCATGCTTAATCAAATAAATCAAGGCTTCAAACTCATTATCTTGGAAAACACACAGATTGCAGAACAAAAATAACAATTTCTATGTCCTCACCTTAATCTACTGAAAAACAATGATTTTCCTTTCCTTCCTCCTTAACAGCTTCTCCTTCAAACTCTTGATTTTTCACATAGCAAACAAAAAGGAAAAGTCGAGCTCATTTAAAAAAGGAAAGAGTACTTACATATGAAAGTATAGACTCATTATAAGGCATTCATGACATATCATTCACATTAAGGTTCACATGCTTGAAGGCTTTCTGACATAACCATTTTACCATTGCAGCTATACCAATAATGACCTACCTAATTATGACATCCAATCCTCTTTTTGGTGGAAGATTTTTCACTTTTAATCATAATGATGATTATTTGCATTGGGAATTAAAACACTTTTTTTTATTATTATTCTCTGACATAGTAGTTAATGCCTTGTGAAATGACGGCCCATTATACAACATAATCCATTTTCTCCAAGATGCCTCTATCATTGAATGGCTTTGAACTACTTTGAACCATGGTTCAAAGTGATTTAAAGTGACTCAAAAGGACACCTCATTTTTTTAGCACACATTTTCTAGAATAAAGTCATTAGTGCAAAATCCTTTGATTGAATTACTTTGACCTACTTTGAACTAGAGTTCAAAGTGGTTCAAATGAAAAAATAATGATGGGGAGTGTTCGGGAACTTTGTACAACACTTCAAATGCTTGCAAATACATGGAACAATGAAAGAAGTACTTCGATAGCTAGATGGGGAAAATTTTAATAAAAGATTTTGAAATAATGGTGACTCGTTGGATAATTAATAGGGTCTTTGACTAGGGACAGGTTACACAAAGTACACAGAGAACTCAAAAAGCTAGAAATAGGAACCTACCCAACACAAAAAGGAAAACAACAAGAAAGGAAAATGGGACACAAAGCAAAGAGATATGTACATGCCTAGGAATTTTAAGATACTCAGAGCTTAGTTAACTTCAAATCCCACCCATTGTAGGTAAAGGGTAGAACTATACCATCTGGGTAACTCAAACAAAAGGTATTTGGGCCAATGACTTCTAAAATGATAAACAAACCCTTCCAGAGAGAATCAAATTTTCCATGCACCCCTTTTGGTTCTTTTCTTTTGTCACATAGAAGAGCTTCATCATTTTTAAAGAAAGCATGAGGTTTGGCTCTCATGTAAAAGATTTGTTTCACCTTCATCTGATGTTCAGTATTGTGATCAAAAAATTTATCCCTTTCTTTTTCCAACTTGTTTAAATACATTATCCTTTTCTCTAGAGAATCTTTAAATAAATGATCTTCAATTACGGATTGTAATTTGCCAGTAGACAGCTCTAGAGGCAAGGACACCTGAGCACCAATTCCATACACCAATTAAAAAGGAGCCATGCCTATAGCTCTCTTAGGGGTAATCTAGTTAGTGTATAATGCTTCATACATATTCCTATGCCAATTCTGGGGATTATTAGACACCAATTTTTAAATTATAGCAACCAAATTTTGCTACTAGACTCTGTTTGTCCATTCCCTTGAGGAAAATAATATGAGGAATGGGCTAGTGATATGTCATGTTCATAGCAGAAGAGAGAAATTTCCTCAGATGAAAAATAAGTTGCATTTTCTGACACTGTCTTTTGGGGAACTCCAAACATAACAAAAATATATTCCAACAAGAAGTCACATACCACTTGAGAATTGGCCTTTTTGGTTGGGACAACCTCTAGCCACTTGGTGAAATAATCAGTTGTTTTTAGTATATATATATTCTTGGCACTTGATGGAGGACTTAAAGATCCAATAAAATCAATACCCCACTAGTGAAAATGCTCATCATTGACTACTAGCTTAAGGGGTAAGGTTGCTAGTTGAGGGCCACCAGTGAAAAGTTGACATTTCTCATAGTTCTTTATAAATTTGTAAGCATCTTTGAACATACCTGGCTAGTAGAAGTAGTTTTTGAGATTTTTAAAAGTAGTTACTGTAGATGAGAAGTGTCCTCCATAGACATTCGAATGATATGCCTTTAACAAATTTTCCTCTTCCTCTACATCTACCCACCTTAAAAAGGTTCTATCTATCCATCTTTTATATAAAATAGTATTTGAAATCACGTATTTAGTAGCCTTCAATATAAGGTTTCACCTTTGTTTGTAGCTCATGTTTGGGGGGCATTCACCATATGTTAAAAGATATGCGATATTTGAGAACCAAGGGTCTCTAAGGCTGACTAACAAAATAGTAAGTGTTTCTTCAGCATTGTCAAGAAGTGAATCTTTGCTTTTAGCCATCAATTTGCATAAACCATGCCATCTCACCAAAGAAATAGGTTTAATGGTTAAATCATATTCCTGAAATTTAGTTACCCATACAGCTCTTTTATTCATCCCAACTTCTTGTTGAGTTAATATACTTTTAACTACTAAATCTGGCACACACACAATTGAATGAAAATGAAAAATGTAATACCTAAATTGTTTCAATTCTTTCACCACAAAAAATGCATATTTCTCTATTTGAGTATAATTTAACTCATGTTTCTTCAAGGGGATTCTCATGAAGGCAATTGGAGCTTCATTATCCTAATCATCCTTTTGTGTCAAAACACTAGACAGGGAATGCTTAGAGGCATAACAGTAAATGATAAAATCTTTTTCAAAGTTTGGGCTCACTAGCATAGGAGCATTTGAAATAGCTATTTTAATTTTCAAAAGCTTTTTTACCTTCTTCCTGTCATCTGAAGGGATTTTTTTCACTCATCGTATTCAACATATGTCTTACCCTTTCAGAGAATTTAGGAACAAAACTTCTTAAGAATTTGATTTGACCAAAAAAGGAGTTCAAATCACTTCTATTGGTAGGTACGCCCAGTTTCTATATTACCATCACTCTTTCTGGATCAACCTTTATGCCATCCTTAGAAACAATATGTCTAAGAAATTTTCCTACTTCCACAAAGAACACATATTTTTTAGGATTTGAGGATATACCATTTTGTCTACATCTATCAAGCACTTCTTCGAGATCTTTGTAATGATGTTACCTCTTGTTAGAGTACACAGTCAAATCATCCAAATATATTACAATGATCTTGTCCCTTAAATCTTTACAAGAAGAATTCATGACTTTTTGGAAGGTTGCTCTTGCATTAATTAAATCAAATGGCATTTAATTATAGGCAAACATACCCCATGGAGTAAAAAAGGTTGTTTGATGTTGATCCTCCAGTGCAACAGTGATTTGATTGTATCCTGAATACCCATCAAGCATTGATATGACCTTGGATCTAGCAACCATCTACAAAATATGATCCATAGTGGGAATCATAAAATTTTCTTTTAGACTTTCTTGATTTAGGTTCCTAAAATCTATGCAAATTCTTATTTCACCATTTTTCTTTCTCACATGAACAAAGTCTGCTACCCACATTGAATGATGTATTAGATATATTATGTGAGCCTTTAACATTTTCTCAACTTCTTTAAAAATTGCTTCGAACACCTTAGGATTATAATTTATGAGCTTTTTCCTTAAGGTAGTTTCTTCTAGCTTCAGAGGTATATGATGTACAAATTCTCCATTTCTAAATTGTTTCAAGTCTTCATAACCCTATGCAAATACATCACAATATTGGTTGAAGAGTTCAAATAGCTTTTTCTTTTCTTCTTTGGAATAGGTATGACCAATAGACATCCATCTAGGATTTTCCTCATTCCCAATATTGATTTTATCATGTTCTTTTATATTTTTATCAGAATTAACCTTTCTTTTTAAGGCATTGTCATCCTTTCTTCCAAATAGGTGTTGTAAAGAAATAAATCCCTTTGGAATTTGATTACCCTTTAGTTGAACAATTTCTTCTGATTTAGTTGATTCTTCTCCAATCAATTTACCATCATGACTGGAACCTTCAAAGAAGGTTTCAACAAAATTGCCAACACATTCAATGAACTCTTTCGATTGTGTGTCATCATTTAAAACGTACCAATGGTTTACATTATCTTTAACTCTAGGTTTATAAATCATTTCAATCCTATAGGTGTCATTTTAAACTCTAGGTGTGGTAACAAAAAGGATGTTGAAATAGTTAAAGAATCAACTTTCGTGTTTTGAGAGCGAGGTACAAAATTCAATAGAAAAAGCTTCAAAAGAATCAATTTCATCCCAAACCAAATTTCTATAATGCTTCAACTTATCATTTTTTACAAAAAAATTATTTCCTTAGCTACTTCACAATGAGTTTAGCATCACCTTTCACCCTTAGTTGCTTCACTCTTTTTTCTTTGGCTTCTTATAGACCTAGAAGCAATGCTTCATATTCCATAGTGTTATTGGTATTATGGAAATCTAATTTAAAAGAGAAAGGAAAAATGTCTCCTGAAGGTGAGATGAGAACAACATGTTGAGATAATGGGTGTTGCACACATTGCATAATATTGTTATTTTATTATTTTATTTTATTATGTAATGTTGTACCTAGATGGACGTGCAACATGTAAAGATTCCCATGGAATATTCTTGATAAGTTGTATTGTAACATTGTGATAATATTTTATGTAATTATTTAATATTGGCGAAAAGAATTAAATGCCCAATATTAAATGTGGGGTTAGTGGGTTAGGTAGCACATGGTTTATGTTATACCACTTAGTGGTTTTGTGGGACTTGCTACTATATAAGCAGCCACAAGGGTAGTTGTTGTAGAGAGAGAGAGAGAGAGTGACAAGGAGAAGACAAAAGGCAAGAGTCGAGCGGGACAAGGCTTGATAGGTTAGCCAAGGGAGCATTTGTGAAGGTTGAAATCATGGCATGGGATGTGTGGATTCATGCTTGTTCATATAGTTTGCTCGGTTTTGGCTATGGCCATGAAGGGTTCCATGGTTGTATGGCAATGGTATTTTTTGCTGAATAATACATGGTGATGGATGCTTTTGGAGGCTGGGTTTTTTCCCTCAATGAGGGTTTCCCAGGGTATATCTTGTGTCACAATTTTGTGGGTATGTTGTCTATTCTCTTGCATGCAGATTTTAATTCTATGTTTATTTCAGATCTATTATGGGTTATGTGGAAACGGTTATATTCTTTGTTGCCGAGTTTCCTTACAAGTGGTATCAGAGCTATGGTTTTATTATTGTAACCCTAGATTGAATCCATGGGAATGCATGAGAGGATAAAAGAAAGGGCAAGATATATGAATGATTTATTGTAGATCTAAGGATTTTGGGTTTGCTGTTATGATGGGATGTTAAAAGATTTGGGCATGGGAAATTGTTGGACAAAAGAGTTTTTTGGATGTTTCATTTAAAATGAGGGTTTCCCAGGGTATATCTTGGTTCACAATTTTGTGGGTATATTGTTTATTCTCTTGCATGTGGATTTTAATTCCATGTTTATTTCCGATCTATTATGGGTTATGTGGAAACGGTTATATTCTTTGTTGCCAAGTTTCCTTACAAGTGGTATCAGAGCAAGGTTTGGATATGCATGATGACTTGTTGGGTCTACAAGTTGTGCAGTGTTGTAAGCGGTCTATAATTACAGGTTGCATTTATAGCTTGGTTATGGGTTGTCTTTGCCCACTGATCTTTCATTATTGATGCATATTCAGATTGGTGGCTTGGATTTGGGTTGTCTATGCCCTAAGTCGCATGATTTTATCTTCACGTAGAAGAGATGAGATGTTGTTACCAGGTACAGTCATGGTGGAGGATTGTGGTTGACTATGCTGATAGGTTGGACATATTGAGAGCCAAATGCTCAGTTCATGGATGTGATCATGGTGTCATGGATTTTGGCATGACATGATTGGTTATATAGGTACATCCTTGATGTTCATTAGCTTGGATTTTTTGATACAATTATGGTGTTATATCTTCTTGGTTGAGGATCATCATTAATTGGTTTCTTTTGAGGAGCTCATGATGTGCACTTTGAGTTCTTTGATAGTTTGATGCCTTGGTTGATTCTCATGGTTAGAGGATGGATTTGTTCATCATATGTCATGGATAGCTTGGATACATGATTTAGTGGGAGCTTGTGACAGTGATGAGGTGACAGTGTAGGATTAGTTCCTAGTTTAGTTTCGATCTTCATATAAGAGATGGATTTTATGATGCCATCGGTGACTTGGTACCACAGTTGAGTGGGAATTGTTGGCATTGATATATTTATTGAGTGTTTGCAGATGTTGGAGGTTTGTCTTAGATCCTGCTGCTGCAGAAGCGTCTTTGACATTTGCATGGTGCACTTGTTATCTTCATGGTGTTTGAAGATGGTTAGATCTTGAGGACTCATGGTGTTCTTGGTTGTCTTCATGGTGTATGGAGATGGTTCTTCCTGGTATGTGGAGATGGTTTTCTTCATAGTGTGTGGAGATGGTTGCATCTTGAGGACTCACAGGGTTCTTAGCAAAGGTGTGGTTTATGCTTTTATTTGGCATGTTATCCTTGGTATGAGGATGGTTTCATTATTATGTCATGGTATACTCTTGATACGCGTTTAGAGTTGTGACATGTTATGGTGTGTTCATATGGAGCATGTTATCTCTTTAGTTGAGATGGTAAGATCATGTTGTCATGTTTATGTTCCTAAGGCCATGGTTGGAACTTTGACATTGATCTTGGTTTAGTTTCTTGGTATTGGGTACACTGATCATAAGCTGGATACTTCATGATATTGCTATGTTGCATTTGGAGTTGGCATGGATTGATTGGTTATAGGTGCTCATGGATACTTAGAGATGATGGTGACGCTGATTTCTCTTGGATTAGAGAAGTATTTGTTGGGATGATTGATGGTTTCAGCAGGAAGTCCGAGGGGCAGTCACCTGATATGGACTTGAGAGGAGATTGTTCTTAGATGAGTCTTGGTTGGAGACTTAGGTATCTTAATTAGCATTCTCATTCCCCACTCTTGGTCTACTTGACGGTTTGCTACTTGAGAGGTATAGCCTGTTATTTTCTCTCAGTTGCATTATATTTATGCTTGTCTTTCATGGATATGGATCTTGAGCTATGGTACATGAGTTAGTTCTAGAGGGTTCATTTGAGAGATGGTTTAGCATTGGTTATCTCTATGTGCTTATGTTGTTATGTTGGTTGAGTTTGGGAGATGGTTTTATATTGAGCATATTCCTTGGATTAGGAATGGTTATTCCTTGGTTTAGGAATGGTTTTATTGAGTTTGATCTTCTTGTGAGAGGCTTACACCCATGATTAGTTATATGGTATGGTTTGGGTGTTGTTGAGGATTCTTGTTGGGGTTTTATGGAGGAGATCATACTTGCACAGTTTACATCTAGAGGTGTGTGTAGAAAGACATGATACAAGTTATGATTTGCATAGTTTTTTCTCTGGTCTTGGTTATCTTCCTAGATGTTCAGTTTTGCTTAGATTGGATTTGAGATTGGTTAGAGATTGTGATCACTGATTTGTGCTCATGTATGTCATGTGAGAGATGACATGGTTATTCCTTTATCTCTTTCCTCTATTGGTTGTGGAGAACTTGGAGACTATTGGAGACTTGTTATGAGAATTTTTCTCTCAGGATATCAGTTTATGTATTGTGGATGTCCTTGATACTACATGGATTCACTTCTTTGAGATGTGTTGAGTGGATTGTTTATAGATTTGACATTATCTTTTGCAGTGGGAGCTTCTTGGTATATATGTGGCAGGTATTTCTCTTGAGGCTTATGATTGCAGGTTATAGATTGGATATGTCAGTGATATGAGATTCACTTGTTATACCTTTGACGTATGGATAGTTGGATGGGTTTGGCACTTGCTGTGGGTGCTATTTCAGCTATGGATATTTTGACAACTACGGATACATGTGATTACCTTTGGATCAAGTTTTTGTGCTCGTAATTTCAGTTGGTACAGGATTTTATGATATTCTAATGTGACAGGCTGGGTGGCTTTCTCTTTGGATGGCTTCTATGTATGTCCAGTGGGAGTGGCATAATAGGAGGTGAGATCATTCATGTTCGAGATGCTGGATACTTTGATTTTTTGTTGCAGGTACTAGGATGGAGCACTTGGTGTATTTTGATCCATGATGGTGGATGTGCTTGGAGGGATTGTTCCCTTGTTCATTTATGTGGCTACAGATTGACCCTATGCAATGTATACAACAAGTGGGAGATTGTTGAGATAATGGGTGTTGCACACATTGCATAATATTGTTATTTTATTATTTTATTTTATTATGTAATGTTTTACCTAGATGGACGTGCAACATGTAAATATTCCCATGGAATATTCTTGATAAGTTGTATTGTAACATTGTGATAATATTTTATGTAATTATTTAATATTGGGGAAAAGAATTAAATGCCCAATATTAAATGTGGGGTCAGTGGGTTAGGTAGCACATGGTTTATGTTATACCACTTAGTGGTTTTGTGGGACTTGCTACTATATAAGCAACCACAAGGGTAGTTGTTGTAGAGAGAGAGAGAGTGACAAGGAGAAGACAAAAGGCAAGAGTCGAGCGGGACAAGGCTTGACAGGTTAGCCAAGGGAGCATTTGTGAAGGTTGAAAGCATGGCATGGGATTTGTGGATTCATGCTTATTCACATAGTTTTCTCGGTTGTGGCTATGGCCATGAAGGCTTCCATGGTTGTATGACAATGGTATTTTTTGCTGAATAATACATGGTGATGGATGCTTTTGGAGGCTGGGTTTTTTCCCTCAATGAGGGTTTCCTAGGGTATATCTTGTGTCACAATTTTGTGGGTATGTTGTCTATTCTCTTGCATGCAGATTTTAATTCTGTTTTTATTTCGGATCTATTATGGGTTATGTGGAAACGGTTATATTCTTTGTTGCCAAGTTTCCTTACACAACACCCACACTTGAACTTGAATTTGAATAGCTTCCATAAAAGTCTAGAGTCCAAAGGGCTTCTTCACAGCTTACTATCTCACTTCCCTTACAATGTTCTTTGGGCAATATAACATAGTTTCCAAACTGACACTCCTCGTACAATATCTATGGTTTAGGATTGTCTGAAGGCACTACTGTGTATTTATTCTTTGGCTTGGGCTCCAGCTTTATCTTCTTCTTCCCTATTGGGATATAGGCTTCATACCAATCCATTTTAATTTCCCCACCCATATCTTTACAAAAAGTTTTGCTAAGTAGCATTCCATAGTTGGTTGGTATATCAGCTACAAGAATGGTAAGCTGCACTACTGTGTATTTATTCTTTGTCTTGGGCTCCAGCTTTATCTTCTTCTTCCCTATTGGGATATAGGCTTCATACCAATCCATTTTAATTTCCCCACCCATATCTTTACAAAAAGTTTTGCTAAGTAGCATTCCATAGTTGGTTGGTATATCAGCTACAAGAATGGCAAGCTTCAATCTTCTCTCTGGGTAGACATAGAGGACAACCTATACATCTTTCACTTGACCAAGTAGAGGTACTTGCATCTTGTTCATAGAATAGAAACATCTAATGGTTTTTGTGAGCTCCATACCGAGGGCTTTTGCAATAGGCATGGGCATAATATTATCTGATGCTCCATAATCAATGATACAATTACTAAGTTTCTAACCATTTAATAGTAATGATACATAAAACAGATTGGGCCTTTTCTCTTCTATTTCCTTTTCAACAAAATTAGCAGTCATTTCTCTATAAGGAGTATCTATTCTGCATTTTTCACACACAAAGATAGGTTCATTTATGACCTTTGAGTTTTTGGTCATACCATCAGCAAATCGTGCATTAGTAGCAGAGCTCCTTTCACATATTGAACTAACTTGTCTAACACCTTAGGATTAAGTTTCAAATATTCAACTGGTGAAATAGATATAGAAGAATATTTTCAAAATTATACAATATCAAATGCCGATGTACTAGCTGTTGATTTAGTTCTGGACAAAATTCTCAGTTCTATATTTTTTGTTGAATCAACTTGTATATGTTCCTTTCCTTTAGGAGTTGACATATTTGGGCTAGCTCCTGTATAAGGTTTCTAATTTCTTTGACCTCTAGTGATGACTGTGCAAGCAGGATCTTAAAGTGTCATGAAAAAGTTACCTCCCCTTTCTAAATCAAGTTTATATTTAAGGAAATAAGCACCTACATCTCCATCTTCTACCTTCTCATTTTGAGGCATTTGTTCTACTACAAGTGCATTTTTTACTAATTGAACACAATTTAGCTAGTCAAGACAAGTTCATTCATCATGGTCTAAAGTCATATGAAAAGAACACATTGCTTCCTTAGGAACTTCTTCAATTTTCAATCTTGTTTGAGGGGCAATCAATGTGGGAGCTTTACCAAAATTTTGAGGTTGTTGTCATCTATGAATTTCCTGATAAGGGCCATGGGTTTTATTTTGCTGTCTTTTCATCATTGCTACATCATTTATTAACTTCTACAAAACAAGGTCTATAGAGGTAGAGGATGAAGTGGTTCCAAGTGTTTGAGCTTCTCTTTTCCATTTTCCAACATTGATAAATGCATCTTCTAATTGAATAGCTAGCCTCGGCGCAGTAACCAAATCAGCACACACATCTTTAATAATATGAAACTTAAATCTAGAGGAACAACATTGATAAAGAATATTTTCTAGTTTTCTTCATTAGGTCTAGATGTTTTAGGAATTCTTTGAATCAGCCTATTAAATTTAACAATGAACTCTCTCATAGGTTCGTTCATTTTTTTTTTCATTTGAGCGAGTTGAAGAAATAGTGAACATTCATTTTTAGGAGCTTTGAATCTATCTTCGAATACATTTTTCATGTCATTCCAACTGGTGATGGAATTATGGGAAAGTGATTGAACCAATTAGTAGTGACATCAATTAATGTTCAAACAAACAATCTCACAACAACTTCTTGAGTAGGAACACTTATGATACCACAAGCTATATGAAAGGAACTCAAATGATCATCTGTTGAAACTTTACCATCTCCACTAAATTTAGGTAAAATGTCAATGGTTCCTTTAGGCAATGTTGCAAGGTTAACACCTAGATTTAATGGCCCTATATTTTTCCCTCATGGTTGGTTGACAACCATGTATGGTAGCACAACTTGCAAAGGTTGGATATTTAAATAATTAGGAACAAGAGCTTTTAATGGAAGCAAGGATTATACTAATGGTGAAAGAGAGGATTTTTTGGATGGTGTACTAAGTCTACTTTGAGAATTGATCTTCTTCTTTTGGGATCATTGAAATCTAATAAGAATTTTAGATTCTTTAGTGGCTCAAAATTTTCATCTAGGATCCCCTTTTCTCTTTCCCCCCTTGTATATCTTTGAGTAACCAACTCTATTGCCCACTTCTAAGTTCAAGGTCTTGTAGGTTTTTGAGCAAGTCTATTAATAACTACCTCTTCCTAAACTTTTGGCACCCCTCTTAATAACTCAGCCCTTTCTTCTTCTCTTTCCAAAACATTCAATACTTGTTGAAATTGTTGGTTACTTTGACACAATGTCTAAGTGGCTGAAGTCAAGTCTAAGATTATATCTTCCTATGTATCTTAAAATTTGAGATTAGGTTGTAGCACAGGGAACACATCATTATGTAGAAGAACGATCATTATTCATATTTTTTAAATGCCAGGTTCTTTTTTGAAGGGACTCTCCCCAATAGAGTTGCCAAAAATCTATTAGTGAATAGATTGCCTTTTCAATTATTTAATAAATTCATTCTATGCCCAAGATATTAGAAAAAACAAAAATGTTCAAAACAATTGAGAAACGTTCATATTATTTGGTTTTCTCTCTGCATTTTAAAGGTATAGCTTCCTTATAAAGTTTTGAATCAATTCAAAGATTATCTTTACACTTTTACCAAAAAGAACATAAGGTTCTCTCACATACTCCTAGGTAGTGAGGTGAGAATTCATTCAAACAATAAAAATAAAAATCATCAAACTCTACTTCCAAAGAACATCTATTCAAAGAAATTCATAATACCATAACTTGATATTAATCACTCAAAAATTTTAATTAAAATGAACTTACAATAGGAACAACAACAGATATCTTGAATCAATAAATCAGAGCTCACAAAATAACAATGATTTGAACACTTTGAACACCAAGTTTCCAAGAAAAATCCAAGATGATATATATATTCCTTCATGCACATAGTCATTCAAAAAGAAAACTTATATATTTTATCTTTTGATCACTGTTTAAAGTATCTATTTATCAAAATTTCTAGTTATCTATTCTAACCCCTAATTAGTTCAGTGCCCTAACATTTATAGTTTCATTACAAATCTAAAAGAACTTCATCAAAACCCATCCATTTCGGTTCAAATAGTTAAGATATGAACAAAAAATAGTTATAAAAATAGTTGTCAAAATATGACAAAAAATAACTACCTTGTTCAAGCCTCATCACTAATCTTCTCTTCTTCGCCCACAGTTTGTCACACTAGTTTCTAGCTTCTGAAGATGTTCATGAACTCTTGCATTGCATGGGAATGAAAATTCTTCAAAATCAATATCATAGCCCTACATGCATCCTTTTACCATTTGAACTCCCTAATTTTTAGGCTCTAACATGGCATGAGGTTTTTGTTAAGATATAGCATGGATTTGATATTCTCCAATGTAGTGAAACAACTAGCAGTAGGCAATTCATTGTCTCTGATCTTCACAATGGCTTCATTGAAGCTTTTAGTCAATGTTTTAGAATCCATGTTCCCATCATCAAACTATATAATCCCTATAGGGTTTACTATATTCATGTCTTTGAGAAGTTCCTCATACATTGTAGTAATTTTTCTTTCAATGGCCTGCATTTCTTTGATTGCTTCTTTATAAACTAACTCTTTCCAACCCATGTTATTTTTCATGATGAATAACAAGTAGGGATCTAAATTCTTCATTTGATTTTCATTCAAAAACTTATGCCCCCCTAATTTCTCAACTTTGGTTACCTGGAATACAACTACCTGGCACTGGCTATGTTCAGTTTCCCATCCTACAATTAGAGTTTGAATTTCTCCTAGGATGATTTCACCTTTAGTATACTCATTGGTGAATTCTAGAATAAACTTATTACCTTCCTTGATGATAGCATCCACCCAATCTTTCATTGCATCTGATAGCAGCATCTCCCTTTGCATTTGTTTTACCAGTTGTTGGTTGTTTGTAGAATTTGGGTCGAAGGATTGAGGGGCTTGAACTACCAGTAAGGCTCCAAGAATCATCAAAGAATAAATATCAGTAGCCATAGTCATCACTAAACTCTTAAGTTCCTTTTTCTCCCTACTATCTTTTTTAGACTTAGTTAACATATGGTTGGGAGAAAACTTGAAAAAGTGATTTCCCATGCTCCTATTGATGGTTCCTAGTTTGACTGAAGTGACTTGGAAACCCTCACTGTCGATCTCCTGATACTCTGTCTTTTTCTTATAAGTGGCTACTTTAGTTGTTATATTTCTAGTCACTTGGTCTTTAGTTAGATCAAAATCATTTTTCAATTTCTTAACTTTTGATCCCTAAGCAACATACTTGGTTACAATATCCTTTATTGGTGTTGAAACTGACTATAGATTCTTTTCTTACCAATTGAATTAGATAACCAGGATGAGATACTAGGATTTACAAAAATTGCATGAGCATCCTTGGTGGGAGTCATGAACCTTGGCCAATCCACTTTAGGGACTTCAATGAACTACACATCACCATCAACACTATCCGAGAAGATGAGACCATCATTTGAATCTTGTCCCTAAGTTGACATCTTTTCTTCTTGAACCTCGTACTACTTAAGGGCCTCAAATTTAGCTTTAGACCTAGTCCTAGGAGCTATATTTTTTATATGAATAGGGATCCTTTTCTACTTACCTTCAGCCAACACACTACCTGCAACAGAAAACAAAAGTTGTATGTCAGATGCCAATGGTTCAAAAAAAGAAACCATCCTTGGAGAGGGTTCATTGACAACTTTCTTGCTCTAGTTCTTTAGAAAATCATCTGTGTAAGTGAGTATAAATCTATCCCTTAGATTTATATCCTCTTCTGGCTCATCCTTATTCCAGTCTACTTCTAGTGGTTTTGATTCATTGGACTCTTCCCAACTTGGTTTAACCATGGCTAAACCTTCTTCAATTACCCCCTCTATTTGAAATTTCAATTTCAGGGAATTGATTTGTTGCAATGTCAATCTTGAATGGTCTCTTCTCAATACTTCTTCCTCATCCTTACAGTCCTACCATAAATCTTGTAATTGTGAAGTTGTTGATGGATGAGCTTTGAGACCAAGAACCTGAACTACAAAGCCTTTACTATCAAAATTTCTTCTGCAATGGTAAGAACCAAAACTAAAACCAAGTAGATTACTTCCTATAATAGAAGCATAATCATACTATTACAAACCAAAGAACCAAGTTTAATAGGGGACAACATTACCCAATTCTCCTGAGGTAAGTTATCTTTAATAATAGAGAATAAGTACCTACAAATTTTGGCTAAAACAAATCAATCCAATGTATATCGTGAAAATTTTATTGGTTCATCTTTGAACTTGCCTATTCTTGAATAAGCAAACTTGGGAAATTATATAAAATAAAATTGTTGAACTAGTTTTTGAGCTTCTAAAGACAATTTGGGCATGGGTGCTTTCTTTAAAGATACATGCACATTTTCTATTAATACATCATCAACCTTCCTAAAATTCTCCAGCACTTTTTCTTTTTGCAGTAGGGGAAAATATTGGTAAACTATTATCTCTTCATTCCAGACTTCATGAGGAAGAGGAGTAAGATCACTAATGTAAGCAATGCAATATGTCAAGTATGAGGCCATGTAGAAACTTTCCCTAGATTCTTTGGCATGCTTCAGTTGCATCCTTAATTAATAAGCAATAATTTCTGCCTAATCCATCCATTGCTCTCCCTTCAAAATGATTTCTATATAATGGTACATCCATTCCTTGAAGAGGAATACATCAACTAAACCTTTGAATCAATGTAACAACACCACAAGGTCATGAATATGAGGTTTAAGATGATCCTTGGTGACTATTTTAGGTAACCTATAACCTCCACCATAGTTAGTTTCAGTCCATTTCCTAGCTAGAATATTACAAAATTTGCTAGGAGTTTCTCGGTATTTAGCCAAGGATTGAATGGGAGAAAATGCAACAAATGTACTTTCTTGTAGATGTAGTATGGAGGAAATAGTTTCCCTTGAAATTGATAACACTAGTTCACCATCCTTGTTTACAATACTTTTTCTCCTTACATCATAATGATCAATACAAATTTGAAGCAATTAGAGACTTAGAAGGGCTAGGGGATAAGTTGTGGCTTCAACTAGACCACTGGTCAAAATTTTCATACACCCATTTGATTCATCGGCATGCTCAAGGAAATTTTTTTGCAATTTCTCCAACTTAACACCCTCTAAGTTGGTATCACATATGATGGGCCTTTTGCATTCTAAACTTGAAATGTTTCCAAAGAAATGTAACATAGATTTCATGCTTAATCAAATAAAGCAAGGCTTCAAACTGATTATCTTGGAAAACACATAGATTGGAAAACAAAAATAACAATTTGTATGTCCTCACCTATAATCTACCGAAAAAAAATGATTTTCCTTTCTTTCCTGCTTAACAACTTCTCATTTAAACTCTTGATTTTTCACATAGCAAACAAAAAGAGAAAGTTGAGCTCATTTTAAAAAGGAAAGAATACTTACATTCGAAAGTATAGCCTCATTGTAAGGCATTCATGACATATCACTCACATTAAGGTTCACACATTCAAAGGCCTTCTAACATAACCATTTTATTTAATAACTCCCTTTGTAGTTGTATCAATAATGATTAGCCTCATTATGACATCCAATCCTCTTTTCAGTGGAAGATTTTCCACTTTTAATTATAATGATTATTCTTTGCATTGGAAATTTAAACACCTTTTTAATTATTATTCCCTAACACAGGAGTTAATGCCTAGTGAAATGATGGCCCATTGTACAACATAATCCATTTTTACCAAGAAGCCTCTATCATTAAACGTCTTTGAACTACTTTGAACTGTGGTTCAAAATGATTCATAGTGATTCAAAAGAACACCTCATTGTTTTGGCACACATTTCCTAGAAGAAAGTTGTTGGTGCAAAATCCTTTAATTGAACTACTATGAACTGCTTTGAACCAAAGTTCAAAATGGTTCAAAGTGGTTCAAATGAAGAAAAAATGATGGGGAGTGTTTGGGAACTTTGTACAACACTTCAAATGATTGCAAATACATGGAACAATGAAAAAATTTCTTTGACAACTGAATGGGGAAAATTTTAAGGAAAGATTTTTAAATAATAGCGACTCATTGTATAACTAACACTTGGATAGGTCCAGCCCTTTATTTAGAGCCACCATTTCAACTTTTATGTTTGTGGCCAACCCAAACAATCTTCAAGCTACCAATATTAATTGGCCCTATTCATTCTTTAGAATAAGACCATAGCCAACATCCATGGGATTGGCTTGTTCTTGCCTATCAAAGTTCATTTTTTACCAACCATGGGTTCGCCTCTTCTATTTCACCATCTTCCTATCCATCATTTTGTTATTTATTCAAGGTGTTGCAGCAATTAGTCCTACCCTTCTATCTTCCATTCTTCTATCCTAATATATATACTCACTGACCTTTTTGTTTAACTATTTCATGTTTGTAACTTCCATAATGTTGGCCATCATCTTGCTAATAATAACTTCAATTAGATTCATCTCATCCCAAAAAATTCTTCCATTCCTTCTTTCCAAATGTGCCATAATTATTAGTGGTACTATGATCCATAAGTCTTCCCATTTTTATTTCCTTTTATCCATTGGCCAAGAAGTAAGAAAATCATATAATCTAGCTCCTTAGTTGTTACCTATCTAACATTTCCACAAGTTAATCCCAACACATCTTTGCAAATGGACACCACAAGAAGAGATGGCTGGTTGTTTCCACATCTTGTCTATATAATGTGCATTTATTGGGCTCCTCAATTCCTAATTCCTTGAGTCTTTCCCCAACAAGGATCTAATCCATAAGAATGCATTAGCCTTTAGAAGCACCATCTTTTCCCAACACAATCTAATGTTTGTTTATTTTTCTCTTCACCACATATCCTTGGCTTACTTTATGTTCCCACTCTTAGCTGCATACCAAATCACCCCATTCTTCTTCCTAGATAGTACGAATCTTCTATTGTGTAGTATTTTGTAAAGCCTCCTATTATCATCTTCATTGATTCATTCACTAGGCTACTTCAATTTGATGATGGCATGATTGTATTTAGGACTTAGCTTGTAATGTGAAACATAAACTTATCTCTGAAGACATCTTCTATTATCTTACCACCCCCCATTCCAAGAGTCTAGTCAAAGATCCACTTTTCTTCCATTTCCCACTTTCCATATGATATGATTAGAGATTATCTTTTTGGTTTCACATATAAATTTCCATACTTTTTATCCACTCCTTGTATTGGCTATTGCGAGGATTCAATCAGGCTCATCTGAATCTAGGTTATTTTTTCTCATGATAGTGCACCATATTTTATTGGGATATTTTTACAATTCTCCCACCAACTTTGGTACCAAAGACTAAGTTCTACAAATTCATTTTTCTTAGGATTATCCCTCCTAAATTTATCATGCATGGGTAAAAGCACAAACCTATGTCACCCTTTTATAAAGGAAAAGGCTAACAAAAGTATAAGTATTCATCTTCAAAACTAGTAGTATTATTTAGAGTTTGATTATGAAGTAAACTAATGAAATGTGTAGAAATGGATAAAGTTTAGGATCATAATTTTTAATAATTATTTGGAATAAGAATTGATATATTTTCCTAATTTTAACTAAAGGCAAATTTTTACATGTTGAAAAATGTTTAAAATCAGGGGTCTAGTTTCCAACATAAAACTATATGGAAATAAACTTATTTCCCTTCAATCTTAGATTATGTTATAGATAAAATATGTAGGTAGAACAATTGAAAGTAAAAATTGGCTTTAGACCTATATTTTATCTATTATAAGGATTCATATTTCAACTCACCTGAAATCTATAGTTTTCATCTCCCCTGACATTTTTCAAAATAAATGTATTCTAACCAAAAGAAAACTTATACATTTTTAAAGAGGACTCTCTCCTCTAGAATGTCATGTAAATTTTAATTTTTTTAATATGATTTAATATTTCTTTCTTTCTCAAAATTGACATCTTCTTGGGTGTTAAAAGATGTACTTATAGAATTTTATTATTATAATATACTATATCTAATTAAAATAGTATAAACTCTATATGAGAATATTCTTGACTCTAAGCTTTATAAAATGGTTTTTATATGTTATTTAAAAAATATCATAAAAATTAGTAAGAGTCATTGAAACATTAGTTTTTTGAAATAATTTTATTTCTTTAGTAATTGGAGAAAAACTAGTATTAAACATGCATTTAATAGACATTTCCAGTTGGAAAAGTGTGACACCATATATAACTTAGCTAGAATGGATTTACCTAGATCATATCTTTGAATAAAATTATTTTTTAGATAGAAATACTCAAATTCAGTCATTATGATAAGTTAGCCTAAAAAGTGAGACAACTTTGTACTTTTACCCACATGCAATCTTCCAATTAATTAGTGGAATTCTTCGTTTGTTATTTTTCTTATTACATAGAAACCTTTTTAGGAATACATACAAAATTTCTATTATTTAGGCTGATAATCTCAAGTAGGACATGATATAAATTGGCACTACAGAGAGAACTGACTTAATAATCTAAACTCTCCACATTTGTGTTAGCCACTTGTTATCTCATGCCTGCACTTTCACTGGACATTTGTTGATTATTTCCTCCCTATAAGTTTTCTTATTTCACTTGTAAATAGATGTGTGCCCAAGTATTTTTTATTAATTTGATGAGATTTCAAAGCCTAAGATTCCTAGATCCTTCTCTGACATTTTTTGATGGTATTGATAAAGATCTTTGACTTGTATCTGTTCATGTGTTTTCCTAATGCTCTTCCATAATCTTTGAATGTGGCATTTAGAACCTTTACTTCTTCTGTATATGATTCACCAAAAAATAGTGTGTCATCCAAAAACTACGAGTGCAAAATTGGCTTGATCTCCCCATGAATCAAGATCCCCTTCCATGAATCATCCTTACTTTTTTCTTATTATTTGTACAAACAGCCTCCACCATAAATACAAATAAGAATGGGAAGAGTGGGTAGTTATGCCTTAGTTCATAGAATACTCTAAGAGACACATTAACTGCCATTGCCATCCTTGGAGAAGAAATGCATAGTTATATACAATCTATCCATCCTTGTTCGAATCGATTTTTTTTTAAATATTTGTATGAGTTTCTATTTTACCCAATCACAGGCCTTGCATGTGTAGAACTTGGATTATGACACCCCTCTTATTGTCTTTTTCATCAAGTGAATTGTTTCTATGCAAATAATAATTCTATATATGATTTTTTTTCTAGGCATGAAGCCATTTTTCTCCTCTAAGATCTTGCTGATAATAACCTTTGGCCTGTTAGCCACAACCTTCACTATTATTTTGTACACTATTACACAGAATTATTAGTCTATAGTTTTCTTGTATCAAAACTTCTCGTAGGCAGAGAAGTACAGTTTATGAAAGGATTCACCAGACCAACAGAGGAACTCTTTACATCTTAGATTGTAAGAATTCAAACCTTCCCCCATGAATTTCATTTAGAATGTTAACATATTTAAGTCTGAAAAATTTTGTGAGCTTAACATAATTATGACCTTATACATACAATCTATGTTTTTTCATTACATATAAGAGTAATCTCTAATTATAAATTCTTTTGTGATAACTAAATTTTTTCTGCTAACTAAACTGATAATGGCTCTCTTCGTAGCCTCTACTATTGTTAAGATAATTGTGCATAATAAATGACTATGTACTACAAAGAAAGCTTATGTGAATAAGACATCTAGAAAAATTCAAAAGGATACAACTCTTCAATTGTAAAGCAATGAAGAATCTTCTGGCAGAATTTTTTTCTCTCATCAATGGAGTGGTTAGATCTTCCCTATTGTGAGAATTTGTCATCACTACCAAACCATTTCAAGGATCTTACAAACCTATGGCATATAGATCTATGCAAACTCTAAGAAGCTACAAAGTTTTCCAGTTTCATTTAAGTAGCTAAGACATGTTCAATATCAAAAAAAATGATTTTGTGAACAACTTAGTTGTAGATTAGACATGTTGGAAAACATGAAAAGGGTGGATTATTTAAACTTTCATTTTAATGGTAAGATGGTAGAATTGTGAAAGAAAATCATAGATTAAGTGTATTTGCAATAGATCCATTTTCATCATACATGCTTTAGGGGGTTTCTAGTTAACATCAATCAACTTCACAAACTAGAAATATTTGAGATAGGAAGTTTATTCTTAAAGATGCTTCCATCCTCTCTTTGAAATATATACACATTGATAGCACTATACAAGGTTCCTCTTTGAAAAAATTAATTTTGTGATCCTCTATTGAAACCTTGTTCTTTCTACCTAAATTAAATATTTGTCATGCAAAGTTGAATTCTAAATAACCATCCTTCAAAAGGAGAATAGTAAATTTTATTCATAGTATGTGCATGTATGTACTAGTTTACAAGAACAATAGTCATCAAAATTTGAAATTATTAGAGCTATAAGATTGTAAATCCTCTATTTCCTTCTAATAAGCCTATATTATGTATAAAATTCCTTGTATGAAATAGCAACCATTAATTTTTTTTTTTTTAAAATAGATCTTAATTATTTTTTAATAAATCAAGTTGTAAATGTCAGTCGTTCCTAGTTATATAGATTGATCATGTAAGAGACAAAGACTATTGTTGGGAGTTTAAGAGAATTCATGATTTCTATGGTTAACAAAGCTAAAGTGATGGGGAAGGGAGTTCATCATAGTGGGGGGAATCAGGTTGTTGTAGATATTATCTACATTGTAAGAGAAGCACCACAGAAGCATTATATTTCAAGGAAATTGCAGATATTTAGGGGTAATGTGGATATAAAGAAAGATTACTTTTTTCCTACTTAGCCCCTCATTTCAACAATGCATGTGGTAGAACAATTGTCCCTTTCCTAAAGACTTGACTCCCTCTTGGATGATAGGCATATCCACCGGTTTTACAACTAGAATATGTACCTTTTATGGATAAAAGTTTCTATTTAGAATTCATGCAAAAAGTGTGACCCTCCTCTCCATAACCAACCTCTCTCAACTAAGTATTTAAGGGAAATTTTTCCTATTATTCTATAGGTTGTTCCAAAAAATATAGGTCAATTCTCCTTATTCCATAATTTCCACTACTTAGAATTTAATGACTTGAAAAATCATAGATAGTTATTGATTAGATAATATTGAATGGTATTAATCAAATCCTATATATATCATTCATATTAAAATTATTTATAAAATTGATAAAAAGGTATTTAAATAGTAAGGAGAGATGTACATTTAAGACAATACTTCTACATAGATGCTAACAACAAGCTAGTGATTCTTCTCTACCCAACAGAAAAAATTATTTCATTGCCAATGAGGCATAGTTTTAGTATTATAGAACTCTTCTAAAAGTGCACTCTAGGTAAGGATGAACAATATAAGTTCAAGTAAAAAGAAGGCATAGCCATATATGTATTTAAGCACCACAAATATCCACATAGCCTTAAAGGATAAAAGGCCTAAGAGTGGTGTCTCTTTATGAAAACCCCAGCAAAGACTCCACCCCAAGTCAATAAAAGATGGAAAATGTTGAGAAAAACTCCACCTAATAGTTGAAATTTAGTAGGTTTTTTAGTCATCAGTGCCCAACACATGGAAGTCACACTAATTGAAAACATCAACACACTAGTAGATGGCTAAAAGATAGTATATCTATACCAAATAAATGTGTGTATCAATTAACAAAGAATACTCACTCATGTTTTTTGCTCATTCAGTCAAAAACATGACAAAACCCTTGTAGAACTATGCCTAACATGAGAGAAGAAAAATACTCCTAAAAACAGTACCCTATTTTATGGTTAGAACCAAGTAATTCTCCTCCAAATAACATGGTAAGATGTCAATTGTTGTTGTAATGTCGAGTCACCACCAAAAGAATTATGAACTAATGATGGGTACACTTTTAGTGGGCTTCATCACTCATAATTCTCACCTAGGTTTGTAAGGGAAATCTAACTAAAATTAGTAGGGGTTCAGGATGGATAAGTTGTCAACAATTTCCTTCCAGTGTCTCAAAATAGGGAAAAACCCATGTAAATTACTACCAAGCTAGGATATGCAAATAATGATCAAGTGTGGCACATTTTTGTTATGGCATACACACATTTAGAGGTTATGTCACTATAGATCTATAGTCATTCTTTATTACATAAAATACACTACAGACATGATGCCATTCAATTATCCTCAAGAACCTAAAATACAAAAAATTAACTTTCATGCTCTCTAGGATTTCAATTTCAAGGTATATAGTTGGGTTTGTGAATTTGGAAGAAGATTGGCAAAGACTTACGATCAAAGTCTACATGTTCAATGAGAGATATCGAAACTTCCTGAATATTTTCAAATTTTAAAAGATACAAGTTTTAGCAAGTTTTATTTTTCAAAACTTCACAAACATGATGAATTCTTAAGTATCACTACATAAAGGTGTTTTGGACTCCCAAAGGTCATTTATGCACAATGTGTGTCTTTTAATATTGACTAAATTTAGTAGTTATCAACTCTAGTTGTAGTTATTTCCAGAAACTATATACACATTAATTTTAATAGTTTTCCAAGGAATGTCAAGTCAAGCACTAGGAAAGGTTCATGATTAACAAATGGTCGATTTGGGACATTGAGAAGTGTGGATACTTCAACATTTATGTCTTTGCAAAAACAAAAAGGGGTTCCCTAAGATTCTACAAGAAAAATACAAAGAAACGGAGGATTTAAATTGCAGAAAAACTAAAAATTTCTATATTTTAAGCCAAAAATTGTCCCTAGCTGCGCATTACACTAGATTGCTAGAGTTGTGGAATAGGATCTCATAAGAAAATTATATTTACATATTTTTATAATTCCTAGAACTCATTCAAACTAGTTAAGTAACGACTTACACATAAGAAAATATATTATAGATTTTAAAATGATCGATGACCAAACCAAGACTGGTGCCTTCAACCTTTCTTGATAATCTAAACAACCAAAATATTCAAAGATAGGTGAGGTGTATATCCTTCATCCGATCATTAGAGATAGTACTTCTTTATCTATCTCTCTACATTTATGTATCTATTTTTATTTATTCTTTAAAGAACTAATAATTTGAATTGCTTGTATTTTTATCTTTCTATGATTGACACCTATCATTTATTTTCCTTTTGTCCATTATAAACATACACTGGTTAATAATTTTTCTTAGTTTTGGAGGATAAATTGAATTATTCAGATGAGAAAAGCTCATATGCTAAATTTTGACATAATGATGTTGTAAGGACCCTCCTTGTATGTACTTATCAAATATATATCCTTTGTTAAAACCATTATAGGAGATTGAGTTTCATATGAAGAAATTATTTATGTTTTGAATGTCCTATTGAAATTGAGAGCACTTGATATATCCATGTTTTAATACTTAGTGATTCGAAAACTACTATATTATCTCAATTGTTTAAACATTAAAATTTCACTAACGATGATTCGAGGTGTTTTCATCTGATGATGATGATGTTGATTTTGGTACCTTGATGATTAGGTTTTATGCATTTAGATAGTTCAGTATTTCTTAATTGGTGATGTTTATGAAATTAGGTATATGCATGCCTAACGATGATTATTCAAGTATTTTAATCTAAATTAATGAATAAGTTATGTTTTATTGATTATGTGAAATCTGATGATTAAATGTGAGTAGAAATGACTTAAATAGTTAATTATGTGAAAGATTCATGTTTGATTTATGTAACTATCTAGACAAGTTTTAAATATATGTATGTGATTTTCTTGAGCTACTGATGTGTTCAATGAGTGTGCAGGATATTTCAGCCAACAAATCTAACAAAGAAGCAAAACTGAACCCTATGTACCATTGTGGAAACTAGGGTTGAATCTAACAAAAGATGTAGACCCCATTGTTCATATTTTATTTGTGTCTTGGTTTGGATGAATGTATCATTATATAATCAATAAGTGTTAGTGTTTTCTAATAGTGATTTTATAGTGTCGCTTGACACTTGTGAACTATATATGCATTTGAGCCTGATAGTTAGGGTTAACTAAGTAACCTAAAGAGCTAAGTCAGACTAAGGTAGTGACCTTTTTGCTAATCAGTTAGTAATTGAGATTAATTACCCTAATCAGGATTAGTGATTTAATCTACAATTTTTAAGGGTGTTAGAAAGTCTTCAATTTTCTTAGCTTTTGATAGGGCCGTAATTAATCCTAAAGGCCAAAAATCATGAAATCTAAGTACCCAAGGAATATGGGTATGGGTTGGGGGCATTTTCCACCCCCTAGCCCCTTTTTTTGACTTTTATGGTCTCAAAAATCTTATTTTTGCTTTATTGCGAAAATTGAGTGTTTCATCATGAATTGGATAACTTTAACTTCACCTTGAGGTTAGCCTTATGTCTAGTTGACTTAGAAGGCTCTAGAACTTTTAGGCAAGTGGGGGAGTCATTGCTTTTAAAGATGGTTGAGTTTAGGATCTTATTTAGAGGTAGTTTTGAGAGGGTTTGAGTGTTCACCTAACCTCTAGTTCTAGAGTGGAATTCAGGAGAAGAAGAAGGAGAAGGAAGGGAATGCTCATCTCAAATTTTTTCATTTTCCATAACCCTATTTGGAAGTAGAAATACTTCACCTCATTTTGTTCATGTTGTGCTTCATATTTCAGTTTTATTGCATATGTATGTTTGTGTGTGTGTTGAGTATGTTTGGGAGGGATTGAAATAGGTTTTGTTGAATGGTTTTTCTTTGAATTTTGCTTTAATATTTGAAGGGATTGTATGGGTTTTATTGGCATTAATCACCCTTGGATAGGGTATAAGTGGCTAGGTATGGGGGAAGGTCTTTAGTTGGACTCTGACAGTGTAGAGTCTCTTCACAGGATGAGAAGAGGGAGAGAGGGTAGGGTGTTATGGGCCCCTACTCGTCAGCACAAACCATGTGTATGAGTTTTCAAAATTATGATATGGAAGAATGGAAGTTCTTGAGTTTATAGCCCCGATAGGGCCCCTATCATGGTGTTGTGTTTGACATCTCTTGTTGGAAAAATCCACCTTCTTCCTAGTCTAGTTCAAAGTCAAACCTATTGTGCAAATCAGAATGGGAGTAAATGTCTAATTTTTTTATCATGTTATGATTGGTTGTCTCCCAGTCAGTTTTTGTTCTCTCCACAATCATCGTGGTGTATTGCAAAATTTGTAATGGATCCCTTGTTAAGGGCCAGGAAGGAAATTCAAAATTGTATTGGATTTCAATATGTTGGTAGTTTTTCCCTCTGGATAATATCTTATTTAAAAATTTTACATTTAATTTTATTGTTGAAGTGGAAAGGATGTCGAGTTTTCTTACTAGGTCTTTCTCGGAGGAGCCTTTGAATCAAGTGGTATAATAGAAAAGAAAAAGAAAAAGAAAGATTGAGTAATATCCTTTCTTATGAGATTTTCATATTTCTAGTTATATGTATATGTGTATTGAAAATGAGATAAAATGACGTTTCTTTCTTCCTATGGTAATCTCATGTTTTCAAACTTTTACTCATTTGATTAAGGTTTAAGCAAATTAATAAACTCGATGATTAAAATTAATGTAGAGAGAAAACTAAAATAAATGTATAGCTCCTTAGTTAAATAGACTTGTTTTGCACCAATTCAACACTTTAAAATATATATAATTTCCCCTTAAAAAAAAATTAGTTGGCAATAAAATTCTATACTTAGAAAAATATACACCTCTTGTTATAAATAATAGAGGCATTCAAAAAAAAAAAATTGACACTTAGAAAAATATGGCCATGAAAATAAATACACTCCCAAGAGCAAAAAAGCTCACTAGATTTTGTGTGAGGGAAAATTTTTAATCCTATGAGGGTAACAGGTAGTATACCCTTAAAAATCCTCTTTTAAAAGTTTTTATATAAATTTAATTAATCTTAAAAAAATTAAATAAACAACAAAAAAGGAAAATATATTTTTAAATATCCTAAATATTTAAGACCCTAAGTACTTAACTTTAAATCATAAATTCTTTTCGTACACTTACCATCACCCTTACCCCTAAGTCCTTGACTACCCTGTACCTAGGTTTCGGTTTGTCATGAATGGGGAGTTGGATTTTTTTTCAAAAAATATAATAATCACAAAGGTGAATGTATTAATTTCAAACCAAAACCCATGCAGATTTTTGTTTAAAAATTTACCTCCTCCCATGTCAAATCGAATTTGACTCTGTATGCCCATCACAATCCTTGGGTAGCATGTCCTCTATGTGCAGGGAAGCTCACATGAGCCTAGAAGGAAGATAGGAGTAAAAGTTTTGTAAAAAAAATAGTGAAGGTGTGAATGCATAGACTTGGGATCACGTATAATCCCCTCTTTCGGCTTTTTTAAAAAGTAACTTGTCCAGGCATTTTTAAAGGACATAGGCTTAGGGAGGGGGTATGTGGAGTAGGTAGAGTCTTACATGTTAGTAAGGATTTGGCACCGGCTATGGTGCAACTTATTTGCACCGGGCCATTCCTGCCCTACCCGAATACCGTCCCTTTTGCCTATACCGCTGACAGTACTTACTGACATTTATAAATTTAAATAGACCTCTATAAATTTATTCATTAATGTAATAATGTCTTCTTCAAAAAAACTGAAGATTAATAAAATTGAAGATTTTTTATATTATATAGTAGGATACAAAATATTTTTAATTTTGACATAGCTTTAAATATTAATGTTTTTAATGTAATAGTTATTTTTAATATTTTATAACATAAACAAGATTTTCTTAGGTAAATCTATATTGAATTTTTTTAATTAAATATATAAATCTCTTTTAAATATTGTAAAATTTTAATATTATAGAAAATTAAAATAAGTTTTAATATTTTATAATAATGAATTTAAGAGAGAAATAAAAGTTTGTTATAAATAAATTATCTAAATTTAAAAAATCAAAAGTATATTATTCATGTAAGTAGCTCTTTTTAATTCTATAACTTTTATTTAGTTCATTTATTCTTATACTTTCTCTTTTTTCTTGATTTTAAATATATAGACAACATATTAACTTACTAACAAAATTTTTAAGTGACACATTTTTAAAGAAGTGAGATAGTTATTAAAATGTACTATAAATAATAAATAATTATATTAATTAAAAAATAATAAGTTTGGTTTTAAACTCTATCATTTATTATAGATATAAAATAGATTTTTATCTTTTATTAATTAAAATGACTTTGACTATTAAATCATATATTTAAAATTACTTTAATATTTAATATGTATGTTTTTAACATTTTATAAGACTTAGTGTTAAAAAAATTTATGAAAATATTTTTAATACTTCATCATTATAAGTTTGATTAATCAAATTTTATTTGTCCACCCTGCGGCCAAGAGATAACTATTTTAAATATTAAAATAAATAATTAATAGCTAAATGATGATTTTTTTGAATGAGGGTGTATAAAAGATTAAAAGTTAACAAAAAAGATTAAAAGTTTAATAGTTGTTTATCTTTTATTAAGTACATTAACTTTGATTATTAAATTATAAATTTAAAATCACTTTTAATATTTAATATTTTTTTAACATTTTATTTTTAGTTTACTTTTAATTTTTATACACCCTCATTCAAAAAAATCATCATTTAGCTATTAATTATTTATTTTAATATTTAAAACAATTGTCTTGTGGTTGCAGGGCAAGGATAGACACGACAAATAAAATTTGGTTAATCAAACAATTATAATGACGAAGTATCAAAAATATTTTCATATTTTTTTTAAGTCTAAGTCTTATAAAATATTAAAAACATACATATTGAATATTAAAGTAACTTTAAATATATGATTTAATAGTCAAAGTCATTTTAATTAATAAAAGATAAAAATCTATTTTATATCTATAATAAATGATAGAGTTTAAAATCAAACTTATTATTGCTTAATTAATACAATTATTAATTATCTATGGTACATTTTAATAACTATCTCACTTCTTTAAAAATGTGTCACTTAAAATTTTGTTAGTAAGTTAATATGTTGTCTATATTTTTAAAATCAAGATAAAAGAGAAAGTATAAGAAGAAATGAACTAAACAAAAGCTATAAAATTAAAAAGAGTTACTTGAATAATACACTTTGATTTTTATTTTAAAATTTAAATAATTTATTTATAAGAAACTTTTATTTCTCACTTGAATTCATTATTATAAAATAATAAAACTAAAATTTAATTTTATATAATTTTAAAAATTTACAATATTTAAAAGAGATTTATATATTTAATTAAAAAAATTCAATATAGATTTACATAAGAAAATCTTGTTTATATTATAAAATATTAAAACTAACTATTATATTAAAAACATTAATATTTAAAGCTATGTCAAAGTCTATTTAAAATTGAGAGCAGAAAAAAATAAGAGGAAGTGCTAGTAAGTACGTCTGTCAGTAGTACAGGTAGAAGGGACGGTATTCGGGTAGGGCAGGAATGGCCTGGTGCAAATAAGTTGCACTGTAGCTGGTGCCGTAAGGATTTAGGTTAGTATATATGTTAAATAATGATTTTAAATTTTAGATAAACATGTTATGTAATTTATTTTACATGTAGTAGATGTTAGTATTTTGTTTTTATATTGTAGTTAGTGATGATTAATTTAGAATTTAGTTTTAAATTAAATATAGTTAGTAATGATTAATTTGGAATGTAGTTTTAAATTAAGTGTTATTAGTATTTAATAATTTTATTTTTTTAGTATATTTTGTTATAGTTTTAGTTAGTGTCATTTCTTAAGTAATTTAATTATTATGTTTTTAAAATATGAATATAATTTAATATTAGAATTTTATTTCACTTTTTAATTAAATGTTAGAAGGGTTAGTTGTATTACGTCAAGGTTAGATAGTTAATGTTCTTTATTTTTTAAATAGATTTTAGTTATTTGTTATGTTGAAGTTAATTAAAGTTAAAGTAATTGGTATGTTTCTTTAATATTAGTATATTTTAATACTAGAATTTATTTCAGCTTTAGTGAATGTAGTTAGTATTCATTTTTATATAATATCAATTTAGTAAATGTTTTAAAACTAAATAATGCGTTAGTGGTTAGAATGTGTAAGTTTTTTTTAAAATTAGTTCAGTTTGGTAGTGGTAAATATATTCAATGTTAAGATAGGTAAGTTTTAATTATTTTTTTGTGTTGTATTAAATTAGTTGGTAGTTATTTTAATTAAAAGATGATAGTGGACTAGTAAGGTGTATTTTACTAGTATAGTTAGTTATTTTGTTTAAATCTAATATTTGATTAGTAAGAATTGGAATTAAATAATTACTAAAATAATTTAAATATGTTGATAGTTAGTATTTTGCTTAATTAATATTATAATGGTTAATCTAATTATAATTTATAATGAACTCTACTTGTAATTCATATTTGCTAGTAGGTTTAGTGTAATTGTTGTTTTACATATGGGATTTTTTAAAAGTAAATAAAAATAATATTTTATTTTTGATTAATTCAATTTAATTAATATATATTATTTTGATCATGAAAGGATTTTTAATTTTGGATTAGTAATGTTTTTTCTAAACAATTTTTTTTTTATTACTTGTGTTTTTGCCCTTGTATTTTTGGGCATAACAGATGCTAAAGTTGATGTTGTCAAGTAAACAAATATTTAGCCATAAGAAGTGTATTGATATTTTACAATTGGTCTTAGACGATTAACCCTTTAATACATGAGTTCAATATGGAATAGTCTTTATATCAACTCTTATGTCCTAAATAACTAGAAACAAATTCATATCCCATTCTAAGGAGTTTTAGTGGGTAAAAGATCCAAGAAGGATATTAGAAGCGAAATAAAGTGGCAACCACCATCTAGTTCTTTTGTTAAGCTCAACTTTGATGGGGCCTCCAAAGGAAATCTAGGTAGAGCAGGAGTGGGCCATGTTATTAGGAACCATTATGGTAATATACTAAGGGCTTCTTACTCCAGAATCCCTGATGCTTCTAATTGCTAAGGAGCAAGCTCTTTTGGAGGGTATTAAAATGTCTTTGGATATGGGTTTTAGGAAGCTCCACATTAAAGGTGATTCTCAACTTGTGACATCTGCTCTTTCCTCTTATTCCTTAGGGCCTGTTTGGCTATGGGAATAGGAATAGGAGAATAGTAATAACTATTTTGGAATAGAAAATGGGGGTATATATTCCTATTCTCTATTTGGTTCAGACAAAATTTGATGTGGAACTCATGGAACCAAATAATTATTTTTTCTAGAATAAATAAAATTGGAATAGGAATACATATTCTTATTTCACCTATTTGGGTGGAACTGAAAAACCTCATTTTTGGCCCAAAATTGGAATATGTATTCCTATCTTATTTCATATTCCAATTCTGATTTGGTGCATCTAGATGAAGAATTCAAAATTTTAAGAATTTACATATGCCTATTCTACTTGTATTCCCATTATAAAATGGGCCCATAGTGTCTTGGGACCTCTAGTATGTCATTGAAGAATTTTGGAGGCTCCTTCCAAGATTTTAGGCATGCAAGGTCTCCCATTGCTATAGAGAGCCAAATCAAATTTCTGATCACCTTGCAAATTTGGGCACAAATTTGGAGCAAGGGTCTATAGTGGTTAAAGGGCCTAATGTGATTGAATTGTTGAATCTCCCTAATCAACACCATCTCTAGTCTTCTTTGTCTTCTTGATGTGCTAAGGGATAGTCCCATTATCGCATTGCACTTTATGTTGTCTTGACTATGCTTGGCACCACTCCTATTGTTGTAATGTTTTCTTCTATCTAATATCAGTACTGGTCAATTGACCTTTTACCTATTAAAAAAAATTATGGAATAGTCTTTCAATAGATAAGCTCAATATTGAAGGAGAATGAAAATATAATAATATTCATGTGGAATATTGAAAACACATAAAGAGTTTCAATTAGAGATATTATACCCATGCTGAGAAAAAATAAAGAGTTTTGATTAGAGATATTATACCCATTTTCAATATATATAGTAGTACTTTTGTTCATATAGAAAATTTTGGAGTTTTGACATAATGGGAAGCATAAAGATTATCATCTGACATTTATCGATAATCAATTTTTCGAGTTCATTATTTTGGCTAAAGACACTAACAGTTGGCTCTAGAAGGTGTTAACAATTGAATGTTCAGATATTACATGCAATAATTTCTATAATGTTGTATAGACATGATTTGATGGGTTCTCATTTGCATTTCGAATGATCGTAGATCCCTCTACAGCTAATGTTTATGAGCCTTCCAAACATGAGAGCACACGCTTGGCTTAGCTTAGCCTGAGCATTAGTCCATTTAGGCTTATTTTCATAAAATGAAAATCATACTCCTGAGGTGATGTGATATATATGAGGTACAAATGATTAAAAAATGAATTATATCTATCATCATATAGGAGTCACGACATAATCATATTTACCAAAAACTTATTGCTGCTATAGAATATTATTGATTTTAGTATTTTTATGTGATTATAGATATTAATTAGTTGGTACACTATGTAAACATTTTAGAGTGGTCTCCCTTTAACATCTTCTATTATTATGTGTATTGCTTTACATCATTATATTTGATAGTGTTCCTTGTGCTCATCCAATACTATGCTCAATACTACCAATTTTAACTTCAATGCTTTCTTGTTTAAAATATCACATTTCCATCACATTTCATGCTATGTATTTTTATGGACTTATGAAAATAGATCGTTATCGTTGCTTCTTGTAGATACTTGTCTTCGTACTATTTTCTGCTAGAGATTTTAATTTTTGACTACATTTCGTTGAGTTTTGCTAGGTAAAGTGTCATTCTTGACTCCTTCTATTAGTTATTCTGCTTTTATGACTTAGTTGTGATCTAGTTTCTTTCTGTTTGATATGTTGATTATTCAGTCAAAACTTGGTTATATTTTGTTTAGGAGAACATAAAATTTTTGTTGAGTGTGTTTTCGGTATCAGCATTACTCTATCTAGATATGACAGATGACTTATGATTTTAATATGTTATATTAAGAGGTTTGATATACCTGACTTTTGTGGTTGCATTAATCAGATTTCTTTGAAGGATTAAACGTTTAAGTTCTTAATTTAAATTGAGTTTTTAAGGATTGAAAGCATGATTATAAGAATTTATAATGTTAGGGTATCAAGTGTTCATGAGGTTAAGCTTTACAAGGTTTATGCTTATAAATTGTTAATAGATTAATCACTTCCTTAGAGGTTTTTGTCTTAGTATATTTGCAAATGTTGTGAATGGGGTAGAATATATCTAAATGCATTTACCCTAAATTGGTTTTACTTCAAGACTTAGTTTACTTATTTAATTAGGGTCTTCTTAACCGCAATTGATAGAATATACATATTATTTAGTTTTGTTAATTTGGGTTTTGAAAGAATAATTTAAGAGATATTATGGAACTCAGGGTTTCTGTTGATCATTTCATTTGTGAGTGGGTTTTTTGTTGAGGTTAGGCTGGAAACATGGCCGCCTTGCTTTGTTTGGTTTACATTTGTGAACTTACTTGCTGTGGTTTCAGAATCTTCAATGAGGTTGTTGAAAATGTTTACATGCATATGAGGCTAAGCATCGAGATGTTGCTCACCGTCAGTTTGTTTTGCAAGTTCTTCAATCTCTACATTTTTGAAGTTCGGTTGGATTTGGCTTCTGGGGCTTTCAATTTAAGCTTCATCACAGGGCTCTGTGTTGAACGATTTCGTGTTTGCTGAATCTCAAGTAGGGGGTAGTTCCTAACCTTTACCCTTTACTGTTTTGGGTGTTAATTTTATTCTAAGGAAATTGTGGAAGTTCAATTTTAAGTTACACTTGTTGATACCCAAGTATGGGTATATGTAGGGTTGGACAATTGGTGTCAAGCTCTGTATATATCCATATTTGGATAACGAGCAATATGTGTTTTCAAACATTGTGTTTTTGGATTTAGATGATGTTTTTAAAAGTATTATATATATTCAGATTCGAGATGACTAAGGTGAACTGTGTGTTTCAATTTCTTGTGTTATATAGACATTTTGTCATATGAATGGCTTGTGATAAAAGAACATAGTTACTCTGTGATACAGGTTTTATGTTTGGGGTTCTGTTATTTGGTAAAACAATATCTATGTGGTATCACCCAGATTTAATTTGTAGGCAATATGTCTTTACAAATTCATAGATGCATGGTTTAAGGGTTTTGTGGTAACATCGAATAACTAGTTTGATGTTAGAGGCACTATCATTGTTTTATAGAGGGTTTGAGTTTGGAGGAAAGTAACCGAACTTGATTATTGAAATATAGGCTTGGGTTTGAAGTGCAATGTGACCCGCAGTGATGGTATTAAAACACCAGTAGTGGAAACTTATATGGAAATTTGAGTTCCATAAAACTAATAACTTAGTCTGAATATCGTATCATTGTTTGGATTTGTAAGCAGACATTTTGTCGAACAGTTTCATGGTATGAGGGTTGACATTTGGTCATATATTTAGTTCAAAGCATAAAGAATGTTGTATCAGAATTTCTTGGTGTAGTATTATTATGTCATCAAAAGGCTATCTAACAGTCGATACTCTGTGTGAGTTGGCATTATGTTTCAATTACTATTTGGAATTTGTATGCTATTGAGTTTTAGTTATCTTGCTATATTGAGCCTTGGAAACTATGCGATGTCATTATTTCATTAGCTAGATAAAACATGAAGCAGGTAGATGCATCAATTCAATAGTATAAAACTGCTCAATACTTGTTTGAATTTTGTTTTCATTAAAAGATAGGTGTGTGTGTGTGTATATATATATATATACTTGTATTATGATTGTGAGATGACGGTCATATGTTGTGAATTGGGTCATCGAGGGCAGTATTATATAATGTTTTTCTATGGAACTCGAGTTTTACAGTGGTGAATAGAGATAGTTTATTATGTTTAGTAAATTATGATGGATATTGAGTCATCACTCATTGTTGTTTTCAGAAGTTACTCGCAATTGAGTATGACAGTATTGATAAACGAAAACATTGGTTAACCTTCCTGTTTCATTATCAAAGCAGTTATTTATGAACAGCTAGGATGTACATTTTAGATTAGGAATGTTATATCCTAAATTACTTTTGAGTGTCGGGATGTTGAAAGTCACATTGCATATTGTGAATTATATTCCGAATTGATTTTAAACATCACATCTTAATATGTTGTTGTAGTTATTTTGGGTGGTGGCTTATTGTCAAAACAGAGGTGTTACTTTTATAGACTCTTGTTTATCTTATAACTTAGTTAACGATCACTTGTTAAGATTTGGCTGTACTTAGTTTCTATTATGATTATAATGTGTTCTATTAGCATTATTGGACTGTTTGAGATTAGATGCTTAAGATAGAGTTCTTTTATTATTTAAGATGAATTTTAGTTCTTAATTAAATGAAAGTAGTATATGAATTGAGGCAGATTTTGATATATGTTTGATGATGTGTCATTTATAACAAGAATATCATGTGCATTTTGATTTTTTATCTTGGTTAGTTCGATGTTAAGTGTAGATGGTTAGGTTAGCAGGGAATTAAAAGTATAGTATGAAGATTTTGTAAGTATCGTTGAGCTGTGTAATAGTTCAATTATATTTATGCGATCTTGATATTATAGGTTTTATTTTTGTTGTTGTAATTATCCATATTTACCTTTGAACTTGGCAGAATAAGATGTGTTACAGATGGATTTAAGGATGTAGTATCATGTTGTAAACTGATTTTATATTTTCTGCATGTACATTCTTAGTATATCTGTTTGATGTGTATTTTTAAGAATAGTTGTGATGAACGTATATCGAGGTGGCTGAATTTGGTTTATCCTATTCAGTTAATTAATTCAATGATAACTTTAAAATAAATTGGGTGGGTTAATTTTATATAAAAGATAATTGGCCTTACCTATGACTTAAACCTATATGATTAAGTACAGAGAAAAGGCATGTCTCTATTATGTCAATGACAAGTAAAATAGAGAATATCGTTATATGATGACTATAAGCATACCATATTTGGATGCAAAAACTTAGTGCCATAACGATGACACCTCAGAATATATATGTTTCATTTATGGGTTGTTCTTACCGCGAGTATAATTTTGCATTGATAAGTAATTGTATACTTCTTGCATATTAATATCAGATTTGCACTATATTAGATGGATTAGAAATTTTCTTTTTGGATATCTATATGTTGGTACTAACATGTATGCAGATGGTTTTTGCTTTTAAACTCAGTGTGTGCTGAGCCCCTGTTTGTGTTATGTTGCATTCTGTGTGGTTTTCAGGTGCTTCGAGTTTCAAGTAGCTAAGGATGTTTATTTAAGTTACTTCTTGAATCAGCATTTAGGGTTCCTATGTTGGACATAGGTGTCTAGAAATGAAATTGTACTTCAAGATCATATTGAACTCTTTATGTATTCTTATTGTAATGAAAAAGTATTTAGACGATATTCTCTTTCATTGGGGAATTTTTTTGTATAAGACCGATTCAATCCTTGTATTGGAACTTGTGTTGAGATGATTTAAATAAAAAAAATTTATTGCAATCATTGTTCGTTCTTTTTTTCAAGTTTGTTTTGTTTATGGTAGGTAGTGTGTTACATAAAGGAACCATATTGTTTTGTACTTGTAATTATTTAATTTATCTACATCCAAGCTAGTTCAAGAGGCCATACTTGTTTGAGGAATTTGGATGAATATTAAATCATAGATTATGTGCATTGTATTTTTCTCTAGATTATGCATCCATTTGTTGGGGTCATTTTAGGGGACATGGCTTTGTTTCCCCTCATTTTCAATCTCAAGAAAAAATGCAAAGGGTGAAAATAATGGAGCTAGAAAGCACATACAAACCTCCAAATTTCTGAACCACTAACTAAGAAGTCAATTCTTATATCTCTAAATAGGACTTGTACAAATGATCATATTTTCCTAATAATGTATTTTGGCATGTTTGTTTCTCTTACTTCAGTTGTGAAGTTCTATGAAGCGACTACTATCATACACAACTTATGTATCTACTATTAAAGGGCACTTTTCCTTCACTTCAAGTGAATGATCTATGTGATCAAAGAGATGCCAATGCACTTGCCCTAAATTAATTATCTAGTTCTGATGTTTCAATCTATTGATATTTTATATACAAAAAAGGATTTGACATTTAGATATTTATTCATTTAACTGAGTATACTAACTTGACAATTTATGTAAACATGTATATTTTTACTTTATTATTAAATTCATCCATATGGTTCAATATAAACATAGAAAATACTGGAATTAAAACACATGGTTAAAAATTATGTGTTTATTATGTTTTGTTAAAAGATGCATGATATTTATTTCATGATAATTTTATGTGACTTGTATAGATAACCAAACTAGGATGTTAATCATAGCTTTTTATGGTTTATTTTATGGTGATGATTTAACTAGATGTTGTGATGTATTTTATTAGTCAATTAGATATTTATTTGATGAGTATGTATGATGACTTGAACTTTGAGAACCAATTTTTTTTTTCTTTCCTATTATGGAACAAAATTTGATCATTGTAGATTTTGTGCTATGGGAAACAATTATGGTTTGTGAGCTTTAGGAAGATTTTATAGGTGCATTTATGTGGGAGTGGCTTGTAATGGGGCCAGGGCCCAATGTGGTTGCCAAGAAAACTCATTGTAAGTTGTGTAGTAAGTGATAATATACTAATTAAAATATTTAGGCAACATTAAAAATATAAGTTAGGTATTTTACCTCACCCATTCCTTAAGTTCTTTTATAGGATAAAGATGGTAATGGGATGATACCTAGTGACGGGTATGACTATATGTTCCTCGTATTTATTAGAGGTTATTTTTGTTATTGCATGAGTCATATTGAGGGCTAGGGGTCCAAAGTGACCATTCTAGGGTAACTCAATTTTTGAGAGTTTAGTGTCTAATGAGAGACCAATTCAAGACAACTCAAGTAGTTTGAATATGTGATGACACTCCCTAGTATATAGCCTAAGTCTCCTCCATAGATTTTGTATTTTCCTCTATTGGTAATTTATTTTTTGTATGTATTTCTTATTGATGATTTCCTTTCATTAGTGGTTGTTAATGTGCAGTTAGTTATTATACTTTGACATGTGGCTTTTTGCTTGAAGTGGATATCATTCATTGATTTTGTCTCTTGATTGATGATACTCAATTTATACTTGGTATCTATACATTGAATTGGAATGTATTGTTTGTATTGGATTCAATATCCTTTCACCTTTGAATATCTTTTCTTTATTAGTAGTTTGTATACCCTTGATATGGATTTGGCTTCAAGAATCCATGACTAGAATTGTTTTATGGTTTGATTATCTATATGTCGATTATTCATTATCTTTCCTATATGGTAGGATTGGTTGTCTAACTAGGTGACCATGGTTGAGAGGTTGTGACTTCTTACCATTCCACCCCCTCCCCCCCCAGTTTGAATAGATGATGGATGTTTGTAGATCTAGTTTTACCATTATCATTCCTATTCTTATCTTTGAGACTTCTATTATATATCAACCTTTACCAAGCTTAGTTGGTCTAAAAGAAGATTTATAGTGTCTACTAAGAATTCCAAGTCGTTAGCTTGTGCAGACAGTGCTTACCGAGATCACTCAATCATCGAAGGAAAGGGTGGCAGAAGACAATTGCTACTAAACTCTCAATGTTAGCAAAGGAAAATTTAGTATTTATCAAGTTCACTTGGTAACAAAAGGATTTGACAAAATTTACAGTGTTAATCGAGCTTCTGATGGTTAACGCAGGAAATTATTTCTGGAACAACGTTTACCAAGTAGGGTCAGCTAGTGAAGGAATTTGTTAAATTAAGGTTTAAAGCTTAATTGTTCTAAGTATCATTTCTAGCCAACTATGGTAATGATTTAGGTGATTGTAACTTGTAATTGAACCAACTTGATAATTTGAATGGCATATATGAGTGGTTAAGTTGCAAATTCAAAACGTATGGATCTGATGTGATATGAATGTGAAGGTGAACTGATTATTGTGAGAGTAAAGTTTTAAGAATAATCAAAGATCATTGAGGAGAAACAAAGCTATATTTGATCAAGGAGGATCTAATGGTGTATAACAGAGATCTATAATCACAAAATTTAGCTGCATCTTATTCAACTCATTTCATTGTTACTTTCTAACCATTGTAGTAGTGATTCCAAAATATCTTAATAGAGTTGGTTTAACAGCCATTTTGTAAATCCTCTAACAAGGTGATAGTTCCATTGAATTGTTCTAAAGACCTTTAACGAGGCCACTCCTAATAGGGTAAATAAATCCTCTAACAAGATCACACCTAATAGTCTGTTTTGTAACATTTAATAGGGTTGGCTCCTAACAGGGCTCACTTCAGAATAGTAAAAATTAGTAGCTAGTTACATTAGTGGTTTTTCCCATATTGGGTTTCCATGTTAAATATGGTGTCTCTAGTGTTCATGCTTTTACTTTTATGATTTTAAATTATTTCATGCATGTTAAGATCTAATTAAAAGTTAACATTCATTACTCTTACTGAGTTACATTATTTTTCATGAATGTTTACCAAGTAACAGTAGTAAGTGACATATTTGGCATCTAAGGGATCTGCGGATTTGTTTTTGTGGTAACTAATTCACCCACTCCCAACCCCCCTCTCAGTTACTCCATCTACATTTCCAACAATTGGTCTTAGAGCATTTGGTGCTTCTAGGAAAAGGTTTCAAGGACCTAAGCTAAAGATTAGGATGTCTTACAAGAGGAAAATTTCAAGACTTAACAAGGACAATTTCTTAGCATGGTAGGGAGTGATGAGACTTCATCTAGCTTCCATTGGTGATACAGGACTGAAGTACCTTGATGCAAAATATGTAGAACCTACTAGCACATTATCTGTCAATGATATTTTTGAAAAGAAGACTCACAACAACATGATGATAGATATTGCATCTGCCCTAAGTTATGAAGAATTTGATGAAACCAAGGACTTTAAATTTGCTAATGCAATGTGCAAAAAGCTAAAGCAAATCTATGGAGGTGATGACAATATCAAGAGAGCCAAAGCTGAAAGCCTAAGAGGATAGTTTGATTAGATGAGAATGAGAGAGGATGAGAACATTGCCAAATATGATGAAAGGATCAAAGTAAGTGTCAGTGCAATCAAAGCTTCTAGAGGAAAAATTGAAGATGGGATAGTTATAAGTAAAGTTCTTAGAACATTGCTTGTTGTTTATGCAATAAGAGTGTCTATAATTCAAGAGAGGAGATGTGAAGAAAATCATAACATAAATCTGGATGCTATTGTGGGAAGATTGATTGCATTTTGAACTAGATAATTTTGATAATTATGTTCCAACTTCAAAGAACATTGAATCAACATTTGAAGCCAAGCTTTTTCTCAAATAAAATGCGAAGAAGATCAAGAACATTTAGTCAAATAGTGAAGAAGAATTAGAAGAAAGTTTTGACAGTGATCTTGAAGTAGTTGAAGCTTTCCTGCAAAGAAATATTCAAGAAATAGAGGTAAATACAAAGGTAAAGTTCCTTTAATATATTTTTCATGTGAAGAAATAGGTCATATTGAAACTAGGTGCCCAAATAAGTAGAACAATGATGAGAAGAAAGGTCACAAGTGCAATGACTATAAGAACTTCAAATAGAGGTAAATACAAAGGTAAAGTTCCTTTAATCTATTTTTCATGTGAAGAAATAGGTCATATTGCAACTAGGTGCCCAAATAAGTAGAACAAGGATGAGAAGAAAGGTCACAAGTGCAATGACTAGAAGAACTTCAAAGGTCACAAATCTTTCAAGGACAAAGGTAAGAAGATATGTTTTATTCCTAGAGATTCAAAAGATTCAGATAGTAGTGAAGATGAAATTGTTTACATTGCTGTAAAAGATGAACCTGATAATGATGATGAAAAAGATGATGATATGGCACTTATCTCTCATTTGAGGAAGAATGATACATGGACTATAGATAGTGGATGTTCACATCATATGACTGGTGATAAAGAAAAATTTGAAAACTTTGAAGACTATGATGGTGGTGGTGTAAGGTTTGCTAATAATGAACCTTGTTGTATAAAAGGAAGAGGAATAATTTATTTAACCAAAGAGCTTGTGTGTGATAATGCATATTGAGTTGAAGGACTAAAACACAATTTGTTAAGTGTTGCAAAGCTGATTAACATTGGATTCAAGGTGGAATTCATGCATGGGAAAGCAAGACTACTGGATGACAAAGGAAAGTTAATTAGATTAGACAAACAAACAAATGGTAACTTGTTCTATCTTCAACTTGGTGAAAATTCATGCTTTATTGCTCAAGTTAAAGAAATTTGGTTATGGCATAAAAGGTTGTGTCATGTAAACTTTGACAACATGGTGAAAATTGGCAAATTAGGGAAAGTTAGAGGCATTCCAAATTTAAAGAAACCTAGTGTTGGTCTATGCAAGAATTGTTAGATTGGTAAGATGGGAAAGACTAGTTTTAAAAGTAAAAACTATCAATCTGAAGATATTTTGGAAATTGTCCATACTAATTTGTGTGGACCCATAGGAATGGAAAGCTATACTAGTGAAAAATTCTTTATTCTTTTTGTTGATGACTACTCTAGAATGATGACTATTATGTACTTAAGAGAGAAGTTAGAGGCATTTGAAAAGTTCAAATGGTATCTAGAAAGAGTGAAAAAGGAAACAAGTAAAATATTGAAATGCTTGAGATCAGACAGAAGTGGTGAATTCATTTTCAAATGAATTTGATAACTTTTGCATTGAAAGATGAATCAAAAGACAAGTATCATCTCCTAGAACTCTCGAGAATAATGGAATAGCTAAAAGGAGGAATAGATCCATCATGGATTCTGCAAGGACTTTGATGATTGAAAAGAACATTTCTATCAAATACTAGAAGGAAACAATCAGCACTATAGTTCATACCTTGAACTGAGTACAATTGAAGAAGGACACATTCAAAACCCCTTATGAGTTATGGTATGGTTATAAACCTAATGTAAGCTATTTTAAAGTGTCGAAGTAAATGTTACATTCTAAAAGAATCTAGAAAAAGAAAATTTGATGCTAAAGATGATGAAGGAATATTCTTAGGATATTCTTCCAAAAGCAAGGCATATAGATATTTGAATTTTTCTATTCACAAGTGATGACGATACACTCTGATACCAATGACGAAGGGACACACCACCCTTACCAACTCATAACCAAGAATGCAACAATATGAAGACAATTTTATTATACTTGAAAATCCAATAGTAATTACAATAACATTTTTGCAAGATCTCTCAAGATCCAATCCAAAACCCAAGCTAGTCCAGATCCACACTCTAGTAGAAACCTCTGAGATCTCAACTTGTGCTCACAAGCCACCAAGCAACCTCCTTGTTTCTAAACTGTAGCCACTAGCTCTTCTCACAAACTTAATCCAAGATTCAAGTGTAAACTGCCTCACATTTGGTGCTCTATCTACACACTTACAAGTTCATCACAATCCTGCTGTAAACTACCTCACATTCGGCACTCTGTTCACAGACTTAGGAAAACTCACTCTTCACTTCCTCCTTCTCTTTCACACCTTCCAACTTTCACACATTCAAGCTTTTCCTCCCAAAGCTTTCACCTTTCCAAGCTTCACCTTCCACAACTTCTACTTCCCAAGCTACTCCTTCTCGAGCTTCTCCTTCTTGAGCTTCTCCAAGCTTCTACTCCTCGAGCTTCCACTTCTCAAGCTTCTCCTTGAGCTTTTACCTTCCCAAGCTACTCCTTGAGCTTGATTAGAAATGCTCATATGCCTTGCTTAAATAGGCACTTACCACCCCATGCATGAATTATCCTCAACCTTCTAGAATTCCTCCACAACCTTCTACAACTTCCACAACTTTCTACAATATTCATAACTTTCTAGAATTCTACCCACACACCTTGATAAATGGAATGACGACCATTTATTTTTATTTTTTTTCTATTTATGCCACCTATGCACCTCGAAAATAGAAATCCCCTTTTCCTTTCTTTTCTCTTCCTCCCCCCCCCCCCCCCCCCCCCCCCTTTTTTTAAATTTCTCCTTTAATTTTCGTCACTTTCTCTCTCTAGATTTTTTTTTTTCCAATTTTTTTTTTCAAATTTAAAAAAAAATAATAATAATTTTCCCATGCAAGATGCTTCTGCATCAAACTCTCCCGGTAGATAGAAAAGTGTGTCCCACACTTTGACACCAAAAGAAAAATCTACAGCCATCTTCATCTTCACCAAAGGCTTCCACCTCAACAGGGACAATAAAACCACCATGCAAATCTTCCACATCTGCATTACTCTATCAAACACCAAAATCTCAACCATCCAATAACCATGCTCACTCCCAGGAACAAACTGAACATAATGCTTCATTAGCAAACTCTCATTCACATCAAGGGTATGTGCAGGATCATGGTGTGCCAAAAAGTGGCGATGTGAAAAAAAAAGAGTTTGAAGATGCCTAAAAGTGCTTCAAAATCCACTCTAACTTTTTCTTACCTATCTAGGAACCAAACCTGGAAGGTTAAGCCGAGCCTTATCGGATATCCGATTTTAAATCAAATATCCGACTAATAATTAAAAAAATATAATAGTATGATATATTATTTAATATTATTATTATTATTATAATTATTATTATACTATAATATAATAATAATAATATTATTATATTATAATTGTATAATATTATACTATAATAATATTATTATAATAACATATTATATTATAATAATATAATATAATATTTCATATATTATAATATATAGTAATGTAATATAATATATATAAGATGTAATATAATAATAAAAAGTAATATCTTATAATATAATATATAATAAAAAAGTATAATATATTATAAATTATAATAATATAATATAATAATAATATTTTATATTATAATATATAGTAAATTAATATAATAAATATAAAATATAATATAAAAATATATAAAATGTAATATATATTATATATTATATGTTATATTATAAATATTCTAATGTCATATCGGATATCCGATACCTATGCATTGGATTAAACAAAATCACAAACCCACGGCCCTTATTTTACGCAAATTTGGGCCAGCATTGCCATCGCGGATCGGATATTAGATATCAGCTATGTTCCCCCCCCCCCCCCCCGACTCATTTTTAACCTAAATTTAATAGATTTTAACATGATTTTGTTTGTTTTAGTTGAATCTAAGGTTTTTTTTGACAAAAATGGTTAAAATTTAATTTTCTTTTTAATATATATTATGTTTTGTAATTCAATAGGAATGGTTGATCAAAATGATGACACTAAGACAGGGAATAATATTCCTCGCAACCCACCACCAAACGATCCAGTATCCCCACAAAACCGTCCACCAAATGATCTTCTACCTCCTCAAAACCCTCCTCGAATCGAGGATTTGATAAATGAAAATCTCACTGAGTTGAGAGGTTTGCATAGAACATACAATAATGTACCTGCACTGGCTCCTATGTTATCCACGTTAAACACCATAGTGGATAACATTGAAACCCTTACAAACCAACAAAATGTCGTTCTTCGTTGGCGTGATTAAATGCACCAGATGTTTGATGATGGTTTGGATTATGATGAGGTTGCGGCCCTCAACATAACCAAAGACGATTTGGCAAGCCTTTTTGCTAACCCAAAAACGGGTATACCAGTTGACCCAAAAAAAACCAAACTATCGATTAAATGGTGCACAAATGATGCCATACATGCAAATTTTTGGGACCGTTGGTGGATGGTCTTTGATATTCTCCACATGGAAATTTAGACATACCATTTTATTTCCTTAGAAAATTATATGCAAAATTTGTGTTGAAACTTAAAGTGAACTATTGGAGCATGAAGCCCAACATGGGCTTAGGACTAGGAGCTCCTCAGGATAAACCCTCTTCCCAGCAGAAGACACTTGGCACTTTTGTCCCCCCCCCCCCCCCCCAATATCTCCCCCCCTCCTTGAGTGCAGCATCCAGATATTATGGCAGAGGCTAGCTCTGAGACCATCAGAGCCATTCATAGGCTGAGTAGCTTAATGATATCTCAGGCTAGGTCAGTCCTGCCTCCTTGTGTTGATGATGTTGGTGCTAGTTCATCATCGGCTAGCTCATCACACATTTGTGTGCCTCACACTTGCATTACATGCAAGAATATTTACCTGGGTCCAATAGGTGATCTTCCTGAGTATCATTTTGTATTAGACGAGGATACACCAGACACACGTGCAGAGGCTATAGACCCTAATGTGAGAGAGGAGGGGAATGCAGAGGCATGGACTCCTTCAGTGTCAGTACGTGTATACATTTTTTTGTTATGACATATGTGATCCTCATTCATGTTTAGTTGATGACTAAGGAGGAGCTCAGACAGATAGATCATGCTACACTTTCAGCCATTTCATTTGGCCTTGAGACATCTATGGTACATTATGTTGTGTTCGCATTTCTTTTTTCTATTTGATATTTTAGCATATATGGTTGCTAATCTTTCTTTTATCTTGCAGATACCACCTGCCCTGGGTGGACAAAGTGTGGGGGGTGAGCTAGCATGCATTGACAAAGGAAAGGTAATTAGATGTTTTCTAATTGATTAAATATTGATGCATTCTTGTAAAATGTTTGTGGTAATCTCATTTAATTACATTATTTATTGTATATAGGGTGTGGCTACTGGCGATGAGCAGATTTGGCATCCTAGATCATCAGGGATTTTCATTCGCACAGAGAGCCCCATTGTATGTATAAGTATCATTTTTATTTATTTATTTAAATTGATGCAGAGGAAAGTATGATTGTTGTTCTATACAATTTTTGTGATTTTTTTCGTACCAATAATGATTCATGTCTTGCATATGTTCATTACAACTTAAATAGGCTTATATGCACCTATCCAACCGACCAAGTTGGTTACAAAGGTTTATTTAATTAAAAAAATACCAAACTACTACTTTCCCTCCAAAACTAATATGACCATCTGAATTTGAAATTCAAATTTCAAACTATAGTTTTTATGCATTCCCTAACTTTCTAAACTATTCCATCGACTCAAAATTGGTCATATGGATTTATTAAATGCAACTAAGTAAATTTCCAAAAAATTAATGTTTTTATTGTTTTTTCTCCAAACCACCTTACACTCTGATCTCCCCCTTTCAATTGAGATCACATATGACATATATAAAGGTCTACATGACTGTTGGAAAAACCATATAGGCATTCACAAACATAAAACAAAAAAACAACCACTTTTTGCTAATACTGTTTAGACTCTAAATACCCTATTCTAAGGCCTTTTGGTCCCATGGAGTCACTTGGTTTATAACCACACCAAAATTCTTGTGGGCCTTACATGTGCCTTTATTACAAAACATAGACCAACTTGTAAAATATGGACCAAACCTTTATTCCAACTTCCTAATCTACTTGAATCCTCGCTTTCATGGAGTGGCAAGGTGTCCGGCAATAGAGATACTTGTTCCCCCCTGCCACATAGGTTAGGTGCCCTACACCACCTTTCCTTTCTCTCATTCTGAACACTAGTCCACCAAGTGAGTGATGTTCCTCTCAGTCTTGCTATTGCTACTTTTACCTTCTTATCTGCCTCTATGTCTTCAAGATCAAAGTAGTTCTCAAGGGCCTCTATCCACCCTAGCACTTCTTCACTATCCATTTTACCCTAGTATATTGGAAAATCAATATGGTTCTTCCCACCATTACCTTGTAGTGCCTTAATGATTCTCATAAATCTCCTTTCTTCAGGATCATCTGTTGTCTCATGCTCTTGCCTTGCATTACCAACCTCTTCTTCTTCATGGTTCTCTCCATGATTTCTTCCTCTAACCTCTTCTCCTCTAGATTCTTGCCTTTCCTTTTCTAAGGATTCTATCCTTGCAATAAGCTTCAGCCTCTCTCTTCTCATCTGTCTTTCTTCCCTCACTCTAGATGCTTCAATTTCTCTCCTCTCTCTTTTATCTTTTTCCAACTCTTCTCTCAATTCTTCAAGTTCTCTAGCCATTTGATTTTTAGGAGGCATTTTCACAACAAGTTTTCTTCCTTCCCAAGGGCCAACTCATTGATTTTTTTTCTTTCCTCACCAAGAAATCTCTGGACACCACTTATGTACCTTTCAACTCTAGGACACACAAGGAGGAATTAGACACACCAAGGCTTCAAAAAAGGGACCAGCACACTAAGGATTTTCAAGATTATAGGTCTTGGTCACACTCCTAAACACCCAAACTTCAAAACCCTCCTTAAAATGGCTTAAAAACCAGGGCCTGCTTGTTCAAACCCCAAAACTCAATTCTAGAACGTTTTTACTTTTCTAATGACAAGATATGATCATGACAACCTACATGAACCTATCAAATGACTCATGTACCATATGAAATCCTAAAATCCTATCTCATGCCCAATTACAACTTTCTTCCACATATGAGTCCAACATTATAAATTTGTATGCTTCCATGAGCCATAATTGGTGCAAGGATTGCCCAATTGACTTCAAGAGATGTTCCATGACCTCTGTAATGCCTTGGATCTTCAATGTTTCCTTGATGAGCATGGGATGCTCTTGCATCACTTATATTCATAAATAAATTCAAAACTAATTTTCGTGATATTAACAACTACTATTTTGTATCTCATAGGAGACTCCTAGTGCACATGAGGTTCGATGGGACAGTTATGTAGATTTGATGATGCGGCCACTCACTCCTGAGGAGGAGCCTACAATAGTAAGTTGTAGTTTGAATTCATGATTAAATATGTTATAAATTTAGCATGCTATGAATTATAACATTATAGTTTAAATTGTAGATTCATTTGACAAAGGTATTTGAACATATATAGCCCATAATCACAGAGGTACCAGCATTGCCGAGGGCATATGAGAGCACTCCTGACTGGCGCAGGAGGTTGACGAGAGAGGTATTTATTATGAAATTTTGATAGTATTAATCTCCAATACAGCAAAGATCATTATGCATTTGAGTAATTCAATGTTAGATACGTAGAATCATATAAATATAGTAGTGTAACTTTCTAACTTTGGGTTTCCCTTTTTTGTTTATGTAGGAGGCATCTGATCCACCTAGTGCAGCGAAGAGGCTGCATTTTGATCTTCCGCCAGCACCCTGGGATAGTATAGTTTTTGTAGGATGCATCATGAGATATTTTGAGATGGCATATGCCACATTGTATATAGAAACATTGATATTATACACATTCTGATGGCAGGATCAGCCACATTTTGTATATATATATATATATATATATATATATATATATATATATATATATATATATATATATATATATATATATATATATATATATTTGAGTACTTTGTCTATGGATACATGATCTTTGATATATATTTGTGTAAAATTTTGTCTATGGATACATGTATTTTGATATATATTTTTGTCATTTATGTGCACAATGATATACATATTAATTTAGTATCTAGTATTGTTCAATTTATCGTGGATCATGTGTCATGCCCTAAATTTTACTAGTAAAAACACAGCAATTTTTTTATTTTTTCTATAGCTTATGAAGTCGCATGAGAAATTACATATTGTAAAACAAGGTTATCATTGAATAGGAGTTCAAGACTCATGTGAATAGTGTGAAGGTGTAACATTTTAGTCATAGGTGGTTTTCAAATAGATTGGATGATAGTCTAGTTCAAGTTAGCGTCACGAGTCAAACAAGCAAGTTCAAGATACAACACTCATAAATTAGTGAGGTAATTCATATCCTAACAAGCCTCTGATACTAATATTCTATTAGGGTCTGTCGGTTGTATCATATGGACTAGGTCGTGATTCTAGCATGTAAGGGAAGGGTATCAGAATTACTTATTATCCTCATTACCAATGTACACACATTCATTAATCATTACAATATATATTAATGTGACAATTACTATATTACTATATCCTCATTATCTATCAACATAGCTTCCTCACCAAACTAGCACTCACTACAGTTTTCTAAACACAAAAATTACTATTTCAATACATAAATTAAACTCACTCTAACAAAAGACAATTACTAACTATCTAGCTCATCAAATACTAACTAATCTAGCTACATTGCCATGCTTTTACATTTACTATTTTAATTACTATAATTACTATACTATTACATTTACTTTTTACATTAAATTACATCTAACTATTCACCATAAGATCACTTTCTCACTATCAATATTATTATTCTCAAAGCATGTTAAGATTCAAAGTAGTTTCATAATATGAATTAGCAAGCACATAAAATGAGGAACTCTTAGTAAGTCTAAGGGCCAATTAAAAGTACTTAACTCAATAATAATTCACAATATGTATTTAAACACATCCTACTACACCATCGTATTGAGTGTGTTAATTTAAATTTGTTTGATGAATTGTTTATGCAAGGATTAGGTGCAAGCGTATAAATAAGGTTTGTATATAACATACCTTGTCGTTCTGACATATATGTATCATTGTATCAATGTGCTTTATTGACTAGATAAAACTAGATTTTAGTTATTATGTAGTGCCTACCCTCATTCACATATTTTCTGGACATATTGTTGCTATTATTATTAGACTATGATGGACTAGTTTTATGTTGATGAATTAATGGTATTGATTTGAGACTATTAGACATTATATTATGGATTTAGAGATTATGTGATGAGATCATTTAGACTTTACATTTCATGATACATGATGATCATTATATTGTTTTTAGCTATGGTTGATGATTAGTTCATGGTTATTATCTCATGTGTTTTATTATGCATACTTACCCCATACTTGCATGTGTATGGTGTGCGTGTTTTCTTATTGTATGGTGTTTCTGATGTGGTTAAGGAAGGGAGTCGTAATCACCTACTTATTCGAGATCTACATGATGCACCACTTCCTGCCATTGTCTATTTAGCTTAGCATTATATATTGTATGTACATGCATGGTTTTTTTGAAAGTTGCAGGTACCAGGTATCGACTTCTCCGAATTGCCAGGATGAGAGTACCCTATTACACTATCTCAATGATAAGAGAAGGGAGATAAATTCTCAAGTCCAAATCCCAAACCCTTAAGCCAATTGTCCTAGTGAGGTAGGTCAAGTATCTAGATATTTTACCCACCAAATGTGTTAGATGACATGATTCATGATTTTTAACCCTTTAGACTGATTTTGAGTGATTTTCTCTATGATGGGTTTTCATATTTTATCTTGGAGGTCTATGGTGAATTTTCTATTAATTAAGTCTTAATAAATAGACTAATTAATAAATTAATTATTTGAGGAAATTAATATAAAATATCATGTTAATGTATATTTGATTATAATTAATTAAATGTGAATTATTGAGGAAAAATGAATTAAATAAAAGAAAATTAGAAAATTAAAATTAATAATAATTATAAAATAATAATAAAAGTAATAGATAAATAAAATAATAAAAGTTATAAAAATTAAAATGAAAGTTATAAAGATTAAAATGGAAGTTATAAATATTTAAAAAGAAATTATATAAAAAGTAAATTGGAGTTATAAGCTTGCATGGGAATTAACGCACTTTTCTATTTCTCATGTGTCAACAACACGGGGGTTAGTGCATCAATTAAGCATATGGTGTCTACAACCCTATGGCTCATCTTGAAGGTTGGAAAAGACCCATGCTTAGTTGGTGACACCTTCCAGCTGTTTCTAGAAGCATATTAGATGTTTCCTGAAAGATCTTTATATTCAGGCATTCTTAGAAGCTTAGATAGAGCATTGGGACTGCAATTGAAGCATTGGAGGACTCAAAAATTCTGAAGAAGGGAGGAGCTTGCTTTGCGGATTTTCTGATGAAAAGTGATTTAGCATTAGAATCCGAGTAGATTCTTGTGATTTTCTTTATGCTATTTCCGCATCATGCATTCCCTATCTTCTTCGTGTCTTCCATATGTCTTCTGAGAAGTTTCATATTTTTATGCATTCTTAATATGGTTAGATTAATTTATTTGAGAATTTTATATGCATAGATCTAAAGGATCATGGGGCTAGGGTTTTAATTTATAGCCAAATTCATTAGAAAATTAATTGAGTCAATCTATAATGCAAATATTTTAAAATTCTTAAATTGTAGATATAATCTTTGTAGTAAAAAAAAATACATGTTTATGTATTCAGATCTGCATATATATATATATATATATAAATATATATATATATATTTATATGTATATGTATATATATATGTATATATATGTATATATATGTATATATATGTATATGTATATATATATATATATATATATGTATATATATATGTATATATATATATATGTATATATGTATATATATATGTATATATATATATATATATATGTATATATATATAATACACCAAATGAGCGATTGGTAAATCGCAGAGGGGAAAACTTAATAAACCGCATCGCAATTTATATTGCGTGGTTACATTGTTAAAAAAATGAATATATTAAATGCCATGGGCATGATTTGTACCCCATGCCTGCGGAAGGCAGAGCCCTGCCGTCGCAAGTCTGTGGCGATAGGGGTACTACGTACCCACTGTCGGTGCAGTGCCTGTGACTGCAGGTACTGCGTACTGCAGCAAGAGTGGGGGGGATAATTAATAATATTGGTATGTATAAACATTTATGTTAAAATGTTTGAAGCAAACATTATACGAAATTGATTCTCATATGATATATGGTGTAAATCGAAAATTGTTAATTCGATTTTATGAAACGTAATAACTATTTATATATTTACATATGTATGTATGTATATATATATTCAAATATGTGTGTGTGTGTGTGTGTGTGTGTGTGTGTAATATGTAAATATATTATTAATAAATTTAAGTTATTATTATTTGATAAAAGATTTATATTGAAGGTTTATTTTCATAATGGTGACTCTTTAATAATTTTCAACTAATTAAGATTTAATTTTTTTAAATTATTAAGTAAATAGTCGATAGTATGGTGGGGAATGTATCAAACAAATATTATAATTGGAAAGTGAATTTCTAGTTTTTTTAAGGAAAACTTTTATTTATCCAAAACAATACATGTGTTCCTCTATTCATCCTTCAAACTTGGAAACATAAACTGAGATCTTTACATTTAAATTCAAGTTGTAAATTTGACAAAACCAAAATATGTGTTTGCATTGTGTATTATTTATGCTATTGTTTTGGGTTTTGGGTTGACTAGTATTGACCAGTATAGGACTTCTACCAGAGGTTTGGGGATTATGTGTTTGTGATGTCATGATGATGTTTTAATCTCGATCTTTATAAACCCAACCATGGTTATGTGATGGAATGCTCTATGTATTGTTTGTAATTATTGATTGTTATAGTTGAGATTCTTATGTATGAGATACTTGACTTAACCATTATTTTTGGTCATCGATCAGTTAACCTTGGTTATTTTTTAGTTGCCATGATGGGACTATGATGTGGATTTATTCTTGATGATGTCATGATGTGACATGTTTGACTCAACCATTTTTTGGAGTCTTTGATTAGTATGATTGAGATATATATATTTTGGTTATTGAGAACCATTGGATACTTTGATTATCAGTGATACTTCAGTTTCCAATAGAGAGTTGTTGTGTTCATGATTTTCTATGGATGTTTGCTCATTGAGATTTGATGCTTTTATTCATATTTGATGATTTTATTATGGATTATCTTTTGTGATTTTGAGATTTATGAGTCCATGAGCATTAGGGTAGGATATCTGCATGTAGTGACGAGAAGTGGCTTGCAATGGGGGCCAGGGCCCTAAGAGGCTGCCAGGGTAACTCATTGTAAGTTGGATTAATAAGTGATAACATATCTCTACTTTGTTGTATCATGGATTAGAATAGGATTATGTATCTTATTCTATGTATGTATATTCTTTGAGCTTGTCATACCCTGTGACATGTATAGTGGATGATTGAGCATTTTGAAATGCAATGTATAAACATTGGACTTATCATTATTATTTCATATGGATGTTGTACTAGATGGTTCATGTATGTAATTCAATGTTAAGGGATCTTTAAAGAATGTAATCTGTTATGTATGTTATGTTTACTTTCAGATGGACATTGCTATTGCTTCTATTATTGTGCATAAGTTATACGTGGTATTTACTTTCATGAAAAAAAAAAAGCTACCAAACTTAGTGAAATTATAGGTTAATTCTTTGGATCCCTTGGCGAGGCATTACATTTGGTATCAGAGCCCAAGTTTCTACATTGGGAGCTCTGGGTATTTTGGAACAACTAGAAGTTTGAACTATTAAGGGTATCTTTCCGAACTTGAACTAGGTGAACTAAAAGAGAACTCAAACTATTATTTGAATATTTTTCATATTTCAACACTTAGTTTCAAAACTGGAAATTTTACTTAAACCTAAACATAGAACTGAACTTAGTACCTTGTACTGTTGTAGGATGGTATTTGGGACTAGGTCTTCTGTTAGAGGCTGTGGTAGAGGTTGAGGTAGAGGCCATGGTCATGGTAGAGCTATCAGTGTCCATGAGTTTGCCCATGAAGGATTGGCTCATGTAGAGAGTAGAGAAGAGCACTCTAGTAGGAAGTAGGAAGAGAGCCGTAGAGAGGACCAAGCTGAGTCTGAAGAGGTTGGTTTGAGGCAGATGATGTAGACTATTCTAGAATGTCTACCTCCTGTTCAAGAACAACCCAAAGTGCACTAGATAGAACAAGAGCATAGACCCAGATCTAGAAGTCTTCGGAAGGATCATTAGAGGTCCATTGTGTCCACTCAGATGAAGGATCCTTCAAGATCCAAGGTTAATCCTTTCAATGGGAAAGGTTCTAGTTATGTGGCCGAGTAGTGGCTTATTTCTCTTGATAGGATTTTTGCCATGCAAGAGTTCGACATCAATGTTAAGGAAAGATTTGTGATCACTAATCTAGAGAATTTTGGGGCCACTTAGTGGACGATAGATGAGAAGAAGTTGGGAATCGATATGAGCAGTGTTACATGGGAGTTATTCCTAGAGAGTTTTCGTGAACGATTCCTACCAGAGGAATGGAAACAACAAAGGGCTAATGAATTTCATAATCTCAAATAGTACACTTTGTCAGTGACTGAGTATGAGCATAAGTTTTATGAGCTCATGTCTTTTTTAGGGTTCAGTGAAAATTTAGCTTAGTTGACACAACATTTTATTAGGGGTTTGAATAATCATATTATTGGAGGAGTTAAGGTATTTGAGCCAAAAACCCTGAAGGATGCAATACATTGAGCTATCCTTGTTGAGAAAAGTGTCAACCTTGGTCAAGGTGGTTTTGTAGGAGCGCCAGCTGCATCAGGATCTAAAAGAAACTACAATTTAGGTGGTAACAAGAAGTTTTTGTTCTCTAAATGGAAATAGTATCAGCAACAGTCTCAACAGACAAAGCAATAGAAGGGCTCAAATTCTCAAGCTCAAGGCAGTGGCAAAGGTTCTAACATCAAGAACAACTGCAATACTTAACACAATAAACAGAATCAGTCCAATCAGCTAGCTTAGAGTAGCCAGTCTTTTGTGAGCAGGAATAGTCATCAGCAATCAAATGTATCACCTATGGGAAGAGGTTCTGGAAAAAATACAAAAAAAAATTCATATGGTTAGATTGGACATTATGTATCTCAGTGTCCTCAGTGAGCACCTTAGTTTTTAGGACGTAGACCTACAGTTTCAGAGCCTACAGTTGGTGATGCAAGTAGAGCTCATAGAGTCTTTGCAGCAGTTGATCAATGTCAGATAGATCATCACGAAACAGTGGTTGAGACCACAGGTGCTATTACAGGTATATCTCTTTCAGTACTGTTTGATTTAGGAGCTACAGATTCATTTATTTTACCATCTATAGTTTATAAGTGTAAGCTGGATGCGGTGAAGCAAGACTGTGGTTGGCAAGTGGAACTAGCCTCAGGCATTAAGGTCTCCACAAATTCTGTAGTTCATAAGTGTGGGCTTAGCTTAGGAAGATTTGTTATGGTAGTGGATCTTCAAGTCATACCCCTTGGTTCCTATGATGTGGTTCTAGGCATGGACTAGCTTGGATCTCATAGAGCCAGTATAGATTGTAGGAAGAAGATTATTATGTGCCAAGATGACCAAGGGAATGATGTGTAGATAGTTGGGATACCGAGGCCTATATCTCTACGGATGATTTTTTCTATGCAATTGAAGTGAAGTTTTCGTAAGGGATGTTAGATATTTTCTATTGTGGTAAATGATCTTGATGAGGAAGATTGCATGAGGGAGACTTTAGATCACCCAATTTTGCAGGAGTATGTAGTTGTTTTTCGAAGTGAGATTCGAGGCATGCCTCCAAAGAGGGATATTGACTTTAGTATTGATCTGATTCCTGGAGCGGAGTCTATCTCTAAAGCTCCTTATCGCATGACAACACAGGAATTGGGTGAGCTACATCTTTAGTTAGAGGAACTTTTGGCCAAAGGGAGCATTCAACCTAGTGTATCACCATGGGGAGCTCCAGTGCTCTTTGTGAAGAAGAAAGATGGTTCTTTGTGCCTTTGTATTGACTACAAACAGTTGAATAAGGTGACTATTAAGAACAAGTATCATTTTCCTAGGATTGATGACTTATTCGATCAGATCAAGGGAGCTACAGTATTCTCTAAGATTGATCTTAAGTCAAGATACCACCAGCTTCGCATTAAGAAAGAAGATATTAACAAGATCGCTTTTTGAACCCGCTATGGGCATTATGAGTTCATAGTGGTACCTTTTGGGTTGACTAATGCTCCATCGATTTTCATGAGTTTGATGAATGGTGTGTTTCGATCTTATTTGGATAGATTTGTACTTGTGTTTCTTGATGACATATTGATATATTCTAAGACTCAGAAGGAGCATGAGGAACACCTGCGGTTGGTTTTGCAGTGTTTGAGGGACAATCAACTTTATGCCAATGTAGCTAAGTGTGAATTCTTCAAATCAGAGATTCAGTATTTAGGGCATGTTATTTCAGGTGATGGTATTTTAGTGGATCCTACAAAGATTTAGGTGATAATAGAATGGCCTACACCAACTAATTTGTCATAAATTCATGGCTTCATGGGTTTAGCCAGTTATTATTGTAGATTTGTCCAGAACTTCTCTAGGATAGAACATCCTATCACTTCTCTTCAAAGGAAAGGAAAGAAGTTCGTATGGATAGAGAAATGTGAGGAAGCTTTCTAGAAGCTCAAGGATCTTTTGACCAGTGCACCAATTCTAGTCGTACCTGATCCAGAAGGTGATTTCATGGTATGTATATATGCTTCGCTTGAAGGGATTGGGGTAGTGTTGATGCAGAATGGACGGGTGATTGCATATGAATCGCGCAAGCTCAAGGATCATGAGTTAAATTATCCTACACATGATCTTGAGTTAGCAGCAGTAGTTCATGCTTTGACTAGATGGAGACATTTCTTGTTGGGGTACAGATTTGAGCTACACAATGATAATCGTAGTCTTCAGTACATTTTTACTCAACCTAATTTGAATGCTCGCCAGAGGCAATAGATGGAGTATCTGTGTGAGTATGATTTTGAGGTTAAGTACATTCAGGGTAAGGAGAATGTGGTGGCAGATGCTTTGAGTCACAGGAGACATGTGGTATCATCGATGACCCTTAGTGTGGATTTGAGGAGTCAAATTCTTCAGGCACTTCCTACGGATTCTTGGTATCAGGAAGTGTGTAGAGAGATTGATTCAGGAAGATCTATGGAAGGTAAGTTTGCAGGTTACATTCGAGATTCAGATGGTCTTTTGAGACATTTGGGGATGACTTATGTGCCATTTTCGGATGAGCTTCGTGCCTTGATTCTAGTAGAAGCCCATCGTACACCTTACTCAACACATCCAAGTGTCAAGAAGATGCATGCTGATTTGAGACGTTTGTTCTTTTGGTTTGGGATGAAGCGAGATATTACGTATTTTGTGGCTAGGTGCCTTGAGTGTCAGAGAGTTAAGGCAGAACATCAGCACCTAGCTGGACTTTTGCAGCCTAATCTCATTCCTTCTTGGAAGTGGGATATCATCTCCATGAATTTTGTAGTAGGATTACCTATGACTGTCCATCGCCATGATGCTATCATGGTCACCATTGATAGATTGACTAAGGTGGCACATTTTTCACTAATTAGGTCTTCCTACAGAACAACTTCTATGGCTAATGTCTTTATGCATGATATTGTGAGATTACATGGTATTCCTAGAAAGATCATTTCTGACAAGGATCCTATATTCACATCTGCATTCTGGACATCATTGCAGAATGAGCTTGGAGCATAGTTAAACTTTAGTTTGGCATATCATCTAGAGACTGATGGACAGACAAGGAGGGTGAATCAGGTTTTGGAGGATATGTTATAGATGTATGTGATGGATAGGCAGACACATTGGGAGGATTATCTCTACCTGGTGGAGTTTGCTTACAACAACGGGTATCATAGTTCTATTGGCATGGCACCATTTCAAGCATTATACAGACATCCTTGTCATACGCCATTAAGTTGGGACAGTCTTGAGGATCACATCCTATTGGGTCTTGAGATGCTTCGTGATATAGAGCAACAGGTAGTGCGTATCCGTGAGCACTTGACTACGGCACACGATAGGCAGAAGAGTATGTTGATGCTCATACAACTGATAAGTAGTTTTCTATGGGAGCTAACATTTTCCTTAGAGTGTGATCGTGGAAGAGTCCAATAAGGTATGGAAAGGGTTCTAAGCTAGCACCTCACTTTGTGGGACCATTCGAGATTCTAGAGAGGATTGGCCCGGTTGCTTACCACCTTGCTCTACCGCCCAACCTATCTCACATTCATGATGTTTTCCATGTTTCAGTACTTCGGTGGTATATTCTTGATATTGTACATGTTCTTGATTGGAATGCATTGTAGGTAGAGGATGGGCAGTTGGCTTTAGAGGCGATTCGTATTCTGGAGCAATGGGAGTTGACCCTTAGGGGTCGAACCATCGAGTAGGTAAGGGTCCAATGGGACCCTACTGATGATTCTTTAGCTACTTGGGAGGATGCAACTAGACTGAGGGAGTTATATCCCTACTTGTTTGTAGGCTTCCAAGAGTAAGCCTGACCCAAGGGGGGGTGGATGTAGTGCCTACCCTCGTTCACATCTTTTCTGGACATATTGTTGCTATTATTATCAGACTATGATGGACTAGTTTTATGTTGATGAATTAATGGTATTGCTTTGAGACTATCAGACATTATATTATGGATTCAGAGATTATGTGATGAGATCATTTAGACATTACATTTCATGCATACATGATGATCATTATATTGTTTTCAGCTATGCTTGATGATTAGTTGATGGTTATTATCTCATGTGTTTTATTATGGATACTTACCCCATACTTGCATGTGTATGGTGTGTGTGTTTTCTTATTGTATGGTATTTCTGATGTGGTTAAGAAAGGGATTCGTAGTCACTTGCTTTGTTGGGATCTACACGATGCACCACTTCCTGCCATTGTCTGTTTAGCTTAGTATTATATATTGTATGTACATGCATAGTTTTTCTGCAGGTTGCAGGTACCGGGTATCGACTTCACTGAATTGCCAGGATGAGTGTACCCTATTACAGTATCTCAATGATAAGAGAAGGGAGATAAATTCTCAAGTCCAAATCCCAAACCCTTAAGCCAATTATCCTAGTGAGGTAGGACAAGTATCTGGATATTTTACCCATCGAATGTGTTGGATGACATGATTCATGATTTTTAACCCTTTAGACTGATTTTGAGTGATTTTCTCTATGATGGGTTTTCATATTTTATTTTGGAGGTCTATGGTGAATTTTCTATTAATTAAGTCTTAATAAATAGATTAATTAATAAATTAATTATTTGAGGAAATTAATATAAAATATCATGTTATTTGATATTTGATTATAATTAATTAAATGTGAATTATTAAGGAAAAATGAATTAAATAAAAGAAAATTAGAAAATTAAAATTAATAATAATTATAAAATAATAATAAAAGTAATAAATAAATAAAATAATAAAAGTTATAAAAATTAAAATGAAATTTATAAAGATTAAAATGGAAGTTATAAATATTTAAAAAGAAATTATATAAAAAGTAAATTGGAGTTATAAGCTTGCATGGGAATTAACGCACTTTTCTATTTTTCATGTGTCAACAACACGGGGGTTAGTGCATCAATTAAGCACATGGTGTCTACAACCCTATGGCTCATCTTGAAGGTTGGAAAAGACCCATGCTTAGTTGGTGACACCTTCTAGCTGTTTCTAGAAGCATTCTAGATATTTCCTGAAAGCTCTTTATATTCAGGCATTCTTAGAAGCTTAGATAGAGCGTTGGGAGTGCAATTGGAGCATTGGAGGACTCAAGAATTTTGAAGAAGGGAGGAGCTTGCTCTGTGGATTTTCTGAGGAAGAGTGATTTAGCATCAGAATCTGGGTAAATTCTTGTGATTTTATTTATGCTATTTCTGCATTATGCATTCCTTGTCTTCTTCGTGTCTTCCATATGTCTTCTGAGAAGTTTCATATTTTTATGCATTTGTAATATGGGTAGATTAATTTGTTTGAGAATTTTATATGCATAGATCTAAAAGATCACGAGGCTAGGGTTTTAATTTATAGCCAAATCCATTAGAAAATTAATTTAGTGAATCTATAATGCAAATATTTTAAAACTATTAAATTGTAGATATAATCTTTGTGGAAAAAAAAAATATACATGTTTATGTATTCAGATCTGCATACATATATATCTATATATATATACATATATACATATATATATCTATATATATATATATATATACATATATACATATATATATCTATATATATATACATATATACATATATATATATCTATATATATATACATATATATATATATGTATATATATATACATATATATATATATGTATATATATATATATATTTATATATATGTATATGTATACATTTATAATGAATCTAATACAAATTTTGAATATATATATATATATATGTATATATATATATATAGATATATATATATATATACACATACATACATATATACTAATATATATATATATATATATATACATATGTATATATATATAATACACCGAATGAGCGATTGATAAATTGCAGATGGGAAAACTTAATAAACTGCATCGTGATTTATATCGCGTGGTTACATTGTTAAAAAAATGAATATACTAAATGCCATGGGCACGATTTGTACCCCGTGCCTGCGGAAGGCAGAGGCCTACCGTCGCAGGTCTGCGGCAACAGGGGTACTAAGTGCCTGCTGTTGACATAGTGCCTGTGACCACAGGTATTGTGTACCATAGCAAGAGTGGGGGGATAATTAATAATATTGTTATGTATAAATGTTTATGTTAAAATATTTGAAGCAAATGTTATACGAATTTGATTCTCATATGATATATGGTGTAAATTGAAAATTGTTAATTTGATTTTATGAAACATAATAACTATTTATATATTTACATATGTATGTATGTATATATATATTCAAATGTGTGTGTGTGTGTGTGTGTGTGTGTGTGTGTGTGTGTGTGTGTGAGTGTGTGTGTGTAATATGTAAATATGTTATTAATAAATTTAAGTTATTATTATTTGATAAAAGATTTATATTGAAGGTTTATTTTCATAATGGTGACTCTTTAATAATTTTCAACTAATTAAGATTTAATTGTTTTAAATTATTAAGTAAATAGTCGATAGTATGGTGGGGAATGTATCAAACAAATATTATAATTGGAAAGTGGGTTTCTAGTTTTTTTAAGGAAAACTTTTATTTATCCAAAACAATACATGTGTTCCTCTATTCATTCTTCAAACTTGGAAACATAAACTGAGATCTTTACATTTAAATTCAAGTTGTAAATTTGACAAAACCAAAACATGTGTTTGCATTGTGTATTATTTATGCTATTGTTTTGGGTTTTGGGTTGACTAGTGTTGACCAGTATAGGATGTCTACCAGAGGCTTGGGGATTATGTGTTTGTGATGTCATGATGATGTTTTAATCTTGATCTTTATAAACCCAACCATGGTTATGTGATGGAATGCTCTATGTATTGTCTGTAATTATTGATTGTTATAGTTGAGATTCTTATGTATGAGATACTTGACTTAATCATTATTTTTGGTCATTGATTAGTTAACCTTGGTTATTTTCTAGTCGCCATGATGGGACTATGATGTGGATTTATTCTTGATGATGTCATGATGTGACATGTTTGACTCAACCATTTTTTGGAGTCTTCGATCAGTATGATTGAGATATATATATTTTGGTTATTGAGAACCATTGGATACTTTGATTATCAGTGATACTTCAGTTGCCAATAGAGAGCTGTTGTGTTCATGATTTTCTATGGATGTTTTCTCATGGATATTTGATGCTTTTATGCATATTTGATGATTTTATTATGGATTTTCTTTTGTGGTTTTGAGATTTATGAGTCCATGAGCATTAGGGTAGGATATCTGCATGTAGTGACGGGAAGTGGCTTGCAATGGGGGTCGACGCCCTAAGAGGCTGCCAGGGTAACTCATTGTAAGTGTGATTAATAAGTGATAACATATCTCTACTTTGATGTATCATGGATTAGAATAGGATGATGTACCTTATTCTATGTATGTATATTCTTTGAGCTTGTCATACCCTATGACATGTACAGTGGATGATTGAACATTTTGAAATGCAATGTATAAACATTGGACATATCATTATTGTTTCATATGGATGTTTTACTAGATGGATTCATGTATGTAATTCAACGTTAAGGGATCTTTAAAGAATGTAATTTTTTATGTATGTTATGTTTACTTTCAGATGGACATTGCTATTGCTTTCGTTATTGTGCATGAGTTATACATGGTATTTACTTTCATGAAAAAAAAAAAAAAAAGCTACCAAACTTAGTGAAATTCTAGGTTAATTCTTTGGATCGCTTGGCCGGGCATTACATATTATTTTAATCCACCATCCATCCTTATCGTTCATTCTCCAATCCCATCATTCCGACAACTTACTTCATATTAAAAACCTATTATATGTACATCCAATCAATCTTTACTTTTATTTTATTTTTGAGTTAAATATTTAAATTTGTCATATTCTCTAACATGCACACTAATATGCCTTTATTTATTTAATTACTAATTTATTATTTGAGTGTTAGATGTGACTTAGAGGTCACAAGATTGTAATGTGTACCATTCTGTCACTTAGAAAATATATTAGTCTAGGACACTCATTAGTCTCTATATGCTATTGTTATTTTTATTTTTATTGGATAGCAGTCTAGAATCTAGGAATATTCTTTAATATTTTATTGCTCTGTATTAAGGAAGGGATTTATTTGCCTTTACCATACATTTTCTAGAGAGGAAAATGCATGCCTATAGCAATGTATCTCATAGATTTTATTATGTATTCTCTTACAAAAAACTTCATTTTGTTATATCATAAAATTAATTTGATGATTTTCTTGCTTAGAATTGCATTAAGCTTGGTAATTAAAATCAATGTTATCCATGCATGTGATATGAACATAAAAATTTCCTTCCAAATTATTGAGTGCACAACAAGATTGTAAGAAATCTACTAAGTTTTAAATTTATACAATCAATGGTATCACATAACATCTATGGATTGTTATTATCAACTAGTCATTTACAATACCACAAGGAGAAAACTTTCTTTCACATTTTCAAATGATAACAATGATGTCAAAGCAAATCTATGACTCATACCAATGCTTTCATAACAATATAAACTCCAAATGAAACATGCATATACAACCGTATCAATTATTTCTTCTACACGTACATTAGGTAACAATGATACAATCTCCTTCCATCACAATGGGGCAACATAAGGGACTTTTCAAAATCATAAGGAACATGGACATTGAAAGATATGGACAATGAGTAGCATGAACATTGTCCAACATGATCGTTGAGAACATGAACAAGCTGGTGAATCCTCCTTCACAAATGAGGGCACAATGTCAAGTTTTCTCATCCAACATCAATCTGCAAGATGATCATTCCAAGCCATTTCCATTGCTCCCTTGGACACAAATCTGCATATGCAACACAACAAAATAACAAGGACCATGGGTGCTTTCCACCCAACCATAGGCCTCAAAGAGACCACCCCCGTGCTAGGGAACAAGGCTCAAACTAGGATACACATACAATCTTTCAATGCATAAACATTACATTTCAAACTTGAACAATTTCCCCCCCCGACTATTTCATAATGGCTTGACAGATGGAACCATAAACATAGGGTGAAGGTGTGTTCTAAAATGGAGACTTGCCATACCAAACCATATTTGCAATAAACAATTTTCATGTCCTCTCAGGGCTATCATAATTCACCAAATTTCATGCCCTCTCGGGGCCTCCACATTTCCTCCTCCAAACCCACTACCATCAGTTGTAACTCCTCAAACTTCTTTTCTACACCATACTTTCCTTATCACCCCCAGCAAGATATGAAATGTTATGGAATACAATGGAGCCCATACTCCAAGGTTCTCAATACATTTTTCAAACCCAACTTAAGCCCTTCACCTTGGACTTCTCTTCCCTTCCCACAAGGGTGAGTGTAAGTCCCATACCCATAACAATACTCAAGCACAAAATAAGAAAACAAAACCAAGTAGAACTAAAACAAGAAATTTTCAATAGCACATCACATTTTCACAACACAATATCAACACCCATAATACAACAAGGAAATAGATGAAATCCAAACCTCATACTCACAATACTCCACACAATACAACAAGATGCACAATGGTGTCACACTAATCTACATGGAATGAACACCATTCAAGCACTCACATGAATGCTACTCCATAATGCAATGTAATGCATACTCCATTGATAAACTCCACACTTGCATATTTTCTTAACCATGCTAAAAGAAAGAAATGGAAAAGAAGCAAGTTTGAGATACCAACCTTTGTCCAAGCTAGGGTAAGGATAGTTGTAGTAGAGCTCCCCTAATCTCCCTCCAAAACCTACATGTCTCTAAATTTAGAGAGTGCGCAAACACCCCACTAGTTTGGCCAAGACCCTCTAATAAAGCCTTCTCACTAACTTATTTTAGCAAAACCACTAAACCACTCCATCCTTACAAGATTGTCTCCTCTAACGGTTCATCGATAGCCCTCACGAGCTCTGAGTTATGACCCTCAAAGGATCGACCTCAAAATGCACTTAGAGCACCTTGAAGACTCCTCAATACGGGGTGGCCACAAATGATGGATGGTCTTCGTGGATAGAACAAGGGTGTGACTAGGGTTTACTTGCCCATCCAGAGCTAATGGCACTGATGATTCAATGCCAAGATCAGCAGTTTCAAAGTTACGCTGTGGTGCACCTATGAACTGAGGCACACTGTGAGTTTTGGCATCGAGTGAGATCGCTGTGCTGAATCCAAATGGAATGTGATCTCTCAAAAATGAGATAGGTTATTTTAGGCCTCAGTATCACCATCCTGTAGCATTTGACAGTTCGTTGATAGCCTTGACGAGCTCTGAGTTATGACCCTCGAAAGATCAACCTCAAAATGCACTTAGAGCACCTTATAGACTCCTCGGTACGGGGTGGCCACAAATGATGGATGGTCTTCATGGCTAGAACAAGGGTGTGACTAGGGTTCACCCACCCATCTGGAGCTAATGGCATTGACGATTCGATGCCAAGATCAGTGGTTTCAAAGTTATGTTGTGGTGCACCTATGAACTGAGGCATACTGCGAGTTTTGGCATCAAGCGAGATCGCTGTGCTGAATCGAAACAAAATGTGATCAATCAAAAATGAGATAGATTATTTTAGGCCTCAGGATCACCATCCTTTAGCATTTGACAGTTCATTGATAGCCCTCACGAGCTCTGAGTTATGACCCTCGAAACATCGACCTCAAAATGCACTTAGAGCACCTTGGAGACTCCTCGATATGGGGTGGCCGCAAATGATGGATGGTCTTTGTGGCTAGAAAAAGGGTGTGACTAGGGTTCACCCGCCCATCTAGAGCTAATGGCAATGACGATTGGATGCCAAGATTAGTGGTTTCAAAGTTACGATGTGGTGCACCTATGAACTAAGGCACACTACGAGTTTTGGCATCGAGCGAGATCGTTGTGCTGAATCCAAGCCGAATGTGATCTCTCAAAAATGAGATAGATTATTTTAGGCCTCAAAATCACTGTCTTGTAGCCTTTGATAGTTCATCGATAGTCCTCACGAGCTCTGAGTTATGACCCTCAAAAGATCGACCTCAAAATGCACTTAGAGCACCTTGGAGACTCCTCGGTACAGGGTGGTCACAAATGATGGATGGTCTTCATGGCCAAAAAAAGGGTGTGACTCGGGTTCATCCACCCATCTGGAGCTAATGGCACTGACGATTCGATGCCAATATCAGCAGTTTCAAGGTTATGTTGTGGTGTACCTATGAACTGAGGCACACTGCGAGTTTTGGCATCATACGAGATCGCTGTGCTAAATCTAAACGGAATGTGATCTCTCAAAAATGAGATAGGTTATTTTAGGCCTCAACATCACCGTCCTGTAGAATTTAATAGTTCATCGATATCCCTCACGAGCTCTGATTTATGACCCTCAAAAGATCGACCTCCAAATGCACTTAGAGCACCTTGGAGACTCCTCAGTACGGGGTGGCCGCAAATGATGGATGGTCTTCGTGGATAGAAAAAGGGTGTGACTAGGGTTAACCCACCCATCCGGAGCTAATGGCTCTGACGATTTGATGCCACAATCAACGGTTTCAAAGTTACATTGTGGTGCACCTATGAACTGAGGCACACTGTGAGTTTTGGCATCGAGCGAGATCGCTGTGCTGAATCGAAATAGAATGTGATCTCTCAAAAATGAGATAGGTTATTTTATCCCTCAAGATCACCGTCCTGTAGCATTTGACAGTTCATTGATAGCCCTCACGAACTTTGAGTTATGACCCTCAAAAGATGGACCTCCAAATGCACTTAGAGCACCTTGGAGACTCCTCGGTATGGGGTGGGCGCAAATGATGGATGGTCTTCATGGCCAGAACAAGGGTGTGACTAGGGCTAACCTGACCATCTAGAGCTAATGGCACTAATGATTCTATGCCAAAACTAGTGGTTTCAAAGTTACGCTGTGGTGCACCTATAAACTAAGGCACACTGCCAGTTTTGGCATCGAGCGAGATCGCTGTGCTGAATCTCTCTAAATTGTTTGAACAACATAGTTTGACTTACCTCCAAATAGTGTTTAGGATGTGGCGTGCAGTCTCTGATGCCAATTCTCAACTTTAAGACATCTTTAGCATTGGGTGATACTCATGAGCTAGAGTGCCAAAATTGTATAATTTCTTTCTTCACATCGTCGGATAGCTTCTTATCAAAACATGGAAGTCTCCCACCAAATGCTGATGTTTCATTTTGAAGAGGATCATCAATTTTCTCTCGTCGACTAAGTGCTCTTCTCAAAGTAGTATGATTTAGATTCAAATCAATACAAGTTTGTCTCATATATCTACCCTTTCTCAATGATGACTTAACAAAGAGGTTGTAATAACCCTTTGAGCAGCTCTATTATCCTCCTCTCTACTATTTTTCCCAACACTATTGAGAGAACTGAAAAGATTATTCACAATAATGGCATTTCTTTCCAACTTTTTATTGACACGAATTTTCAATTTGGAAAGCATAGGTCTCATCTTTTGCATCTTTAATAAGTGCATGAAAAGCTGACATTGCTCTACCACTATCTTGTTGCCGAAAAACATCTGATATAGTCTTGAAGCCCATAACCAAATGGTTCTTTCTATTTTTTCTCCTTCCAAACTAGTCATAATCATTTCATCAATTTCAATTATCCATTTTGGTGTTTTAGAACCTTCATGTCGATTATAATTAGGAGATATGTAAGGTTCTTGTGCATTAGGTTCCTGTGCATTGTCATCTTCGACATGGTCAATTATGCAATTTGGATTATGACTTGGTGGCATTTCTTCTTCAAAATTTTCAATCTCTACACTTTTAATTTTCGCATTATCATTTTCAATAGATAAATTTTCATTCCCCAACTGTACATTTTCATTATCTGACTCTATGATTTCACCTTCTATTAATTCATCATCAACTTGATTGATATTTAGCATACCTTGAATTTTTTTTCGGTGTTTCATTTTATCCCTTTCCCTATATGCCGCAATGTCTTCATTTGATATCTTCCTTTTACGTTTATCCTTTCGATGACTGCTGCTCCCCATTCAGATGACAAATTCGAATAAAGGTTATATTTTTGAATTCTTTTCAGTTGGTTGGGCCCCAAAACGCAAATTTTTACAAATCTCGTGAAAAAAGAAGTAAAAAAGTAATGTTGTCGGGTTTGTAGGGATAGTCAAATATTAAAAATTGATGGCAGTAAAATTGAATATCCGATTTCAAATCGGATATCCGATCCAGGACCAGATATCCGATATAGGAAAAGGACTTTTGGGGGGGAAACTTGCCAAGGTTTTCCTCCTTTGCAACAATAATATTAATATTATGAAATATTTGGAGGCAAACGACTTTAATTTATAACTAAGTTAATAGTATATTAGTATTAGTATAAAGTATCAATAATATTAATATATAATAGTTTTAATATACCTATAGTATCAATATTATCATTATACCTATAATAGTATTAATATTATTAATATAGATATAATAGTGAAAATATATAGTGTTTATTTATATTAAGCTACAATATATAGTATTAATATATATTATTATTATAGCTATAATAGTATTATTATTATTACTATAGATATAATAATATTAATATTTTCTGTTTATTTATATTATAATTATTATCCTAAAATAGTATAAATAGTATATCTTAAAATATTACGTTATTATATAGATATATAATACAAAGAGGGTCATCGTTTAATGGGTCAAAGAGGGTCATAGGTCATCCTATGACCCCATTTGACCCATATGAAAGATTCGATTATGTCCCTAGGGGTCCTAGGACCCCTAGGGACATATGTTATCATTTAAAGGGTCAACGGGGGTCATAGGTCACCCTATGACCCCCTTTGACCCATATGAAGGATTCGAATATGTCCCTAGGGGTCTTAGGACCCCTAGGGACATATGTCATCATTTAATGGGTCAAAGAGGGTCATAGGTCATAGGTCACCCGATGACCCCCTTTGACCCATATTACCCATTTGAATATGTCCCTAGGGGTCCTAGGACCCCTAGGGACATATGTCATCATTTTATGGGTTAAAGAGCACCACAGGTCACCCTATGACCCCCTTTGACCTATATGAACGATTTGACTATGTCCCTCATTTAATGGGTCAAAGGGGGTCATAGGTCATACGTCACCCTATGACCCCCTTTGACTCATATTACCCATTCGAATATGTCTGTACCGGTCCTAGGACCCCTAGGGACATATGTCATCATTTAATGGGTCAAAGAGGGTCATAGGGTGACCTATGACCCCCTTTCACCCATAATACCCATTCGAATATGTCCCTAAGGGTCCTAGGACCCCTAGGGACATATGTCATCGTTTATGGGTCAAAGGGGGTCATAGGTCACCCTATGACCCTCTTTGACCCATATGAATGATTCAAATATGTCCCTAGGGGTCCTAGGACCCCTAGGGACATATGTCATCGTTTAATGGGTCAAAGGGGGTCATAGGTCACCCTATGACGCCCTTTGACCCATATGAACGATTCAAATATCTCCCTAGGGGTCCTAGGACCCCTAGGGACATATGTCATTGTTTAATGGGTCAAAGAGGGTCATAGGTCACCCTATGATCCCTTTTGACCCATATTACCCATTCAAATATGTCCCTAGGGGTCCAAGGACCCCTAGGGACATGTGTCATCATTTAATGAGTCAAAAAGGGTCATAGGTCACCCTATGACCCCCTTTGACCCATATTACCCATTTGAATATGTCCCTAGGGGTCCTAAGAGCCCTAGAGACATATATCATCGTTTAATGGGTCAAAGAGGGTCATAGGTCACCCTATGACCCCTTTTGACTCATATTACCTATTCAAATATGTCCCTAGGGGTCCTAGGACCCCTAGGGACATATGTCATCATTTATGGGTCAAAGGGGGTCATAGGTCACCCTATTACACTCTTTGACCCATTTGAATGATTCAAATATGTCCCTAGGGGTCCTAGGACCCCTAGGGACATATGTCGTCATTTAATGGGTCAAAGGGGGTCATAGGTCACCCTATGACGCCTTTTGACCCATATGAACGATTTGAATATGTCCCTAGGGGTCTTACGACCCCTAGGGACATATGTCATTGTTTAATGGGTCAAAGAGGGTCATAGGTCACCCTATGACCCCCTTTGACCCATATTACCCATTCAAATATGTCCCTAGGGGTCCGAGGACCCCTAGGGACATATGTCATCATTTAATGGGTCAAAGAGGGTCATAGGCCAGCCTATGACCCCCTTTGACCTATATTACCCATTCGAATATGTCCCTAGGGATCCTAGGACCCCTAGAAACATATATTGTCATTTAATGGGTCAAAGAGGGTCATAGGTCACCCTATGACCCCCTTTCACCCATAATACCCATTCGAATATGTCCCTAGGGGTCCTAGGACCCCTAGGGACATATGTCATCGTTTATGGGTCAAAGGGGGTCATAGGTCACCCTATGATCCTCTTTGACCCATATGAATGATTCAAATATGTCCCTAGGGGTCCTAGGACCCCTAGGGACATATGTCATCATTTAATGGGTCAAAGGGGGTCATAGGTCACCCTATGACGCCCTTTAACCCATATGAACGATTCGAATATGTCCCTAGGGGTCCTAGGACCCCTAGGGACATATGTCATTGTTTAATGGGTCAAAGAGGGTCATAGGTCACCCTATGACCCCCTTTGACCCATATTACCCATTTGAATATGTCCCTAAGGGTCCGAGGACCCCTAGGGACATATGTTGTCGTTTAATGGGTCAAAGAGGGTCATAGGTCACCTTATAATCCTTTTGACCCATATTACCCATTCGAATATGTTCTTACGGGTCTTAGGACCCCTAGAGACACATATCACCATTTAATGGGTTAAAGAGGGTCATAGGTCACCCTATGACACCCTTTGACCCATATGAACGATTCGAATATGTCCCTAGGGGTCCTAGGACTCCTAGGGACATATGTCATCATTTAATGTGTCAAAGGGGGTCATTGGTCACCCTATGACCCCCTTTGACCCATATGAACGATTCGAATATGTCCCTGGGGGTCCTAGGACCCCTAGAGACATATGTCATCGTTCAATGGGTCAAAGGGGGTAATAGTTCACCCTATGACCCAGTATGACCCATATGAACGATTCAAATATGTCCCTAGAGGTCCTAGGACCCCTAGGGACATATGTCATCATTTAATGGGTCAAAGATGGTCATAGGTCACCCTATGAGCCCCTTTGACCCATATTACCCATTCAAATATGTCCCTAGGGGTCTTAGGACCCCTAGAGACATATATCATCGTTTAATGGGTCAAAGAGGGTCATAGGTCACCCTATTACCCGCTTTGACCCATATGAACTATTCGAATATGTCCCTAGGGGTCCTAGGACCCCTAGGGACATATGTCATTGTTTAATGGGTCAAAGAGGGTCATAGGTCACCCTATGACCCCCTTTGACCCATATTACCCATTCGAATATGTTCCTAGGGGTCCTAGGACCCCTAGGGACATATGTCATCATTTAATGGGTCAAAAGGGGTCATAGGTCAGCCTATGACCCCCTTTGACCCATCTGAACGATTCGACTATGTCCCTAGGGGTCCTAGGATCCCTAGGGACATATGTCGTCATTTATAGTGTCAAAAGGGGTCATAGGTCACCCTATGACCCCCTTTGGCCCATATGAATGATTGGAATATGTCTCTAGGGGTCCTAGGACCCCTAGGGACATATGTCGTTGTTTAATAGGTCAAGAAGGGTCATAGGTCACCCTATGACCCTCTTTGACCCATAGTACCCATTCGAATATGTCCCTAGGGGTCCTAGGACCCCTAGAGACATATATCATCTTTTATTAGGTCAAAGAGGGTCATAGGTCACCCAATGACCCCCTTTGACCCATATGAATGATTCAAATATGTCCTTAGGGGTCTTAGGACCCCTAGGGACATATGTCATCGTTTAATCGGTCAAAGAGGGTCATAAGTCACCCTTTGACCCCCTTTGACCCATATTACCCATTCAAATATGTCCCTAGGGGTCCTAGGACCTCTAGGAACATATATCCTCGTTTAATGGGTCAAAGAGGGTCACAGGTCACCCTATGACGCCCTTTGACTCTTATATATTAATAATATACATATATATATATATTATTATATTTAATGAAAATATTACGTTATTATATAGATATATTAATAACATACATATTAATATAATAATATTTATAATATATATTATATTTAATAAAAATATTACGTTGTTATATATATATATTGTATTATTATACATATTAATATAATAATATATAATACATATTACATTTAATGAAAATATTACGTTATTGTATATATTAATAACATACATATTAATATAATAATATATAATACGTATTTTACATATATATATATAAATTACGTTATTACATTTAGTAAAAATATTAATAATATAAATTATATTTATAGATTGTAATAAGATTAACATAAGATATTATTATATATTACTAGATCATATCTTGTATGTTTGCATTACGTTATTATATATATATATATATATATATATATATATATATATATATATATATATATATATATATATATATATATATATATATATATATATATATATATATATATATATATATATATATATATATATATATATATATATATATATATATATATATATATATATATATATATATATATATATATGCCTTTACATATTAATATAAGTGGAATAATTTAAAAATAAAAAACTAGAACGTTTAAATTGAATTTCCCTAAAAAATTTGAATTTTTTTTGAATTTGACTACCAAGCCATATCAGATATCCGATTTGGAATCGGATATCCGATCAGGCTTGGTATTTACCAAGCCTACCCGGTCAACCCCAAAGACGTGTTTATAGAGAGTTTTAGTGATACTCAGACTTCGGGTAGCCATCTGACAATGTTATTTTGATCGAAATTGAATGAAACGAAATGGATTTTTTAATATCACTCTCTAGATTCCATCAATATAATTTTTGTCAAATTCTAAGTTTGATAAGTATTTATTAGTTAATTATCAATGAAGATTATTGTAAAGTGTTGATTGACATACTGAATGAAAAATAGCTATAACTTTCAAACGGTATAACATTTTTTAAATCTAAAAGTTGCATCACATTCTATACTTTGCCTAGTATAAGAAAAAAAATTAAATTAAATTTGTTCAAATTTTCTATTAGTTAGTGTGGTCAGACACGGGACTTTTTTTAATCCAAAAAATTTTTGGTAGAAAATTCATATTTAATTATTTATTTGGAATAAAAATATCAAAAAATATGCGTCACATTCGGGCATGAGTCTAGTTTTCATATCTATAATTATATTAAAAAAATATTATGATTTGATTTTGATTAAGGTGGTCAGACATACACCTACTTTTTATTTTCGCGTTGAAATTTCCTTAGTACTGCATTAAAATTCAAACTTTTGACCAATCAATTGTTTTTTTCTCCTGATAAGGCCTAGTAGTTTATAAACTACATTCAATTTTCTAAAAATTATTTTCTTACAACTTTTTGATATAAAGTCCATAACCACTTCAAAATTATGTGTCAAGTTGACATAAACCTAATTTGCTAATTTTTCACTGCCACTTAAGGCCATAGTTTGGTACACCATGATCCTACACATACCCTCAACAACTAGTGCATCCATACTAGCAATAAAAAACTCCACATTAGCAGCCACATGTAGATCTCCATCAACACGTGCCAAACTAGCAATATCATTGCTCAGAACAAGATGCTCTGCAATACATAACTCACCTCCAACAACAATCGGATCATCCACGACCAAGTGCTCTGCAACATACATGTCACCGCCAACATCAACTAGATCATCCATGACCAAATGCTCTGTAGTCTCTATGTCAAACTCAACCATTTGATCATGAAAACTAACCTTTGTCCCAACATCAACAACATTAGGGATATCTTCAGCAATAACCTCTAGTTGCTCTGTAGGTTCTACATCAGACTCCACAAATTGATCAGCAAAACCAACCTCTTCCACCTTGACCTTCTTAGCTTGATCAGCCAATCTAGCATCCAACCGAGAAATCATCTTAGAAAAAATTCTCTCCACTATATCATGGATTTTCGCAATCATCTTAGGGTCCAATCCTCTTGGAACCATCTCCCAAGATCTTTGTAAACCCTCTACAACAAATCCTTCCCACGCTCCTTGTAACAACCAAATTGTTTGCAAGTCAGATCACAACTTGCCACCTCGCACGAACAATCAGAAACCACATCACAAGTCTAGGACAATGGATTTGCAATCCACAAGCTCTCCACAATCATGCCTTAATAAGTTTAGTCTTCCATCTTTGCATCAATCGATCAATCTGAACGTCCTCCCAAGGTCCTAGTGCAAACTGCCTTAGCTTCGGCGATCTGTCTACATGCTCAAAAACTCTCGCTCTAATAAACTTCACCCAACCAATGTCTTGGTACAAACTGCCTCATAGTTCGGCGATCTTCTTGTACACTCAGGAACTCCTGCTTTGATAAACTTCACCCAAGCTAGGTCCTGGTACAAACTGCCTCACACTTCGATGATCTACTTATACACTTAGGAACTCTTGCTTTGATAAACTTCACCCAACCAAGATCCTAGTACAAACTGCCTCACACTTTGGTGATCTGCTTGTACACTCAAGAACTCTTGCTCTAATACCACTGATGACGATACGCTCTGATACCACTGACGAAGGACCACACCACCCCTACCAACTCGTAACCAATAATGCAACAATATGAAGATAATTTTATTATACTTGAAAATCCAATAGTAATTACAATAACATTTTTGCAAGATCTCTCAAGATCCAATCCAAAACCCAAGCTAGTCCAGATCCACACTCTCATAGAAACCTCTGAGATCTCAACTTGTGCTCGCAAGCCACCAAGCAACCTTCTTGTTTCTAAACCGCAACCACTAGCTCTTCTCACAAACTTAATCCAAGATCCAAGTGTAAACTGCCTCACATTCGGCGCTCTATCTACACACTTACAAGTCCATCACGATCCTGCTATAAACTTCCTCACATTCGGCGCTCTATTCATAGACTCAGGAAAACTCACTCTTCAATTCCTCCTTCTCTTTCACACCTTCTAGCTTTCACACATTCAAGCTTTTCCTTCCAAAGCTTTCACCTTTCCAAGCTTCACCTTCCACAACTTCTACTTCCCAAGCTACTCCTTCTCGAGCTTCTCCTTCTCAAGCTTCTCCAAGCTTCTACTCCTCGAGCTTCCACTTCTCAAGCTTCTCCTTGAGCTTTTACCTTCCCAAGCTACTCCTTGAGCTTGATTAGAAATGCTCATATGCCTTGCTTAAATAGGAACTTACCACCCCATGCATGACTTATCCACAACTTTCTAGAATTCCTCCACAACCTTCTACAACTTCCACAACTTTCTATAATATTCATAACATTCTAGAATTCTACCCACACACCTCGATAAATGGAATGACAAGCATTTATTTTTTATTTTTTCTATTTATGCAACCTATGCACCTCGAAAATAGAAATCCCCTTTTCGTTTCTTTTCTCTTTCCCCCCCCCCCCCCCTTTTTTTTAAAAAAAATTGTAATTTAATTTTCATCACTTTCTCTATCCTCTAGTTTTTTTTTTTTCAATTTAAAAAAAAATAATAATAATTTTCCCATGCAAGATGCTTCTGCATCAACAAGGTTATAGAAAGTTCACATGTGAAAGTTGATGAGTTTGCAGAAAAGATAGCAGAAGAAAGAAGGAAAGAACCTAAAGATTATAGAAGATTCATTTTTATTGACACATTACCAAATACATCTATCAACAAAAGGATAGTATCTATCGAGCCCAACAAAGCTACCGAGTTGTAGGAAGTTCAAACAGAGTCACAAGGACCCGAGTCACAAACTAAAGCTACCGAGTCAATAGCTACTAAGCCCAAACAACCTGAAGTTGAACCACAAGAAGATAACAATGCAATCATTCAAAAGGCAAGGAGCTTGTATTAGCTAAGTATGTCAAGAGGAATCACACACCAAACCAGATTACTGGAGACAAATCTGAAGGTACCATGACAAGAAGTAAGTTAAAAGGTACATCTTTACTTGCTGATTTTGAACCTAGAAGTGTCAAAGATGCATTGGAAAATGAAAGTTGGATTGAAGCTATGAATGAAGAGATAGAGAAATTAGAAAAGAATAAAACATGGACTCTTGTACTTAGGCCCAAGGATAAAAATGTGATTGGAACTAAATGCGTATTCAAAAATAAGTTCAATGAAGATGGACAGGGATCAAGAAACAAAGCTAGATGTGCAAAGGATATTCTCAAGAAGAAGGTGTAGATTATGGTGAAACTTTTGGTCCTATTGGAAGGTTGGAAGGTGTCAAAACACTACTTGCATATGCAGCACATAAAGGATTTAAAGTATATCAGATGGATGTCAAGTATGCATTTCTCAATGGTATTCTTGATGAAGAAGTCTATGTTGAGCAACCTGAAGGCTTCATTGATCCAGAAAAGAAGGACATGGTTTGTAAGTTAAACAAGGCACTATATGGTCTAAAACAAGCCCCTATAGCATGGTATGAAAGACTACATAACTATCTTATTCAGATTGATTTTCAAAAAACTAATGACAACAATAGTTTTTACTTTAAGCAAGGACCAGATAATAAGATTTTTTTGACAGAAATCTTTGTGGATGATACTTTTTTTTTCAGGGAACGATGATCAATGTAAAGAATTCTCAGAGTAAATGAATAAAGAATTTGAAATGTCTATGTTTGGAGAGATAAAATTCTTTGTTTATCTTCAGATACAACAGAGCAAGAATGGCATATACATCACTCAATCAAAGTATATCAAGAAGATACTCAAGAAATTTGGTATGGAAGACTCTAAACTAGTTGGAACTCCCATGTGTACTAGACTAAAGCTTACAAAGGATGATGATTCAAAAGAGGTAGATCAAACCTTATATAGATCAATGATTGGAAAGTTGTGATATGTTGTTCATACAAGGCCTGATATTGCCTTAGTAGCTAGCATAGTAGAAAGATTCTCAACTAAACCCAGAGAAAATCATATGATGATAGTAAAAAGGAGCTTGAGATACTTGAAAGGAACTAAAGATTATGGATTATGGTATAAACTTGGATGAAATCTAGATTTGAAAGTGTTTATTGATGCTAATTAGGTAGGAAATATATGATAGAAAAAGTACAAGTGGATGTGCATTATTCCTTGGTAAAAGACTAGTATCTTGGACAAGTAACCAAAGTAATTGTACATCCCAATCAATAGCAGAGGCATAATATGTTGCAGCAGCAGTAAACTATTCAAACATTGTTTGGTTCAAGCAAATATTGGAAGGCATGAAGGTAGAAATCAAAGAACCAGTTGTCATGTTTTGTGATAATACAAGTGCAATTAACATTTCAAAATATCCAATGATGCATTCCAAAACCAAGCATATTGCTATAAAGTATCACTTTGTCATAGAATTGGTGCACAATAAGGAAATTAGATTGAAATATTTCCATAAAAAGGAATAGATTGCTGATATATTCACAAAGCCACTACCTAAGGATGCATTCCTGTATCTAAGAGGTAAGTTAGGGGTCATTCCCCTATCTAAAGCTCACTAAAATAAAGTTTTAGTGATGCATCAACAAGAATCAAATTGAAAATCTATCAGTTGATGTAGTAGAATAAAGGATATATTGCATATGAATTAGTACTTGAGGTACATTAAAATTCATTTGAGTTGTGTTGTCTTTGGCATGTGTTGTCAAAGAGGGAGATTTCACTATCATATCTTTCTGAAATTTATGAGTCTAAAATTTGCAAGAAGGAGAGTTTACTATTTTATCTTTGTAAATTAGTTAGAGGGAGAGATTAATAAGAAAGAGGGAGGTTTTTCTATCATAAAGGGAGATAACTAAAGTTTGAGGAGTAAAATCCAAGAGGGAGAAAACTTTCAATTAGAGAAAGTCTTGTTATCAAATTTTAGCATGCTATGACATGTTGTGTTGCCATCAATGCCGAAAAGGGAAATTGTTGGATACAATTATCCAATTGTGTGTTGTCTTTGATGTTACACAATGTCATACCAGTTATATGTCAGCCTTTACTAAGCTCAGTTGGTCTACAAGAAGATTTGCAGTGTCTACCAACCATTCCCAGTCTTTACCTTATGTAGACAATGTTTACCGAGCTCACTCAGTCATTGAAGGAAAATGTGGTAGAAGACAGTTGCTACCAAGCTCTCAATGTTAGCAAAGGAAAAATTAGTGTTTACCAAGTTCACTCAGTAACCAAAGGATTTTTTAAAATTCACAGTGTTAACCAAGCTTCTGATGGTTAACTTAGGAAATTGATTCTGGAATAGTGTTTGCCAAGCAGGGTCAGCCAGTGAAGGAATTTGTTAAATTATGTTTTAAAGCTTAATTGATTGAAATATTATTTCTAGTTGACCATGGTAATGATTATACATGATTGTAACTTGCAATTGAGCTGACTTGATAATTTGAATGGTATATATGAGAGGTCAAGTTGCGAATTCAAAATGTATGGATCTGATGTGATATGAATGTGAAGGTGAACTAATTATTATGATAGAAAATTTTGAAGAATGATCTATTAGAATCTGAAAAGATTAACAACCATGAAAAATAGTGCCAAGAGTAAATATCTAAACTATGAATGCAAATGATACAAAATCAAAATAGCATCATAGAGTTAGTCTCCGAGAGAGTAATGCAAATGCTGGAAGCAAAATAGCATTAAGAGGATGCAAAAACAAGAGATGCAAATACAAGCCAGGTAGCATGCTTATAAAGGCTAGGAAGAGGGAGGAGGTGGAAACACCAACCAATGAGGAGCAACCATCTATCGGACTAAAGATAGCAAAGTATCTTCCCAAGATAGCTAATGGATGCTCACATGTAGGAAGGTGACACCTCACAACCATTCACCTAATAAGACATGCTTTATTAACCTAAGCGAGATTATTAAAATGTGTAGGAAAAACCTAGCAAAATAGGAAAACTGAAAAACTACACTAACACCCCCCCATATGCGAAGCTTAGGTGGATGTAGAAATGGGTCCCAACAAGTCAAGCCTGATGAGGTACCCATGTACATAAGATTTCCCAAAAGAGAGAGAAAAGAGACCCCCCACACAAAAAAAAAAGTCAAGACTCCGAGTGAGAGGAAGAGGCCCCCCGAAAAGATGAAGCATCCCGCACTCCCATCAAAGCTCGCAAATGAAGGAACTTGCTCTCAATAAAGGGTTTGGTGAAGATATCAACAACTTGCTCGAAAGTCAGACAATAGTGAAGGTCAATGACATGACCATGGATGAGCTCCCGGATGTAGTACATGTGGACCTCTATGTGTTTGGTCCACTGATGATGAACTGGATTCCGTGAGATCTGAATGGCACTCTAGTTGTTACAAAATATGACTGATGGCCGTCTGATCTGGATACCAAACTCAGTGAGAAGATGTTGAATCCAAATGGCCTCAGTGGCAGCATTTACAGCCCCCTGATACTCAACCTTAGTAGAAGATAGAGCAATAGCAGACTGCTTTTTGCTCAACCAACAAACAGGACATAACCCAAGTGAGAAGCTATACCCTAAAGTAGACTTACAATCCTCAGAATCACCTACCCAATCTGAATCTGTGTAGCCCACCAAATCAAGCTCAATACCTATTGCGTAGTGAATCCCACAACTATGAGAACCCTAAATGTAGTCAAGGATCTGCTTGGTTGTTTTCCAGTATAACTCATGGGGCTCTTGCATGAATCGAGAGACCATGCCTACAGCATAGGAGATGTCAGGTCTCGTATGAGTCAGATAAATGAGACTCCCAACAAGTTGGCGGTACAAAGTGCCATCAACAAGTGGAGAAGAACATTGAGCCTCAAGTTTATCTCCAGAAAGGAAGGGACTCGGAGCAGGCTTACAGTCAGCCATATGAAACCTCAAGAGTAAATCTAGAGCATACTTGGATTGTGTGATGCTGGTCCCAGAAGGAGACTGAAGGATCTCAATCTCGACAAAGTAATGCAACAAGCCCAAGTCAGTCATCAAAAAATTGTCCTAAAGGGCCACTTTGACAGCCTTAATGGTGGCTGAAGAACTTCCTGTGATCAGCAAGTCATCAACATACAAAACCAAAAATAGAAGTGAATCACCCTATTGCAAAATGTAGACATTAGGATCAGAATGGCATCGAGTGAACCCAACTGATAGAAGGAAGGAGTCCATCTTGGCATACCAGGCCCAAAGAGCCTATTTGAGGCCATAGAGAGACTTTCGAAGATGACACACAAGTGAAGAATCTTGAAGGAAGCCCTGTGGCTGCTCCATGTAGATCTCCTCATGAAGGTCACCATGAATAAAGGCACTCTTCACATCCATCTGATGTACTTCGCAACGATTAGCTGCAGCAATGGCAAGAACAATTCGAATGGAATTCATTCGGGGAGCTAGCGCAAAAGTCTCAGAGTAGTCAATCCCAAGAACCTGGGAGAATCCTTTGGCGACCAAGTGAGCCTTGTGTTTTTCAATTGACCCATATACTGCAAATTTTGTCTGATAGATCCACTTACATCGAACAAGTTTTCTTCCTTTAGGAAGAGGGACAAGATCCCAAGTGTGGTTCCTCATCAAGGAACTATACTCTTCCTGCATAGCTGTATCACACTCAGAAATACCAGAAGCCTTATTAAAGGACTGTGGATCTGAGGTAGTAGCAATGGAGACATGTGGAGCATCTTGGAATTGTGAACGAGTTCGCCTGGTGTCTAATGGATCCCCAACCCAATCACCTGTAGACTGCAAGGTCTATCTAGCCCAAAGTGGGCAAGAAGATGGAGAATCTGGAGGGGAATCATTAACCTCTGAATGATGACTAGGAGAGGAAGGAGGTGAGTTCTCTGAATCACTTTCTGCATCAGAAGTAGAGGTAGAAGACTATTCAGGTTAATCTGACTCATCAGAAGATCTTCCATGTATTCCAAGTGACTCTAATGTCAAGGTAGAAGGAGTTGGAGAAGTGATAGAAAGTGAGCGTGAAGATCCCTCCTCAAATTGAACACTCCTCTCAATGAATAACTCATGTGTAGTAGGGTGGAGCAACCGATAACCCTTCACACCATCAGGATAACCTACAAATATGCAAGGTCTGCTTTGCAAATCCAAGGCCTTACATTTCTCTGTAGGAATGTGGGCCCATGCAGGGGATCCAAAAACTCAAAAGTGCTTAACTGATGGTTTCCAACTACTCCAAGCTTCAAAAGGAGTAACTCCCTTCAAGGCTCGATGAGGAACACAGTTCTGGATATAATAAGCACAGTTAATGGCTTCTGCCCAATACTGTGGTGCAAGAGATCTAGAGTGAATCATACAGTTTGCCATTTCCTTCAAGGATCTATTCTTCCATTCTGCAACACCATTTTGCTGAGCATTGTATGGAACTGAATGTTGTAAATCAATCCCCTCTGAAGTGCAAAATCTTTCAAACCAATGGTTGACATACTCACCACCATTGTCTATGCGCAAAACCTTGATGGCTTTCCCAGATTGCTTTTCTACAAAATTTTTGAAGTCTTGAAAATGATCAAATACCTCTGACTTCTATTTGAGAAAGTATACCCATGTATATCAAGAAAGGTCATCAATGAATATGAGGACATATCGGGCCCTGCTAAAAGAAGGATGTTGAAATAGACCAGCCAAATCACTATGAACTAACTCTAGTATCTGTAAAGCTCTCCATGCCTTACTTTTGTCAAACTTTTCCTTAGGATGCTTACCAAGAATGCAACCTTGGAAAACACCTCCTGAGAATTGAATCGAAGGCAACCCTATGACCATGCTCTGTTGGTTGAGCAGATGCAAATAGCGGAAGCTAAGATGGCCAAACCGCTCATGCCATAATTTACTCACATCATTAGAGTGAGTGAGAAAAATAGATGAAGGAGGATCAGGAACAAAGTGAGAAAATAGATAGAGCCGTGACTGATGATCTGCTCTCCCAACTGCAACTACATAATCACTATGCAACTCACATATCTCCACTGAATCAGGAGTGAACTCAACCTACTTGCCTAAACCTGTGTGAGTGATTTGGTATATTGATAGGAGATTAGTTGATAATGAGGGTACACAAAGAACATCATGGAATGTGCCATCCCCCAAATCAACAGACCCTCTCCCACACACCTCAATAGGAGTGTCATCACCCATCAAAATAGAAGGCATAGTACATGGCTCCAAGGATGCAAGGTCTTCCTTAGATGAATCCATGTGGTGTGAAGCACCCGAATCAAGAACCCAAGTGGATGGTGTGGAAGCAACTACAACAAGAGCTTTGCCCTTTGCCCTCCCCTTGTTTTTTTCTTTTGCCTTGTTAGACTCTTCATTAGAACTTTGTTTGATAGACTCAGGAACACTAATATTATTCTTCTCAAGAATGTATGTCAAGTGATCAATTTGTTTCTTCAAACATTTATGTTCATCATGACCGGGTCTTTTACAATAGGCACATTTAACCTTTTCTTTCTTAGGCTTATCGCCCTTAGAGGATGAGGTATCAACAGTTTCTTTTGAAGCAATTGGTATCTGATCCTTCTTTTCCTCACTATTTTGTTTCTCATCCTTACTATTGTTGTTACTACTTTGTCCTTTTTATTCTTTTGTGCCTTGGTTGGTTGCTAAGGCATGTGACTTAGAGGACTAAGAGTGCCCATCTGGATTAGCTTGTCCTGTTCTCGAGTGAGATTGACAGCAAAATCATCTAGAGATGGCATGGTGAATTGAGTACTAAGTGCACCCTTAGTAGCATAAAAGGTAGAGACAAACACAAAATATTTTGAACTTAGCTTAGAGAGAATACTGAGAATCAATTGTTCATCTTTCTTTTCAATTCCACATTGTTTTAACTGCAACCTTAGTGATTTCAATTTGGTGAAGAAATCTTGGATTGTGTTGAAATTGCTTGGACTCAAACAAATTAATTCATTTTCCAACATATGACCCCTCATTGAATCTTGTGTGCCAAATAATGTTTCTAGCTTTGTCCATACTTCATTTGGTGTATACAAAGACTCAATGTGAAATAGCAAGTCAGGAGAAACAGACAAACACAATGTTTCATATGCCTCATCACATTTGTTAAACCACTTAGGCGTGTCTTCATCTTTAGCAGGTTCAGTTTCAAGTCCCATAGTTATCCTATTTAATCCATCTTTCCTTAAGTGAATTATCATGCGTGATTTCCACTCAAAGTAATTGTATGAAGTTAGGATGGGCATATTTGTTTGATCCATGATGAAGAAATGCTAAAAAGAAGAGAACCCAGCCACGACAATGCCCCCCCCTTTTTACTCAATCAAAGAACCCACCCCCCCCCCCCCCCAAAAAAAAAAAAAAATGATTTGGCACTTTACTTTAGTTCGTTTACAACTACCACTAGAAAGAAATACTTAGTGGTCTTGATTTCAATGCATTACAAACCCTCATGAAGAGCATATGCTAAAAGTGAAACTTGGGCACAATAATCAAGGAAAAAAATAGAACCACTGCAATCTACTCAAAAAATCATGCACTTTCAAAAAAAGAATCGCCTCGATATGAGGTCGTATGAGAAAGTTATGATCCTTTGAAGTTTCCAAAATGAGAACTGTGCACAGTCACGGTTGAGAATCTGCGATTTCTGAAGAATTCATGCATGAAAATCAAAAAACAACTCCACTAGTGGATAGAGCACAAAAAAATAGCCAAGTTCATAACAAGAATCATCAAAATCGGAGTCCGTATGAGCAAGAATGAGACATTTGAAAACTGCGTTCAAATCTACAACTGCCAATGGAGAGGGGTATGGCTGTAGCTTTGCATGCTCGATTCTGCAAAATGTACAGCTTGCATGCAAAATCTAAAAGATACCCAGACGGTTTTTCGGAGCTATGAACAAAACCCAAAAAGCATTTTTCTTGCTGATGTACAGAAGATGTTGATGTAGTGTAAATCAGATGCCTTTAACAGTAAAAAATGGCTGCAAAAATCAAAAAATGACCCCAACAACCAGAATATGACATGCAAATGGTGGATCAGCTTCCTAAGTCCATCAATGGCATGCTAGAACTTGCAAAACTGATTGAAAACTCCAGAGAAAAACTGTTTTTGTCAAAACTTTTTTGATTCTCAGGATCATCCAAAGATGCAAGAGAAGAGCATACTTCATTTTTCAAAAAACTACAATAAATTTTATTCCCCCCTCCCACCCCGAATCTCTCAAATAAGAAAACTAAAATCTACTCTTGCACATAGAAAAGCTCTGATACCATGTTAGAATCTGAAAAGATTAACAACTCAGAAAACTAGTGCAAAGAGTAAATATCTAAACTATGAATGCAAATGATACAAAATCAAAATAGCATCATAGAGTTAGTCTCCAAGAGAGTAATGCAAATGCTAGAAGAAAAATAGCATTAAGAGGATGCAAAAACAAGAGATGCAAACACAAGCTAGGTAGCATGCTTATATAGGCTAGGAAGAGGGAGGAGGTGGCAACACCAACCAATGAGGAGCAACCATCTATCAGACTAAAGATAGCAAAGTATCTTCCCAAGATAGCTAATGGATGCTCACATGTAGGAAGGTGACACCTCACAACCATTCACCTAATAAGACATGCTTTATTAACCTAAACGAGATTATTAAAATGTGTAGGAAAAACCTAGCAAAATAGGAAAAATAAAAAACTACACTAACATGATCAGAGATCATTGAAGAGCAGCAAAGCTATATTTGATCAAGGAGGATCTAATGGTGTAGAATAGAGATTTGTAATCATCAAATTCAGTTGCATCTTATTCAGGTCATTTCATTGTTACTTTCTAACCATTGTAAAAATGATTCCAAAATCTCTTAACAGAGTTGGTTTAATAGCCATTTTGTAAATCCTCTAACAAGGTGATAGTTTCATTGAATTGTTCTAAAGGCCTCTAACAAGGCCACTCCTAATAGGGTGAATAAATCCTCTAACAAGATCACACGTAACAGTGTGTTTTGCAACCTTTAACAGGGTTGGCTCCTAATAGGGCTCACTTCAGAAGAGTGAAAATCAATAGCTAGTTACATTGGTGGTTTTTCCCATATTGGGTATCCATATTAAATCTGGTGTCTCTGGTATTCATGCTTTTACTTTTATGATTGCAAATTATTTTATGCATCTTAAGATCTTATTAAACATTAACATTCATTACTCTTACCGAGTTATAACATTTTTCATGAATGTTTATTGAGTAACAATAGTAAGTGACTTATTCGGCATCTTAGAGATCTGTGGATTTGTTTTCGAGGTAACTGATTAAACCCCCTCTCAGTTACTCCATCTACATTTCCAATAGTTACATGATCCACATGGAAGCAACACACATGGTTCCGTTTAAACCCACTTAGATATAAAGAAAAAATTATAAAAAATATTCTCCACTATTTATGATTTATTAGATTAAAAATAAAAGAGTTTTACATTTTTTAATTTCCATTGGTTAACCTAATCATGGTTTTGAACATTTTTGCTAGACTTGAATAACTTCATAAAAAATGGATGAAAATGTATTCGATCGATGGAAAATAATGTGAATTTAGTACTCCAGCATTAAAATGTATTAAACAACTTATTTTAATTTTGATTCAACATAAAAAAATGATTGTTGTCAATAAATTATAACAAGAAAACCCTATAATTTTGTAAAGAACTTTTGAATTTTATTGCCAAACTTTTAGATCTTTTCTATTATATTCTTTTGAGATCATATAAATAAAATTTATGTGCATTCTAATAAATTCCAACCAACCAACTATCATTCACTACACTTTAACCATTAGTTGCAAGAACTTGTCAAGCAACTTTATAAAGCTACTTAACAACTTCTGTGCATTTTTGTAATTTTCCCTTTTTTTTTAACATTTTTCAATCTAGTGACCTAAGATGATTAATTTAGAATTTTTATCATAAAAAATTTCTAAATTTTATCATTCAAATCCTTTATCTTTCAATTTTGACCATATGACCCATCTTGACAACTTTTGGCAACATGACAACTTTTAGGACCTATGAACTAACTAACCTTCATAACATATTGGTTAGAATTAAATAGACTTATTACACAATAATTTATCCATATATACCTTATTTTCATTAATTTTCTATAATAATAAAATTTCTTAAATATATGACCCCTCAAAGACCATTGGAGCAACAAGGTGCTAGCGCACAAGATGTTAATTCAGTACTCTAGCATTAAAATTTAAGAATATGTATGCACCAAGTATACTATTTTCATAAATAATAACTTGAATTTTATAAATACAGAATTTATAGGTTATGAAGTGAACATCATTAAAATTATGATTAACTTAACTTTAATTATTAGTAAAAAATGAGATATTGAGGATAGAGTCATGGAACCAACAACATTCATGAGATATGGATGTTATCAAAATATTTTTTAAAAAATAAAATTTATTTATATTTTACAAAAATATAATCTATAAAATAAATGCCTAATTTTTATTTGACATTTCTTTTTCCGGATTAGCTTAGCACATCAATTATCAGATTTAATGCTTATTAATTTATCTGCAATATCAAGTCTCCTAAAAATAAGTAATGATATCTTATAAGAATTAGTAATATTATTTTTAAATATTATTTATCATATATAATGTTCTCAAGGAAACTAATTCAATTTTCATTTCTTATAATTTACTCAAATGCGAGACTATTTCTTGTGAATATTATAGTTTCAGATTATACAACTCTATGGTGATAGATATGATCCATATATCACCCCCTTTTTTTTTACCTTGATTTCTCATAATTTGATTCCACCCCTTTCATTGATCTTTGGAGAAAACATCTTTTTCAAAGTGTACAATTGATCAAAGTTGTTGCCTTCTTGTGTCTATTATTGAATCTCCTTTTTGTCTTATTTTTATTTAAACTCTACCATGGAAAGAGAAACACTAAGAGAAACCATTATATCATCTTTTCTCCTTTTTCGATGAGAACAAAAAAAATTAAAATCATCAAATCTTAAAATAACAACTAAAAAAGTTCTATGCAATTTTTTTTAGCAATTTTTTGACAAAAAAATTTATTTTTCTCATCTAGACTATAGCATGCAACTAGCAAAGACTTTATGCTACAAAGAAATTAAAAATTAGTGTCCACATAATAGGTTTTTCTTTGATACCATGTTAGAAAAAAATAGAGATAAAATTGAAGAAATTTATAAATCTACGACATAAACAAAAACATAATTTTATTGATTTTGTGAGAGTGTATTACATTGACTCTATTTCTAGAGATTTTTTTAAAAAAAAATTCAACAAACATATAGATCATACTTGCATTCTACATGGACACTAGATGAGGAGATCTCTGAAATGAGTCTATAGGATTTTGTAGAAAATCCTTTAATTGCTAACCTTCCATAAATAGGAAATATGTGTAGGACATGTTTATTCATTTATGCCCTTGAATGATCTAGTTACCATTTTTATGTAGGTCAAGTGGTTGATGAACAAGGATACCATGTAGATAATATACTTCCTTTAATTCTTTAAAGATCGTAGTGGTCTACTCTATATGAGTGAGATACAAGACCAATTAGATAGTAGTGATTACTTTACTGAATCACTTTACTACAATAGAACTAGATCTAAATATTTTTCTATATTCTCAATAGGGAGATTTTCCTTCATTTATTAAAGTACGGTTATCGAAATCATTGTTGAATTTTAGAAATTTAAGTTATTCATTTATTGTCAAGTCTAAAAATTCATCATTTAGTTCACATTTTTATGTCCCATGGATAATTGGTATTTCAATGTAAGAGATTACTAATTTTTTATATATAAAGTCAATTGGTTATTGGATTTAATGGTGCTCTTAACTATCCAAACATGATATTTATGGACCTTTGTCATGTTGAATTGTATATAGGAAATAATAAATGATGAATTTAATTTTTAGATATTATATAATTTTAAATAAAATCTAGTGCACCTTTTGAGTGGACTCATTATTTCCATAGAGATTTTGTTGGCATCTTTTTTTGTCATACACAAAGATTCAAGTTTAATATGCTTCACTAATGTTTTCAAGCATAAAACAGTATAGATGTTCCCTTTCAAATTTATTTAATTGAAATTATAAAAAAATTCAAATAATTTATAAATGTATTTCAAATGATTACTTACTTAAATTGATACAACAACTCCTTAACCAAAAACATAATTTTTAGTTCTTCAGAGCATTAGTACTTCAACTAGAACCAAACAACTGCAGACAAAAAGATACCACTTAGAACTCATCTTTTAAATATCACTTGAAAGGAGTCCATTTGAGGAGAATATAGATGGTTTTATTCTTCTTTTTTTCTAAATATTTTATAAAGTTTACAAACATATTTCTAATGAAAATTTAAGAACAGAATGGTATTTTTCTCCTTATGAGTAATATATATGGTGCTTAGTTCATTAAGAACATTAGTGTTTATACAATAAGTTTAGAGGTTACTAGAAACTAGACAAGTGAAAACCAAAAGTCACTACATAGAATTCTTGGTGTAACTTTTTCATTTTGTGTTTCATAGCTCTAATATTTTAATAGATAAATAGTATAGATCGCCTTACGCTATGATGTATTTTTGTAAAATTTCTAAAGATTGAAACCTAGTATTGTATGCTAGTTATTATTTGAGAATTTTATATAATATTTTGAATTAAATTTTAAATTAAAGTAAATTTATAAAAATGATCAATTTATATTTAGTTAAGAATTTATTTTTATTTTTATTTTTGCTTCATATATGTAATAGATGAACATTTAAAGAAATGTATAAATGTGCATATGTGTACACCAAAGTTTCATAAACAATATTTTAATGCTTTAGTTTAACTTTTCATTTCCAAAATATGGAAGATTACAAAAGCTCTTCTAAAAGTATGTTCGGAAAAGAGAACCATATCATTGTCTTGTGTTCAACTTGTATGAAAATTTAATATTCATTATTAAATCAAAGGTTATTTTGAGATCTAAGATTTGAATGTTATTAATCATACTTTCAAGGTGCCGGTCCAATGAAAGATCACCTATTTTACAAGTAAGATGACAATTGCTTTGATTATTTGAACTTATTGAACAATATTTATTTATCTTATTTCTATAATAAGAAATATTTTGTTATTTTAAGAAAAATAATAAACAAAAAGAATTGTATATCAATTTACAATAATGTTGATGTTCAGAATAGTTTGATAGACCTATAAACAACAATTAAGACAGTACACAACTTTTAATTTTCCTTCAAATTAAAACATTATTGGAAAAAAAAAAAAGTCTCAAAACTCTCATCTATACCGTATTGTCCACGATTAATTTCCAATATGCTTATTTTTATTCAGAAAAAAATAAAATTACGTTTACTTTGAAGTCAGAAGTCTCCACTGACACGGAAAGAGCTGTCACACCAACAGCGTTCTTCATGGTCATTGACGAAATTTCTTATTCTGAAGAGCTAAGTTTAAGTTACTTCCAATTATGCGTATTTTGATTCAGAAAAAAATAAAATTACGTTTACTTTGAATTCACCAGCCTTCATTGACGCGACGTTTACTTTGAATTCACCAGCCTTCATTGACGCGGAGAGGGCTGTCACACCAACAGCTTTTTTGTTGGTCTTCGATGAAATTACACGCGTTGAATAGTTTATTAAATAATATGAACGCACTGATTAAATGCATATTTTTAAAATATATGAAAATAGTGATACTGGTATCAAGGGTTTTAGTAGATGTTATGTCTGATTTACGTACTTTGTCTACTGTACATAATTTCTTAAGCAGACATTTTTTTATCGAGCCCACTATTACTTTGCACTCCACGAGTACTATAAGAAAAAATTAAAACCGGCTATCTACTATTAATTTGGACGGCTTCAGAAAAATAATGTCGTTCTGTAAACATATGCAGTGGGAGGCCGTCGCCTTAATTCTTATCTGTTGCTATTTGGTCACCCCTGGCGTTGCACAATGCAATCCTGAATGGTGTGGATCAAAAAATGTAACTTTTCCATTTTGGATAAACAAATCAAGTTGCGGGCTCCCCGGATTTCAGATAAAATGCTTGGAAAAGAAGAATGGCAGTTGGAGTCTATTTCTTGGCACTTCTGTAAATTCAAACGAAACAGATCTTGAGATCCTTGATCTGAGTTATGATGGCTCTCTGATAATAAACTCCACTGATCTGAAAGCCATGACATGTAACGGAAGAGAGGATGCCTTTGTGTATTTTGAGTTACCCGCAGATGGCCCTTTCACCATCTACTCCTCCAATAAATTCGTGGTCGTTGGTTGCAAATCAAAGGGTTCTTTCCAACTTAGAGAGAGACTTGTAGTTGGGGAAGGTAAATGTGAATCTGCTTGTTTCAATACAGATAACCCAAGCTACTGCAACACATTTGGATGTTGTGAAGCTGGTATTCCAGGAAACGTTAAGGCGATAAATTTCAGTGGTGGGGGAATACGATATGCAGTACCTGGGATTCCCGTCACATGTGGGTTCTCCACAATTCTGGATCCGGGTACCTGGGATTTGCCCAAGGGCGAACTTAGTCTGCTCGGGAAGGGTCATTACGGCATCCGCCTTCAGTGGGGAATAAACGGTGGGGATTGCTCGACGACCAGAGGAACAGCCAATTACTCTTGCGCCGATGCAGCTCAATGTTTTAACTCCACAGAGGGTAGTTTCTCTTCTGCGCATACGTGCCAATGCGTTACGGGCTATCAAGGGAGTGGGTACTCTAGAGGCACCGGTTGCATAGGTATCATCTCCACAGTCACACTTTCCAAATTATTTCTTTCTTGATAACCATTTTTAGACATTCCCACTTCACAGTTACTACCTTTGACAAGGAGCACTGGTAGTCTTATATTGTAGTGTTGATGAAAAATGAACGTGCAGATGTTGATGAATGCCTTGAAGGGGACTTGAATGAATGCATTGAAGCATCGCGGGGGGGTGTATGTTATAATCTGCCCGGCACATACAATTGTTCATGCGCCAAGGGTTACAGCGGCGACGGCTTTCAAAACGGGACAAGATGTCAACCGCAGAATTCAGATAACTCCGCTATTAAATATGCAACTATCGGTATCTATGACGATATGTTTCAGATCATTTTCTTAACTCGACAAACTTTAGCTTACATCTAGGAGTTTGTTTTAATTGTTAACTGTATTTCTATTTCAACGTCCACAGGATCCGTGACCTCCTTTGTCGCCGTTTGCTTAGCAGCGTCTCTTTTGGTTTGGTGGCTAAAGAAACGCCAGTTGAAGATTGTGGAGGCCAAGTATTTTCAGAAGCTGCAACAATACATAGCTTCTTTAGTAGGTAGAGAAAGCCTCAGGATGTTCTCTCTGAAAGAATTGGCAAGAGCTTCTAATAATTATTCAAAGGAAATGGTGTTAGGAACCGGCGGCTTCGGAACTGTGTTCAAAGGCATCCTGTTGGATGGTACTCTTGTGGCCATTAAAAAGTCAAAGCAAGCTTTCAAGCTAGATGATGACCATGACTTTCTTAATGAGGTTGCCATCCTCTCTCAGATAAATCACAGGAATATAGTAAAATTATTAGGGTGCTGCATACAAAGTAAATTTCCAATGCTGGTATCTGAATTTGTTCCGAATGGAACGCTTTTTTATCATTTGCATACTGAAGAGGGATGTTTGCCTTGGGCGTCACGTCTGGAGATTGCGATCAAGACAGGAGAGGCCCTCGCATATCTCCACTCTGGAGCATCCCAACCCATTTTCCATCGGGATGTAAAATCATCTAATATTCTTTTGAATGAAACATTTTCTCCTAAACTTGCAGACTTTGGGATTTCTCGTCTGATATCAGCTTCAAACAACACACATATCACCACAGATATAAAGGGCACAAGGGGTTATTTAGACCCTGAGTATTTTCAAACATATCAGCTCACTGACAAAAGTGATGTATTCAGTTTTGGAGTTGTCCTTGTTGAGCTTCTAACTGGTTTAAAACCTGTGTGTGGAGAAAGAGCCAACGAAGAGTGGAATTTATCTGCAGTTTTTCTTTCCAGACTCGACGACAACCGCCTCGAAGAAATCTTAGATAAAAAAGTAGTGGGTGCAGAAAACATGCAACAAATGGAAGGTGTGGCAATATTAGCAAGGGAATGCCTTCATTTGGAAAGGACGAAAAGACCGTCGATGAAAGACGTTGTGGATGAACTTGTTTGGATAAGAGGTGGCACACGAAAGACAAAATCCCACAATGGTGAGGACGGAATGGTTGAGCACACAAGTATTTCGACAGAAGCATCGCACACGCCCACTAATTTCAGGAGCTACACGTTTCCATTTGCAGGGAAGATTACGTCAGACGAGCCCTTCACTGCAATGATTCAGATGTCCAGCGCACTTTGATTCATCTCGATTTCACTTACCAGTGCCCATGTTGATCAGTTTCTCATCGGGTTGTCATTTTTCAGTCCAAGTATTTTAATAGTTTTGTATTGAAGAAGGTTAACTATTTTCCCATTGCCTTCAAATAAAGAATGTATTCTCCATTTTAAATATCAGTTCTATTATGTCCAAACACAAGAATGCATTCTTCATCTGCAATAGTTATACAGTTTGTGTCGAGTTGGGACCCTTGGCTGCAACAAATTATAGGTTGACTAATCCTTAGTCTACGTATGTAAGTGTTTATTTAATGGGTGGGTTTATTTCATGGATAAAGTACAATTTTGTCACATTGTTATGTATTTGACAAAATTGTCATAATAAGTTTGTGTTTAAATCTAAATATCTTATGGATCTGCATCAAAACCTATTCTCCTTTAGCTAGATTAGAAGTAGCTAGACTATATATAATATATTTAACAAAAAAGAAATTTAAAGTCTATCAAACGGATATTAAATAAATTTTCTTGAATGGAGAATTAAGCGAAGCAGAATGCATTGATGGATATCCATTGATAGAAAATTAAGACATTGTATGTACACTAAAGAAAGCTCTATATGGATTGAAGAAAAATCCAAGAGCTTGGTACAAGAGGCTAGCTAAACACTTTTTGCAATTGTGATTCAAAAAGGGAAGTGCATATTATATGGAGTAGAACCCACAATCTATCTATTGCTATTTGGCCAACGCTGGCATTGCACATTATCGTCCTGAATGGTGCGGATTGAAAAATTTCACATTTTCCTTTTGGAAAAACAATCCAAAAATGTAATTTTCCCATTTTGGATATACAATCCAAGTTGCGGTCTCCTGGCTTTTGGATCAAATGCTTGGAAAGGAAGAATGGCAGTTCAAGTCTATTTCTTCGCACTTTTGTAAATTCAGCAGAAAGGGATCTTGAGATTTTAGATCTGAGTTATGTCGCCTTTCTAATATTAAATTTTAAATCCATATCTTGTAACTCTACAACCGATGCCTTTGTGTCTTTTGAGTTACCCGCAGATGGCCCTTTCACCATTTACTCCAATAAATTCGTGGTGGTTGGTTGTAGAGAAAAGAGTTCTTTGGATTTTGAGGGAGAGTTCAAAGTGGCGAAGGTAAATGTGAATTTGCTTGTTTAAATACGAAAAATCCAAGCCACTTCAATAGCTATTGATGTTGTGAAGCTGGTATTCCAGGCGAAGTTAAGAAAATAAATTTCACGGGTCAGGGAATAATATATAAAGATTTTCCAGGAACATCTGGGTTCTCCACAACTCTGGAGAGAAGTAGTTGAGATTTACCCCATAGCGATCTTGGAAGGCTTGGGAAGGGTCATTATGACATCCTCCACTGTTTCAGCTATCAAAATCGCTCGATTGCCAAAGGGACAGCCAATTACCCCTGCATCGATGCAGTGAGTGTTTAAACTCAATAGATGTCATCCATGAATATCTAAAATAAAAATTCTTATACTATACTTATAATCAAAGAAATAAAACATAAAACATAAACAACAATCAGATTAAAAACTCTATTTTTATTGAATGTATATTTATGAATATAAAGAATACATTATATAGAAAACAGAAAAACTTAACCTTGAATGGTAATCAAGGAAGATAGTGAAAAATATAGTAAAAACTATAAAGCAATATCATGCAAAGAGATTGTATTATAATAACAGTTTTGCATTCTATACAAACTAATTTAAAAATAATAAAAGTTGATGCTTATGAAACTAACTGCAACATGCAATTTTATTAGGCATGAAATAAATCAAACAACCTAAATTAATTGTGAATGCATTGAAATGAATCACTGATGCATGCACATGCAATGGAACAATGTTTGTGAGTGGTGCATGCTCATGAGAAGTACATGCTTTCAATCTCCCTGTATATGAACAATGGGAATGAGACCGAGTTAAGCTCTCAAGGTAGTAAAACAAGATGTAGTGAGAGCTTTGGTAAAGATATCAACTACTTGCTTAGAAGTTGGGAAAAACTATAAATCCGCTCTACCTATTTGAACCAAATCTCAAATGAAGTGATGGAAGAATTCAATGTGCTTCAATCTAGCATAAAACACTGGATTCTTGATCATTGCAATGGCACTACTATTATCACCACAAGTAGTTTTAGGATGTTTTTGAACCAAATACAAATCTTCCAGAATCCTTCGAATCCATATCACTTGACAACTAGCTATTGTTGTTGCAATATACTCAACTTCTACTGAAGAGAGAGCCATAGTTGCCCGCTTCTTACTAATCCGTTAGATACGTCTAGAACCAAGTGAGAAAACATAAGCAGAGGTTGATTTTTGATCATCTATTTTGCCGGCCCAATCAAAATCCATGTAACCAACCAATTCAAATTTATCATTGGGAGAATAATATATATAAAATTTGTACACATACAAGTCACATACCTTAAGATTCTTTTTGGAGATTGCCAATGAGGCTCATGTGGATCTTGCATGAGTTGAGAGATGAGTCTTATGACATACATAATATTAGGTCTCATTGAAGTAAGTATATGAGGATCCCAACCAAACTTTTGTATAATGTAGGATTGACATGGGGACTTAGATCATCCTTGGTTGACTTTTCCCTAAGGGCTATAGTGGTAGGAACTGTCATGCATGGCATCATTCTAAATTGCTTCAATAAATTAGCAGCATACTTCAATTTAGAAATAGATATACCATTAGGTTGTTCTTGCAACTCTACCCCAAGAAAATAAAGCATAAGTCCCAGATCTGATATCTCAAAAGCTTATTTTATTTCTTCTTTGAATTTTTCTATGAGAGATGGGCTATTACCTATAAAAATGAGATCATTTACATAAAGGAAAACCATTAAAATATTATTGCCAACATGTTAGATATAGAGGGTTGGCTCTAAAGGACTTTAAATGAATCCTTTCTTCAAGAAATAACTATCAATTCATCCATACAAAGCACGTGGTGCTTTCTGAAACCCATAGAGTACTTATTTTCTGCTTGTAGACCAAGTCATGTTCTTTTCCTAAAATTTCATAGCTAATAGGCTGATCCACATAAGCCTCTTCATCAATATAACCATTTAGGAAAGCTGATTTTACATCCATCCAATAGATTGACCACTTTTTTTGAGGAGAAATGAAGAATATAATTTTAATTGTATTAAACCAGCCAATTGGAACAAAAGTCCTCGAATAATCTACTCCATGTGTTTGTGTGAATACCTTGGAAACTAGTCTATCTTCGTGTCTTGTCATAGATCCAATGGCATGCTATTCCACCTTTTAAATCCATTTGACACAAATCATCTATTTGTCTTTTGGAAGTGGAACTAATTCCTGTGTATCATTTTTCTCAATAGCATGCATCTCTTCACTCATAGAATCAATCCACATTGGCTCTATCATAACTTCTTCATACACAAAAGGTTAAAATTGAATGGAACCTAAAAATGAAAATTTAGCAACAAGGTCCACATCATAACTTCTTTGATATATTTCATTTAAACTTGGTACCTCTTGGACTGCATAGTGAGTTTGAACTCTTACTAGAAGAGGAAATTGGTGAACTTGGTGGACTTGGGCTTGAGCTTCCACTTGATCTTGTAGGGAGAGGAGGGACTTGAACATCTTCAATACCCACGAACGCTATAGATTGTTGAACTTATTTCTTCCATTGACACACTCCCCATTCATCAAAAGATATTGATATAAAAAATTTAAAAATTAAAAGATATTGTGTAATGATATATTTTATATGTGTAATATGGAAGTGATGAATTAGATCATTTGGGAAAAATATTAAAATATTAGTTTTGCATGAAATTCTTGGGAGATGAACCAAGCATGTCATGTATGGAAAAAGAAATGAATTGAAATTTTGTGAATGCATTTACATGTCTACCACATTGCATGGGACTACAAAAAGGAAAAAAATAGAATTATTTAGTTTATGTTCCATGAGAAATGGAATGAGTTATTACATGGTAATTTAATCTTTCAAATCTATATATTTTCTAGGAGTTTGGGCATGTTCTTCAACATTTCTTCGATGCAAGGTGTCATACAAGTGTCATATAAGGTCTTCTCCCTCCTTGTTGCTAGTGCTACTCACTATGCATATGTGATTTGATATTCAATTGATTTATTTTATTTTTAGGTTTGCTGAAATTTAAGAGTGATGAAGGGATAGCTCAAAATTTTTATATTTTTATGTCACCATCTAGCCAAAATTCTATCAAATGTGATTATTGTTTGCATTTGTTTATATTAATTTTGCACACTAATTAGTTTTTAGATTTCTAATTGTAATTTATAAATTTTAATTTGAAATTTCTTACAATCTTGAGGTTGCTATGATTTGTGTTATATTTTCCTCATATTATGATGTGATATGTTTCTCTTTACCATGTTTAGTGTCAACCAATGACCAAAAAAACTATATAAAAGAGGAAATTGCGATGAAGATACCATTCTTATTCTTGCATTCATGTATTTATGATGAAATAATTTTGATCTATTAAAAATATTCAAAGTACATTAACATTGTGAATAAGAGTTATGCATGGCATCAAATAATATACATTGATCAAATCTTTGAAAACTCTTATGGATGACACATTTACTCCAAAAGTTAGAGACTTTGGTACTTCCCAACTACGTTCTTCAGATGAAATGCATTTTAGCACTATTTTCCCCATAGGCCCTCCGGGGTATGTATTCCGTCCAAATTTAATAAGAAGAAATCAATTTACAAAGAAGAGTGGTGTCATTTTAGTGGAGCTTCTTCACTGCTGTAAAACCCTTGTTGTCACAACAAGATGAGATGTACACTTTATATGACATTTCTTATCGCCAATTAATGGAGGCTTGTATTTTAATGTGGAAACCCAATTTTTGAAAACCACCAATTGCAATGAGTTATTTTTTTTCACTTTTATAAAGTGAGCCCTATTAGGAGCCAACTCTATTAAAGGTTACAAAACACACTATTATGTGTGACCCTATTAGAGGATTTCATTCACCCTATTAGGAGTGACCTTGTTAGAGGTCTTCAGACACTTCAATCTAGAAATGGCACCTTGTTAGAGGATTTTTTGAATAGCTATCAGGTTAACTCTTTTAAGATATTTGATTCACTACTATAATTAGTAGAGAGTAACAATGACTTGACCTAATTTTTGATGTAACTATCTTTGCTGATTCAGATCTTAGTTTTGGGTCGAATACTTGATTTTACTTTATTAGAATGTTCTTTAAAGCTCAATCAACATGGATAATCTATCCTCTTACAAATATCCTTCCAAAATCGCTTCCTCAATTCATCTTCTTTAATTCCACTTTTCCACACTTTAGTCCTCAAATTGAGCTCTCATATATATGATTCACCTTGTCAGTTCATCTTGAATACTCTTTTAATTAAACAATTATCATCCCTTAAGTTGGATTATATTTACCAATAATTTTATTAAACTTAATATGTTGATAGTCGACCAATAAAAAATTGAGTACTTAGTCAACATAGAGGTGCTAGTTTTAATCAACCCAACTTGATCAATATTGACTTTTCTTCATTAACCAACTATGATCGATTAATACAAACTTGGCTTCATTAACCAATAGAGCTTGGTCAATATAGACTTGGCTTCATTAATCAACTAAGCTTGGTCAATACTATCTCTAAACTTGGATATAACTGAACACTTGTCATACATATCAAACTTCCTTCAATGCTCGAGTGAGCTAGATACCATTGACTTCTTGGCAAAGGCTTGAAATTGTTTTGTAACATCGAATACAACATACATTTGAATAATTGTTTTCAACACAAGTGGTAGATTTCTAAATCCAAAATTTTAGATTTAGAAAATAAGTGCTAGGTCTACTAAAAAGCTTATTAGTTTTTGATCCTCTAAGACAAAGTCAACTTCCTTGGACAAGCTTGAATTTTCTTGGAATTGTCCTTGGAATATACAATTTTCATAGTAGGGAGTTATAGGTGTTAGAGTACTTGACGTAGAACCATGGAAGATCCTAAAAATATTTGTGATTGTTAAATATAGACTTGCATTTTATGTTTTGTATGCAAAATTTAAGATGAATTCATCCATCTCATTTCCTCTTTCATTTACTTTCATGTATTTGATTTACTTTTCTTTTCATATCATATCATCCATTTCATAAATGCAATCTACAAAACCTACATTGTGTAGATCATGAATTTACACTTGTATTCTTATTGGTTATGCTAATCAAATTCACTTTTTGGAAGTTTTTGTTTCCTAATATACATGAGAAGTGATATCTAACATTGATCACCACTTTTCATATCACACAAGCATAAAAGATAAGAATAATACCACCCTTTAATATCATAAGCATCCACTACATAACATAAACAAACACTGATACAGAGATTCCACACCAAGCACCACACCAAGCATATTAGAATTCCTCCAAAACACTAACCTAATAACTTCAATAGATACATTGAATGTTGTAAGATCTAACAAAGGTAGAATAATTGACAAAGAAGCATCTTTCTAGAACATGAGAACCTTGGAGATATGAGAATGGATAGAACTTGGAAGGTTTCAAGGTTCCTAAGAGACTCTTCAGGTAATAGATTATGAATGAATCCACTAGGTGCCTATTACTTATCTTAAGAAGAAATTGCTAAAGGAAAGTGGCAAGAATATGGGGCTATGTAACCTTGTTCCCAAGACTAACCAATCTATGGATTCTCTAAAAATAACCTTGCAATTTCACATCCATTGGGGAACATCAAAATCTGCTAAGATATTCTTAAAATCCTTAATTTCATCATTAAAGGGGTCACAAAAATTATTAATCCAGTATATATATATATATATATATATATATATATTCCCTTAATAGTAAATAGGGACAAACTACAATGAAAGGTGATACTATTTCAACTTTATTTATGATGATTTTTAAGAATGACTACATATTTTTGCATCATCTTCCAACCTCTATGATAAGTTTAGCCCATTCACAAAAGATTTTATTTTAATATCAAACACACAATAAAAAACATCCTACTTTAACATATTATTTATTATATTGTATAGATTCATTTATAATATACATTGATTAATATATTTTAAATAGTATTTTTGTATTTATGTAGTAGGGAAAATATATGATATATATGTAGGGCCCATTTACCGTTGCACCAAAAGCCATGACTGTTAGTGAACATGGAACACCACATAATTAACCACCTGTGGGCAGGGGAGCGCGTCGCATCACCCAACAATCTCCCCCTCGATGCACATACCAGGTGCTTACGCAGGTCGGGAAGGCACCGGGGAGATTTGAACCCATGACCAGGCCAAAACCAGGCTCTGATACCAATTGTTAGGATAAACCACGGACAGAAATAAAAACTACATGCAAATATAACCAATAAAAAAAATAATAGAACACACAGAAATGAACACAAGGCACCAAGATTTAACGTGGTTCACCCAATCCCTGGGCTACGTCCACCAAACAGCAAGTCCGATCTTATTACAATCCAGTGATTACAACCTGATTACAATCCGTAATCCCTTACAGCTCAATACCGCCGCAAGAACCAATTTCGTATCACCAGACCTAAAAAATATCCAACCCTAAGCCCTTTTTATACACGTATTAAACCGCTTTAGGGTTATAACATGTCGGCCATATGTCGGCCATAATATGTCGGCTACCATGTCGGCTACTTTCAAAATTTTTTTTTTATGGAAGTATGTACAGTACTTTCCTGATCAGTCACCAAAATCTAACAATCTCCCACTTGGGGACTGATCAGGCTCCACACTAAACAACAATCTCCCACTTGGAGACTGATCCTGTAGCAATACAACTACCGCATGGGGCTCCCACTGGATTAAACCACCCTGGACTCTGCTATTCTTTTATTCACATTTAGTCTAAAAGACCAACTGAAGCTGAAGAGGATTTCAGCTTCTCCCTTGTGACAACCTTTGTCAACATATCTGCTGGATTTTCATTGGTATGTATCTTCTCCAGCTTTAACTGTCCATCCTCCAAAACTGACCGAATGAAATGGTACCGCAACTGTATGTGTTTGGTCTTAGAATGCAGAGCTGAATTCTTAGCAAGATGAATGGCACTCTGACTATCTGTGAACAAATAATTATCCTTCTGAGGATGTCCCAATTCTTCCAAGAAGAACTGAAGCCATATCATCTCTTTGGCTGCCTCTGTAGCAGCAACATACTCTGCCTCTGTAGTGGAGAGAGCATTAATCTTCTGGAGCCTAGAAACCCAACTCACGGCTGCCCCACCAATACTAAAGACATAACCTGTAGTACTCCACTCGGTATCAATATCCCCAGCCAAATCTGAGTCAACATAGCCCTGTAAATCAGTAGTAGAGCCCCCAAAGTGTAAACACTTATTGGATGTTCCTCTCAAATATCTGAGAATCCACTTGACAGCATTCCAATGCTCAAAACTTGGATGACTCATATACCTGCTAACAACTCCCACTGCATGTGCAATATGTGGCCTAGTGCATACCATAGCATACATCAAACTTCCTACAGCTGAAGCATAGGGTACCTTGGACATCTTATCCTCCACTTCCTGTGTCTTGGGACACATCTCCTTAGTCAATTTCAAATGACCAGGTAAAGGTGTGCTGATAGCTTTAGCATTCTCCATAGAGAAACGTTGCAACACCTTCTCAACATAATCAGCTTGAGATAGCGTCAATGTTCTATTCTTCCTATCTCTGCAAATCTTCATACCAAGGATTTGTTTTGCTGCACCCAAATCCTTCATAGCAAATGCATGTGCTAACTGGCATTTTAGCCCCTTAATATGATGCATGTTAGACCCAGCTATAAGCATATCATCAACATATAGACATAAAATAATGTAGCTATCATCATCCAACCTCTTAAAATAAACACAGTAATCTAAATGACACCTGTTATATCCATGCTCATGCATAAAACTGTCAAATTTCAGATACCATTGCCGAGGTGCTTGCTTCAGGCCATATAACCTTTTCTTCAATTTGCACACTAAGTTCTCCTTACCTTTGACCTCAAAACCCTGTGGCTGAGCCATATATATTTCTTCATCCAAATCACCATGAAGAAAGGCTATTTTAACATCCATCTGCTCTAAATGCAAATCTTCAGTAGCCACAAGACTTAAAACAGTACGAATAGAAGTCATTTTAACAACAGGAGAAAATATCTCATCAAAATCAATTCCCTTTTTCTGTGCAAATCCTTTTACAACTAACCTGGCCTTAAATCTTTTCTTACCTCCTTCCTCTTCTTTCAACTTATAAACCCATTTATTCTATAAAGCCTTTTTACCTGCAAGCAACTTGCACAAATCTCATGTCTTATTTTTCAGCAAAGAGTCCATTTCATCTTTCATTGCAGACTCCCACTAAATCTTAGTATCCACCTGCATAGCTTCATCATAACTTTCAGGTTCACCAGCATCAATAAGTGAAATAGAATACAAAGAGGGAGAAAACCTTTGTGGAGGTCTAATTGGCCTTGTTGACCGTCTAACATTCACTGGTGTGTGTGGTATTTGTTGTTGCAGTTGTTGCACATCATGAGGAATGGCTAGAACATCAGCTTTTGGAGTATCATCCAGCACTACATAATCATCTTCTTTCTTCTCATGTTGCTGCAACAGATCTTTGTACAACACTTTTTCATTGAATATGACATCCCGGCTTCTTATAATTTTATGATTTTCAAAATCCCAAAGCCGATAGCCAAATTCATTAATGCCATATCCAACAAAGACACATTTCTTTGATTTCGCTTCTAGCTTGGTTCTATTTTCAGAGTCTATATGAGCAAAAGCTTCACAACCGAAGGTCTTGAGAAAAGAATAACTCACCTTCTTACCAGTCCATGCTTCCTCTGGAATACCACAGCCCAAAGGAGTAGAGGGACCTCTATTAATCAAATATACTGCAGTATTGACAGCCTCCGCCCACATGTGTAAGGGAAACCCAGCATGCAACCTCATGCTCCTTGCGCGCTCCATTATAGTCCTGTTCATGCGTTCAGCCACTCCATTTTCCTGTGGAGTCCTTGGAACAGTTTTTTGTCTATGAATACCATTAGTGGAGCAATAATCTTCAAATTCATGACTGCAATACTCACCACCATTATCAGATTTGAGACATTTTAATTTCTTACCAGTCTCATTTTCAACCAAGCATTTCCATTTCTTAAAAGTTTGAAATACATCAGATTTCTGTCTAAGGAAATAAACCCATACTTTTCTAGTTGCATCATCAATAAATGTAACATAATAATGAGAGCCACCAAGGGAAGATACCTGAGCCGGTCCCCATACATCTGTATGCACAAGCTCTAAGCATAGGGTCAATCCGTAGCCACATCAATGAACAAGGGAACGATCCCTCCCAGCACATCCACCATCATGGATCAAAATACACCAAGTGCTCCATCCTGGTACCCGCAAAAAAATCAAAGTATCCAACATCTCAAACATGAATGATCTCACCTCCTATTATGCCACTCTCACTGGACATACATAGAAGCCATCCAAAGAGAAAGCCACCTAACCTGTCGCATTAGAAGATCATAAAATCTTGTACCAACTAAAAATTCTGAGCACCAATAATCTGATCCAAAGGTAATCACATGTATCCATAGTTGTCAAAATATCCATAGCTGAAATAGCACCCGCAACAAGTGCCAAACCCATCCAACTATCCATACCTCAAAAAAAGGTATAACAAGTGAATCTCATATCATCGACATATCCAATCAGTAACCTGCAATCACAAGCCTCAAGAGAAATACCTACCACATATATACCAAGAAGCTCCCATTGCAAAAGATAATGTCAAATCTATAACCAATCCACTCAACACATCTCAAAGAAGTAAATCCATGTAGTATCAAGGACATCCACAATACATAAACTGATATCCTGCATGAACAACTCTCATAACAAGTCTCCAATGCTCTCAACAACCAATAGAGGAAAGAGATAAAGAAATAACCATGTCATCTCTCTCATGAGCACAAACCAGTGATCACAATCTCTAACCAATCTCAAATCCAATGTAGGCAAAAATGAACATCCAGAAAGATAACCAAGACTAGAGAAACCATGCAAATCATAACCTGTATCATGTCCTACACACACCTCTAGATGTAAACTGTGCAAGTATGATCTCCTCCATAAAACCCCAACAAGAAGCCTCAACAACACCCAAACCATACCATATAACTAATCATGGATGTAAGCCTCTCACAAGAAGATCAAACTCAATAAACCATTCCTATATCAAGGAATATGCCCAATATAAAACCATCTCCCAAACTCAACCAGCATAATAACATATGCAAATGGAGATAACCAATGCTAAATAATCTCTCAAATGAACCCTCCAGAACTAACTCATGTACCATAGCTCAAGATCCATATCCATGAAAGACAAGCATAAATCTAATGCAACTGAGAGAAACAATGGGCTATACCTCTCAAGTAGCAAACCGCCGAGTAGACCAAGAGTGGGAATGAGAATGCTCATCAAGATACCCAAGTCTCCAAACAAGACTCATCTAAGAACAATCTCCTCTCAAGTCCATATCAGGTGACTGCCCCTCGGACTTCCTACTGAAACCATCAACCGTCCCAACAAATACTTCTCTAATCCAAGAGAAATCAGCATCACCACCGTCTCTAAGTATCCATGAGCACCTGTAACCAATCAATCCATGCCAACTCCAAATGCAACATAGAAATATCATGAAGTATCCAGCTTATGATCAGTGTACTCAATACCAAGAAACTAAACCAAGATCAATGTCAAAGTTCCAACCATGGCCTCAGGAACATAAACATGACAACATGATCTTACCATCTCAACTAAAGAGATAACATGCTCCACATAAACATACTATAACATGTCACAACTCTAAACGCGTATCAAGAGTATACCATGACATAATAAAGAAACCATCCTCATACCAAGGATAACATGCCAAATAAAAGTATAAACCACACCTTTGCCAAGAACCCTGTGAGTCCTCAAGATGCAACCATCTCCACAGACCATGAAGAAAACCATCTCCACATACCAGGAAGAACCATCTCCACATACCATGAAGATAACCAAGAACCCCATGAGTCCTTAAGATCTAACCATCTTCAAACACCATGAAGATAACAAGTGCACTATGCAAATGTCAAAGACGCTTCTGCAGCAATAGGATCTAAGACAAACCTCCAACATCTGCAAACACTCAATAAATATATCAATGCCAACAAAACTCCCACTCAACTGTGGTACCAAGTCACCTATGGCATCATAAAATCCATCCTCTCCAAACCAAGAAGATATAAACCAAACCAGGAACTAATCCTACACTGTCACCCCATCACTGTCACAAGCTCCCACTAAACTGTGTATCCAAGCTATCCATGACATATGATGAACAAATTCATCCTCTAACCATGAGAATCAACCAAGGCATTAAACCATCAAAGAACTCAAAGTGCACATCATGAGCTCCTTAAAAGAAACCAAATAACCATGATCCTCAACCAAGAAGATATACCACCATAACTGAATTAGAAATCCAAGCTAATGAACATCAAGGATGTACCTATATAACCAATCATGTCATGCCAAAATCCATGACACCATGATCACATCCATGAACCGAGCATCTGGCTCTCAATGTGTCCAACCTGCCAGCATAAAATAGTCAACCACAATCCTCCACCATGACTGTCCCTGGTAACAACATCTCATCCCTTCTATATGAAGATAAAATCATAAAATCATGTGACTTAGGGCATAGACAACCCAAATCCAAGCCACCAATCTGAATATGCATCAATAATGAAAGATCAATGGGCAAAGACAACCCATAACCAAGCTATAAATACAACCTGTAAGTATAGACCGCTTACAACACTGCACAACTTGTAGACCCAACAAGTCATCATGCATATCCAAACCAAACACTAATAACCATATCATCATGAGATCAATCTGAAATATGAACTGAATATACAATAACATCAAATCTTAAATCTCCAATGCCATAAACTCACAATGTTACCATAGTTAAAATATGTCTATAAACTGTTCAGATAAATATATCAACAAATAAATCATGCCAAACCTGCACCAAATCTGAACCAATGTGTAGAGCTCTCCAAGAGCTTTTCGTTGACTACTTGAAGTCCAAAATCTGACTCCGTATGCCCAAGTTATGCCCTAATTCGTGCTCAAAATAAACAACATCTGACTTTAGGGCTCTTAAAACCTAATAAAATATTAAAATCATAGAACCAAACCTATGCCATGTTGTAGTACTTTGAATTAGTTTTCCAACGCCTGTAAGAACTCTGAAATCCGATATTCTGAGAGAAAGTTATGGCCGTTTTACTAAGACAGTCTTTTTACCATTTTTAGTACGATTTTTCATTTTTTATTTTTTCAGTGACGAAAATTCTAACGGGATTAAATTTGACGGCCATCATGGGCTAAAACCAAAAACTATTTCATTTTCTCTTAACATTGCCAAACTAGGGCATCAAAATTTATGAAAATGTTGACCCGGATCCAATGGTGAGGTCTGTTTTTACCCAGGAGGTCATTTCTACATGCTACCCCCCAAAACCCTCATTTTAAATGAAACATCCGAAAAATCTTTTTTGTCCAACAATTTTCCATGCCCAAATATTTTAACATCCCATCATAACAGCAAATCCAAAACCCTCAGACTTGCAATAAAATATTCATATATCTTGCCCTTTCTTTTATCCTCTCATGCATTCCCATGGATTCAATTTAGGGTTACAATAATAAAACCATAGCTCTGATACCACTTGTAGGTCCCATTTACCGTTGCACCAAAAGCCATGACTGTTAGTGAACATGGAACACCACATAATTAACCACCTGTGGGCAGGGGAGCGCGTCGCATCACCCAACAATCTCCCCCTCGATGCGCATACCAGGTGCTTACGCAGGTCGGGAAGGCACCGGGGAGATTTGAACCCATGACCAGGCCAAAACCAGGCTCTGATACCACTTGTAAGGAAACTTGGCAACAAAGAATGTAACCGTTTCCACATAACCCATAATAGATCTGAAATAAACACAGAATTAAAATCCACATGCAAGAGAATAGACAACATACCCAAAAAATTGTGACATAATATATACCCTGGGAAACCCTCATTGAGGGAAAAACCCAACCTCCAAAAGCATCTATCACCATGTATTATTCAGCAAAAAATACCATTGCCATACAACTGTAGAAGCCTTCATGGCCATAGCCACAACCGAGCAAACTATGTGAACAAGCATGAATCCACACATCCCATGCCATGCTTTCAATCTTCACAAATGCTCCCTTGGCTAACCTGTCAAGCCTTGTTCCGCTTGACTCCTGCCTTTCTCCTTGTCGCTCTCTATCTACAACAACTACCCTTGTGGCTGCTTATATAGTAGCAAGTCCCACAAAACCACTAAGTGGTATTACATAAACCATGTACTAAAACCATGTGCTACCTAACCCACTGACCCCACATTTAATATTGGGCATTTAATTCTTTTCCCCAATATTAAATAATTACATGAAATATTTTCACAATGTTACAATACAACTCATCAAGAATATTCCATGGGAATCTTTACATGTTGCACGTCCATCTAGGTACAATATTACATAATAAAAATTAAAATAATAAAATAACAATATTATGCAATGTGTGCAACACCCATTATCTCAACAATATAAAATTTTATGTTTTTCCATTTTATAAACTTTTACATTATAATGATAAATAATAGTGATGACAAAAATTCAGACAATTAAATTCAGAAATTATATCATTCACCTAGATTGTAGAATTCTATTAGTTTTGGTGGATTTTTTATTATTATCAATTTTTATAGGTATAAAAATAGTAAAGACATTTTTCAAATTATAAGAATTTATTTATATTATTAAATAAAATAAAAAATTTATACAAGAAATTATATTAAGAAGTTCAAAATAAGTTGCATTAGAAGGAATAAATATTGATTTAATGGTAAACACTAGCATGTAAGGTAAACAAGAAAGAGTAGATATTATATCAGAGATAAGAAATATCAACTGATTATAAAATTACATTTCAATGTTTTTTTTTAAATCTACAATAGTTTAGATCATAGTATGCTTTGATGAAGCAGAGTTTATTGTCTTCCTACATTGGATTTTTTTCTATCAATTTATGGACTTTGATCATCTATATTGAATAAATGACCTTTCCACTATTCAATGCTATCAATTTTAGGTTAAATATGTGGGGGTCATTATGTGGAAGGCTTGTTTGTAGAAGTATTTCATTGACTTGGACTATAAGGCTATCAAATGAAGGATGTGACTTATAATAGTTATCTGCCCTCTAATTATTTTTCTATAGAAAAGTAAAGTACTATCAAACATGGGGACTTAGATCATCGTTGGTTAACTTTTCCCTAAGGGCTATAGTGGTAGCAACTGTCATGCATGACATCATTCTAAATCACTCCAATAAATTAGTAGCATACTTGGATTTAGAAATGTATATACAATAGGTTGTTGTTGCAACTCTACCCCAAGAAAATTAAGCATAAGTCCAAGAACTTCAATATCTCAAATGCTTATTTCATTTCTTCTTTGAACTTCTCTATGAGAGATGGGCTATTACCTTTAACAATGAGATCATCAACATAAAGGAAAACAATTAAAATATCATTACCAACATGTTGAATATAAAGGTTTGTCTCTAAAGGACTTTTAATTAATCCTTTCTTCAAGAAAATAACTATCAATTCATGCATACCAAGCATGTTGTTCTTTCTAAAACCCATAAACTACTTTTTTTCATCTGGTAAACCAAGTGTTCATTTCTAAAAATTTCATAGCCAATAGGATGATCCACATAATCCTCTTCATCAATATAACCATTTAGGAAAGGTGATTTTACATCCATCCAATAGACTGACCGCTTGTTTTGAGCAGAAATAAACAATATAATTTTAATTGTATCAAACCTACCAACTAGAAAAAAAGTCCTTAAATAATCTACTCCATGTGTTTGTGTGAATACCTTGGCAACTTGTTTATCTTTGTGTCTTTTCACAGATCCATTGGCATGATATTTCACCTTTTAAATCCATTTGACACAAATCTCTTGTTTGTCTTTTGGAAGTGGAACTAATTCCCATGTATAATTTTTCTCAATAACATGTATCTCTTCACTCATAGAATCAATCCACATTGGTTCTATCACAACTTCTTCATACACACAACCTAGTTCAACTCGAATGAAACCTAAAAATGAAAATTTAGCAATAGGGTCCACATTAGAACTCCTTTGATATATTTCATTTATACTTGGTACCTATTAGACTGCATAGTGAGTTTGAACTCTTTCCAGAAGAGAAACTTGGTGAACTTGGTGGACTTGGGCTTTGAGCTTCCACTTGAGCTTGTGGGGAGAGGAGGGACTTGAACATCTTCAATACCCTTGAATGGTGTAGATTTTTGAACTTCTTTCTTCCATTGACACACTCCCCATTCATCAAAAACCACATGTCAACTAATTATCCATTGGTTTGTGTTAGGTTCATAAAATTTATGTCCTTTGGTGGAACCAAAATATCCCACAAATATAAAAAGTTAGAATTTGGCATCCAAATTTTTCCTCTTTTGAACATGAATACCAACATATGAAGGGAAACCAAATACATGACAGTGAGCTACTAATGGCTTGTGTTCACTTCAAGCTTCCTTTGGATTGATATTTTGAAGAACTTTTGTTGGACTTTGATTCAAAATATAAAATGTGGTTGCAACTACAACTCCCTAAAAATAAATTTAAAGGTTCTTAGACTTTAACATTCTTTGTGTCATCTCCATAATGGTATAGTTCTTTCTTTCTACATTACCATTGTGTTGTGAGTTAAAGGCTACCATAAGTTATCTTTTAATTTCATGCATGTCACAAAAATAATAAAACTATTTTGAGATGAATTCTCCCCCTCTATCTATTATGAGTATTTTAATGGAGTACCCACTTTGCTTTTATTCCATAGCTGTAAATTTCTTGAAGCATCGAAGTGCTTTATATTTTTCCTTAAGAAAATAAACCCATGTGTTTCATGAGATATCATAACTAAAGGTCAATAAATAAATATTCTTGCTCAAGGATTCCTCTTGCATAGGACCACAAATGTAAGAATACAAAATCTCTAGAGGAGATTTTGCCTTCCATGACTTGTTCACTAGAAAAATTTCTCAATGTTTCTTACCACAAGCAGACCCTAAACAAATTTAGTATTTTTCTTGAATGGAAAAAGGTCCTCTCACCATGTCTTTTTGAAGAAGAAAATTTAAGCCCTTAAAAATATAAATGACCATACATTTGATTTCATAACCATGAATCATATATGGTTTCCTTAGTAGAAAGTATATTAGTGGAAACATAAGTGAGATGAAACAATCTATTCTCTATCATACAAGTCTTTAATACTATATGGTGGTTAGTTGATTTATAAAAAATATTTGTAGCAGTTAACCTAAAAAACAACCTTATAATTATTTTCTTCAAGCTACTCAATACTCAAATGATTATGATGTAAATTAGGAACATGCAAGGTATCATGAATATAATTAATTTCTCCTTTCTTAGTTTTCACTGTAGGGGTACCTTTTTCCATAACATCAACCTCTTTATCATCACCAAATTTTACTTGACTTCTCACAGATTCATCTAATTGTTGGACTATATAGTCTACTGATATAATTGGGGGGGACTTGAATCCGTTATTCAACTAATATCACAAATAATAACTTTAAAAAATCTTAACCATACGAATAATGTAAATTTAAATTGTAACAAGATACTCATACACATTAATACCACACATGTTAACTAGGGAAACCATTGATCAAAGGGAAAACCCCAATGGGGATGGTACCCACAAGATGATACCCTGTTAGAAGTGTGTTACAACATTAAGTACACATGAGTCCCTATTAGGAGACTTTGAATCCTTGTTAGGAAATTCCAATCTTGTTAGGAGTTCTGGAAGATAGCTGGACTCACTGCCCAATCTACTTCAAGGATAAGACCAATGAACCCATAGTCTAAATGATCTCTATGTTATTCCTTGTAGAATAATAGAACTAAATTGTACTTCCTTCCTCTATCTATGTCCTATTAACCAAACTTCTAGTCCTTCTGACCATGTAACTAGATCACAAACTATGCATCCAATAATCCCTTTAATCTCTTACATGCATTCAATCAAAAAATTTGCTCCTTTTTGCATTTTGCAAATACAATGATCACAATACTTATACATACTTTTCAAATAAGGAAAACATCTTTTCCTTATAGCATATCTTCATAAAAATTCCTTTCTTCGGCCTTGAGGCTTTTCCAATTAATTAAAATAAGATATATATTTAATTACAATTACAATAGTATTGTTTGCTCACAGTCTATTACAAAAATTTACATGTTTGACTTCAAGTCTTGTGCACTCATTGATGCCATCACCTAACTATCCTCTGTCACTTGTTGACTGCGCATCACCTCATTTTATGTTGGCTAAAAAATGTATTACAAACATCAGAAACTGCCAAATAGATGCTCTATTTGTGCACTATTCACAATAAATCAAACATAACTATTGTACATTTTCAACTTAGAATTCTTCCTCTTAACCATGTCATCAGGATACTCTCAAGAATATGCCCTTAACTATGTATCTCTTAACCCTTACTCAATTACTGCACTTTTTGTGTAAATAGGTATTTACTATTTACACTTTACTTAAGTTTACTTAGGTTAATGCATTATTTTAATATTTACTAGTTAATCACCTAGGAGTATGTGTACTCTTGTGATTTGTCATGTTGACACCACTAGAGTTTGCACCTCTTTTATGCACATGGTGTCTAAAACATCTCTACATGAGATACGCCTTGTCATACTTATCCTCTCATCTACAATGAAGGATAAGAAATGTTCTTAGTTGTCATGATGCTTATCTTATCTCTTGGATCTTTCTACAACCATTCTAGATGCATTTTGAGAGGCTTTTATATACGAGCTCATTTGGACACATAACCAGGGTCCATTTTTTTTTAAAGTGCATAATTTTTTGATTGATCTCTTTTGCATTTTGGGGGGTGCATACATTGCTCTCATGGAGTCTTATCACATATGCTAGTCTAGTTTAAGACCAAAGTTGACACTGAGGAACTATCAAAAATGGAGTTCTTTGATGCTTGATCATCCAAGAGAACACCAGGAAGTTTTTTCTTATCTCTATTCAATGCCACTACATTTTAATTGGTGATATCTTGTGCAACTTCATTGCTTTCTGTATAATAGTATGAGTAAGGAATCTTTTACTCCTCTTATAATGGCAAGTTTTCCTCATGATGTTTGGATGGCTCTTTGGAAGGCATATGGAGATCCAAGGGTTCCTTCATTTCTGGAGGACATTCTATTACCAATCACTATAGTCATGTTCCCTTTAATTCCAGAAGAGATCTCACCTCTAGATGCTCTTGTTGCTACTACTAATCTAGTTCCATGCACATATGCTTTAGATTCAGTGCAGCAAGAAACTCCATGGCTTTGTACTTTAGCTTCATGGGATGACTTCCTTCAAGACATTGCAAGTTTATTCATGGAGTCTTACCTTGAAGATGTGGGAGACATCATTGATTATATTCGTCTTCTCTTTTTTGATGCAAATACTTCATACATTTCCACAGTGATTGGTCCAGTAGAACAGGGTGCACCTTATCTTCTAGTTCCAGCATTTGTGGATGACTTCTTGATAGACATTAAGGGTTTGTTTATGGAGTCCCACATAGAAGATTTGGAAGACATCATTGATGATATAAATCTTCTCTTTGATGAAGATGATTGTTCTTTAATTGTTGTGAGGGCTCACTCTAACCCATATGTCCATTCTCTATATGATCAGTCTTTATGGGTTGATGTGATTGTGGATCCTTATGTAAAAAAATTTCATGAGGTCTATTTGTCATTTGAGGAGATAGTCAGTTCATCAGAATAGGTTCTACATTCATCCATGGTAGATCTATGCTCATTCTTTTCAGCAGTGTTGGAAGGGGTGACTATCAATATCAACACAAGAACAATTGATCAGGTCTCAAAGAAATCATTCATCATTAAGATTTATACTACACATAAGGTAAGCATCTCACCTGTACCTCTGCAAGTGTTTCTTCCAAAGGGGAGGAACATTATGTAGCAATCATGGATCAACTTCTATATTGGAGCATCTCTCACTGATCAACACACTACATTTAAGGGGGGAACTACTTTGTCTCCTTCTTCTCCTCTTTTATGGGATGACTTTTCCCTCTTATGGGGTTTTGTCCTTCTCATATTCCTATTTTCTATATACTTGATGTATGTCATAATGGGAGGGTCTTGATTACTCCATCAATCCATGCATCTTGTCTTTTCATCTCTCTTTTTGGGGGGGGATTTTCCCATGAGGGTTTCCTTCTTTCTCCACTTTATGAGAGATTGAATTTGCATTATGTACATGGGTATGTAACATTTCCTAGTAGCTAGAACCCATTATGTATTTCATCCTAGATTTCGTGAATTTAAGTGCATTCCCCTAAGTTGCATTTAAGGGGTGGGGTGTTGGTGTAAATAGGTAATTACTATTTACACTTTACTTAAGTTTACTTAGTTTAATGAATTATTTTAATATTTATTTGTCAGTCACCTAGGAGTATACGTACTCTTGTGAGTTATCATGTTGACAACACTAGAGTTCACAGCTCTTTTATGCACATGGTGTCTACAACATAGGAGTTAGTGTCTAATTAAGCACATGGTGTCTAAAACATCTCTACATGAGATAAACCTTTTCATACTTATCCTCTCATTTATAATGAAGGATAAGATGTGTGCTTACTTGTAATGATGCTTATCTTATCTCATGGTTCTTTCTAAAACCATTCTAGATGCATCTTGAGAGGCCTTTATATTCAGACACTCCTAGTGTGTATTGTACAATAGAGAGAATTCTCATTATTGATATATTGATCATACTTTGGTCCATTTTTTTCCTTTTTTTTGAGCCTCTTGATCTTGGGTGAATATTTCCTTAAGGCAAGTTCTTAAATGGAAAACATAAGATATTTGACTGCTATTTTTCTAGTCTCTATAGAAACCATACTATGTTGTTATCAATGAAAAATAAAGTCATGAATGCAACATGCCAATGTTCTCCAAAGCTTAGGATACTCCCCCAAATTAGTATCATCAAAATTCATGCTAACAATATCACCCTTTGGCATTGATGGCAACATAGATGAAAAACATCTAAGTTCCAAGAATACCAAATTGAACTTTGTTGTTGTTGTCACTCCTCATCTTCTTTAAAAAATATATTTTACCGTGCACTTACATGAATATTTCTATAACTCTCCCCCGTTGCTGTCGCAATAGGTGCTTCTCTCCCCATAATGTAGGATATTTTTTCATGTACATTTCTACCCCTATTGATATCAATTTCAAAGGTTTCAAACTCAATACTAGTTGTTATATACCAATTGCTGATTTGCTGCTCCAAGCCAACTCAAGTGTCAAAAAACATTGTTAATTACCAAAAGTCAAATACCCAGAGTCATGAATGACTCAGTGCATACTAGATACACCCCCACACAGGAAGCATCATCATAAAGTTTAGTCAAATAATAGTGCTTTTTGCCACTCGACTAATGCATTTTCTACATCAACTATTCAGAAGTAGGTAAGGGAATCACCCTAAGAATACCTCTCAAGTACTCAAATGTATCTTTAGGAAAAGGATTAATACAGATATTTACAATCAAGTCCTTAGTACTTACATACTCCAATTTGATCTCCTTTTCTGTTACATTCTCTCTCAACACATAATACTTAATAGATATATGCTTTGTCTTAGAATTCAATGCAAGAGTCTTCTACATAGTCACTATACTTGTGTTATCATAGTAAATGATAATATGTTCTTTAATCTCAAATCTGATATCCTTCAACATTTGCTTCACCCACATAACATGATTACAATTGTTTGCTACTGCAACATACTTTGCCTCAACAGTGTACTGTGAAATATAATCTTGCTTCTTGCTTAACAAACAAACCAATATTCCTACAAGAAATAATTCTCCACCATTGATGCTTTCTTTTTCATTCATACTACCTGCCCAATCAACATTAGTATATGTACACAAAGTGAAATCATTTAATCTATCATACCAAATTCATAGTCATATGTGCTTTTAAGATATCTGAATATTCTCTTTAGTACTACAAAATGATATTCTTTCAAATAAACTTGAAATCTAGCAACTATCCCAACTATATTCTCTATATCTACTCTAGTGTGAGGCAGATATTGCAATCCTCTAATCATTGATCTACACTTCTACTACTCTATTGTAGGTGTCCCATCTTTGCTAGATAAATTGTGACTAGTTATCATAGGTGTGCCAATAGGTTTGCAACATTCCAAACCATACCTTTTCAATAAATATTTAAGGTAGTTAGTTTGCAAAATGAATATACCATCATTATTCTAGACAATCTATCATCCTAGAAAAAAATTCATTTGTCCTATCATGCTCATTTCAAATTCATTCTTCATTTCTTCAAAAAAATTATCACTAGCTTTGTCATTGCCTCCAAAATTGATATCATCAACAAATATTAAAATGACCAATAAACCATCTTTAATTTCTTTTAGATACAAATTACTATCTTTCGTACCTTTAGTAAATCCAATCTTTGCCAAGTAATTGTCCAACCTTGCATACCATGTTCTTTGTGCTTGCTTCAAACAATAAAGATCTTTCTTCAATATGCATACTATGTCTTTATCTTTTGATAAGGGAAATCCTTTAGGCTGCTCAGTATAGACTTCCTCCTCTAATTCTTCATTTATAAATGCTAATTTATCATCCATATGATAAACCTTAAATTTCTTGTTTGGTGCATATGCCAAGAACATCCTTATTGTTTGCATTCTTATTGTAGGTACACATGTCTCCTCATAATCAATGTCTTATTTCTATGAATAACCTTTACAAACAAGTTTGTCCTTGTTTCTCACAACTTCTCCTTGTTCGTCTGGCTTGTTTATCTTATTCTTAAAAACCTATTTAGTTCATATCACATTCTTTTCTTTTGGTCTAGGTACCAATTTCCATGTATCATTCCTTATTATCTGATCCAATTCTTCTTCATTTCTTGGATCTAATGATTGTCTTTGACTACTTTATCTATGCATTGGGCTCAACTTGAAATATCAAGCATATTTTCTTATTTATTCTATTTCTTGATATAATACCTTTAAATTTACTACCAATTATCTTGTCTTGTGGGCGATTCCTTGTTAGCTTTCTATTTGGAGTACAAGTTGACATTTTAACTCTTATCTCTTCTCTAGGTTTAGATCTCTATTGTCGTCTATGCCCAAAAGTTCAAGCATCATTTTTCATGTCCTTGTTAATCTTAAATAAAATTTTAGCATTTTATCTAACAATTCTAGAGTTATCCTCTTCTTCATCTAAATTGTAATCTACCATCTTTTCTTTGGTTCCAATCTTCTTATCAATCCTTAGATTTGTGCATTCAATTGTTTCTTTAGTTCTATAGTTGAAACATCTATAAGCCTTAGTTTCAAAGAGTAGCCAAGAAATATGCCTTCACTTCTTCTTGAATCAAACTTACCAATGTCATTGTCTTTCTTAATATAATATTTTCTCCCAAATATTCTAAAATATTTGACTAATGGTGAATGTCAAAACCATAGCTCATATGGTGTCTTGTCCATACATTTTTGTAATGTCCCCTTTCTAGCATTCATAGCATGATGTTGTAGTTAGCCTATTTCCCCATAGTCCCGTAGGCTAACTAGGACATTAAAGGGGCTTAGAGGCCATTTGGCCTAGACAGTTTCAGTTGCAGGTCTTTCTGAGGGGTTCTGAGGCAAATTTGGGCATACTTACTATTTATAGTAAGTCATCTTGGACATGGCTGGACATTCAGTCACAGTGGTATGTCAATGGTAATTGTTTAAAATTGACAAGAAGACTTATTTATCATTGATAAGATTTGTTATGCATTGATAAAGTCATTTTATAAAGTTAAATTTAAATATTTAACTTTATTAATGCATAGACTATAGTTTGTGGGAAATATTTAAATTAAAAGAGTTCCCTTTATTTTTATAACACATTGGAGACATAAGGTACATAAAGGGAGTTATGTTTTATCCCACATTGAGAAAATAAAGGATTGAGCTCTTGTGAGAACACTATAAAAGAAATGGAAGAGTTTTTTTTTTGTATGCTTGGATGAAGATTAATGTTATGTTGCTGGATATCTGATTATCGGGCTTGGAGGACGAAATTCCTCTTTGGTAGAATTCTCTTTGCCGTTGGAAGACACATTCAGGAGGATCAATGGTGTTTTCACTTCAGGAAACACACTGGGTTTCATTTGGGGCGTTCGCATAAAGAAATTTACAAGGGTTTGAGGTGCAGATCTGAAGTTAGTTATTGCTATAGTTCTGCATGAACAATATTTTGCTATAGTCAGCATGAACAGGGTTTTGCTACAGTATGGCATGAATAGTGTTGGTATCAAGTTTACTTGTTTTTTTCGCTGATTAGAAGTTTGGAAGGCTACTGACTACATCTGCAAAATACTACGGCAACTAATTCCAGGTTTCTTCTGTCAAATTTTGATACTTTGCATAATAATTGTTGAATACAAGTCTGAATAGTTGTTGCAGCCTTTAAGGCAGCTGTAAGTGCACATCTACATTTAAAAATCACCCTTTATCAATAGATCGAAAGAGTTTCCAGATTTTTCATATATTGTTGAATGTGTGCCAAGTGTTTGTGAAAATGTTATGATGTGTATTATGCATTTTAATGTCACTTCATAGTTGTTCATAAATCTACTCATTGGAAAGCAATTCATTGAGGAAATTGGCTTTATGAGTTTGCATACAAAGTGTTTGACAATATTCCTTAAGTTAAATTTCTACAAGTCAAAGTTCAAATCAGGAAAGGATATTACAATGGTATCAGAGCTATAAGTCCTGCCATCCTGTGGAGGTCTTATAGGAAATTTGGAACTGGCAGATAGAGGGGAAAGTGTTTGATGAAGTGTCAAAACACTAAAATTAGAGCATTTATGTTTGAGCATGCGACAGGGGCCTTATAATTTCCGCAATACCAGAGCAAGACAAAATAGGAGTTCAGACCTGCAAAGCAAACAATCTATTCATCGATATAGGGGGGTATAGAATCCAGTCATACAAACATAGCGGAGGTACTCTTTGATCAAGACAGCAATATGGGTGACCGAGATGACAGGAATACAAGCTTAGGTGGAGGCAGGAATGCCAGTCCAGAGCCTTGAGAGGAAAGATTCTTATAGTTATTAGAGACCTTGGTACAGGGACAGTGAGTAGTAGAACAAAGGGCATAGGAACAGAATCAGAGATTGGATATTATGATGCAGATGATGGCTCGTCAAATGGGGTTGAATGCTAACATGGGTGGAGGAAATAATCAGAATGGTAACAATCAGAATGGAAATGATCAGGATGGGACACATAATGGAGATGAACAAGTTGGGAATAATTTTGGTCCAGAGCAGCTTGTACCAAAGCCCTAGATTACTAATATATAGGACCAGTTGAGGAGAGATTGGGAAGTCAGAGGGCCAAATTTTACTACTACAATTACCTTTAGGGAGTATATGGATGTGCGGATGAAACATATGCCACATGGACATGACAGGAACTAGAGCTATGAGCTACGGAAGAAAGTAGGGAGACTTGAGTTACCATATTATGATGGCTCAGGAAAGTCTACAGCAAGAGCTTGGGTTCAAAATCTTGACACATACTTTCAATTGAACCCTATGCCTGAGGAAGAAGCTATTAAGTACGCAGCAATTCATCTGGATGGGTTAGCACATGAGTGGTGGCATCATGGTATGGTCACTATGGGACATGCACACATTACCTCATATGTGGAGTTTATAGAGAGGTTGATTGAACATTTTGATAGGAAGGATCTAGAACTCCATTTCAAGGAGTTAGCTCAGCTTAAATAGTGGGGATCATTGGAAACATACATTTCAGAGTTTCAAAAACTTGCAGTGTTAGTAGCAGATGTATCTGAACGGAGGATACTAGTTCTATTTATGGATGGGTTAGCTGATCCGTTGAGAGGGTGGATTAGAGCTCTCAACCCTCCCACTTTTTAGGAAGCCATTAAGAAAGCTCGTGACATGGATTCCTCTTCATCTTCAAAAAATAAATTCTAGGCAAAGAGTTTCCCTTCAAGGAAAGATAAGGACAGGAAACCTTTTCATAAAGAGGTTCAGCCAGCTAAGGAGGAAAGTAAGAGGTTGGACAATGAGACACTTAATGATCTCAGGAAGAAGAAGCTTTGTTTTCATTGTAGGGAGCCTTGGGATTTGTCACATAAGTGTCCATTGAAAGCAAAAGCTAAGCAGATGGAGTACTTTTCAGCCGAAGAGTTAGTAGATGGAGATTCAGAGCAGTCATCTGAATCAGATGGAGATGATGATAGTTCTTCACAGGAGGAAGCATGCGGTGATAGCATGATAGCTCAGTTGTCAAGTATACAGGAGGCTGTCACTTTCAGAATTAGGGTAACCTTGGATGGATAGAGAGTTGTGGCACTCATTGATATAGGGGCGACACATAACTTCATTGATGAGAAGTTTGTGACACGCAGAGGGCTACATACAGAGGAGCATAGGGGATTTAAGGTGATGGTTGCCAATGGCTTCAAAATTGAATGTACCAAGAAAATCTCCAACTTGTAGCTTCGTTTGGGAGATTATGACATGACAGGAGATTTCTTTGTGGTCAACATTGGTGATCAGGATATGGTGCTTGGGATGAACTAGATGAAGTCTCTAGTAGAGTTTACATTTAACCTTGAGAAAATAGAAATGAGGTTTGAGGAAAATGGTAAGAAGATAGTGCTTAGAGGTTTTTCAAATGGGAGACTTCGAGTGGTGTCACTCAAGCGGATGCAGAGTTTCTTTAGACATGATCAGGTGCAGTGGGCAGTAGAGTTTAGAGTAATGCCTGAGATGACAGAGCAGCATAAACAAGAGTATCCACCTGATGTACAAAAAATAATAACCAAACATACTAAGGTGTTTGGTGAGATACCTCTAGGGAGACCCCCGGATAGGGGAATCGAGCATGTTATTGAATTAGAGGAAGGGGCTAAGCCAGTTATCATCACACCTTACCGCCATCCAAAGAGATGTAAGGATGAAATAGAAAAGGAAATTAAGGAGTTGATTGACATGGGGCACATACGGCCAAGCAAAAGTCCTTTCACTTCTTTAGTAGTATTGGTGAAGAAGGATGGTACAATGAGGATGTGCATTGATTATAGGGAGCTAAACAAGAAGACAATCAAGAACCGATACCCTATCCCGCGCATCGATGAGCTTATTGATGAATTGCATGGTGCATGCTACTTCTCCAAGATTGATTTGAGATCCGGCTACCATCAGATATGGGTTAGAGAGGTGGATGTGGAAAAGACAACTTTTAGATGCCACTATGGACATTTTGAGTTCTTAGTCATGCCCTTTGGGTTGACAAATGCCCCTACCACTTTCCAGTCCTGTATGAATAGAGTGTTTAGAGATCAGTTGAGGAAGTTTGTGTTGATATTTTTTGATGATATACTGATATACAGCCGTACTTGGGAGGAACATTTGAAGCATATCGATACAGTGCTCAGTATTCTAGAGAGGGAGTCATTATATGCCAAGATGAGTAAATGTGAGTTTGGGATGATAGAGTTGCTCTATCTAGGGCATATTATTAGTGCAGGAAGTGTTTGGGTTGACCCAGACATGATCAGGGCCATTTTGGATTGGCCACCACCGAGGAACACTTCACAACTCAAGGGATTTCTTGGGCTTTGTGGGTTCTACTGTAGATTTGTGAAGGGATTTTCACAGATAGCAACACCACTTACAGATTTGACATAGAAAGATAGTTTCAAGTGGTCAGAGAGGGCTCAGGATTATTTTGACAGGTTTAAGGAGCTGATGAGTACATGTCCTATTTTAGCCATTCCAGATTTCACCAGGCCTTTTGAGCTGCAGTGTGATGCCTTGGGAGAGGGCATAGGAGCTGTTCTCATGCAAGAAAAACATCCCATCGCATATGAGAGTAGAAAATTATGAGGTGTGGAGAGAACCTACAACATCTACGACAAAGAGATGCTAGCAATCATGCACGTGCTAGCTAAGTTAAGGCAGTACTTAGTGGGAAGCCAATTCACAGTAAAAATAGATCATAATAGCTTGAAACATTTTTTCGGATAGAAGGACCTTAATGATAGCCAACAGAAATGGGTGAGTAAATTACAGGCCTATGATTTCAACATAGCCTATGTCAAAGGGAAGAAAAATATTGTTGCAGATGCTTTATCTAGAAGGCCTCATTTGCTGGCTATTGTGATAGTCATGGATGATTGGAGAGAGATGATCTTCGCAGAATATGCTAAGGATAGTTGGGCATCTAGCATTATTGAGGGAGCTATTCAAGATAGTCAATACACTATCGTAAATGATCTGATCATCTACAAGGAAAGGATTTATTTAGTACCCGGGTTTGCTATGAAGCAGAAGATTTTGAGGGCATTTCATGATTCACCAATGGCAGGACATCCTAGATTCTTTAAGACATATCGGCAAGTGAGAGAGTGCTTCACTTGGAAAGGAGTCAAATTTGAGGTGCTTCAGTTTGTTAGGGAATGCCCTGTGTATTAGCAGAACAAACAAGAACATTCTTTTTCGAGTGTTTTACTAGAGCCCCTAGCCATACTAGAGAAGAAGTGGGATAACATTTCCATGGATTTTATCATAGGCCTCCCCAAGGCACAAGGTCGAGATTTTATTTTTGTTGTGGTAGACAGATTGACGAAATTTGCACATTTCTTTGCAATTTCGTCTACATATTCAGCAGCAAAAATAGCAGAACTATTTTTTTGAGAGGTATTCAAACAACATGGGATACCACAGAGCATAGTCAGTGACAAAGACAACAGATTTATGAGCCACTTTTGGCAGGAGTTGTTCAAGTTATGTGGAACAGAGCTCACTCCGAGTACCAGCTACCACCCCCAAACTGATGGGCAGACAGAGATAGTGAACAAATGGGTTGAGGGGTACCTTTGAAACTACATTGCAGGAGAGTAGAAGGCTTGGGTGAAGTGGCTACATCTAGGGGAGTACTGCTATAATACCTCTTTCCATATGTCTATTCAAATGTCCCCTTTTATGGCACTGTACGAGTATGATGCTCCTAATTTTTTGGATTTGTTATTTGGGGACAGCAGGGTGTCTAAGGCCAAGGATACTTTGCAGGAGTGTCAGGACATTATGTGATCCTTGAAGGAAAATTTGCAAAAGGCACAAAATCAGCAGAAGCAATATGCTGATCAGCACAGGGTTGAGAGGTCTTTTGAGGTGGGAGATATGGTGTACCTCATGTTACAGCCATATAGACAGTCCTCTCTCAAGAAGAGTGGAGCAGAGAAATTGAAACCACACTACTATGGAGACATAAGGTACATAAAGGGAGTTATGTTTTATCCCACATTGAGAAAACAAAGGATTGAGCTCTTGTGAGAACACTATAAAAGAAATGGAAGAGTTTTTTTTTTTTGTATGCTTGGATGAAGATTAATGTTATGTTGCTGGATATTTCATTATCGGGCTTGGAGGACGGAATCCCTCTTTGCTAGCATTCTCTTCGCTGTTGGAAGACATAGTCAGGAGGATCAATGGTGTTTTCACTTTAGGAAACACACTGGGTTTCATTTGGGGCGTTCGCATAAAGAAATTTACAAGGGTTTGAGGTGCAGATCTGAAGTTAGTTATTGCTATAGTGCCGCATGAACAATATTTTTCTACAGTTGGCATGAACAATATTTTGCTACAGTACGGCATGAACAGTGTTGGTATCAAGTTTACTTGTTTTTTTGGCTGATTAGAAGTTTGGAAGGCTGTCGACGACATCTACAAAATACTACGGCAACTAATTCCAGGTTTCTTTTGTCAAATTTTGATACTTTGCATAATAATTGTTGAATACAAGTTTGAATAGTTGTTGCAGCCTTTAAGGCAGCTGTAAGTGCACATCTACATTTAAAAATCACCCTTTATCAGCAGATTGAAAGAGTTTCCAAATTTTTCATATATTGTTGAATGTGTGCCAAGTGTTTGTGAAAATGTTATGATGTGTATTATGCATTTTAATGTCACTTCATAGTTGTTCGTAAATCTACTCATTGGAAAGAAATTTATTGAGGAAATCAGCTTTATGAGTTTTCATACAAAGTGTTTGACAATGTTCCTTAAGTTAAATTTCTACAAGTCAAAGTTCAAATCAAGGGAGGATATTACAATTTTCTAATTTGTACTTTTTTGAGAGTATATACTATTGTGTTTACTACTTCTCTCCACAGTATCTTAAAAATATCATTCTCAAATAACATTGGTCTAGCTACTTCTGCTATTGACTTATTCCTTCTCTCAGCAATCCCATTTTGTCTAGGTGTTCTTGGTGAAGACAACTATCTTTTGATTCCATTCTCTTAATAGAACATGTTAGACTCCCTAGAGGTGAATTCTCCTTCTCTATGTGATCTCAAACACTTTATCTCTACACTAGATTCATTCTCATCTCTATTCTTAAATATCTTAAACTCCTCAAACTTCTCTTTAAGAAATGTTACCCACACCATTCTATTGAAATCATCAAGAAAAATCATAAAATACCGTTCACTATAGAATCCCCTAGTTCTTGGAGGACCACTCAAATCTATGTGAACAATCTCCAATTTCTTTGCAATAGAGAACCCCTTGCTAGGAAAAGACATTATCCTCTACTTAGCCAAAATACATTCCTTGCAAACAACATTAGTAGGCTTAACAATCTTAGGTAGATCTCTTACTATAAATGTAATACTAACCTTCACAATATTATCAAATTTTATATGAAAAATTATTTTATGCCACAACCAAATGTTATCAACTTTTTCTACCAAACATGTTATCTTAGTAAGATTCAACTGAAATACATTACCTCTATATCTAGTTCTTGTTCCAATCATCTTACCATCTCTATCTTTGATAGTCCAGGACTTCTTAGTAAACTAGAACTAATAGTCTATGTCCACTAACTATCCAACACTCAAAATGTTATGCTTTAATCCATAGGCATCATCAGTATTAGTTTGACTATCAAGAGTAATGGAACCAATTCTTGTTATATGATAGGATGTATCATTACCAACTCTAACAATACCTCCATCATGATTCTTGAACTTAAAAAATTTATTCATATCACTAGTCATGTAATGTGAACAACCATTGTCAATTATCCAATTTGATTTCTTTTCTACTTAGGTAGTAGAGCTCTTTCTTCTCTAATTTATCTATAAATATCTTCTTCCCTAATAGCTACAAATCCTAATTCATCGTCACTTTAACTTTGACCTTTATCATCATATTCTTCATCTTCATTTGCATACAACCAATTTCTATCTCTATCTCTTCTAGAGTTAAACCTTCCCTTATACTTATTTTCTCTTTTAGGACATTTAGATGCATAATGACCAAATTTGTTACAAGTCCAACACATTTAAATATTTTACTACCATCTTTTCCTCTTCTTACTAGAAGGGCCATTCCTTCCTCAATCCTTCTATCCTCATTAACTTTGCTACTACTAGAAAAATCTCCATGGGTGCTTGCACTATTTGTCAAATTAAGTTGAATGTTTAGGGAACTAAAGTTTATTTTGACTCTTGCAAGTTCACTAGATTGTCTCAAATCTACTTCTACTGATTCTAATCTTTCAAGTAATGTTTCATTATTGAAATCCTTAGTTCAAGACATCACTAGTTGAATCATCTATGCAATTAGCTTGAAAGGTGGTGAGAAAATTTTTAAGATCTTCCATATGACTTCATCATCATCTTTGGCTCCACCATGAGATGGAATACCAACAACCATTTCTGATATTCTACCAATATAATTTTTTACAAATTCACCTTCCTTCATCTTAGCATCTTGATATGCACATATCCAACTTTGTAATTTCATTTTATTTTCATGATCATCACCTTCAAAAGTAGATTCTAATGCTTTCAAAATTTCATGTGATGTTGCAAATGACTTTACCTGATTGTAATCATTCTCTGGAAGAGTTGTTAGTAGGGATTCTCTTTCTCTCTCTTCTTCACTCTAACCTTGGAGGCTTTCTTCTTTAATGAATTTCTTCAAAAAAATTGTCACGAGCCAATATCCTGGACCCATGCACAAAAGATGAGTCTTCATCTTTTCCTTCCAAATATCACAGTTGGCCCCATTGAATCTAGGACTACCTTTTCTGAAAAGATTTTCCATCAATCTCCCAGAGCTATTAAGCCTTTAAGAATCTGAAGCTCAGATACTAATTGTTATAATATTTAGTCTACTTATATAACTAAAGGTGGGGGGGGTGGGGGCTGGCGGAGAGGGGAGAGGATGAATCAGTTGTCCAACTAATATCACAAATAATAACTTTAAACGACATTAACCATTAAAATAATGTAAACTGAAACCACAACAAGATACTCGTACACAATAACACCATATATGTTAATTATGAAAAACCTTGATCAAAGGGAAAACCCTAGTGGGGATGGTACCAAAAAGATGATGTACTAATATAAATTTTCCTTGTTAGAGGATAGACCCTATTAGGAGAATCCAACCATATTAGCATTTTTTCCAACCCTATTAGGAGTTGTGGAAAATAGCTAGAGCCATGCCCAAATTGCTTCAAGGATAAGATCAATGAACCCACTATCCAAATAATTTCTTTATTATTCCTTGTAGAATATAATAGAATTGAATTATAGTTTCTTCCTCTATCTCTATCCTTTCAACCAGACTTCTTCTAAGCATATCATGAACTGAACATAAAATAATCCCTTGGATCACTTACATGTATTCAATCAAAGCTCTTCTCCTTTTTGTGCTTCATAATTACAATGATCACAATACTTCTACATACTTTTCAAATAAGGAAAAAATATTTCCTTTATAACATATCTTCATAATAATTCCTTGACTCAATCTTGAGGCTTTTCCAATTAATTAAAATAAGTTATATAATTAATTACAATTACAGTAGGGTAAAAGCACAAACCTATGTCACCCTTTTGTAATGGGAAAGGCTAACAAAAGTATAACTATTCACCTTCAATGACATAAAATTGGTATTATTATTTTGAATTTGGAAATGAAGTAAACTACCGAAAGGTGTAGAAATTGATGAATTTTAGGATTATATTTTTTAATAATTATTTGTAATGACAATTGACATATTTTCTTAATATTTATAGATGATATTTTAGGTGTTGAAAAATGCTGAAATTTAAGGGTCTAGTTCCCACCAAAAAACTATATGGAAATAAATGCATTTCGCTTTGATCTTAGACTATTTCATAGATATACTAGAACAATCAAAAATAAAAATTGGCTTTAGATCTATATTTTCTCTTTTATAGAGATTGAAATTTCAACTCAACTGAAATCAATAGTTCTCATCTCCCACCACATTTTGCAAAACAAATCTATTCTCACTAAGAGAAAAATTATTCATTGTAGAAGAGGGCTCTCTCCTCTAGAATGTCATATAATTTTTAGATTTTTTGATAAGATTTAATATTTTTCTTTCTCAAAATTGACATCTTTTCAAGTGTTAAAATACATGGTTGTGGAGTTTTTTAATTACAATATACTGTATATAATTAAAACACTATAAAATCTACATGAGAATATTCTTAACTCTGAGCTCTATAAAATGGTGTTTATATGTTATTAAAAAAACATTACAAAAAATAGTAAGAGTTATTGAAACAGTCCTTAGAATAGTACAGTAGGACATTTAGATCCCTACAATTCTAAGGGTAGTTTTCTAGCAAGCCACATCTCCCCCTATGTTTATTTGCCTTCCCCTACTAGAATAAGGGTTCCTTTGGGGTGTTGAGTTCATATTCTTTCCCTCTGCATGAAGACTTCTTACGAATGGTTTAGTCCATAAAATTCTAGGGGACTAGCGGGAAAGGAAGGAAGGCTCAGGTTGTCATTCTAATTTCAATGGCTCAGATTGTTGGATGGGTTTCCCATTTCCCTTGCAATAATTTGCCTATATAAATGGTAGGGCAGGAAACCCACTTTTCTAAAATAATTTTATTTCTTTAGTAAATGGATATAAACTAGTACAAAACATGCATTTAATAGACATTTCCAATTGGAAAAGTGTGAGACCATATATAATTTAGCTAGAATGAATTTATCTATATAACACATTTTAAAAAAAAAAAGAGATAGAAATACTCAAATTTAATCATTTTGATAAGTCAACCTGAAAGGTGACACAACTTTGTACTTTTACCCAATAGAAATGTCATCTCACAATCTATTACAAAAATATAAATGTATGACTTCAAGTCTTTCACACTCACTGACATCATCACCTAATTATCCTCTATCACTAGTTGATTGTGGATCACCTCTTTATATATTGTCTAAAGATATAATGCAAACATCAGAAAGTGTTAAACATGTACTTTGTTTCTATGTTGCTCATAGTAGATCAAACATAACTATCATACATCTTCAAATAAGACTTCATCCTCTGAACCATGTCATCAAGACACTCTCAAGAACATGTCCTTAACTGCACATCTCTTAATCCTTAGTTACTTTGAAACATAAGATCTTTGATTACTATTCTTGGAGTCTCTACAGAAACCACACTTTATTGTCATCAATGAAAAACATAGTCATGACTGCAACATACCAGTGTTCTCCAAAGCCTAGGATACTCCCCGAAAGTAGTATCATTAGCATTCATGGTAACACTAATTTGACAAAGAGGTCATATTTACTTGTCATATGATTTGAGTAACTATTATCAAGAAAACCTACATCCTTTTGAGATTCTTTTTCCAAATTTTCATTTAAAGAATGTGGAGTGCATTGCTTCTTCAAGAGATTCTTCTATATAGTTAACTCGTGACTTATTCAAATCATATTTTTTCTTTCTAAATTTAGATTCATAGAGTCCATACCTTTCACAATATATTTACTAGATGCTTCTTCAATCCTTAGAACTCCTTCTCTTCCTCAATTATTTTCACTTCCTTATCCTCTACCACGTCCTATTGATGCAAAAGATTCCCCTTGATTTTGGTTTGATTGAAAAGGGGTTGCATATTTGGCTTTGATTTTGACTATAGACTAGAAGGCTTGCACTATACTCTCTATTGAACACTATATGAACCCTTTATGTGATTACAAAGACCCTATCAACTCCTCATCTTTACTATGTTGAATGGCTATGACTTCTTTATCAAACTTTGGAGGAAGAGATCTTAGAATTTTCTCTACAACTTTTTTTTCTCTTTGATAGTTTCCCCTTGTGTTTTAAGATGATTTATAATAGTTTTAACCCTTGTAATAAACTCATGAGTGGACTCAGCTTCTCTCATCCCTAAATTTTCAAAATCTCTTCAAAGGGTTTGAAGTCTAACCAATCTTATCTTGTTAGATCCTTGGTATGTTGAAGGGCCTCCCATGCATCATTTGAATTTTTCATACTAGCTATGTGGGCAAAAGTAGACATATCCAATGTAGTTTGAATGAGAAAAAGAGATAAATTATCCTCCTTCTTATTTTCTTTCAAATTTTTTTTTTTGAACTTCTATTAAGGTATTTAAAGAATTCATTTCTGCAAGATTGGTGTATCATCCTTCTACTAATTCTAAATGATCTTGAGATAATGGTACGATATTCATCTTGATACTCCAATATTCATAGTTGTCTCAAAAAATAGTAGAAGATGGAATGGGGAGTTGCCACCATTTACCATTCTAAAAGATCTTGGAGAAAACCGTTGCTCTACCTACAAGAGAACAACATTCTACAACCTTCTTTTACACCAATTGAAGATCTAAAATAAAATGTCTTATTCTATACTGATAATCAAATAAATTTAAAAATAGAGCACAAACAATAAACTACTGAAATTAGAATAAAAACTATGTTTCTATTGAATGTATATTTCTGAATTTAAAGAGTACATTATATAGAAAAACTTAAAAACTAAACCTTGAAAGCTAATCAAGGAATATAGTGAAAACTAAAATAAATAAAAACCTAAACAATAACATGCAAAGAGATTGCATGATAATAGAAGTTTTGTATTCTATGCAAAATAATTTTAAAATAATTAAAAATGATGCCTACAAATCTAACTACAACATGTTGTTTTTCTTGATTGATAAGAGGCCAAAACAAAGATTAATTGTTATATGTTGTGATTAATTATTATTATTGTTTATTAAGTATGAGTAGATTTGTACCCAAGACCTCTTTGATAAGAGGCTCATAATTTACCATTGTGTTGTAGGCTCTTGTCTACAACATGCAATTTTATTAAGCATGAAACTAATAAAACAATCTAAACTAATGTATTGTGAATGCATCACCATTACATGCTCATGCAATGAAATGGTGTATGCGAGAGGTACATGCTCACGAGAAGTGCATGAATTCAACCTATGCCAAATGCATAATGGGCCATATGTAGCATACTAAAAAGAAAGCGATGTTACCAATTATATAATATAAAACATATATTGCAGCAATTTGAAAAACAAGAACACAAGAAAATAAAGAACACTTCAAGAATTGACACAAACACAATATTTTTATTCATCTTCCATGTTGATATTTTACATTCTTGAAGGTTGTTACACGTTTATAGGATCTGTGACCTCCTTTGTGATCATTTTCTTAGCAACATCTTTTTTGGTTAGGTGTCTTAAGAAATGCCACTTGAAATTTGTGGAGGCCAAGTATTTTCAAAAGATTCAACAATACATAGCTTCTAGATTTGGTAGATAAAGCCTTAGAATGTTCTCTTTGAAATAATTGGCAAGAGTTTCTAATAATTATTCAAAGGAAATGGTGTTAGCAACCGTCAACTTCAAAATTGTATTTAAAGATATTTTGTTAGATGGCATTATTGTGGCCATTAAAAATTTGAAGCAAGATTTTAAACTGGATGATGACCATGACTTTCTTAATGAGGTTTCCATTCTCTCCTAGATAAATCATAGGAATAAAGTAAAATTATTAGGGTGGTGCATACAAAAAAAATTTCCAATGTTGGTGTCTAAATTTGTTCAGAGTGGAATGATTTTTGATCATTTACATAGCCAAGAGAGACATTTTCCTCAAGCATCATGTTTGGAGACTTTCATCAAGACAAGGAGGCCTTGGCATATCTCCACTCTCAAGCATCCCAAACTAGTTTTCATCAATCTATAAAATAATCTAATATTATTTTGAATGAGACATTTTCACCTAAGATTGTAGACTTTGGGATTTTTCATGTAATATCTTCTTCAAACAACACACATCTCACAATAGATATAATGGGCACAAGGGGTTTTTTTGATTTTTTGATTATTTTTAAACATATCAACTCACTAAAAAACATGATGTATTATTGTTGGAATACTTTAGAATAACTGAGAGGGAGGGAAGGTGAGGGGGTTAATTAGTTATCCAAGGTCCAAATATCCTAATAAAACTTTTCAGTTCTTAACAAAACTCATACATATATCTCCTTATCATGTATCTTGGACGTATCCATTAGATCATCCAATACTTAAAATTGTAGGTTATTGTCCTAGGTCAAAATCACTTTTTAGAAATATAAACATGAAACATAATAGAATCATTCACACATATGACACAAGGATTTTATGTGGAAACCCTGTTGAGATTTGTTTGAAAAGATCATTTTTGAAAAAAGGGAGATTGTTGAAGTAGAATATATATTTCAATTATTGTTTTGTCATTGATATCAAACCTACTATTTTTTGGTAAGACAATTGCTTATAAGATCCAAGTACTATCACATATTGATGAATGAAGAGGATTTCATCAATTAGATGTAACAATAGCACCTAGAGCAAAGGTTGAGTTATGATTATGTAATGGGTAAGTGCACCAAGTTGTGTTGCCAAAAGGAGGGTATAAGTGGACACCTTTTTCCTGAAATCTGCAATTTTTGAACTTCAACAAGAATTCAAAGATAGTTATGCTCAAAATTTTAAGATATGACAAAAACAAAAGTCGTAGTCCTTTGAATATAGTTTCTAAACTACTATTTTTTTTTCAAAATGGTTTAGTTTGAGGTCTTCAAAAAAGGAGGCCACAAAAATTGGTACTATTTATTCCAAAAAAACATAACACGGTACAAAGTGTGGCCCCCCTAAAATTTTAACTTCTTTTTTGAAATTCTTTAATCACTCTAGTCAAAAGTTACTTAACACTATGTAGTTTATCCCAATTTTTTTGGGTAATTTTATAATATATATATTTTTTAAATGAATTTTTTAACTAGACACATCCCAAAAATGTGAAATATCTATGTGCTCACCCTAGAAATAATTGAAAACTAATCTAAAATCAAAACTTTTTTTTTTCAAAGTGTGTAGAATAGAGTCTAGTTTCCAAAAACCTAAGTTGTTGCAAAATTCAATGAATGAGCTAAAATCTATAGCCCAAATAGTACATGGTGGTTTTTGACAAAAAATGAACATACATTCAAAAGAAATTATAGATGAACGATTTGAAACAGTTCAAATTAAATATAAATTATATGGTTAGATAGCTAACACAGAGACCTATAATGCTATGTAACATAATCTTATCAATGCCCAACCACAAGGAATCTTTAAGGGGAGCACACAAGAGAAATCAATCATTTTTTGTATGTTTTCTAGAAAACACGTCTCAAACCTATTTATAAACTCCAAACCTTTGGGTTGGATCTCCAAGGTAAAAGCAAGCCTTAGGCTTGGTTTTAATGTAAAGCTTTCAATAGCGTGTGTTCGTTATAGTGCGCATGCACTATTACAAGCATTTGAATTCTCAATAGCGTGTGTGCACTTTAGTGTGCACACACTATTGAGACCTAAATTGTAAACCAAGAGCAAGAGAGAGCTGGGGGTGGGGGCAGGGGAATGGCTATGTGTGTGTGTGTGTGTGTGTGTGTGTGTGTGTGTGTGTGTGTGTGTGTGTGTGTGAGAGAGAGAGAGAGAGAGAGAGAGAGAGAGAGAGAGAGAGAGTAGGGGATGGGAGAGGGGAGAGAGTATAGGATGGGAGAGAGGAATTGAGAAAGAGTAGGGGTGGCAGAGACAGTACAAGATGGGAGAGAGGAATTGAGAAAGAGTAGGGGTGGCAGAGAGAGTACAAGATGGGAGAGTAGGGGTGGTAGAGAGAGTGCAAGATGTGAGAGATAGGAAGTGAGAGAGAGAGTAGGGGTGGCAAAGAGAGAGTATGGGATGGGGGAAAGAGATTGAAAGTAGGGGATGGGAGAGAGAGGAAGTGTGAGAGAGAGTATAGGTTGGGAGAGAGAGATTGAGAGTAGGGGATGGGGGAGAGAGAGAGTAGGTGGTGGGAGATAGAGCGGGAGAGGAAGAGTGAGAGAGAGGAAGATGGGAGTATGTGTTTGAAATAGAGAGAGTAGGGAATGGGAGAGGGGGAAGATAGTAGCTTGAGAGAGAGTAGGGGATGGAAGAGAGAGTAGGTGATGGGAGAGGGAGTGGGAGAGGGAGAGAGACGGGGGATGGAAATGTATGTGTGTGTGTGTGTGTGTGTGTGTGTGTGTGAGAGAGAGAGAGAGAGAGAGAGAGTAGGGGATAAGAGAGAGTGTGAAAATGTGAGAGAGAGTAGGAGGTAGTAGAGAGAGAGTAGAGAGGGAGAGAGTGAGAGTTAGAGAGAGTGTGAGAGTGAGAGTGAGAGTGAGAGAAAGTGAGAGTGAGAGAGAGAGAGAGAGAGAGAGAGAGAGAGAGAGAGAGAGAGAGAGAGGAAGAGGGAGAGAGAGTGAGAGACAAAGTAGGGGATGGGAGAGGAGAGAGGGTAGAGGGGTGTTCATGTGGAAGAGAGAGATAGAGAGAGTAAGCGATGGGAGAGAAAGAGAGTAGGCAATGGCAGAGGGAGTGGGAGAGGGAGAGAGGGGGGATGGGAGTGTGTGTAAGAGAGAAAGTAGGGGATGGGAGAGAGTGTGAGAGAGAGTAGTGGTGGTAGAGAGAGTGAGAGTAGGGGATGGGAGAGAGAGGGAGGGAGGGATGGAGGGAGAGAGAGAGAGAAAGAGAGAGAGAGAGAGAGAGAGAGAGAGAGAGAGAGAGAGAGAGAGAGAGAGAGAGAGAGAGATACTAGGTGGTGGGATAGGGAGTGGAAGGGAGAGATAGGGGAAATGGAAGTGTGTAAGAGAGATAGAGTAGGGTATGGGAGAGAGTAGGTAGTGGGAGAGGGAGCATGAGAGAGAGAGAGAGGCGGGGTTATGAGGATGTGTATAAGAGAGATAGAGTAGGGGATGGGAGAGAGTGTGAGAGTTTGAGAGAGAGTAGCAGGTGGTAGAGAGAGCTCGTATAGGATGGGGGTGAGAGAGAGAGAGAGAAGGGGATGGGAGAGAGTGTGAGAGAGAGTAGGGGATGGAAGAGAGAGATGTGAGTAGGGGATGAGAGAGTGAGGGGGGATGGGAGTGTGTGTGACAAATCTAGAGAGTAGGGGATGGGAGAGGAGAGAGAGGGTGGGATGTGATGCAGAGCCCTCTATATTTATCTTCAAGGAATCTTATTTCAACTCAAGGGATTCAAAATAGGCTGGTACACCCTCAAGGAACCAAGAACATCTCAAAGATTACAACAAAGAACCCTGACATTATACACCAATAAAGACAACATCTTGACTCACACAATCAGATTGCTATGTCTGATTGAATTGTTTGTGACTTCAATTCTAAATATCTTCTTGAAAAACCCTTTGGATTAATTGTTCCCAATTAGGTATGTTAAAACATATTCAAATATGGTACCCATCCAATAAACCAATTACAAGTTATAGTCTTTGTATCAAGACCCATTTTCTCTGTCATAAACCAGAACCAAAACTGGTAACCCTGCCTAGGGCATCAAATATCTTTCACAAAAATTTTTTAAATAATCTCAAAACAATTCCACATTATCCATATATGATTCTAGTTTCCAAATCTCTAAGTCATTTATTGTTCCCATTCATATATAATTTTTCAAGCACAAATCCCTGCCTTCATCTTGAATGGATATCTTTAAAAACCAGTTTCCACTAAAATGCTCATAACTTTCAAAAATTTAAATTAAAATGATCCAAACCAGTTGGAAATGAAAGTTAGTTTGCATATCTTTCAAATTAATATTATTAGAGGTCCCGAGTCTCCAAAATGTTTCCGTAACACATGCTGCAACATGACTGTATTCAGGAAATCTTAAATCTGCAAATATCCATTATCACCAAAATGCCCATAACTTATTCATTTCTTCATAAAATAAATTAAAACCAAAGAAAAAATAAATTTTATTCACTTCTATATCCAAATATACAAATTTTACATGGTTTCAAAGGTTTAAATGTCTGTACAAGACCTGGAACCAACACTAAAACTGAAAACTAATCAAAATAACAACTCAGAATATTACCAAATTTGTTTCAAAATGTATCTATTCCTTTCATTAATGCTTTGGTTCGACCTTACATCCATTTTTATAGATTTTTTATTTGTTTATAACTTCCAAACCACCCTTTAAACTAACCCTTCACATTCTTTTGACCCTTTTGCATTCTTCACAACGTTTTATGCATTTTTACATTTCAACTTTCATACAAACCCAACCTAGACCAACATTATGACTCAAATGACTTTAGATGGATGTCAATAGATCCATTCACTAATTAAATAAACATTTTTACATTATTTATCATATTAAGACCTCCTTTGACAACTTATTACAAATGACTTCTCTAGCTTTTATATCTTTGTCTTCTTGAAATTTAGGTGCCTCTACACCATACTCCCAACCTTGAAAAGTTTCCAAGTCCCTTGGAAACATGGAATCAATAACCTGCAAGAAAAAATATTAGATCAAAATCCTCATCTTTTCCTTTGCCTCTTCACCATCATCACTAGATCGATGCCGCCTCCACTTTCTTATCTCTTTCACTAATGACTCCCATCAATGGAGTTATGCTGGTTGCCTCTATGGTGGTTCTCATTCCTCAGTCCACTCCTCTGTGCTGCATCACAACCTCTTGTCCCTCACCTGGGAGTCCCATCATGCCTCTCTCCCCAGTCTATTGGTGACACATAAAGGACCATCCTCTCTGGCCCTAGATCATCTCCTATGATCCTTTGGTAGACCTCTCCTTTCCACCCATTGTAGCTGAGCGAACCGGCACCATTCTACAACCACAAACCTCAAAAAAAAATCCAAAATAACCCAACACTGCCTGGTGTAGATCATCTTCCATCTACATGCTCAGAATCTTCTGAGCTCTGATACCAATCTGATGCAGAGCCCTCTATATTTATCTTCAAGGAATCTTAGTTCAACTCAAGGGATTCACAATAGGCTGGTACACCCTCAAGGAACCAAGAACATTTCAAAGATCACAACAAATAACCCTGACATTATACACCAATAAAGACAACATCTTGACTCACACAATCAGATTGCTATGTCTGATTGAATTGTTCATAACTTCAATTCTAAATATCTTCTTGAAAAAAAAATTTGATTAATTTTTCCAAATTAGGTATAGTAAAACATATTCAAAGATGGTACCCATCCAATAAACCAATTACAAGTTATAGTCTTTGTATCAAGACCCATTTTCTCTGTCATAAACCAGAACCAAAACTGGTAACCTTGCCTAGGGCATCAAATATCTTTCACAAAAAAAATCTAAATAATCTCAAAAAAATTCCAAATTATCCATATATGATTCTAGTTTCCAAATCTGTAAGCCATTTATTGTTCCCATTCGTATATAATTTTTCAAGCACAAATCCCTGCCTTCATCTTGAATTGATATCTTTAAAAACCAGTTTCCACTAAAATGCTCATAACTTTCACAAATTAAAATTAAAATGATCCAATCCAGTTGGAAATTAAATTTAGTTCACATATCTTTCAAATTAATATTATTAGAGTTCCTGAGTCTCCAAAATGTGTCCGTAACACATGCTGCAACATGACTGTATTCAGGAAATCTTAAATCTGCAAATACCCATTATCACCAAAATGCCCATAACTTATTCATTTCTTCATAAAATAAATTAAAACCAAAGAAAAAAGATAGATTATTCACTTCTCTATCCAAATATACAAAGTTTACATGGTTTCCAAGGTGTACATGTCCGTACAAAACCTGGAACCAACACTAAAACTGAAAACCAATCAAAATAACAACTCAGAATATTACCAAATTTGTTTCAAAATGTATCTATTCCTTTCATTAATGCTTTGGTTCGACCTTACATCCATTTTTATAGATTTTTTAGTTTTTTATAACTTCCAAACCACCCTTTAAACTAACCCTTCACATTCTTTTGACCCTTTTCCATTCTTGACAATGTTTTATGCATTTTATGCATTTTTACATTTCAATTTTCATACAAACCCAACCTATACCAACATTATGACTCAAATGACTTTAGATGGATGTCAATAGATCCATTCACCAATTAAATAAACATTTTTATATTATTTATCATATTAATACCTCCTTTGACAACTTATTACAAATGGCTTCTCTAGCTTTTATATCTTTGTCTTCTTGAAATTTAGGTGCCTCTGCACCAGGATGGGAGTGTGTGTGTCTATGAAAGAGAGAGAGTAGGGGATGTGATAGGTGCGAGAGAGAGTAGGGGATGGGGGAGAGAGAGTAGGCAGTGGGAGAGGGAGTGGAAGAGGGAGAAAGAGAGGAGGGGAATGGGAATGTGTGTAAGAGAGATAGAGTAGTGGATGCAAGAGAGTGTGAGAGTGTGAGAGAGAGTATATGGTGGTAGAGAGAGCTCATATAGGATGGGAGAGAGAGAGAGTGAGATTAGGGGATTGGAGAGTGTGAGAGAGAGTAGGGGATGGGAGAGAGAATTAGAGTAAGGGATGGAAGAGAGAGAAAGAGTAGAGAGGGAGAGAGAGAACTTGAGAGAGAGAGAGAGAGAGAGAGAGAGAGAGAGAGTAGGTAGTAGGAGAAGGAGTGGGAGAGGAAGAGTGAGAGAGATAGGGGATGATAGAGAAAAAGTGGGGGGATAGGAGTGTGTGTGTCTGTGAAAAAGAGAGAGTAAGTGATGGGAGAGGAGAGAGAGTGTAGGGGATGGAGGATAGAGAGTAGGTGGTGGGAGAGGGAGAGAGTGAGAGTAAAGGATGGGAGAGTGTGTGAGAGAGAGTAGGGGATGGGAGAGAGTGAGAGAGAGAGTAAGGAGAGGGAGATAGAGAGAGGGGGATGGGAGTGTGTGTGACAAATATAGAGAGTATGAGATGGGAGAGAAGAAAGAGAGAGGGGGGATGGGAGTGTGTGTGTGTGTGTGTGTGTGTGTGTGTGTGTTTGTGAAAGAGAGAGAGTGTGATAGTGTGAGAGAGAGTAGGGGTTGTCAGAGAGAGAGAGAGTACAGGATGGGAGAGAGTGAGAGAGATTGTAGGGGTGGCAAAGAGAGAGAGAGTATAGGATGGGAGAGACAGAGTAAAAGGATGGGAGAGAGAGTGTGAGAGAGAGAGAGTAGGGAATGATAGAGAGTGTGAGAGAGAGTTGGGAATGGGAGAGAGAGAGTAAGAGTAGGGGATGGGAGAGAGAGAGAGAGTAGAGAGAGACAACTTGAGAGAGATAGATAGTAGGTAGTGGGAGAAGGAGTGGGAGAGGAGGAGAGAGAGGGATGGGAGTGCATGTGAGAGATCTAGAAAGGGATGAGAGAGGGGAGAGAGAGAGAGGGGGTTGGGAGTGTGTATCTAGAAAAGAGAGAGTTTAGGGGATGGGAGAGGTGAGAGAGAGAGAGAAAGTAGTAGATGGGAGAGAGAGAGAGAGTAAGTGGTGGGAGAGGGAGATAAGGGCAGATGGGAGTGTGTGTAAGAGAGAGTAGGGGATGGGAGAGAGTGTGAGAGATAGTAGAAGGTGATAGAGAGAGAGAATGGGATGGGAGAGAGAGAGTGAGAGTAGGGGATGGGAGAGACTGTGAGAGAGAGAGTAGGGGATGGGAGAGAGTTTGAGAGAGAGTAGGGAGAGGGACATAGAGAGAGGGGGATGGGAGTGTGTGAAAAATCTAGAGAGTAGGGGATGGGAGAGAAGAGAAAGGGGGGATGGGTGTGTGTGTGTGTGTGTGAAAGAGAGAGAGTAGGGGATGGGAGAGAGAGAGTGAGAGTAGGGGATGGGAGAGACTATGAGAGAGAGAGAGAGTAGGGTATGGGAGAGAGTGTGAGAGATAGTAGGAAGAGGGAGATAGAGAGAGGGGGATGGGAGTGTGTGAAAAATCTAGAGAGTAGGGGATGGGAGAGAAGAGAGAGGGGGGATGGGTGTGTGTGTGTGTGTGTGAAAGAAAAAGAGTAGGGGATGGGAGAGAGTTTGAGAGTGTGAGAGAGAGTAGGGGGTGGCAAAGAGAGAGTATGGGATGGAAGAGACAAAGTGAATGGATGGGAAAGAGTGAGAGAGAGAGTAGGAGGTGGTAGAAAGAGAGAGAGAGAGTATGGGATGAGAGATATAGAGTGAAAGGATGAGAGAGTGTGTGAGAGATAGTAGAGGATGGGAGAGAGTGTGAGAGAGTGTTGGGGATTAGAGAGAGAGTAAGCGTAGGGGATGGGGGAGAGAGAGAGTAGAGAGGGAGAGAGAGAACTTGACGGGGAGATAGTAGGTGATGGGAGAGGGAGTGGGAGAGGGGGGAGAGAGAGAGAGAGAGAGAGTAGAAGATGTAAAAGAGTGTGAGAGAGAGTAGGGGATGCGAAAGAGTAGGGGGATGGGGGGGGGGGGGGGGAGAGAGAGAGAGAGAGAGAGAGAGAGAGAGAGAGAGAGAGAGAGAGAGAGAGAGATGGTAGGAAGTGGGAGAGGGAGGATGGGAGTGTGTGTGAGATATCTAAAGATTAGGGGATGGGAGAAGAGAGAGGGTGAGAGAGGTAGAGAGAGTAGGCAATGGGGGGGGGGAGAGAGAGAGAGAGAGAGAGAGAGAGAGAGAGAGAGAGAGAGAGTAAGAGAGAGTAGGGGATGGGAGAGGGGGGAGAGAGTGTGTAGGGGTTGGGAGAGAGAGTAGGGGCAGAGAGAGAGAGAGAGAGAGAGAGAGAGAGAGAGAGAGAGAGAGAGTAGGGAGGATGGAGAGTGATGTGTTTTCACATAGTGTGTACTTGGTCGATTTATCCTTGTAGCTTTTATCAGCTACTCATTTTGATCATCCAATAGAAAATATTTATACCTTCTAAATGCTTTTTCCTCCATGAGCTTAACATCACATCTAAGTATAACTCTTCTAGTGTTTGGAAGAAAATTCCTATATTCCTTTTAGGTTTTACTATACCAAACAAAGTAACCCATATGTATAGTCAGATCTTACTTAGTACATGTGTATCACTTGGAATATGAAAATATATCAAACTTCCAAATATATTGAAGCAACTAACATCTAGCTTCTTCCCCATGAAAGCTTCCTCTGGTGTCATCTTCCCTAGCATCTTGTGTGGAGATTTTTTGTATGTGTATACTATTGTATGACATGTCTCTTCCCATAGGTAACAAGGCATGTCCTAGTCATGTAGCATATAACACCTTCTACCTTATATATAGAATGATTCTTTCTCCAAGCAACTCCATTCTACTATATATTATAAGGAATAGTTCATTCTCTTTTGATTCCTTCCTTGGTATTCCCTTTGAACAACCTCAAATATAGTTTCACTCATTAGAAAAGATAATTTTTCACTTCTTAGATATTCCAAAAGATCAAACTCCAACTCTATTCCAGCACCAACTAACATCGACTTTGAGTCACAGATGTAATTGGCTAGATTAGGCTAGGTTACAAAGGAAGTATGAGTACTACCAATCTGTACATGCCAACAATACAAAAAATTTCACTATTACCAATCCATACAGGGCATACAAAATTGAAAAAATAGAGAAAATGGCAGTAATTCTAAGTTTTATTCAATATTTGCAGCTCATTGGTCAAGTTGATCACATATAAGTATGGATATCTAGTACGATTGGATAGCTTTGTGAATCTTCTTTCTGTTGCACTTGGAATGAGGTTCTAATTCACTCTACAACTCAAGATATTCCCATTTTACTAACTGATGTCCCCATTTTGTGCCATTACCTAGGGTTTCATCTATTTTCCCTCATATCTTGAGATTCCACCATGGAAAATTAATGAACCTTGGTGGAATCTGAGTTAGGAAAAAAATTTTAATGTTCCTTTTGGTTTTAGGTCAAAAGAATGAGGCTAGAGAGAAAAACTTGATGCCCTAGGCATGCAAGATCTATGTGCATGGTAGAAATTCGTAGCAAAATCTTCTATAACTTGCTACAGAGAAGGATTCAAAGCTTGAAAATTAGTATGTGATCATCTTACATGATCCCCCTCATGTTGCAATTTTTGGTTTGAATTTTTTCTCAAAGGGAAGGGTACTTCCTCTGTTAATGGATGCCTAATTACCTACATTCCTAAGTGAGCCTTAAAAAACTTACTTGATGCATACTTCTCTTCAGATCCCAAGGCTTTAGTATGTTGTATAAAACCCAAAAGGGTATCCAAATCCATGATTTTTTTCTTTGGGTTGTGAGGAGATGTTTGCAATTTTCCATGTTCAAGGCTACAAGCCTTGTCTTGAGTTTGTGAAGCAACTAGCCAATGAAAGTTGCATAGTTTGAATCTAATGTTGGATTCATGTTAGTTTGGACCTGAATAGACCCTTTCCATGCTTAGAAGTCACCCCTGCTCATTGTATCTGTGGGGTTTTGTGTCAAATATGCCTATGGGCCTCTTTTTAGGCATAAAAATGAGCAATATAGGTGATTTTTTAAGGAAAAAAGGAATTTTTTGTTTCTTAGAAGGTTATAAATGTCTTTATAGTTGTTAGGTTAAGTTTTAAGCATCTAGGAGTTAAGATGTCAAAATTGCAAAAAAAATGCAAAAGTTGTCAAAGCAAAATTGTAAAAATGTTGACAACTTTGTAGGAGTTTGGGAATTGGTAAAGGGATAAGCATTTGGAAATAAGTTATTTTACTATTGCCAAATATTTTCTAAGTCATAGAATTGGAATCAAGTGAAAAATGTAAAAATTGCACTTTTTGTGCAAAGTTGCATTGTTGAAAGTTGTAAAAGTTGCTCAAATTTGCAACTTAGTCAAAAAAGGGTCATGGGATTGAATTGTCTACTTCATTAGCTCTGTTTGGCTAGGTAAACCCTATTCCCAAACTCATCCTATCCCCTTCAGCTCTTGAACATTCTCGGGCATGCCAAACTAGAACATCCCTAAGGGTCACCAAATGCCATACAGTCGTGATCTTTGATGGGTCATATCTCGGAGCTCATGTGAGGTATGGATGCGATTTAAGTTTGTACAAGACTATGTTTTAGAGACCTACAATAACATCTCAATTTTTGGACATCACACTCTATTTTCATTTTACAATGCCATCTTGGGTGATGCTGAAACTTATAGTGTTGGCCAATACAAAGTTGCTAACTACCAAATCTCTCTCACCTTTCATCGTGGGATCGAACTATCTGCTCTGTTAGCTCCAAGTGGCTAGGTAAAAGATATCCCCAACCTGTTCCTATACTCTTTAATGCTTGAACATTCTCGAGCATGCTGAATCGAAATTTCCTTAAGGGTCACTAAATGCCATAGGAATACAATCTTTGACAGAGAATATCTCAAAGCTCGTGTGACATATTGATGTGATTCTAGTTGCTACAGGACTATTTTGTAGAAACCTAAAATAACTTCTCTCACTTTTTGGAGATCACACTTCATTTTCATTTTATGATGCCATTTTGGGTGATGCTAAAACTTGTAGTGTTGGCTAGTACAAAGTTGCTAGCTGCCAAATCTCTCTCATGTTTCTTTGTGGGATCAAACTGTCTACTCTATTAGCTTCAAGTGGCCAGGTAAACCCTATTCCCAACCTTTTCCTATGTCATTTAATGCTCAAATATTCTCTGACATGCCAAATTGGAACTTTCCTAAGGGTCACTAAACACCATAGGGCTGCAATCTTTGATGGGGCATATCTCAGAGCTCATGCAAGGTATGGATGTGATTCTAGTTCCTACAAAACTATGTTGCAGAGACCTACAATAACCTCCCTCACTTTTTGGAGAGCACACTCCATTTTCATTTTACGATGCCATCTCGGGTGATGCTGAAACTTGCAGTGTTGGGCAGTAAAAAGTTGTCAACTGCCAAATCTCTCTCATCTTTTGTCATGGGATCAAACTGTTTATTTTTTTAGCTCTAGGTGGCTCGGTAAACCCTATCCCCAACTGTTTCCTATCCCCTTCAGTGCTCAAACATTCTCAGGCACCTCGAACTAGAACATCCCTAAGGGTCACTAAATGCCATAGGGCTGCGATCTTTGATGGGGCATATCTTAGAGCTCATGTGAGGTATGGATGCGATTCTAGCTCCTACATGACTGTGTTGCAAAGAACTACAATAACCTCTCTCACTTTTTGGAGATCACACTTCATTTTCATTTTATGATGCCATCTCAGCTGATGCTAAAACTTGCAGTATTGGCTAGTAAAAAGTTGCCAACTGTCAAATCTCTCTCACCTTTTATCATGGGATCGAACTGTCTACTCTGTTAGCTCTAGGTGGCTAGGTAAACCCTATCCCCAACCTTGTCTATCCCCTTGAGGTCTCGAACATTCTCGGGCATGCCAAACCAGAACGTCCCTAGGGGTCACTAAATGCCATAGGGTTGTGATCTTTGACAAGGCATATCTCAGAACTCATGCAAGGTATGGATGTGATTCTAGTTCCTATAGGACCATGTTGCAAAGATCTACACTAACCTCTCTCACTTTTTGGAGATCACACTTTATTTTCATATTATGATGCCATCTCAGGTGAGGCTAAAACTTGTAGTGTTGGCCAATACAAAGTTGCCAACTACCAAATCTCTCTCACCTTTCATTGTGGGATTGAACTGTCTACTCTGTTAGCTCTAGGTGGCTAGGTAAACCCTATCCCCAACCTTTTCCTATCCCCTTCAACACTCAAACATTCTCGGGCATGCCAAACCAGAATGTCCCTAGGGGTCACTAAATGCCTTAGGGTTGTCATCTTTGACAGGGTATATCTCAGAGCTCATGCAAGGTATGGATGTGATTTTAGTTCCTATAGGACTATGTTGTGGAGACCTACACTAAGCTCTTTCACTTTTTGGAGATCACACTCCATTTTTATTTTACGACACTATCTCGGGTGATGCTAAACCTTGCAGTGTTGGGCAATACAAAGTTTTCAACTACCACATCTCTCTCACCTTTCATTGTGGGATCAAAATATCTACTCTGTTAGCTCTTAGTGGCTAGGTAAACCCTATCCCCAACCTCATCCTATCCTCTTCAGTGATCGAACATTCTTGGGCATGCCAAATTGGAACGTCTCTAAGGGTCACTAAATGACATAGGGTTGTCATCTTTGATGTGGCATATCTTGGAGGTTGTACGAGGTATGGATATGATTCTAGTTCTTATAAGACCATGTTGCAGAGACCTACAATAACCACTCTTTCTTTTTGGAGATCACACTCCATTTTCATTTTACTAAGCCATCTCAAGTGATGTTGAAACTTACAGTGTTGGCCAGTACAAAGTTGCCAATAGCCAAACCTCTCTCACCTTTTGTTGTGGGATCGAATTGTTTTCTCCATTAGCTATGGGTGGCTAGGTAAACCTTATCCTCACCTTGTCCTATCCCTTTTAATGCTTGAACATTCTTGGACATGCTAAACTAGAATGTCCCTGAGGGTCACTAAATGCCATTGTGTTGCGATCTTTGATGGGGCATATCTCAAAGCTCGTGTGAGGTATGGATGTGATTCTAGTTCCTACAGGAACATGTTATGGAGGCCTACAATAACCTCTCTCAATTTTTGGAGATCAAAGTCCATTTACATTTTATAATGCCATCTCGGGTGATGCTGAAACTTGCAGTATTGGCTAGTACAAAGTTGCCAACTACCAAATCTCTCTCACCTTTCAACATGGGATCGAACTGTCTACTCTATTAGCTTTGGGTGGCTAGGTAAATCCTATCACCAACCTAATTCTATCCCCTTTAGTGCTCGAATATTCTCAGGCATGCTGAACTAGAACATCCCTAAGTGAATCTAAATGCCATGGGGCTGTGATCTTTGATGGGGCATATCTTGGAGCTCGTGTGAGGTATGGATGTAGTTCCAGTTCCTACGGACCATGTTGCAGAGACCTACAATAACTGCTCACACTTTTTAGAGATGAAACTTCATTTTCATTTTATGATGCCATCTTGGGTGATGCTAAAAATTTCAGTGTTGGCCAGTATAAAGTTGCCAACTGCCAAATCTCTCTCACCTTTCGTTGTGGGATTGAGTTGTCTACTCCATTAGCTCCAAGTGGCTGGGTTAACCCTATCCCCAATCTCATTCTATCTGCTTCTAATGCAGAGGAAAGTATGATGAGCCTGTTGTCACTAAAGTTTGCACCCTTGTCCAAAGTTGTTACCTAAGGATGACCTCGTGAAACATGGAAACAACCTCAAAGCTGTGGGACTTGAACTATGAGGTTGAGTCCCCAGACAAGGCTAGCTTCCTCTTACTATTAGGATGCACCTAACTACTCTTGGAGGGGCAAAGGGAGAAGGAGAGCATGAAAGAAAATCTACCTAATCTAATCTAAAGAGGTGATGCACCAAAATAGAGTGTTTAGACCAATCTCTGCCCATATATGCACTATTGAACCAGAATGAAACTAAGGATATACATATTCAGACTTTCTTTAATCTAATAATCACATGCAGATCAGAAGACCAAGATGAATGCCACAAGGAAAGAAAGATTCACTTATATTATCATTCATAGGCCAAGGAGATATAATCATGTAGATTATAAATCTCTACAAGACACCAGTAAGAGGCAAAGAGTTCTTGCACTTTCATACCAATGGCTAAAAGAGATAAGGCTGAAAATCATGTAGTTTAGAGGCACAGGGGAATTTACACTAAGAATCTATAGAGCAATAACAGAGAAAATAAAGAAAGGTCAACCCTCACAAAATTTATAAAATTTTCCTTTATAGTTTAGGCATAACTGGGATGTCCTCCAACTGTAATTACTTCGCAACGACCTGCCATTAAACCTTGTAGAGAAAAATTATGGAGAAAATTTGATCTGGATATGGATCTAGATGCAATGATATATGGTCTTAAGTGTCAAATAATGCCTTGAGAGGATAGAAATGGTCCCATAACTGTGCTCTGACTAGGTAGATGGATTGGATTGGAGGTGGGGAGTGTCTCTACATGTTTCACATTCACTTCTGGTGGTTGAAATAGATTACAAAGATCATATTTGCAAGATAACCTTAGTTTTCCATCATTTTTTGGCTTGTGAATCAGCAAGTCAATTGAGTCAAACAGAAATTGTAAGCAGGATGAGCCACATGGACCAACGAGCTCATTCCATTTTGCCACCCTACGCGTCCTCTTGAATTTGACCACACCTTATGGACTAACCACACCACCTTAACCCTGACCATGGTGGTCTTGCTAAAACTTTGACCGCTGCAATTTTTTTAACCATTGTTGTTAACTGTCAATGTTACTTGGGCCACCAGGACATGTGTCCTCCACCCACCTTCCCACATTACTTAACTCCTCCTTGACTTTATCTTTGTGGAAAAGCTCTTATCGTTGATCTCCACGAGATCAAAAATCAAGCAATCCTTCGTGTACTGCACTTTGTTCTTACCCCGAGCCCATAACACTTGGCACACATCTGGCATCCAACTGGTGATTTCATAATACTTGGCCCCACCTTGCCACACATTGCCAAGGTGCTATGTCACTATGCGTATCCTCTAAGAAATTTCCCATAGCAAGATAGCACCCACCATTGATTTTCCTTGGATCTAATGATCACGAAGACTCGTCGTATTACTGCGCTATCTCCTCAAAATTTTGGGCCCACAAAATTCTTGGCAACCACCTGGCACAACCTGGCATCTTTATCTTGGCAAGACCTAGCCCTGCTGGTCCACATGGCATAATGGTGCTATGTTGCTATGGGTATCCTCTGATAAATTTCCCATAGCGAGATAGCGCCCACCATGGCTCCACACTAATCTGACGATTGTGAAGACTTGCCATATTACTATGCTTTGCCCTTAAAACTTTTGGGCCCATGAACCAATCTTAGCACACTTGGCATCTTCATCTTGGCATGACTTGGCCTCACTGATCCACATGGCACAATGGCACTATGTTGGTATGGGTAATATCCTCATAGCTTTCCATAGCAAGATAGCACCCACCGTTGATTTTCCTTAGATCTATGGCAAGCAAGAAAATTGCACGACTGCACACTGAGTTGGCTAAGTGGACCAATGAAATACCACCATTGTATTATGACCCACCTGACAACTGCCACTGAGGACGAGCTATAATATTACTTTGGAGAAGGGCAGGCCCATGACATCATCTGTGCCACATGTCACCAAGGTGCTATGTCACTATGGGTAATATCCTTGCAGCTTTCCATAGCGAGATAGCGCCCACCATTGATTTTTCGAGATCTAGCAGTGAGCAAGATGAATCTAAACTTCTAGTATACCAACCAATAAGAAACTGGCCAGGTGCCAACCTGTCTAACAAGTCCTCATCTGCGGCCCGCCAAGGGGAGTAGGATCCACATTTTATATAGTCATACCTTAGCCAATGAAAAAATTGATCAACTGCTAATGTATGCTAAATTTCATCACTCATATCCGATGGGGCATACTTGGGACCCACCTTCCCTCTAATGTTGTCATAGTATCACTTTCCATTTGGGTGCTATGTCACTAACGACAACGAACATAGATTTTTTGATAGTGTCATAGTACCTTCCGGGGATCTAACAAAACTCGGTGCTGGAGAAACAACAAGGAAAGGGAGGACCCACCAGCCACATGGCCAAAAGGTGCTATGTTGCTATGGCAAAAAAATGTGCAACTTCCCATAGTGAGATAACACCAACCGTTGATTTTCTTGATCTGATGATGGGGACTTGTGGGCCTACAAAAACATTAAAATGCGCAGGGAAAATTCAAATGTGGTGATTCTAGCAGGAAGGAAAAAAATGATCAACAAATCTAGTGACTCAGAGGGGACAAAAGCTAGATTTTTGTAGACCAGTGACCTCATGCATCCATTGGGCTACAAATTCAAAAAGATGTGGATCCTATGTATACTATGAAACCCTAACCCTACCTATAAGAGGAAAACCCTTATGTCTACAACCAGAACTAGAGACCAAAGCTCCTTTCTACAACCACAAAACTTTGAGAAAACTAGCTATCTTAGAGAGATAGCTATGCTCATACACTTCTTGGAAAAGTAGGGAACAAACTAGAAATGAAACTAAGCTGACTATGTACATGGAATCTCAAACCCTCAAAAACATGGCTTAAGATAAATCCTATTTACTGGGATGGGAAAAATTTCACCACCAGGCCTGCTTAATTGAAAAGCATTGGTCCATTTGCAATTGATAATCAGATAAGGGCCACTCCACAATGCATCAAACTATGAGTGTCTTCCTGGTTTTTCCCTATCTCCATCCCATTTTAGAACCAAATCTCCCTCCCTAAAGATTTTGATCTTAGCCTTCCTATCAAAACTCCTCTTCACCTACTATTGGTGTGTCTCTAGGGTTTGCATGGCTTTACTTCTCTTCTCTTCCAGCCCCATCAGCTCTGCCATTCTCATTGTTATGGCATTAGGCATCATCTTTAATTAGTTCCAACTGATGAGCTAACTCTAGGGCTGGGAACTCCAATGAAATTGAAAGCCTTGCCTCTCTACCATATACCAACATGAATGGTCAGTTCCCTATTGATCTTTTAGGTGTTATCCTGTTAGCCCACAGAGCTATTTTTAACTTTTCATGCCAACAACTTTGGTTATCCTCAATTGTTCTCTTTATGATTCTGATCAGGTTCTTATTGGACGACTCAGCTAGGCTATTGCCTTGAGGATAGTAGTTTGATGATGTGCTTAAGTAAATATTGTGGTCAACTACCCATGCACAAATCTGAGCTCCTACAAAAGACCTTGCATTATCTAAAATAATAGTTGAAGGGGCACCAATCCTAGTCACAATTCCATCAAGGAATTCCACAACTGAAGACTCAGTGGCATCCTTCAATGCAACTACCTCTGTCCATCTAGTGAAGTAATTTGTAGTAGCTAGAATCCACTTGTGACTATAACTAGAAGGAGGATTTATAGGGCCTATGAAATCCAATCCCCATTGAGCAAAAGGTTGATCCACCTGGATAGGATGAAGGGGAAGAGCTGCAAGCCTTTTTTGGTGAGAGAAAAAGGCACATTTCTCACATTTCCTCACATACTTATGACAATCATGAAATAGAGATGGCCAGTAATAACTAGCCCTCATGATCTTCATTGAAGTTGTCCTTGCTAAGAAATGACCACTATCAGGACCATCATGAAGTTCTTTGGTCATTCTTTCAGCCTAGTCTATATCAATGAATCTTAATAGGGCTCCATTAAAATCTTTTTTAAAGAGGTCACCATCAACTATGACATAAGGAATTGACGGTAATCTATACTGTCTCCTTTTAGTTCTATCTAATCCTTGAGGGTATCCATTGCCTAACAAGAAATTCATCATATCATCCATCCAACTCCTTGGGTCACTATTTCTTACCTCTTGTTGCTCTATCAGTATCATGGCAACTTCCTCATCTGATTGTTGAGATGATAACATTTGTTTACATAATCCTTTCCCTCTTACTAGCTTAGTGACCTGGATGTCAACATCATATTCCATCACTTTAGTAATCCAACCAGCTCTTTTCTCACTAATATCTTTGCTCAAAAGGAAATCCTTCACACTGGCATGGGGTACTAACAAATGAATCTTATTATGAGATAGGAGGTGTCTAAATTTCTTTAAAGCTTTGTTGACTACGAGGGCTTGCTTCTCCACATAGCTATATTTATCTTCATATTCTTTAAGCCCTTCACTAAAGAAAGCTATGGGCTGCTCATCACCTTTATCATTCCTTTGAGTTAGGACAGTAGAAATGCTTGACTCATCACCTAGGGTATAAAGGATGAAATCCTTCTCAAAATTTTGATTCATGAGAGTAGGGGCCGAGGCTATGGCTGCCTTAATTTCTTCAAAACTTTCCTTCCCTTCCTTGGTCCATGCAAAGACCATACCTTTCTTGAGCATAGCTATAAGAGGTTTCACCATGGTAGCAAGATTAGGGATAAATCTTCTCACAAAATTTACCCTACCTAGGAAACTTTGTAGCCCTTTCTTGAGTTTAGGAAGAGGGAGAGCAAGTATTGCTTTTGCTCTCTCTGGATCAATGGTTAAGCCATCCTTAGGTACAACATGTCCTAATAATTTTCATTGGTTAGTAGCAAAGACACACTTGCTTGGGTTAAGGGAACCCTAGAACTCTCTACATCTTAGGAATACCTGTCTTAGATGATCAAAATGATCTTCTACATCCTTTGAATACACAGTGATATCATCAAGGTAAACTAAGACAAACTTGTTAATCAATCTTTTGAAGGCCATATCCATTTCCTTCTAAAATGTAGCACCTGCATTTGTTAGCCCAAATGACACCTTACAATAAGCATAGGTACCTCATTTAGTGGTAAATGCAATCTTGTACCTATAAAACTCTTTAACCAACACTTGATTGTAGCTAGAAAATCCATCAAGAAATGAAAATCCCTTTGAACCACGAACCTTGGAAAAAATCTGCTCCATAGAAGGGAGAGGATGGTGATCTTTAAGGGAAGCTTGGTTAAGGTCCCTAAAGTCCATACACAATCTAATTTCTCCATTCTTTTTCCTAACAGGGACAATGTTTGCTACCCATGATGAGTGTTTGATGGGAAAATTTATATTGGCTTCAATCAACTTAGATAGCTCTTTTCTCATTAGGGGTTCAATCTTGGGATTCACTAGCCTCTATTTTTTTCTTACTAGTTTTACATCATTATTTAAAGCTATGGTGTGCTAAAACAACCTTGGATCAAAGCCCTTTAAGCCATCATATGTCCAAGAAAATAAATCATTAAATTCTTGACATAGATGAATAAAATTTTCTTGTTCAATTTCAGAACATACCTTCCCCATGTTTAAGGATTTTCCATCAGCAACCATGACTAGAATGTGATCATCTTCATCAAAAAATAGGTTCATGGCCCTGCCTCTTGCTTGGTCATCATAATTGAAAAGACTTTCTAAGGTAATGAGACCCTTAGGCAATTTGTTAGAGATGAGGTTAATGATTTGGTCACCATATTGATCCTGCAATCTTGACTCATTTCTCTCTAAAATTTTTGCCTCATTCTGCAAGAAGCTCACAATTTTCTCATCAGACTCAAAGACTTGCCAATGGATGTTGTTATCAGGGATAGCAAGCCTTACTACCACTCTAATTTGTTGCTTCTTCTCCTCCTCAAGATTCCTTGGCACATCATAAGATGCACCTATTGCTGCAAGTCTATCAACATATCTATTTTCCTTTCTAGGGATGCTTTGAATATTGAATGCATTGAAACCTTCAAGAAAATCCCATTTTCATGTGCCCTTTTCAAATAATTAAAAAAAAAAATCTTTGCTAAGGCAAGCAGGCCCAAGAAAGTGAAGTTTCCGAAAAAGGGGGTTAATCTTTGGAAACCGTTGGACTAATAAATGAAAATTATTATTAAAATATGTTTCATTAACCTCTCTTGGATGTGAGTTACGGTTATGCCCTCTTTTAAGGGGTTTTGGAGGCATTTTGGGGCTCATTCTAGAACATGATTTTTGCTCATTCTTTGTTATTCTTCAGAGGCTGCCAAACTTGTGGCGAAGGAGACCCAAGAATGGGAGTTTACAGGTTTCTAGGGAGACCCAAGAATGGGAGCTTGTAGGTTTCCAAGAAGGCTAAGGATGGGAGTTTGAAGCCATTCCATGTGCATGCTCATATAGAGATTGCCTTTGTGCTGAACAGTGCAGATTTGTGGGTTTTCGGGTGTGTTTTTTGTATGAGTTTGGTGTTTTCAGTTGAGTATTTCATATCAGTTTGGGTTGATGCTGTATTTCAGAATTTAAGGTTTTAAAATAGAGCTGAATGTATGTATTGGGATGTGATTAAACTTTTGAGATAGATTATTAGTGTTTTTGTGGTGTTTTTGGGCATTTTTGTGTTAATTTCGGGAGCCCGATGAGCATAGTTTTTGTCCTACATTTGAGAACTGTTGTGTAAAGGCTATACGGATCTAGAAATATAATTTTGTAGGCTGTTATGCTGCTGAAACTTTTATAAAAATTTCCACTTCCAGATTTATTAATAATAGGTGAAGCTGTGAAGCTTATGGCACAATTTCTGGCATACCCGATTTGGGGTTTCTTGAGAAATTTGGTGGATCTTTGTGATATTAGTTGTTTGATCTTAAAGATCTGATTAAAGGTTGGAAATATCATAAAAAATCAGAAAAGGGACATTTCAGTGGTATCAGAGCCATGATCATGCCAGCCTGAGGGTTTGTAGAAGCTTGCATGTCAGTTTTGACAACTACCCAGATCTTGCATTTCAGCTTTGAGAACTACCCAAATCTTGCATGTCATAATTTATTGTTGCATGTTGCTTCTAATTAGTTGCATGTCAAAATTTATGATTGCATGCTACTTCTAATCATTTGCATGTTAGTTCTTTGTGAATTTGGTGGTTGTAGAAGTTTGCATGTCAGTTTTGACAACTATCCAAATCTTGCATGTCAGTTTTGACAACTACCCAGATCTTGCATGTTAGTTTTGACAACTACCTAGATCTTGCATGTTAGTTTTGATAACTGCCCAAATCTTGCATGTCAAAATTTATGGCTGCATTCTACTTCTAATCATATGCATGTTAGTTCTTGGTGAATTTGGTGGTTGCATGTTGCTTCTAATCAGCTGCATGTCAAAATTTATGGTTGCATGCAACTAAGTGAAAGAGAAAAAAGATATTTGCAGTGAGAAAAGAATAAAGAAATTTTGATCAAACCTCCAGTTGAAAGTAAAAGTACAAAATCCAAGGAAGGGAAAAGAATGGCTGATCCAGATGAGATGGCAAAGAAATTCTTCCAAGACATCCAAAATACTCAGAAGCAAACAGTGGATAGTTTGGTAGAAACTAGAGAGGCTTTGCGAATATTGACAGAAAAACTACAAAGAATTGCATCTATTAATGAGAAAGGGAGCACTTCAGAGGAGCCAAGAAATCTGAAATCCACACCATCTAAATCAACCAAAACTATTTTCTTTCCTGCAGATGAGCCACCATACCAAATCCAGCCATTAATCCTATGGAAGAGGTTACCGGTAACTTGATTACATTAAGAGCTACTTATAATGGCTTAGATGATGACTTTCGTAGTTCAGTTCCTTTTAGAGAATATGTGGATATGATGAACACTTTGATGCCCAAGAAAGAGTACAGAAGGGAGCATGACATAAGTGGAAGAGAGCTCAAAAATAAAATAAGCAAGTTTATAGCACCTACTTTTGATGGAACAAATAAAATTTCAGCTAGAGCATGGCTACAAAAATTACAGACCTTCTTCACACTTAACCCCATGAAGGAGAGTGATGTTGTTCAAATTGCAAGTCTACACTTGGAAGATGCAGCCTATGATTGGTGGTATCATGGAATGACTACTCAAGGTCACGATCAGGTAACTACATTTGATGATTTTAGTCAAAGAGTGATAGATAGATTTGACCTCAAGGATGATGATTATGAGGATGTTGTTGTGCATGATGGTGAGATACCTGGTGTAGATGAGCAGACATTGAGCATTCATGACTTTTCTGAGAGAGAGTACCAGGCACAGTTAGATGCTTTGTCACATGAGGTTGAGGCTAGTAGTACTTCACATGATTTATCTCGCCAACTGAAGGTGAGTGAAGACAATATTGTCACTACATTATCTCATCATGACAAGTATGTGGAGTTAGTTGGTATTGGTCATATTACTCAAGTCAGGATTTTGCTTGAGTTACCAACTAATTCTAGTTTACAGATATGGACTCGAGATTGTTATATTGGCATTTGGGGTTCAGTTGACTGTAAATTTTTAACACTTTTTGGTAGCAGTGATTGTTTGGGTGCTACCATGGATTTGATTAGCAGATTGCACGGTGTTGTCTTTTCTTGTGCCAGGAGCTTATCCGATGTTGGTATTAGTTTTTATACACTGGTGTTGGGCTTTGTTCATATATCCAGTCGACCATACTTGCTGGAATGTGTTGATGATATTTCATATTTGGCAGTGTGTACAAATGAGTCCCAGGATCATATTGGCATTGATGACATCCAGGAGGATGTAGTGGGCAGTTTTGAAGACTTAGTTTCCTTGGGTACAGAGGAGTTGGACAGCAGTGCTAATGTTTTTGATACTCCGTATGTTGATATGAGCTTTAGATTTGATTCATAGGGTATGGATTGTAATACTCTAGAGACTAGTGACTTTGATGATACTCCTTTAGACAGTGCATCAGAGGAGGTTTGCAGGAGATAGTCAAGCCAGTGCCATCATGTGTCTAATCGGTTAAGAGTTAGTGACCAAGACACTGCTATCACTTGCCATCATTTTGATGCTACTCATCAGTTGTTAGCAATTTATGGATGGGGTTCTCCTACTAGTGATGAGCAGGAAGGCAGTTATCTTTCCTTGATAGAGTTCCACTCTTTATGGGAGGCTATTCATATTTTGAGACAGAATTATATGCAGTTGGTAGCTGACAGAGATTATCTTATGGAATGGGGTAGTATAGCATATGATGCATTGTTGGCCAAGGAAGATGAGGTGAGTGAGCTTACTGAGCAGCTTGAGGTGACTTCTAAGATTCTTGAGAGTACACAGTTGGCTTTCAAGGAGTCACAATTTCATTTGGCTAAGGTGACCATGGAGTTAGAGCAACTACAGTCTTTACCTGATTCTATACAGTCACAAGATGTGGTATTTGGTGATCCGAGGATGTCCATGGCCGAGATTGTTAGGGACAGTGGAGATGGGGATGCATCCATCCTTGATACAAACATTGGCATATCAAGTTCATTTCCACTAGAGTCAGGTTCAATTGAGTTGGGTGCTGTAGCAGATTTTTGTGGTGTGCCTGACATGGTGGTGACCTCTAGTACTAATGGCTTGAAGACTAGAGATGTTGTATCAAAGACCATGTGTGATGTTGGTGAGCTAATAGTTGGCATGGTTCCTGCTAGTAATACTACTCCCTTGGCAATGTCTTCAGAGGTAGTAGTCAGTTCCAACTTGGTTAAGGATCGATTGCAGTTAGTTACATCTGGATTGCAGTCTGAGCCACTGATTGAGATTGGTGCATTCTATCGGCATTACACTATGAGGTATGCTCATCAATCTACCTTTGATGACCATGTTGATGAGATGATGATACAAAGATGTACTTTGGTTCCTAGTGCTTATCATTAGTTATGGGATAGTTTGATGCCTTGGGATGAGAGTTGTGATGGGCATGACATGGCGATAGGTCCTATAGTTGACAGGTTGATAATACATGACTTAGAGCAAGAGTTTTGGAGTGATGCTTCAGCAGGTGTTGTTATTGATTCTACTCCTTTGGCTATGACATCTCTTGACTTAGCTAGTGATCAGTCACAGTGGGTTGTATCACTTCTTCATGGTGAGCTGTTGACTGAGGTTGGTTTTTTTTATCAACATTATATTGCAAGGTATGTACATCAGTTAGCATTTGATCCTTGTGCTGAGGAGTTGATGGCAAAAAAATTTGGTTTGGATTTCATTTCTTACTCTTTATCTCGTAATGTCTTTTCACCATCAGTAGTGCATGGGAGTTATGGTTATGAGATAGTGGCCGATGATTTGCAAAGTTGTGTTGACTGCAGGAGTTGTACAGTGTGTGGATTCTCCATACTTGGTATAGTTTCATTCGAGAGGGTTCACCATTTTTGCAGAGTTGGATTGTACATTCCATATAGGCCAGTGGGATGCGTTGATGGTATTTACTATGTTGGTATTTTGATTTGTCCACTTTACTTGGGTTTTGATGTTCTAAGAGTTTGTGTCTCATGGGTTTTTGACTGTGGTAGTGGTGATTTTGGAGTTTGGTTGAGCTATAATTGTCAGTTTGATTATGGATTCCTCTTGGTCATATTGCAGAGGATATTGCAGGAGCCTATGTTAATTGGTAGTAGTATAGTTCATGACTACATTTGGGATCCAGGTGGATTGATTGGTTTATTGTTCAGTCATTGCTTGAGGACAAGCAATGTTTGGGAGGGGAGGACTTGTCATGTCCCCTTTTCAAATAATTAAAAAAAAAAATCTTTGCTAAGGCAGGCAGGCCCAAGAAAGTGAAGTTTCGGAAAAAAGGGGTTAATCTTTGGAAACCGTTAGACTAATAAATGAAAATTATTATTAAAATATGTTTCATTAACCTCTCTTAGATGTGAGCTATGGTTATACCCTCTTTTAAGGGGTTTTGGAGGCATTTTGGGGCTCATTCCAGAACTTAATTTTTGCTCATTCTTTGTTATTCTTCAGAGGCTGCCAAACCTGTGGAGAAGGAGACCCAAGAATGGGAGTTTGTAGATTTCAAGGGAGACCCAAGAACAGGAGTTTGTAGGTTTCTAGGAAGGGTAAGGACAGGATTTTGAAGCCATTCCATGTGCATGCTCATACAGAGTTTGCCTTTGTGCTGAACAGTGCAGATTTGTGGGTTTTCGGGTGTATTTTTTGTATGAGTTTGGTGTTTTCAGTTGAGTATTTCATATCAGTTTTGGTTTTTGCTGTATTTCTGAATTTAAAGTTTTAAAATAGAGCTGAATATATGTATTGGGATGTGATTAAACTTTTGAGATAGATTATTAGTGTTTTTGTGGTGTTTCTGGGCATTTTTGTGTTAATTTCGAGAGCCTGATGAGCATAGTTTTTGTCCTACATTTGAGAACTGTTGTGTAAAGGCTATACGGATCTGGAAATATCATTTTGTAGGCTGTTATGCTGCTGAAATTTTTAAAAAAATTTCCACTTCCAGATTTGTTAATAATAGGTGAAGCTGTGAAGCTTTTGGCACAATTTTTGGCATACCCGATTTGGGGTTTCTTGAGAAATTTGGTGGATCTTTGTGATATTAGTTTTTTGATCTTAAAGATCTGATTAAAGGTTGGAAATATCATAAAAAATTAGAAAAGGGACATTTCACCCATACCCTATTTTTATAAGACTTGAGCAAACCATTTTTGGTGATATTCTAATTTCTCACTTGGTTAACCACCAACTCACTGTCTCCATACACCCTTAAGGCTTGGATTCCTCTTTTTTTAACAAGTAGGAGACCTTGAATCAAGGATTCATACTCGGCTACATTGTTAGTGCAACTGAATTGGAGCCTAAAGGAGAAGTAGTACCTTACTTGTGTAGGAGAAATCAATATCACACCAACCCCTGACCCAATCTTATTCCTTGATCCATCAAAGTACATACTCCATATCCCACTTACATCTTCTTCAATCTCCACAAGATTGGGAACTAGAGCATCTTTCTCCAATACACAATATGTACTGAGACCTATCTCAAGGGTTTCTAACATAGGGTCAAATTGATAGGCATTAGCCCATTCATCCAAGAAAAAAATAGGTATCTCTACTAGGGGAGTGGTGGGCTCATGCACTATGTCATTCTCATCCATCTCTAGAATAGGGCAATTCATGTTGATGGGGTTGGGGGTGTAAGATTTAGTATGATGGAGGGCTTGAGGCTCTACTCTAATTGAAACATTGGCTCCATATCTCATTTTAAAGGACATATATGACCAATTTGAAGATATGAAACCACCTATTTGGGCAGTAAAGTCTCTTGATAGACAGATGGCAAAATATGGCTTGACCTCAACAACAGAGATATCTTGTGTTACAGTAAAACCAAGGCATGCATGTAAGGCCATCTCCACATTCCTAAGGATCCCTATAGTCTTGAAAGTACTACCATCCAACTATAATGCATCCTTAACAATGGGCTCATATTTCATTCCCAAAGCATCAGTAACACACCTAGGCATCACTAAACTGCTAGCCCCTAAATCAACCATGCAATTATGGACTAGTTTGCCCCCTATAATTAGAGAAATATAGAATGGAGGAGGTCTAACCTTTTTACTAGTTTCTACCTCCCTTGATGGTTGTACTAGGCTTGTGGCACTTTCCATGCTGAGTGTGTGATCCTTTGGTTCAATTCTTTCCAATTCTTGCTGTAGTAACCTCTTTTGCATTGGTATGGTGGCAACAACATCCCATATGGAGATATTATCATTCTTCTTCTTCATTTTCTCTACCACACTGAATGGAACAGAAAATGCTTTGGTAGAAGCTTTGGGAGTTGCAATCGTATGAGGTTGAGATGGAATAACCTCAGGATCACTTGTATCTTTTCTACCATGATTTTTCCTTTTCTTCTGAAAGGCACTTGATTGATTATTTTTTGTTTGCTCATGAGATATCGCATTTGAAGTTGAGGCCTGATTGGGAGGAGGAGGGACAACATCTTCCATAGCTCTTATTTTTCTTCTAGTGTTATGAGCAATGGAATCCTGGTTTACATTACAATGCTCCTCCATCTAATTATTCATAAAAGAGCAACCACCCTACCTTTGCATATATGAGGCATCATTAAATTGGTCCTCCTTGTATGATTATTTTGCTGCAGGTTCTTGGCCTGTCAAAACCATAAAATATTTAGCCTTTTGACACATACAATAGGCATAGGAGTAGTTACAGGAGGGAAAAAAATCTTGATCTTGAGCCATATTGTTTTAAGGGACTATGGACCTACTTTGGTTTACATTTGAGGTTGAAGCATGGCCACCATGCCTACTCTGATCAAAAGAATTGTTCCAATGATTAGGATTTGGAGGCCTACCACTGCTTGGAGTTTGATATTGCAATTAACGAGGCTTACTACCTTGAGCTTGTTGTCTTTCTAAAGTCACCACCTTGTTGCTTACTTTCTACATCATAGAGGAGTTATCCTCTAGATTCTTCCCATAATCTTGCAATCTTTTCTCTAGTTTCTTTTCTCTTTTATCCATGTTTTGCATCAGAGATTGCATCATCTCTTTGATTTCATCTATCCCATTTGAAGATGTGGAATCTTGAGGGACTGGGACAAGGGATTGTGATGTAGAAGTTTTGGGAAGAGGATCCATTGCTGGTTGATGATTTGGAACATCAGGGAAGAAAGGCATAGGAGGCCTTGGAGCTAGCTTACCTCCTTTTATTAGGATGTTCTTTGATTTTATTGCTATGTCATAAGCATTAGGCAAGGTATCTCCTTCCATAGTTTGGATTGTAGTGGCAATATCACTATTAAAAGCTCTAAGGTAATGCAAGAAGGCATTACCAGGGGTAGGCTTCACTAAAGTAGGTATTCTATCCCATGTCTTTTGAAATCTATAATTAAAATCAGTCATACATTCATGGGAGGCTCTTTTTATAGTAGTCAACTGCTCTAAAAGTGACAAATAGTCATTTTTATCTTCAAAATGTTTGCACAATCCTGCTCCTAATCCATCCCAATCTGTTATAGAACCATGAGCTAAACCTCTATACCATTGTAGTGCTTTTTCTTTCAAGGATGAGGCTAGGAGCCTAACTACAACATCATCCTCTATAATACCATGGATATTGCAAACATTTGCAACCTCTCGAATGTGTTTAGAGGGAGAGATAGAAGTTTCACCAGTAAACTCTGGTATACTTTTTAGGGTAGCTACTAGTATGTCATGTCTTTGGGCTAATAAGAGAAGGCTCCCACCATTAAAGGTGTCAAAAGTATGAGCTCTAGGCAATGCCATATAGACAAGTGATCTATTGATATGTATTGATGGAATTCTAGGCTAAGATCTAACAGTAAGAGGAGTAGAGATAGATCTTGTAGGTGTATTTGTTACTATTGCACTCTTAACTAGTGATAAAGATATTCTAGTCTTCCTTCTTCTAGGGTTTGAAAATGAAAGCTCTTGATATTGAAACTTACCTCTAGAAGATGCCATTGTTTTAGTTTGGGCATGAATCACTATAACTTTGGTCTAGAACCAGATATGTATTTGAAGCTTAGATCACCAAGTAATTTGAAGAATGAGCCTCTTGAAGGATTGAACACTGAAGCCAGTACTATCTCCTTGGTATTGATCTTGAAATCTTTCCTTTTGACACCAGTAGGCTTGAAATTTTCTAAAAATTTGTCCCACCAGGCATGCCAAAAATTTTTGTCATTGAAGTTTGCACCCTTGTCCAAAGTTGTTACCTAAGGAAAACCTCATGAAACATGGAAACAACCTCAAAGCTATGGGACTTGAACTATGAGGTTGAGTCTTCAGAGAAGGCCAGCTTTCTCTTACTATCAGGATGCACCTAACTACTCTTAGAGGGGAAAAGGGAGAAGGAGAGCATGAAAGGAAATCTACCTAATCTAATCTAAAAAGGTGATGCACCAAAATAGAGTGTTCAGACAAATCTCTATCCATATATGCACTATTGAACCAGAATGAAACTAAGGATATACACATTCAGACTTGCTTTAATCTAATAATCACATTCAGATCAGAAGACCAAGATGAATGACACAAGGAAAGAGAGATTCACTTATATTCTCATTCATAGGCCAAGGAGATATAGTCATGCAGATTATAAATTTCTTACAAAACACCAGTAAGAGGCAAAGAGTTCTTGGACTTTCATACCAATGGTTGAAAGAGATAAGGTAGAAAATCATGTAGTTCAGAGGCACAGGGGAATTTACACTGAGAATCTATAGAGCAGTAACAGAGAAAATAGAGAAATGTTGAGCCTCACAAAACTTACAAAATTTGCCTTTATAGTTTAGGAATAACTAGGATGTCCTCCAATTGTAATTACTTTGCAACAACCTACCATTAAACCCTACAGAGAAGAATCATGTAGAAAATTTGATCTGGATACGAATCTAGATGCAATGATATTTGGTCTTCTGTGTCAAATAATGCCTTGAGAGGATAGAAATAGCACCATAACTATGCTCTGACTAGGTAGATGGATTGGATTGGAGGTGGGGAGTCTCTCTACATGTTTCACATTCACTTTTGGTGGTTGGAATAGATTACAGAGATCAGATTCACAATATAACCTTGGTTTTCCATCATTTTTTGGCTCATGAATCAGCAAGTCAATTGAGTCAAACTAAAATTGTAAGCAGGATGAGCCATGTGGACCAACGAGCTCATTTCATTTTTCCACCCCATGGTTCCTCTTTAATTTGACCATGCCTTATGGACTAACTGTGCCACCTTAACCCTGATCATGGTGATCTTGCTAAAACTCTAACTGTAAAAATTATTTTAATCGTTGTTGTTAACTATCAATGTTACTTGGGCCAATGAGACACATGTCCTCCACCCACCTTCCTACATTACTTAAATCCTCCTTGACTTTATCTTTATGGGAAAGTGTTGATTGTTGATCTCCATGAGATCAACGATCAAGCAATCCTTCGTGTACTGCACTTTTTTCTTACCCCAAGCCCATAACACTTGGCACACATTTGGCATCCAACTAGCGATTTCATAATACTTGGCCCCACCTTGCCACACATCATTGAGGTGCTATGTTGCTATGTGTATCCTTTGAGAAATTTCCCATAGCAAGATAGCACCCACCATTGATTTTCCTTAGATCTGATGATTGTGTAGACTCGCCATATTACTGCGCTATCTCCTCAAAATTTTGGGCCCATGAAACACTTGGCAACCCCCTGGCACAACTTGGCATCTTCATCTTGGTGAGACCTGGCCCCACTAATCCACATGGTACAATGGTGCTATGTTGCTATGGGTATCCTCTGAGAAATTTCTCATAGTGATATAGCGCTCACCGTAGATCCAGATTGATCTAACAATCGTAAAGACTCGTTGTATTACTACACTTTTCCCTTAAAACTTTTGGGCCCATGAACCAATGTCAACACACTTGGAATCTTCATCTTGGCATGACCTAGCCCCACTAATCCATGTGGCACAATGGCACTATGTCACTATGGGTAATATCCTCGTAGCTTTCCATAGTGAGATAGTGCCCACTGTTGATTTTCTAAGATCTAGTGGTGAGCAAGATGGATCTAACCTTCCAGTATACCAACCAATAAGAAAATGGCCACATGCCAACCTGTCTAACAAGTCCCCATTTGCGTCCTGCCAAGGGGAATAGGACCCACATTTTACATAGTCATACCTTAGCCAATGAAAAAATTGACCAACTGCAAATGTGTGCTAAATTTGATCATTGATATCTGATGAGGCATACTTGGGACTCACCTTCCCTCTGATGTTGTCATAGTATCACTTTTTGTCTGGGTGCTATGTCGCTAACGGTGAGGAACACAAATTTTTTGATAGTGCCATAGTGCCCTATGGGGATCTATCAAAACTTAGTGCCAGAGAAACAACAAGGAAAGGGAGGACCCACCGGCCATACGGCCAAAAGGTTTTATGTCACTATGGCAAAACAACATGCAACTTCCCAGAGTGAGATAGTGCCAACCGTTGATTTTCTCGATCTAACAATGGGCACTTGTGGGCCCGCATAAACATTAAAATGTGCAGGGAAAATTCAAATGTGGTGATTCTAGTGGGAAGGCAAAAAATGATCAACAGAGCCCTTTAAACAATCCAAAATGAGGAAAAGTGTAGAAGTGTTCCAAGCGACCCTTCTAGATCTTGATGGGCAAAATCTACAAATGGTCAACTCTAGGAAGTTTCAAGGTATCAATAGGTTTGTTTTGGCATATATAACATGTTCCAATCAATAACTTTAAGTTTCAATACCTTCTAAGCCAAAATTCTCAATGTACCAAAATGTTGTCAATACAAGTTTTTCCAATTCTATGACAACATCAAGACAAATTCATCAATAAATTTATTTTTTCCCAAAAGAATCCTTGAAAAAATGGACTTTTTGGATACCCTTTATCCTTGCACAAAACATATATAAAACTTAGATACCCATCCTCTGAAAAATATTAGAGATCCTTCACACTGCCCCTATTTCCAACAATGTAAGAATAATGCAATTACAAAGAAGCTGATAGGAAGACTTACGATCTAGTTTCCGAATTTTGCATAGTCTCTTAAAATGTCTTTTATTAGGAGATTCCACACTCAATTTTAATGTAAGAGTTCCCTAACCCCAAAAGCCCCAATTCACCCTTTTCGAACCCTTGTTCCTGGGGCTTGGTCAATCCCACATGTGCCAACACTTTTTAGACCAATTAAAGATGCAAAAATCAATGTTTTTTCATCAAAATCATGTTACCAAACTGAAACACTATCCTTATTAAGACAAATCTCCTGCTATAGGTTTGTCCCCTCAACTTTAATGCTTGTTTTCACAACTTTCTTGCTTGGTGGCCACCAATTCTTCAGATTAAATGTTCATTACAAGGTTAGTAACCATGGTACATGTTAGAGAAGTGTCTTAGGGAGTATGGTTTAGTTGTGCAATCATATCTCTAGTGATTCTTATAAACTAAATTGATTTGTTGAAGATCCTTTGTGTTATTGTGATATTTTAAATTGGTTTGTGATAGTTTAGTTTTCATTTAAAGTGTTTAAAGCAAGTTTTCTAGAAACAATCTAGGAAAAGGCTTGTTAAGAGCTCATTCCACAAATAAAGCCCCAACTTGTATTTGAACTAGTTGAATTCTCTAGGATTCTAGAAAATTCAAGTAAGGAGCGTATAATTATAGATTTCTAGAGCTCAGGAAGTGTCTTGATGGAAAAACCATGTTTGCATTAGTCCCTAAGTTGAATAGCTTAGTGTATTCAGGTAGGATTGAGACCAAAAAGATTTTAAAATGTTGAATTGAATTGATTGGTAGTTTAGTGGTGGATTTGAGTTATTTTTGGTTAGTAGAGGAGATCTGAGGCCATGCACCAATTCTTGCACCAATTATCTAGTAATTACTTTGAAAACCAAACCTAGTGTGAACTTATTAGGTCTATGTACTTTACGTGGGTTAGGTGCTACAAGAATGGAATTGGGAATCTAGGCTTTGGATTCTTCAATAAATTCAAAAAGGCTGTCTAAATCTACCCATAGAATAGTTATATTTCAACCTAAGCGGAATTTAAGTCCAAAAAATTAGAGTAGGAGACCTACAAGGAATTCTATTATAGTCAACATTTTGTATAGTATGACAATTGGAGGGTTAAGCCAGGAGTTGATTCTCAATAAGTTCAACATAAGGAAGGTGTCCCAATAGAAACTTGGGGTTGGTGAAGCCATTGGTGAAGAGTTACCATTGTTGGCTTGGAATAGGGCTAGTGTCCCTAAAACAAAAAGGTGCAAGATCTTGATTGGAGAAGTACTCACCTTGAAGGAGTTCACAAATGACCCTATCACTTTGGATAGGCCAAAAAAATGATATCCTAAAGGAGTAAGCTATTAGAAATGCCACAAGTTTAGTTTGGTAGATTAGGAAGAACAAAGTGCTTAAACCTCACTTCTTGCTCAACATCTCTACATTAGTGAGTGGGAGATAAAGAGGATAGATGGCTACATAGATATGGGAAAAAAATAGAAATATAAATAGGTGGGGAATAAGAGAGAGTGAGATACAAGGATAACATGAGCCAAAACTACCAAATTGCAGCGCTTGAATCCTTCATTAGAAAATTGACACCCAAAATTGAATACAAGTCTACAAAACAACATGTTCCTTCCACTTGCAGTACTCTTTTATTTCCTTTTAAAGATGCTTTATGATTTTCCATAACATGCATTGTATATTTGTTAACAAGTATAGCTCCCTCTTACAAGCATCTTATCTATCATCTTAGATTCGTCCCCCTCTCATGTGAGATATCTCTCTTTCCTATACATCACAACTATTTATTAAACTTTTATTTTTACCTTAATCTAGTTACTATAGAATAATAACAACACATTCCAATTAACTAGTGATTATGTTACAATCATTAATGTATGAAAACACATAAAACTATCAGTGATTATGTTACATTTGTGATTTTTAAAATGACTTTTTTTGCAAATAATCCATCTTTTCTCTACTATCTCTGACATTTTTTAATTGATGATAAAGAATGGTGGTAATTTATTGAAGCTCAACAAGCTAATTGTGTTTTTTCTTCTTGTATATATTCTTTTAGTAACAATGATTTTTTCTTCTACACAAACTTTGTGACCACTTGTGATCAAATTTTCATGTTATTTTTAACATAGATGTTTAGAGAACTTTTGACCTAATTTTGTTGGATAAAGTAATTTCAAACAAAGATAATTGTCAATAGGCATTTGGTCTATTGATGAAGTTGAAATCTCTTTAAGCATCCAACAAATATCAATTTTACTGAATGTAAGAAAAAAATTTAAAAGAAAAATCTTCCATCAAAAAATTATTTTCATAAAAGGCTAAAACTCTATTATAACTAAATTATTTATTATTTATAAAGATTATAAAAATAAGTACTAGAGAAGAGCCACAAGTGACCATGAATATTCATATTGTAAAAATGGTATAACCAAGCCTATAATGAAGAAATATTTAGAGAAAAGTTGTAACCATTAAATTTTTTAATAATAAATTAAATCAAAATCAATATAATTCATTACCTAAAGATATTCATAGTTCCATCTAACCACCTCCCAAATAAAAACATCATGGAGCCAAGATTGCAATCAAGGGACAAAAATAGACTTATTCAAAATAGCATCTGCATATGGATTGTCATATAGCATAAGACTACAATGAGCTCTACCTTGGATAACCTCCATGCAAATGTGTTGATCATTAGAATCATCATAATAAAATGCCCACTTATCAACCATTAAATCATCCTCAACTTCCATCTTATAGTATGCCCTTATTTTCTCCTTCTCACCTCTCTTTGCAACATAAGAATCTTTCTTAACACTATCCCTATAACTCCAATGCTTGCTAAACATGGAGAAGATGCATAGAGATAGAGGGAAACAAAAGAAGGTGTAGGTAGACATGAAGATTAAAGGAAATAAAAACATAGTGATAAATGAATAGAGATATAAGAAGAGGATGAATTTGAGATCAAATAGAGAGAGTTAGGGAGGCACAAAGAGACATCTAGATGGTGATATAGATTCATATAGATCATCATATTAATACTTAGTTTTCTCTAATTCAAAAAATATTGAAGATATCATGCTAGAACTCCCTTATTGATTTTGTATCAACTTCATACTTAATTTGTCTTCTTTAGGTCATCCTTTTTAGGTTTAAGTGTATGTGCATACATTAATGATTATTAGCAATTGTAAAACTTGATCTTCTTCTTATGTAACAATATTTCTATGCTTAGATGAATACACTATTTATTTGATTATATATCTATAAAATTTGTCTATACAATGAAGGCCAGCCATCTACAATCCAAGGTTTTAATTCAGCTAACAAATGGAGAGCTTCTCAAGCTACTGATTTCTTTCATGGAGTTCCTAATAAATCTCAATGTTCTCATTTAGGTGACCAATTTTTAGGAGGTCCATGAATAGACTCGCTGATTTTCCACTTTTGGTGTTGGGAGGTCTTGGAACATCAAAACCCACTTTGTTACCTTGTGGGAAGAAGGTCATTGCTGATCCAATGAGGGGAAGTAAGATTCTTGTCTCCCTTGGGTGAGTGGAGTTTGTAACCTATTGGAAAGTTGTATTATCTATGCTGTATTCATTTGGAAGTGAGTCATAACCCTTGTTTAGTCCTTGTCGAGTTAGGAGAATTTGGGTAGTAGGTTGATTTGTTTGGTGCTTCCTTGTGCATACTCTACATCATCCCCCATATTGAGTCCTCTCTATGACATGCAAGGGAAATCTTACATAGTCCAATTCTAATTTTTTTAAATATTTAAATTGTTTATTAACACTATTCTCTCATAGAAATTTTAGAGTTGACTTAACGCGTGTTTATACAATAATTTTTTATGTGTTGGTAATGGGTAAAAGCACAAACCTGTGTCACCTTTTATAAAGAAACGTGATATCAGAATGTGACAGTTCAACATTAGTGACAAAAAAAATGGTATTTGTGTTTAAAATATGAAGATGATAGAAACTGATGAAATGTGTAGAATTGGATGAATTTTATGCCTATAATTTTTACAATTTTTTTGAGTAGAAATTTGTTCATTTTATTTTATTTTGAAGTCCCTTTTTTAACTATAAAAAATATAGGGTGTAGTTCCCATCAAACAAGTATATGAAAATCATCTTTTTTTGTTCTGATTTGAAAATATCTTATAGATGACATGTATAGCTAGTGCACAAAAAAGGAAATAATTATTTTTGATGTATATTTTCTTTGTTATAAGTATTCAAGTTTGACCTTATCAGAACCCAATAGTTTTTTCCTCCCGTCAAAACTTTCCTATCAAATCTATACCTTCTTGAAAAAAAATTACATATTCATGAAGATGATTCTCTCCTCTTGAGGTAAATATAATTTTTAAATTTTTTTGATATGATTTACTATTTTTTTTCCTTTTTTGAGGGAGCATCTTCTGAAATGTTGAAATATAGACTTATAATACTTTGAGATTATAACATATTATAACTAATCAAAACACTCAAAAGTTTATATAATGATGATATTGAATTTGAGATCTATAAAAGGGTATTTTTAGTTTTTGAAAAAAATTGAGTTTTGATAGAGAAATGAGATTTGACCCAAATAGGTTTTGGTATCACAAATGGTGACACAGATATGTGCTTTTACCCTAATACAATATATTAATTTGATAATATTTAAGATTAACCTGAATAATTAAATTCACAATTTTTTTACATAGAAAGAATCATTTATAATCATTGCATTGTACTATAATGAATCTAATCTACACATTAATCTAGGACACATGCATGGTTGATTATTGTTTGTATGAATACAACATTGGTGTAGTTGAAGAATTTGACCTTGGATAACACAAGATAACACAACTCTTGCAATCTAGTGATCCCTCCCAAGGTATTTTCCATACCACTAATCCTGATAGATATAGGGGTGAAATAGAGGGTAGGAGCATAGTTATAATATAACTTTGTGCATTGGGTTAATACTATAAAGGGTATGATTGGTGCAATGTTGATTTGTAGGTAATTACCATTATAGATCTTGAATTATTACTATGCTTATTGGGGCCTATATTATATTATCAGCTATTTTATCTAATTCTCAGTGTATTTTGAATTTGATTTCTTTGATTTGGAATAAATTGCTGATCAAATAAGTAAGATTGACAAATGAGTGTCAACACACATAACCATTTACACTACACATGCTGAGTTACAAATAGCGCTGAGTAGACCAGAAGGCAATATGTGCCAAGCAAGTCATAGTAGGTCCCAAGCAAATGAGACCAATATGTTTTAAGTAACTAAGGATCCAAAAAGAGTCGAGTGATTTAGGAATCAACAGAAGCCAAGCAATGCATAAAACTAACAGGTGCTGAGTAACGCAGGAAACATAGATGATGTTGAGCATCACTATTACTTCATGTGTCGAGAAACACATGATTAGTATAAGAGTTTGTGCCAATACAAACCATGATATGAAATGGTTATGCATGACTCATGACAAGATAAAAGTATAAGATCAAATCCTCGCATCCACCTATGCAATCCTCATGCAGACAATTAGAAAATTGGAGACTGCATGTAGCCAATGGATGAATTTTAAGGTTTGAGTAGGACCACTTGAATCAAGGATGCAGAATGAACCACTAATCTTTATAAGGGAGTCTTAATGCCATTAAACAATGCGAGAGTGAGAAGAGGAATTGTGAGAAGAAGAAAAACTAGAGTATTATTTAGGTCATTGTAGATCATTGGTGTCAAATATTTAGTGGAAAGGACAACATTTACAAATCTAGTTGATCAGAACAGAACAAGGAACATAATTAGTAGAACATATCTAGCAGAGATCAGTGATAGAAGAGAAAATCAAGTACCTGAGACCAGCATTAGAGATTGCATTCGATCAGGTGTATTATTCTAATACTCTCTCACAATTGTATTAGGAATTTGAAAATCCTATTGAGTTAGGTGGGTTTAATAGCCTTATGTAAATCCCTTAATAGGGTGGCATTCTAAGTTGAATGTTCTTAAGTCTTCTAACAAGGCACACTCCTAACAGGGTATAGAAATCCTTTAATAGGGTCACATTTAACAGTGTGTTGTAGCCTTTAACAGGGAAAACCATTAGAAATGGTTGAAATCAATTATTGCAGTAATTTTGTGGGTATCATCCCCACCCTAGTTTTACCTTCTTATTCCTGGAGGGTTTCTGAGTCACCAAAATCTCAAGTGTTATGTGGTGATACATGTTTGTTTCTCATGATTGTTTAATATGTATATGCATGCATGTTAATTTCAGTTATATGTTATTAAGGGTATAAAAGTGGTTTAAAAGGCTAGTACTTCTGATTCACCCCACCACCCCACTCAGAAGCACTCTTCCCATTAAGACATTCCAACAATTGGTATTAGAGCCAAGTTCTCTCAAATAGGAGCCTATCAGCTTTCAGGAAAAGATCTGAAGATGGAAGTCTTCAAACTTGGGAAGGTCATTGAGAACCAGGTGATAGATGTGCATCTTGCTCTACACAAGTAGAGGAAGCTAGAGAGGAATTAAGAAAATCCCTAAAAAGAAGGAAGGAAATAGCTATGGCCAAAAATGATATTCAGTACAAGGAGATTGACACCACACAAGTATTTGCCAAAGGAGATTCCAAAGAAGTTGATGCAGCAATAGCATAACTGTTTGAGAAAAATAGAGTTCAAGCAGAAGAGATAAGAACTCTTAAGATAGAGCATGAATCATAGGCCATGATGCTATGTGAAATCACTGAGCAAAAGAAAAGAGAAATTTATGATAGAGTCATGATGGAAGATGAAAAAAGAAATCTTGCAAATGGACTTGAAGAAAAATGTACTAAATTAACAAGGATCTCAAACATGCAGATGGATACACTTGCCCAACTAATGAACCTTCATCATGAACTCAACATGAAAGATATTGAGATCTCTACTTTGAGGATGCAGAATGAACAACTGTAGAATGAATTGAGGAGAGAAAAAGAAATAGTAGAGAATCTCAACAAGTCAAGTGAAGCTATCAAGTACTTTAAACAGTTGCTGAAATCCCCAAGATTAGCCCATGATACATCAAGACTTGGATATAACAGCAGTGAAGTTGGTGAATCATCAAAGAATGCTAAGCAAAGAAGTGAAAAAGGTAAAGATTCTAAACCCACTTGTCATTATTGTAATAAAAAGGGGCATACTACTAATGTTTGTATAAGTAGAAGGATCAATTAGCCAAACACACCTAAAAACAAGGGTTACTACCACAAGTGCAACATGCAAGGTCACATGACACAAGACTACAGGTCTAAAGTCACAAGGACACAAAGATTTGATGGACACTACCATAACTGCAAGAAGTATGGACATAAAGCCTTTGAGTGTAGATCAAAGCCTATGTGGACACCAAATCAGCATGTAAGAAGGGACAACTATGTACACCATTACAATTGGGACTACAATACAAGGCAAAGTTGTCATTATTGTCAAGAGTATGGACATATACCCCAAAAATAAATAAGAACACACTTCAAGGGGAACTATAAAAGATGGTTGAACCAAACTACTTGCTTCAGTTGCTTAAAAACTGGACATGGTAGCAGTAATTGTCTAAAAAAGGCCAAGGTACCCAAGACTAAAGTAAATAAGGGCAAAGAAAAAGTTGATGAGGAGGCACACATTAGAATAGAAATAAAGAAGACATGGTAGAAAAAGGATGGATCAAGTACATCTAATGGAAGGGTCACTTCACCCAAGAGATCAAGTGATCATACCTCATCCAACTAATCACAAGATGAGCCTATGGGGCTAATACATATAACGCAGTATCATACATCAGCCTTAAATAGAGATGAATCACTACAAAGTATAAATTTTCATGAGATAAGATGCTAAGATAAAACTTGAATGATGATGTCAACCTGTCTTTGGTTGCAAAGTGAAACTGCTTTGGATGCTGAGTCAAGAAGTCAAGTGAAAGCTGAGTAAAAATTGTAGTGGTGGCTGAGTTATCAACAAAGTGAGAAGATGCTGAGTAAGAATAGTTGTCAAGTGGATGTTGAGTTGAAAAACCTCTAGAAGCTAAGTGAAAGGTGAAGGTAAAAAAATGCATTAAATGCAAGGTTTTTTTTTTTTAGTCACTTAAAGGTGAAAATTGATTCATTTTGAGCCATTCAAACAAAGAGTGATTACCAGGAGTATGACTGAGTGATTTTAAAGCATTCAACCAATGATTTATAGCGATTCAACATCTACCCAAGTGATTTAAGTGTTTAACCAGGTATTTCCTTTAGGTGCCAAGTTTGTGAATTTTATTTTAAAATGTCAAACCCTAGCTCAGTTAAAAATGGTGTCTAGTTCAGAGTCCACCAAAGGGAAAGAGAGCCATGAAATTTAGCTTGCTAGTAATGAGGTTAAGAAACTAGAATTTAGGCCAATCCCAGAAGTTGCATACAAAAATGATCTCGTTGGTGCCCTATTCGCCATCTCCAAAAAATTTGTTATGGTTCAAGATGTCTGAAAGTGTTATAGCTACCAAATAGGAGTCATAGGAGACTTGGAAATCTTTAACGCCTTTGACAAACTCTATGACAATGGTATATTGAAGGATGAACTTTCAATCATAGAGAAGAAGGGTTTAACCAAAGCCCTAGTTTTTCCAATAGTATTCAAAACTGAGTGGATATGCATAATACTTAGCAGAATTCATGATGGATAATTCTGGTTACAGGATCTCCAACCCTAGATCGGCCTAAGACACTGAGAAGTGAAAAGAAGGAAACAATAGAGAAGAACACAGGTGCAAAATGGAATAACAAGGGAATGACAATTGACACATTAAAAGACCCCCTATTAGATTTTCCTATGAGGATTATATCACACACGTTTTATCAGTCTAGTAGATTGAATAGCATGCCTTGTATAGCTATTGATGTTGCATACAAACTGATAAAGAATGATCATACATATGACCTTGTAGAGTTCATGTTGCAACAGATTAATGAAAATCTTGGAGCTATCAAAAAGTCCAAGGGAGCACAATGTAAATTTGGGTTAGTGCTAGTTTGTATGTCCTTTTATGTGATAAAGGAATTCCCTTGATTTGGAAAAGTCAACTAGAGTCAAAACAAAACAATTGTTGATCAAATAAATGATTTTATTGCACAAATGGGAGATAGCTTTGATGATCAAATATCTATCTATTTTGATGACTTCAAGAATGCAATGAAGAAGAGAATGAGGATACATGTTTCACTAGTAGAAAAGCATGTAAATGATATATGCTTTCTTGTTGACATTGATTATAGTTACATCCAAGTAGTCCTTCCAAGAGTGAGATGGCTTAGACCATTGGGATATGAGCTTGATGTTGATCAAGCTTCTGCAACTATTACAACATTATTTTTAGAGGAAATGGATAAATCTACCAAGGCATTTGGAACTTATGACACTATCAAATCAAGAGTTGTTACAAAACAAAAGACAACTACAACAATGAAGAAGAAGGACAAGCTGGTGAAAAAGATAAGGAAGAAATTTGGTGTTGAAGAAACAAGTGCATCAGGTGAAGTAGAGGAGATTGGTGAAGGAGAAGAAGAAGGTGATGATGAGAAAGAAGAAGATGAGCTAGATCAAGGGCCACTTGTATCATCACAAGGCCAAGGTGAAGACAAAGATGAGAGTGCTGAGGAAGAAGAAGTTGAGGAATCATCTATCAAAAGGAAGGCAATGATACCTCCTGCTTCTCAGCCTAAACCAAAGAAAGATACCATGCTAATGCCTAAGAAGCCAACAACCAGAGCTACAACAAGGGCCACTGCACAAAAGGCAAAAGAGGAAGCTACAAAGAAGAAGAAGACAACCATGAAGGCACATGAAGAGCCAAGGAAGAGGAGAAGATATGTGGCTTAACTTGATACTGATGAGGAAAATTAGTTTGAAAAGGTAAGTCACCCTCCTAAGTCTTTAGTTGATACATTATGTGAAAAGATTCGGAATGGAGACTTAAGAAACATGAAAAAGATTGATTTCAATAAGTTCACTAAACAGGAAAAAAATAGCATACAAGAATCAGTCTATGCATTAATGGCATAGTTCAAGTATACACCTCTTGAACTTGATGGACAATTGCCAAAGGAATGGTCTAAAATTGTAGAAGATAGATGGCATTTCTATTTGAAAATGGAGAAGGAGATGAGGGAATCAACCCTAGCAAGAATACTACCTGATTTGACAAGGGAATAGATAACTAAAGTAGTCAAAAGGCATAACACTAGGTTTACACCTAAGTATAGGACATTCTCCATTCTACAAAAAAAAATTGAAGAAGTTGGACAGAAAACCACAAGATCATGGAAGAATTCATATAAGAAAACTAAAGATGTCCTTGAAGAGGAGTACAAAGAAGAAGCTATTGCTAAGCCAAAAGAAAGAAGAAAGAGGAGAGAAGAGAAAATAGAAGTAGAGAAAAAGATTTAAGAGGAGGAAGGAAAAGATGAAGATAGCGGTACTGATTAGCAGCAAAGTGTGCAAGACACACAACTTCCACCTCCTAGTCCTCCTCACTCTACTATCACAAATGCAAAAATCATAAAGATTAAGGATGTTGTTGACACCTCAAGTTAAAACATCAATCCATTAACTATAGAGGATCTAACTAAGATCCTTGACCAAATAACTCTTCAAGCACAATTGTGTGCAAGTCCCATATTGGTCAGTGTAGATGATCTCCAAAAGGCAGTAGATAAACTCAAAGAAGCCAAGGTGTCACCACAAGAACCACCTCATATCACTCAAACTACTAGATTTCTATTTCTACTATCTCCATCACTACCAAGAATAGCCATGCAAGATCATCAGGAGACGAGTGCAATAGTAGGAGAAGTCATAGGTACATTAGTACAGATAACAAGTACACCTCTATCAGTAGTGACACAAGAAGAGGATAAGGAAGAAACATGGGATAAGGAGGAGTCTACAATACAAACTTTGGTTGAATTTCCAAAAGCAGGGACTCCTACCAAACTTGTTTAGCATCTGAGTATTCACAAGTTGACCTTACATGTCAGTAAACCAAGCTCAAGTTCTACTAGAATAGCTAGGACCATTCATTATGGTATTCTTGAGCTTGATGAAGAAATCCAAATACCCTATTATGACTCAAGCACTTTAACTAAAGAAAAGATGAATGAAATAAAAAGTGCATTAGATAAGAGAAGGATGCAAGAGGCATTGAGGAAAGACTAAAAACACAAGTAGGAAATGAATGAGATCAAAGATATATTCATGGATGCCTTTAGCCTACAACCTCCAGATTCAAGCAGGCCAATCCTTAAGCAACTAGCTGATATAGTTGACCAAGTGAATAATGAAGACCATGATACAAATGCAAAACTCATGAAATGGTCAAAAAATAAATTTTTAGGCAAATTCAACCAAAAGATAGCCAACAACATTATTTTGGGACAAGTTGACCTAGCCAAGAAATTGGATAAGGTAAAGGTTGTACTAGGGAACATCTTTTCCCTTTATAGAAAATTGTGTGATTTTTCCAGGTTTGCACAACAAATAAATCTAAAAATTTTGAACCTTGAGAGAAAACTTAAGCTCTCCAGTATGAAAATACCCTCAAATCTTGTACACAGTGAGAAGCAATTTGCTCAAATGCTTCACACTCAGAGGGAATTAGCTGCATTATCAGCAAAAGAGGCCACTATTAAAGAAAAGTTGATGCGGATTCAAGCCTCAATCACCCCTCACTTGGAGATATTACATAAGGAGAAAATGTATGCAGAAATAGTCCTGAAGAAGGATCCAAACATTTATATGCATGAAGGACTTGTTGATCTAGCAACAGAGCTTGCAATCCAACACAATTCATTGGATATTGGATTGAATAACTGGGATGTAGCTCTTAGAATACTCCTTAAGGTAAAGAAAACATTTTTGGCCAAGCATGGCATTACCATTTAGGACCCTTTGACATAAGTGTCAGAAAGGGGGAGATAATGTAAGAGATAATATTCTAAGGGGAGAGATATATTAAAGGAGGAGAAATGCATATAGCAAGAAGATAAGAATTTAACATGATTAGAAAGCAAGTACATGACAAGAACAAAAAACATCAGGCACAATGGTACAAGACATCAGAATTCATGACATGATCAACTCAGGGGGAGTCATAAGGTATATTGTTGTTCACAATATCTTTTTGAAATTTTGTAAGTGAAGAATGGACACATAAGGTTTAGATCATAAATGATTAGTTAAGTATGTTTGACACTCATGTCAAAGGGGGAGATTGTTGATCAAATAAGTAAGATTGACAAATGAGTGTCAACACACTTAACCATTTACATTGCACATGCTGAGTTACAGATAGTGCTAAGTAGACTAGAATATAGTATGTGTCGAGCAAGTCATAGTAGGTGTCGAGTAGATGAGAGCAATATGTGTTGAGTAACTAAGGATCCAACAAGAGTCAAGTGATTCAAGAATCAGCAGAAGCCAAGCAATGCAGAAAACTAACAAGTGCTGAGTAATGTAGGAAACACAGATGATGTCGAGCATTAGTATTACTTCATATGTCAAGCAACACAAGATTAGCATAAGAGTTTGTGCCAATAGAAACAATCATGTGAAATGGTTATGCATGACTCGTGATAGGATAAAAGGACAAGATGAAATCCTCACATCCACCTGTGCAATCCTCATACAACCAATCAAAAAATTGGAGACTGCATGCAGCCAATGGGTGAATTTCAAGGTTTGAGTGGGAACAATTGAATAAAGGATGCATAAAAAACCACTAATCTTTATAAGAGAGTCTTGACGCCATTGAACAATGCAAGAGTGAGAAGAGGAATTGTGAGAAGAAGGAAAAGTAGAGTCTATTATTTAGGTCATTGTAGATCATTGGTGTCAAAGATTTAGTGGAAAGGAAGGCATTTACACATCTAGTTGATCATAACAGAACAAGGAACATAATCAACAAATCAGATCTAGCAGAGATTAGTGATAGAAGAGCAGATCAAGTACCTAAAATCAGCATTAGAGATTGTATTAGATTAGGTTTATTATTCTAATACTCTCTCACAATTGTATTAGGATTTTGAAAATCCTATTGAGTTAGGTGGGTTTGATAGCCTTATATAAATCCTTTAACAAGGTGGCATTCTAATTTGAATGTTCTTAAGTCCTCTAACAAGGCACACTCCTAACATGGTATACAAATCCTTTAACAGGGTCACATTTAACAGTGTGTTGTAGCCTTTTATAGAGCAAACTATCAGAAGTGGTTGAAATCAATTGCTGAAGTAATTTCATGGGTATCATCCCCAGCCCAATTAGCTTCTTATTCCTGGAGGGTTTCTGGGTCACCAAAATCTCAAGTGCTATGTGGTGATGCATGTTTGTTTCTCATGATTTTTTAATGTTTATATACATGCATGTTAATTTTAGTTATATGTTATTAAGGGTATAAAAGTTGTTAAAAAGGCCAATACTTCTGATTCACCCCACCTCTTAGAAGCACTCTTCCCATTAAGACATTCCAACATGATCTAGTAGAAAATATTATTTTTGTTAAGGGAAGTGTTAGGTATATTACAGTAATGGATTTCTTTCCAGGTTATTTGATCCTTTTGTGACTATCTCAGAAAAAAGTCAAGCTACCAAGCAATCCCTCTTAAACTTTGTGAGATCGATCTTGACTAATAGAGTTTATTGTGAATCAATATTCTGTCAAAAATTCAAACTAATTAGGTATTGAATTAAACTTGATAAAAAAATGATAGAGAAGGAAAACTGTAAACATGAATAAGATTATAAATCATATGATGATGACATATTGTAAATGATTAACTTATGCTTAAACTGTGATAAAGTTTATTGTTAATCAATATTCTATCAAAGTTTCAAATAGATTAGGTATTGAATTTAATGTCATACATAAACATATCTAATTTAATATCATACATGTGCATATCTAATTTAATGTCATACATGAACATATCTAATTTAATGTCATACATGAACAAACATATAACATAAAATGATAATGAATAATGTCATGTACATTAACAAACACATAATATATTATGATAACCAATAATGTCATATATGAACAAACATATCATATATTAACCAATAATGTCATACATCAAATATAAAATGCCATATACATCAAATGTGTATCGAATATGTCCACTAATGCCTATATATATACATGTCTAGATCAACTATATCTTTTCCTTCCTACGAGGGGAAGGAAACAAATCTCTTGACATCTTCTATCATCGTGTGGAGGGAGATGGTGGAGATGATGGGGTCCTCCTAACACCTTCGCTCATCCTCTTGTTAAGGCTCTTCTCTAACTTGAGCTAATACAAACAAGTAGATATGAATAAATATTTATTATTATTTGAAATCAAATGTATGTACACACAAAATTGATTATTTTCTTACCACCATCAAATAGTCACTCTATAAGTCCACCTTGAAAGCTTGTGGATGATCAGGCATGATGAGACCCTACTGTTGGAGTTGAGAAAATCCAACTCCGAAGATGCCCAAGATCACCTACATGCGAGAACCTGGCAAAAAGAAGCCAAGGAGAGGAAGAGCATGGAGCAAGGGAAAAACCCTAAATGGACATGAGAGACAAAAAGAATGCAAACACAATGAAAATGTATTTACAATATGAACAATATGTGATGTACAATGAGAGAGGTCACTTTATAAAGACCTCATGGAAGCTTGTAGAACAAGCTAGAAGGTGGTAGAAGATAAGGACGACAACTCAACACATATCCACAAAAGGTGGAACATGCTAGAAGGGAACAAACTCCTGTGTTTTCATCAACTAACCACTACATGCATTAAATAAAAAATATTAAATAAATACATGACCTAAGTAAGCTTAACTAAATAGAATAAATAATTAACAATTAATTATTTACTCTAACACCCCCCCTTGAGTGCAACTTATGGAAATGCCTTAAGCTCACAAAACTAAGATGAATGCAGAATGGGTCCCGGCAACGAGGCCATTTTAGGTACCCAAGTACAATGTAAGAAGATGCAACCTCTGTGAATGGGGAAAGAGAGAAAGTCACATGGAAAAAGCCCTCCCCCAAAAAGAGGTAACCTAGTGAAGAACTGAAGAAGTCTCCAGCTAGGGAAATTGTCCACTAAAACAGGAACAAGAAGTGATCATGAAGAAGTAGCATCACTGAAGCATGAAGAAGCTGCAAATCTATCAAACTACTAATATAAAGAACCTCCATGGAAGAAGAAGGCATGAACCAAGCATGTCTATATGGTAGATGATCCATCTCACCGAAATGCATAGGTAGCCAGCCATTGCAATCGCCTTATATGTAGGATCAACCACTGAATACATAGTTCACACTATTGAACCATCAAACCATGAATGCATTAGAACAACAACATAACCCCTCCTTAATGTAGATGGGGTGTGATGACAGACACCTGAGAAGGTGGACCAAAGTCTCCTGCAAACGAACCAAGAATGAGGAGAGAGGAAAAGAGGTACAAATACCTATAAAGACACAGTCTAACTGACCTTGCATGGGGCTAATGTCATGGAAGGGACACTCACTTGACAAAGGGAGAATGCCTAAAACAGCAAACAATAATCCCCCCCATGGTGCTTTATAAAAATAGTGCATGTAAAACTGACTCAAAACAATGTTCATGATCCCTAGAATGCAAAAGTGGCACTTTATCTCAGTGTGATACAAAAAAGTGCTTCAAAATGATAGCTACAATGATCAAAATTGAAAACAAGCTGATACAAAACAAAGTACAGCCGAAAAGAAGAGAGTCCATGCCAGGAAAATGATCCTCGGGCCTAAAACACTCAAGATATCCACCATATAGCAAAAATGCCAAAACTATGATAGAAAGAGTAGAGGCCAAAAACTAAGAAAAAGGACTATATTTTTGAAAAGTACATAGAATCAGCTTTCTAGAAATATAAAGTTTTCAAAAAAAAAGCATGGGATGCAAAAGATATGCTTGCTAGAGTCAAAAACACAATTTCAAAATTCAATAGAAAATATGGGCAATAAAAAAGCATCAAAACCTAAAAATACCTACACCAAAGTCTCCACCTTAGAACTAGCTTTCTGTTGCTTCTTTCGGATCAGAAAAATACCTTTGTATGCAAAAGTTATGGCCAAAAAACCACAAGTAGGTCCAAAAGTGAATCAGGAGAGTTGCATGCAAGGTCTGATGACACAGCGCTGATGTCAGCAAGTCATGCGATTAAATTTGATGATTTCTAGGCCATTGCAGCAAAAAAAGGGTGCCATGTGGCATCGCTACATGGCATATACATATGATGATGTGGTAGGGGCCACGTTGTAATGTGCCACATGGCAGACCTACCACGTGTCAATCTAAAAACTGCTGACTGTGCTTAATACGTTGCAGAGCTGGTGGCGAAAACTGACGCGCGGGCAGAGCGGCCTGCAGAACCACCAAGTAGAGAAGGGGGTATCACACAAAATAGAGGGCACTTTCGAGTGGAAACAACCCACGGTGGAGCAAAAACAACTTGTAATGGAGCAAAAACTGCCTGGTGCAGACGGAGCGCGATGGGCCAGAGGCCTAAAGATCGGCAGTGAGCTGCGGCCAGGAGGAGCCACTGTCAGAGGAGCTAGGCAGGGGCGGCCCTATAGTGGCTGGTGGGTGGTTCACTCTATGTCCCTTTTTTTTTTTTTTTTTAAATGCCCACGTCCGTACGATCCGTACAATGAGCCCTGAAATCAAAATTTTTTTGTCTCCCAGAGCTCTGTGTCCAAAATCGAAAAGCTTTATATGAACCCTGATTGCAAATGGCCTTCCGGATCCAATGGTGATGTCTGTTTGGTTCCAAAGTGCTCCAAAAAAATGTTGATCCTCTGATTTGAAGAAAAAATGCACAAACAAACTAGGGTTTGTGACTCTAAATCATGGCTTCAAAATTCTTCAACGAAGCAGCAGCAGGAAGGCTTTGATACCATGTTGAAGTTGACAAAAGCCAACTCCGAAGACACCCAAGATTACCTACATGTGAGAACCTATCAAAGAGAAGCCAAGGAGAGGAAGAGCATGGAGCAAGGAAAAAACCCTAAATGGACATGAGAGACAAAAAGAATGCAAACACAATGAAAATGTATTTACAATATGCACAATATGTGATGTACAATGAGAGAGAGGTCGCTTTATAAAGACCTCATGGAAGCTTGTAGAACAAGCTAGAAGGTGGTAGAAGATAAGGACGACAACTCAGCACATATCCACAAAAGGTGGAACATGCTAGAAGGGAACAAAGTCCTGTGTTGTCATCAACTAACCACTACATGCATTAAATACAAAATATTAAATAAATGCATGACCTAAGTAAGCTTAAGTAAATAGAATAAATAATTAACAATTAATTATTTACTCTAACACCTACAACAATTCAATAAATATAATCATTTATGAATAACATTAGAAATTTTGATACTAAATATTATAAACAATAACTAAAACCAAGAAAATTCTTTCATACCTCATTCAATAGCTATGAGTTAGCCATAGCTGTGGCCACTCCATGATCGACGAACTATCAGAGATGAGGAGGAGTGTTTGATGTCATGAGCTAAATGTCATACAATACATGTTACATGTAATATAAAACATGAAACAAATATAATCAAATAAATTAAATTAACATGAAAAAAAGTACCTGTATGTCGCTCGTATGATGTCTATGCTTTGAGTTTGTAGTAAAGGTTGATGGTCTAGTAGAGAAAAAAAGCATATGAATAATTTTTTTGTCAATCCTTAATATGATTACTTAATAAATATATGTATTAATTTAAATGATTAAATCGATACATACCTTTGGACTCGTTGAGGGGACAAAAAATGGGGCTAGAGGTTTGTTGCTTGGCCCGCCAACACTCTGACCTTGAATTTTGAACAATGTCAATAGATGCTAATTAATTAATCATTCACTATATGTATGAAATGTGATCAAATTAGTAAACTATAATTGTAATTTATCTATGCGTCAATGCCAAATGTGTCCTTCAGGAACTGATTAGTGATGAGCCCATCATCCGCACCATCTCTAGCATGAGTGTCAAATGTGCATAGGGATCTGCATGAAGTGCACATGTGACCATGCCACATAGAAGGCTCCCCCTCAACTAATGGGCTTGTGGAATGGATGAGGGTCTGTGTCAAAGAATTAATGGTCTCTAGAGCATTGGCCTCTACATGTTCCTTCACAACTGAAGGAATAGTCACATGCTCACATTGTGGCTTGACTACAAGTGCCCTAACTACATTAGGGTCATGATGTGCTCCCAACCTCTCAAATGATAACCCTCCACCTCTACCTTGAGAGTCTAATATATAAAAATAAATGGGGATCTCCCCAAGGACAAACTTATAATATAATTTCTTCACAAAATACATGGGGACCTCATGATTGTTGCAAAGAGGGGCATCAAAAACCATCCACCATCTATCACAAAAACTATTTCTAATAGCATCATGTATGCACCAATGGATGAGAAACCATTTGGGTACCTCTCTAATAGTATTTTGCTCACCGAGTTTTCTAAATAATTCACATATTCTACCTTTTTCTATTTTTATTTTTTTAACATCTTCATATGAAAATTTATTTGCATAAAATTTTTTTTTTTCATCCCTCTTAACCCACCAAATATCTAACTGACCATTAACTGAGGCTATTTGGGTCTTAATGGATTCGAGGGATGATGCCAATTAAGCCCTCATTGGATTGGTTTGTCCAAATTCTTTCAACTGACCAATGAGTCCTTCTAATTCAGTTTTGCCTCTCTTTATTTCATTTATTATATTTTCTTGTATGCTTAGCGGAGGTCTTGTAATTGGTTCTGATTGTAGAATTTGTTATTCATCTTGGGGAGGGTTTTGGTTTTGAGGTTCTTGAGACTTTTGAGGTTCTTGTGGATTTTCTGGTTGATTATGGACATTTTCTATTAAAAAATAAATTGAAATCCAAATAAATAAACAAATATAAATAAAAATTGTAAAAACCCTAAAAAATAATATAAAAAACCTACAAAACAATATCAAAAATATATCAAACAATGCAAAATGAAGTTTAGATCACATATGATGTGAGCATGGGCATGCTTACGATCTAATATATTGTTGGTGAGGAGGCATATTGGCAAGGGGGATGGTGAAAATCTTTGTTTTTCCAACTCATGTATGCATTACTGATGGAAGAATGGTTAAAAACAAAGGTGAAATAGATGGTTTGTGGGTATACAACCCATTTATAAAAAAAAAGTCTTTTTAAAAAAGTGCATACACACTATAGCGTGTACACGCTATTCAAAATAGAAAAAAGAGAGTTATCACCCTTTTTGGCACCACAACTCGATGCATACACCCTAATGCAGTACAACAATTAGTTAAGATGTTGGTGAAATGATGTATTGATAATCTAGTTGAAATTACAAAGGTTAGCTAAACTTAGAAACTATAGAAGAACAAATAATACTAAAACTATTTGTAAATCTTGATCGAGTTGATGGTAGGTGTCGAGCAAAGTTAGTTCAAGCTGAGAAGAAAATTAGTTGGTGCCAAGTAAAAGAAAATTCTAGTGTGTGCTGATTAAAGTAGTTGATGCCAAGAAAATACAATAGGTGTCAAGCATTAGTAAATTGTCATTGATGTCAAGTGAGCTCACATTTGATGCCAAGCAAACACAATAGGTGTTGAGCATAAGTAAATTGTAGTTGATGTCGAGCAACACAATATGTGTCAAGCATCAGAAGATTAATAATGTTGAGGGTCTACATTATTAGAAAAGTCAAAGATCCACCAGATCTGAGCCAAAAAGGTTATTTTCTTGAAGTTTGTGAACTAGGTGGAATATAGGGTTGATAAGCTAGTGGTACAAAACTTGAGATGAATTGATGATGTAGGATAGTTGGATCAATATAGATCTTGAATTTTTCTAGAAAATTTCTCTCAAAAGAGTTCCAATCCCTTATTAATGCTGGTAGAAGATTGAGGTACCAATTGAATTCCATTTCCCCTATAGTGTAAAGAAAAAAATGGCATACCATGTCCATATACTGAATCTAGTTTCAATTACAAATTTCCTTGAAAATTTTAATATGATCTTTTGTTTTTCATGATTCTCCATAGATGAACTGTGGGAAAAAGTTTTTAGGATTTTTGGCCAAGTCTTGTAATGGACTAGTTAAATTCAATGGTGAACTTTGGGCATTGAAGAAAGACATGGTGCATAATGATGGGAATGTGTGAAGTAGAATGTAGAGCAGATGATGATTATTATGTAATTCAAATGGGTTGAGTTCTTGGTATCTCTTTATCACTATGATCCTTCTGAAAGTGATTGAGTTCTAAGAACCTGCATTTATTCTTAAAAAGTGCACCTCTAAAGAAGCACACCTTCTCAAAATAGTACACCTAGCACACCATGCACACCTATGCAACTTCTTAAAGTTTTATAGACCCAATTTAGAAAAAAAAATTTGTAAATTTTCAAACAAAACCTTGGGTTTAATGAGTTGAATGGTTTTTAGGCCCTCCTTCTAGTGCCATTTTTGTTGAGCTATCATTTTGCACGATGCTTAACAGTAGGATTCCTTTCAAAATCCTCCCTAGAAAAGTTATTCTAGGATCAGCTCCAAGGTTCTAGGTGATCTTGCAACCTACTAAAATCTTCTTAGTAGAAGATAAATGTGAGTGTTCATGAGGAGGCCTTTGTTGGTTCAAACCAATTTCAAATAAGATGACCAATCTGCTTGTTATTTCAAAATTAACCACAAAAGAGATATGTTTTTGGTATTTTCTATTTTTTTAAATGAATGCAATCTAACAATGCAACTATATGAATTCCTAATTTAGCCAAGGTTTGTAAAAGCAAATAACAAAGATAAGGTAACAAGAAGTTTAAGAAAATTATTTGAAAAGTAAATCCCTAATGGACATAAGCCACAGAAACAACACGTCTGTGAGTTAGGCCTTTGGAAAGAGTTGTGGGTAACTAATGAAAATAGGAGCAGAACTTCCTTAATTCTAGTAATTCAATCATCAATGGGAATTCGGTAACCATAAGATCTTTCACTTTATATCATATTAAAAAGCCACAAAAAGTATTCTCATGCAAGACAAAAAGCTATGCAAGAACAATATGGTGATCTCTTTTCGAACTAAGTATGTCAATAGAATTTGAAAACAAGTGGAATACACCAGAATTAAAAGATCACTCAATCAAAATAATGCAATAAAACTACTAGATCCATTACATTCCATGAACATACATTCACAAAATATAACACACTCAGGAAAGAATAAATACACTTCGAATGAGAGCATCAATAACATATATTATTGCATCAAAATAATAGCATCCTGGAATACAAATTACATTCCTAAATTTATAAGAAATTATCTCCTGAATTTGTGTTGAGAGTGAGAGATCTCTTTATGTAAACATATGCTTCTAAATTAATAAAACAAATCTATTTATGTACAAACTAACTCTCTAACTGGTGCTAAGTAGAACTTTACCCTTGTTTATATCATTTGATGGGTCCATAAGCCTTTGCATGTCTTAAAACAAAGAAAGCATGAGAAAATAAGAAGAAGAAAGCTATTAGATGATGTGGGAGTCTTTGGAGATGCAAAAAATAAAAGCCCCATCTTCACTAGGTGTTTTAGGAGTTCAATTGCCATCAAAATATATTTCTGGTGCATGGGAAGCTCTAAATTTGGAACTGGTAGTTAACTATTGGTGCACCTTAGAAGTAGCACACCTTTCACACCTAGCCTACTAGCACACTTTTCTCACCTATGCACCTCAGAAGAAATTTGTTCAAGGTGCTTAATTCACCAAAAAAAAATAGTTCTCAGTTTTGAAAATGATTTTTGAGTTTTGCTCAAATGAGATTTTAGATCACTCTTATGTACTTATTTTGATCCTATTGATGATTTATACCCTCTTTATAGAAAAAAAACTTTCATATACCTAAACTTCTTTTTCTTCTAAAACCGTAAGGAACCTATGTTGAATCTTGTCATTAACAATTGCATAAGATGAAGAACCTATTCTGGCTCATGTATCCAACCTCTATATCTTTGATCTTAAGTGTAAATTGCTTGATTCTTTCTTCTCTTTGACTACTTGATCCTTCCTAATCAGAAACCAAGTGTTCTAGATTATAAAAAATGATCAAATGTTCAAAAAAAATTCATACTTTTTTACAAGTTTTTCTATTTCTTTTTAACTAGCTTTTTTAGAGGTCTTCTGCTCAAAATTTCAATTTGAAAATTTCATTAGTCACTAAAATTGGGCAAACAAAGGCTCCCTATTTTAGGGACTAAAATTTTATTTTTAATTCTTATTTCTAACATTGTAAATGATTTTGAATTATGAGCCCTAAGTCAAAAGTTATGACCTTGACAAGTTAAGGATATCCTTTTATCTGTACAAAGAAGAAAACATTAGTCTAGAGAGTTGGAAAATAAAACCCTAAACAAACCTTAGTTATAAAAGAATCAAACTAAGAACATAAAAACATTACAAAACACTCAAAAGCCTCATTTTACTCTATGATATGCAATTTTAAGTAAACATTGCATACCTTGATGGTGCATTGGTGCACTTAACCAACTAAGAAAACTAAAAAAAGTAAGGATGTGCACTTGCACACCTTGTTGGGTGTGCATGTGTGCACCCTTAACTTTGTCCAAAGGTTTCTTATGTATTTGAAATAGGGTGCACATATGTGCACCTTATGAGGTGCCCATGTACAAACCTTGGATAGATGCACCACATGCATAGGTTTTTCTTAGGTGAATGTTTTTAGTTTTGTTAGATTTTGTGACAAAAGGTAAGTTCACACTGTTTGTGGGTGCACACCTATGCATGTACATAGGTGCACACTTCCAATGAGCAATGTTCCCACACTAAGGCACTCATCACACAAGCACACCATGTGGGGTGTGCATGTGTGCTTGGTGTGCTAGTGTGCACCTTGCCTTTCTTTGATTATTTTAAAACTTAAAATCCTCAATTTCTAACAATTGGGTTTTTTCGGCAAAGGGCCAAGCTAGACTCAAACAACATAGGAAGCCATAAAAAAGACTTAGACCCCAGATTAGGGTCTGGAAAGTAAAATTATATTATGGTATCTCCATTTTTAAGAGAAATGGGGCATGTGTTTTGAAACCACAACACTTTCCTCCTCTATGCCTTGAGATAAATTTATAATATAAGTTAGATATTTTTCCTTTACCATTGCTTGAGTGCTTGTATAGACTAAGGATGATAATGAGCTGATACCTTGAGAGGTATACTAGTCTCCTCATCTTTATGAGAGGTTATTTTGGTTCCACATAGAGTCATTAGGGGGTTGGGATCTTAAGAGATGTCTAGGGTAACCTTAGAGTTGGCTCATGTGATGAAACTCCATAGAATGTAACCTAAGTCTCCTTCATGATTTTTTCAATATTTTCCTCTAGTGGTGTACTCATTGGATATTACTTTTGATTGTGTACTTTTGGTGAGTTGTTACTCATTGATTTGATGTCATTTATTGTTGACAGTTGACTTTTATTAATAAATGGTCAATTATTCATTGTTTTTTTTTATTGTTTGATTTAATGATTGGTGGTTTAATTTGTTGGTTATTGTGCTTGTACACTTGACATTGATTTGGAACTAGTTGTATTTTTTTGGTTTTGATACTTGACTTATGCTTGGTATTTATATGTTGATTTGGTATGTGGTGTTGGTATTGGAATGAGTGTCCTTTCAGTTTTGATTATCTTTTCTTCTTGTGCATTTTGTGTTACCCTTGAGGTAGATTTGGCTATTATGTTCCTTTCTTAAGATTGTTTTATGATATGATTATCTATGTGTAGATTGTACATTAGCTATCATGCACAGTAAGAGTAGAAGCCTAATTAGGTGACCATGCAATTGGGAGGTAGTGTACTTTCACCATTTGGGTTTCTCTTACATTGTTAGATGTTGGATGCTCATTGATACAGTTGTACCATCATCATTCTTATTCTTATTTTGGAGACTTCTATTCATTTCGTGTATCTATGTAACATGTGTTTTGAGATCCTATGAGATAGTGTATTGCATATTGATGTACTTGTATCTATTTTCACATACCCTATGACATGTGCAATGAATGTTATTCATTATATGTGCTTTCATATTATTAGTTGTACTTATGCATTTGCTTATGTAATAATGTATTTGTTATTTCTTTATGATTGGGTGACTTTGTATTGAAGACTTAAACTAATTATAATAAGCTTTTTAATGTGACTCAACATGAAGGAACTCTTAAGGAATGGAAATTGTATCTATAATTTTCTTATGCGTGCTTGATGTGTATATATACAGTGCTTGTGCATTATTATTACTTTGATGGTGTTTAAAATTATTATTAAAAAAAATAGTTAAATAAACATTGTAACATGTTAGTTTTATTTCTCTTGAGTTTGTAAGCAGGGTGTTACATATGTAGATTACAAGGAAATGTTGATGATAGGAAAAGTACCAGTGGAGTTGCATTTTCCCTTGGAGGAAGATTGATTTCATGGATAAGTAAGAAGAAAGGTTGTATATTACAAACTACTATAGAAAATAATGCATAGTAGTAGCAAATAATTTTTTAAAGTTTTGATTTATTTACAATATCAAGGCCCCTTATAAATAATTGATGAGATCTTGGAAGAGTTTGTAATGTTACTTCCACAAAATCTATATAATGTATATCACTTCCAAGTGAAACCAACTATTTTTTCTTTTCTTTTAATTCACTTAAATGATGGACAATTTCTTGCGAACTTGATGGATTCAAATTGTATGAATTTGTAGTGAGAGATATCCTAATTTGTGCCGAAATAAAAAATTTCAAAGAAAGTTTGATAATTTATGCCATTAAACTCCCCATTTGATAGAATTCATTAAAAATGGTTAGATAAAATACTCATATGTTAAAAAATAGTTGATCTAACCTGTCTACTCCTCAATTGTTCCTATAATGGAATCTCCTTCATACTTATCAAGATGTTGATAAACAATCACATTGATTTAATCTTTTGGAGGATCAAGTGAGTTTATTTTGGAAACCTGTCTTTCTAGTATGGTGCCACTCACAATATTTTCAATGATTATAATGTTACATAAATTATGTTTATTATGACTTTTTATTTATGTTTTACTAAAAAATATATATTTCATAATTTATCAAAATCTATGTTTGATGTTCATAGAAAAATTGTTAAAGCGAAGATTAAAAGCTAAAGAATATATATTCATTATGTATTGTCTAGTCTTCTTTGCATAAAAATAGAAAAGAAATTGACAAATACACAATAAGTTACAAGTTATGAAATGAACATACATCAAAAATATTGTTAAGTCAAAATAAACCATTAATAAAATATTAAATATTGAGAAAAAAATCATGAAACTAATTGGAGTCACTAGATATGGATGTTGTAAAACAAAATTTTAAAGAATCAACTTGATATATCTTTTAGAAATAAAGAATATTACTCTATATATTAAATGATTGTTTTTCTTTCATTTGATTTTTCTTTTCCTAGATTTACTTAGCATATAGCTTATTGAAATTAATAGTTTTAAATTTATTTACCATATCAAGTCCCCTTATAAATGATCGATAAGTTCTTGGAATAGTTTGTGATATTATTTGAACAAAATATGTATAATCTAAATTCATTCCAAGTGAAGCCAAATCATTTTTATCCTTTAATTTACATAAATGAGAGATTCTTTATTGCGAAATTTGTAGTTTCAGATTGTATAACTCGGTTGTGAGAGATATGATATAATATTTTCAAGATTTCTCATACTTTAACTTCACATCTTTCATTTCAAACTTTTGGAAAAACTTATTTTGCGAGAAATATCTCTTAATGAAACCCAATCATAGTAATTTTTTCCACTTTACTATGGACAAAATAATAAAAATGACAATTCATTATATCATCTTTTGTCCTTTTTGGAAGAGAAAAATAATTAGAATCTTCAATTCTCAAAATAACAAATGAAGAATTTATGACCAAATTTATGTAACAATTTGTTGACAAAAATGGTTGGTGATACTCAAATAACTGCAGCTTGCAATAAAAAATAAGAGGTACCATGTCACAAAAAATAGTGCCCAACTATTGAATTTTTCTTTGATACCATGTCACAAAAAATAAGAGGTATAGTGTATGCAATTCAAGTAAATTTTTAACAGAATAAATAATGTACTTTTATTTATTATGTGAAAAAATCTATTAAATAGGCTTATATTTATAGAAAACTTATTTGTAACTAAACTAACACATGACCCATAATTTATTTTTCATGGACACAAGATGTGATGATGTATGCAATGAATCTATAGTTTGATTTTAAAAAACTAAAAGAAACCTCCATTGGTAGAAAACTTTAATAGAAAGAAATTCATTCTTCCAATAGGTATATTATGGAAATTCACAATTACCTCTATCTCAAGTAGATAAAGAAGCGTTGATTTAATTAAGGATGATAGTTTACTAAGTAGGATATAATTTTCTTCTCTCTCCTTGAGTCATCTAATCACCATTGTTACATAAGGAGAGTGTTCGATGGACATGCATGCACATTATCTAAATTCTATAAATATGTAAAGATAATCGTAGACTAGTCTAGCAAAGTGGTATTGTAAAACAAACTTGCAAGTGAAGATTGGATGCAAAGATGTGGCCCAATGCTCAAGAGGGAAATTATTCTTCATTTAATAAGGTAAAATTATTAAAATTCTTGTTGGATTTGACTAGTTTATGTTACTCATTATTATCAAATTCTGAAATTCTTCATTTAGTTTCCATTTTTAAGGCCTATGGATCATTGATATTTTCAATCTAATAGATTATTAATTTTTAATATAAATTCAATTATTTATTGGATTTACCTTGGTGTTAATTATCCAATCGCATGAATTTTTTGAACCTTTGTCATGTGAACTTGTATATGGGAAAGAATAGGAGACGATTGTCTTTCTTAGCTTTGTATGATGTTAAATATTATATAGTGTCCCTTGGACTCTTTTTTTGAGAGAGATTTTATTGCCATCCTTTTTTTGTCATTCAAAAAAATTCAAGTGTAATATGCTTCCCTAATTTCTTTAGCCATAGAAGCATATGGATTTTTTCCTTACAATTTGATTTGTTTTAACTTTTTAAGTATTGTGGAAAATTTGCAAATGTATTTTAAATGAGCATCAAAGTGAACTAATACTACCATTCCTTAACAAAAAATAATAATATTTAGTTCTTATGAGCACTGAAATTTCCACTAGAATCAAATAAGTGTAAGATAATGGCTTAGTACTTGCCATTAGTTTTACTAGAAATTTAGTTTTCACTAATAAATTTATTATAGCATAGAAAGTATATAAATTAACAAAATTATTATATAATTATTTTATAATTATATATAGTATTTTTTAAAATATAGTATAATATATATATAATATTTTTAATTAAATGAACAATTTTAATTTGTTAATTATAATATAATTAAAATACAATATTAAAAATATGAAAGTATAGTGTTTTACAATTAGAGTTAAAATGATATAAATGACATTATTAATATATATATATATATATATATATATATATATATATATATATATATATATATATATATATATATATATATATATATATATATATATATATATATATATATATATATATATATATATATATATATATATATATATATATATATATATATATATATATATATATAATATTTATATTAATAATAAATGGTTCAAAATAGCTCCTAGAGAAAAGAAAAACTCCAGTCATTGCATCGTAGCAAAAAAAATTGTAAAAGAAGAAATACTGCATCAAGAGAGAATACTTATTGATAGTGATGAATCTTGTCCTAGAGATTTCCAAATCGAAAATATAGTGATTACAAAAACCTCAAAACTCATATGGATACAATTCATTGTTTGGTGGCAGAGACAAAACCAAGATCCTAGCCAAAAAACTCTCATAAAGATTAACGTCATTGATCTACATCCAAAACTCTAATTGAGGCCATGATATTAGAAAGCCATCTGATGCAAGTGCAATCAAAGACTCTGACCTACATACAATATCTCAAAAGAACAAGTGAGATCCATAAAAGAAAAAAATGCAAAATCATAGAGAATTCATGATTTACTATGAAATAAAATATGAGGACTCAACTTTATTCTAAACATATTCTTTTCTCACAATATTAACCAAGTTAGGGAGATCAAGGAGGTTAAGTAGGGAAAGTAAAGAGTTAATATAAACCCCATCCATACCAAAATTGGCTAGATAATTAGCTAAAAGATTGTTTTCTCTATAAGTATGCATGATGTAACATTCAAAGATTGAATAAAAAAGAGACCGTACTTTATATATATATATATATATATATAGTATGGACCTATTATATACATGATGTTTAATACACACATTAATAATAATGGATGAATCTCCTTCAACATGTAACTTTGATATAGAAAGTGATTTTGCAAGTTCTAAACCAAAAAGCAAGGCCAAGGCCTCTGCTTTGTTATTCGTATGTTGAGGAAGAGAAGATGATTTTGTTGTAATCACATGACCTTTAAAATATCTAATCACTATGCCATAGCCAGAGTTGTCTGGATTTCCTCTAGAGACCCCATCAAAATTGAGATTGAAATAAACCTTACTTGGAGAAATCCACTTGGTTTGTGCTCAGAAAAGAGGAATCTTAGATGGACACAATGGTATAGGTCAATGAGGAAAAAGTAAACCCTTCCATTGATGAATAACATAGCCATCCCAGGAGAAAAAATATGTTTACCCTTATATTTACTTACTGAAGCATTAACAAGCTTAACAATTGATCTCTCTAATCCTTCCAAAAAATTGAGAGATTGGAGATGATGTCTACCTAAAAGTTCTCTTGTTTTGTTCCCACCAAATTTCCAATACTATAGATGTAGGGATGCACTTCCAAAGACATGAAAAAATTGATTTAGAGTATGAGATTGGTCATGCCTAGAGTAAATCCCTTAGAGAACTAGGTAATGGCATATGGAAATGAAGCTTACTAAGGACAAAATGCCAACAATCTTGGTCAAAAGGGTAGTTTAAGAGGAGGTAATCTATTGTTTCTATAACTTGTAGATAGAGCACATCGTTAAAGGGATAAAAAATGTTCAATCTATGAAGACAATCACTTGTTAAAATTTGGTTCTTTAGTGCAAGTCATACAAACTATTGGTGTAAATTAGTATTTACTATTTACACTTACATAAGTTTACTTAGGTTAATGCATCATTTTCATTATTTATTTATTAATCACTTAGGAGTATGTGCACTCTTGTGAGTTGTCATGATGACATCATAGGGGACCGTACCTCTTTTAAGTACATGTTGTCTACAACATAGGAATCTTCTACACACATATGACACTTTATCATTCTTATCCATTCATCTAGAATGTTGGATAAGGTGCTTAGTTTTCAATACTTATCTTATCACCTAGTTGTTTCTAGAGTCATTCTAAGTGCCTCCTAAGAGGCCTATTTATACAAGCAGTCCTAGTGTGTATCTACATGCTTCTGAATCGTAAGCAATATCATATTGATCATACTCTTTCATCTACTAAGTGCTTGTGATTGTGCTCATTTAATCTTGGGTGAATCTTTCCTTTAGGAAAATTCTTACATGGTATCAAAGCTTGGGGAGATTATCATCACTAGTTGTTCAAGACCATCATCTTCCTTCAGTACAATAGCTTGAATCTGGAGTATTGCTATCATCGAGAGTGTCTAGACCTAGATTTGACCTCACCATTGCATCCGAAACACTGATTCGATAAAAATTGACTATAAATTTGGCTATCTTTGGCTAAAGTTGATCATGAGGCAAAAAAATTCTTCAAACCAACACCCAAACTCACTGATTTGCAAATCGGGTATGGTCATTTTCAGATCTATTTAATTAATTTTTAGATTTGAATTATTCTCTACAATTTGGGTATTTTTAGAATTATTCAAGTAATTGCCCAGTTAAGGAAAATTATTTTGTAGACCCATGCTATTAGATCCCAGGCAGCTCTACAATTTCAGAGAATATTTTAATTATTTTTGTAGGGGTTTACAATAATTTCAATCGGTGGGCTTATTACAGACTTATTAGTTATTAGATTTGGGTTATAATATTTTAACCAATGGACACAAAAAGCCCACAATTTCCCCCAGCCTAAGCCTGTCAACGACTGGCGACAACCACTAATCCCACCAGGGGGAGGATTGGTTTTTTGTTTAATTGGAGAGCATGGTTGTTTTTAAAAAAAATTCAACTAGCCCAACCCACGCATGTGGGACTAAAAAAAAATTTAGTGCAATTTTGAGCCGGCATCAGGAATATAGTGCGACATTATTTTAAAACATATTCTAGCTCTCCAAATTCATTTTTGACAGTGGTGATCACTAAGGAATTTGGCAGCTGTAAATAAAGTCCTGCAACACTATTTTATCTTTGGTAGCCAGTGAATAGAGCCCAACAGACATGTGAAGCATTATCGATTTGACATGCGGCATCTAGTCATGATAACATACATCTGCTACAGTTAGTGCTTAGCTATAATATGACTTAACAAGAATAGTCAATGCACCACATATACATCATTAGCCATACTTTTGTGCCATCGACCGTCTATATGGTCCATACAATTCTAACCTCATCATGATGTCATTAGAGGAGATATGTTGATGTCATCAGGTTCACAAGCCTAAATTTGACACCTATTTGACCATCATTCCAAGGCCAATTTGAACTATTGCAATGGTCGTATGACTGTCAAATTTAACCCTATATTTTTTTTGTGGAAGCCCTCTCTAGATTGATTTTGGATTTTATAGTTTGACTTTGGGAGGCCATATCTCACTCATTCGAACTCCAAATCAGGTGCAATTTTTTTATATTTTGGCTAGAATTTTTTAAGCATTTTAGTGACCTATAGCTATTTTCTAGTTTTGGTGCAGATATTTGTTAGAAATTGCATCTTGTGGTGACTGAAACTATCTAATCCTACATTTTGTAACTTCAATTGCTCCATATAGGCACGTCTAGACTCGAAATTAGGTTCTATTTTTTTTGAAAGTGCTTTATATTTTGTCTAATTTCCAAATTTGCAATAATATTGTAGGGTTGTGTGGACAAATGTGTCACTTTCAAAAATAGGGCCTTTCTTTTCCTTGTATGCATCATAATTGTAGCACATTATAAAGTTCTAGATTCTTAATCTTTTAAGAAGTTGTAACAAGAAAAATCAAAAGTCCACAAAGGAAAAAATTGGCAAGTGACTCATTGTAATCATACTACTTATAAAGTGCCAAAAACATCTTTTTTTTGGGGGGGGGGGTTTCTTGATCTAGTGAAAAGGGGGGGTGTTCTTGGTGTTGTGATCTCTCTTTTCTGCACTTTTCTTTCATTTTCTACAACATGGGGAATTTTTAGTTTCCTAAATTAACTCCTCATAATTATGCTACATGATCCATCAAAATGTGTTCTTCAAATTTAGCTAGTCAGTCTTCAAACAAAGGAAAGGGTAAGAATCAGAAGTGGAAGAAGAATAAAACTAAAGATACAAAAAATTCAACACCACAATCCAATCAACAAGGCAAGTCTTCCTAAAATTCCAACAAGAAAGGGCAGAGCAATAAGGAGAAGAAGAAGTGCACTTATTGTAAGAAATCAGGTCATGAAGAACATGAGTGTTATCTTATAAAGATTGATGAATTAACAAACATCATGAAGAAACATAATGTTCCATTGCCTAATGCTTATAAGGATAAAGGGTCTTCTTTAGATTCCAAGGGCAAAGGGAAAGCACCTATGGCTAATTCAAATTCTTCAAAGGAGTGGATACTTGATTTAGGTGCCTCATATCACATGGGTTCTTCAAAGGAAGATTTCTCTTCATTGAACCAGTCAAAGGTATGACACATCTTTGTAGGATATAATACCAAAATGGAAGTTGAAGGAAAAGGAATGTGAAAATGGAAAATGGAGAGTTCCAAAATTTTCTCTATGTTCCAAACCTAAGTTCTAATCTCCTTTCAACCTACCAAATTACTCACCTTGGAGATGGACATAGAGTTGAGTTCCTTCCAGAATTGGTACAAGTGCATAGCCTAAAAGATGACTCATTGGTTGCAATGGGGAAAGTGAATGATGAAAAAAGGTTGTACTCTTTCTCCCATTTTGTGCCCAAGTCTCCTTCAAAGGCCTTGTTATCACAATCTAATTCAAACATCAAATTATGGCATGAGTGGTATGGCCATCTTGCCTTCCACTACCTTCAACAACTCAACAAATTCAAAATCGTCAAAGGTCTACCCCAAATCAACTTTTCCAATGGTGAATGTTCAACAGATTCAGTGGATATCCATCCAGAAGGGAAGTTACATGGGAAGTCTTCAAGAGCACAAATCACTCTACTGATGATTCACATGTTATTAGTAGGACCTTTTGCAGAGACTTTAGTCAACCAGGGTCACTATATACCTACCTTTGTTCATGACTTTTCAAGGTTCACTTGGGTCTATTTTCTTTAGCATAAGAATGAAGTGTTGGACAAATTTCTAGCCTTCAAGACTCCTGTAGAGCAGAAATCTTGAAGAGCCATCAAAGTTCTCCACATGGATAATGGAACTAGAAATTTGAATAGAAGACTTACAGAAATTTACAGACTCGAGGGCATTGATCTTTAGACTCAAGCAACATTCAGTCTGCATACGATAGATATTGTAGCTTTGAGGATTTGCACTCTAAAGTCTATGGTGAGTTTCATGGGTATGTGCAAGATCATGGTGTGCCAAAAAGTGACGATGTGAAAAAATAGAGTTTGAAGACATCTAAAAGCACTTCAAAATACACTTTGACTTTTTTTCCACCTATCCAAGTACCAAACCTAGAAGGAAAGGCTGAGCCTTATCAGATATCTGATTTGACATCAAATATTCGATATTATCGGATATCTGATCACATGTCGGACATCTGATAATCAACGCCTTATAACATTATTATTATTATATTATAATAATATAAAAATATTATATTATAATACTATAATATATTATTTAATATTATATAATATAATATTCTAATAATAATAATAATAATTATACTATAATATAATAATAATATTATTATAATATTATATTATAATAATATAATATAATATTTAATAAAAAAGTATAATATATTATAAATTATAATAATATAATATAGTATAATATAAAATATAATAGTAAAAAAGTAATATATTATAATATAATATATAATAAAAATGTATAATATATTATAAATTATAATAATATAATATAATAATAATATTATATTATAATAATATAATAATATATTATATTATAATAATATAATATAATAATATATTATATTATAATAATATAATATAATATAATGTAATATATTATATAGAAAATATGACATAAAATATAAGATATATGTTACATCTTATATAAAATATAATATATCGGATCAGATATCTGATATCTATGACATTACATTAAAAAAAAAGATATGCGGACCCTTATTTCGCATATTCGAGGGCTAGTATTGTGCACCGCAATCGGATATCAAATCTACGATCGGATATCAGCTATTGAAGTATGTTTTTTTTTTTTTTTTTAACTCATTTTTAATCCAAATTCAATAAATTTTAGCATGATTTTTTTTTTATAGTTGAATATAGGGTTTTTTGAAAGAAATGGTTAAAATTAAGATTTTTTTTAATATATATTACGTTTTACAATTCAATGGGAATGGATGATCAGAATGATGACACTGAAGCAAGGAATATTATTCCTCATAACCCCCCACCAAACAATCCAGTACCCCCACAAAACTATCCACCAAATGATCCTCTGCCCCGTCAAAACCCTCCTCGAATTGAGGATTTGATAAATGAAAATCTCACCGAGTTGAGAGGTTTGCATAGAACATATAATAATGTACCTACATTGGCTCCTATGTTATCCATGTTAAACACCATATTGGATAACATTGAAACCCTTATGAACCAACAAAATGCCACTCTTCATTGGCATTATGAAATGCACGAGATGTTTGATGATGGTTTGGACTATTATGAGATTATGACCCTCAACATAACCAAAGATGATTTGGCTAGCCTTTTTGCGAACCCGAAAATGGGTTTACCGGTCGACCCAAAAAAATCCAAACTATCGATTAAATGGTGCACAAATGATGCCATATGTGCAAACTTTTGGGATCGTTGGTGGATGGTCTTTGATATCCCTCCACATGGCAATTAGACATACCATTTTATTTGCTTCAAAAACGATATGCAAAATTTGTGTTGAAACTTAAAGTGAACTATTGGAGCATGAAGCCCAACATGGGCTTAGGACTAGGACCTCCTCAAGATAGACCCTCTTCCCAGTAGAAGAAAGCTGGCACTTTTGTACCCCCCATTGATATCTCCCCTCCTCCTCGAGTGCAGCATCCAGATATTATGATAGAGGCCAGCTCCCAGACCATCAGAGCCATTCATATGCTGAGTAGCCTAACGATACCTCAGGGTAGGTCAATCCTTCCTCCTCATGTTGATGATGTTGGTGCCAATTCATCATCATCTAGCTCATCACATGTTTGTGTGCCTCACACTTGCACTACGTGCAAGAATATTTTCCTGGGTCCCATGGGTGATCTTCTTGAGTATCATTTTGTATCTGACGAGGATACACCAGACACATGTGTAGAGGCTATAGACCCTAATGCAAGAGAGGAGGGGAATGCAGAAGCATGGACTCCTTCAGTGTTGGTACATGTATACATTTTTTTGTTATGACATATGTGATTTAAAGTTAATTTTTATAATAGAGCAATTTTAATTTTTAAGCCATATTGACTTTTATATGTATGTGATCTTCATTCATGTTTAGTTGATGACCAGGGAGGAGCTCAGACATATTGATGATGCCATGCTCTTGGCCATTTCATTTGGCCTTGAGACATCTATGGTACATTATGTTGTGTTTGCATTTTTTTTTTCTTTTTGATATTGTAGCATATATGATTGCTAATCTTTCTTTTATCTTGTAGGTAGCACCTATCCCGGGGGGACAAACTGTAGGGGGTGAGCCAGCACACATTTACAAAAGAAAGGTAATTAGGCACCTTCTATTTGATTAAATATCAATGCATTCTTGTAAAAAATTTATGGTAATCCCATTTAATTACATTTGTTATTGTATATAGGGCATGGCTACTGGCGATGAGCCTATATAGATTTTGCGTCATAGACCATTAGAGATTTCCATTCAAACTGAGAGCCCCATTGTATGTATAAGTATCATTTATTTTTTATTATCCTTATCTTCATAAATAAATTCAAAATTTATTTTCGTGATATTAACAACTACTATTTTGTATCTCATAGGAGACTCCTAGTGCACATGAGGTCCAACAGGAGAGTTATGTAGATTTGATGACGCAGCCACTCACTCCTAAGGAGGAGCCTACAATAGTAAGTTTTAGTTTGAATTCATGATTAAATATGTTATAAATTTAGAATTCTATGAATTATAATGTTATATTTTAAATTGTAGATTCATCTGACAAATGTATTTGAACATATACAACCCACAATTAGAGAGGTACTAGCATTGTCGAGGGCATACAAGAGAACTCTTGACCGATGTAGGAGGATGACAAGAGAGGCATTTATTATAAAATTTTGATAGTATAAATCTCCGTTACAAAAAATATCATTATGCATTTGAGTAATTCAATGTTAGATACGTAGAATCATATAAATTTAGTAGTCTAACTTTGGGTTTTCCTTTTTTGTTTATGTAGGAGGCATCTGATCCACCTAGTGCAGCAAAGAGGTTGCATTTTGATCATCCACCAGCACCCTAGAATAGTATAGTTGTCGTAGGATGCATCATGAGACATTTTGAGATGGCATATGCCACATTGTATACAGAAACATTGATATTATACACATTCTGATAGCATGATCAACCACATTTTATATATGGATCTATGTATTTTGATATATATTTGAGTACTTTGTCTATGGATACATGATCTTTGATATATATATTTGTGTAAAATTTTTTCTATGGATACATGTATTTTGATATATATTTTTGTCATTTATGTTCACAATGATATACATATTAATTTAGTATCTAGTATTGTTCAATTTATCGTGGATCATGTGTATTGTTCATGTTTATGGAATATCATTAATTTTGATTATGTTTGTTATATTCAATTCAAATGCAATAATTTTTGAATAAAATTTTAACAACCTTTATTATCAAATTTGGATGCAATGTATAATTTGAAGTGCTATCATGACATAAACACAATTGTTAATCTCCTACACAAGGTTCAGATAACCTCAAATCTGATTTTAAGTTCCACCTTCAACCTTGAAACTAACTCTTGGCTTCAAATCTAATCTCGACACAATTAAGGACTCCACTCCTCAACCATGGATTATATTCCCAACCACCAAGTCATTAATAGATTCATAATCTTTGATAACTAGCACTTCACTTTGTTACTATCATCATACTACAACTTTTCAATTTCAACATAACTTCAAAATATCTCAACTTAAGAGACTTGATTGGACAGTTCATTGATAGCCCTCATGAGCTCCGAGTTATTTTAGGCCTCAACATCACCTTCCTATAGCATTAAATGGTTCATTGATAGCCCTCGTGAGCTTTGAGTTATGACCCTTGAAATATCAACCTCAAAATGCACTTAGAGCACCTTGGAGCCTCGTCGGTATAGGGTGGCCATGGATGATGGATGGTCTCCGTGGCTAGAACAAGGCTATCACTAAGGTTCACCCGCCCACCTAGAGCTAGTGGCACTGACAATTTGATGCCAAGATTTGCAGTTTCAAAGTTACATTGTGGTGCACCTATGAACTGAGGCATATTGAGAGTTTTGGCATCGAGCAAGATCACTATGCCAAATGCAAAAAAAATGTGATCTCTTGAAAATGAGATAGGTTATTTTAGGCCTCAGCATCACCATCCTATAGCATTTGATAGTTTATCAATAGCCCTCACAAGCTCTGAGTTATGACCTTCGAAAGATTGACCTTGAAAGGCACTTAGAGCACTTTGGAGACTCCTCGATATAGGGTGGCCAAAAATGATGGATGGTCTTTGTGGCTAAAAAAAGGGTGTGACTATGGTTCACTCACCCATCAAGAGCTAATGGCATTGACGATTCAATGCCAAGATCAGTGGTTTCAAATTTACACAGTGCACCTATGAACTGAAGCACACTGTGAGTTTTGACATCGAGCGAGATTGTTGTGTCGAATGCAAATGGAATGTGATCTCTCAAAAATGAGATAGGTTATTTTAGGCCTCAGGATCATCATCCTGTAGCATCTTAAAATTCATCAATAGCCCTCACAAGCTTCGAGTTATGACCCTCAAAATATCAACCTTGAAAGGCACTTAGAGCACTTTGGAGACTCCTTAGTATGGGGTGGCCACGGATGATGGATAGTCTCTATGGCTAGAACAAGGGTGTGACTAGGGTTCACCTACCCACCTAAAGCTAATGGCACTAACGATTTGATGCCAAGATCAATGGTTTCAAAGTTACGTTGTGGTGCACCTTTGAACTAAGGCACACTACAAGTTTTAGCATCAAGTGAGATTGTTGTACCAAATCCAAACAAAATGTGATCTCTCAAAAATGATATAGATTATTTTAGGTCTCAGCATCACCATCCTGTAGCATTTGATAGTTCATTAATAGCCCTCGCGAGGTCTAAGTTATGGCCATCGAAAGATCAACCTCGAAATGCACTTATAGCACCTTGGAGACTCCTCAGTACGGGGTGGCTGCAAATGATGGATGGTCTCTGTGACTAGAAAAAGGGTGTGGCTAGGGCTTACTCACCCATATGGAGCTAATGGCACTAATAGTTTGATGCCAAGATCAACGATTTCAAATTTATGCTGTGGTCACCTATGAACTAAGCCACACTGTGAGTTTTGGCATCGAGCAAGATCACTATGTCGAATCAAAATGGAATGTGATCTCTCAAAAATGAGATAGGTTATTTTAGGCCTCAACATCACTATTCTATAGCATTTTATAGTTCATCGATAGCCCTTACAAGCTCCAAGTTATGACCCTTAAAAGATCAACCTCTAAATGCACTTAGAGAACCTTGGAGACTCCTCAGTACGGGGTGGCCACAAATAATGGATGGTCTCCATGGTCAAAACAAGGGTGTCACTAGGGTTCACCCACCCATCTAGAGCTAATGGATTTGACGATTCGATGCCAAGATCAATAGTGTCAAAGTTACATTGTGGTGCACCTATGAACCGAGGCACATTGCGAGTTTTAACATCAAGCAAAATCATTGTGTCGGATGCAAACAGAATGTGATATCTCAAAACTGAGATAGGTTATTTTAGGCCTCAACATCACCGTCCTATAGCATTTGACAGTTCATCAATATCCCTCACGAGCTCTGAGTTATGACCCTTGAAATATCAACCCCAAAATGCACTTAGAGAACCTTGGGGACTCCTTGGTAAGAGGTGGCCGTGTCTGATGGATGGTCTCTATGGTTGGAACAATGGTATCACTAGGGTTCACCCACCCATCTGGAGCTAGTGGCATTGACGATTCGATGCCAAGATTAGTAGTTTCAAAGTTATGATGTGTTGCACCTATGAACTAAGGCACACTGCGTGTTTTGGCATCGAGTGAGATCAATGTGCCAAATACAAATGGAATATGATCTCTCAAAAATGAGGTACATTATTTCAGGCCTTAGCATCACTGTCTTGTGGCATTTAAAAATTCATTGATAGCCCTCACGAGCTCTAAGTTATGACCCTCAAAAGATCAACCTCGAAATGCACTTAGAGCACCTTGGGGACTCCTCAGTACAGGGTGGCCGCAAATGATGGATGGTCTTCATGGCTAGAACAAGGGTCTCACTAGGGTTCACCTGCCCATCTAGAGCTAAGGGAATTGATGATTTGATGCCAACATCAGTGGTGTCAAATTTACACTGTGGTGCACTTATGAACTGAGGCACATTGCGAGTTTTGGCATTGAGCGAGATCACTGTGCCGAATGCAAACTGAATGTGATATCTCAAAAAAGAGATAGGTTATTTTAGGTCTCAACATCACCGTCTTGTAGCATTCAATAGTTCATCAATAGCCCTCACAAGCTCTTAGTTACGACCCTCGAAAGATCAACCTCAAAATGCACTTAGAGAACCTTGTAGACTCCTCAGTACGGGGTGGTCACCAATAATGGATGGTCTTCATGGCAAGAACAAGGGTATCACTAGGGTTCACCCACCCACCTAGAGCTAATGGCACTGATGATTCAAATAGTTCTAGCCATTAGGAGTTAGATTTGAAAAGTTGCCAAGAAAATTGCAAAATTTGTTAAGTAACTTTTTGCAATTTTTGCGCTAAGACAAGTTTTATTGCAAATTTGATTGCAAATGGACTCTAAAAAATCCTAGGGACCCTAATAATGTTCTAAACATATAGAATTATCTAAAAAAATATGGAATTTACCAAAAATCAACTTTATTGGACCAATTGATGGCCAAGGCTTATAGTTGCACCATGGGGCTTGTGTCCATTACAAATGTGGATGGTCATAGGGAGATCATTAGATCTATCCCTAGACCTTATTACATCAAGAAAAGAAAAATGATTAGGTTCTTTGCACTAGTGTTCCATGTATTTCATTAATGTTATTGGACTAAGAACTAGTTTTTCTCTCAGTTGGAAGGGTGGGCCTAAGGGTTCAACACTAATGGGTGATGTTGAACCACCTTGGTAATGACTAGTTCATTTGGGGAGACTTGACTGCATGCAAAGAAATTCTTATTTATTTTACTCATGTTTCAATTGGTAGGCCTAAGAGCTTAACATATTAGAATGATATTAAATCACCATATTAATGAATAGCTCATTTGGAGATGGTAGCTAACCAAAGCTTAGAAGATTATTTTTATAGTATTGTAAAAGCTTTTTGTGAGAACCTTGCTACTAAAAATTTAGAGTATATGCAATTTTCCCAATGATTCTAAGCATGGTAACTAATGGAGGAAGAGTTGGCATGGTTGTAATAATGCATGGTAACCATGATGAACCAACAAAAAGGAGAAACACTATGAACCATGATGCACTTGAACATAAAGATGATTATGGAGAGGATCAAATGCAACATGTTGCTTCAGTCCCAAATGTTGAAAATATACAAGTGATGCAGAGGATAGGGAGATGGACCCAAGTAACAACCTAAAATGAGTAAATTTGTAACAATGTGCCAAGTGACCCTTCTAGGTCTTGATGGTCAAATCCCACAAATGGTCAACTCTAGGAGGTTTTAAGGCTTCAATGAGTTTTTTTTGACATATTCACCATGTTCCAACACTTACCCTTGAGTTTCAATATTTTTCAAGCCAAAATGCACAACATGCCAAAATATTGTTCATGCAACTTTACAATTTTGTGATAGCAGCAAGACATATAGGTGGATAACCTTTTTTTTCTTTCAAAAGACTCCTTGAATAAATGGATTTTTTGGATACCCTTTATCCTTTCACAAAACATATATAAGACTTAGATACCCTTCCTTTGGAAAATATCAATGAACTTTCACACTTCTCTTGTTTTTTGGCAATGTAGAAAAGATGCATTTACAAAGCGACCACTAGAAGGACTTAAGATCTAGACTCCAAACTTTGCATAGGCTCCTAAAATGACTTCAATTAGATAAATCCACTCTCAATTTTAGTCTATGGGTTCCCTAACCCCAAAATCCCCAATTCACCTTCTCAAAACCCTTGTTCCTACGACATCACCAATCTCACACGTGCCAAGCCTTCATGGACTAATTCAAAATTCAAAAATCTATTTTTAATCACCATAAACATGAATCAACTCACAAACACTACCCTCTTTAAGGAAAATCTCTTCCTATAGGGTTGTCCCCTCACTTTCAACCCCTGTATTCACCCTTTTATGTTTGGTGGCCACCAATTATTTTGGTTAGTTGATCATTTCAGGGTTAGAAGACATTATAAATGTTAGGATAATGTCATTCCATGAAGAATTAGGTAAGAATTTCATGGAATGACCATGATTAGATGAAAAATGTGTCAAAATGCTTATGAAAAGGACTGCTACAACCAACAATTAGCAAGCTAGATGAATAACCCTTCAAAAACGAAATCAAAACTTGGTCCTAAAATTCCTTATAGATCTTAGAAGATGCCTCAATGCATTAGAATATCATAAAGAACTCAGAAACTCCAAAGAACCTTCAAATTGCTATTGGAATCCAAGCTTTTTTATTCAATATTCTGAATCAGTCCGTACATTCCGCCCTTACAGTCCATACAAACCCTATTTATAAATTTCAGGGGATGGTTAATAACCCCCTCAACCACCTCCAATTGGTTTCACTTCCTATTCTTTCATAAAATTTTGAACTATGGAGTTTCCCTCCAAAATGTTCATGTAGTTGTTATATTCAAGGTTTGAATTTTCTAAAGCAATAAGCTAAATTTTAAGTAACTTATTGAATGTTTCAACTTATGAAATGAATTGAGATTATTATGAGACCTTATTAGGACCTAGCTAATGACTCACTTACCCCATGCAAACCTAGATATTACTAAAATTCAAATCATATGGTCCTTTACAACTTTTCAATATGAAAGTCTTTCAAAACATTATACAATATTATGACTATTTATGCTTTCAAATGCCATGATTGGTTGAAAAATGGAAGAAATCAAGTATTCTAATTGTCCATCCTTACTTTCTAGATTTTTCATATTTGATTAGTTTGATAAAAATAATTTTAATAATCATAATGTCATCTTTATGTCAAATAAGGAAAAAGCCAAACTTGTAATAAGATATCTGCAAGCAATTATCTTTCATATAGTTATAAATGCTCTTAAAATTGTCCTTATAGCCTTCTATCACAAACAAATATGATTTGTAAGAAGTTGTTCAATGTCTTCCTCGTATAATGCTTTACAAAGAACCTACCAAAATAAAAATTAGAATGTGCAACTAATTTAACCTGTCTTTTTCATTATTACAAAAACCATATACGAAAAAAGCTCACATTTTACATCATAATACATCATAAATCTTAAGAATTCTCCCCAATATTGCCCCCCACCCAACTCTTCATGATGTACCTACATTCCAATATCATAAAAAAATTAGTAACTTATTGTATTAAACATGATAATTATCAGTTCATTGAATCATTATGAAAAAAATAACATAAGAAGTAAATATACCTAGTTGAGTGTTCCAATAGGATCCTCTCTCTGTTTTAGGGTCTCCAATAGGGCTTCATGATCAGCATTGGCATAGTAAAAAGTTCTTTTAATTTTGGTCTTCCTTGATGCTTCAACAACTTTACATTTGTTTCTATAATAAGATGTGAATATATGAGAATTATTTTGTGCTTCTGATAGTCTTCAAATGCAAGAATTTTGTTCCTTCTAAGCATTAATGTCTATAGCCATGTTCTAGCGACAACCACTGAACCAGTGGGATATGTGAATCTATCATCATCTATGATTGGTTGTGCAAGTTTTTGTTTACCTCTTACACAATGTGCTAACCAATAATAAAATTTCTCATCATTCCCCTATGGTGCAACTAATGCAAAGACATGTCCTGGCTGAAGTAGATCTAATAGATGGTTATGCTCAAGTGGACTTTCCATGTCATCATTTCTTATAGAGAGTATGATAGATAATGGAGTAAGATAATGTGGAGCCCATGTGTCCACCCACTCACTTGACTCACAATGATCCCAATCACACTGAAAACAACTAGGACAAAAGCAAGCTAGCTGTCATGTCCAAATGGTCCATGTACTATAATCAAAGCTTTGAAATGAATGCATTTTTTATGAGTCTCTCATTGTGACACAATCTAATCTATCAGTTATGAACCCTTCCTCAACCAACCAAAAAAACCTACATACCACTAAATCAAGAATCCCCCCCTGTGATAATGCTAAACTACACCAATCAACAATGCTATGAGCATCAAGAAGCTCTGCTGCTGAAATCTTTAGTTGCTCCTTAACTAGAGCTCTCTTCACACATGCCCCTGCTCCATCATGTTCCTCTTTTCAATGGCTAGACTCAAAAAAACTCCAAATATGAGGCACCCCGCTCTCTACATGCATCCTACACAACCAATAAAACATGTGAGCATTCTTGAATTGACCTGTATGGTTATTTGACCAAATGATATGTCTATCCATAGCAATTGCATGCTCATGTAAGAAATCAAAATAATTCTCAAAACAATGTTGCACAAACTTGTGAGAGTGAGATCTATCATCACTCATATAAAAATGATACTCTTTAATAATCTTCTGATTATCTTCCGCACTATGAGGGGCATGTCTATATGTTATGCAAACAAAAATAGCAGTCTAAATAGAGTTGTAATACTAAGATTGTGTCTCATTTTGAGGTTGCAATGTGTAGCTCTTAGAAAAATCAATAACTGATATAATAGTGCCAATGGGAAAAGTCTCCTTGCACATTCTAAATTGTTCACCCAACCACTAAGACCTGTGATTATGTCTTGCATACTTATAAAAAAGATTTACCTTGAAATCTGAAATAAAACTAACCACACTGATATCTTTTCCAACCAATTCACATCTAGACCGCTCACCTCCACTTTTCAATGTCTATTTCACCATTTCATATACCTTTTTTTTCAGTATTGTCTTTCCAAGATCTTGTTCGCACCCCTCATGGAAACATGTGTCAAACTTAGATAAGCCACCACATTCTGAACACTTCTCATTTAAGCAAAAATTTCTATAAAAGAAACAACCATCAACCCTACAATATAAAAGTTGATCTAGAAAGTCTCTTGATGATTTTGGAAGCCCACTAGCACCACAATCCTCCAACATTTCTTTACTATGCAAAGTAGAATGAATGAAGCATAATAGTTCAAAGTGCATAGAAAACTCAATATGATATTTGCAACATGTATTTCAAATTTTGAGTGGCACACAATAAAATGGCTTCAAAGATTCAAAAGCCCTTTGTGATATATGAAGACTTGGATGACTCTCTCTAAATTGTTTGAACAACATAGTTTGACTTACCTCCAAATAGTGTTTAGGATGTGGTGTGCAATCTCTGATGCCAATTCTCAACTTAACACGTCTTTAGAATTGGATGATACTTATGAGTTAGAGTGCTAAAATTATGTAATTTCTTTCTTCATATCATTAGATAGGTTCTTATCAAAACATGGAAGTCTCCCACCAAATGCTCATGTTTCATTTTGAAAAGGATCATCAATTTTCTCTTGTTGACTAAGTGCTCTTCTCAAAGTAGTACAATTTAAATTTAAATCAATACAAGTTTGTCTCATATATCTATCGTTTCTCAAATGATGACTTACCAAAGAGGTTGTAATAACCCTTTGAGTAGCTCTTTTATCCTTCTCCTTGCTATTTTTTTCAGTGCTATTGAGAGCACTGAAAAGATTCTTCACAATAATGGTATTTCTTTCCAACATTTTATTGACATGAATCTTGAATTTGGAAAGCATAGGTCTCATATTTTGCATCTTTAATAAGTGCATAAAAAGCTGACATTGTTCTACCACTGTCTTGTTGCCGAAAAACATCTTATATAGTCTTGAAGCCCGTAACCGAATGGTTCTTTCTGATATTTTCCCTTCCAAACTATTAATAATCATTTCATCAATTTTAATTATCTATTTTGGTGTTTTAGGACCTTCATGTCAATTATAATTAAGAGATATGTAAGGTTCTTGTGCATTAGGTTCATGTGCATTGTCGTGTTCGACATGGTCAATTATGCAATTTGGATTATGACTTGGTAGCATTTCATGTTCAAAATTTCCATTCTCTACTTTTTCAATTTTGGCATTATCCTTTTCAATAGGTACATTTTCATTTCTCAACTATATATATTCATTATTTGACTCTATGATTTTGCCTTAGACTCATTCATCGTCAACTTGATTGATATTTAGCATACCTTATTTCTTTCTTCAGTGTTCCATTTTGTCCCTTTCCCTATATGTCACAATGTCTTCATTGGATATCTTCCTTTTGTATTTAGCCTTTCGATGACTGCTACTCCCCATTCAGATGACAATATCAGACACCTAGGATTACATTTTCAAACCTTTTTCGATTGGTTGGGCCCCAAAATGCAACTTTTTGTAAAACCCATAAAAATTTGAAAAAATGATGTTGTTGGATCTGCAACGATATCAAATTGGATATCCAATATGCCCCAAGGGACATCTTGGAGGGAAAACTGAGTTTGTGAGCTAATAGTTTATAATTTAAAAATTATCTGACTTATATTACTATGTAAAAGTATATATATAATAATAATAACATAATGTAAAGATATAACAGATAATCTATACATATATTATGTTATTCTTATTATAATCTAAAAATATAATAACATCATATATAATATATGTGTGTGTGTGTGTGTGTGTCTATATATATATATATATATATATATATATATATATATATATATATATATATATATTATTACTATGATCTATAATATTTTATCTTATTAGTATTATAATCTATAAATATATATATATATATATATATATCTGTGTGTCCCTAAGGGTCTTAGGACCCCTATGAACATATTAGAATCATTCTTATGGGTCAAAGGGGGTATTAGGGTGACCTATGACCCCCTTCAACCAATTAAATGATGACATATGTCCCTAGGGGTCATAGGACCCCTAGGGACATATTAGAATTATTCTTGTTGGTCAAAGGGGGTCATAGGTGACCTACGACCCCCTTCGACCCATTAAATAATGACATCGTTATTGTGGGGTAAAGGAGGTCATAGCTTGACCTATAACCCCCTTTGACCCATTAAATGACAAAATGTCCCTAGGGGTCCTATGACCCCTAGGGATATATTAGAATCGTTCTCATGGGTTAAAGGGGGTCATAGGTTGACCTATGACACCCTTCAACTCATTAAATAAAAACATCATTCTTGTAGGTCAAAGGGAGTCATAGGTCGACCTCTAACCCCCTTCGACCCATTAATTGATGACATATGTCCCTAGGGGTCCTAGGACCCCTAGGGACATATTAGAATCATTCTTATGGGTCAAAGGGGGTCATAGGTTGACCTATGACCCCCTTCAACCCATTAAACGATGACGTATGTCCCTAGGCATCCTAGGAACCTTGGGAAAATATTAGAATCATTTTAATGGGTCAAAGGGGGTCATATGTTGAGCTATGAATGCCTTCAACCCATTACATGACTACATATGTCCCTAGGGGTCCTAAGAACCCTAGGGACATATTAGAATCATTATTTTGGGTGAAATATTTTCGACCCATTACAAGACGACATATGTCCCTAGGGGTCCGAGGACCCTTAGAGAAATATTAGAATCATTCTTATGGGTCAAAGGGGGTCATAGGTTGACCTATGACTCCCTTCAACCCATTACATGATGACATATGTCCCTAAGGGTCCTATGACCCCTAGCGACAAATTTAGAATCATTCTTGTGGGTCGAAGCGGGTCATAGGTTGACTTATGACCCCCTTCGACCCATTACATGATGACATATGTCCCTAAGGGTGCTAGAACCCCTAGGGAGATATTAGAACTGTTCTTGTGAGTCAAAGGATGTCATAGGTTGACCTATGACCCCCTTCAACACATTAACTGATGACATATGTCCCTAAGGGTCTTAGGACCCATAGGTACGTATTAGAATCATTCTTGCAGGTCAAAAGGAGTCATAGGTTGACCTATGACCCCCTTCGACCCATTACATGACAAAAGATGTCCCTAAAGGTCCTAGGACTACTAGAGACATATTAGAATCATTCTTATGAGTCAAAGGGTTTCATATAGTGACCTATGACCCACTTCAACCATTAAATGATGATATATGTCCCTAGGCATCGTAGAAACCCTGGAGACATATTAGAATCAATCGTATGGGTCAAAGTGAGTCATAGGTACCCTTTACATGACTACATATGTCCTTAGGGGTCCTAAAAGCCCTAGGGACAGATTATAATACTTCATATGGGCCAAAGAGGGTCATAGGTTGACCTATGACCCCCTTTGACCCATTACATGAGGAATGTCCCTAGTGGTCCTAGAACCCCTTGGGATATATTAGAATCATTATTCTGAGTCAAAGGGGGTCATAGGTTGACCTATGACCTCCTTCTACCCATTACATGATGACATATGTCTGTAGGGGTCCTAGGACCCCTACGGACATATTAGAATTGTTGTTGTGGGTCTAAGGGGGTCATAGGTTGACCTATGACCCCCTTCAACCCATTAAATGATGTCATATGTCCCTAGGGGTCCTAAGACCACTAGGTACATATTTAAATTGTTCTTGTGGGTCAAACGAGGTCATATGTTGATCTATGACCTCCTTCGACCCATTTCCTAATGACATATAGCCCTAGGGGTCCTAGGACCACTAGGGATATATTAGAATCATTTTTATGGGTCAACAAGGGTCATTGGGTGACCTATGACCCCCTTCAACCCATTAAATGATTTTATATGTCCCTAGGTGTCCTAGGACCCCTAGGGATATATTAAAATGGTTCTTATGAGTCAACCCCTTTGACACATTACATAAATACATATGTCCTTAGGGGTCCTGGGATGCCTAAGGTCATATTAGAATACTTCATATGGGTCAAAAGGAGTCATAGGTTGACCTATGATCTCCTTTGACCTATTACATGATGACATATGTCCCTAAGGTTCCTACAACCTCTTGGGACATATTAGAATCGTTCTTGTGGGTCAAAGGGGGTCATAGGTTGACCTATGACACCCCTTCGACCTATTAGATGATGAAATATGTCGCTATGGGTCCTAAGACCCCTAGGGACATAATAGAATCATTCTTAAAGGTCAAAGGGGGTCATAGGTCCCTTCAACCTATTACATGATTACATATGTCCCTAGGGTTCCTAGGACCCCTAGGGACATATTAGAATCATTGTTGTGGGTCAAAGCCCTTCGACACATTAAATGATAATATATGTCCATAGGGGTCCTAGGACCCCTTGAAATATATTAGAAATGTTCTTATGGGTCAAATGGTGTTATAGGGTGACCTATGAGCCCCTTTGACCTATTAGATGATGACATATGTCTCTAGGGGTCCTAGGCCCCCTAGGGACATATTTTAATAGTTCTTTTGGGTCAAAGGGACCTATGACCCCCTTCGACACATTACATGATGACATATGTCCGTAGAGGTCCTAGGACCCCTAGAGACATATAAAAATTGTTCTTATGGGTCAAAGGGGGTCATAGGTTTACCTATGACCCCATTCGACCCATTCCATGACAACATATGTCCCTAGAGGTCGTAGGACCCCTAGGGACATATTAGAGTCATTCTTGTGAGTCAAAAAGGGTCATAGGTTGACCTATAATCCCCTTCAACCTATTAAATAATGACATCATTCTTGTGGGTCAAAGGGGATCATAGGTTGACCTATGACCCCCTTAGACCCATTACATGAGGACATATGTTCCTAGACATTCTAGGAACCCTAAAGATATATTAGAATCATTCTTGTGGGTCAAAGGGGGTCATAGGTTGACCTATGACCCCCTTCGACCCATTGAATGATGACATATGTCCTTAGGGGTCCTATTACTAGTAAGGACATATTATAATCATTATTTTGGGTCAATGGGGGTCATAGGTTGACCTATCACACCCTTTGACCCATTACATGATGACATTTGTCCATAAGGGTCCTACAACCCCTAGGGACATATTAGAATCATTCTTGTGGGTTAAAGGGGGTCATAGCTTTACCTGTGACCCCCTTCGACCCATTACATGATGACATATGTCCCTAGGTGCCCTAGGACCCCTAGGGACATATTAGAATCATTTTAAGGTGACATAATATGACTCAAAGGGGGTTATAGCATGAAATATGATCCTCTTCAACCCATTAGATGATGACATATACCCGTAGGGGTCCTAGGACCCCTAGGGACATATTAAAATCGTTCTTATGGGTGAAAGAGAGTCATATGGTGACCTATGACCTCCGTTGACCCATTACATGATGACATATGTACCTAGGAGTCCTAGGACCCCTAGGGACATATTAAAATTTTTCTTATAGGTCAAAAAGTGTCATAGCTTTACTTATGACCACCTTCAATCCATTACATGACAACATATGTCCCTAGCTATCCTAGGACCCCTAGGGACATGTTAGAATCATTCTTGTGGGTGAAAGGGGGTCATAGGTTGACCTATGACCCCCTTCGACCCATTAATTGATGACATCATACTTGTTGGTCAAAGAGGATCATAGGTTGACCTATGACCCCCTTCGACCAATTTCATGATGACATATGTCCCTAGGCATCCTAGGACCCCTAGGGACATATTAAAATCTTTCTTTTGGGTCAAAGGGGGTCATAAGTTTACCTATTATCTCCTTTGACTCATTAAATGATGACATATGTCCCTAGGGGTCCTAGGACCTCTAGTGACATATTACAATCGTTCTTGTGGGTCAAATGGGGTCTTAGGTTGACTTATGATACCTTTTGACCCATTACATGATGACATTTGTCCCTACAAGTCCTAGAACCCCTAGGGACATATTAAAATTGTTCTTGTAAAAAAAAAAGGAGTCATAAGTTGACCTATGATGCCCTTTGACTCATTAAATGATGACATATGTCTCTAGGGATCCTAGGACCCCTAGGGACATATTGAAATCATTCTTGTGGGTCAGAAGGGGTCATAGGTTAACCTATGACCCCCGTTGATCTATTAAATGATGTCATATGTACTTATGGGTCTTAGGACCGATAAGGACATATTAGAATCATTCTTGTGGGTCAAATGGGGTTATAGGTTGACCTATGATCCCCTTCAACATATTAAATAAAAACATATGTCACTAGGGATCCTAAGACCCCTAGGGACATATTTGAATCATTCTTATGGGTCATAAGATGACCTATAACCCTCTTCGACCCATTAGATGACGACATATGTCCCTAGTGGTCCTTGAAATCCTAGGAACACATTAGAATCGTTCTTATAGGTCCAAGGGGATCGTAGGTTTACCTATGACCCCCTTTGACCCATTACATTATGTCATGCGTCCCTAGGGGTCCTAGGACCCCTAGGGACATATTAGAATCATTTTTTTGGGTCAAAGGGGGTCATAAGTTGACCTATGACCCCCTTCAACCCATTACATGATGACATTTGCCCCTAGGGTTCCTTGAACCCTTAGGGACATATTAGAATCATTTTTGTGGGTCAAAGGGGGTCGGAGGTTGACCTATGACCCCCTTCAATCCATTAAATGATGTAATATGTCCCTAGGGGTCCTAAGACCCCTAGGTACATATTAGAATCTTTCTTGTGGGTCAAAGGGACTCATAGGTTGACCTATGATCCCCTTCGACCCATTAAATGATTAAATATGTCCCTAGGGGTCCTAGGACACCTAGGGACATATTAGAATATTTTTGTGGGTCAAAGAGGGTCAGAGGGTGACCTATGACCCCATTTGACCCATTACATGATGACATATGTCCTTAGGGGTCCTAGTAGCCCTAGAGACATATTACAATCATTCTTATGGGTCAAAAGGGTTCATAGGTTTACCTATGACCACCTTTGACCCATTACATGACAACATCATTATTGTGGGTCAAATAGGATCATAACTTGACCTATGACCCCCTCGACCTGTTACATGATTACATATGTCCCTAGGCCTCTTAGGACCACTAGGGACATTTTAGAACCATTCTTGTGGATCAAAGTGGGGCATAGGTTGAATTATGACATCGTTCGACCCATTACATGATGATATATTTCCCTAAGGTTCCTAGAAAGCTTAGGGACATATTAGAATCATTCTTGTGGGTCAAATGGGGTCATAAGTTAACCTATAATCCCTTTCGACACATTAAATGATAACATATGTCCCGAGGGGTCCTTGAACTCCTAGGGACATATTAGAATTATTCTTATGGGTCAAATGGGGTTATAGGGTGACCTATAACCCCCTTCGACCTATTAGATAATGACATATGTCCCTAGGGGTCTTAGGACCCTTAAGGAGATATTAGAATCATTTTTTTGGGTCAAAGGGGGTCATAGGTTAACTTATGACCCCCTTCTACCTATTACATGATGACATATGTCCCTAGGGGTCTTAAGAACCCTAGTGACATATTAGAATCGTTCTTGTGAAAAAAAGGGGCTCATAGATTGACCTATGACGCCTTTCGACCTATTAAATGATGACATATGTTCCTAGGGGGACATATTAGAATCATTTTTGTGCATCAAATGGAGTCATAGGTTGACCTATGAACCCCTTTGACGCATTAAATAATGACATATGTCCTTAGGGTTCCTAAGACCCCTAGAAACATATTAGAATTGTACTTTGCCCCTTTGACCAATTACGTAATGACATATGTCCCTAGGGGTACTAGGACCATTAGGGACATATTAGAATCATTTTTATGAGTCAAAGGGGATCATATGTTGACCTATTACCCCATTTGATCCATTAAATGACAACATATGTTCCTAAGAATCCTAGCACCCCAAAGGACATATTAGAATCGTTATTGTGGGTCAAAGGGTGTCATAGGTTCACCAATGACCCTCTTCAACCCATTCAATGATGTTATATGTTCATAGGCGTCCTAGGACCCCTAGGGACATATTTGAATTGTTTGACACATTAAATGACAAAAAATGTCCCCAAGGGTCCTTGGACTCCTAAGGACATATTAGAAAAGTTCTTATGGGTCAAATGGGGTGATAGGGTGACCTGTGACCCCCTTTGAACCATTAGATAATGAAATATGTCCCTAGGGGTCCTTGGACCCCTAGGGACATATTAGAATCATTCTTTTGGGTCAAAGAGGGTCATAGGTTGACCTATGATCCCCTTCGACCCATTAAATGATGACATATGTCCCTAGGGGTCCTAGATTCTCTAGGTAAATATTAGAATTATACTTGTCGATCGAACGGGGTCATAGGTTGACCTATGACCCCCTTTGACACATTTCATCATGACATATGCCCCTAGGGGTCCTAGGACCCCTAGGGACATATTAGAATCGTTCTTATGGGTAAAAGAGGGCCATAGGTTGACCTATGACCCCCTTTGGCCCATTATATGATAACATATGTCTCTAGGGGTTGTAGGACCCTTAGGGACATATTAGAATCATTCATGTGGGTCAAAGGGGGTCATATGTTGACCTATTACCCCCTTCAACCTATTACATGACAAACATATTAGAATCATTCTTGTGGGTCAAACGGGGTCATAGGTTGACCTATGACCCCGTTCGACCCATTAAATGACCACATATGTCCCTAGGGGTCATAGGGCCCCTAGGAACACATTAGAATCATTCTTATAGGTGAAAGGGGGTTATAAGGTGACCTATGAGCCCCTTTGACCCATTAAATGATGACATATGTTCCTTGGGGTCTTAGGACCCTTAGGGACATATTACAATCATTCTTATGGGTCAAAGGGGGTCATAGGATTACCGATGACCCCCTTCGACCAATTACATGATGAGATGTGTCCTTAGGGATCCTAGGACCCCTAGCAACATATTAGAATTCTTCTTATGGGTTAAACTTATGACCCCCTTTGACCCATTACATGACAACATATGTTGCTAGAGGCGCTAGGACCCCTAGGGACATATTAGACTCGTTCTTGTGCATCAAAGGTATTCATAGGTTGACCTATGACCCCTTTCAACCCATTAAATGACAACATCATTCTTGTGGATGAAAGAGGATCATAGGTTTACCTATAACCCCCTTCAACCCATTACATGATGACATATGTTGCTAAGCATCCTAAGACACCTAGGGACATATTAGAATCATTCTTGTTGGTCAAATGGGGCGATAGTTTGACCTATGAACCCCTTTGACCCATTAAATGATGACATATGTCCCTAGGGACATATTAGAATCATTCTTATTGGTCAAAGGGGGTCATAGGGTGACCTATGACCCTCTTCGACCCGTTAGATGATGACATATTTCGCTATGGGTCCTAGGACCCCTAAGGATATATTAGAATCCTTCTTATAGGTCAAAGGGGGTCATAGTTTGATCTATGACCCCCTTTGACCCATTATATGATGACATATGTCCCTAGGGGTCCTAGGACCCCTAGGGACATATTAGAATCATTCTTGTCAGTCAAAGGGGGTCATACATTGACCTATGACCCCCTTCAACCCATTACATGATTATATATGTCCCTATTGGTCCTAGGACCCCTAAGGACATATTAGAATTATTCTTGTGGGTCAAAGGGGGTCATAGGTTGACCTATGACCCCTTTTGACCTATTAAATGACAACATATGTCCCTAGGGGTCCTGGGACACTAGGGACATATTAAAATTTTTTTGTGGGTCGAAGGGGGTCATAGGTTGACTTATGACCCCCTTCAAACCATTAAATGATGAAATATGTCCCTAGGGCCCCTAGGGACATATTAGAATCATTCTTGTTGGTCAAATGGGGTCATAGGTTGACCTATGACCCCCTTTAACCCATTAAAGGATGACATATGTCCCTAATGGGTCCTAGGACCCCTAGGGACATATTAGAATCGCTCTCATGGGTCAAGGTATCCTTAAGTCTAATATCATAGAATCTAATACTTAGAATAAGTACAATAGAACTTGCATTTTACTAAAGAAACACTAAGGCACAAGAAGTAGATAGGAAGAAAAGGAGAGAGGAAAATAGGAAAAGAAACTGAGGAAGATTAATAATTAGAACTCCACATTTTGACACTAGAAGATCACATTCCATCCACCACAAACTTGAGCTAACCTCGAGGAGTGATCTAACAATAGCTCAGATGAGGAGGGGTGGAACATAAACAATATTGAGAAAATAAGTAAGCCTATAGGTATCTTTAAAATGATACAAAGGTACAACCATTAAAGGAACCACCATTACTTCTATGATTTCACTAATTTTCTTCATAGCCTCCTAATGGTGTTCACATATTTAATGAAAATTTGTCAATGACAAAAACTCTTCAAGATTTCCATATTCATCAATTTCATAAAATATAAAACATAATAATCATTCTACAAAATTAATCATGTGCTATTGTAAAGCATAATCCAAGATAGGAGGACTAATATTTTTATGGGTACAAATAAGGCCAACTCTTGAACATGGAAACAACATGATATCTAGATATTTGGTCAAGAATCTTGAAGCAATCTCAAAGAATATAGTAGTATAATTCATCCTAGTCCATTTTTTGTCAAAGATCTCAAGAATGGCATGTCAATAATCTCATGATTATATAGTGGAGACAGTCCAGTAGTTGAGTATCCTAGCTTTGTGCTTCTCAAAATCCTACATGCACACTACTACATTTAACATCATTTTTCTACCAAAATTTTTGACCATCAACTAAATAAATTTAGGATGGTCGAAATGTAAAGGCAAAAATTTCTTCTTTTTTTTTACATATAAGACCTGTGTTGCTCAGAATTTTGACCAACATAGGACTTATACATGCACATAGGAAAAATACATTAGTCCTTTTACATCTTTCTCATGCTCAATTTCATTTCAGGTATTTGGTGCATTTTCGCATGGTTTTTGGAGAGCCCAATTTCATTTTAGGTTTTCTCTGCATTTTTGCATGGTTTTCGGAGAGCTCGGTTTCATTTAGGGCTGGTCTTCAAAATGAATCAGACCAGACTTTGAGGGTTGCTAGAGAGAATCTAGTAAGTTGTTTTGTGATATATTGTTTGTTTGCTTTCAGTGACTAGAAGTTAACATGGAAAAGAACTTACTCTGATATAAAGGTTATTTGAGATCCAGTTTGGTGTAGTAATGCATATGGGTTAAACCTAGAAAACTCAAAATGAATTGAGTTGGCCCCTGTGTGAAAGAATGCCTTTATATATCATCTTAAAATGAAAGGATGTTGTTTGTTTGCCTGGAAAATCTTCTTTAACTCTCTTCTCATGCTTTTGTATAGACTATTTATAAGACATTCTTCCTTGGCTAGGTAGGAGCTAGTAAAGCCCTACTATATTCAGTTGTCTACTGTCAAAGAGTCTTCTCCAAATCAGGCCTTTTTCTATTGTATCTCATCCAATTATTTTCATTATCATTGTTTTTGTTTTTATATTTCAATATGTGCAAATGGAATATATATATAGACATGATGCAACATAAAGTACTACAAGCAAGATCTTGGTGGGCATCAGTATAGTAGCATGTCAAATAGTGCCTGACAAGTTGTGATGTGTGTTGGAGAGTTAGAAAGTGTTTAAAACATTTTATGCCCTCTTGAACCTCTCAATCTAACCAAGAGTAGCTTTTTAAAAATTGGACCATTGAAAATAGGTAAATACAATGGAAGTTTGTATGAACCAATTTTAATTATATTTAGGATTATGAAATAGAAAACAAATGGTTGTGGGCTTCATTTCTTAACCTTTTTATTAGAGTAGCAATAGTAGAGTTTTGTATCTTCCACTCACCATCAGGCGTTTAACTATCCAAGGGAAAATAGACAAGAGAAGCCATTGATAAGGCAATGAAAGAGATCATTCAAAAGCCTTGTAGCATGGAAGGAGTAGATTGTGAAGACTTCTACAAATTGTATTGGCTTACCAAATGACATATGTTGTTACTATCAAACATACTTTTCTTTAGTGGATGAGAAGTAGAAATCCTTAGGACATATCCTAAAGTTGGATCTCATCCGCTAGATCCAATATGGGTGAGAAAAAATAGTCAGCTTCCCTTAGTAATGGCAATCTTCTCATCACTTTCCCATATGCCCCTTGAGCTTTGTTTTCAAAGTGTTTCTTCTTAATAATTAATAGGTAATTTTTCATGTTTTGATGGGAATTGTGCCATTTAACTAACAGTTCCCACATGGAGTGCCTGCCAAATTGCATGCAGGCTTTTTATTTTCATCTTTTGAAGTTTTACCTATATGGGTGCATGTGTAGTTTTTAATGTGCATGCAAGTCCCTCATACAAGACCTCAAGGGGATCATTTTGAAGTTTTTTGAATTAGTAACTCTGAACTTTTGATCCTCTTTCTTCTCCTAATTATGTGACCATCTTATTCCATCAGCTTGTGTGTTGGTCTAGGTCACAAAAGCCTCGGGCTTATCATCAAAGTAGTATTCTAAATCTCAAATGAGGATTCTTTTGTTTTGATTGCTATATTCCAATAGTCTTTAATTATAGAAAAAGATTGCGCCTCTTAAAGGTTGTGTTATTGACACTATATTCAAATAATAGGAAATGTTCTCATAACAGTCTTTGATGCCAATGTTTTAATGTCATAAACTTGGAACATAAATTGATAACCTATAATCCAAGCTTACTTTCTCATCTTCATCCAGCCCAATCCAAAGCTGAATTATTTGAATCATCCAATATGATAATAGGATCATTTTAGTTACATTTGAAAACATTAATCAACTATTTCCATATGTGCAAATATAAACATTAACTACAACATGTCCAATTTATTTGCAGGTAATTGCAATTGTTAAATATTGAGATGAGTTTTCATCTTGGATAAAGAACCCAAAATTAAATCACATCCCTTGGAGATTTTCTAGAAGCCCCTTCAATTTGTGCACAATGTTCTATTTATACCTAGGAATCCAATAGGATAATAATAAAGCATAACTTCTAGGCAGTTTGGCCTAGAATCCAAATGCTGTGCTGAGGGTCTCGTGTGGGGCCTGTATGACTACCTTTGAAATTTTTATTTTCAGTCAACAAAATGCAATTGAAGACCAGCCTTGGGAAATATCTGCAAACATGCCTTTATTTTAATTAAAAAGCTCCCTAACTTCACTAATTTAAATAAAATAGACCTCTGTATGAAGCCCACAATCAAACAATGATTCAACGAATTTTTTCATAGGTTTAAGATTGCACAAACATTGAAGATATCATCCTTCAATGCTAAAAATGTTTGAAACCCTAGGTCACATTGTACTCTTCCCTGGAACATCCAATATAAAAGTCAAAACTCATAAATAAAAAAATCAATCAATTTCATTTCTAGGGCTTTTATAATTCATCAATAAAGTTTGACTCATGAGGCTTCACCAGTATGTCCCTTTAATGACTTATATGACTATTTGTTTGTGTTTGAATTAAGTTATGTCATTATTAAATGCATACTTTTCCATTAAATATAATGGCTACTCAATAATACTATGAACATAAGTAATAAATTTACAATATAACCATTATAAATAGCTTTATTACTATTACTATAATTTTAATATCTCATTGATTACTCATCATCTCTCTATCTCATCTGAACTAGTTGGTCAACCATTGCTTCCATCGCAAAACCATCTTACTAAAAATACTAATGGTTCTCTCTATTAACTCCTAACCTACTATAACTAGTAATTCCATGAATATTTGACAAAATCAGTAGTGCCAAGGGTCATCACTACATTGAGATCGGTCTAGGTGCCTTGCCAAATGTAGAAATGTTGGATACATAACTTACTATAAATTATAAGTGTAGCTAACTGAAACAAATGAGGACCAATCCTAAACACTTCTGTACTATAGAAGGGAAAGATCCTCTTGCTTTGCCAGATGGGTCCCTCTAGCCATCAACCTTAACCTATGAGGGCCAATAATAGGTCAATCCAAACATAAACCATGGAGAGCTAAAATGAGGACATTACACTTTATAACCAATCCTACTTGTCAAAAAACACATAGGACACTTGAACAAACACTTTGAATTAAATACCTTTAGGAGTTTTTGGCAACTTGACCACATTATGGAACCACGGGAAAGGTATGATGACACGTCTAAGCAACTCTTGGAAAGGGAATTTCCATTTGGTGTTTCTCAAATCAAATATCATGGTTAATCTAATTTGACATTCAAACACTTTCCAATACTATACATGAATTCGATGTTCAACAGTTGTGCATTTTAGGCATGTAACATGTATCCTTGTGATTTGACCACATGTTTTCATTATGAAAGTCTCTATGATTTAGCATTCAAGGTCATCCCATTTGACTTGACAGTTGTAATATTTTATTAATATTATGAGATTTCCATTATTAGAAAAATGTATTAAATACAATTTGCTACCTACATTGCTTCTAATGTTTTGAAGAGAATAATTTGGAGATTAGTTATCATACAATTCTCAAAGTGGATATGTAAGACCAAAATACCTTAAAATTTGAGAAAATATTTTCATAAAAGCTCCTAAATTCCTAGCTCAAACTTTGTTACTTTAGAGAAGCAATTATTTGGATTTTGTGCCTGTACAATTGCTACAAGAGTCCATGTGGCTACTGTAACTGGAGAGTGTACAAGAGGGGTCTGTTGAAGGGGGATAACTTGTGATCTTTACAAATACACTAGAATGTATTTTAGGTTAGTTTTGCTCAACATATAGAGAAAAATGTTCAAGCATTCCTGTTAGTGGATGAGAATCTCTCTCACTTTTCTTTTCATGTTTACTTTTGAAATGATGATTTTTGCTAGTTACTTTAGACACTTCAAAGAATATAATCCATGGTTGATATGATATGATTACCAATTTTTGTACTATTATGGAGCTAGCAAGGGAACAATTGTTTTGATTTATATGATTGATTTTAACATGAATTTGATTGAAATTTGTATTTTAATTTATTTTAAATGTGTCCCAGTTGGGCACAACTTACAATAGTTTGTATGGTCTCTTTCGCTTTAAACTTGATGATAGATGATATGTTATAGGAAATGATACCTTGAATTTTGTGGAGCATAGAACTATTTTCAAATTGATAACTGTATTAAAATTAAAAAATTTCATTCAATTTTTACAGAGACTACTCTCTATAGTGAAACAACAGTTAGGGGAGATCATCTCAGCATTTGAATTTCTAGATCATTCTTCTCTGGACATGGTAAACACAAACTTCAATTTAAAATTATCTGCATGGTGGCAATTTCTCAATAATGATATTTATTTATTTAATATTCAAACAAGGAGACTTTTGAAATATGTTTCAATATTGTTTTTCTCCATAATAACCTATTTGACATTTTGTCTATTAGTTGTGTTATTTAGTAGATGTAGTTTACATGATATTCTTTGATGAGACTTACATTTGGGATGTTGTATGGTGAGTAGAAACACTTTGACTGTGTAGGCCAAGAAAAAGAAAAAGAAAAAGAGTATGTCAATTTATCGCATTCACTTGTTCTTGCAACATCGCCCCCTTTAGTGCAGCAGCCTCCTGGTCCTCCAAAGAGAAGGAGCCATCATAATTTAACATTAAACATGCCAGAAGAGGAGGAGAATGAAGCAGATATCGATGTCCCTATTAGCGCTTTTCTTAAGAGAGCTCATAAAACCAAAAAAAAGAAATGATGTTTTAAAAATCTTCTTTGATAAACCTTGTTGGATAATGAAAGAACTTTTTTTAAAGTAATTTTCTATGAATGATGCGTATTAATATAGATTTTTATTTTATGTTAATGAATATTGTTTTGTGTTAATGAAGTTTTGATTAGTATTGTGTATTAATGAATTTTATATCATATTAATGATGTGATTGTATTGATTGAATGTTATAGTTCATAAATGGATGAATGAATGAAGTATGTAATTAGATGATAATGGGAACTTTAGATTGATGTTAGGGGGAGGGGGGTGAGGCCAGATGAGCTTCCACCTTCATGTGGTTGGCCTTGTTAAGTAGAGAATATTATAGTATTCTTGAAACCAAGTTAAGCTCAAATTTGTTAAGTCTTCAAACACACATCCCAATTCTCTTTAACGAGACTGAATTTTTTTTCGCTTGTAATAGTCTCATTACATTCATCTTTTGGTTCCTTGAACATATAGTTCTTGCTTAGTTTAAATCCCAATTATTAGATATTTGTCCACATTGGAGTTAGTTTGGCATAGAAACCTACATATTTTATTATATATATTTAGTCAACTGAAAGAAATGTAGAAAGCATTCACATAGTTGATGTTTAACAAAAGAAGACAAGATGCATATACTATTTAGCATGGAAATCCTTGTAGATGAATTGTGTGTGTATGTACACACACACACACACACACATATGTATGTATGTATATAACTTCAAACAAATTTTTAGGCTCAATTAGCAAGAGACACCAACCTCAAATCCTACAATGCAGAAGGAACTGACCTTTGAAATGCAAAGTGTTTATAATGTAGGTAGATTTGCCTTAGATCTCCTTCAAGGTCTTCAAGAGGTCTACCTTGTACTTATAAATAATTCACTAAGATTTGAAATAGTGTTTTTCAATAAATTCTCTAAACTTGGAATATACCTTCATAAAAATTCTACCTTAGATCTGCTCATCATATTCAAAATAAGCCTTCACATGTTTGCTCGGTTAGGTATGATTTAGGTCTTACACAAATTTGGCTTATAATTATGCTCTTGAATCTCTTAAAATCTTATTTTTATTCAAATGATATTTAATGAATTGATTGATACAAATTTCCTCATACTTGAATCCAAATATCATTATCATTGTCAAACATAACACATACATAAAATCATTTTGGTTATTCGCTTGTTATACAAGTTAGTCTTATCTTTTTGGTTTTCACAAGTCATGCACTTATGCATCTTTGGGATATCCACAAGCTATTAGATATGTTTGGATGGTTCGTGTCCTTATTTTTTTTGTGTTGTTTGTAGGGTTTTTGCCATGAAGTCTAAGGACAAACATGTTGGATGTTTGTGATAGACATTTCCACCTATAAGAAAAGTATCAAATGTAGAAAAAATGCAAAGAAAAAGAAATATTCATGACTACTGCTACACATATCTTGACCCTTAACACCCATATGCTTAGATGAATTGGCTAACATTCCTAGTCTTATAAGTGCTTGTTAAATGAAAAGGGAATATTCCATCTTGATATGTCAATATGTTGACCTGGACATACCCATTTTTAAAAATAAAATGGCTCAATGATAAAAAATAATTGCTCAAAAGGAATTGTTAAATTGTGGTGAATAATGTCTTATTTGCAAGTTCTTTCAGTGTGACTAGTTTGATTGAGGAGCACTTGATTTGTTTTCTTTTACATCTAGACCTTTCTCGTCCAACCGAATTTTTTATTTATTTTCCATTTATCATGTTGCAGTTCCCATTCATCCTATTATGACTTAGCTTATTTACAATCTCGTTCACATTCATAGTTTGCTGAAGTGCAAAATGTGTAAAATTGGTCTTAACACAACTTGTAGGGAATGTGTATAGAAGATTTGCATGATATAGGAAAAATGGATTTGTTGAAAGGGAATTCCACAACTTTCGAGAAAATTTAATCTACATGCAAAGAAATTTTATTTCTTTCATCACAACATTTATGTATTTTTGAGTTTGGTGCAGAGATCAAGCTCATTCAAACCCACCAAAGTATTGCAAACTGTGATTCTATGAACTATCTCTGTCATAGAAGAAGCTCAAAATTTTCTTTGTTTAGCAAGAATTTATATTTGTGCATAGATATGCTAATCAAAGTGGGGATATTATCTTTTATATATTTAGAACTCCGTCTCAGAAGCTCCAAAATTATATGGGCTTTGTTCAATCCTCTGATAATTTAAAGATATAAATGCTTCTTTTTCTATTTTTAAGTCCAATCCCACTTAATACAGTCTTTGTTAATAATCCCTCTCTATACAATGTCTGTTAAACCTTCACAAGTAGCTTCAGGACCTCCTTATTACTATCTTTAAAAACTATTATTATGTGCAGGATAGAATTTATGGGAAACATGGAATTAGTGCACAATTATGTATTATATTAAATCCTCTTTTCACAAACAAAATCCAAATTTAAAAGTAATTAAATAGTTATGGTCCATTTAAATTTTGATACAAGAGATAATATTGATATGTGGAAACACAGAAATGAAGTGGATTCAGTAGGTTTGTGCTTTTTGGCAAATTACATGCAACAATCTAGTAGCTCTCTTTGCACTATCCTATTTGCCCTTATGGGTCTGTCAAAAGTACAATAAAAAAAAAACAATAGCTTTGGCTGAAACTGTAGATGATCAAATTTCATACAATCAAAGAGAAACCTTTTTAAGGGATAATGCACACAGATTGAAAATCTTGAGATTTTATGGCAAGAAAGGAAAGATTGGTGTTATATGGTGAAGTATTGTAGGCATTATTACATCATCAATTGGAAAAACATGTAGAAACACATGGTGATATTCATGAAATATTATCTTTGTTCAGAGTCTTCTTACAATGTCATGTTCATTGGTAGTAGGTAAGAAGATATCACACACAAAGAGTTATCAGTTAAGAAGAGGAGTTGTTTTATCTGAAGCCTTTGAAGTTAACAACACCATTTTCAAGAGCAACACCAGATCTTGGGTATGTTCTCTTCTTCTTTCTCTATAAACACTTTTTTACTAGGGAAGCACTAGTTTTTGTTTCTTTTTCTTTCTCATTATGCATGATAATGAATTCATTACCTCTTTGAGCTTCTTGAAGACCTCTTGGGAAATGTCACTCCCATGAGAATTTTCACTTTGTAATCATATTAGTTATGGGAGTTTTTGGTTGAGAGTAAAATCCTAACAAACCTCCTACATTAACTATAAAGGCCAAAGCATCCCCTCAACCATGTCAATTCAATCAGTAAGAGGCCAATCCAAAATGGTTTGGATTTTTTATTGATCCACCTAAAAACTTTGAGCACTAATAACAAAGCACAAATAGAGAAAATTTATAACCCCAACCTAGCACTAGCCCACTTCTTTAAAAATATCCTATTGCTCTACTATTCAAAGAGCTATATTTAAATGCTTTAGATGGTATTTCTATGTTATGTGTAAATCAATATATCATCAAAAAAAATAATATCTTACTTGATTATTGATTGGCAATGGGTACATGACAAGAAAGTTGTTAGAGCATTTATTAGCCATAAGCCATGACCAAAACTTGTAGTACCCAAAACAGAATCTAAATGTTGTCTTGTGCACATCCTCGTTGCACACATTGATTTAACGATATCCTAACTTGAGATCAATCTTTAAAAAATAGATTGCTCCATGCAACTCATTGATAAGCCATTCATCATGAGAGACATATACCTATTCTTGATGATAGACAAATACCTATTCTTGATGATTTTCCTGCTCAAGGTTTTGTGGTCTATGCACATCTCACATACCATCTTTTCTCTTTACAAGCACAACATATGATTCAAAAGAGCTAGAATTTGGCCTAATGTGATCCATCTCCAGCAATTGATTTGTAATTTTTTTCTTTTTCTTCTCTATACAAATTACTAAATAGCACATTATGGCTATCCAATATTATATGAATGTTATTATGACAAATGAAGCTTACCTAGTAGGCATGCCTTTTACTAGAGAGCAGTTGGTTACCTATGCAATTTGTCCCTTGTGGAGAGTCCTCTCCATCCCCTAGAAGTGACCACTCATACTGATTAATCAAAAATGCCTTTAGGCACCACGTATTTCCCTTTATATTTAAATTTTAATTCCATAGACTGATAATATTGTGTAAATTCTCTAATGAATGCAACCATTGGCTAGTTCTACAATATTTTTTTTATAAAGAACTCACCACACTGAAACTACTAGATTCTTATTGACAAAACATGCTAGGCTACATTAATTAACAATAGCATGCAACCACTTGCAAATAACCTACAACAATATGTAGTAGTTGATGAGAAGTTCTCTAAAACTAACCCAATGTTTACTCTCTACTACTATTTAAGTCTCAAAAAATAGCTAGCCAAAAAGACTGAACAAATTCAGCACAAATCAATAGCTAAGCAATAAGCCTGACAAAACATATCAGAAAAAGGTTAGTCTTCTAACGGCCATATGCCTCAATTTGTAGCACAAAGGAGGTCTCAAATCCTAGTGATGCACATAAGCTAACATCATTACCAGAATAGCAAGTGTTATTAAAGGTTCCAGTCCAAAGTAGCACTCCACTTTTTCAACATAAAATTGTCTTAGAAGTTACCCTGTAACTCCCTCATAGTGTGTTGTTGGAAACTAACATAATTAAATGGATTTTTATTTTCTCCAAACTGGATATGGTTAATTACAATAATATGTTCTTTTGTAAGCTGCAACACATTTATAATTATGGAGCTAGTTTCTTATCACTGTGCAACTATTTATCTTAAACATCTTACAATTAAAAGGAACCATTGACAATTATTTGGACATTTTGATCTTGTAGGCGGAGGGAAGGATTTGAGTTTATGGTAGGCCACCTAAAGTTATAAACAAAAAAGTTAATGATAAATTGTTTGAACCCTATGAGGTACAATAATATCCTCATCATCCTAGATTTCTATTGATGATTGTGGAATCCTATAAAGAGTAAAATGATGAAAAGATGATGACAATATATATTATATGCATTTTCAATATCAAACATTACTTGTCATATGTTAGAAATAATGAAATGCAGATTACTATTGTTGAAGTACCAAAAAAATATGTGGGTGCTATTGTGGAGCTCTTGGGAAAATGCCATGAGAAGATGCTTGATGTCCAAGCCATAGAGTATGTCCTTTATCACACCTAGTTATCTTGAGTATATACAAATTTTTGTAAATATTCTACATATAAAAAACATGAAGTAGATATTTATAATCAGCTAACTCTAGGTTGTCTTTAGCCCATCATTTTTTTGTACTATTTTATGTTGATTTTCTTATAGTGATATTTCTACTTATCTTTTTTTTTTTTTGAGATGCCCTAGGATGTATTCAACCTTTGATTTCACTTTGATTTTCCTTTTACAAGCTTACTATCATTTTGTGTTTGACAACCTACTATCTCCATTTTGACTTTCACTAAATTATGCTTCTGAACACAAGCTTTTGTCAGCTCTTACAATCCTTCAAGATATTGCTTGTGCCCCATCAGGTGTTTGAATAAAGTCTTTTTCTAAGAACAAGATGTAATAGCCACAACTTGATACCTTGATTCATAAAAACCTGGTAGACACTAGCTAAGTGTCTGTCAGAAGAATAAAATAGGTTACAAATATGGGGTTTGCAACCTTGGAGCTTGTGAGACAGGATGACTCTAATTTAAAGAGAAATTGGTAACTCTCTTGCATACACAGGGAATGTATGTTTACCTCAACTAGTATGAGCATTGTACAATGTAAATTAGAATATGATTAATAAATTATTTTCTATTAATATCAGTATCTTGTATCCTTCTAAGCTTTTTGCTCATAGCAACATGTTTTGATGTTTGCCATGGAAATGGTCATAATCATACTTGAATGGTCATAATCATACTTGTTTGGATAGCTGCTCATCAACGATCTTGGATACTGTTAGTTGTTTTATATAAGTAACAAGACAAACAATGTTGAATCTCACTCCAGACTAGTAATTATAATAATAATATTAGAAGCAAGCACACAAAACTATAAGGTCAAAGTTAGAAATTGAAATTAATTTTATTTGGTCCTATAGTTTCTCACACATTGATGAAGACACTCTTTACATCCCTTTGCCAGACTTTCCAAGGAAAACTGAGATGCCACAACCAAAACTAAATGGATGGTGCTCATCTTTGCTATAGGAGAAAATGTATCCTCATCCTTGAGATCTCCATCTCATCAAGAACTTTCTCTGTTATCTCATCATATAGCACCACCTTATCAATATATAAAAAAATTCATGTCATAACCTTCTCATTGGCCTTAAAATGGAGTACAGATGTAAAACTTTGGGTTCGACCTCTAAGCTAATGTATATATTGGTTAGAGGAGTTTGTGTCTAGCTTGTTCAATGATGTGCCAAATGATCTATCCACAAAAATTAAAGCAACCTCTTGGGCCCATCCATGGCTTTTTAGAAGCAGCCCATCGACATGCCATCTTTATCCATGAAATGAAGCATATTGGAAAAGATTTGTCACCTAAAACTTGATTTTTTTTTGAAAATAGGACAATTGTTAACCCCTTCACCTAAATATTTGTTTGAAAACAATAAAATATTTTCTAGTTATATGGAGAAACTTTGTTTATGTTACAATTAAGCCATCAAAAACTATTCTTGTAGTCTTTTCCCTATAGAATTTTTTGGCATATGGATATTCCAACTAAGCATTGAACAAAAACATTTTCTTGAGAGAATGAACAATACTTTGCAAAGTGAGGAAGTGGGTGGCAAACAGTATGTCCCTTGGTTGCATAAGATCCTTGCCATTCTTGTGTTCTCTTATCAAGGAGAGGACATGTGAGTAGTGTATTATTATATGCTAATTTGGTTACCTATTTAGCATCTTCAATGACATTGCTAATACATCTAAGCTTCCAAATGTCCTTTATCATCAATTTCAAGCAATGTGTGGCAGAGGGAGTTCACAAGAAATAGTAGGATGCCTCTCCATAATAAGTCTCTCTATGGATACATAAGTTGCTTCTTTTTTGGTGATAATTTAGATGAAATTTGATGCAGAGCCTTCCAATATCCCCTTAAGCAACCCTATTCAACTTGAGGATTCAACAACGTCTTGGAATCCACTCAAGGAACTAGAGTTCAACTCAAGGATCAATAGGAAGTCCTTGACTTTAGGAAATCAATAAAACACTCCTCTATAATAGGTTCACTGCCTTGATTTATTTTAAACCACTTATAAATTCACCTTGTCCATGTTTCAACTTCCCTCTCCTTGGGAACACTCCTAATTCACCCTTCATGCAATCGACTCTTGATTTCTGTCTTCAAGGATTCCTTTGATCCTTCTAAGGCTTCAAAAATCTTCAAATATCATAACAAAGGAGTTCCAACCCCTACCAGACATCAACTCTATCTCAATTTTCAAAATTGCCTTTTCTAAGACTATCCAATTAGCCATGTCCAAACAGTAAATTGCACTTTTCTCTAAAACTCCCCAAACAACCTAATGACTTAGTCACCTTTTCAAGTACCCTTTATGGAGTTCTTCAAACTTTGAAAATGTCAATTCCTTAACCTGTGATTGATGAACACTTCCATGACTGTCTCTTCAAGCAATTAGGCCTAATTAGCCCTCCATTTCCAAAGAAACTACCATTTGCATTCATTTCCAACACTCCAAACCTTTATATGGTCTTAAGGAATCTAACAATAGAAAGATTCTTCATTTTTTTTGCACCTCCAAGCATTTCTAGATACTTTTTCATCAAACCCTCCCTTTAAGGGTTTCTAACCTAGGGCTTCTTAGAAAAGTCCCTTAATAGACATTCAAAACCATTTTTATGGTTTAGACACTTAAAGATACACACCTCCAATCATTTCCAACACTTACCTATCCATTCCAACTCTCAAATTCTTCTATCCACCATATGGTGCCTTTCAAATGCACCCTCATTGTACTGTCCACCAATCACACTGCTCCTTTCAGTTTATTCTCTGTCTTTTTATAAACCTGCACTCATTCCACATTAAAAATACATATCAAATACACTGGAATCCTCTACCACAAGTTATAGTGATAGAAAGATAGTGGGAGAGGCTTTATTCCATTTTTTTACAAATAGCAAGGTGACTGTCACATGCTTATGTCAGACAGTAATTTATTCAACATTGTTCCAATAAAATTTTACAATATATTTGACTCCAATGTTAAAGAGACTTTTAAAAAATCATCAATATTCTTCAATCAACCTCAAATCTTGAAAAAAACCAACTTTACATGCCAAGAAACTTGTAAATACTTTGAAATCAAACAATAATGGACAACATTGTTATGATAGTTAGAAAAAAATACTGAAATGACAGAGATTTTATTTATTCTTTCTTTCATACTGCTTCCTCCTCGATAACCACTATCTCTTACATTCAAAATGCATTATTTTTAAAGACCTCTTTCCCTCTAACTACCCAAAAACTAACTCCTATCGACCAAACTCCCATATAACTATCACATGACAAAAAACAAGCATTTTTGATAACTTTTAAATGACAGTCATTACTTATTTGGTTTCCCTTTGCCACTTTCTTGGCTTAAGATCTTGGGAAAATTTATTATTATACCTAAATGATTTTATGACACCTAAGTGACCTAAAGACTCCACCTTTATCCTTAATTTCCTCTAAGGTGTTGCATTTGGCTTACATTGTCAATGTTAACAATTTTACCACATCGTGCACTTTGAGTGCATTTTACATCATTTAGAGGCTTTAATAGCCTATTACATTATTCATGACCTTGGACACACTTAATTTCACCTAAATGACCCTTTATGACTCTTGACTTCTTATTTATGCTAATTTCCCCATTCTTGGCAAGGCATTACATTTTGACAACTTTATTATATTTCTTATATTTAATGGCTTCAATAGCCATGATTAATCATCAATTGACTTGATATGTATTCATTAGGCATGGGTTTCCCTTGGTACCTTTATGGTCTCCTTCATAGCTCCTGGTGTACCCTGTAGTTTCCTATGTCCATTGGGTGCCCCTGCACCAAATTTCTCAACCCAAACCTCTTGGATGAGCCCAACTGTGCTCTACAAATCACTATCTTACAAACACCAGCCTGATTATTTTAACCTAAAAACTATGAAATAAGGAAGAAAATGCATGAAAAGAATAGGATACAACTTCCTTAAGATTCCTACATCATGATCAATCGAGAGCCAAACTCAACTATCATTTTAGAGGTATTGGTTATGATTGTACTCGAGGAATAGTGGCTAGTTAATAGAGAAAGAACTTGTTTTTATTGCTTCCAAAATCTATTACATGTCTTATTATTCCAAACACCGACTCTCCATTACCTCTAAAAATTGACCACCTTCCACTAAATAGCCAAACAAGGCCAATAACCTCTGTTGTCTAACTATAACAGTCTGTTATCTGACTGATACTAGTTAGTTATAAACTGAATTTTTTTGTCTAAGTTGACACAAAGTGTCAACTTTGACAAATTACAATCATATATTCCTTTAATACATTTCACTAACCTTTTCAAAGGTTTTATAACTTCACTAACCCTTCCAAAGACACCTAAACCCCTTACAAACCTTACTAGACCTAAATTGCCAACAAGAAATTTAAAGTTAGACTAACAAGAGAATGAAAAATGTATATGTGTAATATTTGAATGATGAAAACAATATGATTTTAAAATGTGTATTTATTTTTAGTCAATTTCTTGTTATTAAAGAAGACTATACTGAAATATACTAGTTAGGTTTCTAATACCAAAATGATAATCGCCCTACCACTCTTTCAAGCTAAAGGAAATAGTAAGTGTAACCATTGTGAATTGTAGATTTTGCCAAATACCTGTAGTGTTGCAAGAACTCCACACAATTAACTTAAATCCTTGGCTTTAAGGCATTCTTATAATTGCTTTGTTGTTTGTGATATCTCTCTGTTTCTCATTTAAGAAAAAAGGAAATAATATTGTAACCATTATCAATTACAGAGTTTGTCAAATCCCTATAAAGTAACATATTTGAGGCATTCTTTAATTGCTTTATGAGTTGTGGTATAATTTTGAATGTTCCAATGGGAAGATTGTCTACTAGCATTATCTAGTGGCAACCAATGCCTTTGTTTTGAATTTTATCCTTGCAATCTAAGATGTGAATGTCTCACTGCTTCAGCTTAGTAAAATTCTCTTCAAAATTTCAAATAAGAACTTAATGTAGATGTTTTTATTTCTAAAATCTTATCTATTTGTATCTGTCCCTTTGGGGTTGTTTTATGAAGGGTAGATTCAATTCACATTATCAATAATTTCTAAATGCCATAAAGAATGGGTCATTTGCTTTTGTCTATTGCCACTGTGCCTCCTCTGGTACACATAAATTTGAGAGAAAAAATATTTTTGTGATAAAATGCTATGTATTTCATCTGATCATTACATATTATGATTGCAGGTATGTTGTAGGAAAGATTTCTCCCATACACAAACGAGAGATTGTCCCTACTGATTTTGATCACAAAGGAAGTGTATGGATGTGATTTCCACTTGAGGGTTCAGCATGCACCCCCCCTCATCATTATGTTGACTTCAAATGGAAGGACTACTGCCTCATGGTTTTCCAATTTTTCTTGCATCTAGCTCTTTGCATTGAATTCTGTGTTCTTTTTGTAGTGCCTTAATCATCAGTCTATTACATTTGTGTCAGTAATCTATGTGCAATAGATGTATCACAACAACTTGCTTTCTAGCTAGCTGGAATGATTTGTTTCCTTTAGGAATTTTTTAAATATGTTAACTTTCCACTTATAAGATCCATTGACAATGTTTGCAATAAATACTCCAAAGAAAAAGCTAAATTTTTGTTATGATTGTTATGGAAAAATCACTTAGTAACATGTACATTTATTTCCATTCAAAATTTAGGAGGGATTTGGTATCTTTGCAACCAAAAATATTGACCTAATGACTTGCAGGTCTAACTACAAAGGTTGTATCAACTAGCAATATCAGCTATCTTCCTCCATTGTCATTTTTCAGTCAGCTAAAGTTATTTCAGCTCCAAAACTTTCTGAAATGTAGATAATTTTGATTGATAGAGATGTCATTTAACTAGAAATAGGTTATATCTAGAATAATAATATCATCAGTGTTGTTTTCTTGACAAATACATGGTATTTCTGTTCTATACTTCAACAATACAGTACTGTTACTTTCAAGCCTAGTGTGTTTAAGGCTGAGAACTCACTTGGATTTTCTATGCCACGTCCCACATAGGGGCTCCGAGCTGTATGGTTTTGTGCAAACTATATCTACATGTTGATAGATCTGCTTGTATGTCTCAAAAATATTCTCTTTCTAAATTTGCAATTCCTTTCAATTTCATTGGATTTGATTAAAAACGTGGGTTTGATGCTACTACATGATCCCGTAATGGTCTGAAAAGATTGTGTTACTTGTTTATTTTCTTATAGTGTCGAGTTTGCACATGGATGCTACACAACACCTTCTGAGTGAAAATGTTGCATTTTTTGTCTTTCCATGCACCTATAAACAATATGGTTGTTTAAATTAAATTCTAGGATTAGATTTCTTAATGAATCTGATGGTTTAAAATATTCCATCAACAATGAAACAAAGAAAAATTATTGCTAGCAGTATATTGATTTTTATTCAAACCAAGAAAATGCAAGGATGTTCTTTATCACTACAGAGTGGCTGAATGCTTTTGTTTTTCCATATTCAATTTGCTAACAATGTTTTGTAGATTTTTACAATACAATTCCTGATAATGTCAAAGCAATTTCGAATATCCAAAGAGCATCTTTCCAAAATTACTTGATTTAATTTCCTAAACCTAGATTATTTCCTTTACCATTTTATGCATAAAGATATCCTAAATTCCTAATCCAAAATGATTCATTTCTTCAAGCATAGTTGAGAAAATTGATTGTTACAATTTTAGTGGGAATGTTACGAGCTTTGGAATTCTTATATTTTGGTTGTTATCTCAAGATATTATGATATTACCAATATTTGTGAATTATCTTTTTTGCACAATATTTAGGCATCTTCGAGAAATTTTTAAAATTGATGTAGCTGATTATATGCTTTCTATTTGTGGAAATGATGCTCTGCGGGAACTCTCCTCCCCCAAAAAAAATGGGAGTGTATTTTATCTTTCTCACAATGATCGGTTCATGATAAAGACAATGTGGAAATCTAAAGTAAAGGTACAATTCAAAAACATAAACTTGTTTCCATTGCTAGTCCACTGATTTCTCTTGCAATATCTTTTCCATCGTATTTTACTATTTCCCTTTTTTTGAACATATCAAGACCAACTTAAAGCTCATCGCAAGTCTAATGGAATATCATAATATAAAAAGGTATAGGAGTTTTTCTTAGTGTAGTGATGAATAGATAAAATGTTTGAGCACTTGGGTTCACATTCCCAAGGATTTTGATATTGCATATATTCCAAATTCAAGTCAGTTGTCTAGTTTTCCCTTCATTTTATAAGGTATTCCAAAGGAACTCTGCGCTGAACCTAAATTTAACTTTTAGGTAATGAAAAATACATACTTGCATTACTTATTTGCTTTTCATTTTTGTGGGCTAGTTCTAGTTTATTTTTATGTTAGATTTTCTTTCTACTTTCCCATAATGAATGGGTTTATACCTGTGTGAATTTGTAAAAAGTGGTCTTTTATTTTTTCAGTAGATTGTCCTTTATCTATAAGAAAATGATAGACCTGGATAAGTAGGCATATTGATATATCTTCATGATATACAGGCATCCAAGTGTTATGTGTTTGCAAAATATTTTGTTGACATATTGAATGGTAAGTGTAGAAGATATTTGTTAGAGAAAGCTAGATGAAAAGTGAAATCCTCAAGGCAGTTGCATCATTAAAAGAACTTACTATAGGAGTGTTATAAACTGTAGTACAAATTGCCTGAACCTATTTAGTTATCCTATTCTAAATATGAGTTTTTTTATTGCATTCTAATCCAAAGCTGTGTAAAAGTAAACATGTTCCACTGATAAAATGTTCAACTACGCATCTAATACCATCTTCATTTGTAGATATGGGATATCTTGAGTTGGATGTGAAACTATTTAGGGGAGAAGTGGGGTAATGTACAAAAAGAATTTCAGTATATTTGAGTTTGTGTGTTTGTCCCTAGACATTTTGGATTCACAAAATTTTGAATTTGCCACAGTTGGTTTTGGGTGTACAAGATATTTACATTTTAAACACCATGCATACTAATCTAGTCTCATCTATGGAATTTTTGCAATTAGTCAAAGAAAGCGGGAGTTATTGTTCTTAGTTTATTTGGCAATTTTTGTCGGCATCCTTGGAAATTGATGCATCTTTGTATCTTAAGATGCTAGCTGTAACTAAATGAGTCCTTTGAGCTATACATTTAGGTGTGGTAGCCAACTAATGCTAGTTGTAAGGTACACACATTTTCTATACCTTCTTACTCTATTTTCCATTTAATCGTTGACATAATATGTCAATTTTTGGTAACTAGATGTTATTTTCAAAATTAAATATGAGGAGCCACACTTGTATATTTAATATTAATACCATTAATGTATAAGTAGAGGTGATATGATTTATCATGTTGAGATATTTTTGTTTCTAGACTCTAGATGTTATTTATGGGACTCCTTTGCCATTATGAATCCAAAGTGATTGTGAAGCGAAACTTATCACAGATTCTTAAGAATTGGTTTTGGAAATTTGTAATAGGTTCAACTTATACTTATGCTAAATATTTTCTATTCATAGCTTCACAATCATATGCAGTTTGATCTAAAAGGCTCATCTCAAGGTCAATCAATAGACAAAGTTGAAATTGATGAGACTTGTTGATTGAAGAACCAATGCCCTCTTGAGAAAATGGGAGCTATTATATAACAAAAAAAACTCATTCTCAGTAATGCAATAAAACAAAGTAGAAAATCAACAAGTATTTTATAAAGATGTCAAAGGACCCAAGAAAGCAATGTCATTTCAACTAAATGATCACATAGAGAAAGCATCTATAGAGATAATAAATTAAAAGTAGACACAAAAAATAATCCTATACAAGAACAATTAGTTTAACTGACACTCAAAGAAACACCAAAGAACACTTGTACAATATTAAACCATATCCAAACTCTATGCACTCCACTTGGCCACATGCCCTATTATATATTTAGGTGAGACTGCAGACCATTTTAAGTACTTGGTCCAACATTTGATGTGAAGCTTAAGTAATACTGAGATCATAGATAGATAAATAGAAGGGCTATATTTTTTTTTGCATTGGCAAAGCACATACTTATGTTGATGTGTTTAAGCCATGTGTAGTAGGCAGTACTTAGGATAGTAGCAACAAAGTTTTGTAGATAACTTATGATAGACATGTATCCTAAAAACCATTGAACCATGAACTACTATAATATAAGTAATTACCAAATAGATTAAACATTAGCACTAAAAAGATATGCAAAATGTAACAATTATCATCCAAGATCATTGTAGATCAAAACATGTAAGAAAATCATTCTTTATCCACATTCACAATGGACAGATAGAACTGAGCCCTCATAGGCTAAAACTAGCAAGACATCAATCAATCATTTGAATCTAGAGAATCCACTCTTTTATTTGTGTCATATGAGTAGCAGTGCATGTTGATCTTTGTTACTATTAGAGTTATTTCTTTATCTAGGGGCAAAGATAAAATGATTTTTTTTAATTTCAAGTTTCAAAATTATTTTTATCAGTCGTTTGTTTCCTAGCTAGATTTTTCTTTGTTGGTTCTTGGTCATTGCTATCTTGGAACCATTCCATTAATTCCCAAAAAACATCTAATCAAAAGGCTAATGTAGATAGTGAATGAAGAGGAAGGTCTCTATATTGTTCCAAATATTATGAATTTGAGGTATACTTTGATTTTTATTTAGGCATTTGATGCTGAAGTTGGCTCGTTCATAATATTTCTCCATTAGAACTATTCCACTTTTTGCTATGTCATATTTTAGATTCATAAGGATGGGAACAGTTTCTAGCTCAAGTGATTTATCTTTAATACACATGCTATTCTTATTCATTACTGGTAGAGTGACATTGGATCAAGCATCTAATAGGATGGGGCTAGGCCAAGTTAAAAATATTGGTATTGTTGAAAATAAAAGATATAGTCAAAATAAGCTTGCCAGAGATCAAGTCCACCTACAGTAGGGGATACAAACGATCTAGAGAGTTGACCTAGGGGGCAGACTTGGTGAGAAAACTTAAAGAGTTGACTTGGTGAGCATACTTGAATTGTCAGCTTGGCAAGTTTACTTGGGGAGCCAACCTAGTGATTTGACATGGTGAGTGGGCTTAAAGTGGCAACTTGGTGGGGCAATTTAGCGAGTCGACTTAGTGAGGCCACTTGGAGAGGCGACTTGGTGAGCTGACTTTGTGAGCGGACTCAAAGACTAACCTTGATGAGGTGCTTTGGTGGGGTGACTTGATGAGTGAACTCAAAGTCAACTTGTTAAGCCAACCAAGTTAGCTAACATAGTGAGTGGGCTTAGAGAAGAAACTTAGTGGGGCAACTTGGCAAGCACACATAACAAGCCAACTTGCCAAGGCAAGGTGGTAAAACCACTAGGTGAGCCAACTTGGTGAGATGACTCAAAGAGTTGACTAGGTGGGGGTGACTTGGTGAGCTAACCTAGGGGTCAAACATGGTGAACGAACATAAAGCACATGTACATTTGACCCTTATTTTCGACCAAGAATTTCGACCATCGATTAAAATGTTTTACATTAGTCAAAATTTGAAAGGAAAACATCTTTTTTTTAAAAATCCAGTCTCGTGTTGGTCGAAATTTCGACCAACACGGGCTTATAATGCAAAACTCAAAAAGGGCTTTCGCATTTCATTGTCATGAAATCGCCCGCATGCAAGAGCTTCTTGCAAAAATGGTTTTTGCCCTTTCAATGCCAAAGATCAATCGTCACTGTGAAACGCTAAGATCAATTGGTCCTCTTTGTAAGTTTCTCTTGTCTTCATTCATCCATTTTCTTTATGAGCTAAGATCGATTAGTGGAGTATTTAGGAAGAATGACTTGATGTAACAATGGAAGTCGTGGGCGTGGCCTAGTTTGTCATTTTTTAAGCTTGAAACTTCTGTTTCTTCCAATGAACTGATAGATGCCTTTAAATTTTAGTAAGGATGAATGTAACATTATATTTTTCAAAGTTTTTTTGAAGCATATCATATTAATTTGAAGCATTCGGGCTCCCCATTTTGCATGCATTCTCCCACAGCTAAGGAATTGAAGGTTACTCATTGTCTGAAGCTGCTTAATACATAATGAATATATAGTTCTGTACCTTGGATCCACTTTTTCCTTGTCAAAATCTTCTACTCAAAATCTCAATGATGATTAAGAAAGCACAGTTAGGGAGAACTTACTCTGTTGTAGATCTGCGAGTCCATGGCTAGGAATAAAATCCATGCGCACGAAACTAGGTTCCATCCTCTAATTTCTTCCTTGGCCATGAACTGGGATTTCTTCTTTTGAAAGACTTTTGTTTGTTTGAAACTACATAAAACTTCAACCTGACCTCAAAGCCCAAGAAGTATTTTTCATTTTTAGAGAAATCCAATATCAAAAAAATCATTAACAATTATGCCAATTTTTTACTAGAAAAAAGGGTGAAGGGTCTTTTTCTTTTTAAATTTGCTTGATGTATTGTGCACATAAGAATAATTGAACCTGGTAGTCTAATGCAATATGTGATGTACTGGTGGGTGATATTTCTTGTATGACTACTTCATAGTATACAACAATGCCTCGTAGAACTCACCTCAACCTGCATGTGCTTGCCACTTCATAGTGTATGAGACACCCATAAATGTACAGAGTGGTGACACTCTCCACTTTGTACCCATATGACTCACATTGTACATAATGGATCACTATATGATGACTTCAACTACTGTTCCACTAAGTCTTTTACAATAGTTTAAGAGGAGATATAAGATAGAACCAATACTTAGTATGGTGAAACAATTGCACAACTGATTCTAACTGGGGTCAAGGACTGCAAAGGAAGTAAAGAATGAACCCAAGATCTCCCAGAAATCAATGCATTATTCGATGGGCACTAGAGTCATAATGGGAGGCAACTCAGAGTCTTACTGGGGAAACATGCGACAAGCTAAAAATGAGACCAGCACAAAACAATTTGGGGTGGATATCATCTTTGGGTATTCTCAAAGATTTGGTGTCCCGTTGGACTATGGGAGCCCCTCATTTATATTGCTTGGTTACATCTTAAGAGTAAAAATGAATGATGTTTGGGAGGATTATTGGAGTTAATGTGGATTCCCATAGGAATCCTGTGCTAAGGATGGAAATTTAGACAAGGGAGCAACACATTAGGAAAGATAATGCCACTAGAAATATCTACATGATACAGGCATTAATTACAATATATCTTCTATGTATGCAATCTATCATGGTCTGGAAGGATTGAAAAAAAATGTAGAATGTGTACATGGTTTGGCGTGAGCATTTATTAGTGGATTAAAGAAATTGGGCACTGTTAATGTTGAGGATGCTCCATTCCTTTATATTGTAAAGGTTATATGCTTATCGTTAAGCAAGGGGAGATGGGCATCAAAACTTCTATCATTACTGTCTCAGCTCATGGAATGAATCCTACAAGTGCTACAATGTGTGGAATGAAAATTGTTGTTGTTTGAACTGTTGCCAAAGAAAATATCAATATGGAGAAACTAAGGAAGGAGGGTATTAAATAAGATATGTTAAATCATTCAAATTTTAGCTGATAATTTTTTCATAAAACTCTACAGGTGTGCAAACTGTGGACATAGAGATGAGCATGCACAAGATAATAGTTGTTGGGTCTGTGGATCAGAAGATGGTGCTCAAGACTATGAGAAAAATAGGAAGAAGAGCAGATCCATTAGTACATTTGACTCAAATTTTTGACCAAAAATTTTGACCATTTGAAAATTTGGGGTCAATTTGGTCGAATTGTGATGAGTTTTGGTTAAAGATGAACCCGTGTTGGTCGAAATTTTGACCAACACAAGTGTTGTCAAAATTTCAACCAACACGGGTTCATCTTTAACAAAAATTTGAAATACGTTATGTTTGCTGCCCTAATCTTATTGTATTGCACCTAGAAGACTCGTGCACACCACTTCTCGGTCCACCCAATCAACTGTCTCTGCTATTCCGCCGTGGATTCAAGGTAACCAACTTCCTAGTTCATCTTTAACAAAAACTTGAAATACGTTATGTTTGCCGCCCTAATCTTATTGTATTGCGCCCAGAAGACTCGTGCACACCACTTCCCAGTCCACCCGATCAACTGTCTCTGCTATTCCACCGTGGATTCAAGGTAAACAACTTCCTGGGCTGGTGGAAGATAAACAACTGCTCTAGCGGCTTATTGTTTCTTTAGGCCGGTACGGGCCTACCACTGCGATTAAACTTGATGGTATTTTGAACAAAAGGCGATTTGATGGTATTTTGCTTCTAAGTTGTGTTATTTCGAACATAATTTCTAGTGGTGGTTGTTCAATTGTACCATTATTTCCAAGTAATCGACCACTATAATTTTGAAGCAGGCAACAAAATTCTTTAGATCTAAAGCGTAGAGTGCAATCTCTTGATATATTTTTTATATTCGGCATATAGTGAAAGGATTTGCATAATGTCATTCAGGGCATAGATAGTGGGATTCTTTAGTGATATGGTTGTGTATATATATGCTCACATTAAATTAATATGCAGTCTTGTCATATGCTTTATTATTAAACCCTCTTGATCAAAAGTGTTTGCATCCATCAAAAATGTTCTACAAGGATTTTTTAGCTAGAAATATGACTTGATTGTAAATAGATGGAGTTGGGATCCATTTCTCCTTCACTTGCATAGGCAGTGATAGATTATTTAACCAAAATATATTGAAACTAAAGAAGATTAGTATTGGTATGTTAGGTGATAATTATTTAATATCCACACTAATTACAGATTTCGATAAGCAAATTCAATTTAGAAAATTTTTACATATCTAAAACATACCTCCACATTACACAAGCTGCAATATAGCATATCGTCTTGACAGGTATGATGCTCAGAAGTTGATTTGCTAGCACAAAATTTCTTAGCTGTAAGGGCCAAAGGAAGCCTAAGACAAACATTTAGGCAAGTAAATAAGGAAATCCTAACACCACTCTCCTTTTTATCTTGGTTAATTGATTTCTCTATCGAGAGAGTAGGGCTACATCAATGCTAATGCTCAACACTATGATAAAAAACAGAGAAATCCTCATCAGCACATATAGCTGCTCAACTATCATAGAATTATCATCTTCCTTAAATACTTAACACAATCCAAATTAATTTCTTCAAGTTCAATCCACTCCTGCAATGTCCAAGCACATTTCTCTATCAACATTAGCTAGGTTGCTCTAGGGATCAACACTCTCATTACTTGTTATTTCAAGTTTGGCAGAGAAAAGCTAGGCAATCAAATATTACATTACATACTTGAAAGGAACATGCCTCCTGATATGTGCACTTACAACTCATTTTAGGTCATTGTAGAGCTGGCAGGCTAGAAGAAGCAGTCATACTCTTAAACCAACTAATTCTAAATGGTATGGCTCCAAAAAACTTTACGTATAATATCATTATTGCTGGACACTGCAGGATTTCCTGCACAAGTGTTGCATTCAAACTATTTGATAATATGGTAAAGAGTGGTATTTTGCCTCATGTGATTACTTATACTACTCTTACAATTGGGTTATGCAAGGAAGGTAATATACAGGAGGCACATTTGCTTTTGAGGGAAATGTTTGGAGAAGGTTTGATTCATGACAAAACTGTACACAGTGTATTGATTGATGAACATCTCAAGAATGGTAATGTAGAACAAGATTTTAAACTGTGGGCAGAAATGGACAAGAAAGAAATTCCACCTAATGTTATTGCTTACACTCCTTTTATGAACAGGCTTTGCAAGATAAGCTACATAAAGTAGGCACATAGATTGAATTAATTGAAGAATTGATTGCAAGTCTGTTTTATTCCCAACTGATGTTAGATGAATGATAGAATGATTTCCTTTGATTTGACAATTTGATAGTTAGTGAATGATGACTAAATGAATGTTGTAATTCATAAATTGAGGAGTGATGATTGTGTGTTGATTTAATGTATTTGGAAGTGACGAATGGTAAATGATCATAAAATTTTTTCTTCTTTTATATATTATTCGTGGAAGGTTCAACACCTGTCATAAAAATTGAATCACCACTTTAAATTAATATGTTATTCCCCAAATTTATCTCCCTTGGATGTCCTCCTCAAAAAAAACCTCTTCTTTATATCTTACAATGTAAGAGTCACTTCTGTTCACCACATGTGCCCCTTGCATTGGTCACAGCCTTTCACAATTACCACCCTTCAAATAAGGTCAAACTCTTCATCATTTTTGACCAAATGAAGGTACTTCCTTACTATCTTCCCCTCCCTTCTTCCATCAATCCTTCCTTAATTCCTATGCTCCCTTTATGCATATCAGAACTGTCTTATATCTTAGGCCAAAATTTACTATGGTTATCTTATGATTATCCAGTCTTCCATGCCTTCAAAAGAAGTCTTTCCCCTCTATTTATATCTAAGTGAGCCTTTTAGACAATTTAGAAGCATTTTTCTACGTTTAGTTTATCCTCATCCTCTTTTTATTAGTATTGTTGCATTTATTTTATGCATCTTCATTTATTTTGGGGATGACTCGACTTGAATAGTGTATGTATATTATTTTGAATTTTACACGTGCGATCCAATAGATTTTATTACAGGCATTTCATGAATCTCTGTTTCAGCATAAAGAATGGCGAAAAAATTGGCAATGACTTTGACATCCCTCTTTGTTATCTAGTGATGGCAAAAATTGGAACCATTCTTAATGAGATTTACAAATTGAGCCAAGAATGGTCCAAGTGTCTACAGGTGGGTGTTGTGAGTAGACTATGCAAATTCAGCTCTATTTCTTTCCTTTTGCTAGTGTTCGGTGCAGGTTTGCATTAATGTAGAATACTGCACAGGTAGTGACTAATTGCTATCACTGAGGTCCCCTCTCAAGTAATAAAGAACTGCACCAAGTTTTCTAGCATACATTTCCATCTACAAGTCACCTATTCCTCGTATAACTCTCAAAGGTTTTGGCATGTTAATTGTAGCCAATCTCTCTAAAATCTTACTTTAATTTGATCTTTCCATTAAGATTCCTTAACATATATAGTTAGAATGTACAAAATTCCTAACCTCTTAGCTGTAGCTCCCTAGAGACTATCAATTCTTTATTCTACTTTAAAACTTTCCATATGTGATCTTGAATCTTCTATAGTTATAGCATGCCCAAGAAGGTATTCATGTCTACATTTTTACTTTACATTCTTCTTGAAATGTAAACATTAATAATTCTTCCTATAAGATAATCTTCAAAAAGACTAAACTTTTGAGCCTAGATAGTAACATACACAACCTAGAAATAATAAACCTTGAGAAAATTGTAATGATATCATTTACTAGTATGTTGTATATCCTTTTTGTTAATAAAAAATGGTAGTGCTAATCACCATAGTTTTTAAATAAGAAAACTGACTAAATACTCTAGAAGAAGAAACCATTGCATCAGTTGATAATAGGATGGACAAAACCAAAGAGACTGAATTTAATGTGAAAATAAAATATGTAAATGGAAAAAAAATCATCTGCTATAATATGAAACTATCTTAACAATGAGCTTTGAATTTTTGTGTCTCAAAAGTCAAAGCATATGAAAGTGATACTTTAACAGTCAAAGGACTCTACCAGTAACAAAACTAAATTTTGTATGTTCTCTCTCCCTTCTAGCATGTAGCATGATGGTAGAAGATATTTCTTCTATTTAGAAAATTATAACACTTTCAACTATTTTATGAATTCTAAATTATCAGATCAAACTTACAAATGGACAAGATGTGGAGCAATTCCAAGTATAGCGACATTTGATCCATTGGAGCCAAGTTTTAAATTACAATTACACTTACCAAACTAATCCATGGACAAGAATCATTATAATTTATGAGATCATGTTCTTTAGCAGTTGTAATTAGAAGTTAAATTCATGTATCACTAGGATTCGAATACCAAAGGAGGGAATCTTATTCCTTAGTAACCCCATGATCTAACATGACTTAAGTTCAAGTGGTATAGGATGAGAGGTTAACTTAATAGTTCTGGAATCCTTTGCCTAAGTACACTAGTTCAACTGTAGGACAATCCTAAGATGTTGGATACACCTCTAGTCAAGGGTCATACCAAGATGACAAGAGTTGTAGGATTTGACTGATAAGGTGTAGGACTCTTACGCTAGTGGCATAGTAATAGAAATGGTTAAGTTTATCGTAGTGCCTATGTGGCAATATCGTGGTGCCTAAGTGGCATAGTAATTTTAATGTGTGCCAGTCACTTCCAGGAAACTTTACAATGCAGATCTTTACTAACATTTAAGTATACTATAAGTTGATCTCTTGTGATTGTAAAGGCTTTTGGTCTTTTTCAAAAGTTCCCCGAAGGATACAAAAATTGTTTTTTAATTGGAACCTTTAAACTTCTAAATCAAGTAACGGAAAAATGAGATTGACTATTTCTGTCTGTTTATCCATTGTGTAATTTTATATGTAGTATTTGGTTTTCTTCATTATCTAGCAAGAACCACAAAAATTTTTAATGAATTAATGTCTTTGAATAAATTAATTAATGATGGTACTTCTGATTCTCCAGCTCTAGCTAAATCAAGTTCTAAAAACTCAAAAAAGGCAAATGGTTCTGATGCTGTAGCTATAAGTCTTACATTCAAAATCAACAACAAGGTTTCATATAGAATAGTACTAAAAGGTGTGTGTCTTTTTGGGGTTCAAGTTTCAAACTGCAAGTGCACATATTTGTATATTAAATTGGCACCTTCTATGCTCAAATAGTTGTTGATCTTTGTTTCATGGCTTTCTATTCCAGCACATAGTGCAATTGTCCTGAAAGGAGAAAGTATAGCAGATAAAACAGAGTGGGTTAGCAAAATTATGACCTTATTCAACCTTCAAAAGGCGTATCAATAGAAGGATCAGTATTATTGTTGTCTTGATCTTATCCATTATTCTATACTAGGTGTGTTTTTTTGGTAGAAGGGTGGTACTGCACATTTTGCAAACATCTACACCTTCTAGAAATTATAGGATCATTTTAGTTACATTTGAAAACATTAATCAAGAAAAACCATATGTACAGATATAAACATTAATCACATGATGTCCAATTTATTTGTAGATATATTTTCCTGTGAAGAAAGACCACGCCTGACAATATGAAGGTTGAACAAAATGAGACAATGGCTGCATTATGGGCTCAGTTCTGAAGAAAACCTAATAAATGTTATTGTCCTTGCAAGAAGTGTAAAGGCTTAAAGACTCAAAGAATTCTAATCACAACAGCCCAGAGTCATTGTAGGCAACATGGTCATGTTGAAGGGGGCCACGATTTTCATCCATTGCTAAATGTGGATTTCCTACTAGAGGAAGATGGAGGTGTGAATATCCAAGCTAAGGATAATACTCTCATGGAAGAAGATGATAATGTGCCAAAGGACATGATTGAAGAAGATGGTATTGGGGAAGGTGATGAAGAGGCTCACAATGATGGTACTAGTGAATTTGATAATGATGATGAAGATGGTCTTGATATACCTTTGCTTGAGAAGGCACACAAGCCCTTATACGAAGGCTCCTAAACAACTCTACTCTTAGCTATAGTGTTGTTGGTGAACTTAAAGGTTATGAATGGTATATCTAATGTAGCAATGTCACGTATGCTAAGGTATGTCATTTTTGTCATTTTCAATGTTAGCATACAATTACTATTCATTATATTAACAATGCATATTTGTTGTTATAGGTTGATTAGTGAGTTTTTGTTACCACCATCAAACATTTTGCCTCGTTCGTACCAAGAATTATCTAACATTATGGATCAAATTGGAATGAAGTATCAAACAATACATGCATGTCCCAATGATCACATTCTATATCATAATCAATATGAATTTGCAGCAGAATGCCCTGATTGTCATAGTAGTAGATATCGGTCAGATCAAATAACAAAAAAGGTGCCTCACAAGGTTCTTCGGTACATTCCCATTATTCCACGTCTTCAACGGTTATTCAGGTGCGCTACCTTGGCACAATTTATGGATTACCATGCACGCACTAGAAGTCAGGATGACATTATGCGAATGCCTGCCGATGGTTTTGCATTTAAAGAGATAGAAGAAACATGGTCACACTTTAAAGAAGAACCTCGTAATTTGAAGCTTTCATTGGCAGCGAACGGTGTCAATCCATATGGAGATATGAGATCTGTTTACTCAGTGTGGCCTATTTTTGTTATTAATAATAACATTCCTCCTTGGATGTCCATAAAGAGGGAGCACATAATGTTGTCAATGATTATGCCAGGTATTTTTATCATTTTATAGTTATCTAAATTAATTTATAAATAGCGCATGAAAATGGTCATAATAATAATGTAATGTTTATGTTCATTCAATTGCTAGGTAAATACAAAGTGAAAGATATGAATGTGTATATTGAGCCCCTGATTGACGAGTTGTTGAAGTTATGGAATGGCATCACTATGTATGACATCTCTAGACCGATAGCACATCGACAATTTCAATTCCATGCAATGCTTGTATGGACAATACATGATGCCCCTGGGTTAACTCATTTTTGTGGTATGTTATATTGTTAATATCACATATTTTTGGTCTGTTATAATGCTTACACATTACTATCAAATATTTAAGTTGTGCATGATAATTGTACATGATCCACTTCTACATGATCTTGTAGGTCTTCAGACAAAGGGAAAATTCGCATGTCCAGTTTGTGGTCCGAAGATGAATTCTTGTCATTCGAGAACTTTAAGAAAGTAGGTGTTTGATGAATTTAGACACTTTCTCTACAGTAATCATAGGTATCGAATTGCCAAAAAATATCTTTTCAATGGGAAAGAAGAGACATCATCAAGGCCACGAAGAATGACACCTCATTTATGGAAGTTGGAATATGATCGACTAAATTGTCGAGGTAATATCCAATTTGTCGTCTGAAGTTTAAAATTTGTATTTTGATATTGTCTTATAGTTACTAATATTGTAATTGATGCTTGTGAAGGTCGTCAAGGCATCAATGACCAACTTCCTAGAGGAATGAAAAGTTATCCTACTCAATTTAGTAGGTTACCATACTACAAGGATCTCCCAATTGCGCATTTGTTTGATACTATGCATATTGGAAAGAATGTAACAGAGACACTATGGAAAATGTTTGATGGAAGGCAGGATAGAGAACAAATTGCCAAAATTTGTACCGACATTCATGAATCCAATCATGCACTAAAAGCTTCCATTGAATCAAATAGCAATGGAGACTGCATAAATACAAGCACCCTTCCTTGGTTATTAACGGAGCAACAGAGTGATGCATTAAAAGAAGTCATAAAAAAAACAAAATTTCCAACAGGGTTTGTTGCAAATACAAGCACTCTTCTATCAAAGAAAGGTGATTTTGGGCCTGGGTTGAAAACACATGATTGGCATACCTTCCTCAAGGTAAGTCATGTTCTCCATTTACAGTATATTTGTAAGATTGAATGTACTACCTATTGCATTATTTAATAATATATTGAAATGATCATTTTTAATGATTGCAGTTCATCCTACCTCTATCCCTTCCACAACAGTTTGACAATAGTATTAAACAAGTTATATATGATCTTGGAAAATACACGAGGTTAGAAGTTTTTTTTCTTAGATTTGTAGATGTCTCTTAAATCTATTGTATAATTTTATTTGAAATCTTTTTTATGTGGTTTTGTGTGTTGAATTTCTTTTAGGTGGTTATCATCTAAAAAAATTGAAAAAAAAGACATAAAATACTGGAAGAAAAGAATTCCACAGCTTATGTGTGAAATGCAAAATTGTTTACCTCCAACCTTTTTCAATGCTCAAGAACACTACCTCATACATCAAGTTGAGGAGATTGAATTGTGTGGACCTATACAAGCTAGATCAATGTGGATGGTTGAGAGGCACTTGAAATTTATGAAGGGCTTGGTTTGACAAAGAGCACGTCCTGAGGGTTCTATGATAGAGGGATATATGATATACCAGACCATGGTGTACATTACTGAATATCTTCCAAAGTTTGCAGCAGATATCCATGTAGATCGCATTTGGGATCCCAACTCTAATGACAAATTTGAAGGGGAGTACCTAAGGGGGAAAGGTACATTGAGGAGGGTGACAGGTAATTATAAGTTTTTTTTTTTGTAGTTTAATATTATTATTCATTATCAATATATATAAGTTGTTTCTAACTAGTGTAATTGTCTTCCTTATAGTTGGTCGTGAGTGGGATGCACTGCACTTGTATATTGCAAACAATCTTGATTGGATGACGGTATGGATTGAGCAGTCTCAAGAAAATGGTCGCTCATTAACATGGGATGGTGTTGTATTGTTGGTTAAAGAAGCTCATCGTAATGGAGATCCCAATGTTATAGAAATGGTACTTGATCTAATATATGGCTTAAGAGATACAAAGGTATGCATAAGATTAGTAATCATCACACATAAGTTTAATATCAACTCACAGATTGATGCAAATATTCTTGACATGTTTGAATAATTGCAGGTCAAACACCACAAAGCTATGTACTACCATGGCTATAAATTCTACACCAAAAAGTCAGATGAAATGAAGAAAACATGTGATTCTGGGATAAGTGCTATCTTCGCGGTCACCAATATTTCATCTAGAACTGACATACATCCTCAACGATCTGAAAATTGATACTATGGCATTTTGGATGATATACTTGAGTGTGACTTTAATTCATTCAAAATAGTTCTATTTGTCGTCAAATGGTTCAGGTTACGACTAAATTGAAATGATCCTGATAGGATTGTTATTGAACATGATAGTCGATTTACTATGATTAATACAAGGTCATTTGAGCCAGTCGGAGATGAGCCCTATGTTCTTCCAAGCCAGTGCGAGCAAGTGTTTTATTCTGGTGTTCCACAGAAACCAGGTTGGTCATTTTTTGTTAGACATGACCCAAGAGGAAGGCCAGTAAAGTATAATGTGATCGAAGAAGAAGTAGAAGAAGCAGAAGAGGAAGCAAATGATTATCAGGAACAACAGTTACCCAATGGTGAAGATGAAGAAGATGGTGATGATTTTGGTCATGTTGACAATAATGGCAATGATGATGATGATGATGTTGATGACGATCATGATCATGGCGATGATGGTGATGATGATGATGGTGATGAAGATGATGATGACGGCGATGAAGATTGTGGTGATGATGATGATGATGATGATGATGACATGGATGAAGATCATGATGATCAATGAAATGTCCAGCTAGGATCAATGTCAACTATGATGGGGTTTTGTATGACCAAACTTTTCTTTGTAAACCATATGTGCACATATAAACATTAAGTAGAACATGTCAAATTTTTTTTAGATATACACATTAGTTAGACTAAATTTTTAACTTAAGACAAATGATTTACATATACAATCTACTTTATTATTAATATTTTTTTTTGGTAAGTCTATTACTTTAATTTTGCTATCGATTTCTAAGAGTTACTAATTTTTTTCACAGGGCGATATGGATGCACCATCTCAGACACCTTCAGTAGAGGTAAACATTAAATATTGTAAATTTAAATGTTAATATAGAAACAAATGTCATATTATTATGTTCTTTTCTTTATGGATTTGGAGTTGTTTTGATGAAATTTTACTGATATTTAATGTCACAAATGATAGGAAAAAGCTAGAATGACTGCTGATCAAATGCGATCTGAAATACGAGCTTCATATCTAAATAACATCGCCCTTAGTACTGACCCTGTGTTCATCACCTAGAAAATCAAGAAAAGATACACTGATGAACTTGTTAACATTATTATCGAGGGTGACAAAAGTGAGGAGAAAGAGGCACTGAGAATGGAATTGGGCCGTAGAATCCAATCTTTGCAGGTAAGTAGTAATTCGACTAAAGCAATAATAGAATTTCAATAGATATGAATATTTTATACTATCTTATGGATCTTGATCTCTAATTTTATGTGTACTTGTATAGACATTTGTGCCATTTGTGACATCACATGGTGAACATGGTGATGGTCGTTGCACACAACCTTTGTGTAAGTAGCACTTTGTTTTCATCAACATTATAACACTTACCTTTTTTTTGTGGACATTTTTAGCTAGTATCCGATTTGATCTTTATCCATTGCAAATTTCTTTGCTAACAATATTGTATTCCTCAACTCATTGTGATGTGTGGACTCCTCCTTTGGTTGTCAGTCCACTATTGCCTAGTGCATTGTCAGCAACAAGGGCCATGCAAACATCTTCATCTATGCCCACTAGAACTGGTAAAACCTTGTTTTGCTATATTTTGTAATGTATTTGTACAAGTTGATGAACAACGAAGTAGCATATCAGTGCTTAAATGATGTCTACAGAAGGTTGCATACACACAAACACATGCATACACACACCACACATACATACATACATACATATTGTACTACGTAGGCAAGATTTTGTGCTACTTTTTGAATTAATGTTTCAGATTCAAATGGAAAAAACAGTCTAACCTTTGAATGCAAAAGTAAACTGAAACATCATTTAAAAAATATATTTTAATTTTGTATTTTATGTTTCTCTACGATGTTTCTGTACGATGTATGTGCATAGATACTTTTATATTCTTGAACTGTCACTTTGATAATAGACCATGGACCATTGAAAGCTATCCTAAACATAGATGATGTTAACTCACACATTATCTTATCATAAACATAAACAACAATATATCACGAATTCTAAAAATATGGTATCTTTAATACTCTATTTGATTATCCTGAATTAAATCCTTAATGGAATGCGAGGAAAAAACATTTTTGCTAGTCAATTTCTTCAATTTGATTATATCCATAAGTATGATTTAATTCATTTGGTGTCTACTTTAATTGTCATGATGTTTCAATTGATAGACTAGCAGAGAGCAATACTGGTGAAGTTGATCCATTTCCTGGAGCAGTTCGTGTCATTAGTACTGGTTCATATGAAGGGACATTATTGCTGAATAAGAAAACTATGTTTCCGTTAAGAGAACGAAAGCTTCCAGGTGCTTTAAAATTATTTTTATTTAAAGTGTAAAAAAAATCTATTTTTATATTACTCGTTTTGGACTGATAAATCCTTTATGTTTTTGTAGGTAATAATGTTTTCTTTGAACATCTTTTTCATATGACATTGAGACTATTCGGACCCACCATACATAAAAGGTACGTAGTTTCATATCATTTCTACATAATTTTTCTTTTCTTTCATTTACTGTAATATATTAAAGCTATTGATCTAACAATCTATTTGTTTTTAAGAAGGTGGAATTTACAAACCATGGAATTAAAAAATCAGCTCATTGCATCTTTTGACGAGAAATTTGGAAAAGACATGTTTGACAATGGCCTACTTCTCAAAAGAGCAGCAAAGCATATAAAGACTGTGAGGGATCAATATAGAAGGGCTCTTAAGGATAACCCAAAGTACGACCATCTAGCTATGATTCCACCAATGGAGTGGAATGAAATAGTAGAAGATGCAAAGGAGAAAAGGCAATCTAAAGATAGAGGTAATGAAGCAACACAGGGCAAAAAGAGGTATGTCATGATAGTATTAAGTACATTGTAATCATGCACTAATTATTCATATTTGTAAATATATAATCTAAGATGTTTGAAATTGTTCATAGATTGCAGGACACATCGGTGGATACAAAAGCAAGAGTAGAAAAGTTTGGCCAACACAAACTTGGTTCTGGTGGCTATATGAATCTCCAGTCTCGAGTTGTAAGTAGGAGCAATGATATGAAATGAATTTTTTTAATATAATGTTGCAAACAATTTTGTTTAGTGAAACCATACATACAAAAATGATGATATTAAGCAAAAAATACAAGGCACAGAATTCAATGTGGAGGTCACAGATGAAGATAGAAAACTTGCCTTGAAGGAAGGCTATAAATTCGTGGATGTACGCCTACTCAAAGAATCTATAAGCCTTGCTCAAGAATCCAGTTCACCAAATGATATCTCATAGGTAAATTGGTTAGATGAAAAGTAAATGAAATTGAATAGTTGATCCTTTTCTTTTTTGGTATTAGTTTTGAACGTAAATTGACTACATAACAATGTGCATAACATTTTATTGCAGCCTTCATATCCTACCACAGAACCTGCTCGTGACGAAGGCCATAATGTGCATTATAGTGGTGGAGGTGTTAATTTTCTATTGGAAATTAATTATGCAATCAGAAATATGAAATGTTCTCCTTCCATTTATTGTCCAAGCATGCTCTTATCAAAACATATATTCTATGCTCATTGTGCAGATCTTTTAGAAAATGTATTGTTTAAAGATTGATATTAGTTTGTGAGCCATTACCACCAGGTCTTCAGATTGTTGAGGCTATTTTATTGTATGATTTGAAAATCCATAACTATAGTTTTCATCACTAGAAGGTGTGTCTGTGTTGCTGCTCAATTCCATTGTAGTGTACATGAGATTTTGTTTGTTTGAGTTGAGACTTTTCTCTTGGCTATTTGTTGTTTATTAAATCATAGTAGTTTGCATTTCTTGTATTATGTATTTAGGGTATTCTTGAGCAATGAGAACCAGGTTTATAGATTGGCAAGGAAATTTATTATATGATTTGGATCATTCACATAGTTTTGTTCTTATTTCTCTAACACTACTTTAAAGATTATCTCTGGTTGCTGAAACATATTCATTATTTTAAAATAGGGATCTTTAAGCTTTTGATCAGTAATTGATAATGATTTCCAACTCTGTACTTTGATAAATCATTTGTTCTAACAAATCTCATAGAGTAAATATTTTGATATTGCTATCATGATTTAACTGTGTAGTATTTGAGTCAAATTTATTGACTCATATTTCATGTGCAGTGCTCAAAATGAATCCATCACTCAGGATAATATTTTTTTGAATATTTCAGAGCATGTTGAACATCATGTCGAAGGAGTGGAACATGTTCCAAGTGTTCAACATGTTGACGTGGCAGCGGATCAAAATGTTAATGTACATGATGTGGCATTGTCAGGTAAGAAAGATGCATGTTATGTTGTACTAGTACTTAATTATAGACTGGTAACAGTTAAAAAAAGAAAAAGAGTATGCCAATTTATCCCATTCACTTGTTCTTGCAACAGAGCCCCCTTTAGTGCAGCAGCCTCCTGCTCCTGCAAAGAGAAGGAGCCATCGTAATTTGACATTACACGTGCTAGAAGAGGAGGAGAATGATGTAGATATGGATGCTCCTATGAGCACTTTTCTTAAGAGAGCTCATAAAAACAAAAAGAAGAAATGATGTTTTAAAAATCTTCTTTCAAAAACCTTGTTGGATAATGAAAGAACTTTGTTTTAAGTAATTATGTATGAATGATGCGTATTAATACTGATTTTTATCTTATGTTAATAAATATTGTTATGTCTTAATGAAGTCTTGATTAGTATTGTGTATTAATGAATTTTATATCATATTAATGAATGTTATGTGATTGTATTGATTGAATGTTATGGTTCATAAATGGATGAATGAATCAATGAAGTATGTAATTAGATGATAATGGGTACTTTAGATTGATGTTAGGGGGAGGGGGGTGAGGCTAGACGAGCTTCCACCTTCACGTGGTTGGCCTTGTTAAGTAGAGAATATTATAGTATTCTTGAAACCAAGTGAAGCTCAAACTAACATAAAATGGTCACTTCCCATGTGGTAGGTCTAAAATGATCCACAACTACTGCTGCCCATAACATGAATTTGTCAAATACATTTTGATATCACCAATTTCAACACTCTATTCGAAGCATAGGAGTGGCCTATAGTCTTAGCATGAATTTTGAGTAATGCCTTAGTCTAGATTGCCTTAGAAGTGGCTGGAAGAAGCCTGCACAAGTCTGAGACTATGAGCTCTCCCCGCCTTGGCCAAGAAGAACTTGCCAACTCTCTACTATTATGGCAAACTACAGAGCGGTGTGGCTGATTTGCAACCAACCAATAAGTTCACAATTAAAGGAGTGATCCTTCCTTCACCAAGGATTGCCAAGCAACGATCTCAAGTGTACCAATTTGATCAATGCTCCAATCCTTATTGAGAATCTTGTCCCAATCAATCTCTAGATGAAACAGGGACACAAAGTGACTAGTCAAATGGTGAATAACACCTAAACGTCTAAAACTTTCATCCTTATATCTTCCAAGGTCACTCCAGTGAATCCCAACCAGTTCCATTGCTTCTTGTTGAGAAATCCCAACATTGACACCGAATCGAGATTGATCCACAAGACCAATGCATCACATGAAGAAACTACATTCCCAAGCGCCATAACAAGCGCAATGCACTCTTACTCTATGATGCAGAGGTGGTGTGTGGTATCCATCTTCTTCATATGAGATAAAAAATCCATTCATTTAGCAACAACCCTTTACTCCAATGTCCCCTCAAGGACTTACCTTCCACGCTACCCCAAGTGCACTTAGAGTTTCCCAAACACCATAACTTCTTCCAAGGCTTCAACCTTCATTCTTCCTTTGTGTATCGTCTCCTCGTGGCCTTTCCACCATGTTCCATCCATCCATTCATTTTGGACAACTAATCTCTTACCCAACATTCATATCTAGCATTAAAGCTAGTAGCCCTCACCAGTCACTAATTTGGATTTCTCTCCAATAGTTCCCAAACAACTACGGAAACTAAAACCTGATTAAGATACCCTTTTGGGATCTATACATCCTCCCTATAAAACCTGAAACAGTCCTTCTAGGGGTTGATAAACAATAGATTTTCAAGATTTTAAGGTTCTACCCTTTACACAACACATTTTCCACCAAACCCTTGGTTTTGGGGTCACTAATCTAGGGCCTATCTTTATTGCTGCTATCACGCCAAAAGTCACAGTTTTGCCTAGTTTAACATGAAGAAATGAGGGTTCCATCCAATGTGTACTCTTAACTGCTTCTTGGGATGGAACCCATAGCACTAACATGCCCAACTAACCTCTAATATGCAAGAAAAGTGAAGATTTGCAGGTTATTGTGAAAGAAATGCAAAGTTGAGTGTTGGAACGACTAATTTGGGTACCCAAATGAGTGCTAGGTGTTATGCAGCCGTACATCTGGCTTAACAAGGTATACTTTTTATTTGATATTCTTTGAAGACATGACGAGTGGATGGTGAATCCTAATTTTTAGATCCTGGAAGTGTGTGCTTGACCTAGATTGGTGATACCCTTGATTTTGAGGGTTTTAAGGCTTGAATTTGGGGGTTTCATATCAAAAGTCCTCGTAGGATGAAATTGATGATGGGTTTGTCTAATTAGGCACAAACTATGATGAATCTATGAATTTGGTGGAGTTGGGACACTAAGGTCAGGACACTAAGGAGGAAGATGTAAGATGCTACACTATAGCCATAAGATCAGAAGGATAGAGTTTGACTATTACGATGTCATGACATTCCATATGATCAGGGGCTTCAAATAATAGAGCTAAGATATCATGACATGGTGTATTGGTGTGAGGTCATAAATTGAAAATTGTAAGCTTGACATATTAAAAAATTGTAGGTTTCTCGTATGGTCGAGAGTTGAAAATTAAAATGTTAAGATATTACAAATTTATCATAATGTCATATTGTCATAACACCATAATATGCATAAGTTCCAAATTTCAAAAGTTGCATAGATGGATGTGGGTTTTGCCCAAGCAATCAACCAATGGAAATTTAAGAAGTGACAGGAAGAAAAGATAAAATCATATTGTCTAAATGGATGTATTGTATCATATTTAATTTTCACTATTTTAAGAAATATTTTAATCCATTCCTCTAAGTTTCAAGCCTTTTTATTGCCAAATCTTTTCCCATGCAGAACTTCATTTCAATCTTATTGTCCACAGACATGAATTTAAACCTTGTGCCTCCCCCCCCCCCATATTGCTGCTTTGGCAAAGAGAATTCTAAGAAATAAGTGTTTTCTTTTTCTGATTTTTAATGCCAAAATTCATCCAAATGCTTTGGGGATGCTTTTTTCATTTTTAATTTATTTATCTTATATGTGGCTTGATTTAACTAAAAGTCTTAGAATGTATTTCTAGATCTGTAGAATTGAAACCAACTGAATTTTATACCTGTCTGAGAGAGGAGAGATAACTGCTGGATTTATTGGTCAACAATGAATTAATATCTCTTGTTTGATTGTGTTGTCTCAGCAAAATAAAAAAATCTTGATCGATGCAGTTGTCCATGTTGTGAATGAAGATTATGTAGAAATGGCAAATGATTTTACAAGGCTAGGATTTCTGGCTCCTGGTACAGATGTAGCTCCTATTGTTCCAGTATTAGAAGTGATATGGCAGAATTCTGTTGGGAAAGGACTCATTGACTTTAATTTTAGGACTGTTACTGGTAAACTTATCAACACTTATTCCAACCCTTGCAATTTACTACAATTTGTCTCATTTGGCTTCTGAGTAATTTTCATTATTGTAGATCATCAATTTTCCTAGTTTGTTTTCATTCTTTTAATACTTCTGATGCTGAAGCCTCAAACTAAGCTTAAGAATATTAGTTAGTATTCACTGTAAAATAGAGACAATTCTATGCAATTTTTGGTAATAATTTGACTTTCCCTTGACTCTTGATAATCTCTGAATTAGCATGTTATGATAAATACTATCAGTGTTCATGGTGCAAGTTTAATGCCCACTCTTGCCAACTTTTTTTCTAGTTGCTCTTCCAAAACCTACATCTTGTTGGATTTCATCTTAAGTAATTTGTTTTCTTCTACTAGAGAGTAGAAACCATAGTACCGAACAATTCTAAAATAAGCATACCAAGTGAAATGTAATATTATTATATTCAGGATTAACTTGTTCAATTATACAATTTCAATATCTTCATATTTAATAACAGATATCTCTACTAGCTATTTTATTAGAGACCTTAACTCATTTATATCTTTTGATGTTGTCATAACTAGCCTTTTTAAGCTCAAATAACTCTTTTAATGAAAAGATTGTTTTCTGTCCTGGTGACCCAAATAATTTGTACGGTTGATGCAAAATTATTTTTGAAGTCTTTGATATATCAATGGGCTGTAATTCTGAATCTGCTATATGAGATGTAATGAAATTTTTTACTTAATCGTACCTTTATTTCTAATGTTTATTCTATCATTTATGATTTTTCTGACTGTGTAGGTGCTTTATTGATCCTTCGACTTTGCAAGCATTTATACATCAATTATATTATTCTTTTCAGCTTTCTGTCTGCAAAACTTAATGACTGCTAAATTTTTTCGTTAAAGTGGTCTACATTGTGAGAACCAAGATATCTGGTAGCCTATATTTACAATGCCCGTATCAATTTTCTGGTCTTGTGGGTGCTTTCATTGTTCCATTGATTATTCCCTAAACATTTAAGCATCAACTAGATTTTTTCGTTTTAGCTTCCCCTGTGCAAGTCTTATGTATGCTCAAATTATTTCATGGAAATGGTTGCCATTCAAAAGATATTTGGCACAATATCCAGATTGATTTGTGAATAAAATCAGCTTTTGTCCATGGCTCAACTAAAATTTGATTATCTGATGCATGATAAAAACTAATTTTTTCTATAGCTCAAGACACGAAAAAACTTCTTAGTTCTAGAAATGTGTAAATAATACAAGGGTATATAAGATTGTGTTTATGATATATAATATGACATCAGACGAATTATATGAGATAGATGAGCAATTCCTTGAATTAAACTTGTAGTCTAGAGCGCTGATAGAAACTCAAAAAACTCTCTTGTTATGCAACAATCAACATGGTCTAGTACAAAAACGTAATTTACAATGTTTTTTTTTTGCAAATAGGCACCATAGTTATCTAGGGTACAAGAAATTTTCTCTAATTTGTTTTTTTTCTAATTCTAGATGCATGATTTTACTACAAAAATGCTTATGATTCAGTCTTAAGGATATTGATGACTAGAGCACTTTGTTAATAAATAATTAACATCAGGTCAGTATCTTCTACATAAATTCTGCACAATAGCTTCATTTTATGTCTATATTGTACTCTTCAATAACAGAATAGATTTGGAGTGTCTCTATTCTCTTCAATGTATTAAAAAAGACCCTTGGATTTGTTTTGTTTAGTTTCTCTGAGTTACTCTATGTAGTGATGCAGGATCTCCTTTTATAGAATGTGAATGGTTTTAGATGCACACCAATATGGACATTGTGTCAATGCCAGACTATATGCCTGTTGATGTCAGCAGCATGGACATCAAATGTGTCCTCTTCCATTGTATTCCTTGTTGATGTCAGTAGCATGGAGATCAATTTCTTAATTCAAAAGATATTATTTAGAATTGCAAAGAGTGATCCTCATGTCCTCCACTCTCTTTAGTCTTATATTTATTCTCTTAATTTTCATGTGTTGTAACTCCTATTGGCAATCTCATTTTTAATGAAATTAATGTGTAGTCTCTATTTGCAAAAAAATTCAATAGACTCGTGTAGCAGTATCCAATACACATACCTGAAAGGTTTTCTCTTGTTATTCGCTCATTGCTGACTCAAGAAGGAATCTGTTTCACTCTTCAACCAGACTTCAAGTTTCTTGAGGTAGAGAGAGTTGAATTAGTTTGTATTAGATGAAAATATAATTTGAGTAGGGTTTTTATATAAAGTATCATCATGTGAAACAACATTGTATTTTAGAAAATTCTAGTTCGCTAATATGATTTAGTGAATTCATTCCTTTCTAATGATCATTATATTGATTCATATTATTGTTAGCAAGAACAAAATTGTGAAAACAAGGAGCAGCTTCAAAAGGTTACAAGAAAAGTTGGGTATGATAACTGCCCCTGAAGAGAAAAGAAGTTCAAGCTATCATAGATATCCAAATAGACAAGAACATAAAAGGAAAAGAATACAAAGAGTGTACGATCAAGTGAAGGAAAAGGCCAGTTGACAAAGCCACTTGTAAGCATGCTTTTGAGGTGGCTAAGCAAGGGATAATAGTTCCAAAATCTTTGTTACATGTCCATGAGTTTTAGACTAGGAACATTTTTATCTACATGGAGAGATTTCTTTAGGAGTACCCAACCCTTCCTTACATACTTGTTGCTAGCTTCTATTTGCTCAGTTTTACATGTAGACTTTCTACTTTGTTATGTTACTTCGATTTCGTTTGTGTTGTTTTAGGTGCTCGAGTTGGAGGTTATTCCTTTGACCTTTCGGTCTGCCTGGATGGAATGTCTTCTTTTTTGAACCCTTCTCATTAAGAATAATACAATGCAAACATAGACAAGGAGTGGCAGTCCCGGAGCCTCATTATCAGTAGCAGTTAGTAGAATTAGAAAAAGTTAGTATACTTAGAAAATAAAGTATACTTAGCCTCTATTATTGAATTCTCTTCCCTATCACACTATCATCAATTTTCCATTATCACGAGGCTCATTCCCTTGCAGTTTGTGCCATCCAGTTAATTGATTCATCTAAGGAATACTAAGATAATCCATTATCCTATCATTGATATCATGCTCCACAATTCCTTCCTTAGGCAGCTCAATTAGTGCATATGAGCTCAAGTTTGTAGATATTGCTGATAAAACCAAATGAAGAAGATTCCCAATGCTGCAACTACTTTAGGTAAGAAAAGAGTCCAAATCCACAATAAGCCAAGTAACCCTTCAAAGTCTTTTCAGTCTTTTCAAGATAACCCATACTCATCATTTCTGATCTCATTCACTGTTTCTTCTGATTATGATTCTGTAATCTTGCATGGCAATAATTTCTTAGATGACTGCTTGTACTACCCAATAGTGATTGCCTCATATGTTATGGTGATTTCTCAGTAGGTACAAATGCAATCAATCAAATCACAAGAAAGATATTAATCAAGAGCTTTGGTTGATTTGATGCAAAGTTTATTACTTTATATCTCTCCTGGCAACCACCCAATCTACTCCAAATGATCAGCTGAGTCACATAGGTAGCATTCATATCGTGGCTGAGCTATCTACACCAAGCCACCATGAATCTTTATCTTCAATCTAGAGAAGTCAATTATTGCAGAGCTTTGTCATAGCATTGCACATCCACCCAACAAGCCCAATCCCCCAATAGCATATAGATCCATCAAACCCAACGATACATCTCCAGCTCAGCACTGTCGTGTCATCCCTAAAGTCCATTCAACAAGTGCTTGGAAAGATGAGTATTTCTCTTAAATTTGCATCATCTGCAAGCATCTACCATGTTCATTGCAAATCCTCATCTTTAAATAGGGAGTGCTCAGTCTATTCTACTGTGCCTTGAAAGAAATCATGTCAATGTTGATTGTACTAGACATTTGATGTGCAGAATGTTCCCAAAACATTGTATCAGCAGACTAAGCACATCATGTGACATTTCCTTTAAGCAACCATATTCAAGCATCATGTGATCCAAACTTTGATTAATCTGCAATGCCAGAACAAACATCAAACATCGATAGTGCCCACATTTGGTGCTGACTTGAGCACTGACATTAATCAACCATTGGCATTCTAACATTCCCAAGTTGTGGTGCCCATGAGCATTGACATTGAATACTCTCCAATATCTCTTCTTGGCATTGTCCATCTTATCTCCCTCTGACATTCAGCAACATTGAAGTGCAAACAAGAATGTTGAACATGTTTTGCATCTATCACAACATTGATAATTGATTGCCTAACTCGCCTGAGTTTTGTAGTGTTCAACAACCTGAACATGGATTGGGAGCTACAAGTGGTCCCAAAATGTGCCACAGATGCTAAGACATCCATTCAAAGAGTGAAGAAGCATTGTATATACATTCATGAGTGACATAGACTTCTGATTCATCATTGAAGCTTTCCATCCTATACTATGACCTACACAAGTACACGTCCAAACATTGATCTCACAACACTGTGCAGGAGATCTGAAACTTGGGACATGTGCTCTCACTTCCTTGTCTCACCACCTGTGCTCCAAATATTCATAATAAGTTCAAGTTTACCAGCAATCCATTTTTTATTCAACTTTAGTCCTTTGAAAGACCCCTAAGATCGAGTGGCTCTAATATTGCAATTTTAAGAAGGTGTTGAAATACTTCCTCTAATGTTAATGCCCTTCTTCCATTATCACTTCATGAAGTTATTTTCATATAGGACAACTAGAATCCTTTTCACCTACCAATTGACTATCCTACTGTAACTTTTATGTCTCCCAGATGTTGCTCTGATACCAGCTAAAATGAGATAGTTGATTAAGATGATAAGTATTGTTCTGCAAATATGATGATCTTCGAACTGTAGGAAGTATGTCACATTTATTGATTTCAATGTATATCTTCCCATCAGGAAAGCATATATATATATATTATATTCAATAGCAACTTTAGGATCGGTCATGGCTCTTAATTGTAAAAGGTCATGATTAGTTGGTATTCAGTAACTCACTGAATCCAATATAATTGATCCATATACAAGATATTGAATATATATATTATGCACATGATTCAACTTACTTAGATATGAAGCTGGTATAGTTTTAGACTTGTTATGAAGATAATCTGATCGAAGCTTTCATATATCAACAGATATGAATATCACAACTAGCATAGATGTCACTTTCAACTTAATGTTCATAATTCTTCCTACATAAATGTCATTACAGTTTTTGTACTCACCCATTATGTTTCTTTATGAAATCGGTTTATTTGCATGCTTCTCAAGTCACCAATGCTACTCATCAATAATTTATCACGTAAGGCCAAATCCTATGAAGTTTTACCCTTTGCCAAACTATATGATTGAAGATCAATGCTGGAGACAACAAGTTTTTAATAATTTTGTAGTATCAAAAGATTTCTATGCATCTACATGTTTGTCAATTACGCACTCCACTTCTTTATCAATGGTATAGTTAGTTGATTAGTTGCTTCATCATTGATTTCTCTAAAGTCTATATACATGGTGTAGGGAAAGGGCTCTGACGATATAGGATAAGTCAATGTTTTTGTTTAATATTGATGTTTGTCCAGTTTGAAAATCTCCTGCTTTGAATGGCATGGCTAATGATCATCGAATCGCCTTCCACCTTTACATTGCATACACCAAGTTTTTAATATGCGTTAAGACTGAGAAGGGGACATGTCCCTTTTTTGAGCTAAAAATATTATTATATTAGTAATTTAGTTAAGTTGACCAAAAGGTAACTATAATTGGAAAAACTATATTAAACCAGGTTGGCTTTCCTGCTTATTGGACTTACAAAGTAATGAAATGTGAAGTTATGTCATATTTCTTGGCTTAAGTCTAACTGGGTTATATGTTCATTATACAATTTAATCTTTCATATTATTATTTTGTGTGCTTTATTGATTATTACAATAGCATTTGGGTGCTTTTCCAATATTTCTGTTAGAAAAGTAGAGCACATAACAATTTTCTTGATGCATTGATGTCATCTTTTCTTATTTTAGGAAGTTCAACCATCAACATCAGGAATTGGGCCATTTTTTAGTAGTGCCCTTAACTCTACAAGTACAAAAAAAAATTCAGGCTATACACTTCCTTTAGTCAATGTAAAAGAAGAATCATTTGCAGAGCCTCTGATAGGTCAAGTCAATAGTCCAAGCACAAGCTTTAGTTGGTATAAAAGTAACAAAGCTGGAACAATCAACTTGGTGACATGACTTGGTGGGCTTGGCGAGCTGACCTGGTGTGCGTACTTGAATAGTAGACTTGGTGAGCTGACTTAAAGAGTCAACTCGTTGAGACGACTCGGTGGGGGTGACTTGGTGGGCTGACCTGGAGAGTTGACCTAGGGAAAACTTGGTGAGCAAACTTAAAGAGTTGACTTGGTGAGCGTACTTGAATTGTCAGCTTGGCGATCTGACTATGAGAGTTGGCTTGGAAAGCTGATATGGCAAGTTGACTTAAAGTGGCAACTTGGTGAGCTGACTTATCGAGGCCACTTGGTGAGGCGACTTCGTGAAGCAACTTGGTGAGCTGACCTACTAAGTGTACTTAAAGACTAACCTTGATGAGGTGCTTTGGTGGGATGACTTGATGAGAAAACTTGGCGTGCCAACCAAGTGAGTTTACATGGTGAGCGGGCTTAGAGAAGCAACTGTATGGGGCAACTTTGTAAGCAAACTGGGTGAGCTCACTTGGTGGGGCAAGGTGGTAAAACCATTGAGTGAGTCGACTTCGTGAGCTGACTTAATGAGTCAACTCATTGAGGTGACTGGGTGGGGGTGACTTGGTGAGTTGACCTTGAGAGTTGGCCTAGGGGGCAGACTTGGTGAGCGAACTTAGGGAGTCGACTTGGTGAGCGTACTTCAATTGTCAACTTGGTGAGCTGACTTGGCTGGGAGCCGGCTTGGCGATCTAACATGGTGAGTGGGCTTAAAGTGGCAAATTGGTGGGGCAAGTTGGCAAACCGACTTAGCGAGGCCACTTAGAGATGTGACATGGCGAGCTGACTTGGTGAGTAAGCTCGATGAGCAGACCTAAAGATTGACCTTGTTAAGGCACTTTGGTGGGGTGACTTGATGACCAAACTCAAAGAGTCAACTTGGCGAGCATACTAGTGCATTTGGGTTCATTTTTTGACCTTCATTGATCAAATTTTCGACCAAATTTGACCAACGCATTGGTCAAAATTTATCTGGTCAAAATTTTGACCAACTCACTGGTAAATTTTTTTTCAGGCATTCTATAAAACAGTCACATGTCTTGCGTATGATATGACATTTTGCATGTATCCTGCACTCTCTCTCATCCGGCTAATGATGGATTATGTAGAGTGATCTGAAACCATGATGCTAAAAAACACACAATCAAATCCGAAATGAACATGCACTACAAATGGATTGTGGAAATCTGATATTGGTAAAATTGCATGCATGTCTACTAGGACAATCATAACTTAAACATATATTTGTCCTGGTAGACATGCATGCAAAATTAACAATATCAAATTTCCACAATCCATTTGTAATGCAAGTTCATTTTGGATTTGATTGTGTGTGTTTTTTAGCATCATGGTTTTAGATCACTCTCTGTAATCCAACATCAGCCGGATGAGAGAGTGCAAGATGCATGCAAAATGTCATATCATATGCAAGACATGTGATTGTTTTATAGAATGCCTGAAAAAAATTTACACCTTTCTGTTGGTAGAAATTTTTACCTTCGTTGGTCAAAATTTTTGACCTTTAATGGTCAAAATTTCTACTTTTTTTGGTTCAACTTCTTTGACCTTTGTTGGTCAAAATTTCTACCTTCATTGGTCAAAATTTTTGACCTTCACTAGTCAAAATTTTTTACCTTCATTGGTCAAAATTTCTACCTTAATCCACAAAATTTTTAATGCTAGTTGGTCGAAATTTCTACTTTTCTTGGTCGAAACTTTTGACCTTCGTTGGGGGAAATTTCTACCTTTATTGGTCAAAATTTCGACCAATTCCCGCCAGAACTTGCAAATGGCAATTGAGGTTTTTCGACCAACATAAGGTTGGTCGAATTTTTGACCGAAAAATTTTTGACCAATGGGTTGGTTGAAGTTGGTCGAAGTTTGGTCAAAAATTGGGTTGAAATTTTGACCATTAATGGTCGAAAAATAGTCTCAAATGTACTAGTGAAGAGTCAACTTGGTGATTGTACTTGAATTGGTTGCTTGGTGAGCTAACTAGGGGAGTCGGCTTGGTGAGCTAGCATGGTGAGTCAACTTAAAGTGGTGAGTTGGTGGGGCAAGTGGGGGTGACTTGGTGAGGTAACCTAGAGATTTGGCCTAGGGGTAGACTTGGTGAGCAAACTTAAAGAGTCAACTTGGTGAGGGTACTTGAATTGTCAGCTTGGCAATTTCACTTGGGGAGCTAGCTTGGCGATCTGACATGGTGAGTGGGTTTAAAGTGGCAACTTGATGGGGCAAGTTAGCGAGCTGACTTAGTGAGGCCACTTGGAGAGGCAACTTGGTGAGCTGACTTGGTGAGTGGACTCAATGACTGACCTTGATGAGGTGCTTTGGTGGGGTGACTTGATGAGTGAACTCAAAGTCAACTTGGTGAGCTAACCAAGTCAGCTAACATGGTGAGTGGACTTAGAGAAGAAACTTAGTGGGCAACTTGGCAAGCACACATAACGAGCCAACTTGCCGAGGCAAGGTGGTAAAACCACTGGGTGAGCCAACTTGGTGAGGTGACTTAAAGAGTTGACTCGTTGAGGTGACTAGGTGGGGGTGACTTGGTGAGCTGAACTAGGGGGCAGACATGGTGAGAAAACATAAAGAGTCAACTTTGTGAGTGTACTTGAATTGTCAGCTTGGTAAGCTAACTAGGGGAGTCATCTTGGTGAGCTAACATGGCAAGTTGACTTAAAGTGGTGAGTTGGTGGGGCAATTGGGGGTGACTTGGTGAGCTGACTTGGAGAGTTGGCCTAGGGGGCAGACTTGGTGAGCAAACTTAGAGAGTCAACTTGGTGAGTGTACTTCAATTTTTAGCTTCGAAAACTAACAAGGGGAGCCAGCCTGATGATCTAACATGGTGAGTGGGCTTAAAATGGGAACTTGGTGGGGCAAGTTGGCGAGCCGACTTAGCGAGGCCACTTAGAGATGCAACATCGCGAGCTAACTTGGTGAGCAAGATTGATGAGAAGACCTCAAGACTGACCTTGATGAGGCACTTTGGTGGGGTGACTTGATGACTAAACTCAAAGAGTCAACTTGGCAAGCATACTTGAATAGTCAACTTGGTGGGGCAAGTTGGTGAGTTGACCTAGCAAGTCCACTAGGTGAGGCAAGATGGTGAGTTGACTTGGTGTGGCAACTTGGTGAGCTAACTTGGTGAGCGGACTTAAAGACTGACCTTGATGAGGTTCTTTGGTGGGGTGACTTGATAAGCGAACTTAAAGAGTCAACTTTGTGAGTGTACTTGAATAGTCGACTTGGTGACATGACTTGGTGGGCTAGCTTGGTGATCTGACCTGGCATGCATACTTGAACAGTAGACTTCGTGAGCTGACTGAAAGAGTCAACTCATTGAGGTGACTGGGTGGGAGTGACTTGGCAAGTTGACCTAGAGAGTTGACCTAGGGGATGGGCTTGGTGAGCAAACATAAAGAGTTGACTTGGTGAGCACACTTGAATTGTCGACTTGGCGAGAAGACTTGGGGACTTGGTGGGACATGTGGGTGAGGTGACTTGGTGAGCTAACTTGGTGAGCAGATTTAAGTATTGACATTGATGAGGTACTTTGGTGGGGCAACTTGATGAACGAACTTTGAGTCAACTTGGTGAGCACACTTGAACAGTCAACTTGGCAAGCATACTTCAATTGTTAGCTTGGAAAGTTGACTTGGGGAGTTGGCCAGGCGAGCTAACATTGTGAGTGGGCTTAAAGTGGCAACTTGGTGGGGCAAGTTGGCGAGCTGACTTAGCGAGGCCACTTAGAGACGTGACATGGCAAGCTGATTTGGTGAGCAAGCTCAATGAGTGGACCTAAAGACTGACCTTGATGAGGCACTTTGGTGGGGTAACTTGATGACCGAACTCAAAGAGTCAACTTGGCGAGCATACTTGCACTAGTACATTTGGGTTCAATTTTTGACCTTTATTTGTTGAACTTTCGACCCAATTTTTGACCAAATTTGACCAACCCATTGGTCAAAATTTTATTGCTCAAAATTTTGACTAACTCATTGGTACATGATTTTTCTTAATCATATAACTAATTATATATTCTTCATATTAGTTACAGTAAAATTTTTCCAGGCATTCTATAAAACAGTTCACATGTCTTGCCTATGATATGACATTTTACATGCATCCTACACTCTCTCATCTAGCTAATGATGGATTACGCAGAGTGATTTGAAACCATGATGCTAAAAAACACACAATCAAATCCAAAATGAACTTGCACCACAAATGGATTATGGAAATATGATATTGGTAAAATTGCACACATGTCTACTAGGACAATCACAACTTAAACATATATTTGTCCTGGTAGACATGCATGCAAAATTAACAATATCATATTTCCATAATACATGTGTAGTACAAGGTCATTTTGGATTTGATTGTGTGTGTCTTTTGGAATCATGGTTTCAGATCACTCTGTGTAATCCATCATCAGCCGAATGAGAAAGCGTAGGATGCATGTAAAATGTCATATCATAGGCAAGACATGTGAACTATTTTATAGAATGCCTTAAAAAAATTTACAACTACCTGTTGGTGGAAATTTCCACCAACACTTAAATTTTTTTCTACCTTTGTTGGTGGAAATTTCCACCAACACCTAGATTTCTTTCTACCTTTGTTGGTCAAAATTTCCACCTTCATTGGTTGAAATTTCCACCAATGCCTACATTTTTTTCTACCTTTGCTAGTCAAAATTTCAACTTGCATTGGTCAAAATTTCCACCAACACCTATTTTTTTTCTACATTTGTTGGTCAAAATTTCCACCAATGCGTAAATTATTTTCTACCTTTGTTGGTCAAAATTTTGACCTTCATTGGTCAAAATTTTGACCAATTCCTGTATGAACTTAGACAATGGCTTTGGTGGGTTTTCAACCAATAGATTAGTCAAAATTTTGACCAACTAGTGAGTTCGTCAAAATTTTGACCAAAAAAATATAGACCAATGGGTTGGTTGAAATTGGTTTAAATTTGGTCAAAATTGGGTCAAAAATTCGACCAATAAAGGTCAAAAATTGAACCCAAATGTACTAGTATTAGAATCATTCTTGTGGGTCAAAGGGAGTCATAGGTTGACCTATGACCCGCTTGGACCCATTAAATGATGACATATGTCCCTAGGGGTCCTAGGACACTAGGGACATATTAGAATCTTTTTTGTGGGTCGAAGGGGGTATGACCCCCTTCGACCCATTAAATGATGACATATGTCACTAGGTGTCATAGGGCCCCTAGGGACATATTAGAATCATTCTTGTGTGTGAAAGGGGGACATAGGTTGACCTATGACCCCCTTTGACCCATGAAATGATGACATATGTCCTTAATGGGTCCTAGGATCCCTAACAACATATTAGAATCATTCTTGTCAGTCGAAGAGGGTCATAGGTCAACCTATGACCCCCTTTGACCCATTACATGATGACATATGTCTCTATGACCCCCTTCAACCCATTACATGAAGACATATGTCCTTAGGGGTCCTAGAACCCCTATGAACATATTAGAATCATTCTTATGTGTCAAAAGAGGTCATAGGTTTAGTGATGACCCACTTTGACCCATTACATAATGACATGTCTTTAGGGCTCCTAGGACCCCTAGCGACATATTAGAATTGTTCTTATGGGTTAAACCTATGACCCCCTTTGACCCATTACATAATGACATATGTCCCTAGAGGTGCTAGGACCCCTAGGAAAATATTAGAATCATTCTTGTGGGTCAAAGGTATTCATAGGTTGACCTATGACCCCCTTCGACCCATTAAATGACAACATCATTGTTGTGGGTGAAAGGGGATCATAGGTTTACCTATGACCCCCTTCGACCCATTACATGATGACATATGTCCCTAGGCATCCTAGGACCCCTAAGGACATATTATAATCATTCTTGTGGGGCAAAGAGGGTTATAGATTGACCTATGACCCCCTTCGACCCATTAAATAATGTCATATGTCCTTAGAGACATATTAGAGTCATTCTTATTGGCTAAAGGGAGTCATAGGGTGACCTATGACCCTCTTTGACCTGTTAGATGATGAAATATGTCCCTAGGAACATATTAGAATCATTCTTATGGGTCAAAGGGGGTCATAGTTTGAGTTATGAATCCGTTCAACCCATTACATGATGACATATGTCCCTAGGCATCCTAGGACCCCTAGGGACATATTAGAATTGTTCTTGTGGGTAAAAGGGGGTCATAGGTTGACCTATGATGTGAGACCTTACCCAATCCATTATAGTATAGATGACATAATTGCATTGTGGTACTTTTAGTTTGGTATTTTAATATTTACATTTTGATGATCCACATTTATGTTTGCACATTAAAGCCTAAATGATATAATTAATGATTTTGTTCATGAACTAGACCTTTTCTATTGCTTTGATAGAGGCTAAATTGTAGAAATGCTTGTGATTCATTATTTATATCCGGTAATTGAATATTTGACATTATTCCATATCTAGTAGGACAATGGCTTACTTATCAATTGATTTTGACACTTACAGTAGTGTTCTACTTCTACGATATGCACAATAAAACTTATATTGTGAATGGAATGATCAAACACATATGGATGCAACTTAATGACATGATAAAATTAGATTATAATATGATGGTTACGATGATCTATGATATGTAGATAAATGATAATTTGACTACAATGGCTTATGATGTAAATATAGATAAATGTTAATTTAATAATGATGATTTATGATTTAATGTGGTATGCAGATAAATGTTAATTCGATTATGATGAGTTATGATACGTAGACATATGTTGACTTGATTTTGATATGTAGATCCTGATATTTTAACATTTTGAATGATTTACTTGAAATGATTGGGAAAAGAAATTTATTTGAATTATGTTAATAACATTATGTAACGATTGAAATTATAGGCATTTATGATATTTATTCATATAACCTCCTTGGACTACTGATACTCAAGTTGATTGTGCAGGAAGTGGAACCATGGATACTTTGGGGGGGAAACAAGTTCCAAACCTATGTGAACACAGTTTAACCAAGGCAAATCTTTGGAAGATTCAAAAAGCCTCATTGTGAAAATGTGTTGTTTTTGATGTAACTTTGTTTTCATGAGGAAATGTTTAATCATAAGTTAGGTGCATTAGGAGTGTGTCATGGTAAGGTGAATGTGCTTTATGTGTCACTTGACACTTGTGAATTTTATATGTGATTGACGTGTCATTTTGGGTTGGACCATGGTGGCAATTTATCCTAAAAATAATTACCCTATTAATAAGTAATTTAAACCAACTTGACAAGGGAAGGATGGGTCTCAATCATAATAAATTCGAATTTGGACTTGACTAGGGTTTTGAGGGGTCATTAGGTGATCCCAAAGTGTCTTTTAGGTGAAAATAAGTTACCCATATGATAGTACATCATGTTAGGGACCTAATTTTGACGATGATGGTGACTAGACACCCTAGAGGGCCCTATTATCCATGCATTCTTCCTCAAATTCGAAAATGGACTTGTCACATGTGTTCTCTTTCATGTTTCCATTAAACCAAATATAGAAAAATCAGAGGAGACAAGTTTGTAAGAGAAAATGGCTTAGTGTTTTTGCTAAAAATAGTTAGTGTGAAGGCCTTATTAGAGGGTCTTGGGAAAACTAGTGGGGTGTTCACCCTCTCTCTAATTTTAGAGACAGTTAAGTTTTGGAGGGAGATGAAGGGAGCTCTACTATAACTATCCTTACCCTAGCTTGGACCAAGGTTAGTGTTCCAAACCATGCTTCATTCTCATTCTTGAGTATTACAAAGTAGATTTGCAAGTATGAGGAATGTGTCAATGAAATATGCATTATAGTGGGAGTCTTGTATCTTGGATGGATATTGTGTTGTTGTAAGAATATGTATTATTCTTGTTGCATTATGATCTTTGTCATTGTGATGTGGAGAAGTGAATGTGTCTTGTGCTCGTGAAGATCTTTTCTTGGTTTGTTTTTGTTGTTCTTCATTTGTTTTGTTGTTGTTTCTTGTTTGAGTGTGAGTGTTGATTGTGATTATGGGTGTGAAGGCTTCACTCACCCTTGGGAGGGCAGAGAAGCCTTGGGTGAAGGGCACAAGTTGGACTTGACATTGCAGGTGAGAAAAGAAATCCTTTTTTTACCTCATGATGAGGTTTGTTATTATCATGGAGCATGGGCTCCATCATGCCCATGAAATCTTGTTGTTTGGGAGGTATAAGGAGGTTTGGTGGATGAGGATAAGATGGTTGTTTTTTAAGGCATTGAGAGGCAATACAGTGGCAATATGTTGTTTATGTTGTGGTGGCCTTGAGAGGCAAAATGCATTGGCAATATGATATTTATGTTGTTAGAATCTCTCCTCCTTGAAGATCCCACCTTCACCCAATGTTTTATGATTCCAATGGTGAATCATTGTGCAAGCCATGGAAGGGTGCTGATTGTGTTTGTGTTGTGCATTCACATGATGTATGTGTGTAACTTGTTTGGTCCTTGTTTCCCCTGCTCAGTGGGTGGCTTCAAGAAGCCTAGGTTGGGAGGTGAGCCTCCATGGTTCCTATTTGTGTGTTTTGTGCAGGTTTTTGTGAAGATTCATGCTATAAACTATTAGGGGTTTTACCCTTGTCTAAAAGGAGAAGAACCAAATGAGTGAAGAAGGCTCAATGTTCATGTTCTCAATGCTCATGATTTTGAAGGACTCTTGTGTTGTCTCATTGTGATTTAAAGTGATTGTGCCATTGTTACCATGAGACTATGTAGAGGGAAGAATTTGAGAGTGTTGTACATGTATGTATGTATCCTTGTTAAGAAATGATCATTTGAAGTTTTATGAGTATTGGAAGATTTATTATGTGATGTATAATATATTTGTATCATGGTTACCATTGAAAATTTTGGAAGGAAGATTGAAAGATTGTATGCTCATATTTTAATTGTAATGAAGTTCTCTATGTTAAATTTCATATGTTATGAAGAAAGATTGTAGCTAATTCTTCTCTTGATGCATTATAGATGTGTATTTTATAAGTGACATGTAGATTTATGATTATGAATATAGTCGGTTAGATACAAAAGAAAATGTATAAGAAACATGGAAAAGTTGTAGGTTGTGCATAATATAGCTTGGAAGAAAATCATTTTTTTTGCTTGATAATTCATTATATATGTCTAATCTTCATTCATGTTGAATTTTCTTGAAGATCAAATAAATCTGCTAGTAGACAATACTATTCTACTATACATATATCCACCTAGAACTTTTTATGATACAACATACATACTCAAAATAAAGAGGTTAGTTGAGAAAAACAACATTTATATCAATCCAAATTAGACTTGTTGTAGACCCACATTTTCCTCTCTGGAAAATGTATGGGAGAAAGAAGAATAATGCCCCAAGAATACAGACTAATATAATAATATGAACATGTATTTAACTCCTAGAGTAGACCTACAAGTTGTAGAGAAGTGATTTAAGCCTAGTATTCCTAATACTAGTTGAACACTCAAGTCCTTAACAAATTCTCCTCATTGACAGTGACCAATATTCATATATAAAGTCTAAGACAAGATAGAAAACAAAATAATAATGGATAACTAAATAAATAAACTATTTAAACTATCCAATTTTCCCACTTATTGTTACATTCCTACATTAACCAAATTCAAAATTTGGAGGCCCCACGTAATAGGCGCCCAATTTCCCAAAGGTCTAGGGAAAAGCCACTTGATGGGGGTCTACTTTATGGAGGAGACAATGGGGACTTGCCTAAATCTGCCCCCCATGTCTATTTTCCCAATAAATAAAGCGCTTGGGAGGTGATTTATATTTCACCTTGAATCAAATACTTGGCGACCCATGTTTGAGTATTGTTAAAAAACTTACCAAGAGTACCGCATGGAAAAGAAAGCTTAGTTATTTGCCTGACACAATGCAGTTCCTCCAGTATTGGCCTAGGTTTGGGGAAAAGTGCAAAAAGGGAGTGTGAGATACTTTTGGGAAACGCTTTTTTCCTCACCACGCCTAAGAAGAATGGGACCCACATGTGTAGAAGGAGAGATAATTGGCAGCCTTGGGAAGGGTCCCTGAAGGGACTTAAACCTTGTCAAGTAGAGATGTCAAATCCTCTCTGCACAGGGATAGTAAGTCACATGATTCTTGTTAAAAAGAAACAAAATAATAATAATTAAAAAAAAAAAAAAAAAGTGTTGAGCACGTGACCTAGGTAAGCTTGAAATTTGGAAAGGAGTAAGATAATCATGAGAATGGAATTTGTTTCTTCCTTATTACTTGTTTTAAACAAATACTTGTTAGGGAAATAGATAAGGGGTGTATAGTTTAGATAAAAATCAATTAGGTTCAGAGGTTGGTTTAGATTTATAATCGTTTTGCAAATGGTTTAGGAATTGATTTTTAGGAATTTAAATTAATTGAAGAGAAGAACTGAAAATTAATAATATGGAAACCTTTAGTTACGTTTTACTTCACCATCTTATAGGATAACATCTTGAGTTGGATTCATTTTAACAATTATCTATTGTTTCAAGTACTAGTTAAGTTATTTGACTTAATCATATATTAATTGATATACTTCACTAACTTGAATTCCTTAAGATATTTATTTTATTCTGATAACTATTAATCATTTGCAATCTTATTAATCTATTAAATTAATTCTAGATCTCCTATTATTACAAATTATAGAATAGAGTTGAAAGTGGTAATGGTTTAATGAAATATTAAAGGGTTTATGTGAGTCCCCACAGTAATGTCTTTGGCTAACCATATACCATAACACATAGGAAGACCTAGATGCATGTGGATATTGAGTGAGATTATTCAATTAACCTTACTTTTGAAATAAGGGAATCAAACTTAAGGATGCGAATGTAGGGGAAGACAACTAGAAGACCCTAATGCATACTATTATCCAAATTGATTATCAATCAACTAAACAATTAATTGTCAATTTTATTTTATCAATAAATAAATAATAATACCTCACTAGTTATGAATCACTTTGATCAAAGTTGAAACCTGATAACATTCTTTAGTGGATAGGAGTTGGTATTTGTATGTGACTCAGTAAGGACCCATTCATGTTATCTTAGTTAGCTTCAAAAAAAAAGTAGTTGTATTTTTACCTTGCTAAGTTTAGGGCATGACATATGACCCCCTTCAACCCATACATGATTACATATGTCCCTATGGGTCCTAGGACCCCTAGGGACATATTAGAATCATACCCCCTTCGACCCATTAAATGATGACATATGTCCCTAGTGGTCCTAGGACACTAGGGACATATGAGAATATTTTTTGTGGGTGGAATGGGGTCATAGGTTGACTTATGACCCCCTTCGACCGATTAAATGATGACATATGTCCCTAGGCGTCCTAGGGCCCCAAGGGACATATTAGAATCATTCTTGTGGGTCAAAGGGGGTCATAGGTCCTTCAACCCATTAAATGATGACATATATTCCCAAGGGGTCTTAGGATACCTGGCGACATATTAGAATCATTCTTGTCCATTGAAAGGGGTCATAGGTCAACCTATGGCCCCCTTCGACCCATTACATGATGACATATGTCCCTATGACCCACTTCAACCCATTACATGATGACATATGTCCCTAGGGATCTTAGGACCCCTAGGGACATATTAGAATCATTCTTATGTGTCAAAGATGGTCATAGGTTGATTTATGATGCCCTTTGACCCATTACATGACAATATATTTCCCTAGGGACATATTATAATTTTTTTTATGGGTCAAAGGGGGTCATAGGTTGACCTATGACTCCCTTTGACCCATTACATGATAACATATATCCCTAGGGGTTGTAGGACCCCTAGGGACATATTAGAATGATCCTTGTGGGTCAAAGAGTGTCAAAGGGGGTCATACATTGACCTTTGACCCCCTTCAACCCATTAGATGATGACATATGTCCGTAGGGGTCCCCAAACTCCTAAGGACATATTACACTCATTCTTATTGATTAAAGGGGGCCATAGGTGTCATAGGTTTACCTATGATCCCCTTCGATGTATTACATGATGACATATGTCACTAGGGGTCTTAGGACCCCTAAGGACATAATAGAATCTTTCTTGTGGCTCAAAGGGGTTCATGGGTTGACCTATGACCCCCTTCAACCCATTACATGATGACCTATGTCCCTTGGGGTCTTAGGATTCTGAGGGACATAATAGAATCATTCTTGTGGGTCAAACGGGATCATAGGTGTAGCTATGACTAGCTTTGACCCATTAAATGATGACATATGTCCCTAGGGGTCCTAGGACCCCTACGAACATATTGGAATCGTTCTCTTGGGTCAAAGAGGGTCATAGGGTGACTTATGACCCCCTTCGACCCATTAGATGATGACATATGTCCCTAGCTATCCGAGGACCCTTAGGGACATATTAGAATCATTCTTGTGGGTCAAAGGGGGTGATAGGTTGACCTATGACTCCCTTCTACCCAAGACATGATGACATATGTCCCTAAGGGTCCTAGGACCCCTAAAGACATATTAGAATGCTTCCTATGGGTCAAAAAGGGTCATAGGTTGACCTATGGCCCCCTTCGACCCATTACATGACAACATCTGTCCCTAGGGGTCCTAGGACTCCTATGGTCATTTTAGAATTGTTCTTGTGGGTGAAAGGGGGCCATAGGTTGACCTATGACCCCCTTCAACCCAATACATGATGACATATGTCTCTAGGGGTCCTAGGACCCTTAGGGACATATTAGAATCGTACTTGTGCGTCAAAGAGGGTCATTGGTTGACCTATGACCCCCTTCTACCCATTAAATGATGACATATGTCTCTAGGGGTCGTAGGACCCCTAGGTACATTAGAATTGTTCTTGTTGGTCAAAGGGGGTCATAGGTCAACCCATTACATGATGACATATGTCCCTAGGGGTCTTAGGACTGCTAGGGACATATTAGAATTATTGTTGTGGGTCAAAGGGGGTCATAGGGTGAGGTATGACCCCCTTCGACCAATTAAATGATGATATATGTCCCTAGGCATCCTAGGACCCTTAAGGAAATTTTAGAAATGGTCTTATGGGTCAAAGGGGGTCATAGGTTGACCTATAACCTACTCAACCCATTACATGACGACATATGTCCCTAGGGTTCCTAGGACCCCTAGGGACATATTAGAATGCTTCATATAGGTCAAAGGGGGTCATAGGTTGACCTATGACCCCTTTCAATCCATTACATGAGGACATATGTCCCTAGGGGTCCTAGGACTGCTAGGGACATATTTGAATGCTTCATATGGGTCAAAGGGTGTCATAGGTTGAGCTATGACCCCCTTTGACTCAATACATGACAACATATGTCCCTAGGGGTCCTAGGACTGCTAGGAATATGTTAGAATCATTCTTATGGGTCCAAGCCCATTACATGTCAATATTATATTTAATAATTATATTATATTATATAGTTTAATATAATAAAAAAATATTATTAGATTATTTAACAATAATAATCATATATGTTACTAGATTATAGATTTAATAATAATAATAACAATATGTATTATTATGTAGAATAATTTAGTCATATAATACTGTTAAATATATTTAAAATAATAATATATTATTTATATCACTAAATTATATTTAATAATAATAATCATATATATTAGTATAATGTAATAATAATAATAATATTAATGTTCACATAGTCACAAAATATATAATTTCTTCTAAAATTGTCTAAAGTTATTGTTTTATGTTCATTTCCATTTAAATTTGTTTCCCTCCATATTTAAAATTTAAAAAAACTTGCCTTTTGAAATTTCCCACCAAAATAAGCATGGAAAGTCACCGAGTCTAATCGGATATCCCATTTGAGGTCAGATATCTGATTAGGCCTAGTATTTACCAACCCTCCCCAGTTAACCCAAAAAACATATTTGAGGAGGGTTTTAGTGACACTCAGACTTCGAGTAGCCATCTGACAATGTTATTCTGATCGAAATTAAATGAAACAAAATGGGTTTTTTAATATCACTCTCGAGATTCCATCAATATTATTTCAGTCAAATTCTGAGTTTGATAAGTATTTATTAGTTAATTATCAATGAAGATTATTATAAAGTGTTGATTGACATATTGATTGAAAAATAGCTATAACTTTGAAACAGTATAACATTTTTTAAATCTAAAAGTTGTGTCACATTCTATGTTGCGCCTACTATAAGAAAATTTTTTTAAAAAAAAAATTGATAAATTTTTCTATTAGTTAAGGTGGTTAGACATGTGAGTTTTTTTTTTCAAAAATGTTTTTGTAGAAAATTCATATTTAATTATTTATTTTGAATAAAAATATTGAAAAATATGTATCACATCCGTGCATGAGTCTACTTTATATATCTATAATTATATTTAAAAAATTATCATTTGATTTTGATTAAGGTGGTCAGATATACACCTACTTTTTATTTTCACCCTAAAATTTTTGTAGTACTTCATTAAAATCCAAACTTTTTACCAATCAATTATTTTTTTCTCCTGATAAGGTCTAGTAGTTTAGAAACTACATTCTATTTCCTACAGATTATTTTGTTACAACTTTTTGATATAAAGTCCATAGCCACTTTAAAATTATGTGTCAAGTTGACATAAACCTGATTTGCTAATTTTTCACTGCTACTTAAGGCCATAGTTTGGTACACCATGATCATGCACATACCCTCATGATAAAGGTCAAGTATCTAGATCCATTATTAGAACCCAAAGCAATCTCCAATGCCAGTCACATTCTTAATCACTCTCCTCATCTAGCCTTAGATGGCAAGACTCCTTTTGAGGCATGGTGTAGCAGGAAACTAGATGTGACACACTTTAGAGTCTTTAGTTGTCTTGCATTGGCAAATGGATCTTCCATGGGATGCATGGCACAATTTCCTTAGCCTTTTACTTTCATTGGTTATGAAGATAGTGTGAAGGCATATAGACTTCTAGATCTAGAGACACATTAGATTTTTGTGGAGAAGGATGTGCACTTTGAGGAAAGTTCACCTAGCTTGTCCCCTAATCCTCTTCACACATCATATCATGTGGAAATAGATACTGACACCAATGATAGTGCCTCAAAAAATTTAGATACATGGGGTTTTGTTGATAGTTGTAGTGAGCAGTCACTCTATCAGTATTCTCCACATGCCTATATTACCATAGTGATAGGTCCAGCTTCAAATTTGGGGGATAGTATTGATGATCTACCTCTTCTTGATTCAATATCCCCTTCTTCAGTTGTTATGAGGGCCTCATCTGACCCTCTTGATCATTCTCTACATGATCAATCATCACAGGTTGAAGTGAGTGTGGATACTTATGATTAGTACTTGCAGAAGAGTTCTTCATCAGTTGCAGAGTTAGACAACTCTTTGAGACAGGTTCTTCAGCTTGTTGAGCAAGTTTCAGAGACACTCGAGATTCTTTCCATGCATAGCAGAAGTGTCTCATATGTACCTTGGGCATCATTTCTTCCTAAGGGGAGGAACACCATTCTGCAGTCTTGGATCAGCCTCTTTAATGGAGTAGTCATTGTTTGACATTCTTCTTTTTTCTTTTTTTTTGGGGGGGGGGGGGGGAGGGGGGGGGGGGGGGAGCCCATCCTATCTCTCTTCCTCTTCTCATCATTCTCTATTGTATATACTAGATGTATGTCATAATGGGGGGTTCTTGATTACTCCATCCATCCATGCATCCTCTTTCATCTCTCTTTTTGGGGGATGGTTTTTTCCCATGTGGTTTTCCCTCTGTCCCCACTTTATGGGAGATTTGCATATGCATTCATTATGTACATGGGTATGTAAAATGGCCCAGTAGTCAGGACCCATCTTGCATTCATGCTAGATTTCGTAAGCTTAAGGGCATTCCCCTAAGTTTCACTTAAGTGGGGGTGTTGGTGTAAATTAGTATTTACTATTTACAATTACTTAAGTTTACTTAGGTTAATGCATTATTTTCATTATTTATTTATTAGTCACCTAGGATTATGTGCACTCTTGTGAGTTGTCATGATGACATCACAAGGGACCACACCTCTTTTAAGCATATGCTGTCTGCAACATATGAATCTTCTACACACATATGACACTTTTTCATTCTTATCCATTCATCTAGAATGTTGGATAAGGTGCTTAGTTGTTAATATGCATCTTATCTCCCAGTTGTTTCTAGAGTCATTCTAGGTGCTTTGTGAGAGGCCTATATATACAGGCACTCCTACTATGTATGTACATGCTATTGAATAGTAAGTAATATCATATTGATCATACTCTTTGGTCTACTGAGTGCTTGTGATCGTGCTCCTTTGATCTTGGGTGAATCTTGCCTTTAGGAAAATTCTTACACAAACCATTCTTCTTTTGGTAAAACTAAACTATTCTAGCACAATTCAAAAGCACAATATGAAGTCTAATTAAACTAGTTGTGTTGGAGAGCCAAGTATCCCAGTTTAATAGACTATTTACGATCTTTAGCTGGGACCCAAAAGAGGAAATCTAGTTGATTAGACATAAAAATGTTCCTTTTATCTAGTACTTGTTTGAAAGAAGAAAACTAATTGTGGGATATAGGAAGAATTGAGGGGTCTTGCCAAATGACTAGCCTTGCAAATCTATGAATAGTTGAGACATAAGTAGAAACAGATGTCCCGCAAGCTTGAATCACTATGTTTGAAAAATAGTTCAGTCTTCAAAAAAAGCAAAGGGTAATAATCAAAAGTGGAAGAAGAATAAATTTGAAGATGGAGAAAATTCAACACAAAAATCCAATCATCAAGGGAAGTCTTCCTCAAATTCGAAAAAGAAGGGGGACAACAATAAGGAGAAGAAAAAGTATGCTTATTGTAAGAAATCGGGTCATGAAGAACATGAGTGTTATCTTAAAAAGATTGATGAGTTTACAAACATCATGAAGAAACATAATGTTCCACTGCCTAATGCTTATAAAGATAAAGGGTCTTCTTCATATTCCAAGGACAAAGGGCAAGCACTCATGGCTAATTCAAATTCTTCAAAGGAGTGGATACTTGATTCAGGTGCCTCATATCACATGGGTTCTTCAAAGGAAGATTTCTCTTCATTGAACTAGTCAAAGGTACCACACATCTTCATGGGAAATAATACCAAAATGGAAGTTGAAGGAAAAGGAAATGTGGAAATGAAAAATGGGCAGTTCCAAAATGTTCTCTATGTTCCAAACCTAAGTTCTAATCTCCTTTAAATCTACCAAATTACTCACCTCAGAGATGGACATAGAGTTGAGTTCCTTTTGGACTTGGTATAGGTGCACAATCTAAAAAATGAGTCATTCATTGCAGTGGGGAAAGTGAATGATGAAAAAAGGTTGTACTCTTTCTCCCATTTTGTGCCCAAGTCTCTTTCAAAGGCCTTGTTATCACAATCCTATTCAAACATCAAATTGTGGCATGAGCATTATGGCCATCTTGCCTTTCGTTACCTTCAGCAACTCAACAAATTCAAAATGGTCAAAGGTCTACCCCAAATCAACTTTTCCCATCGTGAATGTTCAATAGATTTAATGGATATCCATCCAAAAGGAAAGTTACATGCGAAGTCCTCAAGAGCACCAATCACTCTATAGATGGTTCACATGGTATTACCAAAACCTTTTGTAGAGACTTCAGTCAGCCAGGGTCACTATATACTTACTATTGTTGATGACTTTTCAAGGTTCACTTGGGTCTATTTTCTTCAGTGTAAGAATGAAGTGTTAGACAAATTTCTAGCCTTCAATACTCATCTAGAGCAGAAATCCCGAAGAGCCACCAAAGTTCTCTACATGGATAATGGAACCATATATCTAAATAGAATATTTACAGAGTTTTGCAACTTGAGGGCATTGATCTTCAGACTCTAGCAAGATTCAATCCACATATGATAGACATGTAGCTTTGAGGATTCACACTCTGAAGTGTATGGTGAGTTGCATGATAAAGGCCAAGTTTCTAGATCCATTATTAGAAGTTGAAGCAATCTCCAGTGCCACTCACATTATTAATTGCTCTCCTCATCCAACCTTAGACAGAAAGACTCCTTTTGAGGCATGGTATGGTAGGAAGCCAAACGTGACACACTTCAAAGTCTTCAATTGTCTTTCATGGGCAAACAGATCTTCCAGGGGATGCAAGGAACAATTTCCTTAGCCTTGTACTTTCATTGGTTATGAAGATAATGTGAAGTCATATAGACTTCTAGATCCAGAGACACATCATATTTTTGTGGAGAAGGATGTGCACTTTCAGGAAAGTTCACCCAACTTGTCCTCTAATCCTCTCTGTACATCATATCATGTGGAAACTAATAGTGACACCTATGATAGTGCCTCAACAGATTTAGATACATGGGGTTCTATCGATAGTTGTAGTGAGTAGTCACTTTATTAGTGTTCTCCACATGTCTATATTGCCATAGTGATAGGTTCAACTTCAGATTTGTTGGATAATTTGATGATCTACCTCTTCTTGATTCAACAGCTCCTTCTTCAGTTGTTATGAGGGCCTCATCTAACCCTCTTGATCATTCTCTTCATGATTGATCATTATAGGCTGAAGTGAGTGTGAATACTTATGATCAGCAGTTGTAGAAGAGTTCTTTATCAATTGCAGAGACAGACAACTCTTTGGGACAGGTTCTTCAGCTTGTTGAGCAGGTTTCAAAGACATCCAAGATTCGTTCCATGCATAGTGAAAGCATCTCATCTATACCTTGGGCATCATTTCTTCCTACGGGAAGGAACACCATTCTGTAGTCTTGGATTAGCCTCTTCATTGGAGCAGTCATTGTTTGGCATTCTTCTTTATGGGGGGAGCCCATCCTATCTCTCTTCCTCTTCTCATCATTCTCTATTGTATATTCTAGATGTATGTCATAATGAGGGGTTCTTGATTACTCCATCCATCCATGCATTGTCTTTTGTCTCCCTTTTTGGGGGAGGGTTTTTTCCCACATGGTTTTCCCTCTTTCCCCTCTTTATGGGAGATTTGTATATGCATCAATTGTGTACATGGGTACCTAAAATGGCCCAGTAGCTAGGACCCATCTTGCATTCATCCTAGATTTTGTAAGCTTAAGGGAATTCCCCTAAGTTGCACTTAAGGGGGGGTGTTGGTGTAAATTAGTATTTACTATTTACACTTACTTAAGTTTACTTAGGTTAATGCATTATTTTCATTATTTATTTATTAGTCACCTAGGAGTATGTGCACTCTTGTGAGTTGTCAAGATGACATCACAAGGGACCGCACCTCTTTTAAACACATGGTGTCTACAATACAGGAATCTTTTGCACACATATAACACTTTGTCATTCTTATCCATTCATCTAGAATGTTGGATAAGGTGCTTAGTTTTCAATACTTATCTTATCTCCTGGTTGTTTCTAGAGTCATTCTAGGTGCTTTTGGATAGGCCTATATATATAGGCACTCCTAGTGTGTATGCATAGGCTTCTGAATAGTAAGCAATATCACATTGATCATACTCTTTGGTCTACTAAGTACTTGTGATTGTGCTCCTTTGATCTTGTGTGAATCTTGCCTTTAGGAAAATTCTTACACAAACCATTCTTCTTTTAGTAAAACTAAACTATTCTAGCATAATTGAAAAGCATAATATGTAGTCTAATTAAACTGGTATTGGTGGAGTGGCTCATTATAGTTCTGGGTATGTTAAATTTTTCTTCTCAATTCATAAGGGTCATTATACTAACAATCTCATGGAAGCTCAGGCTATTTTATATGCTCTAGAATAGTGTTGCTTGCGGGGATGGACTAAGATTATTTGTGAGTCTGATTCCCAGGTGGTGGTGAACATGCTTTCTTCGCAAGAGCTTGAGGATGTTAGTTGGCAGCTGGCCACTATTGTTAAGTAGATTCTTTTCTTCTCTTCCTCTTTTTAGTTCATTGGGTTCATGTATATTCCTCGTGAATGGAATAGAACTGCTGATTGTTTAGCCAAATGGGCTTCTAGTCATGATCCGGGTTGGAATATTAGGGATAGGGGGCAATTGTCCCTTGAGATGGTGCAAGAATTTGATGATCTTGTTGCTCAGGATCGAGTTCCTTGTTGAGCTCTCCTTGTTGTATTACTTTTTGTCTTAATAAATTTTTACCACTCTTTTTGCAAAAGAAAACTAGTTGTGTTGGAGAGCCAAGCATCCTAGTTTAATAGATTATTTACCATCTTTAGCTGGAACCCAAAAGAGGCAATTTGGTTGATTAGACATAAAAACATTCCTTTTAGCTAGTACTTGTTTGAAAGAAGCAACCTAATTGTGGGATATAGGAAGAATTGAGGGGTCTTTCCAAATGACTAGCCCTTTGAATATATGAATAGTCAAGACATAAGTAGAAAAAGTTGTCCCCCAAGCTTGAATCACTATGTTTGAAAAATAGTTTAGAGGAACAATAGTGGCAAGGCAGGGTGGACCCATTCCACTCAAACCAAAAATTGACACTATCTCCATTGTTAACTTACCATGATATGAAGGAAGTAATAACTTCTCAAGAAGCCATCATGAAATCCCAAATGATAGACCCCTTTGGCAGGTCTAGCACAATAAGAGTTAAAATGATTCATCCAATCAAATCATAGAGAAGTATTTTATAGAAATTATTATGTTTAAATTTTTGCATCTAATTATGTACAATGTATTGATTTTATAATTAAATTTAAAAAGGCTAAATTTAAACTACTTGAAAGGAAAAAATTTAATCCATGAGTTAACACCTGAAATGTAAAAAGTGCCACAATAGTACTTATCGTACCAAAGAATACTAGTAAATGAAAACTACAAGCCATTACTTAGAATTCTATCTTTTAGATTTCACTTTGAAGGATTTGATTTTTGGAGAATATAGATGATTTTCTATCAATTGATAAAGTATTATAATGATAATTTTAGAAAAATAATTAATATAGTTTAGAAACATAGGCCAAATGAATATTTAAGCTCACAAATACTAACGCCGCTCCTTATGAGCAATACGATAATTAATTCTTAAAGAGAATAAAAATTTATACATTATTTTTAGAAGAAACTAAAAACTAGACAAGTGAAATTAAATGTCACCACCTAGAATTCTTGATGTAACATTAAACTTTGTTGTTTCACAAGATAGTTCTAAGTTTCTTCTCCATACACAATGCAGAGCTCATGAGTCTACGAGGTCCTTTTGTATACTTTGCAATGATTGAAAACTCATCAATGAAGACATCTCAACAAATTGTATGGTAGGTGTATTATTTGTGAGTTTTGTACAATATTTTTAATTAAAGTTAAAATTGAAGAAAAAATATAAAAAAATGTTTAATAAGATTAAATTAAGAAGATTAGTTTGTTATTTGACTTCACATATGTAATAGATGAACATTTAAAGAAATATATAAATGTGCATATTTGTGCATCAAAGTTTCATAGACAATATTTTTGTGTTTCATTTCAACTTTTCTAGAATGAGAACCATCTCCTTCTCAAGTTGTCAACTTGTATAAAGATTTAAAATTTAATACTAAACCAAAGGCTATTTTAAGACCTTAGATTGTGAGGGTATTAATCATTTGTTAAAGGGTGCTAGTCCAATGAATAATCTTGTTTTTTAGAAGTGATTATTATATTTTATTTAACAATGTTTATTTATGTGGTCTCTATAATAAGAATAATTTTTCTATCTTAGAAAGATAGTAAATAAAACCAAATATAAAAACATTAAAAATTATATACCATTATAATATTAACATTTACAATAATTTAAGAAAGTAGCCTAAAATAATTTAATACACTAGACTAAAAACAACATTCTAGACAATACCCAAGATTTAGTTTTGCTTCAAATTAAGACAAATGTTTTTTAATTTTTATTTAAAAATCTACCATAAACCCTCTTGTATACAATAATGACCAAAAATTCTTTTGAATTAGGCATATTTTGATTCAGGAAAAATAATATACATATTTGGAATTCAGCAGCTTCCATTCACACGGAGAGAGATGTCACACCAATAGCATTCTTGTTTGTCATTGATGAATTTAAAAGGTCATTGTGAAACTACTTATTATTTATAGTAAGTTTAAATTACTCGTATTGAATAGTACTTAAATGAATATTTATAAAATATTGGAAAGTAGTGACTCTAGAATTAAGAGTTTGTAGTAGATGTTATATCTAATATACTTAAATCATTTTAGTTCATTCTTTAGAGTAAGTTTAAATTGTTCGTATTGAATAGTACTTAAATGAATATTTATAAAATATAGGAAAATAATGACTCTAGAATTAAGAGTTTGCAGTAGATTTTATATTTAATATACTTAAATCATTTCACTTCAGTGGTAGCCTTCCGTAGTAGCTGGCAAACTTAGTACGTCAGTAGAATTGCTCCATCAAAAAAATTTTGCTTCCATCAAAAAAATTACAAACTTTTTTCCTTCTGTACATAATTTTCCACTCTATTTACTTGCTTTTTTCCTTTGCACATAAGTTTTCTTAGCAGAATTTTAAGGAGTCAAAATCTTGATCACAACTTTTTGATCGAACTCAGTATTACTTAAAATAAAAAAATATTAAATAATCAAATGTCATAGAAATATCATTATATAAGAAATAGGGGTGACCGTCAAATTTGAGACCTGCTCCCTCAGTCAACAACTCTTATCAATTCTAACACGGCAATGTCATAGAATATGTAGTCCATACTAAATTTGAAGTAGCGAAGTCTTCTGTCATCGTTACCCACACGTAGCCTTTGTTCCACTTTATAGGGTCCTATATTTCCACCTGTTTCGCAATGTTGACTCAGATTCATCAACTATCCATTAACTGAAGAAGGTGAAATAATTAGTCCGACTTTTATAGAAGGAAAGAGGAAAAATATGCACACGGCTTTTCTAATAATAACTAGTCCAAATGTTCGTAACGGCTATCCAGCCGACAGAATGGCTGGCTACAACAATTAATTGATTATTTAAAATTGCGCCGAATAGAGTTTGTGTCATTCTTTGTGCCTGGTCGGAATATTAACTTCTGTGCAGAAGTAAAATGTATCTGATAAGACTATTACTTTTTGACCTTTAATTTATTTAAACATACATTTGAGATAGCGGTGAGAGATAAGTTTTTGGCGTCACTTTCGAGTCCGTCCAGGAAAACGAGAGGGCGGGTAGATTATGAAAGAAGTTGCCGTAAGTGGTGCGTTACTAAATAGAAAAATTTGCATACTTTTCTAGTCGGTGTAAGAAAATTGCAGAAGAAGATGATAAATTCCATGGCTTTCTTCTGCTTTTGCTCTCACATCATCATTCAATCAGCTAAGTAGCTAGACTGACCCAAATACCATATTATGCGTTCACAAAGTTTAATAGTGTAGTAAAAACTTTTTAAATACATATTTTTATGAACAAAACCATAAGAAAAGATCTTTTTTAGATATCAGTTCCTAATATCATTAATGTCCATATCAGTCGATTTGTGGGCTGTAAGTCATAGTTAACACCATCAAACTCCCTTCTATGTGTGTGTTTCGAGGTAGCATAAAACATCTTTGCCCTTAACTCTATAGCCTCATAGTGAAGAAGCCAGGCTGACCCAAACATCATATTACATGTCCAACAAGTTTTATGGTGTAGGACAAAAGGTCTTTGCTTTAAATACATACTTTTATGAGGAAAGATCTCCTTTAGATATCGGTTCCTAATGATGTGAATGCCCATCTTAGTGGGTTCTACGACATGCAACTCATAGTGAACACCATCAAGCTCCTTTAAGTATATCTTTGGAGGTAGCATAAAACATCTTTACCTTGATATGGGATGCAGTAGAAGACTTGGTGATATCATTAAAACATTCACCATATTTCGATGTTGAAGAGAGACATAAATATGCAATGTCTATATAGTTTAATTAATAAGGGTAAACAAATTATATATACAACAGAGTAAAAGGTTGTGATCAAAGCCATGGTGCAATCTCAAATGTTTCCTGACTTCATGAAATTGAGTAGAGGGGAAAAATTTACCATCCATTTAGCATAAATTTTAATGCCATATACTTCAATACTCACCTTATTTTGGACCTTGAAACTTATTATTCCAAATATCAACTAATGCACCATATATATGTATGAAATGCAAAAGAACTGAGAAGGTGATGAAGAATATATTTCTCTTCTAGAAGTTGTGGTAATGCACCCCATGGTTATTATTCCATTATATTCTTTTATAGGTAAAACAAAGGGCAAAGCCTATAGCTTTAAATCAGGCATCTTCATAATAAATGCTCCAAATTTTATTATACCATACGCATCTAATTTGAAGTATGTTACTGCATACTACCTGTAGTTCCAAGATGATAAAAATAGACCAACATTCAGAGCCAGTACTATGTCAATTGTATGTCAATGAGTCAGAAGAAAACATGATATGTTTTACTTCCTGTGCAAGCAATGGTTTCTTAATGTTGACCTTTTCTTCTACTTTCCATTATACCCAAAACCACTAAAAAATAGATTTATCATTTCCAAATAAGTAATTCTTGAGAAAATGTTGTTTTGGTTGAATTGGAAGCTTCGTTTGTCTAATTTGATTGAACACAAAATTAGAAATATAAAATATCTAATTTTTAGAGTTTTAGGTGACTCTACAACACCCCCAAGATCAAATGAAAGACCAAGATAACTTCCACAAGATATTGGCAAGACAATTGCATGAAGATGTAAGAATGCTATTATTGATAATGGACTTGATTGGCATCCAACGGATTGATTTAAAATGTACATAATAGGCCTCCTTATATAGGAGAGGCGATAAGAGACAATGATAAGCAAACTTCAGATAAGCTATCACCCACACAAGGTGGAATCACATGTCCACCAAAGGTGGATCATCCTCCATTATGCAGTGAAGTATGTGCGATGATGAGGATCCTAATGTGACAAGTAGACTAAAGGTGGAATAAGATAAAAACTATGACTACCTAGAGTGGAATTCTCCTACACCATGTGTTTAATTGTGGTGCAAAATCCCAAGTGTCTCAATCACAAACTACAATGCAATGAATTATCCTAAGTAATCTTAATTAAGTGTAATTAGTGAATATTTAATTACACCAACACCCCCCCTTATGTACAACTTAGGGTGATTCACTTAAACTCACAATGCAAGATGGGTCTTGGCTACTAAGCCATTTTAGGTACCGATGTAAAATATGCAAAGTGATACATGAAATACAGTTTCTAATAAAGTGGAGAAAGAGAGAAAACCTCATGGGAAAAACTCTCCCCCAAAAAGAGAGATGCAAGATGCATGGATGGATAGAGTACTCAAGACCCCCAAAAATTACTTACATCATGTATATACAAAGAATGTTCTCATATTCTCCTCACATGAATTATTTATCCTTGATAATGGGTTAGGTACATCACATGAATATCATCATCATTATCAAAAAAATGTGCAAAAGAATACAAGCGTGATGTATGATCAACAAGTCCCATAGCTATGACATCTGTAGTCTCCATGTCCCTAACATAGACGTAATTAGGAATGAACTCAACAATTTTACCTTGTACCCCATGAGTAATTTGGTAAATGGAGAGGATATTAGTGGTCAAGATGGTACACAAAGAACATCATTAAATGTACCCTCTCCCATAGGAATAGAACCTTTCCTGCAGACCTTCATGCATGTATTATTATCCATCAATATAAGTGGAGAATTACAAGGCTCAATAAAAGAAAACATATCTATAGAAGATGTCATATGATGTGATGCACCTAAGTCAAGAAGTTATTTACCTTTCTCAGGATGTGTGGAAGCAATGAGTGCTTGTCCTTTGCCTCTAGATGATGATGTAGATGTAGCAGTTGCCTGATATAGAGAAGAAGGAGAAGAAACTGATCAGAGCAACTAGATATTTTTCTTTTGAAGAATGTGAGTAAGCTCTTCAATCTTCTTATGGAAACATTTATGTTCATCATTCCTTGGGGTTAAAGCATGTACCTATGTCACCCTTTGGGATATTCGATAGGGTTATGGCCAAAAGGGTTCCAACCAAATGAGTTATGACCAAAGCCCTTTTCGGCCATACAAATGTTGTGCTTTCTTGTGGCAATGTAGCAAAGGCAGTTATGGCCGAAAGGGTTTTGGTCATAACCCTAGAATATTTATAAAATCTAAAAAATCGCTTGTCAGTGGTCACTTTACTATTGTGGTTTTCAAGTTGTTAGAGTGTTTTGGTCGTAACAGGTAAGTGCATTTTATGTGTTTTTTTAAAATGTTTTGTTTTTAAGTATTTTAGTAATTAAATTAATTATATTTTAAGTGTTTTAGTAATTAAATTAATTATAAATTAAAATATATTTTTTTAGTTGATTATTTAGACTAGTTAATTTTCTTAATATAGTTAGATCTTGATATGTTAGATAAAGAACTATATAGTAGTTTTTAATTAAATATGTACATTTAATCATAAATGTAGATTTTACATGATCAAACATAGAAAATTCAAGTTGAGACTTAAATAACTAAAAGCATTATATTTGATAAAATATTAGCATAGTACAAACCTATATAGATAACTAACATGTAACTTGAAACATTAGGTAGAACTAAAATATAATAAATTCTAGCCGTTCAAACTTGAAAACTTCAATTTAACCAACTTCGAACTTAGAAAACTTGGAAACTATAATAAAATGTACATGAAACTTTGAAAACTTGTTAAGACCTCAAGATAGCTAAAAATTAGTTATATTTTAGAAAATATTAACATAGTAAACCTATGTATTAAATAACATACATGCATACTTTTTGTTCACATACATGAGCTAGATTTACTAAATAACATGTGCATATTTTTAGTTACATTCAACTTTGTACATATGTATATACATACATGTTTTAAATTAAATTAAACTTTCAGTTTAATATTGACTTACATGTATATCTTAACTTTGCATTTATAGATAGAGATCTTTGCATATATCATTATGGCATTAGATACTTGTGGAGCACCTACATCCTTAGGGGAGGCTAGTATTTAGGGAGGGGGTAGTAGTGTTGAGTTAGGAATATCACATAAACTGATATCATCCTTTGAGGAGAGATAATGTTTTTTGCAGATACTATTGCTAGGTTATCTCGTGCTATCGAGTATCTTGATTCTACACTGTTGGCTTCTACCACTCTCCCTAATAGGGAGAAGATTATTTCTATGAGAGATTAATTGTGCCAAATGATCAAGATGATCTCTAGGCACAACCCATTTGATGATATTAGTATTGATACTTTTTACTCTTCCCTTTCTCACAGTGTCACTGGCACTGTAAAGTATACACAGATTGATGGGTGAGGCCTCCGCCACTATGGTGAAGACTATGTTTCCCTTTTATACAAATAGGCCTAGGGTTAGAGTTTATTCAGCAATGAAGTGTATAGATCAGCTCATTGCTCCATTTATATATTCTCAGTGGTTAGCTGGGCATCATAGGTGGCCACAAAAGGATGAGCTTCCTACAAAGAAATGTTTGCAAAATTTTCATTTGCATCATGATATTGATTATAAAAAATTTCTAGGTCATGCTGGTTAGGGCCTCAGTAGATTGTTAGAGAGATTTAGACCTATGGACACCCTTGTGCTCATTAATAAATGGAAAATGGTGGGTCCAAATCTATTTGGTCATGCCAAGAGCTCCACAGATGGCTCATATGTGTTTGACTATTCCCGATGATATAGTCAGGAGTTAGAGATATTCTAGCATTACCACAATTGCTATGCACTTATAGGAGATATCTTCATATCACTGTGGAAAATATATGTTAAAATCTCGAGGTCTCATTTTCATAGGTGCATCCTCTAGCATAGGAGTTGATGATTCATATGAGATAGCAGATATACCATCTCCACTAAAGGTTTTTGCTATATCAAATGTGGATGCATTGTGTTGTATGGTTTCTTATTTAGCATCTGATCTTCTTGGTTCATATCAGGCATTATCGATAGTCACGAGGATTCCTCTTTGTGACATTGGTGGACACATTAGCCATATTTTGTCATGCACAATAGGATCATAGCCCTCATAGAGATAGAAGGATATCCCTACACATTATACAACACTTGTCCCCACAACACTTAGGCCCACACCTGCTCAAGATCCTTTAGCACCTACTCCTATATAGCCTAGCCTTAGAGCACCTACATTACGTGATTCAGATATCACTCTATCACTACATGATTCATATATTAGTCAGATTGGCAATGCATTACATGATGCTACGGTAAATATTGTAAATTTATATGTTTATATTTATTTGTTACTATAATTTACACATGTCTACTTGTTTAGCATACTCAAGATCTTTTATATGTATGTGCTTAGGTCTATACATGTATTCTTGAGTGATTCAATTTAACTTGTGTACATGTACATGTGTGTTCTATAGGGTCTTAGTGATAGTTTGTTGTGTTTTGGAGATCTTTAGACCCTGATAGATCCTACACAACATGAGTCACAAGTATGTTATGTATTTTTTATTATATATTTGATAGATATATATTTTACATGTGATGTAATACATGAATGTATACATGTATAAATTTAGAATTTTACAAGTTTCTTTCATTTGACATAGGGTTTAGATTAAGATTGTAGAACCCTTGGGTTCATGGATCAGGAGGGGGATGTGGCTGATCATAGTTTACATGTTTATTTCATTAATGTTAGGACATTATATTTTATATAGGTATGTATATAATTTCATATACATGTGTTATTTTAGATACTTTTATATGGATGTACATGTTATTTCAGATACATTTGATACATGGAATTGTAGAGACACTTGATGTGGTATTTTGGAGATATTTTATATGGTAGTTTGGATTCATTTTACATGGGTGCATACATTGTTTCATAGATGTGTTATTTTTCATATATGTACATATTATGCTCATGTTAAATATATGTACATTTTCAATATTCATAGTTTTATTTCATAGATCATGTGTTATTTTGTGTACATGTGTTACAAGATTTAATCAATAAATTTAATACATATTTAAGAACATAAAGAGTACTAGTAAAGAATTCATGATGTGAACTACAACATTTAATCACTAAATTTGATATATATAGGAAAACAAAGAATACATATGAACATAAAGAATGTAATAAATATTTTCTCTCAAACTCAACTCTAAACTGCCTTTTACAATGCCAAAAATGTCCTTAAATAGACCACAAAGGGTTAAGGATTAGGAATACATTCTAGAAAGTGCTAGTTGTCATCCACCACCAAAATGGAAGGCTCTAGAAGTCACTTTAGAAGTCGGTACAAAATTAAAAGAATCCAAAAATGGTAGTCAAACTTTTGAGAGCCATAACTTTTGAACCGTAGCTCTGATCGACAAACCGTTTACATTTTTAGAAAGCTCTCAGAGTTCTAGATAGCTTTATGGATAAGCTTTGCTAGTCCTCCATTTTCTGGCCCTATATCAGGTTATTTAATGCCTCAAACTTGACTTTGAAGTATTCTTAGGAGGTCTCCAGAAATTGAAAAACTATGATAACTTTCAAACCGTGCAGCCTCTTGTCCTGATTCTTTTTCTAGAATGTTCTAAATTTTAATTTTAATTCTCCCTCTAGTTTACACCTTCCAATTCACCATAATTATGGCTCAATTACATAGTCCTATTTTTTGGCATTTAGACATATCCCAAGGTGCTTAAATACTCTAACCCAGAACACTAATAGTGGAACTGTGAGAGTTGGAACCTTTATTTGACCCAAATGGGTATCTAGAAATGAAAAGACATGAAACATAAACTATGTCTAGGTACATTTTTTTGGGTGACACAAGATTGCCCTTATACCTCTGGATGCTCCTGCATTAGTTTATGTATGTGTTATTCATGTTTCTGTATATATTATTCATCTTAATGCTTTAATCTAAGTGTAATTAACTATATTTAATGACATGTCTTAAGGGGAGATCCTAAATTATACATAAGAATGTAGATTAAAATGTATTATTTATTTCATAGATGTACATGTATATATGTTCATGTTAAAAGTAGACATGTATGTTTTCAATATTCACATTTTTATGTATATGTTATTGATTTTAATGTTTTTATCTAAGTGTAATTAACTATATATAATGACATGTCTTAAGGGAAGACCCTAAATTATACATAAGAATGTAGCTTAACGTATATTTTATTTCATAGATGTATGTAAATATGTTCATGTTAAATTTAGACATGTATTTTTTCAATATTCATGTTTGTGTATATGTTATTGTTTTTAATGCCTTAATCTAAATATAATTAATGATATTTAATGATATGTCTTAAGGGGTGATCCTAAATTATACATATATAAAAATGTAGATTAATGCATAGGTAATAATATAATATATACAAGTATATAAGAACATATAAAGAGTACGACCTAAAGAATGCTTGTTACAATATTTAATTAAAAAAGGTTAATACATATAAGAACATAAAGATTATATACATAAATACATAAGAGCATTAACAATCATAAGAAAACATAAACAATGTATATAAATACATACAAATACTAAAGGGGTTGTCTTAAGCAGAGGTCCGAAAAGGTGGTACTAAGGAGATGTCCTAATAGGCGGTCCTAAGGGGAGGTTAGGTAATAGGTAGTCCTAACGGGAGGTCCTATGAGATTGTCTTAAGAGGAGATTCTAAGAGGTTGTCTTAAATGAGATATCCATGTCTAATTTAAATAAAAATAACAAAACATGTCTAATTTAACATATCCAAGATAAATGATCCAATATATAAAAATTTATTAAAAAAATATCCTACCAACATTAAATGTGAAAGTATAAGAGCTATATAGACATAGCTAAACTAGGGCTCCGCAATAAGTACATAGGTAAACTAGAGCTCCACAAACATTGTATTGTTAGGATCCTTTCTAGTTTTTATTATCTCTAGAAGTTTTTCATGCAATAGACAGTTTCCATTTTTTATTTCCACAATGTCCTCCTCTTTGTATTGCTTCAAATTGTAACTTTGTTGCTAGAACATGGTTACTACAATGTCAAAATTTTCCTTTAGGCTTATAGTCAATAAATTCAATACCACTATCAGTTACCTTTTTTTGTTGATAATATGTTTCCTCAATAAAAACTGATCCAATTAGAAATGATTGTTCATCATCATCTATAGTTCCTTCTAGCAACTTGTGTTTTTCTTTTGTGCATCTTTAAAGATAATAGTCCACATTTTCTGCATTATCTAGTAAGGCTTGAACTACAAAATTATCTCCTACATGTATACAAAAATAGATAAATATAAATTAATTTTAAAATGAATATACATGTCTATTAATTTTTATATATGTATATAAACACCAACCTAGCATAACTAAATTAGAAATGTTCTCATAATCAGCTAAATATATAGGATCATGAATGTCAATGTCAATGTCAACATCTTCAAAAGGTAGCTTTCTAACTATCTCCTTCAAATCCCAATTTGAAACATATCCATTCACAATATTTTTACATACACTCACCAGATTTTCTTTAATGCAGTCATCACAAAAACATATTTTCTCTCTTACTTTAATTACTAGAAGTTTATGGTTTCTTGTAGTCATCACTTGATGTAAACTTCTAATACTAGGAATTGTTTGACAATTGTAAGGATTAGATCGATCTATATTTGTTACAAATACTAAAATTAATTATCATATTTCAAAATAAATATTTAATAAAAAACTCAAGAATTTAAAAAATACATTAAAAATAAATATAAAGTTCACCTTTCACTTCCCAAAAGTAATGCTTATTGTATTCAGTATGTTGAGTAGCGAAATGAACTTTTCACCATTCAACAATTTGATTTGCACTTTCTATCATATTCCTTGTATGTACATACAACATGCACATATATAATTTAGAATATGTGCTACTAGTACTAAACATTCACATTAAATGCATTTATACCTACAAGTTCATGTTGTTGAAACACATGCTTTATACATGCTCCTACTCCATCATGTTCCCCTTTTCTGTGTCCACTTTCAAAGAAATTCCATAAAAACCTAACATTGGTTCTAGCATGTTGTATTGTGTTAGTGAACAGATTGTCCTCCAAGAAAATACATGCAAATATAACTCTAAATGCCCAAGTAAGAAGATTAATCAGCACTAATAGTTGAGTCACTTCACAATTGAAAAAGTGTATGCTCCCTCTAAATTTATCTAGGTACAACTACCCATTTATGATTTACAATGAATTTAGATATGGATGCTTTTAACCAAAAAGCACAAAAGGTATACAAAAATCTACCTATAAACACAAAGTAGATGCAAAAACTAAGTGAATGCAAAGAAAAAAACAAAAAATTAACACAAAGTCTATTTTTTGGGTGCTACATTACAAAGTGGAAATGAAGAATATACCTTCTATCCTCTTGATAAAATGAAAAATTAGAGATATTCAAAGATATATTGAAATGTTAATGTAATCAGAAAATAGTGACATTAGAATGCATTTCAAAGAAAACTAAAAACAATACAAAGATCATGATTAGTGGAAAGAAATTACCTCATAATCAAAATTTTGATGCAATTATCTTTCAGTCTCCCTTCTTCAAAATGCAAAAGATAGCAAAGATCCTCATAGACATTTATAGTCCATGTCACTATCCAAAGAAAACTAAAACTCTCCCTTTGCATTACCTAAAATAAATCAAAATCTATCCTATCTCACATACAGTTTAGAAATAAAATAAACATCATCTCCACCTTCTCACAGCCTCACAAGAAAATGGAACAAATGTGAAAATTTCCTCTCCTTGTTGTAGCACACAGTCTATAGTCACCAGAAGAAAGAAAAAATGGAACCCCCTCAATAGACAAATCTATCCAATAAATAAAATCTCCACCTTTTGGTTACAAAATAATTGATTCTTGAAAGGTGCTTGATCTACTTTATCATTTTCATTTTTTCTCAATGACATTACCTTTTAAGGCCTTCTCCATTTTAAAAACTAAAATTGGGTGTTTATAATAATCATGACTTGTCACTAGAGGAGGACTAGTGGAATTACATGCTTGGGGATGAAAAATAAATTTCCTTCTAAGATAGGTACTTTATTAAATCATGTGTTATCATGTGACTCCTTGTGAATGAACTAAACTTGGTCATTTTAGAATAAACTAGTGCCACCATATTACCTGATCACCTACAGCCCTTGAGCTGAGTCACCCTCTATTGTAAGCATACCTCCAATTCATGCTTAGATGGTCCCAATGTTGGGGGTTCTAAATGGCAACTTATACAAAGAAAATAATCTTCATGTTCAAGTCACCAAACTCTTGAAGATAAAGCTCTTTCTCAAATATATGTATGCTTCTTTGCTACCACCTAGCATGTACCTATGCATCCATATTTGCACAAATGACTTCTCACTACCCATTCCCAGTTGAGCATTCATGATGGACCCAATTTTTCAACCTATCATTCTTGAACATGATATATCATACTTAACCCTTCATGATCGTGCCCTAGGAATGATCATCATCCCAGAACTTGGGTTGCTACATGGTGAAGCTAAGGCATCACCAATTATTGATAATCACTAACAATATCTTCAGATCTCCCAAGTTAGTTAGTTACTAAGTAAATTTAGTATTTACCAAGTTACAATGTTTTATATGTGTTTATCCAACATCAACAATACTTAGCTTTCAGATTGTAATATGTACTAACATTTTAGGGATCTAGGATTTATTTTAGTTGTAACTGATTCACCCCTCCCCTCTCAGTTATTCCTCTTATATTTCCAACAACACCAATATAACATGTCTCTATTGATCAAAGGGACATTATTGATTTCTTCTTGCTATTCCAAGAAATTGGTATAGATCCAAGGTGAACGATGTATGCTGAAGTTACTTTTTTACCATCAATATCTCTTGCATAATTAGAATTGGTGTAACCTACTAAAGTAGTTTCTCCTCCATATTTTTACTCAATTTCAATCTTGGACGTGCCTTTAATGTACCATAAAAGAAAATACCAATAACATATGCAATATCTAGTCTAGTTGTGGTAAGATACAAGAGACTTGCCACAAGCTGCCTATACAAATTTCCATCCATCTTCTTTTGAGGAGAATGAACACTTACTTATAATCCTACTTTGCATGGTGTATTGGATGGTTTACGATCACTCATATCAAAAAATTCAAATACATCAAGAGCATACATAGTTTGAGAAAGCATGATCCTTCCTTCTTCTTGCCAAACTTGCATACCCAAGAGATAGTTCATTAATTCTAAATCAATTATCTCAAAAGTTTTCCAAAGTTGTTTTTTTATGTTCTCAATATATTGTGTGGAATCTCTCATAATGATTAGCTCACCCACATACAAGACAATAATAACAATTTCATCATCAATGTGCTTTACATATACATCTAGATCAAATTTTATTCTTTCAAATCCATCTTTTACAAAGACTTCATTTATTTTGGAGTACCATTCCCTTGGAGCCTATTTAAGACCATATAGTGATTTTCTCAATCTACATACTAGATGTTCTTCACCGTCTTTAACAATCTTGGTGGTTGTTGCATGCAAATCTCTTCTTTTAAGTTACCATTAAGAAAACACTTTTTACATCCATTTGAAGTTTTCTTAATCCACATTTTCTGGCCAAAGAAATAATGGTATGAATAAAAGTCATTTTAGCAATTGGAAAAAATGTATCGATATAGTCAATACCTTCTTCTTGTGAGAAATCATGAGACACTAACCTTTCCTTGTATCTCTCAAGGGCTCCATCTTATGTGAAATTTTTTTTTGTAGCACCATTTTCAACTAACCACATTCTTTCCTTCTGGTTGTGTTGTAAATTCACAAGTTTTATTCTTCATCAAGAAGTTGTACTCTTCATGCATAGTTTATTCTCATTCAAATTTTCCTTTAGCTTCCTCAAATGCACTTGGAGTTTAAACCTACATCGCCTTTGCCATAAGAGCATAGCTACCAAAGATCTTAGGGCCTTCTTGATAGATTTCTTAAATTCTTTGAGTCTTCCTTATCTTCCTTGTGTCCTCATTATCATTGGTGCTTGAATCATGAACCTGGATGTCTTCTCCTTTTGTAAGAGATGCTATGTTTTAATCTGAATTATTAGTGTGAATAGATTTATTTTCTTCAATAAAAATTGGAAAAGAAGAAAATGTGGGGGATTTATTATTTTCAATGTCTTCATCAAACCAAAGGTTTCTTTTAACATGAATCTCTAAAAGAGATAAGGAAAAATATCATGAATAGTTTTGGGTAAAATTACAAAATTGTGTCACCTTTCAGGCTGACTTATTAGAGTAACTAAATTTGAGTGTTTCTATAAAAAAAATCAATTTCATTCTAACAAATGATCTAGAAAATTTCACTTTGGCTAAGTTATATATGGTCTCACACTTTTCCAATTGGAAATGTCTATTAAATGCATGTTTTATACTAGTTTTTATCCAATTACTAAAGAAATACAATTATTTCAAAAAATTGATGTTTCAATAACTCTTACTATTTTTTATGATTTTTTTTAGTAACATATAAACACCATTTTAGCTTCATCCTTGAAAGGAAAAGCACCGCAATGGTATAGTGGTTTTCCTCATAACTCTATTACTAATTGGAATGTGTTATTAGCAAGACTTCGTAAGCATTTTGATTACAAAAGGTCACCTATCACTTTTAGAGTAGTTGATAACCATCAAGAGGTCACCCCTTGAATATATGATAGATCTTAATTATAGATTTCAAAAGACATGGGATTGAACACCCACTACAATAAAGCCTTCTCCAGGTAATGTATTCTTGTATTACCTCATAGCCTTCAACAATGATATTGCTACCACTCTATAATTTATGGGAGGTGACACTTTACCAAATGCTTATGAGGTTTCCATAAGAGAAAAAAAATCTTGATACAAAGAGGGAAGTTATCTCCAAGACCTCCAATTTCCTTCTTTCCTAACATGCCCAATCATCAACCTACTATAACCCTGATCCATACTTCCTCTACAAGTTAGCATCTTATTAGAGTCCCAATAGCTTCCACATCCTCTAATAGAGTTGATAGAATAGAGACCATGATGCAAAATATGGATAAGAGGATACATGATCAAGAAAAGACGATGGAGGACAATAATCCAGTAGTGGAAAAAATGGGTAATGAGTTGGTGACTATGAAGAGGTAATAAGCTCAAAATAATAAGCCTCTCCAACTTTAGTAGCAAGGTCTCATATATAAATGATCCCCAAACCAAAATCATGTTCCCTAAATTCACAATAGACCTATCGACAACCCCTATAGTCAAAAAAGACCTATCAAAAACCATACTATAAACACCAACATAAATAGGGCTTTAATCCCTCAAAACAATCTTTCTCAAGATCAATATTTCTGCCCTTCTTGTAACTACTCTTAAAGATATTGCATGTGTCAAAAGCTAGAATCTTACTAGCATTAACTATACCAAAACAAGAAGTTACTTAGCAACACAATGCTAATCAATCTACCAATGCTATTCAACAAAGTGGTTGTTCTTTCATGAATCATCAAGTGGAAGAGAATTCTACTGTAAACTAGGTTTCTTATGCTTACGATAACATGAACAACAGAAGATTTGTTGAAGATATTACTCCTACTCCTCCCAATTAGGATTCAAAATCAAGTGCAATACCTCATATATACAAGTAGTCGATTAGAAACACAATGTTAACCAACTTGCTAATTCTCCTTGGTAGAAAATGAAAAATAATAGCAAAGGATATGTGAATGATCCTTAAGTTATTCTATGTCAACTTCCTACACATGCATCTCCCAAGGTTTCTACCAAACCACCTAATGCATGATTCAACATGGTAGAACAAATGAAGAAGAAAAAATGTGAATATTTCTATGTGGGATGTTGTTGCTACTATACCATCATAAAAGAAGCTACCGCAACAAGTTTTGGAGAGTATTAAACCAAAATATTAGCCACATAGCATGGAGAGTGCTACATGTTTTTTACACCCATCAAAGGAGGTAGGAACAAGTAAAAATATTAGACCTCCTTCATTTTATGTTTCTCTGATCATAGGAGATAAGCTAGTTCATAATTGTATGATTGATTCAAGGACTAGTAGTTCAGTGATGCCTAAGTGTGTGGCTAATGTCTTAGAAATGAAATATGAGCCCATTGTTAAGGATGTATTGCAGGTGGATGGTAGTACTATCAAGACTATAGGTATCCTTAGGAATATTGAAATGGCCCTACTTACATGCCCCTTTTGTACTATACTTTAAGATATATCAATTACTGAGGTTAAACCACACTTTTCCATTTGTCTCTCAAGATATTTCAATACCCAAATGGGTTGTTACATATCCTTTGATTGGTTGTACATGTTTTTTAGAACAAGATATGGAACTAAGGCTTCAATCAAAGCATAGCCCTTATCCATCCATCATATTAACCCCTATACTTCTAATCTCATCAATATGAACTACACCATCCTAGAGATAGATAAAAATGACATACTAAAATGACATACTAAATAATCCTGCCACTTCTCTAGTAGAGATATCTAATTTTATCTTAGATGAATGAGTTAACGTGCATATCAATTTGATCCTAAATCAAAAACCCTAGAGACATGCCTTGGTGCTTATTGTATATTAGAAAAAGGATGCTCTTTTTCCTAACCTTATGAAGAACAAAGATGATAAAAGTGGCATATGGAGCATATAGTCTAGTGGTTCAAGAAAAAAAGATGAGTCAAGGGCTAGTATTAGAGACATGCCTTGGTACTTATTGTATATTAGAAAAATGATGCTCTTGTTCCTAACCTTATGAAGAACAAAGATGATACAAGTGGGATATGGAGCATGTACTCTAGTGGATCAAGAAAATAATATGAGTCCAGGGCAAGTGTGATGTTGTTTTATCCTATAGTAGAAAGGTACTAGGTACATGCAGGATCATGGTCACCCAAATTATGGCCTTAAGTGGCAATGAAAAACTGGCAAATTATGGTTATGTCAACTCGACACATAAATTTAAAGTGTTTCTATACTTTATATCAAAAAGTTGCAAGAAAATAATCTCTAGGCAATTGAATGTAGTTTCTAAACTACTAGGCCTTATCTAGAGAAAAAAATATTTGATTGTTCAAAAGTTTTGATTTTAATGCAGTACTATGAAAATTTTAGGGCAAAAATAAAAAGTATCTATATGTCTGACCACCTTAATCAAAATCAAATGATAATATTTTTTAATTATGTTGAGAGGTGTCCTATACAATGGTAGCACAAATGCCCAGCACAGGAATATGCCAAAATTCCTTGTTAGTAAAAAAGAAAAGGAAGCAGTTACAAACTTCTAAATTAAATATTAAATTATTAAATTATTAAATAAAAAAGAACTCCCAAAATAATATTGGCCAAAAATAATAGGTTTCAAATGGAGCCTAAAATAATAAGGCCCAAAAAAGTAGGGCTTGACAAAGTAGGACCCAAAAAATAGGGACTAAATAATAAGCCTCTAAAATAGAGCTCGAAAAAATAGGGCTGAAATAATTTCAATATGATTTTATTTTTTTTGCTAAATATAATTTTTAATGCACATTCATGCTTATTTTTTTTTAAGGAGTGGGGGAATTTGAAACAAATTTGTGGAATGTGAAGAGATGTCTCTTGGGGGATATGAGGAGCCTCTCAGAGGTTATAAAACAAAGGCTCCTCATGTCATTTAAAAAAAAAAAAAAATTGCAAGAAGGAAGAGCTGGAGGTTATTGGAGGATTAGATTGGATTTTTTTGAATAGGAGTAGATTTAAGTTTTGGATAACTTTTTTGCAAGTGAGATTTGTATTTTTCATTTACATTTTCATTTAGATATAAATGTAGATGTAAATTGAGATTCAAAATTAGTTATAATATTCTACTTTGATTTAGATTTCAATTTTAATTAGTGTCATTTAGATTTAGAATTATATCCATAAGTGTTTAGGCTTGCATTTAATAGTTTAGTCTTGAATATTTGATTTAGATTTAGATTTGCATTCAAAATCTATTTGATTATATATTTTATAATGCTTTTCATTTACATATTTTAAAACTGCATGTTTCAAATTATTTTTATATTTGCATGTTTCATATTAGTTTTAAATTTGCATATTTCAAAATAGTTTTGGTTTGCATGTTTTAGATTTGAATTTTTCATAATAGTTTTACATTTGCATGTTTCTAAGTATTTATATTTTCATGTTTCAATGTATAATTTTATCATTAATCTGGATGAGAATGCCACCACATCAATACAATTTGTATTTTATTAAAGTTAATGATTTATTTAAAGTAGATGATTCATATATTTAGTACATATTTTATCGTTATTGAATTTTATATATATATATATATATATATATATATATATATATATTAAAAATCTCAAAATAATAGCTGGCCAAAATAATATTAAGTCAAATGGATGCCGAAATAATAGGGCTTACAAATAGGGGCCAAAAAATAAGACCCCAAAAATAGGACCCAAAAAATAAGGCCAAAAAAAAGAACCCAAGAAAATAGGGCTTAAATAATTTCATTAAATTTTTAGATATAAAACCTTTTTTTTTGTTAAATATATGTTTGCATGCACATTCATGCTTATTTTTTGTGGGGAGTGGGGGAATTTGAAACAAATTCATAGAATGTTGAAAGACATCTATTGTGAGAAATGAGGGCTCTCTTATAAATTATAAAACAAATGATGTTCATTTCATTTTCATTTTTTATTTTTATAGGGAGGAAGAGGTGGAGATTACTAGAGCATATAAGAGTTTTTGAAGAGGAATAGATTAAAGTTTCATATAGTTTACCCTTGTATGTTTGATTTAGATTTAGAATTCAAAATCTATTTGATTTAGATATTTTATAATACATTTCTTTTGAAGATTTTTAATGTGCATGTTTCAATTTAGTTTTACATTTCCATGTTTTACATTAGTTTTAGATTTGCTTCTTTCAAAATACTTTTGGTTTGCATGTTTTAGATTTGTATGTTTCATAATAGTTTTATATTTGCATGTTACAAAATATTTATATTTTTAATGTTTCACAATTAAATTTAATCATTAATGCAGACAACAAGGTCACCTTATCAATAAAATTTGTATTTTATTAAAGTTAATGATTAATTTAAAATAAAATAATCATATAATTAGTTTATAATTTTTCAATATTGAATTAGATTATGTATGTGTTTTATTTAAATATTTTTCATAGTATATATAGAATTTTATTAATATTTATGTTTGTAATGTTTGAAAAGTGGAAGGCAATGCTGCCATATTTCAAACATTACAATCTAACTATTTCATTTGAAATAGTTTTGATTTTTAATTATGTTATTTTGAACATTATTCATTTGAAACAATTTATGTTAACTATTAATACTTTTTCATTTAAATAATTTCCATATGTTGATGTTTGTTCATAAGTTTATAGGTTGTTATTTGAGTTATGGATACCTCGAATAGAGAATCAATCATTATTAGATACTAGAGCCTAACCACTTAAATGATCTCAAATGATTTCTTTGAGATCGTGTTTGACACATGCCTAAAAATAATTAAAGAGGCATGTACAACTATAATTAAAGTTGTGGAGAATGCAATATTTCCAATTGCCTACATTGAGGAAATGGAAGAAATGCATATGGAAGATGCATAAAAATTTATGTGTGACACATCTAGAAAAGTGGATGAGTTTCCCTCAATGATGAAAGAAGTATTTTACAATCATTGTTCAAAAAAAGGTCCCAAAAGAATCCTAATAATTGAATAATATGACATTTATTTACACCATTGTAGCTTTTTCTTTTTGTATATAGTTCATTCTTATCTCCAGTTTCAAATATTTACTTCTAATTATTTGTATTGGCAACTTTGTTTCCCCATTGTTAAATGTAACTTTCATGGAGAAGAGAACAAGACAAAATAAATTGATTTTTGTACAAAAAAATTCTTCAATGGATGTGGCTATGAAATATGTTAATTAAGAAAGAAAATCATAAATCTAAATAGATTCCTTAATGATAGGCATATTTATTGATTACAATTCCTAAAAATTGCAATGAAAATTGCATAAGCATTATTAAAATTTCATGGAGAAATAATTTCCTTAAAAATTGATTCTTATATATTCTTTCACACTTTTAACATCATCTAAATTTTTTTATTGGGACTAATAATTTCCCTTAGATGAATTATTTTTTTCACTATTTGAGTCATTTGTATAACATATATCCCAAATTTGACCATTTTTGTACTCCAGATATTCCAACACTATACCTAAATCTCATACTTCCTTTAACCATGTCCCTTATTTTAGTGTAACATTTAACCACTTATTAACCCTAACCATAACACTAAGTATCATATAAATGGAATTGTAAACCTTGTATCCTAACTTTAACTCTTCTCTATATATCATTGTACTAATCATTTAGTAAATTATATACCTTAGCCTAACCCTATATGTACTAGTGAATAGAAATAATATTATATTTTTAATAAGTGAGAATACACACACACACACACATATATGGAGAGTTGGGGGGGGGGGGGGGCGAGAGAGAGAGAGAGAGAGAGAGAGAGAGAGAGAGAGAGAGAGAGAGAGAGAGAGAGAGAGCATGCCTTTAGACAAGAAGGAGCTCATATTATGTTTCTTATAGAGACATGTTTAATGTAGAGAGAGAGAGAGAGAGAGAGAGAGAGAGAGAGAGAGAGAGAGAGCAGGATGAGAGAGATAAGTAGATGTATCTAGAGATTAGAGAGACAAATTAGGAGACATATCTAGAGACTAGAGAGACAATTTCTATTAGAGGGTATATTTAGATAGTGGGGGGGAGATATTAATGGGTGTAGTTAGAGAGAGAGAGAGAGAGAGAGAGAGAGAGAGAGAGAGAGAGAGAGAGAGAGAGAGAGAGAGAGAGAGAGTGGGGAGGGAGGGATTAAATTATTGAAAAGGTTAATAACTTGTATCACAATAGGACTAATCATGGACACTATAATAGAACTAACCCACATTAAAATTTAACCTGCCAGGGATCCTAACACCAAGATAAACTGTACTAATAGCACCAACATTAGCTATAACATGATTAGTAACCCAAAAATTACCTTAACTACAATAATAACACAAACCCTAACTCTAACTCTAACTCTAACTCTGACTAGATAATTCTAATTATAAACCCTAACCCTAACCCTAACTCTAATTCTGACTTTGACTCTAATTCTAACTTTGATTCTTCCCCTAACCCTAACCTTAACCCTTTATAACCCTAACTCTAATGCTAATTCTAGCCCTAACCCTAAGCCTTACAACAACTCTAATCTTGACTTTAATTGTAACTCTAATGCTAATTCTAACCCTAAATATAACCCTAATTTTAACCCATATTCTAACTCTAACCCTAACTCTAACTCCAACTATATCTCTAACCCTAACCATACCCCTACCACGAATTCTAAACCTAACTCTAACTTTGACTCTAACCCTAACCCTAACTATAACTATAACTCTAACTCTAATTGTAACACTAACACTAACCCTAACTCAAAACTTATCTCTAATCCTGACCCATAATCCTAATCCTAATACTATATATAATGCTAATCCTAACTCTAACACTATACATAACTCTAAGTCTAATCCTAACCCTAATGCTAACTCTAAACCTAAACCTAACCCTAACTCTAACCCTAGATACAACCCTAACTCTAGCCCTAACCCTAAATCTAACCCTAACCCCAACTCTATGTACAACTTTAACTCTAACTTGATCCCTTACTCTAACTCTAATTCTGACCCTAACCTTAACCCTATCCCTAGCCTCAATTCAAGCGCCAATTCTAACCCTAACACTAACACTAATACTAAAAGTAACAATAACTATAACCCTAACCCTAATGCTAACCCTAACTCTAACCATAACCCTTGTGCTAACCCTAATCCTAGCCCTAATTCTAATGCTAACTCCAACTCTAACTCTTGTTCTAATTCTAATTCTAATTCTAACTCTAACTCTAGCTCAAATCCTACCTCTAAATATAACTCTAACCCTAACCCTAACCCTACCCCTCATTCTAAACCTAACTATATTTTTAACCCTAATTCTAGCCCTAACCCTAATTTGTACCCTTATGCTAACCTAACTCTAACTCAATCTATAACCCTAATTATATTTGTAACCCTAATTCTAACCCTAACCCTAATCCTAACTCTAACTCTAATTGTGACTATAATTCTACCCCTAATCCTAACCCTAACCTCTATAACCCTAACTCTAACCTTAACCCCGATTCTAGCTCTAACCCTAACCTAATTCTAACCCTAATTGTAACTCTGATCCTAACTCTAACCCTGACTACATCTCTAACTCTAATTCTTACCCTAACCCTAACCCTGATTCTAACTGAGAGTAATCGTTCTCAAGGCACCTATTTTTTATTTTCATAAATCTCAATTGTGATTAAAAAAACCTTGGGATTAAATAAAAATAGGCACCTCAAAAATGATTACTCTCGGCATTTTATATATATATATATATATATGTATGTATATAACCCTAACTCTAACTCTAACCCCAATTCTAGCTCTAACCCTAACCTAATTCTAACCCTAATTGTAACTCTGATCCTACCTCTAACCCTAACTACATCTCTAACTCTAATTCTTACCCTAACCCTAACCCTAGTTCTAATCCTAATTCTTACCCTAACCCTGACCCTAATTCTAACCGAGAGTAATTGTTCTCGAGGCGCCTAATTTTTATTTTCATAAATCTCAATTGTGATTAAAAAAACCTTGGGATTAAATAAAAATTGGCACCTCAAAAATGGTTACTCTCGACATTATATATATATATATATATATATATATATATATATATATATATATATATATATATATATATATATATGCATATGCATATGCGCATGTATATGTATATGTATGTATATATATATATATACATACATGTATGTATATTACATATACATATACATAGATATACATATACATGCATATACATATACATGTACATATACATATACATATAAGCTAGTATAATTATATATATATATATATATATATAAAGTAGAATCATGCCCAGATGTGAAGCATATTTTTGGGTATTTTTATTCCAAATAAAAAATTAAATATGAATTTTCTACTAAAACTTTTTTAGAATTAAAAAAATCCCATGTCTGACCATCTTAACTAATTGAAAACATTACCAAATTAATTTCTTTATTTTTTTCTTATACTAGGCAAAGCATAGAATGTGACACAACTTTTGGATTTCAAAAATGTTATAGCATTTGAAAGTTATAGCTATTTTTCAATTAGTATGGCAATCAACACTTTATAATCATCTTCATTGAAAATTAACTAATAAATGGTTATCAAACTCAGAATTTGATAGCAATTATATAGATGGAATCTTGAGAGTGTTATTAAAAAAACCTTTATCATTTCATTCAATTTTGATGAAAATAATATTGTCAAATGGCTACTTGAAGTCTTAGTGTCAATGAAACCCTTCTCAAACACATTCTTTGGTTTGACAAAATAGGTTTGGTAAATACCAAGCCTAATTAATTACCCGATTTCAAATTTGGTATCCATTTATAGATCGGATACCCGATATGAAATCAAGAATCCAAAAATTCTGAATTTTCCAATTAGGAGGGAAACAACCCACATCAAAAAATTTGGAGGAAAATTTTAAAGGAGAATTTTAGAGGGAAACTTTAGAGGGAAATTTTAGAGGGAAATTTTAAAGGGAAATGAAAATTTGGGAAGTGTGGGCATTATTATTACTACATATGTTTATGATTATTATTATTAACTATTATTATTATATATAGTAATATGTATGATTATTATGATTATTATTATTAAATATAATATAGTTATAAAAATGATTATTAAGATTACTAAATATAATATAGTAATATATATGATAAATATTATTATTAAATATCTAAAGTAATATTACATTAAATTATTATTATATATAATAATATATGTGGTTATTATTGTTATAAAATATAATATCTCATAATATATATGATTATTATTGTTATATAATCTAGTAATATCTTATTATTATATTAAAATATATAGTATTATATTATTATTAAATATAATATTGTCATGAAATACATCAAAAGAGGTCATAGGTTAACCTATGACCACTCTCGATATATTTCATGCCAACATATATCCCTAGGACCCCTAGTGACCCCTTTTAGTGCATTCCAAATGGGTCCCTAGAGGCCTAAGGGCCCTCAGGGACATATGTTGTCATGAAATGCTTTGAGAGACGATGTATTCAAACAAACCAAATACAGCCCTAGGAGGGCCCCGAGAAACATTTTTTGTCATGAAATGTGTTGAGTTGAACAAACCAAATTAGTCCCTAAGGGCCCTGGGGCCCCTAGGGACATATGTTGTCACATCGAGAAGGGTCATAGATTAACCTATGACACCTCTTGATAAAATCAAACCAACCAAATGCATCCCTAGGGGTGTGAAGGCCCCTAGGGACATATGTTGTCATGAAATGTGTCGAGAGGCATCATAGATTAACCTATGAGTCATCTCAATGCATTAGAACCAACCAAATGTTTCCCTAGGGGTCCTAGGGCCCACATGGACATATGTTGTCATGAAATGCATCGAGATGGTACATAGATTAACCTATAATCCCTCTTGATGCATTGGAATGAACCAAATGTGTCCCTAGTAGCCCTAGGCGTTGTCATGAAATTCTTCAAGAGGGCTTTTTGATGCATTTGAAAAACCCAAATGGATTCTTAGGGTCCCTAGGGAACCTAGGGACATATGTTGTCATGAAATGCATTGAGAGGGGTCATAGCCTCAACACATTTGAACCAACCAAATACATCCCTACGGATCCTAGGGGTCCCTAGGGATATACGTTGTCATAAAATATGTTGAGAGAGATCATAGATTAACATATGACCCCTCTCGACATGTTGGAGCCAACTAAATGCATCCCTAGGGGTGCTAGGGCCCCTAGGGATATTTTTCATCATGAAATGCATCAAGAACCCTCTCTACATATTTTTACCAACCAAATGGGTCCCTATGGCCAATATGGATATTTTTTATCATGAAATGCTTCAAGAGGGGGTCATACGTTAACCTTTGACCCCTCTCGATGTATTAGAACCAACCAAATGCATCCCTAGGGGTCCTAGGGAACTTAGGGACATATGTTGTCATCGAATGAGTTGAAAGGGGTCATAGGTTAGTCTATCACCCCTCTTGACACATTCAAACAAACCAAATGCATCCCTAGGGTTCCTAGGGCCCCTAGGGACATATGTTTTTATGAAATGCATCAATAAGCCCATCATACATTAAACTATGACCCTTCTTGACACATTGAAACCAACCAAATACACCCTAGGGAAATTTGTTGTCATGAAATGTGTCAGCAAGGGTCATAGGTTAACCCATGACCTCTCTCAAAGCATTTCATGACAACGTATGACCCTAGGGATAAACTATGACCCCTTTTGATGCATTCAAATCAAACAAATGGGTCCCTAGGGGCCATATAGGCCCTAGGGACATACATTTTCATGAAATCCATCGACAGGGGTCATAGGATAATGTATGATCCTTGTCAATGCATTTAAACCAACCAAATACATGCCTAGTGATCCTAGGGCTTGTAGCAACATATGTTGTCATGAAATGCATTGAGAGGGGTCATAGAGTAACCTATGACACCACTCAGCTCATTAGAACCAACCAAATGCATCCCTAGGGGCCCTATAGTCCATAGACACATTCATCATAATGAAATGTGTCAAGAGGGATCATAAATTAAGCTATAACTCCACTCAACACATTTAAACCAACCAAATGGGTCCCTAGGGGCCCTAGGGCCCCTGGAGAGATATGTTGTCATGAAATGCATCAAGATCAGTCACAAGTTAACCTATGACCCCTCTTGATGTATTCAAACTAACCAAATTCATCACTAAGGTCCCTAGGGTCCCCAAAGACATTCATTGTCATGAAATACAACAAGAGGGGTCATAGGTTAACCTATGACACCTTTGGACACATTAGAACTAGACAAATAGGTCCTTAGGGGCCCTAGTGCCCCTAGGGACATTCGTTGTCATGAAATATGTCTAGATTTGTCTTAGGTTAGTGTATGGGCCATCTCAACATCGAGAGGGGTCATAAATCAACCTATGACTCCTCTCAACACATTCAAGCCAACCAAATGGGTCCCTAGGGGCCCTAGAACACTTACGAACATATGTTGTTGTGGGTGTGACCCCTCTCAGCACATTTCATGACAACATATGTCTCTAGGGTCCACAGGGCCCATAGGGAATACGTTGTCATTAAATGCAGTGAAAGGGATCATAGGTTATCCTATGACCACTTTGGACACATTCAAACCAATCAAATGTGTCCCTAGGCTCCCTAGGGCCTCTAGAGACATGCATTATCATGAAATGAATTGAGACAAGTCATAGGTTAACCTATGACTACTCTCAATGCATTCAAACCAACCAAATGTGGCCCTAGGGATCCTAGGGCCCCTAGTGACATATGTTGTCATGAAATGCATCAAGAGGGGTCATAGATTAACCTATGATCCCTTGAGATGCATTAGAACAAACCAAATCCATGCCCTGGGGCCCTAGGGCCCCTAGGGACATTCGTTTTCATGAAATGCATTGAGAGGTGCCATAGGTTTAGCTATGACCCCCCTTGATGCATTTAAACTATCTAAATGGGACCCTAGGGGCCTTAGGGCCCCTATGAACATATGTTTTCATCAAATGTGTTGAGAGGGGTTATACGATAAACTATGACCACTCTCAATGCATTCAAACAAACTAAATGTGTCCCTAGGGTCCCTAGGGACATTCATTGTCATGAAATTATTCGAGAGGGGTCATAGGTTAACTTATGACCCCTCTCAACACATTCAAACCAATCAAATGTGTCCCTAGGGGCCCTAGGGACCCTAGGGACATACATTTTCATGAAATGCATCAAGAGGGATCATAGGTTAACCTATGACCCATCTCGACACATTCAAACTAACCAAATGGATCCCTGGGGTTCCTAGGGTGCCTAGGGACATACATTGTCAAGAAATACATCGAGACAAGTTTGTTGATATTAAGTCTTGTTTTTTATTAGTGACAACACTTATTCAAATTTCATATGGCTACAGAGCATTCTAGATTTTACTGAGTGAATTCAATCCAGTGTAAAGATTAGCAGTTCAAACTGAGCAATCAAAGGTTATTGAGCTTCACAGTGTCTACCAAGTTATTAGTTCTTGTGATGTGAGGCCAATATTAACCAAGTGATGGATGAGTAGTGTTTATCGAGTGCAAGTGAGGTAAACATAGTATTTAGCTTCTCCTGAGTGACACTATATCTACTGATTCTCCAACTTTCATCGAGTTCGACGCTATGTTGAGTGATTAGTATGGACCATGCCTCTACTCCTATGGAATGCATAATAATGTCGAGTAATGCAGTGGACGTCAAGTATTAAAAGTTCACCAAGTCAGCTTTGTAAACCCGAGTTTCTATAATTGGGCTGACTTAGTAATATTTGTGTTATCTTTTGTTTTAGTCGACCTTGTATTTATAGAATTGAGATGGTATATATGTAATATATTGTATCATACCCAAGCATGGATGATGTAGAAATGATGTTTTGAGAAGAGTGAATGCTAATCAACATAAGAGAAAGATATATAACAAGGTCAAATCAGGAGCAGTCAAGTCTTATCTATCATAAAAAGGTGATCAGTACTTCAAGGATCTAAATCAACAATTAAGTTGTAAGAAAAATCTACTATTTCATTCTAACAAGTGAATTAGACTCAAATCCTTTAACAGGGTAGACTTAATAGTCTTTTCTTTAAATCTCTTTACCGAGCATTCTAGATTTTACTGAGTGAATTCAATCTAGTGTAAAGATCAGCAATTCAGACTGAGCAATCAAAGGTTACCAAGCTTCACAGTATCTACCAAGCTATTAGTTCTTGTGATGTGAGGCCAGTATTAACCGAGTGATGGATGAGTAGTGATTATTGATGCAAGAAAGGTAAACATAATATTTGGCTTCTCTTGAGTGACACTATATCTACTGAGTCTCTAATGTTCACTGAGTTCGAAGCTAAGTTGAGTGATTAGTATGGACTACACCTCTACTCCTATGGAATGCATGATAATTTCGAGTAATGCAATGGACATAAAGTATCAAAAGTTCACCAAGTCAGATTTCTAAACCTAAGTTTCTACAATTGGGCCAACTTAAAAATATTTGTGTTATCTTGTGTTTTAGTTAACTTTGTAATTATAAGAATTGGGATAGTATATATGTAATATATTGTATCATGCCCAAGCATGGATGATGTAGAAATAATGTTTTGAGAAGAGTGAATGCAAATCAGCAGTAGAGAAAGATATACAGCAAGGTCAAATTAGGAGTAGTCAAGTCTTATCTATCACAAAAAGGTGATCAGTACTTCAAGGATCTAAATCAGTAATTAAGTTGTAAGATAGATCTACTATTTCATTCTAACAAGTGAATCAGACTCAAATCCTTTAACAGGGTAGACATAACAGTCTTTTCTTTAAATCTCTTTACCAAGTGCATACTTCATTGTATATTTGTAAAACCTCTAACAAGGTGGATCTAGTAGTCCTAATTGCTCCTAACAAGGTAGATAATCAAAAGTGATCAAATGTAAGCCTTAACCAGCCAACTTTATACTACAGTATTGAAATTTTGTGTTTATCATCCCCACCCCAGTTTTACTTTTTTATTGGAAGCTCTCTAGATCACCAAATATTGTTCTCATGTGCCATGACTGTTTATCTTTTATGTTCTCATGCATGCAATATATTAGATCAATTAATGGTGAATTAATTATGTTATTAAGTGTTGAATTTCTCAAAAGTTTTGGAGTTACTGATTCACCTCTCCCCTCTCATCAACCTAGCTAGTCTTGATTATTTCCAACAATTTCTATCAAAGTTTTGTGGTTCTCAAGATAAAGTTTAACAACAAAGATCAAAGGACAATGGAGATATTTAGACTTGACAAAGCAATTGAAAATGAAAAGCTAGATCTGGATATGGCCATAGCTCAACTCAAAGAAGAAAAAGAGCATCTTTCTCAATCCCTAAAAAGAAGGAAGGAACTTGAAAATTAGATGAATGACCATAAGTATGTTGAAGAGAAGATAGAAGAAATTTTCCCTTAAAGCAGCTCAGATGAAGCAAATAATGCAATCAAAAAACTCTTAGAAAATAATGGATCTTTGCAAGAAGAAGTAAGGAAACTCAAACGAGAACAAGAAAATCAATCAATAAGATTATGTGAGATTTTGGAACAGAGAAATATGGAAAAACAACACTTGGAGGCAGGGAACAATGAAGATCAAAATCAATCCCTTCATCATGAAGACCTTATTGATCAAATCTCTAATACAAATGAAGAAATCATGACTCTCAAACTAGAAAATGAAAGAATAAGAAATGATCTAAATTTTGAAAGAAAAATCAATGAAATAATAAGAAATGAGCTAAGATATAAAAATAAAACTAGTGAAAGATTGAAAAATGACCTAAACATTGAAAAATAAGTCAATGAGAGAATGATGAATTCCCAAGCAGACATGAATTAGTTGAATCAACAAAATGAGAAAAATCTATATAGGGAAAAGAGAAAAACATGACTTGGATACAAAGAAGAAGGTGAACCATCCAAACAAGGTGCTCAAAAGAATAAAAAAGCCCACTTGTAATTATTGTGGGAAGATAGGTAACACATCAAACAAATGCTAGAGTAATGGAAAGGAAAAATTCAATGGAAAATGCTACAATTGCAGTCAGCATGGTCATAAAGCTAATGAATGCAAGGAAAAACAAAAATTTGAAGGAAAATGTCACAAATGCAAGAAACAAGGTCACAAGGCATCTAAATGTAGATCAAAACCATTCAATCTAGCTAAACAATTGGTAAATGCAATATTTGGTTGGGACTACAATACCTAGTGTAGATGTCACTTCTGTGGAGAATATGTACACATTGGCATAAATTGTGCAAGGCATCACATGCGAAAGAAGGATGCTACTATAAGATGTTACACATGTACTCAACTTGGTCATATAGAAAAATTGCATGAACATATGTAAAGTTGAAGATAAAAAGAGAAAAAAAGAAGATAACACCAAGAAATAGATGAGATAGTAGTGGATTCCTAAATCTATCAAGGAAACTAATTCAAGTCATGGTAGTGAAGTCACTCAAGAAGTGGGTGACTCCATCATTTTGTTAGAGTAAATAATTAATTTATTAATTATTTATTCTATTTACTTAAGCTTACTTAGGTAAATGCATTTATTTAATATTTTGTATTTAATGCATGTAGTGGTTAGTTGATGACAACACGGGAGTTTGTTCCCTTCTAGCATGTTCCACCTTTTGTGGATATGTGTTGAGTTGTCATTCTTATCTTCTACACCTTCTAGCTTGTTCTAGAAGCTTCCATGAGCTCTTTATAAGCAGGCTCCCTCTTTGTATTTTCATACAACATAACACATCACATATCACATATTGTATATTGTAAATACATATTCTTCTTGTGTTTCCATATGTGGTCTCTCATGTCTATTTAGGATTTTTCCCTTGCTCCATGATCTTCCTCTTCTTGGCTTCTCTTTGATAGGTTTTCACATGCAGGTGATCTTGGGCATCTTTGAAGTTGGCTTTCCTCAACTCCAACATGGTATTAGAGCCTTTCTGCTGCAGCTTGCTGAGAAAATTTTGAAGCTGTGATTTAGAGTCACAAACCCTAGTTTGTTTGTGCATTTTTTCTTCAAATCAGGGGATCAACAAATTTTTGGAGCACTTTGGGACCAAACGGACATCACCATTGGATCCAAAAGGCCATTTGCAGTCAGGATTCATATAAAGTTTGTCATTTTTGAAGACAGAGCTCCGAGAGGCAAAAATTTTTTAGTTACAGGCCCCTACCGTATGGTTGTATAGACGATTTCATGAAAAAAAATTTTTTAATATTTTCGGGCTGCACCACCATAGTAGCGCTTTTGCACTACTAGGGGGTCACTCGCGTGACACCAGCGCCTCACTACAGAGCCACCTCCTCCCGGCTCAGCCACCCCTCCTCTCGACGGCGCCTCCTAAGTTTTTCGGCACCCTCCATCGGCTGTGACATTTTTTGCCATCTGCGGCCACCTCTGCTATCTACTCCACTGTCGCTTCCCTATTAGTCTACAAGTCTAGCTCAGTAGGTGACGACAGCAAGCCACTTCGCTTTTCTGCACAGTCAACGTGCATTCTATGCTTGACACATGGCATGGGCGCCATGTGGCACATTGCCATGTGGTCCCTGCCACATCAGCTGCCCGCCATGTGGCATCCACATGGCACTGCCATGTGGTAGCCACATGTCCTCTTTTTTTTCTGTGATGGCCTCTAAGTTGTCAATTTTAAACCAGTGACTTGCTGAGGTCAGCGTTGCATCAGCAGACCTTGCATGCACCTCTCCTGATTTTGTTTTTGACCTACTTGTGGTTTTTTGGCCATAACTTTTGCATACGGAGGTATTTTTCTGATCCAAAAGAAGTGCCAAAAAGCTGGTTCCAAGTTGGAGACTTTGGTGTAGGTATTTTTAGGTTTTGATGCTTTTTGATTGTCTATTTTTTAGTCAAAGTTTGAAGTCCTATTTTTGACACTGGCAAGCATATCTTTTGCGTCCCATGCCTGTTTTTTGAAAACTTTATATTTTTGGAAAGCTGGTTCTGTTTACTTTTGAGAAATGTAGTCCTTTTTCTTAGTTTTTGGCCTCTTCTCTTTCTATCATAGTTTTGGCATTTTTTCTATATGGTGGATATTTTGAGTGTTTTAGGCTCAAGGATCATTTTCCTGGCATGGTTTCCTTTTTTTTTTATTGTACTTTCCTTTTTTGTAGCTTATTTTTAGTTCTGATCATTTTAGCTATTATTTTGATGTACTTTTTTGTGTTGTACTGAGATAAAGTGCCACTTTTGCATTCCAAGGATCATGAACGTTGTTTTGAGTCAGTTGTACATGCACTATTTTCATAAAGCACCATGGGGGGGATATTTGTTTGTTGTTTTAGGCATTCTCCCTTTGTCAAGTGAGTTTCCCTTCAATGACATTAGGCCCATGCAGAGTCAGTTTGATCATGTCTTTATAGGTGTCTGTACCTCTTTTCCTCTCTCCTCGTTCTTGGTTCGTCTGCAGGAGATTTTGGCCCACCTTCTCAGTTGTCTATCATCACACCCTATCTACATTAAGGGGGGTTATGCTATTGTTCTAATGCATTCATGGTTCGATGGTTCGATAGTGTGAACTATGTATTCAGTGGTTGATCCTATATACAAGGTGATTACAGTGGCTGGCTACCTATGCATTTCGGTGAGATGGATCATCTACCATATAGACATGCTTGGTTTGTGCCTTCTTATTCCATGTAGGTTCTTTAGATTAGTAGTTTGATAGATTTTCAGCTCTTCATGCTTCAGTGATGCTCTTTCATGATCACTTCTTGTTCCTATTTTAGGGGACATTCCCTAGTTGGAGACTTCTTCAGTTCTTCACTAGGTTCTTACCTCTTTTTGGGGGAGATTTTTTCCCACGTGGTTTTCTCTCTTTCCTCGTTTATAGAGGTTGCATCTTCTAGCATTGTACTTGGGTACCTAAAGTGGCCTTGTTGCTGGGACTCATTCTGCATTCATATTAGTTTTGTGAGCTTAAGGCATTTGCCTAAGTTGCACTTAAGGGGGGGTGTTAGAGTAAATAATTAATTTATTAATTATTTATTTAATTTACTTAAGCTTACTTAGGTAAAGCATTTATTTAATATTTTGTATTTAATGCATGTAGTAGTTAGTTAATGACAACACGAGAGTTTTTTCCCTTCTAGCATGTTCCACCTTTTGTGGATATGTGTTGAGTTGTCATTCTTATCTTCTACCACCTTCTAGCTTGTTCTACAAGGTTCCATGAGCTCTTTATAAGTGGGCTCCCTCTTTGTATTTTCATACAACATAACACATCACATATCACATATTGTATATTGTAAATACATATTCTTCTTGTGTTTGCATATGTGGTCTCTCATGTCCATTTAGGGTTTTTCCCTTGCTCCATGCTCTTCCTCTTCTTGGCTTCTCTTTGACAAGTTTTCGCATGCAGGTGATCTTGGGCATCTTCGGAGTTGGCTTTCCTCAACTACAACACATTCCCAATTAATTTTTGAAGAGAAGAATTGGTATTTTATTTCCAAGAACAAATCTTAAATAGTTCCCATTGAAAGGAAGAAAAGATCCAAATTTGTATTCCAGATATAGAGGGATCACAAAGTTTAGCATCAATATTTACTGAGTAAGGTCAAGTTATACTGAGAAAGGTCAGGATTAACAAAGTTTTTTTTGATCGCCAACTTACAAACTTCTACTGACTAATCTACATAGATAGTGGATGATATTTTGTCACGCACTATGTCATTATGGCTCTCATCATACCGAGCATTAATGGAAAATTTTCATCAAAAGGGCAGATTTTTGACTTCATTTCCACTATGCACTTAGTATATCCATAGAAGAATGATTTATAGAGAATTCAAGTGATCTTGAGTGAAATTTATAGTGAACATTTTTGGGGAATTTTCTCAGTTTACCAAGTGATCATGGCATCCAACAGTAGCAATAACAAGGCAAAGAAAAGTATGGAGATGTTGGTGCGAGGCATTGAATGGAAAGCCCCAAATTTCAAATTAGTGCTAGTGATTGCATAATCAGTCATCTCTAATGGAGATCAATAAAAAATTTCACCAAAGGTACTCCTTATTAATGATACTCATACTAATTTCAAATGTGATGTGCAAGAAATTGGCATCCTAGAAATGGATAGAGCCCTAGGTGAAATATGTGTTGATGGAGCTCTTATGCTCAAGCATAAACATCTAGAGGAGAAAGGTTTAACCCATATCCCTCACCTGCCAAGAAACTTTCAGATAAAATTGATTAGATATATCCTGAGCCAAGTCCATAATGGTTAGTTGTGGTTAGAGCACCCAGTTTTGATTACAAAGAAGATGATTCATAGAATTACTAGAATCCCTATGCTCAATAAGGTTAAAGCAATAAAAACCCTAGGTCATGATGAGGTTCAAAAGAAAACCCTAGCTAAGTCAGATGATAGAGGACTAAAAATCAGTAATGTATTTGATTTGGAACTCAAATTTTGGCATTCATATTATTGTACATAAGATATATAGTTCTAGTCAGCTAAATAGTGTGTTGTGTGAGGTTGTGGACCTAGCATACAAAGTTGTTAAGAAGAATTTGAAATTTGACTTCGTAAAATGTTGAAATAGTTGAGTAATAATATGGCTAACATCATAACCTCAAATAATAATCAGTGTAAATTTGGTTCTTTGTTGACTTGTTTGTTCATTTATGTTCAAAAGTGTTTCCCTTCCAAAGAATAAGTGGTATGGAGAAAAGACACACCTATTTTGTATCAAATTAATGAGTTTATTATAGAGATGGGTAAGAATTTTGATAGAATCATAGATAACTATTTTGAATTTTTTAAGGAAAAGATGAAACAAGTTCCAAGTTCCACCAAAATTAGTTGAAGAGTACAAAGATGATGTCTATTTTATGGTTGATTATGATAGAATATATATCCAGGCAGTTAGGTCTAGAATAGTATGGATAAAACCTCTTCCTTATGAGGTTAATATTGATGAGAAAAAGGAGATGATTGAAGCTCTGGTGAATGAGCCTATAGATCCAAACGCCCCTATCCTTGGAACTTATGATGAAGCCAAAGCTAGAATAGAACATCAGATTAAGATTCCCTAGGCAATCAATAGAGGTAAGAAGAGGGTATCAAAACTAAAAATAGAAAATTCCCCTGTTATGCTTACCAAGGGAAAAGATAAAGATGAAGAAGAATCTAATAATGAAGAAGAAGAATCAAAAAATGAGGAAGAACCTATAAGAAAGAAAGGAAAGGTGGTTATCACTAAGCCACCAGAGACCTCCACAAATGTGTTCAAAAGAAGATCTAAGATGAAAGTAGGGAAAGATGAAAGTGATGTTGTATTTAACCAACCTCCTCCCACACTCAAAGAAATATTGAATCAATTGAGAGTAGATGCTAGAATAAACAACTTCAAGGCACTTAAATATGAAACCAAGACTCCAACAAAATAGAAAGAGATTTAAGATCTGATCATAGATAAGTTAGGCAGATGGAAATTATCTCCTAATTTGTTTCCCCATATTTCTATTAGATAAGATCAAGGTTAGATGGGATAAAACCATTCAAACTATCAAGGATATTTTTTCTCAAACTCTAAAGCAGTCAGTACCCAACTTGACAAATCTAGAGGTGAAGAAAGCATTAAAAGATAATGAAAGAAAAATGATTTTGAAGTTCAATAATTGTCTTGTTTTAATGAAAGATATTGAATATGTTGTGAAGAATGTGACAGACTTATGGAATAATGTGTTCCATCTTTATAAGCCAACTGAGGATCTAGTGGAAATCAATGATGATGATAGTGACAAGGATGAGGGTAATGAAGAAGACAATACTCCTTATGTCACTATAGATGCTAAAGATTATTAGGAATTGATGAAGCATGGTGAAGAAAAGAAAGATGATGAAGCTAAGGAGGAAGGTAGAAAAGAAGAAGAAGATGAAGAAAGTGATCCAGTGAGGATAGTTGTAGAAGTCATAGCCTTCCTTCCTCACTCTCCACCAAAATTTGTAGTATCATCAAGCATGGAGACAAATTTAGCAAGTGTGATTGTGACCAAAATAGATACATCATCTACAAAATCACTCGTTGCTCCCTCTCAACTCTAGGTATCTCTAATGGGAGTTTTTACCACTTCATCCACTGAGCTACAAGCCTCCTCTTCTTTAGCTCCCGAGTCTGGGACATCTACAATAAGTTCGCATCTAGTTCTAAAATTTTGTCTACTTTAGCTTTGCTTGTTCAGGTAAGTTCTCCTATCATAAGTACTTCTATCACTATTCCACCTATAATTACATCAATTTTGGATTCTTTTAGTGCTCTAGTTAGCATTCCATCAATAGGCATCATTCAAGTTTTTACTGCAAGACCTACTATTCCTACTATTGTTTCTATTTCAAAGTCCAAAGCAATAATGTCAGAAGTTGAACCAAAGACACCACTTAAAATTCTGATTAGTGGAAAAGAAAAGATATAGATTTGGACAAGGAAATTGAAATTCCAAAGATAAAATTTGATAATGCTACTGTGGAACAAATGAGATTAGTTAGGAAAGTTCTTAAATAGAAGGGTAGGTAGAAGCAACTTAGAGAAGAAAGTGATAGAGAATTCATAATCATTGAAAGTGCCAAGAATATCTTGACCGAAGCTATAGGTGTTGATATTGATTCCTATCATCATATTTTGTTATAGTTAGAAGAAGCACTAAATAAATTAAATGAGGATTCTACTAGCCAGGATAAGTTGATAGAGAAGGTAGAGAAAAAATTTGAAAAGAAAGTTCTTGATCATGTTGCTCAACTTATTGCCATACATTAGGTTGAACTCTCCTCAATTTTGGCTAATCTTGAAAATTATTTCGTAAATGTAACATCTCTTTTTACCAAGCTATGTGATGTTACTAAGTATAAAAATGAGATAAAAGGGAAATTGAAAAAGATTGATGATGATTTGAAGCCCAATGCTCAAAAGCTACAGCTTGACCCCAATTCAAGCTCTGCACATCACATGAGGATTAGATTCCTATCAGACATGTAGGTAGAATTATTGAGAGAGGAAGTAAGGATCTAGTCTACACTAATAGACATCCAGGGCATGATCCTTCCTATCATGGACACAATGTAGAAGCATATTGCTTATTCAGTAACATTGATCCATAATAACTTATTTTCAATTGCAGATCATATGATTGCACTCTCAGCAGAAGTACAAGTTGCACTTCATCTTTGCAAAATTTTGTAAGAAAACTGGGATAAGACATTAGCTCTTATTCTCAAGTTACATTTTGAGTTTTTCTCACATTTTAGTGTCTCTATATAAGTATGTTATGTATAAATGTTTGGCATTAGTGTCAAAAAGGGGGAGAGACATATGCACAGAATAAAAGGCATAAAAGGTGTAGAGAGTTGTGCATAATAATCAAGAGGGAGAAATTAAGAAGGATAAATATTTGTATATACATTCAATATGATATTATGTCTAATATGATATGTAAATTGTAAGGGGTCAATATGTGCAAATGTATATATAGTAGATTTACAAAGGCAATTTTTGAAAAATCAAAAATCAAAATTAGCATGTTAGTATACATAAGTTTTGGCTAATAAGTGTTTTTGTCACTAATGCCAAAGGGGGAGATTTTTGGCATTAAGTCTTGTTTATTATTAGTGACAATAGTTATTTAGATTTTGTGTGGCTACCAAGCATTTCAAAGGTTACTAAGTGAATTCAAGGCAGCATAAAGATCAGCAGTTTAGACCGAGCAATCAGAGGTTACTAAGCTTTACAATGTCTACCAAGTCATCAGTTCTTGTGATGTGAAGCTAGTATTAACCAAATGATGGATGAGTAGTGCTTACTGAATGCAATAAAGGTAAACATGGTATTCAACTTCTACCGAGTGACACTATATCTACCGAGTCTCAAATGCTCACCAAGTTTGAAGCTATGTTGAGTGATTAGTATGGATCGAGCCTCTACTGCTACCAATGTATGACGATGCTAAGTAATGCAGTGGATGAGAAGTATCAGAAGTTCACCACGTCAACTTTCTAAACCCAAGTTTCTACAATTGGGTTGACTCACTAATATTTGTGTTATCTTGTGTTTTAGCCAACCTTATAATTATAAGAATTGGTATGGTATATATGTAATGTATTGTATCATGAATGTGAATTAGGAGCAGAGAAAGATATACAACAAGGTAAAATTAGGAGGAATCAAGTCTTATCTATCACAAAAAGGTGATTAGTACTTCAACGATCTAAATCAAAAATTAAGTTGTAAGATGAATCTACTATTTCATTCTAATAGGTGAATTAGACTTAAATCCTTTAGAAGGGTAGACTTAACAATCTTTTCTTTAAATCTCTTTATCAAGTGCATACTTCATTGTGTTGGCATTATGATACATTTTTGTCATTAGTTATAACACTTATTGGATTCTGAATGCTTACCGAGCTCTCATCGGACATTCCTTTGTAAGCCAAGCTTTACCTAGTTCTCAGTGTTTACCGAGTAATCAAGGTGAACAAAGAAGTCGGTGTTTACTGAGTAATCAAGGTGAACAAAGAAGTCAGTGTTTACTGAATGATCAAGGTGAACAAAGAAGTTAGTGTTTACCGAGTAATCAAGGTGAACAAAGAAGTCAGTGTTTACCGAGTAATCGAGGTTAACAAAGCAGCCAGTGTTTACCGAGTGTTCGAGGAAAAGAAAGGAATCATTTTTGACCGAGTAAAGATGTACTTAGTATTAACCGAGAACTTTGTGATTACCGAGCTCAGACGGTTATCAAGGAAACTAACTATCACCGAGTCACAAGGATCTATCAAGTGTTTTCTTTGATCACCGAGCTACAGTTCAGATAGAAGTGTTCACCGAGTGACATCTCTTCTACCGAGTCTCCAGTGGTTACCGAGTTCAGAACTAATTGAAGTGTTTAGTATGGACCATGCCTTCACTTCTACCGAGTGCATGACGATGCCGAGTAACGCAGTGGACACCGAGTATCAGAAGGACACCAAGTCAGTTCAGTGAACCCGAGTTTTTACCTTGGGCCGACGTTGTATAGAGATTTGCACTTGTTGTTTTGGCCGAACTTGCATGCATTGTTTATTTGGATGGTATATATATGCAATCATTGAAATGTAATGGTAATGAATGAAAAAAATGAATGAATGAAAGCGTGAAAGTGTAAAAGTGTGAAAGAAATATATGCGTGCAAAAGTATGTATGCTGACTTGTGAAGATATTCAGCAAGGTCAAGATTTGGAGCAGAAAAGTTTTATCTATCACATCAAGGTGAATCAGAGCATAGCGAATCTTATCAGCAATCAGTTGTAATCAGATCCACTTTTTCATTCTAACAGGTGAATCAGTTTTTGTAAATCCTTTAACAAGGTAGACTTAACAGTCTTTTGTAAATCTCCTAACAGAGTGCATACTTTATTGTATGTTTGTAAATCCTCTAACAAGGTGGATCTAGCAATCCTTTGTGCTCCTAACAGGGCAGATCACTAGAAGTGGTCATTGTAAGCCTTAACCGGCCAACTTCATACTGCAGTAACGAAGCTTTGTGGGTTTCATCCCCGCCCTAGTTTTACTTTCTATTTGGAAGGTTTCTGGGTCACCAAATCTATGTGTTCAAGTGATGCAAATAATTTTGTTTCATGCTTACAGTAGGTTACTTGGATGAATGGTGAATATATCAGTATGCAATTTTATTGTTGAAATTTTAGAAGTTACTGATTCACCCCTCCCCTCTCAGTAACTTGTCATATCTTGAATATTTCCAACAATTGGTATTAGAGCTTTAAGGTTCTCAAGATAAAAGTTTCATAGCTTGAGAAAAGATCAAAGACAATGGAGATATTCAGACTTGACAAAACTATTGAGAATGAAAAGCTAGATCTGAAAATGGCCATGGCTCAACTCAATGAAGCAAAAGAGCATCTTTCACAATCCTTGAAAAGAAGAAAAGAACTTGCAAAGCAAATGAATGACCATCAGTATGTTGAAGAAAAGATTGAAGATTTCTCACCATCAAGTAGTTCAGATGAAGCTAACAAAGAAATCAAAGAACTTTTAGAAAAAAATGGATCTCTGTAGGAAGAATTAAGAAAGCTCCAAAGAGAACAAGAAATCCAGTCCATCAGGCTATGCGAAATCTTGGAGCAAAGGAACAAGGCAGCTGAAGACTTAGAGGTAAGGAATAATCAATCCTCTCAGCTTGAAAATCTTGTAACTCAATTATCTAATGGAAATGAAGAAATTATGAATCTAAGATCTGAGAATGAGAATTTGAGAAATGACCTAATTACTGAAAGGCAAATCAATGCAAGCTTACAAAGTGATCTAATCTCTGAAAAACAAGTCAATGAGAGAATGGTAAAATCTCAAAAGGACATGGATCAATTGAATCTGCAAAATGAAGAAAACTTTCATAAACAAAATGGTAAAGTAGGCCTTGGATACAAGGAAGAAGGTGAAACCTCCAAACAGGGTACTCAAAAGAATCAAAGACCTACTTGTAGCCACTGTGGTAAGTTAGGTCATACATCTAACAGATGTTGGAGCATTGGAAAAGGAAAATTTTATGGAAAGTGCTACAATTGCAATCAGCATGGACACAAAGCCAATGAATGCAAAGAGAAACCAAAATTTGAAGGTAAATGTCACAAATGCCAAAAGCAAGGTCATAAAGCATCGCAATGCAAATCCAAATCATTTAATCCAGTTGAACAACTTGTCAAAGCAATATTTGGTTGGGACTACAACACTTGGTGCAGATGTCAATATTGTGGAGAATATGGTCATACTGAAATAAACTGTGCAAGGCATCACCTAAGAAAAAGGGATACCACTGTAAGATGTTATACATGTACAGAACTTGGTCATATATCTAAAAACTACATGAACATAAAGAAAGTCGAGGATGAGAAGAAAATCAAAGTAGACAATATTCGAAAGCAAATGAAGCAGCAATGGATTCCTAAGTCTATCGAGCCAGATAATTCAAGTGATGGAATGGTCACTCAAGAAGTGAGTGACTCTACCATTTCCAATTAAGACTCATCAGGATAAGACCAGGACTATATCTACAAAGCAATATTCTAAGCAGTCCTAGAATGAAAATATGATCAAATCAGTATTTTAGATACATCAGGATCATGGTCGGTACATGACCTTACCGAGCTCAGTCGGGTGCAATAAGGCTTCTTTCACCAAGTTGCACTTACCGAGCATGGTTGGTTCTTCTCTTACCGAGTTAAGGTCGGTTTAACCTTTTTTTTTTTTTGGTCACCGAGTTGCAAAATTTAAGCCAAGCCAGTGGATGACAGTCTGTCGATCGCATCTACCTCCATACTGAACATTAATGGTGAATTTTTCATCAAAAGGGGAGATTTCAACCTCATTTTTCACCGCGAATTCGAGATTTACACAAAAAAAAGGGCTTTCAAGCGAGTTCAAGTGATTTGAAGAGATTTTCCAGTGAAGTTTTCTTACGAAATCTTTTCACTCACCGAGTAGCAATGCCTTTCGCAAGCACCAGTAGCAGCAAGGCGAAGAGAGGTTATGAAATGCTTGTGAAAGGAGTCGAATGGAAAGCGCCCAATTTCAAAATTGTTCCTGCCATCGCTGAATCACTCGACCCGCATGGAGCTCAATCACAGATCCCTCCAAAGGTACTTCTAATCAATGATATTCGTACTCATTTCAAGTGTACTGTGCAAGAAATAGGGACACTAGATATGGATAGTACCCTAGCCGAGTTATGCGTGGATGGAACCCTAAAACCTGAGTTCAAACATTTGGAAACCAAAGGCTTAACCCACATCCTGCATCTGCCAAGAAGTTTCCAAGTGAAATGGGTGAGGTATATCTTGAGTTGAGTGCATAATGGTCAGTTGTGGTTGGAACAACCAGTTTTGATAACCAAGAAGATGATTCACAAAATCACGGGTCTTCCGATGCTCAGCAAAGCCAAAACCACCAAAACCCTAGGACGGGATGAGTTACAGAGGAAAACCCAAGCTGAATGGGATGGCAGAGGTTTAAAGCTCAACAATGTTTCAGATATAGAACTGAAATTTGGTATTTATGTTATTGCATACAAATTGTATAGTTCCAGCAGGCTGAATAGTGTACCTTGTGAGGCTGTAGATTTGGCATATAAAATTGTAAAGAAGAATATGGAGTTTGACCTAGCTGATGTGCTATTAAAACAATTCAATAAAAACATGGATAGCATAAGGACTGCAAAGACAAACCCTTGTAAATTTGGTTCTTTGCTAGTTTGTTTATTTTTCTATATACAGAAATTCTTTCCATTTAAGGGCGCAGTTGTATGGAGGAAAGATACTCCAATTTTGTATCAAATAAATGAATTCATAGCAGAAATGGGTATGAATTTTGACAAAGTAATGGATAATTATTTTGAAGATTTCAAGGAAAGGATGAACAATAGATTCAGAATACCTCCAAAACTTGTTGAAGAATATAAGGATGATGTCTGTTTCATGGTTGACTGCGACAAAGCATACATACAGGCAGTTAGACCCCGAGTTGCATGGGTGAAACCTCTTCCATATGAGGTAAATATTGATGAAACAAGGGATATCATTGAAGCACTGGTAAATGAGCCAGTAGACCCAAGGCAACGAATTTTTGGTACTTATGATGAAGCAAAGGCTAGAATTGAACTAGAAATCAAAATTCCACAGGCCATCAGCAAAGGTAAGAGGAAAGTGGCCAAACTGAAAACTAAAATGAGTCCTCTTATGCTCACCGAGGGAAAAGGTGAAGATAAAGAAAGTGAAGAAGAAGAAGAAGGAGAAAAAGAATCAAAAAAAGAGCAACCGGCAAAGAAGAAAGGCAAGGTAATCATTACCAAGCCCAAGAAGTAGCCTACTGCAGTATTCACTTGGAGGATGAGAAAAGGTATTCAGGAACCTGTATTGGTCAAACCTACACCTACATTCGAGCAAAGGCTCAAATCATTGGAAGAAGGAGCTGGCATCACAAATTTCAAGGCATTGAGATTTGAGACAAGGACTGATGCAGAGAAAATGCAAATTGAGGAACTGGTACTTAACAAAATGGGAAAATGGAAATACTCCCCGGACCAGATTGCTCCTCATATCTCTAAAGAACTACTGGAGAGAGTACAGCCAAGATGGGAGTTAGCCACCAAGACGGTAAAAGATATATAGGAGCAATCCCTGAAGAATCTTCGGCCTAGTCTCACTGGAGCAGAGGTAAAATCTGAATTGAAAACCTATGAAGGTAAAATGATGATCAGATTCCACACTTGTTTGATTTTGATCAAAGATATAGATCATGTTGTAAATGATGCTACAAACATGTGGAAAAACATCTATCATCTACATAAGCCCAGTGTAGACCCAGTAGAAATAAAAGATGATGACAGCAGCAGCAACAGTGATGAATCAGATAGCGCTCCATCCATCACAGTTACACCAAGAGAGTTGCATGCAATGATGGAAGACAAAGAGGAAGAAGCTGAAGAGGAAGATAAGGAGGATGATCCGGTAAAAATTGCAGCAGCAGTTATTGCATCCCTTCCTCACTCCCCAGATAAACCTGTGACATCATCAAGGTTGGAGTCAGCTTCAACAGGTTCATCTACACCAGATTTACCATCTACACCTGCCATATCTCAGCTCTAGGTATCATCAGTGGAAGTGACTACCACTTCATCTACCGAGCTGCACCCCTCTTCATCTACCGAGTTGGCATCCTCGACTCCATCATCATCAGTTGGTATTGCTGTAAGTTCTCCAATTTTGACTACTCCAATTTGTTCTACAATTTTGTTGCCATCTACTTTAGGCACAGTGAGCTTAGATACTATATTACCGAGTGTATCACCATTTTTGGGCAGTACTCAAATTTTTGACCCTTGTACATACTCCTATTGGCACTCAACCCTCAAGCATCCCAGTTTTTACTGCTAGTCCTTCTGTCTCTACTATTGTGTCTATTCCAAAGGTCAAACCAATCATCTCAGAAGTCAAACAAAAGCAACCATTAAGACTTATGATCACTGGAAAGGAAATTCCTGAAGACATTGACTTGGACATAGAGACAGTAATTCCAAAGATTGACTTTGATAATGCTACCATTGAAGAAATGAGATATGCTAGTCAACTTATTGAGAAAAAGGCTACTCAGATGCAGTTAAGATTGGAAAGGGATAAGGAATACAGGATAATTGAGGATGCCCGGAACATAATTACTGAGGCTATAGGTGTTGATGTTGATACTTCTCAACACATTTTGATTCAATTGGAAGAGGCAATTAATAAATTCAATGAAGATGCCTCCGGACAAGAAAAGCTGATTGAACGTGCAACAAAGAAATTTGATAATAAGGTGTTGGGGCACATTGCTCAGAACATTGCAATAAATCAGGTTGCATTAACCTCAGTTTTGGCAGATATGGAAAATTCTTTTAATAATGTAACATCTCTTTTTGCTAAGCTTTGTGATGTTACCGAGTACACTAAGGGAATAAGAGAGAAACTAAATAAAATTGATGAGGATCTGAAGGTGAGCGCACAGAACTTGAAGCTTGACCCCAGTTCAAGCTCATCTCATCACCTCAAGATCATTTTTTTGTCAGAGAAGCAGGCAGAGCTGTTGAGAGAAGAGGCAAGGATCCGATCTACATTGATAGATATCCAAAACATGATCCTTCCCATCATGGATTCAATGCAGAAGCACATTACACATTCAAAGACATTAATCCATGATAATAACTTCTCCATTGCAGATCATGTGATTGAACTTTCGACTGAAGTTCAAGTAGCTCTTTCCACCTGCAAAATTTTGCAAGAGAATTGGGATAAGACTCTCCAGCTTATTCTCAAGGTACATTCAGAGTTCATCTCTCATTTTGGTGTTTCTATATAAGTATATAGATTCTTTTATTCTTTGGCATTATTGTCAAAAAGGGGGAGATTATTGTTGGATATGTATACTATGGGTGAATAAGTGTTTTAGGAGAAATTGTACAAAGGAAGAGATATACAGCTCATGTAAATAATATATGTACATTCTATGGGGGAGTTGTATATAACGAAGCTATGTATATTCAGAATCAGTCATCAGCATGTCAGATAAATTTTGTCTCATAAGTGTTTTTGTCACTAATGCCAAAGGGGGAGATTGTTGGCATTATGATACATTTTTGTCATTAGTTATAACACTTATTGGATTCTGAATGCTTACTAAGCTCTCACTGGACATTCCTTTGTAAGCCAAGCTTTACCTAGTTCTCAGTGTTTACCGAGTAATCAAGGTGAACAAAGAAGTCAGTGTTTACCGATTAATCAAGGTGAACAAAGAAGTCAGTGTTTACCGAATGATCAAGGTGAACAAAGAAGTTAGTGTTTACCGAGTAATCAAGGTGAACAAAGAAGTCAGTGTTTACCGAGTAATCGAGGTGAACAAAGCAGCCAGTGTTTACCGAGTGTTCGAGGAAAAGAAAGGAATCAGTTTTGACCGAGTAAAGATGTACTTAGTATTAACCGAGAACTTCATGATTACTGAGCTCAGACGGTTATCAAGGAAACTAACTATCACCGAGTCGCAAGGATCTATCGAGTGTTTTCTTTGATCACCGAGCTACAATTCAGATAGAAGTGTTCACCGAGTGACATCTCTTCTACCGACTCTCCAGTGGTTACCGAGTTCAGAACTACTCAAAGTGTTTAGTATGGACCGTGCCTTCACTTCTACCAAGTGCATGACGATGCCGAGTAACGCAGTGGACGTCGAGTATCAGAAGGACACCGAGTCAGTTCAGTGAACCCGAGTTTTTACCTTGGGCCGACGTTGTATAGAGATTTGCACTTTTTGTTTTGGCCGACCTTGCATGCATTGTTTATTTGGATGGTATATATATGCAATCATTGAAATGTAATGGTAATGAATGAAAAAAATGAATGAATGAAAGTGTGAAAGTGTAAAAGTGTGAAAGAAATATATGCGTGCAAAAGTATGTATGCTGACTTGTGAAGATATTCAGCAAGGTTGAGATTTGGAGCAGAAAAGTTTTATCTATCACATCAAGGTGAATCAGAGCATAGCGGATCTTATCAGCAATCAGTTGTAATCAGATCCACTGTTTCATTCTAACAGGTGAATCAGTTTTTGTAAATCCTTTAACAAGGTAGACTTAACAGTCTTTTGTAAATCTCCTAACAGAGTGCATACTTTTTTGTATGTTTGTAAATCCTCTAACAAGGTGGATCTAGCAATCCTTTGTGCTCCTAACAGAGCAGATCACCAGAAGGGGTCATTGTAAGCCTTAATCGGCCAACTTCATACTGCAGTAACGAAGCTTTGTGGGTTTCATCCCCACCCCAGTTTTACTTTCTATTTGGAAGGTTTATGGGTCACCAAATCTGTGTGTTCAAGTGATGCAAATAATTTTGTTTCATGCTTACAGTAGGTTACTTGGATGAATGGTGAATATATCAGTATGCAGTTTTATTGATGAAATTTTAGAAGTTACTGATTCACCCCTCCCCTCTCAGTAACTTGTCATATCTTGAATATTTCCAACACATTGTATATTTGCAAAACCTCTAAGAAGGTGGATCTAGTAGTCCTAATTGATCCTCATGGGGAAAATCATCAAAAATGATCAAATGTAAGCCTTAACCAGCCAGCTTTATAATGTAGTACTGAAGTTTTGTGGGTATCATCCCCACCCAAGTTTCACTTTCTTACTGGAAGGTTTTTGGGTCACCAAATATTGTGCTGATGTGCTATGAATGTTTATCTTTTAGTTTCTCATGCATGTAATAGATTAGATAAATTAATGGTGAATGAATTATGTTATTAAGTGTTAAATTTGTAAAAAATTTTGAGGTTACTGATTCACCCCTTCCCTCTCAGCAACCTAGCTAGTCTTGGTTATTTCCAACAAGGTAATAGGTTAACCTATGACCACTCTTAACGTGTTCAAACTGATGAAATTCCCCTTAGGGACATATGTTGTCATGAAATGCATTGAAAAGGGTCATAAGATAACCTATGACCCCTCTTGACAATGTTGAACCAATCACATGTGTTCCCTAGTGTCCCTATGGGCCCTAGGGACATTTTTTGTCATGAAATGCATTGAGAAGGGTCATAGGTTAACTTATGACCACTCTCAACACATTAGAACTAACCAAATCTATCCTTAGGGGTCCTAGGGCCCCCTAGGGACATATGTTTTCATGAAATGCATTGAGAGGGGTCATAGGTAGGTTAACCTATGACCCCTCTTGACTCATTCGAACTACCCAAATGGGTCCCTAGGGGCCCTAGGGCACCTAGGGACATATGTTGTCATAAAATGCATTGAGAGGGTTCATAGCTTAAACTATGACCCCTCTTGATGCATTAAATCCATCCAAATGCATCCCTAGGGGCCCTAGGTACCCTAGGGACATATGTTATCATGAATTATGTCAATAGGGGTGATAGGTTAACCTATGACCCCTCTCAATGCATTGGAACAAACCAAATGCATCTTGAGGGGCCCTAGGGCCCCTAGGGACATTCATCATCTTGAAATGCATTGAGAAGGGTCATAGGTTACCCTATGTTCCCTCTCGATGCATTTGAACCAACCAAATGTGTCGCTAGGGGTCCTAGGGAACCTAGGGACATATTTTGTAATAAAGTGCATTGAGAGGGGTCTAGATTAGCCTATGACACCTCTTGACTCATTAGAACCAACCAAATGCATTTTCATAGTCATAAGATGCACTAAGATAGATCATAGGTTAAACTATGACTCCTCTTGATGCATTCAAACAAACAAAATGCAGCCCTAGGGGTCCAAGGGCCCCTAGTGACATATGTCATCATAAAATGGCTCAACAAGGTCATATATTAACCTATAACAAATTTCAATGCATTGGAACCAACCAAAAGCATCCCTAGGAGTCCTAAGGCCCCTAGGGACATTCGTTGTCATGAAATGTGTTGAGAGGTGTCATAGGTTATTCTATGACCCCACTTGACACATTCAAACTAACCAAATGGGTCCCTAAGTGCGCTAGAGCCCTTGTGGATATACATTTCCATAAAATGCATCAGGATGGGTTATAACATAACCTATTACCACTCTTGATGCATTCAAACCAACTAGGGACATCCATTAGCATGAAATGTGTCAACAGGGGTCATAGGTCAACCTATGACACGTCTCAACACATTTGAACCAACCAAATGGGTCCCTAGGGGCATAGGGCCCCTAGGGTATTTTTTTTCATGAAATCTTTTATGAGGGGTTATAGGTTAACCTATGACCCCTCTTAATTCATTCAAACCAACCAAATGGGTTGTTAGGGGCCCTATGTCCCCTAGGGAAATACATTTTTATGAAATGCATCAACACATTCAAACCATCCAAATGGGTCCCTAGGGGTCCTAATGCCCCTAGTGACATACGCTATCATGAAATGAATTGAGTGGGGTCATAGGTTAACCTATCACCCCTCTCCACTCATTTAAACCAACCAAATGGGTCACTATTGTCCCTATGGTCCCTAATGACATACATTATCATGAAATACGTTGAGGTTAACCTATGACCCCTCTCGATGTATTTGACCTAATCAAATGTGTCCCTAGGGGTCCTAGGGACCCTAGGGACATATGTTGTCTTGAAATGCATCTAGAGTGATCATAAGATAATATAGGACCCTTCTTGATGCATTCAAACCAACCAAATGCAACCCTAGTGGCCCTCTAACCCCTAAGGAAACTTTTTGTCATGAAATATATTGAGAGGGGTTATAGGTTAACCTATGACCCCTCTAGATGCATTCAAACCATCCAAATGCATCCCTAGGAGCCCTAAGTCCCCTAGGGACATATGTTGTCATGAGATACTTCAATAGGGGTCATAGGTTAAGCTATGACCCTTCTCAATGCATTGGAACAAACCACATGTGTCCCTAGGGGCCTTAGGGACATTCGTTGTCATGACATGCATCGAGAGTGGTCATAGGTTAACCTAAGACCACTCTCGATGCATTTGAACCAACAAAATGCTTCCCTAGGGCTGCTAGGCCCCTTGGGGACATATGTTGTCATGAAATGCATCAAGAGGTTTCATAGATTAACCTATGACCCCTCTCGATGCATTGGAACTGACCAAATGCATCACTATAGAACCAACCAAATGGGTCTTAGGGGCCCTAGGGCCCCTAGGGATATTTTTTGTCATGAAATGAAAACCAACCAAATGGGTACCTAGGGGCCCTAGGGCCACTATGGACATTCATTGTCATTAAATGCATCAAGAGGGGTCATAGGTTAACCTATGATCCCTCTTGTCACATTCAAACCAACCAAATGGGTCCCTAGGGGCCTTAGGGCCCCTAGTGACATTTGTTGTCATGAAATGTGTTCAGAGAGGTCATAGGTTAACCTTTGACCCCTCTTGACATCAATAGGTGTCATAGGTTAACCTATGACCCCTATCAATGTTGAGAGGGGTCAATGATTAACCTATGACACCTCTTAATGCATTAGAATTAGCCAAATTTCTCCCTAGGGGTACTAGGGCCCCTAGGGACATATGTTGTCATGAAATTCATTGAGAGGGGTCATAGGTTAATGTATGACCCTATGACTCCTATTGACATAGTCAAACCAACCAAATGGGTCCCTAGGGGCCCTAGGGCCACTAGGGACATACTTTGTCATGAAATGCATCGAGAGGGTTCATAGATTAACCTATGACCCCTCTTGATGCATTTAAACCAATCAAATGTGTCCCTATTGATCCTAGGGCCCCTGGGCACATATGCTGGCATAAAATGCATTGATAGGGGTCATAGGTTAACCTATCACCCCTTTCAATGCATTGGGACAAACTAAATGCATCCCTAGGGCCGCTAGGGCCCCTAGGGACATTCATTTTCCTTAAATGCATCGAGAGGGATCATAGGTTAACCTATGACCCTCTTGATGGATTCAAACCAACAAAATGGTTCCCTATGGATCCTAGGGTCCCGAGGGACATATGTTGTCATGAATTGAATTGAACCTGTGACCCCTCTTGATGCATTTGAACTAACCAAATGTGTCCCTAGGGGCCCGACGTTGTCATGAAATATGTCAAGAGCCTAGGTCATAGATTAACCTATGACCCCTCTCAACACATTGAAACCAACCATATGAATTCCTAGGGGCCTTAGGGCCCCTAGAGACATTCATTTTCATTAAATGCATCAAGAGGGGTCATATGTTAACTTATAACCCCTTTTCGATTCATTTGAACTGACCAAATGGATCATAGGTCATAATAATAATAATAGTAATAATAATATATGTTGTCTATACTATATTTAATAATTATAGTAAAAATCATTATAATATAATATAATAATCTTATATATATTAATATATTATATTTATAGGTCATACTAATACTAATAATAACATATATTACTATATTACATTTAATAATAATATAATATAATAATCATATATATATATATATATATATATATATTAATCATACATAGTAATGAAATTTTTTTACATTGCCCATATTCGCTCCAAAATTTAGGAATCAATATCAAGTACCTAATCTTATTTCAGATATCTGATTTAATATCAGTTATCGAATATGAGATTGAATACCCAATAATATTGCATTATTTTCCCAGCATATTCCCTGTCACTTTAGACCTGACAATATTAACTTTTGTGGGCCATTTTAACAGATTTTTGGAAAATTGACTTAGTGGGGCTAATACAATCAAAAAAGGTTTGATAATATATGATTAGGTGTCCGATATTGTCATCTAAATAAGGAGTAGTAGTCATCAAAAGGCTAAACACAAAAGGAAGGTATCAAATGAAGACATTGCAACATATAGGGAAAGGGATAAGCTAAACCACTGAAGGAAGAGACAAGGTATGTTAAATGTGAGTGAAATTGACAATGCATTGGTTGAAGGTGAAATCACAGAGTTAGATAATGAATATGTGTAGTTGGGGAATGGAAATGTACCAATTGATAACAATAATGTTGGGATCAAAAATTTAGAGAACAAAATTTTTGGAGAATGAAATACTACTAGGTTACAATATAAATTACATGATTGACAATGTTGAATGTGACAATGCATAGGAGCATTACATATATTCTAATTATAATTGACACAAAGGTTCTATAACACCAAAATGGATTATTGAAATTGATAAAATTATTATTACCAATTTGGAAGGGAAAAAGTAAAAAAGAACCATTCAGTTATGGGCTTTAAAGATGTTTTTAAGCAACAAGATAGTGGTGGAACAATGTCAACATTTTATGCACTTATTAGAGATGCAAAAGATAAGACCTATGCTCTCTAAATTGAAGATTCATGTCAATAAAAAATTGGAAATAAATGTCATTATTGTGAAGAATCTTTTTAGTGCTCTCAATAGCATTGGAAAAAATAGTAGGGAGAGAGATAAGAGAGTTGCTCAAAGGGTCATTACAACCTATTTGGTAAGTCATCATTTGAGAAAGGGCATATATATGAGACAAAATTTTATTGACTTGAACCTAAATCATACTAATTTGAGAAGAGCACTTAGTAGATGAGATATAATTTATGATCCTCTTCAAAATGAAACATGGGCTTTTGCTGAGAGACTTCCACATTTTGATAAGAAGCTATCTGATGATGTGAAGGAAAAAATTACACAATTTTGGCACTCTAGCTCAAGAGTGTCACCCAATGCTAAAGACATGTTAAAGTTGAAAATTTGCATCATGGACCGCATGCTACATTCTAAACGTTATTTAGAGGTTATTCAAACTATGTTTTTCAAAAAAATTAGAAATAGTCATCCAAGTCTTAATATATCACAAAGGGATTTTGAATCTTTGAAGCCATCTTATTGTGTGCCAGTTAAAATTCAAAATGCATGTTGTTGCAAATATCATGTTGACTTTTCTATGCACCATGAACTATTATGCTCCATCTGCTCTACTTTACATAGTAAAGAAATGTTGGAGAATTGTGGTGATAGTGGTCTTCCAAAATCATTAAGAGACTTGTTAGATTTTTTTTATGTCATAGAGATGATGGTTGTTTCTTTTATAGAAATTCTTGCTTAAAGGAGAAGTGTTTAGAATGTGGTGGCTTTACCAAGTTTGGCACATATTTCCATGGAGGGTACGAACAAGATCTTAGAAAGACAATAGTAAAAAAAACATATATGAAATGGTGAAATACACATTGAAGAGTGGGATGAGGGCTCTAGATGTGAATTGGTTGCAAAAGAAATAAATGTGGCTTTTTTTATTTCAGATTTCAAGACAATTTTTTTCTACAAGTATGCAAGATATACTCACAGGTCTCAATGGTTGGATCAACAATTTAGAATGTGCAAGGAGACTATTCCCATTGACACTATTATATCAGTTGTTGACTTTGCTAAGAACTACACATTGTAGCCTCAAAATGAGACACAATCTCAGTATTACAACTCCATTCAGATTGCTATTTTCATCTACATAACATATAGACATGCCCCTGATAGTGCAAAAGATAATCCAAAGATTATAAGAGAGTATCTTTTTTATATGAGTGACGATAGATCTCACTCTTACAAGTTTGTACAACATTGTTTCAAGAATTATTTTGATTTCTTATAGGAGCATGTAGTTACTATGAATAGACATATCATTTGGTAAGATAATCATATAGGTCAATTCAAGTATGCTCGCATATTTTATTCATTGTGTAGGATGCATGTAGAGAGGGGGGTGCCTCATATTTGGATTTTTTTTTAGTCCAGCCAAGGGAAAGTGGAACATGATGGAGTAGGGGCATGTGTGAAGAGAGCTCTAGTTAAGGAGCAATTGAAGATCTCAGGAGTAGAGCTTCTTGATGCTTGTAGCATTGTTGATTGGTGAAGTTTAGCATTATCACAAGGGGGACTCTAGATTTAGTAGTATGTAGGTTCTTTTGGTTGGTTGATGAAGGGTCCATAAGTGATAGATCAGATTTTGCTACTATGAGAGACTCATCAAAAATGCATATCTAGTTCAACATTTGAAGGATCTAAGAAGTTTTTCTTATTCAAAAATTCTTGAAGCTCTTTAATTGGTATCTTATCTGCTTGTTCTATATCTCTATCCTTATAATGGTGCCTACTAATAGGAGTTAATGGTGAACTACTTGTTGCAACTAGATTTTGCCAAAACTTATTAGTCTTGATAGGTGTATCTAGATTGTTGTCATCCAATTGGGGCTGATTAGGTTTCGATAAGACTACTTCCTTTTGAGATTCTTTCTCTTTGTTTACCTTACATGGAGTAAACAACATAAGATTCTCAAGATCTTCTAATTGACCTCCTTGATTATCTTCTAAAACACCTACTTTTTGAAGGCTAGAAATCACTTCCAGATTATTATCTTTACATGTCTGGTGTAGTTTGTCTTCTAAACCACTCTCAGTAGATATCTCTTCTAATTTCTTTTGGCTGGGTGAGTTAATCCTTGGAGATTCCTCCCTATTGTCCAAATGTTCTTGTTCCTAAGATATCTAAACTTTCTTTTCTTTTCTCTTCCTTATTTAACTTTACTTTTCATTCTTTCTTTGTTTTCTATTATCCACAATGATGCTTTGTAACTTGGGTTTGCTAGATGTGAAAGTGTGTTTATCCTTGTCTCTTTTAACAATCTCTTGAAATGATTTTCCACTAGTTTCTAGAAGGTTCTTATCTACATGAGTATGCATGTCTTCCTTATTTTCTAGCTTGTCTAAACTACCTTGATGGTGCCTTGCCATTTTCCCTATCGTGTGATCTTCCTTGATTGACATTGGGTTAGATAAGTCTGAACAAATTCTTGTGAAGCATTTCTTTTGAGATTGATCTTCTTGAATCATCTTAAGATGTCTTCTTCTAATTAGAGGAAGAAAATCACTAAGATCTAATGTTTTAGACATCATGTTGAAAGACTACCTTCTTTGATCATCAACTCTGATGATATTTGATATTCTGCCCTCATACTTGAGAAATTCTAAATCATATTTGGATCCATTTTTGATGAGTTTTAGGTGTTTGTTATTGGATTCATTGATTTGACCACTGATTAGGAGTTTTAACATTATTGCTATTTTCAAATGCCAAATCCAATCCAATGAGGTTTCTGAAAGATCTACCAAACCTTTTAAAGATGTTAATATGCTTTAATTTTGGAGGTAATGAGTAAACTACAAACCAGGATGGAATTAAAAAATCTAAAACACTTTCATTACAATTAGGAATCCAATCAAAGAAATAAATAGTGTGGCCTTTGAACATGCAATCAAAAGCCTTAAGAAAATATTTCTTAACTAGATCATCATAGCAATGAAGATAAAGAATTCTATCAAAGAATTTAGAGATACATACTTTGGTGCTATAGAAATCTTCAAGCTAGTCGATCAGTCTATACAAATCAGAAATAGGACCATTCCAATATGCAAAATGGCTTACCTCTTGACAAGCTTCCCATTGCTCTTTATTGACTTGATTGCTGATGATGAGAACCGTGTCGTCAGATGGGATTGATGGATGAAGTGGGGATTTGGAAAGCCTAGGGTTTAGATGGAGATTTTTGCTTGCTCTGTGATGCAGTGGGATGTAGGAAGAGGATGAAAGAAAGGAAGGATAGGTTGATGAATGTGATGGAATATCGAGTTGATGAGATTGAATGAAACCCGTGTGCCCTAGGCAAGGAGAAATTTGGTTAATCCTAGCATACTTAGTCAAGTTGAACACAAAAATTTGTTTATCTAAGCTTGAAATCGAGAATATTTTGGATGGCATTCCTTGGTTAGATCTTATTGTTGTGTTCTCCTCCCTCTCCATTTGCAAATCTGCCAATGGATCATAGAAATTTGAGGTGTGGACCCTCTCTGCACCGAGATAGCCATGATCACTCGCCTTGCTTTGGGTTCAATGTTTGAGTGGATTTTTGCCATATAGTTTGGATGTCTGGGGGTGTCATAGAGAATGTTTTCCTGCATTGGTTCTGGAGAAGGGTTTTGGGTGTTTCAGACGATTTCTACTATTCACATTTTTTGCTCTTTACTTTCTGCTCGCCATTTTTTTTATAAGTTAATTTTTAATTTATTGTAGATAAACTCTAAATATATTATTAGTAAATTAAATAAATAAATATTATCTCATTCCAAATTTAAACTTATAACTTTTATCTTCAAATTTAATTCTTTTTATTTAATTAATTTCCCAATTAATAAAATATTAAAATATTATATTAATTTTTCCATTAAATTAAATCATTAATTAAATCTTGTAATTAGACTTAATTAATAGACAATTTATCGAGGACTCATAAAACAACATACAAAAACCCATTATAGCAAAACACATACAAAATCAAACCAAATAGTTATAATCATGAATTAAAATCATTCGATGCATTTAGAGGGAACTTGACTTAGATACTTTTCCTAATTTTTCAATTAGGACAAATGGCTTAAAGGGTTTAGGATTTGGACTCAAGAATTTATCTTCCCTCTCTTACCATTGAGATAATGTGATAGGGTATGCTCATCCTAGAAATTTAGGGAAGTTGATACCTGATACCTCCAACCTACATAAAATCCACACATGTACATACACAATATATTCTAAGCTAAATAGGTAATGGTAGGAAGTGGTGCATCGTGTAGATCCCGACTAGTAGGTGACTACAACTCCCTTCCTTAACCACATTAGAAATTCCATACATAAAGAAAACAACCACACACACCATACACATGCAATATGAGGTAAGTATCTATAAGAAAATACATATGATAATAAACCATCTAACTATCCATCATCAATATTTGAACACACTGAATAATCATCATGCATACATGAAATATAGAATACCAAATGATCTCATCATATAATAAAATAAAATTTGAAACAATATTTGATAATCTCAAAATAATGTCACTAATAATCATTAACATAAACCTAACCAAAAAGAGTTCAGCAATGATAGCAAAATTGTAAACTAGGGGCAGGCACTATATCCCCCCTCGCTAGACTTAGGCTTACTTCTGGAAGCCTACATGATTGATAAAACTAAGGGACTCACTGTGCAGGTCTCATTGAACCCTTTCCCCCCCATAAGAGGATATGTCTCTACTGAGAACACTACAACACACTTAGAGAAATATGATTTTGGTTTAATAGTAAACAAAAAACCACATTGATCCAACATTCATCTTTTAAGAAATGTTGAATTAGATCCCCTAAAATTCTAAACAATAACAACTTAATTTTTACAAGAAAATTCAAAGGCGTACTATCTTAAATTATAGATAAAACATACATGGTTTTCAAATAGAATAAGTTTCAATTTTCAATTTTTCTCATGTTTAGGTTTTAGTATAATTTTAGTTTTGAAACCTAAGTGTTGAAGTATGAAAAATATGCAAGTAATAGTTTAAGTTCCATTTTCAGTTCACCTAGTTTCAAGTTTTAGTTTGAATGAAATACACATGATAATTCAAAGTTTTGGTTTTGTTCAACTAGTTAACAACTAGTGGCTTTCCAATATAGCCAGAGCTCCCAATGTTGAAACTTGGGCTCTAATACTAGATGTAATGCCTTGCCAAGGGATCCACAAGAATTAACCTAAAGTTTTACTAAGTTTTCCAAAAAAAAAAAATTTAACATGAAAGGTAACTCATTCACATTGAACACATCGTAGCAGAAGCAACACCATACAATCAATTGTAAGCATACATAACATGTTACATTATTTAAGGATCCCAAGACATTGAGTCACATTTAATTTAATTAAAATTAAGTCTAACAACTGCAACATCCACATGAAAGAATAATTAAAGTCAAAAGTCCATAATATACATTTGTTCTAAATGCCCCTTGGCAAATGAAATTTGGAATTATCAAGCATCTACTGTACATGTTGCAGGGTATGAAAGGCTTAAAAGAATATACATAAGAAGAAAAAAAGATACATCATCCTCTTTGAATCCATGATATAAGTGCAATAAAGTAAATGAAACCATCCATCATACATGATACATCCATCCACCAATAAAGATATAATGATCATTATAAAAGATAACTAATTAAGTGTGTGGTTCCTCCCAACCATCAATAGCATCATTAGACCATCATGGGCCCTAGCCACCCCCTATGCATAAGATCCCAAGCCATCAAAGAGATCACTAGTACTATAGTAATAGGGATGTCACTCCTAAAACATGCTACCACATATGCATAAAGAAATCTAACATGCTACAACAGATGCATAAAGAAATTTAACATGCAAGAATAAAGTATAAGATGATCCTAAAACTAGATAACATCATTTATCACATGCTAATCATCAATATAAAGAAACATGTGAGTAAATAACACCAATCATAAGATATAAAAACCATCATAATGATCCAAGAATAGAATGAAGGTAAATGCCTACCATGAATGCTCTAGCTATGGTGACTATAGATGATCTCAAAGGTAAGGGTGGAAAGCACTACCACCCAATCATGTGGAATCTAAATGGCCCACTCCCATTGTGCTGAGGAGATAATCTCAATTCCCAAATAGGATATCAAATAACATAACACAAATAATCTTTAAGTCTAGGGGATCCTAAAAGTATACTAACTCAAGGGTTCCAACACATAGATCAACATCTAGATCCTTAGGCACAATAAAGACATGTAGGAATCTACTATGCAAGCAGGAAAGTATCATCGCATGAATCACGTAGAAGTTACCCTGGTAGTTAGCTTAGGACTCTCAGGTCCCTAGCAATCCCCATGGGGCCACTAGTATCCTCTTGTACTAACAAGCCATACTACGAAATGCAAGGTAGTAACCAAGTGTTCTCTCTATGCCCATCCCAGTTTGTACTAGCACTCAACGCATGGGTGAAAACATACAATTATCTTATTAGGTTCATTTAATCCATTTTTAGTGTAATGTTTTTACTTATTAATACAACTTATAATGGGTTTTCCTTTAGCAGCCTCTTTGGGCTCTGGCCTCCATTGCAAGCCACTTCCCACCACTACACATAGATAACCTACCCTAGGCTCATGAAATCAGAAACCACATGATCACCTCAGTCCTAAACAAGTGACTAGAGAGCATCAAAGATAATCCATAATAATCACATCAGTTCTCCATGAGCAACTAAAAAGCATCAAATGATAATCATAATAATCCAACAGTTCTCAACAAGAAACCAGAATAAATCACAATACCAATTGGTTCTCAACGAGCAACTCGAAAGTGTCTCAAAGTAATATTGATCAAAGACTCCAAAATGGTCAAGTCAAATATATCACAACATGACATCATCAAGAATAAATCAACACTTCAATCACATCAAGGCAATTGGAAAGTAACCCAAGTATAACTGATCGATGACTCAAAAATGGTTAAGTCAAGTATATCATATACATACATCTCATCTTCACACGGAAAAATTGGAAAGCATCAACGAACAGAAAATACAAACATCTCATAGAGCATACCATCACATTAGCATGGTTGGATTTTAAAAAGATCAAGACCAAATAACATCGTCATGACATCACATCTCATTACCCTCGTGCCTCTAGTAGACATCCTATAATTGGTCAACAATCTAGTCAACCCCAAAACCCCAAAACACAGATAGCATAAAGAAACAAGATTCAAACACATGTTTTGGGTTTGCTTTTGTAATCACAAAGTTAAGCCAAATATGAGGTTTCAATTTTCATTTCAAATATATTTCAAGTGTAAAAGATTCTTCATTTAATCCTCAAACCAACATAGAATTATCCGCCATTATTTTAAATCAATTTTCTAAAATACTTAGAAGATAATTATTTACTTATTTAAATCATTAAAATAATTCCCATTGACTTTTAATAATAAAATTTGCATTATTTTACTAAAATCAATGCTAAATAAAACCCCCATTGATTCCAAGAAGCATCTCCCATTGTTCAAATTAATAAAATAAGACTTCTTACCTTTCAAATAATTAATTTACAATTTCCTTAAAATACTTCAAGGACAATCACTTAAGTAAAATAATCTTCATTGATTTTAAATAAAGTAAACGTCAACTTTATTAAAATCAATCACATTAATAATTCAATAATTATATAATTCCACTCATTAATTAATCTTAATTAAAGTTGTATTTAATTAAATTAATTAACAAATATATAACTAATAAATCTACAAATTAGATTCATCATTAATGGAATTTAGTTAAAGTAATTTTTAACCAATTTAATTAATGAATATCTATTGAGAACTTATATTAATATCTCAACAATAATCAGTTATTAATAATTAATAAAATCAATATTAATTTTGTTAATTAAATGTAAACTATGTTACATGCATCACTACTTACTTCAATAAATAATAACAAAACTTCACTAATAATCATTATTTAAATAATAAAGAGATATTAAAATGTTATTAATAGTAATTAATAATATTAAACTCATTAATAAAATTATTAATTGAAATAATAATAAAAATAATTCATAACAAAACTATTATTATCATTATTTAAAATAATAATAAATTTATAAACAAAACTATTAACAAGCTAACATTAAAACTTTACCATGTTTCAAATAACTTTATGTCCAATCTTTTAAAGCCACTTCCTTTAACAAAAGGGTCATGCACTGCTGCTGTCGTAGTCGGCCTTGTGACCACAGTCGTAGGTACGACTGCGTATAGTGGTCAGCGGCAGTATTAAGAGAGAAGGGATGGGGTTGGGTTAAACCCTGCCTCCCATTTATATTTTTTATATTTTACTAATATTTTTTTATTAAAACATTATTGCATTACACTTTCACCTAAATACATTTTCAAAATAATAGATTAATGTCATTCAAATGAACATATATATATATATATATATATTGTATTATTAATTTTATTTTAAATATAATTTGCAACATAGTTTGATAGGAGATTCACTATCAACTATTCGAATATTCTAAAGATTTCATTTACAAAATCAATCCCTTCCCAAATTTAACTCTCATTTCTATTTTAATTCAAACCCAAACCCAATTTAAAACCTAATTTCTTTCATCAATGGAATGAGGGTTTTCTAATTGGGTTTTTCCTTGATTTCTTTGCACAAAGAAAAACCAACATGCATACCCAAATTTCTACAATATAAATCATTCATCACAATAATTATCCAAGGAATCATCTAGCAGACACAATGAAGACAAGAAGAGAAAGAGTGTAATAGAATATGCAAAATAATCACAAGTGCCTACTTGGACACTGATGCTAATTTGCTACACCTCAGAAAATTGTAAAGAAACTCCTCCTCTCAGAACCTTCTCCTTTACAAAAATTCTATCCTTCTCCAACATTCCCAAATCCTCCAAGAATCGAACCCCCCAAGTGGCTAGGAGTGCATGAAGATAAGGACCTCTTGAGAAGCACCTAGAATGTCTATAGAAACAACTAGCAGATAAGATAAGTGTTGACAACTAAGTAGAAGCCTTATCTAACCTTCTAGATGAATGATAAGAATGATAAGGTTGTGGAGACCATGTGCTTAATTAGTTACACTAACTCTATGCATAAAAGAGGTACGGATACTCCTAGGTAAATAAGTACTAAAACAATGCATATTAATTTATTAATTGAATTTATTTATTTAATATTCACTTGAATCCTTTTTAAATTAATTTATTAATTTTAAATATCATGCACTTATCATGAAATTTTAATAAATTAATTTGTTTTCCACTTCAAAATTTAATTTTGAAACTTAATTGATAAAATATATTATTATTAAATTAAATTAATATTATCACATTCCAAATTTAAACTTATAACTTTTATCTTCAAATTTAATTAATTTCCCAATTAATTAAATAAAATAAAATATTAAAATATCATATTAAATTTTCCATTAAATTAAATCATTAATTAAATCTTTTGATTAGACTTAATTAATAGAAAATTCATCGAGGACTCATAAAACAACATACAAAAACCCATCATAGAAAAACACTTACAAAATCAAACCAAATGGTTATAATCATGAATTATTGTCATTCGATGCATTTAGAGGGTACTTGACTCAAATACTTATCCTATTTTTCAATCAGGACAAATGGCTTAAAGGGTTTAGGATTTGGACTCAAGAATTTATCTCCCCTCTCTTACCATTGAGATAATGTGATAGGGTACACTCATCCTGGAAATTTAGGGAAGTCAATACTTGATACCTACAACCTTCATAAAACTCATGCATGTACATGCACAATATATTCTAAGCTAAATATGCAATGGTGAAGTGGTGCATCGTGTAGATCCTGACTAGCAGGTGACTACAACTCCCTTCCTTAACCACATTAGAAATGTCATACATAAAGAAAACAACCACGCACACCATACACATGTAGTATGGGGTACGTAAGTAAACATAAGAAAACACATATGATAATAAACCATCTAACTACCATCATCAATATTTGAAAACATTGAATAATCATCATGCATACATGAAATATAGAATACCAAATGATCTCATCATATAATAAAATGAATCTGAAATAATATCTGATAATCTCAAAATAATATCACTAATAATCATCAACATAAACCTAACCTTAAAGAATTAAGCAATGATAGCAAAAATGTGAACTAGGGGTATGCACTACATCTCATATGTACCTTTCGTCTTGTTTCTTCCTAAGGGGAGGAACACCATTTTGCAATCTTGGATCAGCTTCTTCATTGGAGTAGTCACTGTTTGACACTCTTCTTTGGAGGAGGGAGCCTATCCTATCTCTCTTTCTCTTCTTATCATTTTTTATTGTATATATTGTATGTATGTCGTAATGGGGGGAGTGTTTCCCATTAGGTTTTCCCTCTTTTCCCACTTAATGAGAGATTTTCATATCATTTGTACATGGGTACCAAACATGGCCTAGTAGCCAGGACCCTTCATGCATTTCATCCTAGTTGTCGTAAGCTTAAGGGCATTCCTCTAAGTTGCACTTAAGGGGGGTTGTTGGTGTAAATAAGTATTTACTATTTAAACTTAAGTTTACTTAGGTTAATGCATTATTTTAATATTATTTATTAGTCACCTAGGAGTATGTGCACTCTTGTGAGTTGTCATGGTGACAACATAGGGGTCCGTACCTCTTTTATGCACATGGTGTCTACAATAAAAGAGTTAGCACACTAATTAAGCACATGGTGTTTACAACCTTCTCATTCTTATCCACTCATCTAAAATGTTGAATAAGGCTTGTGCTTAGTTATCAATACTTATCTTATCTCCTGGTTGTTTCTAGAGATATTTTAGGTGCTTCCTAAGAGGCCTTTATATACAAGCACTCCTAGTGTGTATGTGCATGCTTCTGAATGGTAAGCATTGTCATATTGATCATACCCTTTGGTCTAATAAGTGCTTGTGGTTGTTCTCCTTGATCTTGGGTGAATCTTTCCTTAAGGAAAACTCTTACACTGTTAAAGGAAAGGGATCTTCTCTTGCTTTGGGCCTAATGCAAAGACCATTTAAGAAAGTCTCTTTTTCTACTCCCTTAAGAGTTCGGCGAAAGTAGGATCAAGAGAAAATTAAACTTATAGGATATTTACTGGTAGAGTCTGGGGTTGTTAATACCTTGGATAAGCATTTTCCCCACTCTACTTAGTGATTATTCTCTCATGGAATGTGAGGGGGTTGAATAGCATCCCCAGACAAAAAGCTATTCATGAGCTAGTGGTTGATCATTCTTCAAATATCCTTTGTATTCAAGAGACCAAAATTTCAATGGAGTCCATGTTTAGATGTGCTCCTATAATTTGGTTTCTACATCAATGTCAATGTGTTGGTCCTCTGGGGAGCTCTAGTGGTCTTGGCCACTTGTTGGGATCCTAGGAAAGGTACACCACTTTACTAGGTCTCTTGCCTCTCTACTCTCTTTATGGTTGTATTCTCTCTATAAAATGAAGAGATGATTCTTATTACTAATGTGTATGCTCCTATTGATCTCCCTGGGAAGCTCAAGCTCTAGGAATATATTAGGCATGTCAAAAGCTATCATCCTTTCTTGCCTTGGATTTTGGCTGGAGATTTCAACTATGTTCTTAGTCTAGAGGAGAAGAGGGGTGGGTTGGCTCACTCGGTTCCTTCTTATGAGCTTCATCAACAAAATATTGATCTTTTACATCTCTCTAATGTTAAACCTCTTAATGGGCTCTTTACTTGGAACAATCAAAGGGTTGGTAATGATGCCATCTCAGAATGCTTGGACAGGTTCCTTGTTTCTTGCTTTTGGAATTATGGCTCTCTTTCTCTCTCTTCTAAAATTCTTGATTGGAGAGGTTTTGACCACTAGCCTTTTAAGCTCATAGATAGTTATTTTGTCATCCCCAAGAAGTATCCATTTAAATTTTAGTTTATGTGGCTTTGAGACTATTCTCTTGATGACTTAATGGCTCATTCATGGAGATAGGGAGGCCCTGCCTATGACACTGCTATGTTCTCATTCTCTAAAAACTTCAATATGTTAAAAGGAAGTTGAAGTATTGGAACAAGAATTGTTTTGGTAATATCACATTATGAAGAAGAGGACTCAAGATCATCTTGATGTTATTACTAGGAAAATTCAAGATCTAGTTTTTTCTAAAGCTCTTGACATAGTGGAATCATGAGCTTCTACTAATTTAGCTAAGTGGGATCTTAGAGAAGAAATTTATTGGAAATAGAGGGCTCGAGTTGACTGGCTTCAGGAAGGGGATAAGAATGCCACATTTTTCAATAAATTTGTGCAGGCTTGACGTAATAGGAGTTACATTTCTTCTTTTGTTACTTCTGATGGTACGCATCTCACCTCCTCTCAAGCTATATCTAGGGAAGCTATTCAATTTGACTCTGCTACATTTCAAATGACTTACCTCTAGAATAAATTGAAGAGAATACAATCTTGTCTTGTATTCCCTCTATTATGACTAGTGAGATGAATGAATCTCTTGTGAGGCCAATTAATATGTCTAACTTGGAGGGGATAGTCTTCAGCATGCGGAAAGGAAACACTCTAGGGCCTGATGGTTTCCATGTTGAATTCTTTTAGGAATTTTGGGATATTATCAATCATGACCTTTTGGATGTGTTTTAGGAGTCCTATTCCAACAAAGAAATGCTTTGTTCCTTGAATGCTACTTTCTTAGTCCTTATTTCAAAGAAGGAAGAAATCAGCTGGACTTCTTTAGCCCCATTTGTCTTTGTAATGTGGTCTATAATATCATTACTAAGCTCCTAGCAGAGAGGCTTAAATTTTTCCCTCCTATGGTTATCTTTGAGGAACTAGGGGGTTTTATGGTGGGAAAATAGATTTTGGATGGGGTGGTTATTGCTTCCAAAGCTATTCACTCTATGTGTACTTCTAGGGAATGTGTCATGTTCATTAAGCTTGATATGGCTAAGGTTTATGATAGAGCCAATTGGCATTTTTGTAGAAAGTTCTTTTGGCTTTTGGCTTCAGTTAGGAATGGGTTAGATGGTTCTTAGCTGTGTTACTACTCCTTTCTTCTCAATCCTTCTTAATGGTGAACTGTTAGAACTTTTTGGAGCATCTAGAGGTCTTCACTAGGGATATCCCCTCTCTCCTTATTTGTTTATTATTATGGTTGAGGGACTTGGTCGACTTATCAAGTTTCATATTTCCAAAAATTTGATTCAAGGATAGCAATGGGAAAATTATTTTCCCACTCTTTCCCACCTTTGGTTTGTTGATGATACAGCCTTTGTTGGGAGAGCTCCGATTATGGGAAGCTAAAGCCTTTCAACACACCTTGGATACTTATTTGGCTGCCCCTAGGAAGAAAATTAATGACCACAAGTCCTCTATTCTTTTTCTTCAACACTCCTAAGCCTATCCAATGGAGGATTGCTAATATCCTTAGCTTTTAGATTAAGTCTCTCCTGCTGACTTACTTGGGGTCCATATTGTGGTGGGTAGATAACCTAGGCTTTTCTGGTAAAGCTTTCTCAAAAAACTTTGACAAAAGGTCAATCATTGGACTCATAGGTGGCTCTCTACAGCTGGTAGGTTGACACTTCTACAATCTTTGATTCAGGCCCTTCCCATATACCAAAGCATGCTTCAGGCTTTCCTGATGTATTTTCTTAAGGAATTCTATGCTCTCTCACACTAATTTCTTTAGAGTGGTAATTTTCAAAATACTAAATGAAGCCTCATAGATTGTGATACTCTTTGCAATTCAAAAAAGGAAGGAGGCCTCAACATTCGTTCTGTTATCTTGTGTAGTCAAGATTTTGCTGCCAAGCTCTCTTGGCATTGGTGCTCTAGTCAGTCTCATCTTTGGGCCCGTATCCTATCACATAAGTATTTACCTGGTGTTGAACCTTCAGATATTTCTAGGTTTTCTCTTGAGGGAAGAGGCTCTATGGTGTGGAATACCCTCAAGATTGGTGCTCACCTGATGAAGAGAAGTTTATTTTGGATCTTTAATAGAGGCACTGAAGCTCTATTTTTGAGTGATTCTTGGAATAGGCATCCTCCTCTCTTATCCTCTCATCCACACTCATAGTCTCTTTGTGATATTTTCTTTTTTGTTGGATGGAATGAGGTGGCTTATTATAAGGAGGCTTTTAACCTAGGCCTTACTGTGAGTTACAAATGGAAGAATCCTTTTGATTGGATTTTGGGTAGCTCTTTGAGGGCTTAGTTGGAACTATCTCAGATATTGGCTTCTAGGGAGTGTAGCTCTCTGTTGGAACCTAATTTTTTGGCTTGGGGAGGTGTTTCTTCTAGCACGTATTTTGTTTCTTCAGGGTACTTTACACTGACAAAGCAACCTTTTGACAAGGTGGAGGTCTCTTGGTTGAATAAAGTTTGGAATAGTTTTTCATGGCCTAAGAGTAACTTTTTCCTTTGGATTCTGGTTTACAATCATTTTCTTACTTGGGAGAATCTCTACAAGTGAGGCTTCCAGGGGCCTTCCATCCTTTTTTTATGCTACAATAGTGAAGAGACAGTTTCTCACCTTTTTTTCCATTTGCCCTTTGCCAAAGAGATTTGGCACTTCTAGTGGAGTGTGTGGGGATGCATGTGCTAGCATGTTTCCTCTTTGTCTAAATTCTAAAATCATTTGGGTCATCGCCCTTCCAAGACTTCTTTTCTTTAGGTTGCTTGGACTATTGGCCCTTCCCTTATTTTATGGCATGTTTGGCTTGAGAGGAATAGGAGGATCTTTCATGATGTACATTTTGAGATTAGGCAGCTATGGGGGAATGTCATGTCCCCAATTTTTGGTGACAGTTTGATTTAATTAATTTAATTAATACTGGTTGTCCAAGGATGACTAATTAATTATTTTAATTAAATAAATAAATATTAAAAGATAAACTTGTATTTAATAAAGTGACTTGGAAAATATTTAATAAAGTCACTTGAGGGATAAGATCAAAAAGGTTCTAGAAGTCTCTGGAGAGGATGGAGGGAAAAGAATAAATAGGCACCCCGGGGCTCCATTCGAATCAGGCAGTTGATTATCTCTCTTTGATTTTCAGATTGTGATTCAATCACAGGTGCATTGTAGAACCTAGGGTTTCTGCAATTTTCACAGTTGGCCATTGAGAACGATAACTCTCAATTGGTATGCAATTTTGAGGGTGTGAAATATCATCCAAATTATTGCACATTGGAGATGGTCTTTAGCCATTTCATGTTGGGCTTATTCGTGACGTTTCAGTCTTTTCATCTAAGCAAAAATTTGTGGCCTAGGGCCAAGTGGGGAGATCTTTTCATTATTGATTGATTGAGAAGAATCATTTGTCATCTATCAAATTATTGCAGATCGGGAGAATTTTGTAAGGAAGCTGGAAGTATATCTATGGATATATTTTCCTCATACCAGGTCGGATTTGCAAGCAAATTGACACTCGGTTATACCTGCACCCGGACGGCTTTGTCCTCAGTTGGATTGGCATTTTGGTGGGCATATAAATTTTAGGGTCGCAGCGCGAGCAGACTATAGGAGGGAGGTTCACAAGTCCAACCGGTTTGAAGAGGCAAACGACAACACGCCAATTTCCAACGAAAGTTTTGAAAGAAGTTTTTCCATGCCGAGAATGCTATGCTGAAGTGACCATTTGATTCACAAAGCCTGATATTCCCGCCAAATTGAACTGATGTGGGGTAACGAGATGTAAATGTCTTAAAATGGTTGCATCACCCTTGTAATCTTCTGACAACCAGCAGACATAATTCCATCAGGAGTTGGGCGATATGCTTGGTCGAGTTGGCAGGGCCCCTACTCGATTCGACTGAAGATCCACTCACAACAGACGTCCAAGAATTAAGACTTACGAATTTTGAAGTTATTCAACTGGCATTTCCCACGGGTTATACATTTTCGCAATCATAGCCATACACATAGGTAATAACATCGTGAAGTCTGAAGGAGGTAATTTTGGGCGCCAGTTGCAAGGAATCGCAGTATGTTTAAAAGCGCAGTGGAAGCCAGGTCGGGATCAAAGAAATAACCTTGATTAATAACAACCCCGCTCAGGAAATACGAGTTCTGCAGAGGCACTTCACAGTAAGCTATGGCATTGTACTGGTTGATAAGGGGTATGAGATTCATTGTTCTCTCTAGCAGAATTGGCGTCTCATAATTGACCAGAGGCAACATTGACTTGTCACAAGCTACAACCGCAAACTTTTGAGGTGCAAAGCAAGATCTATGATCAGTTTTTTAGTATTGGGAAGGCAACATCGAACTTAGAGGAGACACAAGCTTGTGCCGGAGACCAATTTTCACAATTGAAGACTCAATGTCGATTCTTTCTTTGCCAGGTTCATCTAGTTAGTAATATTTTATCATAGTACATTTGCAATTGTAAATAATTTAGGTTCCTATTAGCAAATAAAGTTGGCTCCAAAGTATTTGATAAATTGTCGTAGCACAGTTTTTTTGTAGCTCTTAAGACAGGATTATCAGAGCCTGTTTGCCAACTATTTGACGAATTGCCACAGTACAATATTAGGATTTAGTGACCTTTATAGCTAGGGTCATTTCAGTGGTATCAGAGCTGAAGTATAAAGAGTTTATTTTGGTGTTGGAGTAAGCAATAACCTGTCAGGGTTATTACAGTGGTATCAGAGTGGTTTTCTTGCCATCCTGTGGGGTGAGAACCGAATTACATGAGTGATCAACACTCTACTTCAACCAAGATGGACAGGTACAACATAAAGTCTCCAAGGAAACAATCTCGGACATGTAATAGACGCAGTATTCAGAGTCAGAATTGTGGAAAGGAGGACTATTCAGGCATTCAGGATGAGCTCAGAAAAATCAAACATAACATGTCTGAACTGTTGGTTAAACACCACCGTATGCTTGACAGGCTGTCTGTCCCAGCTAAGGTGAATAAATCAACTGGATTTCATTTTGACAAATCTTCTCACAAAGTGTTGACTAATACAATGAGACATGCTACTAGGAACCTTAATGAGGAATTTGAGAAACAAGTGTGCAACCAGTCAGAGGTTTCAGTTTGGTCACAGGAGGAAGCGGTGAAGGACATTACGCTGATGGATAGTAACTGTCAACTTGACACTCAAGTTGAGACAGTTGAATACGAGCTTTCCAAGGGTGATGTCTCAGGTACTCAAGGTAGTTTGGTTCCGACAGTCAATGATTACAGTGAAGTAAGTTCAGATGATGATGAAGATGTCATTATGCATGGTGATGAGATACCTGGTGAAAATGAGCAGACATCGAGCATTTATGATTTTGCTGACAGAGAGTACCAGGCTCAGTTAGATGCTTCGTCACATGAGGATGAGAATGGCAGTACTTCACATAATTTTTCCAGCCAACTGAAGGTAAGAAAAGATAGCATTGTGGCTTCTTTATCTCATCATGACAGGATGCGGGAGATGTTAGAAGAGCACATCCAGATGATTCAGTTACAAGGAAGACATAAGGGAGTTCAGGAAAAATCTTCTTGTTGTGACTTACATGTAATTGGTAAAGGAATGGGAACGACGAAGTTGAGCTATTTGCATCTTCTATCAGACCGTGATCATCTTCTAAGCCTTGGCAAAGACTATTCAAATGCCTTGAGGAGGAAGGAGGAGGAAGTTGTCAAGCTTTCTTGTGAGCTTGAGGACACTCGAGCAACTTTGGCATTACAGGACTGGGAGAGGCATGAGCATGGCATGGATCTGGGCTTAGTTTCATCTTACATGCCTGACATTCAGCTTCCTGCAGCAGAAGGATCATATATGGTAGCTGATAATGTTACGAGTTCATCTTGCATTCACATCCAGGATACAAGGACAATGGCAGATAGGTATGTGAAGTTAGCTGGTATTGGTCACATTACTCGGGTAAGTAGTTTGCTTGAGTTACCAGTTGTTTCTTGCATATGGATTCGGGAATGTTTCAGCAGCATTTGGGATTCAGTCAACCGAAGATCTTTAGCACTTTATGATAGCCAAGATGGTTTGAGTACTATTATGGATTTGATTAGTAGAATATACGGTGTTATCTTTCCTTGTGCCAGTAGAACATCTGATGTTGGTATTAGTTTTTATGCACCGTTGTTGGGTTTGGTTCATATTTCCAGTTGACCATCCTTGCTGAAAGGTGTTGAAGGGTTTTCATATTTGGAAGCATGTACAGATGAGTCCCAGGATCGTTTTGACATTGATGACATCCGGGAGAATGAAGTGAACAGTTTTGAAGATTCAGCTTCCTTGACAGTTTCTTTAGGTACAGAAGAGCTTGACAGCAGAACTACGGATTTTGACACTCTGGATGTTGATATGAGTTTTGAAGTTGATCTGAAAAATATGGATGGTAATAATCCAGAGACCAATATCTTTGAAGATACTCCTTTAGACAATGTGTCAGAGGGAGTTTATAGAAGACAGTCTAGCCAGAGCCATCATGTGGTTAGCCAGTTGAAAGTTAGTGAGCGAGACATTGCTATCGCTTGTGAGCATTTTGATACTGCTCGTCATTTGTTGGCCGTTACTGGTTGGGGGACTGCTATGACAGATGAGTCCAGCGTTGGTTACTTTTCTTTGGCAGAGATTCATGCCTTGCGTGAAGCTGTTCAGATTTTGAAATAGGATTATTTACAATTGGTAGCCGACCGTGATCACTTGGTTGAGTGGGGGAGTACAGCATATGAGGCCCTCTTGGATCGTGAAGAGGAGGTGAGTGAGCTTTCCCAAGAGCTCATAGCGACTACTGAGGCATTAGAGGACACACAACGAGATCTACAGAAGTCGCAGTTTCAGTTGAAGGAGGTGACCGTGGAGTTGGAGCATTTGCGGTCAAACCTAGCCCCAGACCTAGTTCATTTGTCTATTGAGGTAGATGACAGTAAGTACACTCCTACAGTTTTTTTTGAGGAGCTTATTGTTGAGACTGACACACATATTCAGGATTTAGAAGAAGTTGGTCCTAATGAGTTTGGGATATCAGTAGAGTCAAGTTTCCAGATTGATTCTTCCCAGATAGTTGATAGTGTGGTACAGTTGAATATGCCACCCTTACAGGAGGACCAGTTGTGGTGTAAAGGGGAGTATGTTGATGTTTCCTCATATAATTTTTACTGCACTGAACCATTCATGGAATATTTGCTGGACAGTGCATGTGTTCATTTGGACTCGCATAAAGTGATAGAAAGTGTTCTCATCCATGATACTAGTGTTATTTGCAGATTGGTTGAAAAGATTATAGGGGTCCTTTCTACTATGCTACCTCAAAGGGATCTTGAGGAGGGGTTTGTTGAGCAGAATGCACGGGATCCTATCCAGCCTACAGTTACTCGGAGTCAGAAATTTGAGCCATCTGATGATCCCCAGTTCAGTGATGATGAGCTAGCAGCAGAATTTGGAGGTTCTTACCAGCATTATACGATAGGGTACACTCATCATTTTTCTTTTGATATAGAGATAGAAGATTTTATTTCATGCAAATGTAGATTGGCTCCAGTTTCTTACCATCCATTAGGGGATAGATTGGCACCATTTTTTGAAAATGGAGTTAGTAGTTGCAAGTTACTCAGCCTGCAGCATCGACACACTCAGAGCAGTTTTTCAGAGATTGGATTTGATGGCAATGATTCAGGTACCTATGGCTGTTGTCATATCTACAATGCAGTTGGGTGCAGGTGTCTTTTTGACAGGGGCTTGAGTTTTGATAGAGTTGATGTTCCAGTTGGCTTGAGTTCTGCAAAATGGTTTCTTCTATTGACATCTAGAGTTGGTTTACAAATAATTTCATCAGAGTTGTCAATTGTTTGTATGTTGAATACAGTTTCTCAGCTACTGGTATTGATGATTTCTCCACGGGAGTATGATGAGGATTGGGAGGATACATAGATTTACATTTGGGATCTAGGAAGACTGATTGGTTCATGGTTCAGCCATTGCTTGGGGACAAGCAATTTCAGGAAGGGCGGACTGTCATGTCCCCAATTTTTGGTGACAGTTTGATTTAATTAATTTAATTAATACTGGTTGTCCAAGGACGACTAATTAATTATTTTAATTAAATAAATAAATATTAAAAGATAACCTTGTATTTAATAAAGTGACTTGGAAAATATTTAATAAAGTCACTTGAGGGATAAGATTAAAAAGGTTCTAGAAGTCTTTGGAGAGGATGGAGGGAAAAGAATAAATAGGCACCCCGGGGCTCCATTCGAATCAGGCAGTTGATTATCTCTCTTTGATTTTCAGATTGTGATTCAATCACAGGTGCATTGTAGAACCTAGGGTTTCTGCAATTGTCACAGTTGGCCATTGAGAACGATAACTCTCAATTGGTACGCAATTTTGAGGGTGTGAAATATTATCCAAATTATTGCACATTGGAGATGGTCTTTAGCCATTTCATGTTGGGCTTATTCATGACGTTTCAGTCTTTTCATCTAAGCAAAAATTTGTGGCTTAGGGCCAAGTGGGGAGATCTTTTCATTATTGATTGATTGAGAAGAATCATTTGTCATCTATCAAATTATTGCAGATCGAGAGAATTTTGTAAGGAAGCTGGAAGTATATCTATGGATATATTTTCCTCATACCAGGTCGGATTTGCAAGCAAATTGACACTCGGTTATACCTGCACCCGGATGGCTTTGTCCTCAGTCGGATTGGCATTTTGGTGGGCATATAAATTTTAGGGTTGCAGCGCTAGCAGACTGTAGGAGGGAGGTTCACAAGTCCAACCGATTTGAAGAGGCAAATGACAGCACGCCAATTTCCAATGAAAGTTTTGAAAGAAGTTTTTCCATGCCGAGAATGCTATGCTGAAGCGGCCATTTGATTCACAAAGCCTGATATTCCCGCCAAATTGAACTGAGGTGGGGTAACGAGATGTAAATGTCTTAAAATGGCTGCATCACCCCTGTAATCTTCTGACGACCAGCAGACGTAATTCCATCAGGAGTTGGGCGATATGCTTGGTCGAGTTGGCAGGGCCCCTACTCGATTCGACTGAAGATCCACTCGCAGCAGACGTCCAAGAATTAAGACTTACGAATTCTGAAGTTATTCAACTGGCATTGCCCATGGGTTATACATTTTCGCAATCATAGCCATACACATAGGTAATAACATTGTGAAGTCTGAAGGAGGTAATTTTGGGCGCCAGTTGCAAGGAATCGCAATATGTTTAAAAGCGCAGTGGAAGCTAGGTCGGGATCAAAGAAATAACCTTGATTAATAACAACCCCGCTCAGGAAATACGAGTTCTGCAGAGGCACTTCACAGTAAGCTATGGCATTGTACTGGTTGATAAGGGGTATGAGATTCATTGTTCTCTCCAGCAGAATTAGCGTCTCATAATTGACCAGAGGCAACATTGACTTGTCACAAGCTACAACCGCAAACTTTTGAGGTGCAAAGCAAGATCTGTGATCAGTTTTTCAGTATTGGGAAGGCAACATCGAACTTAGAGGAAGCACAAGCTTGTGCCGGAGACCAGTTTTCACAATTGAAGACTCAATGTCGATTCTTTCTTTGCCAGGTTCATCTAGTTAGTAATATTTTATCATAGTACATTTGCAATTGTAAATAATTCAGGTTCCTATTAGCAAATAAAGTTGGCTCCAAAGTATTTGATAAATTGTCGTAGCACAATTTTTTTGTAGCTCTTAAGACAGGATTATCAGAGCCTGTTTGCCAACTATTTGACGAATTGCCACAGTACAATATTAGGATTTAGTGACCTTTATAGCTAGGATCATTTCAGTGGTATCAGAGCTGAAGTATAAAGAGTTTATTTTGGTGCTGGAGTAAGCAATAACCTGTCAGGGTTATTATAGGGAAAATCGTTAATTCTCTTCATGAAACACTCCTAGCTAAATGTGACATTGGAGGAGGTTTAGATCCTAGATATGCTAGTATTTACTCATGCCTTTCCTTTCCTCTTCAGGGAAGCACTCCCTCAGTCCCCCACAACCACTTTGGGAATAGAGTTAGGTATCACTCTTAGCATGTTAATCATGAGGGGCATTGGTCTCCTCCTGAGATGGACATTCCTAAAATCAACATTGATTGTTCTTCTCAAGGAAATCCTAGTCCGACTGGTATTGGGGGATTTGGGCATGATAGTTCTGGTGATATGCAGTTTCTGTTTTCTATATACAAGGGTTACCATACTAATAACATCATTGAAGCCTTGGCTATCTTGGTTCCCATGAAACAATAATGTCAATGTGATTGGAAAAGAATTATCTGTGAGACTGACTCACAAGTTGTTGTGAATTTATTGAATAGAAGGAACCTTGTGCATGTGGATTGACATTTGGCTCTAGTTATTTAGCAAATCATCCAATTATGCAATTGTCTGGATTTTGTTTCTTTTATGCATATTCCTCATGATTGGAACGGTGTGGTTAATTGTCTGGCTAAATGGGCCTCTGAGCATGGGCTGACTTGGAACATTATTGATCATAGGATGCTTCCCCTTGATTTATCTTAGATGTTGGTTCAACTTGTGGACTACAATAAAGCTCTATACTTCTCTTTGTTTCTTGTGTTGTTCTGATCTCTTTGGTAGTCAATAAATTTTTTACCCCTCTTTTAGTTAAAATAATAAATTATATATTAGATTTATATTTTCTAAATCATAAATATTATTTGTAAGTTAAGGATGAGTTTTATACAAGTTACAAAATACCTTGAAAAATATCTAATAATTTTTCAAAACTTTCAAAACCAGATTTTTGAAATGTATAGAAGAAATGTTTCTATAGTTAAAATTTATATTTAACTATAAATATTTTTCCAATAAACAATATTACTTTTGTAAATAGTTAGATATGTATGTATTTTAAGAAAATAAACTAATATTTTTTTATAATTCTAAATAGAAAATTAATTTCTATATATAAAGATTGCATCTAATAAGTTATAAATATTAATCACATATTATTTAAATTATATTAAATATTATCACTACAATTCGTTCAATTTATTTCCTTATAACTATTGAATTTTAATTTTTACTACTGCACTTAGTTAAACTATTATAACTTACGTCAAATACAAGGAACTTGTTTAAATAAGTAGTTCAATTTATATATTTAATTAATTTTCTTTTCTATCTTATGATTAAATAAATAAATATTTATTTAATTATGTATTCTCACTCTTTTTTCTAAAATTAAATTATTTGAGAATCTTTTAGAATATTAAATGTAGATATCTAAAGTATGTATTATTTATTATATTTATTTAGTAGTTATTTGTTTTATTAGCATTTTTTCTATTAGATATTGTTAAAAGTCAATAACATCATATGATTATAATAATACCAACCACAATTTATGGAAAACCATATTATTTAGATCAATCTATGGTCTGTTAAATTTTTTTATTATAATATTAGACCAATAAAAAATATATAACAAAAAAAAGAAACAACTAAAAATAGTTCAACTACATTTATTCCTCAAACCAAGCTACCCATGGAAGAGGGTCCTATAACCATTTGACACTATTAGTTCCATCTTTGATCACATTTTCCTTAAAAACTCTCAATGCTATGTGTGTCATGGAAGCTAAATATATGTAGATATGTTAAAAAGAGAAAGGAGAAAGGAACACACCTTTGAAATTAGTTTTGTGCTTGTTGTTCTAACTGAAATAAGTGGAAATCACTAAATCTATTCCTAAAACTATCCAATAGATAAAAGTAAGAAATATTTTGGTAAACTATTAGAGGAAAACTATATCTTTAGGGGAAAGATCATACCTTTAGGGGTGTAGTACCTTGTGATTATGGTGTGCATCATTGATTCTGGTTTTGCAGTTCAAGGAAAGTTGAAAAGAGTACTCCAATTTGTAACTTTTCTTTGATTTGATATTTGTAACCTATAAAAAAAGTTGTTAATGGCGGGTTTTCCTTGGTCAAATCCTAGTTTAGAAATAAACCTTGAATCAAAATAACATGCAAAGTAAATGTACAAATTCATAGTACAAAAGCTAGATCTCTTGAACAAAATGTAATATTCTTACTTCACAAACAGATTTGGACAAAGAAGACAAAGATGAATGGATGTAGAAGATATAATGAAGGATCTTGAATGGATTCAAGAATGTATTAGAGATAAACTTCTTCAATTTCTTGAATGTCTTAATTATTAACCTTCGATGGATGAATGCGTGAAAACTTGAAGGCATGAAACTTGAATGCTTGAGAACTAGAGCTAGTGGAAGCTTGAATACTTGAAAATGAGATGCTTACTTGAAAGGTTTATATATAGATGAAAATTAAATAAATCCCATAGGCTTAAAATGGATAACAAAATCTAGGGAAACCTTGAGGTGGACAAGTTGGAGATGTCCATTACTGATCTAATCAAAATGAATGCAAATCTGGAGGATAAGTTTGATAGGATTGCTAATTTATCAGTGTGTGTTATACACTTAGTGACTACTACATTCTATGTAATGTAAACTAAAAAATATGGTTCAACTAATGACAAGGAAGTGGACACTACTCACTCTCTATACAACTTACTAGGTGATGATTGATTTCATCTGCTACTAGAAAACCTAAGGAACCAAGAGTTGCTTACTTCTTGCTAGTGTGCTTTCTATTCAGTTCTTTTCTTATTATAATTAGTTTATCTCTAATCCTTTGTGCTCCCTTAGGTTTTTTATTCTGGACTTGTATTATTCGTAACTTGTATTAGATGGGAAATTTTATTTATATTGTTAATGCTTTCACTAATTTGAGTAGTACTTACTTTACTATTGTTCTTATGGGATGGTTTTTGAAATTTAGAAAGGGGTTGGCTAATTTCATAATAATTATGTCAAACTAATCTTTGGAGAAATATTTTTCTTTTATGGTTTAGGCCTCATTTTTTATACTTCTTAATTTTAAAAACCTAGAAATTAGCACCCAAACATCCCAAAATGTGGGACTCAAAGAAGGAGACTAGAAATAAGGCCTCATTATGAGAATATTATGCCCCCAATTAGCATGTCAAGAGTGTACTACACCACTGATTGGTCAAGAGTGCACTTTTCCCCTATTGATCATGTGCACAAGCCCATGAGGTACTCTCAATGCTCCAAAAAAGGTCTTATGATCCATAAGTTAGGTCCAAATTCTAAGGAAATCTTATTTTGATGTAAGGAGTGGATTGTAATTAGATAGATGTATGGAGGAGCTAGGGGAAATATATCCTACCTCAAGGATAAATCCATAAGAATAATAGATGTAAAGAGGATATATTAGGCTTTACCCTAATCTCACCTAGTAGAAATGATGAAGGAGAGAAGGATATTGATGATCTTGCAATAAATAGGTGCTAAAAATTCACTAAAATATACCTCTTGGAATTTAATATGGTATATTTATACCTCACTTTAGCAAGAGTATTGACTTAATCCAAACTCTCAGTAAAGACTACTCACTCTCATTAAAATCTAGGATACTCATATTAAAATCTAGGAGACAAAGAATTCATCAAGCCACTAACAATTTGAGAGTTTGCGAACTCCCAAGTGATAATGAGAGAGAGATTGATAACCAAAAAGAAAGAGTGATTATCTCTCCTAGTACTGCTCTCGCCTAAATATGAATCACCAAAAGAACTATTATAGAAGATGGCATTGAAATATTCTAACAAAATGTTAACCCTCTAGTGAATCCATCAGAAGTCCCACCCATACATAAATGTTCTTCACATCATTATGGTAAGGTTTATTAAGGATGAATCACCCATGTATACTGGTGTAGGAGGACCTTCAATTTCATCCATTGTAATCACATCACAAGGATCAAAGAAAAAGGCTTAGGGTAGTAGTTTTATCTAGAATCCAATGTTAGAAATAATGTCCAAATTGTAAGATAAGGTGACATTAGGTGTGTTATAAACCTAGTTATCTAGCTTAGTCATTTTATGGGAAATTTCTAATTTAGAAATAGGAAAAAGTATTTTAGAAGGTTTAATAATGATTATATTTTGATAATAACCTTTCTAGGTTCCTAGGTAGAGTCTAGGATTAAAGTTTAGAAGAGTTTGTTAACATTTGACAACTTTTTCAAAAAGTTGTCAATGTTGCATAATGCAACTTTTGTGCAAAAAGTGCAAGCTTTTAATCCCAAAATTCACAACCATATTTTTTATGTGGAACTGATTAGGAATGTTATTAATAAGGTTAGGAAACCTTTCTCAACACAAAAGAGAAGAATCTAATGTATATTTGGCAATGAAATCAGTAAAATCTTGTTGTTTCCTTTAAAAACTGCTTGAAACTTCGATTGTACGGATAAATGTGAACCACTAAAGGATTGGAAAATTTGACTAGATTTATTATGAAGGATTTTAAGTTTTTTTTTAAGTCTTCATTTTATATTTAACAAGAGAATTCTAATCTTGTGTGTTTGTTGGTTGCAAGAAGGCCCTAACTAGGATTTCAAGAGAAAATCTTTCTTTACAATAGATTTCACCAAGGGAAAAAATATGAACCTTGGCGGAAAGAAAGGGAGGATGATGTAATATAATAATTTTTGGGTTGAAGATCAAGAGGTAGAAGATGTTGGGAGGAAATAATAAACCATCTGGACATGCATCTACATGTGACTATCTAGTTTCGGGATTTTAAGTCACAACTTGGCCCAGGGGTGGAGTAGAAACCTAAATCCTTGGATTTATATGTTTTGACATATTTTTGAAGTGTTCCAATTGGTTTGGTTGGAGGATTATTATAATTCCTACTAATGGCTTTGTAAAAGTGACCTAATTAGCTCTATTAGGCCTAGGAGAGAATTGCACGCAACTTGAGTTCCTAACTTGGTGCAGGTTGTTGTTTAGTGGATTGAAAAGTCACCGAGGTTATTCAAGACTTTCTATGGTAGAGTTACAAGAATTTTTCCTTCATAAATCCATGATTTCTCCTTTTAGCTCTATTTGGGGGGTGGGTGTGTAATTCGAAGTTCTAAAGAAATTCTTCAAGAATTTGTGTTTCAAAAATTTAAAATTTATATCTTGGTGTTAAAGAAGACCATATTCTACCCTTGAAGCATTTGGTCTTGATTTTGTGCCTTGTTATGCCTTAAAAAGGTTTTCTAGACTTTGAATTTGATTTAGTCTAGATAGCGTGAGTTTTGGAAAGGTCACTATAACAAGAAATGTTATCCAGTAAGTTCAATTGATAATGCAACTAAGCTTTCCATTAGACAACATGTATCATTTTAGCCTGATAAGATCAAGGATATGTAACGTAAACTGAGCTCTGCAATTTAAACCATGTTTTGAGTGTTAACTAAGTACACAATTCTCACTGAGTTCTCAGTATGAATTGAGATATCAAGTTCAAGCCAATACATTCTAGCGTCACCCAAGTGATAAAGTGCCACTCGAGAATCTACTGCTACCTAAATGCAAGGGTATCACTTAAGCTTACTATGTTTCCCCTACATCAGCATAACACCAAAGTATATAGTCTACCATAAGCATCACCATTTGGCCAACTTAAAGGCATAATTTTTTTATTATGAAGATATTTCTTATGTGAGAAAACTTGGTATGAATTTTATGGTTGATGGATATATAAGGAAGAAAAGTTAATTTGTCTTAGAAGTAAGATATGTGAGATATGAATGTGTGAATATAATAATAGAATATGGAATACAAAAGGGAGTTAGAGACAATTGAGTAAGCAAGCTACAAAGTAGTATAAAAGGAAGAGTAAAGACTTGTCTATTATAGTTAGGTGATCATATTATTCTAAGGATCAATTTCAGCAAATAGATTTGCAAAGAAAAGATCAACATCTTGATTCATATTAACAAGTGCATCAGTAAAATCCTCTAGCTAGGTGGACCTCATAGTCCTTTGTTGAATCTCTTAACAGAGTACATAATTCATTATATTATAAAATCCTTTTACAAGGTGGACTTGGTAGTCCTTCATACTCCTAACAATGTAGATCACTAGAAGTGATCAATTGTATGCCCTAATAAGCCAATATTATTATTGTAGTAGTGAAGCATTGTGGGTCTCATCCCCACCCTAGTTTTACCTTCGCCTTGGATGGTTTTTCGGTTACCAAATATTTTGTTAAAGTCTAATGGTGTTAATTTCTTAATTTCTTTATGTTCATGCATGTCAGTAGATTAGATAATATAAAGAAGTAATGCAAAAGTATTCTAAGTGTGAAAAGTTTAAAGTGTTTTCTAGTTCAACCACTCCCTACCTCAATCACTTGTTTATCATTAAATTTCCAACAATGATATTCTTGATTAACTTCTCAAGGTGCCAAGCTCCCAAACATGTTTTCACTATCTCATTTATCAATATCTAGGAGTCTCCATCCAAATGTAGTCTTTTTGTACCAAGTTTTATCCTAACATGGCCATATAATCTAGAACTAAGAAATTCTCTTGGTTATTGGTTCCATCAACCACACATCTAGGACTAAGAGCTAGAATCCTTTCATCCTAAGCTCTTGTCATGACACAAACTCTTGAGGACTCTAGAGCTCCTTTAGAATATTCATTGAATTTTACCTTGGTCAGTCATGGATTAGGCATAGACCATTTCACTTGGGTTGGATCAAAGCAAGAATCAACACTTGGGAGTCCATGAATGGGTAGAATTATATTTAATTATATCAAATTAGTTTATTCAATATAATATCATTATACTATATTAAAGTAATTCATATTTATTTATTTTGATGGTTTGCAAATTGGAAGCATGCAAAAATTTTATTTGTAATAGTGACATTCCTTTAGCAATAATGGATTTTTTTAGTTTTGTCGATTGATACATCAAAGAAATTTTCCAAATTGAAGCGACAATTATAAAAAAAAAATATTCCAACTAACAACTTTAACATGAATGAATAATTACTAATTTTTTAAAGTTTTTTTAGAATTGTAATTAGCAAAGATTGTTCAATTTACAAGAGTGGATATTGTGATTGAGATGTGAATGGTATGTTTGGCTTCTATATATGTCTATAAAGGACAACATTCTTATATATTTTTGTGTAGCTTTCATTTGAATCACACAACTTGATGCTAATCTCTCATTTTATGGTGTAACACTTGCATAAAAAATTTCAATAGAATGTAAAATTGTGTGACTAAGAAAAAAAAGGTCTTTCCAATGTGCATACATATAGGTTGTACTTTTAGAAAAAAGTAATTATTAAATTACTAAGTTGTAACTTTTAGGGTTCACTATAGCACTCCTCTCCAAAATAATTTATGGGATCTTTTTCAAGCTTGGCCAGTCCTTTATCCCAAATCATTATTTGCAAGCCTTTGGAAATGTATCTCGGCATTGGTTGTTTGGGCTATTTGGTGGGAACGTAACAAACACATTTTTAGAAAAGAGAGCCATTCCTTAAAAATTGTTTTGGAGGGAATTGAAAGATCTATCTCAAAGGTGAAAAATTCAAGTTTGCAAAAGACAAAATTTAATCCTATTGTTACTTCTTGGGACTCTCAAATTATTCAAAGATGGAAACATTTATTCATTCCAAATGGTTAGAAAAATGGTAATCCTTCCACTTCTTCATTATCCCATAAGCAAACAGGATGGAGGCCACGAGATGAGGGATATTGGAAATTGAATTTGATGGCGCATCAAGAGGTAATCTTGGCCCTTCTGGTTTTGCTACATGTATAAGAAATTCAGATGGAGATGTTGTGGCAATTATAGTATCCCCTTTGCCTATTAATAAAAATAACATGGCAAAGGCACACGCTCTATTAGCTGGTCTTATTTTAGCAAAACAAGGTAATTTTCAGTTGCTACATATTGAAGGGGACTCCTTTGTCATTATTAATGCCTGTATTCATAGGACTATATTCTCTTGGAAGTTAAAATATATTCTTATTCAAATTTGGAGGCTCCTAGATGAGTGCTTGGATGTTTGTATTTCACACACCTATAGGGAAGGAAACCATGTTGTGGATTTTCTTTCAAATTTGGGTTGTGATGGGTTGTTGATTTCATCACTTCACCCTTTATCCATAATTGAGAAACGTGTTGCCCTCAAAAAATTAATTTAGGAAGATAAGTTTGTTGGATCATGCTCATGTATACCAGTTTGAAGGAAGGTGATATTCAGTTCTAGATATACTGATGGGTGGTACTTGATTCACCCTTTGTAATTATTTGTTCAAAATAACTAAAACTATGTATACATTAGGGACGATGCTGGGTTTTCTTCACTAATTCTTTCCTAGTTGACCTTGTTGAATTAGATTAATAAAATAATAAAGTGGCTTGCCACTTTTTCCTAAAAAAGAAAAAAAACTTTTAGGGTTCACCGCTTTCTTAAAATCCATGCATATAAACTTGAGTTAGAGTCTAATTTGAGTTTAAAGACTTGTCACTAAATGCTATAAGATTAAAAAAATATTATCATGACAACCTACATTTTTAGTGAGTGGTAGAATTCAACTATCAAATAATCAAAAAGAGAAGAGAAACTTCTTTCAATTGTAAGTTTAGCTGAATGTTCTCCAAGTCCTCTAAACACCACTTATTTGTTTAACTTTGTTAATATAATGTGATATCAACTATTAACCATTTTACTAAAGTTAGGCAAAAAATTATGAAATGACAATTTTAGGTTTAATGTATAGGGGCAACAGTAATGAAGTCATATTTTCCTATAAATGAGAATGAGTAGAAGTATTTCTTTGGCATGGAATATAAGATTGAGTTACAGAAAGAAGATGCTCTGACTATATCCATAGCTACGTAACATGGGGTTTGAGTGCTTTTATTTCTATATAAAGGATTTTAGTCCTTATGCATGGTAAAACTTCCACCCATGTAGATTTTGAATTTCGTACTAGGATTTGGTAAGTTCATGAAAGAAAAAATATTTGTATTATTTCTTAGAAGTGAAACAATTAAGCCATGAGAAATAAAATCATTATATTTAATTATATCAACTTATTATTTTTAATTATAATATCATTGTACTATATTAAAAAAAATCATATTTATTGATGTTGATGGTATTCAAATTGGAAAGACACAAAACATATTATTTGGAACAATGACATTCCTTTAGCAATCCTGAATTTTTTAGTTTTCTTGGTTGATATATCAAAGAAGTTGGTAGAATTGAAGTGACAATTAGAAAAATAAAATATTCCAACTAACAACTTTAAAATGAATGAATAATTACTATTTCCTTTTTAATTTGACTTAGAATTGTAATGATTAAAGGTGGTTCAATTTATAAGAGTGGATACTCTGACTGAGATGTGAAGGGTATGTTTGGCTTCTATATATGTCTATAAATAACAACACTTTTATAGATTTTTGTGCATCTTACCTTTGAATCACACAACTTAATGCAAATCTCTCATTTTATGGTGTAACACTTGCATACATTTTTTCAATAGAATGAAAAATTGTGTAACTAAGAAAAAATGGTTTTTACAATGTGCATACATGTAGGTTATACATTTAGACAAAAGCAATTATTAAAGTACTAAGTTTGTAACTTTTAGGATTCACATCTTTATGAAAATCCATCCATATACACTCCAGTTAGAGTCTAATTTGAATTTAAAGACTCCTCACTAAATGTTTAAAGACTCCTCACTAAATGTTCTAAGTTTAAAATAGTTAGTATCATGGAAACCTACATTTTTAGTGAGTGGTAGAATTCAACTAGAAAGTAATCAACAAGAGAAGAGAATTCTCTTTCAATTGTAAGTTTAGCTTAATGTTCTCCTGCTCTTCTACAAACCATTTATTTGTTTAAGTATGTCAATTAAATGTGATATTGACTATCAAACATTGTACTAAAGTGAGGCAAAAAAGTTATGAAATGATAAGTGAAAATGAGTAGAAGTAATTCTTTGACATGGAATATAAGCTTGAATTAAAGAAAGAAGATAACCTAACTATATCCAAAACTACCTAGCATGGAGTTTGAGTGATTTAATTTCTATATAAGGGCTTTTATCCTTAGGCATACTAAAACTTCCAACCATGCATATTTTGACTTTCTTGCAAGGGTTTGGTATGTCCATGAAAGCAAAAATGTTTGTATTATTTGTTAGAAGTGAACAAATTATGCCATGAGAAATAAAAACTATAGTAGGTCACTTAGATTCCATTTTCATATGTATAATCTAAATACATAGTATTGTTGGTAAAGAGATTTGTCATTGTAAAATTATCTTTAGAAATGACCTTTATTAGCCATGTGAGCATTTCAGACTATGCCAAAGGTTTGAAAGATTGCAACCAATCACTATCATATTATAATCTTCCTCTCTGTTTGAAGGGGTGAATCCCTTGTATAATGGGTGTATTTGTAATTTTAGGTACTTTTCTCCTTAAAGTTAGAAAGGATAAAACATGAAATAGAATATGATGAATGATAGAAACCCAAAAGATAAACATATGAACACCAAATTGGATTCCTAAACGATGATAATTGGCAAGGAGTTTTGAGCACAAAATGTAACAATCCCAAAGAGCAAATAGTAGATCCTCACATATGAAAAGATGAACTATCCTAGTGCATTTTCATAAAGATATCAAGAGATGAATTAAGTCCTTTGCATCAATTACATGATTCTCACAAATGCATAAAGGAGTGAATAATTTAACATATCATAAGTTTGCAATCATAACTCATGAAGGCATTTGGACATACGAACAAATGCATTCCTTGTTATTTATGAGAAAATACCAACCCGAAAACCTTTGCACAATATTAAAATATAATTTATTGAAAACTTCCTCTATATTTCAGCATAATTTCCCATTTGCAAAAGCTATCCCTTTCACATTACAAATAACCTGTATTTATAGGCTTTGTCAAATAGCTAAACATCTCTAGACTAATAACTAACTCCATTTTGCACATTTTAGTAGAGGTTAATTAACCTCAACAAAATTAACAAAAACTAAGAAAAAGGCATTAAGATTGATATTAGAGGAATACACTTCCACAAAGTAACACAAGAGCTCATAAAATATATAGACATCGGTGACACACAAAGAATATACAACATGTTCAAATTATATCTGCTCTGAGGACTCCATTTTACATTTGGTACTGGTTGAATCATAAAAGAGATGTTTATCATATACTTCTACTCCATGGTACATGTTGTTGCTTGGAATTCCATCAAACACGTTGGCAGCCATGTTGAATCAAAATCTCCTAGTTTTCCTACGGGTGGGGGAACCTGACTTTACAAAAGCCATTTGCATATGATCGAAGGTTGCAATATTATTTCCAAGCTACCTTGACCATGTATCCATCATATCGAAGGTAATGGACCTGATCAAGAATTTGGCTTCTATTTTGCAATCATCATTTGCTTATCACATTATACTCTCGTTTATGTTCATTGCGTTTCCTTGAAGACATTGCTAGTGCCTTTCAAAATCTTCTCCATTTATTCTACTCCTTCACTAACGACTTCTATTATAATATTCTATCAAATTGTTCGTGTGCCTCCATCTTCTAGTTTAGGGATGGCCAGTAATATTTCCATTTCAAAATTTGTGGTAATATCATTTTTAGATATTCTATCCAATGATTGGATTGCCTGTTTGTGATCCTGGCATTCAAAGACACTACAATTGCATTCAAATCTGCGAATTACAGTTTCCCAAGGCCACCTTGACTGAGGAATACTTACAGTCCACCGGACAATATATTGTTGTGGTATTGTGTCAAATGTTTCTCTTTCTAAGAACATCTATAAACATATCTTCAATAACATGTTGTGCACGCGTTATTATGGAGATGTCCCGTATGAATACCGTGATATAGAGAATGGGTGAATGGATTTATTAGAGGGTTGTGACTTGAAACACTATGCCTACCTCTTTGAATCATTTTCTCACAGTGGGTTCCTTTTCACGAATTTGATTAAATGGACAGTTCACTGGGTAATATCTAAATGCATTTTGAGAAATAACTTTGAAAGCTATAATATTCCATCAAATAGCTATCAGTCAGCACTAAAAACCATGCAGCCCTGTAATAAACATATATTTTTTGTGCATATTCCTTTCAACAGGGGTGACCTTTGTGTACGCGTGTGCAACATCACCATTAAGGTTCCCTAATCAGGAGATTCTATCAAATGCTTCACATATTGTTTCCATTGATATTTTGATTTTATTGGTCAGTTTGTACAAACTCCCATCACATATATTTGAGGAGATCACATGTTTTGTGATTACATTTTCCTCACTCATGTTTAGTGGAACAAACTTAGCTTGTGCTCTAAGCTGGTAATCAGAATATCCGGTCGTCATTGAGGCATATTCTAAAATGATTTATACCTCTTCTTTCATTCCCATGTGCAAATTGATTGTGTGTTGTGTCTTTTGTATCACTACCATGCTCACTGCCTCAATGCCATTATTTTAAACAAACAGTGTTCTGTTCAAACATCTGCCACAGTACCTGCAGTCACAATCCCTTTCTTTTTATTCTTCTCCATTGATAAGTGTCAAGTGTTTGTGAATTTGTGCATTTTAACATGTACATGAATAACTAACTTTTCTAGCATCTTGATTTTTAACATTTTAATTTGGCGAAGAGGTTAAAATTTTGTAGGAAAATAGTTCACTTAATTTCCTGCTTAACCTTTTTCCATTTTTGTAGGTTAAGATTCTTGGTCAAAATACATTTTCAAAGTACTTTTCTTAACCTTTTTTTTGTTTAGAAAAGGTTAAGGATTGCCATGAAATTATGTGTTTTGGGTAGGTTTCTTAACCTCTTAAGTTTTGACTCAGGAGTTAGATTTCAAAACTTCAAAGTGTTATATAGAGCTAGGAATAAATTGTAGAGCATGAAATTAAAAAATCACAAAGAATTTAATAAAACTATGACCATTGTAAAGCTCAGAGTTAGAGATGTTTTAACTCATTTTTTTAATTCAAAATAATAGAATTTTGGACATTTGACTTACATAGACCATAGAAAATATGAGCCAAATCATAGATATCCTTATGTAACAAACAACTTTAGTTAATCACAATTAAGAATTGGGATAGGTTTAATGATTAGAAATGTGTCTCATACTTGCAAGCCTACAATCCAATAGTCCATGCCTCCAATTCAAGTTGCATTATTAAATGTTTCCACTGTAGTCACTCCACCTTGTGAGTGGATGAGTCATTCCACCTTGTGGGTGGATGACTCAATCCACCTTGTGAGTGGATGAATCATACCACTTTGTTGTGGAGGTGAAATCCTTTATAAGGATGTTCATACCTTGCATTATTGCACAACACAACACAATACTAACATAATGAGGGCTTGGAGAGGAGATGAGATATTGAGTTCTATTTGCAAGATTGGGTGCTAGAAGGAGACTCTCCAAGATCAAGTTGTGGTGATGCTCTTGTAAGAACTTACATTGCAAGTGTATTGTAATATTGTTGGTTTGATAATACATTGTGTAGGTTTTGGAGGGTGGGGTTTTTCTCCTAAAAGGGTTTCCCCACGGTAATTACTATGTTACGTGATTCTTTATTTTTATGTACTTCATTTTGGTAATACTTAAGTTGAAAATTACACAAGTCATCTTCTCAAGATTTGCATAGGTAGTGTTTCCACTTAACTCTACTTCCTTTCAAGTGGTATCAGAGACTAGCCATTTTTGGTTCTAATTGTTGGGTACGAGGTTTTTTGAGCTAATCAAGTTCTGAGTGGGAGTTTGTGTAGTATATTCCATTAGTGTATTATAGGATTGTAAAGATGGCAAGAATATCAGGGAGATTGATGTAGAGAAGTTTTTTGGCACCAACTTTGGTATGTGAAAGTTCAAGATGGAGGATCTATTGAATGATCGAGATCTATGGGATGCAGTGGACGAGAAAATGCATAGGCCTGTAGATCTAGCTTCAACAACACAATATGATGTGATAGATAGAAAAGCTAAAGGTCTAATTAGATTGTGTCTTGCAGAATCAATTCTGATAAATGTCCATGAAGAACCTACTACAAAGAAGCTTTGGAAAAAGCTAAGTGAGATTTATCAAGAAAAATCACTTGTGAACAAAATTTTCTTGAGGAAGAAATTATATTCCTTGAAAATGGAAGAAGCTGGACAAATTTCTAAGCATTTGAAAAGCTTTAACACGTTGGTGACTTAGTTGACCTTAGTAGGTGTTCCAATGGATGAAGAAGAAATGTGCCAAATATTGCTATGTTCATTGCTAGACTCATTGGACAACATTGTGATGGTCATAGGGAGTACTTTAGTATTTTTGAAAATGGAGGATGTCATTGGTTCTATGCATTTTGAAGAGATGAGAAGAAAGATCTCTTTGAATGCTAAAGAGGCTTTGAGTGTTTGAGGAAGAACAAAAGAAAGAGGCAAGAATGAAAAGTAGCATGGTCATTCCAAGTCCAAGAATAAGGAAAGATCAAAATCTCATGGTAAATCCAAGGTAATCTATTGGAATTGTGGAAAGGATGGCCACTTCTGAAAGGACTATAAGGAGGAAAAGAAAAAGAAGAAGAAGAAATATTTTGATTCTGAGTCCGAGAAGGAACATGGAGATGCTTTTATCGTAGCCTTGGTCACGTGTGTAGGCAAAAATGCATGGTTGATAAACTCAGGTGCATCTTTACATATGAATTCTAATAGAAACTAGTTTAGTAAGTATGAAAATTTCAATGGTGGTAAGGTGTATTTGGGTGATAATTCAGTTCTTGATATAGTTGGTTGTAGAAGTATTCATGTGAATTTTTTTGATGGTAGAGTTAGAAGATTTGATGGTGTCTTGCATATCCTAGGACTAGCATGATTTTTTTAATCTATTAGTAAACTAATAGATGTAGGTGTGAAAATGGTTAGAGGTGCTATGGTGATAGCCAAAGGAAGTAGATTGGGTACATTGTACTAGCTTAATGCATGCACTATTGAGTGCAATAGTACTTCTAATGAGTTTTTAACAAGGACAACTTTGTTGGAAAAGGAGAGTCTCTCCTTCAATAGATGGTCATGGTTTTTGTGTACCCAAGGGTGCTCTATCTACCGAATCAAAACCACCTACATAGACAACAATGTTATGGCATCAGAGACTTGGCCACATAGGTGAGAAGGGTCTAAGGACCTTGAAAAACAAAAATCTTGTTAATTGTTTGAATGACTAAAATCTTGAGTTTGATTTTTGTGAACATTGTATCTATGGAAAACAAAACCACATTCAATTTTACTCAAGTTCTCACAAGTCTTCATGCATTTTGGATCTAATTCATTCAGATGTATTTGGTCTAGTTGATATTCCTTCTCCTGGTAGATCAGTTTATTATGTTTCTTTTATAAATGATTTTACTAGAAGAACATGGGTTTATTTGATTAAAAGTAAAGCTGAAGTTCTCAGTTAGTTCAAAGAATTTAAAGTAATGGTTGAATTAGAAATTGGAATGAAGATAAAATGTTTGAGAACTAACAATGGTAGTGAATATTGCTCAATTTTTTTTGACTCATTTTAAAAGATTGTGGTATTAAACAAGAGAAGACTACTTTGTATTCTCCACAACAAAATAGAGTTGCAGAAAGAATGAATAGGACCTTGATGGAGAAAGCTAGGAGTATGTTGAGTGGAACTAGATTGTAACACAAGTTCTAGGCTAAAGTTGTAGCCATTGCCTGTTACCCGATAAATAGATCTCCTAAATCAGCTATTGTTGGTGAGATAGAAATGGAAGCATGGACAAGCCACAAGCTTTCACTTAGACATCTAAAAGTGTTTGGTTGTGAGGCATATGCTCATGTGCCAAAGGAGAAGTGAACAAAATTGGATAACAAAGTTGTCAAATGTATCTTCATTGGATATAGTTATGGTGTGAAGGGGTACACACTTTAGGATCCTATTGAAAAAAAGGTATTTCATTCTAGAAATGTAATATTTAGAGAAACTAAGGCTTCTTTTGTTTTAGTGCAACCAAAGAAAACAAAAGAAAAAGATGTGATTCAACTACAAACTACACTTGAGAAAGTTGAATCGAGGCCCTTAGAAAGAGAAGAAGCTGAGGAGAGCTCTACAATATCAGAATCATCCGAGGGAGAAGGAGAAAATGTACTTGAATCTAAACCAGATCTTGTTTGAAGGTCTAGTAGACAGAGGAAACCACCATAAATGTATGGTTATTCTCTTGATGATTGGAGGCATATATTTCCTTTGAATGCTAATATTGATGAGTCAAGATCTGTGGAAGAGGCTCTTGGAATGAATGATTCAGAGTCTTGGAAAGTAGCCATGGATGAAGAGATGACAACTCTTAAGAGGAATGACACATGGAATCTTGTATCATTACCAGAAGGACGAAATCCTATTGGTTGCAAATGGGTGTTCAAAAGGAAGATGGCTTTAGATGGAAGCATTAAGAAGCATAAAGCATTATTGGTTGCAAAAGGTTACTCCCAGATTGAAGGAGTTGATTACAGTGAAATTTTTTCCCCTATAGGAAAAATGACATCCATTCAATTCTTACTTTCTATTGCAGCCACATATGATCTAGAGATTGAGTAGATAAATGTGAAAACAACATTCCTTCATGGAGATTTGGATGAATAAATTTATATGACACAACCAAAGCACTATGTGGTAAAAGGTAAAAGTCATTTGGTCTGTAAGTTAAAGAAATCTTTGTATGGTTTAAACCAAAGTCCTAGGATGTGGTACTAGAAATTTGATACATATGTATTGAGTTTGGGATTTGTGTGATCAAAGTCATGGCACTGTATATATTTCAAGTCTAATGGTGAAAATTTCCTGGTTATTGCCTTATATGTTGATGACATGTTGTTTATTGGCAAAGGAAAATGTTTGATTGCAAAACTAAAATCTCAGCTCTCAAAAAAGTTTGAAATGAAAGATCTTGGTGCAACAACTCACATTCTATGAATGGAGATTAAAAGAGATAGGAAAAACAGAAAGGTTTGGCTAGTATAGAGTAAGTAAGTTGCTACTATTCTAAGAAGATTGAATATGCAAGATTCTAGACCATTGAGTGTTCTTGTTACAATGAGAACAAAACTTTTTAGCTCACAATTCCCTCATCCCCATTGGAGATGGAAGAGATGAGTCAAGTACCATACCAGAGTGTAGTTGGAAGTTTAATGTGTGCTATAGTTTGTATAAGACCAGACATTGCCCAAGTAGTGAGAGTACTTTCCTATTACATGTCTAATCCAAGACGAGCTCATTGGGATGTAGTAAAATGAGCTTTTAGATACTTGTGAGGTACCTCAGAGTACACTATATGTTTTCATGGGACAATAAATGAGCATCCCTTGGATATTTGAGGCTATGTGGATTCAGATTGCACCGATAATGTTGATAGGACAAGATCCACCAATGCATATGTATTTACATTATTTGGTAGTGCAATTAGTTGGATGAGCAAGCGACAAGCTATGGTTGCTTTGTCCACTATAGAGGCCGAGTATATGGAAGCTACTCATGCCTGCAAGGAAGCCATGTAGCTTAAGAGATTGTGCTCGGATATAGATTTAAAATAGGGTACTGTGACAATCTATAGTGACAGTCAAAGTGCAATCTTCCTAGCGAAGAACCCAACATTTCATCCTAGGACCAAGCACATTGATGTACAATATCACTTTTTGAGAGATATGTTCAAGGATGACAAGGTGAAATCGGAAAAGGTAGAAACTTTGATGAATGTTGTTAATTCATTAACTAAGCATGTGAATAGAGAAGTTCAGATGGTGTTCAAAGTCTATGGGCCTCTCAACCCATAGCAATTAAGACCATGGTACAAGAGATCCCTTGACTATTGCAAGTTGTTTGACAAGTGGGAGAATGATGAGAACTATGACTCATACTTGCAAGCCTCCAATCCAATAGTGCATTATTAAATGTGTCCACTCTATGAGTGGATGACTCCTTCCACCTTATGAGTGGATGAATCAATCCACCTTGTGAGTGGGTGACTCACACCACTTTGTTGTGGGGGTGAAATCCTTTATAAGGATCTTCATACCTTGCATTGTAACACAACACAACACAAGACTAACATAATGAGGGCTTGGAGAGGAGATGAGATATTGAGTTCTTTTTGCAAGACTGGGTGCTAGAAGGAGACTTTCCAAGCTCAAGTTGTGGTGATGCTTCTGTAAGAACTTAGATTGCAAGTGTATTGTAATCTTTTTGGTTTGATGATATTTTGCACAAGTTTTGGAGGATGTGGTTTCTCTGCTGAAAGGCTTTCCCCATGGTAATTACTATGTCGTGTGATTCTCTGTTTTTATGTACTTCATCTTTGTAATACTTAAGTTGAAAATTGCACAAGTCATCCTCTCAAGATTAGTGTAGGAAGTGTTTCCGCTTACCCCTACTTCCATTCATTTAATACCAAAGAAACAAGTATGAAATGATAAACTTTCTTTTTTAACCATGTAGCGTGATCTTGCTTATAAAAACTTTGTTGTTTATGAAAGTGACCTATTTGTTAACTAGAGCCAACTATATTTCGTTACATAGCTTCTCATTTACAGCGGTCATACAATTAGTGAACAAATGATATACTAGATGGTTAATATAGTTCACTCCCAGATCCATAGTACAACTTTATCTTTTTTCTAATTTCTTAGAACGTTATTACACATAAAATATCTATATTATTTTCGAGCCTTGACTGTTATCATTACATAAAATATCTCTGCAATAGCTACTATAGCTAGCTGGCTCAATATTGAATTATTACATTGCATAATTTACATATTCATGTTCATAACCAATATCTGAACATACACCTCATCGAAAAACACCAAATTATGTACGAAAATAAATTAAAATGTACACCCACTTAAACAAGAAAGTGTCTGACTCGAACTCTTACCCACGTACAATAGATATCCAGTTCAACTTTAAATGCAGGTTCTTTTCTAAGAAGATGAACACTCAATTTGGAATTGGTATCTTAACGTTCCCATCTCTTATTATCTCTAATGCGTATTTGACATCTGAATTAACAAACTTGAAGGCTCCTCGGAAGTATTTTGAGTGAGAGCATTGTCGTAATACCGTGAACTTGTCTCATCGTAGACTTTGCTCTTGAAATGCTCGAGTGCTTCTTGTGTGGAAGTAGCCTTGTGTGCAGGAAGAGAGACATCCCTATTTAGAGGTTCTGTCTTTTGTGAAGCTGCTCTTATCCATACAAGCTCCTCCGCTACTTCTCTCATAGACGGCCTTTCTATTCCTTGCTCATGCAAACATGCCTTGGCAAGTTTTGCCATATTTTCCATCTGTCCTTGATTTCCTTCATCCACTACTTTGGGATCTAAGATTTTTATCAAGTTGCCTCGATTAATTGCAGCTAAAAAATGGGCGTATAGAGTGTATGTCTCACCTTCTCGAGACAACAAGGGTTTTAGACCAGTGAGGAGCTCCGCTAAAACTACACCAAAGCTAAAAACATCACTCTTCTCTGTAAATTGGTTGCTTGTTATGAACTCAGGATCCACATATCCTGGGGTACCTGAGGGGAAAAGGGTGCTCAGATGCATTTCATTGGAAGATCGTAGACGAGAAATACCAAAGTCTGCAACTTTTGGAGTAAATGTGTCATCCAGAAGAATATTTGATGATTTAATGTCCCGATGCAAAATGGAGTGGGAAGCTTCACCGTGCACGTACTCTATACCCTCGGCGGTCTCTATAGCAATTTGTCGCCTTCTTTCCCAAGACAAGTACTTTTCAGGAGATTGCAGATGTTGAAAGAGTGTTCCATTTGGCACAAATTCATAGACAAGTAAGGGAACTTGAGTATGAAGACAACAACCAATCAATTTCACTACGTTTCTGTGATTTATGTGGGATAAAATCACAATTTCGTTATTGAACTCAGCTGAAAATGATTTGGGCTTTTTGATTGCCACTGGCGTACCATTTGAGAGAACTCCTTTATACACAGTTGCAAAGCCGCCTTTCCCTAACTCAACGGAGTAATTCTCGGAGGCAGTTTTTAACTGTTTTTCAGAAAACATTGTGAGGATTTTTCTTCCTCCCATTGAAGCTATGAGTTCCTGCATCTCAATACCCCCATTCTCTATGAAATTCCTGTCTCCAGCATATTTTAGTTGACGCCTCCTCATGTACCAAAATAATCCACATGCTACAAATGAAACTCCAATGAATGACGAAATAGAGCCTACGTAGTCGACAAACAATCAATCAATTTTTAAATAAATACATTTTGCAGAGGATTAGAATGTGAAGAAAATTACTGATTTCTTTTAACTAAATTGGTATAAATAGAGAATTCAATTCTATAAATCATTCAAGATTAATTTTTTTAAAGATGGTCTTTTCTATCAAAAAGAAATAAATCATTGTTCATATCAATCGAATTTAATCAATTAAGCTAGTAATTATATTTTTTATTATCAGTTGAATTATAATCATTTGAAAATAAAATCAATCTTTAATAATTTAATTAAAAAATAAGTTCTAATTTAAACAGATATTCATGATTCATAAGGCTCAAAATTTGTTCAAGGTTTTGTAAATATAATAACAAGGTAATCAGGATTAATCTTGAAGAAACTTCATGATTAAGAATGATTTAGCTGCAATAATAGTGGGATGGTTAACCTCTCAAAAAGATCCAATATTATTTTCATCTATATGAACATAGCCTAAATGTAACAAATACAAAGTATAAAATTCATTATTATAAGAAGTGGAGATTTAGCTGCAATAATATTAGGATGGGTGATCTCCCAAAAAGATCTAATATTATTTCATCTATATGAATATCACCTAAATGCAACAATTACAAAATATAGATTTCGTTATTCTAAAAAAATGAATAGAATCCATTAAATCATGATAACAATATTAAAATTTTAAAAAAATACCAACTATTTTCTTTCTCAAACAATAGAACCACCACAAACATAGGAGACATAATTTGGCACTTTTACCTATAATTGCATACTTTACGGAGTTGTTTGAGGTCATTAACTGGCATCTTGTCCCGTTTTGGAAGCCATCTCCTCTGTAATGCTTTGCACATGAGCAATTGTAAGTGCCCTGCAGATTATGACACATACCCCCCTCTGATGCTCCAACGCACTCATTCAAGTCTCCTTCACTACATTCATCCACATCTGCGCATTGATTTTCATCATCAGGTCATGATGTTTGTTATAGTCCCTGATATCGTATGATATGTACATGAATCTACAGTGAGAACAGTGAGGGAAGTCTAAAAGGCAGGGATAATAGAACAGACAACAACGACAGGAGAAAAAGGGAAGAAAGTTTAGAAAGTTTGAAACGTGTGAAGATCGATATACCTGTACAACTGGTGCCTTTCGAGTACCCACTCCCTTGATATCCCGTTGGGCATTTGCATGAGTGGGCTCCTTCGGTTGCGTTTAAACATTGGGCCGCAGCGGCGCAAGAGTAATTGGATGTTCCTCTGGCCGTCGCACAATCCCCACCGTTGATTCCCCACTGCAGGCGGATGCCGTAACGACCCCTTGCAAGATAACCAAATTCGCCCTGGGGCAAATCCCAAGTCTCTGGTTCCAGAATTGTGGAGAACCCACATGCAGTAAGACCTTCATATCGTATTCCCCCACCCGTGAAATGTATCGCCTTGGCGTTTCCTGGAATACCAGCTTCACAACATCCATACATGTTGCAGTAGCTTGGATCATCCTGATTTAAACAAGCAGATTCACATTTACCTCCGCCACTTTGAACTCCCCGACTAACTTCGAAAGAACCCTTTGATCTGCAACCAACGACCACGAATTTATTGGAGGAGTAGATGGTGAAAGGGCCGTCTGCGGGTAACTCAAAATCAACAGAGGCGTTGTCTGTTTCGTTACATGACATGGCTTTCAGATCTGTGGAGTTTATTATCAGAGAGCCATCATAACTCAGATCTAGGATCTCAAGATCCGTTTCTGCTGAATTTACGAAAGTGCCAAGAAATAGACTCCAGTTGCCATTCCTCTTTTCCAAGCATTTGATCTGAAATCCGGGGAGCCCACAGCTTGAATTGGATATCCAAAATGGAAAAGTGACATTTTTCGACCCACACCATTCAGGATTGCATCGTGCAACGCCAGGTGTGGCCAAATGGCAACAAATCAGAACCAGAGCAGCGACCTCCCATTTCATCTGCTTACAGAACGACATTGCTTTTCCTGAAGCCATAGAAATTAATGGCAGATGGCTACTTCTTTATTAGTAATAGTGGGATCGATCAACAAGTTTCATTGGATAAACTGAATACTGCCCGGATTGAATTACTTTGGCTTTACGATTGTTTCTAACCGATTGTTTAAGTACAATTCGTGGGAAGTTTCGTGGGAATTTTTTATAGTAGTTTATCGCTCGGAAATAAATAATAAATTATGAAGAGATAAAAAAAACATTACATATGACAACAATAAGAAATCTTTGTTATTCCCGCCACGAAAACAAAAATTACATATAACAGCAACAAGGAATTCTTCATACGCGTTTCATTATTTCTCTATATTTTAAAAATATACATTTAACCAGTGTGTACATATTGTTTAAATTAATATATAATTAATATATTTTATCTTGAATTATACAATGTAAACAGATCACTTTCTAAAGAAAGAGATTGAATGCGACTAATTTGCCAAGAGATTGACCCAGCTGTTGGATCCGAGACAAAGAGAACGCTGCTTATGTGACAACTCTCTCCGCGTAACTTTTTAGTTTATTTTTCCGATAAAAAACGCGTGATTTGAAATTTATCTAATTTTAAAAGTATATATTAATAATCAAATAAATTTCATTCTTTTAAAATTAATAATATATCTTATTTTTATAGAATACATATCTATATATGAGAAACTTATTAGTTTATAAATCAACTTTTATTTTATATTAGCTTTGATACATGTCTTTTTTATTTGTCATTTTGTATTTTGTTTTTGTAGTTATTTCAATTTTAGACTTCATATAATTAATTGATTCTGTGTATAATGATTTTAAAAATATGAATTATATAGATATAATAAATACTTTATCATAATAATCTAAGAATTAAAATTGAATAAATATAGATTAAATTACTTAATTTTCAGATATGAGATTATCTTTATTGTCATATTTTGAAATATTTAGTTTTTAATATTTTCAAATAATATTTTTTTATAAAATCAAATTATTTTAAATAATTTTGATCTAACTTTTCAAAATCATTTAATAAATCTAAACATAAAATAATTCTAAATTTAATTTAATTACTAAATGATCAAATGCACATCACATAAGAATAGTTATTAGACTTTATTTGAGTTTTTCCTCGTGACTTTCCAGGATTTGGCCAGCAGCCTCAACCTATTGTAACACTGAAAAAGGGACAAGCTAATCTCCCACTAAAAACACCATAGACAAAACAAATTCAAAATTGTTATTTTTCATTCAAAAAATCCATGATTATCTTTTGTAAATTGGTCAACTATACATTTTTGTGCAAGGATAGTCACGTCCATTGAAAAATGTATGTGACACAAATTGTATGTTATTCCTGTTGGGTTGCACATTTAATTTTTGTATTTTGAATGATACACTTTTCCTAGGAGTTGTAAAATATCATAAATGGTCTTTTAAAACTAAATATTAGTGATTAGACTTCTTTAAATTTAAATTTATTTTGTATATTATTACTTATTATTTATATATGAAATTTATAATTAGATTTATCAATTATCATATTTGTTATTTTTTATACTGATTATTGTACTTGTCATAGGAATAGTACTATTGTATTCACTTTCTCTAAAAAATAGATTAGTTTTCACCAATCACAAGTAATTATTATTGAATAATGAAAATATTTCTAAAATTTAATTACTGATTTATAAATTTTATAAGTTACATAAGTTATATGATCAGCCAAATTGATTTTGTCTTATAGGAGCCCTTTTCTCGGAGGTTTTCCATATTGCAATTTCTTAGCTATGCCCAAAAAAAAAGAGTTACGTGGCTTTTAGCTAATGTATCAAATAAATTTTAGACAAGAGCCTACAACACAATGGTAGAATTGTGAGCCACTTACCTAGGAGGTCTTGGGATTAATAACAACACATGATATCTCAAAAATATAAAGTAGATATTTTGAATAACAACAAATTACACATTCCTCCTATTAATATTACTCGTGAAAAGCTTTTATTTATTAGTCTTTTATTTTATTTTTAAATAATTAGTTATATTTATCTATTTCATTAATTTTCCTTTCTAGTCTATATTGTATCAATAAATATTTATGTAATTATTTATTCTCACTCCTTTTTTTACTAAATGAATAAATTCTTATCTTATTAACTAGAACTATAACGATAAGTACATGCCACTACCACTACGTGGCACTTGTTGTATTTGCATTTGTTTATTATTATCTATTTTTGTATATCTATTTATTTTATCTTATGAAATAGAAAATTAAAATGTTAAGAAAATTTTAAATAATTTGAAAAACTTTTCGAATATTTTTTCACCCATGAAAAGCTTTTATTCAATTTATTTATTAGTCTTTATTTTATTTTTTAAATAATTAGTTTTATTTATATATTGAATTAATTTTCCTTTCTAGTCTATGATTGAATAAATAAATATTTATGTAATTATTTATTCTCACTCCTTTTCTATAGTTAAAAAATTTGAGAAGCTATTTGAATATTAAGTGTAGATATCTAAAATATTTACTATTTATTATACCCATAGAAGTGGGGCCTCTAATCATTTGAGCCTATTAGATCCATCTCCGATCACATTTTGCTGGGTTCTTTATTAGAGCTTTCCAAGGAAGGGTTGGAGCATGTGGAATAATGTTAACCATTACATGTGGAGGTCTGCTAGTGTTGATTTCAGGAACATTCTCTAAAACTACTACCAAATTAGGTATGTCTATATCTTTGGCCATCTTGTTAATGATGTTACTTATCCTACAGATGTTGTCATTAGGTTTGGTTGTTCTAGTAGGGACTTGGCTATTTGCATTAGCTTGATTGTTCAGCTCCTTTGACTCCCTCCTCATCTTAATCTTGTTAAGCATCTTTTTTAGAGTGCAATCAAAGCTGAAAACATTCTTATCATTTGTTTTAACTTCATACTAGATCCCTTCATTCTTGAGGACCTTGGTGCATGTACCAGGTGTATATGAGCAATGTTAGTATGCTAATAGAAACCAAATTTAAATAAAGCTTCTACAAATGAAACAAAATTCATAAACTTCAAGATAGACTAAGATGATCTCTCAATTGGGAATATGAGCCATTAATGGGCTTTCTCAATACAAAGCTCTCTTGTTGAGTGGCTTTGTCTAAATAGATAGGATGTATGCTCAAGCTTATGCTTCAAAAAAGGCTTCAAATGAAGTTGGAATTTGGGTGTGAGTGTATGGTTTTGATGTAAAATGGCTTCTTAAAATGGCATTATGACTTTACTTCATGGATTGTGTTGTTTTGCAAAGAGGAAGGATCCAATTTATAGGCAAGAGGCTCGAGGGATTGAGGGCTAAGATGCAAGGATGGGGAAAAGCTCATGGAGGGCTCAGATTGCATGAGAGGAGGGCACATGGATTGTGCTTCCTTACAGCCAATCAAGGAGTGACACATGTCACAAGGTGAGAGGATGGTAGAAAGGGGAAGGATGAGTAAAAAAAGGAGGCTCAAGGGATAAAATATTCATAAAGACCCTCATAATGGCTTGTAAGAGCAATGAAAGGGCTTGGAAGAGTCATTTATGACCTAGTGGGCTTCATAAAGTTTTATGGTTGGGATATTTTGAGGGAGATGAGAGGAATTTCGGCTTGAGCTTGATTAGGAAGGCTTTAAGCTTTCTTAGGATTGTGCAAATGATTGGAGGATGGATTAGGATGGTTTAAGATTAGCTTAGGGATAGGAAAGTGGATGGCATTTAATGAGGGTGGGTGAAGGAGGAGATATTTGTTAACTTTGGCTTGGGTTAGTAAGTCTTAACCCATGTTTAGGGAATGTGACAAGGTTAGGAGGGGATTAGGATTAGGTTTAAAGACATCTTCTAGAAGAGTCTAGACTTTGGATGAGGATAAAGACTTTCTAGAATAGTCTAGAACTTCATAGGATGAGGATGAAGACTTTCTAGAAGAGTCTACAACTTCTTAGGATGAGGATAAATAATTTTAGGAAATAAATAAAGTTTTATTTATTTCAAGGGTTTGGGTTGAGGAGATATTTATTAAAACTTTTTTAATAAACATGAGGATTAATATTGAATCTTAATTAAATATTTTGAGTTGGAATTAGGGGTAAGAAATGATGGGATTAACCTTTAATCAAAATTAAAGTAGGATTAGAAGATTTTGGAAGAGGTTAGTGGTCTTAAGGAAATTGGCCATGTTTTGGAGGAAAAATAATTTATTTATTTATTTTGGGTTTTTTGGTCAATTTATTAATTAAATAATTAATAAATAAGGAATTAATGTTTAAATAAGATTTAAACATTTTTGGGAGGGATTCCTTAATTAAATATTTTTAATTAAGATAAAGGAATTTAATGGCATAAAAATAAATAAATAAATTAAATAAATAATTAATTAATAAATGATGATGTCATCAGAAATTTTTTCAGAAAATAAAAATACTTTATTTTCTAAAAGATTTAGGTGTCTATATTTTGCCCCTCTTTGATGTGATGCCGCAAGTGGCATGGCATCAAAGATAAGAAAATAAGATGCCCAAGGCTAGACCAAAAGAGGAGAGAATGGATTGTGAGATGCCCCCTCAAGAAGGCGGCGGGGAGAGAAAGCGACGCTCGACAGCTTCTTGAAAAGTACAAGAATTCAAGATGAGCAAGGAGATTCAAATTGGCTTAAGAGAAGAGGTTTAGCTAGCTCAAACTCTCACTACGGGAGAATGATAAAGGGAGAATCAAAGGCACAAGAGGAAGCAAGCTTAAGATCTCAGGGATTGAAGAGGATGAAAGAGTGGAGCATTATAAAAAGGAATCCAAGATAGGGAGATGGATGATGGGATGATAAAGCCAATGCAACAGGATTTCAAAGAGTTAGATTGGTGGAAGATGGGTTTTGGAGATCCCTAGGACTAGGATTATGGAGCTCGAAAGATGAGGCTTGGTGGATTGATTGGATTGGTAGATCCCTAAGACTAGGATTGTGGATCCCTAAAGCTAAAAGTGCAGATTGATTCAAAGAGATAGTGATGTATAAGCTGCAGTAGGAGAGACAAATGCTAGATATGGGTGGGGGATAATGGAGATGAAGGGAAACCATTGAAACTTTTTTTTTTGAGTAGGGGGATACTTCAAAGAGAAGTACCCGTATGTAGTTGAGCACTAGATTTGCTATATGACTGTTGGTTAATTGCCAAGGTTACCAAGAACATCAAGGCCTTTTCACCAACTATCCAAAGGACTGATGGACTGACTCAAAACAAACATGCAAGGATTGCCCTAGCATCACACATGAATCCCAGAGGAAGCAGCATGGAACTGACACTAGGTAACCCACAAGCAGAAAAGAAAAACAAAAAAAAAGACCTGATCAAGACCTTATGCTCAGATTGCCCCATTCAGGGTATACCATGATACGAAAGATCGTGGCAACCTTGAGGAGGGAACAAAAAGATTGTTTGGAAAAGATACTTCAAGACCCAAAAGGGAAGATTCCAAATCAAAAGAAAGTGAAAATCCAAAAGAGAATTGTTGGCCAATGAGATGGGTGGGACGAGGTACTAACGGACCAAGATCAAACATGAGGAAAGCTATATCTTACAAGGATCTATCAGAGAGCACCTAAGCTGATGGATCTGGATGAGTGATGCATCTGGCAAGCTGAACTAAGAAGGATAACACTTTGCTGACAGGAGATCTAGCTAAAGGATGCATTAGAATAGCTAACCAAGGGTTGTGTGATGTGTGCAAGATGTTGATCAAGGAGGAACTGACACGAAAGCTAGATAGATACAATGGTACTAAGCTAAAGAGGATGTACAAGCTGACAGACCAAGATATGGTACAAATGTACAAGGTTTGTTCATGTTTTGGTTTCTGTGAGATGGAAATGTTTGTGAAGGGTGGGATGTCTGCAATAGTTGATAGGCGGATAGATAGATGGTTTGCGAAAAGCTTAAGGAAAATGGGATTCTTTGTGTGCATGTGATAGGATACAAGCTAGGATACAAGATTTGGCATATAATACAATCTAGAATATGGTACAAGCTTTGGACAAGATTTGGATATACAAGCTATGATACAAGGGATGATACAAGATTTACAAGCTGGGGTACAAGATTTACAAGCTAAGGTACAAGATTTACAAGCTGTACAGGAAGTATTTACAGGTTTCAGTAGATTTTGGATATTTGGTTGGAACACCAAGGGAACAAACAAGTGTGTTATGGGATGGTGGGTGAATGGATGAGGGATAGGATAGTGATAGATAATGGATTAGTTTTAGTACACAAGGCACCTGAATTACTAGGTTTTCACCAAAGTACCTATCCAAGGCGCTTGAATTGCCAAGTTTTCACCATTGGACGCTTATTTCTCTTTACTATTTCTTTGTATTTTTCAAAAGCTGGGTATACCAAGGATCTTCAAGCATAGAACTTCTTGAGATGAATGATGTTAGTAGGATCATTCAAGAGTTCTCCTTCTGGCGTAGATAGCTGATAGGCTCTAGAGCCAAAGGATGTAGTGACAACATAAGGACCAAGCCATGTAGGTTCAAACTTGCCTTTCAAACTTGTCTTTCTTTTCTCGATCAGCCTGGACATTCATATTTTCTTTGAGGACCATGTCGCCTAGCTGAAAGTGTCGTGGGAGCACCTTCTTGTTGAAATTCCTTTTGAGATAAGTTTGATAGACTGTGAGATGATCATAGGCTTGTTTTCGCTTCTTGTCTAAAAGATCTAGCTAGGTGAGCCGAGCTACTCTGTATTCTTCATCTGATATTTGCCCCTACAAAGATATGCACAAGGAGGAAAGTTCAACCTCTATGGGTAGTACCGCTTCGGCACCATAGACTAGGGAGTATGGATTTGTTCATGTGGATGTACAGAAGGAGGTTCGATAGGCCCATAGGGCTAGATTTATTTGTAGGTGCCAATCACGGCCGAAATCATTGACAACTTTCTTTAGGATTTTGAGGAAGGTTTTGTTAGTTACCTCTGCCTGGCCGTTACCCTGTGAGAAATATGGGCTAGAAAAGCAGTGATGGATGCAGAGGGAAGTGAATAATTCTTCCATGTTGAGATTTTCAAAGTTACCTCCGTGGTCGGTGAAGATGGTGGATGGGATGTCGAAGCGATAAATAATGTGATACAAGATGAACTTGGAGACCTGAACTCCTGTAGCTGAGACTAGGGGGATTGCTTCCACCCACTTAGTGAAATAGTTTGTAGCTGTTATTATCCATTTATGTCCATCAGATGAGAGAGGTGTGATAGTTCCAACTAGATCAAGGCCCCAACAAGCGAAAGGCCGAGGTGGTGCAATAGGTTGTAGATCCTGTGCTAGAGCGTGCATGAGATTTGCATGTTGCTGACATGGGAGACACTTTCTGACAAAGTCACAAGAGTCTTCTTCAATGGTAGGCCAATAGTAGCTTTCTTTAAGGATTTGTCATCCTAGGACAATACCACTCATGTGGGCATTGCAAAGTCCAGAATGTACTTCTTTTAACGCCATCACGACCTCATTTTCATCTAAACATTGAGAGAGCGTATCGTGATAACCCTGACGATATAGGGTATTGGCTATGATAACATAGTAGGACAATTTTTGAATGAGGTTCTGGCGTTGGGTACGTGTGAGGTGAGGGGATATGATACCATCATTAAGGTAAGCATGAATCTCATGGTACCAAGGGGATTGGGGACCAACCAAGATACAAACACGGTTTGAATCCTCATTCACATAGGCGGGTGTGAGGAGCTACTCGATTAAAAACTCATATTGTGTAGCTGCTTAGGGAATTTCCAAGAGCGAGCCTATAGTAGCCATAGCATCTGCTGTTTTGTTCTATATTCGAGGCACTTGTGTAAACTAAAGCCTTGTAAAATGCTGGGTTAGCTGATCAACTAGCTCTTTGTAGTGTAATAGCTTTTCATCTTTGGTTTGATATTCATTTAGGGCTTGCTTGATGATGAGCTGAGAATCACCAAAGATTTGTAACTTAGTAATGTTCCATTCTGCAAATATCTTTAATCCTACTATTAGAGCCTCATATTTAGCTATATTGTTGGTGCTAGGGAATTGTAGCTTGAAGGCTTTTGGAATGTAATATCCTTGAGGTGTGACCAACAATATTCCTGCCCCTGATCCACAAGATGTGTGTGAGCCATCAAAATAAAGTTTCCATGGGGACTGTTCTTCAATTAGACAGACATGTTCATCTAGAAATTCTATGATCAAAGGATATGTATCTACTAGAGGTGCATCAACTAGGTGATCTGCTATAGCTTGCCCTTTGATTGCCTTTCTGTCCACATACTGGATGTCAAATTCGCTAAGGAGCATAAACCATTTGGCCAAACAGCTTGTAAGTGCTATTCTGGAGAGAATATACTTGAGAGGGTCGATCTTGGAGACTAGTTGGATGGCATGACTTAGCATGTAGTGGCGAAGCTTTTGAGTTGAGAAAACAACTGCCAAACAAGATTTTTCCATAGGAGTATAATTGAGTTCATAACCAACTAGGGTTCTGCTAATGTAGTAGATGGCTCTTTCTCTATCGTAGTCATCGAGCTGTGCTAGAAGTGCCCCTAGAGCAGTAGGCGTTGCTGATATGTACAAAATTAGGGGACGACCAGGAACTGGTGGAACCAAGATAGGGGGATTGGTGAGATACTGCTTGAGTTGATCGAAGCTGAACTGACATAAAGGATCCCACTTGAAGTTCTCATCCTTCTTCAGTAAATGTGCAAATGGTGTACACTTATCTACAAGCTGGGAGATGAAGCGCCGGATGGATTGAAGCTTTCTCTGAAGAGAGCGAAGCTGTCACAGTGTCTGAGGAGGAGGCATGTCTAAGATAGCCTTGACCTTCTTGGGGTCGATCTCTATACCTCGTTTGGAAACTATAAAGCCTAGAAGCTTGCCAGATGTGACCCCAAAGACACACTTCTTGGGATTCAACATGAGATGATATTTGGCTAACCTATCAAAGACTTTCTCCAAGTCAGCAAGATGATCCATGAAGGTATGAGATTTGACCAAGATATCATTCACATAATCCTCCAAAATGCTATGGATGAGATCATGAAAAATGGTTGTCATAGCTCTTTGATAGGTAGCCCCAGCATTCTTAAGGCCAAAAGGCATCATGTTGAAGGAAAAGGTTCCCCAAGGGGTAGTGAATTCTATCTTATGCTAATCCTCTTCTGCAATCTTGATTTGATTATACCCAGAAAATTCATCCATGAGGAATAGAATCTCATGTCCAACTATAAGGTCTACAATCATATCTATGTTGGGTAAGGGAAAATCATCTTTTGGACAAGCTTTGTTAAGATCTCTGAAATCAATGTAGATTTTGATGTCACCAGAAGGCTTAGTGACAGGGACCATGTTGGAGATCCACTTTGAGTAGTTGATAGGTTGGATAACCTTAGCAGCTAACATTCTTTCTAATTCATCTTTGACTAGTAATGCCACCTTGGGGTGCATTTTTCTAATCTTTTGTCTGACGGGCCTGATCTTTGGATCGACTACAAGATGATGACCTACAAGCTTTGGATCAAGTCCTGGCATGTCCTGATATGACCATGCAAATTGGCCAATGTTCTCTCTTAAGATCTCAAAGAGGAGATCAACTTGGTCTTGTGATAAGGATGTAGCAATGTGAACAAGTTTGGGGATCTCTGAAGAATCGATGTTGACTTCTCTAGTATCCTCAATTAGAATAGAAGATATCTCTAGTCGATTATCTTGAGGAGGCAATGCTAAATCCTCATGTTCTGCTTGTGACTCTGGATTTTCTTGTTCAGGGGTTCTCTTTGCTACCTTAACTAGTCTTGGTTTCACCTTAGTTCCAGTTTTGGGTGTATCAGAACTAGGTTGGGGATTTTCTCCAAAATACCCCTTGGGATCTAGCTTATAGATATAGGCAGAATCTGGCTTTGTTTGCTTGTGAGCAGTTTTGGCTCCCATGAATCTCATAAGTGCTTCCTCTGATGTGAACTCATCAATGTGTATGACACTTGGTTGGTCCCAATCTATGAGTTGTGGATGGGCGAGTGGTAGGTCAATGAAATGGATGGATAGTTCTTGAAGAATAGAGTCTCCCAGGGAGATTTGGCCTAGGATATTGTCGTAGGCTCTCTTCTCAACTTCCTTAGGAATGTCTTCGATTTTGACAAGGTCGTGGTGAATGTTTGAAAAAGCGTGACCGTTCTCATTGGTGCGCCTATTTGTGGGTATGCCAAAACCAAGACCTAACTTTGATTCCCACTTGTGTGGGTCGACGGGGCACTGCATGCCTCTTTCTTCTGGTCCTAGACCACCACCTTGATAGTTCCATTTTTCAGTGATGAGCTTATGTTCTTGGGGATACTTCTGGCTGAAGTGATCAAGGAATGCTTCATTTCTTGGAGGTGCATCCTTATGTAACCAATTGTTGATATCTAGAGTGAGCTCCTCATGAAGAGGGATTTCCAAGGATACAAAGGTTATTGGGCCAAACTATTTGTATCGAGGAGGTGGAATCTCTTTAGCTTTTTGATATGTCGATCATCCATGGGTGTGTGGAAGAGTGGGAGTGCCCCGACAGCAAATGCATCTGACAGACTATACTCTCCACAACCTTTGTTATTGATCTTCATAGTAGATAGGGTGGAGGCGAGGATGGTTTCTGGGTCATTATAAGTGTGGGATGAGCTGGCGATGGCTATGTCGATATCAATTCTAGGGAAATGGTTTGCATATGAAGCTTCAACCGCATTGCAGTAAGCAAAGAGTTCTAGATCGGCATGGATGGTTACCTTAGTGCCCTGATGCAAAAATTTGATGCACTGATTGTAAGTGGATGGAATAGCTTTCATGGCATGAATCCATGGGTGATGAAGGAGGATGTTAAATGGTAGGTTTAGATCAATAACATGGCAGAGTGTTTCTTCGATGACTGGCCCAACCTTGATTGGCAGCAAAATAGTTCCTTCTGTGGTTCTTTCCAAGTTGTCATAAGCTTTGATGGTGATAACCTCACTGATGATATCTGCCTCAGTATACCTAAATTTTTTTTATGAATTTTAGGGTGCAAATATTCAAGGTTGATCCATTATCTATCATTACTCTTTTTATGGAAAAATTGGATAACATTATGGCTATGCGAAGCGAAAGGGTGTGATCTGGCTCGACCATGGGTATGTCAGTGGGTTTGAAAGATAGGGTACATGAGGAGGATAGGTGTCCAACAAGATTACAAAAATTAGTAGCGTTGATATCTGAAGGGACACGAGATTCTATGAGAGCACTATCAAGGATGTTTTTGTACATAGGACTAGTGTAGAGAAGGTCTAAAATGGAGATTTGGACTGGCATGTTCCCAAGGTGTTCCAAGATATTGTACTGGCCTTTTGATGGAGCTAATGGTGTTGGTGAAATGGGTGGGTTTGTGATCTTAAATTGTTCTCTTCGAGTGGTGACTGCACACTCATTGTTTGGTCCTTTGATATTGATAACATTGACAAAAGGCTCTTTCTTAGATATACAACCTATGAGGCTACCATAGTCTATATAGGATGAAGTGTGGTCATTGTTCTTCCCATGTTGTTGGTTTGGCTGGCAGTTGTTGGTGTTGTTGTTGTTGGTTTGGATAGGTACTTTTCCAAGATTTTGGTTGTTGTGAGGAGGAAAAGCATTTTGATAGATTTGTAAGCCTGCATTGGGAGAGGTTTGGGAATCAACGGTGATTTCTTTCTGATCAATGAGGTCCTACACATAATCTTTTAGTTTCATGCATTTGAGGGTAGTGTGACCTTTTACCCTATGAAATTTGCAGTACTCATTATCTTTGTACCATGTAGCTTTGGATTGGCTTGGGTCAATTTGCTGGGTAGGAGGAAATTTGATGAGGTTTTCCTTAGTCAATTTCTCAAAAATGACATCCAATGGCTCACCAAGGGGTGTATAGTTTCTAGGTGCAGGTTGGAATCTAGGCTTTTGCCTTGCAACTATATTAATGGCATTAGCTTGATTTTTAGACCTTTGAAAGTTGGGTCCTAGATTGTGGCTTTGATAGCTTTGGTGATTCTGCTGTTGGTAGTTGATAGCTTGTTGATTGTTTGGTTGATAAGGTGGGTTGGATTGATTTTGGGAAGGACCAACAATATTCACATTTCTCGTATCAGTAACCCCATCTGTTGCAACATGCTTGTTTTTGTTCCAATACCTAGACTTATCATTTGAATGTGTTTGATTTTGATTAGCTTCTTTGTAAATCTTGACCACACCATCTTTAATGAGTCCTTGCTCAAGGATCATTCCTTTCTCTTTGATATCTTTGTAGGTCTACAAACAGTTCATGGTCATGTGGTGAGCCAAGCTGGGATGGGCATTATCAATAAACATTTTCACCAAATGGTGTTCTGGCAAGGTGCAAGATATGCGGGTGGTAAGGGTTTGACATCTTTGCAAATATTCAAGAAGTCTTTCTCCACCTTTTTGTTTAGTGTGGAAAAGATCCACTACTAATAGCTTTGTTTCAACAAGATGGGCATATTGGGCTACAAATGCCTTAAACAATTGAGCAAAGTTTTTAATTGTGCCATATGGTATTCTATAAAACCATTCAAGAACTGTTTCAGCCAAGCTTTTGGAAAAGAGATGCAAGAGGAAGACATCATCATATGCCACTTCTTGGCAGTGCATGTAAAATTCTTTGATATGTGTGACAGGGTCTCCTTTTCCTCTGAATTTGTCAAACTTGGGTGTCTCAAAATGCTTGGGGAATGGAGTCATAGTAATGGCTCTTTCAAATGTGTAAGGACACACATTCTCAAATTTGAAGGTTTTTGGATCATTTCCCTCTTTGATGTTCTTCAAAGCTATCTTCATGGCTTCCCATTCTAAATTAATGGGTGATGGCTGGCGTGCCCCCAATGTAGGAGTGCCCTGAGGTAGGTATGTGCTAGATTGGGCAATGGAATATGGATGGCTTTGAGGTATGGGCTGGTAGGGATTGTACATGGCTTGGGCAACTGAATAGTGGATGATGGGTTGCTGTGGTGGAGGTGGCACATATTGCTGCATGTGTTGTGAGGCTTGTTGTTGATATTGGATTTGAGGTTGGGATTGAGGAACATAAGCTGGCTATGGGATAAATGGATTGCTTTGTGGAGGTAAGGTATAAGATGGTTGTGAAGCTTGGGGAAAGGATCGAGGAGCTTGTTGAACTTGACTTTGGATTTGAGGAGTTTGACCAATATATGTGGGTTGTACCCCCATTTGGGAAGGTATCTACATGGTAAAAGAGGCCAAGTAATTAGTGGTTGGTGGTGGTGGATTTCCTCCTAGAAGTGGCATAGAAAAATAGTTGGTAATAGAAGGTAATGGATTAGTTAGTGGTGGAGGTGGTGGGAATTGAAAGCTTGGAAATGGAACTGATAGGGTTTGATAACTTGGTGGCTGGATTTTAAAGCTTGGTAGAGGGGTGGTAGGAGCTTGGGTCACTTGAGAGCTTGGCAGAACATTGGTAGTAGTTTGTGGGGTTTGATAGCTTTGTAGAGTGAGGGTAGTAGCTTGTGGATTTGTGGCTAATGGCACTGAGCTCTAAGGACCTAGTGGAAATGATGGAATTGTGTTCTGAGCTGAGGTAAACAAGCTGGGGGTGATGAAGGGTTGATTACTTGGCCCCATGGGTGGCATCCTGCTTGTATATTTCTAAGGTTGGCCAAAGATGCCAGCATTGATTTGGGAGATGGGTGGATTTGGAAGGGAGCAACATTAGCAATAGTGAAGGGAGTGAATGATGAGGTGTTTTGGGCGAAGGGGGTTTGGGATGGAGTGGTATGGACCAATGGTGGAGTGGTGGTGGTTGGATTGGCTTGCAGAAGGGAGATTTCAACTTGAGTGGAGGCTGGTATGTTTGGGTCTATTGGATCATATGGGGTGGGTTGAGGCTCTTCTTTTGGCACATATTGAGGATAACTTGAATCATAAGAGCCTATTGGTGGTGGGAGTTGTCCAAACAATGGGTGAGATCGATCTGATAACGGAGGAGGTCTTCCAAAGTTGAAGGCTCCTATGTTGTCCCTTCAAAAGTTAGCCATGATTGTTTCTTTGTTCTTGTCTATAATGGTGCTCACCAATACTACATTTCCTAGTTGGTTCATGAAAGCTTCAATGTTAGTAGGTGATGGTATAGTGTTCTCTGGGCTGAAGGATGGTTGGGTGCTCAAGGGGAGTGAAGCTGTTTGATCCAAATGATAGGGCTCTATTGTTTCCTTCTTCTTCTTGGCTAAACGAGTGATGGGTGGCATGAAAATGTAGAATGTTCCTAAGGATGAGATGCAACAATGCTGATGGATGCAAAGGGGGAAGACTTTTCTATGAAAATGATTTCCTAGGTTGAGGTAAAGCTTTATGAAAAAATCTAAGGAGGATTGGGTTGGGGATTCTAACTTCAAAGATATGTTGCTAAATCATGAAAGGTCTGCTTTCCTATGTGCAAGCTTGGTGGTGATTGTGTCAACTGAAGGGTAGACTGATGATCCTTTAGGAAGAACACGAGATTGACCACTTGTGGATCCCAACCTTTAGCTCAAGGTGATGAGGGATAACAAGTGACAAACCTAGATTACCCTAGACAAAGCTATGTCAAAGGGATAACCTTGGTGAGATTGGTGGATTTGGAAGATGTTAGGAATGGCAAACTTTTGGCAAAGTGACAACAATTTTGAAGGCTTGGATGTGGAGTTTTTGGATCGCTGGCTAGATGGTTTGGTTCTAAATGAGATGGATGAGCTAAAATGCTTAAGGGGAGGACTAAAGATGGCTGGCTTACCTATAAGGATGACTTTAAAGTGAAGCTTATGCAAGAAGATGTGGATAAGCAAAGGGGTCTAATCATAGAAATCATGCCTAGTTGGTAATGCATAAGCAAGGTTAACTCCTAGATGTTGGTTAAGTTGGATAGTGAAATCTAACCAGGCATCTTGAAGGGCTTTGTTGGTAGCTTTGTCCTCTACTTTGTGGAGTTTGGAAATTTGAGGACTTGGTGTTATTTCCTTTCTCTTGGCTGAAATTTCTTGGTATGCCTGAGATGGCTTGAGTTTGACTTTGTGAAACTTCTGTTTGGGTTTGGGTTGTTCTAAAATAAAACCCTGAATGTGCTTGGCTTAGAGAGATTTTGGTTGTTTTGCTTCAACTCGTTCAACTTCTGGAATAGGCAGTGACTATGCTAAGTGTGCCGTAAGCTAGGATTGACCAAGTTTGGAAAACATTCATTCAACAAGTAAAAAATCAAGCAATAGATAGGAACAACCAGATAGAAGTTTTTGATTGTCAGAATGTGATACTTGCGTCATAGAGTGTGTATGTTCTACAAATGTTTCGATCAGTCACTTCAAACACATTAACATCTTAGATGGTTGCCTACAAGGTTGACAGTTGGTTTAGCTAGGGAGTCCTCGATATACCCAAGGTACGTGAGACCCGAATCCATAGATGAAACAAAAACAATGTCACACAGCTAAGAGGAGCGGTAACCCACTTCTCCTCTTTCATTTCTCAAGGGTATAAAGTTCTTTGAGGCTTAGCCCGAGTGACAAAATCTTGATTCCAAGAGAGGTGTCTTTGGATTCACCTCTCGATTTTTATACTCTGTCAAAATGTTGGAGTTGAGGTTGTCCCAAGGGGTGATGAAATCTCCAAACAGGCCTCCTAAAACTTAAACAAGATTTTGGATCCTAATCTTATGCACCCAAGATGGCCTCAAAAGACAACAATGGGAGAGAAGACATGGATGATCTTGGGCTAAAAGACATAATTCTTTTCCAACTGAAGTTAAAGTTTTCTAATCTAGACCTTGCAAGCACACATGTTTAGGATGCAAATGTTCAATTCCAACTTGAAGCATTAACAAAAGTAAAATCAATTGAAGAATGAATACACCAAGAAGATTAAGGGTCAACAAAAGTAAACTCACGTGCCCGGAGGCCCTCCACGTCAAGTATTGATTGATTTTTCTTTAAGGCATTCAAGATTGAGTGTGAGTTTTTTTTAAGCCCAAAACAAAGATGTGTGAAATTTGATTTCAAGCATGCACCCGGAGGCCCTCCACGTCAAGATTTGTTCAATTTTTTTTTATGCCCAAATGAAGTGTTAGCGAGACTAATGTGCATTCAAAGAATTTTATAACTTAGAAAAACCAATAAAAACTTAAGTGAGTGGAATTTGATTTTTGTGGAGCACTTAACACCTTCTTAGGTAGACCCATCCCCATATATGGCGCTGATATTGCAACCAGTGGTTAGAATGATGGGTGATTAAAGAGGGTGAGTCCAACAACAAATTCACTCAAAGTGTCTTTATTTGTTTTTATAATATAGAAAGTTTCTAAAATGTAGATTCTTTTTATGCCCCAAAAGATGAAGTGTGAGATATTGTAATGATTAATTGACCTTTTGCATTCAAGATTGGATTTTTTGTTTTAATCATGCATTCATAAAAAAAAAAACTTGATTTTAATCCATGGCACTCAAGAGTGATTTTAGCAACATGCATTCAAAGACAAGTGATTAAATATTCAAGTTTTTTTCCTTTGAGCATTCAAGATTGAGATTTTGTGTGTCGTTTTAAGAACTTTGAAGTGCTTTGTTTTAACCTTAGATCATTCAAGATTGTTTTGGACTCAAAAGTGAAAATGACTCTTTGGACTTTGCTTTTCATTCAAGATTTTGTGTTCTAGTTTGCATTTTTTAAGCCCAAAAATGATATTCCTAGATTGTTTTGAAGCTTGAAAAACCTAAGAAACATTCAAGATTTTGCAACAAGACATTTGTTTGGAACAAATAACAAAGCTTTTAGGACAATTTTGGCAACCATTTAGGACTCTTAGTTTTCATGAGATTTTTAAAAGAACTTTAAAATATTTGCAAATGAGGTTCATTTTATCCTTGATTGATGATTTGAGTTTGATTTGGATTTTAGTGTGCACTTAGTGTTGATTTTGAACCTTTTGAAATGGAAACTTGAAGTTCTTTTTAAATTTCCAAAAATGAACTATTCCTAACTTTGCATGAATGCATCTAAAACCTTGATGTTGAAAGGATGCAAATGATTGGATTGGTTTAGTTTCACTTGTTAAAAGATATTTTTTGTTTTTTTGTAAATTTTGTAGTTTTTAATGGATTTAAGTATGATTTGGGGGTTCATTTTAAGCACTAAAAAGAAGTCTGTATGATTTTGTTTCCTTAAAAAAAAAAAGGGCCAAGATCTCCCACAAGAAGAAGAAGAAGAAGAAGTAGATGTAATAAGAAGAATATAGACACGAAGAGGAAGAAGAATTCCAAGTGCTTTATCCACCTATAAGCTTGAAAAATCTGCAAATAGTATGAGATAGACTATGAGTTCCTTTGTCTTCTTCATGCTCATGTGGACCTACAAAACCAATTTATACAATCCTACCAATCACAAAAATAAGCAAAATTAGCCAAAATTATCAAATGACATACAAAACTTGACTAAAAAAGATAATGAAGATGACCCATGCGGGGTCCCATCGGGCATGCCAAAATGTATATGAGCAATGTTAGTATGCTAATAGAAACCAAATTTTAAAAAAACTTCTACAAACTAAAAAAAATTCATAAACTTCAAGATAGAGTAATATGAGCTCTCAATTGAGAATATGAGCCATTAATGGGCTCTCTCAATAAGAATCTCTCTTGTTGAGTGGCTTTGTCTAAATAGATAGGATGTATGCTCAAGCTTATGCTTCAAAAAGGGCTTCAAATGGAGTTGAAATTTGGGTGTGAGTGTATGGTTTTGATGTAAAATGGCTTCTTAAAATAGTATTATGACTTTACTTCATGGATTGTGTTGTTTTGCAAAGGGGAAGGATCCAATTTATAGGCAAGAGGCTTGAGGGATTGAGGGCTAAGATGCAAGGATGGGGAAAAGCTCATGGAGGTCTCAGATTGCATGAGAGGAGGGCACATGGATTGTGCTTTGTTACAGCCAATCAGGGAGTGACACATGTCACAAGGTGAGAGGATGGTAGAAAGGGGAAGGATGAGTCAAAAAAGGAGGCTCAAGGGATAAAATCTTCATAAAGACCCTCATAATGGCTTGTAAGAGCAATGAAAGGGCTTGGAAGAGTCATTTATGACCTAGTGGGCTTCATAAAGTTTTATGGTTGGGATATTTTGAGGGAGATGAGAGGAATTTTGGCTTGAGCTTGATTAGGAAGATTTTAAGCTTGCTTAGGATTGTGCAAATGATTGGAGGATGGATTAGGATGGTTTAAGATTAGCTTAGGGATAGGCAAGTGGATGGCATTTAATGAGGGTGGGTGAAGGAGGAGATATTTGTTAACTTTGGCTTGGGTTAGTAAGTCGTAACCCATGTTTAGGGAATGTGACAAGGTTAGAAGGGGATTAGGATTAGGTTTAAAGACATCTTCTAGAAGAGTCTAGACTTTGGATGAGGATAAAGACTTTCTAGAATAGTCTAGAACTTCATAGGATAAGGATGAAGACTTTCTAGAAGAGTCTACAACTTCTTAGGATGAGGATAAATTAGATTTTAGGAAATAAATAAAGTTTTATTTATTTCAAGGGTTTGGGTTGAGGAGATATTTATTAAAACTTTTTTAATAAACATGAGGATTAATATTGAATCTTAATTAAATATTTTGAGTTGGGATTAGGGGTAAGAAATGATGGGATTAACCTTTAATCAAAATTAAAGAAGGATTAGAAGATTTTGGAAGAGGTTAGTGGTCTTAAGGAAATTGGCCATGTTTTGGGTGAAAAATAATTTATTTATTTATTTTGGGTTTTTTGGTCAATTTATTAATTAAATAATTAATAAATAAGGAAATAATGTTTAAATAAGGTTTAAACATTTTTGGCAGGGATTCCTTAATTAAATATTTTTAATTAAGATAAAGGAATTTAATGGCATAAAAATTAATTAATTAATTAATTACTAAATGATGATGTCATCAAAAAAAATTTCAGAAAATAAAAATACTTTATTTTCTAAAGGATTTAGGTGTCTACACTAGTGACCCTCAATGGTTGCTTCTCATTCACTTTGTAGCAGAGAATAACTTGCATAAAAATATTGTGAATAGTGAGTTTGCATAGGGACTCAATAAGGATCCTAATCCAACATTTAAATATGTCATTATTCCTAATAAACCAAATAGAGAAAAGAAGATAAGAGGAATGAAAAGAACATAAATGGTTAAGATGCCTAGGAAATTGAGGAAGGTGACCATCAAAGGCTTGGAGAATATGAATGTCAGAGCCCATAGGGATACCAAATTAGCTCTAGACCTCCTTGGTAAAGTGACATTCTGAAAAAAGGTGAAGGGTGGATTTTGGCTGAGAGAAGACAATACATGGGTAAGGTTCTCCATTGAGTTTGGTGAATGTCAATCTATGAAGAAAATCCTACCAAAGGAAACATTGTATCTTGGGTTCAAGATTTCTATGCTATATAGAGGAAAGATACTTGGAATAGCATTTGGAGTCAAAGTCAAATGACCATCTAGCATCAAGATAATCAGACACTCCTTCATTTCCAAAAAAAAGGTTATAGACATAGTTGGCTTTAGTAGAGAATAAAGGGGATCTCTCTAGACAAACTAAAAGGGGTAACCTGTCAACATTATCTCCATAATCATTTGAAAGACTAGCACCTTGTTAGGCCTCTTTAAGAATGGCAAAGAACCTCTTTTCAATGAGAGTGAGATTTTAATCCAAAGCCATTTCTTGCCAACCAATCACCTTACCATCAACTATGAGATCACTTAATTTATTAATGCCTTACATAGCCCAAGATTTAGTTGAGAAACTTTGAATAAAAATAAAGGGTTTCCCTTTTCTCTCTAGATTCTACCATACAAATTTTTTCCCCACAAATTTTAGATTTTCTATCAGTGATTCCATCACGTGACACCCAAGGTCTCACACATTCAAATGGTTTCCAAATGGTTTTGAATACTACATGTACCCTTTAACTTCGATTCTCCATCTTCTTTGGAAGAGCTCATGAATATGAAAGTTTTTCCATGACTTTTACTTATAAGGGAATCCTTGAGGAATGTTAAATTGATGATTAACACTTTCTAGGGTTTATTACCTCTAGTGGATCTAGCTATCCATTTGGTAGAAAACATAATTCCTCACCATATAAGATCCTTTAAACCAAGGTTGCCTACTTCTGTTGTCATTGCACACCACCCCCATTTGACAACATGTCTCTTCTTATGGCCTCTTATGTCTAACCATAAGAAGTCCCTAATGATATTTTGCACATAATTTTTTTTGGTTGAAGAGATAAGTAGAGGAGTAATATAAAGTATAGGGTGACAATATTTTTTGACAAACTTGTACTTTACCAAACAAACACAAATAGTTGTTTTCCCACATTCCCGACTTCTTTTTAATATTTCCTTTGACCTATTCACACATGTAATTCAGATTATGAGCAATAGAAAATGATTTACCCAAATATCTATCCAAGTGGCTAGGACCTCTGCAGGAGAAACCAATGTTGTTCTATCAAGAGAGAGGGTGCTCACCACAACCTAGCATAATAGACTTGGCAATTAACACTTTTCTACTAGAGGCTTTACAAAATATTTAAAGTTTAGTAGTGAGATTAGCTATATTATTCTCTAATAGTTCAAGAAGAAGAGATTTATCAACTAAAAATTGAATAGTGTTTACCTCTTTCATATTTGGCAAGGTGATTTGTTTAACCTTTGGAGATAGGGAATCATGTCAAAGAATGTGATGCAAACTATCAACAACACTAAAAAATAATGAAGGATCTAGGTGAGTACCCTTTTTAATGGACCTTGAGAGAGGGAAAGATTTGGATCTTGAACCATTAACTTCTAGTATGCTTGAACAATATTCCATTAGAGTGAGAGCCATTTTATTGAAGGACTCTAGAAATCCCAAACATTCTAACATCAAGCTGATAAATTTCAACTCCACCCTATCATATGATTTTTCTTAATCAAGTAGGAACATATAAGCTTATTGACCTAAGTGTTTGGCCCACTTCATTACCTCCTACCATGTGATGATATTCTCAATGATATACATGCCTTTAACAAATACTATCTAGGTGTGAGTGGTTACATTAGGAAGGACATCTTAGAGTCTTAGGGCTAGGAATTTGGGTAGAATTTTATAGGAGACATTAAGGAGGTTTATTGGCCTCCAATTCTTGATTGGAGTCTTATCTCCATCCTTGAGAATTAAATTAACAAGCCTTGATTTTATATTAGCCCCTAAGGATCCATACTTCATTGTTCCCTTGTATAATAATAGAAGGTCTTGACAAATTTATTCTACATGAAATATAGAATTCCAGATGGATTCCATCCAACCTAGGATCTTTTCCATTACTCATTTGTTAGATAACAAAAACAAATTTTTCCTTAGAGATGTGTTGTGAAAGCATGATCTTATCCTTCACTAACACCTTCTCTAGAATCAACTTTCTGATCCTATTTATCTCCCTCTCCATTTCATTACCATTATTCTCTAAGGTGAATAGTATCATATAGTAACTAGAAAAAGGTTTCAATATCTCATTATTCTCTTCCATCAACCCACCTTATTCTTTGAGTACTTAAATTTTATCTCTTTATTATTTATTCTTAAGGATCTAGAAGTACTTAAAACCATTGTGTCCATGATCAATCTAGTTAATTATAGCCCTTTCATTTTTATCCATAGATTGTAACTTGTTGAATTTTCCTTAAAAAATCTTAAGCTTCTTTTAGGGTAGTTTGAAAAATGGTTTTCAACATCTCACATTGCAAGGTACTTTCTACATCAATTGGGGTATTATAAAGGCATATTTCCTCTCTTCTCATATCCTTGGCCTTCTTCTTTTCAATTTTCTAGAATATATTGTTCCAACTATCTATCATGGTTTTCCATCTAGTAGTGGCATTGGGATGTTTCACAAATCAATGATTACAATATCATACCATAATGGTAGAAGCATTAAATTCAGTATCATTGAGTAAGAAGTATGAAGAGAAAGTCATGAGGATTCAATGGTTGCAGAAGGTTGTTGGTTTATGAAAAAGATGACTGACACAATAGGATGATGGTCAAACAAAGGTAAAGGGGTGAAATTTCATGCTAGTACCTTCTTCTATGATCTAAAAGCTAAAAGCTAAAAAAAAATTTCTTTACATAAAATTATTTCTGATTTGTAACAATCCTCTTATTTCACTTTTGAAAGTTTTCCCAAGTACACTAGATGCCATTATCTCCACTCCTACCTCTAGCAAGAGGGTCAAAAAAATTAAGTTGTTCATCATTTTGGTCCAAAAGAATTTTTCATCTCCTTTCCATTAAAACCCACAACTTCAACCTTTATCCTTCTAGCGCTCCACCATGTTGAAATCTCATCTAAAATCCATGGGACTTTCTTCAACTAGAAAATCCAATTCTACAAGGGGATTCTATTACAATGCTCATTTCGGGCATATACCAAACATACATCAATATCTCTTCTCTAGAAGTTAAGAATGACCCAAACCAACCTGCTACATGGTGAAGTCCCCTAATCAACCACAAAATTTCTCCATTTAGGGTTGATTAGGATGATAGTTCATCCCCTACCTATAAGATGACCATTATAAAAAGTTTTTTAATCTTTCTAGATGCATTTTAAAGCTACATGCAACTAAAATCTAATAACATTGATCTCTTGAAGCAAGAGAAAATCAATGTTTTGGTGGGCTATCAACAACCTCTTGATCACATACTTCCTATTTGGTGTTTCAAGACCTCTTATATTCCATGAACTATACATGGCCAATACAATTAGAGGGATTAAATTTTAATATGGGAGACTTAAAAATATTAAAGAAGTTAGACAAGACACTTTTTTTGGATCTTACAAAGTTTAGAGGGAGTGCGGGATAAAGACGGCCTACCTCTTTTCCTCTTAATCACCTATTCACCCTTTCTCCAACACCTTTCTTCTATATTCAAATCTTCCAATCTCTCAAAAGATCCCCTTCTAGGTTTCCTCACCCTTTTTTGGCATTGAAGATAAATACCTCCTCATCTTTTTCATGGTTAGAAGGACAAGGTGATGTTTCACCATCCCCAAAATTATCTTCCCCTCTAATTCCTTTTGTCTCCTCATCACTTTTAATTTTGATCTTTGATGCAATATTTCTATAATCCTTATTCCCTTCAATGGAAAAGTGAGTGTGTGATCTATCTGGGATCATAACTAGATCAAAACAATTGAGTTTATCAACAGAGTCATAAGTTTTCATGATAGCACCCAAGCCTTCATAGAAATTTTCTATGTTAAGGTCTTGGCTAGGAGTGTTAGAGGTTAGAGATGACTTCATATTAGCCATAGCCTCTTTACCAATTTCTCTAGGTGGTAGGTTACAAGGATCATTTAGAACATACTCTAATTCTTTAAGGGGATTAGGAAAAACATGATGCACATTAGAACCATTCCAAAACTTGTGTCTACATAATTTTTTAATCTTTATCATTATGATTTATTGTACATTAAAAGTCTAATGATTAGGTTTCTTATATTAGAATCCAAGATTTTTTAGGCAGGGCATTGGTAACTCAATGGATGACAATGCATATGAAAATGAGGTAGGATCCTTCTCAATTGAGGTTTCAAGGGAAGGTTACAAGACATCAAGTTCAATGCAAAGATCAACCAAGACATGCTATCCACATTCATTGATGAAAGATTAGAAAGCTAGGTATCCATAGTACCTTTAGCATATTTTCTAGGTTCAACTTGGTTCTTGGGATTAGCAAGAGATTTAATAGAAGAACAAGGACTAGATTTGTTTAATAAGAGTGTAAGTTTTCCACAAGTTCCCTTCTTTCCTACACAAGAAGCAAGCATTGAGCCCAACCATGAATGAAATAGGGCACACATGGTGGTGATCTTGAATAAGGAAAGAAATTTCTTTTGGGATATCTTGTCCTCGATCAATTATGATCAAGATTCTTACACCGATATGTGGAAAAAGAGTGGAAGATTTATATATGCATATAACCTTGCCAAGGGTCTTAGAGTATATGGTACAATGTTTTAGAGAAATGGCAGAAGATTACTAATAGTAACCCATCTTCATGAAGAGTGGGCCAAATTTTTGGCATTGATGCATCTCAAGTCCAATGAATCACTCATAAGTTTGAATTGGAAATCCTCTAGAATTGTCTATCAACAACACTATTTTGGGATTTTAGGTCTTCAAAGTAGATGAGAAGCAAGCCTTTTTGGATTATTCTAAGGGGAAAAAATAAGATACTAGTTTTTTTGGCTCAATTGTTATGCAACCATTCTTTTAGGAAGGATCTCATGGGAGATTTTCGACATCTTGAATTGTAAGGAAAATAGCAATATCTCTAAGCCTATAAATCCCACTCTCTATAGCCTTGTTCATATGTGAATTAGGAAAAAAAAAATAGCATGAGGGGAAGGATCCTTACCCTAATCTCTTACTTGACATTCCTCCTTACTATCTCTTTGCCCCACTTTCTTGAATTTGGTTCCATCCAAGTCAGTGGCTCATTTTGTAGGGATTGAATGAAGGTCTTTGAGTGTGCACCATTTTGAATAACTAAATTTTGTAGGTGAATATTGGGTATTTCCTGAGAAATACAGCCTAGAGAAGAAATTCTCATAAGTGCCACCCTAGAAATTTTTTCTAAAAATTATGACTAGGGTGGAAGAAGATAAGGAGGATGGCCCTCTACCTTTTGGATGATCTCCTTGGGATCATTTATGATTTCATATCCTCAAGAAGATAAAAGTTGCAACCAATAAATTTTATTTTTCCTATTATTATTTTTATTTCTTACCATATTTTGGAAATTCAGAAGACCATCAAAAATTTTCTTTGGTTTGATGGTAAGGGTAGGAAAAAAATGCACTTTGTCAAATGGGAATGGTTCCATACTGATAAACTTTTAGGGGGGCTAGGGCTTAAGAATCTTAGAATGTAAGGGATTTCCTTGTTAGGATTAAACCACGAACACAAATAACAATTACATGCAAATATAACCAATAACAGAAAATAATGAATCGCACAGAAAAGAACACAATACACCAAGATTTAACGTGGTTCACCCAGTCCTTGGGCTATGTCCACCAAACAACAAGTCCAATATTATTACAATCTAGTGATCAAAACCTAATTACAATCAGTAATACCTTATAGCTCAATACTGCCACAAGAACCTATTTTGCATCACCACTATAAAACAACTCTAACCCTAAGCCCTTTTATACAAGTATTAAACTGCTTTACGGTTACTACATGTTGGCCATAAATTAGCCATTACTTTAGTGGTGAATCTATGAGTAGCGAATCTACGAATAGTACCAAAAAGAAATTTTTTGGGGTGATGCCCCAAGCCCCAAAGAATTTATAAAGTATGTACAGTACTTTCCTGATCAATCACCACATACTAACAATCTCCCACTTGGGGATTGATCAGGCTCCACACTAAACAACAATCTACCACTTGGAGAGTGATCCTATAGCAATTTTGCTACTCCATGAGGCTCCCACTAGATCAAAACACCTTGGACTCTACTATTCTTTTATTCATGTTTACTCTAGAAGACCAACCAAAGTTGAAGAGGAGTTCAACTTCTCCCTTATTACTACGTTTGTCAACATATCTACTAGATAGTCATTTGTATGTATCTTCTCCAGCTTTAACTATCCATCCTCAAAAACTAATCGAATGAAATTGTACCGCAACTGTATGTGTTTGATCTTTGAATGCAGAGCTAAATTCTTTGCAAGATGAATGGAACTTTGACTATTTGTGAACAAATAATTATCATTTTGAGGATGCCCTAATTCTTCCAAGAAGAACTGAAGCCATATCATCTCCTTGGCTACCTCTATAGAAACTACATACTCTACCTCTATAGTAGATAAAGCATTAACATTTTGTAACCTTGAAAGCCATCTTACGACTGCCCCTCCAAACGTATAGTGCCCTACCTGGTATCAACATCCCCTGCCAAATCTGAGTCAACATAGCCCTGTAAATTAGTAGTAGAGAACCCAAAATATAAACACTTGTTGAATGTTCCTCTCAAATATCTGAGAATCCATTTGATTGCATTCCAATGTTCAATTTCTAGATGACTCATATACCTACTAACAACTCCCATTACATGTGCAATATCTGGCCTAGTACATACCATAGCATACATCAAGCTTCCTATAGCTAAAGCATAGGGTATCTTGGACATCTTATTCTCCTCTTCTTGTGTCTTAGGACACATCTCCTTAGTCAACTTCAAATGACTAGGTAAAGGTGTGTTGACAACTTTAGCATTCTCCATAGAGAAATGTTGCAACACCTTCTCAACATAATCAGCCTAAGATAGCATCAATTTTCTATTCTTCTTATCTATGCAAATCTTCATACCGAGGATTTGTTTTGCTACCCCCAAATCCTTCATAGAAAATGCATGTGCTAATTGGCATTTCAACCCCTTAATGTGATCCATGTTAGACCCAACTACAAGCATATCATCAGCATATAAACATAAAATAATGTAGCTATCATTATCCAACCTCTTAAAGTAGACACAATGATTTGAATGACACCTACTATAACCATGCTCATGCATAAAACTATCAAATTTCAGATACCATTGCTGAGGTGCTTGCTTCAAGCCATATAAACTTTTCTTCAATTTGCACACTAAGTTATCCTTACCTTTAACTACAAATCCCTATGGTTGAGCCATATATATCTCTTCATCCAAATCACCATGAAGGAAGGCTATTTTAACATCAAGCTGCTCCAAATGCAAATCTTCAGTAGCCACACGACTTAAAATAGTACGAATAGAAGTCATCTTAACAATAGGAGAAAATATCTCATCAAAATCAATTCCTTTTTTCTGTCCAAATCCTTTTACAACTAACCTAGCTTAAAATCTTTTCTTACCTCCTTCCTCTTCTTTTAACCTGTAAACTCACTTATTCTATAAATCCTTTTTACCTATAGGTAGCTTGCACAAATCCCATGTCTTAGTCTTTAGCAAAGAGTCCATTTCATCTTTCATTGTAGACTCCCATTGAATCTTACTATCCACCTACACAGTTTCATCATAACTTTCAAGTTCACCAGCATCAGTAAGTAAAATAGAATACAAAGAGAGAGAAAATCTTTGTGGAGGTCTAATTTTCCTTGTTGACCATCTAACATTGATCGATGTGTGTGGTATTTTTTTGTTACAATTGTTGCACATCATGAGGAATGGCTAGAACATCAGCTTTTGGAGTATCATCCAGCACTACATAATCATCTTATTTCTTCTCACGTTGCTACAATAGGTCTTTCTACAACACATTCTCATTGAATATGACATCCTTGCTTCTTACAATTTTCTGATTTTCAAAATTCCAAAGCTTATAACCAAATTCATTAACTCCATATCCAACAAATACACATTTATTTGACTTAGCATCTAGCTTGGTTCTATTTTTAGAATCTATGTGAGCAAATGCTTCACAATCGAAGGTTTTGAAAAAAGAATAACTCACCTTCTTACCAGTCCATGCTTCCTCTAGAATAATACAACCCAAAGGAGTAGAGGGATCTCTATTAATCAAATATACAACAATATTAATATCCTCCACCCACATGTGTAAGGGTAACCCAACATGCAACCTCATGCTCCTTGGGGGCTCCATTATAGTCCTGTTCATATGTTCAGCCACTCCATTTTCCTATGAAGTCCTTGGAATAGTTTTTTGTCTATGAATACCATTAGTGGAGCAATAATCTTCAAATTCATGACTACAATACTCACCACCATTATTAGATCTAAGACATTTTAATTTCTTATCAGTCTCATTTTCAACCAAGCATTTCCATTTCTTAAAAGTTTGAAATACATCAGATTTTTGTCTAAGGAAATAAACCCATAATTTTCTAGTTGCATCATCAATAAATGTAACATAATAATGAGAGCCATGAAGGGAAGATACCCGAGCTGGTCCCCATACATCAGTATGCACAAGCTCTAATTTCTCCTTTTTGTTTTCCTTCCCAGTCTTCACAAAACTCACTCTCTTTTTTTTTTTCATATACACAACTTTCACAAAAATCCAGATTAACACATTTTAGACCTAGTAAAACTTTCTTTGAATGAATTACTTTCATACCTTTCTCACTCATGTGCCCAAGTCTATTGTGCCACATCACTGTATCGAAATCTACAATAACTATTTGTTCTCCTTGCTCAATTGTATCAATTGTTCTTAAACATTCATTTTTCTCTAAAACAATTAAAGTAGAAGAAACAATATGAACTGTACAAAGATATAAGGTACCTACTTTCACACCTTTTTCTACTATAAGGGAACCTTTTGAAACCTTCCAATTTTTATCATTAAGAGTAACTACACAACCCTCATCATCGAGTTGCCCCGCTGAAATTAAATTCCTACTCAACGTTGGAACATGTCTTACCTCATGTAGTAGCCAATTTTTCCCTTTCCAACAATCTAACAGGGTTCATTATCCCACAAATAAACAAGTCCAAAATCCTCTTGGACATAATCAATGAAATAACCTCTATGAGGTGTAGCATGAAATGAAGCACCAAAAATCTAAAACTCATGAATCATCAACACCTTCTAAAGATAGAAGCAAAGCATCCTCTTCGGATTTGTTACTTACCACATTTGTCTCCTTGTCTCCATCTTATTTATCTCCTTCATTTTTATTTTTATTCCAACAATCCTTCTTTTTATGCCCTAGTTTTCTATAGTATCAGTAGTCATTCATTCCTCTTCATTGAGACCTCCTCCCCTTTGACTTTCCTCTTGATTTCCCATGATTTCCAAAGTTACTTCCTCTCTTAGGTGTTCTGCCCATCCTTTGTACATTCAAAGAACTTCCTTATGTAGATCCACCTGAGGTTTTCCTACGAGTTTTCTTACTCAAAACAACACCGATCACATTATCATATTTTAGGGTACTAGTTCCAGGAATAGAGTTACTCACAACCATTACCAAGCCATTCCAACTTTTAGGAAAAGAACATAAAATCAAGAGAGCTCTAATTTCTTCATGAAAATTGATACCCATAGAAGATAACTAACTAGTAATAGTATTAAACTCATTTAAATGATCTGCAACCAATCCACCTTCTGCCATTTTCATATTAAATAAATGCTTCATGAGAAATACCTTGTTTGAAGCAAAAGGCTTTTCATATAGTTTCGCTAGGGTTTGCATCAATTCTTCTATCATCTTCACTTTTGTAATATTAAATGCCACTAATGGTGCCAGGCATAATTGAATGCTTCCAATTGCCTTTCTGTCCAAAAAATCCCATTCATCATTTGACATAGATCCCTAATTCATGGCTTTGCCTTCCAACGGCTTCCATAAATCCTTTTGATAAAGATAGTCTTCCATTTGCATCTTCTATAACTAGAAGTTTTGCTCATTAGACCTATCAACCCTCAGCTTACCATCATCTACCATTGCTCCCACTCGACTATGAGACTCCCACTCAACTATGAGACTTTGTTGTAGAGGATAACTGAAAAACAAAAACCTCGCTCTAATACAACTTGTTAGGATTAAACCATGGATATAAATAACAATTACATGCAAATATAACCACTAACAAAATATAATAGATCACACAAAAAAGAACACAAGAAACCAAGATTTAATGTGGTTCACCCAATCCCTAGGTTATACCCACCAAACAAGAAGTTTGATATTATTAGAATCCAGTGATCACAACCTGATTAAAATCTATAATCCCTTACAACTCAATATCACCGCAAGAACCTATTTTGCATCACCACTATAAAACAACCCTAACCCTAAGCCCTTTTATACAGGTACTAAACCACTTTAGGGTTACTACATGTTAGCCATAAATTAGCTATTACTTTAGTCACAAATCTACAAATGGTTAATCTAAAAATAGTACCCAAAAAAAAAATTTAGGCCCAAAGAATTTATGAAATATGTATAGTACTTTCCTAATCAATGACCACACACTAACATTTGCTTACATCCAAGTGAATATTTCACTCTCTAGAAGGCTATGAACCATAAATGATCTTGAATAAGAATAATATCCAATGTGGTGTCCCAAAGAATGCTAAAACTTGCAAGAATCTCCTCTTGAAGATCTTATTGGAAGAAATTTCCATGTTGTTGTTCATGGTTCTTCTATTTTTAAATCCATATGGAAGGATTCAGAGCATGTTAGTACATTCCTTCCTTCCATATCATTTCATGATATTCACCTCCTATATGGTGAGCAATCCATTTGGTGGATCCTTAACATCTCTGGTTAGCCCCTTGCACTTTTCCAAGGCTACTTAGCCAAAGCTTGGACTAGAATGGGAATATCCCAACTTATAAATGTATTTGAACATGATAGGATTATAATATGGGAAGCTCTTAGTTCTAATTATAACATTTTGCATTCTCAAAAGAAGACTTATAATATGATTGTCAAAGCTTGCAAGGACCTTCCTACTACTTTCCATGTTAACTCCCATTGGTTTCTTTATATGAAGTGGCCTGATGGGACTTTGATTACTAAAATTAAAGTTAAAAGTATCTACAATGTTTAGGCTCATAAAAACATTATAAGTCATGTCAATAATTTGTGATATTCCAATTTAGATAGCTTGGAAGAAGTTTTTAAAGATTACGTGGAAAAATCCTATCAATCCAAAAATCAATTGCTTCAAATGGCTTATGTTGTTGGATATACTGCCTCTCAGAAAAGACATTAATTGCATGGAGGCCTATAATATTTATAGATTGCCTAATACTTGCAAAAATATTCTTTTTTATTGTAGTATTGCTAAAGAAATCTGGTTAGTTTTTGGCATTTCATATCCACAAAATGTCACTATATTGTAAATTATTACTGGCTATATTTATGGATTAAAAAAGGACTCTAATCTTTTATGGAATATTCTTTCAGCTAGCATCTTATGGTAGATTTGGAAAATCAGAAATGAAGATAGGTATCAACACAATGCTAGAATCCTTATTGAGTTTTTTAGAAGACTATTTTTAAAAATCTCATCATAGGTCATGATAACTATAATGATTGATAATGAGAAGCTAAATGGTTCTTTAAAGTTGGGCATGCTAAGATGCTTGTATTTGAGATTAAGAATGGATATGATTGGAGAAGAACCATGGACAACCTCATTGCCTTTGAAGATGCAGTGAAAAAGCTAAACTAGGGAATCAAGAAGAACAAAAATACATTAGATGAGAAAATTCATATGCTTGACCAATCTTAGGACAAGATGAGAATTATTTGGATGGAAGGCCTAAAAGGGTGGACCACATGGGATCAATCATATGCACATCTACTACTCTTTTGTTGTTCTCTTTTTTACTTTCTAATCATGTGATATATTTAGAACTCTGTAGTATTTCATACATTGTAAACTTTGATGGATCACTGATGTGCTCGGTGTTAGTCGTTGACTCCCTAGGTATCTTGTATTTTGGTTCTTTTTTTTGGCTACTTTTTAATTAATACAAAAAGTGTATTTTTATTTCTATATTTAATTTATTTTCCTTTTTATTTTATGATTGAATAAATATTTGTTTATTTAATTACTTAATCTCACTCCTTTTCTAATATGAATAAAAATAATTGCTTTTCCTTATTTATTGATTCATAATCTTTGAATTAATTATCTTAATCAATTAATTTTCATATGGGTCAACTATAAATTTATAATCACATGACAAGTATCACTTGTCTATTCATTTGGCATTTTGTACTCAATATGTGTTTTCAATGAATGTAATATAAGAAGTCAACAAATATTTACTTACCACTCAATTTCATTCTTCCATTTAATCTTGCTACTTTTCATTATCTCTTGCCTAATTCTTACATACTCTATTATATTATCCATTTGTTCTCCCATCTCTTAATCTCTACCCTTGATTTTCTTGAGGAATTCTATTAACAATAAAATTTTGCATTCCATTTGAAATCTTAATGGTCTTGTGCATACTAGCCTACTTGTGATTTGGAGAACTCTGGCATCCTAGATATATCTCCTTGTTGTAGTTATATACTTGCATAAAAAAATCACACTATACTCATTTAATGACATTTTGTACATGTGTTAAATACCTAAGAGAAATTATGAATTCTACAAGATCATGAAGAATAGTAGAATAATAGTGTCAAGCATTTTGTAAATGTATTTGGTATAGCATTTTTTATTTTATGTTATGAGTTCATGCATAAGAGCTTCACTGATATGATGTTCAATTTATTTTTTAGACTTTATAGTTATGGTTGTTACAAATTTATAATTACTTTTTTATATTCGTCATTATCAATAAAAATTATATATTATGGTTGGATTTAATTAAAGGCACTAAGAAAAAAGAATTCAATGCAAGCTAATCATTGAAATGATAAGAGAAAGAGCCCATGTTTATCATTAAAAATGTATCAAAATCTCATAGACATTCTTCAATTATCTCTTTCACTTATACCTACACATAGATTGGAGAAATGGGTTGAGTGATTGTATATGGATTTGCCTTTGTCTAACAATTGCTTCAAGGTTCCACCTACAAAATAACTTAAACAAGATAAAGATAAAAGACATAAAAGAGAGAAATAACAATAATCTATAAAAATTAAGATAATATATTAAATAATTCTAAGAAATTTCCAACCCTCAAGTATGGAAATTAGATGCCTTATGGTGCATAAAAGAAGTAGGAAACTTCAAAGTGTTCATGATCATTTTCAAGAAATGATAGTGTAATGAGAAGATATCACTATGTGTATATCATAAAATGTTGAAATTACAATAGGAAAGGTAAACACTGAGAGGGGGGAGGGGGTGTGGTGAATCAGTTCTTCAAACTTTTACCCATAAAAATATTCACCATACATCCATCTCAAAATTCATCAAGTAAACTGAAATACCATGTAAAGCATATATCTAAACAAGTAAGAATTCACATATCTATGACACAAGATATGATTACCCAAAAACCCTTCAATGAGAAGGTGAAACTAGGGTGGAGATGACACCCACAAATCTTCACTACTGCAATAATAAAGTATATCCAATGAAGGTTACAATGTTTGATCATGAAACATGATCTACCCTGTTAAAGGTTTGCTTTATTAAAAACTTACAAAGAATGTTAGATATTACCCTATTAAAGGATTTCAACACCCTATTATAAGTTTTCCTAATTAAAGGACTTCAACTCACAATTAAGTAAGAACCTTGTTAAAGGATTTCAATATAGCCTGTTAGGACTACTCTATTAAGAGATTTGACTAATTCACTTGTTAGAGTGTCTAAACAATGATTTTGCAATTAGCATTCTATATCTTGATGTCAAATCACCTCTATATTGATGTGTAGATCCTTCTTAATCAGATGTCTCTTTGTTATTCACTATTTCCTTCCTTTGTTCTCCTTTGACTAATTTTGCAATATAATTCAGATCATAATACCTTGGTCACTAGGTCACCATCAATGTCCTATGCAAACTCTCCTTCTCTCTCATAAAAAATTTATGGTTTTGTCCTCCTTAAGAAGACCTAGGTGAATTAGGATGTATGAATCAACAATAGGGATTCATGCATATTGCCACTTAAGCCTTCCCCTTTTCTTATTTTATGCATGTAATACATAGGGATTCACACTTAAGATTCATCCTTATCAACAAAAGATCATAACTCAATCCTTAAGTCAGCTCAAAAATAGTTTACGCAGTAGTTTGTGCCAATACAAATAAATATGTCAAAATTTTGTTACTCAACATCCCAAGTCCCTGGTGCTCCACACTAACTATGACTTTAATACTATCACTTGGCATTTTAATGACTCGGCATGTACTGCCTACTCAGCACCTGAATTACTTAGCACATGCTATCTACTTGGCACTTGAGTAAGTCACCACATGAGTGACTCGACACTCACTATTTACTTGACATGCTCTAACTTACATGTTGTTCTCAACATATGTTTCTTGTTTGGCATGAACTAAGTAAATGACTTAAGTAGATAGACACTCACTAGTTAGAACCAATATAAGACTAACAATCTCCCCCTTTGACATGAGTGTCAAAAACACTTGGTCATACATTAATAAGCTTATTCTTACAAGCATAATATATATATTTATTCAATTTCTATACAAAATTTCAAAATAAGGTAGAAGCAAGGAGTTGGGTCTCAATTCTACAGAAGTCTACGAATTGAGATCATGCTCCTTTAGAAATGGGTACCTATTTTTAAAAATGGGTACCCATTTTAAGTTCAGGCACACGATCCTAAATTTTAAAAATGGGCACCTATTTTTGAAAACATAAAAAAATTGTACTTAATAGAAATGGGTACCCATTTTTGAGAAGTGAAAAAATGGCTAGCCATTTAACCATTTCTAAAAATTTAAAATTTTGTTTTTTGGGGGGATTTTGTATGCCCATTTGACATTTTCAAGACGTGTACCCATTTTTTTAATTTCAAATAACAAGTGCCTATTTCTTACAACATTGGGTAGGATTTTTTTCTCCCACCTCAGATTTTGGTTTGGGGTAGGCTTGGTGAGACCAAGCCTATGCCTTAACCTCTCAGGATTTGGCTCATGTATTAAACTGAAAAATTCATGCCTTGCCATAATTTTTAAAGGGTCTTCCTATTCAAATTTTTTTATGAAACAAAAACCCATTAGAGCTCTCACTGTCCTAATTTTAGAATTATAAATTTTATAGTGCTATGATTTTATTTAGTATTTTTACATTATTTTTTAATGAAAGGTGGTACCTAAATGTAAAATAGTGAAGTTTACTAAAAATTTAATAACTTTTTTATTTTATAATTTTTCTTAAATTAATTAATATGTCATCAATCTACATATAATTCTTTCAAGGTTTAAAAAAAGATGTTTTGCAAAAAAACAAAAATTGATCAGATTATGATGTTTGTACACAAGAGGTTTAAAATTTACCTTTATAGCCAATTAATAATTAAAATTAATAAAATTATTCAATAGAAAATTAAGAAAAAATATTTTCATCAATCTTAGGTGTATTAGGTAACTCCCTTTAAAAGGATTTAGGGAAATTCATTTGTTTGTGTCAAATTATAGTGTTCTTACGTGAGTGTGGTATGGTTCTGAAATAGCCATTTCGAAAAAGTGGTTTTTAAAGATCCATTCCAAAAATAAAATATATCATATGGGTACACAAATAAATTACATATTCAAAAACTATATTTTGAACACTAAATTTTTTATTTTTTATTTTTTTTATATTAAATACCTAAATGCCTTAAATTTTGACATCAATTGACAAAAAAATTCAAAAATAGGAAAAACACTTTCACTTTTTGCCCAAAAGTGAGACCTAGCTTCTTGCACTTACCCAATATCAAAATTTTGCAACACATGACTTATAGCTAAAAATTTCATAACTCCCCCTGAGTTCTTAATTTTGTTCTGTACTATACTCTATATGAACATCTTTCTCCCACTGAGTAGATTTGCATCAACTGATACTCTTTCTTTGTTCATGTCTGAACTAATTTTTGCATTTTGTTGTTCTCTTACTCCCCCTTGGGTATAGTTATCTCTTTTTTTTGCTACTTGCTTACTTGCTCCCCCATTGCTCTTGCTCCCCTTTTTGACACTAATGTCAATGGGTTATACACCTATAGTTTATTTATCCAAAAAAGATTTATGGACCTCAAGTATAATATTAAGAGTTACGTCCCAATTATTACAAGCTACCTCCAAAGACTTTATTTGGATGACCAACTTAGTAGCAAGGTGGACTAAGTCATTTAATGTAGAAAGATTGGGATCTTTCTTCATAAGTGTTTCTGCATAGCCTAGTTCCTTGTGTAAAATCTCCATGTGAGGAATCAATATTGAGTAGATGTTGATCAGTTTAGTCCTGATGTTGGCTTCATCTTCTTATGAAGATGCTAACTAAATTTGGGATTGAAAGAGGTTCCTAAAATTTTTCTCACTTTGAGTTAGAGACTTGGGCAATCCTGCACCAGATAACTGCATTTGGCTCTCCAAACTCAGGACGTGATTCCTTAGCTCTTGTGTGAAGAGTGTAGGATTACACAATTTGGTGTACAAAGAGAAAATGTTCTCTAGTGCCTTCTTCACACTCTCTATCTCGGTTACTAGCTCAACTTGTGTTAGTACAATATGATTTGATATCTTCTCATTTACCTTATTTTGAAACTTCCTTTTAGACCATTGTAATAGTTTGACATTAGTATCCAAGTCTATGTCACTAACCCTTTCCACTATGTTGGTCAATTGTTCAATAATGGGCTTTGTTTCATTTGGAGTTGGCAGATTAAATGCATTCAAGAAAGTGTCTTTGATATCAATCAAAGCTTGCTTCTCCCTATGCTCCCTTCTAAGTAGTTCATGATTTTTTTTCCTTTTTAGGGCCTCTTGTAGTATGTCCATCTGCGCAATATTGATTGTTGCCAAATCAAATTTAGGGAATATAATATATTCATCTAGGATAACATCTCCATAAGTAATTATCTCTTTCACCTTAGATGAGCTAGGATTTGGCACTAAAAATTTCAATGGTGTTGCCTCTATGTTCAACATTTGAAGGGCTTGACTGAAAGGAGTATCAAAGTTTGGTAATGTCACCAGTGCTTGTATTGTGAGTAGCTCATTTGGATTGGATGTCAAACTTTTCTCTTCATACTTGTCCTTTTTTACCTTTGTGGTTTCAGTTGCACCTTGATCTTGTGTTGGAGGTTCAAGTTTATGTACCTAACCTATTTGGCCCTGAGTGTCATCATTTTCTATTGTTTCAACCTTGTCTTCTCCAACTATCTCAACCCATTATTTTTCAATTTCTTGTACATTCACTAAGACTAGAGCATCCTACATTAGTCTACTCACAGTGAAACTTGATGTCTCCTTCCTTTGATAAAAAACTATAGGCTATGAAGGTTCTACACTTGTGACTTGAGGAGTGATTATAGATTTTTCTTGTGTTTTCACTTCCTCCCCTACAGTTATCATTTCTGTCTTTTGATTTTCATCCATACTTACCATTATAGGGTTGTCACATAGTTTGGCTTGGAGAGTGGACTAGCCAAGTATCCCTTTCAAATCTTCCTCTATAATGGGATTGATATTCTAAGTGGTAGCCTCAGAAACATCCTTTACTTTGATAATTTTAGTGTTTACACATGTCACCCATGGAGAGCTAGCACTCGAGATTTGTGTATCTTGTACACTTTATTCTATTTGCTTCTCTTCCTCAATTAGTGCCTGGTTGTCAATATTCAAATTAGTGCCTCCCTTAACTGTGCCTTGTTTAGTATCATCTTCCTCATTCTCTCCTACCTCAATAGGTGTCTAGTCGACTTCTTTTGATGTTGATACTCCATATGTTATCTTCCACATTTTTTTGGACTTTTATAAAATATTCTCTATACTTTTTTTCAATATGCTAAATTCCCTATAATTTGGCATAAATCTTACAACATATTTCTTAATGGCTTTAGACATTTCAGCCTTACTAAGTTCTAGCATAACTTGAGCAAGGGTTGTCTCCCTAATTTGTTTCTCAGTGTCTAAAGAATAATGCCATTTTTTCTCAACTCTATCATATAAACTTTTAGGTATGGAGTTGGAAAGATTTAGAGGAGTCTTTTTAAATATAGCCATTATGGCATATATTGCCTCTTCAACTTGGTTCTTCTCAATCTTTCCAAGATTATCAAACTGAATGTGAGAGAAACCTGACAAATCAACATCGTTTCTAACATTCTCACATAAATTTCTAAATATGAGGAGAAGTTATGGCTCACCTATTAGAAATGCTTTAGAATAATTGAGAGGGGGGTTGAATCAGTTATTCAAGGTCCAAATGTCTAATTAAATTTTTTGTTCACCAAGTAAAGTGAGCCTATTAAACTATTCAATCATCCAAGTTTAAGCTTTCCAACTTAGCAAGTTACTATAAACCAACATCCAAGTATAACACATGAAAGATCAACACGTAACATAGTGATTTACATGGAAACCCAATTTGGGAAAAAACACTAGTAACATGCTACTTAATTCTCACTCTTCTAAAGTGATGCCCTATGAAATGCCAACCATGTTAAAAGCTACAATGCACTGTTAAATGTGACCTAGTTAAAGGATTTAACCATCCTATCAAAAGTGGGTCTAGTTAGAGGACTTTAGAACATTCACTTGGAATGTTGCCTTGTTAAAGGATTTACAAATGGTTGTTAAACCAAGCTAAGTCCATAGGATTTTACCCTAACTTGCACAATTGTTAGAGAGTAACAACAAGGGCTTTTGACCTAATACAACTCACAACTTGACTTGCAAATTTTAGATCATAGTTCAACTCTTCACAATTTGCCTAGTTTTTAGTCTCTGCAACTCTGATAGCTTGTCCTCCTTTCAAGCTTCATCTCCTTGAGTTTGCATGCTTGATGTACTAGTTCAATCTTCTTTCTAACCACTTATCGAAGTAAAGTCTCTATGCTCTATTCTTTCTTCACCTTCTCCTTGACACCCTTCAACAACTTTGCATTTAGGCACCCTAGCTCCTCTTGCTTCTTGGCCCGTGACTCCTTAAATAGAAGTCTAGAATTTTCTTTTCTCACTTGATTCTTCCCTCCTTTAATTCTAGTTTTAATGGATTAGGTAGGATTCATTGAATCTAACCCATATCTTGTTCCTTCCAGAAACATCATGAAGAATCTTCTTGAATTCACTCAAAAATGGTCTACATTAAATTTTGTGCCTCTCGCTCATCATCCTTATCCTCCAATTGGTTCACAAAATTCAAGGTAACAAGGTTGTTGGCTTAGATATGGTGAATCTTTGACTTTTCCAATAATGTAGTAGCTCAGTACTATTTAAATTCTAGTGCTTAGCACATATTGTGTTACTTGACATCAAGTACATTTTACTAATGCTCAATAGCTGCTATGGATTCACTTGGCATCAACTAAGTTTTAATGATGCTTAGTACCTGTTACTTTACTCAACACCTGAACACGGTCACGTCCTTCTGTATCACTTGGCCAACACTAGATTTTTATTTTGCTTAGTACTAACTAAAAATTTTCTTAGCTCAAACTAGCTTGCTCGGCACTCACTAATGAACCTAGTTAAGCTTTGCAGACATCCTTATTACAACTTGTACTTCTAGTGTTTCTAAGTGTGGCCAGCCTTTTTATCTTCAAGTATATTATTAATACACCATTTTACCATTGTCCTAATTGATCCTTGCACTTCATTACAAAACCATATCTGAACCTTCCCTTAGGTACTCTTGTTACATCTTGTTGATTAAATCCTCTTCATCAATGAACTAAGTGATAGTACTTGTATCTTATAAGCAATTTTCATTCTAGAAAATAGCAAGTTTGACATCAATGACAAAACAATGATTGAAAACATTCTTTATCAACCATCTTCCTTCTTAGCAACAATCTCCCTCTTTGATAATTATTCATTTTCAATCAGATTTCCAACATCACCACTTGAAATTGGCTATTGTTGTCTAATTCAGTCATCTCTTCATCAAATTATTCTTGGGCAACATACTTTCTCCTCAATCTCTTTTGTGCTCTAGCTTCTTTCTCTTTAGGGTTGGCTACTTCTTTAGACTTTTTTGTAGTGACTCTTGTACTAGCCCTTGTAGTAGGTGTTGTAGGTTTGGGTTGATTAGGTTTTGCACCCTTCTTTAGTTTGTTCACTACTTGAGTCTTTTCCTTTCTCTTCTTCTTCTCACTAGTTGTAGGTGCTTCACCGACCTTTTCTTCCTTGGCACCTTTTGCAATTTCCACTTCATCTTCTTGCTAGTCTTCTCCTTGACCTTATTTCAATGTCAATGGTGCTTGAGCTTGTGTTTCTTCTTCTTCATCATCATCTTTCCCTTCTTCTTCCTTGGCTCCATCACCAAAATTTTCTTTTAATTTCTTTACTAATTTTTTCTTCTTTTTGATCATGGAAGTAGTCTTCAGTTCCATAGTGATCTTTGATTTGGCCAAGTTGTAATTAGAAAATTCTTTGGATTCCTTATCCACTTCTCCTACTAGTAATGTTGTGATTGCGATAGAAGCCTCATCAAATCTATTTCATAACCTAATGGCCTTATCTATCTCACCCTTTTTTCTTCTGCATAAGTGAAATTAGTATCAACTAGGTAGCAAACATTATCCAAATGTTCCTCCACTAGCAAGACTGATAACCTTAGTCTCTTCTTCATTGATTGTTTAAAATATTCAAAATAACTAGTCATCACTAACTCACAGTTATCACCTAGTTGTTCTATAAATTCTCCTATCTGAACTACAATAGACCTATTCACTTTCCACATAACCTTAACAAATGTAGGAAAATTAATCTATACATAAAAAGAAAATACATACTAGAATAGGTCCAAATTTACATTGTGCAATCTTAGTTTTCCTTATAGCTCACAAATTCTCAATCAATTATTGCAACTACAACTTGACAAGATCACAAGTATGATCCTTCTTCACAATTTTGTAGCTCATATCCACTACAATGCAAGGTACACTATTTAATCTACTATATTGATAAAATTTGTGTTCTATTACCCTCATTACAAAAGCTATTAGGGGATTTGTGATAGTGTCAATTGTCATTCCCCTCTTATTCCATATAACCCCTATGTCCTTTTCAATATTTTCCTTTGCTTCACTTCTCATAGTCTTTGGCTGATCTAGGGTTGGATGCCTTGTTACCATGTGAAAAATCTTCTTTGTGATTTTTACTAGCCCATATTCTAACCATATAGAGCTATCATGAATTCTACTTAAGAAAATCTTTATCCACTCCATTTTGAAGACGTTGGGGAAATCTAGGCCATGTGTTAACCCTTTCTTCTCAACAATCTTAAAATCTTCCTTCAGTGTTCCTTTCTCACATAGTTTCTCATATAATTATCTATTTCCCATGTCTCCTATGCTTCCAATCTTGCATATGTAAAAATTTCTAATATCTTGATTTATGAAGATTTGTGGTGGTATTATAGATAACACACCAGAGGGATCCTTCTTATAAGCTATATCTAGTATAACTTTGACAATAGGTTGTTTGATTTCATCGCTAATAAATTGGAGATTCAAAAGCTCTTTTCCCACCACATCTTTTGATTTTGAAGAACAAGGTGCCATTACATTTATCTAGGGTTTGAAAAATTTGAAACTACATAGCTTGGCACACGGTAAATACCTTATAAATCCTACTGGAATGGTGTCAAACATTCATTTAAATTTCCTGCAAATGATCAGATCAAAGTCTCTAGATCACCTTTCACTCTTCATGTTCTTCATCAAATTCGAATGATGTCAAATGAACAAGAAATTAATCAAATAGCCCTTAAAACACTGCATTTAATGCTAAGTTCTTACACAACTATAAGGTTGGCATCAATTGAATGTGTGGCTCACTCGACATCTAAATGTCTTTCCATATGCTCGACAAACACTATGAGCTTGACATTAACTAACAAATTCTCTAGCTCAACATCCACTAATATTTTACTCAACAACCATATGAAACTTTTTCATGCATAACATAAAAACTAATAAAACTTAAATATTTATTCTTGATTTCTAACAACACCTTGCATCTTTATTCATGCATATCTAATCATTTCTAAACTAAATCTTTGGAATTGATGTATGGTATATCTTTTAAATATAAGCCCCACATACCTCTTGATTCCTTAATTTGATGAGGTGTGATCATCTGACCCATTGGGTGAAGTAATCCCATCTACATTTGATGTGTTTTAATCTTCCTTTCTCTCCCATGTCTTGTTCATCTCATCTCTAATATTTTCAACATCTACCTTGCATTTTCCTTTGTTGAATCAAAACTTGGTGCCTTTGACTTTGTTGGACAATATCTATTGATGTGACCAGTCTTCAATCAACTAAAACATGTTGTTTGACTCAACCACCTTTTATAATCACTTCTAAAATGTGTTCTAATACAATCCTTAGGAATATGTCCATACTCTTGATAGTAGTTACAACTATATCTTGTGTTATAATCTCAATTATAAGATTTGTTATTGTTCTTTACCTTTGTATGCCTATTTGATGACTAGTTGGGTTTGAATTTGCACTCAAAAGCTCTATGCCCATACTTTTGAGAGTTATAAAAATATCCTTCAAATCTTTGAGTGTGCATGGTCTTGGTTCTACATTCATGTGCCTAATAACCTCATTTTTTGCACTTGTGGTAGTGACCCATGTTCTCTTGCTTCACATTCTGATTTGTAGTCTCACTCCTACAAAAATTAGTAGTATAACCTATCTTACCACAATTATGACAAATAGGCTTGGAGTTCTTACCTTTATTACTTCTTTCTTCAATAATTTTGGATGATTCTTCTTCTTTAGTACTAGTGTATCCAATCTAGATTTATCATTGTTAGATCTAGGGGATCTCATCAATTGTTCAAAGTACTTGATAACTTCACTAGATTTATTGAAACTTTTAGCAAAATCTTTTTACCTTTTTAGATCATTTCTCAACTATTCATTCTGCAACTTTAGTGTTGTGATCTCAATATCCTTTGCATTCAATTCATGATTTGCAATCGTTGTTTGACCTAAGGTTTCCAATTGCATGTTAGCAATCTTAGTTACCTCCAATGATTTCTCTTATAGTCTGCTAGTCAAAACTTTTTTGTCATCTTCAATCATGACTTTATCTTCCATAGCTTTCTTTTTTTCTTCAATCACCTTAGATAGTAGTATGGCTTATGATTCTTGATCTATCTCAAGATTTTTGAGCTCTTTAGCTAGGGTTCTATTCTTTTTCATTATATCTACAACTCCTACATCAAGTTTATTAGAGTTTCCATTTGTAAGTAGCTTAGTAGTGTCTATCTCTTGGTATTATGTGTCATTCTCCTCAATATAAATTCCCTTCCTTCTTTGCAATGATTTCTTTATATCTTATCTCGCTTAATTCAACTAATGTAGAATGAGTTTTATTTCAATCTCCTAATTCTCGATAATTTTTCCCAACTTGTAGACTTCCATTTCCAAGATCCTTCCTCAAATCTACAAAGCTTTACTTTTAAAGAACTAAGATTTGATACCTATTGTTGGAGTTACAATAGGAAAGTTAAACTCTGAGGGGGGAGGGTGAATCTGTGCTTCAAACTTTTACTCATAAAAATATTCACCATACATCCATCTCACAATTTATTAAGTAAACTAAAATACTATGTAAGGCATATACATCTAAAGTATGCAAACAAGTAAGCATTCACACAAATATTGGACAAGTAGAACTAGGATGGCGATGACACCCACAAATATTCACTATTGTAATAATAAGGTGTATCTAATGAAGGTTACAATATTTTATCATGAAACATGATCTACCTTGTGAAACCTCTACCCTTTTAAAATCTTACAAAGAATATTATGTCTTACCTTGTTAAAGGATTTCAACACCCTATTAGAAGTGTGCCTGATTAAAGGACTTTAACCCACAATTAAATAAGAACCTTGTTAGAGGATTTTAATATAGCCTATTAGGACTAATTTGTTAATGGATTTTATTAATTCACATATTAGAATGTCTCAACAATGATCCTATAATTAGCACTATGTTGCTTGATGTCAGATCACCTCTATACTAATGTGTACTTGATCCTTCTTGATTAGATGTCTCTCTGTTGTTCACTATTTCCTTCCTCTATTCTCCTTTAACTAATTTTGCAATATAATTCAAACAATAATACCTTGGTCACCATGAATGTTTTATTTGTGCATGAAAAGTCTCTTTCTCTCTCATTGAGCAATTATGGTTTTTTCCCTTTTAAGAAGACCTAGGTGACTTAGGATTAGGTATGAAATAATGGTTTGATTCACTCATATTGCCACTTAAACCTTCCCTTTTTCTAATTGGATGCATGAAATACATAGGGATTCAGACTTAAGATTCACCTTTATTAATAAAATATCGTAAATCAATCCTTAAGTCAACTCAAAAATGGTTTACATTGTAGTTTGTGTGAATACAAACAATTATATCAAAAATATGTTACTCGGCATCTGAAGTCCTTGGTGCTCAACACTAACTATGACTTCAATATTATCACTTGGCATCTAAATGACTCAACATGCACTACTTGCTTGACACCTGAATCACTCAACACATACTATCTGCTTGGCACTTGAGTGAATTGACACATGAGTGACCTAAAACTCACTATTTATTTGACATGTTGTAGCTTACACATTGTGCTTGGCATATGTTACTTGTTTAGGATGAACTAAATAAATGACTTAAGTATATAGACACTCACCTATCAAAACCAATTTGAGATTAGTTCAATAAAATAGAGCCACCTCATTTTGAAACCTATTAGCCCTTTTTATTGTTTCTTTAGTCTCTCTTTTTTCTCCCCAATCTAGATCACATTTCTAGATCATCTATTACCTTTCGATGTGGTCCTTTAGGGGTTGCATTATCACCTTTTTGGCCATAACTTTTGGTAGGTCCATTATTTCTTAATTCTTTTTACACCTTCTGCAAGGCCTCTTAGAAATTCTTATCCATGCCTCATCACAAATAAGTCGACTTATTTGAATAGTTTCCATGAAGAGGTCAACCTCTTCCTTGATGATTTGGGGTCACACGGCATGAAAATGCCTTAGGGTTTCCAATTTATTTATTTTTCACCCAGGTTGTCCTACTTTATTTTCCCATCCAAAAACTAGTATAAAAGGAGGCTTGGGATCTTCATTTTTAGATCCACTCTCTTATAATAATCCACATACAAGCCATCAAATATCTACACAAAATTATAAATTCAAGAAAGCATCTTTAAGAATTTTTCTAGCCCAAGCATTTCCCCCTTGCATCACACTTCTTTCTTTAACATGGTAATGGTTTTTGGCTTCTAAGGAGGAGATCTATCATTCCAAATCCTTCATGTTCTTTTACCCTTCATCATGACATGTCACATGTACATTCCTATAATTAAGGTTTTGACTTTTATATTTCCTTTTGGTTTCATTGATTCAAGGCTATTCCACTTACATACTTGATCACATATCAAATTTAATTGTATTATAAAAGTAATTGCATATATTTTATTTGATATTATTTATCCTACTAAATGTTTTCATTTACATTTCAATTTAAAGGTTGATTCCTCAATCTAGGGCTTGACCAAGATAAGCCCTTTTCCACCCGAAAAAAAAAAAAAGATTTGCTAAGCACTAAAATAGGTTACTAAATTTATGGTTTCAAATCTGGAAATAACTCCCTGAGATCATTACCAAAAAAATTAATTTGACTAGTTTATAGGGTCTTGGGAACATGTTGATTTTATTGATAAAATTTGGACACTTTTCCTTCAATTTGACATGTTCCTGAAGCTTTAGCAAGAAAAATAATTTCTTTCTATTATTTTTTATTTGGGGATGCATGAACAAGATTTTAGAATTAGGCTTAGATCTGCACTTTGTAGAATAAAAAGACACCTTTCTCTACACATTTCAAGATGATCACTTTATGACTCATTTAAATTTTCACTTTATATTTAATATAATCATTGTGTTGATTACATCCATTTAGCACTTACATCTATATTACATATCTCAAATAGTTCAATTGTGTAATTACATCTACATATCACACACCATAAAATAGCCTTTTCTTGGATTGTGTCCCTTTTCACAATTCAAATTTAATATTGGCATCCTTGCCTCTATTTGGGTCTTGCTAATCTAATTTGAATTAAAAAGATGAATGGTCTTGGAAAATCTCCTTCTCCCCTACACACATTTCAATTCTTTGGCGTGAAAAATGGAGACCTTTACCCTATTAAATAGTGCTTCCTTTTTTCACCTAAACACTATGGAAACAATAATGATGGAGAAATGGAGCACAAAATTATTGTGGGCAAGAGGTTGCAAGAATAGCATTTCAGAATGAAAGATTATAGTGATGTGAATATCAGGATTTAACTGTGTGATTTTGAGTCAAACTCGATGACCCATATTTCATGAGTAGTGATTCAACATGAATCCATCTCTCATGAGAATAAATGGAACACTTAGCACTCATTGGATCTAGGTGATGCTCACAGGGGTGAAGCACCGGGACTTCCCGGGAGGTCACCCATCCCAGTACTACTCCAGCCTGAGCGCGCTTAACTACGGAGTTTCCTCCACAGTTAAACCCAAAGCTTGCAACCCCATTTGCAAAACCTTCACCAAGTGTTGTGCCTTATGAACCATTCATTAGAAAGCCCCTTAAGCTCATCAATTGATAAGTAGGAGTTGATTTCCACAGCTAGTCAAATTGTGATGTGAATATCAGGATTTAACTGTGTGATTTTGAGTCAAACTCGATGACCCATATTTCATGAGTAGTGATTCAACATGAATCCATCTCTCATGAGAATAAATGGAACACTTAGCACTCATTGGATCTAGGTGATGCTCACAGGGGTGAAGCACCGGGACTTCCCGGGAGGTCACCCATCCCAGTACTACTCCAGCCTGAGCGCGCTTAACTACGGAGTTTCCTCCACAGTTAAACCCAAAGCTTGCAACCCCATTTGCAAAACCTTCACCAAGTGTTGTGCCTTATGAACCATTCATTAGAAAGCCCCTTAAGCTCATCAATTGATAAGTAGGAGTTGATTTCCACAGCTAGTCAAATTGTGATGTGAATATCAGGATTTAACTGTGTGATTTTGAGTCAAACTCGATGACCCATATTTCATGAGTAGTGATTCAACATGAATCCATCTCTCATGAGAATAAATGGAACACTTAGCACTCATTGGATCTAGGTGATGCTCACAGGGGTGAAGCACCGGGACTTCCCGGGAGGTCACCCATCCCAGTACTACTCCAGCCTGAGCGCGCTTAACTACGGAGTTTCCTCCACAGTTAAACCCAAAGCTTGCAACCCCATTTGCAAAACCTTCACCAAGTGTTGTGCCTTATGAACCATTCATTAGAAAGCCCCTTAAGCTCATCAATTGATAAGTAGGAGTTGATTTCCACAGCTAGTCAAATTGTGATGTGAATATCAGGATTTAACTGTGTGATTTTGAGTCAAACTCGATGACCCATATTTCATGAGTAGTGATTCAACATGAATCCATCTCTCATGAGAATAAATGGAACACTTAGCACTCATTGGATCTAGGTGATGCTCACAGGGGTGAAGCACCGGGACTTCCCGGGAGGTCACCCATCCCAGTACTACTCCAGCCTGAGCGCGCTTAACTACGGAGTTTCCTCCACAGTTAAACCCAAAGCTTGCAACCCCATTTGCAAAACCTTCACCAAGTGTTGTGCCTTATGAACCATTCATTAGAAAGCCCCTTAAGCTCATCAATTGATAAGTAGGAGTTGATTTCCACAGCTAGTCAAATTGTGATGTGAATATCAGGATTTAACTGTGTGATTTTGAGTCAAACTCGATGACCCATATTTCATGAGTAGTGATTCAACATGAATCCATCTCTCATGAGAATAAATGGAACACTTAGCACTCATTGGATCTAGGTGATGCTCACAGGGGTGAAGCACCGGGACTTCCCGGGAGGTCACCCATCCCAGTACTACTCCAGCCTGAGCGCGCTTAACTACGGAGTTTCCTCCACATGAAAGATTATAGTTGTGGAATGCAAGAGCACAAGTTAAAATATAGTGTATCAACTTCAAAAATATCTATTAGAGGTAAAATGAAAGGGTTTTGACAAAGGAAGTATATTCTTGAGTTTTATGCACATCGGTAGAGGTTTCACTCTATAAAAACATGACAAGTGTAACATACTAAAAATTACCATAGTCATAAATTTTTATAGGATTCTATCACATTGTGTGGATATGTACATGGGTCACGTACATCTAAGAAAAATTTGGACCTAATAGTCAAGAAAGTCAAACATGTGCGGTAATGAGATCTATTTTGTATTATGATTTAGGCAAAGAAACCCACTATGGAAAATTAATTTCACACATGCTATTTTCATTTTTTTTAGAAAATTAATAAAAAATAGCATATTCTAACTCATTTAGTGTTGGAATATTCAAATGGAAAGAGTACTTTTGAGAGTGGGGTGGGGGGGTAGGGGTGAATAAGAAGTACTGCACTTTCCACCTTTTCTAATCCTTTAAAAAAAAATTACTAAAAATAAAATGCATGTATGTAAACATATTAAATAAACATAAAGTAAAAACATGCATCAATACACATAACACTAGATTTGGTAACCCAGAAGCCCTCTAGGAATAAAAAGGTAAAACTAGGGTGGGGATGATACCCACAAAAATCACTACGGCAATAATTGTTTGACCACTTTTGATGGTCTACCCTATGAAAGGCCTGCCCTATTAAAGGCTTTACACTGTGTTAATAGTGACCTAGTTAAAATATTTACAAACATTTTACTTGATGTGTGACCTTATTAAAATATTTAATCACCTCTTCAAAGGATCTACAAAATAGTTGTTAAGCTAACCTATCATCATAGGGTTTTCACTATCTAATACAATGGCAAGAGTGTATTAGAAACCTTTTGACCTAATTACTTACAATCTTCAATTGCTGATTTCAAGCACTTGGTCTTCTCATTCTGATGTGATCCTTGCTTGATCTGATATATTATCATATCCCTTGTACTATTCTAATTAACTAGATGTGTAATTGCTACTCAATTCACTAAGTCTGTGATGCCCCTAATGTTTTCCATGTTCTGCAACTTTTCTATTTACCTAGCGTCTTCCTTAACTTCTCTTTTTTTTTTTCTTTTTTTTAAAATCATGGGGTCTAAGCCTCCTTATAAAGACTTCATAGGCTTAGGGTTAGGTATGGGTCTATGATCCATATTGAATCTTCAATTCTTGCTTATTTCTTGAATTTTTCTCATTCGTTGCATGCCTTCTTCATTTTTCTGATTGGTTGCATGCTAATTACATGGGAAATATAAAAGATTCATTCTTATCCTTATTCTTCTTTGAAATATTTCTATGTTGGCTTCAAAAATGGTTTACATTTGAGTTTGTTAGGGCACAAACTCATATGTTGATTCTATGTTACTCGAAACATACTAGACTACTGGTACTCGACACATATTTGATCCTGATTTGCTTGGTACCTATTACAATCTATCTTGGTCGACACATGTATGACTTTGGCTCATGTGGCATATGAAGCATTCTAACTTACTCGACATCAATTGTGACTTGACGTCTATATGTCACTCGGCACCTATATAATGCTTGGCACCTGAAATCACTTAGCACCAATTGGAATTTTGACTCAACACATATTGTGGCTCGACATACATAGTGTACTCAACTACAATATAGAAAGTGGTTACGTGTGTTGACACTTAAATGTCAAAACAATTTTAAGACCAACAATCTCCCCCTTTGACATGAGTGTCAAAAATACTTAACTAAACATTACTAACCTGTCCTTATGAGTACCCTATCCAATCTACTCTGCATATGCAGAAAAATTTCAAAATTTGTTCAAAATATACCTTATAACTCATCCTGAGCTGATTGTGCTTTATTATTCTTGCAACCAAAAATTCTTGTGCTGATGTATTTGATACTTTTTCCTTTTGCTCTGTTCCTGTAATGTGTACCTATGTGTTGAGTTTCTCTGTCTACTCTATTTGTACTTGCAAGTTTTATTCATATCTCCCCCATACTATTTTCACTTACACATTATGACTTATCTCCCTTTTTGGCTATCTAAAATTCTTTCAAAAAGAATGAATGAAAGAATGTAATCAAAACTTAGTATTCTTTGCCTTAGATATATCTTCCTTGTTGTTATTTCTCCCCCTATGCCCTTTATTATTTCTCTCCCTTTTTGACACTTATGTCAAAGGGTTCTAAGGAGTAATACCATATTTAGCCAAAAATGTGTTGGATGATAGTCTCAGCAGCAAGATGTACAAGTCCATCTAATGTAGAAAGATTTGGATCTTTCTCTAAGATAGTTTCAACATAGACTTGTTCTTTGTGGAGGACCTCCAAATGTGTGGTTATGAAAGATTGAATCTAAATTAATTTGGTCTTTATATTGGCCTCTTCACTTGTTAGTATAGCTAACTCTCTTTGAGTGTGAAGTGATTGGGCAAAATGCTTCTCACGTTGAGCTGGATCTATGGGTAATTGCATGCTAGAAATTTTCAAATTTCTCTCCAAGCTCATTATTCTCTAACTTGTTTCTTGTGTGAAATTGGAAAAATCACATAGCTTCTTGTACAATGAGAAAATTTTCTCAAGTACATTCTTGACCTTGTCAATTTTATTGGCCAATTCTACTTGTTCAAGTGCTATACCACTTGATATTCTCTCATTCACTTTCCCCTAAAATTTCCTCTTAGACCATTCCATAAGTTTAACATTTGTATCCTAGTCTTCATTAGTCACTTGGTCAACTATATCAGATAGTTGTTCTATTATGGGTTCTACCTCATTGGTGACTACAAGCTGAAGGAATCCATAAAGATGTCCTTAATCTCATGTAGTTCTTGCGTGTGTTTATAATCTTTTCTGAGTATTTCCTACCTCTTCCTCTTTTTTAATTCATCTTGCATTTCTTTGATCTAGTCCATGGTGATGGTCTTTGAGTCATAGGTAGGTATGACTATGTCTTCATCTAGCTCAGGGTCTCCATAGTGAAGTACCCTAGCCACCTTGGTTGAGCTTAAGCCTGATGTTGAGATTTGTAAAGGTATGGCTTCAATGCTCAGCTTCTGAAGGGTTTTTTTAGGAGTGTCTGTCTTGGTAGTTCTACCAATGTTTGAATAGTGGTCTTGTAGTGCCTGCCCCTAGTTCGCATTTTGTTATCGTTGCTGAACTCTTTTAAGGCTAGTTTTATGTTGATGGTTAGCAGCATTCTTTTGAGATTAATAGATATTGTGCTATGGATTCAGTTTATTATGTGATTTGAGATTACTTAGACTTTACATTTGATGTATGCGTGATGATTATTTACATTGTTTGCAGTTATTAATAATGATTAGTAAGATGGTTTATTATCATATGTGTTTTATTATGGATACTTACCCCATACTCACATGTGTATGGTGTGCGTGTTTGTCTTGTGTGTTTGCTTTTGTATGGCGTGTCTGATGTGGTAAGGAAGGGAGTCATAGTCACTTGCTAGTCAAGATCTACACGATGCACCACTTCCTACCATTGTCTATTTAGTTTAGTATATATTGTGCTTGTACATGCATGGTTTTTATGCAGGTTGCAGGTACTGGGTATTGACTTCCCTGAATTGCCAGGATGAGTGTACCCTATCATAATATCTCAATGATAAGAGAGGGGAGATAAATTCTCAAGTCCAAATCCCAACCTTTTAAGCCATTTGTTCTAATTGGAAAATTAGGACAAGTATCTGAGTTCAGTACCCTTCGAATACGTTTGATAACGTAATTCGTGATATAAACCCTTTGGTTTGATTTTGTATGTATTTTGGCTATGATGGATTTTCATATTTTTACCTTGGTGAGTCTTTGATGTATTTCCTATTAATTAAGCCTAATTAAAAGATTTAATTAATGGTTTAATTTAATGGAAAATTAATATGATATTTTAATATTTATTGTATTTAATTAATTGAGAAATTAATTAAATAAAATAATTAAATGTGAAATAAAAGTTAAAAGTTTAAATTTGGAATGTGACAATATTTATTTTAATAATAATATATTTGGAATTCATTTCTAAATAAATGTCTACATATTATTATTATTAAAGCTAATAAATATTTTAGCAATTAAGTTTTGGAAAATGAAATTTAAAAGTAGAAGATATATTTTAAATTAATAAAAGATTCTAAATCTCATGTGATTAAAATATAAATATATTAAGATTGAAAAGTGGAATTATTAAAGTAAGTGCATGATATTTAATAAATAAATAAATTAAATTGAAAAGAGTAAATTAAATATTATATTAATTAATGTGCATTATTTTTAATATTTGCTCACATAGGAGTTGGCAAATTCTCAAGAGTTGTAATGTAGATAACACAGGAGTTTGCACTCTAAGAATGCATAAGTTGTCTACACTTAGAAGTTAGCATTTTTATTTGAGCACATGGTGTCTACAACCTTAAGACTCATCTAGAAGGTTGGAGAAGGCCCATGCTTGGTTGTCATGCTTATCTTCTAGTTGTTTCTAGAGACACTCTAGATGCATCTTAGAGGCCTTTAAATAGAGGCTCTCCTAGTGTGTTTGAACAAGCTGAAGTAGAAGCTGAATGGAAGCTTTAAAGCTTACATGCATTGGAGAAGATTCATATGCTCGTATATTTTCTATTTGCTTCTATGCTCCTTCTAGCATTTTTAGTCACTTGGAGATTTTCGGATGGCTTGGATTTTGGAAGGATTGTGAATGATGGAGAAGGAAAGGATTTTCTATGGACTTCTGAGGCATGACGGATTAGCATCAGTGTCCAGGTGCACTCGTGATATTTCACATATTCTCTTTGCACTATTTCTCTTCCTATCTTTATCATGTATGTTATATGTGTCTGAATATATATTCCATGATTGAGTCTATAATTGAAATTGGAATCTAGATATTTTATTTGTTTGAGAAGAAAACATTAGAAAACCCTAGATCCAATTAAAGAGACATTAGATCTAAACGGGTTTGGGTTCGAATTAGAATTAAATTGAGAAAGGTGATTTCAAATCTATAGTTAAACCTATTGGATAGATTAATGGATATGTTTAGAAAACAATTATATAAAAGGAAAAAGTTCTTATTTAGAAATGTCCTTTAAAATCTAAGTATATGTTCTCTTTTGTATATCTGTATATATATATGTGTAAAAATGTAGTGATATTTGATAACAAATTTGGTATATATATATATATATATATATATATATATATATATATATATATATGCATACATATACGTATATACATATATATACATCTATACATATATATATATGCATACATATACGTATATACATATATATACATATATACATATATGTATATATATTTGTGTACATTCAAGTAAGAAATTTATTTATTAAATCCGAATAGCACATTGGATGAACGTTTTATATATATAAAAAAGTTATATAAAAATAAAATATTTATATGTGTATGGGAGGGCAGGGATACATCCCACCCCACCCTTTTATTACTCACGCCGGCGGTGGTCTTTGGCGCAGTCATACTTGCGACTGTGACTGTGGCCATAGCCAATCGCACGGCCTAGTACGTAAGACAATGACGGATTTATCAACCATCGCACAGTGCTTACGACCCCCCCGACCACCTTCACCCACCGTCCTTTCCTTCTGTCTCACCCGATGGCAATATCTTACCCGACAAGTCTGCATTACGACCGAGAGATAAAGAGGCCACAAGGCTAGTGCGATGTGGCAGTGGCTTTAAAGTCACGCCATCCTTTAAATCGCAAAATATTAGTTTATAAACACACCATTTTTGTTATATGAATCATGAGCAATTCGGTTATAAATAATATTTCGAATTTGAAATAATTATATTGTGATGGTATTATTGAGAGTTTATTACTATATATATATATATATATATATGTATGTATATATATATATATATGTTATATATATATATATATATATATATATATATATATATATATATATATATATATATATATATATATATATATATATATATATATATATATATATATAGATATGTATGTATATATATAAGTATTAAATATGTTGAATAACTCCAGTGTTAGACTTTAACATTGTGATTTTATAAGTGCTTATGTTAATAATTGTTATATAATGGGAATTGAATTTTAAATATATATAAGATTTTAAATAAATAATATAGTTTTAAATTAATCTAAATATTTAATTAGAATTTATTCTAATTAAGGTCACTAAGAAAATATAATGGAGATGAATTCATGAATGAAATTGAATTGGCAATTAAAGATTATTTTAGATAAATGAATTGCCTATGAGGTACATGAAGGAAATTATAGTTTATTTATTTGAGTATTTATCTTAATAACTCGTATATTGGGATTGTATCTTAAGGAAGTTATATTCAAACTACTAGTGACATTGTTGTTAGTAAAGCAATGAAGAATCTACCATCATAGATTGTTATTAGCTATTAAATTATTAACAACTCAAACGTTAATAAAATAGAGTATAGATGATTATCATTGATACGAGTTGGTATAATGATTGTTGTCATTAAGGATAGGATTTCATTATTACTATCAGTATTATTGAAATATTAATATTTGTTTTGAAGTTGACTTTTTACATACAAACTATTGTTAGTCAACTGATAATCATTGGGTTGATGGTATGGTTGTGCAATTATTAATTAAATCAATTAATAGAGTTAGTTGGATTTAATTAATAATTATATTATAGAGATGTAATTGATATGATTCTTTTAACGAGATTGTAAAAGTATTGATATCAAGTTGATAGGTCTTATTCTTATGACTTGAAATATGACCTTAGATATTATATGTTTGTCAACGATGATAACGATTAAATTAAAAGACTCAAACTTTAGTAACACTCAATTAAGTCTCTAATTGAAGACTATTAGAATGTTGATAAGTCATGGATGGTATATCTATGTTAATTGATTGGTTAAATTGACCATTTTAATAAAGTTATAATCCTCTTATTCGAACGATGATAATTGGTTCTCTTATAATTTAATGAATAATGATCCTTGAGTTATGTTAAAAGTTGAAGTAATGATAAGAAGAGTTAATCAATTAGAATATGGATCATGGTTGAAATAGAGAACAATTTAATTAAGGTCAATGATGATCAATTTAATGAGTGAATGTTTATCCTTAGGTTATTCTTAGAATGTAATTCTTAATAATGGAAGGATAATGTTATCGGGGGAACAAATGGGTTGACTTGTAGGTCAAATGATGAAACTTAAGACATTTGAAGTATTCTTGAAAATGGAAACTAAAACCCCTACACTTGAAAATGGAAAATTAAACTCTACACATTATTCAACTATGAGATAATAGAAAAACCAAAACATGTGTCTGCATCGTGTATTCTATATGCTTCTTATTTTGGGTTTTGGGTTAACTAGTGATGACCAGTCCTAGGTTGTTACCAGAGGCTCGGGGGTTATGAGATGTGATGGCATGTTGATCTTATTTGGTCTCGATCTTTATAAGCCCAACCATGGTTATGTGATCGTATGCTCTATGAAATGTTTGTTATTGTTCATCAGTCTTCATGTGTGAAGCTGAGATGTATGTGTTTGAGACACCTGAGCTAATCATTTTTTGAGTCATCGATCAGTTATCCTTGGTTTATTTTCTAGTCACCATGATGGGACTAAAATGTGGATTTATTCTTGATGATGTCATGTTGTGACATGTTTGACTCAACCATTTTGGAGTCTTCGATCAGTATGATTTTGAGATATTATTGGTTTCTTGTTGAGAACCAATGGATGTGATGATATATTTTGGTTATTGAGAACCAATGGATACTTATGATTATCAGTGATGTCTTTAGTTGCCAATAGAGAACTATTGCGGTCATGATTTTCTATGGATATTGCTCATGGAGATTTGATGCTTTTATTTGATGATTTTATCATGGAGATTTGATGATTCTTATTATGGGTATTTGATGCTTATTTTGTGGATATTTGATGGTTCTTTTTATGGATTTTCTTTTGGATTTCTTTACAGTCGCTTGTATAGGACTGTGGTGATTTTATGATTCCATGAGCATTAGGGTAGGTAATCTACTTGTAGTGTTTGGAAGTGGCTTGCAATGGGGGTCGGGGCCCTAAGTGGCTGCCAGGATAACTCATTGTAAGTTTGGTTAATAAGTGATAACATTTACACACTAAATGGGGATTAAATGAACCTAAAAAGATAAGAGTTTTGATGTTCTCGCCCATGCCTTGAGCGCTTGTATAGGCTAGGGTGGGAGTAGTGAGACACATGATTGCGACCTTGCATTCCATAGTATGCCTCGTCAGTATGAGAGGATACTAGTGGCCGCATGAGATCTATATGGACCCATGGAGTTTAGCTAACTGCCAGGGTAACTTGTACGAGATAAATGCGATGACACTTTCCCGCTTGCAGAGTAGGTTTCCTACATGTCTTTGTGTGCCTCTGGGAATTAGATGTCAATTTTGTGTGTGATGGAACCTTGAGTTAGTATACTTTTTAGGATTCCTAGACTTAAAGAGATTTATGCTTTGTGGTTTTGATATCCTATTTGGGACTTGAGATTATCTCCTCAACACGGTGGGAGTGGACCACTTAGGTTCCACGCGGTCGGGTGGTAGTGTATTTTCTACTCTTATCATTTGAGATCCGTCGGAGACACCGTGGCTGGAGTATTCTTGGTTGGTATTTATCTTCATTTTGTTTTTGGAGCATTATGATAGATGATATACCTTATGATGGATGTATTTACTAGTATGTTTCTTATATTGATGGTTTGCATATGTTAGATGATGGTATCCTATACTTTACTTTTCATGTTAGTAGGTTGTTTTTAGGTGTGACATTCCTACTATGTTTATAGCCGATGATCTCTTCGGTGCTTTGGAATGTTACACACAGAGGGATGGCTAGGATCCATGATGGTTTAATGATGCTATTAATGGTTGGGAGGAACCGTGCACTTAGTTATTTATGTTTGTGATGTATGGTTATCTTTTATGATGGATGTTTATATCTTTATGATGATGATGTATCATGTATGGATTATGGTTTCATTATGTTATTGCATCATGGATTAATATTGGATGATGATGTACTTTAATTACATGGAAGTTTATTCTTTTGAGCTTTTCATACCTTGTAACATGTATATTGGATGATTGAGCAATCTAAAATGTACACTTGTATATTGTTTAAGAACATTGGATGTATCATTGTTATTTCATTGTTAAAGATGTGATGTTAGATGAATAAGTTATGATTAGAAGTAATTCAACGTTAAGGGATTTTAAAGAGTGTAATCTGTTATGTTATGTTATTTTCAGTTGGATGTTACTATTGCTTCCACAAATGTTGTGAATGGTTTATAATTTATGTTTTAAAAAAAAAAATTGTTTGGTAAACTTAGTGAAATTCTTTGGATCCCTTGGCGGGGCATTATAGGTCTGCTTCTTTTCCTTTGATGTATCCTCCTTCTCATAAGACTTCCCTTCTTTTGTGTTGTGCTTCTATGAGGTATCACCTACTACTATAGGTGGTGGAAGCATTAAAATTTTAGTGCATGTAGTTGTATAGGTGAAAAGTGGTTCTTGTAGTTTTACCTTTTTTTTTTTTGGTTCTACTACTACGTTTTGTAGCTCATCTACACTCACCAATTTAGGGTTTGTGCATAACTATGGATGTAGAGTGGATTGGTGAAGGATCTTGGATAGATCCTCTGCAATTAAGGGATTGATGTTCTAAGCTAAATTTTTAGGAACATCCTTAATGGTTATTGTATCTATAGGTATGATGGTTACATGAGGAGGGTTAGGAGGTGGCATTTGTGTGTCTTGCACACTCTATTCCTCTTCTTGTCATTGTTCAGTTGTTGCCATATCTTCTCCTTTTCATGTTTCTTCCTCATTACCTTTTTCCTTGTTCTCCTAATCTTTCTTATCTTCCTCCTCTTTCTTCTTTTCTTCATCTACTTTTGTTGTTGCTTCCTTCTCCTTCTCTTCCTCTCCTTTCTTCTCTTCTATTTTCTTTTCCTTGGTACTGGCCTTTACCTTATTTGCTTCCTCTTCCTTGTCATCAATTATTTTGTAGATTATTTTCCACAATTGTGTGAATTTATTTACTACATCCTCAATCTTGTTTTGTAGGATGTTGTAGGCTCTATATTTAGGTGCAAATTTGCCACATGTTTCTTATTAGCCTTTGTTATTTGACCTCTTATAAGGTCAGGCATCACTTGTGCTAAGGTAGATTCTCTGATCTCCTTTTCCATTTTCATACAATAATGCTATTTATTTTCAATTATTTCATATAGCTCTCTAGGCATAGTATTGTCTAGCTCTATAGGTGTATTTTTGAATTCAACCATCATGGCATATACTGATTCCTCTATTTTATTTTGTTCTTCTCTACTTAGCTTATTGAAATCAATGTTTTCAATTCATTCAAATCTACATTTCTAACATTTTCACAAATTTTGTCTATGGTAGATTTGGGAGGATGGCTTACCACTTTGAATTGGCTAATGTCCTTTGACTCTGTTCTCTCCTCATCATCTGTGTTTGGTTGTGCCACATATTTTCTTCTCTTCTTTGGCACTTTATTAGGCTATTTAGTAGCCTTCTTCTCTTTTGTTGCCTCTTTTTCCTTTTGTGTGGATGCTCTTGTGCTAGCTCTTGTTTCTTGTGTTGGCTTGGCTTGTGCAGGCTTAGTGACCTTCTTGGGTTTGGACTAAGCTGGAGGCTAAGTTTTAGCCTTTCTTTTCTTTTTCTTGGCTAGTTTAGGTGCTTCCTTGGCTTCTTCTTCCTTGGCACCTTCCTCCTTATCTTATCCTAAGCCCTGTGTCAAATCCATTGGGCCTTGCCCTTGCTCTTCTTCTTCTTCACTTTCTCCTCCTCCTCCTTTAGCACTTTCTTCTCCTTCAATATCTGCACCAAAGTTCTTCTTTATCTTTCTTCTTGATTATAGAGGCTATCTTCAATTTTGTTTCAACTTTGGATTTGACAACATCATATGTACCAAAATGAGGAGCCTCCTTATCTATCTCTTCTACAAGTAATGTTGTGATTGCTATGTAGGCTTCATCTACATCAAGTTCATATCCCAATGGTCTTAGCCATCTCACTCTAGGTATTGCTGCCTAGATGTAGGTATAGCCAATATCAGCCAAAAAAATATGTCATTGATGTTTTTTTTCATTAGGGAAACTGGTATTCTTACCCTTTGCTTCATGGATTTCTTAAAATCATCAAAACAGCTTGTTATTTGGTCCTCAAAATTATCACCCATCTGATCAATGTACTCATTGATTTGTGTGATTGCAATTTTGTTTGGGTTCCAATTCACCTTTTCCAATATAAGGAAATTCTTCCATAACATAAAAGAATATGCACATAAGAACTTAACCAAATTTGCACTGAGCACCTTTTGATCTCTTTATTGCTCCTAGGTTTTCATTCATTTGCTACAACATTAGTTCTTCTAGATCATATGTACAATCCTTCTTGACCAATTTATAGGCTACATCAATAGCTATACATGGCACAATGTTCAATCTGCTAGATTGGTAAAATTTGTGAGAGATTTCTCTCACTACAAAATCTAGAAGGGGACTAGTTACAGTGTCAATAGTCATACCCCTCTTATTCCATTTGGCTCCTATATTCCTTTCAATGATCTCTTTTGATTCACTGTATAGGGTCTTAGGCTGATCTAGGGTTGGGAAACCTATAACCCTATGTATTATCTTTTTTGTAATATTTATTGGTCCTATTTCCAACCACAAACATCCATTGTGAATTCTGTTGAGGAAAATCCATATCCATTCAATTTTTAAACCTATAGGGTAAACTAGGGCATGAGTTAAACCCTTCTTCTCAACTATTTGGAACTCATCCTTTAGAATTTTGTTCTCACATAGCTTGTCATAGGCTTGGAATATCTCAAGATCATGTACTACACCTATCTTATAGTTATAACACTTTCTCACGTCTTGCACCATGACAACTTTTGGGGGTATAATGGACAATGTGCCAGATGGATTGTTTCTATAAGGGACTTCTAGGATTAGCCTAAACTCAGGTTGCTTTACCTCATTACTAACTAGCTAGACCTCATGACTCTCCTTTCTTTTGGGGTTTCTTGAACTAGATGCCATCATACCGAACTAGGGTTTTAAATATATTAAAAGCTTCAATTCTACATAGCTTGGCACTTGATAAATACCTTAGAACATCAAAATGTATGTTGAATCACTATTGAGATTGATGTAAATGGCTTCAATGTTGTTGTATGATCACTCTTGTACTCTTTTTGTCTTTTTTCTATGTTCGAATGGCATGAAAGTAATCAAAATTTGACCTTATACCTGTCAAAACCTAGCATGAAATGGTTAGTACATACAAGTGTAAACTTGACACTTGAAGGTTTCACCATGACTCAGCTCCCATTAAATTTCATTTACTTGACCTCGATTAGATTTCTACTTCACTTAGCATCCATTGAAGCTTTACTCAACATCTGAGGACAGTTCGGCAATATTTGCAAAAACTATAGATTTTGACTTGGCATCTTTACTCATGTAGATTTCTTCCTTGTAGTACTTCTTTCTCTTGGGACTAATGTATGATATAAATTTGTATATAAGTCCCATACACCTATTCTTGCTTAGTTGGATGAGATGTGATCACTTGACCTCTTGGGTGAAGTGATCCCTCCATTTGATGTGTTGTACAAATCTTTCTTGTTCCAAGTCTTATTCATTTTCCCTCTAATTTGTTCAACATCAACCTTCTCTTTTCCTTTGTTGATTTCTGCCTTGGGTTCTTTTGACTTTGTTGGGCAATTCCAACTGATATGACCAATCTTCAAGCAACTAAAACATGTGGTTTGACTTAACCATTTGCTGTAATTCCCTCTAAAATGTTTCCATATGCAATTTTTAGGAATGTGTTCATACTCCTGAAAATAGTGACAGCTATACCTAGTGTTTTAATCCCAATTACAATGATGACAATGATCATTTTCCTTTGCAGGTTGATTAGGTGTCCACATAGGATTTGTTCTACATTCAAATGCTCTATGTCCATACTTTTTGCAATTATAGTAGTGACCCTCAAATTTTGGTGTGTTGGCTCCTAATTTAATAGAGTTTGAACAACCAAGTATTCAAGGCAAGAATGGATCTATGGGAAGATATCTTCAATAATGGACACACTTTACAAAGAACCAGGGCCAACTATAAGGCTACACTACTTCTTCACTTTAGGCTCTGCAAAACCTAGGTAGGTAAACCTCTTAAGATATGATTATGTGCCCAATGCAATGAGCATAATTAGGATCTAGAATAATAGATGAAAACCCCTAAATCTTCTATACTTAATCAAGAAATTGCAAGCATGGAATAGCTAATAGAATGACTCGTGAAATTCGTAAGCTAAGTGCGAGTTAAACTTTGAATAACTTTCAACATAAAAGATAAAAATTGATTTAATATGTTGATAACAACAAGACCTAGGTATGAGCAACAAAACCTAATGATCCTATCTCTGATAAGTGCCTTATCTATTGGGAAATTAAATGAATTACAATCATACATCTCATTGAAATCTTTGACATAACTCCTACATCAAGATCCTTGATCTAATTTTCACCTTGTGAATAGACATCTGCTTTAGATTTGAATCTCATACTTGAATTATCCCATCATGAAATTTGCAAACCCTATGATAAACACCAAGCAATTACATGACTCTTTGTTCCACTAGCAAGACATTTCAACCACATACAATTCTAAGAAAATTGCAAAAAATTGCAACCTACTTTATGCTCTTCATTCACAAACTAGAAAAGATTACAAACCCATGAACATGAGATAAGATTCAAACTAAATTCAAACCATTTGTTGTACTTATTCATCTACTTGAGAAAAATAAATGAAAAGATGTACAAAAAAAATTCAGTAATCACCTAACAAATCAGAACTATTTGCATAAAACATAATTTTTTTTTTTCAATACAAGAGAGAATGCTAGGTGTGTGGCTTTCCCAGCCCAAGCAGAGCTCCTAAAACTGGAAAGTGAAAACTAGCCAACAACCTTTTTTAGAGAAAAAGAAAGAATATGTATGAAGAGGGCAATTCTTGGATTAAATTTGCAATTGACATGTGTCCCTTTAGAATTCTCCCTCAAGAAGCTGAAAATAATCTCTCTACCTTCTCTCCTCAATGTCCAAAATCAAATCTTCATCATTTGGTTTCCAAAAACAAGAAATATCTAAGATATTTGATTCAACATCATAACTGATTTTGATGCCAAAATGAACTCAGAGTAAAAGTGAAAAATTAGTTGATTATGGCCTTTAGAATGCAATATAATATTTCCAACTTATTTTTCCCACATTCAAGCTTCAAAAGGTCTCCAAATCTGCCCTCTAACTAGTTTTGATGGTCAATGATGAATTTTGACTATTTTGCTAAGAATTCCCTAGGAATCACAAATTAGCTTATAGCATGAACTGGTGAGCACCTGTGCAAAAACCAATCTCAGATTTAGAAAATTTAGATCATCCTAGTCTGAATGGTATATTGGAGCACCTATTTCCGATAAAAAATACCCATGTTATGCCCCTATAAAGTTTAGGCCTCTGTTCATAGGTTTGCACATTAAAAATAAATTTTTTTTGAAAAATTAAATAAAATTCCATAGTATAAACTATAGAACATTCAATTTTTAAAACAAAGTTTAGAACTCTTTGCTTGAATGAATGCAGAGGGTATATTTTATATTTAAAATCTCCTCTTCCTCCTTAGCTATTTCAACAGTGCCACATGTCACATTTTGACTGGTTTTGACTGTTCAATCGATGCCACATGTCACATTCTGACTAGCTCTATTTTCAAGTGGGACCCAAATATCTTTTCCAACTTTGTTGGATTTCTAGATTTTCTAGCAAGTCTTTCTAGCAGCTTCATCCTTCACTACCACATCATCGCCACCTCTGTGCCATGTCTACACATTTGCTATGTCACTATAGTTATCGTGTGTGCAACTTCTCTTAGCAACATAGTGAATGCTAAATGATTGTCCACATGTCACAGTCTCATGCATTAGATTCCACATCAGCACATTTGCATTTCAGTTCAAAAAATTTCTCTGGCGACCTACCAACTATCCAGTCAGACCCACCACGCATCACACAGCTTCACAAAAGCATCTTTCTTTAAGACATGTTGCATTATGTGTTAAAAAGTATTTAAACAATATAAAGAAAAAATCATGTCCTCAATGTGGGACTAAAGGATTACAAGAACCCTCTCATTGAATAGGCACTCGAATGGAGACAAATGCTTGGGTTACATGTGACAGAAATGTGTGATGTGTCTTTTGGTTCACCTGGCAGATCTTTGGCTTTTGTTTCCTTATAGCATGGATGCCCTGTTCTTTGCTTATCTGGCTCCCCTATTTTTCTTCAAATGTCCTCAATTATTATTTGAAGATTGTCTGATAGTTAAAGTGGGATCTTCTCCTTCCAAAGACTGTGCCTTCCACTTCGGCATGAATATAGCTCAAAGTGATCTCCTACAGCTAACTTTGTTGGCGACCAACCATATATTGACTATGGATTCTCCAAGTCAAAATCACCATTTTGCAATGTGTGCTACGAATACTGCCCCCTGTAGCTTGTGCATGGACTTTAGTTTTGCAAAATTTTCCTTCTTCAACTACGTGGGCTTAGTAACCTGCATGTTGCCTCTACTGCTACCTTTTCTATGCGTGGGGTCAAAGTATAATATACTGGTGAATTTTTGTATTTTGGCAAATTTGACATTTTGCCAATGTTATTTTTGGCAATTTCTAAGCCCTTCCATGGTTTCTTGGCCACCAAGCTTTGTTGGGTTTACCTAGTTGCCTAGCATTGTAATCGCCAAGGTAAATGTTATGTTTGAGTTTTTCCCTAGCGATATTCACCTTTCACGTAGCCAACCAGGTAACACTTATAATGGAATGTTCACCAAGTTTCAAGTTTCTATTTCATGCAATATGGGAGAATTCACCATCCTAGTTTTCTTTTACTGTGGAGGAGTCAGCTTGTTTCACGTTATGGGAAGTGGAGGATTCGGCTTGTTTCGCCAACACACTTTCATTTCTTTGTGGAGGAGTCGGCTCGTTTGGCATGGTAAATTGGTAATTGTATTGATTTATAATATGTATAAATCTAAATTTTCCCAAGCAATGAGACATTTACTAAATATCACTTGCACTCCATCAAATTTCTGGCAGCGCAGGACACATCACAGGCAAGACTTAGATTCCAGAGATAGCTTCCACAAGTGGTGGTACATTGGTATGTGTAGCTGTGTTGTAAAATACTCTCCTTGAGCTTATTTAGTTTAATTTAATCAGAAGCTTATCTACAGTTTCCTTTCTTATTTCATTTTCATTAGAAATTTTTCAAAAAGTGGACACAATGCTTAAAGTTGCTGGCGATGTTAATGGTTTTTAAAGCTTGCATGCATGGATATTGACCACGTAAGTTCAATATCCTATTTCCTTTACTGTGGAATGTCAATTCACCAACTATCAAAAATCAGATTTGAAATTTAACTTTTTTTCTTTAAGTTTCAATTCCTAGTCTAAAAGTAATATTGCTTATTCTCAAGGAAGTAAAGTTTAAACAGATTATCAGTGGATTGAGATGTCAGGGGAGGGTGAGTCTATAACTAATATTTCTTAGTCTCAGGGAAGTGACAAGGGTAAGACCCCCAAGGGTAGTGAAGGGATTAATCTTCATCAAAATGTCAAAAACTTAGAGATACTACCATAAAGCCTTTCTTTAAAATTGACAATGTTTCTGGTTCACCAACTTTGGTAAGTATAGGTGTAGAAGGAAATCACAATACCTCACCACCATTAGAAGAGCAGGTTGTTATTCAATTAAATCAAAATGCATCAAATGAGGATAACAATGTTCCAAAAATAGAAGATGTTGTAACAGAAGATAATATTGATGTTGGTAGGAAGAAAAGAAAAAGGAATGTAAAAATGGGGTGGGAGTGGAAAATGAAAAGGACTTTCCAGGTTGATTGGGTAGCAAAGTACTGGTTTATTGAACTAGTCACAAGCAATGATGAACCACCAATAGAATGCAAGTGTACAATTTGTACCTAGAAAGCTAAAAGAGAGAAAAAGTTGTAGTTAAAGCTCGACACTATAGAAAAACATATTGGTAAGGTTTATGAAAAACAAATCATAGATGGAAAGGAAGTAGCAATAGTGAGATGGAAATCAAAGGAAGAATGCCTTCATGTTAAGTATGCCATAGAATATGAAGAGCATTTCAAGAAAATAATGGTAATTGGTAGTGGTAGTAGAGGCAATCCAATCAAGGATGGGCTTCAACATGCAACAAATGATGCAAACTTGGAAAAGACCATTCAAATGAGTGTTATTTTTCATACTCTATCTAGAGGGCATCCTATGAGAGACTTTTTAGAATATGGTAATTTATTATCTTTTTTGAGAGTTCCTCACTATCCTATGTGACATTGGTCAATATACATTAGATAGGAAATGACAAGCTATCTTGTTGAGGTGGAAAAGCAAAATGTATAGGAGAGAGTAAAAGAATCCAAGTTCATTTCATTATCCTTCGATGAAGTCACTATGGTAGATAACACTGCTTGGCTCTGTATGCATTTATATACTCTAAAAGATCATGTTTGTGAAGCTAATCTACTTTGTGTTCGTAAAATGAGGGCCAATTCAACTGCAAAAAAATTATATTTAGAAGTTAAGAAAGCTTTGAATGAAATTGCTAGTATGGATGACTTGACAATTGCAAAGAAGTTAGCGTGTGTTGGAGCTGATGGAGCTGCAGTAATGCAATGGCAAAGGACTGGTCTTTGTGCAAGATTACAAACTAGTATTGCACCTTACATGCTTGGCATACACTGCATGGCCCACTGGATGAATTTAGCATATAAGATTGTAATTACTTTTCCTACAGTATCAAAAGTTGAAGATCTAATCTATGAGCTCCACTCATACTTTTGCAGAAGTCCTAAACACTTTGCAAAATTTAAGATTTTTTCTAAGGGAGTAATAGCAAGAAATAAGATTCTCAAGGATGTTGAGACCAGATGGATATCTTTGCATGGACTAGCAGAGCGAGTTCTAGTAGAATATCAATTCTTGATTCGAGTTCTATATGAGCAATGCCTTATAGTAGATAGAGCTCCTGATTTGTTAAATAAGTTAGTGATATAGAGAACCTATTGACTTTAGCCAATCTTCTCCCCATGCTAGATTTAATGAACAAAATTGTTAAGAAATCCCAAGACAGAACTATGTATATTCATGAGTATTCTGATTTATGTATAATGACATGCATGGCTCTGGATTCTTTGTATTCAGATCTCTCAGGTCATAGCCCAATTTTTTCAAGGTGGGAGATAATTATAGATTTGAATCATGCTGAGAATTTTTTACAATTCAATGGGAAAATTGAGCTATGTGTGTTTGTGAAAGGATTTGAAATACCAATGCAGCAATCTAAAACAACCAAGAGAGGCAGATTACTACTAGTTAGAAATGATGATTTTGACAAGATTGTTAAATCTGTTAGTGAAAATGTGAAGTCTATTTCCTACCAACTTTCAAGTGAGATTCATGAAAGATTCCCTCGAGAATAAATTCTTGAAGCCATGAGTTGTGTGTTTCCTCAATTTCGGAAACACTTTGGACATAATCCAACTAATGCAAAGTTGTTTCATAATAAAATTGACAAATTGATAACACAATTTTCAAAGCATATAGATTGTAATGGAAAACTAATACAAGGAATCTTAAATTCAAATAATCTTGAGAATCAATGTAAAATTTTTGCATTGTGTATGAAAAAATAGATGGAAAACTTTGAGAATCCATTTGATCCTGGTGCAATAACAAAGCTCTGGAAAAGGATAAGTCAAAGTGAAGTATTACATACTTCAATATCAGAATATTTCAAACTTGTTGATTTATATCAAACAATGATATTAGGGTTGGTGGAATATGAGAGATTTTTTAGTGCATTGGGGTTTTTGAAATCAAATGTTAGAAACAAACTAGACAAAAATTTGGAAACTTGTTTGAGGTTGTTTGTAACTCAATACAATGTTAGAGATTTTCCTTATGATAGGTCATTGGCCATTTGAAATTCCACACATGAAAGATGAGGCCTTTGCAACACTTCAAAAGATGGTGGTTCTACTTCTACTACTGACTCCAACATAAATGATGAATTTAGGTCTCAAAGTAAAAATGAAGATGAAGATTTTACGAATTTTGAATACCCGATTCAGAATGAAGAGGAACCTATTAGTACTAGTCAGACTTCAATTTCAGGATCTGGAGTCCATATGGGATATAGAAGCATCACATTTGAGATTGAGTCAATGAAGTGAAACGTGATTTAGTAATGTAGCATTCAGTTCTAAGGAATTTATAGGTATACAGTATACTCTACTTCAGTTCTTCCATATTCATTATTCAGTGATATTGCAATTACAATTTACAAAAATTGAGTTCAAGATTTTTGTTACTCTATAGTTGACATAATGTTATTTTTGTACCTTTCTCTTGATTTGAGTTCAAGATTTTTGTTAGTTGTTACTCTATTCATATTGTTGACACAATGTTATTTTTGTATCTTTCTCTTGATTTAGTTGTTTGATAATAAAAAAAGAGATAATAGAGATGTGTGCAAAGGCCATAACATCATAGAGAACTACTGACTACAAAACATAATGGAAAATTGAAATACATAGAGTTGGAACAATATCTGCTCTTAAAGCAAATTATACTTAATGTGAAAAATAACAACAGATCGGACCATTTCTAAGTCTTGGGAACTCATATTTATATCACTTGAGTTGCAACAAGCTTCAGGCTTAGAAAGGTTACATCATAATTCGTCACAAAAGACAAAAGATAACAACAATTAAGATAATCATTACAATTTGTTGAAACCTTTTGTGACATATTTTAACAAAAAAAGGGGAAACAATTACAAAATGTGACAAGTAGCAACTAATCATTAAGCCTATCTTCTAGTTCTAACTGTAGCATTACCCACAGTGGATGTACCACAAAGGTAAGGTAATCTATTATGATGAACAAATTCTCTTTGATATTCTTCTGCAACACTTGTCCTCCAATTGATTCCCCAGGGCCACCATCATTTCTGCTAATCATCTTCTACTGAAGGGATTGCTTTGATATCTGCTATAACCTCCCAGATGGCAATATCTGTATCCACAATAGGCCACATCATATTTCTAACTGCCTCTAATTCAATACTTTGTACATCTGATATAAATATGCAAAATATCCTAGCTACTTCCAGCTGACAGGGCCTTTATTTCACCCACTGATTCCTAGACATAGATTTCTTTTTTGGTGGGCTAGTCAGTGTCCTTTGCCCCTTGCAAATCTTGTACTGCTTTAGTCAATCTGGCATCCATAATCACCTTAGTCTCAAAAATAAATATTTTTAGATTTATCTCTACCTTGAAAAGATGATAAATTAGTGAGTGGAAAGGAGAATCTAATTTGTCTTCAAAAATTGCTGATGTAGATTCCCAGGTCAAAATATCGTCAAATGAAGTTGACCACTCTTTCCAGTCCCTTACTACATTAGTAGTATTAGAGTACCAACCCTATGGCTTATCATAGATTTAAGGATCCCAGTCCTTACATTTTCCCCTTGCTGAATTGACTGAGATTCAATGCTCATCCTCCTAGGCTGTGAGGATTGTTCCTCTTCTATGTCTTCAGTCTGTACTAGAGCCTCAGTAGTACCCCTGACTGGCATTGAAGTCCCCTATCCCTCCTCCACCTAAACTAGAGCCATCCTTTGTTATGCTTGTGTTAATTGATCCTTGAGGGATGCAATTTCATCCTCAAGTGTTTGGACCTTGGCTTCAAGTTCAACAATTCTTTCTCTGTATACATGACTATTTCTGAGCTCATTTTTATAGAGCTTTCTGACATCAATGTAATCATGTATAGCCTGGGATAGTTTATCTTCTCTCTCATCTATCTTGGCCTCATTCATAAATGAGAAATGTTGAATTGCCTTGGAGATTTCTTTGCCGGAGGTGCCATGCAGAGTCCAAATTATCATGTTGCCCTGTTTTGTGCTTTGCACATCCATCAATCTTGGTTTATTTGAAGTAGGGGCCATGCACTAGACTACCAAGGATTTGGTATCAATATTAAAACTAGTGCCCCTCTACAAACCACCAACACTAATTGCCTCATAGGAGATGGCATTCTCTTATCTTCTAATTTGATCAATCGTAAATGCTTGGTGCAAGTCCCAACTTGGTACCAGCAACATACCACTTCTCTAAACCAAATTCTTGGCCTCCTATAATGTCATTCCCTCACTTTCAGGATCATAGGCCTACAACTTTTCAATCAATTCCATCCTCTACTTGTCTGCTTCATCAGGTTTCATTTGGAGGACCAACTCACTTTGTTTTATCTTATATAAAAAGCTTTTGAATTCATTGCATTTGATGAACTCATCATCCTCCAATAATTCTTGAGCTTGGATAATCCCATCATCCAATCTTACTGTTGCTAGTTCTAGATCTATCAAATTATTCTCTAGTGCATCAGCCTTAGTTTGAATATAGTTCTGTCTTATGTCAGCAAAATACTGACCATTTCCTAGCAAAATTCGCAAGGCTCTTTGCCTGACCTAAGGAGGAATCTGTACAACCTTCTATCTTTTGTGCCTCCTTTCGATCCAAGATGATTGGGGTGCCTCCTCCTCTTCAACCTCAAGGGCTACATCAAGTTTAGGGCTATTTGGGCACACTCTTTCTTCTTCCCCAATTGGACCTTCTAGCATTTTTGCCATTATGTTAGCATGCTCTGCAACCATCTTCCTAATTCTATGGGGATAAGGGATATCCATATGAAATCCTGGGAATTGGGGATCAACTCTTTTTAATTCCTTTTCTACCCTCAATACATCTTGCAACTTTGAAAGTTTATCAACTGCCTCCCCTTCTGCAACTATGTTTGAAATGATGTCTTCAAGGGGTGATTCTTTGGAATTGGGCAGCACATAGTTTCTCATTTCTTTTAAAGTAGCCCTCATCCACCCATCAGGGTCATACATTCTATAAGGGCCAATGCATAGATTATAGTGGTGTAGGAAGGCATGGACAGGCTCTAGGGCTTCCTTTCCAATGGTAAAATGCCCAATCTTAAAACATCTACACAAAAAGGTTCCCCTATGTACCTTAAGGCCTATGTATTCCTTGCTAACCACGAATAGTTGCCAAATGAATTCAATTATTCCTAGTCTAGGAGGAATGTACTTTGGTAAAATGTGGGGTGGCTGAGGGCAACCATACACTCTCATTAAAGAAAAGGTAGGAAAAAGGAAAATATCTCCCCAATTATGGTCTAGCCTTCTTCCCTCAGGCAACAATGATGGTCTTAGGAGACATTTTAAAATTTCAGGGGCCCTAAAGTACCTCGGGTCTAACATTTTCATAATAATAGCACTAAAATTATTGAAAAATGAAACAGAGTCAAACAAATGGTAAGAGTTATCCCATACCCATGTCCAAAGTTGTACTGGCAAGGCTCCATGTAGATCAGAAGTTTGCTCAATAAAATTAGGGCTGATGTATCCCACATTTCTATAGAGGATCAAATGCATCAACAAAGAGTAATATGGGAAGGTGAACTCCCTCATTTCTCCAGACCTTTCCCTAGCAATATTCTCCCTCATTATATCCAATATATGACTAACATAGTCATATTCATAGGCATCGAAAGCATCTTGTACATCTCTAGCAATTATATACTCTACTCCCCAGACTTCATCAGACCCATCCTTTCCTACAACCTTATGGACACCATATATGGTTTTGACAAAATAATTCTTGAACTTGTCCATGGGCATCTTATCATTTACCTTTTTGGGGTAATCTCCCACCCTTTTGAATTCTCTAGGGATATGCTGCAACAATGAATTTCCAATTAAAGTAGTAGGGTGTGCCTCAAATCTTCTTTTCAAGTCCTTTACATCCAGAGGTTGTCCCATTGCTCCAGTCAATCCAAATGCCTCAATGAAATATTCTCTATCTAGTGTGCATAGAACTATCCCATCTAGTGTGAATTATAACATTGAAATAGAGCTTTCATCAAATCCACATCCACAAATACCTCTGGAAAATTAGCTTGGCAAGGTTCTTCTTCCATGGATTGCGAATAAGGACCTTCTTCTCTTGGTTGCAATAGAAAAAATAGAAAAGCTTAGCACCATTAGTATCAGGGAACTTAGCATCTCTGCAATTGGCATACAGGTTGAAGAAAACATGATCATTGATAGAGTTTGCATTCGTGGATCCTGGAAATAATTTGATCCACTCTTCTAAGAACTGACTAGGCTTCCTCTATTTGGCTTTACCTCCCTTTAAGGTAGATATCTCTAATACTATCATCTCTATGGCTGAAATTTCTTCCACTTCTTGGTCTGATATTTTGAATTTGCAACTGGAAAATTTGTAACTGCAATTAGCCCTTGGAAAAAATAATATAACTTTCTTAGGTAACACAAGATGAAATTCCAAATCTAAACTTGTGAATACTTGAAGAATGCCAATGGAGACTTAAAAAATCATATAAGTTGACAAGTGTAGCTGAACATTTAAATTGCATTAATTTCAGCATGCTTGGGAAGAATATCAGTTGATTTTTCCAACTTGGAGGAACATTGTTATTAAATTCTATCTATGCACTTTTCATACCACATTCAAAATTGATTGGTCGAGAAGTTCAAACTTCTTTTCTTGTCATTATGTTCACTGCAGAGATTAGATTCTACGATATTATGACAAGGTGACTGAAAAGACCTTTCGTACTATTGCAGCACTAATCTATTAGCTCTTTCGACCTTATGCCAATCCCTTTTTTTATCTTTATCGAGAAAATGGGAAAGCCAAGGAAATCTCTTATGATCCTACGATAACCTCCTTTATCTCTACATTGGCAGCTTACTCATTCTCTTTTATGATCCCATGACAAACAACCTCGAGGCATCATAAGTCATCTTTATAAACCCTATGATTTGACAAACATGACTGAGCTTACTGCTTCGTAACATTGCAACCCTTCAATTTTCTCTCTATGATGTTACGGTTAGGTTTAAAATAGTATATCATAACTTCGTGGGCTTGAAAATTTATTGCTATGATGCTACAAAAAACCATAAGTGCAACATCGGGAAACCCTACCTTAGAGCCCTGAGATCTTATGATGGCAAGGTTATCGTAAGATCAAAAAACATGTGCCATCGGCCACCTCACAACTCTCAGGTCCCATAATGCTAATGATGAACTCAACTAGCATGTACCTGTTGGCTCTGGCTTAATAGGAAGTTGACATCTGTAGCCTGTCACTATCAAGAGGGGACGCCTTTATCTTTATAATGCTTACGATGTTATGATAACCAAATGTCGCACCATTGCAAAAAATCTTCATGCCTCCTATGACCACATGATGAGGCTTTGATTTTCCCCTTTAAAATTCCCATCGTAGAATCACAAGCATTCAAATCTAACAATCTTGATCATACAAAAAACCACTCCTTGTTGTAGGGCCCATTTTCCATTGCACCAAAAGCCATGACTATTAGTGAACATGGAACACCACATAATTAACCACCTATGGGCAGGGGAGCACATCGCATTACCCAAAAATCTCCCCCTCGATGCACATACCAGGTGCTTACGTAGGTTGAGAAGGCACCGGAGAGATTTGAACCCATGACTAGGCCAAAACCAGGCTTTGATACCACTTGTAGGACCCATTTTCCATTGTCTCCATTTGATTTATCTCCTTCATTTTTCTTTTGATTCCAACAATCTTTCCTTTTGTGCCCTAGTTTCCCACAGTACTAGCAATCATTTGGTCCTCTCGATTGAGACCTCCTCCCCTTTGACTTTCCTCTTGATTTCCCACTATTTCTAGAGTTACTTCCTCTTTCAGTCATTCTGCCCCTGCTTTGTGCATTCAAAGCACTTCCTAATGTAGATCCACCTGAGGATTTCCTACGAGTTTTCTCACTCAAAACAACACCAATCACATCATCATATTTTAGGGTACTAGATCCAGAAACATAATTAATCACTGCCATTACCAAGCCATTCCAGCTTTCAAGCAAAGAACACAAAATCAAGAGAGCCCTAATTTCTTCATCAAAATCAATTCCTTTTTTTTGTGCAAATCCTTTTACAACTAACCTGGCCTTAAATCATTTCTTACCTCCTTCCTCTTCTTTCAACCTATAAACCCACTTCTTTTGTAAAGCCTTTTTACCTGTAGGCAACTTGCACAAATCCCATGTCTTATTTTTCAACAAAGAGTCCATCCCATCTTTCATTGCAGACTCCCATTGAATCTTAGTATCCACCTGCACAACTTCATCATAACTTTTAGGTTCACCAGCATCAGTAAGTAAAATAGAATACAAAGAGGGAGAAAACATTTGTCAAGGTCTAATTTGTCTTGTTGACCGTCTAACATTCACTAGTGTGTGTGGTATTTGTTATTGCAGTTGTTGCACATCATGAGGAATGGCTAGAACATCAGCTTTTGGAGTATCATCCAACACTACATAATCGTCTTCTTTCTTCTCATGTTGCTGCAACAGATCTTTGTACAACACTTTCTCATTGAATATGACATCTTGACTTCTAACAATTTTAAGATTTTCAAAATCCCAAAGCCTATAACCAAATTCATTAATCCCATATCCAACAAAGACACATTTCTTTGATTTAGCTTCTAGCTTGGTTCTATTTTCAGAGTCTATATGAGAAAAAGCTTCACAACCGAAGGTCTTGAGAAAAGAATAACTCACCTTCTTACCAGTCCATGCTTCCTCTAGAATACCACAGCCCAAAGGAGTAGAGGGACCTCTATTAATCAAATATACTACAGTATTACAGTCATGAATTTGAAGATTATTGCTCCACTAATGGTATTCATAGACTAAAAATTGTTCCAAGGACTCCATAGGAAAATGGAGTGGCTGAATGCATGAATAGGACTCTATCAAGTGGATTTTCAGATATTTGAGGGGAACATCCAATAAGTGTTTACACTTTGGGGGCTCTACTACTAATTTACAGGGCTATGTTGACTTAGATTTGGCTGGAGATATTAACACCAAGTAGAGTACAACAGGTTATGTCTTTACTGTTGGTGAGGCAGCTGTGAGCTGGGTTTCTAGATTATAGAATATTAATGCTCTATCCACTATAGAGGTAGAGTATGTTGTTGCTACAGAGGTAGCCAAGGAGATGATATGGCTTTAGTTGTTCTTGGAAGAATTGGGACATCCTCAGAAGGATAATTATTTGTTCATCAATAGTCAGAGTGCCATTCATCTTGCAAAGAATTCAGCTCTGCATTCTAAGACCAAACACATACAGTTGTGGTACCATTTCATTCAGTCAATTTTGGAGGATGGATAGTTAAAGCTGGAGAAGATACATACCAATGACAATCCAGCAGATATGTTGACAAAGGTTGTAACACAGGAGAAGCTGAACTCCTCTTCAGCTTTGGTTGGTCTTTTATTCTAAACATGAATAAAAGAATAGCAGAGTCTAGGGTGGTTTGATCCAGTGGGAGCCCCATGTGGTAGTCGTATTGGTACATGATTAGTCTCCAAGTGGGAGTTTTTTGTTTAGTGTGGAGCTTGATTAGTCCCCATGTGGGAGATTGTTAGATTATGGTGAGTAATTAGGAAAGTACTATACATATAGCCGACATGTTATAACCCTAAAGCGGTTTAATACTTGTATAAAAGGATTTAGGGTTGGGTATTTTTCATTATGTTGTGATGCAAAATTGGTTCTTGCGGCAATATTGAGTTATAAGGAATTATAGATTGTAATCAAGTTGTAATCACTGGATTGTAATAAGATCGAACTTGCTATTTTGGTGGACGTAGCCCAGGGATTGGGTGAACCACGTTAAATCTTGGTGCCTTGTGTTCATTTCTGTGTGATCTATTATTTTATGTTATTGGTTATATTTGCATGTAGTTTTTTAATTTCTGTCCGTGGTTTATCCTAACACTCGTAGTATCGGGCTTCTTTTTAAATCCTTCTCCGATCATTCGCCAAGTTCAAATCATAACACCGGAGGGCCCTTGAAATTCTTTCCCAATATCACAAAAAAGGTACACTCGTATCATCTGGGGGGATCCATCCATCTATTTATGACCTGGTGGCAAAAGACTTTGTCGTAGGGTAGTGACCTTTTTGTTTTCTGCTTTCGATGCTGCAAACAAGTGTTGATCGTAAGATTAGAAAAGACCTTTTCACCTAAAAAACATAGCGCAATACGATCTCACGATACAAGAACCATCGTGATATCGCAGAAGATCACAACATATGCCCATGATATTGTGCCATTTCCCTTGTCACAAGATTGGAAAAGATCATTAAAATATGAAAATCACGCTCGAATTATGTCTTAAGGCTAGGGCATGATGATGCATATAAAATTCACTAGAGTTTATCTTTTTTTAAACCTTGAATACAATGAAATGATTCACCCAAAAAATTAAAAATTTTACTATAATTACTATTTTTTGTTCACCAATGTATATATTTTTTGTGGTTTTAAAATAACACAATTTTCCCAGATTTTACACATTGTTTGAGAGACTATGAATGATTCGCCAATTGAGATTATTATTTTTTCTTTGTAAACTATTTTTTTTTGCCACAAAAAAAAATAAAATTTGTCAGGTGTTTTACACCTTTTGCCAATTTTTTACACCTTTTCTAAAGGAGGGGTTTCTCAAAGTATACCCTGTGTGGGATGCTGCTTGTTTTGAGTGGCTTGTGTAGTAGATTCAAACATTTTCAACTTTGGCGTGGGATGACTTATTTCATTTTATGTGTGGGTCTCAATTTTAGCATGGGCATCTTGCATGGGCTGTGGCTTCTTTGCACATATCTGCCTCAAACCAATGGATGGAATGTGCTTGATCAACCATCATGCTTGCGCTCTCTTTCCAGTAATCTTCCCTTGTTTTCTTAATGTGGGCTTTGCTTTTTGTCAACATGTTTCCCTCTATTATTGGTAGCATGGACCCCCTTTGTTGCTTGCAAGTTCTTTCTTTATTGCACAGATTTCATGGATGACTTTCATGTCCCATCTCTTAAGGATGTAATTAACTCTTGGACAAGTCTTGGGAATCAATTTACCATCCGTGGACAACCTTTTCTTAAATAAGGTTAAATAAGGAGTTGTTGACCATTCTGTTATTAATCAACAATGAACACAGGCAACAATATTCAGTGTGGTACTCTGGCTTGAAACAAAAGCTCTTAGCATAGAGTCTCTTTTATTAAGTCTTATTTCCTAGCCATGGCATCACTTTCACTACACCAGGCACATTGCTCTCTTTTTTTACATGCCTACCATCATCATCTGGGGGACTCATGTTTCCATTCCTTTTTCTTTGATGAAGCATATTTACTATAGCTGTAACAGGTTAAGGTAGCTCATCAACATGACCTCAATGGTTGAAAACTTTAAAGAGCTCACTAAAAGGTAACTACCCTACCCTCAAAATAAGCAGGTAACATCACATGGGTGAAAGTTTGTTATCTCCCCATCATAACCTTTATCATTAAATGACTTTAGAGGCAACATAGCTAGGGGTTCCACAAGTGGTGTAAAGTAGACAATCCATCCTAGTTGCTAAGACAATGCACTAAGGCTAAAGTCAAATATTTTCAAATTCCCATGTGTCCAAAGGAAGATTGTCTGGCTTCAAACCTCTATGGTAAACACCATTACTATGGCAATGATCAACATCATTAATAAGTTACTGGAAGTATCTACTTGCTTCATCTTCCTCCCTTCCAACTTTGAAAGATATATTCCCATAATTACATTGATTACAATCATTATAACCCTTCAATTTTAGGAAATTTTAATCCCCAATACACATTATCAGTCTGATAACATTTAGTTGGGCCCCAAAGAGGGTTCAACTAATTTTTTTTTTTTTGGACAACTAATATACCAAACTGATCTAATAACCATCTGATGCTTATTGGAATCAAATTCATCTACTGAACAATCAATTTGAGGCTCATTTTACATAATCTACAAACTGTTAATTTAATGCTAGAGGGTCCTTTGACTAGCTTTAAAAATTGACCAGAATATCTAATCAAGCTCCAAAAATTGCCACACTAGTTCTTTGGTCTACACACTTGTAACTTGTTAAATCTTGTCTCATGACAAATCATCAATAAAAAGATATTGACTATCAAAGTTCACCTCTCAAAACAGCATGCAAGTAAACATGTGAGAAAGTAACATAATGAGTTCGAAATTGGCTTTGGAAACAAGGCAAACTAACACTTGGGAGAATGAAAATTGGGGCATTAATTCTCTACCATGAGGAGAGTATGGATCTATGATTAAGGCTCATGATGAATAACAAGATGCATTTGGCAAGTGATCAAAGTGGGCTACTCAAATTTACACATTGGGAACAATGACAAAAAAGCAGTTTTTGCAAACGGAATGGGCTTGGGAAAGTATGTAGATGGATTCGTAAAGACTTGAAAATTAGCACACTTGAAGTATTTTTGGAGTACAATACAATGGTACAATCTATTAGATCTCAAATATCATAGATTTTGAGATATAACATGACAAACAGGGGTATTGACAAATTTGCATGTGCTGACACTAGTGAAAAGTTAGAAATTACATTTGGAATCGCATTTGAAAACTGATCAAACAGATTCGTAATAAGCTCAAACTTGAAACATAACAAGTCTCTGACCTCTAAAATGCAATGCAAAAGAAAATTTAACATTTTGGTCAACTAGGTCAAAGTTATAATAGGTGAAATATGGCCTTCCAGAATTCTAAGCAATTCACATCAACATGACAACATTAAAAGACCAACTTTGAGGAATTCAAAACCTAGTCAAATGGACTCCAAATGAATCAAAATTTGAAACATAGGTTCTTAGGTATGGACACTAGATATTCCCAAAGTGGTGAGTCATGCAACATTACTGGATGTGAGATATTCACATGTAGACATGACCTCCTGTCACTATTTGACACTTAGTTGAAAATACATATTTGACAATTGCTCAAAACATGACTTGATAAAATGACTTAGAATGTCAATTTATCATCATGGAATGCATAGAAGCACTAAATGGAAGGTTCTAGAAGCATTAAACACCTCATGGGCCTCAAATAGACAACTGGGTACACATGCATTTAAAAGTGTTTATAGGGCTTGAAATCTCAATGGAAATCAAAATCAGGGCTACAATTTTGAGCACCAACAGTGGCTCTATCTATGGATGCATGTCCCTTGTAGGCATGGCAAGGATTTAGATCTCTAGAAGAAGCAGATCACACACCTAAACTTCAAAAAATTCTCTTGCACAACTTTATTGAAAGCAAAAACAACTACCTCTACTATGTATAAGCAATGATCCCGGGCCACCCAACTTCAACAAAAACATTTACCTCTCTCAAAAATATGATTCTCATTTGAACTTGCATGAGGTAAACTGAAATTATTATTCATATCAGTTTCGCCAACCAAATTATCATTCTGAATCAACTCACTCAGCAAAACTGAATCTAAACCTTGACTTTCACAATGCATATAAAAACTAGGTTTATCTTCAACCATTTTCTCATTATGAAAGTTATGATCAGCATGCTTAAAAATATCAGACAGAAACTAAAGACCTTCTTAAAAAAATGAATGATGCATGCTACCAGTCTCAAATACGAAGGCTTTATATTCAACATGGGGAAAGGGATCACACATACCTTGCAAATGTGTATCCTTATGAATAGATGGATTGTACTCAAATGAACACTCTGAATTATAATCACACATGTCATAAATATCATAATCTAAAACTAATCCATAATCATCAAATGGTTCTTCACAATTAGTTAAAATATTAGTCTTCGCATTAAAAAGTTCATCATAAAAATCATTACAAAGTGCATGTTGATTTTCACTAATAACTTCATCAAACACCTTGTCATCCATCTCATCAGATGCAACATCATTATCTTCACTGTCATACCTGGAAGAAGAATAATCTTACATATCATAACAGTATGACAATTCATCATTAAACCCATCCTTAATTAAATCTGAAAGTTCCATGTCTTCTTCAAACAATGGGTTAATAACTCCATGTAACGATCCTTGTTGAACATCTTGACAAAACATAATCTGATCATCATCAAGATCTTCATCATATAAAGCATTAGTGTACACTTTAAAACCACTACCCATTTCATTCTTGTGAAGATTGTTAGCATGTGAAGAAAAATCAGAACTATATGAAGACTCAACATCCACTCCATCAATAGAGCATATAGAGATTAAATCAATTCTATTCTCATTCTCTTCATCAAGGTAACTCAAATGTCTTGCAAACAAATCAATATTTATATTACCAATGGGTGCCGAATCATTGATCTTAGAATCACTTGTATGCTGATTATCACTACTTGCATCCTCAAGACATTCTTCTACACAATTAGGAAATCCATCTTTACAGATAAACCCTTTGTCCTCACATTGTGTAGACAACCTTTCTTCACAAATTTCAAACTCAACATGACTCGTATAACTCAACAATGGAACATTACTTTCAAATTTAGAAATAATACTCATACCTTTACTTACATAAGAATACTTAGTTCCATCATTGCTCTCTTCTTCCCAACTTGCATCTGATTCACATTAAGATGAACATACACTATGACTATCCTCTCCTTGACTTGAGTAACAATCCTCATCATCAAATTCATATGATGCTTCTTCACAATATGCCGGATCAACAAATTCACCCTCATCACTTGACGCATAACTCTCAACTTCTTTGTCCTTGTACTGAGATGAATACCTTTTCTCTTCATAGTTTACAACATTCTCAGCAAGAGGTATATTATTAGTAGGAGAAGAAACAACTAAATTTATATCTTTCATGCATAATTCATCAAGTGGACTAAGCTTATGCTCAGCTGATGTAATATTGAAACATGTGCATTAAATTCAGAAAGAATGGAATCATCTTTTCTTTGCAACAAAGAAACCTCATCTACACATGTTTTTAATTCTAAAAATTCAACAAGATCTTTTAGAATAGCATGGATATGCCTTCTTATAACTCCATATTTTAGATTGCATTCAACATCCACTGCAATTTCAAAAGCTTGATATAGACTTTGTGGTTGTTTATCCCTTAGTAAGAAACCCATCTTCTGGCCCAATGTGCCCAAATAAATAACTAAATAAATTTGATCATGGGGTGTACAATTTTCAGGGATATCCATTAATGTTTTAGAAAGTCTACTATTAAATCTTGTGATCAACTCATCTTGTTCAATCTGAATTCCCATCAATCGATCCAACATTAATTTTACATCTACCCACCCATCAAATTGTTTAATGGATGAAAAACTTAACTCATCCCATGAAGAAATTGAGATTGTAGGTAAGCATGAGAACCAATCTCTTTCATCTCCTTTCAGAGTCTACAAAAACAACCTCATCCATGGATCTTCATGGCACGCATCAAAGTCATACATCAACTTAGAAAAATCTTGGACATGCTTCTTTGCTGATTGGGACTGGTTCCTATTAAATTTTGGCAAATAGCCTTTGATTCCATTAGGGATCTTGTTTCGGAAACCAAGTGTGCCATCATAACAAAATGGCACATATCCTTTGATATTCATAGATCTATAATTCTCACTAATTGGTTACATATTTGATGAAGGGAAATTTGACATTCTTCAAAGATTTGAAACTCATTCACCAATGAATGCTTTCATTCACAACTTGCAACAAATCTAGAAATATCTTATACCAATTTCAACTTCAAACATACTTTGAAATATAAAACACATTTATTGAATCTACCACTCACAAAGTATGTTGAATTGTACTAAACCATTCTCCTATCTCATGCTGGAAACCATTTGGTGGAGAATCTTTTGCAAAGCTTACTTTCATATAAATAAAAGCACATGAAAATGTAAATACCTTTCAATACAGATGTCTGCAACTACTTCAATGTTGCAAATAATAGTAGATTCAAATGTTATCTATATTTAGTAACACTTGCACTACATCTCACCTAATTATTTCACCCATTGTCAAGAACTTGAGATGAATTCTTCAAATCTACTTTTCGACTATTACATCCTTTAGAATACCTTCACATTTTTGAAGCACTGGTATAGAGATATCACTTTGAGTTGCCACTCACTTAGTGAGAAAAGATTTACCAAAATTGGAAAACACAACAAGCTAGTCCAAAATTTACAACATGTATTTGAAAACATTATACAACAACGTGGGAATTTCACACTCTTGTCAAAGTGAAAGAATATGACATTAACTTTGAATTCTGATAGGAACTTATCAAAATGGAAAATAACCTTGATATTATAATTATTAAATTCAATCAAAACTACTGCTATTAATGAATAAGGCATAACTAGGGAACATGAAACTTTAACAAGGAAATAAGAAACACCTCTTTGTATATATTTACTATATCCAATCTATTTCATGCTAGATATTTTTTTCTTTCCTTATGTCCCTAGCAAAGTCACCATTTTGTTGGCTCCTAATTTAACAGAGTTTGAACAACCAAGTATGCAAGGCAAGAATGTGTCTATGGGCAGCTATCTCCAATAATGGACATAATTTACCAAGAACCTAGGCCAACTATAAGGCTACACTCCTTCTTCACTTTAGGCTCTACAAAACCTAGGTGAGTAAACCTCTTAAGATATGATTATGTGACCAGTGCAATGAGCATAATAAAGATCTAGAATAATAGACGAAACCCAAAAATCTTCTATAATTAACCAAGGAATCACAAGCATGCAATAGCTAATAGCATAACATGTGAAACTAGTAAGCTAAGTGTGGGTTAAACTTTGAATAACTTTCAATATAAAAGGGAAAACTTGATTTAATATGTTGATAGCAACAAGACCTAGGTATGAGCAACAAAACCTAATGATCCTATCTCTAATCAATTCTTTATCTATTGGGCAATTAAATGAGTTACAATCATACATCTCATTGAAATCTTTGACATAACTCCTACATCAAGATCCCTGATCTATCTTTCACCTTGTGAATAGACATCTGCTTCAAATTTGAATCTCATACTTGAATTATCACATCACAAAATTTGCAAACCCTGTGATAAACACAAGGAAATTACATGTCTCTTTGTTCCACCAGTAAGACATTTCAACCACATACAATTCTAAGAAAATTGCAACCTAATTTATGCTCTTTGTTCACAAACTAGAAAAGATTGCAAACCCATGAATAGGAGACAAGATTCAAACTGAATTCAAAACCCTTTATTGTTCTTATTCATCTCCTTGAGACAAATACATGAAAATATATATAGAAAACAATTCAATAATCACCTAACAAATCAAAAATATCTACATAAAACATAAATTGTTGTTCAATACAAGAGAGAATGTTGGGTGTGTGGCTTTCATAGCCTAAGCAGAGCTCCTAGAACTAGAAAATAAAAACCAATCAACAACCTTTTTTAGAGAAGAAGAAAGAATATGTATGAAGAGGGAAATTCCTAGATCCAATTTACAATTGACATGCGTCCCTTCAGAATTCTCCCTCAAGAAGCTAAAAAAAATCTCTCTACCTTCTCTCCTCAACTATCGGAATCAAATCTTCATCATTTGGTTTCCAAAAACAAGAAATATCTGAGATACTTGATTCAACATCATAACTAATTTTGATGCCAAAATGAACTCACGGTAAAAGTGAAAAATTAGTTGATTATGGCCTTTAGAATGCAATATAATCTTTTCCAACTTATTTTTTCCACATTCAAGCTTCAAAAGGTCTTCAAATTTTCCCTCTCACTAATTCTGATGGTCAATGATGAATTTTTCCTATTTTGGTGAGAATGCCCTAGGAATCACAAATTGGCTTATATCATGAACCAGTGAGCACCTGTGCAAAAACTGACCTCTGATTCAGAAAATTTAGATTATCTTGGTTCTAATGGTATATTGAAGTGCCCATTTCGGATAAAAAATACCCTTGTTATGCCCCTCTGAAGTTTAGGCCTTTGTTCATAGGTTTGCACATTAAAAATACCAAAATTTGAAAAAATTAAATAAAATTCCATAGTATAAACTATAGAACATTCAATTTTTAAAACAAAGTTCAGAACTCTTTGTTTGAATGAACGCAGAGGGTATATTTTATATTTAAAATCTCATCTACCTCCTTAGCAATTTGAATGGTGCCACATGTCACATTTTGACTAGTTTTGACTATTCAACTAATGCCACATGTCACATTCTGATTGACTCTATTTTTTGGCAGGACCCACACATCTTTCCCAATTTCGTTGGATTTCTAGATTTTTTGACAAGTCTTTCTGGTAGCTTCATCCTTCACTACCATGTCATTGCCATGTTCGTGCCATATCTGAACATTTTCTATGTCGCTATAGTTATTGTGTGTGCAACTTCTCTTAGTGACATAGCAAATGCCCCACAATCGTCCACATGTCATGATCTCGTGCACCCGATTCCACATCAGCATGTTCACATTTCAGTTTAAAATTTTGCTTTGGTGACCTACCAGCTATCTAGTTAGACCCACCATGCATCACGTGGCTTCACAAAAGTGTCTTTCTTCAAGACATGTTGTGTTGTGTGTTGAAAAGTATTTAAACAATATAAAGAAAACATCACATCCTCAATGTTGGACTAAAGGATTACAAGAACCCTGCCACTGAATAGGCACTCAGATGGAGATAAATGCTTGGGTTATGCGTGAGGGTAATGCGTGATGTGTCTTCTTTTTTACCTAGAAGATCCTTGCTTTTCTTTCCTTTTTTAATCATCATGTTCTCCATTCCTTATAGCATGGACACCCTATTCTTTGCTTATCTGGCTCCCCTATTTTTCTTCAGACATCCTCTATTACTATATGAAGATTGTCTGACAGTTGAAGTGGGATCTTCTCCTTACAAAGACCGTGCCTTCCACTTCGGCATGAATACAACTCCAAGTGATCTCCTATGGCTAAGTTTGTTGGCAACTAACCATATATTGAGTGTGGATTCTCCAAGTTAAAATTGCCATTTTGCAATCTGTGCTGTGAATACTACCCCTTGCAGCTTGTGCATGGACTTTAGATTTGCAAAATTTTCCTTCTCTGCCTATGTGGGCTCAATAACCTACATGTTGCCCTTGCTACTACCTTTTCTATGCATGGGATGCTACTTGTTTTGAGTGGCTTGTGCTACAAATTCAAATGTTTTTAACTTTGGTGTGGGACAACTTATTTCATTTTATGTATGGGTCTCAATTTTAGCATGGGTGTTTGCCATGGGCTATGGCTTCTTTGCACAGCCCTGCCTCTATCCAATGCATGGAACATGCTTGATCAACCATCATGCTTGTGCTCTCTTTCCAAAAATCTTCCCTTGTTTTCTTAACATGGGCTCTACTATTTGACAATGTGCTTGCCTTTGTTATTGACAACATGGACCCCCTTTGTTGTTTGCATGTTCTTTCTCTATTGCACAAATCTCATGGATGATTTTCATGTCCCATCTCTTAAGGATGTAATTAACTCTTGGACAGGTCTTGGGAATCAATTTACCATCTATCAACAACCTTTTCTTAAACAAGGTTAAATAAGGAGCTGTTGACCATTCTGTTATTAACCAGCAATAAACATAGGTAGCAATTTTTAGTGTGGTACTATGCCTTCAAATATAAACCTCTTACCAAAAAGTCTTTTTTATTAATTTTTATTTCCCAGCCATGGCATCACTTTCGCTACACCAGGCACATTGCTCTCTTTTTTTACATGCTTGTCGTCATCATCTGGGGGACTCATGTTTACATTCCTTTTTTCTTTGATGAAGAAACTTTACTATAGGTGTAATAGGTTTACGCAGCTCATCAAAATGAACTCAATGGTTGACCACTTTAAATAGCTTGCTAAAAGGTAAATACCTTGCCCTCAAAATAAGTAGGTAACATCACATGAGTGCAAGTCTGTTATCTCCCCATCATAACCTTTATTATTAAATGACTTCAGGAGCAACATAGATAGGGGTTCCTCAAGTGGTGTGAAGTAGACAATCCTTCCTACTTGTTGAGATGATGCACTAAGGCTAAAGTCAAATATTTTCAAATTCCCATGTGCCCAAAAGAAGATTATCTACATCCAGACCTCTATGGTAAACACCATTACTATGGCAATTATCAACATCATTAATAAGTTACTAGAAGTATCTACTTGATTCATCTTCCTCCCTTCCAACTTTGAAAGATATATGCCCACAATTACATTGATTACAATAATTATATCCCTTCAATTTTAGGAAATTTTAATCCCCAATACACATTATCAGTCTAATACCATTTAGTTGGGCCCCAAAGTGAGTACGACTAAAAAAATATCATTTTTGAACAATTGATTTATCAAACTAATCCAATAACCATCTAATACTAATTGGAATTAAATTCAATTATTGAACAATTTATTTGAAGCTCATTTTATATAATCTGCAAACTGTCAATTTAATGCTAGAGGGTCCTTTGAAAGGCTTTAAAAATTGACTAGAATACCTGATCGAGCTTTGAAAATTGGCATACTGGTTCTCTGTTCTACACACTTGCACCTTGTCAAATCTCATCTCATGAAAAATCATCAATGAAAAGATATTGACTATTAAAGTCGACCTCTCAGAATTGCCTACAAGTAAACATGTCAAAAAGCAATAAAACATGTTCCAAATTGGCTTTGAAAATAGGGCAAACTAACACTTGGGAGAACAAAAATTGGGGTGTTAATTCTCTTCCATGAGGAGAGTATGGATGTATTATTAGGGCTCATGATGAATAAAAAGATGCATTTGGCGAGCGATCAAAGTGGGATACTCAAATTTGCACACTAGGAACAACGATAGAAATGTAGTTTTTCCAAATGGAATGGAGCTGAGAAAGTGTGCAGACGGATCCATAAAGACTTGAAAATTGGCACACTTGAAGTATTTTTAGAGTACAACACAATGGTATAATCCATTCAATCTCACCTATCATGGATTTTGAGATATAACATGATGAATAGGGGTACTGACAAATTTGCATGTGCTAACACTAGTGAAAAGTTAGAAATTGCATTTGGAATCGCATTTGAAAACTAATCAAATAGATTTTTCATAAGCTCAAACCTGAAACATAATAAGTCTCTGACCTCTAAAATGAAATGAAAAAGGAAATTCAACATTTTTTTCAACTAGGTCAAAGTTATAATAGATCAAACAAGGCATTCCAAAATTTTGAGCAATTCACAGCAGCATGACAACATTAAAAGACCAACTTTGAGGGATTCAAAACCTAGTAAAAAGGACTTGAAATGACTCGAAATCTAAAACATAGGTTCTTAGGTATGGACACTAGACATTTCCAAAGCAGTGAGTCATGAAACATTACTAGGTGTGAGATATTCACATGCAAACATGACCTCTTGTTGCTATTTGACACTTGGGTGAAAATGTAGATTTGACAATTGCTCAAACTAGGACTTCACGAAATGACTCAAAATGTCAATTTATCATCATGGAACATATAAACACACTAAATGGAAGGTGCTAGAAGCATTAAACACCTCATGGGCCTCAAATGGACAACTAGGTACACATGCATTTAAAAGTGTTTATAGGGCTTGAAATCTCAATGCCAATCAAAATTAGGGCTACAATTTTGAGTGCCAACATGGTGTCCTCATGGTCTTGGTTCTCCATTCATGTGCTTGATATCCTTTCTTTTTGCATTTGTGACAAAAGTTTGCATTATTAAGCTTATCATGCTGATGAACATTCTTACTCCTGCATGCATTAGAGGTATGCACCTTTTTACCACAGAAATGACAAGTAGGTTTAATGTTCTTACCTTTTTTACTCCTGTCTTCTACAGTCTTGGATGATTCTCCTTGTTCAGTGCTGGTATAACCAAGTCCTAAAGTATCTTTACTAGCCCTTGGTGATTTTAGTAGTTGCTCAAAGTACTTGATAGCCTCATTGGGTTTGTTGCAGCTTTCCACTATCTCCTTCCCTCTTTTCAAATCACTTTACAATTGATCATTTTGCATTCTCAAGGTGGAGATCTCAATGTCCTTCATGTTTAGCTCATGGTAAGAATTCATCATCTGACTTAAGGTGTCAGGCTACATCTTTGAGATTCTTTCAAACTTGATTGTCTTCTCCTCTAGTCTATTTGTAAGATTTCTCTTGTCATCTTCTATCATGGCCTTGTCTTCAATGGTTCTCTTCTTTTTCTTAGTTACTTCACAAAGCATTATTGCTTGTGATTATTGTTCAAGCTTGATTATTATGTTTTCTTCACCTTGTGCTCTATTTTTATCCATCAATTCAACTATTGCTGCATCAAATTCCTTAGAATCTCCATTGGAAAAAACTTGTGTGGTATCAATCTCCTTGTAGTGTATGTCATTTTCTGTTATGGCTATGTACTTCTTTCTTTTCATGGACTTTCTCAATTCTTTTCTAGCTTCCTCCAATTTGTGTAGAGTGAGGTGCACATCAATCACTTGATTGTCTACGATCTTCCCAAGTTTGAAGACTTCCATCTTCAGACCTTTTCTCTAAGCTGTTAGGCTTCTCCTTGTGAGAACCTTTTCTCTGATACCAATTTTTGGAATATTCAAATGGGAAGAGTACTTCTAAGAGTTTGGTGGGTTTGGGGGGGATGAATTAGAAGTTCCTCACTTTTCACCTTTTCTAATCCTTTAAAACAAATGACTGAAAATAAAATACATGCATGTAAACATATTAAATAAACATAAAGTAAACACATGCATCAATACACATAGCACCAAATTTGGTAACCTTGAAACCCTCTAGAAATAAGAAGGTAAAATTGGGGTGGGGATGATACCCACAAAAATCATTGGAGCAATAATTGTTTGACCACTTCTGATGGTCTGCCCTATGAAAGGCCTGCCCTATTAAAGGCTTTACACTGTGTCAATAGTGACTTGGCTAAAGGATTTACAAACACTTTACATGAAGTGTCACCCTATTAAAAGTTTTAATCACCTCTTTAAAGGATCTACAAAATACCTATTAAGCTAACCTATCATCATAGGGTTTTCACTATCTAATACAATGGCAAAAGAGTATTAGAAACCTTTTGACCTAATTGCTTACAATCTTCAGTTGCTGATTTCAAGCACTTCATCTTCTCATTTTGATGTGATGCTTGCTTGATCTAATATTTGATAATTTCCCTTTTATTGTTCTAATTAACTGCATGTGTAATTGCTACTCAATTCACCAAGTCTGTGATGCCCTTGTTGTTTGCCCTATTTTGTAACTTTTCTATTTGCCTGGCAACTTCCTTAACTTCTCTCTCTTTTTTAAGAAGAAAAATTCATGGAGTCTAAGTCTCCTTATAAATACTTCATAGCTTAGGGTTAGGCATGGATCTATGATCCATATTGAATCTTGAATTCCCACTTATTTCTAGCATTTTTCTCATTGGTTGCATGCCTTCTTCATTTTTGTAATTGGTTGCATGCTAATTGCATGGGAAATATAAAAAACTCATTCTTATCCTTATTCTTCTTCAAAATCCTTCTATGTTAGCTCCAAAAATGGTTTACATCTGAGTTTGTGAGGGCACAAACTCAGATGTTGATTCTATGTTACTCGGCCCATATTGGACTACTAGTGCTCGACACATATTTGATCTTGGTTTTCTCGACACCTGAAATCAGTCAACACTTATTGGAATTTTGACTCAATACATACTATGGCTCAACATACATAGTGTACTCGACTTCAATGTAGAAAGTGGTTAAGTGTGTTGACACTCAAATGTCAAAACAATTTTAAGACCAACATTTAGTTCTAATGAAATTATATGTCTATTTTAGTTCATCAACAAAGTTTATATCATATGATTAATATAAAAATGAATAAATAATTATAAGATAAATGAATATGATGAAATCTTTGTTCAAAGAAGTTCAAGAATAGAAGTGGTAACCAACCATTATGACAAATATATATCATAGTCTTCTTCTTGTAATGAAGACAATTCCCTAGTTTTTATTTTCTAGAAATGATGTTGCTCTCAATGTTAGAAAAATACAAGAGTTAAGAAAAAAAAAACTTAATTCTATAACATTTTCTTCTCTTAGACTATCTTTCTTTCACATTTGACATAAACTTAGCTACTAAAAGGGTAAGAGCACAAATTTGGGTACTCAATCTGGTTTCAAACAATTGGCTACCCAATTTTTGAATAGGATTGGGTGCTTGAAGTTCTTTTTTAAAATCAGTTACCTAAATTTAAAAAAATTGAATACCCAATTTGTTTAAAATTGGGTACCCAATTTGTTTAAAATTGGTTACCCAATTTTAGAAATCAAGTACCCAATTTTGAGAAAACTACAAAACCCACTCTTTTGGTGTTTTTTGCCCATTTTTACTCAATGCAAAAAGGGAGCCCGATTTTAGCATAAAAATGGGAGCCCATTTTTAGATTTCTACAAACCCCCTATTTCTCTTTTCTGACATACCAAGTACTTTATTTTGTTTTCTACTATTCTATTCCATTGTTTTTAGTTTTACACTTTATAATTCTGTCAATTTATTGTATTATTTTCACTTTTAATATGTAAAATTTTTTAATTTCCAATGTTAACAGTTTTATCTTTAGATGTTTTGATGTATTTATTAACAATTACAATGATTAATGATTAGATAGATGTAAATTAGATTATTTAAACATGTAATTACATTGATATTTTATATTTATTTCAACTAAATAGTAATTAATTATAAATTAGTTTGTAAACCATATAACTAAGAAAGTAAGACTAACTACATTCCTAAGTCTAACCAAGCAACCAAACCATAACTGTATAATAATTTAGTCTAAACCCTAAATATAAAACTAAGCATTTAATGTGCTCTCTTCACTTAAAACCATAATTTTAACTTTGAACCCTAGATTCATGTAACCCTGATCATAAGCTCTGTTGGTGTTTGAAAATGTTGGAGGGTTTTCAATTATCCCAATGAGAATATGACATATCTAGGGGTAGCTAACTCTCATTTTCAACATGCCATTTCAGACATCGGGCCAACTATAAGGCTTGACCCTTCTTCACTTTAGGCTCTACTAAACCTGGGCGGGTAAACCTCAGATTCAATTGATACCATAACAACGCAAAACATATCCATGAATCTATTTACTACAGATGAGAACCCTTATATCTCCTAATAACTTATGTAATAACATAGATCTACAGTAGCAAATTGCAATTCTATGATATTCACAAGTTGAGTGAGGGCATCACATTTAGGTCCTTCAACATGGTAGGGAAAATGCTTTTGATTAATAATTTTCAATTTAGCAAAACATGAAATATGTAGCAGTAAGACCTAATGATCTTGTAAACTGATCAGTGCCTTAACCATTGGGCAAATCTATGAATCAAAAACACATATTGATATTTGATATCTATTTGTATCTTTAGATAGCTGATCTATCCATTTAACTTGTAAATGGACTTCTATACTCAATTTGAACCTCATTCTTACATGATATCCCCATCAACAAACTTGCAACCCTGTTGATTTCCCTGAAGCATTTACATAACCCATTGAGTTATAAGAAACAATGAAATAACATATAGCCTTAAGGGACTGCAACTACAACCTAAGCTCTATGTCAAAGATTATAAAACATTGAAGATCACTAATGAAGGAGACAAGATTCAAGATGAAACTCAACCATCTACTATTCTTTGTATTAATTTCCCTAAAATTATACACTCATATGCATGAAATTAAAACACATAAAAATCTTAACAAATCTAAACTATCTGTATTATCCTTCCTAATGCAATTCATACAAGAGAGAATGTGCTAAAGAAAATGGTTTCACAGTAAAACACTAGAACCCTGTTGGTATTACCCAGAGAAAACTGCCTACCACCTGCAAAAGAGAAGAAGGAAGAGAAATATAGAAAAGAAGCAATTCTCAGATTGAATCTACAACTGACAAGTGTCCCTTCAGAATTCCTTCCCAAGAAGCTAAAAAATCCTCTCTCTACCTTCTCTTTATAACTATTAATCATATCTTTTCTATTTTGCCTCTCCAAATGCAAAATATCTTAGCAAAGACAAATATCTGCTAATGAACCTAGATATGTGCCAATTTATAAAATTGAAGCCAAAACATCATAAAAACTCAAAATAATCTAATACAATTGTCACTAAATACTTTCATGATGTTTTTCCACTAAATTCTACAACTGGTGACTTGAAACACCTGATAAAATATGTCATTCAATCTCTAAGAGAAAACCTTCTATAGCATGAACCAGCTGCTTATTGTGCAAAAACTAACTTCAGAATCGAAAAGTTCGTCTTCTCCCAATTTTGTCAATATATAATATCGCATATCTAGCCTCTCTGAAACCCCTTGGAAGCCATTTTGAAAAATACCCGCTATTACAAGGTTCAGGTCTACACTTGAAATTCAAAAAAATTTTAAGTCTAAAGTTTAAACTTTAGAATAAAAGGCACCTTTGAATTTAAAATTCTCAATGTGCAAACCCCTTTTAGAGAAAATAATTTTAAAATGAGATTTTAAAATAGTTTACTTTTTTCCACCCCCTTCAAATTTGGGTTCAACCCTTTGTTGACAAACTACCACATGGCAGTGTTTGATTGGCTAAGCCTTCCATCGAGCATAGTACCATGTCATCATTGGGCAACCTCGGTGCCACGTGTCACACGCTCGCATACCTACTTTGCTTAACTCTCAAGCATCTTGGTTTTGCAGGCATGCACCCACTATCGGATCATGAAACGTGTCATGATTTGGTTGATTCCTACCTGAAGCTACTCTGCAATGACACCTCACCACGCATGAGACATGCTTCCATGTGGCAACATCCTGCATTCTTGCATTTTTTAAACCTCCTGCAACTCTATCTTGCAGGCATGTGCCAGCTGCATGATCTGGCCATGTGGCGTGATCTCAAGCTCGATCACCACCTCTGCAGATTTGTTCAAAATTTAGCCTATGTCACCCGAGGTTTTGAAGTTCTTTGGCCGACCAAGGACCCCACTAGGATCTACTACATACTTGCCCTTTTGAAAGGGCATGTCCCTTAAGACACAAATCATATTTCTTGTAGGAGTATTTAAACATTTTAAAACTCTCATTCCCTTCAAATGTGGGATAATTGGGTTCAGACACCCCTATCCTCTGCATGTTCTTTAATAGCATGATCTATTATTCCTTGTGCTATGGTTCTTCTTTGGGTCTGCAATTGCTCTCCCTTAAATCCATCCTTTGCCTCTCCAATAGCCACCCCTATTTTGAATGCATTTTATCTGTTCACATTGTGGGTATTCTTCTTTTGTTTATGCGACTGGGTACTATCTCTTTGACTGCATATTCTTCTTAAAGGTGGCTCCTTAACTTTCATGGTACCTTGTCTTTATGCCACTTCCCTTCTTGTTTAGCATTGAGACTTCCTTTCCAATGTGGAGGTGGGGCTCCTTTTCATGCATTAGAGATTGCTTTGTTTGCATGGCCTTTGCCCATACTTTGACGGCAGCTCCTTTTCAATCAGCTTGTTCTTTCATATACCATTGCCTCTATCTTTTGCATATGCTCATCTTTAACTGCAAATTTCTTCTAGGCGGCTTCCTTAGTGATGTGGCTTCAAATTAGTAAGATGTCTACTGCCACCTTGGACTTGCATTACCTTCTATATGGTCCTTTCTAGCATTTGTATCAGTATTTCTAGGAAGATTTTGTCATTTCAATGTTCTTCACCATCCTTTCAGATGAGCAGTGACATTGATTGAGAGCTGAGTTCACAAGTTTGGTGTCATTTCCAAGAAGTAATGATAATTTTGCATTGTGTTTTAATTTCCAAATACAAGGATCTTCCTTTCATTCTTACATCGTTGAAGAGTAACCTTACTTTTGTAGTTGAAAGGTTGATTGTAATGCTCTCAACCAACTCATAAAATGAACACATGGAAACTAGAGCTTCAAAATGACTTGGATATACAATGTGCAACACAATAGCTTGTGTGATAACCACATATTGTCTTGCAACAACAAACTAGTGGTGCAACAAGATGCATTTCTGAACTTAGCTAGCATAACAATGGACTATAATTTTACAAAATAATGTTGTTGGGTTTCTTCCTAGTATCGAACAAGTCAAATAGAGCCCTCCTTGGAACAAACAAAATGGCCTTGAATTCCAATTACCTTCAATAGAAAAAGACTTGACAACCAAGTGATTTTCCTAATCATTTGTCAAACTCTTGTAGAAAGACACATACTCTTCCTTAGTAATCTCCTTTGGCTTCCTCATCTAGATTAGTTTTCCTTTCTAGGAAGAACACCCCTCTGCCTTAAAATTCAACATATGAATTTCTTAAGAAATTAGAATGCATCTTAAACCTACTAGTGAATGGTTTCCTCTTGTTGTGTGCTAATATATAACTTGAGAAAGGCTAGGTTTGGTGCCCCAACATTGCCCATAGTTACAAATAGCAAAGCATTCCTATCATAGATTAGCCTCGAGTAATGTAATTGACCAAATATTGTTCAACTAGATTGCTCTTTTTACATGTTACAAAAAGAATGCCACAATGCATGGCAGGACCCTTTGAGTATCAGGAGGTAGTAGTGGTAAAATTATATTATTAATTGATTGATGAATGCCTAGTTAATCCCACCCAACTACATCTCCCAATTTTAGGCATGGTCACTATTGAACTGCAACTAGAAGCAATTGATACTCAAACCCATGCAAAGGTAATTGCAATCTATCTTTCCCATGGCATTCCTCTTATTCGCTGAATTTGAGTGATCTTGTATGTGATGAAGTATTGTAATTGTTGGAAGCACAACAACACCTTTTCAACATTTTTGAAACTATAGAGCACTTGTATCGGTCTTGGACTCATTCAAACCCCAAAGTGGGTCTAGCTATAAAAAGAAAATCATTTTCAAACACCTGACATCTCAAAAAAGCCCATTGAATCATCTGACATTAACTAGATTCAAATTTGATCACTCCACTGCTAATTAAAACTCATTTTATCACTTTCTGTAAACTATCAGTTGTGTTAGGAGGTCTTTTGACTAGCCTTAAAAACCGATCCAAACCTCTTACCAGGCTTTGAAAACTGGCAAAATGATTCTCTATTCTACACTCTTGCACTTCATCGAATCTCATCTCATGATGAATTTGAGGCCAAAAGATATTCACTGTCAAAGCTGACCTCTCAAAATTACCTGCAAGTAAACATGTCAGAAAACACTAAATTGGGTTTGGATTTGGCTTTGAAAACTGGGCAAATGGATAGTTGGGAGGACGAAAACTGGGATGTTAGTTCTCTGTCACGAGAAGAGTATAAATATGGGATTTGGGCTCATAATGAATAACTGGGCACAAATGGCGAGCGGTCAAAGTGGGCTACTTGGAATTAGTAGATTGGAAACACTGACAGAAAATATTTTTTGTGAATGGAATTAACCTGGAAAAGTGTGCAAATGGATTCGTCAAGATGTGAAAATTGGCACACTTAAAGTATTTTTGGAGGAAAACACAATGGTATAATTCATTCAACTTCACCTATCATGGATTTCAAAATATGACATCATGAATAGGGGTTCTAAAAAATCTACAAATACTCACACCCATAAAAAGTTAGAAATTCTGTTTGGAATTACATTTAAAAACTAATCAAATAGATTTTTCATGAGCTAAAACTTGAAACATAACAAGTTTCTGACATCACCAATACAAAATAAATAGAATCTTAGCATTTGGGTCAACTAGTCAAAGGTTATAACACATCAAAGAGGGCTTCCCAGAATTTTGAATGCTTTCCAAATGCATGACATTAATAAACCAACTTTGATGGATTCAAAACCTAGTCAAACAGAATTGAAATGACTTGAAATCTGAAACATAAGTTCTTAGGTGTGGACACTAGACACTCCCAAAGTGGCAAGTCATGACACAATTCTGGGTGCATGATATTCAATAGCAAACACAACCTCTTGTCGCTGTCTAACATAGGTGAAAATGCAGATTTGGAATTTGCTCAAAACGAGACTTTGCAAAATGGCTCAGAATCTCAAATTAACTTCATGGAACATGGGGATAGGCTGAATGGAAGGTGTTAGAAGCATTGAACACCTCTTAGGGCTCAAAGATACAACTGGGTACATAGGCATTCATGGGGCTTGATTTGGTTTGATTTGACTTAAAATTCAAAAAGATGCTCATAATGGGAATGCAATTTTGAGTGCCAACAGGCTCAACTCTTTAATCCTAATATTAACTAAATCTCTAATCCTAAACAATCATACATAACCATTTATCCTTAACACAACCTTAGCCCTAATTATGACATTTAAAGATAGATAAGCTCTTAAATTCTATTTGTGATTTTTAGTAAACTTAATGTTCTCATGGTCCAAATCAAATGTAATTTTAAATCTCTTACTCCAAATTATCTGGACCACCATATCCATTTATCATTTCATTATTTAGCTAGATAAATTTTGCAACAAAATTTTAATAATTCAATGACCATATATTTTTTAATAAAACTACACACTAACCATAGACATAGTATTAACCTTGATGTAAAATTTCACTTTCACCATAATTCTAATCCTAACCCTAACGCTAATTAAAATTTTAACCAAATTATATAATTAAAATTGGTAAATATAACCCTAATCATTAATAAAATTAATCCTAAATGTTAAACCCTAATTGTAATTGTAATTTCAAATCTTAAACCTAACACTTGATCCCTAGCTAGGTAACCATAATAGTGCTTAGGTCCATAATGGAAAGCAATCTTAATACTAGGTTTGAAAATACATAATTATCTATTGTAATAGCTAAAGTGTCATAAATTTGACAAAGAATCTAATCTTCCTTAAGAAAAAAATACATGGACACCCAATACCATTTTCTCACACGAGACATTGTAGAGATAGAAATGTATAATTCCAGAAAGTTGACGCTTAGGTGAATATTGTACAACTACCTTAAAAAAACCTTTGAGCATACATAAGTTTAGGTGGCATTTAGAGTTGATAGGCCTCATAGAGCCTAATAATTGATATCATGTTATTTTAGTTGACTCTTTAAAGTTATTCAATGAGTGAGAGATTCTTAGAAATAACTATCTCAATCTTTGATTATTCTTGTTATGATTATTTATTTATCTTCTAATGTAATTATTTATGTGCATTTGATTAATGGTATTTTCTGGACCTCTTTAGTTGATATTAAGAATTAATTCAATAATGTGGTAAAATATAGAAAGGCTCTATGAAAAATGTAGGTTGTGCATGTGCTTTACATGTTGAGTTTTTGATGTGCATGTTCCTTCCATATTAAGTTTTGGATGGACACTAAATTTTACCACCATGGATCCCTCTACTCAATTCTTGAAACATCACCTAGTTGAGAATGGAATAAAAAATTCACCTCCTTTTGTTTTCTATGTATCACTCAAGTGATAGTTCTTTAACATCTAAACATCTTGAGAAACCCTTTTGAATAGTTTAATTCATAGAGCACATGTCATTTCCCTTGGTATACTAAGATCCAATAGGAGTACAAAAATGTGGCAATGATATTGTTCACATGCATTGTATGTATTACTAGGTCATGTCCAAAAATCAACCTTTTTAATATACTATTCTCCAAAATCACCCCTAAGAAAAGCTTCTTCTTCTTCTTTTTGTCTTATATGAGTAATCCTAATCAACATATCCATATCATGGCACATTAAGTGTAGAGTGTCACTACTAGAATGGAAAGGAAAATTTATATATATATATTACAAAGCCATGTTTTCCATAATAATAAACAAAATGAAATTGTCATTTCCATTTTTACATTACCAATGCATACTGCCCTTCCACTTTTGGATATGGCCACTAAGGGAAATAAATTGTCATAATACTTCCCTCTTCCATTTAGTTGTATCCTTTATTTTAAGCCCAAAAGAAGAGTCCCAATCATAATGCTAATCATAAATCTTATATTTTTTGCCTCAATCATAGTGGTAATTACTCTACCCATTTGAATAACCATAACTCCTAACCCAAACCACAGTATTATTTATATACATCCAATCCTAATTATTTTAATATTCAACATTAATCATACAAATTTGGTAAGGCATAACCATAAACATATTTATATAAGATATTTTTAGAATTTAGATTTAAGTTGATTTATTAATATAGTTTTTTGGAGTATTATTTTATGATTAGGCTTAAATTTGGTATAATGTTCAATTAGCATTAACATTAAAGTTTACTTACTATTTAACTTTATTTATTAATTGATATGGTTTTAAAGATTTGTGCATTTATATAATTTGATATTTTAGATTTATTTTATTAAATAGTAATTTTGTGAATATTTTATATTTTTTAAACATATATGCAGATTATATTTGATGGACCCACTGCCACCCCATCCCCCTCCCCCACCCTGCCTCTACCTCTACCCCTTCCACCTCCACCTCCACCTCTACCCCCACCTCCACGACCACCTAGTCCTCCTCTAGCACCTATCACAGAGGATCTGAGGGAGAGCATGAGGTGCAACCTTCATGACCTCATGCACAATATTGAGACCATTAGGTGCAAGGCCCACTTGTCCACCTACTTCACCCTGTAGATAGTATGCAAGGAATTGTTCACTCTATCGAGTATTTGGATTGTGATATCAATAGCTTTGGATTATGGAGGAAAAAAATGCATACCTTTTATTTTGATGGCCTATCCTATAGAGAGGTCCATAAGCTCAAAATAAATAAATGAAAATTTACTAGATATTCTATAAATCCTAAGATAGGTCTTGCGATTAGTGAGAAGAAGCCTCACATTTCTATTATATGGTGCATGCATCTGCATATATCAGCACACTTTTGGCAGTGGTGGTGGATGGTATTTGACCATCCACCACACACAAATAAAGAGGTGCCCATGTACTTCCTTAGGAAGCTATAGGCTGATTTGAATTGGGTTTGAAACCCAATTATTTTGATATTAGATCATTTCATGGGGTTGGTGGATGGATTACTTAGGATAGGCTTGGGCCAAAGCTGAGAAAGAATACAAGGAATTTCATATGGCCTTAGCCTCTTGTACCTCTTTTTGCACTAGTTGTCCTAGTGCCACACCATCATCGATTAGTATCATCTGCTCTTACCTCATTGAGTGCCCTTTTGAGCAATTTAGTAGACCAATGGATGTAGATGAGAGACATTCATCCACTTGGACACATTTGTACTAGTTGTGGAGATATATGCAAAGGTCCCCAGAGTGATATTGATGTGGCACATGATGGCCATTATGCTGAGGATGTTGATTTTGATGATGACACATGCATTGCCCATGGTGATGATATTTGATGTGTCATCATTTGTTGACCTTCTACAAGGAGTACCTAGAGACATTCAAGAGTAATAGGTAAAATTTTAATTAAAATTTAAATACAGTACATAATTATTTACATTCTACATATATGTGTACTTGTATTAGCCATATTAATGTATGTTGATTTTGAAATAATAGAGGATGGGTGATATTCTTCCTCCTAGGAGGTAGTATAGTCTTTTTTTGAGACCTACAAACATTGGCATCCCTCATATGGTATGAGCTTTGAATTACACTATAAATATAGCACATTTGAACTCTAATTTAATAACATTTTCTCATATGTTCTTTTTATCTAATTTTGTAGGGGTTGTCATCTACTACACAATTTGATGTTTGTATAGGTCCTGATCCATTGACCATTGAGGCACAACCTCAAATACATACACATTGTTATTAACCTATAATCTTCAAGTTTGGTTGATGTATAATTTTATGTGTTTTGGTTTTACAAATAGGAGATGGGTTTTACTTATCCATATAAGCCTCAGTATAGTTTATTTTTGACTCCATCTTTTGACCATGTAAAACATGTTGATGGTCATCATAGTAGCATATCTTTAGACACATCCATGACATTGGCTACTACTTAGGTTTTATATAAATACATATTTTTATAGTTTATAAAAAATGTAGTGTAAATTATAAACTTTTTAGTTGAAGTACTTTGTAATTCATATATATAATTTTGACTCAACATTTATGTATACATAATTTGAGGACTATGTTTACATGGGTGTTGCTAAGAGTACAAGACTAAGCTAGATGGAGGTACCTACATCATTCTTTGAGGTTAGTATCAAGTTATTTATGTACATACATAGTTGATTATTATCTAAGTTATCAAATTTTAAAAATGTATGTATTGTAAACTACAGGACCTCACCACTTTTGCATTTGGTAGCTTTTATAGTGCACCTCCTCCCATTACCAAGGGACACCCATCTCAAATGGTATTATTTTTATTATGTAGCATAAATATTTATTTGCAAGCTATATTTTGAAACCCATTTCAATTAAGCATGTACATGATGAGACACTTTACGTTACACAAGATGATCCATCTACCTCACGGGATGTCTTGCATGATGAGACAACTCATGTTACATAGGATGATCCATCTAAGTCCTCTTTGTGTCGACTAAAGAGGCTTGCAGATCAGATAGATTAGGTATTTTTGGCACCTTTAGGTTGTGTTGTTATGACACATATTATTTATTTTGATACACTTTGTATTAGGATAGTTAATTGTAATATATATATTTTTTGACTTCATAGATCATGTTATGACATGTTAGACCATGTACTATTTTTTTATGACTTCTTATCATGCTAGTGTATGTAGTTTAGATTGTTATGTTATCATGTTGTAAGTATGGAACGTTTTCTTTATTGTGACATATTTTATTCATGTTATGACACATTTTTTAAGTATATGGTATATGATCAATAATTTTAATAATTTTAATTATTTATATAGAAACATTAATTTAAACATGTTTGAATGTAAAAGTAATGGAAAAAAATAGGAGGTCATTACTTGAATTGACAATTAATTTATAATATCCAGTGCACAACTTTAACTTTCAAATAGAAATAAAATCCTATTTTTAAATGTTTACAACATGTTTCACAATATATGTAAGACAATGCCAATGACATAAATAGAAGTGAACCCAGAATATAAAATTGGTTCAACACATTTCTTCAAAATGAGGTCCTACAAAATAAAATTGTAAACAAAAACACATGTTAATAAAAGCATAAATTAATATGAGTTAAGATATGAACTATGTAAATATGTGTAATTTTTATGTACTCACTATGTGTAATTGCACAAGATGTTGATTTTTAATCCACCTTAACATTTAAATTTGCATAAATTGTAAATTAGACCTGAATAAGAGGTATATATAACTTCTTTAATTTTTTATTGACAACGCATACATACATGTAATTAAATTATATAAGTACATATATAAAAATAGAAAAATAAAGAAAAACATTACTCTTTGATTTAAATGTAGTAATCCCACTATACCATCTGCATCCTCTCTCTTTTGCAATGCATCTATGATTCTCTCATGCATGTCCATTAAAATTGTCCATAATACCTTATTGGTGGGTCTCCCTTCATATATTTCTAATTTAATATTCATTGACACAACCAAATGAGAATAGTGTAAAATCTTCTTTTCAAATTGGTAGTCTTCAAATGCTGCTAAACCATTTCTACTTGTTAGGCATGTATGTAGCCAAGTGCCAACTACAACGAAAAACCCAATTGAATACTCAAAACCATCATCATCTACTTGATGACATATCAATTTTTTCTTAGGTTTCACACATCTTGCTAGCCAATTCTCAGTCTTTTCATCATTATTTTTTAGTGCAATAACAACATAAACATGTCCTACAAGATAATCTTATAAAGTACATAAACACTCTAATCACATGTGTGCATGTATAAATAATATATTAAAGACATGTACTTGACTTATATTAATGACATGTACATAAATAAATAATATAAATTGAAGCATGATCACAATAAAATTTAATTAAATTATGCATACCAAGTTGTATGAGTTCTAAAATATGACCATAGTCTTCTGATGCAAAAGTAACATTCTGGACTTCATTTACTATATCATCTTGAGAATGTGTGTCAGTAGGTGCTAATGATTTTTGTTGCCAATCTTCAATCCATTCTATATTCTTGAATTCTTCCCATTCACCTACAAGACAAAATTGACAAAAACAAGCAAGCTCCATAGTCCATATAGTCCAACTATTAAAATCTAAATTCCTAAATAAATTCCATTTAGCTAACCCACTAATTCTATCATATTCATATCTTGAAAGGATATTCTTCTCTTCAACTAGGTAGAAGAAATGTTTGATTGTATAGTTTTGACTTGATCCTGTGTATAAATATTTGTTACACCATTCAATAATCTCATGTGTATTTTTGAATTTGATAGTTTTCTCAAATTTTAATTGCTCTCTACTAAGCGCTCTCTTCATACATGCACCAACACCATCATGTTCTCCTTTACCTCATCCAACCTCAAAAAAAAACTCCACACATGTTGGATATTAGTTTGTCTATGTATCCTACTCAACCAAAAAAACATTCTAGCATTCTTAAATTGTCCTATACAATTATCTAACCATATCCAATGTTGTGTCATTTGAATTTTTCTCTCTTTTAAATTACCATAAAATACCTTGAAACAATATTGGAAAAACTCAGATGAATGAATTTTATTATCACTCATATAGAAATGGTACTCTCTCAATATTTTTTGATCCTCCTTTATACTATCAAGTGCATGGATATAAACTATATGAACATAAATTGTTACTTCCACTAAATTGTAATATTGTGGTTGTACCTCATCTTGCAGTGCAAGTGTGTAGTTCTCTACAAAGTCAACAACTGAAAGTATAGTACCAATTGGAAATGTATTCTTACATATGTGAAATTGTCCATCAAGCCATCTAGAATATTGATAATGTTTAACATATTTTGGTATGATCACACTCTTAAACTCATCCTTAAATGCATATCAACTAACTTTATCTATAATCAGATCACACCTTCCAATCTTCCCATCCTTCAATGGATATTCAATAGTTTTGAATCTTTTTACATCAACTAATTGTTGTTTGAAAGTAGTCAAAGCATTTTTAGCAAACATTGATCTAACAAAGAAATACTTCCACACATATCACATGTAATAGAAAGACATGCATTGAAAAGAAAGTATCTATTATTAGGTGGTTTAAAAAACAAACCTAATATGAAATCCTTTATAGTTTGAGGTGGTATTTTTATACCACATTTCTATAACATTTCTTTACTATGAATGGTACCATGTATAGATCAAAATACATTATAATGGTAATGAAATTGAACATGAGTTTTACAACAACATGTGATTCTTTCCTTATTAATCCAACTACATACCATGGTTTACACTTTTCAAAAGATATTTGACTAATGGTAATAGTTGACACATTACCATCTACAAATTGTTTGAACAATTCAGTTTGAGTCATGTCCAAAAGGTGTTTAGGATGTGGATCATGTACTTTTGAGCCAACTCTCAATTTATGAACATCTCTTGAATTAGGTGATACTCTTTTATTATCATGCCAAAAAAATTCAACCAAACTTTTGACTTGACTAGTAAGTTTCATACCACATCTTGAGAGTCTACCACTAGAAGTCCACAAAATATTTGTTGGATCACATTGAAAGTTAACCCTTCTTTTTACAACTCTTTTTAAAGTCCTATGATTCACATTGAGATATCCAATTATGTTACTAATTAATCATTTTTTAGTTGTTGATTTGTTAACTAAGCTATTGTTATTCCTCGCCGTGTTGCATTCTTATTTTTAGATTGACTTCTCTTTCTGATAACATCAAAGGCACTAGCAACTATGGATACAACTTGTTTTAAAAATAATCATTTTTATTCTTTGGTTTTGCATACATTCATAACACTTTCATTATTTTTTGCATTTTAGACATTTTAATTAGTTACAACATCAACTAACATTGAAACCCAAATTTCTTATTATAAAAAAAGGGTCTATATAATCTATTAGCATGTGTCATAATTTGTCTCCATGAAACTAATTCCTCAAGATTATCTAGCACATCATTAGGAAAATGAAAATTATGTTTAGGCACTTTAGTATCATTCTGACATGTTTGTTTAGTAATTGGTGTTTACATGTCTACACTCATACAATTGTTATTTTCAATTGGCATTTCATTTTCACTGTTATTTGGAATTTGAATCTCATTTTCAATTTTGCCTAGTATTTATTTCGAGGCATACATTTCCATTGGATCTTGTTGTGCATGATTGTTTGGTAATCTATTCTTATGAAGAAAATCTAAATTGTTTAAATCATAATCTGCTTCTAAAAAATCACCAATTTCATCATGAGAAAAAAATGAAGTTTTGGAGAGACACTGTATGGAATGTTTGATTAGAATGTGCACCTAAATATCTTTGTATTGAGTTCTCTTCTTTAGCCTCTTCATTATTTGTCATATCCTCAATGTCTTTCTCCTTTGAAACATTGCTCAACTATCTAATTCTTTGTCTTCTCTCTCGTTGACATTGTGCTTCATTCTTTTTAATTATTGGAATCTCCTCATTTGTTAGAACCTTTATATTCTTCATTCTTCATTGTTTTGACCCCATATTTTCACCGGTTTTGAATTTGAATCAACAACTTGCAAATTGTAGAAGAAGATAGGAAAATAGAATAACTATGATAGAAATTTGTTGTTGCAGTTTGAAACTATCATTCAATCATTACAATCATTGAAAAATGGTATGTGGGGTATCTTTTGGGCCCCAATAGGTAGATTAGAATTGGGTACTTGATTATTTAAGAATTGGTTACCTGATATTTAAACAAACAAGTACCCAATTATAAATTGAGCACCCAATTTTTAAATAATTGGGTACCTGATTATTGAAATATCAAGCGCCCAATTTGGTTAATGGGAAAATCTAAATTGAGCACCTACTTTTTGAATTACAAATTGGGTGTTTGATTCTAGAGACATGGGCAGGAATTTGGAATGGGCATGAATTTGCATGGGGTTTTGCCTTAGGGAAAGGCATGGTATAGTATTGGTCCCACCAAGCCTATGCCTTTATGAACCAATTTTTTACTAAGGCATTTAATTGACAATTTCAAGGATTTTTGTAATTTTTATATGGTCATCCTCATTGAATTTTTTGACAAAATAAAAACCCATTATAGGTCTTACTCTTCTGATTTCAAAAATGAAAATTTTATAGTGTCAGTTCATTTGTTATTTCTTGATTATTTATTAATCTAAAGTATCTCTTAAATGTTAAATAATGACATTCACTAAAAATTTAATAACTTTGTAAATTTTTCATATTTTGTAAATTAAATTACATGTCATCAATCCTAACACAATTCTTTTAAAGTTAAAAATAACAATTAAAAAAATTAAGTTTTAATTAAATTATGACATCCGTACATTAGGGGTTTCAAAAATTAGCTTAATCATCAATTAAAAATTAATTTAAAAAATATTCATTAAAAAATTCAAGAAAATTATTCTCACTAATCTTTGGTGTGTCAGGTGACTTCATTTAAAAGGATTCACAAAAATTCATTTAGTTGTGTCAAATTATGGTGTCCACACACGACTGTTGTATGATCCTAAAATAGGCATTTTGAAAAAGTTTTTTTAAAAGATCTATACCAAAAAAAGATCTATCATATGGGTATACAAATAAATTACATATTCAAAAAGAAGATCCCATGCACTACAATTTTAATTTCTGAAGTTTTTTTTATATTTAATATCTAAATGGCTTAAATTTTGGCATCCATTGAGAATATATTTCAAAAATAGGAAAAAAATTTCCAATTTTTGGCCAAAAGTGAGACCCAACTTCTTGTATTGACCCAAAATTCTCTTCTCTTAATTAACTAATAAACTACTAACATAAATAGTTTAGGTATTAATTTCATAGACTTGGCTACTAATATTCTCTTCTCTTGATAATATTCCTTTCATTTTGACCTTTGAGTCAATGAGCTAAAAGGGTCCTCAAAAAGAAATATGATGGGGAGATGCATCATAATCACATGAAGTAGTCTCACTAGGTACCTTCCCATTGTAATTCTCAAGTGTTTCTTACATGGTAGCAAACTTTTTCACATGGAGAATCACCCTCCTCTTAAAAAATTTGGCTTAGTTTGTAGCTACTCCTATTTAGAAAAGCTCCAAAAATACCTATCACATTTACAGTCTTTCCCTCCCTTCCTCATGAAAATATGTTATTTCTAAATTCACAATATTTTACATTTGCACTTGAGTTTATTTCTTCATAACTCTTGTATCTAAGATCTCTGCTAAGTAGTCATTATTAATTACATATATGAAATGGTTGTATAAATTATAAATCTCACCTTGTTGAGGACATCAAGGGGCTTAGATTAGCAAGAAGCTCCACCAAAACTACACAAAATCTATAAACATCACTCTTCTCTATTGAAGGATTTAAGAACATAGCATTCATTAATTCAACACAAAATACACAAACAAACATTTTACATGGATCTTCTACAATAGTGTATATTGAAACCAAAAAATCTCAATTTTATTGATTAGCTCAAAAAAATTAATTATATTGTAGTTTTATTATAAGACTCCTCACCACCATTGATAATAAAGATTTGACTATGTTTAAAGAATAGTCAAATATCACACAAAATAACCAAAACTGGGAAAATTGCCACTTATGAGAACTTGATTCGGTGGAGATATTTGTTGAATGATACAAACTAAATATTTACAATTTTGTGAATAACTTTTATTGGAGAGTTTATTTAATGCCTTTCCTTATTTTCTGCAAAGATAACTACATCTAAGATTCCTAATTTAAAATTGATGTATGTTTATTTTGTATGATTAAAAGAACCTATTACAATTGCCAAGGAGGTAGAAATTAACATCATCCAACACTTCCCCTTCATTTCATCCTCAAATTTTATTTCATGCAATTTTCCTTATTAATGCAATTCTAAAATGGCTTTTAGTTTACCATTAACACATACATTCATGATCAGAAACATTGCCAAGGGGTTTCTACTAACCAAAAAACTCATCAAGGTACCAAATATGAAATCTTCAAATTTAGATTCATTCTAGGAAATCCCATCATTCTCTTGGGATGCTCTAACAACAAGCTCTATAAAATTTGATGTCTAGTCCATTATTGGTTCATGTGCCAGACCCTCATATTTTGTCAACATCTCCCATTAAGCCACTTTGTGGATACTAGGGTGGTCCAAAACTTATACTAAAGCTTTAGCTACTTATCCAATACCTTTAATCAACCTTCCTCAATTCCTTTCATCATTTATCCAATGAAATCCTTCATATTTCAAGTACAATTTTCCCTTTTAAGTCATAAAAACTTCTATTTGAGAGGCCAAACCTTCTTTTATCCAATTCTTCCACATCAAAAGCTATAGCTAATTACTGACTTCTATGATTAATGCAATGTTTTATCATAATCCTTGCTCTTGTCATCACATGCCTTGAATCTTGCAATATTTAATGTCACTACTTATGAATTCAACAATATCTTCTTTCACTTCATTGTGAGATACATTTTTTTTCATAAAATATTCCTTTCTTCTCTTTATTGGCAATCTTCTTCTTAGAATTCTTAAGTTTTTCACCTCTTATCACTAGTGATCTATTTGAAATTTTCTTTGATCTAACTTAAACAGGTCTGCAAAACATCATTCGAAACAAAAAATTCATAATTGACACCCAAAAGATTGTTAGAAATAAAAAATACTGAGAGCAGGGGGAGGGGGTCAAACAATATTCCACAAACTTTTTCCCAAATATGCATATTATTTACAAACTTAAAACCATCATTTATGATTAAACTAAAATTTAAATATAACAATAACACAACATAACTCATAACACCGTTATTTTCTAACTAGGAGAACCCTAGCCAAGCGAAAACTCGAGTGGAGATGGTACCCACAAAATGATCAACTAATCAAAAGTATTTTGTGAAAGATATTAACCTTGTTAGGAGTCTATTAGTGTATATGTCCTTGTTAGAAGCCTCAACCATGTTAGGATTTGGTACTAGAATTACTAAAGAAGAAAGCTAATCTCATTGCTCAAACATGCATATGCAATGATGTATTCAACAAAAAATAATATGTAGTTACAAACACCTTTTTGGCAATGCTAATATCTTCAATATCTAGTTTTTCCTTTGTATCTCTCTTCAAAAAACTAATCATGCATCTCTACTCTATTTTTCTAATGCAAATTTCACATCAATACTAATCGTACAAAGTGTGTGTCACAACATTTGAACATTACATTACAATATCGCATTTCTTACAAATAAAAAATTTCCTTTTTATACCCAACCCCTTAATTAGCCATCATTCGTTTTCTCACATATTTCCCAAAATTCAAATTATATTTTTTCTAAGTGAGACTTAACTTCTAGGATGTCGTCCCTACCATGTTAATTTTTTTTTTTGGTAAACGAAAACAATCCCTTAAACAAAATTCTTTTACACTATTGTCTTGTATGTTCTTCCTATTCAACCTATGCCTGTACAACTTGCCATAACTCTAGTCATACATAAAATCACCTTAACTATTGTTAATGACATCCATGTTCCATCATATATTATCATCTCAGTACATAACCTCAACTACTTCCACTAAACCATGTTAAAACAAAATGCATAAATGTTGACTATATTCTTGAATTCTACTTTGACAATTTTCTAAGTTTATGTATTCAAAACTTAATCTAATATTTTGTCTTCTTCATAGAAGGCATTTTTTTCCATAAATGAAAACCTTATATCATCCTTATATATTCTCCTAGACAAATTGATGTAGGAGCATCATGTGTTGCCTTGTTATCCTACTCATTTTTGTTCATTCTGCAAGTTGGTGCCTAGTTATTGTAGCAATTCCTTCATGTACCTAACAATTCCTTCATGTGCCTAGTTACTGAAGTAATTCCTTTATGTGCCTAGCAATTCCTCCATGTGCTTAGTAATTTCTTCATGTGCCCAGAAATTCCTTCATGTGCCTAGCAATTCCTTCATGTGCCTAGTTACTGTAGCAATTCCTTCATGTGCCTAGCAATTCATTCATGTTCCTAGCAATACCTTCATGTGCCTAACAATTCCTTCACGGGCCTAGAAATTCCTTCATGTGCCTAGAAATTCCTTCATGTGTTGAGTCATAGTAGCAATTCTTTCATGTGCCTAGCAATTCCTTCATGTGTTAGGTTACTGTAGCAATTCCTTCATGTGCCGAGTTATCCAGTATATGTTGAGTGACTCTTCATGTGGCAAGTTACCTAGTGTATGTCGAGTGTCAGCATTTGGATGTGATTTCTATAAGCTGACTTGCAAGATTTATTTTGATCACAACATTCATGTTAAGATCTTTCCTTGGAATGTGTCTAGACTGTTGTTAGGTCAGCCTTCCTCTTATGTAATATTCTAGAATAATCTATAAGCCATATATATAAAGTGTTTAGGTTTAAATTTAGGCAATTCTTTGGGAAGAAGAACTTTGGAAAGAAGAACTAAAAGTGTGAATTTGTAGTAGGATTTTTTAATGTGAATGTATTTGTAATTGGTCGTAACCTAGAAGGCCTTATAGCTAGGCATTTATGAAGATGTTTTGATGAATCAATAAAAGTATTTCTCTCTTCTTCCTCCTTTGATTTTTGTTCCTTGTGTTTGCTTCCATTGTGTTAACTCTTGCAAGGTGGTTTGGATAGCTAGGTGAGCCTATGGCCCTAGTTATTTATCCTTTTCCTATGTCAGATGGTATCAAGGCTTGAGGTTCATTCTTGTGGAGATTAGATCATGTAGAACCCTGATTCAGATTTTGTTGTAGGGTTGTAGATCTATGGATTCGACCTATAACTTGTAGAGGGTTACGATCTAGCAAGAAATTAATTTGTAAAGATGGTTCATGGTAGAGGGAGGAAATAATGTTGATAGTGTTGTATTTGATCAATTGAGACAAATTACAACCAAATTAGATGTTGTGGAGATAGCAAAGAGGAGAGGAGAACATCTTGATGATGTAAGTGATGATGAAGTAGTAGCACCAAACCATAATCCAGAACCTAAAGAAGATCAAGATGAGGAAAGATTGTTGAGAGTGTTGTCTAGGGAAAATTCAAAGCCTACTTTAGAATTTATTTCTTATGATGAAAAATTCGATACCAATGCTATGTTCGATTGGATCTTTGATATGGAGAAGTTCTTTAAGTATGGAAATACTCCTGATAATAGAAAGGTGAAGATTGTAGTCACTAGGTTGAAAGGTCATGCATCACTATGGTGGGAGCACTTGCAAACAGATAGACAAAGGAGAGAAAAAGAGAAGATTAGAACTTGGCCAAAGATGGTGAACAAGGTAAACAAAAAATTCCTCCCTGCTGATTACCAAGTTAGCTTATTGAGAAAGATGAAAAACTTGAAACAAAAGGATATGATTGTGAAAGAATATACCAAAGAATTCTATAGATTGGATATTAGATCTAGACATGTGGATGATGATGTTGGGAAAATTGCAAGGTATATTAATGAATTGAGATTTGGAATACAAGATGAAATAAGTTTTGTGAAGTTGGAAAGTGTCATGCCCAAAATTTGGGGCAAATAAACACCAACAATTTTTTTTTTAAAATAATCTACTAAGTTAATACATGCTACACTAAATAGGTTATGGAAGATGATGAAGGATTAAAGTGAGTTTTGAATACATATCATTAAGATGCAGAGTTAACATCTCCACATAATGTACAGGTTCAAACCCCTAAAATCCTAACACTATAATCTGAACACTTAGTTTTGGTTAAATGAGTCAATTACTTAAACATAAGCTTCAATTACAAAGGCATGACATCAAGTTCAAAATACATTTTAGGGTTTTCTAAGTTCTTAAGTCAACTATGAAGCTATCCCTTTTAACACTATACTAGATCAATCTCTAAGGGGGATCTAGTTCTTTATTTAAGGTTAATCTATCATAACATACTAAAACTAAATTCTAGATATGATCATAACTTATTTTAAATTAATTCAAGACATTCAATATTCATCATTAAAATAATTACAACATAAATATATGTAGCAAAAATAATCCTATGCTACCCTCAAGTTGGTTATACAAGAAACCCTTCAATAAGGCCTTCAAAACTATAACCTTGGTAGTTGGAATTAACTAAATCTATAATTAAATTCAAAAGGATTATAATAAGGCATTATTAAATTTTTTTCCTAAATAAAATAATTTAATCTTACATAATATTTCAACCTTATAATAAAACCAACCCATACATTTACTTAAACCTTATTTACCTATATTTTTTAAAGATTCACTACTTACCCACTAATTCTATCTCAAACACTTTAACATTCATATTAAAAATAAATAATCATTTTCATTTAAAATCTAGCTAATAACATTAAACATTCTTTACTAACCACTAAACTTTTTTTTTTAACTTTATCATAGACATACTACTAATTCCAGTTTAACATTACTAAATTAAAACAAACTAATACTACATTATACTTACTGTACCTTAAACCTTCATCAAAAAATATAATATATTTCAAACATGAAATTTCAACCTTATAATGAGTAAATAAATTAAACTATAACATTCTTCTTTTATTTGGGAAAACTATTTACTAACCTTTCATTAACAACCACTAACTATAATACTAACTATGAACTAAAACATATTAACTATAAATTTAAACAAATAATACTCAAAAAAACTTATTTAAACACTAACATTATCAATTAAATGACCTTTACTAAATTCTAACAACTAAAAATATTTTAACATTTAAAAATTAACAACAATTTTAACTTACTAACAATTAACTTAACTAAAACAATACTAATTAAACAAATACTAATTTGACAACTCAATTAAATTAAATAAATAACAACTAACAATCTATTGATAAGTGGGAGATAATTTCCACAGCTAGTCAAATTGTGATATGAATATCAAGATTTAACTGTGTGATTTTGAGTCAAACTCGATGACCCATGTTTCATCAGTAGTGATTCAACATGAATCCATCTCTCATGAGAATACATAGAACACTTAGTACTCATTGGATCTAGGTGATGCTCACAGGGGTGAAGCACTGAGACTTCCCGGGAGGTCACCCATTCCAATACTACTCCAGCTTGAGCACGCTTAACTATGGAGTTTCCTCCATAGTTAAACCCAAAGCTTGCAACCCCATTTGCAAAACCTTCACCAAGTTTTGTGCCTTATGAACCATTCATTAGAAAGCCCCTTAAGCTCATTAATTGATAAGTGGGAGATAATTTCCACAGCTAGTCAATTTGTGATATGAATATCAGGATTTAACTGTGTGATTTTGGGTCAAACTCGATGACCCCTATTTCATTAGTAGTGATTCAACATGAATCCATCTCTCATGAGAATAAATGGAACACTTAGCACTCATTGGATCTAGGTGATGCTCACAAGGGTGAAGCACCAAGACTTCCCGGGAGGTCACCCATCCCAATACTACTCCAGCCTGAGTGTGCTTAACTACGGAGTTTCCTCCATAGTTAAACCCAAAGCTTGCAACCCCATTTGCAAAACCTTCACCAAGTGTTCTACCTTATGAACCATTCATTAGAAAGCCCCTTAAGCTCATCAATTGATAAGTGGGAGATAATTTCCATAGATAGTCAAATTGTGATATGAATATCAGGATTTAACTATGTGATTTTGAGTCAAACTCAATGGAGTAGTTCTGGGATGGGTGACCTCCCGAGAAGTCCCGGTGCTTCACCCCTATGAGCATCACCTAGATCCAATGACTGCTAAGTATTCCATTTATTCTCATGAGATATGGATTCATGTTGAATCACTACTCATGAAACATGGGTCATCGAGTTTGACTCAAAATCACACAGTTAAATCCTAATATTCATATCACAATTTGACTAGACGTGGAAATTATCTCCCACTTATCAATTGATGAGCTTAAGGGGATTTCTAATGAATGGTTCATAAGGCACAACACTTGGTGAAGGTTTTGTAAATGGGGTTGCAAGCTTTGGGTTTAACTATGGAGGAAACTGCATAGTTAAGCACACTTAGGCTGGAGTAGTACTAGGATGGGTGACCTCCTGGGAAGTCCCAGTGCTTCACCCCTGTGAGAATCACCTAGATCCAATGAGTGCTAAGTGTTCCATTTATCCTCATGAGAGATGGATTCATGTTGAATCACTACTCATGAAACATGGGTCATCGAGTTTGACTCAAAATCATATAGTTAAATTCTGATATTCATATCACAATTTGACTAGCTGTGGAAATTATCTCCCACTTATCAATTGATGAGCTTAAGGGGCTTTCTAATGAATGTTTCATAAGGCACAACACTCGGTAAAGGTTTTGCAAATGGGGTTGCAAGATTTGGGTTTAACTATGGAGGAAACTCTGTAGTTAAGTGCGCTTAGGCTGGAGTAGTATTAGGATGGGTGACCTCCCGCAAAGTCCCGGTGCTTCACCCCTGTGAGCATCACCTAGATCCAATGAGTGCTAAGTGTTCCATTTATTCTCATGAGAGATGGATTCATGTTGAATCACTACTCATGAAACATGGGTCATCAAGTTTGACTCAAAATCACATAGTTAAATCCCAATATTCATATCACAACTAACAATCTAATTCTAAGTTGTTTCCAATTTCTTATTTTATCAATTACTAAAATTAACTATCACTCATTGTTAATAATAATAATAAATATAATTACCAAGTCTTCTTATTTTAATTTCTCCTCCCCACAAAAATCCTCACCCATAAAACTTAAAGACATAGCTCTTGAAGTTGACATGTTTAAATCAATTTAAAAAGGTAATAATTTCCACTCCACATTTGATGACATAACCTTCTTCAATGCCTTGACTATGTGTAAAGTTATGGTTGTAAAGTTTATTAGGTAGAATTTAGTATAAGCTTAGGATATTTTATATATTAATATTTTATTATTATTATTATTTTGCTTCTCCTTTCTTTTAAAAGAGATATTATATTATATAAGTTCAAAAGAAAATATTAAAAGAATATTTTATATTATGCTTTGTTCTAAAAAGAGGATTTATTTGCTTTCTCATACAAAAGACATAACTAATTCGTCCCAAGGATGACCAATTTTTTTCAAGTGTTATATTTTTTTTCCGAAGTGTTAATTTTGATTGTAAATTATTTTTTTGACAAGGGAGGTATATTTTTTTTTCTAAGTTAATTTATAACATAGGGTTAAATGTAATGCCTTAGAATTTGAATAGGAATATTTAACTTCCTCATACTTATGAATAATTATGAAATTGAAGTACCAATCAAATACAAATTTTCTTTAGCATGGTTTGGTTTTAAAATTTCATAGCATTATTTCACGAGTTTGTCCAATGAACATTAATTAAATGAATGCAATGTCAAAGTATATAAATGTCATAGTAAGATAAAATAACATTATGTCAAAGTTTAAGTAAGCATATGCAAAATTGAAATACAAGAATCTCATAAGCAAGAATACTACTCAATTTTCTTATCAACATACGTGCTCTAGTCATTTCTCATTTATTTTATTGAACCACCTGATTCAAAGGCTCAACCAAGAAAGAACCAAGAAGAAAATTTGACATTGTAGCCATTTTCACAATAAGTTTAAAATAACATTTTTACGCAAGAATATTATCCTGAGAAGAAATCTCCCAACATAATTGAATTTCAATAACAATTCTTAATTTTCTTCTTGCCTTCACAATAGGGAAATCATTATGAATTCTGCAACACATCAAGATGATCATAGAGAGAACAAAAAATGACTAGGAGATAACCAATCTTAACATGAAGACAAATTTAAATGTTCACTCCCATCTAGGTTTGTACAACAGTTCATCATTGGACTAGACTAGGATGAAGGTAGATATTTCCAGTAGAAGACATCGGCCACAACATCATAAGAAGTGTCCTTTTGGGGCTATAATCATGAGAACTTCTATTCTTCCATTTCCTAAATTCTAAAACTCAAAACACAATTTGTGCTAATGAGTAGGGGCCCATAACACCCTATTCTCTCCCTCTCCTCATCCTGAGGAGAGACTCTACACTATTGGAGTCCAACTAAAGATCTCTTCCTGTACATGACCACTTTTGTCCTATTTGAGGGTGAGTAATGCCAATACAACCCATATAATTCCTTCAAAAATCAAAGTAAAATACTAAGAAAAAACATTTAAGAAAAACTTATTTAAATCCCTCCCAAACATATTCATCAAACACATGAACATACATATGCAAGAAAACTATTTAAGCATGAAATATAACATGAACAAAATTATCTTGAGGGATTCCTACCTTCAAAATAAATTTATGGAAACTAAACAATTTGAGATAAGGTTCCCTTCCTTTTCCTTCTCCTTCAATTCTAAATTGCTCTCTAAAACTAGAGGTTGGGTGAACACTCTTCCTCCCTCAAATTGGCCTCTACATAGGATATTAACTCAACCATATCCAAAATACAATAACTCCCCCACTTTCCTAGAGGTTTTAGAGTCTTCTAACTCAAATTTTCATAAGGCTAACCTCAAGGTGGAGTTTAACTGATCCAACTCATGGTGAAAAATTCAATTTTTTCGCTAAAGAAAAAATGGGATATTTGAATGACCATAAAAGTCAACAAAAGGAGTTAGAAGGGTGAAAAATGCTTCCAAACTATATCTATAACCCTTATTTACTTTGTTCTCATGATTTTTAGCCTCAAAGACTATTTAGGGACCTATCAAAAAGCTTGAAAATTTGGACTTCCTAACAACCCTTAAAAATGCAAATTAATCACTAATCTTTATTAAAGTAATTAATCTTGATTACTAACTAATTAGCAAAAAGGTAACTAATCTAGTCCAACTTAGATATTTAGGTTACTTAGTTAACCCTAACTATCAAGCTGAAATGCATATACGAGTCACGAGTGTAAAGCGACACTATAAAATCACTGTTATAAAGCATTAACATTTAATGCTTATAGAATAATATATTCATTCAGTTCATGATACAAAAAAATATGAATGGGGCCTACATCTTTTATTAGACTCAACCTTGGTTTCCACAAATGATACATTAGGTCTAGTTTCGATTCTCTATTAGATTTCTCGGCTAATAAATCTTACATACTCATTTAACACATCAGTAACTCGAGAAAATTACTTACATATATTTAAAACTTATATGGATAGTTACATAAATCAAAACATAATTTTTTTATTTAAATTACCATTTCTAATTTTGACACACACATTTAGTCATCCGTAATTACATAATCAATATAACATAACTTTATTCATTAATTCAAATTAAAATACTAGAATAATCATCATTAGACATGCATAGACCTGAACATTATAAACATCACCAATTAAAGAATACTGAACTATCTGAATGCATATAACCTAATCATCGAGGTACCATAATCAACGTCATTACCATTGGGTGAAAACAGCTTGTATCAATATTAGTGAAATCTTAAAGTTTAAATAGTTGAGATAATGTAGTAGCTCTCGAATCACTTAGTATTAAAAATATGGATGTATCAACTAATCTCAATTTTCATTAGGTCATTCAAAACATTACTTCATATCCATTTCAATCTCGTATAATAGTTTTAACTGAGAATTCATATTTGATAATTACATACGAGGAGAGACCTTACATCCTCCCCCACTAGCTTTTGACTTCCTTTTGGATGTCAAACAACTAAAATGTTCATCTTATGCTAGACCTTGTCTAGACTTATACCAAAATTTACTATTATAAACATAATGATCAATGATTCATATACATACTCAAGGGGGATAACATACTTACCTAATTATTCTTACTAAAAGTGAAGTTCAATCTATAGCTTTAACATGTTTACATTTTCCATGGTCAAATACTCCTTAAAACATATTGATGACATATAAACAACATTCAAATCTAGTATAACATACTTATAAAGTCTCTAATAATAATATCATAGATATTCCATATTCCACACACCCACTCATTGGGGTAACATCTATACGAGACTCCCTCAAAAGAGGCTTTCATATTAAGGAACTTGGCTCTTTATTAAGGTTAAACACTTTTACTTTAGAGTTTTCATGATGTACTGATTCTTTAATAGGCCACAAAACAAGTCCATCACTACACATGGACCTTTTGCATCTAAAAATCTATTAGGTTAACTTGTAACCTTATCTAATTTTATGTTGGAGTTCAAATCCATTACTCAAATTAGTCCACATATATCACTAGTCCTATTCTTGAAGTCCTGGGAGAGGGTGGGGCATAAATACTCTCACTAATAATCCCATACACTAATGCTATATGTCCACTTGATTGTCAGGAATCTTTTTGTTAGGCCCATCATATGTCACTTAGCCAACAAAATTCATAAGAAAATGGCTCAAATTTAAATTCAACATCAAGGATAAAACGTCCAATGCAAAAGTTTGAAACAAAAGAAATAAAGGCTGGCCACAATAGAAAAAATAAATTAATCAAGAAATAAAGATATAACGTAGAGGCAAAATAGAATCATCAATATTATAGTTGGATAAATTTCCCCACATCACATTGTTGGTAAAAAGTAAAGAATATTAAAATACCAAAATTTGAAATCAGACAAAATAAGGAAACAAATCCAATCACTTACAAAACTTACATTACTAACATAATGCAATCGTACCAGGGTATCTGAAGGAAAGGGGAAATCTTAAGTCTTCAAATAACATTGCAAGGATCCTAAAATGATTTTAGATGGTGGTCTAATGACCATGTCACTCAACCTATGATTGATCCCACATACTAAATACATAGCTCACTTTATCGACATCACCCTATGATTAGGGTTTACTCTATCAAAGGGTTTGGCCTAATCAAAACTCGCTCAACAAATGCAAATGTGGGAGTACTAATATAAGTCCCCTTCAATCCTCTTGTTTTTATATTGGTTTCCTTTCAAAGAATATAAACATGTGGGGACATCAATGTCAGTAAATTTATACTCTAAGTTGTAGTTACAATATTAAATCTTTTATCCTTAATTCATAAAAATTATATATTAGGGCTCCTATCCATAATCTTTCTTAGGGAAAAATTCACCACAATATATCGACTAAAGTTATGTTATCATTCTCACCAAATTTAGTATGATCTTGTATACATATATACATCACTACCCATGTTTTCCATTATTTACATGAGTTCTAATTATCATCTGATAATGTACTGAATGCTATTCTTTTTATCTATAATTCCATATTCCATGTCTCCTAGTCATGGATGACTTATAATTTCATCCTTAGCTTGTAGGTTTACAACTACTTAGGTATAAAATGATTATTAAGGTGTCATCAATGTTTACTTATCCAATCTCCATGTTTACTTATTCACTCTTAAAAAAATCTCCTTGCTAACAATATAGGTCATCATCATTGTTCTTATCATGCCTCATGACTTATAATCTCCTTATTACTTAATTTTGATACTTGAAACTTTAGTTCATATTAGGTTGATAACCTCATCGTGACTTTACTTTCTCTAATGTGTAGGGTTATAATTGATCCAATAATTCCAATCCAGAGTCTATGAGCACTCTCTATAGCTAAAATTTGGTATTATTCATGCTTATAAAATAAGCCTACAAGCATTAATAGACTCACATAATCCTATCTTAGAAGTTTTCCTTTGTCCTCCATTTAATTTTCATTCTTACCACCATATTTTTAGATAGAGTTAATCCCTAATTACGGTTCCACTTCTCATAGTAGAACTAAAATTCTTTTATTCTTTGAGTGTTCCTAGCTAACTCTCTCTTATTGAAGAGCTTCTCACATTATTAATCCTATCATTTTAGGTTCCCAAAGGTTACTTGCAGATTCCAATTTAGCTCTTGTTTTCTTTTTGAGGACTACTAGAACAATACATTTTAAATTCATAATAGGTTAAACGTATCCCAATAGCTTGGTAATGTGGTATATTCTTCAAATGTTACCTTTCTATTTACTCACCATTCATTTTATCTATTCAATATTTCAACCTGAAGGTACAAAATTTTAATTATGAAAATCATAGGTTTCTTTTACTTATGTTGAAATGTCTAAATCAGTACTAGTCTCATTGATCAATTCTATATTTGATATGATTTTAAATTCTCCCATGAGTGATTGAGTCACACTTAATTTGACTTCTACTATAGATGATGTGAAACACTTCCTCTCTAATTATTAGGTAATGCCCTCATTTCCACTCATGATTCAAAGTTTTTTTAGAGTTCTTAATTTAGTTTTCCTTCAAGGTGATCATGTTCAATATAATTTCAAATTCTTTATGAGATCATAATATACTTTAATATAAATATAACATTCTTGCATTTGATCAATTGTTTCTAGTCATTTAAGATAGGGTTAACTATTTATGGTTGACTATTTATAATCCTTGATACAAATTTTAGGTTTTTCTTAGGTTTAGTCATAAATATCATTGTTTTAGGAAGAATACATTAGCTTCCAAAAATTTTACAAGGAGAATCCCTACTTCTTATGGTAAGACCACACCTTACATGGACCCATTGTTGCTCAAGTGTCATGAAACTGGCTCTGATACCAAAATGTCATGCCCAAAATTCAAGGCAAAAACACACCAACAATTTTATTTTTTAAAATTAATCTACTAAGTTAATACATGCTACACTAAATAGGTTATGGAAGATGGCAAAGGATTAAAGTGAGTTTCAAATACATATCACTAAGATGCAAAGTTGACATCTCCACATACTATATGGGTTCGAACCCTTGAAATCCTAACACTATGGGAACACTTAGTTTTGGTTAAATGAGTCAATTGACTAAACATAAGGTTGAAATTGCAATGGTACAACATCAAGTTCAAAATATATTTTAGGGTTTTCTAAGTTCTTAAGTCGACTATGAAGCTATCCCTTTTAACACTATACTAGATCAATCTCTAATGGGGATCTAGTTCTGTATTTAAGGTTAATCTATCATAACATACTAAAACTAAATTCTAGATACGATCATAATCTATTTTAAACTAATTCATGAGATTAAATATTCATCATTAAAACAATTTCGACATACATTTACCTAGCAAAAATAATCATATGCTACCCTCAAGTTGGTTATACAAGAACCCCTTCAAAACAATAACCTTAGTAGTTCGAATTAACTAAATCCATAATTAAATACAAAAAGATTATAATAAGGCATTATTAAAGTTTTTTCCTAAATCAAATAATTTAATCTTACATAATATTTCAACCTTGTAATAAAACCAACCCACACACTTACTTAAACCTTATTTACCTACATTTTCTAAAGATTCACTACTTACTGACTACTTCTATCTCAAACACTTTAACATTCATATTAAAAATAAATAATCATTTTTATTTAAAATCTAGCTAATAACATTAAACATTCTTTCCTAACCACTAAACTTTTTTTTTTAACTTTATCATAAACCAACTACTAATTCCAGTTTAACATTATTAAATTAAAACAAACTAATACTACATTATACTTACTATACCCTAAACCATCATCAAAAAATACAATGTATTTAAAACATGAAATCTCATTCTTATAATGAGTAAATAAATTAAGCTCTAACATTTTTTCTTTATTCATGAAAACTATCTACTAACATTTCATTAACAACCACTAACTATAATACTAACTATGAACTAAAACATAAATTAACTATAAATTTAAATAAATAATACTAAAAAACTTATTTAAACACTAATATTATCAATTAAATGACCTTTACAAAATTCTAACATCCAAAAATATTCTAACATTTAAAAATTAACAATAATTTTAACTTACTAACAATTTAACTTAACTAAAACAATACTAATTTGACAACACAATTAAATTAAATAAATAACAACTAACAATCTAATTCTAAGCTATTTCCAAATTTCTTATTTTATCAATTACTAAAATTAACTACCACTCATTACTAAAAATAATAATAAAATAAATATAAATATAAATACCAAGTCTTCTTATTAGTTCCTGTCTTTGGCCGGAAACTAATGGAATCACCAAGTTCCATATTAGTTCTATAATCTAAAAATTTCATTGATATACCAATGTTTGCAAAAGGTTTATTAATTTGCATTTTTTTTAAAATTGAAAAATACAATTTGTTAAAAACTTTATTGGTTCATGATGAAAAGAGGAATGAAAAAATTCAATTTTCTTCATAAAAAATACAACTATTTTTTTGAACACCTCTATTAATCCAAGCATTAATTGCAACCTTATCTTTTCTTGTGACAAGTGGATAAACCTTTTTTTTTAAATAATTATTTTTCTAACACCTCTATTAATGAATAAATTAATTTCAATTTTATCTTTTCCACATTTGTGACAAATGGATAAACGTTTTTAAAAAAGAGACAATTAGTTTTAATTGATGTTTATCTTTGTAATTTGTAAAATCTTATTCAAATATAGATATTTTAATCAAATATAGACATTTTAACTCTTTTAAATTGTCAATTTTAAAAAATTATTTTTTATATAGTTTAATTTCATATTTATTTTAATTTTAATTTGTATAAAGTTTAAATTAGAATTTAATTATTTTTATTTTTACATATCTAAACCAATGTTTTTAATACATTTTCTTTTATTATATATATATAATTTTATTACATTATACATTTATTTAACATATATAATGTTTACTATATTGATGTTTTTAATTTATACTTTTGTATCAATTTTAATAAAGTTCAAATTATTTAGGTTGGTATATTATCAACTTTATTTATTATAAGTGTGTTTAGTTTTTTTAAAGCATAAATGTTATTTTTAAATTCATTTATGTTTTTTTTTTTATGCATTATATTTAACCTTAAGAATATTGTCTAGCTTCTACAATTGGATGAATTTATCACTTGAACAAGATATATCAAACAATATAATAATTTAAATTAATCAATTTAACTATTTTTAAAAATATATATACAATTTTATCTATATCTCATGTATAATTAGTTGATAAATATCTTTGGTATGATAAATGTTCTTTAGGATGTCATCTAATTATAATTTAGCATGATACTATAATGTTTATTTATATATTCTTTTACTATTTTAATTAATATACATCATTGCAGTTATATAATTTAATAATATACTAACTATACTCGTAATTTAATTTAGTTTAGCGCTATAATGTTATATTTTTCATTACTATTTATTTGTTATTTTATTAAATTAAATACATAATATTTTAACCAAAATCTACTTTAATCAACCATAAAATCATGAAGGCAAGAACTTTGGCGAATGCGCCCCTTGTTTTAATTTCTCCTCCCTACAGAAATCCTCATCCATAAAACTTTAAGACATAACTCTTGAAGTTGACATATTTAAATCAATCAAGAAAGGTAATAATTTCCACTCCACATGTGATGACATCACCTTCTTCAATGCCTTGACTATGTGTAAAGTTATGGTTGTAAAGTTTATTAAGTAGAATTTAGAATAAACTTAGGATATTTTATGTATTAATATTTTTTTTTTTTTTTGCTTCTTTTATTATAAAAGGATATTCTATTATATAAGTTTAAAAGAGAATATTAAAAGAATATTTTATATTATGCTCTATTCTAAAAAGAGGATTTATTTAAGATGGAACTAATTTGTTCCAAGAATGACCAATTATTTTTCAAGTCTTATATTTTTTTTCTAAGAGTTAATTTTGATTGCAAATTATTTTTTTGACAAGGGAGGTATATTTTTTTTTTCTAATTGGATTTATAAGATAAGGTTAAATGTAATTCCTTGGAATTCGAATAGGAATATTTAACTTCCTCATACTCATGAATAATTATGAAATTGAAGTACCAATCAAATCCGAATTTTTTATAGCATGGTTTGGTTTTGAAATTTCATAACTTTATATATTTCACCAGTTTGTCCAATGAACATTAATCAAATGAATGCAATGTAAAAGCATATAAATGTCATAGTAAGATAAAATACCATTACATCAAAGTTGAAATAAGCATATCCAAAACTAAAATACAAGAATCTCATAAGCAAGAATACTACTCAATTTTTTTATTAACATACGTGGTCCAATCATTTCTCATTTATTTTATTGAACCACTTGATTCAAAGGCTTCGCTAGGAAAGAACCATAAAGAAAACTCGACATCGTAGCCATTTCTACAATAAGTTTAAAATAACATTTTTACACAGGAATATTATCCTAATGAGAAATCTCCCAACATAATTGAATCTCAATAAAAATTTTGAATTTCTTTCTTGGCTCCACAATAGGCAAATTATTATGAAACCTGCAACACATCAAGATGATCATGGAGAGAATGGAAATTGACTAGAAGACAACCCATCTTAACATAAAGACAAATTCAAACATTCACTCCCATCTAGGTTTACACAATGGTTTGTCATTGAACTAGATTAGGGAGAGGATGGATTTTTCCATTAGGAGACATTAGCCACAACACCATAACAAATTTCCTTTTGGGGCTATAATCACGAGAACTTCTGTTCTTCCATTTTCTAAATTTCAAAACTCAAAACGTGGTTTGTACTGATGAGTAGGGGCTCATAACACCCTACTCTCTCCCTCTTCTCATCCTAAGGAGAGACTCTGCACTATTAGAGTCCAACTAAAGACCTCCTCTCATACATGGCCACTTCTGCCCTATCCGAGGGTGAGTAATGCCAATACAACCCATACAATCCCTTCAAAAATCAAATCAAAATACTAAAGAAAAATATTTTTTTAAAAATGCATTTCAATCCCTCCAAAACATATTCATCAAATACATGAACATACATATGCAAGAAAACTACTTAAGCATGAAACATAATATGAACAAAATAAGCTTGAGGGATTCATACCTTCAAAATAAGGTTATGAAAACTAAACAATTTTTGATGAGCTTCTCTTCTTTCTCCTTCTTCTTCAATCCTAAATTGCTCTCTAAAACTAGAGGTTGGGTGAAAACTCTCCCTCCCTCAAATTTGCCTCCAAATAGGATATTAACTCAACCACCTCTTAAATGCAATAAGTCTCCCACTTGACTAAAGGTTCTAAAGTATTCTAACTCAACTTGTCATAAGTCTAACCTCAACGTGAAGTTTAACTTATCCAACTCAAGGTGAAATATTTAATTTTTGCAATAAAACAAAAATGGGATATTTGGGTGATCATAAAAGTCGACAAAAGGGGCTAGATGGGTGGAAAATGCCCCCAACCCATACCTATACCCCTTAAGTACTTAATTCTTATAATTTTTTGCTTCTAAGACTATTTAGGGACCTATCAAAAATCTTAAAAATTTGGACTTCCTAACAACCCTCAAAAAAGTAAATTAATCACTAATCCTAATTAGGGTAATTAATCTCGATTACTAACTGATTTGCGAAAAGGTAACTAACCTAGTCTAACTTAGTTCTTTAGGTTACTTGGTTAACCCTAACTATCAAGCTAAAATGTATATACAACTCATGAGTGTCAAGTGACACTACAAAATCACTATTACAAAATATTAACACTTAATACTTACATAATGATATATTCATTCAATTCACAATACAAATAAAATATGAACAACAGGGTCTGCATCTTTTATTAGACTTAACCCTAGTTTTCACAAATGATACATAGGGTCCAATTTTGATTCTTTGTTAGATTTTTTAGCTAATAAATCATGCACACTCATTTCACACATTAGTAGCTCAAGAATATTACATGCATATATTTAAAACTTATTTGGATAATTGCACAAATCAAAATATACATCTTTCGTTTAAATTACCCTTTCTAATTTTGACACACACATTTAGTCATCTGTAATTGCATAATCAATATAACATAACTTTCTTCATCAATTCAGATTAAAATACTAGAATAATCATCATTAGGCATGCATATACCTAAATGTTATAAACATCATCAATTAAAGAATACTGAACTATCTGAGTGCATATAATCTATTCATCGAGGTACCATAATCAATGTCATTATAATTGGGTGAAAACACCTTGTATCATCATTAGTGAAATTTTAATGTTTAAACAGCTGAGATAATGTAGTAGCTCTCGAATCACTAAGTATTAAAAATAGGAATATATCAACTAATCTCAATTTTCATTAGGGCATTCACAACATTACTTCATATCCATTTCAATCTCTTATAATGATTTTAATAGAGAATTCATATTTGATAATTACATATGAGGAGGGACCTTATAGAAAGTGTGGGAGAAGGATACTAATATGCCTTGAAAGCTAGGGAGATCTTAAAAAAGAAGCATGAACAAAGAAAAAGAGGTAGAGGTGGTAGATTCTAGAGAGGCAGAGGTAGATCTTATGATGAAGGTGACAGATCTAAAAGTTTTGTACAAGATAAAGGCAAATCTAAATGGAAGAATGATGACAAAGGTAAGACCAAATGAAAAAGTGGTAATTCTTACTAAGGAGGCACTAATTCTTACCAAGGAAGAGGTAATTCTTATTCTAGAGGTGGATTTCATGGTAATTGTTTTAGATGTGGTAAAGAGGGACATAGATCTTTTGAATGTAGATCCTTTGAAAGTGGGCAAGGTAATAGAGATGCCATGATTCAAGGAGATGATGAGGGTTCACCAAGTGGACTTGAGGTTGGAAAAAATTTGATGGTGAGAAGAACTTTATGTAATAAGGTAAGTGATTAAGAACCTTTTTTAAGGAGAAGTCTTTTCAAGACAAGATGTAAGATGGCTGAAAAATGTTGCAAAGTGATCATTAATAGTGGAAGATTTACAAATTTAGCATTAGAAGAGGTGGTTATCAAGTTGTAGTTGTAGAGGTTGAAACATCCCAAATGTCATGCCCAAACAATGAGGGCAAAAACACACAATTTTTTTTTGATAATTGAAATGCACTAAGATGATAAAGTTATGATCACATCTTAAGTATAGGTTCTCTACATTAACTTATAACAATATGATATCATTAGTTAAAAGACAATGTCAAAGTGATCAAGTTTAGATTAATTGAAAGTAACTAATCAAAATCAACTATAAATCTCTAAAAATTTATTAACTTTAAACCATTTCAACTAACTTAACATAAAATTTTATTATGGATGACTCCGAGTTAGTTTGGTCGAAATATCTAAGCAAAACGAATCTACTTTAAACTTGTTTTAATTAGCCTATAACCTTTGAATTAAAAATAATTAATACTCAAAAAAATTAAAATAACTTGAATACTAAAACTAAATACATTTAATTATTTTAAGAAATTTCCTAAAATAACGATGACATTGTTAATATAACGAAAGTTGAATAAATCAAAGTCTAGACTAGATTACATCAATAATACCTTACTAACTTAAACTAGTCTACTAAATATATATCAAAATTTAAAAACAATTAACTTTAAACAAATAACCATTAACAACACAATGAATAACTAACTTGAACAAACAAAACAAAAATCTAAATAACTTAAATAAAATACTTACTAACTAATAACGTTAATTAAATTTAACTAAACATTAAATTAGAACTTTCTAAAATAATTAAACAACTAAATGAATTAAAACTATACTAACTAAATCGAGATTTAATTAAATTTATGACTAACTAACTCTTAATAACAAAACTATTATCAATGCTTAATACAAAAAAAAGATGAAATAAAATTAATATAAATAATATACTAAACTAAATTAAATTACAATTTAACTTACTAATAAACTTAACACTACTCATATTAAACAAAATAAATATCTAATACAAATCTAAATTTACTATTAAACTAACTATAAAAGCTCACTAAAAACTAAAATTACTAACACATACTAACCAAAATTAATTTAAAATAACACAAAATTTACTCACCTAACCAATCACTTAAATCCCACTCTATTTCCCCCCCTTACTCCTATTCTATCCCTATAACCTTGGGCAGCGCTTCCTAAGCGCTACACTTGGGACACTGCACTGCCCAAGTGGATGAAAGACAAGGACACAGTTCTCCATTCAATGCTGGGTAGACATAATAAAAACAAATTTAAAGCTTTTCCCTTCCAAATTTAAGCACCCAAATTTGAGAGGAAAAGGGGATGTGACATGGGGACAGGGTGATGTCACCCCCCCCCCCCCCCCCATGTACATTGATGATTTTGCCTAAAGAAAAAAAAACATTTTAAAATAAAACCTTTTTAAATAGTCCTTCCAAAGCTGACGTCCCCCAAGGTGATAGAGAAGCATTGAAGACATAAAGTTTTATGGGTGGAAATAGATATTAGTTCATTTTTATTTTTTATTTTTATATAGATTTATTTATTTATCTTGGTAATGAAAGTAAGTTTACTAATTATTTATGTTATACAACAAGGATAAAAATGGGAATCTTTTAAAGATTCTCTGTTACCAAATGAGAGAATTAAATTTGGTTCCATACAAAAACCAGAGAGTTTTTGCTCTCTTGGATTTTTTTTTTTTGTCTTATTTTTCTAAGTATGGATTTACTAGCAAATGTTTTTTTTTCTTAATTTTTATAAGGGGTATATTTTTGAAAGGATTTAATAGTTTGAGACACCATAATACAAGATTTAATTGACTTCTCAACCAACTTGAATTGAACTATAAACCATAACTATTCTTTTTTTTCTTTTTTTCTTTTTTCTCTCCTCAACATAGTTTTCATTTTGAACATATAAGGAACTTGAAAATTTTGCTAAATTTAAACCATCATCCTTACATCTTATTTTGATATGCATCCATCTAATTAAAATTTACAATTAAATCACATGACAAACAATTATACTCAAACACCAATTTTATTGGCAAACCTGATTCAAAGGCTCAGCCGGGAAAGAATCAGGAAGAAAACCTAGCTTCGTTGCCAATTACAACAAATTTAAAATAAAATTTAGAATAGGATATCAATCCCAAATTTCAAAAATTTAATCAAATTTTCCTCATGACCCTAATCAAGGGATTTATAATGTTTTCTGCAACTCATTACTAGAACCAAGGAGGGAATAGAATCCGATCAGGTGACCAAAAGCATAACCAAGAACAATTCCAACATGCATATACATACTGTAGACACCTAAAAACCTTTAGAAAATAAAGTATTTTTATTTTTTGAAAAAGTCCAGATGACATCATCATTTATTAATTAATTATTTATTTAATTTATTTATTTATTTTTATGCCATTAAATCCCTTTATCTTAATTAAAAATATTTAATTAAGGAATCCCTCCCAAAAATGTTTAAATCTTATTTAAACATTATTTCCTTATTTATTAATTATTTAATTAATAAATTGACCAAAAATCCTAAAATAAATAAAAAATTTATTTTTTGCCCAAAACTTGGCCAATCTTCTTGAGACCGATAACCTCTTCCAAAATCTTCTAATCCTTCTTTAATTTCGATTAAAGGCTAATCCCATCATTTCCTACCCCTAATCCTAACTCAAAATATTTAATTAAGATTAAATATTAATCCTCATGTTTATTAAAAATATTTTAATAAATATCTCCTCAACCCAAACCCTTGAAATAAATAAAACTTTATTTATTTCCTAAAAATCTAATTTATCCTCATCCTAAGAAGTTCTAGACTCTTCTAGAAAGTCTTCATCCTCATCCTAAGAAATTCTAGACTATTCTAGAAAGTCTTTATCCTCATCCAAAGTCTAGACTCTTCTAGAAGATGTCTTTAAGCCTAATCCTAATCCCCTCCTAACCTTGTCACATTCCCTAAAAATGGGTTAAGACTTACTAACCCAAGCCAAAAGTTAACAAATATCTCCTCCTTCACCCACCCTCATTAAATGCCATCAACTTGCCTATCCCTAAGCTAATCCTAAACCATCCTAATTCATCCTCTAATCATTTGCACAAGCCTAAGCAAGCTTAAAACCTTCCTAATTAAGTCCAAGTCGAAATTGCTCTCATCACCCTCAAAATATCTCAACCATAAAACTTTATGAAGCCCACTAGGCCATAAATGACTCTTCCAAGCCCTTTTATTGCTCTTACAAGCACTTATGAAGGGTCTTTATGAAGATTTTATCCCTTGAGCCTCCTTTGTTGACTCATCCTTCCCCTTTCCTCCATCCTCTCACCATGTGACATGTGTCACTCCTTGATTGGTTGTAAGGAAGCACAATCCATGTGCTCTCCTCTCATGCAATCTAAGCCCTCCATGAGCTTTTTCCCATCCTTTCATCTTAGCCCTCAATCCCTCAAGCCTCTTGCCTATAAATTGGATCCTTCCCCTTTGCAAAAGAACACAATCCATGAAGTAAATTTATAATGCTATTTTGAGAGCCAAATCTATACTAAAGCCATCTATCCACACTAAAAATCCACAATCATCCATTGAAGCCTTTGGAAGCATATTGAGCATACATCCTATCCATTTAGATAAAGCTACTCAACAAGAGAGCTTCTTATTGAGAGAGTCCATTAATGGCTCATATTCTCAATTGAGAGTTCATCTTAGTCGATCTTGAAGTTTATGAATTTTTTTTAGTTTGTAGAAGCTTTATTTAAATTTGGTTTCTATTAGCATACTAACATTGCTCATATACATTTTGGCACGCCCGGTGGGACCCCGCATGGGTCATCTTCATTAGCTTTTTTAGTCAAGTTTTGTATGTCATTTGCTGATTTTGGCTAATTTTGCTTGTTTTTGTGATTGGTAGGATTGTATAAATTGGTTTTGTAGGTCCACATGAGCATGAAGAAGACAAAGGAACTCATAGTATATCTCATAGTGTTTGCAGATTTTTCAAGCTTATAGGTGGACAAAGAACTTGAAATTCTTCTTCCTCTTCTTGTCTATATTCTTCTTATTCCATCTACTTCTTCTTCTTCTTCTTGTGGGAGATCTTGGCCATTTTTTTTTAAGGAAGTAAAATCATACACACTTCTTTTTAGTGCTTAAAATGAACCCCCAAATCATACTTAAATTCATTAAAAAATTAAAAATTTACAAAAAAGAAAAAATCTTTTAACAAGTGAAACTAAACCAATCTAATCATTTGCATCCTTGCAACATCAAGGTTTTAGATGCATTCATGCAAAGTTAGGAACACTTCATTTTTGGGAATTTAAAAAGAACTTCAAGTTTCCATTTCAAAAGATTCAAAATCAACACTACGTGCACACTAAAGTTCTTTTAAAAAATCTCATGAAAACTAAGAGTCCTAAATGGTTGCCAAAAAATTGTCCTAAAAGCTTTGTTATTTGTTCCAAACAAATGTCTTGTTGCAAAATCTTGAATGTTTCTTAAGTTTTTCATGCATCAAAACAATCTAGGAATATCATTTTTGGGCTTAAAACATGCAAACTAGAACACAAAATCTTGAATGAAAAGCAAAGTCCAAAGAGTCATTTTCACTTTTGAGTCCAAAAAAAATCTTGAATGATCTAAGGTTAAAACAAAGCATTTCAAAGTTCTTAAAACAACACACAAAATCTCAATCTTGAATGCTCAAAGGAAAAAACTTGAATGTTTAATCACTTGTCTTTGAATGCATGTTGCTAAAATCACTCTTGAGTGCCATGGATTAAAGTCAAAGTTTTTTTTTTATGAATGCATGATTAAAACAAAAAATCCAATCTTGAATGCCATAGATCAAATAATCATCTTTTGGAGCATAAAAAGAATCTACATTTTTGTAATCTTTTAAGTTATAAAAACAAATAAAAATGCTTTGAGTGAGTTTTTCGTTTGACTCACCCTCTTTAATAACCCATCAATTTAACCATTGGTTGCAATCTCAGTGCCATCTATGGGGATGGGTCCACCTAAGAGGGTGTTAAGTGCTCCACGCAAATCAAACTCCACTCACTTGGGTTTTTAGTGGTTTTTCTAAGTTAGAAAATTCCTTGAATGTGCATTAATCTCGCTCACACTTCATTTGGGCATAAAAATTGGACAAATCTTGACGTGGAGGGCCTCTGGGCGCGTGCTTGAAATCGAATCTCACACACCTTTGTTTTGGGCTTAAAATAAACTCATACTCAATCTTGAATGCCTTAAAGAAAAATCAATCGATACTTGATGTGGAGAGCCTCCGGGCGCACGGGTTCACCTTCTTGTTGACCCTAACTCTTCTTCTTGTTCGCATTCTTCAATCAATTTTATTTTTGTCGACACTTCAAAGTTGGAATAAACATTGTATCTTAAACATGAGTGCTTGCAAAGTCTAGATCAGAAAACTTAAGCGTCAGTTGGTAAAAGAACAAGCGTGTTTTTTAGCCCAAGATCATCCAAGTCTTCTCTCCCCTTGTCGTCTTTCGAGGCCATCTTGGGTGCATAAGATTAGGATCCAAAATCTTGTCTTAGCTTTTTAGGAGGCCTGCTTGGGGATTTCATTACCCCTTGGGATGACCTCAACTCCAGCGTTTCGACGGAGTATAAAGATCGGGAGGTGAATCCAAAGACACCTCTCTTGGGATCAAAATTTTGTCACTCGGGCTAAGCCTCAAGGAACTTTATACCCTTGAGAAGTGAAAGAGGAGAAGTGGGTTACCGCTCCTCTCGGCTGTGTGACATCTTTTTAGTTTCATCTACAGATTTGGGCCTCACGTACCTTGTGTATATCGAGGACTCCCTAGCTAAACCAAATTTCATCCTTGTAGAAAGCTTCCTAAGATGTTGGTGTGTTTGACGTGCTTGCTCAAAACTTTTGTCTGCTTGTTTGTTCATAGCTTTTGAATGAATGTTTGCCAATTTTGGTCGAAATCCCAGAAAAGCGGAAATCTCCCAACTCAAGGCATACTTAGTGTAGTCACTGCCTTATCAGAAAATCATCCAAGCTCCCCCGATGCAATCGAATCTATCTAGTTCTTTGCCTTAGAACAATCCCAAATCCAAAGTCCATCCAAATCATCCCCCCAGCCAGCTAGCAACCCAATCCAAAATCACCCAAGCCTTTAAAGAGTTGTTGTCACTTTGCTAGATTTTGCTATCCAATCAATCCTACCAATCAACCAATCTCACCAAGGTTATCCATTTGACAGAGCATTGTCTAGGGTAATCCAGCTTTGTCACTTGTATCCCTCATCACCTTGAGCTAAAGGTTGGGATCCACAAGTGGTCAATCTTGTGTCATGCCATAAGATCACTAGTCTATCCTTAAGTTGACACAATCACCACGAATCTTGCACATAGGAAAGCAAAACTCTCACTTTTTGATAGCATACCCTTGAAGTCTTCCACCCACAAGAAAGCCAAAAATCTCCAGCCAATCCTCCTTAGGTCTGTCATACAGCTTTGACTCTCCCTAGGAAATCTTTCATCAGCCAATCCAAAATCTATGCTTAATCCAAATCCAACCATGAGCTTCCGTGTTCATCTATATGCAAGACCCCATCCCCATCAAACTCATCATCAAAGCATGAAGTACCAATCCTATCATGATGTGTTTGGTCACATTCTCCTTGCTCCCGCCACCTCCTATTCCAATGATGATGAAAATCTTGTTGACTATGACAGGTATATTGAAAGCCTTAGAAACATTCCCCCAAGCATCCCCCAAAATCCAAGAGTTATTCCAAACTATCTAGTCATGCCATCCGATATTCCAGCTTCCCCTCCATCACCCCATCAACCAAGCTTCAAATCTTCCACCCCCATCACACTAGCTATTCCTGTCAATCCACCTCCACCTTCGACACACGAGTCTCCAAGGAATCTCCTAGAGGAAATACAAGAAAAGTTGCATCCAACAGTCGATAAGCCATGTCATCTAATCCAACCATGTGAAGTAGTCAGTGATGAAGCTTCCCCATCTATAATATCACCTCCATCTCCCATAGCTATCATCCCCATACCATCCATCAAATTGCTTAAAATCCTTCCACTTCCCGCAAGCATCAAAATCCCACCACCTATCAAATCCCTCCAAATCCTATCCACATCGCCTCCAAGCATTTCCCAAATCTCTCGTAATGACCCTTATGCATCCATCTTCTACTCACCCATCTCCACTACTGAATCTCCCATCTATCCATCCGCTGCCTTTGAAGAAACCATCCCTTCACCTCCTATCACACCATCCACTCCAAACTAATCCTATCAAGATCCTGCCCAAAAGCATGTTGACATCCCCCAAAGCATAAATGAAGATATCATCGTACCATGTCTTCCATCCATAGTGCAGTCACCATCTCCTCCATCTCCAAAACTTCAAGCCATATCTCCTCCACTACAAGATATCTTGTCATCCCACCAGCTACATCAAGATCCTATCCTTCCATCTCCCCCACTCCATGCTTCCATCTTACCACCTATCCAAGCTATTCCACCATCTATAATCTACCCTCTTGGTTCACTTACATTCATCCACAGCGGCCCTCTCTCAGCAGAAGAATTAAGAACAGTATCTCCCCATTGCAATACACCTAATAAATCACTTCTACCATTTTCTGCAAGCAAAAAGTTTCCTCAGCTTGTTCAAATGCTCAATCAATGGCATTATCAAGGTCAAGGTTTAGGACCACAAGAGCAAGGAATCAGAGAGCCTATTATTGCACAAAAAAATCTAGGATTTCATGGTCTTGGATATGTATCCAAAGCCTCACCATCTAAAGGTGATGGTACACCACACCCCCAAACCAAGCCTATCTCCAAGCCCACCATGCCAGCCTCCCATCACTCCTTCAATAAATCTTATGTCATCCCCCCTCCACCATCTTTGCAACCCAAAACAACCTACCATATCCCCCCTTCATCCGCTAAATCCATTTTGGGTCCCTATGTCCCAAAATCTACCATCCTCCATCCTCCTATTAGCCATCATAAAAATCCTATTCCATCCATTCCTATGCAAGATCAACAAAGGCACATATCAGGGCACATCATCCATCATCATCCCCCTACATGCTCTTTCATATCCTCTCCATCTCACAAAGCTTCTCCTAACCATCTTCCCAAAGCTTACCACAACAATGTAAATGCCAACTTCAAAATGCATAAAGCTAAAAATCCACATCCTAGGCAATCATATGTCTATTCTAAAAGACATACTCCAAAAAGGCAAAACCCAATCAAAGAATGCAAAACAATGTAAAAGCCTATGAAAAGAAAATCCAAAACCATGTGGATCCCCAAGAAAAATGTTGAAACCCAATACATAATGGCATCCACCATTGCTAATCCCCCATCTAGTGACTCATGTCCCCCATCTCCTAACTCCATCTTGGGTGCCTATATCCCCAAGCACGCTTCCACAAATCCTCCATCACGCCCGCATCTACCATCTATCCCCCATATGCTCTTTTCACACCTGTTCCAACATGTGCCAATGTTGCTCTTGCAAGCATCCCCATCTCATGCTCCTTTCCAACCTTTTCATCCCTTCATCTCTTACCATCAATCCCATCTAATCCAATCTATTGCATAAATCACACATCCGGTGTACCAACAACTAGCAACTAAATTGAACATTCCAACAACTAGTGAAAAATCCCAAAAAAGCCAAAATAGCTGAAGAAAGCCAAAATCATTCCAGCTAAGTCCAAAGTCAAAAAGTCAAAAAAAAAGTAAAGAAAAATAAAGTGTCCACTGGTGAAAACTTGGCAATTCGAGCGCCTTGGACAAGTACCATGATGAAAACTTGGCAAACAAGCGTCATGCGTAATCCCACCATCCCTAGCTTAGCCTATCACCCTCATGCTTTTGGTCATCTCTTGACATCCAACTCCATCTTCCAATCTATCCACCTATCCTCCACCCTCCATCTTCCATCTCACACCGTCCACTAATCTCCTGCAACTTCAGCCAATCATCCCAGCTATCATCCATCTCCCTAGCCCCTTCAGCTTTTTCCATCCTAGCTTCAATCCTATCACATCCATCATAAGACCTCCTTCTGCATGTTATCTTCTGATTGGGGGCACTATATTCCTTGGAGATCTTGTCTTGTCCATCCTCCCTTGTCATTGGTATCTAGCTCTAGGCTATCCTCATGCAAACCCAATGTCATCTCTTTATATCCATCATAATCCTAGCTATCTACCATCCTATCCATCCATCTCATCTTGCTCCTCTAGCTATCCTTGGTCACAAAATCTCTCCTCATCATTGGATGCATCCTACCAAATCCATATCTTTCGCTATCACCCCACCCTTAGCTTTCGCATCTTGCACAACATCGAACCATCCCGCTATCCTCTCATCCTGAGCTTTTTATCCATCTGTATCATACCTATCATTGGTCTGTTAGCTTGTACCATATCTTGATTAGCCCACTTGTAAATATCTTGGTCTGTCAACTTGTACATCCTCTTTAGCTTAGTACCGTTGTATCTATCCAACTTTCGTGTTCGTTCCTCCTTGATTAGCATCTTGCACACATCACACAACCCTTGGTTAGCTATTCCAATGCATCCTTTAGCTAGATCTCATGTCACCAAAGTGCTATCCTTCTTAGTTCAGCTTGCCAGACGCATCACCCATCCAGATCCATCAGCTTAGGTGCTCTCCAATAGATCTTTGTAGGATATAGCTTTCCTCATGTCTGATCTTGGTCCGTTAGTACCTCGTCCTACCCATCTCATTGGCAAACGGTTCTCTTTTGGATTTTTGCTTTTTTTTGATTTGGAATCTTCCCTTTTGGGTCTTGAAATATCTTTTCCAAGCAATCTTTTTGTTTCCTCCTCAAGGTTACCATGATCTTCCATATCATGGTATGCTACGAATGGGGCAATCTGAGCGTAAGGTCTTGATCAAGTCTTTTGTTTATTTTTCTTTTCTGCTTGTGGGTTACCCAGTGTCGGTTCCACACTGCTTCCTCTTGGACTCATGTGTGATGCTGGGGCAATCCTTGCATGTTTGTTTTGAGTCAATCCGTCAATCCTCTGGATAGTTGGTGAAAAGGCCTTGATGTTCTTGGTAACCTTGGCAATTAACCAATAGTCCTATAGCAAATCTAGTGCTCAACTACATGGTGGTACTTCTCTTTGAAGTATCCCCCCGCTCAAAAAGCTTCAATGGTTTTCCTTCATCTCCATTATCCCCCATCCATATCCAACATCTGTCTCTCCTACCCCAGCTTATGCATCAGTATCTCTTTGAATCACTCCTCACCTTTAGCTTTAGGGATCCACAATCCTAGTCTTAGGGATCCACCAATGCAAATCAATCCACCAAGCCTCATCTTTTGAGATCCACAATCCTAGTCCTAGGGATCTCTGAAACCCATCTTCCACCAATCTGACTCTTTGAAATCCTGTTGCATCAGCTTTATCATCCTATCATCCATCTCCCTATCCTAGATTCTTTTTTATAGCGCTTCGCTCCTTCATCCTCTGCAATCCCTGAGATCTTAAGCTTGCTTCCTCTTGTGCCTCTAATTCTCCCTTTATCATTCTCCCACAGTGAGAGTTTGAGCTAATTCAGCCCCTTCTCTTTGCCAATCTGAGTTTCCTTGCTCATCAGAGATTCTTGTACTTTTCAAGAAGTCGTCGAGCCTCGCTTTCTCTCCCCGCCGCCTTCTTGAGGGGGCATCTTGTAGTCCATTCTCTCCTTTTCTGCTCTAGCCTTGGGCATCTTATTTTCTTATCTTTGATGCCATGCCACTTGCGGCATCACATCAAAGAGGGGCAAAATGTAGACACCTAAAAACCTTTAGAAAATAAAGTATTTTTATTATATGAAAAAGTCCCGATGACATCATCATTTATTAACTAATTATTTATTTAATTTATTTATTTATTTTTATGCCATTAAATCCCTTTATCTTAATTAAAAATATTTAATTAAGGAATCCCTCCCAAAAAAATTTAAATCTTATTTAAACATTATTTCCTTATTTATTAATTATTTAATTAATAAATTGACCAAAAATCCTAAAATAAATAAAAAATTTATTTTTTGCCCAAAACTTGGCCAATCTTCTTGAGACCAATAACCTCTTCCAAAATCTTCTAATCCTTCTTTAATTTCGATTAAAGGCTAATCCCATCATTTCCTACCCCTAATCCCAACTCAAAATATTTAATTAAGATTAAATATTAATCCTCATATTTATTAAAAATATTTTAATAAATATCTCCTCAACCCAAACCCTTGAAATAAATAAAACTTTATTTATTTCCTAAAAATCTAATTTATCCTCATCCTAAGAAGTTCTAGACTCTTCTAGAAAGTCTTCATCCTCATCCTAAGAAATTCTAGACTATTCTAGAAAGTCTTTATCCTCATCCAAAGTCTAGACTCTTCAAGAAGATGTCTTTAAACCTAATCCTAATCCCCTCCTAACCTTGTCACATTCCCTAAAAATGGGTTAAGACTTACTAGCCCAAGCCAAAAGTTAACAAATATCTCCTCCTTCACCCACCCTCATTAAATGCCATCCACTTGCCTATCCCTAAGCTAATCCTAAACCATCCTAATCCATCCTCTAATCATTTGCACAAGCCTAAGCAAGCTTAAAACCTTCCTAATCAAGTCCAAGTCGAAATTGCTCTCATCACCCTCAAAATATCTCAACCATAAAACTTTATGAAGCCCACTAGGTCATAAATGACTCTTCCAAGCCCTTTTATTGCTCTTACAAACACTTATGAAGGGTCTTTATGAAGATTTTATCCCTTGAGCCTCCTTTGTTGACTCATCCTTCCCCTTTCCTCCATCCTCTCACCATGTGACATGTGTCACTCCTTGATTGGTTGTAAGGAAGCACAATCCATGTGCTCTCCTCTCATGCAATCTAAGCCCTCCATGAGCTTTTTCCCATCCTTGCATCTTAGCCTTCAATCCCTCAAGCCTCTTGCCTATAAATTGGATCCTTCCCCTTTGCAAAAGAACACAATCCATGAAGTAAAGTTATAATGCTATTTTGAGAGCCAAATCCATACTAAAGCCATCTATCCACACTAAAAATCCACAATCATCCATTGAAGCCTTTGGAAGCATATTGAGCATACATCCTATCCATTTAGATAAAGCTACTCAACAAGAGAGCTTCTTATTGAGAGAGTCCATTAATGGCTCATATTCTCAATTGAGAGTTCATCTTAGTCTATCTTGAAGTTTATGAATTTTGTTTAGTTTGTAGAAGATTTATTTAAATTTGGTTTCTATTAGCATACTAACATTGCTCATATACACATACAAGGTTATCACAAAATGATTCACAATGAATCAACACTAGGGAAAGGTGGATTCTTCCTACTAGGAGAAGTCAAGCACAACACCAAACAGATGCCCAATCAGGGCTATATACCAAGAACTTCCATTCTTCCATTTCAACATACCAAAATTATACAAGGTTTGTGCTGATAGGCAGGGGCCCATAACACCCTACCCTTTCTCCCTCTTCTCATCCTGAGAAGAGACTCTACATTGGTTGGAGTCTGACTAAATAGACCTTTCCCAAAATTGGTCACTTTTGCCCTCTCCAAGGGTGAGTAATACCAAAACACCCATGCAAGAAAATCTCAAAATTGAAAACATAAACATGAAAGGAAAATATCAAAAAAAATAACATGGTTTTCAAATCTTCCCAACATACCCACAACCATACAAACATTCAAACAACAACAAGGTAGCATAAGCATAAATCAAGAATGAAATCTAAACAAGGGAGATGAGAATTCCAACCTTCACAAAGAGGTAATGGAAAATGAATAAGTTTGAGTAGAGCTTCCCTTTCCTTGCTTCAATCTTCAAGAACTCCTCTCTAAATGTAGAGATTGGGTAACAACCTCCACTAGTCCAATAAAGGCCTCTAAATAAGCCTCCAACTGAACCACCCAAAAGGAGCAATAACTATTTCCAGCCAATAGCAATTCTAGAAACTTCTAACTCAACGTACACTATGGTTAAACCCTAAATGGAGATGAGGTGAGGTGACTCAAGATAGGCATGGTCAATTTTCGCACAAAGGCAAAATGAGACTTTTTGAGTGGCCTGAAAAGTCAAAAAAAGGGGCTTAGGGGTTGGAAAAGACCCCTAACCTATACCCATACCCTTTGGGTATAAAAATTTCATGTTTTAAGCCTTAGGAAAAAGGTATAGAGCCAAACAAAAGTTAGGAAATAATTAGAACCAACAAACAACTCTAACAAAATAGATTAAGCACTAATCCAAATTAAGGGATGACTAACCTCGATTAAGAACCCAATTAGCAACTGACACTAACTTAAGCCAACTTGGGTCCAAAGGTTACACAACTAACCCTAATCAGCACACTGAAGAACATAAACAATTTACGAGTGTCAAGTGACACTAAAAGAACATAGTTATGAACACTAACATTCACTGAACACTGAAAGATACATACATACATCTCATAATACAATATGTGAATTACGAACAACAAGGTTTCAAAAATTAGCACAAAGAGATCAGTTCTGTTCCTTTGTAGGGTTTCTTGGCTAAATATTTGCACACTCATTGCACACATTAGTAGTCCCGTAAAATCACATGTACATAAATGTATACGTATCAAAAATTCTCATAAATTAAAACATACATCAATAAGGGTTCCTCTTATCCTATTCAATTATTAACCATGTAAAATATCTTAAACCAAACTATTAATCCTACCTCTTACTTAATTCATCGACATACATATACATAAAACATTAAATGACAACATCAAATATCTAAAAGTGACATTACACAACATGAAATAATATAATATGTTCTGAGCATCAGATAATGTCTCAAAATCTCAAGTCGTGAGTATCAAAATGATAAAGTAACATCTAAGGCTATGAAGGGTCGAGGCGAGGCCTCACACCAAACCTTATAATGTTTCATGGATCAAAGATATTGGTAAGTGAACAATGCCTTGTGAAGTTCAAAATTAGACATTACTTTGATGAAGTTTTGTGTGATATTATGCCCATGAATTATTATCATATTTTGTTGGGTAGACCTTGGCAATATGATAGATATGTTGTATATGATGAAAGATTGAATCAATATACTCTTTGGGTGAATGGGAAGAAATGAATATTATTGCCTTTGATTGAAATTCCAAATGGGGTCAATTGTACTACAATAAAAATTTGCATGGTTAATAAAAAAAAATTTGAAAAGGAAGTAAAGAAGAATCAAGTTTTTTTGCTACAATTCCTAAAGGACCAAGTGTTGGTAGTAATGACAAAGCATTAGAAGCTGGTAATGACTAAGTGACAATAGATAGTGATAGCTGAGTACCAATCGAGATTATAGAATTGTTGAATGAGTATAAAGAAATTATTGCTGATGATATTCCTATTGGTTTACCGCTAGTAAGAAGTATAAGTCATAGTATGGATCTGATTCCTGGAGCTAGTTTACCAAACAAAGCACCATATAGATTGTCACCTACATAGAATGAAAAACTTAAAAAATAAGTACATGAGTTGTTGTAGAAAGGTTTGATCAAAGAAATCTTGAGTCCATGTGATGTACCTATTGTATTAGCACCTTAAAAAAATGGAGAATGGAGAAAGTGTATTGATTCTGAGATATTAACATGATCATAGTGAAATATAGGCTTCCTATGCCAAGGATGGATGACATAATAGATTGTTTGAGTGGAGCAAAGTATGTTACCAAGATTGATTTGAAGAATGGCTATCATCAAATCAAAATTAGAGAAGTTGATGAATGGAAGACTTCTTTCAAGACAAAAGATGGTTTGTATGAATAGTTGGTTATGCATTTTGATTTAACTAATGTACCTTGTATTTTCATGAGGTTGATGAATGAAGTTCTGAAAAGATTTTTGGGTAAGTTTGTGATAGTTTATTTGGATAATATTCTGATATTTAGTAAGACTAAGGAAGAACATTTTGAGCATATTAGACAAGTATTCTAAAGGTTGAAAGAGGAAAAGTTGCTGATTAATTTGAAAAAGTGTTCTTTTATGCAAAAGGAGATTGTGTATTTTGGATTTGTGATTTCAGCTGATAGATTGAAGATGGATCCTAAGAAAGTTAATGTTGGAATGGCCTACACCTAAGAATGTAGATTAGGGAAGATCATTTCATGGTAGCAAGTGGTAACAATTAAGAGCTGTATTAAGTCAAGAAGGTAAACCTATTTCTTTCTTTAGTGAAAAGTTGAATGATGCTAAAAGGAAGTATTCTATGTATGATCAAGAGTTTTAAAATATTATTTAAGCATTAAAGAAATGGATACATTATTTGATTCCTAATGAGTTTGTGCTAAATATTGGTCATAAAGCTTTACAATACTTAGGAAGTCAACATAAATTAAATCAAAGACATATGAAGTCGGTTGAGTACTTGTAGAGTTTCACATTTTTTATTAAGCATACGAGTGGAGTTACTAATAGAGTTGCTAATGCATTGAGTACAAGACATTTTTTGTTGACTTAAATGAAGGTTTAAGTTCTTGGTCTTAATGAAATGAAAGAGTTGTATGATGTTGATCCTAATTTTTTTGAAGCATGGAGTGCAGAGCATCAAATCTAATAGATCGCATAAGTAAGTATGGTGAGTATTTCATTCAAGAAGGTATGTTGTTCAAAGGTATTCAGTTGTGTATTCTTAGAAGTTCTATGAGGTTGAATCTTATTAAGGAAAAGCATACTGGTGGCTTGGCTGGACATTTTGGAATCGATAAGACAACAAGTTTTCTAAAAGAGAAGTATTATTAGCCACAAATGTATAAGGATGTTTAGAAATTTTTAAAGAGTTGTGGAGTTTGTCAAGTTGCAAATAGTGTGAGTCAAAATACTAGTTTGTATACACCTATTATTGTTCCTAAGAAACCTTGGAGTGACATTAGTATGAATTTTGTTCTTGGATTACCTAAGATAGTAAAGGGGTATGATTACATATTTGTTGTAATTGATAGATTTTCTAAGATAGCTCATTTCATACCATGTAAGAAGACATCAGATGTTGAGCATATTGCTAAACATTTCTTTAAAGAGATTGTGAGATTGCATGGATTACCAAGAAGCATTATTTTTGACAAAGATAGTAAGTTTGTTGATTATTTTTGAAAGGCTTTGTGGAAGAAGATGGGTACTGAATTGAAGTTTAGTTCTACATTCCATCTACAAATAGATGGAAAAATAGAGGTTGTGAATAGAAGCTTGGGTAATTTGCTAAGATGTTTAGTTGGAAATTAGGAGATGGTATTAGCACAAGATGAATCTGCATATAATAATTTTGTGAATAGGAGTACAAGGAAGACAACTTTTGAGATTGTTACTAGAATGCATCCAAAAGGTATACCAGATTTGAGAGATGTTGCTGGTGAAGAAAAGAGAAGCACCACAACAAAAGAATTTGCTAATTTTATGGAGTCTCTACATAAGGAAGTGAAGTTGAGATTGAAAAAAAGTAATCATAAGTATAAGGAGAATGTCGATCAATCTAGAAGACGCCATGATTATCAAATTGTGATGAGGTGATGGTTCATCTGAAGAAAGGAAGATTCCTAATTGTAACATGTAGTAAGCTGAAGATGAATAAATTTGGACCTTGTAAGATCTTGAAGAAGTTTGACAATGGCAATTCTTATGAAGTTGAGTTACCTGATGACATGGATATATCTCCTATATTCAATATTGTTGATTCGTATAAGTATCATGAGTTAGAGGATGAAGTTGTTGTATCAGATGATTATCGTAAGAAGAAAATTGAAGAAGTTGAACATTTATTAGATTAGAGAGTTGGCAAGAGCACAAAAGGAAAATATTACTATGAATATTTGGTGAAGTGGAAGAACAAACCTATTGAATATGTTTCATGTATTTCTCAATTTAAGTTGGATTCAACTTAGGTTGTGACATCTCAATGATTCAAGAGAATCATTTCTTTCAACCTCGGTTGTCTGATGCAGGAGCATCCTAGGTTGCCTTGTTATCCTGCTCATTTTTGTTCATTCTGCAAGTTGGTGCCTAACAATTCCTTCATGTGTGTTGTAGGAGCAACTACAAGAATAATATTTCTGTATTGTTTATTGGGGGGTAATGTGATGTTTTAGGGCATAATTTATTATTTTAGGGCATATTTTAATCACTTAGTAAATGATTTATGTTTAGGGCACATTTTAATCTTTTAGAGCATACTTTAATATTTTGTTAAAGGATTGAACAAAAAATTTATGGGTTTGGTGGTTGCCAAAAATAGTTTTAACTATTTATCATTATTTATATATTCTCTCCAAATCAATCATTGGAAAGAGGATTTTTTATTTTCTTTTCTATGGGAAGAAGGCTGAGATATTATGAAGATTATTTGTTTAACCCTACCCTAAATAGATCAAATAAATAACACTATAGTGGTTTCTTTTTACTTAGTTTATATTTTGTTCACACTACAAATTTATTAGGTATGCATATCATATTTATTGGTTTTTGAATGAAATAGTAGTAGCATTATTTTTGTGTGTAGAAGTTATTGCTATAGGAAGCCAGACTCACACAAGAATCTTTGGAAGTTAATTTGGGCAGAAATGCCTCTTGCTCACATGAACACCGTGTGAAGTGGCTTGAGTGTGGTGGAGAGTGGGTAGGAGGAATGTACATTATTTTCTCTATGGTCATTTGTAGGAATTGGCTACAATTTGAAGAAACATGTGTTTGATAATGTGCTTGCCATGAATGAAAAGATGTAATGTGTAAGGTGCTATTCATATTTGATGTTTCTCTAGTTTCTTCTTTCCATTCCATTGTGAAGCTATTATAGGCTTTATTTTTGTTATCTCCTCATCATATTGGTATCAGAGCAAGACAAGGTCTTGCTAGGAAGTGTATGTCTACAGAAGAATCACAGGCTGAAGTTGAGGCTCACACCATGCTTCCAAAAAGTATGACTCTAGATGACATCAAAAAGATCATGGAGGAACTTCTAGAAGAGAAGTTGAAGGAGTTCAAGAAGGGGTCCAGTGACAAAGATAAGGAGAATGATATGGAAGAAGATGCCAGTGGAGATGAAGAAGGAGAACATCACCAAGATCCACCAATAGAATTGCCTGTAGATCAAAAGGCATTCGTTGATGCTTTAAAGTCAATAAGAGGAGATTTTTTTGACAAGCTACCTACATATGGAGGTAGTCTCAATAGTGAGGAATTGATTGAATAGATTGTAGCAATCACCAATCACTTTGAGTTGAATGAAGTTCCAAAGAATGATAGGGTAATGATTTCAAAAGGAAAACTAAGAGGATCTACTCTCTCGTGGTGGAACTATATTCAAGGAGAAAGGATACAAAATAATAAGAGTCTAATTTCTTCATGGGAAGTAATGAAGGAAAAAATCAAGGCTCAATTTCTTCCTATAGAACATGAAGTGCAGTTGTTCAAAAAGTTGCAAAGCTTGAAGCAGTGAGAGATGGACATGAATACCTATACAGAAGAGTTCCATAAGTTAACTCTTAGGGAAAGAAATAAGAGGAGGAACTAGAAAGAGTGGCCAGGTATTTAAATGGTTTGAGAATGAGAATATAGGAGGAGATAAGCCTCTTGGCCCCAAATACATTGGGGAAGTGTTTACAACTTTCTCTTAAAGTTGAAGAGAAGTTGAAGAGGAAGGGTGATCAGCAACAAGGAGGGAGAAGTGGAAGGAATGACCGAAGTAGAGGAAACTTTAATAATAGAGGACAAGGCTAGAGGTCCCAAGGGGAGTCTAACCCTAAGGAGCAAGCGGGTGAGTCAAGTAGCAAAGGAGGCTATGATGGAAGGGGATCTAATGGAGGAAGCTCAGGTGGATCAGGTAGAGGATCCAGGTTCTTAGGAATGAAGTGCTATAGTTGTGGTCAGATAGGGCACCCAAAATATAAGTGTCCACAAAGGGCATCTACTTCTCAAAATGGTGAAAGGAAAGTTACTTATGTGCAAGAAGATAATGTGAGTACGAACTTACCAGAAGTTCAATTGATGATAGAATTTGAGGGCGAAAGTCTCATGTTAAGGAGGACACTTCTTAAGGAATCAGTGAAAGAAGATACCACTCAAAGGAGGGCTCTTTTTCAAGTTCAATGCAAGCTGAAAGGAAAGTTGTGCAAGGTGATAATTTATTTAGGTTCCATAGATAATACTATCTCACTTGAGGCTATAAAAAAATTGAAGTTAGAGAGACTTCCACACTCTTGTCCATACAAGGTTAGTTGGTTGAACAAAGGGAAACAAGAAGTTGTGAATGAACAAGATTGAGTAGAGTTTATTATAGGGGGATATAAGGATAAAATATTGTGTGATATCATGCCCATGGATGCTTGCCACCTCTTGCTAGGAAGACCTTTGCAATTTGATAGGAAGGCACACCATGATGGTGAGAAGAATTCTTATAGCTTCCAAAAGGATGGAGTAACATACAAATTGAATTCTAAAGGAGAAGAGAAAGGGGTTGGTCAAGTTGGACCAAGTGTGTTGATGATGGGTGAGAAAGAGTTCATTAATACTCTTGAAGAAGATGAAATAGGCTTTGCATTGGTGTTGAAGCCTAAGGAAGATAGGAAGAAGGAATGTAGAATAGCAGGCCCAATAAGGACATCATTGTTGAGGTAATGCCTGAGTCTCTACCACTGATAAGAGATATAAGTCACCAGATTGATCTTATTCCTAGAGTAGTGCTACCCAACAAGGTAGCATATAAGATGACATCATAGCAAAATGAAGAGATTGCTAGGCAAATACAAGAGTTGCTTGACAAGGGGTTGATAAGGAAAAGTCTTACCCCATGTGTCGTACCCTCAATTCCTTCTCCAAAGAAGGATGGTAAGTCATAGTTGTGTATTGATTCTAGGGCCATTAATAGGATAATTATAAGATATAGATTTCCTATTCCTAGAATAGAAAATTTGTTGGATTGTTTGGGGGGAGGTTCATATTTTTCTAAAATAGATCTCAAAAGTGGGTATCATCAAATAAGGATATGAGAGGGGGATGAATATAAGATGGCCTTTAAAAATAATGAAGTGTTGTATAAATGGCTAGTTATTCCATTTGGTTTATCTAATGCTCCTAGTAAATTTATGTGACTAATGAATGAAGATTTGCATGACTTCATTGGGAAGTTTATTGTTGTCTGCCTTGATGAAATTTTGGTATATAGTAGGAATAAGGAAGAGCATTTGCAGCATTTGAAGATTATTTTTCAAAGGCTATAGGAACAAAAGTTGAAGATAAACTCAGAGAAGTGTGACTTTTTGAAAAAAGAGTTGGTGTATCTTGGATTTGTGATATCCAAGGGAGATCTAAAAATGGATCCATCTAAAGTGGAGGCCATCATTAATTAGCCAACACCAAGGGCTATTGGAGAGGTTTGAAGTTTCCATGGTTTGGCCACATTCTATAGGAAGTTCATAAGGAACTTTAGCAACATTTGTGCACCAATTTTAGACACCATCAAAGGAGGAGGTAAAATGAAGTTTGAATGGAATAATGCAACAAATAAGAGTTTTGAGGAACTCAAACAAAAGGTAGCCAAGTATCCTTTTCTTGTTTTACCAGATTTTAATAAAGTTTTTACAATAGAATGTGACACTAGTGGCTTTGCAATGGGGGTTGTTCTTAGTCAAGAAGGCAGACCCGTTGCATTTTTTAGTGTGAACCTAAATGAGGCAAAGAAGAAATATTCTTCTTATCATTTGGACTTGTATGTCATGGTCTAGGCATTAAAAAAATGGAGGCACTATTTTTTGCCTAAGGATTTTATTGTGTATACTGACAACCATGCTCTTAGTTTCTTGAATCGATAGGAAAAACTCCACTATAGGCACATGATATTGGTTGAGAGTTTGTAGGCATATACCTTCACAATCAAGAATAAGAAGGGACAAGATAATAAGGTGGCTGATGCACCTAGTAGGAGAGTGCTAATAGTGCAAGAAGTACAACTCCAAAGCATGGGTGTAGATGCATTGAAGGGAATTTATGTGGAAGATGGAGATTTCAGCGAAGCATATGAGGTTTGCACTAAGTTGAAGTTAGTTTTCATTCTAATTTTTCTGAATTCATTAAAGAAAAACATTGTGGAGGTCTTAGTGGTCATTTTGGACTCAACAAGACATTGGAATTGGTACAAAGATTTTATTATTGGCCTAAGATGAAAAAATACATTAGAAAGTTTGTGGAAGGTTGTCTGGTATGTCAAAGGGAAAAGGGAGTATCAACAAATTTTGGAATTTATCAACCTTTATCCATACTGAGCAGACCTTGGGAGTGTTTGAGTATGTATTTTGTGATGGGATTAACAAGGACAAAGGCAGGTTATGACAACATATTTGTGGTTGTTGATAGATTTAGTAAAATGGCTCACTTTATTCCATGTAAGATAGCTAATGATTCTAGTTATATTGCAGGACTGTTCTTTAAAGAAATAGTTTGTATTCACGATTTTCCATTGAGCATTGTATCTGATAGGGATAGCAAGTTTGTGGGTCACTTTTGGAGAACCCTATGGAAGAAGTTTGGCACAAATTTATCTTTAAGTTCAGCCTATCATCCTCAAATGGATGGGCAAACTGAGGTGGTTAATATGTCCTTGGGAAACCTTTTGAGATGTTTGACACGAGAACATGGAGGTAGTTGGGATGCCATCATACCTCAGGTAGAGTTTGCATACAATGACTCGAGGAATCATAGCACAAGAATGTGTCCTTTTGAACTTGTTTATGGGAGACATCCAAGGGGAGTTTTGGAACTCAAGAATGTGGACACTTTGGAGAAAAGGAGTGGGCATGCAGAAGAGTTTACTCAGGCAATGGTGGAAGTGCATGAGCACATAAGGAAAACTCTACAACAGAATAACTCGAAGGTAAAGGCTAAGGAAGACTCGAGGAGAAGGAATGTGCAATTCCAAGTCAAGAATCTAGTTATGGTACACCTGAATAAAGATCGGTTACCTTGAGGTAGCCTTTCAAAGTTGATGATGAAGAAGATTGGACAATGTGAAATTCTAGAAAAGTATGGAGAAAATGCTTACAAAGTGGCATTGCCTCTAGATGTAGCTATTTCACCTATATTTAAGGTCTTAGATCTCACATTGTATAAAGTTTCAAACAAAGAAGTTGATGTAAAAGTAATAGCACATGAATCAAATGATTGGATTCAAGAATTTCCTTGTAAAGAGAAGTTGGAGATGGAGTGCATCACCAATAGTAGAGAGGCCATGAGGACAAGACACAAAGTGCACTTAGAGCATTTGGTCAAGTGGAAGGGCCTTCCAAATTTTGAAGCCACTTGGTTGCCAGAAACAAAAATTCTAAGGCAAGGTGGCGATCTACAACTGTTGGTCTCCAAGAAGACTTGAGACAAAATTTACCCCCAGGAGTATGCTGCAGGAGCAACTATAGGACTAATATTTTTGTATTGTTTATTGGTGGGTACTTTGACATTTTAGGGCATATTTTATTATTTTAGGGCATATTTTAATCTCTTAGTAAATGATTGATGTTTAGGGCACATTTTAATGTTTTACAACATACTTTAATGTTTTGTTAAATGATTGAACAAATCATTTATGGGTCTGGTGGTTGCCAAAAATAGTTTTAACTATTTATCATTGTTTATATATTCTCTCCAAATCAATCATTGGAGAGAGGATTTTTTATTTTCTTTTCTGTGGGAAGAAGGCTATGATATTGTGAAGATTATTTGTTCAACCTTGTCCTGAATAGATGAAATAAATAACATTATAGTGGTTTCTTGTTACTTCATTTATATTTTCTTCACACTACAAATTGATTAGGGATGCATATTGTATTTATTGGTTTCTAAATGAAATAGTAGTATCATTATTTTTTTGTGTAGAAGTTATTACTATAGGAAGCCAGACTCACACAAGAATCTCTGGAAGTTAATTTGGGTAAAAATACTTCTTGCTCACATGAACACCATGTGAAGTGGCCTGAGTGTGGTGGAGAGTGGGTAGGAGGAATGTATAGTATTTTCTCTATTTGTCATTTGCAAGAATGGTCTACAGTTTGAAGAAACATGTGTTTGGTTAGGCAACATCCCTATGTACTTGTCATGAATGAATAGATACATAATGTGTAAGGTGATGTTTGTATTTTTTGTTTCTCTAGTTTCTTCTTTTGATTCCATTGTGAAGCTATTATAGGATTTATTTTTTTATCTCCTCATCAATGTGCCTAGAAATTCCTTCATGTTCCTAGTTACTGTAGCAATTCCTTCATGTGGCTAGAAATTCTTTCGTGTGCCTAGATACTATAACAGTTCCTTTGTGTGTCTAGAAATTCCTTCATTTGCCTAGCAATTCCTTCATGTGCCTAGTTACTATAGCAATTCCTTCAGGTACCTGGAAATTCCTTCATGTGTCGAGTTACTATAGCAATTCCTTCATGTGTCTAGCAATTCCTTCATGTGTCAAGTTACAGTAGCAATTCCTTCATGTGTTGAGTTGCCTAGTATATGTCAAGTGACTCTTCATGTGTCGACTTACTCAATGTATACCGAGTGTTAGCACTTGGATGTAATTTTTGTGAGTTGACTTAAGGGATTTATTTTGATCATGATATTTATGTTAAGATCTTTTCTTGGGATGTGTCTAAACCATTGTTGGGTCGGCCTTCCTCTTATGTAATGTTTTAAAATAATTTGTAATCCATTTTGAAAAGCATATAGAGTGTTTAGGCTTAGAGTCATTTGGTCATCAATATGTTATTTTTAATATTTATTGGATTATTTAGTTGCTACTAAATTTTCTCACTCAATCACCACTATTTAACTTGATTGATACTATCACTCAACAATCTCTTTCACTTAGCAATCTCTATTCTCCTCAGCAATGCATAATTTCTTTAACATTTTTCTTGAACTCCTTCATTGACATTAAACATCAATACTCAATCAAGATTATATTAAGGTTTGCAACATCAATTTTCTTTTCTCTTCAATTGATATTTCTTCTTAAAATATAAACAATACATTACCTTATCAAGTACTAACTTATCAAGTTCTCGTTGTAATTCCATCTTACTTACACAACTCAACTCAACCTTTCATTAAGCCATCTCATGATACTCTACACTATTAGTTAAGGTCTCTTGAGTAGGTTTGACACTTGGTCTTACCAACAAGTTTGATATCAATGTTAATATAACAATTGTTCAAATTAGGCTCTCAATAATTGTATCTCCAACAACACAAATGATTTGTTCACTAGATTTGTTTATTCTAATATCAATGTAGTTTAACTGGCATCCTATGACTTATGCACACAAATCAACATATTAGAAGTAGTCAAGGACAATCTAGACAATGATTTCACTATCTTGAAGTGAAACTTTGGAGATTGTATAACACTCATTGGCAGTAAGAAAGCTTGATGAAAGAGAAGGTAACACAAATTTTGGAACACACACACACACACACACACACACACACACACACACACACACACACACACACATCTAATCACACTTGCAAGGTGAAGTGTGAAGTTTTTAAGGTGATGGTTTTCTTGGAGAGATGATGAGAATAATGGAGTCTAGTCAATGAACCAATGTTGAGTCAAATATAGATCTAAATTTACCCAATGAGTTGTATATTATCAAATCAAAAATTTTATGTTACTTTCTAACCATTGTGGTAGTTATAAAAAATATTATGATAAGGTTGACCTAACAATAATTTTTAAATCCTTTAATTAAGGTGAAATTATAATGGAATGTTCTTAACTCCTCTAATAAGGTCACTCCTAATAGGGTGATTAAATCCTTTAAAAGGGTTACACATAATTGTTAGAATGTAAAATCCACCAATATAACTAAGAGGGGGGGGGGGGGGGGGGTTGTAGTGAATAATTTATTCAACTATCATAAAAATTACCAATTTCATTATGCCTTAACCATACAATTAATATAATTAACAACCTTAAAAATATACTCATGCACAATAACACTAGATATGTTGACTAGGGAAACCCTTTATTAGAGGTGAAATCCCCTTGGGGATGGTACCCAAAAGATGATGTAATAATATATAGATCCCTTGTTAGAGGATGGACCCTTTTAGGAGTCAATGAAAACATTTAGTACATATTAGTCCCTCTTAGGAGACCTTGAATCCTTGCCAGGAGATTCCAACTCTGTTAGGAGCTATAAAAGGCAAAAAATCCCATTGTCCAAATAAGTTTAGGCGAAAGACCACCAAACTCACTAGTCAGCCAGTCTCTCTATTATTCCTTGTAGAATAATAGAAATGAACTATACTTAAACTTCCTCTTCCTCTGTCCTATCAACCAAACTTTTGTTGCTTCTTATCTTGATACTAGATCACCAACTTCACATCCAATAATACCTTGGATCACTTACTTGAATTTACCAAATAATATTCTCTTTTTAACACTCTCTCAATCAAATTTCATACTTGCAATCATGAAAATACTTTCATTTACTCCATGTCCTTAAAATAATTACTCAAATTAGCCTTGAGAATTTCCTAATTTATTATAATAGGACTATATTAAGATAATTAATTATTTGGAAATTACACAACACTATTTTCTCATAGTGTTTATAACTTATCACACGTATGACTCTAGACCTTGCACACTCGCTAACATCACCATCAGATTTTCTTCTGTCACTATAAAAATTCACACACTAAGATTTGATCTCTATTAGGAAATATAATTCAACCATTAGAAACTACTCATCAAGTTATATATATATATATATATATATATATATATATATATACTGCACTCTGTACATCAAGTATGTCTATTGGAATACTTTAGAATAACTAAGAGCGAGGTAGGGTGAATTAGTTATCCAAGGTCATAATGTCCCAATAAAACTTTTTAATGCTTAACAAAACTTATACATATATCTCGTTATCATGTATCTTACATGTATCTATTAGATTATTCAAATTTTAAACTTGCAGGTTATTATCCTAGGTCAAAACAACTTTGCAAAATGTAAACATGAAACAAAACATAATCATTCACACATACGACACAAGGATTTTACATCAAAACCAAAATTGGAAAAAATCACCACTACCATGCTACTAACTGTCACTCTTCTGAAGTAATAACCTATCGGAGGCCAACCTTGTTAAAGGTTACAATATACACTATTAAATGTGACCTGGTTAAAGGATTTCATTCACCCTATTAGGAGTGAGCCTTGTTAGATGAATTTAGAATATTCCATTAGAATGTCACCCAGTTGAAGGGTTGATAAATAACTACTAGGTCAACCTTAATCAAAAGAATTTATCTTTAAAATGATATAGTGATTAGAAAGTAATAGTACGACTTGATCTAATAGAAAATCACAACTCACTTATAGATTACAAATATTTGTTTAGTCCTCCATTTTTCTTGGCTTAATTCACTTCAACTTTGATAGCTTTTTCACCCTTCAATAATTCATCCTCTTAAGCCTTCTTTCCTTGCATGTCAATTATAGACTCTATAATTTGGCCACCATATGAAGCAACACCCTAAACTTCTTGACTTCCTTGGGTTCTTGCACATGCCAACATTTTCGTCAAGCCTTGTGTCCCCTTATAAAGAAAATTAGGTCTTTTGATGCTCAATAACAATCATCCATTTTAGGGTTACGTCAAATTCATTGAATCTTCCCTCATTTCCATTTTGCTCCCTCTAGAAAATTCCTTCTCAATCCTCTTTTAATTCATCACAAAATGGTTTATCTTGAATTCTATGCCTCTAGCTCATCAAGCCTATCTTCCAAATGCTTCATAGAATCTAGGAAATCAACTTTGTTAGTTTAGATTAGCAAATCCACAATCTAACCCATAATGTTGTCACTCATTAATAATTAACGTTGATGCTTGATGCACATTGTGTTGCTTGGCATCCACTACCATTTCCCTTGAACATATTTCCTTTTACTATCACTTGGTGCTAACTAGAATTTACTTGACATATACTAAGTTCACTTGACATACACTAGATCTTTACTTTTCTTGGCACTAACTAAATTTCTGCTCAGATTGAGCTAACTTTACTCATCACCAACTAATTAGTCAATCAATCTTAGCACACAAAATTTTCTTTTTATGTTCTTCTAGGCTTAGCTAGTGTATCCATCAACTTCATCTTTAAGTAGATAAATAATACAACATATCATCCATGTCTTATTTGGTCTATTATAAATAGGAATTACTGGGGGGTAGGTGAATTTGTAATCTACATACTTTAGTCACCAACTAGATATTATTTGTTACTTTGAACCATACATAATAAAGTAAAAAAAGTAATGTTGAATAGTAACATTAATCATGTACAAAGATAATTCATAACACCATATTTTGTTAGCTAGGGAAACCCTGACCAAGGGAAAACCCTGGTGGGGATGATACCCACTAGATGATATACTAATATTAAGTTCCTTGTTAGAGGATGGACCCTGCTAGGATTCTATGAGAAAATTTAGTATAAAGAGTCCTTGTTAGGAGACTTTGAATCCCTGTTAGGAGACTCCAACCCTATTAGGAGTTATGCCAATCCTATAGAGAGGTGTAGTATAGTAGATGCAAGATGGGCCTAATGCCCAAACATGGACTTCCAATTAGAAGAAGAGCTCACTTCTCAAACAAGTTATCTAACTTTAGGAATATAGATTCTTTCTCAATTTGATCTTAGATCACAATATAGCTTCACAAACTTCACATATATCGCTTTCACAAATGTTTGCATACAATTTCTCAACACAACACCAATTTCCACTCTTGAATTCACAAGATGTCCTTTTCATAAATATCATGCCTTTACACAAATTTTTTCTAGGTTGGCTAAAACTATAATACACTTTTCCAACTTAGAGTAAACATCTATGATTTTGGCCCTAATTGGTCAAGTAATTATTTTTCAAAAAAAATAATTCCTTTTGTTTAATTCCATTGTCCTATTTTACCATTAAAACACAAATAACTCTTTCATGTATGGTCTATACTAAAGTCTAACATTTTACATGCCATCATAAACATGTATACAATATCTATCTAACTTTTCTAGTCATAATATGACATCAGTAACAAGTTATATATAAAACAATACACATTTGTATACCAAATTCATAGTTTGATAATTTTTTGAGTACCAAAAGCTAAGTATATTTATTTTTAAGTTTTCCTATAAGCATGTACATCATGTGTTACCATAAATGATAAAAATTACATATCTTCATTAGCCAATATTCACCAATCTCCCCCTTTGGCATTGATGGCAACAAAATAGGGGAAATTGGCTAAGTAACAAAACTTTGTCAAAAATAATAAAGTAACATTACATATTAGAACTTGTTCATCTTACATATGCTCCCCCTTACAATATGATTTTATACCTTACAAATTTATCTTCTATTTACATGACTTAGAATTTTCTCATGCACTTTCTTCCCCTTTCACATCAATGACAAAGGTTAGAATGTCAAAAACTATAAATAACTGTTGTCCAAAATGTTGTTCTTCTACCTTAAGCTAATAATATCTTCATGCAATCATCAAAACTTGCCTTATGATTTCACATACCTTTTGTCCATATATCCTTGGCTAATTCAGTAGAGGTGAGAATTGTACATATGGCATATGATGCAATTTCAACTACATTAAGATCTGAATATAAAAATTTAGAATAAGTGTCCTTGGCCTTGACATATTCCTCCATTTTTTTCTTAACAATAGATATTTTCAAAGCAATAGACTCTCTGAAATCTGATACTTTCTTCAAAATTTGTTCCTTTTGAAGTTCCAGTTTCTTGATATCATTATGTATACTAGCCACTTGTCCTTCAAAATCATCAACTTTACAAGATGGATGTTGTAACTAGCTAGATAGAACCTCTAGCTCACTCATCTTAACTTCAATCTGACTATCAATGTCCTTAGTCAACTTATAAGATAGGGTACACATAATGTACAATATCTTGCCATCCTATTGATACTTCTAAAGTTCCTTGATATGATTTTACAAGATGGCTATTGAAACTAGCTAGGTAGAGCCTTTAGCTCAATCATCTTGCCTTCAAATTGACTGTCAATGTCCTTAGTCCACTTATAAGATAGGGTACACTTAATGTAAATTATCTTTCCATCCTATTGACACTTCTAAAGTTCCTTGATACAAGTATCAAGATTATCAAATCATTCTTAATATTTTGACAAATAGTGATAAACAAGTTAGCATCATGTGAGATTTGTGCCTTTGTTTCTACAACATTCAACAAATTTGTGAATTCTTCATCAAAATATTTTAGCACTGCCTATTCTCTTTATTCTAGATATTCCCTTTTATGTTGTACTGCTAGATTACTATGTATTCTGTTAGTAACCTCCATCAAGGTTCTTTATAGACTCCTCAATGTCTTTCTCTTATGAATAAGCTTTGACAAGGATGAGATCAAGTCTCATTGATTATCATCATTAGTTGTCAAGCTAACAAGTGAAAGTGGAGTATATGAAATTGAAGGTTTACTATTATCTTCCCTTTTCTTCTTTTTAGTTGCCTCTTTGACTCTTCTTTTCTTTTCCTCTTCCTCTTCTCTTTCCTTTCTTTCTTTATCTTTATTCCCTTTCTCCTCTAATCTCTTCTTCTTGTCTTCCTCTATTTTTCTTTTCATTTCTTCTTCAATTAATCTTTTCTTTTCTTCCTCTACTTTTCTTTTCATCTCATCTTCAAGAATTTTTTTCTTGTTCTCTTCTATTATCTTTGCCCCTTCATTTACTATCCTCTTTTTTGCTTCAATTTGTCTCAGTTTGTCTTCTATATCCTTAGCATGAGATTCAGGTAGTTCTAAACTCTCAAAGGATTAGTATCCTTAATGTTAATAGTAACATTGGTCTGATCTATTTGCATTGTGTCAGCACTCACTAACACTTCTAAGGTTCTAGGTGTAGGTGAAGATGTTTCCTTGGACTCTATCATCATCTGACTTATAGCTACTATAGTTTCACTTCTTAACTTATCTTTCTCACCCACCATAAATAGAAATCATATTACTTTGTTCCTCAAGTAAGGTGCTATATTGTTCAACAATCTCTTGATTTCTTCTTCATCATCAGTCTTGTATATAATCTTTAGCATAGAATTCTAAAGTTCTAAGTCCTCTTCTCTAGTTGGTGCCTTCTTCCCAACAAGTCTATCATAAAATTTCTAGTTTACTATGCCTTCAATATACTTAAGTTTCATATTATTGGTTATTATGTATCTCATGTTAAAGATATCAATCTGATCTTTCTCAAAGTTATTATAGAAATCATAAAATTTATTCATCTGAACAAAGTTGCCTTCATTAGCAATAGCTAAATTTATCTTCTCTATCTTTGGCTTCTAAGGTTGCTAAGCTTTTTCTGCTGACTACTTAGAAGTAGTTACTTTCTTTACCTATTTAACTTCTTGTTCTTCTTCTTCTTCTTCATCACTAGAGTCAACAATTTTCAACAATATCTTTAGTCTCTTGCCTAGTCTAGTGGCTTGTTGCTTGACCCTTTTAGTCTTTGTGGTCATAGCTTCCACTAATCTCTCTAACTTTCTCTTTATTTCACCTAGTTGTACATCTGATACTACTTCATAGGGAATGCTCTATTCTGAAGATGTCTTTACAATATTCACTAACAAGGTTGTACACTCAATATACCATGTTTCATAGTCTTCTTGACTAATTGTGATTCAATCTCATCCATACTAGCCTCTGATAAGGCTTTCTTCATTATTGTCTCTATTTTCTTATGTGATGCCTTCTCCAAGGATGCCTGATGAGCTTTTGGGTAGTCCCATCATAGGTTCCAAATCATTACTTGACTTGATCATTCTCTAGTTTCAACAATGAATAAATGTATCCAATTATTGTTTCATCACACAATTAATAACCTAAGGGATCAAGAAATGTTTCCCAGGATTCTACTTCTTGAATATAAGTAAAATCTGTATCAACCATAGCAAAATATCTTCTTTAAATCTATCTACAATTTCATTTTGAAATGTATTCATTATCAAGATCCCACTATCTAATATCTTACCTACTAGATATCTTCTACATACTTTTGTGATCTTTTCCATTGTACACCTATCACTACTCATAATCTCTATGACTAACAAATATGGAAATATCTTAAGTACATGAAAGAATAAGTGATTGATTAGTGACTAAAATCTAAACACACCATTCTTATTTCTCTTGATCTTATCTAGGTTCTCAAGTAGTTGTATTCTTAGTATTTCACTAATATTAACTTGCTCCTTCTCAACACATATCTTGTAAGTTGCATAGATGAATCCATCTACTCATTCATCAATCTTAAAACTTGGACATAAGGAGTAGGCAATGATTCTACTCATGAATATTACATCATTTTGTTTAATGGTGTTGATTATCATGGACTTTCCATTATAAATTACTTTGGTATAATTCTTAACTTTCTTCTTAACCATGGTGACTAGAAGCAGATAGGGAAAAGGATGGGGAAGTGTGCCTTTTCAAAATTTGGATCCTATCTGGGGCAGGATTCCTTAGGGAGGAGGGAATTAGAAGCTTGGAATGTAGTAGGGGTTTACAAAGTGTTAGGGGATAGTAGATAATGGAGATATGATAGAGAATGAAGATGGGGACCCACATGACAAGAATAGAGCTCTAGACAAGCCTATTCTGCCACCAAAGGTGGATTGGTCTAGGGTATTTCCCACAAAATGGTCTTCTTTGTTTCAGGTTAAGCCTATTGGTAAGTCTTCCTTTCCTCTAGTTAAAATTCTATCTAGCTTATATAAGGGTTCTTGTGCGATCGCTATTCTGGATGAGTTAATAGATCATAGAATTGCTTCAATGGCTTCTACTCTAGTGATAAAGTTTATTAGGCCAAGGACAAACATAGATATTGTAAGATCTTTCACTCAAAAGAAATAGAACCTTAAAGGATAGGTCATTGTTATGGTGATGGTGAAAGGCTTCCTTTCTTTTGATTTCTCTTGTAATGAGGACTTGTCAAACATCCTATGTGAAGGGCCTTAGAGTATAGGTCACTCAACCCTAGTACTCTAGAAGTGCTCTTCAAAGCTAGATTTGAATGATGCATTTTCTGTGCAAGCACTTTTTTGGGTTAGACTTCTAGAACTGCCTCTGGAGTCCTCAAATGAGGATGTCTTCATGAGGGTGGAAAATTCCTTTGGAGAGCTTTTGTCTATAGACCTGATTATGGTTTTAAGGAAGAGACTAACATATGTAAGTATCTGTATTGCAATGAGGGAAGGGGTCGATATGCTAGAAATAGTGAGCTTTCACTCAAAACATGGGACACGTATTTAGAAGTTGGATTATGAAAGTGTTCCTTTTGCCTATTTTCACTACTTGAAATCTAGGCATAAGGTGAATCAGTGTCCTAAGGCTAAAGATGGAAAGAAAATGATTCCTATTCTTTCTAAAAATGGTAAGGAGAAAAAGATTTGGAAAAGAAAGGATAGAAAGGAAGGCCAGGAGCCCTAGGGGATTCCATAGGAGGTCCTAGTGGCTCCTTCCAAAGGAGAAATCCAAGTAGTCCAGAATGACACAAAGGTTGATGAGATAGTGGAAACAGTCATGTTTGGAACAAAGATTTCTAAGGGGTAGATTCAGAGGTCCTGATGGCTCCTTCTAGAGGAGAAATCTAATTACTCTAGAATGATCGAAAGGTTGTTGAGATAGTGGAAAGGTCATGCCTAGACCAAATATTTCTAAGGCGATAGATTTAGTCTTTATAGAGGTAGATCCTATTAGAGTAGAAGACAAGGAAGAGGATAAGGTTTTTCATGGACCTAGAGAAGTGGTTGATCTAGTCATAAACCCTAGTAACCCTGGAGTCAAGGAGGTTGATTCTCTAGATAAGTTTTCTATATAGGAGTATAGGACAAAGAATGATACTCTTTTGAAGAGTAAGGGGGAGCAAGTATTGAGCATTTTAGGGGTTTTAGAAAGGGATAACCAAGAGGTAGTAGAGGAGGTCCTCCTTCTTCCAGTAAGGTAAACTTAGTTTCTTGCAATTTGGAAGAGATATTTGAGAAGGACATTTCCATATCTCCAATCAAGATGGTAAGAGATGATGATTCTTTGAAGGATATCTTAGGAAAGCCCAAAAAGTGAAAGAGTCGGGAGCCCTCTCCAACTTCTCTAGCATAGACCAAGAGTCATGGTAGACTGGATGTGGGAGGGAGGTCAAGGTCTATAGGAAGGAGGACTATTAGCCAGGTCATTCAAGATGAGGCCAGAAGGGGTTTTGCGTATGTGAGCTGAAGAACTATTTTGGAGTGTACTCCTAATTTGAAATGAAGATAATTTCTTGGAATATAAGGGGTCTCAATGGGGTCCATAAGTAGCAAATTCTTAGGAATATGATTAGAGATCAAAGACCTAATATTTTGATGATTCAAGAAAAAAAAATGAAGGAGATACTAGGTAAGATGTCCTTTAGTAGCAATATGGTAGGTGAGGTAGTGGACTCTAAAGGTGCATCAGGAGGTTTGCTTAGTCTTTTTAATATTAAATAGTTCAAGTTTACTACTTTGTTTAATGATGGTAATATTCTCTTTTGTAAAGTGTTTCATTTTCACTCCAATGAACATTGGTTCCTTTTGACTGTCTATACTCCTAACTCTAAAAGGGAAATGAAGAATTATTGGACTAAGATTTGTGATATGATCTAGACCAAAAAAATGAATAAATGTATTATTATAGGAGACTTCAATACTCCTCTTATAGATGAGGAGAAATTGGGAGGTTTTTCTCTAGATTGGGAAAGCAAGATGGACCTCTCCAATTTCATTAATAACTTGGCTTTGTTGGATGTGGCTCTATCAGTTGGATCTTACACTTGGTCCAACAGATGAGTTGGAAGTGATTGCATCAAGGTTTGGTTGGATAGAGCTCTTATTTCTATGGATTGGCTGAATTCTTTCTCTTGTAGGTTGTCCCTACTCCCAAGAGTTGGTTTGGATCACTCTCCTATATCACTCTTGATTGTGTCTCTTGAACCTAGGAGGAACTTCCCTTTTTGGTTTGAAAAGATGCGGACCTTTGATCTACATTTATTGCATAGGATATACTATTGGTGGGGAATGGAAGTGGAAGGAACAACTATGTTTAGAATTACCAAGAAGTTGAGTAATGTGAACTGAATTATTAAAGTATGGAATGTTGGTGTTTGAAAATAGTGAATGAAAAAATACTCAATACCCAATTGATAATACCCACATAACCTAAAAATTAGCCAGATTCTACGAACAATTATATATGTAAATCACATCGACCCAACTTCAACAAAACTCATGACAGTTTCCTACTCTTTTGGCTTTGCCAAACCAAGGTGGGTGTACCCAGGGATGATCCAATTGTAAAATTGTGTGAAAATCATCTTAGTTTCATTTTGATTCTCATCATTTATCTTCAAATACGTGCACACTCTTTCCAATTCTCTTATCTTTTTTAAATTATACACATCCCTTTAAGTAGATCTGGTCTCAAATCTCCTAAAACTTTCATATATTCCTATTATTAGTAGCTACTTAAAACTCCAAAATATTATGTAAGTGAGTGTTGACCAGCATTATGAACTTAAAATAATCTTTGAAACTTCATTCTTTTCTAAAAATACTTGACATGTAGAAACAGATCAACTCTCAATTACCATTGAATTTTATCACCAGTGCCTTATTCATTAAGCTAAGATTTCTATATTGGTGGGAGATCTAATTCAAACAACTTATGAATGAATTTTATTAATAGCAATCATCCATTTCCATTCTTACAAAATATCCTTCTCATAAACTCATCAATTCTACTATTTTGGTAAAGCATTTATATAATTCATTGAATTAATAGCAATAACAGAATCAATACACAACCTGTCTAGACTACATTCAATCATATGAACCTAATTCAAATGATCTCAAAATAGATAAGTTCATGAAATGGAGATAGAGACTGATGACATAGAAACATTGTAAACATCCCTTTTCATTGTCCTTTTTTAATTGACTAATACATCAACCAATAAAGTCTTGACCAAACCCATAAAATCACTGGTTATGTCATATATCTATATCAACAATTATGTTTGAAAGTATCTAAAAATACTACATGAAAATAAGAACTGACTATATTATTTCTTGACACTTCAAAAAATACATTAGTTTTTGAAACATCAGAATGCCTTGAAAACTCATTTATATAACATGAGTTGCAACAAGCAAAGGGAAAATTGTGAGTGACAAGTGTCCTTCCAAAACAAGAAACAAAACACCATAACAAGAGACAAAAATGAGCATAACAGAATGCCAAGTGCGTCAAAAATTGTTTGGGTAGGACCATTTCTATTACTACCACAAATCATCAACTTTTGATTTGTCCCCTACTATTTTCGATCTTCAGAATATGTGGCTACCAAACTAGCCAATGAATGCTTATCCTATGGTGCCTCCAAATCAATTTTTTCTTGTGGATTTTCACTACTTTCACCTTGAATAAGAAATATTTCCTTTTCACATTCTTCTTCTTTTAGATATGGTGCTGATGTGTCAATGATCTGCACCTCGCCTTTCTGTTCTTCATCATCATCTACATTGCCTTCTTCTAACTACTCATCAGAAGCAATATCTACCATCTAGGTGTTAAGTTATGCATCATCAAGCCAGCTGAATTGTAGGATATCATATTGCTTCTTTAATATATAGTTAGCCTCATTTTCAAAACCAACAAACTCTTGTCTCAAAGAATCAAAAAATAATTGGACTTTAACCAATTCTTCTATTGTGATGGCCCACCAAGCATGCCCCTTTTCATTTACAACTTTATTTATCCTTGTGCAGAATAGGTCATCTAACTCTTTATTCCATTCATCCTTCTTTCTTAATTTATTCTTTCTATCCAAGGCACAAGGAAATAAATCAAATTTTTTATTCTTATACTTGCTTAAATAAGAAACAATTTATAGTTGCAAAGCAGTTCTCCTATTATCAAAATCTGATAGGTCATTAGCAACATCATACATTTTTTCAATATGGTCATGGGAAGACCTTATAATTGAATAACATAAAAGGGTGATTTCTTCCTCCCTTTTTCCCCACGTATTAACAATAGGCTTGAGGGTTTCATCATGGGTTTTTAGTTCCTCCCATACACTTGTTACTCTTGCCAACTAATCATAAAACAAGGGCCATTCAATTTTATCTACTAAATAAATTAGAGCCTTTCTAAGCTTATCCTCATATTCCATATTTAGCTCTACATGTAAGGCCCATAGCTTGCTTTTCTCTTCCTCAAAATCCTTAGCTATGTAATATTTTGGCCTTTGAGGCGTGTCTAGTATTTCTACAAGGGGGATGGATTTAAAAGGTTCCACTGGAGGATGGGGGTATATTATTCTTGTCTTGGTGGACTTCCCCATTAGCTTGTCTTCAAGCTCAATTCTCCTTTTTACCTCCTTATTATAGGCCTCAAGAATTTTTTCATATTTATTCTGTAACTCAAACATAGCCCATTCCTCTTTCCTACCAGTGGCCAAAAGAAATTTGGATGAGTCCACATTCCAATGTGTTGCCTGCACATGTGAGGTATCAGCAACCCTTCTTACAATTATGTTTCCAATCAATCTAAACTCATCTAATTTTGATGGTGTGGCTCTAGATCCTCTTTTTAATGACCAAATGACCAATGCAGCTTGATTGTCAACAAAGGCAGTGCCCCTGAAATCCTTTTTATTATGATCTTGCAAATTCAATTTATTTGAAATAGAACTAAAAACTAAAGCATCAACAATATCCCAATTTGGTAACAATAAAATGTTAGATGCCTTCACCATTTTTCCTCCCCTCCTCAAGGCTTATATTATGAAATTCATTCATCATTTCTTCATTTTTTTGTTTCTAGATGGAAGCTTCATCCATTTTTGGATGCTCTATTTTTAAGCTTTTGCATCTCTCTTCAAAAATATCCATGTTTTCCCTCCATGCAAATTGCTGGAAAGCCCTAGATCTCATGAAGCTATCATTAGCCAAAAATTGATGACCTGCATGTTCTAACATATGGTCCAAGTCCCTACCTCTATAGTCAACTATCATTAGATCCAAACTTGGGAGAGGAGTTTCTAGAGGGTTTCCCTCATCTAATTCTTCTTGAGTAATAAAAATACCTCCTTGTGATCCCATCTATTCAATGTTCTCACCAGTGAGTTGTTCTTCTCCAATCCTCAAAGGGGATTGAGTGGGTGAATATTCCTCAACTTGAGGCCTCTCTTCTTTCATTACCTTTTGCCTCTTGGGACTAGGTTCCTTAGGTCTCTCCTATTGGGATATACTAGTGGATCCCATTATTTACTTGCCTTTATCTACAGGAGCCCTTTTATTTTGAATTATAATGTAACCAGGCTTCTTTTGTACAATTATTTGACTAGCTCCTATATTAGGAGTGAAAGCCAACCTCCTCATGACTTCTCTAGCCTTATCAGGATAAGAATTAATAAAAAATTATTTCTTCTCATTCATAGCTTCCATTATTTCAAGGAAGTTACTCATGAGCTTATTTATTTTGTCAACCTCTATATTAGCATTATCTAGAGGACTATATTTCTGATCAAAATAATGAATAAATTCTAAACCCTAGGAATAAACTCTCCATTTTTCTTTTTTAGTTTCTTGTTCTTGCAATGAGAATTCAGTCCTTATAATGTCCTATGGAAAATATGAATCATGTTTAACCTATCCCAGCTTAATCCTATGCCTCAAAGTTTGATTAAAAAATCTCTCAGAATCACAAAAACAAGGATGAGAGACAACCATCATATGTTGTCCCAAAATTTTATGCAAAAAGAGCCAACCCCCTTTGGTAATCACAAACTAATGGACCATTGTGCAGGTAGGGAAAATTGACCCTAGTTGCATTTTCAACAAAAAAATTTCTTCTACTCCTCCTAATTGCCATAAAACTTTAGCCATTCCTACCTTCAAAGGTAATTGGTAAGGCAAGACATGAGGACTCCCTTTAAAACCATAGATTCTAAAAGCCATAGAAATAGGGTAAGGAATGATATCTCCCCAATTGTGTGAAAATTTCAAGTTATGGGGTTTGTCCATAGGCCTGAGGAGGTTCATTAATACCTTAGGGATCCTAAGATTGTCACTCAATATGAGGCATCTCAATTTAGAAGCAAAATACCTATCAAATCAGACAAAACTGGCATTATTTGCATCCAAAGTCATATCTGCACTCCACAACTAGACTGGAAGTGCTTCCCATTCTCCTTTCTATTCAATTCCACCTCATTACCAAAATATGTCACCCCCTTGAACAAGAACATATGCATTAATAGAGAATAGTGGCCAAAAGTTTTCTCTACTTTGCCCTTCACAATTCCAACTAAACTAGTATGAATTTCTTCAGCCAAAAAGGAGGCAAAATCAAAGATAACATCTACACCAAAAGAAGCAATTTGAACCATCATATACATAAGGCCAATGGGCATGAAATCTTGCTCATCTTCACCAAAAACATGGCATAGGGTCCTGTATATCTCTACAGCCCAGGAAGTGAAAAGACTCTTCTTAAAAGGTTCTCTAGAGATTGTAGTAATTATCGACAGAGTTCCTATTGTACCAATGTGTGTCCTCAGTGCACCTCCCATAATTGCATCCTTCTTTACTTTGTATTCCTCTAATTCTAGCAAATTGATTGGCACATGGTAATCTGATAATGGTTCTAGGTGAAAAACCTCTCTAATTTTGTTAGGACTAATTGAGATCAGAAGCACACCATCATTTCTTCTCACCACCCTAATAGCTTGGTCATAATTCTTGGCAATGGCTTCAAGAAAATCATAATCCATGAAAACACTTGGAACTACTAGCTTTCCCAAATTAAAATTCCAGACATTAGCATGCGGGGTAAACAAATTCCTTTCTAAAGACCACTTTTTAAACATGACAAGACCATTTTACAAAGTTGTTGCATCCCTAACCTAGTTACCCTTGTCATATAGGTCATCAGCAATATTAAGCCTAGGGTTTAAGGAAATTAACCTTTTAACTTGTGCAGGCTTGGTGGTGGATTTTGGGAGTAATTCTAGCAAATCATCATGGACATTTCCATCCATATAATTAATTTTCCCAGAAAATGCTTTCTTAGGAGGCATCTTCATCATAATAATAGGAACTAGAATGCTACAAAGGTTATATATGAGTACTTACTTGACTTGCCAAACTTGTTCTTCTTTGAACCTCTATAGTTGCTTTTGAACAGATGAGGAATTAGTTCATGTATGTGCCAGGCTAAACACACTATGATCAAAAGGCTCTTGTGCTCATAAAACATGAAATCTTTGTTTGCATGAGACTATAACTAATGAAATCTCTTGTATTATACTCTATTTCTCCCACACATGAAGCTTTCATTCATCATAAATGCATAGAATAGAAAAATAGAGTGGCATCATACTTCCTCTTAAATTTGTACCATTGATCCCTGAAAAATCCTAAGATCTAGTAATGAAAACTAGGCTAACTCACTTTTCTTCTTAGCACATTGGTAGTCAAACCAATAAAATGTCTCCATTTGTACCTTTCCTTCAATGTTGGCATTTCAATCTAGGCCCATTGATGATTGGAGACACACATCATCAAGTTGCTACCTCACTATGCATAACATTCGAGCATCTTGTTATAGCGAGATAACAATTACCACTAATTTTTCTTTGATTGTGTGGCAAGCATTTGGAACAAATATTAATAGAACAATGGTGGTCCCCTTGTTCACTAACTCACTATACATAAACTTTGCACATCTTTTTATAGCGAGTTAGCGAGTACCGTTGATCCATGCTTGATCTGATGATCATAATTCTTTACATATTTTATGCATGGGGAGTGGGTCCATGTTACCACTGGTGTTGAGCTAGTTTAACATGTAATTACACATATATATTATTTTAAACCTTTAGTGACATCACATGTCCTCGTCCTTGTCGTGTTTTTAATTTTTAGGTAGGTCGCTACATCGCTACTAGCAAAATTACCAACTTTTTGGCTAGCAATATAGCGAGTTCTAACTAATTCAGAATCTATGGCTTATAAATTCTTAGTAGGATGCCACTGTGTCATTTGATATGTATAAATCAGCTTTTTCAAGTCACTCATTTGGGGCCCACCTTTGTTGATTTCCATTTGCATCACAACCTTCCAACTAGTTGCTACATCACTACTGACAAAATTACCAACTTTTCGGCTAGCGATATAGTGACTTTTCGGCAACCCATCAAAACTGATGCCAGGAAATAAAACTATGAATGACACAATCTTCATAGAAATAAAAGCAGAGTTTGCACAATATCTTCCTTGGGATACTCAAAATTATTTTCTATTTTAAAAGAATGCCATCTTTTGCAATGACCAGGCCCTCGCTATGTTGCTACCAAAAAATTACCAACTTTCCAGGTAGCAAAGTAGCGACCTCTGACAGATTCACAATTCTAGTGATGGAAATCAAAAGATACATTAATTGAAACTTCACCAATTAATAGTGGTGTTAGAGAAGGTGGTCATGCATATTTATGAAACTACACGAGAATTTCCACAGTCAAATCACCCTTAAAAATGTTATTTCTTTCATTAAAATCGAGGCACTCGCTATGTCACTACTAGCAGGTCGCATGGATTTTTTAGTAGTGACTTAGCAAATTGCCAGAGAAACTTGAACTCTAGTGACACCATTTTCAAGTTTTTCCTCGTGCGTTCTTCTTAATATTAACAAGCCTAGGACATAGCACATGGTCATAATGTCTTCATATTAACACACATTTCTCAACACTGGACTTCATTTTTTAGTATCATAACATAGTTCTCTAATGGTCGCTACCTCACTATGCATAATCTTGCTATAGCAAGTATCCAATAACTATGGATTCAAATAAGATCCAATGGTGGGATAAAACCTCTTTCAAAAGGACTCAATCAATGACCTCAAAGCAAGCGGGAAAAGAATATTTACTTCTCTTTTTTAAAACTTTTATGCCAAGATAAAATAAAGAGGGCAAGACCTAGGGCTTTATATAGATTTTGAAAGGAACCAAAAGTATGAGACCAAAACCTAAAACCTAGGATCTAATAAAAGGACTCACATTTGATTTTCATAGCATGATTTTTTAAAAGAATCTAGTTATGTAAAAAATCAAACCAACATGGAATAAGACTAACTTTGGCCATATCTTTTAGGATAAAGAGGTGTTGTCTATCAAGCTCACTTCTATCCAAGACACCATTCAACAAGACAGGTATAATGATTTGAATATGAATGTTGAGATGTCCATTTTGACTGATTTGCATAATATAATTAGCAAAGAGGAGAAGTTTTGGAAGCAAAGATCTAGAATCAATTGGCTTAAAGAGGGTGATCAGAATACCAAGATTTTCATATCTCTAATCTAAAGCATAGAGAAAATAATAGAATATCATTCTTAAAAATAGGTAGGATCTTTTGACAAGAGAGAATGATATTGCTACTGAGGTTGTTTCTTATTTCTCATCTCTTTTATCCTAGGATCCTTTGTTATCAAAGGTGGACTAGAATGAAATCATCTCATCTCTCATAGATTATTCAACCCCATCATAACAAGATGTTGAGGGCGATCCCAAAAGCACAAGAAGTTAAAGAAGCTTTGTTCTCTTTTTCTACTAAAAAATCCCCTGGACATGATGGATTTCCAAGTTTATTTTTTTCAAATTTATTGGGAGGTGGTTATGAAAGATGTGGTGAAGGCTATCCAAGAATTTTTTGGAGCAAGAAGCATTCTTAAGGAGATCAATTCTACTTTCTTGGTCCTCATCCCTAAAGTCCTTGGGTAAGATTCTTTGGATAAATTTAGACCTATTAGTCTTTTTAAATCTTTTTACAAGATTATCTCAAAGGTGTTAACCTCAAGAATCCTCAAAATTCTCCCTTTGATTGTATGATAACAAAAAATAGGCTTTTTCCCTAGAAAGTAGATATTGGATTCTATCATGATGGTTCATGAAGTGATTCATTCCATGGAGGTAGGAAAAAGAGAAAGTATGCCTCTTATGCTAGATCTTTCCAAAGCGTATGACCAGGTGGACTAGACCTTCCTAGGTTTAGCGCTTCAGGCTTTTGGATTTGATCAGAAAGTTTGTAAACTTATTTCTTAGCTTATTTCTACTTCCTCCCCTTGCAATCTTGGTAAATGGGGCTCCCTCAAAATTTTTAAAACCTTTGAGAGGGTTAAGATAGGAGGATCCTATTTCTCCTATTTTTTTTATTATCATGGAAAAATTATTGGAAAGTTGATCAAGAGGAGAAAACAAGAAGGGAGACATAAAGGGATCAAATCATCTTGGAGGAGTGCTTCTATTTCCCATCAGTAGTTTGTGGATGATACTATTATGGGAGGGGAGGCTTCTCTTAAGGAGGCTAAAGTGATGAAGGAAATTCTAGATTTGTGTATCAAAGGATCAGGATAGCTTATTAATTGGGAGAAAAGCTATATCTTCTTCATTAATACTCTAGAAGAAAGACAAAGGAAAATAGTGAGAATTCTTGGGTGTGGAGTGGGAAAGCTCCCTTCTACTTATCTTGGTCTTTGTATGGGTTCAAAGCCTCCTAATTCCTTTTGGAATGGGATTCTTGATAGGTTTAGGAAGAAACTGGTGGGCTGGAAAGAGGATTCTCTTACTCAAGTAGACAAATGTCTTTTGGTAAAATCCACTCTTCAGAATCTCCCAATGTATGCCCTGAGTCTTTTTGGGATACTGTTAAAGTTTGCTAAAAAAATGGAAAAGATTCAAAGAGATTTTCTTTGGCTTGGCCTTGAGTGTTGGAATAGATATCCCCTTGTGGTGTGGGAAATTTTCTATCTTCCAGAGTGATATGGGGGCCTAGGTATTATGAAATTAAAGCATCTTAATAAGGCTCTACTAGCTAAATAGATATGGTAAATTTTTAGCAACAGAGGGGAATGGAGAGATATTTTTGTTAATAAGTATATTATAAGAACTTCTATTCAATTCCTACTCAATAATGAAGATATCCTAAATGGATTGGTCATTTGGAATGGAATCCTTAAGGCAAGGGATTTGGCCAAAGCTAAGATTAAGTAGAAAGTGGGTAATGGTGAGGTCATCCTATTCTAGCATGATAATTGGTTGATTCAATGCCCCTTATAAATAATCCTATATTTGAAAATTGGTCAAATGTTTTTATTAGGTAATTTGGTTTGAAAGTTTTAGATTATTGAACTGACCAGGGTTGGAGAGACTTGTCTCCCATTTTGGATGACCTCAAGCCAGTTATGATAATGTTGAACTCTTTAATGCTTAATAACAAGAGGGATTAGGTTATTTGGGGAGACAAACCAAATAGTTTCTACTCAATTGCCTTGGGATATAACTCTTTTTGGAGCTTGAATGAGAAGCCCCCTTGGACTAAAGCCTGGATACCTGGTCTTACCCCAAAGATTAATATCTCTTTCTAGCTAGCTAGCTTTACACGAAAAGATCCTTACCTAGGATACTTTAATTAAAAGAGGACATTATATGTCTAATAGATATATTCTATGTAAAAAATAGATGGAAACAACAAATCATTTTTTTATCCATTATTCTTATTCTAGGGAGGTTTGGGATAGTTTAACTAAGAATCTTGGGGTAAGTCGGTGCAAGCCAACCAATGTTTTGGATTTCTTTTTCCAATGGAATAGTATGTTTAAAGGAACCAATTTGCAAGATTTAAGTACCTAGACTTTGCCTCATTTTTTTTTGGGAGTATGGATGGAAAGAAGCAATCAGATCTTTAGAAAGAGAGAGAGGAACCTAATTTCATTCTAATAGAGAAGATATATAGAGGCATAAAGGAAAATTATCAAGTAAGAAAGGGAGAAGCTTTTGAAAGTGGTTGTAAGAAGGAGAAAGACAAGGAAAGGAGGGATAAAACTTAGGAGGTGAAATGGTTGCTCCCTTTGAAGGGATGGCATGAAGAAAATTTTGATGGTGTGGCCAAAGGAAGCCCTAGACCTTTGTGTTGTGTAGGTATCATTGGAAATAGCTATGGTGGAGGGGTGGTGGCTGGTTCTCATATATTGAGATATCAGACAAACCATTATGTAGAAGCCAATACTACATGCCATACAATGAAATTAGCTTTGGACATGGGAGTTAAAAAATTATGGTTGGAGGGGGATTCATATAACATCATAAGGTGTATTAAAGGGATCAGTCAACCATCACAGTCAATTGCAAATATTATTGATAAGATGTACTTCATTCTTGATAATTTTTAAAGTGTCCACATCACCCATGAATATAGGGAGGCAAATTTCATGATGGACTGGTTTTCCAACAAAGTAGTTAGGCAAGAAAAGAGGATGATTTCGAATTTTGGCATAAATATTTTAGAAGAGGCAAAAGGCTAATTGAACTGGACGAAATCTAGGGTGGTAGGGTGGATATCTAACTATCATAATGGTATTTAATGAGAGTTGGAGTTTAAGTAATTATAATAATGGTCTCTATAGAAAATGTAGTCAGATGAGGTTATCGGTGTCACCTTGACACGTTTCTTGTGTCAATTTCTCTCTCTTTCTTTACCATTTTGGGAGTAAAGATAGACATTTTGGTGATTATCATAGAGGTTGCCATCAGGGTTTCTAGAGTTTGGAGAAGGGTTATTAGAAATTGGGGTTTATGAGAATTGTGAGCATTGAGAACTTAGAGATGGTGGGGGAAAGAATAAGGAAGGAACTTGTTGGTGAAGTAGACAAATGGAAGCATGGGATGAAAGTCTAGGAAAAGCTAGAGAAGGGTGATATAGCCAACTACATTTCAAAACTTCATGGTTTTGACCCTACAATCACTAATAGTATGGTGGATTCATGGAAGGACAGAAGGGTGAAAGTGGATAGGGTTTTATTTTAGGTCACTGAGGAAATCATTTCTCTGGTAACTAAAATTTTGGCAGAGAGGATGAAGTTTTTTAGGGACAAGAAGATGTCAATGAATGTTGTAAAGGAATTTGCAATGAATATAGTGGAGAGAAATGAACTGGTAAAGTGTAAAACCCACTATGAAATGGATTCTATTAAGAAGCTATGGGGGTATGTTTTATGAGCCATTATAGATTATATTTCTTTTTACTCTAGATTTGATAGAGTAAGAACACATCACTTCATTTTACTCAATCAATTTCACTATGGCGTTAAGATTTCTTTCCCTCTCTATTTATATACTTCAATGTGTATGAGTATTTCTAGGTATAGGAAGAAACCCTTAGCAAATCTAGCCCTACATGAGGGGTTATTTCTTCTAATTTATGAGCATTTCAATCCTTAGACCATAAGAAAAACCCCCTATAGGGTGCAAATGCTTCTGTAGATATAGGAAGCTCTATTTTCTCATTTTATTTAGAGGATGTCCAAAGTATTAGTTTGGAGGGTGAAGAGAACATTACACCTATGAAAAAGGCCAAGGATTCTAACAAGAAGTTGTCTTCATCGGTAAAAACCCCAACTAGGAAGAGCCCTAGAGGCCATGGGTGGGGATCATCTGGATAGGTAGAGGAAGAGTATAATGAGGAAGGGGATGATATGAAAACTAATGAAGAGGGTGAAGAGGATATAAAAACTAAAGCAGTGGAGTCAGTGGCTAAGAAACAAAGGAGGTCAAAAGAGAAGGATGTTGAGGGGATTGTGGATTCTAGGTTGAAGCTTCCTACTTTTCCTCTTTCCCACATTCATCCTCATGAACAAAACATGGAGAAGAAAAATGGTAAGGGAGGATAGGTGGTCATTATGGATAGGCACATGTCCTGGAGAAAATTTAATATAAAAACATCCAAAATGGGTATAGTTAGAGAGGTAATGAACCCACAAATTTTAGAAGAAAAATAGGGTTAGATCTAGTTAGAGGATCTCATTGATCCAGCAATGGTAAGCATAATGGATAATGCAAGGGAGACTAACATGAATTTTCTTAATAATCCTAGGAATAACATGATTGACAATTTCAAGTTGATGAAATGGCTTTATCATGAATTGGAGGAGTTCAGAGAAAAAATAGGCTAGCTAGAATAGAAAAGGAAGACATCAGATTGTGAGAATTTCAATTATTAGGGGGATCATCTCAGTTTGGCTAAGAAGACAATCCACAATTTGGAAAATTACAACCATAATCTGGAAAATTAGATGCTTACCATTTTGACCTCTATCAATGACCATTCTAACCTCTATCAATGACAATATCTCATCCCTTACTAGAATGCTAAAAACAAGGGTTCTTCTAGATGAAAGTGAGGAGAAGGATAGAGAAAGAGCCAGGATGGAAGAGGAAGTGACTATTGACATTACCTTCAATAGCATGGAGCAAGATAGTTAGAAGAAGTAGGACGAGTTGGCTGAGGAGATTAACAAAGCCTATGAAGCAATGGAAATGATGTAGGAGCTAGAGAAAAAGATAGAGGATTAACAATGGTATTTCTTTTCTTGTCCTTTGGAATGAATGATTACTATTGTTATTTTTGTCTAGTAGGTTTTTTAGTCTATTGTACTAGCCTTTAGGTTTCCCTTCATTCTATGGCTAGGCTTTATCTACTTATTTTTAGCCTTGGTTTTTTGTCTATCTATTGAACTGGCTCTTTGGTTGGCCTTCTTTCACTAGTTGGGCTCTCACTAGTTATTATCAGCCTTATGATGTGTTTTAACTCTTTCATTTTAGGATCCCTATAAATCCTATTTTTTCTTATCAAAACCTTTCTTCTTAACCAATATCTTGGCTATAGGTACATTTCCTCTTTCACTAAGACCAATTACTTCATGAATAAGGTTGACTAAAATATCAACTACATTATCTTCCATCCATAGTTTTCCATCATGGATTCTACTTGGTATGATCTAAGTCAACTCATATGCATCCAATTCCTAGTAGAAATGATATTTGAATAGGTCTATTTCCTTAAAATGTTCAAATTTGGGATTCATAGTCATATCGTTATTAAAGACTAATTCCATGTCCTTGTTCATAGAATAACTCCCAATAGATTCAAACTTATTGGTAAGATAACTTCCTACATCTTCCAAATATACTACTTTGTTTTCCATAATGTATAATGTTGAACTAGGGTTTCCTTCTATGGGTTTCATAGAAACAACCTTCAATTTTGGTCTATCCTCATTTTAAACATTATGAACTGCTAACATATCCATGCTTCTATTAAATATAAACATTTATCAAATGAATTATGTGAATAATAGATAAAATGGCATTTTTCAAAAATAGAGGTTGCTTTGAAATTGCCTTATCAAGTTGCTTCTGAGTGCTCTATACTTAAGATTTGATTGCAATGAAGTGATAATAAATTTTGTACTCCATTTTATTCCTTCAAATTGAACTTGCATTAATTGTATACTTTGCAAACACAAAAAAATTTATCAATTACATTTGAAATCAAACAACTACTCAAGATCTTCTATTTGATATTCATATGCTACCCAATGTTTACCATAGCCTCCTTCCATCATGACAATTCTCCACAAAACTTCACTCCATTAAATTCCCTATAAAAACATAATTTTCATCTTTTGCTACAAAATTAACTTTCTCTGTATTAACAGTAACTCTTAATTCCTTTGTAACTAGTCTAGATAGGATCCAAATTACAAGTGAGCTTAGGTATAGTCTAAACTTATCTTGAAACACCTTTTTCCAACTTCACTACGTCTATTTCCATCTCTAGATGAAGTTTTTAAATTTTGTTGTTGTGAACAAGCTTAATTCAACTTAATTGAATCAAACTCAACTACTAACTTTAGTGTTCCTATCTCATCATCTTCTAGCTTTTCTTTTGAGATGTCTAATCCTTTCAAAAATGCCTCATTAAGTTCTTCTCAAAGTTTACAAAATAAATTTCTTTGTTCCTCATTGTCTTTGTTAGCTCTAGATTTCCTCATTTCTTTGTTAGCTCTAGAGTTCCTTCTATTTCTAAAGTTTCTTCCATTTTTCCTTTTATCTCCAAAGTTTTTTTCCATTCTACAATAATTTTCTATATGGCCAAAGTTATTGCATAATTGATATATTGGAGTTCTGCTTCTAGGATTCTATTAATCATTAGGTGCATAACAATTTTGAGCTATCTATCCTAAGTTGTTACACATATAAGACACAATCTATCTTCTTTGTACATAAGGCCTTCCTTTGCTTGATGTCCTTTCACTAGACCTTCTTCTATCTATAGGGTTAGTATTTTCATATAGTCTACTATTCTATCTATCATTATCATACCTAGGTTTCCTACAATCAATTGCTTTATGACCAATACCATGACAATTATGAGAATTGAAATCCTTAACATGATTAAATAAATTATTTGTACAATATCTTCTTATATGACCTATTTCATTACATGAAAAACACTTACCTCTGAATACATGCTTGGTTTCCTTGGGAGATCCCAATTTCTCTAGTTCATCCAAAATCTCAACTTCCTTGTCTTGTCCAACTTTTATAGGTTTATCTAAAGATTGACTAGATCCAATCTTATCATTAGATTTATCTTTTCCTTTTCGATCTGATCTAATCTTAGGTTTCTTTGTAGACATGTTAAATAGATAACCAATACCAATCTCATCATATGTAGGAATTTGTATTGACATAGAATCATCAAGCTTTTCTCTACTAGAATAAAGCTTCTCAAGTTGCTACTTGCATTGAGTTAACTCACCTTTCATAATAGTGTTATACATATGGAGTTCTTCATGATCTTCTTTCAATGTTTCAAACTTGGATGTTTTGTATGCTAAACTTGCTCTAAGATCTATATTCTTAGTCTTCAAATTAGATTCAACTTTTTTAGGATCACTCCTCAAAGTCAACTTTAGAATTGCAATCAGTTCATGCTTTAAGATCCTATACTCTATCTTTAGCTTTGAATAATCATCATGACTTGTTTCAAATTTAGTAGATTCTAGCTTCAATTTGAGACATTCAATCTTATTCTTCAATTGTCCAATATATACTTTATAGTCTTCATGTCTATCCTTCAGCTTATCTCTTTCTTTAGTAAGGAGATCAATTTTTTTCTATTGCCTCTTCAAGGTTCTTCATCAACTATTCCATATCCATAGTGATCTTACTAAAGGCGTTAAGCCTCTTCTGAGTAACTGTACTCTAATACCAATTGTTAGAAATACAAATTACTAGGAGAGGGGGGGGGGGGAGGTTGAATTAGTAATCTACAAACTTTAGTCACCAACTGGATATTTTTTATTACTTTAAATGATACATAACAAAGTAATAATGTAATGTTGAATAGTAACAATAACCATGCATAAAGATAACTCATAACACCATATTTTGTTAACTAGGGAGACACTAGCCAAGGGAAAACTCCAGTGGGGATGATACCCACTAGATGATATACTGATATATAAGTTCTTTGTTAGAGGATGGACCCTATTAGGAGTCAAAGAGAAAATTCAGTATAAAGAGTCCATATTAGGAGACATTGAATCCCTATTAGTAGATTCCAACCCTGTTAGGAGTTGTAGTACAATACATGCAAGATGAGCCCACTGTAGACACCTAATTTGATTACACTACTTCGGTAATCCTATTTAGCTATCTCTAAAAGGCATCATTAATTAAATTCCTATTTAATTAATCCTTTGCCATCCCCTAGCTGATTAATTTAATTAATCATCTATAGTCCTAATTGATAAATCAAATAACCCATTATTTATCAATTAAATCCTATTCTCCTATCTAATTCAAAATCTCAAATTTATTAAAATCACTTTAATAAATAAAATCCTCAAATCTAATAGCCCCTAAACTATCCTAAAATCCTCCATTTAGCCTAATCCACCCCATCCATCCATACTAACTAAGCTTAGCCACTAACTCACCCACCCTCATCAATACCTTCCACTTGCCCATCTCTAACAAGCCTAATCTAATCTAAACCCAAGCCTAATCCATCCCCTAATCATTTGCACATTCCTAAGCAAGCTTAAGGCTTTCCTAAACCAAACCAAAGTCTCATCTCAAAAATATCCCAACCACCAAGCCATAAATGCTCTTACAAAGCCATGAATGACTCTTACAAGCCCATTCATTGCTCTTACAAGCCATTGCGAGGGTCTTTATGAGCTTTGAGCCTCCTTTGTTGACCCCTCAACCCCTCTTTCCCTAACCAATGATCCTGTGACATGTGTCATTCTTTGATTGGCTGTAAGGAAGCACAATCCATGTGCTCTCCTCTCATTCAATCTAAACCTTCCATAAGCTTTCTCCCATCCTTGCATCCTAGCCCTTGATCCCTCAAGCCCTTTGCCTATTTAAGGAATCCCCTCCCAAGCCATTTTAGTCACAATCCATCAAGTAATGTCATAATGCCATTTTGAGAATAGGTTTTACATCTATATCCATTATCCACATCCAAAATCCAAGAATCTCCATTGAAGCAAATTTGAGAACCAATCTTGACCATACATCCCAAATCCAGTGATCATCCTCATTGAGAGAGCCTATCCATGGCTCATATTCTCATTTGAGGACCTCACTTTGTCTCTCTTGAATTTTATATTAATTTTTTTAGTTAATGCTTTGATGTTTTAAATAGATTAGTATTTCTTGCTAACATATTAGTGTATACATTTTGGCACACCCGGTGGGACCCTGCATTTGGGTCAATCTAATTGATTTTTTGGTTTTTTGTGTTAACTAACCAAATTAACCTTGTTTGTTTGTGTGTTTTTGTGATAGGTTTGCCGATCTTGTTGTAGGTACATAGGTCACCTCTTGAAAATCATGCTCCTGGCCATCTCATCATTTTTCATTTTTTAAGACTTTAAAACTAGCTTATCTTGCGATCCTGCGACCCTAAGAACGTGATCTTGCGACTGCGGGAACGCGACTATTTGTTGGTAGGAATGTGAACCCATGACTGCAAGTTCATTGCTCATCACCAACTTATTTCTATCACATGTCCTTAACAAATCTTGCATCCTTGCCAAATCTTTTCCTGCGGGAACGTGAATCTACAACTGTGGGATCGCTAACATTTGCCTACAGGAACACAACTTCCAACTAGTCAAATCTTTAAACTCATTTCTAACCTTGACCTCTCAAACCCATTGACGGATTCCCTTGCAAGAAGGCTGATAAAATCTGCCTACAAGATCGCTCTGTGTCATTTTTTTCTCATGGCTCATCTTTCTGCATTATCCTTACTAGTTCTTTGTTTCATAGGATTGCTATCTAAACCCATGGGAATGCTATTTAAACTCATAGGAATGCTGTTAAAACTTGCAGGGTCATTATCCCACTACTTATCCCTACATTTTTGCATGTGGGATCATTGTTTCATGGGATCACTCTGCAACCTTTTAACCAGCGGCCTTATTTTCCTGTCTTTTTTTAGCAATCTAGTGTCGCATTCCCGCAACCTTTTACAAAAACCTGCAAGTTTACTATTCTCACTGGTTCGTTCAAATTTCTTACATTTTCTAGTGCATGTTTTTATTCTAACTAGTTTTATGTAATTTTTATCATCATATCTTTATGCTCATTATCAAATCATAATCATAATCATATTTTCAAAAAAAAAAAAAAAGTATAAATCAAATTTTAATTTTTAGTGGTTCCATAGGATATGGACTATTCTAAACATTTTTATACATATCAAAAATAACAAAAAAAGTTAAAAATATTTTTCTCATAGCTAAGCTTTGATTTTGGGGATTTTTGGGTGACTAATCAAATCACTTTTTTGTAGTATTTCCGGTTGGAGCATCTTACAAACCTAATCATGTTTTTGTAGGTTTCTCTTAGAATGAACTTGCATGTTTAAACACATCATTCATTGAATGAATGTTGCTCATATCACTGTCAAATGCCATATACTAAAATCAAGCTTCTATTGGAATGCATGATTAAAACCACAAACACAATCTTGAATGTAAAGGATTAAATAATCATTGCAATACCTCACACTTCAACTTTGGGTTTTAAAAAGAGTTCATTCAATCTTGAATGCCTAACAATCAATGAACATTGCATGATTTTGACACATTTCAATGACACTCGCATTACTTATGTTAACGATCTCTCGATTTCCATTATGTTGACGATGCTTTCAAGTTGGAATTGAACATCTATATCTTAATCACTTGTGTTTTCAATAGATTAGACAATCTAAGAATTAGTTGGTAAAAGAACTTTTCTTTTTAGCCCAAGGTCATCTGAATCTTGTCTTCCCTTGTTGCCTTTACAGGCCATCTTGGGTGCATAAGACTAGGATACAAAACCTTGTTTTTAGTTTTAGGGGGTCTACTTGGGGATTTCATCACCCCTTGGGACGACCTCAACTCCAGTGTTCCAGTGGAGTATAAAGATCAAGAGGTGAATCCAAAGACACCTCTCTTGGGATCAAGATTTTGTCACTCAGGCTAAGCCTCAAGAAACTTTATACCCTTGAGAAGTGAAAGAGGAGAAGTGGGTTACTGCTCTTCTCGGCTATGTGACATCTTTGTGGTTTCATCTATAGATTTGGGCCTCACGTACCTTGCGTATATTGAGGAAACCCCTAGCTAATCATTATATCCTAACAAACCTTATAGGGCTATTGATGTGTTTGACATGCTTGCATGTTCAACATCCTCCCTGTGTTTCAAGAAAAAATCAAATCATTTTGTTAAAGAGGTCACTTGTCTATCTTTTGAAATGGTTGTTAGCAAGCCCATTCACAACAACCCAACCATTGGTCAATCATCCAACCCAAATGAAAGGCATAGTTAGCGTAGTCACTGCCTCATCCAAGATTCATCCAAGCTTCCAAGCTTTCCTCTAGTATCATCATTCCTGAGGTCTTCCATAGAATCTTCCTTTTTCTCTCCATGTCTCAACTATGCAGCATTCCATCCCTACCCAACTCATCATCCAAATCCAAATCTGAGCTTCCCAACTTATCCTAATCTGCATTCCTATATACATCCTTCATCCCCATCCAACTCATCATTAAAACATCACATCACAATCCTATTATGATGAGTTTTGTCATTTGATCTTTTCTCCCACCCCATCCTATTCCAATGATGATGATGATCTTGTTGACTATGATGAGTATATTGAAAGCCTTAGAGATATTACTCCCAACATCCCCCAAAATCTAAACATTCCTCTAAACTACTCCATCCTTCCTCCAAACATATCCATTAGTACTCCCTACCCTACCTTTGACAAGCGAAATCCATTATTATCCTCATCCTTACCTCCTTCCTATATTGTGCCCACATATTCCTCTTATACATCAGTCATATCTCCATCTTCCTCTACCTTCATCTCCTAGCCTCCACCATTCCAAAATAATTCTAGTAGCTACATCCCTAGTCCAAATCCACCATCCCAATCTCTTCCAAATTCTCCAACCAATCCTAGTAATACAACACATCACCTCAATCCCCTTGCTCCTCCTAGTCCAACACACTTGTCTCCAAGGAATTTTACAAGGAAGCCCAAAGCAACTCCCTCTCCCACCCGTATCACTCCTCTTACCTCATCCTATCACTACCATCCCTATCACATCCACCTCACTTATCAAACCCCTCCCATCTCCTACCTCCCATCCATTGAATCCCTCCAAATCCCATCCACATCTCCTCCTCCTAGCATTACCCAAATACCATATAATGAGCCTAATGAGTCCCTCCCCCATCAACTCATCCCCATTGAAGAAACTCTTGCCCCTCCATCTACCTCACTTAAAAAGACCATCGATACTTCTCCTATCATACCATCTACTCCCATCCATTCATGTCAAAATCTTGTCCAAAAGCATGTTGAAATATCCCCTAACACAATATAAAATCCCACCATCCCATTTATTCCCCTACATGATATACTTTTACCATCCCCTCCATATCTGAATCCCACCATCACACTTGCTCCATCTGAAGATCCATTTCCATCAACCCATCCCTATCAAGATCCTCTCCTTCCATCCCCTCTACTTCATGATCATACATCTCCCATAATCCATGATGATAGATCCATCGAAGAAGAACTAACTATCATATATGAAGCTTCAACTCCTTTAGCTAATAATGGACTCACATCTTATGTTCCAAATAATGAACATCATATTCAAGAAAGAAATAAAAGTGTATCTCTAGATGTTGGTATCCCTGCTATTCCTACATGGTCAAAATTCCTTCCATCTCCACCCAAAATTTCCCATCCATCTTATTCCACATCTATTTTGGGCCCTTATCCTACTCCTTATCTCCAACCCTCCATTTGGGTCCATATACCCCTTATCCAAATCCCCCACCCTTTCCATCCATTTTGGGTCCTTACATACCTAATATGAATCCTTTATCCCCTCCCTCCATTTTGGGACCTACACCTTCCCCGTTTCCATCTATTTTGGGCCCATATCCTTCATTCCCTCCATCCATTTTGGGCAATTATATCCATCCATATCCTATGTTCCAATTTATCCTCCCATCCCCTCAAATCCACCAGCTAGATCATCAAAGGAACTCACTCTTGAGTCCCTTCCAACCTTTAAACCCTATCACTCCATCCATTGTCCCTCCATCTCATCCATGCTCTTGTTCTCATCCCATGGCTAATAAAAGCATATTGGATGCCAAAATAAAAAAGTATAAATACCAAAATCCACAAAAATCCAAGTCTCGACATGTCCCTTCTAAAATATATGTTCATGAAGATAAACATTTGATCCAAGTCAAAGAAAAAGTCAAGAAGCCACAAAGGCCCAAGTTAAAAAAGTAAAAAATCATGTGGATACCCAAGATGCTCATAAAACAAATGCATCTCAAAGAAAAATCTCAATTGGCATCCATTCATGCTACTCAAAAACCCTCATCCATCCATCCTTTATCCAAATCCCCATATATGCATCCTTCATCCCCCTAACCCACTCCTAGTCCATATGCTTCTTAGCCTAAATTTCCCATCCTCCATCTTCCAACTCTACTTTTAGTCCTTATCTTTCTCTTCCTCCATTTTCTCCTCAACCTCATTCACCACCATCTTTCCCTCTACTTCATCACCTTTCAAGGTGTGTGCCAGTGATGATCTTTCTATTTTCCTCATCCATTTACCCTCAAGCCTTATGTCTTTGCATCCATTATCTATCAAATTCCCACCCACCATTCCACTTGTTCAATCAAGTCCTTTTCCATCCATCCTACTAACATCTATGAGTAAAAATGCATCAAAAAAGTCAAAAAATAATAAATAATAAAAATACAAAAATAAAAACAATAAAAAAATCGTCCAATGGTGAAAACTTGGAAATTCAAGCACCTTGGACAAGTACCATGGTGAAAACTTGGCAAACAAGCATCATGCGTAATCCCTCCATCCAAATGCTCTATACACTTGGGGGCACGTTCCATTACCCATCATTCCCATCTCATCCCACCATACCAACCACCTCCTATCCATTTCACCTACCATCCTCCTTTTGATCTTGATAGAAATAACGTCCACCACTAGATACATGCTTTTGGTCATCCCTTTGACATCCATTTTCCATCAAAGTTTGTATCCACCTATCCCTAATCCACCCATCCTCTTTATCCTCTACCTCATTAACCTTTCACATCCTAGCTTCCATCTATCTCCCTCATCCTCTTGTTGACCAATATCCAATCCTATCGCATCCATCCTAAAACATCCTCTTGAATAGGATATTATAACTGGGGGCACTCTATTCCTTGGAGATCGTGTCATTTCCATCTTTCCATCAATCCTTATCTTTTGGCATTCCTCTACCCAACTCCCTCTATCCATTGTTCCCTTTTTCATCTATCCTTTCATCTCCTAGCATTACCTCCATCTTTCCAATACCTAGTACATCCCTTGTCATTGGTATCTAGCCCTCAGCTATCCCTCATCCTGAGCGTCCATTCACTATCCTCTCATCTTAAGCTTTTCATCTTTCTGTCTCCTCATCTTGAGCTTCTCACTCCCACTATCTTAAGCTTTTCACAAACCATCTTTCCTTTTGAGCTTTTCATCCCCTCTCTCTCCTTATCCCATGCTTTTCCTCTACCTCCCCATCTCAAGGCTTTTCTCCACTATCTTCCCATCCCAAACATTTCATCCATTATCTCTTCACCTTTATCTTTCATGTCACTATCCTATCATGTTGCGCTTTTGTTTGTTAATCCCTTGTACATCCTTTGATCTATCAGCTATCTATTCCTTGCCCATTGGTCCTTATCTTGGGTCCCATTGTATACCTCTCATCTCTTCGTGTCAGTTTGTGCTTGATCAAAAACCTTGCAATTCTCTTGGTTAAGTGCTTTAGTGAATCCTTGTACAAGATCCCTTATCATCAAAATGTTATCCTAAAGAGTTTTGCTTGCCTAGCTCTCCCTAGTCCTTGATATTACTGATAGATCCTTGTAGGATGCATCCTTCCTCTCATCTAATCTTGGTCCATCAGTATCCAGTCCTATCAATCTCTTTGGCAAAAGGTTAACTTTTTTTATGGATTTACATTTTCTTTCGATTTTTTTTTTTTTTGAGATTTCTAGCTTGGTTCTTAACATATCTCTTCGAAGTGATTTGGTTTGTTCCCTCCTCACGGTCACCATGATCTTTTATATCATGGTGTGCTATGAATAGGGAAATTCAAGTGCAAGCTCTTGATCAAGTGTTTTGTTTGCTTTTCTTTTCTACTTGTGGGTTACCCAGTGTCGGCTCCATGTTGCTTCCTTTGGGATTCATGTGCGATGCTGGGGCAACCCTTGCGTGTTTATTTTAAGTAAGTTTGTTAGTCCTTTGGAAATTTGGTGAAAAGGCCTTGATGTTCTTCATAGCCTTGACAATTAACCAACATTCCTATATTAAATCTAGTGCTCAACTACATGGTAGTACTTCTCTTTGAAGTATCCCCCCACTCAAAATGCTTCAATGGATTCCATTCATCTCCAATATCCCCCATCCATATCCAAAATCCATCTCTCCCACCCCCACTTGTGCATTAGTTATCTCTCAAAATAAATCATCACTCTTAGCTTTAGGGATCCACAATCTTCGTCTTAGGGATCCACCCATCAAATCAATCCACCATGCCTCATCTTTCAAGATCCAAAATCCTAGTCCTCAGGATCTTCAAAATCCATCATCCATCTCTCCAACTATTTGAAATCCTGTTGCATCAGCTTTATCTTCCCATTGTCCATCCCCTCCTCCTGGTTTCCTTTTATATCGCTCCACTCCTTCATCCTCCCCCAAATCCTAGAATGTCTTAAAGCTTGCTTCCTTTTGTGAATCTAACCTCCCTTTATCATTCTCCCATAGTGAGAGTTTGAGCTAGTTCAACCCCTTCTCTTTGCCAATATGTGTCTCTTCTCGTCTCACATTCTCATGCTTTTCAAGAAGTCGTCGAGCCTTGTCTTCTCTCTCTGCTACCTTCTTGAGGGGGCATCTCATAGTCTAGTCTCTACTCTTCTTATCTAAGAGTGGGGCAACTTTGTTGCTAAAACATATTCCTCATGTTGTTTATATTCAAACTTCTTTGAAATAGTGTTGTCTCAACACTATGTCAAAGAAGGGCAAAATGTAGACACTTAAATTTGATTACACCACTTTGCTAATCTTATTTAGCTATCTCTAAAAGTCATCATTAATTAAATTCCTATTTAATTAATCCTTTGCCATCCCCTAGCTGATTAATTTAATTAATCATATATAGTCGTAATTGATAAATCAAATAACCCATTATTTATCAATTAAATCATATTCTCCTATCTAATTCCAAATCCCAAATTTATTAAAATCACTTTAATAAATAAAACCCTCAAATCTAATAGCCCCTAAACTATCATAAAATCTTCCACTTAGCCTAATCCACCCCATCCACCCATACTAACTAAGCTTAGCCACTAACTCACCCACCCTCATCAATACCTTCCACTTGCCCATCTCTAACAACCCTAATCTAATCTTAACCCAAGCCTAATCCATCCCCTAATCATTTGCACATTCCTAAGCAAGCTTAAGGCTTTCCTAAACCAAACCAAAGTCTCATCTCAAAAATATCCCAACCACCAAGCCATAAATGCTCTTACAAAGCCATGAGTGACTCTTACAATCCCATTCATTGCTCTTACAAGCCATTATGAGGGTCTTTATGAGCTTTGAGACTCCTTGGTTGACCCCTCCACCCCTCTTGCCCTAACCAATGACCCTGTGACATGTGTCACTCTTTGATTGGCTGTAAGGAAGCACAATCCATGTGCTCTCCTCTCATTCAATCTAAACCTTCCATAAGCTTTATCCCATCCTTGAATCCTAGCCCTTGATCCTTCAAGCCCTTTGCATATTTAAGGAATCCCCTCTGAAGCCATTTTAGTCACAATCCATCAAGTAAAGTTATAATGCCATTTTTAGAATAGGTTTTACATCTACATCCATTATCCACATCCAAAATCCAAGAATCTCCATTGAAGTAAATTTGAGCACCAATCTTGAGCATACATCCCAAATCCAAAAATAGACATATCTCTAAATCAAGTGATCATCCTCACTGAGAGAGCCTATCCATGGCTCATATTCTCATTTGAGGACCTCACTTTGTCTCTCTTGAAGTTTATATTAATTTTTTTAGTTAATGCTTTGGTTTTTTAAATAGATTAGTATTTCTTGCTAACATATTAGTGTATACACCCGCTGCCCTAACATGGACTTCCAATTACAAGAAGAGCTCACTTCCCAAACAAAGTAATTAGGCTTCTAGAATATAGATTTTTTCTTAGTTTGATGTTGGATCACAAAATATCTTCACAAAATTCACACATATCTCTTTCACAAAAGTTTACATACAATTGCTCAACACAAGTTCTCTAATTTGCACTCTTAAATTTCCAAGATGTCCTTTACATAAATATCACGCCTTTACACAACTTTCTCCTAGGTTGGCTAAGACCATAATATACTTTTCCAACTTAGAGTAAAAATCTAGAATGTCGGCCCTAATTGGTCAAGTAATTATTTTGCAAACAAAATAATTCCTTTTCTTTAATTTTTTTGTCCTATTTTATTGGTAAAACATGAATAAATCTTTTCCATATATTCTATACTAAAATTTGAGGTCATAGATTTCATCATCAACATGTATACAGTCTCTATTTAGCTTTGCTAGTGACAATATGACATCAGTAACAAGTTATATACAAAAAAATACATTTTTGTATACCAAATTCATACTTGTATGATTTTTAGAGTACCAAAAGCTATGTGTCTTTATTTCTGAGGTTTTCTATAAGTATATACACCATCTATTTCCATAAATGACAAAAATTATATATCTTCACTAACAAAATTTATGCTTAGATTGAGCTAACTTTACTTGTCAGCAACTAATCACTTGGTTAAGGTTAGTAGACAGAGCTTTATTTCTATGTTCTTCCAGACTTAGCTAGTGTATCCATCAAATTCATCTTTAAGAAGATAAACAATACAACATATCATCCATGTCTTACTTGGTCTTATTACTCCTTTTCTATACCAAATAACTCAACCTTTCCTCTATGTTCTGTTCTTATCTCATTTGATCAAATCCTCTTCATCAATCAAAAAAATGATAGCACTTAGACCAAATAAGAAATTGTATCACCAGAAAGTAGCAGGTTTGACATCATTCAAAATATAACAACTATTTCAAATTGCATACAAAAAATCTTGTTTCAACAATCTTCCTCTTTGCCATTTATAGAAAACCAATACAAACAACAATACTAAAAGGAAAAAGTAATACAATGTATTATAATCTCTCCCTCTATATGTATGTGTCCTTCCTCTATGTAGGGTAATGCATCTTTTTAAATATCCTTCTTTCTTCCATAGCTCCCTCATAGTGTTTCACTAATCTCTTTCTTATAGTCTCCCTCTAACTTTTTGATTACTCTATCTAAGGTAAAATTCTTTCTCTTGGATATTTATCTTTGTCACTTTGTTGTATATTCTAACTTCTCCCTTAATTATATTTCTTCCACTTTGACAAAAATTCCAAAGACATGTCATCTCAACATGTAGATTTTAACATTTTAGGTTCTGCTTCTATCACCTTACTTATGACTCATCTTATGTGTAAGATCTTTGATTACTTTAGGCAACTCCTAAAGTAAGATCCACTACATTAATATGTAACATATGCCATTCAACTAAGTTTATTCAAGGTACTTCTCATGCTTCTCAACCATCTTTGGATAGGGTTATCACCCCTAGTTTACCTCTTAGATACTCATAAGCATCCTTAGGTAAATATTTTATCAATATATCAGATATATTAGCTATCTATTCTTTGGTATTCACATATTCCATCTTCACTTCTTTGTCTTGAACAAAATCTCTCAAGTAATGATACTTAATAGCTATATGTTTAGTCTTTGCATTCATCATAGGGTTCTTAGATATATTTATAGCACATGTCTTATCATTGTAGAGTATAACAGGTTCAATAATTTCCTCCTTCACTCCATTGAGTAGCTATTTGATCCATATAATATTGGTACAATACACCACAACAACAATATATTTAGCTTCAACAATAGATTGTAATATCCAATTATGTTTCTTATTAGTCCATGTAACTAGTCTCTTTCCCAAGAAAAATGCTCAACTAATTGTACTTATTTGTCGTCAAGATTTCTAGCCCAATCAACATCTGTATAGGCTCTCAATTCAAACATATCATTTTTCTTGTAGTATAGACCAAAATCCTCTATTCCTTTTAGATATCTCATAATCCTTTTTACAACCATCAAATGATTATTCTTAGGATTTGTAGAAAATCTTGTAACAATCCCAACAACTATGACAATGCCAAGTCTTCTATAAACTACATATTATAATTTTCTAATCATAGAACTTTAAAAAGTTTTGTTCATTTTAGCATAATCATCAGTCTTTGATAGTTTATGTCATGTGACCATAGGCATGCTAAGAGGTTTTGAATCCTCCATACAATTTTTTTCAATATTTCCCTTACATACTTGGATTGAGTAATTTCAATACCATACTGCATTTGATACACTTACAAGCCAACAAACTATTTAATCTCTCTAAACATGGACATCTCAAATTCTTGCATCATTTCATCAACAAATGTCTTGCACAATGTATTTTTCCCTCCAAAATTGATATCGTCAATAGAAATTTCAGATATTAAAATACCTTTACTATTAGAAACAATAGTCCACCAATATAACTAAGAGGGGGAGGGTGAACTAGTTATCCAACAATTAAAACATTTATCTTCTTTAAAAAAATTTAACCATTCAACCAAAGTAAACAACAACCATAATAATATGCACATAGACAAATACACTAGATATGTTAATCGAGAAAACCCTTGATCAGAGGGAAAACCCTAATGGGAATGATGCCCACAAGATGATGTACTAATATAAATATTCCTTATTAGAGGATGGACCTTGTTAGGGGTCTATTACAAAATTTAATACATAGAATCCCTATTAGAAGACTTTGAATCCCTGTTAGAAGATTCCAACCCTATTAGGAGTTGTGTTATAATGTATGCAAGAAGAGCTCATTGTAATTTCACCTACAAGAAGAGCTCAATACTCAAACATGCAATTTATTTTTATGTTCTTCTATCCATTATTCTATCAACTAAACCAATCATTTTCATACCTTTTAGACTAGGTCATAAACCTTGGATCCAAATACCAAACCTTGGATCACACAATAAAACCTCAGCAAGGAAGTTTTCTTCACTTTCACTCTACTCTACTCAACTTCACATTCCACTCTCTCTGATACTTATAACCACTTCTTCATGTAATCCAAACATATATAATGATAAAGGAAAATTTCCTTCCTTTATATTGAGTCCATAAAATAATTCCCTAAGTTGACTATTAGACCTTCTCAATTAATCATTATAGGACCACATTAAGAACATGATATACTTAAACGATAACATTAATCTTCCACCTTGCAACTTGAATATCTTTATGTACATGTGATATTATAATGAGTGAGCTTGAATACATTATCATCAAAATGTTGTCTACACATCCTCAACCTTGATTCTTAGAATAACAATTTCGTTTAGAAATATAACAAGTTTACTAAAACACACCTCTGTAAACACTATCTCAAAACAAACATTACCAAAAACTACATAACTTCTTCATGACTTATCATTTCTTCATCTGATGTTAACTTCATATACTAGATACTCAGATGTATCTCCCATAACTTTGGATAATGAGAATATTCAACTAGCCATTTGTACTAACTTGATCTTTCTACTATTTTTCTGTCAGATACCACAAAAATAGCTATGTTGACATCATTAACAAACTCAGTCATGAATGTAACATATCATCTACAATATTTCCTAATAGAAATATCATCAGAATTCATGCTTTGAACAATCTTCAAACAATCTCCCCCTCTGGCATTGATGACAAGATAGATGTAAAACATCTAGTTTCAAGAATAGTAACAAAAGCTTTTTCATCTTTCCTTTAAAATCCTCTTCATCAATTATTCTCACCCATTGATATACCTCAATGTGCTTTGTCAAACTATCATGCCAATACTCCACCCAACTATTTTATTCTCGCAAACATGTTGTACTTATTCTTTCTTACATCTCTCTAAGATGATTTTCCTCATGATGTTTTTTATGCTAATCTTCTCCCCCATTGACATCAATATCAAAGATTTTAGCAACCAACTTCACTGCATTAGACTCTGCAACAACTAATTCTTACTTGCTCAAGTGTCCAAAGACACTATTCAAAATAACATCCAACAAGAGTCCTAGATGAATCTATCTATCACAAAATAATAGTGGAAAGATCAAGTTGGTAAAGATAGCTAGTTGAGTATTCTCATTATTCGAATTTATGGGAGATACTTCTAAGTAACTAGTATATGAAGTTAACATTGGATGAAGAAATGGTAAGTCAGGAATGTAACATATCATCTATAACACTTCTCCCATAGGAATATCATCAACATTCATGCTTCCAAAAATCTTCCAAAATTTACCTCCTTTAGTCACCAAGTAGATATTATTGTTATCTTTTCTCTCAAAACTAATCTTCACAAGATAATTATGAAGTCTCTCATACCATGATCTAGGTGCTTTCTTTAAACCATATGAATATTTGTGTAGTCTACATACCATGTTCTTGTTGTTTTTATTGAAAAATATTTCAAATTGTTCAATGTAAAACTCTTCTTCTAGTATAACATTTAGAAATGTAGATTTGACATCCATTTGATAAACTTTGAAACCTTTGTATGTAGATTAAGAAATAAGAGTTCTCACTCCTTCCAATCTTGCAATAGGGGACAATGTTTCTCCATAGTATACTCCTTCTTCTTGAGAATGCCCCTTGCAAACTAATATTTCTTTATTGATTGTGACCTCACCATTATCATCCACTTTATTTTTATAAACCCACTTGGTTCCAATAACATTCTTATTCTTTTGCTTGGGTACAAATGACTAGGTTTTCTTCTTCACAATTTTCTCAATCTTCTCTCTCATAGCTTAACTCTAGTCATCATTCTATAATACATCACTAAATGATTTAGGCTAATTCATTCTTAGAAAAGGATTATCATTTGTTAACTTGTTTCTTGTCATGGGTCTAGCCTCTTTATCTCCTATAATTTGTGTAGCAAGGTGATGTCTTTTGACATACTTTGACAATCTTAGTTCTACTCTATTTTCTTCAATGTGTCTCTCAACTTTAGAATCACCATGTTCTTCTTTGTTAGGTAATTCAACATTTATTTCATGTGCACTAATCTCATTATCAAAATGTACCTCAACTTTTGATTGCAACTTGACACCCGAATTCAGGTCAATTCCTGAAAGTAGCTCAACATTCATTGTATGTGACTTTATAGTCACTAAAACTTGTTGTTTTTTTATTTGAAACTTGTTTAGTAGCTTCATCATTGATAATGCCATCATATAGTAATATAAAATTTATTTGTAATCTTTAGGTTCTTTTCCAGGTTCAACTTCATGTACCTCTGTATACTCATCAAACTTCACATTTATAGTTTCCATAACTTTGTCAATGTTAGTATTTAAACACTTATCAGGTTTGCTTCTTATGCAATAGCCTAAGAATATACCTTCTTCAATTTTAGCATAAAATTTTCCATGTTGGAAATATTCAAGACTATGCTAGGCTACTAAAAGGGGAGGGGTGAATTAGTAACCTTAAAAACTTTACCAATTTTAGATCTTAATTGCAATAATCCAATTATCATTTAACAAATTAAATCAGACCTAATTGCATGCATGTGAAACTAAAAAAATAAAACATTCATAACTATAAGAATTTGGCTTAGGTCAAAATTCACCCAAGACCAAGGAACTCAAACACAAGCACAACAGTAGACCAAAGAGAAAGAGTACAATCAAAATGACAATATATTGATTCAATATCCCATATCAAAGTACACTAGGAGTACCTATATATAAAGCCCTCTAGAGAGCTTCTAGAATGCATAGAAGTCAACAACATGATAAGTCATACAACCAGGCACATGTCCACCAAATATGGGTTATCCTCTATTAAGCATGAAAGTAAGTGTGATGATGTGAGGATAAGCATATAATGGTTTAGCATGCAAATTGGTGGTGTAGATAACATGTGCTAAATTAGGAGTATGAATAACTACGTTGTCTACATGAAAACTCAATGAATGATGAAAATTCTAGTGTTGTAGACACCATGTGCTAAATTAGAGCTGCATACTTCTGTGTTGTCAACATAATAGCACATTAGACTACACAAACCCCTAAGTGTCTGACCTAAATAAATAATAAAATAATGATTTAACCTAAGTAAACTTAAGTAAGTGTAAATCGTAATACGTATTTACACCAACACCCCCCCTTAAGTGAAACTTAGGGGAATGCCCTTAAGCTTACAAAAACTAAGATGAAATGCAAGATAGGTCCTAGCTACTAGGCCATGTTAGGTACCCATGTACATAATGAAAATGCAATCTCTCATAAAGAGGAGAAAGAGGGAAAACCTCATGGGAAAAATCCTCCCCCAAAAGGAGAGATAAAAAGTACATATCATGTATGGATGGATAGATTAATCAAGACCCTCCAATTACATCATACATCTAGTATATACATAAGAGAATGATGATAAGAGGAAGAGAGATAAGATAGGCTCCCTCGGCCCCACCCTCCCAAAGAAGAATGTCTGCTAGTGACTGCTCTAATGAAGAAGCTGATCCAAGACTACAGAATGGTGTTCTTCCCCTTAGGAAGAAACATGGGCAAAGGTACAAATGAGATGCTTCTACTATGTGTGGAAGAATCCCATGGGTAAGCAATGTCTCTAAAACTTGCTCAACTAGCTAAAGAACCTATCTCAAAGAACTCTTCATCTCCTCAGCTGATGAAGAAACCCTCTGCAACTATTGATCATAAGTATCCACAATCACTTCAACCTATGATGATTGATCATGTAGAGAATGAACAAGAGTGTCAAATGGAGCCCTCATGAGAACTGAAGAAGGTACTTTTGCATCAAGAAGAAGAGGCAGATCATCAATAGTGTCCCCCAAATCTGTCACTGAAGTAGGACCTAGAAGACTGGATGTACCTTACTATGATGGACCTATCACTATGGTGATATATGCATGTGGACTCGACTGATCTAGTGACCTCTTGCTGCAACTATTGATAGAACCCTAGTGTTTGAATCTATTGAAGCACTATCATTGGTGTCACTATTTCCACATGATATGATGTATGGAGAGGATTAGAGGAAAAGCTTGGTGAACTTTCCTCAAAGTGTACATCCTTCACAAAAATATGATGTGTCTCTAGATCCAATATTCTATATGTCTTCACACCATCCTCATAACCAATGAAAGTACAAGGTTGAGGTGACTATGCCTTGCATCCCCTAGAAGATCTATTTTCCCATGTAAGACAACCAAAGACTCTGAAGTGTTTCACAACTAGGTTTTCTGCCACACCATGCCTCAAAAGGAGTCTTGCCATCTAAGGCTAGATAAGGAGATTGATTAAGAATTTGAGTGGCACTACTAATTTCTTAAACTTCAAGTGATGGATCTAGTGACTTGGCTTGTATCAAGAAACTTGCCATAGACTTAAGAGTTCAGATACTCAAAGCTGCAACATTTGTCTTATGCAAACTAAATGCTTATGGATTCTAAAGATCAATGCCCTCAAATTTGCAAAAGTCTTTTAGTCTTTTGTTCACATACATGCTTCCATTTTCCATTCTTAGAACTTTGATGGCTTTCCTTGACTTCTATTTAGCATGAGTGTTGAAGGCTAGAAACTTGTCCAACACTTCATTCTTATTGTGAAGAAAGTAGACCCAAGTGTATCTTGAAAAGTTATCAATGAAAGTCAATATGTAGCAACCCTAGCTGACTGTAAAAGTTCTTGCTAATACCATGTGAACCATCTATAGAACACCTGATGCTCTTGAAGACTTCCCTTTCTATAACTTCCCCTCTGGATGCATATCCACTAAATCTATTGAACATTCACTATGGGAAAAGTTGATTTGAGGTAGACCTTTAAGCATTCTATTTGTGCAAAGTTGTTGAAGATAGTGGAAGGAAAGATGACCAAACCGATGATGCCATAATTGCATTGTGGAATTTGATTGTGATAACAAGGACTTTGAAGGTGACTTGGGCACAAAATGGGAGAAAGAGTACAACCTTTTGTTATGATTCACTTTCCCCACTACAACTAATGAGCCATGTTTTAGATTGTGGACCTATACTAAGTTTGGATGGAACTCAACTCTATGTCCATTTCCAAGTTGAATGATTTGATAAATTGAGAGGAGATTTGAATTTAGGTTTGGAACATAGAGAACATCTTGAAACTCTCCATTTTCCATTTTCACGTTTCCTTTCCCTTCAACTTCCATTTTGGTATCATCTCCTACTAAGATGTGCAATACCTTTTATTACTTCATTGAAGAAAAATCTTCCTTTGAAGAACCCATGTAATAGGAGGCACCGTAATCAAGTATCCATTCCTTTGAAGAATTTGAATTAGCCATGAGTGCTTGCCCTTTGCCCTTTGAATATAAAGAAGACCCTTTCTCCTTGTAAGCATTAGGCAATGAAAATTTATGTTTCTTCATGATGTTGGTCAACTCATCAATCTTTTTAAGATAACACTCATGTTCTTTATGATCCATTTTCTTGCAATAGGCACACTTATTCTTCTCCTTATTGTTGTCCCCCTTCTTGATTGAATTTGAGGAAGAATTGCCTTGTTGATTGGATTGTGGTGTTTTCTTTTTTGTATCCTCTAATTTGTTCTTCCACTTCTTTTTCTTGCCTTTTCCTTTATTTGAAGATTGTCCAGCTGAATTTTGAGAACCCTCATTGTTGGCCATTAATGCTTTAGACTTAGGTCATTTGAGAATCCTCATTAATTTCAACTTCTTCTCTTCTATATCCAACAAATCAACATATTCATCAAAAGTGACTTTCTTGTAGGTAGACCCTAATGTAGTCTTTGAGGTGTTAAAAGAAGAAACAAATGTGGAGTGCTTTGATGGTAGCTTTTTATGTATGAGATAGATCAATCTTTCATCTTTGATAGAACTCCCACAATTAGTAAGCTTTGTCCTTTGTTCATTCACCTTAATGATGGAATCCTATATAGAATCAAATGACTTAAGATCTAAGGAGACAAGCTCATCTTCAATTTTGAAAACATCCTCTTTAGACACTTTACCATATAGATTTTTAAGGGTATCCCAAAATTCCTTAGATGTAGAAGACTTCTTAATTTGATACATGATCTTGTCATCAATCCCCAAACATATATCACATAGGGTTTTCCTACCGATTGCTACCCAAGTTGAAATATCACTTATTGATACTTTATCACTTGTTGGTTTAGGAAGAGTACCATCTGCATATTGTGAAACTCTATTGTGCATTAAATGATAACACATTTTGATGGACCATGTAGCATAGTTATGAGGAGTTAATTTTGGAAACTTGAAATTTCCCATAATGCAAAAAATGAAAGAAAAGTGCAAAAAAGAGAGAACATAACACCAAGAACACCCCCCCAAAATAGATGCTTTTTGGCACTTTATCACGAGTGTGATTACAATGGGCCACTTGCCAATTTTGGCCTTCATGGACTTATAATTTTACTTGTTACAACCTCTTGATGGATTACAAATCTAGAACTTTACAATGTGCTACAATTATGAAGCAATACAAAGCAAAGAAAGGCCCTATTTCTGAAACTGATGCTTTTATCCACACAACCCTACAATCTAACTATAGATCTAGAATGTAGACAAAAAATAACACAGTTTCAAAAAAAGTGAAACCTATTTTTGACTCTAGATGTGCCCATACGGAATGTTTAAAGTTGTAAAATGTAGAATTATATAGGTATAGCCACCAAAAAATGCAAATTTTTAAAAATCTATACCCCAAAAATAGAAAACAGCTACACCACTAAAAAGTTCAAGAAATTCTACACAATATCAAAAAAATTTGCACTTGATTTGGACTCCGAATGACTGAGATATAGCCTCCCAAAGTTGGATTGCAAAATCAAAAATCAATCTAGAGAGGGGTTGCATCAGCAAAAGATGGGGTTAAATTTGATGGTCATATGGCTGTCACAATAGTTTAAATTGGCCTTAGAATGAGGGTCAAATGGTCGACAAATTTAAGCTCATAAAAGGATGATGTTAATGACTCCAAGGCTTGTGATGACATCAGCACTGACATCAATTGTACAAATGGTGACATTAGTGTACAAAATCATACATTCATATTGTACAAATTGTATGGATAGGGGAGGAAAGAATAATTTATCTGTTGAATCAACATATGTTCTGTCACATATTGACACATGGATCACTGACTTGGCAGGGACACTGATTTGTCACAAAAGCTATCTGGGATGTGACAACATGGCCAAATGCCATGTGGATGACATGATATTGGTTTGTAGGTCACTGAGCTTGTGGATGCTTAGAGGTTACTACCTGTGTGTTAGGTAATTTGCACTACCCATGTGTAAAGTACTCTATGTTTGCATGGGTGAATAAGAAAAGGTCGCATGTTGCTGATGTTATCATAGCACTCGCAGGGTCGTAAATGTGGACAGAAGTAGTAGGCACTAAAAAATTACCACATGTCATTGTTCATTTACTATCACATGATGTAGGGGAGTGAATGCCATAGAGTGGAGATCATTGGATGTTGCAACAATGATTGTTGAAAGATTATTGCATCGCAAGGATTAGTGACTGTTGGCTTGATTTTTCTTGCCAGGGACTAAATTTTTTTTCTAGTGCTTGTTTTTTATTGTATGGCCAAACTTTTTCATATATATACCAAATGCATGGGATGTGGGCTCTATGTGCAATGTAAAAAGAAACCCATGTGGGGAGTTAATAAACAAGGCTCATGGGTGGTTATGAGGTGGCATGTCTTATGGTATAACCTGCTAGATTTGTAGCCCTTGGTCACCAATTAATGTGTAGGGACTATGCCAAATTTTGTAGTATGGCCAGTGGAATTAATTAGCCTAGATTTAGTTGTAGATGTCAGAAGAATGATAAATGCAGTAATAAATATTCCTACATAATAAATACAAAAATTTTGAAATTGCAAAGCTAGGGTGTGACAACCCGATTCTGCAAAAACAATTTCTTTGATTGGGGAAAATAATTCTGAAAGTTTCCTGAAAATGAAATTCAAAAAGATGTAGAGAATTAAAATAATTTAGATCTAAAAATAAATAATTAGATCAATTAAAATGACTATACCCAATTGCAAATTGGTGCCTTCGTGTGCTAGTTTGCAAAAAAAAATTTGCCTCACGGTCAACTTTCACCTAGCATAGGCAAATTTATAGTCGATTTTCATTGAATCAATGTTTTAGATGCTATGGTGAGGTCAAATCTAGCTCTAGACACTCCCAATTTCAATAGATTCTTTAGAATTAGGTCGAGGTGATGAAGTATGAATGGTCTCAAATAACTATGTGTAGAGAATCTCCCTGAGCTCTTATACCATATAAGAATTTGGCTTAGGCTAGAATTCACCGAAGACCAAGGAACTCAACCACAAGCACAATAGTAGACCAAAGAGAGAGAGTATGATTAGAATGATGATATATTCATTCAATATGCCATATCAAAGTACACTAGGAGTGCTTGTATATAAAGGCCTCTAGAGAGCTTCTAGAATACATAAAAGTCAGCAACATGATAAGTCATACAACTAGGCACATGTCCACCAGATATGGGTTATCCTCCATTAAGCATGGAAGTAAGTACAATCATGTGAGGATAAGCCTACAATAGTGTAGCATGCAAATCAGTGGTGTAGACAACATATGCTAAATTAGGAGTGTGAATAATTATGTTGTCTACATGACAACTTAGTGAATGATGCAAACTTTAGTGTTGTAGACACCATGTGCTAAATTAGAGTTGCATACTTCTATGTTGTCAACATGTCAACTAATGAGATTACACAAACCCCTAAGTGTCTAACCTAAATAAATAATAAAATAATGCATTAACCTAAGTAAACTTAAGTAGGTGTAAATAGTAATACATATTTACACCAACAATAACACTCGAACACAATAATTTGGTAACCCAGTAACCTTCCAAATAGAAAGTAAAATAGGGGTGGGGATGATACACACAAAAATTTAATACTGTAGCATAAAGTTGGCTTGTTAAGGCTTACATAGATCACTTTTGATGATCAGCCCTATTAGGAGAAATTAGGACTGCTAGGTCCACCTTGTTAGAGGTTTTACAAACACACAGTTAAGTATGCACTCAGTGAAGAGATTTGACAAAAGACTATTAAGTCTACTTTTTTAAAGGATTTGGACTGGTTCACTTGTTATGATGAAACACTATATCTCTAACTTACAACTGACTTGCTAATAGAGATTATTTGAAGTATTGATCACCTTTATGTGATAGATATGAATTTATTGCTCCTTTGCTGATATGGCCTTACAATACACTTTGTCTACTGCTGATTCACATTCACATGCTTCTATTTCTCATATTCATCCTTCTTACTCTTTCATCATACTTTGGATATGATACAATACATTACATATATATCAATCCAATTTATATAATTACAAAGTCAGCCCAAATGAAGACACTGAGGTTCTAAAGACTTACTTGCTGAAGTTTTGATACAAGATGTCCACTATCACTAGTTGACATTGTCATGCATTTGGTAGAAGTAGAAGCTTAGTCCATACTAATCATCTTAGAGTAGTCTCAAACTCAGTCTTCACTGGTGACTTGGTAAATACTATGTAACTCAGTAGAAACTAAATTACTCATTTACCAAGACCATACTCAGTAAACATTAACTTTGCTTCACATGAATTGCTTGCTCAGTAGAAACTACAAAACTTGGTAACCACTGAACTACTTGGGTTGAACTGTTGGACTTCACCCTACCTAATTTTTCTTGGTTTGAACTATTGCACTACACACTAACTAAATTCCCTTGGTAACCACTAAAATTCTTGGTAGGAATTGTAAAGCTTGGTGGCTACTAAATTACATGGAAAACTTTATAGATAGTTCAATGAGCTCGGTAGCCATATAGAATCTAAATAAGTGTTGTCACTAATAACAAACTTGACTGAATGTCAACATTCCATTCCTATTATCTTTAAGAATGTAGAAATTTCTTCCAAATACCTTAAAATATTTTACATTGGGTGAGTATCCATACCATAATTCAAAAGGTGTGGAATTTATAACTTTCTTGACTTGTACTTGATATAGGGTATAGATAGTTGTACTAATAGTTTCTCTCCAATATTTCAAACCAACATTCTTCTCCATCATAAGCTTTTTTGAATGGTTCATTACATCTCTATTTCTCATTTCAGAAATCCCATTTTGTGGAGGGATCCTAGGTGTAGAAGTCTTTGTTTTGATTTCTCTATCATTATAGAACATCTCAAACTCATTTGATGTATATTCTCCACCTCTGTTAGATCTCAAAAATTTCAAGGTCTTTCTAGTTTCATTTTCCCCTCTAGTGAAGTACCACTTAAACATTTGAAAGACATAAATTTTTATCTCAAAAATATAACTGTCATCACCCTAGAATAATCATCAATAAATATGATAGTGTACTTGTCTCCTTTGTAACTTTGCACATTGATAGGTCCACATAAATAAGTATGAACTAATTCAAGAATTTCTTTTGAAGAGTAAATTTTTCTTTTAAAACTTGACTTAGCCATCGTGCCTAACTAACATTGTTTACATATTACATTATTAAATTTCTTCAGTTTTGACAAACCTTTGACTCTCTTCATCTTACTAATACTGACCAAATTATCAAAATTAACATGACAGAGTCTTTTTTGCCACAACCATACATTATCAAATTGTACAACTAGATAAGTACCATCATTCATGTCAAGGTAGAATAGATTACTTCTAGCTTGATCACCTTTTCCAATTAGCTCTCCATTAGCATCATAGATCTTGGCTTTTCTATTTCCAAATTCAACCTTACATCCAATAATATTAAGTTGTGAAACACTTTAAAAAAATAATTTTTGTCCTTCTCCATATTAAACATTGTCACATATGATCGTATCACTCATTTTAATTAATCATTTTCCTTTGATAAGACATGGTGCATCATTTCTAAATCTAACACTATTACCATCATAATGCACAAGGGAACTAAACTTACTTTTATCTCCATTCATGTGATTGAAACAACCACTTTCAATAATCCATCTGTCACCCTTGTTCACATAGGACACTAGTGCAGTCAACTCATCTTCATCAGAAGCATCCTTAATTGCAATATAGACAACTTCATCCTCATGGTCATTAGATTCTTCATTTGATTTCTCTTCAACAATGTAGTAGGAATTTTATCCTTTGTCTTTGTAATATTTTTTGTTTTTCGTCTCTTTTGATTCTAAATTTGTCTCCACTTTTATTTTTCTTCTTCTTAGGACACCTTGTAGCAATATGACCAACTTTATTGTAATTCAAACATATAATAGGCATCTCACCTTTGTATTTTCCTACGTCTTTGTGAAATCTCCTAGATAGGAATATGACAAGATGTTCTACATCCTCCTCATCTATATCAGTGTCACTAGTGACACATTTAACCTTTTTCTTTTTTCTCTTTAGGTTCCTTTAATGGAAGTTTAGGTTTGAAAGTAGATTCAATATTCTTATATTTCAAATTATTAAAATTAGAGAGTTTAAATGCAGTGAGTCTACCTACCAAACCTTCAAAGGAAAAATTAGTACCACATATACATCTTAGTTCTTGTATGGTAGAAACTCTAATAGCATAAATGGGCAAGAATATCCTCAAAACTATTCTCAATAAAATATCATCATCAATGATATCATTAGCTCCTCCAATAGCATTAACATATTTTATTCTAGAGAAATATTGAACAATTTTCTCACCTTCTTGCATTCTTACATTATCAAACTTACCTTTGACTTTTAGATTTGGTTCTTAGAACATTTTTGTCTCCTCCATAAATGGTGTGAAGAGCATCCCACATTTTTTTGCACCATCACAATCCTTTATGCAAACTTAGAGTAACTTGGGAAAAATGCAATATCTAAGATTGCTTGATTATGCTCTTCTTCTTTTTTAGATCCTCAACAGTGAAGACTCTAGTAGGGTCAACATGTTCAACATCAATGGTAGTTTGTGCATGATCCTAGATGTAGCTTCATCAAAATAATTCATGCAATAAATTTCTCCTTTTTAGATTTGGTACCTCTCTCTTAGGCACTTTGATCTTTACCTTATAGTACCTCGAAACTATCTCTAATAGGAAACCAATTCTTTGATACCAATTGTTGGAATACTTTAGAATAACTTGGCGGGGGGGGGGGGCGGGGTGAATTAGTTATTTGAGGTCTAAATTTCCTAACAAAACTTTTCATTGCTTAACAAAACTCACACATATATCTCCTTATCATGTATCTTGCATGCATCAATTAGATCATTCAAAACTTAAACTTGTAGGTAACTTTTCTAGGTCAAAACAACTTGGCAAAAATGTAAACATGAAATATGATAGAATCATTCACACATGAGAAAAGGATTTTATGTGGAAACCTAATTTAGAAAAACCCAGTAACATGCTAGTAATTCTCACTCTTTTGAAGTGATGCCCTATGAAAGGCCAACTCTACTAAAGGTTACAATACACACTGCCAAATGTGATCTAGTTAAAGGATTTTAATCACCTTGTTAGGAGTGAGCATTGGTAGAGGACTTTAGAACATTTCATTATAATGTCACCTAGTTAAAGGATTTAGAAATGACTATTACCTCAAAGTTATTCCAAAGGATTTATCCTAAAACTAATACAATGATTATAAAGTAATAGTAGGACTTGATTTGATAACAAATCACAAGTCAATTATAGATTAAAAATATTTTTTTAGTCCTCCATTATTTTTGGGTTCATTCATTTAAGATCTAATATGTTGTTCACCCTTCAAGAATTCATCCTCTTAAGCCTTCTTTCTTTGCATGCCAATTGCAGACTCTATAATTCAGCCACCATATGAAGCAACACTCTAGAGTCCTTGTCTTCCTTGGTTTCTCACATGTGCCAATATTTTCTTCAACTCTTGTATCCCCTTATAAAGAGAATTTAGGTCCTTTTATACTCAATAACAATAATCCATTTTAGGGTTAGGTTAGATTCATTTAATTTTCCCTCTTTTTCATTTTTCTCCCGCTAGAAACTTCCTTCTCAATCCTCATCAAATTCTCCACAAAACAATTTATCCTAAATTTTGTGCTTGTAGCTCATTTATCTCATCTTCTACATGATTCACATGATCTATGAAATTAATTTTGTTAGCTCAGATAGAAAATTCATGATCTAACTCATAATGTTATCACTCGGTAATAAATAACCTATGATGCTTGACACACATTGTGTTGCTTGACATCCACTAATAGTTCACTCGACACATACTATCTTTTACCATCACTTAGTACCAACAAGAATTTATTTAGAATATTCTAAGTTCACTTGTCATACACTAGATGTTTACTTTGCTCAACACTAACTAAGATTTTGCTAAGATTTAACTAACTTTACTCGTCACCAATTGATCAATCGGTCAAGGTTTGTAGACATAATTTTCTTTCTATGTTCTTCAAGACTTAGCTAGTGTATCCATCAACTTCATCTTCAAGTAGATAAATAATACAACATACCATCCATGTCTTACTTGGTCTTAGTACTCCTTTTATGTGCCAAATAACTCAACCTTTTCACTAGGTGCTCTTGTTATGTAATTTGATCAAATCCTCTTCATCAATCAAAAAAATGATAGAATTCAAACCAAACAAGGAATTGTCTCACAAGGAAGTAGAAGGTTTGACATCATTGACAATATAATGATTGTTCTAGATTTCATATAAAGAATCTTGTTTCAACAATTTCCCTCTTTGGCATTATTGGAAAACCAATACCAACAAAAATACCAAAAAATAAAATTAATACAATATATTATAATTTCCCCCTCTATCTGTATGTGTACTTCCTCTACATAGGGTAATGTATCTTTTTTTATCTTCTTCTTTCTTTGATATCTCCCTCATAGTGTTTCACTAATCTCCTTCTTGTTCTCTCCCTTTGACTTTATAACTTTCTCTAATTACGCCCTCTAAGGTAAAGTTCTTTCTCTTGGATATTTCACTCTATCACAATATTTGTGAGGCCTCACCCCAACCCTTCATAGCCTTAGTTGTTACATTATTATTTTGATACTTATGACTTGATACGTCGAGACACTATTGGATATATTGAACGTATCATATTATATTATTTCATGTTGTGTGATGTTACTTTCAGATATTTGATGTTTTTCATTTAATGTTTTATGTATATATATGTTGATGAAATAAGTAAATGTAGGATTAACACTTTGATTTAAGAGATTTGAATGGTTAAGAATTGAATAGGATGAGAGAAACCCTGATTGTTGTATAGATGTATGTTTTAATTTATGTGATTTCCTGATACATATATACATATGTGCATGTGATTTTATGGAACTACTGATGTGTGCAATGAGTGTGTAGGGTATTTAGCTGAGAAACTTGATAGAGGAACTAAACTAATCCCTATTTTCTAAGTGTGGAAACCTTGTTGTTTAAAACTAAATTAATTGTGAGATGTATGTATGTATCTTTTCATGATCAGTAAATGTTAATGTTTCGTAATTGTGTTCTTTTCGAGTTACTTGACACTTGTGAATTGCATATGCATTCTAGAATGCTAGCTAGGGTTAGCTATGTAACCTTTGGACCGAAGTCAGATTAAGTTAGTGTCTTTTTGCTAATTTGGTTCTTAATCGAGTTTAGTCACCCCTAATTCAGATTAGTGCTTAATTTTCTTTTTAGAGTTGTTAGATGGTCTTAATTATTTCCTAGCTTTTTTTTGGTCCCAAATCAATTCCTAAAGCTTTAAAAAATGAAATAATTATACCCAAGGGGTATGGGTATGGGTTGGGGGTATTTTCCAACCCCTAAGCCCCTTTTATTGACTTTTTAGGTCACTCAAAAAGTCTATTTTTTCCTTTGTGCGAAAATTGACCATGGCTACCATGAGTTACTTTACCTTAAATCCACTTAGTGGTTAACCTTGGTATGGGGTGAGTTAGAAACTTCTAGATTTGTAGATTGGTGGGAGCAGTTATTGTCTTTTTGGTGGTTGAGTTTGAGTCTTATTTAGAGACCCTTCTTGGAGTAGTTTTGGTTGTTACCCAATCTCTACTTTTAGAGAGGAGTCTAGGAAGATTGAAGGCAAGGAAGGGAAATGCTCTACTCAAATTGTTCATTTGCCATTACATCTTTGTGAAGGTAGGAGTTCTTCATCTCCCTTGTTCAAATTTTCATGCTTGTTTCATGCTTATGCTACTTTGTTGTTGTTTGGATGATTGTATGTATGTTGGGTATGTTGGGAAGGATTGATAACCATGTTGTTGAATGCTTTCTGTCATTTTTATGTTTGGATTTTGAAGTTTTCTTGTATGGGTGTTTTGGTATTACTCACCCTTGGATAGGGCAAAAGTGACAATTTTGGGAAAGGTCTTTTTCAGTTGGACTCCAACCAGTGTAGAGTCTCTTCTCAGGATGAGAAGATGGAGAGAGGGTAGGATGTTATGGGCCCCTACCTATCAGCACAAACCTCATATGAGTTTGGCATGTTAAAATGGTAGAATGGAAGTTCTTGGTTTATGGCTCCGATTGGGCATCTATTTTGATGTTGTGTTAGACATCTCTTGTTGGAAAAATCCACCTTACCCTAGTTTTGATTCTTTGTGAATCCTATTGTGAAAACCTTGTATGAATATGCATGTTTGAATTGTCTCTTGGTCATGCTTGTTGACACCTGATCAGATTCTGTTCTCTCCACGGTTCTTAGAAATGTGTTATAGAAATTGATATGGAACCCTTGGTGAGGGTCACGAAGGAAATTCAATTAAATTGTTGTAATTTTGGGATTGGAATCCTATGTAATTTGTATTTCAAAACCTTGTTGTAATGGCAATGACATCGGGTTTTCTTCTTGGTTCTTTCCCGGCTGAGCCTTTGAATCAGGTTTGCCAATAAAATGGTGATTGAGTATTATTGTTTTTCATGAGATAAAATTGTAATTTTCAGTTATTATGGATGCACATCAAAAAAAAAAAAGGATGAAAATGATGATTCGATTAGGCAAAAAAAATTTCGAGTTTCCTTATATGTTGAAAATGAAAATTATGTTAAGGAAAGAAGAATGGATATGAGTGACATTCCAATTCAAGTTTGTACTTGTCTATTAAATCCATGTTTTAAATCCATTCAAATAATATACCACTTGAAAAAAATATATAGTAGTTTGAAAATGTATGCTTAGAAAAATTGTGACTTCAAAAAAAAAAAAATTGTTTGTCCAAGAGAAAAAGCTCTTCGGATTTTGTATGGGCTTGGGATTTAATTGTCTCTTGGTAATAGAGAATATTCCTAAGAATTTTCTTATATTTAAAATCAAAAATAAATAAAAAAGAAAGAAAACATAGATATATATGTTTATAATAACAAAGGAAATTGCAAAAAAATAAAAAATAAATAAGTCATAGAACTTAGCATCTAAAATATCTAATTCTTACCTGTTTAACTTTTTCAATAGCTCCTCCAACTTGGCATCAGTTTTGGGCCATGGGTCATGTATCAAACAAAGGTTGTTTGTATGACAAAGTCAATATTGCCTTTATGGGAGGGTGACATCACTCTGTCCCCACATCCCATCCCCTTCTTCTTCTCCTAAGTTGGTGCTCATGATGGGAAGTTAGATATTTTTTTTTTAAACAAAAAAATATGTTAGTTACTTTTTTATTTGTTAATAGTGTTAGTGAGTAGTTTAAAATTTATTAAGTTTAGAATATGTTAGGTTATGTAGTTAGTTTTTTTTTTTTGTTAATAATTTTAATTAGTTTGTTTTAAATGTAATTTAATTTGTTAGTATAGTATTGTTAGTTAAGAGAGGTTAGTTTATATTAGTAGTTAGTTTAATTGATTGAAGTTTTAAGTTAGTTATTAATTATGTTATTTGTTTAAAGTTATTTGATTAAATTTTAATACATTTTTTAGTAGTATTAGTTTATTAGCATGTTTTAGTAGATTTTTAGGTTATATGTTAGTATTTAATAAACTTAGTTTTAAATTTAATTAAATTAGATTTGTGTAAGTTTTTGTGATCATAGTTTAAATTAGCAAAGTTTTAAGTTAGTCATATATTGATAGTAAAATTTAGTTATTCTTGAGTATTAATTAGTTTTAATTTAAGGGTGAATTGGCTATTTAAAATAAGCTTAAATGTAGATTTTGTTTGATTAGATACTTTTAAATTAATCTAAACTCGAATTCATTTACATTGTTATTTAAATAATTGTCACATATTGTTGTAAGTTAATGTAATAACATAACTTTTGTCGATATCAACTTAATAACAAGGGTATGAATTTAACAATGTATAGAATCTATACTTTAACTTTGAACTCAAAGTTATCAAACTTAGAGGTTTTAATTATTAGCTTTGTACCAAAAAAAAAAAAAAACTATGTGTTTTTGCCTTGTAGTTTTGGCATGACATTTTGGTATCAGAGCCCATGTTTCAACACTAAACATTAACATATCAAACTTAGAGTATGTTAATTTTTAATTTTTAAAAAAAAAATTGTTATGCATTTTTACCCTCGAGTTTTGGGCATGAAATTTTGGTATCAGAGCCTGTGTTTCGACACTAGGAACCTTAAACCATTCTGCTTCTGAAACTTAAAACTAAACATTAAATTGTGTAGGATGCTTCCTATTACTTGAAGCAACTGAGGAGGCAGAGGTCGTAAGGCGAGAGGTGGTAGAGCAGGACAGGAGGATGGACCATCTCCACCACCACCACCTCCACCTCCACCACCACCTAACGTAAACCAGGACATTTTGGATGCACTTCAAACTTTGATCAATGGAGTTCAGGAAGAGGTAGTACCTATGGTTTTGCTAGGTCAGCAGATTCTAGTAGTAGAAGTAGAGGGGCCCAGAGGAGGTGGGCCCAGATGCAGAGAGAGGACTAGGAGTCCCCCACTGAGACAATTAGAGGGGTAGGATGACCATGAAGCTGAGTCAATACACGAGAGGGGACCCCCACTTGACAGACCTCCTAGACATATAGGAGATGATATCAGGGAATTGATTCGACTCGGGCCACCATTATTTACAGGTTCCAGTGAGGGGACAGTAGTAGAGGCATGGTTGCAAAGCCTACAATGGTGCTTTGGGTTATGCCCTTATGGGAATAATCTAAAGGTACACCTAGCAATTCATCAATTGACAGGGGATGCCTCCAATTGGTGGCATCAGGAGGAGACCATAGGAGGAGTGAGGATGGATACCCTCATATGGGAGTCATTCCTAGAAATATTTTGATAGAGGTACTTGTTAGAGCATTTTTGATAGAAACAGATAGAGGAGTTTCATTCTCTTTATCAGAGAGGTCTTATAGTGGCATAGTATGAGAGCAGGTTTCTCAAGCTCCTTCCTTATGTGGAATACATGAAGGATGAGAAACTGCAAGTCCATCGCTTTATCATGGGTTTGAATTTCTCATTTCAAGACCTAGTTTAGATGGCCTTCCCTACCACCTTCAAATAGGTAGCGGAGATAACACTAGTGGCAGAGGATATTCGAGGTGGATAGGAATCACAGGATTGGTCTCAAAACCAAAACTCTACCCTGCAAAAACCCCCTTGGAAAGGGAATCGAAACTATGCACCAGGGTCCTCTAAGGGCCAATAGTCTTAGCAGCAGTAGCAAAAACCCTCACAGGGTTACTAGGGCTATAAGCCCAAGTATAGTAGGATAAAAAAGTACATACCCCTCAGCCACAGTCAGTGTAGACTCAGTAGTCTTCTAGGGGTGGATACGGTGGGTCTAGTAGGTCAAGAGGCCCAAAGCAGTCTGGATCACAAGATGCACAATCTTATATCTGAGGACCATGCTACACTTCTGGTGGCATGGGTCACATAGCTAGAGAGTGTCCATAGGGACAGTAATCTAGTGGTCAAAGAGGGGCTTTTTCAGAGCCGACAGTTGGAGACATGGGCAGGTCCCACAGAGTTTTTGCAATGGTTAACAACTGCTAGAGTGAGCATTAGGCTACAGTTATTGAGGCTATAGGTGGACTCAGATGGACAACTAGCACTAGAGCCTATCTATATTATTGCTTGATGGACCCTAACACTTCGAGGTTGAGAGCTAGACCAGGTTAGGGTCCCATGGGATTACTATGATGAAGTTATGGCTTTATGGGAGGATGTGCCATGGATGCGATCTCAGTACCCTTATCTTTTGATGAACTCTAGGAGAAAGTTCATGCCTAGTGGGGGAGGATGTGAGGCCTCGCCCTGACCCTTCGTAGCCTTAGTTGTTACATTATTATTTTGATACTTATGACTCAATACGTCAAGACACTATCGAATATATTGATCATATCATATTATATTATTTCATGTTGTGTGATGTTACTTTCAAATATTTTATTTTTGTCATTTAATGTTTTATGTATATATATATATATATATATATATATGTTGATGAAATAAGTAAATGTAGGATTAACACTTTCATTTGAGAGATTTGAACGGTTAAGAATTGAATAGGATGAGAGAAACCCTAATTGTTGTATAGATGTATGTTTTTAATTTACTTGAGTTCTTGATATGTATATACATATGTGCATGTGATTTTATGGGACTATTGATGTGTGCAATGAGTGTACAGGATATTTAATCGAGAAACCCAATGGAAGAACAGAACTAATCCCTATGTGCTAGTTGTGGAAACCTTGTTGTTCATAACTAAATTAATTGTGAGATGTATGTATGTATCTTTTCATGATCAATAAATGTTAATGTTTCGTAATTGTGTTCTTTTAGTGTCACTTGACAATTGTGAATTGCATATGCATTCCAGCATGCTAGCTAGGGTTAGCTGTGTAACCTTTGGACCTAAGTCAAATTAAGTTAGTGTCTTTTTGATAATTTATTTCTTAATCAAGTTTAGTCACCCCTAATTTAGATTAGTGCTTAATCTACTTTTTAGAGTTGTTAGATGGTCTTAATTATATCCTAGCTTTTGTTTGGTCCCAAATCAATTCCTAAGGCTTTAAAACATGAAATAATTATACCCAAGGGGTATGGATATGGGTTGGGGGTATTTTCCAACCCCTAAGCCCCTTTTATTGACTTTTTGAGGTCACTCAAATTTTTTTTCCTTTGTGAGAAAATTGACTATGGCTACCATGAGTTGCTTCACCTTAACTCCACTTAGTGGTTAACCTTGGTATGGGGTGAGTTAGAAACTTCTAGATTTGTAGGTGGGTTGGAGAATCTATTGCCTTTTTGGTGGTTGAGTTTGAGTCTTATTTAGAGGCTCTTCTTGGAGTATTTTTAGTTGTTACCCAATCTCTACTTTTAGAGAGGAGTCTTGGAAGATTGAAGGCAAGGAAGGGAAAATCTCTACTCAAATTATTCATTTTTCATTACCTCTTTGTGAAGGTAGGAGTTCTTCATCTCCCTTGTTTAAATTTTCATGCTTGTTTCATGGTTATGCTACTTTGTTGTTGTTTGGATGCTTGTATGTATGTTGGGTATGTTGGAAAGGATTGAAAACCATGTTCTTGAATGCTTTCTTTCATGTTTATGTTTGGATTTTAAAGTTTTCTTGTATGGGTGTTTTGGTATTACTCACCCTTGGATAGGGCAGAAGTGACCAATTTTGGGAAAGGTCTTTTTTAGTTGGACTCCAACTAGTGCAGAGTCTCTTCTCAGGATGAGAAGAGGGAGACAGGGTAGGGTGTTATGGGCCCCTACCTGTTAGCACAAACTTTGTATGAGTTTGGGATGTTAAAATGGAAGAACATAAGTTTTTGGTTTATTTTCCTGATTGGGCATATATTTTGGTGTTGTGTTTGACATCTCCTATTGGAAAAATCCACCTTTCCCTAGTTTTGATTATTTGTGAATCCTATTGTGAAAACCTTGTATGAATATGCATGTTTGAATTGTCTCTTGGCCATGCTTGTTGACACTTGATCAGATTCTGTTCTCTCCACGGTTCTTAGAAATGTGTTGCAGAAATTGATATGGAACCCTTGATGAGGGTCATGAAGGAAATTCAATTAAATTGTTGTAATTTTGGGATTGGAATCCTATGTAATTTGTACTTCAAAACCTTGTTGTAATAGCAACAACACTGGATTTTCTTCCTAGTTCTTTCCTGGCTGAGCCTTTGAATCGGGTTTGCCAATAAAATGGTGATTGAGTATTATTTTTTTTCATGAGATAAAATTATAATTTTCAGTTATTATGGATGCACATTAAAAAAAAAGGACGAAAATGATGTTGATTCAATTGGGAAAAAAAAAATTCAAGTTTTTTTATATTTTGAAAATGAAAATTATGTTAAGGAAACAAGAATGGATATTAGTGATATTCCAATTCAAGTTTGTACTTATTTGGAGATCAAATAGATCTTTTATTATTGTGACACAAAATATTAAATCCATGTTTTAAATCCATTCGAATAATATACCCCTTGAAAAAAAAATATAGTAGTTTGAAAATGTATAATTAGAAAAATTATGACTTCAAAAAAAATAAAAATTGCTTGTCCAAGAGCAAAAGCCCTCTGGATTTTGTATGGGCTTGGGATTTAATTGTCTCTTGGTAACAAAGAATATTCTTATATTTAAAATTAAAAATAAAACAAATAGAAAGAAAACATAGATATATATGTTTATAATAACAAAGGAAATTGCAAAATAAAATTAAAAAATAAGCCATAGAACTTACCATCTAAAATATCTAATTCTTACCTATTTAACTTTTTCAATAACTCCTCCAACTTGGCATCAGTTTTGGGCCATGGGTCATGTATTAAACAAAGGTTGTTTGTATGACAAAGTCAATATTGCCTTTATGGGAGGGTGACATCACTCTCTCCCCACATCCCATCCCCTTTTTCTTCTCCTAAGTGGGCGCTCATGATGGGAAGTTTGATTTTTTTTTTTTAAACAAAAAAATAAAATTGAACCAAGCTCTCACGTCAACTTGGGTCTTTTATGATTAAGAAGGTGGGAGGGAATGAGACAGGACTGACACAAGATAGTCAATCTCATGGGACAATGTGCAGGGAGTATTAGGGGGGGGGGGGGGGGGGGGGGAATTAGTATAGGTTAGTGTTAGTGTAGGTTTGTTAGCATGTATTTAATATGTTAGTTATTTTTATTTTTGTTAATAGTGTTAGTTAGTAGTTTAAAATTTATTAAGTTTAGAATATGTTAGGTTATGTAGTTACTTTTGTTGTTTGGTAATAATTTTAATTAGTTTGTTTTAAATGTAATTTAATTAGTATAGTATTGTTAGTTAAGAAAGGTTAGTTTATATTAGTAGTTAGTTTAATTTATTAAAGTTTTAAGTTAGTTATTAATTATGTTATTTGTTTAAAGTTATTTGATTAAATTTTAATACATTTTTTAGTAGTATTAGTTTATTAGCATGTTTTAGTAGATTGTTAGGTTAGATGTTAGTATTTAATAAAATTAGTTTTAAATTTAATTAAGTTAGATTTGTGTAAGTTTTTGTGATGATAGTTTAAATTAGTAAAGTTTTAAGTTAGTCATATATTGATAGTAGAATTTAGTTATTCTTGAGTATTAATTAGTTTTAATTTAAGGGTGAATTGGCTATTTAAAATAATTTTAAATGTAGATTTTATTTGATTAGATATTTTCAAATTAATCTAAACTCGAATTCATTTACATTGTTATTTAAATAATTGTCACATATTGTTGTAAGTTAATGTAATAACATAACTTTTGTCGATATCAACTTAATAATGAGAGTATGAATTTAACAATGTATAGAATCTATACTTTAACTTTGAACATTAACATATCAAACTTAGAGTATGTTAATTTTTAATTTTAAAAAAAAAAAATTTATGCATTTTTGCCCTTGAGTTTTAGGCATGACAATATTGAGTATTTGAACTTCTCCCTAAAGGCTATTTCTCTGATGCAAGTATAAAATATAAATAACTAATAAATAGGATCCATTCAATCCCTTAAATATATATTCAATTAATTTATTATTTAGAGGCATCTCATGAAGTAAAAAAAAAAATGCTTTAATAAGTTTATCAATATATATCCATTCACAGAGTTTGGTTTCTATATCAGATTATTTTATTCGTAACATTCATTATCAACATCTTCCTGCAAAATACTTTAAATGTGGTGTTTAAAAATAGTTTTTCTAATACATATCAAAAGGTGAACACAATCCAACTATGTTTTTACAAGTTATGGTCTCTGTATTGAGACCCATGTCTATTATCATAAACCAGAAAGGATATCGATAACCCTGCATAACAAATCCAATATCTTTCCCAAACCAAAAAAAACTTATCTAAAACCAATTTCATATTAACCCTTAGTGATTTTATTTTTCAAATATTTAATCCATTGATTATTCCAATCAATGATTCATTAGATGCGTGCAAATTTGTACCTACAACTCTATTGAAGATATTAAAAAACTAGTTTTTACTAAAAGATTCTTAACATCCACAAATCTACATAAAAATACCCAACCCAAAGAGAAAAGAAATATTATTTGTATATTTTTCAAATTAATCTATTTAGAGGTCATAAATTATTCATATGTGTTAGTACAAGTTATGTAACATGACTGCTGTCAAGGAATCCAAAATTTGTAAATAACCACTTTCACAAAATTATGCATAACGTCTTCATAATAGAATGATATTAATCCAAGCCAAAAGGAAAAATAAGCTAAATCATCCTACTATCCAAAAATATAACTTATAAGGGTTTACAAGCCATAAATATCTATAAAAGGTCTATAAATGGCATAAAATTAGCAAACACCAATCAAAATAGCTAGGAATGAATGCACAAACTAATACCAAAATGTTAGAACTCTTTCTTCTTATTTTCATTTTTAATGACCAATATATGGTATTTATAATATTTTAGAAATTTGGAAACCATCCAAATACTCCTATAACCTTACACCTCCTCTCTTCCATCATATTTTTCATTTTGCCACATTTTATGACAATATTTACTTACATATTTGACAATTGTTAGAATTTTATTTTTCAACCTTAAATTATTATTAAAATTGAATCAAATTAATTTAATACATAATTAATGACCAAAAAAAAAATTGATCATATTATGAACTCTGTCTTAGCATTCTTTTGTTCTTAGGTGCTACTGCACCATACTCCCAAGTTCAAAAAATATCCATGTCCCATGGAAATGCTCTAGCAAGAATCTATAAACAAATTAGTTGCCTCCTTTCCTTCATCACTATATTTATTCCTCCACTACTTCATTTTTATTCTTTCAAGTATGACTCCTATCCATGAAGTTTATGTTGGTTGCCTCCAAGGTGCATCTCTCATCTAAAGTTCACTCCTCCATGCTGCTACAAATACTAACTTTTGTTTCTCACCTGGGAGTCCTCTATTGCATCTCTCCCTAATTTCTTGGTGACACACAATGGACCATATCCTATGGCCCTTTTGGTATACCTCCATGTCGACCTATCTGTAGTGATGGAACTTGCACCTACAACCAAGTAACTTCACAACAAGAATCAAAATACCCAACACTACCTAGTGTAGATTATCTTCTACCTACATGATTAGAATCTTTTGAGCTCTTATACCAATTTGATGAAAATATCAAATATAAATCACTAAGAATAGGATTGATGCTGATACATTCAATATCCATTGAATGAATTTATGATTTAGAGGCATCTCATGAAGTAAAATAAAATATGCTTCAACAAGTTTATCAATATATCTACATTCACACAATCTAATTTATATATAAGATTATTTTATTAGTAACTTTTGTTCTCCACATCTTCCTACCAAATAATTTGGAGGAGTTGTTTAAAATTATTTCTTTGAATGTATATCCAAATCTAAGCTGAATCCAACTATTTCTTTACAAGTTATGGTATCTATATCAAGAATGATGTCTACTATCATAACTTGAAAGGATATATGTAACCTTGCATAAAAAATCCAATATCTTTCTCAAAAAAAAACCAAATGATATAAAAAAAATTTCATATTAATACTTAGTGATTCTATTTTCAAAATATATAATCCATTCATTCTTCCAATCGATTATTTATTATATGAATGAAAATTTTTGCCTGCAACTCCATTAAAGATATTAAAAAATTAGTTTCTACTAAAAGATCCATAACTTCCACAAATTTTCATAAAAACAACCCAAAACAAAGGGAAAATAAATATTATTTGTATACATTTCCAATAAATTTATTTAAAGTTCATAACTCATTCATATGTGTTAGTACCAATTTTGCAATATGACTGCAGTCAGGGAATCTAGAATCTGTAAATAACCACTTTCACCAAAATATACACAACTTCTTCAAAATAGAATGAAAATAATCAAAACCAAAAGGATATAGAAGAAATTCATCTTACTATCCATATATATAACTTATAAAATGTTTATATACCATAACTATTTGTACAAGGCCTAGAAAAAACATAAAACTAGTGAACACCAATCAAAGTGCCTAGGAATAAAAGCACAAACTTTAATACCAAAATGTTCTCTTCCTTCTCATTCTGATTTGGAATGACTAATACATGGTATTTATAATATTTCAAACATTTTTAAACCATCCAAATACTCCTATGACCTCTCTCCTTCTCTCTTTCATCATATTTTTCATATTGCCATGTTTTATGACAATATTTACTTACATATTTGACAAATTTTATGGTTTTTTCCTTTGGCCTTAAATTATTATTCAAATTGACTCAAATTAATTCCATTCATCATGAATTTACAAAATAAAATTAGGTGACATCATATTATGAACTCTAGCATGGTATTCTAGTGTTCCTAAGTGCTCTTGCACCATTCTCCCTCTTTGACAATAATGCCAAAAATGTATCATCTCAACATGTAGATGTTAACAATTCAGGTTCTCCCTCTATCACCTTACTTGTGATGGGTCTTCAATTTCATCTCTTTTATTACTTTAGCCAGATCCTAAAGTAAGATCAACTAAATCAATAAGAAACATATTGCATTCCAATTAGTTGATGCAACATGCTTCTCATGCTTCTTAATCATCTTTGGATAGGGGTATCACCCCTAATTTACCTCTTAGATATTCATGAGAATCCTTAGGTATAAATTTTGTGAATATATCAACTATCTATTCTTTGGTATTCACATATTTCATCTTCACTTCTTTGTCTTGAATCAACTCTCTGAAATAATGATACTTGATGGGTATACATTTAGTCTTTGCATGCATCATAGGATTCTTAGATGTTTTTATTGCACTTGTGTTAACATAGTAGAGTACAAAAGGTTCACTAATATCCTCCTTCACTCCTTTGAGTAGCTATTTGATCCATACATTATTGGTATACAATTCACTGCAACAACAACATATTCAACTTCAGTAGTAGATTGTGATATGCAATTTTATATGTTACTAGTCCATGTAACTAGTCTCTTTCCCAAGAAAAATGCTCTACCACTTGTACTTTTTCTTTTATCAACCTTTCTATCCCAACCAGAATTTGTATAGGCTCTCAATTCAAACTTATCATTTTTCTTGTAGTATAGACCAAAATCCTCTATTCCTTTCAGATTACTCAGAATCCTTTTTATAGCCATCAAATGATTCTCCGTAGGATTTGTAGAAAATCTTGCAACAATACCAATAACTAATACAATGCTAGGTCTTATATGAACTACATATTGGAATTTCCTAATCATAGACCTTTACAAAGTTTGGTTCACTTTGGGAGAGTCATCAATCTTTGATAGTTTATGTCATGTGACCATAGGTGTGCTAAGATGTTGTGAATCCTCCATACCAAAAATTTTCAATATTACATTCATATACTTGAACTTAGTCATGTCAATACCATATTGCATTTGATAAACTTGAAGACCAATAAAAAATTAAATATATCCAAACATGGGCATCTCAAATTCTTGCATCATTTCATCAACAAATGTCTTGCACAATGTAATTTTTCCTCCAAATGTGATATCATCAACATGAATTTCAGCTTGTAAAATACCTTTACCACCTTCAGTCTTCAAGTATATATTATTATTGTTATCAATTCTCTCAAAACCAGTCTTTACGAGATAAATATGAAGTCTCTCATACCGCGCTCTAGGTGCTTTCCTTAAACATATAAAGCTTTGTGTAGTCCACTTACCTTGTTCTTATTGTTTGTATTAACAAATTTTTTAGGTTGTTCAATGTAAACCTCTTCTTCTAGTATACCATTCAAAAATGTAAATTTTACATCCATTTGATAAACTTTGAAACCTCTGTATATAGAGTAAGAAAGAAGTGTTCTTACTCCTTCCAATCTTACAATAGGGGAAAATGTTTCTCCATAGTCTATTCCTTCTTCTTGAGCATATCCCTTATAAAATAATATTTCTTTATTTCTTGTGACTTCACCATTCTCATCTAGTTTATTTCTATAAACCCACTTGGTTCCAATAACATTCTTATTCTCTAGTCAGGGTACAAGTGACTAGGTTTTGTTCTTTACAATTTGGTCAATCTCTTCTCTCATAGCTTAACTCTACTCATCATTTTCAAATGAATCCCTAAGTGATTTAGGCTAATGCATGCTTATCTAACATGTATCACTTCCCAAATTATTTCTTCTGATGGATCTGGCCTATTTATCTCCAATAATCTGTGTAGAAGGGTGATGTCTCTTAACATACTTTAACAATATTGGTTCTACTCTATTTTCTTCAACTATACACTTCTCTATTAGGTAATTTTACATTTCTTTCATGTCTAATCTCATTATTAGAATGTACCTCAGCTTCTATTTACACCTCAACACTTGAATGTAGCTATGTTCTTGAATGCATTTTAAAATTCATTGTACGTGACTCTACAGTCACTAAAACTTGTTGTTGTTGACTTTCAACTTGGTTCATAGTTTCATCATCAATCATGCCATCATATAAATGCTCAAAAGATTTGTATTCTTTAGGTTATTTTGTAGGTTCAGCTTCATGTACCTTTGTATATTCATCAAACTTCACATTTGCAGTTTTTACAACTTTGTTAGTGTTAGTATTTAAACACTTATAAGCTTTGCTTCTTGTGCAATAACCTAGGAGTAAAAATTTTTCACTTTTAGCATCAAATTTTTTATTCCTATTATCCTTAAGAATGTACCACTTTCTTCCAAATACCTTTTAAAAAATTATATTGGGTGAGTATCCATACCATAAATCAAAAGGTCTGGAATTTGTAACTTTCTTGACTTGTACTTGGTTCAAAGTATAGATAGTTGTACTTGTAGCTTCTCTCCGATATTTCAAAGAAACATTCTACTCCATCATTATTTTCCTAGAATAGTCCATTTTAGATCTATTTCTCCTTTCAGCAATCCTATTTTGTTGAGGGGTTCTAGGTGTAGAAGTTTAACTTTTGATTCCTCTATCATTACAAAACATCTCAAACTCATTTGATGTAAATTATCAGATCTCAAACATTTCAAGCTCTTTCTAGTTTCCTTTTCCACTCTAGTCAAGTAACACTTAAACATTTGAAAGACATCATATTTTTAATCTAAAAACATAACTATCATCATCCTAGAATAATCATCAACATATAGGATAATGTACTTGTCTCCTTTGTATCTTTTCACATTGATTGGTCCACATAAATTAGTATGAACTAATTCAAGAATATTCTTTGAAGATTGAATTTTTGTTTTAAAACTTGACTTAGAGATCTTTCCTAACTTACATTGTTTACATATTACACTATCAAGTTTCTTTAGTTTTGGAAAATGTTTGAATCTCTTCATCTTACTAATTTTGACCAAATTATAAAAATTAACATGACATAGTCTTTTTTCCTACAACAACACATCATCAAATTGTACAACTAGACAAGTAGCATCATTCATGCCAAGGTAGAACATATTACCTCTATCTTGATTGCCTTTGCTAATTAGTGCTCTATTATCATCATAGATCTTGGGTTTTCTGTTTCCAAATTCAACCATACATCCAACACTATTAAGTTGTGACACATGTAAAAATGTATAGTTCTATCCTTATACATAATAAAAATTGTCACATATGATCTTATCTATCAACTTAATTGATCATTTTCCTTTGATAAGACATAGTGCATCATTTTCAAATCTAACACTATTACCATAATAATGCACAAGGGAATTGAACTTACTTTTATCTCTATTCATGTGATTGGAACAACCATTTTCAATAATCCATATATCACTCTTGTTCAAATAGGATACTAGTGCAGTTGCCCCATCTTCATCAGAATCATCCTTCATTGCATACATCCATTAGATCATTCAAAACTTAAACTTGTAGGTTATTGTTCTTGGTCAATAAAACTTTGCAAAAATGTAAACATAAAACGTAATAGATTCATTCACACATATGACACAATGATTCTATGTGGAAATAAAGTTTGGGAAAAACCACTAGTAAAATGCTACTAATTCTCACTCTTCTAACGTGATGTCTTCTGAAAGGCCAACCTTGTTAAAGGTTACAAGACACATTTTTAAATGTGACTTAGTTAAAGGATTTTAATCACCTTGTTAGGAGTGACCCTTTTAGAGGACTTTACAATATTCCATTATAATGTCACCTAGTTAAATGATTTACAAATGACTGTTAGATCAACCTTAATACAAAGGATTTATCCTAAAACTAATACAATGATTAGAAAGTAATAGTAGGACTTGATATGATAAAAAATCACAACTAACTTGTTGATTAAAAATCTCTATTTAGCCTCCATTTTTCTTGGCTTTATTAAGTTCATCTCTGATAGCTTGTCTTCCTTGGGTTCTCACACATGCCAACATTTTCTTCAACCCTTGTATCCCCTTATAAAGAGAATTTAGGTATTTTTTTACTCAATAACAATCATCATTTAATGGTTAGGTCAAATTCATTGAATCTTCCCTCTTTTTCATTTTTCTCCCTCTAGAAACTTCTTTCTCAATTCTCTTCAAATTCACCACAAAATAGTTTATCTTGAATTCTGTACTACTAGCTCATAAGGCTTATCTTCCACATGCTTCACATAATCTAAGAAATCAATTTTGTTAGCTAAGATTAGTAAATCTATGATCTTACTCATAATGCTCTCACTTGGCAATAACAAACCTATGATGCTCAACATAAATTGTGTTTCTTGACATCCACTATCAGTTCACTTAGCACATACTATCTTTTACTATCACTGGGTGCCAACTCTAATTTACTCATCATATGCTAATTTCACTAAGCATACACTAGATCTTTACTTTTATCTGTACTAATTAAATCTCTTCTTAGATTGAACTAACTTTATTGGTCACCAACTAATCACTTCATGAAGCTTAGCAGACATAATTTTCTTTCTATGTTCTTCTAGACTTAGCTAGTGTATCCATCAAACTCACCTTAAAGTAGATAAAAAATACAACATATCATCAATGTCTTAATTGGTCATAGTACTCCTTTTCTATACCAAATAACTCAAACTTCCCTCTAGGTGCTCCTATTATCTCATTTGATCAAATCCTCTTCATCAATCGAACAAATGATAGTATTTTGACCAAACAAGCAATTGTCTCACCAGTAAGTAGAAGGTTTAACATCATTGGAATATAATGACTATTCTAGATTCCATACAACAAATCTTGTTCAAAAATCTCTGTCTTTGGCACTAATGGCAAACCAATACCAACAAAAATACCAAAAATAAAAATAAATACAAGGTATATAATCTCTCCATCTATCTGTATGTGTCCTTCCTCTTTCTAAGGTAATGTATCTTTTTCAATCTTATTCTTTCTTTCGTATCTCCCTCATAGTGCTTCATTGATCTCTTTCTTATTGTCTACCTTAGACTTTCTAACTTTCTCTAATTACTTCCTCTAAGATAAAGTTCTTTCTCTTCAATATTTCACTTTATCACTTTGTTGGGTATTACAACTTCTCACTCAAGGCTATTTCTTCCTCTTTGACAACAACTCCAAAGACATGTTATCTCTACATGTAGATGTTAACAATTTAGGTTCTCCCTCTATCACATTACTTATGACTGATCTTCTATTTCAGCTCTTTGATTACTTTAGGTAGCTCCTAAAGTAAGATCCACTGCATCAATATGTAACATATGCCATTCAAATCAGTTGATGTAGGGAAATTCTCATGCTTTTTACTCAGCTTTGGGTAGGGGTATCACCCCTAGTTTACCTCTTAGATATTGATTAGCATCCTTAGGTAAATATTTTGTGAATATATTAGCTATCTGTTCTTTGGTATTCTCATATTCTATCTTTACTTCTTTTTCTTGAACCAACTCTCTCAAGTAATACCATCAATCAAATCCACGGTTCTATGAATCATCTAGAACACTGCTATATTCTTCATCTCTTTCTTTAGGATTGGCATGCATTGTTCACACTTAAAAAATATCAACTTTTCACCCATTTAATGTGTCTCCCATTGAAACCTTTATATATAGGAGATCTCATTCTCTCCCTCATACATTGTACTTCTCTATGTAATATTTCCCTCATAGTGTTAAGGTGATGTTTTTCATGCAATTTTTCATCCATTAACATCAATGATAAAGGCTTAATTATGTCAATCATCTGCTCAAAGTCTTTAATCAGCTCAAGTGTCCAAACACAGTATTCAAGATCAACTACCAATATTCTTAGATGACTATGCTTATCATAGATACTCCCCTATATGGGAAGCATTAGAATTTAACCTAGTCAAACATTAGTTCTCTATATCACTAGACCAATGCAATCTCTACATCATCTACTTAGAAGTAGGCAGGGGCATAATCTCAGGCATACCTCTCAAGTACTCAAATGTATCTTTAGGAAAAGGCTTCATAAATATATATTCAATCTGATCTTTTACTTACATATTCTAATCTAATTTATTTCTTTGCAATTTTCTCTCTCAAAATATGATACTTAATATATATATATATATATATATATATATATATATATATATATATATATATATATATATATATATATATATATATATATATATATATATATATATATATATATATATATATATATATATATATATATAGTCTTAAAATGCAATATAGGATTCTTTGCATACTCATTGTAATTGTGTTATCAAAATGTATGATAACAAGATCTAAAAATTCTTTCCTAATGTCCTTCAACATCTACTTCATCCACATGATCTAATTACAATTACTTGCTGCTATTATGTACTTTGCTTTTGATGTACTCTACGAAATATTTTTTCTTTCTTTCTTAGCCAAGAGACAAACCTTCCTTTTTAAAAAAATGATCCACCACTGGTGTTTTTTCTATCATCCATAATGTCTATCCAATCCACAATAGTATAAGAACATAAAGTGAAATTATTTGATCTATCATACCATAAGCCATAATCAGGAGTACCCTTTAAATATCTACATATCCTTTTTACTACTAGACAATGATACTCCTTGTGATTAGCTTAAAATTTAGTTGCAATCCAAACTACATTTTTATATCTAGTCTAGTGTGAGTCAAATATTGAAAACCTCCAATCATTGATCCATACTTCTATTCAACTATAGGCATCTCATCTTTTCTAGATAACTTGTGATCAGTTAGCATTGTTGTGCCAATAGGATTAAAAATTTCTAGGCCAAATATTTTCAACAAGTCTTTAAAATACTTAGCTTGTAAAATGAAAATACCAACACTATTTTGTACAATATATAAACTTAGGAAAGACTACATCTCACCAATAATGCTCCTCTCAAATTCATTCTTCATCTCTTCAAAAAACTTATATCTTGCTTCATTATTACCTCCAAAGATTATGTCATCAAAAAATATCACAATGATCAACAAACCTTTCTTAATTTCTTTCAAATATAACTTAGCATATATCATACATTTAGAAAATTCAAGTTTTTCCAAACACTTATCCAATCTCGCATATTAGGTTCTAGGTGCTATCTTTAGACCATATAGTGCTTTCTTCAATCTTCATACCATATCCTTATCTTCTATCAAAAGAAATGTTGGAATTCTTTTAGAATAATTGAGAGGGGGGGTGAATCAATTATTCAAGGTCTAGATGTACAAATAAAACTTTTCACAATTTAGTGAACCCATAAACATTCTTAACCATGCATGCATTCATTGTGTGTAAAGCAAAACTGATATGTTATTATAAAATCAACATGTAGAAATGTAAAGAATAAAACACAACATATCCATTAGCACACGTGGCACAATGATTTAATGTGGAAACTCAATTTGGGAAAAACCACCAATAACATGCTACTCCTTTTTCACTCTTTTGAAGTGATGCTCTGTTAAAGGCCAACCCTATTAAAGGTTATAGTACACACTGTTAAATGTGACCTAGTTAAGGGATTTCTATAACTCCATTAAAATTGAGCTTTATTAGAGGACTTTAGGCCATTCACTTGGAATGCCACCCTGTTAAAATATTTTCTAATGACTGTTAAGTCAACCTTACTCCAAAGGATTTATGCTATGCTAATACAATTGTTAGAACATAATAGTAGAGCTTAGATTTGATATAACTTACAACCTTACTTGCTGATTACAAATCACTATTTAGTCTTCAACTTTGCTTGGCTTCCAATCTTTGTAGCTCTGACAACTTGTTCACCCTTCAAGCATTCATTTTTTGTAAGCCTTCTTTCTTAGTATGCCATTGTAGGCTTCTTCTCTTTGGTTCACTTGAGGAAGAAAAACCCCTTTTCTTCTCCTTGTCAAATTTTTGCATCAAAAGTCTCCAACCTCTTTGCTTCATGACCAGATATCCCTACATATAGGAAATTAGAATACTTTTCCTACTCATTATCCATCACCAAAATTAGCACTTTCGATGGATTAGGTAGGATACAATGTATCTACCCCATATCTTGTCTTTTCTAGAAACTTCTCCTAGAATCCATTTGAATTTGCCTCAAAAATAGTTTACATAAGATTCTGTACCACTCTCTCATCAACCTTATCTTCCTCCTAATTTACAAGTTCCAAGAAAACAAACTTTTTGGCTTTTATTTGGAAAATCTTTGATCTTTTCATAGTTAAACATCTCGACATTATCAATTTATTAATGCTTAGCACAAACTGTGTTACTCAACATCCACGGTAAAATCACTCGACGTCAACTAGATTTTATTGGTGCTCAACATCAATTGAAAATCACTTTGCATCTACTATCTTTCTTGACACCTACTAACTTGCTCCACATCCACTAGAAATTGCTTTCACTTGGCTCCAAATGACTTTTTTCTTAGCTTGCACTAACTTTTCTCAGCACCTTCTATCAACTTGGTCAAGCTTGGCAAATGAAATTTTTTCAACTTTATTCTTCTAAACTTTCTAATTCTTTCCAATTAGTTTGTAACCTCAAGTAGATTATCAATATATTATGTTATCACTATCTTAATTGATTCTTACACTTCAATACATAATCATAACTCAACCTTTCCTCCAAGTACTTTTGTTACATATTATTGATCAAATCCTCCTCATTAATCAACTAAGTGATAGTGTTTGAAATATATAAGAAATTATCTTACCAGCATGTAGCAGGTTTGACATCGGTGAAAAAATAATGATTGAAACACACAATCTTCTTCAACAATATTTCTACTCAACTAATCTTTTCAATCATTTATCAACAATCTCCCTCTTCGGCATTGATGGCAAATCAAATTGATCAACCAACCAAAAAAATGATAAACATCTTGTTCCATCAAACTAATTAGGTTAAAATAGTAGGGCAATAACAAAGAAGAAAGTTTCTAATTAAAATTTCTCCCTCTATCAGTAATTTCCTCTTCTGATTATGTTACAAAATATAACTCCATCTAAGTTCCTTCTTTTCTAATTCTCTTTTGTCATGGATCAGTAGGATATCTCCCTCTTTTTGTTTTGATTCTTCCTTTGATTTCTTTCTACTTTCTCTCTCTTTCTTTCTTATCAAACCAAATAGTAATTTTGATCATCTCCCTTGATTAGATTAATGTACTTTCTCCCTCTTTGATAACAATGCCAAGGACATATACTCAAAAATTGCATCTTTGATATATGTAGACATATGCTTTTCCAGGCTCTTCAATTTTTTCCCTCTGTCACCTTGCTTGTGATTGATTTGTAATTCTAGCTTTGTAATTACTTTAGGTAGATCGCAAAGTAAGATCCACTACATAAATTTGTATGAAATGAGTGTCATCTTGTTTGATGTAGGATACTCCCTCTATCTTTTACATAGCCTTTGATCGGGGTATCACCCCTATTTTACCTCTCAAATACTCATAAGCATCCTTAGCTAATGCTTTGGTGAAGATATCAACAATTGTCTCCTTTGTGTTAATATATTTCATCTTCTTGTCTTTGTCTTGAACCAATTCCCTTACATAATGATACTTTATTGCAATGTGCTTTGTCTTTGTATACATTACAGAATTCTTTGATATATTTGTAGCACTTGTATTATCACAATAAAGTGTCATTGGTTTTGTGATTTCTTCCTTCATTCCCTTAAGTAGTTGTTTGATCCATACAATGTTTGTGCAATTAATAGTAGAAACAACATACTTTTCTTTAACAGTAGATTGGGAAGTACAACTCTACTTCCTGCTCGTCGATATAACAAGTCTTCTACCTAAGAAGAATGCTCCTCCACTGGTGCTCTTTTGGTCATCAATATTTCCAATCCACTCAGCATCAGTGTAGGCTTTTAGTTCAAACTTTTCATTCCTCTTATAGTATAAACCATACTTTTCTATTCCTTTCAAGTATCTCATTATCCTTTTTATGACCATCAAGTGATTCTCTCTAGGGTTAGTAGAGAATCTAGCAGCTATCCCTACAACTGATGCAATATTAGGCCTATTGTGTACTATATATTTCAATTTACTAGTCATGGATCTACATTATGTCTGATTGACCTCAACTGAATCATCATTATTTGATAGCTTGAGTGTTGTCACCATAGGTGTAGTTACTAGTTTTGAATCCTCAAGTCCAAAAGTCTTCAATATCTCTTTGACATATTTTGACTGAGTGATATATACACCAATTTCATTTGATAGATTTGTAATCCGACAAAGAATTTGATTTCTCCAAAAATTGACATTTCAAACTCTTGCTTCATCTGATTTGCAAAATCTTTACATAAAGCATCTTGTCCTCCAAATATGATGTCATCAACAAATATTTTAGATAATAGTATACCCTTTTCTTTATCTGTCTTCATGTACAAATTTTGTTATCATCTATCCTTTCAAATCCAATCTTTATGAAGCCCCTCATACCATTCTCTTAGTGCTTATTTCACTCCATATAGGGCTTTATGCAGTCTACATACCATGTTCTTATTATTTTTGTCAAAAAATTCTTCTGGCTATTCTATGTAGACCTCTTCTTCTAATATGCCATTCATAAATGTAGACTTAACATCCATCTGATAAAATTTGAAACCTTTGTATGTAGCATAAGTAACCAGAATTCTCACTTCTTCCATTCTTGCAACAAGGGAAAATGTTTCACCATAGTCAATTCCTTCCTCTTGTGCATACCCTTTTCAAACTAGTCTTGCTTTGTTTCTTCTCACTTCACCATTCTCATCTAACTTATTTTTGAGTACCCATTTTGTGTGAATCACATTCTTGTCTTCTAGTCTAGGAACTAGACTCCAAGTCTTATTCTTTTATATCAGTTGAATTTCCTCTTCCATAGCCTTGTACCAATCATCATCTTCCAATGCATCTCTCATTATCTTATGTTTCTTCATGTTTAACAAACTTGATTCACTTCTCAACCTATTTCTTGCCATTGGCCTTGCATCTTTGTCTCCAATGATTTGATTTGTAGGATGGTGTCTCTTGACATATTTGGATAGTCAAGGCATAGTTTGTGTGGTTGCATTGTATCTCTCAGCTTCATTATCACTGTGTACATATCTGTTAGGTGCTTTGGCATCTCTTTCATGTGTGCTAATCTCAAATTCAAATTGTGCATTTTTCTCATTTTGTAACTTGACATCTGAATGCAACTCAATATTGACAAGATGTGACTCGATAGTTGTTAAGACTTGTTGTTGGTTTGTTGCATGATTTGTATCATCTTATTTAGTAGGCATTCTTTAATAATAGTGTACCAATGACTTGTATTCTTCTAGTTCTTTTGTAGGTTAAGCCTCATGTGCTTCTGTAAATTTATCAAAATTTATATTTGCACTTTCCACAATTTTGTTAGTGTTAGTATTTAAACACTTGTAAGCTTTATTTAACCAAGTAATATACCTTCTTCACTCTTTGCATCAAACTTTCCACTTCTAACATCTTTAAAAGTATAGCATTTACTTCCAAATATCTTAAAATATATCACATTAGGTGGATGATCATACCATAGTTCAAAAGGTGTTGAGTGAGTACCTTTCTTTACTTTCACATGGTTCAAGGTGTATATAACAGTACTTACAGCTTCTCTCTAGTATTTCAAAGCAACATTCTTTTCCATCATCAGTGTTATGACATAGTCCATTAAAGACCTATTTCTTCTTTTAGCAATTCCATTTTGTGGACAGGTCCTAGGTGCAGATGTCTGTCTCTTGATTCCTCTATCATTGTATAACATCTCAAACTCTTGTGAAGTGAATTCACCTCCTCTGTTTGATCTTAAGCATTTCAAACTCTTACCTATTTCTTTTTTCACCCTTTCTAAGTACCATTTAAATATTTGAAAAGCATCTAATTTTTTTTTTAAAAACATGGTTGCCATCATTCTAGAGTAATCATCAACAAACAAGATTATATAATTATCTCCTTTATAGCTTTGCACTTCAATAGGTCTACAAGTCAATATGAACAATTTCAAATATTTCCTTCGAGATATAAGCTTTACTTTTAAAGCTTGACTTTGTCATCTTACCTAGTTGACATTGTTTGTCATTTTTACCTCTAAATATTTTCATGTTACTAATACTAATTAGATTATCAAATTTAACATTATGTAATCTCTTGTGCCAAAGCCATACATCATCAAATTTTGCAATAAGACAAGTAACATCTTTTATATCCAAATAGAATAGATTACTCCTAGTTTGATCACCTTTTCCAATCAAGTTTCCATTTGTATCATATATCTTGGCTAATTTATTTTCAAACTCAACTTTGCATCCCAAATTATTTAATTGTGACACACTTAATAAATTATAATTCAATCCTTCAACATAATAAGCATTATCACATGAAATCTTGTCTGTGAGTTTGATAGACCCTTTACCTTTTATTAAACATGGTACATCATTACCAAATCTTACACTATTTCCATCATAATAGGTTAAGGTAATGAACTTACTTTTATCTCCAATCATGTGATGTGAGCATCCACTGTTAATGATCCAATTGTCATTCTTGTTCACACAAGTCATAAGTGTAGTTGCCTCATCCTCATCTAATTCATCCTTCATTGCAATGTATACCACTTCATCATCATTTACATTAGATTTATGTTCATCAGCAATGTAGCATGACTTCTTTCCTTTGTCTTTATAGTCTCTTCCATCATCTTCTCTTCTATTTTTGTGCTTGTTCCCTTCTCTGAAGTTCTTCTTCTATGTACATCTTGCTGCAATATGACCAACTTCATTGTGATTAAAACAAATGATAGGTAGCTTACCTATGAATTTAGCTTTTCCTCTATGAAATCTTCTTTCCAACAATGCTTCCAATTGTTCAATGTCTTCCTCATCTATGCTACTATTAGTGGATGCATAATTTATCTTTCTTTTCTTCTTCTTCTTCTACTTTACCTCCTTAGAATCCTTCAGTAACAACTTTTCTTTGAAAGTTGATTCAATACTCTCTAGTTTGTAATTGTAAATATTAGATAGCTCAAAATTACTGAGTCTACCCACTAGACCTTCAAGGGTTAGATCATTCCCTGGTATACATCTTAACTCCTAGATTATAGACACCCTAATGCCATACACAGACAACAATGTTCTCAAGACTTTACTTAGCACAGTATCATCATTTATTTTACTAGTAGCACATTTTATTGCACTAATAACTTCTTTTATTTTAGAAACATATTGAGCAATATTCTCACCTTCTTCTATTCTCATGTCATCAAACTTACCTTTGAGTTTCTCTAAATTGGCTCTTTGAACATTTTTGTCTCCTCCATAGATGGTGTCTAGGGAATGCCACATCTGCTTTACATTCTTAAGGCCTTTGATATCATCAAATTCAGCATAGCTTCGGGTAGAGGCCACCTCCAACATTGGTTGATTGTGTTCTTTCCTTTTTTTCAAATCTTCAGTAGTTAAGGCTCTTGCTAGATCAACATGTTCTACTGAAATACAAGATTGTGTATAGTCTCCAAGTCCACTAAGGTGTAGCTTCATCAAACTTTGCCACATAGGAAAATAATCTCTGTTGAGCTTGGGTACCTCTCATTTTGACATCTTGATCTTTGTGCTTCTAGTACCTTAAAACTAATCCTCTTAAGTATAAGGCTCTAATACCAATCATTGGAATTCTTTTAGAATAACTAAGGGGGGTTGAATCAGTTATTCAAGGTTTAGATGTACAAATAAAACTTTTCACAATTTAGTGAACTCATAAAACATTCTTAACCATGCATGCATTCATTATGTGTTAACCAAATTTGATATGTTACTATAAAATCAACATGCATAAATGTAAAGCATAAAACAAAACATATCCATTAGCACACTTGATACAATGATTTAACATGGAAACTCAATTTAGGAAAAACCACCAGTAACATGCTACTTTTTTTTCACTCTTCTAAAGTAATGCCCTATTAAAGGTTACAATGTGCATTGTTAAATGTGACCTGGTTAAGGGATTTCAATCACCCTATTAAAAGTGAGCCTTGTTAAGGGATTCCAATGACTATTAAGTCAACCTTACTCCAAAGGATTTACCCTATGCTAATACAATTGTTAGAAAGTAACAATGGAGCTTTGAACTAATACAACTTACAACCTTACTTGCTGATTATAGATCACTATTCAATCCTCAACTCTACTTAGCTTCCAATCTTTGTAGCTCTAATAGTTTTTTCACCCTTCAAGCATTCATCCTCTTTAAGCCTTCTTTCTTAGTATGCCATTGCAGGCTTCTTCTCTTTGGGTCACTTGATGGAGCAAAACCCTTTTCCTTCTCCTTGTCAAATTTTTGCATCAAAAATCTCCAACCTCTTTGCTTCATGACTAGACATCCCTAAGTATAGAAAATTATAACACTTCTCCCACTCATTATCCATGACCAAAATTAAGGTTTTTGATGGATTAGTTAGGATACAATGTATCTACCCATATCTTGTCTTTTCTAGAAACTTCTCCTAGAATCTATTTGAATTCACCTAAAAAATGGTTTACATAAAATTCTATGCCATCAACTCATGAACCTTATCCTCCTCCTGATTCACAAGTTCCAAGAAAAAAACTTGTCATCTTTTATTTGGTGAATCTTTGATCTTTTCATAATGCAGCAACTCAACATTATCAATTTACTAATGCTTGACACATACTGTTTTACTCAACATCTATTGTAAAATTACTTGGCATCAACTAGATTTTACTAGTGCTTGGCATCAACTGAAAATCACTTGGCATCTACTATCTTGCTTGGCACCTACTAACTTTCTCAACATCTACTAGAAATTGCTTTCACTCAGCTACAACTAACTTTTTGTTCAACTTGCACTAACTTTGCTCAACACCTTCTATCGACTTGATCAAGCTTAGTAAATGAACTTTTTTCAACTTGATTCTTCTAAAATTTCTAGGTGTTGCCAATCATTTTGTAAACTCAAGTAGATCATCAACACATTATGTTATCATTGTCTTAACTGATTCTTACACTTCAATACATAATCATAACTCAACCTTTCCTCTAGGTACTTTTGTTACATCTTATTGATCAAATCCTCCTCATTAATCAACTAAGTGATAGTGCTTGAAACATATAAGCAATTTTTTTACTAGGAGTTTGACATTAGTGACAAAAAAATGTTGAAACACACAATCTTCTTTGACAATCTTTCTACTCAAATGATCTTTTCAATCATATATCAACATGAAATCCTTAAGGTTGTTCAATGTAAACTTCTTCTTCCATTTATCCATTTAGAAAGAATAATTTTGTTGGAAGCATAAATTTTGATGATATTACTATGGGGGATAATTGTAGAAACATGATTGGATCATTATCATGATGATATATTACATTCATGGTTGTGTTTTTCATTGATGTCAACATAATAGTTTTTCATAGTATCTAACACAAGAGTAACAATGTAACGCCCCACCAAGGGACCCAAAAGAAATGACCTAAAGTTTTACTAAGTTTTTCAACATTTTTTTAAAATTTTAAACAAGAAAGAATAACATACACATCAAACACATAGTAGTAGAATGTAAGGTCCCTCCTCGCATGTACTTATTAAATATGAATTTTTCTATCAAATATGTTGTAGGAGATTTGAATAGATATGGATTAATGTTGTAGGTTTTGGATGTTCTAATGAAAATTGAGATCAATAGATACATCCATGCTTTAATACATAAAGATTGGAGAACTACTATGTTATCTCGACTGTTTAAACATTAATTTGCACTAACAATAATACAAAGTGTTTCACTTAATGATGATGTTATTGATTGTGTTACCTCAATGATTAGGATTTTATGCACTTAGATAGTTCAATATTCACTATTGGCGATGTTATGATGTTTAGGTATATGCATGCCTAAAAATGATTATTCTTGTACTTAATCTAAATTAATGAATAAGTTATATATATAGTTATATATATATATATATATATATATATATATATAATTATATATATATATATATATGCACCAAATTTTCTTGAGCTACTGATGTGTGTAATGAGTGTGCAGGATATTTATTAGTCAAAGAATCTAACGGAGAAACAAAACTAATCCCTATGTGCCATTCATGAAACCATGTTGTTTGTATCTTAATTGTATTGTGAGATGTATGAATGTATCTTTCCATGATCAGTAAATGTTAATGTTTTGTAATTGTGTTCTTATAGTGTCACTTGACACTCGTGAATTTGCATATGCATTTCAGCATGCTAGCTAGGATTAACTATGTAACCTTTGGACCTAAGTCAGACTAAGTTAGTGACCTTTTCACTAATTTGTTTCTTAATCAAGTTTAGTTACTCCTAATCTAGATTAGTGCTTAATCTGTATTTTTTTGAAGTTGTTAGATGGTCCTAATTATTCCTTGCAATTTTTGGGTCCCAAATCAATTTCTAAGGCCTTAAATCATGAAATATTTATACCCAAGGGGTATGGGTATGGGTTGGGGGCATTTTTCACCCTCTAAGCCCCTTTTTTTGACTTTTGAGGTCACTCAAAAAGTCTATTTTTGCCTTTGTGCGAAAATTGAAAGTTGTTATCATGAGTTGAATAACCACAACTCCACTTAGAGGTTAACCTAGGGTTTGGTTGAGTTAGAAACTTTTAGATTTTTTTAGGTGGGTGGGGGATGTTATTGCCCTTTTTGGTGGTTGAGTTTGGATCTTTTTAGAGGCCCTTTTTGGAGTATTTTTGGTTGTTACCCAATCTCTAGTTTTAGGGAGAAGTTTTCAAGATTGAAGGAAAGGAAGGAAAAGCTCTTCTCAACTTGTTCATGTTACCATAACCTTATTGTGGAGGTAGGAGTTCTTCATCCTCTTTTTTTCATTTTGCTCATATTTTTCATGCTTGGTTCATGCTTACATTATTGTGTTGTTCATTAGTATGCTTCTATGTATGTTGGGTATGTTAAGGAGGGTTGGAATTATGCTTTCCTGAATGGTTTTCCATCATGTTTTTGTTTGATTTTCAAAGATATTTTGTGGGTTTTTTTGACATTACTCACCCTTGGATAGGGAAGAAGTGTCCATGTACAGGGGAAGGGCTTTAGTTGGACCCTAATAGTGTAGAGTCTCTTTTCATGACGAGAATGAGGGAAAGAGGGTAGGGTGTTATGCTCCCCTAGTTGTCATCACATACCATGTTTTGAAATTGTGAAATTTGAAGAAGTGAGGGAATGAAAATCCTTGTATTATTGGCCTCGAAAGGGCATTTGTGGAAGAACAAAAGTTCTTGAGATTTTAGCCTCGAAAGGGCTATGTTATGGTATTGTGGTTGATGTCTCCTATTGGGAAAATCCACCTTCTTGCTAGTCTGGTTCAATGCTGAACCAATTGTGCAAACTGGGATGGGAATGCATGCTTGATTTTTTCATCATGATATGTTTGATTTGTCTCTAGGTCAGTTTTTGTCTTCTCCATGATCACCGTGATGTATTGAAGATATTGAAAAGGATACCTTGTTAAGGGCGAAGAAGAGAATTCATATTGTATTGTAATATTATGTAAGAATGTATTTAAACTCTTGTGAAAGAGGTAAGGATTTCGAGTTTTCTTACTAGTTCTTTCCCGACAGAGCCTTCAACCAGGTTGATTAATAGAAGAGGAACAAGATTGAGTAATATTCTTGCATTGAGCCTTTTAGTATTTCAGTTCTTTACATATGTTTATATTGAAAATGGATAAAATGATGATGTTCCACTCTTCCTATGGTATATGTATGTTTTGTAATCATACTCATTTGATTGAAGTTAATTAGGTAACATAGTGATATATATCAATCTATGCAATTTAAGATTAAAACATGTTAAGAAAATTTGCTTTTGATTTGTATTAAAATTTTATAATTATTACATGAATGTGAGGAAGTTAAGTAATTCTAATCGAATTCTTCTGTATTACATTTAATCTTATTATGTTTAAAAAAAAAAAAATTGTGTGTTCTTGCCCTGTATTTTGGGCATGACATAGAAACAATAACATACAATCAACTACAACATACATAATAGGTTACATTTCTTAAGGATCCCATGACATTGAATTAAATTTAAATTTAACTAATACTAAGTCTATCAACTATCACATCCACATGAAAGAATAATGAGAAGACCAATGTCTATAATATACATTTGTTCTGAATGCCTCTTGGCAAATAAAATTTGAAATGCTCAATCATCCACTCTACATGTCATAGGGTATGAAAGGCTAAAAGAATATACATATGTAGAAATATAAATACATCATCCTTCTCGGGTCCATGATACAGAGTAGAATGAAAATAAATGAAACCAATAACATACATGATACATCCATCCATCATAAAACATAGCCAGCTAAGTGTGTGGTTCCTCCCAACCATCAATAGCATCATAAGACCATCGTGGACCCTAGCCATCCCCCGTGTGTAGCATCCCAATCTACTGAAAAGATCATCAATACTATAGTAATAGGGATGTCACTACTAAAACATGCTACAACATATGCATAAAGAAATCTACCATGCAAGACTAATGCATAGGAAGATCCTACAAAGTAGATAACATCACCTATCACAAGCTAATCATCAATATAAGGAAATGCGTTAGTAAATAACATCATCTAAACATGATAAACAAGCATCCCACGAAGCTCTATCCATGGTGACTATGGATGGGTGTCAATGGTAAGAGTAAAAAGCACTTCCACCCAATAGCATGGAACACAAATGGCCCACTCCCATCATCCTAAGGAGATCCCAAATAGGATATCAAACAACATATCACAAGTACTCTCTAAGTCCAGGAAATCCTAAAAGCATTCTAACTTAAAGGTTCTAAGACAAGTCGACATCTAATTCCCAGAGGCACACAAGACACGTAGGAAACCTACTATGTAAATAGGCAAGTGTCAATGTATGAATCACACTTGGAGTTACTTGAGTAGTCCCTTAGGACTCATAGGACCCTAGTGATTCCATTGTGGCCACTAGTATCCTCTCGTACTGAGAAGGCATACTATAGAATGCAAGGTCACAACCAAGCGTTCTCTCTACTCCCATCCTAATCTGTATTAGCACTTGAGGCATGGGCGAGAACATACAATTAACTCTTATTAGGTTCATTTTAATCCCCATTTAGTGTAATTTTTTCACTTATTAAATAACTTACAATGAGTTACCCTAGCAGCCACTTTAGGGCCCTGGCCCCCATTGCAAGCCACTTCCTAACACTACAAGTAGATAACCTACCCTAGGCTCATAAAAGTGTAAATCAATAATCACATAAAAATCACTTCAATCCTATACAAGTGACTAAAAATTATTAGAAGATAATCCACAATAATCACATTAGTTCTCTACGAGCAATTGGAAAGCATCAAATGATAAATCACAATATCCATTGGTTCTCAACAAGCAACTAGAAAGTATCCCAATAATAATAATCAATGACTCATAATGGTTAAGTCAAACATGTCACAACATGACATCATCAAGATTAAAGCAAACACTTTAGTCTCATCAAGGTGATTGGAAAGTAACCCAAGTATATCTGGTTGAGGACTCAAAAATTGTAAAGTTAGATAACCCATAGCATAAATCTTGCCATCCCACAAGGAACTAAAAATAGTAATCAATAGTATAAACACACTCAACATAGAGCATACCATCACATTCCACAGTTGGGTAAAAAAGATCGAGATCAACATCAACATGACATCACAAACACATAACACCTGAGCCTCTGGTAACAAACTAAACTAATCAACATCTAATCAACCCCAAAACCCCCAAAGCATAGATAGTACATAGAAACATCAAAGTCTCACAGTTGTGCTTGAATGATAATATATTGTTGAATTAATGTAAGGCTTCAATTTTCGTTTCCAGTATAAGTTTTTGATTACATAATATTAACATTTTAAACCTTACTACTTACCCATTCATATGTTCAGTATATAAATACAAAATTACCCCCTTTATGTTTAAAGTCAATTCCCTAAAAACATTAAAATGGTAATTATTTATTGAAATTATTAAAATAATACTTATTAATTTTAAATAAGATAAATTTCAATTTTATTAAAATCTAAATGATCAATAATTAAATAAATTTACGTCTTTATTTTTAAATAATTTCCATTATTTAAATAAGTCAATTAATAGTTATTTATAAAATAACTAGATAATTAACATTTAATTAATCATTAAAATTGAAAACTATTAATAAATTTAATTATAATCAACTACTATATTAATACATTATTAATTATTAATTACTTAATAATTAACAAAACAATTTTTAAAAATATATTATTAACTAAATAAAATAAACTATATTAAAATTCATTAACTATTAATTAAATTAATAATTATTAAAATAACTATTAATAAAATCAATATTGATAAACTAAATTTAATATATATAATATAATATAATTGTTATTAAATATAATAAAACAAAAATAAATAAAAATTTAAAAACTTATATCATACGTTTAGGGCTCGTCAACCATAATAAAGTTGTGCAGCCCCTTTTCCAGATGCAAGTACATTGCGTATGCAGTGCATAGGAAAATGTGCAGGTTGGCCACTGACAGTTATGAGGTATGTTGGGGGGGGGGGGGGGGGGGGGGGTGGCGGGGGTTGTGGAATCCATCTCCTCCCAATTAATTAATTAATTTATTTTAATATATAATTTGTATTCTAACTTTTTTTTAAATTCATTTTTTAATAATTAAATTTATTTGTAAAATTCAACTATAAAAAATCTCCTTTTTTTCATAAAGTATATTATTATTATTCTTTAAATTATTATTTTTATTTAAAACAAACCCCTCTAATAATATTATTAAGTTCCAATAATATATATTTACTAATATATATATATATATTTCAATATGTTTTTCAAATATAGTTTGATAGAAGAATTACTATCAACCATACGAATTTTTCAACTTACAATTCCCAAATTTCAATTTCAAATCTTTCCCAAATCATCTGATAAAAAGGTTCGATTAACTTTCAAATTTTTAAATTAAATTTTCTTTTAAATCTAAAACCCTTCCTTTTTACCTACAAACGAGTTTTTTTGATTGATTTATTTTTCTTTCAATTTTAATATACATATGAGATGCAATATGAAAATCACAAGATTCAAAAAAGAGAACAAAAGAATCATACAACAAAATCCAGAGAATTCGATCTCAACAACCACGAAGGAGACATGATTATCTAAATAACATAATTTTAACTAGGTGCATAAAACTCAAGAACCTACCTAGTTCTGATGCTAAAATTGCAATGCCTAGAAGATTTGTGAGAGAACTTGCTTCTATCCAAAAACTTTTCTCTAACAATCTTCCCAAAATTTCCTTCCAAAATTTGCTTCCAAATTTGCTTCGAAAATCCACATCCAAATTCATCCCCCTTGAAAATGATCCCTCCCCAATTGAGATAATGAGTCCTCTCCTTAAATCGGGGCACTAATTGTGCGTTCACTTGAGAGAACTCCGTGCTCACAAGACTCAACCTCTAAATTAGCTTTTATTTATCTTTTTTTATCATTTCTCATGCACATTTAATTGAATTATTAAATTACTTTATTTAATTTCTACTTGACTCCTCTTTTAATTAATTAATTAAGTTTTAAAATCATGCACACATCATGCAATTAAAGTATTTTTATTAATTTCACTTATTTTATGTTTTAATTAATTTCTTATATTTTAATCTCATGCACGCATCATGTGAACTTAAAACTTTTTAATAATTTAATATCTTTTCACTTTTTAATTTATTGTCAAAACTTAAATGATGAAATATTTATTAACTTAAATAATAATAATATTTACCATTTATTTAAAAATGAAGTCTAAATATATTATTATTAAATTAAATAAATATTATCACGTTTTAGATTTATTCTTATAACTTTTATCTTCAAATTTAATTCTTTTTATTTAATTAATTTTCCAATTAATCAAATATAATTTAAATATTAAAATATCATAATAATTTTCCATTAAATCAAATCATTAATTGAATCTTTAGATTAGACTTAATTAATAGAAAATTCACCAAAGACTCATAAAACAACATACGAAAACCCATCATAGAAAAAACACACACAAAATCAAGCTAAAGGGTTATAATCATGAATTAACATCATCCGACACATTCAGAGGGTACACAACTTAGATACTTGTCCCCATTTTCAATTAGGAAATATGGCTTAAAGTTTTACGATTTGGACTTAAGAATTTATCTCCCCTCTCTTACCATTGAGATAATGTGATAGGGTATGCTCATCCTGGCAATTTAGGGAAGGATACTCGGTACTTATAAATTACATAAAATCCACACATGTACAAACATAATATTCTAAGCTAAATAGGCAATGGAAAGAAGTTGTGCATCGTGTAGATCTAACTAGCAGGTGACTACAACTCCCTTCCTTAACCACATCAGAAATGTCATACATAAAGAAAATAAATGCACACACCATACACATGCAGTATGGGGTAAGTATCCATAAGAAAACACATATGATAATAAACCATCTAACTAATCAACATTAATAACTAAAAGCACTATAATAATCACCATGCATACATGAGATATAAAGTACCAAGTAATCTCAACATATAATCAACCGAATGTTAAAAAATGTCTAATAATCTTAAAACAATGCTACTAGTAATCAAGCATAAAATTGGCCTAAAAGAGTTGACAATGATAGCAAAAATGCAAACTAGGGGCAGGCACTACATCCACCCCCCCTAGACTTAGGCTTACTCTTGGAAGCCTACAAGAAAGGTAAAACTAGAGAACTCGCTATATAGTCCCATTAGATCCTTTCCCCCTATAGGAGAATATGACTCCATTGAGAACACTACAACAATAATATCTGAGATAATAAGGTACTATGATAACCATATAACATACTACTTTTAGTCACTTAGAGCAATATGATTCTAGTTTAATAGTAAACCAAAAACCATATTGATCAACATTTATTCTTTTAACAAATACTAAAATATATCCCCTAACCACTCTAAACAAAGGATCAACATCTCTAATCCATTGGAAAACATACAAGATGTTATAATAACCATACAAATACTACTGTAAATCATAGATAAAAGGCACAAGTTTTGCAAATATAATAAGTTTTATTTTTAGTTTTGCCTATATTTAGGTTTAAGTATATTTTTGTTTTAGTTCAACTAGTTCAAGTTTCAGTTGAAATTGATATACATATTAGTTTAAAATTTTCATTTTTGTTCAATTAGTTAACACTAGTGGTGTTCCAATATACCCAGAGCTCCCAATGTAGAAACTCGGGCTTTGATACCAGATGTAACACCCCACCAAGGGACCCAAAAGAAATGACCTAAAGTTTTACTAAGTTTGCCAACTTTTTTTTTAAAAACAAGAAAGAATAACATACACATCAAACACATAGTAGTGAAAGCAATAACATACAATGAACTACAACATACATAACAAGTTACATTTCTTAAGGATCCTATGATGTTGAATTACATTTAAATTTAACTAATACTAAGTCTATCAACTATCACATCCACATAAAAGAATAATGAAAAGACAAATGTCCATAATATACATTTGTTCTGAATGCCTCTCGGCAAAGGAAATTTGGAATGCTCAATCATCCACTGTACATGTCATAAGGTATGAAAGGCTGAAGGAATATACATATGCAAAAATATAAATACATCATCCTTCTTAGGTCCATGATATAGAGTACAATGAAAATAAATGAAACCACTAAAATACATGATACATCCATCCATCATAAAACACAACCAGCTAAGTGCATGGTTCCTCCCGACCATCAATAGCATCATAAGACTATCATGGGCCCTAGCCATCCCCTGTGCATAACATTCCAATCCACTAATTAGATCATCAGTACTATAGTAATAGGGACATCACTACTAAAACATGCTACAACATATGCATAAAGAAATCTAACATGCAAGACTAATGCATAAGATGATCCTACAAAGTAGATAAAATCACTTATCACAAGCTAATCATCAATATAAGGAAATGCATCAATAAATAACATCATCTAAACATGATAAACAAGCATCCCACAAAGCTCTAGCCCTGGTGACTATGGATAGATCTCAATGGTAAGAGTAAAAAGCACTACCACCCGACCATGTGGAACTCAAATGGCCCACTCCCATCATGTTGAGGAGATTCCAAATAGGATATCAAACCACATATCACAAGTACTCTCTAAGTCTAGGAAATCCTAAAAGTATTCTAACTCAAAGGTTCTAAGACAGGTCAACATCTAATTCCCAGAGGCACACAAGACACATAGGAAACCTACTATGTAAGCGAGCAAGTGTCATCACATGAATCATTCTTGAAGTTACCTGAGCAGTCCCTGAGGACTCCTAGGACCCTAGTGATCCCACTACAACCACTAGTATCCTCTTGTACTATGAAGGCATATTATGGAATGCAAGGTTGCAACTAAGCATTCTCTCTACTCCCATCCTAGTTTGTAGTAGCACTCGAGGCATGGGTGAGAACATAAAATTAACTCTTATTAGGTTCATTTTAATCCCCATTTACTATAATATTTTCACTTATTCAACAACTTACAATGAGTTACCTTGCTAACCACTTTAGGGCCTCACCCCCCATTTCAAGCCACTTTCTGATACTATAAGTAGATAACCTACCCTAGGCTCATAAAAGCACAAATAAATAATAACATAAAAATCACCTCAGTACTATACAAGCAACTAAAAAGCATCAAAAGATAATCGACAATAATCACATTAGTTCTCTACGAGCAACTAGAAAGCATCAAATGATAAACCACAATATCTATAAGTTCTCAACAAGCAATTGGAAAGTATCTCAATAATACTGATCAACGACTAATGGTTAAGTCAAACATGTCACAACGTGACATCATCAAGATCAAAGCAAACACTTTAGTCTCATCAAGGCGATTGGAAAGTAACCCAAGTATATCTGATCAAGGACTCAAAAATGGTTAAGTCAGATAACCCATAGCATAAATCTTGCCATCCCACAAGGCACTAAGTATAGTAATCAACAATATAAACACACTCAACATAGAGCATACCATCACATATCATGGTTGGGTTAAAAAGATCGAGATCAACATCAGCATGACACTACAAACACATAACACCTAAGCCTCTAGTAACAACCTAAACTGGTCAACATCTAATCAACTCCAAAACCTCCAAATCATAGATAGTACATAGAAATATCAAAGTCTCATAGTTGGGCTTGAATGATAATATATTATTGAATTAATGTAAGGTTTCAATTTTTGTTTCTAGTATAAGTTTTTGAGTACATAATATTAACATTTTAACCCTTATTGCTTACCCATTCATATGTTCGATATAAATAAAAAATTACCCCCTTTATATTTAAAGTCAATTCCCTAAAAATATTAAAATGGTAATTATTTATTTAAATTATTAAAATAATACTCATTGATTTTAAATAAGATAATTTGCAATTTTATTAAAATCTGAATTATCAATAATTAAATAAATTCACATCTCTATTTTTAAATAATTTTTATTATTTAAATAAGTCAATTAAAATAGATTTAATAAAGTTAATTAATATTTATTTACAAAATAACTAGATAATTAACATTTAATTAATCATTAAAATTTAAAACTATTAATAAATTTAATTATAATCACCAACTATATCAATACATTATTAATTATTAATTACTTAATAATTAACAAAATTATTTAATAAAATTTATTAATAGCTAAAAATAAATAAACTATATTAAAATTCATTAACTATTAATTAAATTAATAATTATTAAAATAAATATTAATAACATCAATATTGATAAACTAAATTTAATATATATAATATAATATAACTATTATTAAATATAATAAAAGAAAAATAAATAAAAATTTAAAAACTTATACCATACGTTTAGGGCTCGCCAGCCATAATAAAGCTGTGTGGCCCCTTTCCCAAATGTAGGTACATTGTGTACACAGTGCACATAAAAATGTGCAAGTTGGGCACCAAAAAATGTAAGGTAAGTGGGGGGTGGTGGAACCCACCTCCTCCTAATTTAATTAATTAATTAATTTTAAAATATAATTTGCATTGTAATTTTTTTTTTAATTCATTTTTTAATAATTTAATTTATTTATAAAATTCAATTATAAAAAATCTCCTTTTCATAAGGTATGTTATTATTATTCTTTATATAATTTTGTTTATTTAAAACAAACCCCTCTAATGATATTATTAAGTTCCAATAATATATATTTACTAATATACACACACACATATATATATTCAATATGTTTTGCAAATATAGTCTAATAGAAGAATTACTATCAACAATACAAATTTTTCAACTTAAAATTTCCAAATTTCAATTTCAAATCTTTCTCAAATCATCTGATAAAAAGGTTTGATTAACATTCGAATTTCTAAATTAAATATTCTTTTAAATCTCAAATCCTTCCCATTTCAATTACAATTTCCTTTTTACTTATGGATGAGGTTTTTTTATTGATCTATTTTTCTTTCAATCTTAGTATACAGATGAGATGCAATATGAATATCATAATATTCAGACAAGAGAATGAAAGAATCATACAACGAAATTTAGAGAATTCGATCTCAACAACCATGAAGAAGACAAGATTATCTAAATAACATAATTTTAACTGGGTGCATAAAACTCAAGAACCTACATGGTTCTGATGCTAAAATCACAATGCCTAGAAGATTTGCGAGAGAATTCGCTTCTATCCAAAAACTTTTCTCTAACAAGTTTTCAAAAATTCCCTTCCAAAATTAATTTTCAAATTTGCTTCCAAAATTTGCTTCCAAATTTGTCCCCCTCGAAAATGAACCCTCCCTAATTGAGATAAACAATCCTCTCCTTAAATCGGGGCACTAATTGTGCATTCAGCTGAGAGAACTCTATGCTCACAAGAATAGAACTCTAAATTAACTTTTATTTATCTTACTTTATCTTTTCTCATGCACATTTAATTGAATTATTAAATTACTTTATTTAATTTTTAGTTGACTCCTCTTTTAATTAATTAATTAAGTTTTAAAATTATGCGCACATCATGCAATTAAAATATCTTTATTAATTTCACTTATTTTATCTTTTAATTAATTTCTTATGTTTTATTATCATGCACACATCATGCGAACTTAAAACTTTTAAAGAATTTAATAACTTTTCACTTTTTAATTTATTTGCAACAATTAAAAGATAAAATATTTATTAACTTAAATAATAATAATATTTAGCATTTATTTAAAAATGAACTATAAATATATTATTGTTAAATTAAATAAATATTATCACATTCTAGATTTATTCTTATAACTTTTATCTTCAAATTTAATTCTTTTTATTTAATTAATTTCCCAATTAATTAAATATAATTTAAATATTAAAATATCATAATAATTTTTCATTAAATCAAATCATTAATTTAATCTTTTAATTAGACTTAATTAATACAAAATTCACCAAAGACTCATAAAACAACATACAAAAACCCATCATAGAAAAATACACACAAAATTAAACTAAAGGGTTATAATCATGAATTAACGTCATCCAATGCATTTGGAGGGTACCCAACTCAGATACTTTTCCTAATTTTCAATTAGGACAAATGGCATAAAGGTTTAGGATTTGGATTTAAGAATTTATCTCTGTTTAAAATATTCAAGATATAATAGGTTACTGAGAGGGGAGGGGTGAATCAGTAACAATAAAACTTTTAAGTCAATTCAGAATAACCATATACAACATTTACTCATCTAGCCTATTGCATAAAAGAACTATTAAACATTTAAACCATATATGCACAGAGATTTGGTGACCCAGAAACCTTCCAAAATAGAAAGTAAAACTAGGGTGGGGATGATACCCACAAAGCTTCATTACTGTAGTATGAAGTTGGATGGTTAAGGCTTATAATGATCACTTCTGGTGATCTGCCTTGTTAGGAGCATAGAGGATTGTTAGATCCACCTTGTTAGAGGATTTACAAACATACTTTACAAGTATGCACTTTGTTAGGAGATTTGAAAAATGATGGTTAAGTCTACCCTGTTAAAGGATTTACAAAAATAATTCACCTCTTAGGATGAACCAACAGATCAACTTACAACTTGATTGGATTCTTTATTGTAGATCACCTTCTGTGATTGATGAAATCATTTTGCTCCTTGTAGACCTTGCTGAGTATTCTGTACTGCAGATGAATTCACATATCATATCTTATGTCCCTCTTTTGTGCAATATTCTATATCTTGTATATCTTCCTTGTATCTATATATTGAATGATATAATACATTATATATATATATACCATTCCAATAATTATTCATGCAAGGTCGGCCAAACACAAGTAAACAAAATATAATTGAGTTGGCCAAATAGTAAAATAAACTCGAGCTCTTCAGACAAACTTGATGACCTTCTGATACGTAGCATCCACTACATTACTCGGCACCGTCATGCACTCGGTAGAGGTAGGGGCTTGGTTCATACTAGTCATACAACATTGCCTGGAACTCGGTAACCATTGGTGACTCGATAGATATAGTGTCACTCGGTAGAAACTAACATCTTCGTTAACCTCCTGAGCTCGGTTATCACTGAGTCCTTCTTCACTCAATCATCACTGAGTGTTTCCTCACTCAATTAATACTAAGTGCATCTTTACTCAGTTAACACTAAGTGATTCTTCACTCAGTTAGAACGGTGTCTTCGATGCTCAGTTTGAACTGTGTCTTCAGTGGTCGATTTGAACTATGTCTTCAGTGCTCGATTTGAACTGTGTCTTCAGTGCTCAGTTTGAACTGTGTTGCCATGATTCAGTCTGAACTGTATTACTCGATGCTCGGTTAAAACTGTGAGATGAGTATTGTCACTAATGGAAAATAACTTTATGCCAATAGTCTGCCCCTTTGGCATTAGTGACAAAAAAAATTATGATTCAAAGTTTATGTGCAAAAATTGACATACAGTTCTAAATTTTCAAAATTGATCTTTGCAAGTCTTATTACATATATCTTTCTTACATGTATCTCGCCCATACAATATGCACAGTATTTACAAGTCATTACACATATTTCTTGCACAATTATCTCTTGGTGTGCTATCTCCCCCTTTTTGACAATAATGCCAAATTAAACAATATATATTTACACAGAGATTCCAAAATGAGAGATAAACTCAGAATGTACCTTGAGAATAAGAGCCAATGTCTTATCCTAATTTTCTTGCAAACGTTTGCTGGTGGAGAGTGCTATTTGAACTTATGTAGATAGTTCAATCATATGATTTGCAATTGAGAAGTTTTTGTCATGAATCAATGTTTTGGAATGGGCAATATGCTTCTGCATTGTGTCGATGATAGGAAGGATCATATTTTGGATGTCAATCAGAGTACACCTGATCCTTGCTTCCTCTCTCAATAATTCTACCTGTTTTTCTAACAAAAATCTTATTCTGAGATGATGGAATGAACTTGAACTGTGGTCAAGCCACAAAATTTGGGCACTGACCTTCATATCCTCATCAATTTTATTCAACTTTTCTTTGATTTCCTTAGTATACTTAGTAACATCACAGAGTTTGCCAAAAAGTGAAGTTACATTATTAAAAGAATGTTCAAAATTACTCAAAATTGTAGACAATTCTACCTATTTTAATGCAATATGCTGAGCAATGTGCTCAAGCACCTTATTGTCAAATTTCTTCTCTGCCTTTTCAATCAATTTTTCTTGGCTGGAGGTATCCTCATTGAATTTATATACAGCCTCTTCTAACTGAATCAAAATGTGTTGAGTAGAATCTACTTCAACACCTATAGCCTCTATTAGAATATTCTTAGCACTTCCAATAATACTATATTCATAGTCTCTCTCATGCCTCAGTTGTTTTTGCCTTGCCTTTTGATCTAATATCTGACTGATCATTCTCATTTCATCAACTGATGCATTATCCAGATCTATCTTAGGAATGATAATGTCCTTATTCAAGTCTATTTCCGCATCCACTACCTTGCTGGAAAACATGTATCTCTTTGCTTTTCTTGCAGTGACTTCACCTTTTCCCTTTGAAACTGAAACAATAGTTGATGAGGCTAGACTGGCTGAAAAAACTAGAATAGGACTAACTAGAGGAAGACTAAGAGAAGTGCTAACAGTATAAAAAAATTGATGTTCCTCCCAAGATTGATGTATAAGTTGGAATGGGAGAACTAACAGATGCAAAAATTGGAGCAGATGAAATTGTGAAAATTGAAGTACCAGTGGGTACATTTACTATACACTCTGTAGTAGAAGTTGATAGGCTTGATGAACTTACTACTATAGCTGATGATGACTTGACCAATGAAGATGGTTGTAGCTCGATTAATGAAGTGGTAGACACTTGCATAGATGGTACCCAGAGCTGAGAGGAGACAGGTGAAGATTGAGCAATTGATGAAGCTGTTGTTGTTGGAAATGAGAATAGAGTAACTGAGAGGGGGAGGGGGTGAATCAGTTACTAAAAAACTTTCCACAGTCCCTAAGATGTCTGAATATACCCTTGATCTTATTAATATAAAATGCTGAAACTTAATAATGTAGCAAATGAAAAATATTAAGAACTGATATGTTATCATGCACAAAGAAAATTAGCAATTAAGAACACAAGAGACAACAGATTTAATGCAAAAACCCAATATGGGAAAAACCACCAATGTAACTAGATACTGTTTTTCACTCTTCTGAAGTGAACCCTATTAGGAGCCAACCCTATTAAAGGTTACAAAAACACATTGTTAGGTGTGACCCTGTTAAAGGATTTAATCACCCTGTTAGGAGTGGCCTTGCTAGAAGTCTTTAGAACAATTCAACTGAACTGTCACCTTGTTAGAGGATTTATTGAATGGTTGTTAAACCAACTCTGTTAAGAGATTTTGAATTCACTGTTACAATGGTTAGAAAGCAACAATGAAGTGACTTGATATAATGTACAACTTATCTTTGTTGATTACAGATCTTTGTTATGCTTGACTGGATCCTTACTGATCAAATGCAACTTTACAGCTCTTGTAACACATCTGATCCTTCATCAGAATTTTCTCAACACTCGCCTTTTATTTCATACTATAATTTGCATTCATAACTTATTTTTCACAATGTCACACTTTTAATTCATAACTGGAATGACCATATATACCTTTCAGATTATCTAAGTTGGCTCAAATTAGTGACCAATCAAACAATTACAACAGTCGGCTAGAAGTAATTAATTTGCAAATCCTTATACTAGCCAACCCTGCACAGTAAACTTTGTCCAGAAAATAATTCCTATATTGATCAACTGAGCTCAATTAATATAGTGAACTTTGTGACAATCCTTCAGTCACCGGGAGAACTCAGTAAGTACTGAGTTTCCTATGAAAATCGAGTGAGCTCAGTGAAAACTACGCTTTGGAGATCGAGTGAAGCTCGGTTAATACTAACTTCTCCATGATTCCTTTGATGACCGTGTGAGCTCGGTGGAAACTATCCTTTGGAGATTGAGTGAAACTAGGTTAACACTGACTTCCACATTTCCTTCATTGACCAAGTGAGCTTGGTGAACATTATTTTTTACCTTTCCTTTGTTGACCGAGTTAGCTCAGTTAACACTATCTTCCACATTTCCTTCAATGATCGAGTGAGCTCGGTTGGCATTGTAGATTGTATTGCAGACTATCTGAGCTTGGTGAACTTGAGACTAATGACTGATATGACATTTTTGTGACATCAAGGACAACATTATCCAATAGTTGTGCACACAATCTCACCAGTAGAAGCTATCTCCATAGTTGATGTAGCTACTTTAGTTGGAGAGTGAGGAAGAGATGCAATGACTTTGGCTACAATTTTTATAGGATCACCTTCCTCCTTAGCTTGTTCAGCTTCTTCTTCCTCCATTTCATCTTCCTTGTCTTCTTCCTCAAAATTTATCATCATTGAATGCAGATCCCCTGAAATATCTTCAATATCATCATCATCACTGCTGTCATTGTCCTTGATTTCAACAATATCTTCACTAGATTTATGTAGATGATAGATATGTTTCCATCTGTTTGTTGCATCATTTACAACATGCTCAATGTCTTTGATTAGTATCAAACAAGTGTGGAATCTAATCATCATATTACCTTCATGATCTTTCAGTGATTTCTTCACTTTTGCATCAGTGAGACTCGGCGAGAGATTTTTTAGGGTTTGCTCAAAGATATCCTTGACAGTCTTGATTGCAATTTTCCATCTTGGTTGCAACCTCTCCAATAGCTCTTTAGGGATCTAAGAGGAAATCTCATCTAGAGAGTATTTCCATCTTCCCATTTTATTCAATACCAGTTCTTCAATCTTCATTTTCTCCTGTTCTGTTCTTGTTTCAAACTTCAATGCTTTGAAGTTTGTGAAGCTAGTACCTTCTTCTAATTACTTCAACCTTGACTCAAATGTTAGTGGAGGATTGACAAGTACAGGTTCCTTCTTCCCCTGTCTTATTCTCCTGGAGAAGACTATAGTAGCTTGCCTTTTAGGTTTGGTGATAATCACCTTACCTTTCTTCCGTTGAAGCTCCTCTTCTTTTTCTGACTCGGTTTCCTCTTCTTCTTCATCATCTTCTCCTTTCCCTTCAGTAATCATCAGAGGACCAAGTTCTATTTTTAGCTTTGCAATCTTCCTCTTTCCTTTGCTAATGACTTGAGGGATTTTGATTTGAACCTCAATTGTAGCCTTAGCTTCATCATAAGTTCCAAAGACTAGTTTCTTTGGGTCTACTGGTTCATTCACCAGTGATTCTATGATATCTCTGGTTTCATCAATATTGACCTCATACGGAAGAGGTTTCACCCATGCAACTCGGGCCCTGACTGCCTATATGTATACTTTGTCACAATCTACCATAAAGCATACATCTTCTTTGTATTCCTCAACCAGTTTAGGTAGAATCTGGAATCTATTGTTCATTCTTTCCTTAAAATATTCAAAGTAATTATCCAAAACACTGTCAAAATTTTCACCTAACTCTGCAATGAACTCATTTATTTGATAAAGAACTGGAATATCTTTTCTCCATACTACTGATCCTTTTGATGGAAAAGACTTTTGAACATAGAAAAATAAACAGATCAAAAGTGAACCAAATTTGCAAGAGTTGTTCTTTGAAGTCCTTGTGCTTGCCATATTTTTATTAAATTGAGACAAAAGCAATTCAGACAGATCAAACTTAACATTCTTCTTTACTACCTTATATGATAAATCTACTACTTCACAAGGTACACTATTTGGATGGCTCGAACTATAAATTTTATGAGCAATGACATGAATACCAAATCTTAATTCAACATTAGCTACTGTACTGAGCTTAAGTCCTCTACCATCCCATTTTGCCTGGGTTAGCCTTTGCAATTCTTCTCGACCTAGGGTTTTGGTAGACTTAGCTTTGCTCAACATGGGAAGGCCAGTAATCTTGTTAATCATTTTCTTTGTGATAAGCTTGGTTGCTCTAACCACAATTGCCCATTGTGAACTTGACTGAGTACATACCTAACCCATTTAATTTGAAAATTCCTTGGCAAATGTGAAATGTGGGTTAACCCTTTTGTTTCAAGATGCTTATGCTCGAGTTTCAAATTTCCATCTACGCTCATTTCTCCTAGGGCATTATCAATTTCTAGGTTTCCAAGTTCTTGAATGGAACATTTAAAATGAGAGCGAATGTGATTTATAAGGAGTACCTTTGGAGGAATTTGAGACTAAGCACCATTAGGGTCAAGTGATTCTACAATTGCTGGTGCCAATTTGAAATTCGGCGCCTTCCATTCCACACCTTTAACTAGCATTTCTAAGCCTCTTTTGCCTTGGAGCTGCTACTTCTGGATGCCATTGCTGCTCAATAAGTGAAGAGAAATTCTGAATAGATTCTTCGCCCTTTAAAATTTTCTCGAAATTGCTTTAAGCTTTCTCTGGAATCACAGAAGATATTTTAGCTCAAAGTTCGTAGTGAAGAATGAGGTCAAATTTTTCCCTTTTTGACAAAACATTCATCATAAATGCTTGGTACGATGGTAGATGAAATGACAGGTTGTCATCCACTTGCTCAGTAGATACTATCAACTCGGTGATCAAAAGAAAACATTGATGTGCTGACCTAACTCGGTAAGATCACGAACTGACCTTGCTTGGTTGATATAACTCAGTAAATGAAACTTTATTGCACCTGACCGAACTCGGTTAAGTCTAGAATCAAAGTGTATCTAAATACTGTTATGATCATCTTTCTTCTTGTGGAACTGTTTAGGATAATTCTTGGAGGATGCAGTTCCATACTTTCTTTTATGAATATTAATTAGAGATGGTGGAGTCACTCATTTCTTGAGTGATATTGCCATTGCTTGACTTATCTTGTTTAGTAGATTTTAGAATCCACTATTGCTTCATTTGCTTCTGAATGTTGTCTGCTTTGATTTTCTTCACATCTTCAATTCTTTCTATATTCATGCAATTTCTAGCTATATGACCAAGTTTTTTACATGTATAGCACCTTACAATAGTGTCCTTCTTCCTTAGGTGATGTCTTGCACAATTTATGCCAGTATGTCCATATTCTCCACAATAGTGACATCTGCACCGAATGTTGTAGTCCCATCCAAATATGGCTTTGACAAGTTGTTCAGCTGGATTGAATGATTTGGATCTGCATTGGAATGCCTTGTGACCATGTTTTTTGCATTTGTGACAGTTGCCTTCAAATTTTGGTTTTTCTTTGCACTCATTTGCTTTGTGACCATGTTGATTGCAATTGAAGCATTTACCATTGAATTTTACTTTTCCATTGCTCCAGCATTTGTTTGATGTATGACCTAACTTGCCACAGTGATTACAAGTGAGTTTTTGATTCCTTTGTTCACCTTGTTTGGAGGATTCACCTTCTTCCTTGTATCCAAGACCAGCTTTACCTTTATGTCTATAAAGATTTTCCTCATTTTGTTGATTTAATTGATTCATATCTGCTTGGGATTTCATTATTCTTTCATTGACTTGCCTTTCAGAGATTAGATCATTTTCCAAGCTTTCATTGATTTGTCTCTCAGTTCTTAAATCATTCTGTAGACTTTCATTTTGTACTCTGAGAATCCTAATTTCTTCATTTGCATTAGAGAGTTGGTCTATAAGGTCTTTATGCTGATGGGATTGATTATGAATTTTATGGCTTTTATCTTCCAATTCTTCTTGTGCTTTGTTTCTTTGTTCCAAAACTTCACATAGCCTAATTTACTGTATTTCTTGCTCTCTTTTAAGCTTTCTTACCTCTTCTTGCAGAGATCCATTCTTTTCTAGAAGTTCTTTGATTGCCTTGTTAGCTTCTTTTGAACTACTTGATGGTAACAAATCTTCAATCTTTTCTTCAACATAGTGATGGTCATTCATTTGTCTTGCAAGTTCCTTTCTTATTTTTAGGGATTGAGAAAGATGCTCCTTTTCTTCTTTGAGTTGAACCATGGCCATTTCTAGATCTGACTTTTCATTTTCAATAACTTTCTCCAGTTTGAATATCTCCATAACTTAGATCTTTGCTCAAGCTGTCAAACTTTGTCCTAAGAACCAAAAAGCTCTAATACCAATTGTTGGAAATATTCAAGATATAATAGGTTACTGAGAGGGGAGGTGTAAATTAGTAACAATAAAACTTTTAAGTCAATTCAGAATAACCATATACAACATTTACTCATCTAGCCTGCTGCATAAAAGAACTATTAAACATTTAAACCATATATGCACAGAGATTTGGTGACCCAGAAACCTTCCAAAATAGAAAGTAAAATTGGGGTGGGCATGATACCCACAAAGCTTCATTAATGTAGTATGAAGTTGGCCAGTTAAGGCTTACAATGATCACTTTTGGTGATCTTCCCTATTAGGAGCATAGAGGATTGCTAGATCCACCTTGTTAGAGGATTTACAAACATACTTTAAAAGTATGCACTCTGTTAGGAGATTTGAAAAAAGACAGTTAAGTCTACCCTGTTAAAGGATTTACAAAAATGATTCACCTGTTAGGATGAACCAATAGATCAACTTACAACTTGACTGGATTCTTTATTGTAGATCACCTTCTGTGATTGATGAAATCATTTATGCTCCTTGTAGACCTTGCTAAGTATTCTTTACTGCAGATGAATTCACATATCATATCTTATGTCCCTCTTTTGTGCAATATTCTATATCTTGTATATCTTCCTTGTATCTATATATTGAATGATATAATACATTATATATATACCATTCCAATAATTATTCATGCAAGGTCGGCCAAACACAAGTAAACAAAATATAATTGAGTCGGCCAAATAGTAAAATAAACTCGAGTTCTTCAGACAGACTTGATGACCTTCTGATACGCGACATCCACTACGTTACTCGGCACCATCATGCACTCGGTAGAGGTAGGGGCTCAGTTCATACTAGTCATACAACATTGCCTGGAACTCGGTAACCATTAGTGACTCGATAGATATAGTGTCACTCTGTAGAAACTAACATCTTCGTTAACCTCCTGAGCTCCGTTATCACTAGTCCTTCTTCATTCAGTCATCACTAAGTGTTTCCTCACTCAGTTAATACTGAGTGCATATTTACTTAGTTAACACTAAGTGCTTCTTCAATCAGTTAGAACTATGTCTTAGATGCTTGGTTTGAACTATGTCTTTAGTGCTCAGTTTGAACTGTGTCTTCAGTGCTCGGTTTGAACTATGTCTTCATTGCTTGGTTTGAACTGTGTTGCCATCACTCGATCTGAACTATATTACTCGGTGGTCAGTTAAAACTGTGAGATGACTGTTGTCACTAATGGAAAATAACTTTATGCCAAAAATCTCCCCTCTCTTACTATTGAGATAATGTGATAGGGTACACTCATCTTGGCAATTTAGGGAAGTCGATACACAGTACCTATAACCTACATAAAATCCATGCATGTACAAACACAATATTCTAAGCTAAATAGGCAATAGAAGGAAGTGATACATCATGTAGATCCCGACTAGTAGGTGACTATGACTCCCTTCCTTAACCACATCAGAAATGCCATACATAAAGAAAACAAACATGCACACTATACACATGCAATATAGGTAAGTATCCATAAGAAAACACATATGATAATAAACCATCTAACTAATCAACATTAATAACAGAAAGCGTTGTAATAATCACCATGCATACATGAGATATAGAGTACCAAGTAATCTCAAAATATAATCAACTAAATGTAAAACAATGTCTAATAATCTCAAAACAATACTACTAGTAATCAAGCATAAAACTAGCCTAAAAGAGTTGGCAATGATAGCAAAAATGCAAGCTAGGCATAGACACTACAAATAATAAAGACCAAGTTGGTACAAATAGATCATTGAGTATGTTCACTAGTTAGGTTAATGAAATATACTACTAAGTGTCTAGTATATGCAACTAACATTAGAAGAAAAGGATATTAAGTTGCAAAGAAGTAATGCAAGTTTTAGTGAAGACTATTCTAAGATAGAGTTTACAAAAGCATGTTCTATTAATTTTTTTATATCTCTAAGAAGAATTATTATTCTACAAAGAAAGATTAAAGATGTGTAGAAGACATGTTGGAGATGATGTAGCTAAGCAAACTCATCATAATGTCACATGTGCAGAAAGTTATTTTAGATTCAAGGCAACTGTTTAATGTTATCACTAAATGAAGTGTATTCTTAATGATGGAGACACAACCAAAGACTAGAATGAGCACACAAGAAAAGGGAAATATTATTATCAATATAAAATTCCTTATGGGCTTACAATAGTATGATTCTGGAGAAATAAATCCTCCATACAGTACCCTCTCTCTAACTCTACTAAGAGCTGCCTTTACAATGCTAGAAATGCTCTTAAATAAGCCCCAAATGGTTTAGGGTTAGGAATAAATTCTAGAACATGCTAGTTGGCATCCATTGCCAAAATAGAATGTTCAAAAAATCACATAAGAAGTCGGTGTAAAATTAGAAGAATCTAGAAATGGTAGTCTAACTTTTGAGAGGCATAACTTTTGAACCGTAACTCCAATTGATGAACCGTTTACATTTTTGGAAAGCTCTCAAAGTGCTCCAAAGCACTATGCACAATCTTTTCTCATTACCCATTTTTCAATCTCATAAGATGCCATTTAGTGTCCCATATCTCACTTTGAAGCACTCTTAGAAGGTCTCCAGAAACCAAAAAATTGTAATAACATTCTAACCATGAAGCCTTTTTACCTGATTCCTTTTCTGGATTGTTTTAAAGTATAAATCTAATCATCCCTCCAATTTACACCATCTAACTCACCATAATTATGGCTCAATTACATAGTCCTATTTTTTTGGCATTTACACATATCCCAAGGTGCTTAAAAACTCTAACCCATAATACTAATAGTGGAACTGTAAAAGTTGGAACCTTTATTTGACCCAAATAGGTATCCAAAAATGAAAACACATTAAACATAAACTTTTTCTAAGCATATTTTTGGGTGATACAATATTGTCCTTACACCACTAAATGCTCTTGCATCAGACACCCAGGGTAGATTGAAAAGTGACCCTATCACTTTATGGTAGAGGAAAACCCAGATGGGCAACCTTTGCTGCTGATATCCAAGTTGAGTCCTCTATTGGTCATCCTTTCCACTTCACCAAGTACTCTTCATATTGCCTATTTCTGGTACTCCTGTCCACACAACTATCTAGAATCTCTTCTATCTCCTCCTTCTTAGAAGTAGGAATTGGACATGGTCTAGCATCAAACCCTCATTTGAGCCATCATCATGATATTTTGTTAAGTATGCAATGTTGAAGATAGGATAAATATGAATCCCATCCGGTAACTCCACCTCATATGCATTTCCTGAGTTATGTTTCTTCAAAATTTTATAGGGGCCAAATTTCTTCATCTTTAGCTTGTTGTAAGTGCCCATTGGAAACCGTTCCTTTTGTAAGTGTACCATAACCATATCCCCTACTTGGAACTCCTTATGTATCCTCCTTTGATCTGCCCTAGCTTTATACTATTGATTCATCTTGGTGATGTGTGCATGAACCTCTTCATGCAGGCTCTTGATATGTTCAACAAATTCTTCTACCTCAGCACTTGTCCTCTCCCCTTGCTCCATCTTTCTCAATTCTAGTGCAATCCTTGGGCTACTCCCATACACAATTTGGAATGGTGATCTATGAGAACTCTTATTTATAGAGTTATTGTAAGAAAATTCTGCTTGTGGTAGAATCAAATCCCATCCCTTGGGCTTATCTCACACTAAACACCTCAGCAAATTGCCCAAACTTTTATTTACCACTTTGGTCTGTCCATCAAACTGTGGATGATGTGTAGAACTAAACCTCAATTCCATCCTTGACTTCTTCCATAAAGTCCTCCAAAAATATCTCACAAATTTAGTATCTCTTTCGAAAATAATACTCTTTGGGAGACCATGTAGCCTCTTCATCTCTCTGACTGAATAGACCTATCAACCACCACAAATACTAAGTCATTATCCATTTTTGTCCTCAACAATCTAAGAACAAAATCTATACTTATGTCCTCCCAAGGCTTTGATGGAACAGGTAATGGCTGATAAAGTCCAGTATTGTGACTAAATCCTTTGCCTACTTGACATACTTGACAACTCTGCACAAATTTATTCACATCTTCTGACATTTGAGGCCAAAAATAATGTTCTCTAAGAATGGAAATGGTCTTATCTCAACCAAAGTGTCCTACCATTCCCCCACTTTGTTTCTCTTTGATCAAGTTTTCCCTCATTGAACTCCTTGAAATCCATAATTGACTACCCTTGAATAGCATATCTTTCTGAATCAAATAATCTAGCCACCTAGTTTTGTCTATAGTAATAGGTTCTTTGAAAGCCTTCCATGCTTTAGTAAAATTAGGATCCTCAGGGTATAGATTCTTGAGTTCATCAAACCCAACCACTACAACCTACATTAATGTAAGCAACAACTATCTCCTACTCAATGCATCTACAACCCTATTAGACCTTCCACTTTTATGTTTCAACACAAATGTATAGCTCTGCAAGAACTCTACCCACTTCATATGTCTCTAGTTCAATTTAACTTGGCTATTTAGGTACTATAATGCCTGGTGATCAGTATACAAGAAAAATTCTTTTGGCAATAAATAATGCCTCCATTTCTTTAAGGCACGAATGATTGCATAGAACTCTTGATCATAAATAGAATACTTCTTCTTTCCATCATTCAATTTTTCACTAAAATATGCCATAGGTTTACCTTCTTGGCTCAATATAGCCCCAATAACACTGCCACTAGCATCACAATCTACCACTAATACATTTTGCATTGATTTGCGATGGCTAAGTGTCGCAATTACAACCATAATGTGTCACCACTGCAATAGTAATAGATGTCATTATTTTTTAGTCACAAATTATGATGTCTATCCTCTACCATCATAATTAAAATGCCCATTTGTCGCTATGAAACCACTTTATTATGGCATGAATCCTGTTGCAATGCATGCGACGTACATCGCAATTGTGACATCTACCCCAAGCATTGTGACGAGATCGCGATGGCATCTAGCAACAAGGTCGTTGTGGCAGTGGTCATCCCAGTACTTTCCTTGGACATCACAATTGCAACATCCATGGAAAATTGCAATGGGGTCACGTCAGCATCTAATGATGGGGTTGCTATGGTAGCGACACTGACGGCTATCATAATGCTTGCAGTGGATGTCACAATTGCAATGTACGTTGCATGCATTGCGATGATGCCACTATGGCTGCGAGACAAGGGTCGTCGCAATGGTCGGGTGGACGTCGCAATTGTGATGTCCATGGTAAGCATTTCAAAGGGGCCACTATGGCGGGGATGCCAACTACCATCGCTGCCACAATGATCCTGTCACAAGCATATTCAGTCTGCTGCTTCAGCCATAAATATTAGCAATGTTACACCCATTCTGAACCACACTAGCTATAATTTTTGATGTCTTAGTTTGCTGCACAAAAACACAAACATTTATTTTGTTTGACAGACCCTTTCCATAGGATTGTTGTGGATACTTAGAAGCAACTAACCATGCAAAACTTTTTGCAGCTGGATACTCTTTTCCAAAAGGCATTTTTGCAGTGCGTTTCTGCTTAAGAAAAATGTCAACCTTCTTAAGCTGTAACTTTGTGCATTTCTTCCTTTCATTGGATCATTTCTTCCTCAAAATATGCATAGCTCTTAGAATAAAATGCCCCCTAAAAGACAATGCTTGTAAAAACCAAGGACATGGAAGATGCTTCATAAGCTTTAATCTATTTCTACTAACGAGGTGGTAGTTGTCCTCATGGTGTTTTTGGTACTTTTGGCTAGAAATACATTTAGTTTCTTGACTATATTTTTGCAACCTATGTGGATGCATAGCTTTTACACATGACCCATTCATTTCCCTTCCCTTATAGAGAAAAGTACCATTTTTGCCTCCCTGCCAAAAGGAACATATAAAGATTCAGTAGGACTAAAAACAATTTTCTCAAAAGGAAACATATACACTACAACATTAATAAAAAAAACAAGCACCTGAAATAAGGAACCATCTTCCAAGGATAGGAGCTTAGTAGCCTCACTCTCATTATCTATAGAATTGTAAACCACACTACCATTCTCTAGATACTCACCAGCTACAAGTTTACCATTTAAATCATTTTTTGGAAGTTTAGTAGCATGATGTCGAGTAATAATACCTGTCAAACCATTTGTAGAATGTTTGACATTCTCATGATCTGTTACCATTAATTTTTGAATAAGCTTTAGAATTTCTACCAATATAGTTTTCATTATCATTTCTCACATCACAGTTTCGAGAATGCCTAACAACCATAATATTAAAATTACCCACAGAATCAGTTCCCTTTATTTTAGATTCCTGCTTCTTAACATTATTACTAGACCCATTCAATGTGCATTCATTACTTATGGTATGACTTGAATAGAAGATATTATTTGTTTGAATACCATTTGTCCTTGGAGGCACCATATGTAATGTAGCATCATGATCTACTGGTGATCTAGATTTACTGCATGACTAGCCAGAACTTGTGTTCTTTTCTAGACTTTCTAAAATGAAATTGACATTTGACAAATTTTCTACTTGTTGGGGTATCTTGTTTACACCTGCAACACTAAAAGAGATTGTTGTTGTTTGGAAAGAATGCATGTTTTCTATCACTTAGGGGGCATATGAATCTTGTAAGTGGTTTTCCTTTGGATGTCCAATGTTCAATGATACCCTCTTCTTTAGTTTAGAGCAATTATACTGAGATTCAAACCCACTTGCTATTTGAATGCTAGTTTTCTCATCTCATATATAGAATAGCACGTAAGCTTTTTGGGAAAGCACACTTTTCTCACTGACTGAATAGACCTAGAGTACAAAATTTCATAAGAATAACTTCAATAAATCTAAGCAACTTCAGTATAATTAGTGTTACCATATAGAGAAAAGGTTCTACATAAAATTATAGTTCTTTTGTGTATTCTGTTATACACAAATTATAATGAGCTTGCTCCACAAAATTCAACATGCCCTCACAACTATACCAAATGTATACCTGATTATCATCTAAAGCATGCCAGATGCCTATGGACGAATGAATAAAGCAGAAATAATGACCAGAATGTGTTCTCTAGCCATCATGACCAAGAACACCATAAAGAGTGTACTTAAAATTGCTCTCCTGTGATTGATCAATAGACAGAGAAACTAGAATATAATTCAAATGTGCAAAATTTATTAAAAAACTAGTAGATATTACAAAAACTATATTATTAGATTCCACTAAAAATGTGATCCACTGGAAAATAATATTGTAAGGGCTACTTACATGTGAACTGCTAACAAATGGTTTGAGATCCAACGTACAACCAAAGTCTACTTTTTTGTCAATTTTTCCTCCAAATCCAACTATACTGAAGTGCTTGAGATGAATTGCAAGAACATGTGGGGCTTTATCAATTTTGAGTTGTTCTAGAGCCTTCACTTTTACTTTGCATCGTTCACATTGATATCTTTTCACACCCACATCTAACTGCTCCACTGCCATGTAATGGGATAATGCTTTCAACAAGGAATCTACTCAAATGATCTCTAGGCTCAAACTTAAGAAAGGATCAAATTTATTTGAGCAATAAGAACATTGTGTGCACTTCACCTACAAGCCAGGTTAAAGTAATTGTTAATGAATAAAATACTTTTCTAAGACTATAACCTAGAGTTCCTAGCATAAAAATAATTTTGAAAGGTTTAAGTGACTAAAAAATCCCATTAATGAAATGAACAGTAAATCTTGGAGGTGTCTATAAGCCCCTCTCTATTCCCTCGCTAATATTAAAAAGGATGATGTTTAGATATGAATAACTTGTTCTGATATGTTCTTACATTCACTCATCCTTGTTAACAAAGTACAAAAATTTTTGAAAATATAAACACCTAAAAATCACAACCTGACTTATGAGTCGGCCACCAAATATTTTATGTACTACACTCTTCTCATAAGCAACAGGTGATTCAATTAAAAAATATAGATAAATACACTCATACTGGTGAAAGAAAGTTTTATGTTTTTTCTGTGTTTTTTTTAATATATGATTTTTTCCTTTGTTCAGAATATGAAATATATAGCAATGCATGGGAGTTAAAAGTGAAGATATAGTGCCCCTCATATGATCTTTCTATCTCTTGAGTCAATTCTTTGCAATGTGCTTGAGCATACATAGAACAAACTTGCATCCTTTATAAGTTTAGGCCAATCTTGTGAAGAAACAACCTGAGAGTTCAAGAATCATGAGAAAAATTAAACATGGAAAAAAATCCAATACTATCATCATTATAATCTACTAGAAATAGAAAATTGTTCATGTCCAAACCTATCAATAAATTCCTAAATGCAACACCTTTTCCTATAGAATAATTCATCTACCCTAATTTTAAAAACTTATAGAAATTATATTTCAGAAGTTTGTTAGGAAAAACACATAGATAGATATGACATTATTCTCATGCTCAAATTACACACCCAGTGATAGCATAACATATATTAATTCAATGAAACTAATTTTAAGAAGGGTTCAGTAATCTATATGCCTATTTTACATGTGAGCAGTGGTACTCTACAAAAATCATGAGATAATATAGTTCAAATTTTGGTGAGAATGTTGAAATTTGATAAATAAACTTAAAGTTTCATCTAGAGTTACTTGTTAGTGAATGTACATGTAAGTTCATAAGGATCATTGTGATGAAACTAAGTTACAATCATGATTCTAGGAACAACCTATCAAATAATAAACAAGTTAGAATATGAAATTTATTAAATTTTAAAAGTTTAGAGATTAGAGATTGAAGCTATGAAATTTAGTTTTACATGTTTAGGGATTTAAAAAAGAAATCGATCAACCAACATGTAGGTGCCATGATGAGATGACACACACCTATCCATATGCAAGAACTATGGCATTATAACCTTGGAATAAACCATCAGCAAGTGGAGCAACACATTCTCAAAAAATCATTGATGATGGAGAACCAGTGCTGCCATACACGTGATCAAATGTAAATGAATGCATACCAATTTGCACCTGCAAAATTATAATTAGAAATTGGTAGAAGTTAGAAATATACTCTACGACTCCATTGAATGTAAAATCCAAATCTCAGAATCTATATGATTAAAATACAAGGCATTAATGGATTTCAATAAATTGAAGCAAGTACTGAGAAAATATGCATCATGCACTATTTAAAAAATAAATGGCATGATAGTATTTTCATGTGCACATATTAATATGCAAAAGAAACTAGCAGTTTGAAAGCTGTGTCTGATACAGAAGTGTAATTAAACAACAAGAGAGTTGGAATTGTAAAGATTATTGTTACTTTATTTCTAACACTGTAGTTTTATAATGAAAAAAAGTTATGTCGAGTTTCTCAACACACACACACACTAAATATTAATTTGTGCAGATTCAATTACTAAGAGTCCAGTTTAAAAGTGTGCAAATTTGTTGTCTAAAAGACTTTGACATAATTCATGAGCTCAAATGTGCTAATCAATCTGTGTTGTATCCTATACAAGGAGTTTACTTCAACCCATACAATGATTTAATCAATTGACATAACTAATGCTCTAGGAATCTCCTTGAACTTTCTTTATAATCTACTGTACTCTTCAGATGCATTGACCTACTTTTGATAATCTGTGGACACTAACATATTTACCTCTTTCTTTCTTGAAATTCAAATCCTTTGAGTTCTTACATATTTTCTTCCTCTTGGAGATTCCAACTCAAAAAATGCATCTTCACATCCATTTGGTGAATGCACCATCCAAATTTAGTAAATGTTAAAGGATCAAGCATTTTTGAGATTATATAACTTCAATTATTTGAACTAAGTGAGGATATTATTTTAATAGAGGGAATCTTGTTTTCTCTCAAAAAAACACATGGATATGGACAATAGGCCACTGCCTCAAGGGCCAAGGATGAGACAAACACTACATTCCAAGAATTCTTCACCTAAATCATAGTTTGATAAAGAAAATCTTAGTTTGTAGTGATAAGGGTTAATAATATTCACCCAGGGGACGTTTTGTCTCCTTTCCATTGTAAAACAATTACAAATTGAGATTATTTCTAGAGTAAAGTGTCAAGGAATGATATTGTTATCATAGATCTTTTCAGGTTTTAATGCACAACTACAAGAATTTTGGTCATATATGGGCATCTATCTTGACCAATGTACCAATCTTCATAGTGCCTCTAGGCTAGGATGCTTGCTTCAACTTCAAAGTAAAAAACCATTGATGATAGTGTTCCTTTCATTTCATGAGTTCTAGATGCCACAAGAAACAAGGGAACCCTCTGTTGATCGAACACAAATGTGAAGGAGAAAACTATGCTTACTTGAACACCACTTTGACAAGCCATAAGAACAATAATTGCAGCTACACAACAAAAAACTACAACTATATCTAACAAAATCCTTTTCCTTTTCTCAGCCAATGACTTCAATATTTGATTGAACAAAACCATTCCTACTTCCTTCTTGATAAAACTAGAATATATGGTCTTCATTCAATCAAACATTATTTCTCACTGTCAAGTCCCTAGATAATCTCATAAATTTTTGATCTCTGAACTAGTAACTTTCTCAAACATCAATTAAAAAAGAACATATTGATAGGTTATTCAGAGGATGATATTGATATGGCTTTTTCAATACTTCAAAAAAATTATGCAATGTAATTTAATATCAATATGTTACAATTTTTTGGTTGTAATATACATTCACAAATGAAAACACCATAACTCCACAATTTTAATAATTCACACTTTTCATTGCATCCTATCTGTATGGGCATGGTGCTTTTTTCACAGAAATGAAACAATACATGAGCACCGTTACTTGAGCACAATTGATTGATGTTCTCTCTTTAGTTACAATAGTGGAAGTATCTCAAACATTAAATATCTCAAAAATATCCAAAAAATCCTATTGAATCTAAAGATACACAAATAGGTGAGTGAACGTCATCTTTGACAAGCCTCCCACTTGTAACAAGTATCCTCATTCAGCACAAAGCATTTTAAAGACAAATAGTTCATATCTAAGAGTTAGTATAACCTACTTCACATTGTGACTATTGTATATATCCATGCAATGCACGAGCTTTACCAGGAAATGATTCAGCAAGCTCATATGCATCATTCTTTGTCTCTGTAAAAATAATACTATGTCCCCCATTGCAAAAGTAAAAAAGAATTTACCTTCCGATTAAGAATGGAGTTGCTCATGAGAGATGCTGGACAATACAATAATCAGAATTTACAGAAACCATTTCCAAATACATAGATCATATATTTCTTGTCCAACCTATTGTAGCAGCGAATGACATCTAGTATAACCATTGCTCTTGCTTTATAAAAGTAGGGAAGAACAATGTGCCTCACACTTGGATTTGCCTTCATCTTATCATCACCAACAAGATCTACAATTTTTCTATTAGGTTTAAAGAATTTTGATGTAATCTGTTGAAGAGGTAAAAATAAGGTATCGAGTGTTAGCATGTAATAAGAAAATTTGGAAACCAACTTGAAAAGTGCAAGTGTCAGCATGTACTGTAGTTGCTACAAATAAACATCGTAAATTCTTTAAAAAAAATTAAAAGGCCACATTGAGCACTGTTAGAAACCCCACCTGCTTTACCTAGTTCGGCATTGTTGCACTAAAAAGAAGTGTATGAACCTTACTCACATCCTCAACTTTTCCTAAAACAGTAGGAAGAAATGGGACTATTAAGAGATGTAGTGGACATACATTAAAGTTTTGAAGTATAGCAACCTATTAAATGATGCGGGTAGAAAAGACCCACACCTACATGGCACCTAGCACACTTACATGGTGCAAAGACATTTAATGCATAGTGGGCATTCATTTCACCCCTCTTCCTCAGTGGACTTACACAATGGGCACTTACTTCAGTTATATCATTCAAAGAAAAAGCATAGCAAAATTGCAATCAGCGATGTAGTTTCAATCAATATTGTCAAAGCGAAGAACAATTTAAATGTAAGTCCCTTTATGACACCAACATATCACATCAACCATTGAACTTATCACAAGTCAAGACATGATTGGTAAAGAACCTTTGAATCATGTATGATCTTTCACAATCTAATTATACAGGGGGTTTTGCTCAAGAAAGGATAAGATACCTTCATATTTTATTTTGTTGTTGGTGCGATCATAAAACACACATCAACATTATACTTTAAAAATTAAAATAATATTAAAACATTAAATACCAATACTTCCATAAAATTATAGAATTCAAATCTAAATTCCAAAAAGTTGATTAAATAATAAATGTTAAATATAAACAAAAGCTATTTAAGATTTTAACAAGACTTTATGCTAAAGCTTATAAATGATGGCTCTTTCTATAAAGAGTTTGGTCACATATTGGCTTTACAAATCTCGTTTTGGCCCTGTAAGTGCCCTAGAAGCAACTTTTCTGACTCAAAATAACATCAAAAAAATGCCTCAGCAAACTATATGACTACATACAAGCGAATGTAATGAGAACTTTGTTCTTATGAACCACTACTTGTGAAACATGGGTCAAGGGTTGAATCCTGTTAGCAATATCACAATATAAGGTCAATTTTTCCAAACAAATTTTTAGAATATTTTTGATGTTCAATATGGTTCAATGAAGTTTAAACATGGGTCATGAGATATGAACTTTAGTTAACCACTAACCACTGCTCATTGAAATATGGATCACTGTAAGTTGAATCCAGATAAACAAGCACAAACTGATACAGTACAGAGCACCAAATATTTGAGTAATCTATACAAATCACAAGATTGTAAGAATTTAGATATCTTAATTAAATGTAGAGATAGCATAATTTGACACACTACAAAAAAAAAAAAAAAAAAAACTTGAAACTGAATTCAATTTGAGAATAAGAACAAGTAAACATGAGAAGGTAACCATTAAAAGTGAGGTGCTAAAGATACAACATGGAAATTGGCACTTCTTATTGAAAACTCAGCAAACATGTAATTTATGTCATTCACAAAAGAAGTCATATAGTCTATTACTTACAATTTCAATACAAAATTACAAATCATACCAAGGATTTTTTCCATGTCCTCCACAAAGCCCATGTTAAGCATTTCATCAGCCTCATCAAGGACATGAAATTTAAATGATTTCAATTTTAGACTGCTTCTCTCAATATGATCTTGTGTAAAGAAATCGAAACATTTTTTTTACCAATGAACTATTGCATATCAGGAAAGTAGTTAATAAAAAGCTACTCACTTACCTTGATACAACCTCATGTTCCAACAACAACATCTACACCTCTGTGTAGTGCATTCTCCTGTGGACCATACAGAGCACCTCCATACACACAGCATGTATTACTTGTAATCATCAATAGATCCTGTCAAATTTGCATCTATGTAAAAGATGCTCGTGTCCTTCCAGTTGAAAGGGGCCTTAGAAAGACACAGTGTTATAGGTCTAAACATAGGACAAAATAGAGAAATATTTAGTAGCTTATTGAGCTTCACTTTGTTTTGAGAATAGTTTAATATTCTCTACTAAACAGGGCCAACCACGTGAAGGTGGAAGCTCATTTGGCCCCACCCCCCTCCCCCTAACATCACTCTACATTCCCCGTTAACATCTAACATTCATTCATTATTTCAACCATTAATAAAATTTAACATTCAATCAATATCACATGATAACATTCATTAACACATTATATTTGTTAACATGCAACATTCATCAATATTCTGCATTAACACATAATTCATGAACATTCATTAGCACATAATTAAATTCATTGAGACATAAAATTCAATCATTATCAATTAAGGTATGTAGATGACAATCATTTCTTTTTTTTCTTTCCATTTCTTTTTTCTATGTAAGCTCTAAGAGGAGCATCAGTGTCATCATCAATTCCCCCATCATCAGTTGTTCTGTTCTGTCTTCTTGATGATCTCAAATTCCTATGCTATTACAAAGGGGGGTCCTCTGTAATAACAAATAAAAGAATTAAATTAAAAATAATTTATTATAATTGTTACAAGTATTAAATTATTTTAAATAACATAACTATGGTGATCTTTACCTGATCTGACCACATCATTTTGTCTAGACTCAACATCAACACGGTCATGAACATCGACCCCTCGATCCTCTATAGCTGCTATACAAAATGTTACATTAATCCAAACACCAATTGCAATTATATATAAAAAATTTAATAGAAAATGTATACCTCCACCACTGGGATGCACATCATGCAAACCTTCAGCATCCATAGATTGTGTAGAAGAATTGTTAGGCTGCATTCCAACATCCTACGCATTGTTATCATTGCTTGCTTAAAATAGATATACTCACTTTATATTGTAACTTAACATCAAATAGACTAATTGGTAAAGTATTCAATTTGAAATAAATTTCATTTAGCTTATTTACCTCTGGCTTAGATGCATCATTATTAGAACCTTCCACTATACTGATTTTAGCTCGTAGCCATTCAGCCATGGCTCTATAGCCTTGTTGGAAGCCAATTCTCTTATCCTCTTCTGTGAGGCATCTCTTGAACTCTAAGCCCTACTTTTTTGCATGGTATGGTGAATTTTACTTGCATTGTTTCATCAACCAATGGAGGGTAGTTAAAATATCAAAAGGAAATGGTAAATAGTTAGCAGGGTTTCCAACCCTTGTTACACCTTATTTTGGTCATGTTGGAGTTGTTCTAAATTGTCTTTGGTCTTTGGGAGTCCTAGATGATCCAATTTCACTCTTGGTTGGGTGTGTAGAATAAAGGTCAAGTGTTGTAATCTAACCTGTCACTGGTAACAGCAAGTTTGCCTTAGACCTGATTTCTTTTGGGTTGTGTTGATGTTTGTTTTGGTTTCCATTTATGTTAGAGGGTTGGATTTGTCCAAAATAGTTGGTGTCAAGGTTGGGTGTATGAGGCCTTGAATGGTACAAGGGAGAAGTAACTAGTATGCAGCCTTATGTGATGAATTGGGTCCATGCATTAAAGGAGTAGATGTTGTAACAGTAGATTAGTTCATTGTTTGAAGGTGAATCAAGCCTTGAATTTTCTTGTAGAGAACAAAGGATTGGGGTGATAACTTGAATTGCTTAGTTGTTCCAAGGTGCTAGGAGTTTGTTGGTGCTTGGTGCAGGAGCACCTAGGCTAACCTCTACTAGTTAGTCAATTTTGGCTTGTACTTGACTCTAGCCAAGTCAAGAAGTTAGTGCAATTTTTTTAAGGAACTTAGAAGGTCTTGTTTTATGTTGGCTAGGTGAATTAGTGACTAAGACTAAGGTCACACAAATAGCCTTTGTTAGTTGTTATTTAAATTCTTAATGTTAGGAGTTAGGAAGATTGAGTCATTAATATGTCTTAGGCCTAAGAATGGTTAATGGTTATTAAATAAATATGATAAACATGAATGATCTTGGATCCTCAAAATATGTGAGGATAAGAAGCCTATAATATAGGATTAAGGCATCTATCAAAGTTGCCAAGTGTTGTAAGAATGTTTTCATAACAACATTTTGCACTTATTGCAAGTATTCCACGCAACATGGATAGCCTTGGATTCCTTTGATTGTGGGAGGTTATTTTCGACCAAATAGGCCCTATAATGGTGGAGATTACACCTAATGGAGTGATTTTTTGAATCTCCAAGCATTGGTTTCATATTGTTAAAAGTTTGAGTTAATGAAGTGGCTGGAAAACACTATTTTTGAAGTGATATTTCTATTTTTAAAGGAACAGTCATACTTGAAGCCTAAAACGTGTTGATATAGTGGTTGAGACGTGTTCTATAGTAATTTTGAAGACATTTTCATTTTATGTGTTAAGGGTTTAGAGTAGTTTTATCATAGTTTTCAAGTTGTTTTAGTTCAGGACTTTCTTTTGGTCACACTGTGACAGATTTTGTAAAAATGGCTCCCACGTGAGTTTTAACCATGGAAACACTAAATAAGTGGTTGAATCTTCAAGTGGGGCCTCTATACATATTGTATCTAAATTTAGGAAGCATCATGAGAAAGGGAGCTAGCTTTATGATCAGGCCCTAGGCGAGTTTGACATACCCGGTTAGAGGCTTGACAGGGAGACATCAAATCATTTCATTTGGGGAATGGGAAGTACAACACGTCTCCAGGAATTTTTATGGTAGGTTTTCATGTTAGTTATCATGTCCCTAGGAATTTTTATGGTAGGTTTTCATGTTAGTTATCATCCTAAGCATTGGGAAGTTGTACTAGTCCATTAGGATAGGTTTTGAGCATTTTTCATCAATCTTAGACAAGTTGTCCTAAAAACTAGGCCTCTTAGTCTTGTTTCTCCTTGATATTAGGAAGGAGGTGTATGGTCACTTTGAGACCCAAAAACTATAATGAAATTTTTTAAAATTCCAAAAGGGTATCCAAATCAGGTTTTATTTTTTTGAGTTGTTTCGGAAAATATTTCTAAAAAGGGGAAAAACTGACTGGGGAAGGCTACTAGAAATAGGCCTATTTTTAAGATCTCTTTTGGATGAAATTTTGAATATGATAAACCTAAGAGCCAAGAACCTTCCCAAATAAGTAAAATGGGATGGAATATGAATGAATTCAATTTGAAGAAGGTCCCCATAATGAAGTTTGAAATTTGTGATGTTTTAGTGGATTTGGCACTTAGATCCATCTAAGTGAAAGTGAGAAAGAGAACCAAAATTAAGCTGTGGATCATCCAAGGTGGAGTTTATGACATGTGACTCTTGTAGTAAAGACTGAATAGGATTTAGTTAATGATCTAATCCTATTAGGAGATCCTATAGAAGCATAGGATACTAGGAGATAAGAGAAATCTCTTGGTGGAAGTGGAAAACTAAGCCTAGGAGTTTTATCTTACACCAATGCTTCCAAAGCGTGTTACTCTACATCATATATTGGTGTGGAGGAACACTGAGATCTAAGTTGAGGATTAGGAGCATAGACAAGCTAGTCTATCCTAGCATTTCCCATCACATTATATAAAAAATTTGATACAATTTTTCATTTACTAATACTTACAACTCTTGCTTGAAGTTTCAAAAAACCACTAGAGCTGAGCTTGTAGTTCCCATGCTTTTCTAGTCTTTCCTTTGCTACCTTTGATGTGTTAGGAAATATATGAAAAGTTTGAAATATGTTAGATAGTATAAATATAGAGGTTAATTAGTACATAATTAGATTCTCAACAGTATCACATACCTTGTTGTACTCTCCATTGGTGTAATATTATTTTTCTTGTTAGCTTTATACTTTCCATCCAAAATCAGAACCTGCCACTCAGCCTCAGGAACATCAGGTGGACACTCGTACCTATTGTTATCCCATAAATTTTTTCTGTACTAGTCCCTAATATACTTCAAACATGTCATGCCTGGAACCTGACAAGGCAACCAACACAAGCACAACAATTTTTTTTATTTTAAATTTTTTTTTAATATTATTATTAATATTACCATTAACCTTTACGTATCTTTAAACCTAACACATGGCAACAATCCAACCGACCTATAACTCTGTGTGACATCAAGAACATCCTCAACTAAACAACACATCCTTGTACCTTAACACACTACTTTGTTAACACATAGTCCTTCTTTAGATAGACATGGAACTTTCACATTACTCACACAATAGATTTCACCTTCATAATATCGGTTCTTCCTCACACTACTAGTTTGTTCACTAACATTGGCTGACTTAATTGGAGACTGCATTTGATGGATGCCATTCTTTAGTGAATTAACTATACTTGTACTTTGATATTTTGCAAAGTGATTTATAGCATTGACTAATATATCTATGTGGATATTAGTCCTAACCAAGCTTCATGAATATTGTTGACATGGACATTCTATGTACATTTTATTTCAAACTTATTATTTTCTTAACTCAAATCCCACAAACAAAGGTAACATTCCTATTTCTTTTCTCTAATAAATTGAAATTCCAGTTAATAACTCTACATTATTCCCATAAATCTTATATTAACTACTTCTATTAATCTCTTTAAGATATTTACTATACTAAAAACAATGACATTTTATCCATTAAACTATACACCAATTATACTAATTCTTCTTACATAACTAAAGCCAAAGGTAATTTCTTACCATATATGTATTGTTATTATTTACCAAAATATAATAATAACATATCTACTAATTTAATTTCATTAAATTACCTATACTACAACTATGACACATAACCATAATAATGTTAATATTATCACCCTAGGCTTTTTAGGTCCTAACCCCACATCTTACAACACAATCATGACTACCCAAAGACCTTGTACTAGTCTCTAAGCTATTCCCTAGGCGTAAGTGGGAAGAATCATTAAAATATGCTCCCATACTCTAAGTACAAGGTAGGAGTCTAGGGGAAAAGTGATTGTTGCCAAGTCATAGATTTATTAAAGTCTTTTCTTACTTCCTTTGTACTTTTCTTATGTCAAACAAGGCTGCACTATTATCTTCCTTCCAAGGTGTCATGTCAAGTCAAATTTACAATGCATGTCTTTTCTCACAATATATAGGCACCTAGACCAAGTTTAGAGCAGCAATTATGATGATGTGGGTGCTTTTTCCTAAGTGGAGATTGATTACTATGAAGGTTACGTAGATAAAGGTTTTTATTTAAAGTTTTCTACCTTCCTTCTCCAACATGTGGCACCCAAAATAAGATCAAGTCTGACATAGGTCAAAGCTCCTTTTTGGAGTCAAGAAAAGATGGCGCTAGGTGGGGTCCCTATTGATTTGTGTTTGTATTTAGTTTTTTTTTTGTTCTTTGCTTGCATTTACTATGGTATTGACTTGGTTTCTTTTCTCCTTGAAGTGGCGACATATATGTTGCTCTTTTTCATTTTAATATTTATGTTATTTCTTTATTGATTATTATTTTTTATTTTTTACTTCTACATGCGTACTATACTCATATGTGACTTGGATTGTGTCTTTTCCCAAATTTTGCATAATGGGACTAGGGTAGTCTTAGAAAGTTTAAAGTTAACTCTTTTTTTAAACCCCTAAGTCCCCTAGGGTCCTAGCTAGGACACCAAGCATATTCTCCTATTAATATTTTATTGATTTGTAATTAGGAGAAAAAGGTTATTCTCTTTCCCATATATTTTCCAGAATGTTAGATGAGCTCCTACAGCAAGGTTAATATTATGCACTTATACATTGATGCCAACTATTTTTTTGTCTATCCTAAATTCCATGGTAACTTTTATATGATTTTTCCAATATTATTGTGAGGGATTGAACATATTAATTATGTCCTAAAAAGAATTCTTTTAACCTTGATCATTCACTTATTATCATATGTATGCATTTTACATGAGAACTTGAATAGACAACTATTGTGCAATGAAACTGAATAAAAAAAATAACATTCCATAATCCAAATCTTTTAGTGTTGCTAATCTTCCATGGTGATGAAAGCCATTCCTACTATCCACATAGAGATGCAAGAATACAATAACTGAAGGAACAAGATAATTTATCCTCAAACATAATATAGAAACTTTCTCCAATAATTTTTGAGATACACAAAAAGGTGGTGAAATCACTATAATATTATTACACAAATGGAAAGACCTTGCTAACATACTCAGATGTTTCCTCAATTCCTCTACTGCCAATTGGATATAAACAACACCAAACACCTTGATCACAAAAAGAAACACATATCAAGTTGGAGATTGCATCTCCCTTATTAAACTAATTACAGCAACATTCCTTTCTTTTATGTAGTGAAATCCTCTTAACCTCCAAGCATCCAAGACATCAAATAACCTGTAAATACAAAAAAATATGGAACCATGGAGGCTCACCTCCCAACCTAGGCCTCAAGGAGACCACCCCTGCACTAGGGGAAACAAGGTTCAACCAAGTTGCACTCAAACATCATCACAATAATAAAACAACAACAGGAACATCTCAGTTTAACATCACATTTACAACTCCCAACCAAGGCTTGCACAATGATTCACACATGGAATCATAAACATTGGGTGAAGGTGGGCTCTCAATTAGGAGATTTTCCATATCCTATAAAATTTGTAACAACAATTTCCATGCCCTTTTAGGGCTTCATTGATCAATGATTTCCATGCCTTTTGGACTTTTACAAAACAATAATTTCATGCCCTTTTGGGGCTATTCACAAAAAAATAATTTTATACTACCATCAACCAAAGCATCACTGAATTTTCATACTTCATCAACCTTCTTCCACACCATCACTCTCCATACTACCCATAGAAAATTATGAAGGCATATGGCATACAATGGAGACCATTCTCCAAGGTTCTCTACTATATCTCAAGCCCAACTAACTCCTTCACCCTAGGCTTTCTCTTCCCTCCCAAGGGTGAGTGAAGCCTTCAAACCCATGTACAATTTCAGCACTCAAACAACGCAAGAAAATACAAGAAGAAACCACAAGAAAGTTCATGAAGCAACACACACACTTTCACAACACAACACATGATCCCATAGCATTCTTATATTGTCTAGCTTCAACTGCATGAAATGAAGAAACATGGCATGAAGCACTTACCTCCATCCAACTATGGCTTCGAAATGGTGAACCAGAGCTCTTCCTATTTTCCTTGGCTTCTAAACTACTCCATAACCATATGTGTCTCTACAATTAGAGAGTGGGTAAGCAACTACCAAGGTTAGCACAAGATCCCTATAAAGGCCTTCACTTTCCTCCTCACCTACCCCTCTTACCTTCTTGTAGTTTCCACCAATAAGAACTGATCCAAGTGGTGTAATGAGGTAAGAAGTCATGTTACAATATGATTTTCGAATTGGCTTAGAAATAACTATTTTTGAGGGTCTCCTAGGTTCCCTAGACCAACTTATGTTTATATTTAAACCCCCAACCCATACTATTACCATGTGAGTAACTTATTTTCACTAAATTAACACTTGGGAATCATTTTAGGCTCTCTAAAGTTCCTATCAACTTGTAACTAGAATTTCCATCACAAAGGTGACTCTTCCTAACACTCTCCAATGTGGGTTAATTGATTTTGTCATGAGGATTAGGCTTAGGTTAAGTGATATCATGCCAAAGAATCCTATTGGACATGTCATTTACACATAAACATTAAAAGTGTCAAATGATACCCACACACACATTAAAACACTTTACACTTCATGATGACATGTCTCTAATTACTCATACTTCCTGACTATTACAGTCATGCATAATCGCATTACGAAATAAACACGATACAACAAGGTTTTGAATCTTCCAAAGATTCACCTTGGCTTTACTATGTTCACATAAGATTGAACCTTGTTTCTCCCATTTATCTCCATGGTTCAAATTTTCTGCACACTCAACTTAAACATTAGTAGCCCGATAAAATAATATACAAGACATACAGAGAAATGCAGAATAAATCCAATGTCACATAATACACATTAACATATACATTTAACTTCATCTAATCATTTTCATTCTAACTACTATAAAAGAAGCACTGCACTGTTATAACCATTTAACCTTCATCTAAATACACATATATAATTCATATTCAAAACATTACAATTTCATCATATGGGTATTAGCATAATGAATTACTGTTCTAAGTACTATCACCATTCTTATACTCCATTAAACAATGTAAACATATAAAATGGATTGCAGTACACATGTCTTAGGTGAAAATCACTAATATGCAACCTTATGAACTACTATTGTCCATCAAGTTAGACATATTGATATTCCTAGCAATATCTCTTTATCACCCTACGAGGGGTTTGTGAGTAAGTTTCTAGGGTTAATTTCCTCAATCTATTTGCATGTTTTGAAAAGTGTGTCATCATGATTTAAACACAAGTTTCACATGTAATCATATGTCTCATTGCCACTTTAACCTACATTCATTATTACCCCCTAGAAGAGGAAATGTTAATTCATTTGGCTAGGGAGCTGTTTCAGCAATATTTGATCAAGTCTTTAGATTGAACCTAGAGAGGTTCATTTTCATGTGATTTTAGTTATTCCTTCTAAAGTTACTTAATGGTGATTACACTTATCATTACTAAAGTCTATTTAGTCTCTACTAAGATCTCATAAACAATTTCTTGTAACAAAAATGTTCATCCTACTCTAATTCACTCCTAATCACATTCATTCTATGAAATCTAAAATAGGGGTCTCATGTGGGTCTTACAAAACATAAACCAGCTTTTTCAAGGATCTTGTTTCTCTTGAATGCATGAGGTCCAAAGAGTTGGGTCATGCTCTCTATAAGATCATCCATCAATGGTTTGTGTTGGTTATTCCACCTTTTAAGTAAAATAAAAACATGTTAGACTCATAAATGAAGTGAAGCTACCTTTAATATAGTTCAAGAAATGGATGAAAAGGAAAACTATTATAGAAATGATATGAAATCAAACTAGTGGTTTGGGGTTTTAGTTAGGATATGATGTTCCACCAGGTACATAGGCTAGGCTCGAATATTCGCAAACACTCATCACCAAGTTTTCTCCAAAAAACATCATTCCCTACAAAAAAATCATGGGATCATTAGTCGATGAAGAGTGATCAAAAACTAAATTACTATTATATCACTATAGAATAATAATAACTTTAAAGTACCTAGAACTTTGGCTACTTTTAATGGAATGCCTTCATCGTCGCTGATGATCAATATGACATCCTTCACCATTCCCATACTAGGAACATAGGAACATCCAGGAAATGATGCTACAGCTCCTATTGCAAAAAGTTTCATAAGTTTCATAAGTCTTTGTCATGAAGTATAAAAGAAAAAATGATAATTGATGTTAAAAAGTTGTAAAAAAAAAACTATTTGTTGCTATCATAAGAGAGAAAAAGAGGGATTTGTGTACCAGCAGATGGTGCAATAGTTGATGCTTGTAAGTTGCATGTTGCTAACTCAGTAGTCGAAAATAGATTTATGGTTGTCCTGGATGGAGGTGGCATCATCATAGGATTCAATTGATGTGAAGTTGAAGAATAAAATTGTTAGAGCATGCATAAATATAGAATGCGTGGACTAGCATGGACAAGATTGTTAGAACATTAAAAAAAAGGATTGTTCAAGCATGTATTGTCAATGATTATGATCATTCCTATATATATTCAATGGAAAATAGAAGTGGGGAATGGAACATGCGATCTACCTAAACCACCTGCAGCACCCTCATCATGAGAACGAGGCTCAAAATCATGCAAAAAACTCAGTAAAGAAAATGCATCCATATTTTAATTAATGCCATAAAAGAGCATAACATAAAAACAATTATTGAACTCTTGTTATAATTAAAAATTTCATTAATACTTACTTTTAAGGTTTTATAGGTGTGCATCAATTCAAATCCCCTATCTCTTATTTGTTGAGTAGTAGGCTTTATGGTTGCCAAACATAAAATTTCTCTACTAATTTTCTGTAGCAACTTTTTAGTCGAACCAATCAGGTCATCGTTGTTTGCTAAATCAATATAAAAAGGGTCCTCCTCAGGTGGGGCTATTGATCAGTGACTATAGGTTCCTTTTCCTCCCTCTGACCACTGGCCCTCTATGAAAACAATAGTATTAGTATTATCAAAATTACTCCAAAACAATGAAGAAAACAACATTAAAAAAATAACATTTTGTTTCTATCTAGTTTGCACAATTACAATGAATTTTACCTGCTTGTGTGTAGATAAGCCAGGAACATCGCAAGCATCCCCTCCAAGTAGTTGCTCCATATTGTGCCCTTGTGTCAAAGATCAAGTATAAAAATGTTAGCCAAAAATTTATTGACTAAATGGTATGTTGGAGTCAGTGATTAGAAGTTGGTTTAATAGTATGTACCACCCCCATGATAGTAGCCTCATTTGTATCTATGCAGTTCAAATTGTAATCAATAAGAAGCTCTTCCCCTACACGTATTGATTTTATCACACAGATGAATACACGATTTCCATCATGTTCCTCAAATATGCAATTGGGTTGCTTTATAGTTGACCTAGGTCATGCACTATTTATAAAACCTGCAATATTCCCTATTGCTTTTGGCCTTCCATCAATGTATATATCCACACTTTTACTTCCATTATTGTCTTTCTATCGTATATAATTTGTCAAGAGGGCATACCTATGCATACTTTTTTTATAGTGAACAATATGCATCCAACTTTTGTAATTGTAACATGGTCCAACATACTCCATCAATTTAGAAACTTGTTTGTAAGAAACTTTTATGCCATCCATAGAAAATAGGCCCAAATCATGTAGTGATTATTGTGCTATGCGATATATCCTCTCGTTAACACAAAAATCATTGTTTATTGGAGGAAGTTCCTTGGGTACCCAATGTTTCTGTAGATGTTGGTACTTCAAGGGCACCTCGATGTCACCTTCCATCTCATCATCATAAGAACATGACCCCCCTTGAGCAAGGAAAAATTGTATGCATTTATTGAATTTCCTTCTAGTCTTTTGACCTCTAGTTAATCTCCCTATTATAGATAAATTGCATGTCTCACTTTCCTCTTCTATTCCTCTATTTCCCTCACTCAAGGAAGACACTTCTGACAAATACCTATTCGTTGGTACCTACAAATGGGAGATATCTTAGAAGACATCAATCTTACTATTGATAAGTGTATTAAATAGACTGTCTATAAGGAGTATTGACTTATACCTGTTGATCCATGAGACTGTGTGGGATGCTCCTGAAAGGGGTTTAGTTTCCTGCAAATGTAATTCAATTATCGTGAGCATAATCACATCCATCATTAGCATCATATAAAAATTAAAAACATTAAAAGGTACACAATATAACACTTAAATCAGGCTCACATTATAAGCCTACTAGGGAAGTAGGCCTAGTGAAGGGCTAAAACTGGGTTTTTGTATCAGCTAATGAGTTGAGGGCTTAGTCACCTTGGGTACATGCTATTTGAAGTTGTTTGATGTGTGTGGAGGTGGAGGAAAAACCTAGTTAAGGTGAAGTCAAGTTTGGCACCTATTGAGGCATTGTGAGCATTTCGTTAACACAAAAATCATTGTTTATTGGAGGAAGTTCCTTGGGTACCCAATGTTTCTATAGATGTTGGTACTTCAAGGGCACCTCGATTTCGCCTTCCATCTCATCATCATAAGAACATGACCCCCCTTGAGCAAGGAAAAAATGTATGCATTTATTGAATTTCCTTCTAGTCCTTTGACCTCTAGTTAATCTCCCTATTATAGATAAATTGCATGTCTCACTTTCCTCTTCTATTCCTCTATTTCCCTCACTCAAGGAAGACACTTCTGACAAATACCTATTCGCTGGTACCTACAAATGGGAGAGATCTTAGAAGACATCAATCTTACTATTGATAAGTGTATTAAATAGACTGTCTATAAGGAGTATTGACTTATACCTATTGATCCATGAGACTGTGTGGGATGCTCCTGAAAGGGGTTTAGTTTCCTGCAAATGTAATTCAATTATCGTGAGCATAATCACATCCATCATTAGCATCATATAAAAATTAAAAACATTAAAAGGTACACAATATAACACTTAAATCAGGCTCACATTATAAGCCTACTAGGGAAGTAGGCCTAGTGAAGGGCTAAAACTGGGTTTTTGTATCAGCTAATGAGTTGAGGGCTTAGTCACCTTGGGTACATGCTATTTGAAGTTGTTTGATGTGTGTGGAGGTGGAGGAAAAACCTAGTTAAGGTGAAGTCAAGTTTGGCACCTATTGAGGCATTGTGAGCATTTGATAGTTTGTTGATTGGATTTCTTGGATGAATCCATTGGATGGATTGAGGGACATTCATGGGATTATTCCAAAGATGTAGAACCTAAGGTGGCATAAGGATTTGGTGTTCACTTTGATAGGTTATGGAGTTGGCTTGGATCAAGGAGAGGGATCTTATGAAGATGCTTGGTTGGTGTTGTGAGAACACTATGGAAGTCCCTCTTGTTATGAATGATTGCAAGTCCACCTAGGGTCTCTGCATCACCTATAGAGGCAAAATTATTAACCAACAAATTGGGTAAGAAATTATATTATGTTTTCTCTATGAATTTTATTCTAGGTACAACTCCCTTTTATAGATATTTGATGAATTCCCTTTCCTAAACTAAACACTTACAAATTCTTTTGACCTTAAAGAAAATAAGGCTCAATACATTCACGCATCAATATGTGTTTTAAATAGTTTTATTTAATTAATTTAGATTAATAGTTAATTTAGATTAGCAGTATTCTATTTGTAGTTGAAACTTGTAGCTTTTAAATAGATAATGAATAAACTATGTAACCATATATATAAGACAAATATATTTGTATCAAGAATTGAATATTAAATAGATTAAGGATTGATGGCTTACCTCTAAATTTCATCATCATCATCCTCATCATCATCATCATCATCATCATCATCATCATCCTCATCGTCATCATCATCATCATCATCGTCGTCGTCGTCATCATCATCATCATCCTTGCCATCATCATCATTGTTGTCATCATCATTATCATCGTCGTCATCATCATCAACATCATCTTCATCATCATCATCAGTAGCAGCATCATCGTCATCATCTTCTTCTTCTTCTTCATGAAAATTTGTGTCAAGAACATCATCCAATAACTATCGATCGTGATCACCGTCTACATCATCTTCTACTTCTTCAGTATCTTCTTCTTCCATCACATTATACTTTATTGACCTTCCTCTCGATTCATGTCTAACAACAAATGACCAACCTAGTTTATGGGGAACCTCTAAGTAAAATACCTACTCACATTGGCTTGGAAGAACATAGGGCTCATCCCCAATTGGCTCGAACGACCTTGTATTAACCATTGTAAATCCATTATCATGTTCAATAACAGGTCTATCAGGATCATTTGGATTAAGTTGTAGCCTATACCATTTGACTATGAAGAGTACTAATTTGAAGGAACTAAGGTCACACTCAAGTATATCATCCAAAATGCCATAGTATCGATTTTGAGACTCTCGAGGATGTAAGTCATTTCTAGATGAAATATTAGTCACTTGAAAGACTGCAGTTATTCCTGAATCACAAGTTTTCTTCATGTCATCCAACACTTTGACATGAAATTTTTGACCATTATAGAACATAACCTTGTGGTGTTTAACCTGCAATAATATGTGAAACATGTCAAAATTATTGTATCATGAGTTGATAAACATATGGGTGATTAATAAATTTGTATGTACTTGGAAATCTCTTAAACCATGTGCCAAATCTATTTCCCTTTGTGTAACATTGGAATCTCCATTATGATGAGCTTCTATAACCAATGAAGATACACCTTCCCATGTTAATGTCTGACCAGAATGTTGACATCGTTCAATCCATACTGTCATCCAATCAAGATTGTTTGCAATATACAAATGTAGTGCATCCCACTCTCGAGCACCTGTACAAAAAAAAGTAGGCAATTTACAACCGATTTACTTTGAAGATTAAGAAATAATTTATTACAATAACATCTTATAATTTATTACCTCTCACTTTCATCAATGTACCTTTCCCCATCAAGTACCCCCCTTGTAATTTTTTAAAAGGCTCGAGATCCCAAATACGATCTACATGGATATTTGATGCAAACTTAGGAAGATATTTAGTAATGTACACCATAGTCTGGTATACCATATATCCCTCTACCATAGAACCCTAAGGATGTGCTCTTTATCGAACCAAAGCCTTCAAAGATTTCAAGTGCCTCTCAACCATCCACATTGACCTACTATGTATAGGTCCACACAATTCAATCTCCTCAACTAGGTGTATGAGGTAGTGTTCCTATGCATTGCAAAAAGTTGGAGGTAGACACTTTTGCATTTGACACAGTAAATGAGGAATTCTTCTCTTCCAATAGTTTATATCTTCTTTATGGATTTCTTCAGATGAAAATCACCTACATTAAGAGATTCAAGTCACAAAAAATATATACATATGAGACTTTACAAAATAATATACAATACATTACATGGCAAGAAAAAAAAATCACGAATATAATAAATATATACAACAAATTGAACAGATATTACTGCTTACCTCATATATTTTCCAAGATCGTATATCACTTGTTTGATGTTATTGTTGAAGTACTCTGGGAGAGATAGAGGAAGCACATACTGCAATAATTATAAAGCAATTATTTCATTATTTTCTAACATAACATAACGAACAGTACGTGTAGTTTATGAATATATTGTAAATATAGAAGAACATAACTTACGTTGACGAAAGTATGTCAATCGTGCATTTTGAGCGCTGGCCCAAATTCACTTTTTTTTGATATGAGATTGTTTATGTTTGTAGCAAATCCTGTGGGAAATCAAATTTTTCATATGACTTCTTTTATGGCATCACTTTGTTGCTCTGTTAATAACCAAGGAAGGGCACTTATATTAATTTGATCTCTATTTTTGTTTGAGTGAATGAAATTATTTAATGCATGATTGGATTCATGTATGTCATTACAAATTTTGACAATTTTTTCTTTGTCACACCTTCCATCCAATATTTTCCACAATGTCTCTATTATATTCTTTCCAATATGCATAGTATTAAAAAAATGTACAATTTATAAGTGCTCATAGTAGGGAAACCTACTAAATTGTCTGGGATAGCTTTTTATTCCCTTTGGAAGGTTGTCAGGATTGCCTTGACGACCTTTATGATCATCAATTACACAATCAGTAAACAAAAATCACAATAGAAATATATAAATTACAAACATAAACCATTAGGTGGAACAACATTACCTCAATCATTAATTCTATTATATTCCAACTTCCATAGGCGAGGTGTCATTCTTCATAGCTTTGATGTAGTCTCTTCTTTCCCATTGAAAAGATGTTTTTTCGTACTTTGATACTTATGATTCCTATGCAGGAAGTGTCTACACTTATCAAACACCTACTTTCCTAAACTTTTTGAATGATGAGATTTCATCTTTGGACCACAAATTGGACATGCAAATTTTCTCTTTGTTTGAAGACCTACAAGATAATGATATAATGGGATTATTAAATATGTTGATTTTTATAATTAAAATTATCATGTGCAACTTGAACTCACTATAACATACCACAAAAATGTGTTAGCCCTGGGGCATCATGTATTGTCCATGCAAGTATTGCATGGAATTGAAATTTTCTTTGTCCTATTGGTCTAGACACGTCATACATAGTGACACCATTCCATAACTCCACCAACTCGCCTATCAATCTATAGCAAAAAATATAAGTTGTTAATATAAACAATATTAGTGGTACATTATTCACCCTTTGTTAACTATAAAGACATATATGACATACCTTAACATACGTGACATTGTTATGTTGGATAAACCATTCATAACCTTGAAGTTCAACAACAAAAATACAATAGAGAGAAGAGTTGTTTGGGAGTCTTTGTATAGGGGCTTGTATGCCTTCTCAAGTAGAGGTACATCGAGGCTATCATCATCATCATGATCAGATACACTTGGACTAAATGTGTCATGGATCAATGTATTTATACCATCATCTTCAATTGTGCTTTTTGGTGCATGATCGTCATCTTCCATGGGATCATTATCTTCACCTTGGATATTTGCACCTCCATGTTCCTCCACTTTGAAAACCATATTCTTCGGATTGTTGTGATTCATATCATGTACTTCCTTAGGGAGATCAACCTATATAAAATTGATTAACATAAATAAACCATGATCATCAAGTCATCATCAAGTGATTTCATATGTATTTAAATTGTTAAAATGATATAATGAACAACTTACCAGTGGACAATAGTCATGCCCCCCTTCAATGTGTCCATTCTCCCTATAATGTCTCTTAACTATTTTGATTAGTAGTCTTCTATGGTTTAAGCCCATACAAATATTGCAAGGACAATAAAATTTTCCATCACCTTTTCTTTTCAAGTTAGACCAAAATCTAGCGATTGTCTCCCTATTTTTTTCTTGACTTATATTATCTAACATGATTGTTCTTTGCAGGAAGCAAAAATCGAGCTTTGAAAACTTTGATCTACAACTTTCACAAACTAAGAAAAACTATTGAAAGTACACAAATCTTCTTAGACCTAGCTAAATACTTTATATTTTAAAAATACCTTCTTTGACTTTATTCCTAAGAAATTTAACCCAATCACCTTTTATAACATTCAATCAATTGCTCTAGGCAAATTTGTGGATAATATTATTTGTAAAACTTTGACCAACTGCCTGAAGGTCTTATTTCAAGAGACCTTACAACATTAAGACACTAAAGGAAATTTCAAAACATATAAGCTAAAAGTTTAGTTAAAATATACATTAGAATAAAAAATATACAATTTTCATACCCGAGTGTGCGGCTATAAATTGTCCAACAGCCTTCTTGCTTAGCTGTAGAAGCTCTCCAGCAATCAAATTATACAAAATACAAGACCTAACAGCAATTTCAAAACATATAAGCTACAAGTCTATTTAAAATATACATTAAATTAGATTCAACAATAGTAAGCAATGTTATTCAGAATTAGATTCAACAAACCTTAGCAGTGTAAATAGCCATCTCCTCTAAACTGGACTCCAGACACGAGTGGGCATTCACATACTCTTCCCCTAAAGGTATCCTAAAGAACAAAAGCCACTATTCTTGAGTTTGTGAATTGCACCTCAAGATGAATGAATCTTAAAAGGAATGAAATTTTTTTTCATACATTTAAATCAAGATGTAATATTTATTCATAAGTACATACCTTGCAAGCACTTATTATTGTTGTTATATGTGTTGCAGGAAAAGAATAAGTTTCAAGATAAGTTTACATTATTGTTATATGTGTTGCCGGAAAAGAACAACTTTACATTACTTTAACTTTCCATTGATGAGTATCATCTAAGACTTTTACCAAAATTTTCCTAGAAAATTTTATCAATTTTGCCTCTCCATAATTATACTTATTAAATAAAATAAACCACACAATTATCATTTAGTACAGGAGAGTTATGTTCATATGTTAAGAGACAATTCATTTTTTGTTATAAAAATTTGGGGATGCCAAATGCTCTCAAATCTTTTATATTCACTTTTGTTCTAATTGTTTTGCAGTTAATTTTAATGTAAATTAAGGTTATGTTTTTTCTAAAGAATGATATTGAATGGTCTATCATAGGTATGTGCTTCATCACTTGGTGAGATTTCTGCCAAGGCTCAATTAGATGAGAGAGCCATGATTGAAGAGGCCTCAAATTCTATAGCCACTGATATGCCAACCATTTTTCCAAGTGCTACTAAGGAACATGGTGAAGTAGAGAAACCAGAGTCTTTAGAAGAACCAAAGGAAATGAATGAACCACTTGAGGAAGATGGATGCTAGTTAGGTAAGGTTGATTCTAGTGATAAAAGACTTGAAAATTTTGAAACTCCCATCCAACAAGATATAACTGAAGAGGTTAAGATGCACCTAGTGGAAAAGCAGGAATCTCCAACCATAGTTCAATCATCAATTGAGATCCTGTCTCGGAGTGATGATATTGTGAAGTAGCAAGAAGAAGGGTTGCTAATTGTGGAGCTGGTTGCTGGAGCTGATGCTAATGCTTCTGCTTCTAAAGAACCCGAGTCTCAAGGTGTACTAGTATTGATGTTAAGAATGAAATAAATGTGATAGATAATAGTGATATTCAATGGAATAGTGATATTCAATGTAACAATGATATCAATAGTGCTTTAAGATAGTAAGCATCTCTTAGATAGTGAGATATCAATAAAGATAGTGATGCTCAATAGATGTCACCACTATGACAAGCAAGGTCTTTTATATTACAAAGATCTTGAAGAAGATAAGAGCAGTTAGGAGTAGTATTATGAAGAGTCATGACAAAAGGAAAGAAACTAAGAAATGAAGACAATATCAAGGGCACTGATGAAAACATCGAAAGAATGCAATAGTTGTTAGAGAAGATACGAAGCAAATGAAATACATTTTTGCACAAATGTTTCTAGTATAGGAGTTCTTATAATAGTTTTCCATTTTTATTAACTTTCATTATATAAATGAAGATACAATATCTATGATTGTATTAAATGATGCTCTTGGTTACACAAAGTAGATCTAGAAATGTAGTAAGAATATTATGATGGTCATTAGACAACAAAGAGAAGTGAGGTGGCCAAGGGTAGAAACAATGTATGTGGCATATAAAAAGTAAGAATAATATATGTATAAGAGAAAAAATAGTGATCAAACAATGTAAGGAAACAGTGAGTAGATATGCATCCAAATAGCGCTATTACAATGAAAAAATAGTGACATCAGAGAGAAAGATAGTGTTGAATATACATGCAAAAAAGTGATTGATGTTATGAATAAATTATAAAAAATGAATGTGAATAACAGTGACATGGAAATAGTGAGTAAATAGGAATATCGATATCAGAGGATAGGAAGATCAGAAATAGTAGTTAGAGATTAGTAATACAGAAAAATTGGGTGCATTATCCGATTTTTGAAGTTCTTCATTAGAGGGGTTTAGATAATTGGCCTATTAAGTTTTATGCTACTCAAGTTGTACTTCTTAAGGATCCTCCTTTTAAGTTCCAACCAATGTGGCTTCATTTCATGGCTTCATGGTTCTAAGATGGAGGCTTTCCATATGAGCATATGATAGAAGTAAGAAATTGCAATATGTTTAAATGGCATATCAAGAAATGGTCATGTATTGGTAATATTTATGCTAGGAAGAGGTAGGCACAAGATCGTGTGTTGTCACTTACAAAAATTCAAGATCTTTTCTTTTCATAGGATTTGAGTAGAGAGGAGTCTCAAAGTTGTTTGAGCACTTAAGTAAGTAATGAGAACTATTTTTAGGAAGTAGAAGGTAAGGGTTGATTGGCTTTAGGAAGGAGATACAAATATAGTCTTTTTCTATAATTATGTGCAAACTTATAGTTAAAATAGGATTTATATATCTACTTTGGTTAATTTAGATGGAATTTATCTAATCTTTTCATATGTTTTGTCTCAAAAAAATCTACATGGTACTATTTAGAAGATTCATCCCTACCAAGGATGAGGGGAATGAAGCAGAGATGGGTAAGGGCTCTTTATCAACTATTAGGCAGTCTTGCCAAAAGATCAAATTGCAATCCAAATTGACAATGTTCCTTAGGGCTACTAATGGCTCACATATACAAATACAAGGACTCAACTTCATGAGGGTTCTACTATGGTTTCCAATCTCCTCAAACACCTAACCCAACCCAAAAATTTCACTCACCAAGTTAATGGTAAACTAACAATCAAATTCCATTAGCAAGAATAAAGCCGAGTTCTACAAGCTTTTGACCATTATTAAAGCATGTGGAATTAGAGCTGTAAGCCTGTGAAATATTTGAAAGGTTTCTTTACTAGATGTAGAATGGGAGTTGCAAGCCTATGAAGTATTTGAAAGGTTTCTTTAGTAGATGTCATCTTGTGGGACAAATGTTTATATGAAGTATTTGAAAGGTTTCTTCACTATATGTCATCTTCTGGGACACATGATTATTTTATTCTCATAAACTTAATCTATGCTTGTGCCAAATGGGAATTTTGATAAGTGGATGTCCATTAAAGCTCATGCCAAATTTAGAAGTTTATAAAGGTGACGTAGGAGCATAAGTGGTTCTTGGCAATCTTGAATCAACCAAAAACATTTGCTTTGAGTTTGTTCCTTTTCATTCTAGTTCTATGTTTCTTTCAACATTATTTTGAATTGGCTACAAGTCTAGTTAAATTATACAAGCTAGAAGGCCTAAAAACATTTTGAAAAAATGTAAGCTACAAGTCTAGTTAAAATATACATTAGATTAAAAAAAATACAATTTTCATACTTGAGCGTGCAGCTATAACTCGTGCAATGACCTTCTTGCTTAGCTGTAGAAGCTCTCCAAAAATCAAATTATACAAGCTACAAGGCATAATAGAAATTTCAAAACATATAAGCTACAAGTTTAGTTAAAATATACATTAGATAAAAAAATATACAATTTTCATACTGGCCGAGTGCACGGCTATAACTCGTGCAATGCCCTTTTTTCTTAGTTGTAGAAGCTCTCCAACAATCAAATTATACAAGCTACAAGGCCTAACAACAATTTCAAAAAATATAAGCTATGCACAAGGCAAGAAATATTACATGACATGGTAAAAGGAACAAAACTTACAAGCTTTAGCAAGACATATTAAACGACATCATAGTGCTAGAGAGATCACAATTATATGAGTCAAACATAGTCATGAAAAAGCACATAAATTAGTTATTATATGCAATTAAAAGATATATAGTTAGATACTAACATCCATAGGGCATATTGAAGAAATGAAATGGTCATGTATAGATTTCATATGGGATTTTGAAGATGTTAGTGTTCTAAGGCAAAGAATCCATTCATATAACCATAATGACTCTATTAAGGTTGATTCTAGTGAAAAAAGGCTAGAAAATTTTGAAACTCCCGTGCAACAAGATATAACTGAAGAGGTTGAGATGCACCTGGTGGAAAAGCAAGAATCTCCAACCATAGTTCAATCATTGATTGAGATCCTGTCTGATGAAGAGTAAAATGCTTTGGAAGCACCAACAAACTTTTGCCACCTTGGAACAACAAAGCAACTAAAATCACCACCAAGTCTTCTAAAACCACCACCAAGTTATACAAGGCTTGACTCACCTTACAAGGAGGACCTTAATCAGGTTTGCTACTACTTCTTGAACTCACAGACCTAACACTTCATGAAATGTTGCAACTCTTCTTCTTCTCACTTATACAACCCAAGCATCACACACCAACCTTGGCACAAGGTGATCAAGCAACCCCAACCTTCCTAGCATAAATGGAAACCAAAAAAAACATCAATACACCCAAATCAGGTCTTATGACAAACCTACTATTACTAGTTGTAAGGTAACACCAAATTGCAAAAACAAGGTCAAATACATGTGTCTTATTAGACCTAGGTCTTGCTCTTAAAAATGCCTACTAAAATCTCCTACCTCCAGGATTTTTACATTTGATAATACATTTCCCTAGTTTTCTCCATACCAAATTGGAAAAAATTCCAACAGTGGGAATTCAAACTAGGGCCATTTATTTGGCCAAAACCCTTTTTTTGAGGGTTTTACAGGCAACAAGGAAGAAAAATAGATATCTTGCAAATGAAAACTGATCTTTCCTTGAAACCAATGCCAAAACCTCTTAAAATGAAACCTCCAACTTTTCAATGCAAAATAGCCACCGTACAACCTTCAGGAGTTCGTACAGTACCAAAAAAATAGTCAAAATGGCTCAGAAATAGCAGATTTTATTGATTTCAAAGCAAGTACATCTATTCTCATGCATCCAATGGATTTTTTGAGGCTTTATAGGCTTGAAAAATGTGGGAAAAACCACCCCATGGTAGTTGTAGCTGTTAGGAGTGGTTTTCATTAGGAGTTATAAAACTTTGCAAAAAGTTGCTAATGCAACTTTTGCAATTTTGTGCATTTTTTAATATTTTAACTACCCACCATTCTAAAAAGGTTCTAAACCTTCCAAATGCTTATTCTAAGACTTTAGACTCCTAAAACAAACTAGAAAACAAGGAATAAATCCAACTCCACCCTAGGACCAATTGATGCCTAGATTGATATTGTTACTTGGGGTCTTGTGTCTGTTACAATGGTGGATGGCCTTGAGGATATTTATTAATCCTAGGCCTTATGACATTGCATAAAACATAAAACAAAAAAAAACAAAAAAAATAATTTTTTAGGTGCTCTGCACCACTATCTCGGAGTGATGATATTATGAAGCAACAAGAAGAAGGGTTGCTAATTATGGAGCTAGTTGCTGGAGTTGATGCTTATGCTTCTGCTTCTAAAGAACTCGAGTCTCAAGGGGTACATTCTTGTGTTGATGTTTAGAATGAAAAAAAAATGTGACATAACTTTTCTACTGAAGCCATTGAACGTAGTCAGATCTCTGATACACCAGATATTGAAGAGGGAGAGATTCTTGTTGAATTAGATGATGTTGAGATTGCTTCAAGTAATCTAGATAGTTTCACAAGAGATATTGAGCTAGTAACTCATGATGAGGATAAGCATGAAATGCAAGGTGAAGGTTCTACACATCTGGAATTTGTCTTGCCCTCTGAAGAAATGATAGAAAATTTAAATTAGACACCAAAATCAATGTTGGCTGAGCCATCTTCTTTAGTTTTATGTATCCTCGTCTAAAATCAGAGAGTTTATTTGAGAAGCGAGATTAGTTCTTCTCTGTAGTCTATATTTTTAAAATATTTTAAATATATATTTTCAATCAAAATAAACTTTTTTCATTTAATTTTCTTTCATTGGATTATTTTCTATTGGATCAAGTCATCTATTTAATGAAAAATCATTAGGAAATTATAATGAGGTTTTATCTATTTTTCTAAATATTCTATAATGTTTCTATTGGACCAAAATCAAGAACAATTCATCACAAAATTAAGAAGGGTTCTATCATTCTATATATTTTGTGTTATTTCCATTGGATCAAGTGGTCTAATCAAGGAGATGCCATCAAAAAATCTCAAAGAGGGTTTTATCTTTCCTCTAAATGTTCTATGATGTCTCAATTAGATCAATGATCAAGGAGAGCTCATCAAAAAATCTCAAAGAATTTTTACCAATTTTTTTAAATGGTCTAACATGTCTCTCTTGGAACAAGCATCAAAGAGAGGTTATATCAATTTCTCTATATCTTCTATGATGTCTCTATCAAATCAAGTGGTCTAATCAAGAAAATGTTCCATGTTCAATAATGTCTCCATTGGATCAAGTGGTCTAATCAAGGAAGTGTTCTATGTTCAATAATGTCTGCATTGGATCAAGTGGTCCTATCAAGGAGAGGTCATTACAAAATCTTAAAGAAAGTCTTCTCTACTTTTTTATATGTTGTATTATGTCTCTATTGAATCAAGTGATCTGATCAAATAAAGGTTGTCCAAACATTTCCAATAGAAACTTGTATATTTCTGAAAGTATTATATAATGTCTCTAATATCTATTGCAAAAGATTTGATTTATTTCTCTAACTTTTATATGTTCTTATTTATGAGGACTGGCCTTAAATTATGTTTTTCTAAATGTGATAAGTGAGCTTATCTCATGGAGGGTCTAAGCATCATTCATTATACCCTCAAGTTGAAAAGGAAGAACCTCAGGGTCCTCCGTTTAGGATTTATTGTGAAGCCAACCCCAACTTTTTCATGGCTACCCATGGCCAGCTTGCTATCCTTTCTTTAGGAACCCCAAATGATCTCCACCAAGTAACTTCCTTTTGTAATCTTAAAATATTTTTAGGGAATGTATTATTAATTTACTTGAACTTGAATGTGGCTCTTTTTTAACATCAACATTTATTTCTCTTGGTAGCAATGGATCAAAGTGGATTCATGGGGTCTTAGGGTGAAGGGAAATGTGCAGTCATAAAATGAAGATCAAACCATTTATTTGAAATATGTCAAAGAAAAAAAATAGTGATATTTAATGGAACAATGATATTCAATGTAACAATGATATCAACAGTGCTTTAAGACAGTACACATCTCTTAGACAGTGAGATATCACCAAGTTCCTCAACACTTTCTACAAAATTACTATTAGTTACACATTTGAAAAATTAATTCTTCATCATTCCATGAGGATTAGACTCTCACATCCATGGAATGATCATTCTTCCATGTAGAAACTCAAAACTGGTTAGAAAAAGAAAGAAAATTCCTTAACCTTGTCAGCAAATAAATGAACCAAGGTAGCAACAATGGTCTCAAAACATTCACGGTGCTTTTATAGATATCTACTAATTTCCTTGGGCCATTTACATGTCATGGAATGTGAAATCAAACAACCATCAACAAGGAAAATGTAAAAATGGTCATTTTGTGAACAATTATGCAATGATTTTGTGAACGATTATATATGTTCATGTGTTTGATCCTTTCTTAAGATTAATGTAAGCTATATCCTGTGAAATTTTTTGATGCAACTATGAATTTAAGCCTTGGAATAAGATGAACTTATAAGGCAATTTATAACCTTCAGAGTGAGAGATATTATTGTTCTAAAATTGTAGCAAATAACTCTAACTTGACTGGAAACCAAAATGCATGTAAAATTAAAATAATATCAGTAGTCCAGCTACTATAGGTTTCAAACTTGAGGTCAAATTCTTCAATATTTTAAAATAGACATTATTCTTGTTCTATAATCCTATTCTTGTGAGATTGATGGACTGAGCATTTCAATATTTTTGTTTGTACTCAAGAAATTGAATGCATATATTTCTTTTATGCTCATCAGCGATATTATGCATGGATATTGTATATGCCAATTTTATCAAATTTAATAATCACACTCAAAACACATATCCAAAAGAAATGAAAAGGAGAAGTTTTGATATAGAAAGATATTGTTTATATTGGTTAAAACTTAAAACAAAAGTATCTTCCTTGGCCAATTGGACTAATAAGCTTACGTTGTCATCTTGTGTTGATAAGAGAACCACAAACCAAAAGTGAGGCCTAAGCCAAATGTGTAAATACCATTAATAAAAATCAGCCTAACCCTAGCTTCACATTCTATTCAAATTCTTGCAACTTGAATGGAAGCTTTAGGATAAAGTATGGACATCGAACAAGGCATAACAAAGACGAAATTTCATTGGAAGTATTGATTGCAGTTGTCCTCATAGGCATAGAAGAAAACATACCCATGGACCATTGATAGAGTAATTACAGAATACAAGAATGGAGATAGCTCCAGCATCCTCATAGCTCATCCATAGATTGTTCCCTTTTCCTAAAGATGCCCTTGATTTCTATGAAGAATATGAGTATGTTCGACGTTTTGGAGGAATAAATGTATGTTGGCCATTTCGTAGCTGGTACTGGAGGGTTAGTGCAAGAAAATTATATCCTCTTTGTTATTCCCTCATTATATCCTCTAGTTTTGTCACTACACAGGGGGTGCACCCTTCTCCAAATCAATATAACGCGATGGAATAAGGGCGCAAATGTTTGAAATGGGCATATATTCTATGTCATAGACCAAAACCTACATGCCAAATGTTTTTTTTTTCAATTATATCCCAATGACATCACAATTACGACACCTACATTTGCTGACATCTCAATTGCAACATCGTCGGGCTATAATTGAAAAAAAAAAGCCAAAAACACATAACATTTGCCTATCGTTGCAAATTGGCATCGCAAATTGACCCCTAATGTATTAGTGTACCTAGAATACTTTACTAAAATATGGAAGTGCCAACACAGGTTGCTCTGTGACCTTCTTCTTCAATAATTTAAAACTCCTTACAGTTGTTGTAGCTCACTTGAACTCTTTCCTATCCCCCCTTATTGTTTCAGTCAGGGGTGCACATATGCCACTAAAATTCTTAATGAACTTTTTGTAGAAGCTAACCAGACCATTAAATGATCTCACCTCAATAGAAAACCTTGGAGTAGGCCATTCCAAGATGGATTTTACCTTCTCTAGATCCATTTTGAGACCCTCAGATGATACAACAAACCCTAAGTAGACTAACTCTTTTTTTACAAAGCTACACTTCTTCAAATTAATCAACATTTTCTCTTCCGTCAACCTTTCAAGGACTCTATGAATGTGCAATAAATGTTCATCCAAAGTCTTACTAAAAATTAAAATATCATCTAAATGGACAATAACAAATTTTCCCAAGAATTTCTTTAGTACCTCATTTATAAGCCGCATGAAGGTGCTTGGCATGTTGGTTAGTCCAAAAGGCATGACTAACCACTCATATAGACCCTCCTTGATTTTGAATGTAGTCTTCCACTCATCTCCCTCTCATATCCATATCTGGTGATAGCCACTCTTGAGATCTATCTTTGTGAAGTACTGAGCCCCACTCAGATAGTCCATAAGATCATCCATTCTTGGTAGAGGAAATTGATACTTGATGGTTATTCTATTTATAGCTCGAGATTCTATGCACATTCTCTACTCTCCATCCTTCTTTGGTGCTAGTACTATAGGTACTGCACATGGACTTAGGCTCTCTTGAATCAAACCCTTCCTCAATAGACCCTGAACTTGTTTGTTTAGCTCCTCAGTTTCAATAGGAGTCATCCTATGAGCAACCTTGTTAGGAAAACTAGCTCTAGGGATTAAATCTATATGATGACTGATCTGCCTTACTAGTGGCAACCCTTTTGAAACATTATCAGAGATGACATCTCCATACTCACTTAATAGCCTTGAAACTTCAAGTGGAATTTCACTACTACCTTCCTTATCTTTTCTAGGAATAAAAGCATAACACATACACTGAGGTTTCATACCATCCAAAAAATTTCTTCCATCAACAAGACATATCTTAGCACTACTGGATACCTTTTCACCATCCTTTATCATGGGCTTCAATTTTTGGCAAACTCCATTCTTTTTCAGAGAGTATGTTTTTGCATGACCATCATGTACAACATGTCTATCAAATTGCCATAGTCTTCCCAACAATAAATGCAAGACATCCATTAGAGTAATGTCATAGAGAACTTCATCATGGTAATTCCAAATTGTGAAATTCACCAAAAAATGTTCACTAACCAAAACCTTATGATCATCCTTCACCTAAGAAATTTGATAGGGTTGGCGGTGTTTCTCCCTTTTGAGTTTTAGCTTAGAGACCATCTGCTCAGACACTAGGTTGTCAATGCTACCACCATCAATAATCACATCACAACACTTATCCTCACACTTGCACCTGGTATGAAATAAACTCCTCCTTTGTCCAGGTTCAGTCTCACCACTTAGTAAGACCCTTTCATTTATGAGAACCTCTCCTCTTTTTGCATCCTTAGAATGAGATGACTATGCATCTTTGTCCACATGAGCTGCCCTTGCTTGACCATCATCCCTCCTATCTTTCCTTCCTTGTTATTGAGGGCATTCAAAGGAATGATGACCTTCTTCATTGAAATGAGAATAGGGACCATGGAAGCCTCCTCTTCCTAATATTTATCCACTTCCTCTACCTCTTCCTCTATGATCTCCAACGTTTTGTTCATAAGAGCAGTTGGAACCCTCATTTCTCTAGTTTCTGCTAGTACCCACATCTTCATTTTTATTTTGAGTTTCATTTTGGCCTCTAGATGACCTACTACCACCCCTTCCTCCTTCAACATGCGCTCTTTACCTTCCTTCAAACCTTTTATTTAGCTTCTCTTTGACTCATAGGGCAAACCGGTATGCCTCTTCAGCGTTAGTCATTCTAACTAGACTTAACTCCTTTTGAATGCTAGGTTGTAACCCACTGAGGTAATAGGAAAACTTCTCCTTATTTTCTTCTACATGCCCTACCCTAATAATATGTTGGTAAAATTACTCCATATATTCTTAGATAGATTTTCCTACTCACTTTAATCCTTGCATTTTCTTAAACAAATCAAGCTCGTAGTAAATAGGAATGAACTGCTTCTTTAGTTTGTCCACCATGCAATCCCATCTTGTGATTTTCTCCTTTCCTCTTCTATTTCTTTCCAACTAAATCTCTTGCTACTAGATTTTGGCATGGCCTTTCATTTTCGCCTTCATAAACTTAACCTTATCTAGATCCTTGATATCCTCATACTCAAAATACTCCTCTAGTTCATTGATCCAATCAATCAACTCATCCGGATTTAGATTTCCTAAAAAAATATCCACATCAATTTTAGGTCTTTTTCCATGCTTAGAAATGGCCCTAAAAAGCCTCTCCTCTACCTGATTTAGGACTTCCTCTTTGCCTTCCCCTTCTTGTCAAATTTATTCTTCTTCATCTTCTTCCTCACTTGCGGCAACATTCAATCCTCTATAGACCTCCTCTTGCAATGTTTGAACCTACCTTTGGAGGGCTCTAACCTCCTCAAGATTAATAGCTCTGGCCCTTCCACCATGCTCTCTTTGTGGAAGCATCTTCTTAACTCAAACCCACAACCACACAGTCCTAGTGCAAATTTTCTCACAATCGGTGCTCTATCTACACACTTAGGGAAATTAGCTCTGATACCACTTGATGGAGACACAACCAAAGACTAGAATGAACACATAGGAAAAGGGAAATATTATTATCAATGAAAAATTTCCTATGGGCTTACAACAATATGATTCTAGAGAAAGAAATCCTCCACATAGTACCCTCTCTCTAACTCCACTAAGAGTGTAATGCCCTACCAAGGGATCCAAAGAATTAATCTAAAATTTTGTAGCAATTTTTTTTTTTGAAACATAAAAGTAACACCATTCGCAACTTATACATAGTAATAGAAGCATTAGCATCATTTCAACTGAAAGTAAACATAACATACATAACAAATTACATTCTCCATGAATCCCTTAACATTGAATCACATCTAACATTACTAATTATGTTCCCTTTAATACTACATCCACATGAAATAATAATGAAAAGTCCAATGTTTATAAACAATATACAAGTGTCCTTTTTGTAATTACATTTTAGATTGCTCAATCATCCACTGTACATGTCACTGGGTATAAAAAGGCTTAAAAGAATAAACATCCATGTAAATAAAGTACATCATCTTCCAATATTAATCCATGATGCAATTAAATTAAATGAAACGACATATCATACATGATACATGATCACAAAAGATATAAACATCCATCATAAAAGATAGCCATGATCATAAAACACAACTAATCTAAATGCATAGTTCCTCCCAACTGTAAATAGCATCATTAGACCATCATGGATCCTAGCCATCCCTCCATGCATAACATTACAAATCACTGAAGAGATCATTAGTATTAACACAGTAGGAATGTTACTCCTAAATCATACTACATCATATGCAAAAAGTAATCTAACATACAAAATAAAGCATCATCTAACATATGCAAATCATCAATATAAGAAACATACTAGTAAATACATCCATCATAAGGTATATTATCTATCATAATGATCCAAGAATAGAATGAAGATAAATACCAACCAAGAATACTCTAGCCATGGTGTCTTAGATGGATCTCAAATGATAAGAGTGGAAAAACACTACCACCTGACTACGTGGAACCTAAGTGGTCCACTCCCACCGTGCTGAGGAGATAATATCAAGTCCCAAATAGGCTATCAAAAATCACATAGCAAAGATACTCCCTAAGTTCAAGAAATCCTAAAAATATACTAAGTCAAAGGTTTCAATCACAAAATCGACATCTAAGTCCCAAAGGCACACAAAGACATGTAGGAAACCTACTATGCAAGTGGGAAAGTGTCATTGCATATATCATGTAGAAGTTACCCTGGCAGTTAGCTAAACTCCACGGGTCCCTACTAATCCTCATGCGGCCACTAGTATCCTCTCATACTGATGAGGCATACTATGGAATGCAAGGTCACAACTAAGCATTCTCTCTACTCCCATCCTAGTCTGTACAAGCACTCGAGGCATGGGCGAGAACCAAAACAATTATCTTTTTAGGTTCATTTAATCTCCATTTATTGTGTAAATGTTATCACTTATTAACAAAACTTACAATGAGTTACCCCTGCAGCCACTTAGGGCCCCGACCCCCATTGCAAGCCACTTCTTGACACTATAAGTAGATAACCTACCCTAAGCTCATGGAATCATAAAATCACTCTAGTCCTATACAAGTGATTGGAAAAACACCAAAAGATAATCCATGATAAGAATCACCAAAAGTCCACTATAAAAGTATCAAATCTCCATGAGCATCTGAAAAGCATCCATAGAAAATCATGACCACAATAGTTCTCTATTGGCAACTGAAGGCATCATTGATAATCAAAAGTATCCATTGGTTCTCAATAACCAAAATATATCTCAAAATCATACTAATCAAAGACTCCAAAATGGTTGAGTCAAAACATATCACAACATGACATCATCAATAAATAAATCAACATTTCAGTCCCATCATGGTGACTAGAAAGTTATCCAAGGATAACTGATCGATGACTCAAAAATGGTTAAGTCAAGTGTCTCAGATACACATAACTCAGCTTCACTCAAGAAGACTGATGAGCAATAACAATCAGTAAATACAAAAATCTCATAGAGCATTCCATCACATAACCATGGTTGGGTTTAGAAAGATCAAGACCAAATAAGATCAACATGCCATCACATCTCATAACCCCTCGAGCCTCTGGTAACAATCTAAGACTGGTCAACACTAGTCAACCTAAAAACCTAGAACAAGAAGCATATAGAATACATAATGCAAACACATGTTTTGGTTTACTAAAAACACATGGATGAGTTAAGTGTAGAGGTTTCCAGTTTTCATTTTAAGTATACTAAGAGTAATAATTTGACCTACAAGTCAACCCATTTGTTTCCCTGTTAGCATTATTTTTCCATTATTTTAAAATTACATTCTAAGAATAACTGAAGGATAGATATCTACTCATTAAACTAATCATCATTGACCTTTAATTAAATTGTTCTCTTTATTTAACAAAGATTCATATTCTAATTGATTAACTCTTCTTTAATGTTACTTCAACTTTCAACATAAATCAAAGGATCATTACTCGTTTAAATTATAAGAAAGCTAGTTACTAGTCTTCGAATAAGAAGATAACATCAAGACTAACTATCCTTACTTAAAATGCCATGCTTTATTAAATCATTAAATTAAGTAATAATTCTCATAGGAACACAATCCATGACCCTATATCATTTAATTAAAACTCAATTAAATATTACTAAATCTTAAGTCTCTTGATTAAATCATCACTAACAACCATTAAAATATCTAAAATCTATATTCAAGTCATTAGAATAAGACTTATCAACTTCGATGTAAATACTTCACAACTTCGATAGAGGAATCAATATTAGCATATCAAATAAAACTTTATTACATAACTTAATTATTAATTAAATTTAATTAACTCTAATTAATTAATTTAATTAATAATTATATAACCATACCAACAACCCAATAAATATTAGTTGATTAATAACTAACTATAATTTGTACATTAAAAGTCAACCATAATCCAATACACAAATATTCATATCCATAGTTCAATAATAATAACTTGTTAATATTTAATAACAAGCTATATTGAGAATCTTATTAATAATTCTATAATAACCAAATTCATCACTCTTCAATAATATACCCATTAATACTTTAATAATAACAAGTTATAATAAAAACCCCAATATTATCATCCTCAAATAGTTTTCCCCTATGTATGTTGATTTAAAAATTCAATTAATTGATACTCCTCCAAATTATTAACCAAATCAAATTGATTAATATCATTTACAGAACTTCAATCATTAACTTTAATCCGATTAATTAATAACTATTTAAACTATTTATACAATTATTTATTAATAGTTTATTAGACCCATCAAACATTAATAAATAATAAACTCATCTAAACTATTATTACTCGATTCTAGAGAACCTTCCATAAACTTCATTAGTTAATATTTAACTAACTCTTAACACCACTAAGGTATATCAATAATTCATTTAATAATACATAATGTATTCAAATCGTAGCAATGTTGTTATAATGTAACAATGACTCCTCCATTAGATCTTAATCCCATATCATTAAATTCTCTTAATTTAAAATAATCATCATTAACCATCTTTACATAATATAAATTAACATCTCTTAATTATTTAATATATATTAAATAATATTTAATATACATTAAATAATTAATTAAAAGTCAACTATTAGACTCAATTTTCTAATCCCTCAATATTCAAATTAATAATTCAAAATCTCTTCTCTATTAATAATAACTCGCAAGTTATTTTTAATACTTTTAAATCATTTATCTTTTCCAGTCAATCCATTTACAATTTTAAGAACCCCAAAAATAATTGATGACTTGAATATTTAAACACACTCTAATTAGTTAAAATTCTAACTGTATCACTAATTTGAAAACTTATTGACTTGATTAATTACTTAAATAAAAATTTATTGATATTATATATATATTTATATTTATATATATACACACACACATATATAATAATTAATATTAAATAACTTCATCTAACTAAACAATCAAATTACAACATTATATATATATATATATATATATATATATATATATATATATATATATATATATATATATATATATATATATATATATATATATATATATATATCATATAAAAAAATCAATATATATAAATTACCAATATAAAATTGAATTATAAAATTCAAATCATATAATTGCATTTTTTTAAAAATGAATTATAAAGTAATTTATATCACTAACGTCCCATCTTAAAAGAGTGCCGTGCAGCATCTGTACCCTGTTGTAGGGCCTGCAACAGCAGTCGCAGTACCTGCGACAGTAGTACAGTCGACTGCCAGCTGTAGGCCGTAATTATATATATAAGATGCGGGGATAGGGGGTGGGTAATCCTGCCCCTCCCCAATGCATAATAATAAAAAATTTTAATTAAAACATTTTCTTTTCAAATGTATTTCACATGCACGATTCGGATATAATTTCTTCATTACACTTTTTAATATTCAACTTTTCAATGTATGTATGTATGTATGTATGTATGTATGTATAAATAAATATATTCATATATATATATGTGTGTGTGTGTGTACATAAGTATGCAGATTTGTAAATATGAATGGGTACATTTCTACGGAGAACATACACACAATATTTTCCTTTTAAAATAATTGATCTCTAACTTTATTCAATATTCCACCTAATACATCTGACTATTAGTTTTGAAAACATTTTAAAATCTATTTCTCAATTCAATTCTAATTTGAACCCAAGCTTGATTTAGATCTAGTTTCCTTCCTAAATTGAAACTAGAGTTTTTCTATTGTTTTCTTCTCAACCAAATAAAATATCTAGATTCCAATTTCAAATTACAGATTTAATCATAGAGAATATTCAAACACATATAACAGACACGATGAAGACAAGAAGAGAAAGAGTGCAAATAGAATATGATATTATCACGAGTGCACCTAGACACTGATGCTAATTTTCCATCTCTTAGAAGTCCATAGAAAATCCCTTCCTTCTCCAACATTTGCAATTCCTCCAAGATCCAAGCCAACCAAAACCTCTCACATGATTAAAAGTGCTTGAAGAAGCATAGAAGCATGTAGAAACATATAAGCATGTAGAAGCATATGAGCTGCTCAAATGTATGTAAGCTTTGAAGCTTGTTTAATCACACTAGGAGAGCCTCTATTTAAAGGCCTCTAAGATGCATCTAGAATGTGTCTAGAAACAACTAGAAGATAATCATGACAACTAAGCATGAGTCTTCTCCAACCTTCTAGATGAGTCATAAGGTTGTACACACCATGTGCTCAAATAATATGCTAACTCCTAACTATAGACAACATGTGCATACTTAGAGTGCAAACTTATGTGTGTCTACATCACAACTCTCGAGAATTTGCAAACTCCTATGTGAGAAAATATTAAAATAATGCACATTTATTAATTTAATATTTAATTTACTCTTTTCAATTTAATTCATTTATTTATTTTAAATCTCATGCACTAACTTTAATAACTACACTTATTTAAAACTAAATATATTTATATTTTAATCACATGCGCACACATCATGCAACTTATAATCTTGTAATAATTTAAATATATTTTCCACTTTTAAATTCATTTTCAGAACTTAATTGCTAAAATATTTATTAACTTAAATAAATATTATCACATTCCAACTTTAAAATTATAATTTTTTATCTTCAACTTTAATTATTTTATTTAATTAATTTCCTAATTAATTAAATAAAATAAATATTAAAATACCATATTAATTTTCCATTAAATTAAACCATTAATTAAATCTTTTAATTAGGCTTAATTAATAGAAAATACATCAAAGACTCATAAAATAAAATACGAAAACCCGTCATAGCAAAACACATACAAAATCAAACCAAGGTTTAATATCACGAATTACCTCATCTAACACATTTAGAGGGTACTCAACTCAGATACTTGTCCTAATTTCCAATTAGGGAAAATGGCTTAAAGGGTTGGGATTTGGACTTGAGAATTTATCTCCCCTCTCTTATCATTGAGATAATGCGATAGGGTACGCTCATCCTGGCAATTCAAGGAAGTCGATACCCGACACCTATAACCTACATAAAAACCATGCATGTACAAGCACAATATATACTGAACTAAACAGGCAATGGCAAGAATTGGTGCATCGTGTAGATCCCAACTAGCAGGTGACTATGACTCCCTTCCTTAGCCACATTAGACATGCCATACATAAGAAAAAAGACACACACCATACACATGCAAGTATGGGGTAAGTAACCATAAGAAAATACATATGATAATAAATCATCTTACTAATCATCATTAATAACTGCAAACACTGAAAATAATCATCATGCATACATGAAATGTAAATTCTAAGTGATCTCATCACATATCAACTGAATCCATAGCACAATATTAGATAGTCTCAAAATAATGTTGCTAACCATCAACATAAAACTAGTCTAACATAGTCTAACCATGATAGCAAAAATGCGACCTAGGGGCAGGCACTACAAAGAGTTGCCTTTACAATGCTAAAAATGCTCTTAAATAAGCCCCAAAAGGTTTAGGGTTAGGAATACATTCTAGAACATGCTAGTTGTCATACACAGCCAAAATAGAAGGTTCCAAAAATCACATAAGAAGTCCGTGTAAAATTAGAAGAATCCAAAAATAGTAGTCCAGCTTCCAGGAGGCATAACTTTTGAACTATAACTCTGATTGATGAACTGTTTACATTTACAAAAAGCTCTCAAAGTTCTTTATAGCCCTATGAAAAATATTTGCTCATTTCCCATTTTTTGGCCCCATATGAGGCCATTTAGTGCCCCATATCTGACTTTGAAGTGCTCTTAAGAGGTCTCCAAAAACAAAAAAAATTGCAATAACTCTATAACCATGAAGCCTTTTGACCTAATTCCTTTTCTGGAGTGTTATACATTACAAATATAACCATCCCTCCAATTTAAACCCTCTAACTCACCATAATTATGGCTCAATTACATAGTCCTATTTTTTTGGCATTTACACATATCCCAAGGTGCTTAAAAACTCTAACCCAGAACACTAATAGTGGAACTGAGAGAGTTGGAACCTTTATTTGACCCAAATGGGAATCCAAAAATGAAAATATATTAAACAAAAACTATTTCTAAGCATATTTTTTGGTGATACAGGGTTGCTCTTACACCACTAGATGCTCCTGCATCACTTAATGAGGTCCTAAATAATTAATTGAGAAGGTGTGTTAACTAACTTAGGGAATTGTTTTATGGACTTGGTTTAAAGGAAGGACATTTTCCTTTGGTAACAATGAAGTAGAATCATGCATGAAGAGCTAAAAGAGTAGAATCAAGTTAATAAGCAAAGATAAGTAGAGAAGAGTGTAATTGGAGAAAAGCTTTTTGTTGAGGATATGGAGATCCAAAGTTTGATATTTGGATCTGAGGTTTGTGACCTTGTCTACAAGGTCTAGTTGACAAGATAGAGAAAATAGGATAAAGCACAATACAAATAATTATTCTACAAGGAATTGTTGAGAGATTAGTTGTACACTAAAGTTCAATGGTGTTTTCGAAGAAGCTATTTGGATAGTGGGTCCTTCTACTTCCTACAACTCCTAACAAGGTTAGCACAACTTCTAATAAGGTTGGAATCTGCTAAAAGAGATTCAACGTCTCCTAACAAGGACACAAATGTGCTAAATATTGTAATAGAATTCTTACAAGGTCTATACTCTAACAAGGAATATTTATATTATTACATCGTCTTGTGGGTACCAACCCCATCGGGTTTTCCCTCTGATCAAGGGTTTTCCTAGCTAAAATATCTGGTGTAATTGTGTATGTGCATCTTATTATGGTTCTTTTTTTTACTTTGGTTCAATGGTTAAGAATAATTAAAGTTGATAAATGTTTTAATTATATAACTAATTCACACCCCCACTCTTAGTTATATTGGTGGACTATTATTTCTAACAATTGGTATCAGAGCTTGAGGTCCTTGAAGAGAAAATAAATAACTTGGGGAGATCCATGGCTAACATATTCATAAAGGATAGTTCAATGTTTGATGGAACAAACTATGAAAACTAGAAGGAAAATATGAAGACACATCTACTATTTATGGGCCTATGATATTAGATTTTGACAAAATTAGAAAAGGTAATTATCAATGAAAAAGAGTTGGAAACTTGTATCGAGGATTAGAGATAATTTTTCATGTGCAACATGAGAGATAGAGAAGCAATATTGTCTATACTTCCTAAAATAGAGTACAACTAGGTAAAAACACTTAATACTTCTTATAATATTTGGAAAAGTTTTAAAAATATCTTTGAAGGTGATCTTAAGTTGCACTACTGTCCTACATAATTTTAGTTTTTATCTTGTTGTTGAAACTGTATTATGCTAAAGTTGTATTTTCTAGTTTCTTGGTTCTTGTTGTAGACCATGTAACTAATTTTTCATAATTAATGAAGCACTATGTAGTTCAAGGATTAAATAGGGCCTAGAGTAGTATCTATAGTCCAAGGTGAAAATTATAAATTCTTATGAGTTGGGAGATATGGCAATTCTCCTAGAACATCAATTTTTGGCAATTCTACGCAACAATTTTCTATGCTCAACTATCAGAATGGATGCACACTTTTCCTTGATGAATTAGACTTTGTGCACCTGAGGGGTCATAATGGACCTAGTTATTTACCTATAGTCTAAATCAAAAGTTATAACTCAATCAAAGTTAGGATATATCACTTTTTTTCTTTGACATCAATTTTAGGACATTTAATTGCTAATGTTGGCCGACTTGTGTAATTAATGTTAGTTTTATGTTATTTAATATTTATTGAGAGCTGAATTGTGGCTTCTCCATGTTATATAATTATCTATAAGCTATTTTGGCTAGTATAAATAGGGTGTTAAGGCTAGGAGCTAGGGTGAAGATTTTTTTTATAGTTTTGAAGAGGATTGTAGAGTAGAATTGGAAAGTGTGAATTTGTTGTTGATCTTTATGTAAGCATGTATTTTGTATCTAGTAGTAACCTTGAAGGCCTTATAGTTTGGCATGTATGAATATATTTTGATGAATCAATAAAATCATTTTACACTTCTTCCTCCTTTGGTTATTGTTCTTTATGTTTTCTTCTATTGTGTTAACTCTTGCAAGGTGGTTTAGAGAGCTAGGTGTGCCATTAGCCCTAGTTTTCCATGTCCTTCCTTGCATCAGGTGGTATCAGAGCTTGAGGTTCATCCTTGTAAATATTGGAGTGCGTAGAACCCTAATTTTGATTTGGTTTTAGGGTGGCAGATCTATAAGTTTGACCTATAACTTGTAGAGGGTTATGATCTTATAGGAACCTAATTTGTAAAGATGGTTCATGGTAAAGGAAATGTTGATAATGCTGTATTCGATAAATTGAGACAAATTGTAGCTAGATTAGATGCTATCGAGACAACCTAAAGAAGAGGAGCAGATCTTGATGATGTAAGTGATGATGAAGTAGCAGTGTCAAACCATAATCTAGAACCTGAAGAAGATATGAGGAAAGATTGTTATGAATGTTGTTTAGGGAAAATTCAAAGCCTTCTGTAGAAGTTGTTCCTTATGATGGAAAATTGGATACAAATGTTGTGTTGGATTGTATCTTAGATATGGAAAAGTTCTTTGAGTATGGAAACACTCCTGATAATAGAAAAGTGAAGATTGCAATTACTAGGTTGAAAGGTCATGCTTTACTATGCTGGGAGCATTTGCAAACTGATAGACAAAGGAGAGGAAAGGAGAAGATTGGGACTTGGATGAAGATGGTGAACAAGGTAAAGAAAAAATTCTTTCCTATTGATTATAAAGTTAGCTTGTTGAGAAAAATGAAAAATTTGAACTAAAAGAACATGACTGTGAAAGAGTATACTAAAGAATTTTATAGATTGGATATCATATCTAGACATCTGGATGATGATGTCGACAAAATTGCCAGGTACATAAATGTATTGAGATCTATAATTTAAGATGAAATAATTTTTGTGAAGTTGGAAAGTGTAGAAGACGAATATCAATATGCCTTGAAAGTTGACAAGATTTTACCAAAGAAGCATGAAAAAAGACAAAGAGGTAAAGGTGGTAGATTCAAGAGTGATAGAGGTAGATCTTATGGAGAAGGTGGAAAATATAATAATTTTGTGCAAGATAATGGAAAATCTAAATGGAAGAATGATTAAAAAGACAAGAACGAGTGGAAAGGTAGTAGCTAACACCATGGAGGTACTAGATCTTACTGAAGAAGAGGTAATTTTTATCCTAGAGGTGGTTTCTATGTTGATTGTTTTAGATGTTGTAAAGAAGGACATAGATCTTTTGAATGTAAATCTTTTAAAAGTGGGTAGAATAATAGAAATGTTTCAATTCAAGAAGACATTGAGAGTTCACCAAGTGGACCCAAGGTTGGACAAAATTTGATGGTGAGAAGAACCTTATGTAATAAGGGAAGTGATGAGGAACTTGTTCATAGAAGAAGTCTTTTCAAGACTAAATTTAAGATGAATGGAAAATGTTGCAAATTGATAATTGATAGTAGAAGTTCAACAAATTTGGCATCAAAAGTGTTGGTTAAAAAGTTGTAGCTGTAGAGGCTGAGACATCCCAAACCCTATCATGTTACATGGATCAAAGATGAGTACAAGATATTGGTAAGTGAACAATGTGTTGTGAAGTTCAAGATTGGACATTACTTTGATGAAGTGTTGTGTGATATTATGCCTATGGATTGTTGTCATATTTTGTTGGGTAGACCTTGGCAATATGATAGGTATGTTGTGCATGATGGAAGATTGAATCAATATACTCTTTGGGTAAATGGGAAGAAGCAAACATTGTTGCCTTTGATTGAAAGTCCATATGAGGTTAGTTGTACTATAATAAAAGTTTGCATGGTTAATGGAAAGCAATTTGAAAAAGAAGTAAAGAAGAATCAAGTTTGTTTTACTATAGTTCCTAGAGGATTGAGTGTTGGTAGTAATGACCAAGTAGTAGAAGTTGGTATGATAGAAAAATTTGAAGAATTGCTAAATGAATATAAAGATATAGCTGATGATGATATTCCTAATGTTTTACCTCTATTAAGAAGCTTAAGTCATTGTATGGATTTAATTCCTGGAGCTAGTTTGCCAAATAAAGCACCATATAGATTGGCACCTACAGAGAATGAAGAACTTAATAGATAAGTGCATGAGTTGTTGTAGAAAAGTTTGATCAAAGAAAGTTTGAATCCATGTGTTGTAGTTGTTGTATTAGCACCTAAAAAGAATGGAGAATGGAGAATGTGTACTAATTCTAGAGCCATTAACAAGATCACAATGAAATATAGGTTTCCTATGTCGAGGATGGATGAAATAATGGATTATTTGAGTGGAGCAAAGTATTTTACCAAGATTGATTTGAAGAGTGGCTATCATCAAATTATAATTATAGAAGGTGATGAATGGAAGACTTCTTTCAAGACAAAAGATGATTTGTATGAATGGTTGGTTATGCCTATTGGATCGACTAATACACCTAGTACTTTCATGAGATAGATGAATGAAGTTCCTAAAAAGATTCTTGGGTAAGTTTATCATTGTTTATTTGGATGATATTATGATATTTAGTAAGACTAAAGAAGAACATATTGAGCATATTAGACAAGTATTGCAGAGTTTGAAAGAGGAAAAGTTGCTAATTAATTTGAAATAGTGTTCTTTTATGCAAGATGAGATTGTTTATTTGGGATTTGTGATTTCAGCTGATGGTTTGAAGATGGATCTTGAGAAGGTTAAAGAAATTTTGGAATGGCCTACACCTAAGAATGTTGGTGAAGTAAGATCATTTCATGGTTTGGCTATTTTTATAGAATGTTTATAAATACTTTTAGTGTTATTTGTAATGCTATGACTAAGACAATGAGGGGAGACAAAAAGGAATTCAAGTGGACACATGGAGCTAATAGGAGTTTTGAGACTTTGAAACAAAAGGTTGTTGAATTACCTATATCAGCTATGCCTTATTTCAACAAAGTATTTCAAGTTGAGTGTGATGCAAGTGGTAATGCAATAGGAGTTGTATTAAGTCAAGAAGGTAAGCCTATTGCTTTCTTTAGTGAAAAGTTGAATAATGCTAAAAGGAAGTATTCTATGTATGATCATGTATTTTATGCTATTTTCCAAGCTTTGAAAAAGTGGAGACATTATTTGATTCTTAAGGAGTTTGTATTGTATACTGATCATAAAGCTTTACAATACTTGGGAAGTCAACATAAATAGAATTAGAGATATATGAAGTGAGTTGAGTACTTATAGAATTTTATATTTGTAATTAAGAACAAGAGTGGAGTCACTAATAGAGTTGTTGATGCATTGAGTAGAAGACATTTTTTTTGACTAAAATGAAGGTTGGAGTTCTTGGTTTTATGAAATGAAAGCATTGTATGATGTTGATCTTAATTTTTTTGAGGCATGGAGAGAGTGCAGAGCACCAAATCTAACCAATCGCATAAGTAAGTATAATGACTATTTTATTCAAGAAGGTATGTTGTTCAAAGGTATTCAATTATGTATTTTTAGAAACTCTATAAGGATGAATCTAATTACGGAAAAATATAGTGGTGGATTGGATAGACATTTTGGAAATCATATTATATTGAGTTTTCTGAAAGAGAAGTATTATTGGACACAAATTTATAAGATGTTCAAAAATTTGTAAAGATTTGTGAAATTTATCAAGTTACAAAAGGAATGAGTCAAAATACTAGTTTGTATATACCTATTATAGTTCCTAAGAAAACTTGGAGTGACATTAGTATGGATTTTGTTCTTGGATTGCCTAAGATAGTGAAGGGGTGTGATTCTATATTTGTTGTAGTTGATAGATTTTCTAAGATGGCTCATTTCATACTATGTAAGAGGACATCCAATTCTGAGCATGTTGCTAAACTTTTCTTTAAAGATATTGTGAGGTTGCACAGATTACCAAGAAATATTATTTCTAAGAGAGATAGTAAGTTTGTTGGTTATTTTTGGAAGACTTTGTGGAAGAAGATGGGTACTAAGTTGAAGTTTAGTTCTACATTTCATCCACAAATAGATGGAAAATGAAAGTTGTGAATAGAAGCTTGGGTAAATTTCTAAGATGTTTAGTTGGGAATAAGCCAAGTATTGGGAGATGGTATTGGCACAAGCTAATTTTGCATATAATAGTTATGTGAATAGGAGTACAGGAAAGACACCTATTGAGATTATTACTAGAATGAAGCTTAGAGGAGTATAAGATTTCAGAGATATTTTTGATGAAGAAAAGAGAAGTGACTTAGGAGAATAATTTGTTCATTTTATGGAGTCTTTACATAAGGAAGTGAAGTTGAGGATAGAATAAAGTAATCATAGCTATAAGGATAATGCTGATCAGTTTAGAAGACATCATAATTTTTAAGTTGGTGATGAGGTAATGGTTCATTTGAAGAAAGGAAGATTTTCAATTGGAACATATAATAAGTTGAAGATGAAGAAGTTTGGACCTTGTAAGATCTTGAAAATGTTTGATAGTGGAAACACTTATGAAGTTGAGTTACCTGATGACATGGATATATCTCCTATATTTAATGGTGTTGATTTATACAAGTATCATGAGTTAGATGATGAAATTATTATATTAGAGTATTATCTTGAGAAGTATATTGAAGAATTTGAATAGATATTGGATCAAAGAATTGGTAAGAGCACAAGGGGAAAAGACTATTATGAATATCTGGTGAACTGGAAGAACAAACCTGTCGAAGATGCTTCATGGATTTCTCAATCTGAGGTGGATTCAGCTTAGGTTGTGAAATATCAATGATTTAGGATAATAATTTCTTAAAACCCTAGTTATTTGATGTAGGAACATCCTAGGTTGCATTGCTATCCTGCATATTTTCAATTTTTATATTGTTATTGAAACTATATTTTGCTGAAGTTGTATTTTTTAATTTTTGGGTGCATGTTGCAAACCATGTAACTAATTTTTTATAATTAATGAAGGGCTGAAAATTTTAGGGATTAAACAGGGCCTAAATTTCTATCTATTATCCAAGAAACAACTTTTAACTCCTTATGAGTTGGGAGATATGGTAATTCTCTTAGTACATCAATTTCTAGAAATTTTGCATGACAATTTTCTATGCTCAACTTTCAGAATTGATGAACACTTTTCCTTGATGAATCATACTTTTTACACTTATGGGATTTTAGAGGACCTAGATATCTACATAAAATTCAAAGTGGAAGTTCTAACTCAAAAGGAGCTAGGAGATATCATGATTTTTCTTGGACATCAATTTTAGGACATTTAATTGCTGATGTTGGCCAACTTGTGTATTTAATGTTAGGTTTATTCCATTTAATATTTGTTGAGATCTAACTTGTGGCTTCTCTATGTTCTAAAATGATTTGTAAGCCATTTTGGCTAGTATAAATAGAGTGTTTAGGCTTGGAGATAGGGTTAATATTCTTTTGGCAGTTTTGAAGAGGATTGTAGAGCAAAACATGGAAAGTGAGAATTTTCTATTGATCTTTGTGTAAGAATGTATTTTGTATTTGGTTGTAACCTAGAAGGCCTTACTATTAGGCATGTATGAAGAAAATTTGATGAATCAATATAAGAATTTTATTCTTCTTCCTCTTTTTGTTGTTGTTCTTTGCGTTTGCTTCTATTGTGTTAACTCTTGTAGGGTGATTCAGAGAGCTGGTTGTGCCATTGGCCCTAGTTTTTCCTATCCTTCCTTGCATTAGGAGGTGATAAACATGCTAAGAAAATGAGGTTACAAAATTATATATGTGCATTTCAAGATGCTAAAATAATGGAAGATGAATCTGTATCAACATATGTAGGCAAAATATTAGAAATTGTTGTAGGTATCATATCTCAAGGATGAAAGAAAGAAGAAGATGAAGTTATCTAGAAGATATTGAAAAGTTTAACACAACCATTTAAGAAGGAAACACGAATTATATAGTTAGTGATCATGTATACCCAAGATTTCACCAAGAAGACACTACTTGGGAGACATGAAGTAGCTAAGAATGAGCTTAGACAATCTTGAGAATTGTCTAGAATAGAGATAGCTTTTAGTTCCCTAAACATTCGACCTAATCTATCAAGAAGCACAAGTGCTAGAGGATATATTGCTAGTAGTATTAGATTTGAGAGGACAAAAAGATTGAAGGTGTATCCCTTCAAATAAGAAGAGAAAAATATGTTAAGAAAATCTTTAAATGTTGGACTTGTAATGAATTTGGTCATTATCCATCTAAGAATCCTAAAAGATAGAAAAAGTGTAGAGGAAAATTTAAGCCTAAATGAGATAGAGATTGTTTATATGTCAATGGAGAAGATTAATATGATGAACAAGTAGCAAGTGCTAGTGATGATGAGATAGGATTTGTGGTTATTAAAGAAGAAAGTATATAGAAAATGGCTTTGGTATAACAGGTTGAAAAAAAATATGATTGGATAATTTATAGTGGGTGTTGATATCATGTGATTGGTGATATGAACAAATTTGTTGATTTCAAAAGTAATGATGGAGACATTTTTAGAGTTACAAACAATGTAGCTTGCCGTTTTAAAGGTATTGGATCTATAACTCTTGATGGCAAGACTAAAACTAAGGATTTTTATTTTGTTGATGGTTTCAAACACAATATTTTGTGTGTTGGAAAACTAGTAGATAAAGGTTATCAGTTCTAGCACACAAATAAGACATGCATGATCAATGAAAAGGGTGGAAAGGTAATTGGAATAGGAACTAAATCTAGAGGTAATGCATTTTAGTTGAATCCCACTAAAATGACATGTTTGGCTAGAAAGGTAGGTGATAGTTGGTTATGGCATAAAAGATTTTTTCATATCAACTTTGACAAAATTGTGAAAACTAGTAATACGTTCAAGTTGTCAGAGATTTTCTTAAGATTGTAAAACCTACTAACACAATTTGAAAATAGTATATATTGATAAAGCATAACAAATCTTCCTTTCCTAGCAAGAAGTTCTATACTATAGAAAATTTGGAGATTGTATACATAGATCTTAGTGGTCCTATAAAGACTAAAGGATTGTATGGTGAAAGGTATTTTATGATTATTGTTGATGATTTTTCTAGAATGATGTGGCTTGCATTTCTTAAAGATAAATCTGAGGCATTTGACAAGTTTAAGATATTCAAAAATAGAGCAGAGAATGAATTAGGTATGAGGATTAAATGTTTAAGAATTGATAGAGGAGGAGAGTTTACTTCAAATGAGTTTAACATCTTTTGTGAAGCTAATGGAATCAAAACACAGCTTCTAGATCCTAGAACCCCTAAACAAAATGGCATTAGAAAGAGAAGAAATGGGCCAGTAATAGAAGTAGAATTAGCTATGTTAGATGAGAATGATGTATCCAAGATGTTTTGGAGATATGTTATGAATACAATAGTTTACACTATGAATAGAGTGCAAGTTAGGCAAGACACAAACATGACTCCTTATTAACTATGGTTTGGTCACTCACCTATAGTTAAGTATTTTTAAAAAATTCATAGTAAATGTTATATCAAAAGAGATGATGATATTTGTAAATTTCATTCTAGAAGTGATGAAGGTATATTTCTTTGTTATTTATTGAAGAGTAGAGCTTATAGATGTTATAATTAGAGAACTAATACTATTGTTAAAAGTGCAAGTGTAAGAGTTGATGAGAAATTTATGATACAAGAAAGAATAGTTAATTACAATTCTCATGATGAGAATGTTGTTGTTAATAATCCAAGGAATGATGAAGTATTTATTGAGACTAATAACAATTTTTAGAATGGAGCAGAGCTAAGTTAGGAACAAAGATCAAAACCTAAAATAGAGATAAGAGTTGAGATAACAACTCTTACTTCTGGCAAGAATATGACAAGGAATCATCCACCAAAGTAGATCATTAGCAATAAAGATAAAGGTGTAATAACAATAAGTAGAATCAATGAAAAACTATGTTTTATATCTCAAGTAGAACCAAAAAATGAAGATGAGGCATGCAAAGATGATTAGAAATAGGCAGTACTAAGAGGGGGGTGTGAATCAGTATTCTACAAAATTTTATTACCAACAAGATATTATTTATTACTTTGAACCATACATAATAAAGTAAACAAGTAATGTTGAATAGTAAAAGTAACCATGCACAAAAAAAACTCATAACACCATATTTTGTTAACTAGGGAAACCCTGGCCAATGGAAAACCCCAATGGGGTGATACCCACTAGATGATGTACTAATATAAATGTTCCTTGTTAGATGATGGAACTTTTTAGGAGTCTATAAACTCATTCAATACATGTGATTACCTATTATGAGACTTTGAATCCCTATTTAGGAGATTCCAAGCCTAATAGGGGTACGTGCAGGATCATGGTCAACCAAACTATGCTCTTAAGTGGCAATAAAAAATCAAGAAATTAGGGTTATATCAACTTGACATGAAATTTTCTACTTGTTATTAACTTTATATCAAAAATTTGAGAGAAAAAAATCTCTAGCACATTGAATCTAGTTTCTAAACTACTAGGACTTATCTCAAAAAAAAAAAAATTGATTGGTCGAAATTTTGAATTTTAATGCAACATTACAAAAATTTTAGAACAAAAATAAGAAGTAGACGTATGTCTGACCACCTTAATCAAAATCAAATGATAATATTTTTAAATAATATTATAGATATAAGTAGTAGACTCATGCTTGGATGTGACACATATTTTTGGGTGTTTTTAATCTAAATAAATAATAATTAATTAATTTTTGGCTTTAGTATTTTTGGAATAAAATAACTCTCATGTCTAACCACCTTAACTAATTCAAAACTCTGCAAAATTCAATTTTTCATTTTTTCCCTTATAGTATAAAAAACATAGAATGTGATGCATCTTTGGGATTTAAAAAATGTTGTACCATTTGAAAGTTATGGTTGTCTTTCAAGTAGTGTGTCAATCAGCACTTTATATATAACTCCATTAGAAAATAAGTAATAATTACTTACTAAAATTATAATTTGACAAACTTTACATTTATGGAAAGATAAGAACATTATTAAGAAACCCTTTCCATTTCATCAAATTTTGGCAAAAACAAAGTTGTCAACTACATGTTTGAAGTAAGAATCACATAAAAATAGGCCAAAATCACATTTTAAAGATGTTTTTAAAGTTGACCATATAGGTTGGTATCGCAAGATACAGTAGACCTTATAAATATATTAATTGTTTTCATTTAGTATTAGGGTGGGTGGAGAAAAAGTTGGAATAGATTTTTAAATGGTTAGAGATATTTTAGAAATATAGATTTTTTCAGATCACCACTTTTTGGCACACCATGATCCTACACATACCCGTAGGATTTGTAGACAATGTGTGCAAGAAGAGCTCACTGCCCAAACATGAAATTTCAATTACAAGAAGAGCTCACTACCCAAACAAGTAATTTATTTTTAAGATCCTCAAGTAAAAAAGTAGATGTTGTAACTTCTTTCAGCTGATCATTTTCCTCATCTCAATCTTAGATCACAAAATCGCTTTTGCATATGATACAAACCTTCACATTCACATATAACATTACTTTTCATTCAATCACATAACTTGCACATCACTTTCCAAATAACTTCACAAGATGTCTTTGTATAAATACCATACCTTTTCAAAAAATTTTGCTAGGTTGGCTAAGACCACAGTAAAATTTTCCAACTTAGAGTAAACATCTAGGATGTCATCCCTAATTGGTCAAGTAATTCTTTTGTAAAGAAAATAATTCCTTTACATTTAATTCCACTATTTTGTTCACTGGTAAATCATGAATATCTTTCTTTTGCATTTTCTATGTTGATTTTTGAGGTTTTATGCATCATCATCATCATCATGTATACTATTTCCATCTAACCTCTTTCTCACAGATAACATCATATAAACAAGTTGTACATCAAAACAATACACTATTGTAAACTAGTTTCATAGTTAGACAATTTTCTGATTAGTAAAAGCTAAGTATCTTTATCTCAAAAGTTTTCTAGAACATGTACATCATGCATTTACATTAATGATAATAATCACATCACTACATATATCCAATTTTCAAAAATCTCCCCCTTTGACATTAATGACAACAAAGTAAGTAAAATTGGCTAAGTGGCAAAAACTTCACTAAAACCTACAACATTTATCATCTATTGCAAATAGTTCATATTACCAATGCTCCCCCTTTTGGTATGATTATTACATACATAAATTACTACAATTATATTCTAAAACTTCTCCCCCTTTAACATTAATGAAAAAGGTTGAAATGTCCAAAAACTATCAAAAAAATGTGTTGTTTGTCTACTATCAAAAACCTTCAAAACTATTAAAATTTCTATCTTGCTACCTCAAAAAACTAATATTATCTTCACACAGTCATCAAAATTTGGCTTTAGACTATTCATAACTTTTCACATGTGTCCTTTGTTGCTTTGGCAATAGTGAGCATAGTACATAAGGCATATGATGCAATCTCAACTGCATTTGTAAAATTAGAATAGGTGTTGATCTCTATTGTGGTTCCACAATGCACACTCCATTTTGATCAGGAAATGGGGAACCCTTACTTTATTTTTGGCTTTTTAGATCCCTAGTCTAGAGTTTGGTCTTTTTGAGGTTTTATCTAGTATCTTAGTTCATGTTCATATCCCGAATGGAGTGCCCAGCTATTGAAAATCAGAAATTTTGATGAAGAGGGCCTTTTTGTAAATAAAAGGCACACAAGCACACCTCAATAGGTGCGTTGGTGTGCTATAACCCTTAAAGAGGAAGATATTGCCTTTTGTAATGCATAGATGTGAAAAAACATAGCTACACAACTACATACTTGCACAACACAAAAGAAAGAGGGGCTATAAAGTGCCCCCTTCTCTCCTTCTTACCTTCACCTTCCTTGTTTTCATTTTGTTTTCTTGAGTTTTCCAAGTTTCTTCTGCACACCAAATTAGGTGTTACTTCCCTCCTTACTCTACCTAAACCTACAAAAACACATTAAGTTCAACACTAAAATGGTGTGCATCAGTGCACCTCCCTAGGTGCACCAATGCACACAATATTTTTACATTGAAAAAAAATTTAAAATATATAACACACCAAAAATTGGGTGTGGATAAGTGCACCTACTCGAGTGTATTGATGTGCACCCAATTTTTCTTTAAAAAAATAAAAAAGAAGAAAACTTAGAAAATTTTCAAAAAATAAAAAGGCAAGGGTGTGTAGTAGTGTACCCACTTAAAACACAAAAAAATGCCCCAATCTTTATTTAGTGCACATCAGTGCACCCTATAAGGTGCATTGATGTGCACTAGATATGGTGAAATAAAGATTTGGATAGTGGGCATGCTTGCCAGATGCACAATTTTTCTTAGAAGATCAAGGAATAAGTTTTTCATATTTTCAAAGGGGTCTAGGGTTTTGGATTTTTTTTTCATACTAGTACTAGGGTGTGATTGATTCATTTTTCTTCAATTATAGACTAATGGACATGCTTTTTTTTATAGATTCAATGGTGTCTTCATCATCCTCCCTTGGTGAAAAAATGGCACCAAAACTAGTAGTGTTCAAGTTCTAAGGAATCCCTACAAAATCATAGTTTCAAGATGATTACTCAAAGATTCAAGACATAGATTTATGTCAGACAGAATTGGGAGAGTTCTTAAAGATATACAACAAACCAATTAAGAGGTCCCAGGTGTTCTTTGCATCAATTTGATCTGGAATCATTAATACAACATCACACCCAGTGTTAGTGCAGTCCTCAGAACTAATCATGAAACTTGCAGAACATTTTGTTCCTGAAGAGAGGGTGGTCAAGAGTATAATGGGAGAGATCATTCTTGATCTCTAACCCAAGAACATCGAGAAAATGTTTTATCTTCCCAGGGTGGATCAATTCATTAGATTAAGTAATGCACACCATATTTTTGCAACAAAAAAACTTTAAAAATATAAAATAGACCCAAAATTGGGTGTGAATTAGTGCACCTGCCTAAGTGCACTAATGTGCACCCAATTTTTCTTTGGAAAAAAAAAAGGAAAAAATTTAGAAAAATTCAAAAAAATAAAAAGGCAAGGGTGTGTAGTAGCACACCCCCTTAAAGCACAAAAAATTGGCCTAGTCATTATTCGGTGCACATTGATGCACCCAATAAGGTGTGCTGATGCACAAAAAATATGGTGAAATAAATAATTGCACATCAGGTGCACCTATTGAGTGTACCAAGTGTGAAAATTTTCTTAGAATCTTAAGGATTAAGTTTTTCATGTTTTCAAAGCAATCTAGGGTTTTGGTTTTTTTGTGTACCAGTACTAGGGTGCGATTGATTCATTTTATCTTCAATTATAGACTAATGGACATGCATTTTACGTAGATTTAATGGCATATTCATCATCCTACCTTGGTGAGAAAATGGTACCAAAGCCAGTAGTGTTCTAGTTCCAAGGCATCCCTACAAAATTGCAGTTTCAAGATGATTACTCAAAGATTCAAGACATAGATTTGGGTCACACAAATTTGGGAGAGTTCTTAAAGATATGCAACAAACCAACTAAGAAGTCCTAGATGATCTTCACATTAATCTGGTCAGGACTCATTAATGCAGCACCACACTAAGTGTTAGTGCAATCCTCAAAACAAATCATGATACTTGCAGAACATTTTGTTCTTGAAGAGAGGCTAGTCAAGAGCATAATGGGATAGATTGTTCTTGATCTTTGACCCAAGAACATTGAGAAAGTGTTCCATCTCCCCAAGGTGGATAAATTCATTAGACTAACATATGATCAAGCAGAGAGATGGTATCAGGAACATATTGATGAGGCTTTTGAGATCATCGAATCTTCCTACCTTATAGAGAAGACTCCTTTATGAAAGAAAATAGGCAAAGTAGACATGACAAGAGGATATTAGATACTCAATCACACTCTTGAGTAGGGTTATGGGTTTACCAATAGCTGGACACCTAAAAAATTTCATGGTGCATTTTATTGAGACAATAAAGAAAATAGAGATGCCACTAGATTGGGCTTCTACTCTTAGTTAGGCTTTGGGTGAGTAGTTGGTGGCAACAAAGAATAAGAAATTTTGTATGACTTTGTATTTAGTATACCTACTAGCTACAAGAACAATAGATTATACAAGGCTCTATAAGAAGGGAAACATGCAGGATGCAAATGCATGGTAGTATATTGTATATCCTCAATTGATGAAGAAGAGGCTTTTAGAGAAAAGAAGAGAATATTGAATTGTAAATGATGCTTTCATCTTTTCAACAACCCAGTTTATAGAAGGGGATTATGTGAAGAGAATATCAAAAGAGGTAGATGCACAAATATCACTAGTTGGAGCTTATTACATCCAATTTCATACATTCACATATTTAAGGGTAGTAGGACCAACTATCAACCCTAAGAAGCTCCCTAGGTATCCTAGTGATAGACTTATACTCCTAGAGATTTCTTGGAAACTCTTGTGTGCATATGATAGAGTTAGAAAGCAACATAAAATATGTTAGACCTGGCCTATGACTATAGGACCTTTGCAAGTAGATCGAAGGTAAGATATCCCTTCATTTGAATGTGAATATTATCATTATCCATTGGAAGAGTCTAATTCTCCTAGGCCATATTTTGACAATATCAGGAGAGTGCAATACTTAGTAGGCAAAACATTTCAATATAAATAAGCCATTGAAGATCATTGAATGAATGGGACAAATGAATACGATGTCCATGTAAGAGATTATTGTAGGATGACATTGTATCTAGTAGAGAAGGCCTTGAAGATAAATATTTTGTTAAAGATAGTGCAATAGGATGTGGAGGAGTTACTTAGATCCATTATTCAATAGGGATAAGATTGGTGAATGACCTATTATGAATGTCAAGATTGACAGAGAAGAAAACTCAAAAATCAACCATAAGGCAAGGTACATTATCAAATTTACATAGGGTTGGATCAAGATACCATTTGAACTTGATCCAATTTTGGAAACAGTAATGTTCCATGTGCAAGCCTATCTAGCTAGAGGTAGAGTAGAAAAAGTCACTATGTCTACATTTACAACTCAGTCATAGTAAGGCTAGAAATAGTGCACCAATTTGATAGGCCATTTTTTTTATTATCAAGCTCAAAAGGGTAAATGTAAGGGAAAGAGGAAGAGGAATTCTCTTCAACAAGGTAAACCTAAAGAAGGAGAAATTCTAGCACCTCCACAGAAAAGAGAGGAAAACATATAGGGGTTGGAGAATGTAGAACCCACACAAGCTCAAGCTGATCCCCAAGGGCTACTAGTTGCACAAGGACAAGGAGAAGTAGAAAATAATGAACAAGAGGTTTCCCCACCTTGATAGATAGAGCAAGCCTCCCCCTCCACACCTAAAAGGAGAAAGATTAAGACTCCAGTAAAGAGGAGGCAAAAGGTAATCAAGAAAGTGATTCCTTTCCCCTCAGTTCCTAAACCAATTCCATAAGAAGTAGAAGAAGAGGGTGATGAGGAGTAAGAGGAAAATGTACCTTTGAATAGGAGAACTCAGCTTGCTAGAGCCACAAAGGAGGAACAGAGAAGAAGTTCCATAATCACAATGTCATCTATCCTTGATGAACCCATGCAGACCACTACATCTAAAGATGAAATGCAACAATGGATAGATAAGTAGAATGTGACAAGCATTTATGTCTTTAAGATGTCATATTTTGAATTTATGCCCATGGTTATTGAGTTGGTCAGGGATAAAATTAGATACATGCCAACCAATCAACCTGAATAGGAGGATTGGATTTAGATACCCCCCAAATCACAAGGACTTGAGGTAGTTTCAACATCCAAAGTACAAGTCACATTCTGTGTAGACAACAAATTAGCTACCCCTCTTCCTCTAGGAATAGAAGCTAAATAGGTCCAAATAGAGCATAAAGAAGAGCCACAACAAGTATCCACTAATAAAGTTTCAAAAGAAGGATGTTTAAGTAGAAAACCATAGAAAACATCATAAGATATCAAGATGAGAACTATTGGCTCTACAGATATAGAGACTCTATGTGCTAATATCTCACAGAGGGAGAATACTTGAAAAAAGAGTGATAAGGGGAAGACTATAGCTGAGAAAAATCCTTCACCCTTTAAAGGAAAATCCCCAGTACAACATATCCCAAGGTGGCTTAGAAAAGGTGTAATAAGAAACAAGATACAAAAATTCACTACTAAGGAAGAGGATATAATAGAAATAATAGAAGTTCTAAGGAAGCCTAATTCACCTCCAAAGGATGCATGAGCACTAGCCTTTGTCATCAGTGATCAAAATTAGGACCTTTTTTCTCACATAGCTATCCCTCCTCAAGAATAAAATGTTGAAGAATTGACTCCATGGGATTATCAGATCTAGGAAGTTATGCTTGGAAAGCCAACCTTAGAGACTGCAAAGCTGATGGTAACAGTAGGGATGAAGGAGGAGTTTAGAAGTTTAGAGCCAGATGGGGCATAATTGATAACACTTTGGTGGAAAAAATAAATACTAAAAGGATATTTGAGTGAAGTTGTTGGCCCCTTAGATCTGACTAACCCCAAGGAAACTTTAAATGCATCAATTCAAAGAAGAGATAGGGGAGCAGTATAGTTGGACCCATTTTTGAATGCTTCTTAGTAATGGTGAGAAAGTTTTGATAAAAAGGGCATATTGATTATTCAATGGAATCTTAAGCTATTACATGTTATACAGTTGAATGAGGACAAGTTAGTGGCAATTTTGAATTGATATTTTGGTTTAATGGATGAAGTACATACCTAGGGGAAATAATTATAGGCAATTAAGGGCCAAAGGTATTAGATGCTAATGGATGTATATTTAGCTAAGGAATTAGATAAGATAGTTGATTGGATAGAGAAGATCATAAATAGTAATAGAGTAATGGAAACATTAACTCCACAGATTTGTAGTCTCAAGGACCAAGCCCAAGGGTTCTTTTTGTGTGTTTACAATTTTCAAGCAACGAATAAGTTCTACATCTTATCCAAAGTTATCAGAACCAGAAAAGGCCTCCTCATGAACACTCACATTTATCTTCAATTGAGAAAATTCTAGTAGGTCTCAAGATTTCCCAAAACCTTGGATTTGATCCCCAAGATTGACTTTTTAAGAGAGGAGTTCAAAAGGATTCCTACCATTAGGCATTGTTTAAAATGATAGCTTAATAGAAGTGGTGCTAGAAAGAGGGCCTCTTTACTTCTAGAATAGAAGAAAAAATTGCCAAAACTTCAAAGTTTTGCACTTTTTTACAAGTTCAAAAAAAATTCTAAGTTTCTAAGATTTTGAGCTGTACTACTATGCAAGTGTGCTAGGTGTGCTAGGTGTGCTAAATTCTAAGGTGCACCTTATTCTATGAAAAGTATACTTCTACAGAGGTGTGCTTTTTCTAAAGTTGATGCAAACTAGAGGATCTTGATCCAAAATGCCCATTTTAGCAAGCTCTAAGATCTTCACCAAGTGCACACAAGTTCCTTGAGCTTAGCCATTTTTGAAAATCTCATAGTGACAAAGGATTCCCTTGAATTCTACCACTTCCATTTAACATTTCATCATCTTCTTTAGCTCCACCTTCACAACAGCCACCTAGTGGACCACCAAATATCCCAACAGTTCCACTTCCACAACAACCACCCTTACATCCACCAAATCCTTAGATGGCCTATTTTCCAAATGTTGTAGACTTACTAATCAACTTAATAGGTGTATTCAATGATCTTCCTAAGAATCTTGAGAAGTTTTGGCCAAGGTTTATCTATGGATAGACACAAACTACCAAAGATCACTTTAAGGTGTTCAAGGAAATTTGCAACTGAAAGTAGATTGCTAATGAGAATGTGGTTCTTCACTTATTCCCCTACTCTTTGGGGGAATTTTCCTTCAATTGGTATATTGATTTGCCACTTGGATGTATTGGTGATTGGGCTACTTTTGAAAAATTATTCTTGGAACAATTTAAGATTTTCATCAATCTAACTATGATACATCAATAATTAATATCAATAAAAAAGGATCCAACTGAGATAGTGTCACACTTCAACCACCGCTTTCACATGGTATACTGCAAGTTGGAAATACCATAAACTATACCAATTGAAGTTTCTATTAAAATTTATCTAAATTCTATAGACCATCTTATAACTATTTTTTTGAGAAGACTTTTGGCAACAAATATCAACATATTGGACAAAGTCTTCATAGAAGTGATTACCTTCACTAAGCAAGACAATCCTAATGGAGGAGGATTGATGCTTCTAGCTCAAGCTATTACTACAATGCCAACATATCTTGTTGGAGTATCAACAATGCCTAGCTAGTTCATACCAATGAATCTAGTTCCATTATAGTAGGTGCCCACTCTGCAAAATTTGGATATAACATATCCAGGGTATAAACCTTCGAAAGCTACTTTCTTCAAACAAAAGGGAACAAATTTTGCTAAGGTAGACAATAGGTTTGCCTCCATTTTTGGTCAGATGTAGAAGACCATGTCACAAATGAACAATGAGCTAACTTGCTTAAGATTATGGAAAGGATAGAATAATAACTTTCAAAGAAACAACATTGGTCCTTACAACAATAATTACAATTAGAATTACAATAGGAATTTTTTTAGAAACAACAATGCTAGGAATAACAATGGAGGAAACAATTCTAATCCTTCTGATCATAACAATGGCTTCCAAAGAAAAAATAGACAATGAAACACCCATCCAAATAATGGAAGCATTCTTGTAGATAAAAATAACAACAATGTTCAATATGCAGATATCAATCAGTATGATGATGGCGAAAAGACATCTAATAATGATGGCTCATATTATAATGGGAATCAAGAGATGAATCAAAATTCACAAGAAAATGATAATGTCCCTCCTATATAGTTTAACGCTATGCTACTAGAGTCCTATGATTTGACACATAATGTATAGCTAGAACAACCAACCAACAAAGAATTCTCATTTCTATTTAGCCAAGAACCAGACCTTTACCATGAAGAGATGTTTGCTTTTCATAATGTTAATTTAAATACATACAATCTAAGAAGTAGAAAAGAACTTATGATAGATAGAAATCCCCTAGCACTATAACTGACTCCTCCCTATCCAAGAGAAAGTAATAATCTGGTGCCAATCAAGCCCTCATATGGAGGAAAACAAAATTAGAACCAAGGAACTATCCCAACAATCTTAAAAAATCAAGCTTAGTCCACTACGAAATATAGTGCGGTGGAGGATTTTAAATAAATAAAGGCCAACATTTCCATGTTTGACATGCTACAAAACTATCCTCAAAAATGAGAAGCACTAGTGAAAACTCTAGATCATACAGAGGTACCCCGTAATATGGATAGTGTTTCTCAAAAGATAGTATCTCAATAGGTTAATGCTTCAGAGGCAATTCCAACTATGGTTAAAGACAAGGTTGAGGTGCCCCCATTTATACTTAACATCAAAATATATGGGAAGAATCTTAATAATTTTCTAATTGATTTAGGAGCCTCATTTAATGTTATGCCACTATCAATAGCACAAAGGTTGAAATCTATTCCTTAGCCTTCTAATTGGATAGTGATACAGTTTGATAAAATAGAGATGAACGTCATTGGTGTGTTGAAAGACATCTAGATATAGTTGACAATTGACCCTCAAATTCAAGATGTCATTGATATACATGTGGTTGATATTCTTGAAACCTATGGATTGCTACTAAGTAGAGAATGGATGAAATGCCTAAGAGGATGGTTTTCGATGGATTTTACTCAATTATGGTTACTATGGAAAGGGTTGAACAAACAAATCAAGGTAGATGCAAAGCCAAAGTTAAAAACAATGATTATTGAATATAATGCACCTAATGAGGTTGCATTCTTACAATCAGATTTGGGCTCTTGCAAAGTGATGGCTTTCGATACAATTTCAACCATGATATCCATTGATCAATATGAAAGATCCAAGGTTTCCTTCACAAAACAAGAGGTTGTAACACAATTCATAGATAACATGGTAGCTAATTTGTAATGTTTAGGGAAAAAAGATGATCCCACCATCCTCCTTCTCCTAAGATTTTGTCATTTACATAAAGTTAGTCATTTAGAGTTTGAATGTTAATCTTGCTAAGAAGTGGTCACTAATGTATTAACATAGATGATGAGGCTAAGAAATGGTCCAAAATGTGAACTCATAGAGAATCAAAATCTTATAAAAATATCTGAATCTATGGGAAAGCTTGAAGAGGCAATTGAAGATCTAAATCTATCATATAGTGATACCTCTTCAGATGGTAGAGTCTCATCTTCTCCTCCCCTAGGGGTGATCAAAGTTTAAAGAACAAGATTGTAAGAATTTTTCTTAGGGAAAAATTCACCCAAGACCAAGGAACTCCAGCACAAGAACAATAGTAGACCAAAAGAGTATGATCAAAATGATAATATAATATTCATTCAATATGGATAAAAGTACACTAGGAGTGCATGTATATAAATGCTTCTAGAACATTTCTAGAATGCATAGAAGTTAGCAACATGATAAGTCATACAACCAGGCACATGTCCACCAGATATGGTTATCTTCTATTAAGCATAGAAGTAAGTGCGATGATGAGAGGATAAGCCTAAAATGGTTTAGCATGCAAAATTATGTTGTAGACACCATGTGCTAAATTAGGAGAGTGAATAACTATGTTGTCTACATGACAACTTAGTTAATGATGCAAATTCTAGTGTTGTAGACACCATGTGCTAAATTAGAGTTGCTTACTCTAGTGTTGTCAACATGAAAACTCATAAGAGTACACAAATTCCTAAGTGTCTCACAAATAAATAATAAAATAATGCCATATAATAAAATAGTATATTAACCTAAGTAAACTTAAGTGTAAATAGTAAATACTTATTTACACCAACACCCCCCCTTAAGTGCACCTTAGGGGAATGCACTTAAGCTTATGAAAGATAGAATGAAATGCATGATGGGTCCTGGATACTAGGCCATGTTAGGTGCCCATGCACATAATGAAATGCAATCTCTTTTAAAGTGGAGAAAGAGGGAAAACCTCATGGGAAAAACCCTTAGGAAAAAAGAGAGATGAAAAGACAAGATGCATGGACGGATGGAGTAATCAAGAACCCCCATTATGACATACATCAAGTATATAAAATAGAGAAATATGAGAAGAATACAATACCAAAAGAGGAAAAGGTCCCCCCATAAGAGAGAAGAAGAAGAGAGACAAGGTAGCCTCCCCCTCAAATGAAGAGTGTCGATTAGTGATAGTTGCTTCGATGTAGAAGCTGACCCAGGATTGCTGACTAATGTTCCTCCCCTTTAGAAGAAACAATATCATGGGTACATAAGACATGCTTCCCCTATGTGTAGAAAGAATCCCAATGATCAATGATGCCTCTGAAACCTACTCAACTATTGTTGTGGCAATACTAACTATCAACCCTTCCAATGCTGCTAAAAAGAACAATATTAGATCTAGCAAGGATGGATGTAGAACCTATCCCAAAGAATCTACTATCACCTCAAATGATAAAGAGACCTCCTATAGCTACTATACATAAGTATCCACAATCATATCAACCTATGAAGATCGATCATGTAGAGAATGGACATGAGGGTTCAGAGTGAGCCTTCATAACAATTGAAGAAGGATCATCTCCATCAAAGAGAATTTGTATTTCATTGATGATGTCTTCTAAATCTGATATGTATGACTTCACAAACAAACCTGAAATATCTGCTATGTAGTCATCCTCTGATGTTGGAGCTGGAAGACTAGGTGTACCCTTCTATTCTAGACTTATCACTATGGCTATATATGCATGCAAAATATGCTAATTTTGTGACCTCTGACTATAATTGTTGATAGAGCCCCATGTATTTGAATTTGTTGAAGCACTCTTGCTGGTGTCACTATCAATTTCCACATTGTATGATGTGCAAAGAGGATTAGAGGATAAGCTTGGTGAACTTTTCTCAAAGTGTACATCCTTCTCCACAAAGATCTCATATGTCTTAGGAACCATAAGTCTATATGCCTTCACACTATCTTCATATCCTATGAAAATACAAGGCCTACATGGTGGTGCCTTGCATCCTCTAGAAGATATGGTTTCCCAAGTTGGACAAATGAGGACTCTAAAGTGTGTCACAACTAGTTTTTTGCCACACCATACCTCAAAAGGAGTCTTTCTATCTAAGGTAGGATGAGGAGACCTATTAAGTATGTGATTGACATTGCTAATTGCTTTTACTTCAAGTGATGGATCTAGAGTCTTGACTTGTATTATGAAACTTTCCATTGACTTAAAAGTTTGGATCCTTAGGGATACATTCTTTATCTTGTGTGGACTAAATGTTGGTGGATTCTGAAGATCAATACCCTCAAGTTTGCAAAAGTCTTTATTTCTTCTGTTCACATATCTGCTTTCATGTTCATTCAAAGAACTTTGATGGCTTTCCTTGATTTGTGTTAAACATGAGTCTTGAAGGATAGAAATTTATCCAACACTTCATTCTTGTGATGAAGAAAGTAAACCCAAGTATTTCATGAAAATTCATGAATGAAAGTAAGTATGTAGCGACCCTAGCTTACTGATGTCACTACAAAAGGACCTGCTAGTACCATGTGAACCAACTGAAGAACAATTGGTGCTCTTGAAGGCTTCCCTTTAGTTAACTTCTCCTCTAGATGCATATCCACTAAACATGTTGAACATTCACTCTCAAAAAAGTTGATTGTAGGTAGACCTTTGACCATGTTTTTGGAGAAAAGTTGTTGAAGATAGTAGAAGGAAAGATGTCCATACCGCTCATGCCATAATTGGATTTGTGGATTGGATTGAGTCAACAAGGCTTGTGAAGGAGACTACAACCAATGAATCATCTTTTAGACTATGCACCTTTACCGAGTCAAGAAGGAACTCAACTTTATGGTCATATCCAAGGTGAGTGATTTGGTAAATTGAGAGGACATTAAAACTTAGGTTAGGAACATAGAGAACATCTTTGAACTCTCCATTTTCCATTTCCACATTTTCTTTCCCTTCAATTTCCATTTTTGTATCATCTCCCACAAAGATGTACAGTACCTTAGATTGCTTCAATGAAGAAACTATCCTTTTGAAGAACCCACATGATATGAGACACCTGAGTTAAGAATCCATTCCATTGAAGAACTTGAATTTTCCATGAGTGCTTGCCCTTTGAATCTAAAGAAGATCCTTTCTCCTTATAAGCATTAGATAGTGGAACATTTTGTTTCTTTATGATGTACATTAGCTCATCGATCTTTTTATGATACACTCATGTTCTTCATGACCCAAATTCTTGCAATAAGCACACTTTTTCGTGTCCTTATTATTGTCTCCCTTCTTATTTGAATTCAAAGAAGACTTGCCTTGTTGATTTGATGATGTTATTGTCTTTTTTGCATCCTCTGATTTGTTATTCTTCTACTTCTACTTCTTTCCCTTTCCTTTATTTGAAGATTGACCAGCTGAATTTTGAGAACCCTCATTATTTTCTACCAATGCCTTAGACTTTGGAAAATTGAGAATTCCAATTGATTTCAACTTCTTTTCTTCTTTATCCAACAATATAGCATAGCAATCAAAGGAGACTTTTTGATAGGCAGACCCCTAATGTTGTCTTTGAAGTGTTATAAGAAGAAACAAATGTGGAGTACTCATATGGTAGCTTATTATAAATGAGATAGATCAACCTCTTATATTTAATAGGACTCCCACAATCATCAAGCTTTTTTCTTAATTCATTCACCTTTATGATAAAATCCTATATGGAATCAAAAGTCTTTGGATCTAAGGAGACAAGCTCATCTTCAACTTTGAAAGCATCTTCCTCAAACACTTTACCATATAGGTTTTGGAGGGTATCCCAAGCTTCCTTGGATGTACAAGACTTCTGGATTTGATATATGATCTTGTCTTCAACCCCTAAACAAATAACACCTAGGGTTTTCCTATCCATTTTTTCCTAAGTAGAGATGTCACTTGTAGATACTTGATCACCTGTTAGTATAGGAAGGGTACCATCTACATATTGAGAAACTCCTTTATGCATTAAATGACAACACATTTTAATGGACCATGTAGTATATTTATGTGGAGCCAATTTTGGAAACTTAAAATGTCCTATGATGCAAAAAATGAAAGAAAATAGTAGAAAAGGAGGAACACAAATACAAAGAACACCCCTCCTTTTCACTCAATCAAGAAACCCCACCAAAAAGGATGATTTTGGAACTTTATATGTAGTGCATTTCCAATGGCCACTTTCCAATTTTGGCCTTAGTGGAATTCTAATTTTACCTCTTTACAACCTTCTTGTGGAGTTCAAAATTGTAACATTACAATGTATCATAGATATACAACAATTCTGAAGATATATCAAAGCATTACAATGTAGAAAAGTGCCTAATTTTGAAAGTGATACTTTTTCCATAGAACCCTATAATTTGATTGTAGATCTAGAAAGTAGACAAAAAATAATGCACTTAAAAAAATAGAACCTATTTTTGTGTCCATATGAGCCTATACAGAGCATTTGAAGTTGCAAAATGCAAAATTGGATAGGTATATTCACCAAAAGATGCAATTTCTGACAAATCCATAAACCAAAATTAGAAAAGAGCTACACCACTAAATTTTTTATGAAATTCTACCCAAAATTTTAAAAAAATGGCACTTGATTTGGAGTTTAAATGATTAAGATATGGCCTCCCAAAGTTAGATTACAAAATCAAAAATCAATTTGGAGAGGGGTTAGATCAGCAAAATATAGGGCTAAATTTGATGGTCATATGACTGTTATAGTAGTTCAAATTTTCCCCTGGATGATGGTTTGATGGTTGTCAAATTTAGGATAGCAAACTACTAATGTCAGCATACTCAGTCCCTTGTGGTGATGTCACATTAATGTAATGATGATGTCAGTACCATATCAAATAGTACAAAAAAATTTGACATGTCTACTAAGTTGGCACATGAATTAGCTAACTATACTTTTATAGACTGCTAAGTTAGATGTCCACATGTTTGCTGATTTGGATGCTGACATGTACATGGAGCGGGCAGGTTTAGTTGCATAACGGTGAGCTGTTCCAAGTTAGCACTGGGGGTTTGGATTTTGCTGCACTAGAGATAGATACATGTTTTCCTAGAGGAACATGTGTTGCTACCGGAATCTACAAAGCCATTGTTGGGAGTCTATGATCTAGGCCAACAAGTTTTATGTGGACTAGAGGTGAAGTTCACCATTGAAAAGTCTTTTTTTTCAAGTTAGGAACTATTAAGAAAAGGCATTGGAGATGTAGGGTTTAGTCTCACATTTGGTGTGGGACTAAATGTAGCAAATTTTAAAAGGCAAAGCCTATGGTTGGAATGCAAAGTGTGGCCATTGGTATGCAAGGTCTTGTTCACTAGTTGGGGTGTTTGGTGGAATATTATGCATGCTAGTAGAATTAAAATGTTGCTAAAATTATGATGAAGCTTGCACAATTTCAAGGAATATTCTATGAATATTCCTTGTAGGGGCCAGGGTGTCATTGCCCAATTCCTAAAAAAAATTCTCTGCAAGTTTGATTGGGCAAAAAAATTTGAATTTTTTTGAAAATAATTATAGAGAATAATAAAATCAGATTTGAAAAATAAATTAGTAGATCTAATAAAATGATCATACACAAGTTGCGAATTGGTCCTTCGGGTGTAGGTTTGTAAAAAATATTTTGCCTCAAAATTGACTTTGGCCCACGATAGGTGAATTTATAGTCAATTTTCACTGAATGGATGTTTTGAATGCAATGGTGAGGTTCATATTAGCTCTAGACACTCCCAATTTCTATGAATTCTCTAGATCTAGGTTGAGGTGTGCAAGCAAGAATGGTCTTGAATGACTATGTGAAGAGAAATTCCCCAAGCTCTAATACCATGTACAAATTTGCCTTAGGAAAAAATTCACCCAAGACCAAGGAACTCAAGCACAAGCACAATAGTAGACCAAAAGAGTATGTTTAGAATGACGATATAATATTCAATCAATATGGATAAAAGTACACTAGGAGTGCTTGTATATAAAGGCCTCTGGAATTCTTCTAGAATGCATAGAAGTTAGCAACATGATAAGTCATACAACCAAGCACATGTCCACTAGATATGGGTTATCCTCTATTAAGCATAGGAGTAAGTTTGATGATGAGAGGATAAGCCAAAAATGGTGTTCCACACAAAATTATGTTGTAGAAACCATGTGCTAAATTAGGCATGCGAATAACTATGTTGTCTACGTAACAACTCAGTTGATGATGCAAACTCTAGTGTTGTAGACACTATATGATAAATTAGAGTTTCTTACTCTAGTGTTTTCAACATGAAAACTCATAGGAGTATTCAAACTCCTAAGTGACTCACCAAATAAATAATATAATAATGCAATATAATAAAATAATGCATTAACCTAAGTAAACTTAAGTAAAGTGTAAATAGTAAATACTTATTTACACCAACAAAGAAGATACATAAAAGGTCAAGGATGGAATTCAATAGTCATCTATCCTAAACACAGAGTGGATGAAATTAAAGAGTTGATAGGAGAAATTTTGGGAAAACAAGAAAAAAATAAACTCCCTCTATCAACAAGTAACAATGGAAAATCATCAAGTCCACCTTGCAAGAAATTACAATGGGTTCCTATGAAACAATCCTTCTAGACCCAAGTGAAAGAGAAGCTAAGGACGAATAAGCATAAGGTTAGAAAACCTAAGGAAGATGAAATTTGGACACTTTGCTTTGATGTTTTTAAATGCAAATTAGGATCTAGTGCAGGTATTGAGTTAATCAACTCAAAAGGAAAGTCTTTCTATGCAACATATTGATTATAGTTTAAATGTACTAGTAATGTTGCAGAATATGAAGCATTGATCTGAGGACTTCTTTCCACACTCAAGAAAAGAATCAGAGGTCTCATAATTGAGGGGGATTCTCAGTTGGTTATACTACAAGTGAAATCTATATACTCTTGCAATGATAAGAGCTTGCTTGCTTATAGGAAAATAGTATGGGATCTAATGGATGATTTTGAACCTTTGAACATAAAGTTCATTCCAAGAAGGAAAAACATGGTAGTAGATGCTCTTGCTATTTCAGCTAGGACATTACAACCAATCAAAAAAATGAAATTGAAAAGATTTTTAGTTGAATTGGTTGTTGCTCCATCTATTCTAGACAATATCACAAACTTCCAAGTTTTTCAAGATGATCAACATATACTTAAATTTATCATGTGTGACAATCACTTTAAAGGGCAAGAGATTGATGATTCTCTAGATGATAGGCTTGAGGATGATGAAGTTGAAGACAAATATGGGATCCTAAATTTGAAAACCAACACTATTCATAAGGGAATGGTTGAATTAGAATGCATTTTTGATCATGATGAATCAACACTTAATACAAGAATGGCCCAAGAAAAGGGAATCAAAGAATGTGACTTATACATCTTAGGTACCAATGAACACCCTAGAATGGTATGGAATGGAAAGGTGTATAATGTACAAGAAAAGGAGGACATCCTCAAATTACTTATATAGTATAAGGATGTTATTGCTTGGAGCTATGAAGAGCTAAAGACATATGATCCTAAGATTATTATGCATGATATGTCACTCAAACTAGATGCCAAACCTTTCTAGAAAAGGAAAGGACCTATTAATCCTATCATTGAACTACTGATAATGAAAGAAGTTAAGAAGTTACTTGATGTCAAGATCATCTTCTCCATTCTCCATTCCACATGGGTGGCTAATTTGGTTCCTATATGAAAAAAGACTAGAGAGATTTGTATTTGCATGGATTTTCATAATTTGAACATTGCATCTCAAAAGGACAACTACCCTTTACCCTCACTAGATGAGGTTTTGAAATTGTAAATGGTTCAAAGATGATTTATTTCTTAGATGGATATTTAGGATATAATTAGGTGATAGTTGAGAAAGAAGATAGGCTAAATATGACCTTCACAACTAGATGGGGAACTTTTCCTATAGAAGAATGTCTTTTGAGCTGTATAACATAGGGGCTACATTTCAATGAGCCATGGGTAAAGCCTTTGAGTGATTAATAAAAAAGTGTATAGTTATCTAAATGGATGACTTAACTATCTTCTCAAAGGATCAAAGCACTCATATTGATGATTTAAAATAAGTTTTTAATAGATGTTGTAAATATGGCATATCCCTTAATCCAAAGAAATGCTCATTTGGGGTTACTAAAGGAAATCTTCCAAGCCATATAATCTCCAAAGATGGAATCTCCATTGATCTTGATAGGATCAAAGCTATTTTGAAGTTATCACCTCCTCACAATAAAAAATAATTCAATTCTTTCTTTGTGAAGATTAATTTTGTGCAAGAATTCATAAGTGGTTTTGCAAAGGTAGTTCATCCCCTTAATGATTTACTTAAAAAGGGAGCTAAAATAGAATGGTTTCTAAAGATTAAGAAATTATTCAAGGATATGAAAGTGGCCATTTCTATGGCCCTAATACTGATAAGTCCTAACTATGAGCTACCTTTCAAAATATATTATTTTTCTTTATAACATTTGTGCATTGGGATTCTAACATAGAATAAGGAAAAGGAAGATGAAAGACCCATTGATGTAGGAGAATCTTGGGTTGTCTTGTAATCATACACTTTTGTTCATTTTTTTAGTTATTGCCGAGTGATTTCTTTGGTCACCGAGTGATCCTTTAGTTGTTGAGCAATTTCCTTTGGTTGTTGATATTCCTTTTGTTAGTAAGTATTCCTTTGGTTTCCAAGTGATTCCTTTGATTGTCAAGTCCTCTATGGTTATGAGCATTGGAGGATGCCAAGTTTATAGTAGCTATCGAGTGATTCCTTTGGACACCAAGTTTGTGTGGATGTTGAGTGTCAATTTTGGAAAAGCTTTCATTTGTTAAGTAGTCTATGTATGGTTCCTATTTGGGCCAACCTTTCTTGGATTTAATTTATGTAATTATAACTGTTGTGAGTTGACTTAATTAATGACTATTGTGAGCTGACTTGTGGCTTTCCTATGTTCTACAATCTTTTGTAAGTTATTTTGGAAATATTAAAGCAAGTCTAGGATTGAGTTTTAAAAGGGGGTAGAACTTATAACTTAGAGTATTGAAAGGAATAGAAGTCTAGAATGCAAACTAGAAGTTAGACCTTGAATCTATAATATATATATTGTAATTGGCCATAATCCAAAAGGCCTTATAGCTAGGCATGTATTTTGATTATCTAATGAATATATAAAGATCTTGTTCTCCCTCTCCTTGGTGTTGTCCTTGTGTTGATTTTTCTATTGTGTAACTCTTGTAGGGTGGTTTGGATAGTTGGGTGTGTTATTGGCCTTAGTTATTCACCCCTCTCTACATCAGGTGGTATCAAAGCTTGAGGTTCATCCTTATGGTGATTATTCATGTAGAACCCTGAGTGAATTAGGTTGTAGGGTTGTAGATCTATAGATTTAACCTATAACTTGAAGAGGCTTACGATCTTGTAGGAACCCAATTTCTAAAGATGGTTTGAGGTAGAGGAAATTTTGATAATGCAATATTAGATACATTGAGAAAAATTGTAGCTAGGTTAGATGCTATGGGGATAGCCCAAAGGAGAGGAGCATATCTAGATGATGTAAGTGATGATGAAGTAGTAGCACCAAAACCTAATCCAAAACTTGATGAAGATCAAGATGAAGCAATGATGTTGAGAGTGTTGTCTAGGGAAAATTCAAAGCTTTCTTTAGAAGTTGATCCTTATGATGGAAAATTGGATACCAATATTGTGTTAGATTGGATCTCTCATATGGAGAAATTCTTTGAGTATGAAAATGCTCCTAATAATAGGAAGTTGAACATTGTAGTTACTAGGTTGAAAGGTCATCCTTCACTGTAGTAGGAGCATTTGCAAATTGATAGACAAAGGAGAGGAAAGGAGAAGATCAAAACTTGGCCAAAGATGGTGAACAATGTAGAGAAAAAATTCCTTCCTACCAATTCCCAAGTTAGCTTGTTAAGAAAGATGCAAAATTTGAGACAATAGGACATGATTGTGAAAGAGTATATCGAGGAATTCTATAGACTAGACATCAGATCTAGACATGCGGATGATGATGTTGAGAAAATTGCAAGGTATGTAAATGGATTGAGATCTAGAATTCAAGACAAAATAAGTTTTGTGAATTTGGAATGCACGAAAGAATCATATAAATATGGCTTGAAAGATGAGGGGATCTTGACAAAGAAGCATGAACAAAGACAAAAAGGTAGAGGATGTAGATTCTAGAAAGGCAGAGGTAGATCTTATGGTAAAGGTGGCAGATCTAAGAATTTTGTACAGGATAAAGACAAATCTGAGTGGAAGAATGATGAAAAAGGAAAGAAAAAATGGAAAAGTGGTAATTCTTACCAATTAGGTACTGCTTCTTATCGAGGAAGAGGTAATTCTTATTCTAGAGATGGTTTTCATGGTAATTGTTTTAGATATGGTAAAGAGGGACATATATATTTTGAATGTAGATCCTCTAAAAGTGGGCAAGGTAATAGAAATGTTGTGATTCAAGGACATGATGAGGGTTCTCCAAATGGACCTGAGGCTAGAGAAAATTTGATGGTGAGAAGAGCCTTATGTAATAAGGGAAGTGATGAGGAACCTATTTTAATGAGATGTCTTTTCAAGATAAGATGTAAGATGGATGGAAAATGCTACGAAGTGATAATTGATAGTGGAAGTTCTACAAATTTGGCATTAGAAGAGCTAGTTAGAAAGTTTTAATTGCAAAGGCTGAAGCATTCTAAACCCTATCATGTTTCATGGATTAAAGATGAGCATAAGATATTGGTAAATGAGCAATGCCTTGTGAAGTTCAAGATTAGACATTACTTTGATGAAGTTTTTTGTAATATTATGCCCATGGATTTTTCTCATATTCTATTGGGTAGACCTTTGCAATATGATAGATATATTGTACATGATGGAAGATTGAATCAATATACTCTTTGGATGAATGGTAAGAAACAAATATTATTGCCTTTAATTGAAAGTCCAAATGAGATTAATTGTATTGCTATAAAAATTTGCATGGTTAATGGGAAATAATTTGAAAAGGAAATGAAAAAGAATCAAGTTTTTTTTTCTATAATTCCAAAGAAACTGGGTTGTGTCAATAATAACCAAGTGCTAGATAATAGTGTTAACTGAGTGCTAGTTAGTGGTGACTGAGTGCGAGTTGGTAGTATTGATTGAGTACCAGAATAAATTGCAAAATTGTTGAATGAATATAAAGAGATTGTTGTAGAGGATATACCTAATGGTTTATCTCTAATGAGAAGTATAAGTCATTGTATGGATTTGATTCTTGGAGCTATTTTGTTGAACAAAACACCATATAGATTAACACCTACAAAGAATAAAGAACTTAATAGACAAGTGCATGAGTTGTTAAAAAAAAAATTGATTAGAGAAAGTTTGAGTCCATGTGTTGTACCTACTATATTAGTACCTAAAAAGAATGGAGAATGGAGAATGGAGAATGTGTATTGAATCTAGGGCTATTAACAACATTGTAGTGAAATATAGGTTTCCTATGCCAAGGATGGATGACATAATGGATTGTTTGAGTCGAGAAAAGTATTTTACCAAGATTGATTTGAAGAGTGGTTATCATCACATTAGAATCAGAGAAGGTGATGAATGGAAGATTACTTTCAAGACAAAAGATGGTTTATATGAATGGTTGGTTATGCCTTTTAGTTTGACTAATGCACCTAGTAATTTCATGAGGTTGATGAATGAAGTTCTAAAAAGAGTTTTGGATAAGTTTGTGATTTTTTATTTGGATGACATTTTGATATTCAGTAAGACTAAGGAAGAACATCTTGAGCATGTTAGACAATATTGTAGAGATTGAAAAAGGAGAAGTTGTTGATTAATCTAAAAAAGTATTCTTTTATGCAGGAGGAGATTGTGTATTTGAGATTTGTGATTTCATTGAATGGTTTAAAGATGGATCCTGAGAAGGTAAAAGCAATTTTGGAATAGCCTACACTGAGAATGTGGGTGAGGTAAGATCATTTCATAGTTTGGCTAGCTTCTACAGAAAGTTCATAAGAAATTTCAATTCTATTTGTAATGCTATGACTAGGACAATGAGAGGAGTAAAAAGGAATTTAAATGGACACATGAAGCTAATAAGAGTTTGGAGACTTTGAAACAAAAGGTTGTTGAGTTACCTGTAATGGCTTTTCCCAATTTCAATAAGGTATTTCAAGTTGAATGTGATGCAAGTGGTAGTGCAATAGGAGTTGTATTAACTCAAGAAGGCAAACCTATTGCTTTCTTAGCAAGAAGTTGAATTATGCTAAAATGAATATTTTGTGTATGATCAAGATTTTTATGCTATTGTTCAAGCCTTGAAGAAGTGGAGACATTATTTGATTCCTAAGGAGTTTGTATTATATACTAATCATAAAGTGTTACAGTACTTGGAAAGTCAACATAAATTGAATCAAAGACATATGAAGTGGTTTGAGTATTTAAAGATGTTCTTTGTTGATTGAAATGAAGGTTGAAGTTCTTGTTTTTGGTGAAAGGAAAGAGTTGTATGATGTTGATCCTAATTTTTCTGAGGTGTGGAGAGAGTGTAGAGAACCAAATTTAATAGATCATGTAAGTAAGTATGATGAATATTTCATTCAAGAAGGTATTTGTTCAAAGATATTTAGTTGTGTATCCCTAGAAGTTCTATGAGGTTGAATCTGATTAGGGAAAAGCATAGTGGTGATTAGCTAGACATTCTAGAATTGATAAGACATTGAGTTTTCTAAAAGAGAAGTATTATTAGCCACAAATGTATAAGGATGTTCAAAATTTTGTAAAGAGTTGTGGAGTTTTTCAAATTAAAAAAGGAGTGAGTCAAAATATTGGTTTGTATACACCTATTACTATTCCTTAGAAACCTTGGAGGGACATTAGTATGGATTTTGTTCTTGGACTAACTAAGATAATGAATGGTTATGATTCTATATTTATTGTAGTGGACAGATTTTCTAAGATGGCTCATTTCATACCATGTAAGAAGACATCAGATACTGAGCATGTTGCTAAACTATTCTTGAAAGAGATTGTGAGATTGTATGGATTACCAAGACGTATTATTTTTGAGAGAGATAGTAAGTTTGTTGGTTATTTTTGGAAGACTTTGTGGAAGAAGATGGGTAATAAGTTGAAGTTTAGTTCTACATTCCATCCATAGATAGATGGATAGATAGAGGTTGTGAATAGAAGCTTGGGTAATTTGTTGAGATGTTTAGTTGGAGATAAGACAAGTAATTGGGAAGTAGTTTTGGCACAAGCTAAGTTTGCATATAATAATTCTATGAATAATACTATAGGGAAGATGCCCTTTGAGATTGTTATTAGAATGTAGCCTAGAGGAGTATCAAATTTGAGAGATATTGCTAGTGAAGAAAAGAGAAGCACCGTAGGAGAAGAATTTGCTGATTTTATGGAGTCTTTGCATAAGGAAGTAAAGTTGAGATTAGAAAAAAGTAATTAGAAGTATAAGGAGAATGCTAATAAGTCTAGAAGGCATCATGATTTTCATGTTGGTGATGAGATGATGGTTCATTTGAAGAAAGATAGATTTCTTGTTGGAACATTCATTAGGCTAAAGATGAAGAAGTTTGGACCTTGTAAAGTCTTGAAGAAGTTTGATAGTGGTAATGCATATGAAGTTGAGTTACCTAATAACATGGATATATCTCCTATATTCAATATTGTTGATTTATATAAGTATCATGAGTGAAATGATGAAAATGTTGTATTAGATGATTATCCTAAGAAGCAAATTGAGCAATTTGAATAGATATTGGATCAAAGGGTTAGTAAGAGCACAAGAGGAAAAGATTACTATGAATATTTAGTGAAGTCAAATGATAGACCTAGTGAAGATGCCTCATGGATCTTTCAATCTAAGTTGGATTCAACTCAAGTTGTGACATCTCAATGATTCAGGAGAATCATTTCTTCCAACCCTAGTTGTCTGATGCAAGAGCATCCTGGGTTGTCTTGTAATCCTAAACTTTTTTTCATTCTACGAATTGTTGCCAAGTTCTTAGTTATTTTCAAGTGATTTCTTTGGTCTCTGAGTGTTCCTTTGGTTGCTAAGTGATTCTTTAGTTGTCAAGAAATTTCCTTTGATTATTGAGTATTCCTTTGGTTATCGACTATTTTTTTTGTTGCTAAGTGATTCCTTTGATTGTCGAGTCCTTTGTGGTTGTCAAGAATTTGAGGATGTTGAGTTTGTAGTAGCTGTCAAGTGATTCCTTCAAATGCCAAGTTCGTGTGGATGTTGAGTGCTAGTTTTGGAAAAGTTTTCATTTCCTAAGTAGTTTGTGTCTAGTCCCTATTTGGGCTGACCTTTCTTTTATTTAATTTATATAATTAATAACTATTGTGAGCTGACTTGTGGCTTTCCTATGTTCTAGAATCTTCTATAAGCCATTTTAGAAACTTTTTAAGGAAGTTTAGGATTGAGTTTTAGAAGGAGGTGGAACTCAAAACTTAGAGGATTGAAAGGGATAGGAGTCTTGAATGTGAACTAGAAGTTGGATCATGAATCTGTAAGATATATATTGTAATTAGTTGTAACCCAGAAGGTCTTACGAATTGGCATGTATGTTGATTATCTAATGAATATATAAACATCTTTTTCTCTCTCTCCTTGGTGTTCTCCTTGTGTCATGTTTTCTGCTGTGTGACTCTTATAGGGTGGTTTGGATAGTTGGGTGTGCTTTTGGTGTTAGTTATTCACCCCTCTCTATGTCATCCATTGCTTTTATGAGTTGCCCTCTAAAAATTCCAAGTTGAATTATTCCAACCTCGATAAATAGTCTTTTTCTTTAATTAAGTTGGTAAAGAAATTCTATCATTATATACTGAGAAGCAAGCTATGTGTGATTGCACTTGATCCAATAGCCAAGACATTATTGATGCAAAATGATCTAGGTGAAAGATAAGGAAAATGAATGGCAATACTTCAAGAATTTGATCTAGAGATCCAACCCATGATGTTAATTAGAGGTCAAGGATTATCAAAATTTATAGTGGATAACCAAATTGAGGATGAAAATAAATTAAGGTTTGATAGTGAAACAAATATGCAAGATCAGAAGAAGATGGTAGTATCTCAAGTTGATATTGATCAGGGTGTAATAACAGATGTCTAGTACTAGGATATTGTTTAATATCTTTTATAGAATTAGTACCTCAGTTGGATGAATAGTTCACAACATAGGGGACTCAAAATGAAGTGTGAATCCTATATGCTACATGATATAACATTATGCAAAAGGAACTATGAAGTAATCTACCTAAAGTTCTTAAGACATGAGGAAGTAAAAGAAGTTTTGAAACAATTTCATGATTAGTATGGTAGTGGGCATGGTTTAGTAGAACGAACTACTCATATGATTTTGAGATTGGGTTATTTTTGGCCCACAATACTCAAGGATACTTTTGAGCATGTTTTTTCTTGTCATATTTTTCAGACAAGTGCTAGTAAAGAACAACATCCTACAATGCCATTACAATCGATATTTTAGATATTCCCCTTTGCAAAGTGGGGGCTAGATTTTATTGGTCCAATCAATCCACCATCATCAATTGAACACACTTTTATTCTCATAGACACTAATCATTGTACATGATGGACAAAAGAAAAGACTTTCAAAAGTTGCACCACTAAGGTGGTTATGGACTTCTTAAAAGAACATATCATTACCAGATTTGGGATGTCATTATCCCTTGTGTACAATAATGGATTGGATTTCACATCATTATTCTTAACTTAATGGACATTGGAAAATTAGGTTATTATTAATTTCTCTTCAAATTATTACCCACAAGGAAATGGGGTGCCTAAATCTACAAACAAAAACTTGATCATAGTAATTAGATGTTTTTTGAAGGAGAATCCTAAAGATTGGCATACACAACTCAAATATGTGCTATAGGCTTATCGAGTTAGAGTCAAGAACCATTTGGGGAAATCTCCATATTTTCTTTTTTATAGACAAGATCTAGTATTCCCACTCAATCTCAAGATTCCTATTTCAAAATTCATGAGTGTGTATGTTGAAGATGTTGATAGAGTACAAATTAGATTGATGAATGTTTTAGAGATGGATGAAAAATAAATATCTAGTTTGGAGCACATGGCTAAACATCAAATTTTCATCAAGAGGTGGTTTGACAAGAGGGCCACAATAAAATCTTTTAGAATATCTTACCTTGTTCTACTTTGGGATAAGGCGAAAAAAAGGTCGGGTAGCTACACTAAGTTTCAACACTTATGGATTGATCCCTATCAGATCATAGAAAATATCAGAGAAAAATACTTTTAGGCTAAGTTCCTTATAGGGGAAATTGGTTCCATTGCTAGTCAATGGGAAATTTCTAACACTAGTAAAAAGATAAAAATTGCATTTGGAATCATGTTTGAAAATTGATCTAATGGATTTTTCATGAGCTGAAACTTGAAACATAACATGTATTTGACCTCTAAAATGCAACACAAAAGGAATTTCAACATTTGGGTCAACTGCGTCAAATTATAACACATCAAACAAGGCCTCCCAGAATTATGTGCAATGTGCATCAACATGAAAATAGTAAACTACCAACTTTGAGGGATTTGAAACCTAGTCAAAGTGATTCAAAATGACTCAAAATCTGAAATATAGGTTCTCAAGTATGGACACTAGACACTCCCAAAGAAAAAAAATCACAAAACATTTCTCGGTGTAAGATATTTAGATACAAACATAGGCTCCTGTCGCTATTTGATACTTAGGTGAAAATGCAGAATTAACAAATGCTCAAAATGGGACTTCACAAAATGGCTCAAAATAATAATTTAACTTCATGAATCAAGTGGATAGGCTGAATGGAAAGTGTTAGAAACATTAAACACCTCACAAGGCTCAAAAGTACAGCTGGGTACATATGCATTTATGAGTGCTCCATGCACAAGCCTATCTAGCTAGAGGTAGAGGAGGAAAGGTCACCATGCCTTCATTTATAGCTTACTCACTAGTAAGGTCAGAAACAGTGCACCAACTTGATAGGCCAGTTGGTTATTATTGAGCTCAAAAGGGTAAAGGTAAGGGCAAGAGGAAGAGGAATTCTCCCTAATAAGCCAAACCTAAAGAAGGAGAAATTCCAACACCTCCAACAAAAGGAGAGGAAAACATATAGGGGCCAAAGAATGTAGAAGTCACAGAAGCTCAAGTTGATCCCCAATTGCCGCTAGTTGTGCAAGGCCAAGGAGAAGCAAAAATTGATGAACAAGAGGTTTCCCCACCTAGAAAAATAGAGCAAGCCTCCCCCTCTACACCTAAAAGGAGAAAGACAAAGAGTCTAGTAGAGGGGGAAAAAGGTAATCAAGAAAGTGATTCCTTTCCCCTTAGTTCCTAAACCAATTCTAGAAGAAGTTGAAGAAGAGGGTGATGATGAGGAAGAGGACAATCTACCTTTGAATAGGAGAACTCAGCTTGCTAGAGCCATAGAGGAGGAATGGAGAAGAAGTTCCATGGTCACACCGCTATCTATCCTTGATGAACCCATGTAGACCACTATATTAGAAAATGAAATGCAACAATAGATAGATAAGTAGGATGTGATGGGCATTAATGTCTTTAAGATAATAGATTTTGACTTTATGCCCATGGGTACTGAGTTGGTTGGGGATAAGATCAGAGACATGCCAACCAATCAACCTCAATAGGAGGATTGGAGTTAGATGCCCCTTGAATCACAAGAACCCAAGGTAGTTCTGGCATCCCAAGTACAAGTTACATTCTATGTAGACAAAGGATCATCTACCCCTTTTCCTCCAAGAATATAAGATGAACATGATCAAATAAAGCATGAGGAAGAGCCACAATAAGTATCCAGTGATGAAGTGTTAGAAGAAGGATGGGTATGGAAACAACCACAAAAAACTTCCTAAGACATCGAGGTGAGAATTGTTGACTCCATAGATACAAAGACTCTAGGTGCTAATATCTCATAGAGGGAGAAGACTATAGAAAGGAGTGATAAGGGGAAGAGTATAGCTCATAAAATTCCTTCATCCTCTAAAGTACAATCCCTAGCACAACATATCTCAAGTGGCTTATAAAAGAAGTAATAAGAAACAAGATACAACAATTCAATACTGAGGAGGAGAATAGAATAGAACTAATAGAAGTTATAAGGAAGCCTACTTCACCTCCAAAGGATGTCTGAGCACTAGCCCTTATCATGAGTAATTAGAATCAAGACCTTTTTGCTCACATCGCTATCCCTCCTTTGAAACCCAATATTGAAGAATTGATTCCAAGGGATTATTTAGATCTAGGAAGTTATGTTTAGGAAGCCAATCTTGGAGACTACAAAGCTAATGGTAACAACATGGATGAAGGAGGTGTTTAGAAGCTTAGAGTAGGATGGGGTAGAATTGATAACACTTAAGCGGCAAAAAAAAATCCTAAAAGGATATTTGAGAAAATTTGTTGGCCCCTTGGATCCCACCAACCCTAAAGAAACTTTAAATGTGAAAATTTAGTGAAGAGATAGGGAAGCAATATAGTTGGACCCATTTTTCAATGCTTACTAGCAATAGCAAGGAAGTTTTGAGGAAAAGAGTGTATTGACTATTCAAGGGAATCTTAAATTATTACATGTTATGTAGGAGAACGTAGACAAGTTAGTGGAAATTTTGATTTAATGGATGAAATGAATACCTAGGGGAAAGACTTATAGGAATTATAGGCAATCAAGGGCCAAAGGCATCAGATGCTAATGTATGTATATTCAGTTGAGGAATTGGATAAGATAGATGATTGGATAGAGAAGATCATAGATGGTAATAAAGTAATGGAAACATTACACACTGAGATTGACACACTCAAGGACCAAGCCCAAGAGCGAATTTTGGAATCTGAGACACATTATAGTGATGCATGTCTAGATATTTTTGAGGATAATGCATGGGAAAAGATAATACTAGTAGAGGTAGTAGTTGAGAAATTTTGGAAAACTTTTGATGAATTTTCTAATGATGGGGACATTTGGCAGGCATTCAGAATAGATGAAGCTTTATTAGAGCTTGATATAGAACTCAGGGATTTTGTAGAAACCCATATAGAAGTGGATAACTAAAAGTAGAAAGTAAAGGATAAATATAATGCCTTAGATTTACTAGATGTGGCTCAATTCAATGAGATAATTGACAAATTCAAGGGAAAATACCCAGACATAGCTCTGGAATAAAGGGGAACAAAACCTAGAAGCTAGAATTCCAATTTTGACACTTAGTGAAATTTTGCATTTTTTCTACCTTCAAGCTATGTTGCTATGCCAGGTGTGCTAGGTGCACTACTATGCTAGTGTGCTGGTGCACTTTTTACAATAGTTTCTTGAAAGATTTTGAAGAAGTCAGTGGTGTATTGACAATTAACTACCAGTTCCAAAATTAGAGCTTTACATGCATCAGAAACACATTCTAATAGAAATTCAACTCCTACAGATACCTAGTGAAAATGGAGCTTCTATTTTTTCCATTTCCAGTCACTCCTACATCTACTAAAGGCTTTCTCTTTCTTATTTTCTCATGCTTTCTTTGTTTTATGACATGTAAAGGATCATGCATTCAATTAATGATATATAAATGGATGGAGTCTTACTTAGCACTAGTTAGGTAGATAGTTTATACATAAATATATTTGTTTTATTAATTTAAAAGAATATGATTAAATAAAGATATCTCTCACTCTCAACAAAAATTGAAGAGAAGATTTCTTATAAATTCTAGATTGTAATATGTAATCAAGGCTGTCATTATTTTGTAATAATAATATGCTTTTGGTGCTCACATTAGGAGTGTAGTGATTCTTTCCTAAGTATGTTATATTTTGTGAATGTATGCTCATGGAATGTGATTGAGCCAAAAGGTTTATTGCATTGTTTGTAGTTGTGTGATCTTTTAATTTTGGTATTTGCTATGGTTTTACAATTTTCGTTGATGTATGTAGTTTGAGAAGAGATCACCATATTGTTCCTACATAGCTTTTCATCTTGCATGAGCATACTTTCTGTGGCCTTGCAATTTGATGGAGAGTGAAATATCTTATGGTTACTAAATTCCCATTGATAATTTCATCATTGGAATTAAGGAAGCACTACTTCTATTTTCATTAGTTACCCATCTATTTCTTTGAAGGCTTAATTCAAAGATGCATTATTTTTGTAGCTTATGTCCATAAGGATTTTACTTTCAAGTTATTTTCTTAAAATTCTTGTCACCTTATATTCATTATTTTCTTTACTAACCCCTTGTTAATTTAGGAATTCATATTAGTTGCATTGTTAAATTGCATTTGTGGAAAAATAGAAAAATAGAAAAATATTGTTCTTTTTGTGTGTTTACTATTTTGAAGTAGCAAACAGATTTTACATGTTATCCAAAGTTATCCGAACCAAAAAAGGCCTCCTCATAAACACTCACATTTATCTTCAAATGAGTGGATTTCAATAGGTTGCAAGATTGCTCAGAAACTTGTAGTTGATCCCCAAGATTGACTTTTAAAGAGAGGAGTTTGAAAGATTCTTGTTATTAAGCATCATGCAAAACATTAGCTCAACAATCTCAAATTTGTTTTGACAAGTGAGTATCAACACACTTAAGTTATTTAATCTGTTCATGTTAAACAAGTAACACATGCTGAGAAAATTATAGACCAAGATGAGTTACTCAAATGCTAAGTAGATAATATATGCCTAGTGATACAAGAGCCAAGTAAATAGTGGATAGCTAGCACTATAGGTGCCAAGTAAATAGTGGACACCTAGCAATGTAGATGATGAGTCATAGCATAAAGATTAGTGCATGTTGAGCATCAAAGACTTTAGATGTCGAGTGACATAGTTTTGACATTTTTTTTGTAATGGCACAAACAAATATGTAAACCATTTTTGAGTTAACTTAATATTGAATTTTGATATTTTGGAGATAAGGACAAATCTCTAGTTGGATTCCCTATGAAATTACATGCTGACAATCAGAAAATGGGAAGGATTAAGTGGTAAAATGGATGAATCTCAGTTGTAGATTCATACCTAACCCTAACTCACTAAATCTTCTTAAGGAGGATGAAACACTAAACTATCAATGAGTGTGTAAGGTAATTGAAGGAGCAAAGAGAGAAGTTTGAATGCACAAATAGAGAATTAATGGTGATTTAGAACTTATGAACTGAGATTGAATTGAAAAATTAGTTAGAGAAGAAAAAAGGATAGAGAATAGTATATATCATAGAGAAATTAGATTGAGAAGGATCAAGAAGAGAAGTGTTTAGAGGTGATCTGTTATTAGGAAAGCAAGTGCTAATCATAGGATCAAAGCTGAGACATTCTAGCAAGTGATTTCAGTCAAAATCTCTTATAGAGTAGTCCTAAGAGGCTATATGAAATCATTTAACAAGATGCTTACTTGATTGTGAGTTAAAGTCCTTTAGCAAGGCACACTTCCAATAGGGTGTTGAAATCCTCTAACAAGGTGAGACCTAATAGTCTTTGTAAGCCTTTAATAGGGAAAATCTTTCATAGGGTAGATCATGACTGATGATCAAAACATTGTAACCTTCATTAGATATACTTTATTATTGTAGTAGTGAAGATTTATGGGTTTCATCCCCACCCCATTTTTACCTTCTTATTTGGAGGGTTTCTGGGTAATCATATTTGGTGTTATGTGTGTGAATTCTTACATGTTTATATGATTTAGATGTATATGCTTTATATGTTATTTCAGTTTACTTATTGAATTCATGAGATGAATATGTGGCGAAAGTTTTATGGGTCTAAGTTTAAACTACTAATTTACCCCCCCACCCCCATAAGTTTACCTTTCCTTTTGTAATTCCAAAAATTGGTATCAGAGCCTTGTTCTCTAAAAGAAAAGCTTTACAACTTTGAGGAAAAATCTTGAAATAGAAGTCTACAAGTTGGGAAAGACTATTGAGAAATAGGAGATTGAAATACATCTCATACTACATCAACTGAATCAAGCAAGAGAAGACCTAAATAATTCTTTGAAGAGAAAGAAAGAAATTTCCATTGCAAAGAATGACACACAATACAAAGAGATAGATACTACTAAGCTATTTGTAGATGGAAACTCATCCTAATTTGCTATAGTAGTTGCAGATCTAATGGAAAATAATAGAGCCCAAGATAAGGAAATCAAAAATCTCAAATTAGAGAAAGAATCACAAGCTATAATGCTATGTGAAGTGGTTGAATAAAAGAAGAAAGCCATGGAAGACAAAGCCATGATTGAAGAAGACAAAAGGGTTTTGGCCAATAGAGTGGAAGAGAAATCATCAAAACTAACCAATATTTACAACATGTAATTGGATACTCTAAGTCAAATGATAAATGCCAACTATGAATTGAATGTCAAGGACATTGAGATAACTACATTAAAGTTGTAGAATGAACAATTGTAGAGTGACCTAAAGAGGGAAATGGAATTCACTGAAAGTTTCATTAAACAAAATGAAGCCATCAAATACTTTAAGCAATTATTGAGATCCCCTAGATCCAATAATGATACATCAAGATTGGGTTACACAAGCACTGAAGAAGGAGAATCATCCAAAAGTGTAGAAGAAAGGAACAACAAAGGTAAGAATTCCAAACTTACTTGTCATAATTGTGGTCAGAAATGACATACATCTAATATATGTAGGAGCAAGATTACAAATCAAAATATCAATCATAAGAGCATTATTCACTACTATAGGTGTAGTAAGCAAGGTCATCAAGCACATGAATGTAGAACTAGGACCATCCATACACAAAGATTTGAAGGATACTACTATAGTTGTGTGAAGTTTGGACATAGAGCTTTTGAATGCAAACCAAAACCCATGTAGTCATCCAACAAGAAAACAAAGGTAAGGAACAATGATAAATCTTATAGTCGGGATTATAATACAAGATATAGCAATCATTATTGTCAAGAATATGGACATGTTCTTGAGAATTGTATTAGGACACACTTCAGTGGTAACTATCAAAGGTGGTTAAGAAAACCACATGTTTTAGTTATTTGAAGACTAGTCAAATTAGTAGATATTGTCCAACTAGGTCAAAAGCACCAAGTTCTGAATATTATAAAGGCAAAGGAGAGGTAGATGTTGAACACATTAGAAATGAGATGAATAAGAAATGGAAAAAGAAAGGTGATTGTAGCACATCAAATTGAGAAGGGATCACTTACCTAATGGGTTAGGTGATCACACCTCATCAAACTAGGCATTCAAAAGGTATGTGGAATTGATATTTAAAAGCTATATCAAAGATTAGTTCCAAAACGAAGCTAGTACTGAAATGACTACATTATCATGAATAAAGATGCAAGATGTTGTTAGAAATTCAAGATAAATTTTAAGTTTTTGATGTTGTTGCCAAGCATGAAATATTTCCTATGTGTGTTGAATGAAATATAGAAGATGTCAAGCTAGTAGTCTAGCTAGTTGATGTTGAGCTCATAGTGGTTGCCAAGTGATGGAAATGTCAATGGATGTCAAGTGAGCTTGAAATTGGTTAATACCAAGCTTACAATTATGTAAGCACTCAACATTAATTATAGGGTTTTCAAATGGTATTTGATAAATTTTAACTTATTTTCATCTTTTTAAATTTGAGAAGGAGCGAATAGAAAAGAAGGTGATTTGGAAATATATCCAAGTAGTTCCAAAAATATCTAAGCAGCAATTCTATGTTAGTTTGTTAGATTTCACAAGGTATTTATCAAGAGCTAAGCTACATAGTTAAAAAATTTGTAAAGCCTAGTTTCTCATTATGGCATCTAGTTCAAAGAATGTAGAAAGGAAGGAAGTTTTGAATGTTTAGTTAGTAAATAGTGAGGTAAAGCAACCTATTTTCAAAGTCATTCTTGAGATTGCATATAAGCAAGACCCTTCTAGTGTATTATCAATGATTCCATCAAATGTAATAATGGTGCAAGATGCACGAAAATGATATAACTCCAAGATTGGTAGCATTGGTGACATGGAGATTAGGGAGGCATATAAAAAACTTTTTGATGATGGTTTTTTGAAGGAAGAGTTCAAAATCATTAAGATAAATGGATTAACAAGAGCCCTAGATTTTCCAAATGTATTCAAGATAGAGTGGATTAGGATAGTGCTTAGCTGAATCCATACCGGTTCATTATGGTTGGAAAATAGACATACTAAGATAACTAAGAGAATAATCGATAGGGTTACTAGTTATCCAACCATAGATCAGCCTAAGACACTGAGAAGTGATTCTAAGGAAGTGATTGAGAAGAACACTCGAGTTATCTGGAACAAAAGAGACATGTCAGTAGATACAATCACTGATCCTCTTATTAACTTTTCTATAAGGGTAATATCACACAAGTTCTATCAGTCCAATAGATTAAATAGTGTGCCCTCTATATTTGTAGATGTGGGATATAAGATTGTAAAGAAAGATTATACATGTGATCTAGTTGAACTACAATTGCAACAATTGATGGAGAACCTTGGAGCAATCAGGAAAACTAAGAGTGCATAGTGAAAATTTGGTCCAATTTTTCTTTGTATATTATTTTATGTGCAAAACACATTCCCCTCATTTGGTATTATGGGATGGACAACCAATAGATCAATAGTAGTGTAGATTGGTGAGTATATTGAGTAGATAGGAGAGAATTTTGAATCTCTAGTGACAAGCTATTTTGAAGACTTCAAGAAGTCAATGAAGGAAAGATTAAGAATACCAATATCCTTAGTTGAGAAACACTACAATGATGTTTGTTTTCTTGTGGATGTTGACTATACAGTTGTTAAAGGTGCTACACCAAGAGTAAGATGGTTGAGACCACTTGGTTATGAAATAAATGTGGATGAAGCCTCTATGGCCATCACAACTTTACTATCAGAAGAGGTAGACAAAAGTGCAAAGGCATTTGGAAACTATGAGATGGTAAAATCCAAAATTACAATGGAATTGAAGATTTCTTTAGATTTGAATAAAAAGGAGAAGATACTAAAGAAGTTTAAAGCTATGTTTAGAGAGGGTGCCAAAGAAGAGGAGGAGGAGGAGGAGGATGAACAGGAAGAAGTAACCCAAGCATAAGCACCTCTAACTTTGAAACAAGTCAAGGGAGAAGATCAAGAAGAGGAGAAAACTAAAGGTATGAAGGGAGAAGAAGCTGAGGAAGCATCTACTCCTACTGAGCCAAAGAAGAGGAAGGCTAAGGCACAACCTATGGCAAGGTCTAAGAAATTTTTTAAACCAATCCAAGCTAAGTCCACTACACCTACTACAAGAGTTGGCACCCATGCAACTACACAAAAGGCCAAGGAGAAGACAAAACAAACAAAACAAGGAGGTCATGAGAAAAAGAGACCAAGAAGAAAGTATGTGGCACAAGAAGAATTTGATGAAGAGAAAATAGAATTAGATGACAATGGAAAATTTAAGGTGGTGAGTCATAATCTTCTATTGGATCTTGAACATTTATGTGAAAATGTTAGAAATAATGTAGACTTATCAAGATTTGGTCATATTGATTTTGATAAATTGGGTAAAGTAGAGAAGAATCAAGTGGGGCAGGCCATATATGCCATGATGGAAAAATTCAAGACAACTCCACTAGAGATTGCCAACTCAATGCCTTAAAGTCTATATGACAGAGTTGAGAAAAAATGGAATTATTGTCTAAATGTGGATAAACAAATAAGAGAAACATCTCTAGCCCAAGTGATGCCAGAATTAAAAAAGGCACAAATTGCTAAGGCTATGAAGAAGTATGCAATTAGGTTTGTACCTAAATATAGAGCCGTAAACATTTTTCAAAACAACATTGAGGATGTTGTCAAGAAGACCAAACTAATGTGGAAACTTAATTATGGGTTGACAATAGTAAAGGAAGGAGAAGAAGAACCCATTGAAGTAAAGAATGATGAAGGAGATGATGAAAATGGTGACATAGTTGGAGGAAGAATAGAAATACAAGAAGATGACAAGGAAATAGTGAGCTTGAGCAGCTAGAAGAATAGTGTGCAAGACACACTATTGTCAAGTGTCAGACCTCCACATATCACAAGTAAGACTAATGAGATAATAATTGTCAAGGATGTTTCTGAACTATCAGGTCAAAACATTAATCATCTCACTGAAGATGATTTGAAGAAGATCTTAGATCAGTTTACACTGCAGGCCAAACTTTGTCACAATCCTATTTTGGTAAGTGTGGATGAGCTATAGAAATTAGTGACTAATGTTGCAAGGGAAAAGGTGAATCCACAAGAACCACCTTCCATCATCCCTCTAGTCACTAATGTACAACCTTTGGAAAAGATCATAGAATCCATATCAAATAAGGTTAATACAATTGCCAAGATTGATATTGTAGAAAAGAGCATAGTGGAATTACAAGTTGCTACTAAAGAAATAGGTTAGATAGACTTATCTGCACATACTTTAGAAGAACAAGGTACAAGTTAGGTAATTTTGATAGGACAATGAAAGCTTGAAGAGAGTGAGATGAAACCATAATTGAAGGAGAAAACTGCCATCCAAGCCTTGGTAACCTTACTAGTATCTAGCACTTCATCTAGTCACACTCTTCAAAAGCTTAGCATAGATGCTACTCTATTGTAGATCTTAGTGCTGAGCCCAAGCTCATCAAAGGATGAAAAAGTAATTCAATATGAAGACATGAGCCTTTATGAAGAGATAATTTCACCAAAAATTGATTTTGATACCATGACAATAGAATAAATGGGCATATTGTAGCAAGCCCTAGCAAAGAAAAAGCATCAAGAAATGCTTAGAAGGGAGCATAGGTAGAAGCAAGCACTTTAAGACATTAAAGACATATTTTTAGATCCATTTGGTCTACCAACTCTGGATGAGACCAAGCCACTAGTGGATCAACTAATAGATATAGTGGAGAAGGTTAGTAATGAAGACTTGGATACAAATGCCAAATTACAAGAATGGTCAGAAAAGAAGTTCCAAAACAAAGTAAATGAGAAAATATCTGGTGATATAGAACTAACACAAGTTGCATTGACAACTAAGGTTGAGGATGTGAAGAAGGTACTTGAGAAAATATTCTCAGTGTACACAAAATTATGCAATCCAACACTCTTTGACCAAGAGACTAGAAGTCACATTCTGAGTCTAGAAAGCCAAATCTCTACATCAGGTGCAAGACTACCAACAAATCCAACTCAGAGTGAGAAACATTTTAGGACATTTCTTCAAACATAGAGTCAACTATATTAATAACAAATGAGGCCAACACAAGGTCCAAACTTACATGCATCCAAGTAACCCTCACTCTCCATATGGAAATAATGCACAAGGATCTAGGCTATGCTGAAACCCTACTGAAGAAAGATACCAATCTTTCTACCTTAGATGGTCTGGTTCACCTTGTTGCTAGGCTTGCAATCCAAATCAAGTCATTGGATGTAATGTGAGAACAAGGATGAAACTCTTAAGATGATATTAGATGTCCATAAATCTTTTCTAGACAAACACACAATCAGTATATAGCACATTGACATAAGTGTCAAATGAGGGAGATATCTATTTTTGGCAGGGAATCAGATAAAAAGGGGGAGACATATTTTTGGGGAGATATATATTTTTGAGAATGAAATAAGAGAATGAGGGAGAACAAGAAAAGAGAGAGAAGCATCAAAATAAAAGAAGTATTAGATGAAAGAGAATCATCATGAAGTTAAAGTGTATCATCAGGGACACATTTACTCAACAATAGTACCTAATTTTGGATATAGAACAGACATATCAACTCAAGGGGAGTTATCAAACTTTAAGGTATCTAAATTATTGTAAAATTTTGAAATTTTGAAGTTTTTTATATAAGCTGAGTTGAGACACGTTATGCTCATAATATTAAGAATGATAATGTATACTCAAGTGTTTTTGACACTCATGTTAAATGGGGAGATTGTTGATCTCAAATTTGTTTTGACAAGAGAGTGTCAACACACTTAATTTATTTACTTAGTTCATGTTGAACAAGTAACATATGCCAAGAAAATCATAGACCAAGCTGAGTCACTCAATTACTAAGAAGATAGTACATTTCAAGTGACTCAAGAGCTAAGTAAATAGTGGATGTCGAGCAATGCAGGTGTCGAGTCAAAGCAAAAAGATTACATGTTGAGCATCAGACACTTCAAATGCCAAGTGACATAGTTATGACATATTTGTTTGTAATAGCACAAACAAATATGTAAACCATTTTTGAGCCAACTTAAGATTGAATTTTGATATTCTGGACATAAGGATGAATCTCTAGTTAGATTCCCTACGCAATTACATGCAACCAATTAGAAAATGGGAAGTATTAAGTGCAAAATGGATGAATCTTAGCCATAGATTATACATAACCCTAAGTCACTAAGACTTCTTAATGAGGAAGAAACCCTAAACTATTAGTGAGTGTGTAAAGGAATTGAAGGAGCAAAGAGAGATGTTTGCATGCACAAACAAAGAATTCTTGGTGATTTAGAGGTTATGAAGTGAGATGCAAAATTAGTTAGAGTAGAATAGAGGATAGAGAAGAGTATACAACATAGAGACATCAAATCAAGAAGGATAAAGAAGAGAAGTGTTTAGAGGTGATCTATTATTAGGCAAGCAAGTTCTAACCACAAGATCAAAGTTGAGACATTCTAGCAGGTGATTTTAGTCAAAATCTCTTAATAGAGTAGTCCTAATAGGCTATATGAAATCCTTTAACAGGGAACTTACTTAATTGTGAGTTGAAGTCCTTTAACAAGGCACACTTCTAATAGGTTAGAGGACCTAATAGTCTTTGTAAGCCTTTAACAGGGTATTCCTTTTAGAGGGGAGATCATGACTCATGATTAGAACATTGTAACCTTCTTTAGATACACTTCATTATTATTATAGTGAAGATTTGTGGGTGTCATCCCCACTCTAGTTTTACCTTATCACTTGAAGGGTTTATAGGTAATCATATCTAGTGTTATGTGTGTGAATGCTTACATGATTTAGATGTATATGCTTTGCATGTTATTTCAGTTTACTTATTGAATGCAGAAGATAAATATGTGGCCAAAGTTTTATGGGTCCAAGTTTAAACTACTAATTCACCCCCTTGTCAGAAGTTTACCTTTCCTATTGTAATTCCAACATAGGTTTCTTTTGCTTTGACACATTCCTCCAACTATCTCTCAATGTCTAATATCTTCAAAGCAATAGACTCTCTGAATTCTGATAGTCTTCTCAAAACTTGCTCTTTTTCAAGTTGTAGTTTCCTAATGTCTATGGAAACACTAATAATTTGTCCTTAAAATTCACCAACTCTACATGTGGGTTGTTTTATCTTACTAGTTAGAGCTTCCAACTCACTTAGCTTATGAGATAAAGTACATTTTATGTATACTACCTTATCAACTTGTTGACATCTTCAAAGTTCCTTGATACAAGTATCAAGACTTAGCAAATCTTACTATCCAAATCTTTACTCAACTTATGAGATAAAGTACATTTTATGTATAGTACCTTACTAGCTTGTTGACATCTTCAGAGTTCCTTGATACAAGTATCAAGACTTAGCAAATCTTACTATCCAAATCTTTACTCAACTTATGAGATAAAGTACATTTTATGTATAGTACCTTACCAACTTGTTGACATCTTCAGAGTTCCTTGATACAAGTATCAAGACTTAGCAAATCATTCTGGATGTTCTAAAAATGGTGCTAAAAGGATTAGCATCATGTGAAATTTGAGCCTTAAAATCAGCAATATTCAACAAATTTTTTAACTCATCATTGAATGACTTTACAATTGCTTGGGCTCTCTATTCAGGGTCTTCTTCTATATGTTTGGATGCAAGGGTATTGTGCAATCTATCAGTCACCTATATTAATGCTCTTTATAAGCTCTTAACTTTCCTATTCTTTTCAATAAATTTTTTCAAGGATGAGATCAAGTTAGATTGATCATCATCATCACTTGAAAGGTTAGCAAGAGATATAGGATTGGATGACCTAGATGCTTTCACCTTATCTTCCTCTTGTTTCTTCTTTGTTGCCTTCTTTGATTTTCTCTCTTCTTCCTTCTCCTCTCTTTCTTTTCTTTCTTTTTCTTTCTTTTCTACTCCTTTCTTTTCTTGTTCCAACTTTTTATCTTTTTGTTCTTGTCTCCTCATTTCTTCTTCTTTCTTCTTCTTCTTCTCCTCTTCAAGAAATTTCAGCTCAACTTCTTCAATCTTCTTCTTTTCTTCTTATAACTATCTCTTCTCTTCTTTAATCAATCTCAACTAATCCTAAATATCATTAAAATTAGGCTCAAGATGATATGAACATACAAATGGATCGTCATCAATGTTAATTGTAACACTTGTTTGATCAATTTACATAGTATCACCACTTATTGATACTTCTAAACTTTTCTTTGCAATGGTAGGTGCTGCCTCTACCTCAATCATCATTTTATTAATAGCTGCAATAATATCACTTCTTATTACATTCTTATCACCACCCATAAATAGAATTGGCCTCATCTTGTTGCATAGATAGGGTTCTAGTTTACTCATCAATTTCTTTATTTCTTCTTCATCTTTAGTCTTGCACATAGTTCCTATCATTAATTTCTAAAGTTCCATATCTTCTTCTCAAACTAGTGCCTTCTTAGCTATAAGTCTTTCATAGAATTTTTTATTTACAAAGCCTTTAATATCTTTGAATTTCAAATTATTAATAATCATATATCTCATAATAGAGATATCAATATGCTCTTTCTCCATGTCATTATACAGATCATAAAACTTATTCATCTACACAAATTTCCCTTCATTAATAATGGTTGTGTTGATATTATCTATCTTTGGTTTCTAGGGTTGCCTTATTTTACCTAATGGCTACTTGGAAACAATAACCTTATCTGGCTATTTTTCTTCTTGTTCCTCTTCTTCTTCATCACTAGAATATTTAATTATCAACAATGCCTTCTTTCTCTTCTCTGGTCTAGTAGCTTGTTGTTTAACTCTCTTTGACTACCTTTTCAATCCACTTGGCTTCTTGGCTAATACAACAACATATGGGATGCTCTATTCTATGGGAGTTGCTGCAATGGATATATCTAATGCTAGCCAATTGATAGAGGTGTCAAATACATTACACCTTGTTCCCAAGTTTGTTTCAATCCAAAGATTGTTTTTCTAACTACCTATGATTTTTCTTCTGACATATAGGCCTCAAACAATGCTTTCTTCATTATAGTTGCAACCTTCTTATGCGATGCTTTCTCTAATGATGTCTAGTGGGATGACTAAGTCACCTCCTCATAAGTTCCAAATCTATATGATGCTTGATCTATTTTGAATTTTAACATTAAATAAATGTAACCAATAGCTACATAATTAGTCAACTCATAACCTAAGGGCTCAAGAAATATTTCCCTTAGTTCTATAACTTCAATATAAGTTAGATCTATATCCACCATAAAACATATATCATTCTTAAATCTATCAACAATTATAGGTGCAATTCTAAATCATTGTTTCATCTCATTCTAAAATGTCCTCATGATTAAATTACCACTATCCAAGATTTTCTCTACAAGATACCTTTTACATACATCTATTATCTTATCGATAGTGCATCTTTCACTACTCATGATCTATGAAACTAATAAAAATGAAAATCTCTTAAGTATATGAAAGAAAGTGTGATTAATTAGAGACTAGAATCTGAATACACCATTCTTTGTTCTCTTTATCATCTCTAGATTCTCAAGGAGTTGTACTCTCAGAATCTCACTTAAATTTACTTACTCTTTCTCAATGCAAATATTATAAGCTACATAGATATAACCTGCTAATAACTCATCACTCTTTGAACTTGCACAAATATAATATGCAATGATTCTGCTCAGAAATCTCACATCATTTTGTTTGATGGTGTTGATCACCATTGCCTTACCATTGTAAATTGCCTTAGTGTTAAGTTCCCCCTTCTTCTTAACTAGTTTCTTGCCAATGGGTACACTACCTTGTTTTCTAAGACCAATAACCTCATGAATAAGGTCAAAAAAGATGTGAACTATATTGTCTCCTATCCAAATCTTTCCATTATGAAATTTTCTTAATATAATCTAAGTCCACTCTTTGGTATCAAGTTTGTGGTAAAAGTAATATCTGACTAGGTCTAAATCATTAAGATGTTCATATTTAGGCTTCACAATCATATCATAGTTGAAAATAATTTCCATATATGTGTTCATGAATTCCCCTCCAATATTTTCAAATTTACTAGACAAGTAGCTGCGTACATATTCCAAGTAAACTACATTGTTTAGAGTAACAAATAAAGACAAATTAGGGTTTTTGTCCAAGGGTTTCATAGGAATAACCTTCAATTTGGGTCTCTCAAAATTTTTAGCATTTTGAACTACAGACATGTCTATGACTACACCAAATAGAATTTTATCAAATAATTTTTGTGCGAAAAATGATAAAATACCTTTTTTTAAAGTAGGGTTTTACTCAAAATCACTTTGTCAATTTTCTTCTAGGTTCTCTATGCTTTTGAGATGATCGCAATGTGAGAGTAATCAAGTTTGTACTCTAGTTATCCAACTTGAACTAGCATTAATTACATACTTCACTAACTCAAAAAAGTTATTTTTTTCATTTTGAAATCAATTCTCTTCTCAAGCTCATCTATCTAATCTTCAAATGCTATCTAAGGTTCATTATACCTTCCTCTCATCATGACAATGCTCCACAAAAATTCACTCCATGAAATTTGCTACAAAAACATTGATTTCATCTTCTATCACAAAATAAACTTTCTATACTATAACAATAAGTCTTATTTCCTTTGTAACTTGTTTCAATAATGTCATACCCTAATTTTATAGGAAAAAACACACTTATTATTATTATTTTTTATGTTCTATTTTTATTTTTTAAATAAAATCTTAAGGAATCACAAATTGAAATATGTATATTGCAACTATGTTGTCAAATAGTTAGGCATTCATACTACATCTACTTAGGTTATTGATAAATGGTTATGTTCATTTGAGTATGGTATATATCGATATCTACTACATTTACTTATAGAATATGTTCTCTTAAAATAATGATTTAGTATAGAGTAAAACACTTAAGAGTACCATGTTGCTTTAATAATTTCCAATTGGGCCTTAGAAACCATGTTTAATATTTTGAACATAGTTCCACAATTGAATTATATTAAATGAATTGTGTTGATCTCAGGTTGGTTTTGAAAATTGAGTGTCAACACACTTAAGAAATTTTCTAAGATGATGTTGAGTATAATATAGATGTTGAGTTACAATATGTGTCAAGCCAAAAATTCAACAAGTGTTGAGTCATTTAGATGTTGAGTAGATAGACAGTGCCAAGCAAGTTTCAACTATTGAGTGACTAATAGATGTCAAGCTAGTATATGTGCTGAGTAAACTATAGGTGTTGAGTAAGACAAAATTTATATATGTGTTGAGCATTTGTAATCAGTAAGTGCCAAGTTATAGAGAATTAACATAAGAGTTTGTGCCCTCACAAACTAAGATGTAAACTATTTTTGAGCTAACATATGATAAATCTCAAAGGATTAAAAGATAAGATCAAATCTATTTGATTCCCTATGAAATCAACATGCAACAAATCAGAAAAATGGAAAGAATTGAGTGGGAAACATGGATGAATCTCAATCATAGATTCATACCTGTTAGAATTAATAATCTTTTCTTGGTTGTATTTATTTTTTTATTGGGATAAACCAAAGTATCCCTTTTGTATTATTTATTTGTCCTCTAGTCCACATGTAAAGGACATGTCATTCTTGTCCTATTGTCCACTTGTGAGGACAACTCTTTTTTGTATTTCCTTTAATAAGGAAAATAGATATTCCTCCTTAAGAGAAACTTGACACTTTGCACACACCTTTTATGAATGTGGCATTCATAGAAATGGGAGTTACACATGCAAAAACATGCAACTCCTTTCTCATCTCTTTAAAAGAGGTGCTTCTCTCTCTCATTTTCATCTAGTCACCATTATTCACATCAAGTTTTTGATGCTATTGTAAATGAGCTATTTTGCTGCATTTCTTCTCTCTCTCTCTCTCTCTCTCTCTCTCACACACACACACACACACACACACACACACACACACACACACACACATTCTTAGGCTTTTTCCTCATTCATAATACTCACAAGGGGTTTTCTTTGCTTTCCTCTTATCAAATCCTTGTATCTTGTGCTGCTTCCTTTGTGGTATTGCTCCATTGATCTTGTATCATTTTTATGGTAAAACTCTTCTTGCTCTCTTGAATTAAATCTATTATTTCATGCTATTTCATTTTATTATATTTTATCATTTCAATCACTTTTTCTAACATGGTATCAGAGCTTTCTAATCCTTGTTTTGAGCTTTTGTGAAGCTTACCATATTGAAGAACTTTGTTGAGAGGAGAAGTGAAGAAAATAATTCATATCTATTTTTTTTTCAGGTTTTTTATTCAATCTTCAAGTTTTTTTTCTAACCCTCTTTGGAAAGTTTACCGCCAAAGAGTTCTTCATTTTTTTATTTTTTCTAACCTACTTTGGAAGGCTTGCCGCCAAAGGATTCTTTATTTTTAATTTTTTTTCATTGTATCTAACCTTATTTCTGTTGCAAGTTTTTTAAGTTTTTTGAAATTCAAGTTTTTTTTCTGTTTTTTGTTTTAGAAAGGAAAGTATAGCAGTTCGTATTTTTCTTATATCTCATAATCTATGATCTGGGTTTGGTTGAAACTTTAACAACATTTAGAAGACATAAAAACGAAAAAACTCTTTAAATTTCATTTGTATCAAAATAGTATTGCAAAAGTTATTATACTATATATGCAGTATTATTTATTTTTCAAATTTTAAAACAACAGTTCATATTTTTATGATATCTCTCAATCCGTGTCTGAGTTTGGCTGAAATTTGAATAGCATTTAGAAAACATAAGAATGAAAAAACCCTTTAAATTTTATTGAAAATAGAGTTAAATTAAAAAATTTATTGCTCTCTATGTGTAACACATTTTTTTCAGTTTTTCAAATTTTTATTTTTCCTGTTTCTTCAATCTAACCAATGATTTTGTAGGGAAAATTTTAGTTTTTAATTTTGACTCTCTAAATCTCTTAATAATTATTTAACATTCTTGTGGATAATAAATCTCACTTTTTTATTTCAAATCTATTATTTAAATTTTAAACGTAATTTTTAAATCATGTCGACTTTAATTCCAGAAATCAAGTTAAATAACTCAAACTATCATGCTTGGAAAACTCGTCTTTCATTTATATTTCATTTTAAGCATATTTTAGATGTTGCTACTGACCCTTCTATAGTTCTTGGTGCCTTAGCTACACAAGATGAACAAAATGTATGGAATACTAAAAATGAGGAAGCCCTTGGCCTCATTGGTATATCTCTTAACCCAGATTTATATGTTCCAATTTCTCATTGCACTAATGCCCATGAAGCTTGGGATATTTTAAAGCAAACGTATGATAGGCCATCTGAATCACACAAGATTCAATTGCAAGACAATTTGGAAGACTTAAGGTATATTGATTTCAAATCCATGGATGAATTTTTACTTAAATTTGATTATATTAAAAGTCAACTAATTGGATTAGGCGTTACCCTCACTAATATTAGATTAATTACTATTATTTTAAAAAAATGTCTTCTTAGACAATTTCAACAATTTATTACTAATGTTCATTCTCAACTTGCTATTCCTACTTTGTCTACTCAATTAACTTATAGTATTTTTCAAAATTTGTCACATCAAGAGGAAGCTAAGTTGTTACAATTTGGGACTCTTAGATCTAATGAACATGCTTTTGTGTCTAAAAGTCAAAATCATAATTTCAAATTTTCTAATAATGATTCTCTCAATACTTATAATAATAATCACAATAATCATCCAAAGACTCATCGTAATAATACTCATCAATCTAATAAAAAAATTCACTATACTTATTGTGGGAAAGATGGTCATGTAACTAATAATTGTTTTAAAAAACAAATAGATAAGCAACCTATCAATAACAATAATCAAAACTCTCATCCATCTTGTCATGCTTTTACTGTTAGTTACAATGTTCCTAAAAATTTAGAATGGATTATTGATACTGGTGCATCTCAACATTTTACTTTTCATAAAAAAGTGTTTGATTATTTAAAACCCGATCCTTCTAATATTTCAATTCAATTAGCTGATAATCATAGTTGAAAAGTTGAAGGATTTGGTAATATTAGTATTTCAAATAGAAAATTACATGATGTCCTTTATGTTCCTGAATTGAAATACAATCTTCTTTTTGTTATAAAATTATGTCAAAATTACAAAGTTGAGTTTCATAGGGACATGTGCTCTATTATTGATCCTAACACTAATGAAGTTGTTGCTAATGCTAAGTTAGGCCATGATAACTTATTTAAATTTTTTGGGTTCACCTCTTCTAGATACTCTTTGCACAAAGATATTACTTTTAATATGGAGCATGAAAGGCTTGCTCATTTGAAAAAATGAGCATATCTCATCTAATACAGTTGAAAATTTACCTCCTATTGCTTCATCTAAGATGGCATGTACAAAGTGCATGAGTGAAAATATGCAAAATACCAAAGGTTATCAAGCTTATAATCCTATTACTAACAAAGTGCACATAGCATGAAACATTTGTCTTGCAGGAAATGGTGCGCATGATTCTTCTAATGCTCAAAATGAACAAGTTCATGGAAGCAAAATTGTGTTAGTTGAGGACCAACCTCCTTCTCTAAACCCTACTCCTCATATATCTACCTTTATTCCCCTATTCTTTCTTACAATGGTAATGGTAATGATGCATTTATAGATCATGGTAATAATGCTAATATTGATAATAGTAATAATGCTAATGTTGAAACAAATGATGCATTCATACATCATGACTCTTCCTCTAGTAATAAATTTGTTAACAGAAAAAATAAATGATTTCAAAAAGTACTTAGTAAAAGAGATCAATTTTTAGAATGGGTGGACTTCAACCTAGGAGAATTAATTACTGCAAATATTGTTTGATGTTAATAATTCTCTTTTATCATCTTTGGCATTTCTCTTTAGTATGTTTCCTAGAAATTATGTTCTATATATGATCTTAATTCTATTTGCATGTTTCATACCATGATAGTTTAGGTATATTTATTCATGTGTATATATGGGGGCCCACATATATATCCTGATAAATATACAAATTTTTGTGTCTATTGTGACTTATCAAATATGAGTGCATTCTTTATTTCACATAAGTAAATTTATTTTATTTATTTTTCTTATTCATTGGGATTATGAGTTATTATACACTATTGCCTTCAACATTTATTTTGTTCTATTGATTGGCACATTAGTGCAATTTATGCTTTTTTAGCATCATTCTATTGTCATATTGGCACTTTATGGTTAATACCATTTATTATTGGAGTTTCCCTCCAATTTTAGTTAGTTTGACCTATCTTGAAGGCATTTTACTCTTATTTGAAGGTAGTCAATTTTTAATACTCATACTCCTCCCCTTTGATATCTTTGAAAACATGCCATATAATGTTGTGTATACTTCTTTGCTTAAATCATGAGTCATGCAGGTTATGGATTGATCACCCATTAACTTTCAGTACAATGACTTATTAGTGGACTGTCTATATCCATGTGATTGAAGCATTTTTGATGTTGGATTCATTAGCTAGCCTTTTCTATGCTCTTTTCTTGAAAGTTTTGATAACATATTTGTTCTTTGCAAAATATGATTTATCTTGATTTATTTGTGGTACCAAGTTACACTTATATTTACTCTATGATAATTTACTTATATATAAAATGTTTCTAACTTGAATATAAGATGAAATTATCCGTGTGGATAGTTGCATTTGTTTCTATGTTTCAGGTAATCCATCAAGGCACATACAAGATATCATTATTTGTTGTACAGATCCTATGCCACATGAATCCACTTGAAGATGTAACACACTTGAAGAATTATCAACTTCTCTTGGCTCTCCAATGATGTACTCATGATAATAAGAGACCTCTTGCACAATGAAGATATTTCAAAAAAATCAAGTTGTAATATTGTAAATTGATTTTGACAACATCTCCCCAAGTAAAGATTAAAGGGGGGTGTTAGAATTAATAATATTTCCTTGGTTTTATTTATTTATTTATTGGGATAAACCAAAGTATCCCTTATGTATTATTTATTTGTCCTCTAGTCCACATGTAAAGGACATGTCATTCTTGTCCTATTGTCCACTTGTGAGGACAACTCTTTTTTGTATTTCCTTTAATAAGGAAAATAGATATTCCTCCTTAAGAAGAACTTGACACTTTGCACACACCTTTTGTGAATGTGACATTCATAGAAATGGGAGTTACGCATGCAAAGACATGCAACTCCTTTCTCATCTCTTTAAAAGAGGTGCTTCTCTCTCTCATTTTCATCTAGTCTTCATTATTCACATCAAGTTTTTGATGCTATTGTAAATGAGCTATTTTGCTGCATTTCTTCTCTCTCTCTCTCTCTCTCTCTCACATTCTTAGGCTTTTGCCTCATTCATAATACTCACAAAGGGTTTTCTTTGCTTTCCCCTTATCAAATCTTTGTCTCTTGTCTTGCTTCCTTTTTGGTATTGTTCCATTGATCTTGTATCATTTGTATGGTAAAACTCTTCTTGCTCTCTTGGATTAAATCTATTATTTCATGCTATTTTATTTTATTATATTTTATCATTTCAATCACTTTTTCTAACAATACCTAACCCTAATTCATGAAACCTTTTTAAGGAGAGTGAAACCCCATAATTTAGTAATGTATGAGAGAGTATGCGAGGAGAGAATATTGAAGAGAGGAATGATAGAATGAAAGAGAGTGAAGAACAGAAAGGTGAAGAGTACATTTAATGTGACTTAGAAAAATAGAGGAATTGCTAGATCAATGAACATTAGAATAGAGTATTAGTACTTCATACAAAATCATATCAGATCAAAGAGGATCAGATTAGAATGGACTGAAAATCAATCTAAAATCATCAATTGATGATTGTAAGTTATCAGGTCAACATATTCTACTATACTTTCTAGCCATTGTATTAGGAGAATGAAAATCTTATGAAGATAGGTTGGTTTGATAGCCATTTTGTAAATCCTTTAAGAGGGAAACATTCCAAGTGAATGTTTTATAAATCCTTTAGATATGTACACTTTTAACAGAGTGTTGGAGCCTTTAACAGCATAGGCCTCTCATAGGGCAGACTAGTGGTGATGGTCAAATTTTGTAACATTGACAAGTTACATATTGTTGTAGTCATAAGTTGTGGGAGTCATCCCCACCCTAGTTTTACCTTCTCATTTTGGAGGGTTTTTAGGTGAAAAAATATTGTGTTATCTATTTTCATGCATGTCTTTACTTTCATGTTAGTTAGAAGTGTTACATACATGTATTGATTTCAGTTAAAAATTTTATTGCTTAAAGTTTGGTACTTCTGATTTAGCCCCCCTCTCAAAAGTATTCTTCCTACTTGTAAATTCCAACAATTGGTATTAGAGCCAAGTTCTTACAAAGAGAAGCCTTGTAACTTGAAGAAAAGATCTATAAATGGAGGTCTATAAGCTTGGGAGAATTATAGAGAACCAAGAGATTGAAATATATCTCATTCTACATTCTCTAGAAGAAGCTAGGAAAGAATTGAGGAAATCCCTAAAGAGAAGAAAATAAATTGCCATAGCTAAGAATGATACACAGTACAAGGAGATTTCCACCTAAAATGTGTTTTCCAATGGAGATTCTAAGGAGTTTGATGAAGAAATTTTAGACCTAATGGAAATGAATAGAGCTCAAGTAGAAGAGATCAAAACTCTCAAGATTGAGCAAGAATCACAAGCCATGATGCTTTCTGAAGTGACTGAGCAAAAGAAGGGGGCTATTAAAGATAAAGCTATGATAGAAGATGACAAGAGAAACTTTGCCAAAAAACTAGAGGAAAAGTTAAGTGAGCTTACAAGAGTCTCCAATAGGTAGCTAGATACCCTAAGCCAAATGATGAATGCCCATCATGAACTAAATGTCAAGGATATTGAGATCTTAACTATAAAGATGCAAAATGAACAACTATAAAATGACTTGAGAAGAGGAAAAAAAAATTACAAAAAGCTTCAACAAACCTAATGAAACCATCAAGTATTTTGAATAGCTACTAAAATCACCAATATCTAGTAATGACACTTTAGGACTAGGATACACTAGCATTGAAGAAGGAGAGTCATCTAAGAATGCAGAAGATAGAAGTGACAAAGGTAAGAACACAAAACCCACTTGTCATTTTTGTGGTAAAAAGGGACACACCTCTAATGTGTGTAGAAGAAAGAATACCAATCAACATGAAAAACTTAAAAGCATGGGTCACTATTACAAGTGTAATAAGTAAGGTCATCAGACACATGACTTTAGGACTAGAACCACCAGGACACCAAGATTTGAAGGATACTACTATAATTGCAAGAAGTATGGACATAGAACCTCTTAATGTAGATCCAAGCCTATGTGGATACCAAACCAACTAGTCAAGACAAATAGTCATGAAAATCACTACAATTGGGACTACAACACTAGGCAGAGCTATCACTACTATCAAGAATATGGACACATTCCTAAGAACTACATAAGAACACACTTTAATGGCAACTAAAATAGGTGGTTGAGTCAAACCACTTGTTTTAGCTATCTAAAGATAGGGCACATCAGCAAGTATTTTCCAACTGGGTCAAAGGCACCCAACTTTGAGTTCAACAAAGGAAAAGGGAAAGTTGATGTTGAACACATCAAAGGAGAAATGAATAAGATATGGAAGAAAAAAGATGAAAGTAGCACATCCAATGGAGGGATCACTTCGCCTAAAAGATCAAGTCATCACACTTCTTCTAGCTAAGCAAAGAAAGGTGTGTGGGACTGACATTCTTATGATTTATCATACATCAATTCCAAGACAAGTTAGTACTACAAAGGATATAAATAGCATGAATAAAGATGCAAGGTTAAATCTTTAAAATCTTCACATTATTGCTGAGCAAGAAAAGTTGTCTTCAGATGCCTAGTTATCTGCCAAAGTTACTAGAAGTTGGGTTAGTAGTAACTGCCGAGTGAAGTGAAATTCTTATTGAAGCCAAGTAAAGGAAGCTTTAGTGAATGTCAAGTGTTGGAAAATCAATGGAAGCTGAGTAAAATAGAATTGCATAAGGACTTGAGTCGATGTCTATATATGCACTAAGCATTAAATGGTATGAAATGAAAGGTATAAGGTTAATTTTTCTATCATTTTTCATCATTGAAAACATAGCGCAAGATGGAAGAGCACATAAATGATTTCCAAGTGTCGAGCTATGCAATTACGCAATTGCTACATCTAGAAAACCTAGTTTGTATAAATGGCATCTTGCTCTAGGAATCCCAAGGACAAGGAACCATTTGAGGTTTAGTTGGTCAGTAATAAAGTAAAACAACTAGATTTTAGACCAATTCCTAAAGTTACATATAACAATGACCTTGCTGGGAGTTTGTCCATTATTCCACCTAAATTTTTCATGGTGCAAGATGTTAGAAGGTGTTATAATTGTAACATTGGAGCAATTAGTGTCATGGAGATTTGGTAGGCATATGATAAACTTTGTGAGAATGGGGTATTGCAAGAAGAATTTCAAATTGTTGAAAGGAAGGGCTTAACCTATGCCCTAGACTTCCTTATAGTCCTTAAAATAGAATGGATCAAAATTGTTCTAAGCATAATTCATGATAGCTACTTATGGTTAGAAGGACTAGTAAAGATAACCAAGAGAATCATTCATCGATTCATAGGGTATCCAACCCTAGATTGACCTAAAACCTTAAGGAGTGATTCAAAACAAGCCATAGAATAGAACATTGGGGCTAAGTGGAATAAATGAGGGATGAACATTGATACAATCAAAGATCCACTTGTAAAATTTTTTGTTAGGGTCATATCCCATAAATTCTACTAGTCAAGCCAACTAAACAATGTGCCTTGCATTGTAGTTGATGTAGGATATAAAATTTTCAAGAAGGATCATACATATCATCTAGCTGAATTACAATTGCAATAGATTATGTAGAATTTCAGAGCAATAAGGAGATCCAAGAGTGCTCAATGTAAATTTCGATCAATTTTGATATGCTTATTTTTCTATGTTCAGAATGAATTCCCCTCTTTTGGCAAAGTAAGTTGGAAGAAAAATAGGTTAGTAATAGTATAGGTTAATGAATACATAGAGTAGATGGGGGAGATTTTGAAACTATAATGACCAGTTACTTTGAAGACTTCAAGAAGTCTATGAAACAAAGACTCAGGATACCTATCTCTCTTGCTAAATAGTATGCAAATACATTTATTTCTTAGTTGACATCGAATTTACATATATCCAAGCAAAAATACCAAGGGTGAGATGGGTAAGGCCACTTGGATATGAAATCAACATTAATGAGGCATCTGCAGTGATCACATCATTTCTTGTAAAAGACATTGATAAAAGTGCAAAACCTTTTGGCACTTTTAATGTTGTAAAGTCCAAAGTAGAAATGGATTTAAAAAATACTTCAACCCTAAAGAAAAAGGATAGACTGGTCAAGAAGCTTAAGGCCAAATTTGGTGAAGGGACAACAAAATAAAAAGAAGAAGATGATGAAGATGAAGAAGAAGAAGAACAAGGCTAGGAGCCACTTGCCTTGACACAAGTCATGGGGGAAGATGTTGAAGGGGTGAAAGGTGCCAAGGAGGAAGAGCAAACCAAGGTAGCACCTACCAAGCTAGAGTCAAAGAAGAGAAAAGCTCAAAAGCAACCTACAACTCACCCCAAAAGCAAAAGGATAGCCAAGCCAAGCCTAGAAAATCCTACTATGAGGGCAAGTACAAGAGCTACATCAATGGAGGCTAAGAAGCAAGAAAATAAGAAGGCTACTGATCAGGAAGGTTTAGCCAAAAAGAAGTTGAGAAGAAATTATGTTGCACCTCCTGAATCAGATGAGGAAAGGATTGAATTTGATGACATTGGCCAATTTAGAGTGGTGAGTCACACCACCAAGTTTGACTTAGAAAATATATGTGATAACATTAGAGATAGTGCAGACTTATATGGCTTAAAAATGATTGATTTTAATAAGCTGACTAGAGAAGAATAGAAAATAGTTGAAGAATTAGTCTACACTATGATGGCCAAGTTCAAGAATACTCCACTTGAACTTGAAAATTCAATATCTAAGAGTTATATTCTATTGTAGAAAATAAATTGGATTATTGCCTTAATATGGAAAAATAAATAAGAGAGTCAATATTGGATTGAGTAATGCTTGAACTCATAAAAGGGAAAATTAGCAAGGAAAATAAGAAGCATGAGAGGAAATTTGTATCCAAATATAGAGCATTTAGTATCCTTTAGAATAAAATTGAAGATGTTGTCAAAAATTCCACTCTAATGTGAAAATTAATTTATGGCCTAACAAATATTAAACAAGGAGAGGCAGATTCCTTTGAGGGAAGAAACAATGGAGAAGAATATGAAAGTGATGAGGAAGAAGAAGGTAAAAAAGAAAAAGTAGATGATACAATGCAGAAGGAAGCACAAAAGGATGATATGGCAACTATTGAAGTGAAGAAAATAGAATAGAGTATGCAAGACACACAATTGCCACCTCTAAGTCCTCTACATGTTACCTCCACACCTATAGATATAATAATTGTACAAGATGTTCCTAATAATTTTGGTCAAAACATAAATCCACTAACTACAAAGGATCTTAAAAGTATCCTTCACCAGACTACACTACAAGCACAATTGTGTACAAATCCAATCTTGGTGAGTGTGGAAGATTTACAAAAGGCTATAGCAGATATAACAAGGGATAAGGTGAATCCAAAAGAACCACCTTCTCACATCCCTATAGCCACAAGTAGACAACCAATAGTGTAAATAGTAGTAGATACATCTACAAAGGTTGACTCCATAGTTCAAGTCTTGATGATTGAACAAAAGACACATAGTACTAAGGAGAAAGAGCCTATAAGGGAGAAAATAGGATAGATATATACATCTATCTCTACAGTACAAGAACAAGGTGCACCATAATAGATAATAGTAATTTATCAAGGAAGAAGAGAGGAGGAGACCCCAAATGAGGAGCAAGAGGCAATACAAACATTGGTAAATTTTCCTACAATAGGGACTCCAACAATCTGTCAAAAGTCAAGCACTATTGCCATGCCACTACAAATATTTGCACCAGGCTCAAGCTCTACAAAGGTTGCAAGGGTACTTCACTATGGAGACCCTACATTAGATGAGGACATAGTCATCCCCAAGTATGACTATGAAACTATGAACATTGATCAAATCAATGAAGTGCAAGAGGAACTGGAGAGGAAAAAGAAGCAAGAGATACTCAGGAGTGAGTATAAATAGAGGCAAGCATTGATTGAAATAAAGTGCATCTTTCTAGATGTGTTCAGCTTGCAAACACTTGATGAAACTAAGCCTATTTTGGAGCAACTATCCAATATAGTGGACTAGGTGCAAAATGAAGACCTTGATACAAATGCCAAACTACTAGAATGGTTAGAAAGGAAATTTTAGGTGAAGGTAAATGAGAAAATCTCTACCAAAATTTCACTTTCACAAGTTGAGCTAGCAAAGAAAATTGAAAAGGTAAAGGAAGTACTTGAGAACATATTTTTATTGTACTCAAAATTGTGTGACCCATCAATTTTCACATAGGAAACCAACCGGTGAATAATAAGCTTGGAGAGGAATTTAAAGATATCAAGCATGCAACTATCCAAAGATCCAACTTAGAGTGAGGAGCATTTCAACACCACACTTCACACTCAGAAGGAATTAGCTATGTTAACAATATATGAGGCAAATACAAAGGCCAAATTAATCTAGATACAATTTGCCATAACACTACACATGGAAATTTTGTAGAAAGAACTAGCCAATGCTGAAAATGTGATAAAGAAAGACCCTAATATTTCTACATTAGAAGGCCTAGCTCACCTTGTAGTAGAGTTAGCCATCTAGATAAAATTACTGGAAATTGCACTATAGAATTGGGATGTTTCTTTAAGGATAGTAATGGAGGTAAATAAATCTTTTTTGGCAAAATATTCAGTTAATGTGTAGAATTCTTTGACAAAAGTGTCAAAAAAGGGGGAGATAAATTTTGAGAGGGAGAAATAGAAAAGCCAAAAGGAAATTATAGCTGCAAGGGAAGATATGTGAAAGGGGGAGTTAGAAAAAACTAGATAAGAGAAAGAATGATAAGGAAAGGCATATTAGAATCAGCATGAGACAAATCTAGCATGAGAAGTTTTAGATACAGCAAAGGCACATCAACTCAGGGGGAGTTACAAATTTTGATGTATAAAATTCTTGACAAAATTTTCAACAATTTTGAAGTTTTGTATATATGCTAAATAGAATGTATCTTATACTTGAAGAAATTAGATTCATAGTTAATTTTTCTTGACACTCGTATCAATGGAGGAGATTGTTGATCTAAAATTGGTTTTGACAATTGAGTATCAACACACTCAAGAAATTTACTAAGATGATGCTGAGTATAATATAGATGCCAAGTTACAATATGTTTTGATCCAAAAATTCAACAAGTGCTAAGTCATTCAAATGTCAAGTAGATAGATAGTGCCAAAAAAGTTTCAACTACCGAGTCACTAATAGATGCCAAGCTTGTATATGTGTTGAGTAAACTATAGGTGTCAAGCAAGACAAAATTTCTATATGTGCCAAGCATCAGTAATTAGTAAGGGGCAAGTAACATAGAATCAACATAAGAGTTTGTGCCCTCACAAACTAAGATGTAAACTATTTTTGAGTTGACATATGATAAATCTTGAAGGATTAAAAGATAAGATCAAATCCATTTGATTCCCTATGAAATCAACATGCAACCAATCAGAAAAATGGAAAAAATTGAGCAAGAAAGATGGATGAATCTCAATCATAGATTCATACCTAACCCTAATTCATGAAACCTTTTTAAAGAGGTTGAAGAGAATATTGAAGAGATGAATGATAGAGTGAAAGAGAGTGAAGAATAGAAAGATGAAGAGTACATTCAAGGTGACTTAGAAAAATAGAGGAATTGCTAGATCAGTGAACATTAGAATAGAGTATCAACACTTTGTACAAAATCATATCAAATCAAAGAGGATAAAATCAAAATGGACTAAGCATTGATCTAAAATTAGCAATTGAAGATTGTAAGTTATCAGGTCAACACATTCTACTATACTTTCTGGCCATTGTATTAGGAGAATGAAAATCCTATGAGGATAGATTGGTTTAATAGCCATTTTGTAAATCCTTTAACAAGGTGACATTCCAAGTGAATGTTTTATAAATCCTTTAGATAGGTACACTTTTAATAGGGTGTTTGAGCCTTTAATAGGATTGGCCTTTCATAGGGAAAACCATTGGTGATGGTCAAATTGTGTAACCTTGACAAGTTACATATTATTGCAGTGATAAGTTGTGGGTGTCATCCCAACCCAAATTTTACCTTCTCATTTTGGAGGGTTTCTGGGTGATCAAATATTGTGTTATCTATTTCCATGCATGCCTTTACTTTCATGTTAATTAGAAATGTTACATACATGTGTTGATTTTAGTTAAAAGTTTTATAGCTTAAAGTTTGGTACTTTTGATTCACCACCCACCCCCCCCCCCCCCCACCCCTCCCCCTCTCAAAAGTATTTTTCCTACTTGTAAATTTCAACAAATAGTTCATATGTCATTATCTTCATCACCCCTTATTATATAACACATGAGTATGTCAACATCACTTGTCTTCTTTGCTCCTTGAATATTGCATCTAAATATATTAATTACTATTAATGTATATGGTAAATTGAGTTGTACTTATTTTGAACATTGATGATAGAAGTGATACATAATAATTAGATAATTAAACAATTACCTTATTAATTTCAAACCAAATCACCACTCGCTACTAGATACTAATTAATCCACAACATATCATTTATGTATTATCATAGTTATTATTGATTAACTCTATCCATTTACAAAACATTATATTTTCTTCCATTATATAGTTTCATCCCATAAGTGATTGTTTACTAACTAATTCATTACTATAATTTAACAACTTATTTCCTAACCAATGGATTCTTCTAACCATACTATATTAACTCACTACTAATACATGTTAGTGAATACTCACTAACTAATAATCTATGCTAATTACTAACTAACCAATTCATTAATATTAATTACTGACTAATTAATTTTTAATACTACTAAATTATACTTTTCTATTCACTAACTAATAACTAGAACCCACTAATCTAACTATTAACACCAAAATTATATCCTAAATGCTAATAATTACTAATTTTATAAGTCCCTTGACTAGTTGACTCCATTAAACACCATACCCCATTGGATCTATTCTAACTCCTTAATTCTTTATTATTACCCCCGTTGTCAACCCCCATTCCACTCACGTGGATGTCATTCAAAATGATCCAATGCATGCAAAGGGAGGGTGTGAGGGATGAGGAAGAAAATGATGGTTGGCATGAGGAATGAGGGAGGAGAGGGTGGATGGTGTGAGGGGACCAATCTGTCTTGAGGAGGGTGGGGTCCCTACTCCCCATGACATAGTATAGGGTGATTAGGATAGCTGAAATTTTATTTTTATTTTTATTTTTTCTTGCTTCTTTTTGGTACAAGTGGGTTATTGTTGACTATGGGCATCCTCGACAAAAGTAATGGGTCTCAAAGTTATTACATAAGGTACTTCCAATATTATAATTTACTTAGATGTCATTATCCTTGGTTTGTTCCATGTCACCTCTTGGGATCATGTTATAATATTTTATTATTATATTATGAGATGTAATATTTAGGGATATTTCCTAATTATTTTAGTGGGTTTGCATTCCTTTTGTTTGACAGAGGTATTATCTCTCATTCTCATACAATTTCTAGAGAGTGGAAACACCTTCCCAACACTATTTCTTTGTAACTCTAGCTCATTTGTATTTCTCTTGATGTTGATTTTTATACTAACTCTAACTTCTACGAATACCATTATGATCATGCAATTAATTTGAACAACATAATAAATCTATTTAGGCTATTGAGCCTTACTTGAAAGGATACTTAATGTCTTGGGAGTTATCCTTCCTTACAATGTTATACTTGTGACTTAGTAAGATATTTTTATGAATTCAATTCCACCACAACTTTGCTTGTATAAAACTTTAGATCACAATGAAAGTATTTAACTAAGAGGGATAATTCATTACCTTCAACTAGTATAGGTCATTACTTGCATTCACCTACATTATCTTACTATCGCATGTACAATATTGTTAGCCAACCAAATTCACTATGAAACTACTAATGATTTAAGCATATTAAGATTGCAAGATTACATAACTTTTTCCTAAATCCTTAATTGAATAATTTCAAACACGCACTTTTATTTCACATGAATATTGAGTACAATCTTTTTTTTTCTCATCACATTTCATACATCAAATGGGCATACTCCACATATCCTTATTAATTTCAATGGACATTGAATACTATTCAATAGCTACTTAACATGATTCCATGCAACTTTTCAACTATACCTATAATAATGTTTCAAGTTGCAATATCATTACATCTAAATACATATCAACGAAGTTATGTCATAATTACATATGATCCCTTCACTATTCCTTCATTCTCCCATGTAGTCATGTATCACAAAAACATGAAGAAGATAGAGATTTCTCCATTTCAAATGAAATGCACATAGGAGAAGTTTCTTTTCCCTAATATTACAATCCATGAAAAATCCAAGCCCTCTTCTATGAATTCATTGAGCATAACCCTATAAATACATAAAAGAAAAAACAACAAGTATCATGGATACTCACCTCCCATCCTAGGATTCTAAGAAGCCACCCATTGAGCTGGGGAAATAAGGCTCAAATAGGTTGCACTCAAGCAATAACACTACACAACATAACACTACAACACATATCAACTCCCTTCAAGGTTTAACATAGTGATTCACCATTGGAATCATGCAAACAATAGGTGAAGGTGGGCTTTCCAAAGAGGAGAATTCCATATCCATATAAACATATATATTTTCAATTACATAATGCCTATTCAAGGCTATCAAAATACATCATCATCATCATGTCAATACACTTATACCTCCCATAATAACAAACATGGCATATGGCTTCAATGGATCCCATACTTCATGAATAATAAAACCCTCTCCAAGAGGAAAATCTCTCAACTTCAATGTTGAGCCCAACTAACCCCGTCCCCCAATGCATCTCTTCCCTCCTAGAGGTGAGTGGAGCCTTCACACCCATTAATATTCATACACACAAAAGTAAGAAATAAATCTATAAGAGAAATCCATCACAACAATGACACATACCAACAATCTCATAAAAAATATGACTTGAATTTTAACACAATATGAACAAGAATAATTGTCATTGAGAAAGTGCACTGATAGATATGACATGGGCACCAACCATGGTCCAAGCTGAAGGAAAAATCAAGGTTGTTGTAAAGCTCCCTTCTCCTTATTCCATCCTCATTCCAAACCCTAATTGTCTCTAAACTTCAAGTGGTTGAACACCTCACTAGTTTGTCCAAGTCTCCTAAAAGGACTCTTCCACTATCTCTTTATGGAAAAAAAACATCAAGCCACCATCTTTGACAACTTTTTCCCTACCAATTTTTTTATTTTAACCAAGTGGAGAGATGGGGTTGGACTCATGGGACAACTCAATTTTCTAATTGAGGGAAGAATGCATTGGTTAAGGGACCCCCTAGGCTAGCTAAGCACTAAAATGGTCAACTTTAGGCCACTAACATGTTATACTAACACATGGGTAGCTTATTTTCACAAAGAAGGAAATTTGGGACCACCTATTGACCCTCTAAAATCCTTGTCAAGTTTCAATTCGAAATTCCCTTTGAGATTGAATCATCCTATCCCTTGTCAAGTGGGTTTACTTAATCTTTAAAAAGGTCATCAGTTTAAGGTTTAAATACTACCATGACCAAAACCCTAGGTGACATGTCATTAACACACAACAATATACAAGTGTCAAGTGATGTATTAAAGCACATTACACATCACCATGACATGTCATGAATGTGTCTTTGAGATTAAAAGTTTTACACACATGCAAGCTTGCATTTATGAAATAAAATACATCACAACTAGGCTTTTGAATCTTCCAAAGATTTTCCTTGGCTAAACCATGTTTAAATGAGTTTGGACTTGTTTTCCCAATAAAATTCCATGGTTCAATTTCCTACACACTAAACTCAAACATTAGTAGCCCAATGAAAAATCATATAAAATGCATGTATATAGGTGCATGACAAATTTCACAATTCAACTTTTATTTTTTAATCATTTTTGTGTTGAAAGCATTAAAACATCAGATTCTACATATCCACATTAATATCTACACAAATGGTCTAACTAACATGTTGAACTACATCATAATCCATTTCCTATCATACTAATGAAAATGTTGAATCTATATTGTTAAATTAACCAACATGAAAATCAGTTCCAAATACATATCTTAGGTCCAAATCACCAAAATGTAAACACCAAAACTAGCATCCTTTGATACAATTAAATATAGTTTTATTACTAATAGTATCTCATTATCATTATGAAATAATACGTTATAAGGTGTATCAATTATGTTAGGTAATCAGGATGTGTGCATAGTCATATAGTTTTCAAAATCAACCATAGAATAAATCTAGTACATTTTATTGGGCCATAAAATTATTCCTTGTGACTATCAACATACCCACGTAATACTACTTTCATAATAATTGGCTTATTATGTTCACATGATACCATGTTCTATTGTTTAGACACTTATCAAATTTTGATTGGTAAAAGCAAATATATCTGTGTCAGTGTTTAAGATACCAAAACCTATTTCCATCAAATCTCATTTCTCTATCAAAACTCAATTTTTTTCAAAAAATAAAAATACCCTTTTATAGATCTCAGATTCAATATCATCATTATATAATTTTTTGAGTCTTTTGATTAGTTAGAATATGTTATAATCTCTAAATATTATAAGTTGATATTTCAACATTTCAGAAGATGCTCCCTCAAAAAAGGAAAAAATTATAAATCAGATCAAAAAAATTAAAAAATCATATTTATCTCTAGAGGAGAGAATCCTCTTCATTAATATGTAATTTTTTTCAAGAAGGTATAGATTTTATAGGAAAGTTTTGATAGGAAGAATTTCTTTTTGGATTTTGATAAGGTTGAACTTGAGTACTTATAACAAAGAAAATATACATAAAAAATAATTATTTCTTTTTTTGTTCCCTAGCTATACATGTCATCTATAAGATATTTTCAAATCAAAAAAAGAAAAAATGATTTTCGTATACTTGTTTGATGGGAACTACACCATATATTTTTTATAGTTAAAAAAGGACTTCAAAATAAAATAAAATGAATAAATTCTTACTCAAAAAAGTTATAAAAAATATAGGCATAAAATTCATCCAATTCTACACATTTCATCAGTTTACATCATCATCATATTCTAAACACAAATACCATTTTTTTGTCATTAACATTGAACTATCACATTTTGATATCCCTTTTCTTTATAATAGGTGACACAATGTCCATCTACACTATTGGTAATTCTTACAAGGGTGGTGTTGATTCATCTTTCTTAAATAATTCATTATCCTAATAGATCATAAAATACCATGAATCCATTGACCTAATTTCTAGGTTATGATATTTCAAACCTTGTTCCATATGGTCTTAACTCATCAACCTAATGCAACTAAATAGGTTATTTAACCTAGCAATAACTAGAATCTATATCCATCTCAAGAAAAATATTGTAGTTCATTATTGATAAGTAAATTATCACTCATGACATACATAAATTCTAAAACCTCCTTACCCTTATTTTATCATAAGACATAAGGATAACTATATATATAATTCATGCCCTCTTCACAAGAAACTAAAACATATCATCTAATGTCCTTGCTCTTTATAACTCCTAATCATATCCATAACATTTGGGGTTTGTAATAAGGTACTAGGGGAGGGGCCTTACATTGCTCCAAATCATAAGTGAACCTAGGTATAGTCTAAAATCATCTAGATACATCTTTTACCAACCTTGCTACTCATAATTCAATCTCTAAATGAAGTTTCAAATTTTGGTGTTGTGAATAAGCTTAATTCAACTTGGTTGACTCAATATCAATTATAGACTTCAATCTTCCTTTCTCTACATCACTTTTCATTTCTTCAAATCTAATAGTTAATTCATTTCCAAAAGTCTCATCAAGGTCTTCTTGATGTTCACTGACTACATTTCTTTGATCTTCATTATCTTTGTTAGTTCTAAAGTTCCTTTCATGATTCCTTCTATCATTTCCAAAGTTTCTTTCATTTCTCCTTTTGTTTCCAAATTTTCCATTTTTCCTTCTATTTTTAAAGCTTCTTCCATCATTCCTTCTATCCATTCTACAACACTTCACTATATGTTTAAAGCTGTTGCATAACTAACGTACTGGAGTCTTGCTTCTACGATTCTACTGATTGATAGGTGCTTGACAATTTTGGGCTATGTGTCCAAAATTATTACATTTATAACACATGATGTGCTTTATTTCTTCATAAGGTCTTCTTTCTCTTAATGTCCTTTCATTAGATCTTCTTCTATCTGCATCGTTAGTATTTTTGAACATTCTACCATTTCTTCTATCATTATCATATTTAGGTTTCCTATAATGAATTGCATTATGATCAATATCATGTCAATTATGATAGTAAAATTTTGTAACATGATTAAATGACTTATTTGTACAATATATTTTCATATGACCTATTTCTTTACATGAAAAAACTTACTTCTAAATTCATACCTAGTTTCTTTAGGAGATTCAACTTGCTTGAGTTCATCCAACTTCTTAGTTTCCTTGTTTTTTCCAACTTCTCTAGATTTGTCAAAAGATTGATTGGATTCAATCTTATAATTATATTTATCTTTTTCTTCTAGATTTGATATATTTTTAGGTTTAGATTTATCTTTCTCTTCTAGATCTGATTTATTTTCAAGTTTCTTTGTAGACATGCTAAATAGGTAACGAAGACTACTCTTATCATAAGTAGGTCTTTGTACTGACATTTGTTCATTAATCTTTTCACTGCTAGAATAAAGATTTTCAAGTTGTACCTTTCTTTGAGTTAGTTCACCTTTCACAATAGTGTTTTACTTTTGAAGTTCTTCATCATCTTCTTTGAATGATTCAAGCTCAAATGTCAACTTTACTAGATTGACACTAAGATCTGAGTTTTTAGTCTTCAAATTAGATTCAACTTTGCTAGGATCACTCTTCAAACTCAACTCTTTAGATTTTTAATATTCATTTTATGTTTCAAGTTCTTGTGCTATATTTTCAACTTTGAATATTCATTAGCACTAGTTTTAGATATAGTAGTTTCAAGCTTATATTTTAGATAATCAATCTTTTTTTTCAATTGTCAAATGAAGACTTTGGAGTCTTTAGATTTATTTTTCAATTTATCTCTTTCTTTAGTAAGGGGATCAAATTTTTCCAGTGCCTCTTCAAGTTTCTTCATCAACTATTCCATATCCATAGGTATCTTACTCAAGTTGTTAAGCCTCTTCAAAGTAATTGTGCTCTGATACCAATTGTCATAAATATGCAATACTATGTGGGGGGTGGGGAGGTAGGGGGGAGGGGTGAATTAGTATTCTATAAACTTCTGTTACCAACTAGATAATATTTATTACTTTGAATCATACATAAGAAATAAAATAAGAAATGTTGAACAATAAAAGTAACCATGCATAGAGAGAACTCATAATACCATTTTTTTTAAAAAACTAGTGAAACCCTAGCCAAGAGAAATCTCCAATGGGGATGATACCCACTAGATGATGTTCTAATATAAATGTTCCTTGTTAGAGGATGGATCCTATTAGGATTCCATAAATTCATTTAGTATATGTGAGTCCCTATTAGGAGACTTTGAATCCCTATTAGGAGATTCCAATCCTGTTCTAAGTTGTAGTACAATGTATTCAAGAAGAGCGCATTGCCCAAACATGCAATTTCAATTAAAAGAAGAGCTCGCTACCCAAACAAGTAATTTACTATTAAGTTGCTCAAGTAAAAAAGTAGTTGTTATAACTTCTTTCAGCTTATCTCTTTCCCCATCTCAATCTCAAATCACAAAATCACTTTTGTATGTGATAGAAAACTTCACATTTACATATAACATTACTTCGCATTCAATCACATAACTTGCACACATCACTCCAAATAACTTTGCAAGATGTCTTTGTATAAATACCATGCCTTTTTACAAATGAGTACTAGGTTGTCTAGGACCACAATAAACTTTTCCAACTTAAAGTAAACATCTAGGATGTCATCCCTCATTGGTCAAGTACTTCTTTTGCAAACAAAATAGTTCCTTTACTTTTAATTACATTGTTTTGTTCATTAGTAAATCATGAATATCTTTGTTCTGTATTGTCCATACTGATTTTTGAGGATTTTTAAATCACCATCATTATCATGTATATTGTTTCCATCTAGCCTCTCTCTCACATATAATATCATATAAACAAGTTGCACATCAAAACAACACACTATTGTAAACCTATTTCATACTTAGACAATTTTTTGAGTACCAAAAGCTAAGTATCTTTATTTCCTAGGTTTTATATAGCATGTACATCATGTGTTGCTACTAATTAAAACTATTACATAACTACTTATAGCCAATTTTTAAAAAATATGACTTTTGGAAGCAAGCTATGAAAGAAGAGTTGGATTAGATAATGAAGTATGGGACATGGGAATTAGTCCCTAGTCTAGTAGACAAGAATGTGATGGGAACAAAATGGGTATTCAAGAACAAGATGAATGAAGAAGGTGAACCTATAAGGAAAAAATATATATTGGTATGTAGAGGTTACTCAAAAAAAGAAGGAATTAACTATGAAGAAACATATGCTTCTGTGGAAAGAAAGAAAGCAGTAAGGTTATTCTTTTCCTATGCAACACATAAGAAATTTAAAGTGTATCAGATGGATGTCAAGTCAGAATTTTTAAATGGAGAACTTAAAGAAGTTGTATACATAAAACAACCTAAAGGTTTTCCTTTAATAGATGACAAGGACATGGTATGTATATTGAAGAAAGCATTGTATGGATTGAAACAAGCACCTAGAACTTGGTATGCAAGGTTAGACAAGCATTTGACAAAACTTGGATTTAGTAAAGGTCTGGCAGACAATGATCTATACTTGAAATAAATAAATAATGGATTATTGATTAATGATATCATATTTTCAGGAGATGATAATGAAATTGACAATTTTTTAGAAGAAATGAAGAAGGAATTCAAAATGAGCATGATAGGAAAAATGAAATATTTCCTAAGATTACAGATTGTGTAAGATAAAGAAGGAATATTTATTTCTCAGACTAAGTACTTGAAACATTTTTTCAAAAGGTTTGGTTTGGAAACATGTAAACCAATTGGAAAACCTATGATAACTAGACATAAGTTATCTACAAAGGATGAGACATGTACTGTTGAGCAGAAATAGTATAGATATATGATTAGAGGATTGCAATATCTAACTCATACAAGGCTAGATATAGAAAATGCAATTGTAAGATTTCAAACTGACCATAGAGAAGCACATTATGTAGTAGTTAAAAGGATATTTAGATATCTAAAAGAAATACCAAAGTTTAGAATATAGTATGAAAAATCTAATGATTTCACTTTATATGCTTACAATAATGTTGATTGGGTAGGCAGTATGGATGACAGAAAGAGCACGAGTGGTGGAGCATTCTTTCTTGGAGGAAGATTAGTTTCTCGATTAAGAAAGAAGTAAGAATGTACCTCACAAAGTAGAGTAGAGGTAAAATATGTTGCAATAACAAACAATTGTAATCAAGTTGTTTGGATGAAAGAGATATTGAAGAATGTAAGGATAGAATTCAGTGAATCTATTGTCATACATTGTGATAACACCAACATAGTGAATATGTCTAAGAATCCAGTGTTGGATTCTAATACTAAGCACATTTCTATTAAGTATCACATGTTGATAGAGAAAGTTTTAGAAAAGGAAATCTTATTGGAGTATGTAAGCTCCAAAGAGAAGATTGCATATATGTTTACTTAGCCTCTTCCTAGAGAGACTTTAGAGTATTTGAGAGGTATGCTAGGGGTTATACCCCTACTTGCATCAAAGTAGATGATACATGAGTGCATTATTCTAGAGGTATAAAGAACTATTGTTTTTATAGAATTAATATTGATGCTTCCTATATGGGGGAGTATCTATGATGAATAGAGTCATCTAGGAATCTTGATAGATGTTGTTTTGAATAGTGTCTTTAGACACTTGAGTAGGTTAAAGACAGTTGTTGTAAAGATTGATAGGATACAGTGATTGATAATTGCTAAAAGTTTTGACTTTGATGTCAATGGGGGATAAATACAACATGAAAAACATTTTGATATACAACACATTGTAGTATATAAATGGGGGAGAATGATTTATGAAGAGGATTTGAAAAGAAAGGATAACAATATTTAACAGTTGGTATTCTTGGAACTAGATGTTTTTCATCTATGTTTCTATTAATGCCAAAGGGGGAGATTATTGGAAGAATGAATTCTGATGATATTCCTTTGGGGGAGTATTGTAGAAAAATTATTGGATAATTATCTTGATGATACATTACATTCATTACTATGCTTGTCATTGATGTCAACATAGTAGTTTTTTGTGGTATCTAACAAAAGAATAATAGTAAAGATCAAGTTGGTACGAACAAATTGTTGAGTATATTCATTAGTGAGGTTAATGAGAGATACTACTAAGTATTTTGTATATGTAGCTAACCTTGGAAAAGAAATATATTAAGCCTAGAAGAAGTTATGCAATATTTAGTGAAGTCTATTCTAAGATAGATTTTATAGAAGCATGTTCTAGTAAAATTGTTATACCTCTAAGTAGAATTGTTATTATAAGAAGAAAGTTTAAATATGTATAGAAGAAATATTGGAGATGATGTGGCTAATCTCACTCATCATAATGTAAAAAATGTAGAAAGTTATTCAGGATAAAAGGTGACAGATTAATGTTATCACTAAGTAAAGCATGTTCTTAATGACGTCCTAAATAATTAATTGAGAAGTTCTGTTAGCCAACTTAGAGAATTATTTTATGGACTTGGTATAAAGGAAGAATATTTTCCTTTGTTAGGAATGAATTAGAAGCATGCACGAAGAGTAGAAAGAGCATAATCAAGTTGATAAATGAAGATAAGTAGAGCATACTGTAGTGGGAGAAAACTTTGTTGACAAGGTTTTATTTGGAGATCCAAAGTTTTATATTTGGATCTGAGGTTTGTGACCTAGTCTGCAAGGTTTGATAAAGATTTTTCCTATTGAAAGGATAAAGGAAAGAGGATAAAGCATAGTACAAATAATTATTTAGAAAGGAATAATTGAGAGATCAATTAGATGGTGAAGTTCATTGGTCTTGCCCCAAAATTTGTTTGGATACTGGGTCATTCTACTTCCTACAACTCCTAATAGGGCTGGCACAACTCCTAATAGGGTTAGTATCTCCTAATAGGGATTCAAAGTGTCCTAATAGGGCCTCATATGTACTAAATGTTGTAACAGAATTCTAACAAAGTCTATCCTCTAACAAGGAATATTTATATAAATACATCATCTTTTGGCTACCATCCCCACCAGGATTTCCCCTCTAATCAAGGGTTTCCCTAGTTAACATATCTAGTGTAGTTATCTATGTGCATCTTATTATGGTTTCTATTTACTTTGATTGAATGGTTAAGAACAATTAAGTTTAATAAATGTTTTACTTGGATAACTTATTCATGTTGCCCCTCTCAGTTATATTGGTGGACTATTATTTCTAACAAATTTGACATCCATCTGGTACACTTTGAACTCTTTACTTGTTGCATAAGCCATAAACATTCACACTTCTTCCATTCTAGCTATGGGGAAATATTTGTCTTCATAATCTATTCCCTCCTACTATGAATAACCTTTTCATACAAGTATAACTTTTTTCTCACAAATTCACCTTGTTCATTCTTCTAATTTTTGAATACCCATTTAGTTACTATGACATTCTTACCTTTAGGTCTAGGAACCAATTCCCATGTCTCATTATTCACAATTTGATCTAGTCATTCCTTCATTATTTGAATGCAATTATCATCTTTTCATGCCTCACCCATAGTCTTAGTTTCCACTTGAGAGATTAAACATAATTCCTCCTTTACTATATTTCTTGTCATCATTCATTTATCTTTTCATCCAATGATCTGCTTCACTAGGTAATTCTTTGCCAAGTTCATATTAGGTGTAGCAATTTTTATCTCAATTCTTATCTCTTCTCTTGATTTAGCTCTTTTTTCACTTCTTTCCTCAACAATTTTTACATCATTCTACAAGCCATTGTTAGTCTCAAAGAAAACTTCTACATTCTCTCTAACAATGCTGGGATTTTCTTCTTCCTCATGAGAATTGCAATCCATCATCATCTCTTTAATTCCAAAATTTTCATCCACTTTCACATTCACACATTCAACAATTCTCTTAATTCTATGATTAAAACATTTGTAAGCATTTTTTTCAATGAATAACCAAGGAACGCATGTTTATTTCTTCTTGGATAAAACTTACCAATATCATCATCTTTCTTGATGTAACACATACTTCCAAAAATTATGAAGTAATTAACTAAGGGTGTTTGATAAAACCATAATTCATAAGTATTATTGTTGGTACCTTTTTCTAATTTGCACTTTGTTCATGGTGTATATTGTTGTAATAACTGCTTGTCTCCAAAATGTCTTGGATACATCATTGCCAAACATCACTTCTCTTGTTACCTCTGATACTTATATTTTTCTCTATTTTGCTATCCCATTTTGCTCAGGGGTCTTGCGTGATGATAATGATCTCTTAATTCTATTTTCTTTACAAACATGTTAAACTCTCTAGAAGTAAATTATCCACCTCTATCTAATCTCAAATATTTAATCTTTACACTAGATTCATTTTCAACTCTATTCTTAAATATCTTGAACTTTTCAAATGCTTCCAATTTTTCCTTAAGAAATGTTACCCACATCATTCTAGTGAAATCATCAATAAAAATAATAAACTGCCTCTCTCCATAGAATCATATTATTCTCATAGGACCACTTACATATGTATGAACAATATCCAATTTCTCAATAGTAGTGAACTTCTGATTGGTAAATGATACATTCTTCATTTTAGTCATGATACATTCTTTGCAAACAAGATTAGTAGGCTTCATGTGTTGGAATTATGATATATTTTTCATCAGTCACAACACTTATTCGATTGTGAATGTTTACCGAGCTACTCACCTAATCTACAGTTGATACCGAGCATTCCTTTGGAAACTGAGCATATGGGAAGTTTAGCAGTATTTATCGAGTTCATAGTAGTTACCGAACAGAACAGTGTTCTCCAAGTAGTTAGTAATTACCAAGCTTCCCAGTGTTTAGCAAGCAGATAGTGCTCACCGAGTCATCAAAGATCTCAGTGTTTACCAAGTAAACAAGGTAAATGAAGGAATTAGTGTTTACCAAGTAAACAAGGTAAATGAAGGAATCAGTGTTTACTAAGTAAACAAGGTAAATGAAGGAATTAGTGTTTACCAAGTAAACAAGGTAAATGAAGGAATCAGTGTTTACCAAGTAAAAACAAGGTAAATTAAGGAGTCAGTGTTTATCGAGTAAACAAGGTAAATGAAGGAATCAGTGTTTACCAAGTAAACAAGGGAATCAGTATTTACCAAGTAAAGAAGGTTATCAATGGATTCAGTTTCTACTGAGTGACACAACATTCATCGAGTCACCAATGGTTACTAAGTTCTGAGCTACTCAGAATGATTGGTATGGACTGTGCCTCTACTCTTAACAAGTGCATGACGATGCAAAGTATTGAAGTGGATGCCGAGTATCAGAAGGTCACCGAGTCAGTTTGTGGAACTCGAGTTTTCTACCACCTGGCCGACTCAATAATACTTGTTCACTTGTATTTGGCCGACCTTGCCAATGTAAATATTGGATTGGTATATATCATGTGAAATGATAAGATGTTAAAAATAATGAATGATGATGTGTAGCAATGATGTGTAGCAATAATTTGAGAAGAAGGAAAGTGAATCACTAGCAGAATAGAGGAATACAACAAGGTCAAAATTGATGCAGAAAAGATATATTTGTCACATCAGGTGATCAGAGCACAAGGATCTTATCAGCAATCAGTTGCAATTAGATTCACTGCTTCTTCCTAACAAGTGAATCAGTTTTCTAAATCCTTTAACCAGGTAGACTTAACAGTCTTTTGTAAATCTCCTAATAGAGTGCATACTTCATTGTATGTTTGTAAATCCTTTAACAAGGTGGATCTAGCAATCCTACTTGCTCCTAACAGGGAAGATCATTAGAAGTGATCATTGTAAGCCTTAACCAGCCAACTTTATATTGTAGTATTGAAGTTTTGTGGGTATCATCCCCACCCCAGTTTTACTTTATAATTGGAAGGTTTTTGGGTCACCAAATCTATGTGTTCATGTGTTAGAGATATTTATCTTTTCATGCATACAATAATTTAGATGGATGTATGGTAAAAATATTATTATGCAGAATAGAGTTAAATTTTTAGAGTTACTGATTCACTCCTCCCCTCTTAGTAACCTTGTTAGTCTTGATTATTTCCAAAAATTGGTATCAAAGCATTGTGGTTCTCAGGATAAAGTTTGACAACTTGAGCAAAGATCGAGGACAATGGAGATAGTTAGACTTGACAAATCTATTGAGAATGAAAAGCTAGATCTAGAAATGGCCATGACTCAACTCAAAGAAGCAAAAGAGAATCTTTCTCGATCTCTGAAAAGAAGAAAAGAACTTGCAAGACAAATGAATGATCATCAGTATATTGAAGAAAGGATTGAAGACCTTTTACCATCAAGCAATTCAAATGAAGCTAATGAAGCAATCAAGGAACTCCTAGCAAAGAATGGTTCTCTGTAGGAAGAAGTAAGAAAACTCAGAAGAGAACAAGAAATCCAATCCATTAGGCTATGTGAAGTTTTGGAATAGAGAAACAAAGCAAATGAAGACTTAGAGGTAAGAAATAATCTATCCCTTCAGCATGAAGATCTTATAGGAAAACTATCTAATGCAAATGAAGAAATTATGAATCTAAGATCTGAGAATGAAAGTTTGAGAAATGATTTAATAACTGAAAGATGAATCAATGCAAGTTTGCAAAGTGATCTAAGATCTGAAAGACAAATCAATGAAAGGATGATAAAATCTCAAGCAGATATGGATCAATTGAATTTGCAAAATGAGCAGAATCTTCATAGAAAAAAAGGTAAAGCAGGCCTTGGATACAATAAAGAAGGTGAATCTTCCAAACAAGGTACCCAAAAGAATCAAAGACCTACTTGCAATCACTGTGGAAAGTTAGGTCATACATCCAACAGATGTTGGAGCAATGGTAAAAGAAAATTCAATGGTAAATGCTACAATTGCAATCAACATGGTCACAAAGCAAATGAATGTAAAATGAAACCAAAGTTTGAGGGCAAATGTCACAAATGCAAGAAACAAGGTCACAAGGCATCTGAATTTAGATCTAAATCATTCAATCCAGCAGAACAAATTGTCAATGCATTATTTGGTTGGGACTACAATACTTGGTGCAGATGTCACTATTGTGGAGAATATGGACACATTGGAATAAACTATGCAAGGCATCATCTAATGAAGAAAGATACTACTATAAGATGTTATACATGTACCAAAATTGGTCATATATCCAAGAATTGCATGAATATAGGAAGAATTGAAGATGAAAAGAAAGCCAGAGCTGACAACATTCAAAAGTAGATGAGATAATAGTGGATTCCAAAATCTATCGAGCCAAAAAATTCAAATAATGGTTATGTCACTCAAGAAGTGGGTGACTCCACCATTTCTAATTAGACTCATCAAGAAGGACCAGGGACTGCATCTTCAAGCAAAATCCTAAGCAGTTCCAGAATGTAGAAGTACAAATGACAAATCAGTATTGTTCACTGTGATGCATTTTACTGAGCAAAGTTGATTTCAGACTTAACCGAGCTACGTTGATAATGTGAAAGGTTTTTTTTACCGAGTTGCAAGGTTTATCGAGTAAGTCGGTGACTATCTGAAAAAACCCTAGGTCATCTCAGCTACCTTTGTACTCGAGCATTAATGGCAAGTTTTTCATCAAAAAGGCAAAATTTGATCTTATTTCTCACCGCAAATTTAGAATATACAGAGCGAAGAGTTTCCAAGAGTGTGAAAGAGAGTTCAAGCAATTTGAAGTGATTTTCCAATGAAGAATTTGTTTAGTGAAATCATTCACTTACCAAGCAGCAATGGCATTTGCAAGCACCACTAGCAGCAAGGCAAAAAGAGGCTCTGAAATGCTTGTGAAGGGAGTAGAATGGAAAGCACCCAGCTTCAAGCTCGTTCTTGCCATAGCTAAATCGCTCAACCCTCATGGAGCTCAATCAAAAATTCCACCGAAGGTACTACTTATAAATGACATTCATACTCATTTCAAATGCACTATTCAAGAAATAGGGACACTAGACATGGATAATGCCCTAGCCGAGTTGTGTGTGAACAAAACCCTAAAACTCAAGTACAAACATCTAGAAACCAAAGGTTTGACCCATATCCTGCATCTGCCAAGGAACTTTCAAATGAAATGGATAAGATACATTTTAAGCCATGTGCATAATGGATAGTTGTGGTTAGAGCAACCTATCTTGATAAAAAAGAAGATGATTCACAAGATCACAAGTTTTCCAATGTTAAGCAAATAAAAAACAACTAAAACCTTAAGTCAGGATGAACTTTAGAGGTTAACACTAGCCGAATGGGATGACAAAGGATTGAAACCTAACAATGTATCTGATGCAAAGTTAAGGTTCAGAATCTATTTGATTGTGTATAAGATGTATAGTTCCAAAAGATTGAATAGCGTGCCCTGTGAGGCTATAGATTTAGCTTATAAGGTTGTCAAGAAAAACATGGAGTTTGACCTAGCAGATGTGCTGCTCAAACAACTTAATAAAAACATGGACAGTATAAGGACCTCTAAAACCAACTCCTATAAATTTGGTTCTTTGTTAATTTTTTTATTTTTATTTGTACAAAATTTTTTCCCTTCAAAAGGTACAGTAGCATGGAGGAAAGACATTCCAGTTTTGTATCAAATAAACAAATTTGTAGCAAAAATGGGCAAATTTTTTGATAGTATTATGGACACTTATTTTGAAGACTTCAAGGAGAGGATGAATAACAGGTTCAAGATTCCTCCTAAGCTTGTTGAGGAATACATAGATGATGTGTGCTTCATGGTTGACTATGAAAAGGTATACATTCAGGTAGTCAGACCCTGAGTTACATGGGTAAAACCTCTTCCTTATGAGGTAAATATTGATGAAACCAAAGACATCATAGAGGCACTATTAAATGAGCCAGTAGACCCAAGACAACTAATTTTTGGTACCTATGAAGAAGCTAAGGCTAGAATTGAGCTTGAAATCAAGCTACCACAGGCCATAAGCAAGGGCAAGAGGAAAATAAAAAAATTGAAAACTTCTACTAGATCTCTTATGCTCACCAAGGGAAAAGGTGAAGATGAAGAAGGTGAAGAAGAAGAAGGAGGAGAAGAAGAAGAAGGTGAAGAAGAAGGAGAAAAAGAATCTACAGAGGAACAGCCAAAGAAGAAAGGTAAGGTAATCATTACCAAACCCAAAAAGAAGCCTACTGTAGTATTCACCAAAAGAACCAAGAAAGGTAAGAAAGAACCTATATTAGTTATGTCTACACCCACATTCGAGAAAAGGCTCAAACAACTAGAGGAAGGAGCTGGCATCACAAATTTCAAAGCATTGAAATTTGAAACTAGAACTAATGCTGAGAAAATGCAGATTGAGGAACTGGTACTCAGTAAGATGGGTAAATGGAAATACTCCCCAGACCAGATTGCCCTTCAAATCTCAAAAGAACTACTGGAGAAATTGCAATCGAGATGGGAGTTAGCCACCCAAATGGTAAAAGATATTTATGAGCAATCTCTAAGGAATCTCCGACCAAGTCTCACTAGAGCAGAAGTAAAAACTGAAATGAAAAACCATGAAGGTAAAATGATGATCAGATTCCACACTTTTTTGATTTTGATCAAAGAAATTGAACATGTTGTAAATGATGCTACAAACATGTGGAAAAATATCTATCATCTACATAAGCCCAATGAAGATCTAGTAGAAATCAAAGATGATGATAGCAGCAATGATGATGAGCTTGATAACACTCTATCTGTCACAGTCTCACCAGGAGAGCTGCATGCACTGATAGAAGATAAAGAGGAAGAAGACAAGGAAGAAGAAGCTAAAGAGGCAGATAAGGAGGAAGACGATTTGGTGAAAATTGCAGCAGTAGTTATTGCATCACTTCCTCACTCTCCACCTAAAACTGTAGCATCATCAAGGTTGGAGTCATCTTCAGCAGGTTTGGTCACATCTACATCAGATATATCATTAGCACCTGCCACATCTCAGCTCTAGGTATCATCAATGGAAGTGGCTACCACTTCATTTACTGAGCTGCATTCCTTTTCTTCAGTTACCGAGCAAGCCTTCTCAGTTCCATCATCACCAACCAGAATAATAGTAAGTTCCACAATTTTGTCAATTCCAATTTGTTCTACAATTTTGTCAGCAATATTTGTATCTACTTCAAACCTAGTTAGTTCAGATACTACATCACCGAGTGTATCACCATTTGCAGTAAGTACTTCAATTTTTGACCTGGCATATACTCCTATTGGCACTCCACCCTCAAGTATCCCATTTTTTGCTGCTAGTCCTTCCATCTCTACCATTTGGTCTATTCCCAAGGTCAAACCAGTCATCACAGAAGTCAAACAAAAGCAACCATTAAGACTTATGATCACTGGAAAGGAAATTCCTGAAAACATTGACCTAGACACTGAGATAGTAATTCCAAAGATTGACTATGAAAATGCTAACATTGAAGAAATGAGGTATGCTAGTCAACTAATTGAGATGAAGGCTACACAAAAGAAGCTAAGGTCTAAAAGGGATAAGGAATATAAAATAATTGAGAATGCCCAGAATATAATTACAGAGGCTATAGGTGTTGATGTAGATTCTACTCAACACATTTTGATCCAGTTAGAAGAGGCAGTCAATAAATTCAATGAGGATACCTCTGGTCAAGAAAAGTTAATGGAGAAGGTAGAAAAGAAATTTGATAATAAGGTACTTGAGCACATTGCTCAGCACATAGCAATGAAATAGGTTGAATTAACCTCAGTTTTGGCTAATATTGAAAATTCTTTTAATAATGTAACATCTCTTTTTGCTAAGCTTTTTGATGTTACTGAGTATACTAAGGAAATAAGAGAGCAATTAAATAAGACAGATGAGGATTTGAAGGCAAGCGCACAAAATCTAAAGCTTGACCCCAGTTCAACCTCATCTCATCACCTCAGGATAAAAATTTTGTCAAAAAAACAAGCAGAATTGCTGAGAGAAGAGTCAAGGATCAGATCTACATTGATAGATATTCAAAATATGATCCTTCCCATCATGGACACAATGCAAAAGCACATTGCCCACTCAAAAACATTGATCCATGACAACAATTTCTCCATTGCAGACCATGTGATTGAACTCTCTGCAAAAGTTCAAATTGCTCTATCCACATTAAAAATTTTGTAAGAGAATTGGGATAAGACTCTACAACTCATTCTTTAGGTACATTCAGAGTTTATCTCACATTTTGGTGTTTCTATGTAAATACATTCTTTTATTATTTTTTTGGCATTATTGTCAAAAAGGGGGAGAAAGAGATACTCAGATAGAATTATTGGTGAGATAAATGTACAAAAAGGGACAAAGAGATACTATAAATAAAAGTCATATAACTCAGGTAAATACCCTGTGTATATTGTATGGGGGAATCATATGTAAGGAAGCCATGAATATTCAGCGGAATCAATTGTCAATATGTCAGATATTGTATATAAGTGTTGGCTCATAAGTGTTTTTGTCACTAATGCCAAAGGGGGATATTGTTGGAATTATGATATATTTATCATCAGTCACAACACTTATTCAATTGTGAATGTTTATCGAGCTACTCACCTAATCTACAGTTGATATCGAGCATTCCTTTGGAAATCGATCATATGGGAAGTTCAGCAGTATTTACCAAGTTCACAATAGTTACCGAGAAGAACAGTGTTCTCCAAGCAGTTAGTGATTACCGAGCTTCACAGTGTTTACCAAGAAGACAATGCTCACTGAGTCATCAAAGATCTCAGTGTTTACCAAGTAAACAAGGTAAATGAAGGAATTAGTGTTTACCAAGTAAACAAGGTAAATGAAGGAATCAGTGTTTACTGAGTAAACAAGGTAAATGAAGGAATTAGTGTTTACTAAGTAAACAAGGTAAATGAAGGAATTAGTGTTTACTGAGTAAAACAAGGTAAATGAAGGAGTCAGTGTTTATCGAGTAAACAAGGTAAATGAAGGAATCGGTGTTTACCGAGTAAACAAGGGAATTAGTATTTACCAAGTAAAGAAGGTTATCAATGGAGTCATTTTCTACTGAGTGACACAACATTCACTGAGTCACCAATGGTTACTGAGTTCTGAGCTACTTAGAATGATTAGTATGGACTGTGCCTCTACTCTTACCAAGTGCATGATGATGCAAAGTATTGAAGTGGATGTCGAATATCAGAAGTTCACCGAGTCAGTTTGTGGAACCCAAGTTTTCTACCACCTGGTCGACTCAGTAATACTTGTTCACTTGTATTTGGCCGACTTTGCCAATGTAAATATTGGATTGGTATATATCATGTGAAATGATGAGATGTTAAAAAAAATAAATGATGATGTGTAGCAATAATTTGAGAAGAAGGAAAGTGAATCGCTAGTAGAATAGAGGAATACAACAAGGTCAACATTGATGCAGAAAAGATATATTTGTCACATCAGGTGATCAGAGCACAAGGATCTTATCAGCAATCAGTTGCAATTAGATTCACTGCTTCATCCTAATAGGTGAATCAATTTTCTAAATCCTTTAACCAGGTAGACTTAATAGTCTTTTGTAAATCTCCTAACAGAGTGCATACTTCATTGTATGTTTGTAAATCCTTTAACAAGGTGGATCTAGCAATCCTACTTGCTGCTAACAGGGTAGATCACCAGAAGTGATCATTGTAAGCCTTAACCAACCAACTTTATATTGTAGTATTGAAGTTTTGTGGGTATCATCCCCACCCCAGTTTTACTTTCTAATTGGAAGATTTTTGGGTCACCAAATCTGTGTGTTCATGTGTTAGAGATATTTATCTTTTCATCCATACAATAATTTAGATGGATGAATGGTTAAAATATTATTATGCAGAATAGAGTTAAAGTTTTAGAGTTAATTATTCACCCCTCCCCTCTCAGTAACCTTATTAGTCTTGATTATTTCCAACATCTTGATTCTAGAAAAATATCTAACTAAAAATGTACTACTAGCCTTCAAAATGTTATAAAAGTTTATATTATTGATCTCTAAGCCTATGTTTCCAATTAGTATCCAAAATCTTATTTATTTATTAGGGAAGATTAGAAGTTCGTCATTGTGACTAACTTATCAAGTAAAGGTTGAGAAAAAAATGCTTATACTAAGTAGGATAATAATTATCAATTATTTAGTAGCTATTGATTAGATAAAAGAGTTCAAAAATATAGTTGAGACCAAGCATGTTGACAAGTTACTATGTGCCAATTAACAACATTAATATGTTTACATGATTGAGCGTCAGAGCATTCAAGTGTTGAGTAGTTTCATTTTGACATATTAGTTTATAATGGCACAAACACATATGTAAACAATTTTGGCTGACTGTTCTATGATATTTAATATTTAAAGAGCCATCTAAGGAGTTGATCATGCATCATTGCAAAAGGTAATGATCCCAAGGTATGCAATTCATCCAATTAGAAAATGGGATAGAAATGAAAAAAATGATGAAGTGCAAGTCATCAGTCAAGATCCAAAACCTTCACAAAACATCTATTTAAGTAGGATTCTACCCCTAGAATGATATGCATATGTATGGAGAAGGAGGAAAAAGGATAGACAAGTATCATTATGTGCATGTGAAGGAGTGAAGGAAAAGTGTGAAAGAAGAGAAGACAAAGAGAAATCAAAGCAATGAAGGATTGGACATAGTTATCAAATTAGGAAACCATATTAGAGATACAACTAAGAGAAGACCCAAGATCATCTTGTAGAGAAAATTAGGGGTCAAATATTGAATTAGTTATTGTTAATTGAGACAGGGTAAATCTATTAACAGAGTGGTCCTAATTGACCTACATAAACCTCCTATTGTATTCCTTACTTCGTTTTGAGTGTAGAATTATTTAACAAGGTGAGACTTAATAGTCTCTTAAGAATTTAAGAGGGAATACTCCTCATAGGGTAGATCATATTTTATGATCAAATATTGTAACCTTAATAGGTTAACTTTATTATTGCAACAATGAAGATTTGTGGATTTCATCCCCACCCTAGTTTTACCTTCATCTTGAATTATTTTTGGGTAACCAAATCATTGTGTTATGTGTTGAATTATTTATAGATGTAATGTATTTGATTTATGTTTTAGCATTTGAATTTTAATTATATATCTATGAGATGAATTAGGCATGTATTTATGTTATTAGTTTTAAAGAGAAAAAGTTTAAGCTCATGATTCACCACCCCCTCCTAGTATCATATTTCCTATATACTTATTCCAACATAAATGACATAACCTTCTATCCCACAACCAACTATTACCACTTTTTCAACCAAACAAGTCATCTTAGAAGGACTCAATTGAAATACATTACCTCTAGATCTTCTATCTTTTCCAATTAGATTACCATCCTTATCTTTGATAATATCCACCAATTTTTCAACACTCTAAAAATTATGCTTTAAACCATGAAAAACATAAACATTAACAGTGCTATTCTTTCCACCATTATGTGATAGGATACATTGTTATGAGCTCTAACATTACCTCCATCATGATTTCTTAATTTAAAAATCTTATTCATGTCACCAGTCATATGATGTGAATAACCACTATCTATAATCTAGTTGGACTTTTTTCAAATTGAGAAATTAGAGATTTTTCTTCTCTAATTTTAATTTTCCAACTTTCTTCTTTTATATGCATGAATCCCTATTCATCATCACTTTCTATCTGAACTCTTTCATCAGATTCATCATCTTCATTTGCATATAAACAATCTTGATATATTCTAGGCTTGAAATTTCTCATATACATTTTCTCTCTTTTAGGGAACATAAAGGAATAGTGACCAAATTCATTACAAATGCAACATTTAATTTTTTTTTTTATTATCTGGTTTTGTTTTCACAAGTAAGGCTATACCTTCTTCAATCTTTCTATCCTCTTTAGTTATGGATCTTTTTCTACTACCATAGTCTCCATTCGTACTTACACTTCTAGATAAGTAGCCTAGATGAATACTCAAGGAACTAAAATCTATCTCTACTCTTGTTAATTCTCCAAACTATCTCAAACTTGATTTTGTTTCTTCCAATATTCCAATAAAAGTCTCCTTAGTGAACTTCTCAGCACAAAGTATCAATAGCTTAATCATTAGTGCTACTTGCTTAAATGGTGTTGTTAAATTTTTTAAAATCTTCCACATAATCTCATCCTTCTCTTTGGATCCATTATTAAATTTGATTCTTGCAATAATCTTAGATATCCTACCAATATTTCTTCTTACAAATTCATCTTCCAACATTTTAGCATCTTGAAACAAACATCTCCAATTCTATAATCTCATTTAAAAGTAAATTCTAAAGCTTCCAAAATATTATGACATGTCTCTAGTGATTTTACTTGACTCTATTCAATTTTTGAAAGATCTTGTTAGCATGAATGTTGATGATACTACATTGGGTGAGTATCATAACTATTAGAGAGTATTGACATGTTGCATTCATGATTGTATTTCTCATTGATGTCTACATAGTAGTAAGCTTGTGAAGATTGGAAAATTAGTAGAGACAGATCTATATTGTATGGACAATGTATTTCATCTTTGGTGATGTGTGGTCATGAACATATTATATAGTATGTCCTAATGATGTGGCTCAATGCATAGAGTCTAATTCAAAGATGTATAGAAGATATGCTTGATTTACTAAGAGTAGTATAGAAATAGAGTGTTTGAAAAGAAGTGTTCTGATGTTTGTTTGATATATTTCATGTGAGATATAATAAGAATATGTGCGGTTAGATAGTGACTCATTATATTAAAATGATGGTGTTAGCAAGTGTGCAAGCCCTACTATCACACATGTGAGAATCTATATAGATTGTGAGCCAATAATGCTATTTTAATTGTAAAATACTTAATTTTCTTATTATAATTAATTTGGAAAGCCTCAAGGCCAACTCAAGGAATTATTTTGAGGATATGGTATAAAGGAAAGATGTTTTCCTTGTTTGTAATGTAAGTTGTTATGTGAATTAATTAACCAATTGCAAAAAGGAAGAAGAGGAAGAGGAAGGAAAGATATTTCATTTCTATTATTCTACAAAGAATAATAAAAAGATCATTTGGATAGCAAGTTCATTAATCTTAACCTTGAAGTTGTTTGGGGAGGGAGTCTAGTTGTCTTCCACAACTCCTAACAAGGTTGGAATTTGCTAACAAGGAATATATATATATATATATATATATATATATATATATATATATATATATATATATATATATATATATATATATATATATATATATATATATATATATATATATATATATATATATATATATATATATATATATATATATATTAGCACATCATCTTGTGGGTACAATCCCCATTGGGGTTTTCCCTATGATCAAGGGTTTCCCTAGTTAACATATCTAGTGTTAATTGCATCTTGTTGTGGTTTCTAGTTATATTACTCATATGGTTAAAATAAGGTTGGTAATTGTAATATTATTTGGATAACTAATTCACACCCACCCCAATCAATTATATTGGTGGGCTATGTATTCTAACAATTGGTATTAGAGCATCAGGTCCTTGAAGGATAATCTTAACAACTTTGGGAGATAGATGGTGAATATTTTCAGAAAGGATAGTCCTAGATTTGATGGGGCCAACTATGATAGTTGGAAGAAGAAGATGAAGAATCATATGTTATGCATGGGTTCGGGTCATTTCCTTTTGACAAAAAAACTAGCAAGATGATTATGAAAGAAGAAAAACTTGTAGAATGCAGTGAAGCCTCAATAGACATATTCATGTGTAACATGACAGCTAGAGAAGCTCAACTATTAGCTCTTCTAGAGAATGAATACAGTCAGTTAAATTCACATCAAACATCTCATGAAATTTGGAAAGCATTAGAATCTATTTTTTAAGGTGATACACATACAAAAATAGTTAGATTGTGAAATTAGAAATGTGCATTACAAGATGCTAAAATTATGGAAGATGAATTTGTAAGAATATATATTGGTCAAATATCAGAGATTGTTTTAGTCCAATAAAGTCGCATGGTAAGAACCAAGGAAGAAGATGAGGTTGTATGGAAAATCTTGAAGACTCTAACACCACCATTCAAGAAATTACCTTAGGTGATTTAGCTACTTATACCTTGAAATAAGCAATTTACTAGAGAAATATTTCTTGGAAGATTAGAAGAAACATAAGTGGACCTAAGACAAAAATAGAGAATTAATAAGAGTTGAGATAGTCTTTAGTGCCCATAATATTTGGCCTTGCATGTCTTGAAGTGAAAGTACACATGGATTTTTTTTGGTAGCAGTAGAACTAGATCTGATGAAGATAAGAAGATTAAAGAAGATATAGCACTTCTTTTGAGAAGAGAAAAAAATGGTAAGAATATCTTTAAATGTTGGACATGAATGAGTTAGTCATTATACATCTAAATGTCCTAAAAGAGAGAAAAGGTATAAGCTAAATTTTGAGCCTAGAAGAGATATAAATTGTTTGTATGATAATGAAGATGTGGAATCTGATGAAAGAGCTTAAAGTGAGAGTGATGATGAGTTAGGTTTTGTAGCTATTAAGGAAGATGATCTCAATAGAGAAATTATAGAAGAAAAAGATCTAGTTTTCCAAGTTGAAAAGAAGTTAGATTAGATAATTAATAGTGGTTATTTAGATCACATGACTAGTGAGATGAATAAGTTCATTAAATTCAACAACAATGATGGAGGTATTGCTAGAGTTAGTCATAATGCAACTTGCCATAATATAGAGATTGGATACATTACTTTAGATGGAGGAACTAACACTAATAATGTTTATCTTATTAAATATTGGACAGTTAATGGACAAGGGATACCAATTGCAATTTATGGAGAAGAATTTCATTATTAAGGATAAGGATGGTAAAATGATTGGAACTAGAACTAGGTCCAGAGGTAATGTATTTTAGTTGAATCCTATAGAAATGACATGTTTGGTTGTGAAAGTTGATAACAATTGGTTATGGAGTATGAGATTTTTTCCTATAAAATTTGATAATATTATGAAAGTTAGTATCATGTTTGTAGTTAGAAACTTTCCTAAGATAACAAATCCTACTAATATTGTTTGCAAAGAGTGCATTTTGGCTAAGTAGAAGAAAGAATTTTTTTCCTAGCAAGAAGTTCACTACAATAGAGAAGTTGGAAATTGTTCACTCATATTTGAGTGGTCCAATAAGAACAAGAGGATTCTATGGTGAAAGGTATTTGATGATTTTTATTGATGATTTCATTAGGATGATGTGGGTAATATTTCTTAAAGAGAAATCTGAAGCTTTTGAGAAGTTTAAAATATTTAAGAACAGAGTTAAAAATGAATTTGGTGTTATGACAAAGTGTTTGAGATCCAATAGAGGAGGAGAATTCACCTCAAGAGAGTTTAATATGTTTTGTGAAGAGAATGGGATCAAAATATAGTTATCCCCACCAAAGATTCCTGAGAAAAATGAGATTATAGAAAGAAGGAACATATTAGTTTCAAAGGAAATAAGAGTGATGTTATTTGAGAATGATGTATCCAAGACATTTTGGAGAGAAGTTAGTCAGTATTGCAGTGTACACTATGAACAAAGTACATATAAAAAAAGGTAAGAGAAAGACCTCTTATGAATTATGGCTTGGTCATTCACCACCAGTTAAATATTTTTGAATATTTGGAAGAAAATGTTACATTAAGAGACACGATGACATTGGGAAGTTTGACCCAAGAAGTGATGAAGGTATGTTTCTTGGATATTCATTGAAAAGTAAGGCATACAAATGTTTTAATCATAGAACCAAGACTTTAGTTGAATTCTCAAATGTAAAGATTAATGAAAAATTTGGAACTAAAGAAATGATGGTAGATTATAATTCTAATGAAGATGAAGATAAATTTGGAATTGTTAGGAAAGATGTTGAAGTTTTCTTAGAGACTACCAATGATCTAAAGAATGATGTCCTCTGTAATGAGTAAAGAGGAGAACAAAGGTCTTAAAAAAGAGATTAGACAAGAGTTAATATGAAAAATTCTACCTCTAACAACAACATGATGAAGAATCACCCTCCAAAGTAGATAATTAGAAGCAAAGATGAAGGTGTGACGACAAGAAACATAGTTAATGGGGAATTGTGTTTGATTTCTTAAGTTGAACCTAAGAGTGAAGATGAAACATGTAAATATGATTACTAGATTCAAGCAATGAAGGAAGAACTAGATTAGATTGTAAAGAATGAGACATGGGAGTTAGTTCCTAGACCTAATGACAAGAATATGATAGGAATTAAATGGGTATTTATAAATAAAATGAATGGACATTGTGAATTTGTGAGAAAAAAGGTCATACTAGTATGAAAAGGTTACTTACAACAAGAAGGCATAGACTATGAGGAGACTTATGCCCTCTAGCTCAAATGGAAATAGTAAGAATATTCTTAGCTTATGCAACAAATAAGAAGTTTAGAGTATATTAAATGGATGTTAAATTAGCTTTCCTGAATAGAGAACTTGAAGAAGAAGTATACATTGAGGATCTTGAAGGATTCCCTCTGACGAAAGACAAAGAGATGGTATGTAGACTAAAGAAATCCCTATATGGTTTGAAGAAAATACCTAGAACTTGGTATGAAAGATTGGATAAGTATTTGACAAAGCTTGGATTTGTTAAAGGTACAACCAAAGGTAATTTGTGTTTGAGAGAAGATTGGTTTCATGGTTGGAAAAGAAACAAGCTTATATCTCACAAAGTATAGCTGAGGCAGAGTATGTAGCAACATCAAATAATTGTAACAAGTTATGTGTATGAAGTAGATGTTGAAGGATGTTGGGATTGAGTTTATAGAACCTATTATCACATATTATGACAAAAAAAAGTATAGTTTGTATGTCTAAGAATCTTGTATTGCATTTTAAGACTAAGAATATATCCATTAAGTACCATGTCTTGGGAGAGAAGGTAGTAGAAATAGAGATTAGGTTGGAGTATGTGAGCACTAAAGATCGGATTGTAGGTATCTTTACAAAGCCCTAACCTAAAGATACATTTGAGTACTTGAGAGGTATGCTTTGGGTAATGTTGTTGCCTAGTTTATAATTGATGATTCAATAAGTGCATCAATCTAGTGGTACAAAGCACTATTGTTAGACTAGACTGAATGCTAATGCTTCCTATATGAGGGAGTATCTATTGAGAGCTGAGTCATTAAGGATTCTTGGTATTTAGTATTAATAGTTTCTTTGGACACATGAGTTGATGATACATTGGAGTAGGAGATCATAACAATTGGGTATATTAACAATTGGTATGCTAACATAATGAGGTCTTTGTCATTGATGTCAACGAGGGAGATATGTACATGAAAAACATCCTCTAGTTGAATGGAGGAGAGTCATCTAGAAAGATTCATGTAAAAGTATGAAAGAGGAATATCTCTATGGGGAAAAAATTTATAGTTAGCTTTTTATTGTGAACAACTATTGCCAATCCTAAAAAGATGATGAACAGAGTAGTGTTCTAGAGGATTTAAGATTGATGGAGAGGATTTGAAAAGATGATAGTAGCAACAATGTAGTACCATTTGGTATTCTTGGAACTTAGATATTTTTCATCTATGTTGCTATCAATCCTAAAGGGGGAGATTTTGAGCATGAATTTTGATGATACTACATTGGTGGAGTATCTGCAGCATTGGGAAGTATTAACATGTTGCATTCATGACTATATTTTTCATTGATGTCAACATAGCAGTAAGCCCATGAAGACTGGTAGATTAGTAGACATGAATCTTTATTGTATGGACAAGGTACTGCTTATCTGGTGATGTAAGGTCATGGAAATGTTCTATACTATGTCTTGATGCTTTGGTTTAATGCACAAAGTCTAAGTTGAAGACTATGAAAGATATGCTTGGTTTACTAAGAGAAGTATAGAAACAAAGTGTTTGAGAAAAGTTTTGATGTTTGTTTCATATCTTTTTTATGAGATGTAATGAGAATATGTATGGTTAGAAAGTGAATCATGATGATTAGATGATGATATTAGTGAATGCACAAGTTCTAGTATTGTACGTGTGAGATATTGCATAGAATATGAGCCAAAAGTGCTATTGTAATTGTAAAATAATTAATTATCTTATTATAATCAATTTCAAAAGCCTCTAGGTCAAATCAATGAATTATTTTGAAGATATGGTATAAAGGAAAGATGTTTTTCTTGTTTGTAATGTAAGTATTTATGTGAAGTAATTAACAAAGTGTGAAAAAAAGCAGAGTGTTTACTGAAAGCATGTAAGCAATCCAAGGGATTATTGGATGCAATATTTCTAATCTGGTAAAATGATCTAAAGGAGTATAAGTCTAGTTGATAGGACAAAGGAAGATGAAGGAAGCGCATTTCCTTTCTATTACTCTATAAGGAATAATATAGAGATTGTTTGGATAGTTGGTGCATTGATCTTAACCATGAAGATATTTGAGCAATGGGTCTAGCTCTCTTCCACAACTCCTAATAGGGTTGGAATCTCCTAACAGGGATTCAAAATCTCCTAACAATGACTGATATGTATTAAATGTTGCTATAGACTCCTAATAGGGTCCATCATCTAACAACCTAAATATTTATATTAGTATATCACCTTGTTGGTACCATCCCCACCAGGATTTTCCCTTTGATCAACGGTTTCCATAGTGAACATATCTAACATTAATTGTGCATGAGTATCTTGTTGTAGTTTTTGATTATATTGCTCATATGGTTAAAGTTTAATAAGGTTGATAATTGTTGTATTAGTTGGATAAATGATTCAACTCCACCCTCTCAGTTATATTGGTGGAATATTTATTCTAACAAAGCTATTAGTAAGGATTATCTAGCTCTCATATTGCACATAAATAGATTTCTTTCTTCTTCACTGCATTCCTCAAGCTTTCTCTCCTCCACAATCTTCTTGTTACTCTTTGTCAAAAGCCAATATCCTAGACCAATACATAGCAAATGATTATTCATCTTTTTCTTCCAGCTATCATACTTAACTACATCAAAATCAAGACTTTCTTTTCTAAAGTGACTCATCATTGATCTCCCAAAGTTGTTAATCTTTCTCTTCAAGGACTTGAGGCTCTAATACCAATTGTTAGAATTTAAAGTCTAGTAATATAACTAAGAGGGGGGTGAGTGAATAAATTATTCAACTATTATAATAATTATCAACATTATTAAGCCTTAACCATGTGAGTAATATAATTAGCAACCATAAAAATACACTCATACACAACACACTAGCTATGTTCACTGGGGAAACCTTTGATCGGTGGAAAAACGTCATTGGGTATGGTACCCACATGATGATGTACTAATATATAAATTCCTTATTAGATGATGGACTTTTTAGGAGTCAATAAAAACATATAGTACATATAATTCCCTATTAGGAGACTTTGAATCACTTCTAGGAGTTTCCAATCCTATTAGGAGTTGTGTCAACACTATTAAGAGTTGTAGGTGGTAGATGGACTGACTTTCCAAATAACTTTAGGGGCAAGACCACTAAACTCACTATCCAACTAGTCTCCCTATTATTTCTTCAAGAATAATATAAATTAATTGTACTTAAACTTCCTCTTCCTCTATCTTATCAATTAGAAATTTTCTCCTTCTAATCTTGATACTAAATCACCAACTTTACATCCAATATTCCCTTGGATCACTTACTCACATTTACCAAATACTTTTCTCTTTTTTCCATTATCTTAATCACATTTCATACTTACAATCAAGGAAATAATTTCCTTTATAACATGTCCTTAAAATAATTCCTTAAGTTGGGCTTGAGGCTTTCCAATAAGATAATTAATTATTTAGCAATTACATAATATTGTTGGCTCACAGTCTTTACAAATTTTCACATGTGTGACTCTAGACCTTGCACACTCTATGATATCACCATGAGACTATCTTATATCACTATACAACTTCAAAGATTAATATTTCATCTCTGTTAGGAGTTATAATCCAACAATCATAGACTACTTGTCAAGTACTTTGTATGTATACTACTCTCTTTAAATCAAGTGTATCTTATGCATTTTTGTGACTTACTTGATACATAATTAATAACATCACAAGAATATAGTATAGAACATGTCTTCAATCATGCTTGACCTAAACATCAATACTTAGTCTTCATAGGGAGAGATTCATAAAAGTGTCGACCTTGGATGAGCTATAACTAAGATAATTGAACAAGATAAACTTGATGAGATGTTCAAGAATCAAAAGAGCTTCTTCACTAGAAAAGTTATGAGGAGGTACATTCCAATGCCTAGAAAGGAAAGGTTTAAATCTCTAAAATGGTAGGAGACGTCATGCCCTTTGAGTTTTCCAATACATATTTTTAGTATATAGTTTTTGAAGTGGACAAGGTGGTAGAGTTATATGGAACTATGAATGCTCCTAGAAGTGTATATATTGTGGCTTTAGATATATATTATTTTTACCATAATGTGGAGTATGATTTTGTTACCTATATAATAAATGTTATGCACAATGAGATCACATCTGTATAGAAGGGGAAAATGGGGAATTTTGAATTCAACTATTATTCATTATTAATGTATATAATATTGTACAAGAACATATGGAACTGTTGTCACTTAGATTTGCACCCTTGTCCAAAGCCTATGCATGAGGACAACCTAGTGAAACATGGAAACAACCTCCAAGCTGTGGGACTTGAACTGTGAGGTTAAGTCTCTAGAGAAGACCGGCTTCCTCTACTACTAGGATGCACCTAACTGCTCTTGGAGAGCAAAAGGGAGAAAGAAAGAATGAAAGCAAATCTACCTAATCTAATCTAAAGAGGTGATGCACCAAAATAGAGTGTTCAGACCAATGTCTGCCCATATATGCACTTTTGAACCAGAATGAAACTAAGGATATACACATTCAGACTTACTTTAATCAAATAACCACATGGAGATCAGAAAACCAAGATGGATGACACAAGTAAGAGATATTTCACTTATATATCATCCACAAGCTAGAAGAGATACAGTCATGTAGATTACAGACTTCCACAAAAGAATGGAGAAGACAAAGAGTTCGTGCACTTTCATACCAATGGTTGAAGGAGATAAAGTAGAGAATCATACAATTCAGAGGCATAAAGGAATTTAAACTAGAATTGTAGAGCAATAGCAAAGAACAATAGAGAATGATTGACCTTTACAAAATTCACAAAAATTGCCTTTATAGTTCAGGCATAACTGAGATTTTCCCTCCAAAACTATCTTGTAACCACCGCCCTCAAGGCTATATCAAGAACAATCATGGGGATTTGAAGAAAACTATTTTTTTTTTGGTTTCAAATAATACCTTAAGAAGACAGAAATGGCACCATAACTATGCTTTGATTAATTAGATGGATCAATTGGGGGGTGATGGAGTGCTTTTCCTTGTCTCGCATTCACTTCTGGTGGTTGGAATTGATCATGAAGATCAAATTCAGGCAGGAAACCCGACCTCTTATCATTTTTTGTGCATGAATCAGCAGAGTCAACAAGTCAACCAAACTTTGCATAAAGAATGGGCCACATGGACTAACAACCTCCTTTCTTTCTGCCACCTCACGAGGTCCTCTTGAGTTGACCATGTCTTTCTCTAACTAATTGTGCCATCTTCCTAAACCTTGATCGTGATGACTACAACATAACTACCACCCCCTTAACTATCAATCTTGGCCATGCCCACAAGGACATGTGTCACCTAGGCACTATTTCACTATGGGTATCCTTTGAGAACTTTCCCATAGTGAGATAGTGCCCAACGTTGATTTCCCTTAGATCTAACGATCATGAAGACACGTCATATATTGTGCTATCTCTTAAAACCTCTAGGCCCATGAGACACCTCAACACATCTAGCATCTGATTTAGCCCAAACTAGCACCATCCCTGTGGTTTCACAACACTTGGCCCCATCCTTCTATGTGTCATTGAGGTGCTATGTCGCTATCGTTAAAGTGCTCACAGCTTTTCATAGCGACATAATGCCAACCGTTGATCAGGTCACATCAGATGGTGAGGGCTCATCAAGTACCTAGTTGTGAGGAGGGTGGACAAATGACATCATCTGGGACATGTGCCCTCCACTCACTGTCTTACATTATTTAATTTCCTTGCAATTTGATAATGTGGGAATGCACCAACCCTTGATCTGTGAAGATCTGATGATGCACAGAGATCTATAGAATTGCATATTTGGTAAGCTAGATGGGCCAATGAGATGCCTTAGTCATACTTTGACTCATCTAACAACTACCATGAAAGAAAAGCTGTTAATACCTTCTGAGAAAATGGGCCCATGACATCAATTGGTACAGGTGTCACCAAATCACTGCCCTACATTATTTAATTTCCTTGCATCTTGATAATGCGGGAAAGTGCCAACCCTTGATTTGGGGAGATTTGATGGTGCTCGTAACTTGTACTTTCTAGACCTCTACAACCATCCACTATAACATCATCTAGGACATGCATCACCAAGGTGTTATGTCACTATGGTATATAGCATGCAACTTTCCATACCGTGATAACGCCCATCATTGATGTTCCTTAATCTGGAGGTGAGTAAGATGGATCTGACCTATCAATGTACCAACAATGAGAATTGGCCACATGCCAACCTATTTGAAAAAAATTTGTTTGCGGCCTGCCAAGGGAAGTAGGACCCACAATTGCCAGATGTTACCGTCGTATCATTTTCTGACTGGGGGTTATGTCGCTAACGGTGAGAAGCATGGATTTTCCAATAGCACCATAGCACCCAGTAAGGACCTATCAAAATTTGACACTGAGAAAAAGGGGAGCACCCATTGACCACGTGTCACCAAAGGGCTTTCTCACATTATTTAAAGATCATGCATTTGTAAAATGTGAGGAAGCGGTAAAACATAGATCATGGAAGATCTAATGGTGAGGGAAGCTGCACATCAGCAAAAATAAAACATAAGGTTTTTCATTCAATTTTATGATATTTCCTAGGCATTTAAAATAATATTAAATGGGGAAGTGACCATTGGCAGGCAAACATTTAGAATTCAATTTTTGGTGGGGTTGCAAAAATAAGCAACATTTCTAGCAACTCATAGGGGATGCGAGCCTGCTACGCATATGACCAGTGGCCTAAAGCATCCATTGGGCTATAGAGTCAAAAGGATGTGGATCTTGTGTATACTGTGAGACTCTAACCCTACCTCTACGGCAATAGAAAAATACTGAAGAAACTCTATTTTTGCAACTGGAACTAGAAATCAAACATCTCCATAACCTTCAAAAAAATTTCAAGACTTGTTGTCTCATAGAGAGACAACCCTGTGCTTGTGCACTTCTTGGAAAATAGGAAACCAATAGAAAGAAAAATTACTCTAATATGTACAAATATTTACAAAGAGAGGGGTGAAACAAACCCATTGACTGGTTTGCTGAAATAACTACCCTTATCAACTGGTTTCTTGTTTCATACAAAAGGATAGCCAAATGGATCAGTAGGTATGACAAGCACACTGCTGCATGAAATATCTCTTTCCTAATGCTGAAAACAATGAACCTTTCTAGCACTGGGGTGTTACCTTGTGGAGCAAAACATACCTGCTCCTCCTTGTGATAATCTTCCTCACGCTCTGGAGTGAGCATGACTGGGGGCAACTTGCTGATTTTTTGTAGAGTTAGATACCTTATAGGGCATCCTCTTGATGGTATAAAGCTAGAGGAATCATCCTTGACCACTTGACTATGCTCTACAATGATAGTCTTCAACTGGTTTGGAAGTGGCCCCTCCTTTTGATTTTTTTCCACATCTTGTTCATGCTGCTCATGAACCACTTCCTTTGGATCTACTGGTATGGTGTGATCTTCCACTTGTTGCATTTGTGGAACATGCTCCTCATATATAGGAGATACTGATTCAAGATCCATGGAAGAGTAGAGAGCATCCAACTCATCCAAAAGATCATCCTCATCATTGATCTCCTCCATTGCAGTTTTGAAGATATGCATAGGTTGGGAAAAAACCTCATGCACGTTAGCATATTCCCCCTCAAGGAAAAAGCTATCCTTGAGGCCTTCTTGTCCATCCTTCACACCATAGAGGGTTGTCTACTGCAACAAATGATCCTCTTCCTTCCCTAGCAATAGATCCTCATTCACTGGCAAGGGCTCAAAAGCCATGACTTGCTCCTCAAGAGGAGGAATAGAATTATTGTCTTCTTCTTCTTCCTTAACAAAAGAGGCAAGCTCTTCAGATAAGAGGGTTGGGTCCTCTTCCTTTGGCTCAGTAGCCTCCTCTTTGTTATCCTTAGTAGACTGAAACTCCTCACATGGAATCCTTGTGGGTTTGGATTCACTCTCCCAAAACTCTATATTTGAACCATCAGAAGTCCATACAATCAGCCCACCTAGAAATAATATAATAGTAATAGGCTCCGGGGTTTCATGACTAGTCCAATTCTCTCTTATAGGGGATGGAGGGGCTACAATAGCAAGATCTTGTGAGGGAGGGGGCTTCCAAAAGCTTGGGATGACATATTTTGGAAGGGGGGGGGGGGGGTATCTACCTCCTTGGCTTGAAAATGAGTTGATTGGAGCCTCATTTTCTGCCCTCTTGCTGCAACAACTTTCCTTGCAAGGTTCTCCTCAAAATGTCTCTATTTCTCCCTCTCTTCTTCTTCTTTTTGGAGATAGGCCATCTTCTTTTGTTGTCTGTCAAGCTCTTGGTGCCTTGCAACCTCATCAAGCTGCCCATCCATCTCCTCAAGTTGTCTATTCGAGGCCAATAATTGCTCATTTCATTCATCTATCTTCCTATCCCATGAATCCATCCTCTTTTGGAATCCCAACAACATATCTGTAAGTTCTTCAATTATGGATGTTGGGACTAATGGAGAAGAGGTAGGTAGAAGGTCAAAGTTTTGAGTAGCTTGGTTATAAACAACTTGGGGTGGAGATTGAAATTGGAAATATGAGGGCTGAGGAATAAAATTTTCATGATATGGGGGGAATAATGACTATTTCTATGAAATGAATCCATAACAAAGTTTTCATAAAAGTTGAAATTTCATAGAAAACTTGAAAATCACAAAAAGATCAAAGGTGATCTTTACATACCAGCACTGTTTTTGCTTGAAACTAGTAGATTTTCACTAGAGTCACCATGGTTTTTGATTGGATGCCTCCAAAGGCTAATGTCACTAAGAATAACACCAAAATTCTTAGTGTATTAGGATCAACTGGCTAACCAGCAAACCTTAAATGTTTTGACTAGCATCCCACCAGGCGTGTGAAAAACTATTGGTATGATCGATGGAGGTTCTGGAAATTGATTTGAATCTAACTATTTGTCCCACCAAGCTTGCCATAAGCTATTATCACTTAGGTTTGCACCCTTGTCCAAAACCTATGCATGAGGAAAACCTAGTGAAACATGGAAACAACCTCCAAGTTGTGGGACTTGAACTGTGAGGTTGAGTCTCTAGAGAAGCCCGGCTTCCTCTACTATTAGGATGCACCTAACTACTCTTGGAGAGGAAAGGGAGAAGGAGAGCATGAAAGAAAATCTACCTAATCTAATCTAAAGAGGTGATGCACCAAAATAGAGTGTTCAAACCAATCTCTACCCATATATGCACTTTTGAACCAGAATGAAACTAGGGATATATACATTCAGACTTGCTTTAATCAAATAACCACATGCAAATCAAAAAACCAAGATGGATGACACAAGTAAGAGATATTTCACTTATATATCATTCATAGGCTAGAAGAGATATAGTCATGCAAATTACAAACTTCCACAAAACAATTGTGAAGGTAAAGAGTTCTTGCACTTTCATACCAATGGCTGAAGGAGATAAAGTAGAGAATCATAGAGTTTAGAGGCATAGGGGAATTTACACTAGAATTGAAGAGCAATAGTAGAGAACAATAGAGAATGATCAACCTTTACAAAATTCACAAAAATTGCCTTTATAGTTCAGGCATAACTAAGATTTTCCCTCCAAAACTATCCTATAACCATTGCCATCAAAGCTCTGTCAAGAACAATCATGGGGATCTGAAGAAATCTGAACTTTTTTGTTGTGTCAAATAATGCCTTGAGAAGATAGAAATGGAACCATAACTATTCTCTAACCAAGTAGATGGATCAATTGGGGGGTGATGGAGTGCTTTTCCTTGTCTCGCATTCACTTATTGTGGTTGGAATCGATCATGAAGATTAGATTCATGTGGGAAACCCAACCTCTTATCATTTTTGGTGCATGAATCAGTAAAGTCAGCAAGTCAACCAAACTCTACATCCAGAATGGGCCATGTGGACCAACAACCTCCTTTCTTTCTGCCACCTCGGAAGGTCCTCCCGAGTTGACCATCTCTTTCTCTAACTAATTGTGCCATCTTCCTAAACCCTAACTACGATAGCTACAACATAACCGCCACCCCCATAACTGTCAATCTTGGCTAGGCCTGCAAGGACATGTGTCACCTAGGTGCTATGTCACTATGGGTATCCTTCAAGCACTTTCCCATAGCGAGATAGCACCCAACGTTGATTTCCCTTAGATTTGACGATCGTTAAGACTCACCATATACTACATTTTCTCTTAAAACCTCTAGGCCCATGAGACACCTCAACACATCTAGCATTTGACTTGGCCCAAATTGGCACCATCCCTATGGTTTCACAACACTTGGCCCCACCTTTCTACATGTCACTGAGGTGCTATGTCGCTATCATTAAAGTGCTTACAACTTTTCATAGTGACATAATGCCAACCACTGATCAGGTCACATGAGATGGTGAGGGCTCATCAAATACCTAGTTTCAAGGAGGGTGGGCAAATGATGTCATCTAGGACACATGCCCTCCACCCACTTTCTCACATTATTCAATTTCCTTGCACTTTGATAATGCGAGAATGTGCCAACCCTTGATCTGTGAAGATCTGACAGTGCACAAAGATCTATAGAACTGCATATTTGGTAAGCTAGATGGGCCAATGAGATGCCTTCATCATAGGGCCAATTAGATGCCTTCATCATACTCTGACTTATCTAACAACTACCATAGAAGAAAAGCTATCGATATCTTCTGAGAAAGTGGGCCCATGATGTCAACTGGGACAGGTGTTGCAAACTGCTTCCCCACATTATTTAATTTCCTTGCATCTTGATAATGTGGGAAAGTGTCAGCCATTGATTTAGGGAGATCTAACTATGCCCATAACTTGTACTTTCTAGACCTCTACAACCATCTACCATAACATCATCTAGGATACACGTCACCAAGGCATTATGTCACTATGGTATATAGCATGCAACTTTCAATAGTGTGATAATGCCCATCGTTGATGTTCCTTAATTTGGCAGTGAGCAAGATGGATTTGACCTGTCAGTATACCAACAATGAGAACTGACCATGTGCCAACCTATCTAAAAAAACTTCATTTGCAGCCTGCCAAGGGAAGTAGGACCCACAATCTCCTAATGTTGTCACCGTATCATCTTTTGACTAGGCGCTATGTTGCTAAAGGCTAGAAGCATGCATTTTTTGATAGTGCCATAGTGCCCAGTGAGGACCTATCAAAATTTGGCACCAAGAAAAAGGGGAGGACCCACCAACCATGCATCACCAAATGGCTTTCCCACATTATTTAAAGATCATGCATTTGAAAAATGCAAGGAAGTGGGGAAACATAGCTCATTGAAGATCTAATGGTGAGGGAAGCTGTACACTGGTAGAAATAAAACATAATGTTTTTCATTCAATTTTTTGATATTTCCTGGGCATTTAAAAAAATATTAAATGGGGAAGTGACCATTGGCAGGTAAACATTTAGAATTCAATTTTTGGCGGGGGCGCAAAAAGAAGCAATAGGAACATCAATACTAATTGTTAGAATTATTTAGAATAACTGAGAGGTGGGGTGAATTAGTTATCCAAGGTCCAATGATGTCCAATACAACTTTTTCTGCAAATCTTTAATGGCACATAATTGAAATTATCATGCATGGAATAAAACATTAAACAATCATGAAAAGTAAACATGCATCACACCATAACACTAAGGATTTGATAACCCAGAAACCCTCTAGGAATAAGAAGGTAAAACTAGAGTGGGGATGTTACCCACAAAATAACTACCCAATTGATTTCAACCACTTCTAATGGTCTGCCCTATTAAAGGATTTATACATTGTAAGATGTGACCCTGTTAAAGGATTTAAGAACATTCAACTTAGAATGTCATCCTGTTAAAGGATTTACATAGAGCTATTAGGCTCACCTAAGTCTATGGGATTTACAATCACCTTCTCAAAAGAATCTTTCATCCCTCTCTAAGGATCTCCTATCCTCCTCCTAATGATCTCTTATCCTTCTCCTAAGGATCTCTTTATCCTTCTCTTGAGGATCTCTTTATCCCTCTCTTGGAGATCTTATATCCTTTTCTTGAGGCTTATCCACCTAGCTGTTAAGCTAACCTAGCAATGTAGGATTTCAATATCTAATACAATGGTAAGAAAGTATTAAAAGGGGTTTGACTTGGTTTAGATTACAACCCTAACTATGGAAATTTTAGATCACTTCTTCAGTCCCTTTCTTTGCTTGGCTTCTCCTCCTTGCAGTGCTGATAGCTTGTTCACCCTTCAAGATCTGTCTCCTTGAGTTCTTCCACTCATTATTCCAAAGCACTCTATGGTCACTTGATCAACTCAAAGTCTTGATGCTCTATTCTTACTCCCCTTGGCTTCTTCGCATGATCACACTTATGACCAATTCCCTCTCATGCATGTGCACTTGATCTCTAACCTATAACTCCTTATAAAGAAGTTTTGTTCTTCATTTTCCACTCAAATCTTTGAGAGAATGGTATTTTTTTCCCTCCAAATTATTTCTTCTAGAAACTTCATAATAAATCCTTTAGCATTCACCTTGAATTGGTTTGCATGGACTATATAGAATTCTATGACATCTACTCATCATCCTTATCATCAAACTAATTCACAAAATTTGATGTAACAAACTTATCACTGCTGATCTAGTGAATCTTTGACTTAACAAATAATGTAGCAACTTAGCATAATTGGTTTACTAATGCTCAACACCTTCCATGTTACTCAGCTTCTATTATTATTTTACTGGCACTCGACACTTGAATAAAATTTGTGTTACTTGACACCTGATCTTCACTTGGCACCTGAAAGCTGCTCGGTACCTGAAGATCACTTAGCACCTAATCTTCACTCGGCACCTGAAGATCACTTAGCACACACTAAATTTAACTTGGTCAGCTTCAACTATGAATCTATTCAGCACTAACTAGCTAGCTCGGCTCTCTCCAATGAACTTAGTTAATCCTTACATCTTTGATGTATCTCAGTGTGTCCATCCTTTGTGTCTTAAAGTATGTCATCAATACACTATTTCATCAATGGCTTAGCTGATCCTTATACTTCATTACAACATCCTAACTTCAACCTTTCTCTAGGTACTCTAGTTACATCTTATTGATTGACACCTCCTTGTCAATCAACCAATTGATAGTATTTGGGTCACTAAAGCAATTGTCATTCCTGCAAGTAGCAAGTTTGACATCAATGAAAAAAAAATGATTGAAACATTCTTTACCAATTTCATTATTCTTCATTCATGATCTTTTTCAATTATTTTCAACACTAATTATCTAAAAACCCTTTGATGTATACAAAGATAAAGCACATTGCAATCAAGTATCATTACTTGAGAGAGCTAGTTCAAGACAAAGAAGTGAAGATGGAATATGTGAATACTATCGAACAAATTGTAGGTATATTCACAAAATATTTACCTAAGGATGCTAATGAGTATCTAAGAGGTTAGCTAGGGATGATACCCTATGCAAAGCTGATTAAGAAGCTAGAGTTGTGTCCTACAAAAATTGAGTTAAAAGTCATACTTTACAAATAGATGTAGTGGATTTTTCTTTAGGATCTTCCTAAAGTAATCATGGATCTTCATAAGATGATTAGTCACAAGTTAGGTGACAAAGGGAGAACCTAAATTGATAACATATGCATATTGAGATGAGAGGTATTTGGCATTTTTGTAAAAGAGGGAGATAATGAACATACATATCAAAAAGTGATACATCAAAATATATCAAAAGAAAGAGACAATAAATAGAGGGATAAAGTGAATAGATAGTGAACATACATACCTAATAGGAGGAAGACAGTTAGAGAGATCAAAGAAATAATATAAGTTATTGATTGGCACTGTGAGGGAGATATGAAAGGAAACCAAAAAGAGGGGGACATAAGAAAGGAACTAAAAAAGTCACATTATCCTATACAAAGGAAGAACACATACAAATAGAGGAAGAGATTTCAACACAAGGTATATTATTTTCTTTTTGGTATTGTTTCTAGTTTTCCATGTATTGGTTTTCTATCAATGCCAAAGAGGGAGATTGTTTGATATGTGGAATCTGCAAACAATCATTATATTATTAATGATGTCAAAAAAATTACTTGTTGGTGAGAGAATTTCTTGTTTAGTCTGAATGTTATAATTTGTTTGAATGATGAAGAGGATTTGAAAAGGAAGGATAAAAAGAGAACCTAGAGAAAGGTTGAGTTATCTAGTACGTAAAAGTAGTACTAAGACCAAGTAATACATGGATGCTATGCTATATTATTTATCTACTAAAAGATGAAGCTGACAGATACACTAAGCATAGAAGAACAAGAAGCATTTTTTTTTCTAAGCTTGACCGAGTGAATAGTTAGTGTCAATGATGTGAGTGCAAGCTAAACAAAAAATAATTTGGTGCCAAGCAAAGTTGAAATATAGTATATGCCGAGTGAATTGTAGTATGTGTCAAGTAATTTTTAGACAATGGCAAGTGACAATAAAATACTATATATACCAAGTGAAAGTTTAGTGGATACCAAATAACATAGTGTGCACTGAGAAAAAGAGGTTAGTTATTGCCAAGTGCTAGCAATAAGAAGAAGATCAAAGATTCACCAAATTTGAGCTGACAAAGTTGAATTCTTATATTGTATGAACTATGTAGAAGATAAGCTTAATGATCTAGTGACATAGAATTCAAGATAAAATGTTTTGAGTTGAATCTAACAAGGATTGTGAAGGAAGTTTCTAGAGGGATAAATTAGAAATATGGTTAGATTTAATGAATCCTACCTAATCCTAGAATGGATGATTGTGATCAAGTGACAAAAGATCTAAATCCTCTTTATAAGGGAATACAAGGCATGAAGCAAGAGTTGGCATGTGTGAGAACCCAAGGAAGACTAGGAGTCTAGGATGTTACTTTATATGGTGGCCAGATAAAAGAGTCTACAAATTGGCATACAAAGAAAGAAGGCTTAAGAGGATCAATTTTTGAAGGGTGAACAAGTTTTAGAAGTGAAGTGTGAAAAGCTAAGCAGAATGGAGGACTAAAAAAGAGATCTTTAATTTGCAAGTGATTAGTTATTTGTTATCAAATCAAAGCCTTACTATTACTTTCTAACAATTTTATTAGTCAAGGGTAAATCCTTTGGATTAAGGTTGAAATAATAGTCATTTGTAAATCCTTTAAGAAGAAATTTTCTAAACACCATTCTAATAGAATCTTCTAAAGTCCTCTAAGAAGACTCACTCCTAATAGGGTGATAAAATTATTTAACCAGATCATATTTAATAGTGTATATTGCAACCTTTAATAGGGTTGACCTTTCATGGGGCATCGGTTTAGAAGAGTAATAATTAGTAGCATGTTATTGGTGATTTTTCCAAATTGGGTTTCCACCTAAAATCCTTGTGTCCAATTATGGAAATATTCTAATGTTGTTTTATGTTTACATTTTTCAAAAGTTGTTTTGACCTAGGACAATAAGCTTCAAAGTTTATGTATTATGGATACATGTAAGATACATGATATGGATATGAGTTTTTAAAAATGCTGAGAAGTTATATTAGAATGCTTGGACCTCGAATAATTGATTCACCTTCCCTCTAAGTTATTCTAAAGAATTCCAACAATTGGTATTAGAGCATTGGTTTCTTGATAGAGATAGTTTGAAGGTACTAGAAGAAAAAAGATCAAAATTTCTAAAAGTGAGGTACCCAAGCTTAACAAGTAAAGATTTATTTCATAGAAAATTTTGATGAAGCTACATCTAGGAGGACTTGGAGATCATGCATAAACTAGCATTATTATTCAACATGTTAACTCTACTAAAGCTCTTACTGTAGATTATCCAAAAAATAAGAAATAACACAATTAAGCAATGTTAGATATTGCATCTACCCTAAGCTATACTGAATATTATGACATAAAGGAATGTGATACTACAAAGATGATCTAGGATTCTATTCAAAATATCTATGGAGGAGACAAAAATATGCAAAGAGCCAAATCTAAAATTCTTAGAGGTAAGTTTGATGATATAAGGATGCAAGAAGGTGAGAATATTGTTCAACACTATGCCAGAGTAAAAGAAGTTGTTAATGCTATTAGAGGAGAAACTAGTAAGATTGAAGATAAAACTATGATCAATTTTTTTTTAAGAACACTACTTCATATATATGCTATTAGAGTCTCTGATATTCAAGAACTAAGATGCACACTATGTAATGATCTGACCCTTGAAGGATTGATAGGTAGACTCACTGCCTTTGAATGCTCTCATTTTGATAATTTCAAATCTAAGAATGTTAAATTTTCTTTCAAAGCTAAGTTGTCACTAAAAGAACCAATAGAAAAGAAAAAGAAAAAGGTCAAATATGTTTCTAGTGACATTAATACAAATGAAGAAGATGTTGAATAGCTTGAAGCATTGCTTGCTAGGAGATTTCATAGAAGCAAAGGAAAATACAAAGGTAAGTTACCCATCATGCATTTCAATTGTAATGAAGTAGGTCATATTGCTAGAAGTTGGCCTCATAAGAAGAACAATGGGAATTGCGACAAATTCCAAAGCAAAAGAGATGATAACAATAGAGACTAAAAGGAAAAGGGAAAGAAATCTTGCTACATTTCTAAAGAGTAATCTAATCTAGATTCTGACGATCATGAAGGTGAAGTTGTATATTTTCAATGAAGAATGATTCTAATGAGGATGAGGCAAATACACTAGTTTCTTATGTGAACAAAAGTGACAAATGGATAATTGGTAGTGGATGTTAAAACTACATTACTAGAGACAAACGTAAGTTCAATTCCCTTGTGGGTTATAATGGAAATAGTGTTAGTTTTGGTAATGATGTACAATGTCTAGTCAAAGGAAAAGGATAAATTAAATTGATAGATAAGATCACTTGTAATAATGCTTACTATGTAGAAGGATAAATAAAATAAAATAGTGATGGATGTAATGATGAATTTGAAAATAGAAGAGCCAAGATTTATGATGCTAATGGGGAGATAATTGGAAATAGTGATCAAACTACAAGTAATCTATTTTATTTAGATATGGATGATGATGCTTGTCTTCTTGTACAACTTGATGATGTATGGTTATGACACAAAAGGGTGTGTCATATAAACTTTGATAATCTGGTTAGTATTAGTAAGATGAGAAGAGTTAGAGGTTTACTAAAATTAAAGAAACCAAATAATACAATTTGTAAAAAATGTCAATTAGGAAAGATGACAAAGTCAATTTTAAAGAGATTACTCAATCTTCAAAGGAAATTCTTGAGTTAGTTTATACTGATTTATGTGAACCAATGGATGTGTAATGCTACAAAGGTGACAAGTACAATATCTTATTTGTTGATGATTATTCTAGAATGATGATAGTTATGTTCTTAAAGTAGAAATCTGATGCATTTCAAATGTTCAAATGGTACTTGGAAATAGTTGAGAAAGAAATTGGCAAGAACTTAAAATGTCTAAGATCTAACAGAGGTGGAGAATTTACATCAAATGAATTTGAGAAGTTATATAATGACAAAGGAATCAAGAGATATATTTCTGCACCTAGAACCCCTGCACAAAAATCCATTGCTAAAAGAAGAAACATATATGTTATGAACTATGCTATAACCTTTATGATGGAGAAGAATGTTTCTTTGAAATAATGGAGAGAACCTATTAGTACAACTTTCTATACCATGAATAGAGTACAAGTCAAGAAAGGTACAAATTCCACACCTTATGAGCTATGGTATGGATACTCAACCAATGTAAAATATTTTAAGGTATATGCAAGAAAGTGCTACATTCTTAAAGATAACAGAAATGGAAATTTTGATGCTAATAGTCAGGAAGGTATATTCTTAGGCTATTCCATAAGAAGTAAATCTTATAAGTGTTTAAACACTAGCACTACCAAAATTGTGGAAATTTCAAATATGATGTTTCATAAGTATAAAGAGGTAAATGAAGTTGAGCCTATGAAGGAACCTAAAGATTAAAAATTATTTGTATACTTCTATGAAGACATGAACCAAGAGGAAGCTATGAACATAGTTGTCAATCAACAAAAACAAGTTTTAGTGACCGTTGAGTTAGACACAATGAATGGCAAGCTACCTTCAGGAGCTAAGTTACATTCAGATGCCAAGTCACAATCTAATAAAGAGATTAGTACACCATAAATCAATGATAAAATATTTGAAGAGAAGCAAACAGTGATTCAGAAGTTGAAAAATATATTGTTGAAAATAGAGCAAAACCAAGACTCGCAAAGTATGTATGACATCACCATAATAGAAAAATCATTGGAGATAAAGAAGATAGACTAATGACAATGAATTAGTTGAGGAATGATACATGTTTGTGAAAATGTCTTAGACTAATTTAGTGAAGGATGTATTGGAAAATAATGACTAGAGTCAAGCCATGAAAGAACACATTGATCAAATTGAGAAAAATAAAATGTGGTCACTTGTACCTAGGCTAGAGGATAGGAATGTTATTGGAACCAAGTGGGTATACAAGAATAAAATAGATGAGAATGGAGAAGTCCATTTTTTGGCCATATCTTGAGCATACAGACATATTTTTCTGATCTAAAAGAAGAGCCATAAAGTTGACTCAAAGATAGAGAAAATGGTTCTAGTTTCATTTGATTCCAAGTTTGTTTATGCTTCCAACATTGGCATTGAAGTAGAGGCTTCTATTTTCCTCTTCTCTGCATTCAAATTCCAGGTTCTTTTCTTATTTTTTATGCTTTCTATAGTTGTTTTCTTTGGTATTTGAGGGATATCATTATTTTTTGTGGGGGGGTGTGTTTTCTTTTTCTATAATTTAATTTAGAATAAGACCCTTCCACTTCTGTCTTCTTCTTTCTCTCATTGTTGGATCCTTCTATGACCTACCTCACACCACACAACTATCACACCTAGAAAGCACAAATGACTAGGCTTCTCATGTCACAAGGTCTATGGTCATGTCTAGATGAGAACCAACCTATTCTGCAGTGCCCTTTTTAGGCTCTTTAGTATAGAAACTAAATGGATGAGGCTATGGGATTGATTGCATTAAACATCTTAGATAGTCTACTATTTCACTTGGATGGTTTGGTCACTCCTTGGGCTATTTGGACCAAGTTCTATAACTTTTTTGGCACAGTAAATGAGTTTCAGGCATTACAGCGTGATGTAGAGTTAACTTCTTTGTCACCAGCCAGCTTCCCCACCATTGAATACTTCTTGATGAAGTTCAAATCTTTATATATAGTCTTGCAAGGATGTGGTAAAAACAAAATAGATAATGAGTGTATTTTTTTTATACTCTCAAAGTTGCAAGGATAGTATCAAATATTTTATCCACTTTCTACTACACTATGGATGCCTTGGGTAATAGACATTAGATGCCTTCTTTTGAGATATTTTGTGATTAATTAACATGAGAACAGGCTAAGATCCAACAAGTGGATGCCTCTAGCTCTTCTAGCCAAGCATTGGTTGCTCAGACTTCTTAGGGGAAACCAAAACATAAATCCAAACCAAAGAAAGATACATGAAAAACTGATGCCAAACCTCTAGTTAACCCTTCCAAGGGTAAATTTACTTCAAAGTCCACTGAGTCTACCTCCAAGACTAAGAAGAAATCAACTAAGACCTATAATTTTTGTAGAAAGGATGGGCATCCCATTTCTAGGTGTTGGAAATGTTTGGAGGCTTTAGAGGAAGCTTCGTAGGAGCATCACATTTTAGCTCCTAAGTCTACATCCCCCTAGCATAGAAAGGTCATTCTCTTACTACACAAGCTATCACTTCTAGGCCTACTTTGATTCTTGATTCTGGTGCCTCTCACCATATGAAAAATACTTAGTAGTTGATCACCTCACTTGCTCCTAGTGCTACTTCACAGATTGCTATTAGAAACTCATCACATCTTTCAATCATGGGTTCTAGTTTTGTTGCATTAGTTGGGGGTTCATTTTAGGTTGTACTTTTTGTCCCTAACATATCGATGAACCTATTGTCCATTTATTAGATTTTCCACTCTAGCTATGGAAAGATAGTTGAGTTCTCACCACATGATGTGGTTATTTGGGATTTAATTGATCCTAAAATGATTGTGGCTACTAGGAGTGTTGACTCTACATCTCACCTTTACAACTTTTATGGATTTGAATCCTCTTGTGACATAGGTTCTTGTCTTATAGCACATGCAAATTTATTAAGAAGACTTTGGCATAATTATTTTTGCCATATCAATTACAAATATCTTTAGTAGATGAGCACACAAGCACTTGTTCTTGGGCTTCCCAAGATTTCTTGTATAGATGGTGTTTGTTAGGGTTGTGCACTTGGCAAACAACATAGGGATCCTTTTCCACATGGACAAGCCACTTGTGCTTTGGCACCATTGGAGTTGATTCATAGTGACCTCATGTCATTTCCCACTCCTTTTTTAGGTGCCATATATGTTCTTACTTTCAGTGATGACTTCTCCAAATGTACATGGGTGTACTTTTGAAGTACAAGTATGATGCCTTTGATTCATTTTGAATCTTGAAGACATTTTTTGAGAAGCAATTTGGTCTTTTTATTCGATGGATACACATAGATAATGGGGGGAAGTATGTGAATGAAGATTTCACATATTTTTGCTCTAAACATGGTCTTCAACATCAATTTTTAGTGCCCTACACCCCTCAATAGACTGGTGTGGCTGAACGAAATAACATAACACTTTAGGAGATGGCTAATTGTATGATTCAGTCTTGGTCCATGGATTTATGTTTTTGGGCAGAGCTAGTCAATTATGCCAACTATATTTAGAATTGGATGCCTCATAAGGTAGTTCAAAATATGACTCCTAAGGAGGCTTGGTCTCATGTCAAGCCTGATGTATCTTCATTTTGAGTTTTTGATAGTGAAGCATGGGCATTTATACCAGATGCTTAGAGGAGAGCCATGGAGCAGAAGAGCCAACACCTCTTTTCTATTGGCTACTATGAGAATGTTAAGTCCTATAGGTTGTTTGATCCTAATTCTTGAGAGGTTCTATTTTGATGGGATCTCTAGTTTGACAAGCACCTTCCTGTAGTAGATACCCTATCTCCCTAGTCTACTTCACTTACGCCTATTCCCTCATCCTTTCCACTCTTTTTTCTAGATGATGAGGATGATGATAATGTTGATCCCCATTTACCTCCACCATAGGATCCTCCCTAGATGCCTAAATGGGCTTGAGCTATAGTTGAGGCTGCAGGATCTCTAGTTGGTGACCCTACCACTTCCCATCGCAAGCATTTACATACTATGGGTTCTAGTCTTCTTAGTCATGCTATTTGTGATGATTCTCAAACTTTTGTAGCAGGGATAGGACATCTTGAATGGGATAGTGCAATGGAGGAGGAGTATTCTTCTCTAATGAAGAATCATACTTGAGATCTTTTTTCTCTTCCTAAGGGAAGAAAGTGAGTGCAATGCAAATGCTTGTGTCATACTAAGTTTTCTATTGATGGTTCCATTGATAAGTGCAAGGCCCATCTTGTTGCAAAGGGTTTTTCATAGGTTGAGGGTATTGATTACACTGAGACGTTTCCTCCTATCACCAAGATGAATTCTATTCACCTTGTTTTATCCCTCACAGTTTCTCATGGATGGGCCAATTTTTAGATGGATGTGAAGAGTGCATTCTTGCATGATGATCTTATTGAGGAGATTTACATGGAGTAGCCTCAGGGATTTGTGCAGGATCCCTCCTTGGTTTGTAGACTTTGACACTCATTATATGGTCTCAAATAGGCCCCTCAGGCTTGGTATGAGAAGATGGACTCTTTTTTTCTTTCTATAGGCTTCACCTATTGCCATTCTAATCTTATAGTCTACATTCAGCATCTTGAGGCTGAGGTTTTGATCCTTGTGATATATGTTGATGATCTTCTTCTCATAGGTAGCTCATCCTCTATGATTACAGTTGTCTAGAGACCATTGATGGACCAGTTTGAGATGATTGATTTGGGTCTGCTACACTATTTTCTTGGTCTTTAGAGTTTTTAGTCCTCTACGGGCATTTTTGTTTATCATCAGAAGTATGCTCTTGACATGCTTCGACACTTTGACATGCTTCATTGCAAGTCTACTGCAACACCTTTTTAGTTGGGTGTCACCTTGTCTACCTCTTGCCCTTCACCTTCAATGGATCCTATATCATATCGACAATTGGTTGGAAACATGTTGTACCTAATACAAACTCATCCTAATCTCTCCTTTGCAGTGGGGCTTGTCTCTCGATTCTCACATGATCCTCACGAGACTCATTGAAAAGCTACCAAGAATATTTTGAGATACATTTAAGGAACATTGATGTATGGAATTCATTACACAGTAGGGACTCCTCATATTGTTGGCTACATGGACTCAGATTGGGCTGGTGATGTTGATGATCAGAAGTCTACTTCTAGCTTTGTTTTTTGTCTTGGCTCTAGTTGTATCACATGGTCATGCAAGAAGAAACATGCTCATACACTTTAATCTATAGAGGCTGAGTATCAAGTAGTGGTGCTTGCTAGTTAGGAGATGTTATGGCTTCAGTAGCTGATGACTAAGTTTTGTTTTCCTCCTGATTAACCCACTATTCTGTTGTGTGATAATCAACGTGCTATTCATATTTCTTGCAACCTAGTGGAGCATCAATGCACTAAACACATTGAGCTTCATATGCATTTCATTCATCATTTGATCCAGGATGATGTTCTCTCTTTGGAGTACATTTCCACTAATGCACAAGTTGCCAACATCTTCACCAAGTCATTTGCATTGCCTCGCTATCTTCAGTTGTGGTCTATGCTTGGGGTTTTAGAAGTTGTCCTTGGGGGGTCTTCTTGAGGCCTTCCTTCCTTCATGTTTTTCCAGCATGTTTGTTCTATCTATTTTTGGAGAGGGGTTTTTCCCATTGGGTTCTCTCCTTTGTCTCTGGTTTATAGATATTTCCTTGTTTTGGGTACTTGATCAGGCCTCATTGTCGAGACCCATTTTCATGCTTTCATAGCTTTTCTAGGTTAGCTTCCTCCTGAGCTTCACTTAAGGGGGGTGTTAGAGTAATTATTTATTTATGCTTATTAATTAGATCATCTTGATTTAGTTAATTAAGCATTTTATTACTCTAGTTACTTAAGCTTACTCTTAGGTGCATATAATTAATATTTTATATTAATTATAATGTGCAAACCTAGTTTTCTTTCCCTTTAGGGTTTTGTTCACCTTTAAGGTTGAGCCTTTGCATTTTTCATTTTTCATAACTTGGAATAAATTTTTTCTCTCACTTTATTGAGAATTTCCAAGGCCTGTTTCATTTTTTGCTTTTTCTTCATTGTAGAATATTTTCATGTAGGTGTTCTTAGTGATCTGTGAAGTTGGTTTTCTCAACTTCTACAAGATTTTTTGATGTTAACAATAAGAACATGGTATGTAGATTACATGAACCTTTATATGGTTTAAAGAAATCCCCAAGAGCATGGTGATAGCCATCATTTTCACTATGCTAAAATTCTAAAAAAATTAATGTGAAAAAGCCTTGAATTGTGTTTTTTAGCTAGGGTTTTTAATATTCTATTATCAGTCCTCTGGTGAAAACCCTAACCTACTAAGTTTCCCCATTCCTCATAGTTAGGTTTCCCTTAAATTTAATTAAAAAAATTACCCTAAAAAACCCTTGGTCTTAATCCATGCCCTTTTTAAACTTTTGGAATTTCAAAAATCAATTGATTCTATATTGTTTTAGCATGTGTAGGCATTTTAATGTGAGATTTTAAAATTTTATAAGTCATGACCATGTGACCAAGTTGATCACATGATCGATAAAAATCTCTATATTGAAACATCTTAAGGTGCAACCCAATGAAGTGGCTATGCTTCTTTTATTCACTAAATCATGGTAGTTAAGTGCTTAAGTTTTTCTTGTATTATGACTGAGCAAAGCAGTCACTATAGCCTTAGTCATGTAGTCACCTAGGTGGAAAGGATACTATGAATTCTAACAATGACTACATGAACCATTGTGCTCACATAGTTGAGGCTTTAAAGACTAAAGAGTTTGATATTACCACAACTTGGAGAAAGCGGTCAGAAGAACCTAAGGAAACCTTTTTTCACATGGTCTCATGGGTGGGCATATAATCAAGAGGCTTAACTAAAAATTAATGACAAAGTTAGAAGCATTTAGGATTACCTTCAGTTGTGCGGTTGTGGAAGTTAAGTTATAACATGCAAGGCAAGTTGCCACTTGGAAAAAATAATTAAAAGATGCACGTTTGCTTAGTTTCATAGTTGAAGTCAATGAGATTTATAAAGCCATCAACTAGGTGATGTAGTTAGTTTAAAGGGAGAACTTATTTGATATCACTATCACAATGTTAAGAAGAAATTAATCATGACAAGTTATGACATGGAGAAAACAACTAAAAAATACCTATTCTCATGGTCATGTGGTTAAGAATTATAAGAAGTGTTTAGACCATGACAAGGAAATATAGACAAATTGAAAGGAGAACATAATAAGATACATTGTCACAATGTTACAAAGATATCAGTTAAGATAAGCCACGAAGTAGTGACCAGTTTAAGAATACAGCAAGAATGCTTTGCTCAAATGGTGGGGAGGTAAGTTTGTTATAAAATAATAAAAGTTGCGATCCTACAAAGTCTTGAATAAATTATAAATAGGAGGTGATCATGTGGTTTCAACAAGGAAAGTCCAAAAGAAGGGAATATGTGTGAAGCTCTGACTTTGTGATTATTAAAGGCAATCACCTAGTCACAAATAGTAATTACTAATGCTAATAAGATGGAGTGACCACACAATTGAAATTCTAAAAGGGTTTAATTCATTAAGGTGCTTAGTTGCAAAATTAATTGACCAAAACATTAACTAGAATGCCAAGCAATAATGAAGATGTGAAGCCATGATTACTTGGTCACTAGATTATAGGAATGAGTTTTCAAGAAAGAAAATAACCATAAAAAGTCTCAACATGATTAAAAAGTGATGTCCTATCAAAAGGTGCATAAAAAGATTTGAAAGGCTGGTAAATTTTGGCACTTTTTAGTGTAAGGAAACTTAGGTGTAGAAATAACTTCCTACACTAATCTCTTAAGGAAAGTATTGTACAAATTCTATTTAAATCCTTAGAATTTTAGATTTGATATTATGTAAACAAAAGTATTGCAGCCACTAATGAATTAAAAAAAATAGATAGAGAAATAATAACACATAAACACAAAGATATGTTGATGGGAAAAACCTTTTGGTAAAACAACCCCACCCCTCCAAAACCTCCACAATATATTATCTTCAACACAAAGGTTACAAAATTCTTGTAGTACAAACTCTTTTAGGACATGGAAGACTTATCTACTAGCAACCAACAATTCACTACTCACATACTCTTCACTATCTATTTCCCTCAAAGTGCTTAAATAATGCACTTTCCATTATTAGGGCATCTTCCAAAGATAGCTCTTACATGTCATAGGAATTCATTATAACTATTTTTAGTTATGATCTCCTTACACACAATTAAATATTCCAAAGACAGATCTTATGTGTGATAGGAATCTGTCATAATTCAAAATGTTGGCAAATGCAAGTGGAGTGACACATCAACATGCTGACTAGACATGTATATCACACTTAATTACATTATTTTCAAAAAATACATTTAAAGAAAAAAAATAAGAATAGGAATTATCAAAGGTCAAGACACCTTATTCCTAACATTCTCCCACTTGTCAAACACCTTGTAAGAGCAACAAGAACATAACAAGAACTAACTGCTATAGGTTGAAAGGCCCATATACTCTAAACTTCTCTGTGTCTACTAGTTTTACCAATGCATCTACAACATTCTTTATAGTATCTACATTCTCCAAATTCACCTTTCCATCTTCCACCATATCTCTCATGAAGTGAAACCACACATCAATGTGCTTCATTCTAGCATGGAAAGTTGGATTCTTTGTAGGGAAAATAGCACTCTAACTACCACAACAAATAGTAATATGTCATGCATCAACGTCAATACCAGAACACAATCTCTTAAGCCAAATGGCTTCCTTACAAGCATGAGTAGCATCCATGTAATTAGCTTCTATAGTGGACAAAGTAACCATAGGTTATTGCTTACTCATCTAACTAGTGGCACCACTATACATAGTGAACACATAAGCACTACAGGATCTCCTACTATCAATATCAACTGCCCAATCTAAATCCACAAACCCACTAATACAAACTGAATGCATAGCTCTAGAAGAGTTACCATGATAAAAAAAGGAGTAATCTATTGTACCCCTCAAATATTTGAATACTCTCTTAACTGCATCCCAATGTACCCATCCAAGATTAGCTAAAAAACTAGCTTAGAACTACCACTACTTTAGCAATGTCTAGTCTAATACAGACCATAGCAGACATAAGACTGCCAACTGCACTAGCATAAGGTACTCTACTCATGTCCTCCACCTCACTAGGAGATTTTGGACAATCATCTATAGATAACTTTGTTCCCATATAAACAAGAACACACAATGGTCTAGAATCTACCGTGTTGAACCTTTCCAACACATACTTCACATACTTACTCTGACTCAACCAAAGTTTTCTATTAGACCTATCTTTGCTGATTTCTATACCCAAGATGTACCTTTCTACCCTAAGATCTTTCATCTCAAACTATGATGAAAACTAAGATTTAAAACTAAAAATCATACCCTTACCCTTCCCAAATAGTAACATATCATCAACATATAATGCAACAATAAGAAGGTGATCATTTTCAACTCTGAAGTAAACACAATGATCTGGTTTCAATCTTATAAATCCTATTGGAAACACAAAGGCATCAAACTTAAGGTACCATATACTAGGAGATGTTTCAAACCATACATAGACTTCTTTAATCTACAAACCAAAGATTCTTTACCTTTAACAATGTAGTGCTCAAGTTGTGATATATAAATCTCTTCCTCCAAATCACCATGAAGGAAATTTTTCTTCACATCCATATGTTATCTCTCTAAATCATATGATATAGCAAGTTATAAAAAAAATCTAATGGATGTCAACTTTGCAATAGGAGAGAATATTTCACCATAATCTATTTCCTCTACCTATGAATACCTCTTCGCAACCAATCTAGCTTTGTACCTTTCAACACTGCCATCTACATAGAATTTCTTCTTGAACACCCATTTGCTACCAATAGGTTTTCTTCCTTTAGAAAAAGTTACAAGGTCCCAAGTTTTTTTTAATCCAAAAAATCCATCTCATTATCTATGGCCTCAATGTAGGAATCTGCATCTTCCATATCCAAAGCCTCTTTCATAGATCAAGGCTCATCATGTTAGTAATCAGAGCAAAGGCACAACTAGAATCTAACATAGAATCACCAAACCTTTCTAGCTACTTTCTTGCTCTTATGGATCTCCTCAAGGGTTGAGGTTGAGGTTGTTCTTCCTCTTCTTCTGAACTATCAGAGCTATTAGAGCTCTCCTCATTATTAGACATAACATGGTCTTTCTATTCAATCTTATTATGTTTAGTCTGTTCATAGGGTCCCAAAGCTTGCATCCTTTCATACCAACTTCATATTTGATGAAAATACATTTAATAGCTTTGTTTTCCAACTTAGATATTTTCTCCTTTGGAACATGTGCATAAGCTTCACAACCAAAAACATGAAGATGCCTAATTGAAGGCTTCTTACTAGACCACACCTCCATGGGTGTCTTACCAACAAGAGCTGATATAAGAGATCTATTAACCAGATAGCAAGTAGTGGCCATAGCTTCAACCCAAAACTTTTCTTCAATACCAGCTCCACTAAGTATACTCCTAGCCTTCTCCACCAGTGTCCTATTCATTCTTTCTACAACTCCATTTTATTGTATGATGAACTAGCCATCTCAATCTACAAATAAGATTCTGAATAGTCTGCAAAAAATTCCCACTCAAACTTGAGATTAGCTTAGAAAACACTACCCAAAAACTAGGATAAAAAATAGATCAAGCTCTAATACCACTTATAAGAAAACTCAAGTGTCAAAATTGCTTCCTACACTAATATCTTAAGGAAAGTATTGTGCAAATTCTATTTAAATCCTTACAATTTTAGATTCAATATTATGTAAACAAAAATATTGTAGCCAATCATGAATACAAAAAATTGATAGAGAAATAATAACACATAAACACAAAGATATTCTTGTTGGGAAAAACCTTTCGGTAAAACAACCCCACCCCTCCAAAACCTACACAATGCATTATCTTTAACACAAAGGTTACAACACACTTGCAATTCAAGCACTTTTAGGACATGGAAGACTTATCTAGTAGAAACCAACAATTCACTACTCACACACTCTTCACTATCTAAATCCCTCAAAGTTCTTATATAATGTACTTTCCATTATTAGAGCATTTTCCAAAGATAGCTCTTACACGTCATAGGAATCCATCATAACCATTTTTAGTCATGATCTCCTTACACACAATTAAATATTTCAAAGATGTTTCTTACACATCATAGGAATCCATAATAATTCAAGATGCCGACACATACAAGTGGAGTGACACATCAACATGCCAACTAGACATGTACACTCACACTTAATTACATTATTTGCAAAAAATACATTTACAAAACAAATAATAAGAATAGGAATTATCCAAGGTTGAGACACCTTTTTTCTAACATACAGAACTTGAGAATTCTTATATATGTTTATATAAAGGCACATAAATGCTTCTCTACTACTCATTCTCTATTTAATAAGCTAACACAATGGTTTTTTGAACTATAGTGTTTTGCAGAATCCAAAGATAGAAGTTTGAGTGCAAAGAAATTTTTAGAGTTGACATTGTGAGTGATTTGGTTAAATAATTTATTGTGGAAATCATGGCAAAAGAACAAGGTAAAAAATTAGCACAAGTTGATGTAGAAGAGTTTTAACAAGCCACTGAGTAGGCTAAACCAAAATTGGCAAGTTTATATATAGAAGAATGACTGTACTTCCTTTGAGGGTCTTCCCATGCTCAAACTATGAATTATCTTATATTCAAGGATGCATGTTCTTTTTGTAGAGATGCTATTGTACCTAAAGCCATTAGGAATGAAATTTTATAGTACTTCTACAATAATAGGTTTAAAAAGTCACCAACCTACATCCATTGGATCAATAACATGGAAAAATTGATAATGCTAGAAGTAATAATAGATGTTGATTTAATGAAGGTGTTGATCAAATAATACAATCATACAACTAAAAGATTTCATACAAAGGACATGAGTGTCTTGTTTAAGATGGATAGGTAGACTATAATTGAAGTTTTTGACCTAGGATGATTGATGAAAGGGTCAATTGAGAAAGAAAAAATGAATAAAACCTTCAAAATCTAGAAGACCTTCTTCACTAGAAGAGTCATGAGGAGACAAATTTCTAAGGAAAAGAAGGAAAAGGATGAATTACCAAATAAGGTGGGAAATCTTATTCTACTAGAATTCTTAGGCAAGTATTTCAGATACACCATATTTGGGATTGACAAAGTGGTGGGAATGGGTGGTACCATGAATGCCCCTGGATACATATACATCATGGGTCTAGACATCTAGGACTCAAATCATAACATTAGATATGACTTTGTGGAGTATATTATTAATATGATGAATGTTGAAATTGTGGCAACCCAGAAGGGAGAATTGAGCAATTTCAAGTTTTGTCATTACTAGTTAATGATTCACAATATTATTTATAAGAACTTTGCATGTAGGTCTAGATTTCATTGAAGACACTAAGAAGAATGGAGAAAATCTACCTATACAGCCATGGACTTGACTATGGAAAAGGTTTTATCCTTATTCTAATCTTAGTGCCTTTTATAATGATTTCATTTGTCCAATTTCAAAAATGTTAGTACATATTACTGAGAGGGCACCCAAGGGAATAAGGATGTTGGTAAGACCATATAATTTCCCAAATGGGGATAGGGTAATGATCCATGATTGGACTAGTCTTTTTCCTTTTGGAAATTTCTCATTAATAAGGGTTTTTGGGTGTCCTCAACCCCCTCATGTGCTACCCAAGTATGTTCTGGAGAGGTTAGGTCAATTAGAATTTTTTTGGCAACTACTTGTCATGAATAAGGAATACCTAGGTCTTGCTATCAAGAAAGGCTCTTTTGTAGCTAGAAATATAAAGGTAGGGATTTTGTGATAGGAAAATATATAATAGAATAAATAGATAAGTGCATTGTTTAATTCATGCTTCCTACAACCCCTACCAGGACCTATGATCCAAATGATTTGGTGAGGCATGCTCTCAAGAAGATGAGAAAATACACTCTTTCTAATAGCAAGCCAATTTGGGAGGAATATTGTATAATGAATTGTTTAGATATAGAGATCTATAAGGATAAAACCTATAAATTGAGAGATATAATGAGAATAGAAGAGGCCATGAAGGTAGAAGATCATATTTCCAAGGTTTCTATCATGAAGAAAGATACTTGGATTGGTACAATAAGTGCCTTGATAATTTTGATCAAAAAATGGCACAAGCACCTTCAAAAATCAAAGGCAGAGTAGAGCCTCACTCCCCTCAATAGGAAGATGTCATAGCTATTGAGGTAGATGATGGTTAGCTAGAGAGCTCTTCATGGGCTTAAAGGAGAAAAAGAAAAAAGATGACTGAGATCTCTAATAAGGTTAGAGAGAAGGAACTACAAGTGTTTCCCAAAGGATCTCAATATTTTGATACAATCAAGCATAATTTCCTATTGAAGTAGGCTGAGGAAAATGAAAAAATCCCTAACAAGAATGAGTTGTAGATTTTGGTGTTGGATGTGAATAATTAAAGCTATAGAATTTATGAAAGATGAAAATTTCATAAACTCAAATGAATTTAAATCATTCTTATACAAGGTCAAGAAAAATGATCTTACCTTGCAACTTCAACTAGGAGACTACCTAGAGAAGACTATTGAAGTAGTGAAAATATTAGAAGAATATGAACCAAATAGTGAGATCCTCATTATGGAAGAAGCTAGAGAACTGGTGAAGAGAAGTGGGATCCTTATTTTGCTAAAGTGGGAGTTTAGTTCATCCTACATGCTTGATCAAATAAGAACACTGGATAAATTAGTCTCTTTTGAAGAGACAAACATTTATGGTGAGTTTTAGGGGTTTGGCTTCAATATTGACAATAAAACAATGGTAGTATGTAGCACAGATCCTTAAGGAAACAAGCCAAACCTTATAGAGATAAGGGGCTCTCCCTAAGGAAATTTTATATTCTGGAATTTCACTACTATGTGTAGTGACCAGATGCATAACTTGATGAATACAATGTCACTCGTGGAGAAGAGAAAAATGGATATGCTAAAAGAGAAGTTATATCAAACATGCAACATATCCATTGATGATGCAAGGAATGACAGGGAAAACTAGGGCCAATGGCACACCCAGCTCTCCAAACCACCATGCAAGAGTTAACACAACAAAAGAAAACACAATGAACAACAACCAAAGGAGGAAGAAGAGTGAAATGATTTCATTGATTCTTCAAATGTTCAATATACATGCCCAGATGTAAGGACTTCTTGGTTACAACCAAATACAAATTACATTCATACACAAAGATCCAACAATAATTCACACTTTGTAGTTTTGCTCTGCAATCCTCTTCTAAAATTGCCTAAACACTCCTAAAAACTACTTAGATCTAAGCCTTTAAACACTCTATTTTTACTATCAAAAATGTCTTATAATCATTCTAGAACATGGAGAAGCCACAAGTTAGCTCAAAAAATATTAAATGAAAATAAACCAAAATTAAATACACAAATCAGCTTGCATTACCAATTAACTATCCTTGAATTGATGTTCGAGAAAAATCACGATATCACCATGCTCTAATTGAGTTAGAACTTGTGCTTAAAAATGTGGGTAGATATCTAGGTCCTCTACAACCCCTTGGTGCACAAGGTCTACTCCATTAAGGAAAAGTGTTCATCCATTCTGAAAGTTATGCACAGGAAACTACCATGCAGAGGTTCCATAAATTGATCTTCATGGAGAATTTTCATATCTCCAAAACTATAAGGAGTTAGGACTTGATCTTTCCCACATAGATAGTTCCCTAGCCTCTCTTAAATAATTTAAGTTTATAGCCCTTAATTCATTATGGAAAATTAGTTACATGATCTACAATAGATGCCCAAAAACTAGAAAATGCAGTTTCAATAGAACCCAGTTTCAGCAACAGAATAAAAACTAAAAACATGTAGGATAGAAGTGAAACCTAGGATGCTCCTGCATCAATTGATGCCAAAAATAAGGATGAAGAGGATTTAAAGAGAACTTATGTAGCCAAATAAATGTGGCTAGTCCAATCATAGAGGTGAAAGATCAAGAAGCCCAGACAAAATCTAATACAAATAGCCAACAAATAGATATTGATGATCAGATAGGGAAAAAGAGGTAGAAATCAAGATAATTCAAAACTTGGTCATCCACAAAATAGGTGCTTTGAAACATGTATCACAAAATGTACAAAACTTTTATTTATCTCTTCAAGGAGCTAAATTTAAATGCTCATAGACATTAGCTTTGATGTAGCCCTTATTTTCATCATGCTGGCCCTACATACATTTTTTTGATAGATTGGTCCCTTTGCTGACCCAAAAGAAAGAATTTCCCAAAGGTTTAGTTATTCCTGCCAAAAAGATGATAAACACTGTAAAGGAGTTAAATTATCTTTTCTCAAGAAAGCTGCAATTGATCCAAAATAAAATGTGGAAAATTTCCATGGGGACACCTAATTTTATTCCTACTATTTTTGGATGTTGAGGGAAACATAAAAGATTGGTAGGAGTGGTCTTCCTCTTTTGAGGATATTTTGAGGTATTTATGATTTACTACTTACTGTAATAATGAAAGAGATGTAGCATTTGTTTATGATATGATTGACCTCTTATTTAGGATCGAGTCAAATATGGTCAAATTTTCTAGGGAAACAAAAGCAACCATTGATGCTAAGTAGAACAAATACTTAAATGAATCCAACACCATTTAGTATGACACCTAGCTAGACATTGATACTAATATTGCTATGTGGGAAGTTGTGGTAGAGATCAAGGCATTACCATTATTTGATGGAGAATGAGTAGTTAAAGATAGAGTTAAAGGTATAAGGGACAAAAGGACAAAAAAAAGAAAGGAAAGCAATAGGCAGTTGGAATACAAACAAAAATATGTAAAGAAACTTGAAGAAAATGCCACCTACTAGTTTTGCAACTGTATCTCAAATTTTATCAAAGTATAAAGAATGTTTGTAATGTAACATACTAATATATCATTTTATTTTCTTTCTATTATAATTTTGACATGTTTCCTCCCATATGAAGCTTCTTGCAATCCTTCCTATTAAAGGATTTCCAAGATATGGAGTGAGGGTCTGAGTTTTGTAGAATTTTAGTGCTTATGTTATCTACAATCAGTCCAATTTTTGTGTTAATGGTATGATGTATTAAATTTTGTAAATTAGAGAATAAAATGAATCTTGAAAGAAATTTTTTGTCATATCATGAGTTATATTTTGAGTTTCATACTAGTATCATATTGTTTTCAAAGAAGATTAATACAAAGGAAAGTTCTGCATATCTGTGTCTCTGAGTTTTGTCTCCATTTTCATATATCTATAATTTTGGGATTTAAATGAAAAAAGTTCTTTCACTTTAATGAAGCTTGGATGGTTTGTATATCTTTTCATTGATTTATTTTAATTAAATAAGTTAAGTAAATGTTTTCATGAATTGATAGGGTTTCCAAGTATATGGGAGCAATATCATGAGAATGAAATTTAGGGTTAATTGCTGATAAATTTAATTGCAAGTCAATTCCATAGGTCTAGGCTTACTGGATTGACTTTGTATAAAAATGGATAAGGCACTAATCATTAATTTATATGAAAATTGATATGGTCGTTTTGTTGCACAACACACATATAATTCAAAATCAATGCTTACTTTGTGTAATGAAGAACTAAATTTCTAGTCATTACTTCTTTGTAATAGCTTTTCTTTGAGTTATAGTTCACTACTATAATAAAGGAGTTAATTTTAAGTCTAAGAGGATTATTGACCATTTTTCTACTATAGGGGATAGATTTGAGAGGAAGAATATTAATGAGAAAACATTTGAAGAAGAAAATCATAGAAACCCATAATCTAAATCCCTAAGGTGCACTCGCATTGGCCTTGTAGGGCCTAAAGTGTAGAGAGTCTTTGTACTTTGTTGAAGTTGGTCAAGATTTGAGATGAAACTAGATTGAATATGGGAATTAGCTAATCCTTAAACCTTTTTCTATCTTCTATATTCTAGTATCAGGTTTTTGCAACCTTATAGTTCTAAAACACCAACAAAATGGTGAATCTACTAGGGAGCCTATGAAATAAATGAACTCTAAAGTTGATGTAGGAGCATCCTAGGTGTGAGGGAAATCTTGCATCACCCAAAAATATTTTATTTTCAGTCTTTTCTATTTTAATTAGGACTAGTAGATAGGGGGTTACTATTTCTACGAGCTTACTATTTTAATTAAGTTTGTCATAAAAGCTCAGAATGTTCTCATTTTTTACATGAAGGTTAATTTCCAAATTATAAGCCTACCATAATAATCACATTGCTCTAGCTTAAGTATCAAAGAAGTTATTATAGATTTTTTGTGGAAAATTTTGGAGAATTTTTTTTTAACTCAATTATGTAGGCCTTAGAGGCCCCAAATGATGTCCAAAAACCCAATGGAAGGGTGCTTGTGTGATTACGATCTTGTAGATTAGTAGCTGGCATTTCTGAAAAGTGGCTATGATAGCCAATCAAAGTAATGGTTCGAGAGTTATGGACAACTAAAGTTGGACTACCCAAAATCTCTAAAATAATTTGTCAAAGGTTTATTTGTCCAACTCTATATGTATTGCTAGGGTCTGTCGGCCCTAGGTATTAAGTCTAAGTGTCTAGAATCTTCTTGGGCAGCATAAAATTACCTTTTTAAGAAAGGCCTCAATATTATCTATGGCAACTCTAGGTGATATTTCAGGGAATTGTGTTACAAATTATTGTAATGAAGGTGCCCATTTGGGTTAGCATATTATAATTGCAAATTCTATAATTCCACATTTGTGGTGATAATAAGAAGCCCCTATTCTATTTTCGTAATTATTGTTGTATCTTTATTTTTGTTATGTGTTTATGGTATTAAGAGGAGCACCCCTCATCAAGTGGTATCAAAGCTATAGTTCTTGAGTGTGTGGATAGATTGTTGACTATGAGGTAGTTTGACTAAGAGTGTGGTTTGAGCTAAGCATGTAGATAGATCACTGATTGTGAGGCAATTTGCACTAGGGTTTCAGTGGAAGCATGAAAATGCCTCCAGGAAGAGAGCATGATAGAATATTTTTAGGTGTTATATGTGAGGGTTTTATAGCCCTCCAAAGATAAATGCAAGCATTGGAAGATCAAGTCTATAGGGGAATATATCTCGTCATAAGAGATGAAAGTGAGGATGATGACAAAGTAGAAGAAAATGCAGAAGTAGAGACAGTTCTAAACCCAAAGGAAGAGAAGATTTTTAAGGCCATGTCCAAGATTGGAAAAAGACCTAAGTTTTCAAGAAATCTTAACCAAGAGGAGCTTATCAATTGGATCAATGAATTGGATGAGTACTTTGAGCGTGAAGATATTGAGGATCATGATAGGGTCATGTTTGCAAAGGAAAAATAGAAGGGGCATGCAAAGATTTGGTGGTAGGAGATTCAATATGACTAAAATAGAAGGGGAAAGGAAAAAATAACTAGATGAGAACAAATGATAGCTAAAATGAAGTGCCAATTCATTCCCATGAATTATAAGTTTGATCTGTTCAATTAAATGCAAGGGTTAAAGCAAGTGGGAAAATATATTTAAGAGTGTACCAAAGAGTTCTACCAAGTTGTCTTTATAATTGGCCATGGCCATGTAGTAGCTAATAAGGAGAAAGTGTCACATTATCTTAATGGGTTAAGGCCAAATATTTAGGATAAGTTGAGTCTAGTTTGAATGACTAGTATTAAGGAGGCATACTATTTTTCCCTAAGATTTTAAGAGAAACTGAGAAAGAAGTTTGACAACAAGAATTGTGGAAGAGGTCATGGTGGAAGATCTAGTTGATGATCCTATGGTAGCTAAAATGATGATCAAAAGAACAAGGATGAACCTAGAAGTGGCAGTTATAACTAGAGGGGAAATAATTCTAATTACTAATCAGAACAATAGAGATCAAATAAGAAGAGACAAAGAACAAGAATCTAGAAGAGGAGGCTTTTGTGAGAAATTTTTTTACTATAAAGAAGAAGGGCATAGAGCATTTGAATATTCCTAGAACCAAGGAAGGATAGATCAAAGAACCAAAGGCTAGGCTAGATTTGCTCATGTTGACAAAGATGCCAGATCATCACATTCTAAAAATGCTAAAAGAGGAGAAGTCCTAGTCAACAGAAGAGTCCTACTAAGTGATGAGAATGAACTTGATCAACTAAGGAGTTTGTTTCATAGCAAGTGCAAATGTGAAGAAAAGTGTTGTGATGTGATCATTGATGGTGGAAGCACTAACAATATGGTGTCAGCAAATATGGTCACAAAGCTAAAGCTAGAGAGGTAGAAATACTTGCATCCACAAAATGAAGAAGGAGAGGAAGAAAATAATCATGAGGATGTGAGATTAATCATGATGAATTTGTGTGATAATGGTGAGCAATATAACATATAAGATTCTAAAAATAATGTTGTGTTTCCCAAACTTTAGTTTATATGTTTTCTACTGTAGGGTTTTGAGTCAAATCAAGTGTCAATATCTTGAGTCTATGTCAAGATTATCATTAAGGAAATTATCCTCTCATTTATCGCTATGTGTACACCTAGTTGGGCATTTTAAAAAAATCAAATCCATTTGTTCATATTAGGTGATTAGGAAAGGGAGGGTAAGTTTATGTATTTTCCAAATGAAAAGAAAGTTGTTTTAAAACCCTAATTCTTTGATCAAGTGTTCATTGTGAAGATAGGATGCATCCAAGAAAAAGATCACAAACATATTCAAAAATAATGGTAGCAAAGAATATAAGGATCAAGGTTAAAGAAAATATCTAGGCCATGAGAACAAATTAGTAACAATATTAGTTTATTTTGATCAAAGTGAACAAAGAAAGATGTAGAAATGGTGAAGAACATGGTCAAAGGTGGCAAAAACTAAGTTGAAATTGAATCGATGGTCGAAAACACATTTGAAACATTGATGTCATCAAGTCAAATAGTCAAATTGCCTTGGAAATAAGACCTTTTCCACAATCGTTAGATCTCACAAAGATTTATGACTATCATTATGTCACCATGTAAAGTTGCACAAGGAATAGTCATAGTGAGATAGGGACAAGTTGACACCTATCTGTGAGACCCAATTGAGAGTAAGACTGCCGAAAGCAACTTCATCATTAGATCTCAATAAAAACCATGGTTGTCACTATATTATTATAAAAAGTTGCATGAAGAATAATTGATGTGACATAATGATAGTGTGACATGTGGAGATGGTGGGACCAAACTTAGCTATAAGCCAAAAAATGAAATGCGTGAAGTTAAGTTGTCTAGATGGCACACTTAGGGTGGTTTGAATTTTTGACTATCAGAAAAGGTTAACTTTTTATGAACCATCAGATCAAAAGAACATCCACATTCATCGCTATGTTACTATAAAAAGTTGTCTGGTAGTTAATCATGGGGACATAGTGATAGAGAAATGCATATCCTATTGTACCCATCACATTCCATGAGACAAGGTTAGAACCTACTCATGAAGTGCCATGAAGTAAAGAAGGTCAATGTCAGATTCTCCAAGCAATAAAATTGTACCACTTATTTTCCATGATGTGCATAGTTGGAATTTGGACTCGCATTGTAAAGTAAACAAAGAGTTAATATATTTTATTACCACTGTCTAATCAGAAGAACATCCATGGTTTTCGTTATGTTGCTATAAAAAGTTGCTAGAATGCATGAAAATTTGAAATGTATACATGGGTGAACCCATGAAGAAAGACATAAAGGGAATTCCTAGGTTTTTATCATGATCATTGGTTTAAGATTGATGACCAAAACTCAAAATCATTGTCACCATTGAGATATGAATTATACAGGCTTGGCACAAAACAATACAAGATGAAGAAAAAATGATTTTCTCTAGGAATCCTGAGATTGCATAAAGCTGAATAGTCATCACATTTTTTTAGAATTTCCATGGATTCAAAATCATTGATGGACAAAATGCCACATTTTTATATCACTAGATAATTTCATATTTTTTATTTTTTTTCTATTTTGTGATTGTTTCTCTATTAAATGAAAGGATAACAAAAATCTATAAATGTAACCTCATTTGACAATACTAAGGTTGGAAAACTTAATGGTGAATTGGTCTATAATTCCATTTAACCTATTTTCTTGCAATATTTTGTGGCCCATGCATAGAGTAGTTTTCCATTAAGAGTTGAAAGACAATCATTTATGATTCCATCAATAGTCATATGAATTCCATTTCACTTTGATGTTTGTAGTATAGTGATTCCATTTACTTTCTTCCTATATGGTTCTATTTTTCTCTTGTTAGTTTCATAACATGTTAGATAGTTTCATTGGGAAATGAAAGATAAATGGGTATAAATCTATTAGTTATTGGTTGGATTCCATATCATTAAAGGCTAATGGTGAAAGCAATTCCATTTTCCCTCATGTGCATATCTTCTTCATTCATTTTTTTGCATTTAGATGGTTAGTCTACACTTCAAATAGAGGAAAGACTCTAAAATATCAAGATAATATACTAAAAACATTCCATTAGGTGTGATAGGTTATTCAAATTCATCTTTCCTATATGGTTTGTGCCTACAAAGAATTTGGTCATCCTTTACTACTCTTAGATTAAGAGCTTATAATGTCAAAACTTCTAATCTCATAAAAACATATTCAATGCATATCATTACAAATCATAGGGAGTTGTACCTAGTAATTTAGAGGACAGTGATAGAATATATACATTAACCCATTTGTTGTGATCTAGGGGATAAAAAATTACTGAAAAGTAAATTGTGCCCAATGCTCCAAGAATCAACATCATTACAAATTATTCACAATTTTGACTCCAACATAACTCGAATCAGCAAAATTGGAGTTCAAGTGCAAAAAGTATGGATGGTCAAAGTTTGGTCAAACTGGGACTAAAGGCCATAAAAGGGTGAAAAAATAATCATCTCAAAAGTATTTGACAATGGATTCCAAATGAAAGAGCGCGTCAAAAGCTTTCCAATGGCATTCATTTCATTAAGAACGGAGATCAGATATAAGAGTTATGATGGTTTCAAATTCAAAAAAAAGTATGGATTTTGATGATGTCAACATGACATCACGAAATCATAAAGAGAGGGAAAACATTCAAATTTGAATTAAAATAGCTATTTAATTTGAATTAAAGGGATAAGATAATGGGAGTTGAACTCCTAACCATTGGCCTCCTAAAATTAAGGCCAACCAATGGGCTATTTATGGCATATGTAATACTAAGGGAAGCGTTGTTATCTATCCATAACAAATCTACCCAAGCTTATTTAATTAAGGGTATTTGTTGAAAACAAACCCTTAATTTTGGTGTCAAATCATAACAAAATAATGGTAAAAGGGGCAAATTCAAAATATGTAATCAAAATGGGAGATTATGTTGGTTAATTGTTTTAGCCCATTTTTGGCTAAATTTGATGTATAAAATGGGGGTAGTAGGCTTTGGAAAAGCATCTAGGTGATGAGAAGCAGATTATGATCTTGGAGACTTGATGATTATTCCTGCACATTGGAGAGTAATGCTGCAATTGTGCTTGAAGGGAGGATCTTGAACACTTGTAATTGATTTTGCAGCAAATCGGATTGGTCCCCCTATTGGAGTTGGACCTAGAGACGTAGTCACGTTTGTGGCGAACTCCAAAATCAAACTTTGTTTGCACTCTCTATCTTCTTCTCTCTCAATTCTCTTTATTTCACCTTAAATTCTTAAGTTTTGATGCATAATTTCATTTATGTGTAAGGGTATTAAGACTTCGGCTAATTTAGTTTTATTTAAACATTCAATACTACAACTAGTCTAGATCCATCAACTAGATCAAGTAGTATCAGAGCCAAGTTGACTATTATTGCAGTGGTTTTCTTGAATGCTAACAAGATCTAGAATTCAGAAGGGCAAAGGCAAGCTTGAAGAATTTAATCTCGATATCAGGAAGTGAAGAACATTTCCAAAGATGTCTATTTCTAGAATGGAGGTTCCTGATGAGATTAGTGAGCAGGAATTTCAAAGAGCATTGCTCAAGATGAAGGCTAAGGTGGACATTCTTTTTTAGGAGAGACAAGAGCAGAAAGAATGTGAAAACAAGAAAGGGAAACATTATGGAGATGGTGACAAGAAACAAAATCCACCCTCTTCTTCTTCTCCTCCCTCTTCTCCTTCTTCTCCATCTTCTACTCATTCTACTTCTTCTAATCCTTTCAAGAGTGGTTATAAGCCTAAGATCAAAGTGGATGTAAAATTTGACTTGCCTAAGTATTGTGGTGAACTTAATGCTGAAAAATTGGATGATTGGATTCAACAAGTAGAAGTGTACTGTAGAGTCCAAAACCTATTAGATGATGTTGATAGGATTTAATTAGCTACTCTTCGGTTAGGAGGTACAGCTTTAACATGGTGGGAGAGTAAGACTAAGGAAGAAGTTTCACAACATGGTAGAGTCAGTTTAACTTGGGCAGAGTTTGTTAATGCTCTCAAGAAGCAATTTTATCCCCTAGGACATATGCAACTGTTAATGATGGACTGGAAAATGTTTAGGCAAGGGAAAGGTGAAACTATCCAAGAGTACACCCATGAATTTAGGAAAAGGGCTATTGCTTTGAATGTTCCTTTGTACACCCAGGATACTTTGTTGAAGTACATAGGAGGTCTTCATTCCTACCTTAGGCATTCTATTTTGGTATTAAACCCTTATAATTTGGATGAAGTGTCTGTTCAAGCTACACACTTAGAGTCAAGGGGTAAAGGATCTTTTATCGATAGGTTTGATAATGATGTAAAGAAATCTTTTAAGAATGCAAGGATAGAGAAAGGAAAGAAGGAAGCTACAATCAAGAAGGATGAGAATCTTTCTTGCACTCATTGTGATACGAAAGGTCATGATGAAGAACATTGTTGTAAATTGCATCCCGAATTGAAGCCTAAGTGGGCTCAAAGGCAAAATCAAAAACAAAAAGGTAAGGAGAAAGCCACAAATGTTGTTATGGATCTTGGTTCAGATTCAAATGATGAGATTAAGATAACAGCTATGGGTGTAAAAGGTAAAGCTCCTACCTCTGGTGTTTCTATTCATAGTTGTGCTTCATCTAAAGTTAATGATTTCCCTGAAGATAAGAAACAGAATGAGTTGTTTCATTTAAGGTTTGTTGCTAAGAACACTACAATTGATGCAATCATAGATAGTGGTTCTCAAGTGAACTTGATTTTTGAAAATATTGTAAGAAACTTGGGATTGAAAACTACATTATATAAGAAACCTTATCCACTAGGCTAGATTTGTGAAAATGATAAGTTGCAAGTAACAAGACAATGCACCTTAAGATTCACAATCACTAGTAAGTTTGTGGATGAAGTACAATTTGATGTTGTTCCACTAGATATCTGTGGAATAATGCTTGGCAGCCCTTATCTTTATGACCGAAAAGCAATTTTCTACAGGGAAAAGAATCATTATCACTTGTTTAAAGATGGCATTCAGTATATTGTACATTCTCACAGGATTAAGACTAATCATTCTTTTGCAAATACAGGGCAGTTAAAGAGGGTAATTAATGCAAGTAAAGAGTTAACTCTTATGTCTGTTAGTATAGGTGGTTCTACACTTGAACTTGGAGTAGCTAACCAGGGTCAGATGTTGCAGTGCACTTGCAGTACAACATGAGGGAATGATGATTGAAAGCACTGATGGTTCCTTGGGTAAAAATGTTCCTGTTATGAAGGATCGATATGTTGTTGATTAATTCTCTTTAATTTTTGTATTATTGTTCAGCTTGATGCTAACCAATGCTTGTTGGTTAGTGGCTATGACAATTGATGTAGATGCTTATGGAAGTGATAGAATAATGTTTATGATCAACAATGTTATTGTAGTCTTCATTGTGCTTGTGAGCCAGGTATTCAGATGTATAGATGATATAGGACAAGTGGGGAGGCCAAGTCCTCACTTTATGTTAGAGTAAATGTCCCTTTCGGAGGTCCGAAAGCTCTTCAGTGGGGAGGCTTGATCCAAGGGATAAAAAATTACTGAAAAGTAAAATCTCCAGCAATGCTCCAAGAATCAACATCATTACAAAGTGTTCACAATTTTGACTCCAACATAACTCAAACGAGAAAAATTGGAGTTCAAGTGCAGAAAGTATGGCTGGTCAAAGTTTGGTCAAACTGGGACTAGAGGCCATAAAAGGGTGAAAAAATAATCATCTCAAAAGTATTTGACAATGGATTCCAAATGAAAGAGCTCATCAAAAGCTTTCCAATGGCATTCATTTTATCAAGAATGAAGATCAGATATAAAAGTTATGATGGTTTCAAATTCAAGCAAAAGTATGGATTTTGATGATGTCAACATGACATGACAAAATCATAAAGAGAGGGAAAACATTCAAATTTGAATTAAAATAGCTATTTAATTCGAATTAAAGGGATAAGATAATGGGAGTTGAACTCCTAACCATTGGCCTCCTAAAATTAAGGCCAACCAATGGGCTATTTATGTCATATATAATATTAAGGGAAGAGTTGTTATCTATCCATAACAAATCCGCCCAAGCTTATTTAATTAAGAGTATTTGTTGAAAACAAACCCTTAATTTTGGTGTCAAATCATAACAAAATAATGGTAAAAGGGGTAAATTCGAAATATGTAATCAAAATGGGAGATTATGTTGGTTAATTGTTTTAGCCCATTTTTGGCTAAATTTGATGTATAAAATGGGGGTAGTAGGCTTTGGAAAAGCATCCAGGTGATGAGAAGGAGATTATGATCTTGGAGACTTGATGATTATTCCTGTACATTGGAAAGTAATGTTGCAATTGTGCTTAAAGGGAAGATCTTGAACACTTGTAATTTATTTTGGAGCAAATCGGATTGGTCTCCCTATTGGAGCTAGACCTAGAGACATAGTCACGTTTGTGGCAAATTCTAAAATCAAACTTTGTTTGCACTCTCTATCTTCTTCTCTCTCAATTCTCTTTATTTCACCCTAAATTCTTAAGTTTTGATGCACAATTTCATTTATGTGTAACGGTATTAAGACTTCTGCTAATTTGGTTTTATTTAAACATTCAATACTACAATTAGTCTGGATCCATCAACTAGATCATGTTGGTAAACATCCTTTTGTCTCTCCAAAACATTAGGAATCAAAGAGTTAGGATATAAAATCTAATAGGAGGACAAACTATTAACCAACATGTTGTAAATTAGGGAAATGTATATTAGTTGCACCACCAACAAGAAGATAGGATGTGCAACATTATATCTGATGTAGAACATATGAGCTTGAGAGATTTTAATGTAAGGTTTAATAAACTCATCAAAAGAATACCTACTACAAGTGCACCTACAAATGATAATAATAAAACTTTCTACATGAAGATTAAGAAGGAGATAGGATGTGCAACATGATATCTAGTGTAGAACATATGAGCTTGAGAGATTTTAATGCAAGGTTTAATGAACTCATCAACTGAATTCCTGATACAAGTGCACTTACAAATGATATTAAGAAAAATTTCTACATTAGCTCTATGCCTCCTACTTTGGGATTTCAAATCAAAAGAGAAAATGTAGAAAAGTTGCAAGCTGTCCAAACACTAGCTACTGAGATGGAGTATGATATGATATCTTCTAGAAAATGGAAGAGAGAAATATTATCTAGAACCATAAGTAATATAGATAGTACTTCTAACAATGCAGAATCCATGTTTCAAAATCTGTCCAATGAGCTCATTTTGTTGAAGAAACAAATTAATAGCCCTACTCATTCTTTTCATCAACCTCACCAAGAAGGTTATAGAAACTCAAATGGAGGTAAAACATCACAAATACCACCTATTCACTAGAGATTAGCAATTGAACCTACTCCTAAAAGACAAAATATGTGTGCTTTTCATCTAAGAGAAGATCATGATGGAGATACATGTGCTAACATGATCAGATATAGGCATATGTGGATAACAAAAAAAAGAATTGAATATCCTAAAAGTGAAGATGATCATGCTATTGATCTTAGATTAGTTTTGACAATGAGTGTCAACACACTTAATAAATTTCCTAAGTTGATGCCAAGTATAATATAGATGTCGAGTTACAATATGTCCTAAACTAAAAATTCAACAAGTGTTGAGTCATTCAAATGCTGAGAAAGTTTCAAGTGACTAATAGATGCTGAAAAAAGTTCAAGTGGCAAATGACTAATAGATGCTGAGCAAAGTTCAAGTGTTGAGCATCAGTAATCAGTAAGTGTCAAGTAACATAGAATCAACATATGAGATTGTGCCTTCAAAAACTAAGATGTAAACCATTTTTAAGCCAACATATGGATAAATCTCAAAGGATTAAAAGATATGATCAAATATATTTGATTCCTTATGCAATCAACATGCAACCAATCAGAAAAATGGAAAGATTTAAGTGGGAAAGATGGATGAATCTCAATTGTAGATTCATACGTAACCCTAAGTCACAAAATCTTCTTGAGGTTAAAGCCCCATAATTCAAATAGAGATAGAGTGTGCAAAAGGAGAATGTATGCAAGGAGATAATGATATCAAAGTTTGAAGGAATTAAAAGGTGTGAATTAATCAAGTTAATGGTGACTTACAAGAAGGACAAAATTGTAGATCAGTTAGAAGAATAGAGTATTAGTACTACAAATAGCTTCATACCTAATTAGTGAGGATCAGATTGGATAGAACAAGGATCTAAATTAAGCAATAGTAGATTTCAAGTGATCAATTCAAAAATTCTACTATACTTTCTAACAATTATATTAGTAGAATGAAATCCTATGAAGATAGGTTGGTTTAGTAGCCATTATATAAAGCCTTTAATAGGGTGACATTTTAACTAAATATTTTCTAAATCCTTTAGCCAGGAACACATTAGATAGAGTGTTAAAATCTTTTAATATGGTAGGATCTAACAATCCTTGTAAGCTTCTAACAGGGCAGACCTTTCACAGGGAAGATCATGAGAATGGTCAAAATATGTAACCTTAACAGGTGAACTTTATTGCTATAATAGTGAAAAGTTGTGGGTGTCATCCCCACCCCTGTTTTACCTTCTCATTGGAGGGTTTCTAGGTAATCATATCTAGTGTCAAGTTTTTATGTGGATGCATTTACTTTACATGCTATTTTCATATGTTTATGCATAAAATGTTTTAAAGATAACAGTTTTATTGGTTAAATTTTAGTACTTCTGATTCACCCCCCCTCTTAGAATTATATTTCCCACTTGTAAATTGAAAAAATTATCATTAGAGCTAAGTTATCATTAGGAGAAGCCTTACAACTTGGGGAAAAGATCTTGAGATGGAAGTCTACAAGTTGGGAAAAACCATTAAGAGTCGAGAGATTGAGATACACCTCTTATTGCAACAATTGGATGAAGCCAGCAATTCCTTGAGGAGTCCACTAAAGAGAAGGAAAGAGATTTACATAGCTAATAATGACACTCAATACAAGGAGATTGACACCAAAAGGTTATTTGTAGATGGTAACTCATGTGAGTTTGATGTAGCAATTATAAATCTCATGGACAAGAATAGAGCACAAGTTGAAAAGATTAGAAATCTCAAGTTACAGCAAGAATCACAAGCAATACTGCTATTTGAAGTGACTAAAAAAAAAAAAAAAAGCTATTGAGGATAAGGTCATGATTGAAGAAGAAAAAGGAATTTCATCAAACAAATTGGAAGAAAAATTAGTAGAGTTGTTGAGAATCTCAAACATGTAGTTGGACAACTTGAACCAAATGATGAATGCCCATCATGAGTTGAATGTCAAGGACATCGAAATACCCACATTGAAGTTGCAAAATGAGCAACTACATAATGACCTAAAGGGATAGAAGGAGTTTGCTGAAAGCTTCAACAAGCCAAATAAAGCCATCAAGTACTTTGAGTAACTACTAAAATCCCCTAGATCTAGTAAAGATATAACATCAAGTTTGGGCTACACAAGCACTAAAGAAGGAGATTCATCCAAGACCACTGAAGAAAGAAATGAAAAAGGTAAGAACTCTATACCCACTTGTCATCATTATAGTAAGAAAGGACATATAGCTAGTGTTTGTAGGAACACGAATGGTAGTCAAAATTCTAAGCCAAAGAACATGATCCATTGTTACAAGTATAACAAACAAGGTCATTAGGCATGTGAATGCAGGACAAGGACCATGCATGCACCAATATTTGAAGGATGATACTACAATTGTCAGAAGTATGGACATAAAGCCTTAGAATTCAAATCCAAGACCACATGGTCATCAAACAAGGGAAGAAGCCATTAAAAATCCTATATGTGGTATTACAACACAAGAAATAGTTGTCACTACTATCAAGAGTATGGACACATTCTTGAGAATTACATAAGAACACATTTCAGTGGAACATATAGTACATTGTTGAGCCAAACTACATGCTTTAGTTGTTTGAAGACTAGTCACATTAGCAAGCATTATCAAACAACATCAAAGGCACCTAACTCAGACTCAAAAAAAGGAAAAGGTGAGGTAGATGTTGAGCATATTGAAGGAGAGATGAATAAGACATGGAAGAAGAACGATGGATGCAACGCATTAAATGAAGAGATCGCTTCACCTAAAGGGTTAAGTGGTCATACTTCATCAAACTAAGCAAGAAGGTGTGTGGGACTGATATTTAAATGCTCTATCATACATCAGTTTATAGAATAAGTTAGTATTAAAAGGGATAGATCAGCTTGAATAAAGACGCAAGGCTAAAGTTTTCACACTGTTGCTGAGTAAGGAAAGTTGTCTTCAAATTCCAAGTGAAATCCTAGTATATTTCGAGTTGTCTACCAAATTTGTTAGAAGCCAAGTGTGTAGTGGTTGTCAAGTAAAAGGAAATATTCATTAAAGTTGAGTAAGGAAAAATTGAGTCGATGCCAAGCATTAGAAAATCAATGTAGGCTGAGTAAAGTAGAGTTGAATAAGGAGCCAAGTGGATAGCTATATATGCACTAAGCATTAAATGCTATGTAATAAAGGGTATAAGGTCAAGTTTTTGATCATTTCTCCTCATTGAAAACATAGAGCCAGAGTGAGAAGAGAACAAAAATTATTTCCAAGTAGAGATTGATTCTTTTACGAGGATTCTAGCTAAGATTTAGCATTATTTCATTGATCTACAGTATTTACTCAAGTGTCAAGCTGTGTAGTTACATAATTTTTATAACTTGAAACCCTAAATCCCAAGGACAAGGAACTGTTTGAGGTCTAATTGGTTAGTAATGAAGTCAATAAACTAGATGTTAGGCCAATTCCTGAGGTGGTTTACAAAAATGACCATGCTAGCATTTTGTCTATTATTCCACCTAAGGTTGTTATGGTGCAAGATGTCAGAAAATGTTAGAATTGTAAAGTTGGAGTAATAGGTGACATGGAGATTCAACAAGCCTATGAAAAAATTTTGAGAATGGGGTATTAAAGGAGGAATTTTAGATTGTTGAGAGAAAGGGCTGAACCCATGCCCTAGATTTTCCTACAATTTTCAAGATAGAGTGGATAAGAATTGTGGTAATTAGAATTCATGATGGATTCCTATAGTTGGAGGGTGGACCTATTAAGCTAACAAAGAAAATCATACATAGGGTAATAGGCTATCCAACCCTAGAATGGCCAAAGACCTTAAAGAGTGATTCAAAAGGAGCCATAGAGAAGAACACTGTGGCAAAGTGAAAGAAAAGGGGCATGACAATTGACACAATTAGAGATCCACTTGTAGAATTTGTTGTTAGGGTTATATCCCATAAGTTCTACTAGTCAAGCTAACTAAACAATGTACCATGCATTGTAGTTGATGTGGGATACAAAATTTTCAAGAAGGATCATACATATGACATAGTAGAATTGCAATTGCAACAAATTATGGAGAATTTGGGAGAAATAAGGAGATCTAAGAGTGCTCAGTGTAAGTTTGGATCAATTTTGATATGTATATTTTTCTATGTTTAGAATGAATTCCCCTCTTTTGTTAAAATAAGTTGGAAGACAAATAGGTCTATAGTAGTACAAGTGAATAAGTATATAGAGCAAATGGGAGCCAATTTTGAAACCTTAATGACAAGCTAGTTTGAAGACTTTAAAAAGTCTATGAACCAAAGGTTTAGAATACCAGTTTCTCTAGTGGATCAACACATCATTGACATTTATTTCTTAGCTAACATTGATTATACATACATCCAAGTAGTAGTACCAAGGGTGAGATTGCTAAGGCAACTTGGATATGAAATTAACATTGATGAGGCATCAACAACAATCATAACATTGCTTGTAGAAGACATTGATAAAAGTGCAAAACCCTTTGGAACTTTTGATATTTTAAAGGCCAAGGTAGAGATGGAGTTGAAGACTACTTCAACCCTAAAGAAGAAGGACAATTTGGTCAAAAATCTTAAGGCAAAATTTGGTGAAGGAACAACTAAAGCAGAAGAAGAAGATGAAGAACAAGACCAAGGGCCACTTGCCTTGACATATGGCATGGGTGAAGATTTTGAAGAGGAAAAAGGTGCCAAGGAGGAAGATTAAGCTGAGGAAGCACCTACCAAGCCAGAGCCAAAGAAAAGAAAAGCTCAAAAATATCCTGTAGCTCAGCCCAAAGGTAAGAAGATAGCCAAGCCAAGCCTAGTTAAGCCTACTACAAGAGCAAGTACAAGAGCTACAACAAAGGAGGCCAAGGAGAAAGAGAAGAAGAAGGCTACCAAGTAGCAAGGACTAGAAAAGAAGAAGTTGAGAATAAAATATGTTGCACCACCTAAATTAGATGAGGAAAGGACCAAATCTAATGATAGTAGCCAATTTAGAGTGGTAAGTCAAACCACCAAGTCTGATTTAGAAAGTATATGTGATAATATTAAAGATATTGAAAACTTATTTGGCTTGAAAATAATTTTTTAATAAGTTGAGTAGAGAACAAAACATGGTTGAAGAATCAGTCCACACCATGATGGCAAAGTTCAAGAACACTCCACTTGAACTTGACAATTCAATGCCCAAAGTGTTATATAGTATTGTTGAAAATAAATGGCATTATTACCTTAAAATAGAGAAAGAAATAAGAGAGTCATCATTGGCTAGAGTAATGCCTAATATTATAGAAGGGAAAATAACCAAGGAAAATAAGAAGCATGGGAAAAAATATGCACCCAAATATAGAGCATTTAGTATTCTTTAGAATAAGATTAAAGATGTTAAAATGTCTACTCAAATGTAGAAACTAATCTATGGCCTAAAAACTATTAATGAAGGAGAAGAAGATCCCTTTAAAGGGAGAAACAATGAAGAAGAGGATGAAAATGAAAAGGAAGGTGAAGGTGAAAAAGAAAAGGTAGATGATACTGTGGAGAAAGAAACTCAAAAGGATGATATGGAAATTTCTGAAGAGTAGTAAATAGAATAGAGTGTGCAAGACACACAAATGCCACCTCCAAGCCCTCCACATGACACTTCTACACCTATAGAAACTATAAAAGTAAAGGATTTTCCTAAAAATTTTGGTCAAAACATAAACCCATTGACTATAGAGGATCTCAAGAAGATACTTGACCAAACAACTCTACAGGACCAATTATGTAGTAATCCAGTGTTGGGACTTAGTGTAGATGATTTGCAAAAAGTAGTAGTTGACTTGACTAGGGACAAGATGAAAACACAAGAAACATCTTATGTCATCCCTACAACTACAAGTGGACAACCTAAAGAGCAAGTTGCACAAGATACATCAGCTAAGGTTGATTCCATAGTCAAAGTCACTACAACTGCCGAGGAGCCAGCAAAGGACCAAACATGATAGATGGATACTTCTATTCCTACTACACAAGTAAAAAGTGCACCACCATAGATAATTGTCATTGATCAAGGAAGATCAGAAAAGGAGAAGGAGACCCCAAAGGAAAAGGAGCAAGAAGCAATTCAAACTTTGGTTAATCTACCAACCTCTGGGACTCCAACAAAAATGCCACAAAAGCCAAGCACTGAAGCAATACCACTTCAAATTTTAGCACTAGGCTCAAGCTCTATAAAGTTGTCAGGGTAATTCACTATGGAGACCCTACACTAGATGAAGAAATAATCATTCCTAAGTATGACTATGAAACCATGAACATTGATTAAATCAATGAAGTGCAAGAGGCACTAGAAAGGAAGAAGAAGCAATAGATACTTAGAAATGAGTATAAATAGAGGCAAGCACTAATTAAAATAAAGGACATATTTTTAGATGCATTTAGCTTGTAGGCACCTAATGAAAAAAAGTCCATTAGGGAGCAATTTTGAAACATAGTGAACCAGGTGCAAAGTGAAGACCATGATACTAGTGCAAAACTAATAGAATGGTCAAGAAAGAAGTTTCAAACAAAGGTGAATGAAAGAATATCCAATGAGATAGCATGATCATAGGTAGAGCTAGCTAAGAAAATTGAAAAGGTGAAGACAGTACTTGAGAACATATTCTTATTGTACTCAAAATTGTGTGATCCTTCTATCTTCACATAGGAAACTAGCCATATAATCATGAGCTTGGAGAGGAGCTTAAAGATATCAAGCATGCAACTACCTAAAGATCTAGCTCAAAGTGAGAAGCACATTAACATAATGCTTCACATGTAAAAGGAACTAGTTGTATTAATACCAAAAGACACTAACACTAGAGCGAAATTGGTGTAAATAGAAGCCTCTCTAACCCCTCACATGGAAATTTTGCAAAAGGAACTAGCCTATGTAGAGAATGTGATAAAGAAAGATCCCAATCTTTCTACATTAGATGTCTTAGTTCACCTTGTAGCGGAGACAATTATCCAAATTAAATCCCTAGAAGTTGTAATACAAACCTAGAATAATGCTCTGAGAATTGTAATTGAAGTGAATAAGAACTTCTTGGCCAAATATTTAGTCAATGTCTGTTGGTGTTTGAAAATGCTAGAGGGCTTTCAATTATCCCACTAAGAAAGAGACAGGTCTAGGGGCAGCTAACTCCCATTTTTAACATGCCATTTCTGACAACAGGCCAACTACAAGGCTACACTCCTTCTACACTTCAAGCTCTACAAAACCTAGGTGGGTATACCTCAGATTCAATTGATACCATACTAGTGCAAAACATATCCTTGAATCTATTAAGCAGATGAAACCCTTATATCTCCTAGTAACTCATGAAATGACACAGATCTGCAGTAGCTAAATGCAAATCTAGAATATTCACAAGTTGAGTGGGGGCATTCTATTTAGGTCCTTCAACATGAAATGAAAGAATGTTTGATTAATAATGTTGATTCCAACAAACCCCCAGATATGTAGCAATAAGACTTAATAATCCTGTAGCTGATCAGTGCCTCAACCATTGGGCAAATCTATGAATTAAAAAAATACATATGGATATCTAATACTTATACATATATTCAAATATTTGATCTATCTATTTAACTTGTAAATAGACATATGTGCTCAATTTGAACCTCATTCTTACCTGATATCCCCATTAATAAAACTTGCAACCCTGTTGATTTATTGAAGCATTTACACAACCCCTTGAATTATTAGCAACAATAAAACATCATACAGCCTTAAGGGACTATAACTACGACCTAGGCTCTTTGTTCAAAGATCATTAAAAATTGAAGCTTACTAAGAAAGGAGACAAGATTCAAGATGAAATTGATGAAATCCTACTATTCTTTGTATTAATTTCTTTGAAAAATACAACCATATGCATGAAATGAAAACATAGAGAAACCTAACATATCAGAACTTGTTTTATTATCCTTCCTACTATTGTTCACATAAGAGAAATTTGCTAAAGAATGTATGGTATCATAGTATGGGAACACATCAAAACTGGATCCAACACCTGGTATCTCAGTAGTGACTAGTTTTTCTCCAATGACTGGAACCAACTGGACTCTCAGTAACAAAAAACTGGAACCCTCACAATGGATGAAAGAAAGAAAGATATATACCAAGATGAATTCTCAGATCTGATTTGAAGACGACATGTGTCCACTTGGAATTCAATCTCCTGCAATTGAAAAACCTCTCTCTTCTCTTTACCATTTTGATCTAATTTTGTTTTCATCATTTCTTCTAACAAACTTGAAAATATCTTTGCCTAATGATGAAATCCCTTTACTTGCCAAAATATCTAATATCTTCATTAAATGTTGAAGGAATCAAACTTTAACTGATTTGAAATTAATTCAATTCAACCCCAACTACATTTTTACTATCTTTTAACCATATTTAGGTCATTACTTTGCCAAAAAACACAACTAAACTCTAATACCTAAAAATAGTTGCAAGATAGGAACCTGGAAGAAAACCTCCTATAGTAGGAACCAGTGGCATTCTGTGCAAAATTTGATTTCAAAATTAGAAAGTTCAGATTCTCACGATTTTGACGATAGATAATATCGCTATGTTCGCATACCAGGAACCTCCAGAATCCCATTTTGAAAAATGCCCCTTTGCTAGAACTATTACATCTACAACATCTTTGATCTTTAAAAAGTCAAAAATTTAAAAGTCCTAAAGTTAAAACTTTAGGGAAATGGCCTTTTAAATTTAAAATTTGATGTGCAATCCATTTGCAAAAGCAATTTTTTAAAGAAAAATTATTTTTCACTCTTCAATATTTCCTCATCCTTCCAATCCATGGTCAACAAACTTTGATCGATTACCACTTGTCAATTTTTGACTAGTTAACTATTACCTATAGGTGCCACGTGTCATCCTTTGATTTTCCTAGAACTTACATTGCCACATCATCATTTCCATCAGCTCGATGCCACATGGTAGAAATATGCATGCTCATTTTATTTAACTAGCGTGCATCTTGTTTTTGAGGGCATGCAGGCACCGCATGATCTTGCCACATGTCTTGATCTCGTTCATTCTCTACTTTTTGGTGTCACATCATTACATCAGTTATTTTTCCTTGCTATGTGACATCTTTTCATTCATTTCCCAACCACCTCCTCATAATGTTGATGAGCCTATTGCATCATCTTCAGACCCTGGCCCCACTGCCACTTGGCAACTACCCACATTCTTGAATTATTTAATGTCCCTGCACTTTGTTTTTGTGAGAATGCAAGCACCGTTCGATTTTCCATGTGGCATGATCGTGTTCACTCTCCATTCTGAGCACCATGTCATCACAGTTGTTTTTCTTATTAAAATTTCTCCACAGAGCCCACCAGCTCTCCCCCACGTCCACACTAACCATAGTGACTAGAGGGCCCCACATGCAAGGTTGGCTTCCTCTTGGAAAGCTTCTGTCTCAAACACATTGAACCCTTTAGTGCTTTCGTATTTAAACATTTTAAAACTCATTTCCCACTGAATGTGGGATAATTCCAATGGATTTCTTGGCTTAGCATTGAACGCATGGGCCTTTTGGTTCTTTCAAGATGGCTCCCTTTGTTGGCAGCTCTATCTCTTTTTTAAACCCAGTGCTTTCCTTTGTTGCTATGGATGTCCTTTTACAATGTGCAGGCCTCTCATTGAGGTGGCTTTCTTTTGAATTTGCTATGGCTTTGTGAGCTCCCTGCTACAAACTACCGACTGTGGTTGGCTTTTTCTTCACGTGGGGTGCCTTGCAGATTCTTCTTCTGGTATGGGCGGCTCCCTGCCTTCATGTTCTCTACAAGTTTCATTGTTTGCAAGGCATCTTTCTTCATGCAGTGTGTGGACACTCTATTCTACTCTATCAATGACTTCATGTTTGGATGCAGTTTTGCTTTAGTAGCGCCCTTCCCAAGCATACAAGCTTCCTTTGCCCCACACTCTAGTTCTCTCCATTCTTAGTTATGAGAGAATCAAGCTTCTTTTCTTTTTCCCAGACAATATCCCCTAGTTGGCATTTCTCCAAATTAATCAACACCTTCCTTTTCAAATGCTTGCTAATTTCCTAAGTCTTTTTCTATGTAGTGACAGTGTAGAACTATTTCTTTATAGGCATCTTTTAAATTGCCAAGGCTCTTCTTTTCAACATGGATGTGAATGGCCTTGAACTGGCATTTTTCCTTCCATGTGGGTCTCCATGTTAATTTGTTGTAGGGTGCTCTTTTTATTGGCATGGTTTCTTCATGCAGATTGCCCTATATCAAATTCGCTCCTCCATGCTCATTCCACATGTTGTTGATTAGTGTGAGCTTTCTTCACACCTTTTATTCCTTATGCTGCTATCTACATTGTTTCTTTGTACTGCTTTATTCATTGCATCTTTATTTTCTTGCCAAAATTTTAGGGCGAGCTGTATCTCGTAACTATACAAGTTTAATTACACGATTAGATGACAAACGTAAAGGGGATTTGGATAGTGTTTCATCACAAGAAATCTGAACAATTTGCTCCTCTTCTTTTCTATTTTCCCATTTGAACAGTGCTACAAGTATGATGATACGTCCAATATTAATGGTCTTTGAACAAGCTTTGTTGTATAGAGCTGATTTTGCTTCATCTAGATTTGGGTCTAGAGTAAGAGCTTTTTTCAAACTGAGTAATTGCATCCTTTATCTCTAAACAACTCCCCCGTCTTTTCAAAGTGAAGTGCTCTATTTCATTGCCACAATTTTCTCTCCTAATGTGGGGGCTGATTTCTCAAAACATGGGACTATTACATGAGTTTCCCTCTTTAGTCGATTGCCCTTTGATCATTGTGCAAGATCAACACTCTATTTGAGATTTCAGTGGCCGGTGATTAACTCTTCGGAACATGGCAAGTTTGGTCTTTAACAATCCCAAATAATGGGTGCTGGCTTCATTTTTATATTTTGTGTTCTTGCCATCTGACTAGATAGTAGTGTAGAAACTAGTCCAAGATCTCCAATTCCTTGAGAGTAACTTGGTGAACCCTGTTAATCACATAAATGCATAGCATATAGATACGACTACCTTCAATCACATAAATGCACAGCATATAGATACGACTACCTTCAATCACACCTATAAGATCATCTGCATTGGCATCATAGTGAAGAGATATATTAGCATTGTGAATCATGCTCTTTTTTCTGATAGGAACACTCTCATGATTTCAAATCAGTCCATTATTCTGAAGCAATTAGTCGGACCCTAAAGTGGGTCTGGCTAAAAAAAAATTCATTTCTAAATGTCTAAACTGCAAAATTGACCCATTCACCATCCAACATTGATTCGAAACAAAATCAACCACTGAATAATCAAATAAAAAATATTTTAACTCTCTTTTGCAAACTATCAATTTTGCATCAGGAGGTCATTTGATTGACCTTAAAAATTGCTCCAAACACCTGACCCAGCTTTGAAATTAAACACATTGATTCTCTATTCCATGTTTTGACACCATGTCGAATCTTGTCTCATGACGATTTTGGGGTCCAAAGATATTCGTTGTCAAATTTTCCCTTTCAGAACTGCCTGTAAGAAAACATGTCAGAAAACACTAAATTGGGTTATGAATCAACTTCAGAAACTGGGTAAACTTACACTTGGGAAGATGAAAACTGAGGTGTTGCTACTTTTTCACGAGGTGAATATGGATCTACAAATTTAGGCTTATGAAAAATCACGGGGTGTGAATGGCAAGTGGTCAAATTTGGCTACTTGGATTTTGATAACTAGAAATAATGGTAGAAAATGATTTGTTGCAAATGGAAATGACCTAGAAAAGTGTGCAAGTGGATTTGTCAAGACTTTAAAATTGGCATACTAGAAGTATTTTTAGAGGACAACATAGGGTTACAATCCATTCAATCTCACCAATCATGGATCTCAAGTTATAACATCCCGAATAGGAGTTCCAATCAACCTACAAATGCTGACACTAGGAAAAAGATAGAAATTGCGTTTGGAATCACGTTTGAAAACTGATTAAATGAATTAGTCATGAGCTAAAACTTGAAATATAACAAGCATCTGACTTCTACAATGCAACGCAAAAGGAAATTTAGCATTTGGGTCAATTGGGTCAAAATTATAGCACAGAAAACATGGCCTCTTAGAATTAGGTGCAAAGTGCATCAACATAAAAATAGTAACTAACCAACTTTGAGGGATTCAAAACCTAGTCAAACAAACTCAAAACAACTTGAAATCTAAAATATAGGTTCTTGGGTATGGAATTTAGACACTCTCAAAGTGAAAAGTCACAAAACCTTTCTGGGTGCAAGATATTCATATGCAAACATAGCCTCCTATCGCTGTTTGACACAGGTGAAAATGCAGATTTGACATTTGCTCAAAACAAGGCTTCATGAAATGGCTCAGAATGTCATTTTAACTTCATGGAACAGGTAGACGCACTAAATAAAAGGTGTTAGAGACATTGAACACCTCTAGGGCTTTATAGGTACACAAGCATTTATGGGGCTTGATTTCTCAAAATTTTAAAATGGGACTAAAAAATGAAGCATGCAATTTTTTGTCCTAACAGTGTCTAAGACCCTTTGACATAAGTTTCAAAAAGGGGGAGAAATTAAAGGAAAAAGGAGAGAAATCGTAAAGCTAGAAGGACACTTAAATAGCAAGGGGAAACATGTGAAAGGCAGAGCTAAAATGAAAGGGGGAGTAATAAATAGAGAAAGGAGGAGAGCAAATAGAGAAAAATAGGACATAATAGAAGACATCAAATAGAGTATAAAAATTGAAGAAAAGAAGTATCAGCTAAGGCACATCAATCTATTCAAAGATATTTTGGTTATGGCACATCAACTAAGGGGGAGATACAAAATTTTGAGGTATATATGTAGGATATAATTGTTCAATTGTGTGTTTTCTTTGATGTTACAAAAATGTCATATAAATTATCAGACAAAGTCTACTAAGCTCAGTTAGTCAGCAAAGTGAATTCCAGATCCTACCAAGTGTTTCTGAAAGTTACTCTATGGAAACTATTTGTACTAAGCTCACTTGGGCATTGAAAGATTTTGTGGTAGAAGTCAATGGTAATCGACCTCACAAGGTTATCAAAGAAAACTCATTGTTTACCGAGTTCACTCAGTCTCCAAAGGATTTTGTAGAGTTCATAGTGTTCACCAAGCTTCATTTGGTTAACACTAGAAATCATTTCTGGAGCAGTGTTTATCAATTAAGGTCAGCCAATGAAGGATTTCATTGTTTTGAGAAATAAAGTTTAATTGTTTCATGTAATGTTTGTAACTAATGTAATGATTATTGGTAATTGTACTTGTAAATGAGCTGACTTGACAATTTGTAAGGTATAAATAAAAGGTCAAGTTGTGAGTTCTAAATGGTAATGAATGAGCATGCATATGTATTGATTAAAGAAGAATGTGTGAGTAAATTTTGAAGAAGGATCAGATATTCTTGAGGAGCAGCAAAGTTGTATTCGATCATAGAGGATCTAGTGAAGTAGAATAGAGATCTGTATTAGCGCATTCAGTTGCATCTCATTCAGGTCACTCATTGTTACTTTCTCACCATTGTAGCAGTGATTTCTAAATTTCTTAATAGAGTTGGTTTAACAATCATTTTTTAAATCCTCTAAAAAGGTGACAATTCTATTAAATTTTTCTAAAGTCCTCTAGCAAGGCCACAACTAGCAGGGTGATTAAATCTTCTAACAAGGTCACAATTAATAGTGTGTTTTGTAACCTTTAATAGGGTTGGCTCCTAATAGGGCTCACTTTAGAAGAGTGAAAATTAGTAGCTAGTTACTTGGTGGTTTTTCCCATATTGGGTTTCCATGTTAAATCTAGTGTCTCTCATGTTCATGTTATTTCTTTATGCATGCATGTTAAATCTCTATGAATGCTTAAAGATTAGTAATAAGTTAACATCTATTGAGTTACAACATTTTTTTGTGTGGCTACTAAGTGATAGCAGTAACTAATTTTATAAGACATCTAACGGATCTGTGGATTTATTTTTGTAGTAACTGAATCATGCCCCTACCCCCACCCCCCCCCCCCGCTCTAAGTTACTCTATATATATTTCCAACAATTGGTATTAGAGTTTTTGTTGCTTGTACGAAGGATTTAAAGGGTGTAAGCTAAAGATCAGGATGTCTTACAAGAGGGAAATTTCAAGGCTTAATAGGAATAAATTTTCAACATGGCAAGGTCTCATGGGACACCATTTGGCTTCCATTGGAGATATATGATTTAAATATCTTGATGAAGCATATACAACTCCTACTGGTACATTATTTGCTAATGACATTACTGAGAAGAAGAGTCATAACACCATGATAATAGACATTGCATCAACCCTAAGCTATGAAGAATTTGATGATGTCAAGGACTGCAAAACTGCCTTTGAAATGTGGAACAAGCTTAAAGAAATCTATGGATGTGATGACAATGTGAGAAGAGCCAAACTAGAAAGTCTAAGAGGACAATTTGATCAGATGAGGATGAGAGAGGATGAGAACATTGCCAAGTATGTTGAAAGAGTCAAAGCAAGTGTCACTGCAATCAAAGCTTCTGGAGGAGATATCAAGGAGGAAACAATTGTAAGTAAAGTTTTTAGAACACTACTTCCCATTTATGTAAATAGAGTTTCTGCAATTTAAGAAAGAAGATGTGAAGAAAATCACAAGATAAATTTAGAGGCCATAGTAGAAAGATTGACTACATTTGAGCTAGATAACTATGACAACTATGTTCCAGCTTCCAAGAATATTGAATTAGCATTTGAAGCCAAGCTTTCAATCAAAGAAAAGGACAAAAAGATAAATGATTCTCAGTCAGAAAGTGAAGAACAATCAGAACATAGTTTTGACAGTGATCTTGAGGTGGTTGAAGCTGTACTAGCAAGGAAATATTTTAGAGGCAAAGGAAAATACAAAGGTAAGGTTCCTCTAATATATTTTTCATATGAGGAAATTGGTCATATTGCTGCTAGGTGCCCAAACAAAAGAAACAAGGATGAGAATAAAGGTCACAAGTACAATGGCAAGAAAGATTTCAAATCATTCAAGGACAAAGGTAAGAAAACATGTTTCATGGCTAAGGATTCTAAGGATTCTAATGATAGTGAAGATGAAATTGTTTACATTGCTATGAAAGATGAATTTGATAATGATGAGGAGGATAAGATGGCATTTATCTCTCATTTGAGAAAAAATGATACATGGATTATAGATAGTTGTTGTTCACATCATATGACTAGTGACCAAACAAAGTTTGAATATTTTGAAGACTATGATGGTGGTAGTGTGAGGTTTGGTAATAATCAACCTTGTTGCATAAAAGGAAGAGGAAGAATTTCACTAACCAAAGAGCTTGTATATGATAATGCCTATTGGAGTGAAGGACTAAAACACAATCTGTTGAGTGTGGCATAGCTAATCAATATTGGATTCAAGGTGGAATTCATGCATGGAAAAGAAATACTACTAGATGACAAAGGAAAGCTGATTGGATCTAGCATACAAAGAAAAGGTAACTTGTTCTATCTTGAACTTCGTGAATGCTCATGTTTTATTGCTCAAGTTGAAGAAAGTTGGTTATGGTATAGAAGATTATGTCATATGAACTTTGATAACCTAGTGAAACTAAGAAAATTTAGAAAAGTAAGAGGCATTCCTAGTATAAAGAAACTTGATGTTGGTCTATGAAAGAATTGTCAAATTGGTAAGATGGAAAAGACTAGCTTTAAAAGTAACAACTATGAGTTTGAGGAAATTTTGAAAATTATGCATACTGATTTGTGTGGACCTATTGGAATTGAGAGCTATACTAGAAAAAAGTTCTTCATTATTTTTGTTGATGACTACTCTGGAATGATGACTATCATGTTTTTGAGAGAGAAATCAAAAGCATTTGAGAAGTTCAAATGGTATTTGGCTACAGTAGAAAAGGAAATAGGGAAAATAATGAAATGCTTGAGGTCAGACAAAGGTGGTGAATTCATCTCCCATGAATTCAATAACTTTTTCATTGAAAGAAGAATCAAAAGATAGGTATCAGCTCCTAGAACTCCAGAGTAGAATGGAATAGCTAAAAGAAGCAATAGATCTATCGTGGACTGTTCAAGAACTCTAATGATTGAAAAGAACATTGCTATCAAATATTGGAAGGAAGCTATCAACACTGTAGTTCATACCTTGAATTGAGTACAGTTAAAAAATGACTCATTCAAAACCCCCTATGAGTTATGGTATGCCTATAGACCCAATGTAAATTACCTAAAAGTATTTGGAAGTAAATGTTACATTTTGAAAGAATCTAGAAAAGGAAAATTTGATGTGAAGGGTGATGAAGGAATATTTTTGGGATATTCTTGCAAAAGTAAGGCATATAGATGCATGAATTTTTCTACTCACAAAGTCATTGAAAGTGCACATGTGAAAGTTGATGAATTTGTAGAAAGGACTAAAGAAGAAAGAAAAAAGGAACCAGAAGATTACAGAAGATTTGTTTTCATTGAACCTGATACAGTGCCAGTTACATTTGTCAATCAAGAAACTTCCACTCTCGAGTCTTCAGTCACCGAGTTGCAAGAAGTTCAAACTGAGTTGTAGGAACTCGAGTCATATTCAGATGCTATAGAGTCAATGCCTACTGAGTTTGAATGACCTAAGCAATAGTCAGATCAATCAGAACTAGAAATTGAAATTCAAAATGAAGACAATGGAACTCAGCCAAAAGGAAAGGAACCTGTATTAGCCAAGTATGTCAGGAGATATCATGCACCACATCAAATTATTGGAGACAAATTTGAAAGTACTATGACAAAAAATAAGCTAAAAGGTACTTATTTACTTGCTGATTTTGAACCTATAAATATCAAAGATGCATTAAAAAATAAAAGTTGGATTGAGGCTATGAATGAAGAGATAGAGCAAATAGAGAAGAATAAAACATGGACTCTTGTACCTAGGCCTAAAGATAAAAATGTGATTGGAACTAAGCGGGTATTTAAAAATAAATTGAATGAATATGGTAAGGTATCAAAAAACAAAGCTAGATTGGTATGTAAAGGCTACTCTCAAGAAGAAAGAATAGACTATCATGGGGAAACTTTTGCTCTTGTTGCAAGATTGGAAGGTGTTAGGACCCTACTTACATATGCTACACACAAAGGATTTAAGATTTATCATGTGGATGTCAAATCAACATTTTTCAATGGTATTCTAGATGAAGAAGTCTACATTGAGCAACCTAAAGGTTTTATTGATCTAGACAAGAAGGAGATGGTTTGCAAATTACACAAAGCATTGTATGGTCTGAAACAAGCCCCTAGAGCATGGTATGAAATATTACATATCTATCTTTTCCAAATTGGTTTTTAGAGAACTAATGATAATAGTAGCTTGTATATCAAGGAAGGATTAGATAACAAGATTGTTTTGGCAAAAATATTTGTGGATGATACTTTGTTTATAGGGAATGATGATCTATGCAAAGAATTTTTAGAGAAAATGAACAAGGAATTTGAAATGTCAATGTTTGGTGAGATCAAATTCTTTTTTGGTCTTCAAATTTAGCAAAGCAAGAATTGTATATACATCACTCAATCTAAATACATCAAGGAGATACTCAAAAATTTTGGTATGGAAGATTGTAAACTAGTTGGAACTCCCATGTGTACTAGATTAAAAATTATCAAGGATGACGAATCAAAAGAGGTAGATCAAACTTTATATAGATCAATGATTGGAAAACTATAGTACGTAGTTCATTAAATGCTTGATATTGCTCTTGCAGTTGGTATAGTTGCAAGATTTTTAGCAAAACTAAGAGGAAATAACATGATTGCAATCAAAACGATCTTGAGATACTTGAAAGGCACTGAAGATTATGGATTGTGGTACAAATTTGGAGGTAATATGGACTTAAAAGTGTTTACTAATGTTGATTGGGCAGGAAATATTGATGATAGAAAGAGTACAAGTGGTGGAGTATTCTTTCTTGGAAAGAGGTTGGTTTCTTGGACAAGCAAAAAGAAAAATTGTACATCCCAATCTATAGTAGAAGTAGAGTATGTTGTAGTAGTAGTGAATTGTTCTAATATTGTTTAGTTTAAGCAGTTATTGGAAGGCATGAAGGTTGAGATTGAAGAATCAGTTCTTATGTTTTGTGACAATACAAGTGCAATTAACATATCAAAGAATCCAGTAATGCATTCCAAAACCAAACACATTGCAATAAAGTATCACTTTGTCAGAGAATTGGTGTAGGATAAGGAGATCAAATTGGAATATGTCCATACAAAAGCAAAAATTTCTAACATATTCACCAAGCCATTACCTAAAGATGCATTCTTGTAACTAAGAGGTAAGCTAGCGGTCATTCCCCTATTTGAAGCTCACTAAAATAAAGTTTTCATGATGCATCAATAGGAACCAAGTTGAAGATCATTTAATTGATGCTACATAATCATGGGAACATTGCATATTAATCAGTACTCAAGGTACATTGTTACTCATTTGGTATGTGTTGTCTTTAGCATGTGTTGTCAAAGAGGGAGAGTATACTATCATATCTTTGTGAAATTTGAAACTGTTTATAGAGAGTTTACTGTTTGAAAAGAAGCTATGTAATTCCTTCACAGAGGAAGATTACTATATTAGAGAATTTTTTGGCATAAAATCTAAGAGGGAGAAATGTTCTATCAAATTTTATTGTGCTATGACATGTTGTATTGACATCAATGCCAAAGAGGGAGATTGTTGGATACAATTGTTCAATTATCTGTTGTCTTTGATGTTACACAAATGTCATATCAATTATCAGACAAAGTCCATCAAGCTTAGTTGGTCAACAAAGTGAATTCTAGAGTCTACCAAATGTTCCTAAAAGTTATTCTATGGAAATAGTTTCTACTAAGGCTACTTGGGCATTGAAGGATTTTGTGGCAGAAGTCAATGGTAACCAAGATCACAAGATTATCAAAGGAAAGTCAGTGTTTACTGAGTTCACTCAATCTTCGAAGGATTTTGTAGAGTTCACAGTGTTCACTGAGCTTTAGTTGGTTAACACTAGAAATCATTTCTAGAGCAGTGTTTACCAAGTATGACCGACCAATGAAGGATTTCATTGTTTTGAGAAATAAAGTTTAATTGTTTCATGTAATGTTTGTAGCTAACTAATGTAATGATTATTGGTAATTGTAACTTGTAAATGAGCCAACTTGACAATTTGTAAGGTATAGATAAAAGGTCAAGTTCTGAGTTCTAAATGGCAATGAACGAGAATGCAAATGTATTGATTGAAGATGAAAGTGTGAGAAATTTTGAAGAAGGATCAAATAGCCTTGAGGAGTAGCAAAGTTGCATTTGATCAGAGAGGATCTAGTGAAGTAGAACAAATATCTATATTAGTAAATTTAGTTGCATCTCATTATGGTCACTCATTGTTACTTTCTCACCATTGTAGTGGTGATTCCTAAATCTCTTAACAGAGTTGGTTTAATAGCCATTTTATAAATCCTCTAATAAGGTGACAATTCTATTGAATTATTCTTAAGCCCTCTAGCAAGGCCACTCTTAGCAGGGTGATTAAATCCTCTAACAAGTTCACACCTAATAATGTGTTTTGTAATCCATAATAGAATTGGCTCCTAATAGGTATCACTTTAGAAGAGTGAAAATTAGTAGCTAGTTACTTGGTAGTTTTTCCCATATTGGGTTCCATGTTAAATTTGGTGTCTCTCATGTTCATGTTATTTCTTTATGCATTCATGTTAAATCACTGTGAATGCTTAAATATTAGTAATAAGTTAACATCTACTGAGTTATAGCATTTTTCTATGTGGCTACTGAGTGATAGTAGTAACTAGTTTTATAAGACATCTAAGGGATCTATGGATTTGTTTTTGTAGTAACTAATTCACCCACCCCCCCCCCCCCCCCCCCCCCTTCGCTTAGTTACTCCATCTATATTTCCAAATATATAGTCATTCACAAAATTTTGAACAATTTTGAACTTTTGTATATGCCGAACAAAATGTATATTATACTCGAGGAAATTAGTTTCATCATGTAAAGTGTTTTTGACACTCATGTCAAAGGGGGAGATTGTTGATCTTAGATTGGTTTTGACAATTGAGTGGCAACACACTTAAGAAATTTTCTAAGTTGATATCGAGTATAATATAGATGTTGAGTTACAATATGTGCCAAGCCATGAACTCAACAAGTGTTGAGGCATTTAGATGCCAAGCAAGTTTCAAGTGCCGAGTGACTAATAGATGTTGAGCAAAGTTTGAGTGTCAAGCAAGACAGAATTTAGTATACACTGAGCATCAATAATTAGTAAGTTTTGAGTAACATATAATGAACATATGAGTTTGTGCCTTTACAAACTAAGATGTAAACCATTTTTAAGCTAACATATGGATACATCTCAAAGGATTAAATGATAACATCAAATATGTTTGATTCCCTATTCAATCAACATGCCACCAATTAGAAAAATGGAAATATTTGAGTGAAGAGATGGATGAATCTCAATCATAGATTCATACCTAACCCTAATTCATGAAATCTTCTTAAGGAGGTTGAAGTCCCACAATTCAAAGAGAGATAGAATGTATGAAAAGAGAATGCATGCAAGGAGATAATGCTAGCTAAGTTTGAAGGAAGTGAAAGGGGTGAATTGATCGAGTTAAAGGTGATTTAGAAGAAGGAAAGAACTAAAAATTAGTTAGAAGAATAGAGTATCAGTACTAAAAATTGCTTCATACTAGATCAATGAGGATCAAATTGGACAAAACAAGGATCTAAAATCAACAATAGCATATTGCAAGTGATTAGGTCAAGCATTGTACTATACTTTCTAACAATTGTATTAGGTGAATGAAATCCTATGGAGATAGGTTAGTTTAACAACCATTGTTTAAAGACTTTAATAGGGTGATATTCCAAGTGAATGTTTTATAAATCCTTTAGCTAGGTACACTTTTGATAGAGTGTTAAAATATTTTAGCAGGGTAGGATCTAGCAATCCTTGTAAGCTTTTAACAGGGTAGGTCTTTCACAAGGTAGATCATGAGAATGGTCAAAATATGTAACCTTAATAGGTGAAATTTATTACCGCAATAGTAAAGAGTTGTGGGTGTCATCCCCACTCTAGTTTTACATTCTCATTAGAGGGTTTATGGGTAATCATATCTAGTTTCAAGTGTTTATGTGGATGTATTTACTTTACATGTTATTTTTATATGTTTATGCATGCAATGTTTTAAAGATAAAAGTTTAATTGGTTAAAATTTAGTACTTTTGATTCCCCCCCCCAAAAGTATATTTCCCACTTATAAATCCCAACACATGCTCCTTGTAGCAACTTTGAACATTATTTCCTAGAGTATGAATTAGATTCAAAAGCAAGAGGTGACTATTTTGTAACCATATAAGGACCTTAGTTAATAGTAATGACTAGAGGTTGAAGAAGAATAGAAATCAAAGAAACAATTCAGTTTCTATCAAGAATAATGTACCATCAAACAAAAAAAGTAAAGACAGACACATAGTAACTTAATCTTTATATAAGGAGAACAAAAGTAAATCAGCTAATTCTTTTGACATCATACAATACTGTAAAAGAGGTAAGAATCCAAATATCTCCATTAGGTTACTTAAATTCTAATCCTAATAAATTAAAAATATTAGTTGAGAATTGTAATAGTAAAGATGTAGGTCATGTTAATATTAATGCCAATGTTGATCACCACAATAAAACTATGACTAGTGGAACTTCTTTGATTGATGAAGATTTTGCACTTCCTAAGTAGTTTAAAGAAGAAGAACCTCTTTTCTTAGCCACATGCCCCAATGAAAAACCAGATCCCTTCTACATTTCCTTGTTCATAAATAGAAATAGATTGAGTAATTGAATGATATATTTAGGAGCCTTTGATAATGTAATTCTTGCTTCTATAGAAAAATCTCTAGGCCTTCCATTGACTAAAACTTTTGGTAGATGTTATTCAATTGATGCAAAAAAGGTACCTTTTCTTGGATAGATAAAACATGCTCAAGTTTCCCTTGTTTCTTATCCTTCCAAAAGGTAAAAACTGACTATTCTAGTGGTAGACATCCTTGCAAGCTATGGCATTCTCCTAAATATAAGTTTCTACAAAGAAATGTGGGGAGAAATAAAACTAGATTGGTCTTGTGCCACTATCTAGGTTGGAGATAAAAGGGTGAAGTTAGAACCAAAAGATAAGACAAAATTCACTATCTTAAAATTAGATGAACCTAGGTCTCAAATCTTGTATCATGAAATGTAGTTTTGTAATTATATGTTGTTCTCTAACACCCCTGATATTTTAGAATAATTAGAGAAAACTAAAGGTGACTAGTTGTGGACTCTATAATTTGATAGAAGTTGTGCTAATGTTGGTTCAAGTGCAAGGGTAGTGTTGAAATCACCTAGTGGGTAAATGACTTGCTTGGCTTATAGGTTAGATTTTTAAAAATACTAACAATAAAATAGAATATGAAGCTTTTCTCCTTGGAATAATAACAGTTAAGCAAAAAGTAGTCAAGATACTTAGAGCTCAAGGAGATGCAAATTTGGTGGTGAGACAAGTAAAAAATCAATATGCAATAAAGAACTAAAGATTGAGAAGCTATCGTATCAAGGTGTGGGATGAAATTGAGAGTTTGGATCCTTTTGAATTACATTAGTACCCAAAGAATTCAATTCAAGATCTTATTCTTTGGTAGGTGTTTGAAGATGATAAACACATATTAAAATTCATTAAAGGGGATGATCATTTTGAATGCTTATATTTTAAAGGAAACACTAATGCAAACGATGATGATTTAATGATAAGTGATAAAAAGAAAATAGAGCATGATATGACTCAATTGAAAGGTAATAAGATTCCACCCCATCTAATCTCTTTAGAATTTTTTTTTGATAGGCATGATGCATACATAAAGAGGGAAAGAGATAAGAATGGAAAAACCTATGTTGAATATGATGGAATCAATATAGGGATAGAAGTCAACCCAATAATGATAAACATAGGAAAGTGTTGCACACTAGAGGAGAGGATAGAGATCAAGAAATTACTTATTGAATTTAAAGATGTATTTACTTGGAGTTATAAAGACATAAAGAATTTTATGGGTGGAAAGTTCAAACATGAAATCTCTCTTAAACTAGAAGAAACACCATTCAGGTAGAAATAAAGAAACTATAACTGTATAGTTGAAGGAGAAATCCTTAAGGATATTGAAAAAATGTTGTAGGCTAGGATTATATACCTTATTCATCATTCCACTTGGGTTGCTAATATTGTGATAGCAAGGAAGAAGAATGGAGAGATTAGGATTTTTGTAGATTTTAGAAATCTAAATCAAGCCTCACTCAAAGATAATTTTTCTTTCCTTGATATGGATCATCTTTTACAAATTATTGTAGGATAAAAAATAATGTCCATGTTATCTATGGATTTTCAAGATATAATCAAATTTAGGTAAATGAGGCAGATCAGTTCAAAACTTTATTTACCACATCATGGGGTGCCTTTTCCTAATATATAATACATTTTGGCCTAACTAATGTAGGTGCAACTTTTCATAATGGTTGAATTTAGCCTTTGAAGATTTGAAAGATAGAATTATTATCATATACCTTCATGATTTAATAGTCTTTTCCAATAAGAGATAAGATCATATCAGAGATCTAGAAAAGGTATTGCAAATATGCAATGATCATGGTGTCTCATTGAATCCAAAGAAGTCAATATTTTGTGTGACAAAAGGCAAGTTTCTTGGTCATATTGTATCTTAGGAAGGAGTGAAAATTGATCCAGATAGAGTTAAAGCTATTTAGCAATTAAGTTTACCATTGAGTAAGATTGGGGTAAAATCCTTCTTTGGCCAAGTAAATATCTTGAGGATATTTGTGCCTAACTTCTCAAAAATATTTAAATGTATAGTCGATATGATGAAAGGAAATAAAACTTTCAAATGGAGTGATGTTGAGAAAAAGGCTTATGAAGATATCAAGGGTGCCATTGTCAAATTCCCTATGCTTGTCCATCCTAACTGCACTAAAGTGTTCATCATTTATTGTTATGCCTCAAAAAATACCGTGTCATCTATATTGATGTAAGAAAACAAAGAAAGAATACAAGCCCCAATTACTTTTATGAGTATACCATTAAAGAATCAAGAATTGAGATACTCATAGATGGAAAAACATGCATGTGTAGTCATGAGAGACCTTATAATTTTCATATTTTATGTGTTGCATTATCATTCAGTAGTATATCTCCCAAATCCTATAGTGAAAAGTATTTTGACACAATAAGAGGTTGGTTGTAATAATAGAGGAATTTGGATAGCAAAATTTAAAGAATGTGATATATAAATTAAGCCAACCAAACTTGTAAGAGATAATGCACTATGTAAAGCCTTGGTAGAGGATCAAAAATACAAAGAAGAAGATACTCCAAAGGTTTATATGGTAAGTCTTCAAGATCCTTAGTTCTCAAAAATTTCCTATTTTTTGACATATGGTGAATGCCCTGATGGATTGACTACTAAGAAAAGAAGGGATCTAAAAACAAAGGCATTGAAATATGTGATTCATGATGATGTCTTGTACAAGAGAGAAATTGATGGAACTAATTTAAAAAAATCCTCCACCCTTTTCCAAAGCTTTTACCTAAGGACAGTCTTGTGAAATATGGAAATTACCTCCAAGCTATGGGACTTGAATTATGAGGTTGAGTCTCATGAGAAGCTAACTTCCTCTACTATTAGGATGAAATTAAACTATTCTTGAAGAGAAAAGAGAGGAGTAATTCATGAAAGCAACTACCTAAGCTATTCTAAAGAGGTTATGCACCAAAATAGGGTGTTCAGACTGATCTCTACCCATACATGTATGGTACAATTATTATGATAGTCCAAAGATATATAAATTTAAAATTGCTTTAATCTATCAACTACATAAAGATTAGGCAACTGACAGGAGGAAGAAATGTTTCCCTTCTTTATCATTCATAGGTCAAGAGAGATACATAAATGCAAGTTATAGATATTCATGGTACATTGAAGAGAAGCAAATAGAGCTTGCACAATACAACGATGGCCAAAAGAGATAAGAAAGAATGTCATATAATTTAGAGGCAAAGAGGGAATTTACAGCAGCATGCCAAAACAATACTAAAGAAACAAAGAAAATTTGACCCTAAGAAAGAGTACAATATTTACTTTTATAGTGCAAGCATAACTTAGATAACTTCTATCACAAGAAAATTTTCAGCCACCTCAATCAAATCTATAGAGAATAATCACCGCAAGATTGGAAGATCTAATCACAACATGAATCCATACATGAGAAGATCACTTCTTCACCAAAAAAATCTTTGAGAGGTTAGGAAAAATAGTTATTAACTCTTGACTGAATGGATGGATCAATAGGCAATGGTGGAGTATCTCTTTGCATTTATCAGGCCTAGGAATCGATGAAAGTGATTGCAAGAGATCAGAAAGATTAGATTCATCATTCAAGGGACTACTTCCACTGCCTTCAAATCACCAAATTGACTATGATTTTAGTCAACTATGATTCAATCATCAAGTCTTACCATGTGGACCAAAAATTTATTACTATTATGCCACTCTATCAGCTATTTAATCCTTATTCCTTGTATTTGATAGTCCATGATCACAACCTCACCACCACTTTCCTTTAATAATAATTACTACTTATGAAACCATGATCCACTGATCATCGCTACATCACAACCCACTCTTAGAATTCCTTATTAACCACTACTACTTTGTCAAGGTTGAGATTAGGCCATATCCCCACCATTACTACTTTAACCTAAGGCTCTCTTTTGACCTTTTTGATCAAGAGAAACAAGGTGAACAACTACTTTATAACTCAAACCTTAATCATTTCTTGACTTTTAGAAATCATACACTGGCCATAGACCTAGATGATCTAATAGTGTGAGATATGTCTTTGAAGCATAAAAGATCTGCCCTTTCCATACCATTACGACTTATATCATAGTATGTTAACATAACCATGTGATTAGGAAAAAAAAAAGTAGTCGTTCCTTCACCATCTTGACTTTTGTTAGTGCTCAAAAAACCATGACTATGTGGATTACATGATCACAACTTAAAAAATTCTTAAGGCATAATATGACATATAGACAATGCTAAACTAAAACCATAGGTGATCGTTGAGAGAAAATTATCATTTAAATTTGATTTTTTGGTGGGAGAACATTTTGGTTAACATTTTTGGTGTCTTAGAGGGGATGTAAGCCTGCTTAAGACTTTTCTTGTGACCATTAAAAGATCCATTAGGCTATGGAGTTTCTAAAACCATGAAATCATATCAAATTTATCACTTTTATCACATTCTGAGACATCATATGCCTTCCTCCTTTACAACTTGTAAAAACTTTAGAGCCAAGACTATCTACTAAAAAAATAAAACATGTGCCCATGCTCTTCTTGGAAAGAAGGAAAGAACAAAAAAGAAAAACTACTCTTAATTATAATACATGAATACTTCATTCTCATTAGAAATAGGGCTTGAGATATATCCCATTTACTAGAATAGAAAAAATTTCACCATCAAGTTTGCTTAACTAAAAAGCATTGGCCTACTTGCTACCGATGATCACATAAGGGACACTCCATAAGGCATCAAACTTTGAGTGTCTCCTTGCTTTGTCTTTGTCTGCATCCCATTTCAGCACAAGATCACCTTCCTTCAAATTTCTAACCTTAGCCTTCTTACCAAAGCCCTTCTTCATCTACTATTGATGTATCTCTAAAGTCTATATATAGCTTGATTTATTTATTTTCAAGTTCCATCAAATCTACCATTTTTATAATCATGGTGTTATCTTCAATTAATTCCATTTGATAGGCCAATTCAAGAGTAGGAAACTCTAGTGAGATAGGAAGTCTAGTTTCCCTACCATATACTAACATGAAAGGAGAGTTTACAATAGCTCTGTTAGGTGTTATTCTATCAACCCAAAAGGAATTTTTCAACTTTTGATGCCAGCACCTTTGATTATCTTCAATAGTCCTCTTGATGATCCTGGTCAGATCGTTATTGGATGACTTAGCCAAATCATTTCCTTGAGGGTAGTAATTAGAAGATGTGCTTAAGTAAATACCATGATCAATTTTCCATGCACAAATCTAAGCTCCAATGAATGATTTTTTATTGCCTGATATTATAGTGGAAGGGTCACCAAACTTGCTAATAATTCCATTAAGGAAATATACAACTAAAGCTTTTATAGAATCCTTCAAAGCTTCTACTTTGATCCATCTTGTGAATTAATCTATAGTAGCTATAATCCATTTGTGACTAGAGCTAGAAGGTGGATTAATAGGACTAATAAAATATAACCCCCACTAGGCAAAAGGATGATCAACCTAGATCAGATGAAGTGGAAAGGTGGCAAGTCTTCACTTACCTAAGAAGAAAGCACACATTTCACACTTCCTTACATCTCTATGGAAATCATGGAATAGAGATGGATAGTAATACCTATTGAAAATTGGCTAATAGTGATATGTAATCATTGTCATTAAAGGCAACACATGATGTACATACTAATAGAAAGCCTCAAAAATAAAGACACTTAGTGTTTAGTAATAATAAAATTGTCTAAGTATAAGATTTTTTTACAACAATGTATTATTTTGTTTATAACATGTTGCAAACATCATATTGTGAGTATCAAAGTTACATGGAGATAGTATACATATTAGCGATGATATGTATAACCTCATAATTTTGTATAGACTATACAGAATAGAGATCATCATAGTTTGATGATGTAGGATAGTGAAATTGAAGGAAATAATTATTTTGTTTACAAAATAATTATTTGTCCAATTAGAACTAACATCCTAGATGTTTCCTCTAATTTGGATAAGTGAATTGTGGTCTCAAACAACCTAGTAGTAATTTATGTAAAGGCATGGTATTTATGAAAAGGACTTTTTGCAATAAGAAGTGTGCTATCTTGATATTATGTGGAAGTGAAGTACAAGTATGAATTACAAATTGTGACTATATGTGAAACTAGTACTGATGTAACACCCCAACCTTGCTTCCAAACCCCACGCTCTCTCTCAGGGCTACCTTAGGTCATTCACTAGACCCACTAGGGCTTCTTCAAACCCTATAATTACTAGGACCTTGCTCAAGAGATCCTAATCCTTCAGTTGGGGGTACACCAACAAAGTCACATCAAATTTCTTACTAGCCGGCTCCAGTCCGCTATTAACCCTCAAGTCCATCTATAGCTCCAAGGGTACCAGTTCTTCATCTAGGGTTTTTTTAGACTCCTTCTAACATCCATGACCCTAAACAATGCTGATTTCATAGGCGCATTCAATCTACTAGGGAAGATACACCAAATTGCTCCAAAAAGGCTGCTAGGAATTAACCCTCCTAAATAGCTGGAAACAAGATTTCTTGAAAAACTTCTTAACAAACCTACAAACAAATTATATTTTTGGATACCCTTTTTAGAGTTCTTCAAGATTCTGTAATTTTCTAGCCTCCAAACTTTTCGTACAATGAAAGTACAATTTTAGGCCAAAAATGAGGATTTCAAGTGCTTTATCGCTGTTGTGATGGAAAACCACCTTAGACACCTTTCCAAGACCTCTCCTTTGGATTGGAGCAAGGTTAGACCTTCTCATTACTCGCTGTGCAGCCGGATTAAGGTATTTGTACACTCAATCCTCTCCATAACTCATTTTCCAACTGTGATTCCTAGCCAAGTTGCATTTGGCTTGCCTAGGGCATCACCTTAAAAATGCTTGCTGATGATTTCAAGGGCCCTCCTTCTTGATACATAATGTACATGGATCCTAGTTCCAAATTCCAAAATACCAGAGGTTTCCAATGGTGGGAAGTGGCCCTAAGATCCCATTTTCTAAGTGCAGCCCTATTCAGATCAGCAACTTGCCAAGAACAGAAAGATTTTTCTACACTAATGCAAACGAATTAAAATGATCAAATCAACACTACAAAAATATTAAAAACAATATTTCAGAACTTTTCCAACACAAAAATCAGGTCATTCAATCCTCCTCTATTAAAAATGCCTTCAAATGCATAAAACCGGCAACAAAATACTTGCTCAATTCGTACAAAATGCAAAACCAACTTGTCCAACCCCCTGAAAATGGATGTCCTCACATTTTTAAAGGCTCCTCCATCAGTTCCATAACTTTTCTAAATAGTTAGGACGTTCTAAACACACAAATGCCAAAAAGTTGCTTTTTGCAAGAAAATGTTGTCATGACAACATGACAACATTTCAGCAACTTTTGTTCTACATGGAGTTAGACCTCCAAATTTGGCACAAAAACAAAGTAGACATATAATATGCATAAAATGACTTCAAATAAACAATTCAAAGCCATTTAACCTTTCTAGACCATTTTAGCCTTTTTCGGACCTAAGTCACCTAGTTGACAATAGTCGGCAACTTCTAGCAACTTGGTCACTTTGGGTCTTGCCAAGTCTCCTAAACACACCTAAGGACCACATAGGACCTATTATTAGAATAGTGATGTGGCTAGCATCACTACAAGCCAAAAATAAAGAAATACCTAGGTTTCACACTTAGCCTACCTAGGTGCTCCTGCACCATACTCCCCCCTCCAACAAAGAACTCAAGGTGGATCAGTTTGCAACAAATCTAGAGGTATGCCAACCTTCTTGAACTCTGTCTCAGCAACCCATGTAGCCTCTGAAATTGGTTTCTCCTTCCATTTGATGAGGTGTTCCATGTAAGCCTTGTGCCTTGTAGTCTTCTTTACCCTTGAATCTAACACCTTTTCTACCTCCAACTTGTTGTTTGTAGGTGTTGAAGCAAGTTCAAGATCTTCATGAACATCAGGACTGAGTTGAGATGGGTCACCTTTGTATGCCACCAAGTCTTGCACATTAAAAATAGGGGATATGCCCAAATCGGAAGGTAAATCTACCTTATAGGCATTTGCTCCATATTTAGCCAATATTTTGCAAGGCCCTACCCTCTTCATCTGTAACTTAGTAGGAATGCCTTTTTGAAGCCTTGCTTTTTTCAAATGGACCATCACATAGTCCCCAACAGCAAACTGAACATCCTTCTTCTTTTCATCCACCTTGGCTTTGAGTTTTAGAGTGTTGTCTTGAATAGTCTTCTTGACTTGCTCCTGAATCTCCTTCATGGTTTGTACAAAGTCTTCAGCTTGACCACTAATCTGATCCATGTTTCCAAGACACCTTAGTTCACACACACCTCTTGGGTGCATGCCATAAACAATTTCAAAAGGACTCTTTCCAGTAGTCCTATTCTTGCTATCATTGTAGGCATATTCTGCTTGTGAGATGATAACATCCCAAGTCTGACCATACTCCTTAGTTAGGCACCTAAGAAGGTTACCTAAAGTTCTATTAACCACCTCAGTTTGACCATCAGTTTGAGGATGGTAAGCTGAACCAAAAGACATGTTAGTGCCAAGCTTCTTCCATAAAGTCTTCCAAAAGTGACTCATGAATTTCACATCTCGATCCGACACAATGCTTAATGGAAGTCCATGAATCCTTACAACCTCTTTGAAAAACAAATGAGCTATATGACTTGCATCATTAGTTGTCTTACATGGAATGAAATGTCCCATTCTATTGAATCTATCAACAACAACATAAATGCTATCATACCCTTGCTTAGTTTTAGGCAAACCAACAATGAAATCCATACTTACACAATCCCATGGTCTGCTAGGAATTGGTAAGGGCTGGTAAAGACCTGCATTTCTCATTCCTCCTTTTGCCTTCATACACACCATACATTGCTCCACATACTTGGTTACATCTTTGACCAATTTAGGCCAATAATAGAACCTTTGCACTAGTTCTATTGTCTTGCTGATACCAAAATGCCCACTCAAGCTGCCATTATGCTTCTCTTGTATTAGGTTCTCTCTCATGGAACCTCTTGGTACACACAACTGGTTACCCTTAAATAGCAACCCATTTTGCAGAAAGTGGTTTCCAAAATCCATCCATACCTTATAGGCTTCAGCAAAGTCCTCATCATTCTTGTAAAGATTCTGAAAACTCTCCACTCTAATGCTATGGAGTTGAATCTCTTGGACTGTTAAAACCCTTCTACTTAATGCATCAGCAACCTTGTTCACTTTTCCTTTCTTATGCTTGATTGTAAAGGTGAAGGCCTGCAAATATTCCATCCACTTCAAGTGCCTATTGCTCAACTTCTCCTGTGTGTTGATGTAGCTAAGAGCTTGATTATCTGTAAACACAACAAATTCTTTTGGCAACAAATAGTGTCTCCACTTCCTAAGACACTAGACTAAGGCATACAATTCTAGATCATAGGATGAGTATTTCTTCTTGGCCTCATTTAGCTTTTCACTATAGAAGGCTACTGGTCTACCTTCTTGACTCAACACCCCACCCACTGCTAGGCCACTTGCATCACATTCTAAGGTGAACAACTTTTCAAAGCTAGGCAATTTTAGGATGGGTTGAGTAGCTACTTGTTTTTTTAACATATCAAATGACTTTTCAGCCTCTAAAGTCCACCTAAACTTGGACTTGACTCCCCCCTTTATGGTATCAAGAAATGATGCACAAATACCACTAAAGTTCCTAATGAACTTCCTATAAAATTGAGACAAACCGTGGAAACTTCTTACCTCACTAGATGTGGTAGGTGTAGGCCAACTTAGGATAGCAGCAACTTTCTCCTTGTCCATCTTCAAAGTTCCTTTAGACACGACAAAGCCTAGATACACCAACTCTTGCTTGAAGAAGTCAGACTTCTCAAGGTTGATAGATAGCTTCTCCTCATGAAGCCTCTTCAAAACCACTTCTACATGCTTGACATGTTCCTCTTTGGTCTTGCTGTAGATGAGGATATCATCCAAATACACCACCACAAATCTGCCTATGAAGTCTTTGAGCACTTCATTCATGAGCCTCATGAAGGTGCTAGGGGCATTGGAAAGACCAAATGGCATCACAAGCCATTCATAAAGACCATCAGTAGTCTTAAATGTTGTCTTCCATTCATCTCCCTCCTTTATTCTAATTTGGTGATACCCACTTTTCAAGTCCAACTTAGTGAAATACATAGCACCTCCTAGACAATCCATAAGGTCTTCAATTCTTGGAATAGGAAACCTATACCTGATTGTAATGTGGTTAATGGCCCTTGAGTCAGTACACAACCTCCATTTTCCTCCCTTCTTGGATGCCAAAACCACCGGGACTACACAAGGGCTTATGCTCTTTTGGATCAAACCTTGGTCCATCAACTCTTGGACTTGTCTTGCCTCTTCAAGGTTTTGATCTGGGGTTAACTTGTAAGCTGCCTTATTAGGTAGTGAGGCACCTGGAACAAAGTCAATTTGATGGCTGATAACTCTTCTTGGTGGTAGGGTAGCTGGTGTACCATCACTAACAATCTCCTTATACTTTACAAGCAACTCTTGTACCTCTGCTGGTAAAGGTTCTTGGACTGGCTTTTCTTCACTTGCAGCCTTTAGTATGATTGCAAATCCTTGGCTCTCCTCATGCTTGAGGTCTCTAATAAACTCTTTCTCTCCACATAGCAGCACATTAGGCACCTTGGACTGTGGTTCATCCCCTTCTAACAATGACTGAATTTTGAAGGTCTTGCTTCCTTTCTTAAATGTTATGGTCTTTTCCTTGCCATCATAGACCACTTCCCTATCAAATTTCCAAGGTCTCCCTAGCAAAAGATGACAAGCATCCATTGGCAAAATATCACATAATAAGCGGTCTTTATATCCTGCAATTCAGAAGTCCACCCATGCTTGTTCATTCACTAGGATGCTTTGCCCTTTGTTAAGCCATGTGACTTTGTAAGGGTTGTCATGAGGTATCTTCTTCAGTTTGAGCTTTGTAATAGCCTCCTCTGATATTACATTATCAGTTGATCCAGAATCAACCACCACCTTGCATACTTTTCCTAGGATCTTGCACTTGATCCTAAACAATGCCCTTCTATGTCTAGGCTCATTAGAAGCTGGTTGCTTGATCAGCACCCTCCTAAACATGAGGTTCTCACCTTTTTCAAACTCAATATGGTCTATGTCAACATCCTTGCAACTTCTATTATCTTCTTGTGCATATGCTAGCCTTTTATCTTGGCTTGAGGAAGAGGGTTTGTCCGGGCACCTATAGGCAGGATGGCCTAGTTGACCACAATTGTAACACTTCATTGTTGCAAAGTAAGAACTTCTCCTACCTCCTCTACCCCTACTTGATCCTCCTTGATTGCCTCTCCCTCTATTATAACCACCTCTTGAAGAGTGGTCAATAGTTTGCTCCATGGGTTTGCTTTCACTTTGGCTCTTTTGATCACTACCTTTGCCTTGGTAGCCTCCTCTTTGATTTTTCTGATTTCTGCCTTTGCCTCTATCTTTGAAGTTAGAATCTCCTTTCCTCTTGTTCTTTTCTTCTACCTTCAAAGCTAGCTGATGACATCTTTGGATAGTGGTAGGGGCCCATAAGCTAAGCTCCTCTTGAATGTTCCACTTCAAGCCACCAAGATACCTTGCCACCTTGAGTGACTCCTCTTCTTGCTTCTTGGATCTCAAACACAACCTCTGAAATTCTTCAGTGTAGGAGGTCACATCAAGATCTTTTTGCTTTAGTCCTTGCCTCTTTTTATGGAGTTGGATCTCAAAGTCTTCAGGTAGGAAGTTCTCCTTGATTTTGTTTGCCATAGCACTCCAATTTGCAATTGGATTCTTACCCATGCTGACTCTTTCATCTTGTACATACTTCCACCATGTTAAGGCTGAGCCTCTAAGCCTTGACTTAGCAACCTTAACCTTCTGTGCCTCTGAGATACCCTCACACTCAAAGTGGTTCTCCATACCCTCTAACCAATCCATAACTGCATCAATATCCATCTTACCACTGAAAAGTGGCACTCCTTCCAAAGCTTTACCTCCTAAGGCTTTGATTTCCTTCAAGAAGGGCTCTTCTTGCAAGATAGGATCAGGTTCAGGTACAATATCTTCCTCTACTACCTTTTTACCATTCCCATCTTCTTCTTCATCTCTTTTCTTGGCTGCCTCTACAACTGCATCTAGTTTTTGCTTCACCTCTTCTAGTGCTTCTTCAAGAAGCTGATTTCTTTGCCTTTGCTCATCAACTTCTTTAGCTAACTCCACATTTGTCACCATCATGGATTCTCCTACTGATTCTTCAGCGGCTTCCAACATTAACTACCTTTCCCAAATCTTTAACTGGCTCTGATACCACTCTGATGTAACACCCCAACCTTGCTTCCAAACCCCAAGCTCTCTCTCAGGGCTACGTTAGGTCATTCACTAGACCCACTAGGGCTTCTTCACACCCTATAATTACTAGGACCTTGCTCAAGAGATCCTAATCCTTCAGTTGGGGGTACACCAACAAAGTAACATCAAATTTCTTACTAGTCGGCTCCAGTCCGCTATTAAGCCTCAAGTCCATCTATAGCTCCAAGGGTACCAGTTCTTCATCTAGGGTTTTTTTAGACTCCTTCTAACATCCATGACCCTAAAAAATGCTGATTTCATAGGCGCATTCAATCTACTAGGGAAGATACACCAAATTGCTCCAAAAAGGCTACTAGGAATTAACCCTCCTAAATAGTTGGAAACAAGATTTCTTGAAAAAATTCTTAAAAACCCTACAAACAAATTATATTTTTGGATACCCTTTTTAGAGTACTTCAAGATTCTATAATTTTCTAGCCTCCAAACTTTCCGTACAATGAAAGTACAATTTTAGGCCAAAAATGAGGATTTCAAGTGCTTTATCGCTGTTGTGATGGAAAACCACCTTAGACACCTTTCCAATAACTCTCCTTTGGAATGGAGCAAGGTTAGACCTTCTCATTACTCGCTATGCAGCCGGATTAAGGTATTTGTACACTCAATCCTCTCCATAACTCATTTTCCAACTGTGATTCCTAGCCAAGTTGCATTTGGCTTGCCTAGGGCATCACCTTAAAAATGCTTGCTGATGCTTTCAAGGGCCCTCCTTCTTGATACATAATGTACATGGATCCTAGTTCCAAATCCCAAAATACCAGAGGTTTCCAATGGTGGGAAGTGGCCCTAAGATCCCATTTTCTAAGTGCAGCCCTATTCAGATCAGCAACTTGCCAAGAACAGAAAGATTTTTCTACACTAATGCAAATGAATTAAAATGATCAAATCAACACTACAAAAAGATTAAAAACAATATTTCAGAACTTTTCCAACACAAAAATCAGGCCATTCAATCCTCCTCTATTAAAAATGCCTTCAAATGCATAAAACCGACAACAAAATACTTGCTCAATTCGTACAAAATGCAAAACCAACTTGTCCAACCCCCTGAAAATGGATGTCCTCACATTTTTAAAGGCTCCTCCATCAGTTCCATAACTTTTCTAAATAGTTAGGACGTTCTAAACACACAAATGCCAAAAAGTTTCTTTTTGCAAGAAAATGTTGTCATGACAACATGACAACATTTCAGCAACTTTTGTTCTACATGGAGTTAGACCTCCAAATTTAGCACAAAAACAAAGTAGACATATAATATGCATAAAATGACTTCAAATAAACAATTCAAAGCCATTGGAACCTTTCTAGACCATTTTAGCCTTTTTCGGACCTAAGTCACCTAGTTGACAATAGTCGGCAACTTCTAGCAACTTGGTCACTTTGGGTCTTGCCAAGTCTCCTAAACACACCTAAGGACCACATAGGACCTATTATTAGAATAGTGATGTGGCTAGCATCACTACAAGCCAAAAATAAAGAAATACCTAGGTTTCACACTTAGCCTACCTAGGTGCTCCTGCACCAAGTACATGCAAAGTTATCTAGTAATTTGAGATCAAGATGGACATTAGAGAATCAGTCGAGGAAAGAAGAAAATAAGAGTAAACTATTTGTTTCAATAGTGAGCTCTTCTTGTAGTTGAAATTTCATGTTTGGGTAGGGGGCTCTTCTTACATACATTGTACTACAAATCCTAAAAGGTTTGGCACAACTCCTAACAAGGTTGGAATCTACTAATAGGGATTCAAAGTCTCCTACTAGGAACTACTTGTACTAAATTTTCTCATTGAATCCTAATAGGGTCCATACTCTAATAAGGAACACATATATCAATATATTATCTAGTGGGTATCATCCCCACTAGGGTTTTCCCTTGGCTAGGGCTTCCCTAGTTAACAAAATATGGTGTTATGAGTTATCTTTGTGAATTACTATTGTTACTATTTAGTATTACTTTATTGCTTTTTTATGCATGGTTTTAAGTAAGTAATAATATCTAGTTGGAGACTAAAGTTTGTAGATTACTGATTCACCACCCCCTCTCAATAATCCCTATTGTCCAATTAGAACTTTTTCGTCAAGTTCCAATTGTCCAATTAAAAATTTTTCATCAAGTATAGTGAGCCTTTAAAATTGTTCATTCATCCAAGCTTAAACTTTCCTACTTAGCAAGTTACTATAATCCAATATGTAAGCATAACACATGTAAAATCAACACATAATTTATGTGGAAACCAAATTTGGAAAAAAACCACTAGTAACATGCTACTCAATTCTCACTCTTCTAAAGTGATGCCTTGTGAAAGGCCTACCCTATTAAAAGCTACAACATACTATTAAATGTGACCTAGTTAAAGGATTTAAGCACCCTATTAGAAGTGAGCTTGGTTAGAGGACTTTAGAACATTCACTTGGAATGCCACCCTATTAAAGGATTTACAAATGGCTATTAAACTAACCTAAGTCCATAGGAATTTACCGTAGCTTGCACAATTGTTAGAGAGTAACAATAAGGGCTTTTGACATGATACAACTCACAATTTAACTTGTAGATTTTAGATCTCTATTCAACTCATAAAATATTTTGGCTTTCAGTCTCTACAGCTCTAATAGCTTGTTCCCCTTCTCAATCTTTCTTTCCTTGAGTCTTCATGCTCAATGTACTAGTGCAATCTCCTATATGACCACTAATCAAAGTAGAGTCTCTATTCTCTATTCTTCCTTCTCCTTGATGCCTTCTTCTTGACACCCTTTCAACCACTTCGCAATTTGGCACACCAACAGCTCTTGCTTCTTGACCTATGACTCCTTAAATAGATATTTAAAATTGATTTTCCTTCTTGATTCTTCCCTCCTTTAATTCCTATTTGAATGGATTAGGTAGGATTCATTGAATGTAACCCATATTTTGTTCCTTCTAGAAACATCATGAAGAATCCTCTTGAATTTTCTCAAAAATGGTTTACATAAAATTCTATGCCACCAGCTCATCATCCTTATCCTCCAACTAGTTCACTAAATTCAAGGCAACAAACTTGTTAGCTTAGATTGGTGAATCTTTGACTTTTCAAATAATGTAGTAGCTCAACACTATTGAAATTTTGGTGCTCAACACATACTATGTTATTTGACATCAACTATGTTTTAGTGATGCTCAACACCTATTGTGGATTCACTCAGCATCCACTAACTTTTCTTGATGCTCAACACCTATTACTTTTCTCAGAAACTGACCATGCTCAACTCCTTTTATATCATGCAACACACACTAGATTTTTCTTTTTCTTAGCACTAACTAAAATTTTTCTCGACTTGAACTAGCTTGCTTAGCACTCACTAATGAACTTAGTTAAGCTTTGCAGACAACCTTGTTTCAACTTATTCCTCTAAGGTCTCTAAGTGTGTCCAACCTTTGTATCTTCAAGTATATTATCAATATATCACTTTACCATTGTCTTAATTGATCCTTGCACTCCATTACAAAACCATAACTCAACCTTTCCCTTAGGTGCTTTTGTTACAACTTGTTGATTAAATCCTCTTCATCAATCAACTAAGTGATAATACTTGGATCTTAAAAGCAATTTTCATTCCAGCAGGTTTGACATCAATGAAAAAATAATGATTGAAAACATTATTTATCAACCATCTCCACTTTGCAAAAATCTTCCTCTTATAATGATCTTTTCAATCAAATTTCCAACAATCTCTCTCTTTGGCATTGATGGAAAACTAAACTGATCAACCAAGTTAACAAAATGCTAACTAGGTTAAAATAGTAAATAAAATACCAAAAATAAAAATTTATTCAAAACTATTCATTCTATCAACAACATAAACTAGCATATGACTCCCTCTAAGTTCTTTGCTGATAAATTGTCTTCGTCTGATTGATTCTTGTCTATAGTATTTTCTCCCTCTGAGGTATTATTTTCTTTTACATATCTGAACACTATTCACTAGCTCTCTCTTATATTATTTCTCTCTCTCTATATGCTTTGATCATCTTATGCTATTCTAGTATCATCTACTTCTCCTTTTGTCCATTTGATCTTGTAGATTTGATTATCTTCTTCCTACTTCTTCCTTTATCCAATTGAATGTTGTCCATTAGGTTATTCATTCTTCTCCCTCAACTATTGATTAGTTTCTTATTACTTATTCATCTTTGAAAACAATGCCAAAGACTTATTGTTTTAGCATCTTAACATGCAAGTGTAGTATTTGTAGGTACTCCAATTTCTTCCTCTTTCACCTTGCTTTGTGACTAATTTGGATCTTCAGTGCTTTGATTACTTTAGGCATGCTCCTAAAGTAATTATCCTTTACATCAATTTGTAATATGCCAACAATCAACTCATTTGATGCAGAGCAGTCTTGATTTTTCTTTAAATAGCCTTAGATAGGGGTATCACCCCTAACTTATGTAATACCCAAAAATTGGCTCATTTCCATTATACCAATTTTGGTCTATTAGATCAATGCTAAAGTCTTTTTTCATTAGAAAAATTCTTGTTTTGACATTCGCTACTTGACTTAATTGTCAAATGCAGAAAACCCTAATCTGCATTCATCATACTTATTATTTAGTTCCTATAGTATTTACTCATATTAGTCACATTGAACCTATTTGATTTAAATTTAATTTAATCTAAAGTATTTATGCTTTAGTAAATTAAATTATCACCTAAGGCTAATGTACTAATGAATTTAATTTTTTTAATTTAATAAATATGCCTATTCTAATTAATTGAATGAAATTATTTAATTAAATGGAAAAGGTATTTATGAGGTCATATCTCATTTTATTAAATTAAATATATTTCCTAAATTCTACTCTTCAGTTAAAATGGAAAGTCCTAGTTAGCTACTGATCAAATTAGAAGTGATCCAAATCACTTGCTCTCACACTAAAGTCTATTTGACGTAACTGTTTCTTGCACTCAGGATCTGAGGTAGTTAACTTCATCTAAATTTGGAATATTCCTCTATGACTAAAACTATGCTTCAATCCTAATCATCAATCTGAGTTGATCTCAACCATTGATGGAATTCAGGAATTCTATTTAAGAGGCTCATAATTCCTCATTATAGAGGATGAAAATTATTGCTATTGAATTGCTGCTAAATTGCATACTCATTTAAGTTTAATACTTTCATAAAGCTCTCATTTTCTTAGATTAAGATCATTTAGAATTAATATGCATTCATTTAGTTAATTCTATTTATATGTTCTTAGATTAATTAAATAGTCATTTATACTACATTGCATTCTCATATAGACTAGTGACATTCTTAAATCCTTCGTTCTTAGAGCATTTGGTTACCTACACCTCAAATCTAAGGATATTAAATTGGAAAAATCCTTCTAGATAGAAGGCAATATTTCACCTTGCTAGATCTTTTTTGAGTGAACAATCTCATGTTCATCTTAGGATGAATTTTCAGACATGACCATGTTGAAGTGTGTGTGTTGCAATTGAGGCCACATTCCACACAGACATTGCACAAATTGAGCATTAATTGAAACTGAAAGAAACTGGCATGGGAGAATATCATATTGAACCAATGCTATCATTAACATCTCTTCCAGAGTCTCCTTGTCATTATGGGAGATGCTTAAAGGCAAAGAAGCCATTTGTGTTAACACCTCAGACTAAGTATAATGGCACTTTTTTCAAGGCTATAGTTCCCTTAGAGGATGAAAGTGAACATAAAGCCATTTTTCTATGGCTTTATAGAGAAGAGGCTCCAGTAGACTTAATAGAGCAAGCTTGAGAAATCACTCTTGAGAAATATGGACCTAGTCTTAGGTTTATGAAGTGTTTTGGTTACAAGGGAATTGGCCCTCTTAGGTGCAATAACAATGGCCTAATTGATCCTATCAAGGCAACAGCTTGAAGCAACAGTGATACAACTAGCCTAGGATTTAAGAAGGTTCCTTTCCATTTGGGACCTAATAAATTCATACCAGAACCTAAGAGTTCATCTAGAAATGAGTCACAAGCTGAGTTAGACACTCAAGAGGAACAATTTGATGATGAGGATCCCTATCCTTATCCTATTCCTCATGATCTCGCTAAATTATTTGCTGATCTAGATGACTTTGTGCCACATGTTAGCACTGTGGATGATACTAGTAATTCTTTTGAGGACAATATTGAGCAACCCAAAGATCATTCAGAATAGGAAGAGTCTAGTTAGTCATTACATACTGAGTATCTATGTAAGAACCCATATGAGGAAGGTGAGTATGTCCCTATCACTATTAGGGAGTTCTACAGTCTCTCACCATGTAGCACTAATTCTAAGGAATATAAATTTGACTCTCTTTCAAAATTGAATACTGATAAAGACATTGACCAAGTGCATTTCTATGAAAACCAAATTGAATTGGGTGAAACATCTAGGGTTAGGTCAAATGTGTCTAATCCCACTAGTTTCCTAGAGTCATCAATTGTTGACATTAGTACTCAAAGGTATTCGAACACATCTATGGACGAAGTCACTATAGGTCTCAAATTTTTGGTCAAAGAACTTAATCACTATACTATGAATACAATTGAACCATCCACTACTCTTTCATTCAAACATATTAACCTTATAGACTGGAACCTTAATGCATCTAGTGAAGTCCCCATGTTCTAGAATGACTATGCTCTCGCTTGCTACCTAAACACTATCAAACCTGTAATGTCTTCCACCAATGGATAGAGCATCAACATAACTAAAGCTGAAATCAAATATCTTAGTCATATAATTAAAAAGAAAAAATGACAAAGCTCTAATGGTGAAAACCACATTGTGGCAGTGTCAGAACCCAAAAAAGTAAAAATAACAGACGTATCCAACGATGAAAACCTCTCTGAGGCACCTGCAGATGAGATATTTGATGCACTTCCAAGTCACTTTTAGGAGAGATCATCAGTATTGATAGAGCCAACATAGCCAATTAACCTAGGTATAGAAGAACATCCTCATATGATACATCTGGCACAATCATTGCCACCTGGAGAAAAGGAAGAGTTCATTGCCTTTTTTAGAGAAAAGAAGATAAATTTTTCTTGGACATACTCTAACATGTCAAGATTGGATTCTAATCTTATCATGCATCACTTGTCCATAGAACAAGGAATCAAACCAATTAAACAAAAAATTCAAAAAATGCATCCTCATGTTGCATTGCTTGTCAAAGCAAAACTAGAGAAGATTCTAAAAGCTTGTTTCATCCATGCAATTGATTATGCTGAATAGATATCCAATATTGTTCTAGTCTCCAAGCATGATAAATTTATTAGGGTTTGTATTGACTTTCATGATCTCAACTTGGCATGTCCTAAGGATGATTTTCTGCTTCCCAATATGATATGATAGTGGACATGATGGATGGCTATGAGATGTACTTTCTTATGGATGGGTTTTCTTGTTACAATCAAATAAAAATTGTGCCAGAAGACCATGAGAAAATTGCTTTCACATGTGCATGGGGGACCTTTTGCTAGAATGTAATGCCATTTGGCTTGAAAAATGTTGAAGCAACCTATCAATGAGTAGTAACTACAATTTTCCATGACATGATGCATAAGACCATGGAGGACTATGTGGATGATACCTTGGTCAAAAGTGCTAAATGCAATACTCATCTACAAGATTTGGGACCCATCCTAGATCGCATGGAAAAATTTAATCTTTGACTCAATCCTAAAAAATGTGCATTTGGTGTCACTAGGGAAGTTGCTAGGATACATAGTGTCCATGAAAGGAATTAAGGTGGATCTAGAGAAAGTGCAAGAAATAATGGATATGCCATTGCTTTGAAATGACAACTGGATGAGAGTTCTATAAGGAAGACTCCAATCTATTTGTGGGTTTATCTCACAATTGGCAGATAGATCACAACCCTTCACAAAAAATTTACATAAGGGTGTGAAATTCAATTGGAGCTAGGATTGTGAGAAAATCTTAACACAGATCAAACAATACCTTGTCAATCAGCCAATCTTGATGCCTCCTATCCATGGGAAGCCTTTTCTTTTGTACATTTCAACAACTGAAACATCTTTAGGAATTATATTGGCTTAGGAAGACAATGACAACAAAGAAAGAGCTATTTACTACTTAAGTCAGACATTGATCTCTTATGAGAGGAACTACAACATCAATGAGAAAGCTTGCTTGGTAGTTGCCTTTGCTTCCCAGAAGTTGAGACACTACATGCTTGCCCACACTATTTGGCTTGTGGCTAAAATAGATCCACTAAAGTACTTCCTTAGTAGGGCCACTCTCACAAGAATATTGGCTAAGAGGGTTATGATACTTAGTGACTTTGATATTCAATATGTCGAACACAAAGCTATCAAGGGACAGGTGATTGTAGATCAGCTAGTTGATGCACCTATGCAGAGCCTCCTACCAATGAACATTGATTTCCCTGATGAGTCAATCCTGAACTCACATACCAAACATGGGTCATGTTCTTCGATGGGTCCTTCACACAACAAGGATCAGGTGCTGGATTACTCTTCATTACACCATAGAGATATTCATTGCCCAAAGTGTAAAAGATTATGTTTCCTTATACAAACAACATTGCTAAATATGAGGCTTTGATCAATGGAATGAAAATTTTAGTCAAATGGAGAGTGGATTAGTTAGACATCTTTGGTGACTCTCAGCTTTTCATCAATCAGGTTAATGATGTGTACCAAACAAAGGATGAGAAACTAATTCCATAAAAGCACATAGTTAATGACTTGAAGAAATATTTTGCACACATTACCTTCCAGCAAGTTCCATGAGTAGATAATAAAGTGGTTGATGCCATGGTTACTTTGGCCTCCCTACTATAGATGTTTGAAAATGATCTCTGACATGGGTTCTTGGCAGAAGCGTTACACTACCCAGCCTATGACACCCCTAATTTTAGGATGATCTATTCTATTGTAGGAAATGAATCATCCCACTACCATGACATTTATTCCTATCTCCACAATCAAACCATTCTAGAAGGTCTGACATGGGATGAGAAACGTTACCTAATCCATAATGTTTCATGGTATGTTATTATTACTAACAATTTGTATAGGAGAGGTCTTGATGGAACACTCCTTAGGTGTTTAGAACCCAAAGAGTCCAAATGCACACTAATTCACATTCACGAGGGCATTTTTTGATCTCACTCAAATGGCCTAACACTAGCTTGCAAACTCCTTAGAGCTGGTTACTATTGGCCTAAAATGGAGCAAGAAGCTATCAAGTATGCTAGATCTTGCAATGAATGTTAGCTTTATGGGAACCTAATCCATGCTCTAGCCAAAGAGCTGATTCCCTCTAATAAAGGATGGCCATTTCAACAATGGGCCTTTGACTTGGCGGGTCAAATTCACCCAACCTCTTCTAATGGACATAAGTTCATTATCATGGCTATAGTTTACTTCATGATGTGGGTAGAGGCAGTACCTCTCACAGTCACCACTGGAAAAATTGTAGCTCTTTTTATCACAAACTACATCATTTGTAGTTATGGTATACCATCCTCAATCATTACTAACAATGGAGGATAATTCAAGAAAAAATACCTCAAGGAACTATGCAAGAAATTCAAAATCATACAACATTGGTCTTCCATTTACTACCCCCAGGGTAATGGCTAGGCTGAGGAATCCAATAAGGTGATCCTCAAAATTCTTCATCACACATTCAAAAAATTAGGGAGAGACTGGAATCTCTAGATTAATCCAACCTTGTGGGCATATAAGACAAGCATCAGAACTCCAACGGGCTTGACTCCCTTTGCTTTGGTGCATGGAGCATATGTTGTGCTTCTAATAGAGGTTGAGATTCCTACCTTAAGAATCTGTATGAGGGGGCTTATTACTATATGCATGAATATGTGGCCTTTGCTAACACACACACTTCAACATGGTCATTGTATGCGGATTCATCCCAGAATGAATATTGGATTGTTCATCCAAAAATAAGCCGGCAAAGCGACCTATTGCCTTCTATCTAAAGGGAATTGCTTATTAGATATCCTCATATTCGAGGTGTTTAAGCAACCAAACCCTACAAGAATGAAGGATTTAAGAAATGAAATGCAACTAATCTATATGAGAATGTAGATTAATCTAGAATGGAGTATGCATGTTTAATCTAAGAACATGTAAAAGAAATTATACTAAATGTATGCATATTAAATCTATATGAGAATTAAACTAGAAAATGAATATGAAAGTAGGGAGCTCAAATAAATGCACAATCCAACAGAAATTCGATGCAAATTCTCATTCAACTTCCCCTCTAAAATGAAGAGATGAGGGTCTCTTAAATAGACTTTCCTAGAATCCATCAACGGTTGAGATCAATTTCAATCAACAATCAGGATTAAAGGTGAAGTTCAGTCATAAAGGAAGATTCCCAAATTAAAGGGAGTTAACTAATTTAATTTGAGTAGAAAAAGGAGTTAACTGATTTAATTCTAGTAGAATAAGGAGTTAACTGATTTAATTCCTTTTTGATCAATAGTGAACTGGAAATTTCCCTTTTTGAACTGAAGAGAGATTTTGGTGAGATAATTAATTTAATAAAATGAGATATGCTCTCATAATTACCTTTTCTATTTAATTAAATAATCTTTTAATTAATTAGAGACACTTTTTTTATTTAATAAAATAACTTCATTTAATTAATTAAGAATGGCTTCCCATTTAATTAAATAATTTTGTTTAATTAATTAAAATAGGCACATTTATAAAATTAAATAAATTCAATTCCATAGTACATTAGCCTTAGGATATAATTTAATTTAATTAAAGTATAAATACTTATTAATTAAATTAAATATTAATCAATAGGTTTAATGTAACTAATATGAGTAAATACTATAGGAATTAAATAATAAGCATGATGAATGCAGATTAGGGTTTTCTACATCTGACATTTAAGTCAAGTAGCAAGTAGTAGAATAAGAATTTGCCTAGTGAAATAGGACTTAGGATTGATCAAAAATAGACCAGAATTGGTATCATGGCAATGAGACAATTTTGGGGTATTACATTTTGCCCCTCTTTGAATGAATGTGCGAGCAACACGTTCAATTCAAAGAAAAATCAAAAAATGTGATTCGAAGATGAGATTGGTTCTGAAGGTGATGACACAAAGACCAATTGATAAGGTTTTAAGGACTATATCTAGAATACAGCTTAATCCCAAGGAATCCAAGCAGAATGCCTAGATACCTAAAATTGATTTGAAGATGAGATTAGTTCCGAAGGTGATGACATGGAGACCAATTGATAAGCTTTTAAGGACTATCTCTAGAACAAAGCTTAATCCCAAGGAATCCAAGCAGAATGCCTAGATACCTAAAATTGATAGCATATAAAAGACTATCTCTAGAACGGAGTATAATCTTTAAGGATCTAGACAGAGCATCTAGATGCCTGAAATTGAAAGCATTTAGAAGATTATGTCCAGAATGGGGCCTAACCTTCAAGGATCTAGATAGAACACCTAGATACCCAAGAGATTGAAAAAAAAGATAACAAGGTCCAATCATGAGTCATAGAATCATCCCTAGAATGAGGCTTCATCCTCAGGAGTCAAGGTTTAGACTGTCCCAATACTTGTCTATCAAACTCTAAGAAGAGTTGTTATAAGGTTGATCAATTGATAAAAGATAAGATAGATGGCAAAGATGCGAGATAGAAGGGAACACAATTCCCCCAGTGATGAGATGCCCCAAGTGATAAGGACATAATATGGGAACTAGATGCCCCAAGAAATAGGTATTCAATGATGTAATCATCTTGCCCCCTTAGGAGAAAAATCGAAAGATGACACAATAGAAATAGATGTGAAGAAATATAGCAATAGATACAGAAGAAACATGAGATTCAATATAATGTAGAAGAGATCAGAATGAATAGAAGAAATATGAAGAGATCAGAATAATCTAAAGAAATATGAAGAGATTAGAATGATCTGAAGAAACATGAAGAGATCAGAATGAGTTGAAGAAATATGAAGAGATCGAAATGATCTGAAGAAATATGATGAGATCAAAATGATTAGAAGAAATATAAAGAGATTACAATGATTTGAAGAAATATGAAGAGATCAGAATGATCTATAAAAATTTGAAGATATTAGAATGATCTAAAGAAATTTGGAGAGATCAGAATGAGCTGAAGAAATATGAAGAGATCAAAATGATTTGAAGAAATATGAAGAGATTAGAATGATCAAAAGACATATAAAGAGATCAAAATGATCTAAAGAAATATGAAGAGATCAGAATGATCTAAAGAAATTTGAAGATATCAAAATGATCTAAAGAAATCTAGAGAGATCAGAATGATCTAAAGAAATATGAAGAGATCAGAATGATCTGAAGAAATATGAAGAGATCAGAATGATCTTGAGGTCCAAAAGACCAAGTTTGTGTTGAAAAGATTCCAAGAATCGCAAAGTATTAGAAAAATTTGGATTGAACAAAAAAATTTAAAATGCATTTTTGAGCCACTTAAGTGTGTCAAATTTTGAATTTGATCTCGAAAAAAATGGGTTCAAAAAAACCAAAGTAGCCAAGAGGTTGATTAATCAATCATTTGTGTAGTTCGTGAATGAATTTGATTCTTTGAAGAGATCAGCAATCCCTCATCAAAGAAGGTGAAAGTAGATTTGCAATTGAATTGCATGCTTATGCAAGTGAAGTATGCAATGCAAGACTATGTTAAATGCAACCCTAGGTTTGGTTACCGAGCCTTGATATTTAATCATCACTAGATATAGAACAAATCTCGTTAGTCATACAATTCCCATTGACATTGCAATCATGAAAATATGAATATAACATACATTATTGGTTTATCAGGATTAAATGTAAGCATTTGAGTCACAAGAAGCTAGAATGACCAGAACATTTGTCCCTTTTAATGTAGCAAGTTAACATAAGCATCAAAGCATAGATGCTAGGATGACCTGAATGTTGCTGGCATAACAGACACACCAATCACATAGGAGATCCATCTTATGCTAAGCATTCAATATTTATTCTGTCTGCAATGAATAACCTAAGATAGAAGTGTGCTAGATATACTCGCAGTGACCCATACATTCACTTAGCAGGACGAGTATCAGTATTTACTGTAGCATGAAGAGTTTACTCCAACAAATAAGGAGAAGAACCAACATTATTGGCATATTCATATAAAAAGAGTCAAGGTACACATGGCCATCCAATATGAGATGGAGGCTCTTATAGTGGACACCCCTCTTATAGGAATAGATCAACTTATTGGAACTAAATTGCAAACAGAAAGCAAAAAAAAGATCATGCCCCCAGTCATTACTTCTCTAGTCAAAGATGACATCATCAAGTTGCTCGAGGAGATATGATAAAGCAAAAAAAAAGCAAATAAAGAAAAAGCTCAGCATATCCAAACAAGTATATCATTTTTGAGTTCATTTTTTTGATTGATTTCAAGTATTAGTGTCCATAACATGTTTGAAAGAAATCTCTTCAGTAGGTTGATGATAGTAGGCAGATGCAACCAAAATGACTAGTGACTGAGGTCAAAGAGGAATCTTCATGATGAAGAACCTAAGAAGGACTGAGTGACAATAGACAGACATAGCCAGGAAAATTGGTGATTGACACAAGAGATTTTCCATAAAGGAATCTGGAGACATGACTTAGCAATAGTAGACAGACATAGTTGAAACAATTGGTGACTATTGCAAAAGAGATTCTATGAGGATAATCTTAAAAAGAGTGACACTAGCGACAGTAGGTAGATGTAGTGAGGATCGCTGGTGACTGTTGCGAAGGAGATTCTATGAGGAGAATCTCGAAAAGAGTGACACTAGTGACAGTAGGCATATGCAGTTAGAACGACAGGTGACTAAGGTCAAAGAGGAAACTTCGCAATGAAGAACCTAAAGAGGACTAAGCAACAGTAGATAGACATAGCCAGGATGACTGGTGACTGACACAAGAGATTTTCCATAAAGGAAGTTGGAGAAATGACCTTAGCAACAGTAGGAAAACATAGTTGAAACAATTGGTGACTATTACGAAAGAGATTCTATGAGGAGAATCTTGAAAAAGTGACACTTGTGATAGTAGGAAGACGTAGTGAGGACCACTGGTGACTATCGTGAAGGAGATTGTATGAGGAGAATCTCAAAAAGAGAGTGAAACTAGCAATAGTAGGTAGACATAGTGAGGACCACTGGTGACTATCGTGAAGGAGATTCTATGAGGAGAATCTCAAAAAGAGAGTGACACTAGAGATAGTAGGTAGACACAGTGAGGACCACTGGTGACTATTACAAAGGAGATTTTATGAGGAGAATATTGAAAAGAGAGTGACACTAGCGATAGTAAGAAGATGCAGTAAGGACCACTAGTGACTATCGCAAAGGAGATTCTATGAGGAGAATCTCAAAAGGAGAGTGACACTAGCGACAGTAGGCAGACATAGTCAGAATGACTGGTGACTGTTGCGAGGGAGATTTTATAAGAAGAATCTCAAAAGGAGTGACACTAGCGATAATAGGTAGATGCAGTCAGAATGACTGGTGACTATCGCAAAGGAGACTCTATGAGGAGAATCTCAAAAAGAGTGACACTAAGGGGGAATGCCCCCGAGCTATGACAAAACTCAATCCATGGATACATGAGTAGGAAAGGCAGGAAAGCGAAAGCATGAAAGCAACTATACAGAGAGGCTGAAAGTGCTCTGCAAAATGGGGCATTGGGAACAAGAGGCACCTGTTTACCAGGTTTTCACCTTCTTGGCAAGATTCTCTTTTTTTGCTACCATAATGCCTATTTCCAGGTTTTCACCAATGGCACTATTTTTGTTTTTTCTTTTTCTTTTTTCTTTGTATTTTTCTCTTTTTTTCTTTTTTTGATTTTTAGAGTTTTTCGAAAGAATCAAGCCTTTCTCAAGTTAGATAGCATGCCTATAAGAAAGATAAGTTATGATAAGCCAAGGCCATAGCAAGGTACACTCAAAGATGTTGACAAGGTAATGGAGGGAAATAGGAAAATGAGAGGTAGATGGAGGATAAGGTTGTTGGTTTTGGGAGACTGAAACAAGCAAGGATGTCAAGCAAGCATAAGATTTAGAGGATCTCATGAGGGTGGATGAGATATTAGGAAAGATCAACATTGACACACACCTTGAAGGGTAGTGGAATGATGGAGGAAATATGGATGAAATAGATTGAGGCTTAGATATATGAGGTAGAAAAGCCATTTTGGAGAGGGGTGGAGTAGAAGGTTTTGAAACCCTTTTAGGAAGATGTTGGGAAGAAGATGGAGCGGAAGCCTTTGGAAGCTTGAATGTCAACTTTGATTTGTTTTCAATATTCAACTCCTTCAAAAGAGACTTGGGAATCCATATAGCTTTTGATTTTTTATTAGATGTTTTGGAATGCATTTCTTCAATAATAGATTTAAGAATTCATACTTTCTTTGGTTGAGCTCTTTGAATAGTTGACCTTTGTGGTCTCTTTTTTGTTTTTTTCTTCTTGACATTCACATGTTGATTAGGGAGACATAGTGAACTTTTGAGGATGGATTCATGCACTTGTGTTTGAGTTGATCATCCAAATTTCTTCCAAAGGACTTGGGACTTGTGGACGAATGAGGCCAATATGATTGGTTTAGATGGAAAGGTGGATGTGAAGAGTTCAAGTATATGTATCTTTGTTGAACTTGGGGTAGGCTAGAAGGAATGTGTAATGAGCTAGTAGTTGCAATAGGAGATAGAGGAATATAAGGTCCCAATATGGATGGAAGACTTGAAGGTTTTAGCTTAGATGGGTATGGACCAAGGATATATTTAGAAGATGTGAACAAACCATGAGTATGGATATCAGCATCTTTAGAGTGAGAAATATGACCAAAGCCATCAATAGATTTATGAGTAGTTGTTATAGGAGCAATACATTGAACAGGAGTATTTAAAGCTTGAGCATAGTTTGGAAGTGAATGTAGTAAGGTAGAATAAGAGAGCGAGGGAACACTTTTCTCTTCAAAAGGAATTTTTTGTAACATAGGAAAAGTATCCTTCTCTTGGTCTTTTGTAATCTCCTTAAGGATGGTGGAAGGAATATCTTTATCTTGCTTAGTAGAGGTGCATGACATGGGAGATGGAAGACTATGTGGCTCTTGAGATGGAGACACAAGATCTTGGAAGACTTGAAAGGGGATGAAGGAATCTTGGTCTTGATCAACACTTGTTTATTCATCATTTAAGTGGTCCTCTTGACATGAAACCAAATCCAAGGATGAGAGAGTATCTGAATCTATATTCAAATATATTTCTAGAGTCTCCATAACAAGCTCTTGAAGGGACAATGGAGGAATAGTTGGATTCGGGATAATAGGAGGAGCAACACATGGAGGTTTTTGATCTTTGCTTTGTGTAGTATGGGAGAGGTTTGCAGCTAAGTCAAGATTAGCTTGAGTTTCCTTTAAAGGTAGTCCTTGAGGGTACACATAGTCAACTGGGGGAGTAGTGAGTTCTTTTGGTAAATATGTGTCAAAAATATTGGACAATTTATAAGGTGGATGTATGTTGGAGGAAGTAGAAGTTATGTTTGAACCATTACTAGACATGGTTTCATGAATTTGATCCTTCTTGAGAGTAGAATCTTTAGTAGCTGAGAGCTTAGATTTTTGAATTATACCATTGTGAAAGAGATCTTGGATCTTGTTTTTTAGCTCCTTACAATGGGAAGTTTTATGTAAATTATGTCTATGATAGACACAATAGTTACTCATAAAGGAAACTCCCGCCAAAGTGAGCTTAGGTAAAGTAATGAGTTTTTATTCAAGAAGTTCTTCCAAGTTTAATTCATAAGATTTTCCCAAAGGTGTGAAATCACACTTTGGTTTAGGTTCCCAAGGTTTTTCTTCAAATATATTTCTAGATTTCTTGGGTGTTTGTCAAGTGTTCTCTGATATCTTGGATTCAAGATCACAAGAATGTGATTTTTGGTTTTCATAGAAGGAAGGGAAATTTTCTCTCAAGGAGAACTTGTTTGATGATACGTTTTCCTCTTCTTTTAGTATTTGAAGTTGAGTTCTCATTGATTGGATTTGTTGCTTCATGTTTGCAATAAGTAGCTCTTCTTCCTCATTAGGAATATTGGATTTAGCACATTTGATGTTAGCCATTTTGATGTACTATATTTCAAGTAGTGATAGCCAAGTTTTAGAACAATAGTCAAGTTGCCACAGTCATAGACAATGACAAAAAGAAAAATCTTAGACAAGGACCACACTAGAACTTAGTCTCAAAAAAAGAAAGATAAGAGTGCAGTATACTAAGGTACGAATAGTCTTATTTGAAGGCTAGAATAGCCAAAGATTATGACTATCATGACACAGAGTACAAAAAGCACTAAAGGACAAGAACAAGATAATTGAGAGACAAGACTAGTTAAAGTATGGATCGCAAGTCATTAGCTAAGAAGGATGCCACTATTTGGGACTATTTTTAGATAGAGAAATAGTAAACCAATGCAAGAAACAGACTTGGTACAGAGCACAGATAGCTCTAACAAACTAACTTGATAGTTCAAACTCAAGATCTCACGTGAAGATCCTTTGAAAGGCACATAAGAAAGTACACAAAGCCATGCAAAGACTTAGGATAACATAAAGATTTCACAAGAGAATGTGCTCTAGGCCACACGAAGTAGTGCAAGGTTAACTTGGATAGCATAAAGATCTCGCATGGAGATGTGCAACTATTTGCACGAGAACAAAAGTTTGCAAATGTTTTGACAAATTTTGATCGTTTTAGTAACCAAGTGGATAAACTAGCATCCTAAACAGCAAGCAAGTGATTTTAAGCATGTCTGAAAATAATGAGCAAGGGAAAAAGAAACCTTGCGCATGAACAATCAAGTGACTTAGTTTGTGCTAATCCCTAGGAGAGCTATTTGTGTATGTTTTCAAAGAGTTTTGCAATCATTGCACACATTCCTAGAAAGTGAAAAGTTTGGCCTCTCTAAGGTTTTTAGTAATGTTTTGACTCTGCAACTTTTATGACTCATAGGGGTGACCTCCAATCTCAGTGCGCCAAGGTTTCAACACAGTCTGAGAACTTAATCTTCAAGAGCTACTGGGGAGATCTGACAACCCACAATGAACCACACCCATGGAGATTTCTTCCACAAGGACATTTATATAGCGATTGTCACTACCATGTCAAAAATGGCTATTATCGCTTGAGGTTTTGTCAATGCAATTTTCCCTATAGAGGGATTGTCTACTACAGTTAACCCTCTCTAAAGGTGACCGACTCACAATAGTGTACCACAAGGAGACTTAGCTTCCAGATTCAAGATCTTGACACCTTTTCACTTTTAGCCCAATCAAAGTAGAAAAATTAATCTGACACGCTAAACTAAGAGTATCTCTTAAAGATCTATGATATCAACTCCCAGTGATCTATCAACCTCTCTAGACAAAGGATGCCTATATCAACAAGTTGAAGATTCATCTATCTGTGAGATGCTCAAAGTATCCTCCCCACCTACAAGGAATCTGTCTTAGAGAGGAGTTTCACTAGGAACCCACTCCCTCAAGATCCATGAATAGTGTTCATGGGGCCTAATTACTATGTGTGTACAGATGTTAATTATCGAAAGCAAATCTATCCAAAAGCAATCAAAGAGTACAAGGTGGTACACTTAACGCTTTAACTAATACTTAATGCTTTAACTAATGTGAGGTGAGTCTGAAGATGTGGAACATTTAACCCCTCACACAAGCCAACATGAGTCAACAACTCAAAAACTAGTGAGTTCTAGAAAGCAAAAAAGGGTTGCCTAGTGGAGCATTTAACACTTCTTTCCTATAGACCCCTCCCCTTTAATATGGTGCTAATCTTGCAACCATAGGGTGGAACTAGGGGCCAATAGATTAGTGAGTCCAATAACCCAAGATAGCTAATTAGATCTATCACTAGTAACTAAGCCAGCTAGATGAAACTAATAGAGATCACAACCTAGTATCAAATTATGCATGTGTTGTAAAATGAGAACATGGAAGGAAATACACACAAGCTTGACACAAGAGATGTTCGTTTTAGCTCCAAATGAAGAGTTATTAGTCAAAGAGAATTACCTAGTAATCCTCGCAATGTGCTTAGTAGATGGTTTATCCATTTTTAGCAACTTTATCACACTTTTTCAATTGTCCTGCAACTCGCTGTTATGCTACAAAAAAATCAAAAAAATGGAAATAAAGATGATTAAGAGAAAACATGTTAGTGAAAATTGAAACTTAACTATGGGAAAATAAAATTTAACTTTTTTTGTTCATTTTTATACCCATAAAATAGCTTAGAAAATGCTAAAACCTATGAAAACATCAAAAGTCAATTTTTTTTTTTTTTAACATTATTTATCTGGAAAATTGGAAAAAAACAATCTTTTGTATTGCTATTTCAAAAAATAGAAAACACAAAAAAACCAGAAACAGTGAGTAGTTAGCAGAAAAACTAGAAAACATGAAAATCAATGCAAAAATAGCCTCTGTCAACAGAGTCTCGCGCAAAATTTTTGACATAGCCACACAAAGTTATTTTTGTCTCACATGAAACTGTTCGGGGCCTGTGCGAAATTATTTTTGGCCCACGCAAAGAAACAAGTGTTGTGCAAAATTTTGTGCGCTCAGGCACTTTCTCGCATGACCCAGAGAGAATCTTCGCTCGAAGATTCTGTATCCTCACACAAAAATAAATAGTCTTGTGCAAAAATTCTCAAATTTGTATGGAACAGTATGGATAGAGAACGCGAAAATGATTAGAAAGATGCAAAAAGAGGCCCAAAAAGTAGATTTTCTAAGGCCCATAGTGGGCGCCAGAAATGTATGTGTGAATATATGGCCTCTGCTAACACACACAATTCAATACGGTCATTGTATGTGGATTTATCCTAGAATGAACATTGGATTGCTCATCTGAAAATTAGTCAGCAAAGTGACCTATTGCCTTCTATCTAAAGGGAATTTCTTATTAGATATCCTTAGAATCGAGGTGTTTAAGCAACCAGACCCTACAAGAATGAAGGATTTAAGAAATGAAATGCGACTAATCTATATGAGAATGCAGATTAATCTAGAATGGAGTATGCACGTTTAATCTAAGAACATGCAAAAGAAATTATACTAAATGTATGCATATTAAATCTATATGAGAATTAAACTAGAAAATGAATATAAAAGTAGGGAGCTCAAATGAATGCACAATTCGATGCAAATTCTCATTCAACTTCTCCTCTAAAATGAAGAGATGAGGGTCTCTTAGATACAATTTCCTGAAATCCATCAACGGTTGAGATTAATTTCAATCAACGGTCAAGATTAAAGGTGAAGTTCAGTCATAAAGGAAGATTCCCAAATTACAGGGAGTTAACTAATTTAATTTGAGTAGAAAAAGGAGTTAACTAATTTAATTTGAGTAGAATAAGGAGTTAACTAATTTAATTCCTTTTTGATCAATAGTGAACTGAAAATTTCCCTTTTTGAACTGAAGAGAGATTTTGGTGAGATAATTTATTTAATAAAATGAGATATACTCTCATAATTACCTTTTCTATTTAATTAAATAATCCTTTAATTAATTAGAGACACTTTTCTTATTTAATTAAATAACTTCATTTAATTAATTAGGAATGGCTTCCTATTTAATTAAATAATTTTGTTTAATTAATTAAAATAGGCACATTTATTAAATTAAATAAATTTAATTCCATAGTACATTAGCCTTAGGATATAATTTAATTTAATTAAAGTATAAATACTTATTAATTAAATTAAATATTAATCAATACGTTTAATGTAACTAATATGAGTAAATACTATAGCAATTAAATAATAAGCATGATGAATGTAGATTAGAGTTTTCTGCATCTGACATTTAAGTCAAGTAGCAAGTAGCAGAATAAGAATTTGCCTAGTGAAATAGGACTTAGGATTGATCAAAAATAGACCAGAATTGGTATCATGGAAATGAGCCAATTTTGGGGTATTATAATTACTGATGATGATTATAGGATAGCTCAAATTCAAGAGCTAGTGTTACTAGATGAATGTCAACAAGTGGCGTGTGATCATCTATGAGCATATCAACAATGAATTTCAAGAAGCTAGAATTGGAGAGTCAGGCCACGTGACTTCTAGCTGGGTGATCTCGTCTTGAGAGAGAAACCTAAGAACCAACAACAATGAGTCTAAAAAGGGAAGTTTGAACCAAACTAGCTTAGGCCTTACATCATTACTACAGTATATGGATCTAGTGCTTATCAACTTTCCACAACTAAAGGAGAAGGGCTCAAGGAACTTGTCAACACTCTCCACCTGAAGTGGTTTTATAGTTGATCTGATACCAATAGTTCTTTGTACATATCTAAATGTCTTGAAAAAAATCACAAAAATTAGAAAAAGTCCTCAGAAAATCTATTATCTTGGTGAAAACCTAGCAATAAGTGCCTTGGTAATACCAAAAAAATTGAAAAATCAAAAATACAAAAAAAAAAATCAAACAAAGAAAAATACAAAAAAATTGAAAAACGAAAAAAAAAGTGCCATTGGTGAAAACCTGGAAATAGGCATCATAGTAGCAAAAAAAGAGAAACTCTGCCAAGAAGGTGAAATCCTGGCAAACAAGCACCTCTTGTTCCCAATGCTCCATCTCACATCACCTTCTAATTCTCTTTACAATTGCTTTACTATTTTTCCCACTTTCTGCTCATATTTCCATGGATTGAGTCTTGTCACAGCTCTGGGCATTTCGCTTTAGTGTCACTCTTTTTGAGATTCTCCTCATAGAATCTCCTCTGTGATAGTCACCAGTCATTCTGATTGTGTCTGCCTACTATCGCTAGTGTCACTCTTTTTGAGATTCTCCTCATAGAATCTCCTTCACAAAAATCACCAGTCATTCAGACTATGTTTGCCTACTGTCGCTAGTGTCACTCTTTTCAAGATTCTCCTCATAAAATCTTTTTTCAATAGTTACCAGTTGTTTCAGCTGTGTCTGCCTATTGTTGCTTGGGCTACATGTCCAAATTCCTTTATAGAAGATATCTCTTGTGACTGTCACTAGTTGTCCTAGCTATGTATGTCTACTGTCGCTCAATCCTCCTAGGTTCTTCACCTTGAAGATTCCTCTTTGGCCTGAGTCACTAGTCATTCTAACTATGTATTCCTACTATTGTCACCCTACTGAAGAGATTTCTTTCAAACATGTTCTAGACAAAGACACTTGACATCAATCTTATGACACAAAAATGAACTCAAAATGACATACTTGTTTGGATATGCTGAGCAATTTCTTTGTTTACTTTGTTTTCACTTTATCATGTCCCTTTGAGCAACTCAATGATGTCATTTCTGATTAGAGAAGTAATGACTAGGGGCATGAACTTTTCTTTTCTTTCTATCTATGGTTTAGTTCCAATTAGTTGAAAAATTCCTATGAGAGGGGTGTCCACTATAAGAGCCTCCATCTTATATTGTATGGCTGGGTGTACCTCAACTCCTTTCATATGAATATATCAATAACACTGGTTCTTCTCCTTGTTTGTTGGAGTGAATTCTTTATGCTATAGTAATATCTAATTCTCATCCTGCTAAGTGAACGTACAGGTCAATGTGAGTATATATGATGCATTTTTGTCCTAGGTTATGAGTGCAAAAGCCATTGTGAACATACTACTTACCAATTACTTAGCATAAGAAGGATCTTCCATGTGTTTGGCATGTTTGCATGCAAACAACATTCTATCCTAGAATTTATGCTTTGATGCTTATGTTAACTTGCTATATTAAAAGTGACAAATGTTCTGGACATTTTGGCTTCTTATGCCTCAAATGCTTACATTTAATCCCAACAAACCTATGATATCTGTCCTATTCATATTTCCATGATTGCAAAGTCAGTGGTAATTGTAGGATATATAAGCTCCATTTATGTCTAGTGATGATAAATTATTGAGGATCGGTAACCACACCTAGGGTTGTATTTAATATAGTCTTGCATTACATAATTCACTTGCATAATTACATGATTTAGTTGCAATTTCATCTCTATTCTTCATGATGGGGGATTGGGGTTCTCTTCAAAAGTATCTAGATTCTCCATAGATGCACAAGCATTTGGTTCACTAGTTCATGCTCCTCGATGGAATACATGTCACTGTCAAGAAAAAGCACGCAACACTACATGAGATGTTAGTTCATTTTCATATGCATTGCATCCATATACTCATATCATCTACTCTACATAATCACATCACATCACATCAAAGTACATATGCATCCATAACACTTTACACATCCATCTCATAATCATCAATATCTCATATTCATCAAGGTAAAGTAGACACAGACAATGACACATACACAGTAATACTCGGCTCAAAATCTCGTATATATATATATCAAAAAATGTTTTAGTACAAAAAATGGGTCCTACTTGAGTATTATTGATCAAAATGGTATAAAATGATGCTAGCACACCTATCAATACATAGCTAGATATCAAAATTGAGAACCAAGAATACAACATCTAACTCTGTCCTATGCCCTCATCTCCATGAGAAGAAGGTGGAGGAGGAGGTGGTGGCATGTTAGGTCTAGTAGGAGGTTGTGCACCCCTAGACTCATGAGCATGCTACGAGAATCATTGAACCTACAGAGCCTCATCAGGCACCACTGTGGAGTATGCTACATAATAATAGGCTACTTGGGCAACTTGTAATTAGACCTTGTCCTGCAGCATCTCTGCACTCTACTTGACAGTTTGTACTCTCTCTCTCAATTGGCCAATCTCTTGATCTTGCTCTGCAAGCTATGCATCTCTGGCAGCCACCTAAATCTGCAAATCTCCCAATTGCCAGGAGGCCAGATGAATCTACTCTTGGTAGCATTGCACTATGTCCTATGTCCCAGTAGTAGGCTGATTAGGCATATCCTCATTCAATATCCCAGGTGCCTGCTGTTGTTGTGCTACCAGCTGCTATTGTGGTGCCTACTGCTATGGCGCCTACTCCTTAGTCCTCGACCTTCATCGCCAACCATGCTTTGTCTTGCTACCTCCAAAACCTGTGTCAGATCCCATCTGCCATGTGGGAATCAGCACCTACTAAGTCCTATGTCAAACCTGTGGCTATGGCTATGGCTACTACTGCTACTAAGGTGCCTCCTGCTATTATGGTGCTTGTTACTAGGGATCCTATGCAACCATCCCCAAAGGATCTATGAATCTTAGGAATGGGTGACTGATCAAATGAGCCTAATATGTAGGTGTCATCCTTACATCTGCTATCTTTGGGAGATAGCCCCACTATGTCACAACCAATTTGCACACATCTATCATGTATTGGCCTAGATCTAGTCATGGTGGCCATCCCCACTCTATGTCCTTCTCTAGTTTGGCATAGGAACAATACTCTTGTGAGATATCTTGTGGTCAACCATATTGCCACCACACCCGTAAAATAACAAACCTCTCGATAATCTATGACATCCTGCCCAACAGTGGTCATGAGCAAAACATCCAGCCTAGCTCCCTTGGAGTGTCATCCCAATCCTCTCTCTCTTCCCAGGGCCACCATATGATGGAGACTAGGTCATCAAGATGATTCCTCTAGTGCTCAATCTTACCCAGGGCAACCTGGGTAATGTGTCCTTGATATCTATAGATATATGGCTCCATCGGCTCACAAGTGTCCTCATGAATGGGTCTGCACACTAGTAAATGCTCCCATGCCTAGATCTATAGCATGTACACCCTAGTGGCCATAGTCTTGTTCAGATGGAAGACTATCTCATGCATCTCATGAAACATGTGTCCAAGCATGCATTGACCCTATCCAAATATCTCTGGAGAATCCAACATCCTCTACAACATAACCCCCCAACCACATTCCAATCCATGTTATCCCCTATCTAGCATTAGAAACAATTGAGGAAGATCACTAACACTACTAGCAATTTGTGTGTTGACACATAAGTGTGTAACAACTCATCCTAGGTGATGGCTCATCCACTTGCGAACTGCCTCCAAAAAATGGCACATAGTGCCTTTGTGCCTACTTGGGGCATCACATCATATAACACCCTCACCCCATGGAATGGGATCTACACTATTTGGTAGATTTCCTCTAAGGTGATCATCATCTCTCCCACTAGCAGATGGAAGGTGTTCATCTCTAAATGGAAATGCTCAACCAAGGCAGTAAGCAGGCCATGATTCACTAGCACTATTGGGATCTGGCATAGTGAAGATAGCCCCAATCGGGTGATATGTACCCTATCAACATCATTGAGACTCTGCAAAAAAGCTCCATATGGAAGATAGTGGGATCTAAATGAGAAGTTTTCAAAGATCTCCTGCATACACAATCACCAATGACAAGCAAAAAATTAGTACTCAGTCAATACAGTGGAATGATGAAGAAATAATTGCAAATTTCAAGTTAAAATGCAAAAAAAAAAGAAAAATTGCACTTTGTTGTCACTGGATTTCATGCAACATCGCAAGATCTCACGCGAGATGTCATGTCTTCACATGAGAATTCACTTCTTCATGTGAGAAATCAAAATCTCATGTGAGAAATGAAGATCTCACGAGCAAAGATCGAGATGAATTTCCTGTTCTTCACATGAGAAGTGGGTGGCTCCTGCGCGAGCACTTCTACTTATGTGCATGAGAAAACACTTGATGAGTGTTTCTTCACGTGAGAAGAGATTGTCTTCACATGAGAAAGGATAGTCTCACGCAAAGAACGATTGACCAAGATGAAAAGAAATGCAAAAAATGCAAAAAATGACCTTGAATTATGTAAAAATTGAAGTACAAAGCTAGGATATTGATGACTCACCAGAGGTCTATAGTCCATCGACCGGCTGTTTTGTCAAGAATGCTCAAAACGATGATCTCATACATTCACTTCCATCTTCCTCTTAGAGCTCCTATTCACAAAAGACAAAATGCACAAATGACTTGAAAATGACCCCTTGGGCCCTTATACGGTTGTTGACGTAATTTTTCAAACTGCTCTGATTTGTGCAAAAATCACTCCCTGGCTAATTCAACTGCTCTAGATCCATTTTCAGGATTGAATTTGAAATCAAACACACCTAAGTGCCTCAAAAATGCATTTTAAATTTTTTGGGCCCGATGCGATCGAATGCTTGTGCAGTTCAAATTTTTTTGATATTTTGGGATTCCTGAAATCTTTTCAATTCAAAATTCTTAATATTTTGAAATTCAATTTGGAAATAGTCAACTCAAGTCAACCATGGTCAATTTTGGTCAACTTTTTGGTCAAACTTGGTCTTTTGGACCTCGAAATCATCCTAGATTGACTCCAAATTTTCTTATGATAATTTTGATCTCTTATATATTTTGTTGAATCTTTGATTTCCTCTATACCTCTTTCTCTACTACTTTACATCCTTGTTGTCACTTAGGTTTGCACCCTTGTCCAAAGGCTATGCATGAGAACAACCTAGTGAAACATGGAAACAACCTCCAAGCTGTGGGACTTGAACTGTGAGGTTGACTCTCCGAAGAAGGTTAGCTTCCTCTTACTATCAGGATGTGCCTAACTACTCTTGGAGAGGAAAAGGGAGAAGGAGAGCATGGAAGCAAATCTACCTAATCTAATTTAAAGAAGTGATGCACCAAAATAGAGTGTCCAAACCAATCTCTACCCATATATGCACTATTGAACCAGAATGAAACTAAGGATATACACACCCAGACTTGCTTTAAATAAATAATCATTAGCAGATCAGAAAACTAGAATGAATGACACAAGGAAAGAGAAGATTCACTTATATATCATTCACAGGACAGAAGAGATACAGTCAAGGAGATTATAGATCTCTACAAAACACTAGTAAGAGGTAAAGAATTCTTGCACCTTCATACCAATGGCTGAAAGAGATAAGGCAGAAATCATACAGTTCAAAGGCATAGGGGATTTTACACTAAAGTTGTAGAGCAATAGTAGAGAATAGTTAGAGAAATATCGACCTTTACAAAATTTACAAAATTGCTTTTATAGTTTAGGCATAACTGAGATTTTCCCTCCAACTGTAATTACTCCCCAACCACCTACCATTAAGTCTTGTAGAGAACAATCATGGGGAAACCTAATTTGGATGCGGATCTAGACATAATGATTTCTGATCTTGGTTGGAACACGGCCTTAAGAAAATAGAAATGACACCATTAAGCTATTTTGACCAGGCAGGTAGATTGGATCGAGGTGGTAGAGTGTTCCTCTTTGTTTCGCATTCACTTTTGGTGGTTGGAAATGATCATGAAGATTAAATCGCACAAGAAACCCTTACCTTCCCTAGTTCCTATCTCATGAATCGGTAAGTCAACCTAGTCAACCTATCTTTTTCACTAGGATGAGCCACATGAGCCAATAGTCTTTTATATTTTTGCCACCCTGCAAAGTCCCCTCGAGTTGACCATGTCTTTCTCTAACTAACCATGCCATCTTCCTAAACCTTGACCGCAATGGCTACAACATAACTGCCACCCCCTTAACTGTCAATCTTCACTAGACCCACTGAGACACATGCCACCTAGGTGCTATTTCTCTATGGGTAATGTTCTCATAGCTTCTCATAGTGAGATAGCACTTGCCATGGATTTCCCTTGATTCGACGATTGTGAAGACTCACCATATTACTGCACTTGCCTCCATAAGGTTTTTGGTCCATGAATCCACTTGGTAACCACTTGGAACAACCTAGCATCCTTGGCCCACTAATCCGCATGGCACAACGGAGCTATGGTGCTATACATATCATCCTCATAGCTTCTCATAGTGCGCTAGTGCCTACCGTCGATCAGATCACATTGAACGGTGAAGCCTCATCAGGTACCTTCCTGTGAAGAGGGTAAGCAAATGATTTCATCTAGTACACATGCCCTACACCCACTTCCCCGTATTTTTTAATTTCCTTACATCTTGATAATATGGGGAAGCGCTAGCCCTTGATCTGGGGAGATCCGATGGTGCTCAAAGATCTGTAGAACTACATATCTGGTAAGCTAGATGGGCTAATGAGTTGCTTTCGTCATACTCTGACTCATCTGAAAAATGCCATGGAAGACAAGCTATTGATACCTTCTGAGGAAGTGGGCCCCTTATGTTATTTGTGGCATGCATCGCCGAGGTGCTATGTCACTATGGTTAAAATTCTCACAATTCTCCATAGCAAGATAGCACCTACCATGGATTTGGGGAAGATCTAACAGTGAGCAAGATAGATCTGAATTATCAGTGTACCAACTAAAGAAAATCAGCCATGTGCCAAACTATCTAACAAGTCCTTATAGGGCCCACATTCTACAGAGTCATAGCTTAGCTAATGAAATAGTTGACCACTACCAACGTGTCTAAAAAATTCATCCCTGGTATCCAACAGAGCATACTTGGGACCCACCATATTTTCAAATGTCACTACGAGATCACTTTTCATTTGGGCACTATGTCGCTAACGGTGAGAAGAAAAAATTTCTTTATAGTGCCATAGTACCCACTGTACTTAGCAAAACCCAGTGCTAGAGAAAATAACCAAGCAAAAGGGGGACCCACTTGACATGCGGCGAAAAGGTGCTATGTTGCTAACACAAAACATCATGCAACTTTCCATAGCGACATGGTGCGAACCATAGATCTACCTTGATCCGATGATGAGGAACTTGGGGGCCTATGGAGACAAATCATAAGGTTTGATCATCTAATTTTTTTGATAGTCTGGGATGTTTAAAATAATATTAACTAGGGAGTGACCATTGGCAGGTTGGGCATTTGAAATTTGAATTTTTTGAGGGAGACAAAAAATGGCAACATTTCTAGTGACTCACAGGGGATGTGAGCCTACTACACATATGACCAATGGCCTAAAGAATCCATAGGTCTATAGATTCATACAAAACATGTAGATTCTAAGCACTGTGAAACCCTAACCCCACCTCTAAGAAGAAAACCTTAAAACCCTTATCTCTGCAACTGGAACCAGAGACCAAAACTTGCTTCCACAACTATCAAAATTTCAAAACATGCCATCTCTCAAAGAAATAGCTTGTGCTCATGCACTTTTTGGAAAAGTAGAGAACTAATAAGAAACAAACTAAACTAACTATGTACAAAACCTCAACCCCTATCAAAAACATGGCTTGAGATAGATCCCATTGACTGGGATGGGAAAAGTTTCACCACTAGGCCTGCTTAACTGAAAAGCATTTTCCTGTTTACAACTTTCAATCAGGTAGGGACCACTCCACAGTGTGTCAAATTTTGAGTGCCTCCCTAGTTTTTCCCTATCTGCATCCCACTTCAGAACCAAATCTCCCTCCCTAAAGATCCTAACCCTAGCCTTTTTGTCAAAACTCTTCTTTACTTGCTGCTAGTGTGTCTCTAGGGTATGCATAGCTTTATTTCTCTTTTCTTCTAGCTCCATCAGCTCTGACATTCTTACTATCATGGCATCATCTTCAATCAACTCCAGCCGATGAGCTAGCTCTAGGGATGGGAACTCCAAAGAAATTGGAAGCCTTGCTTTTCTACCATATACCAACACAAATGGTGAGTTCCCCATTGACCTTTTAGGCATTATTCTATCAACCCACAGTGCAGCTTTAAGTTTTTTATGCCAACACCTCTGGTTATCTTCTATTGTCCTTTTCATGATCCTGATCAGGTTCTTGTTGGAGGACTTAGCCAAACCATTACCCTGAGGATAATAATTTGAGGATGTGCTCAAATAGATGTTATGATCCACAACCCATGCACAAATCTTAGCTCAGAAAAAAGATTTTTCATTATCTTAAATAATGGTTGAAGGGCCACCAAACCTGGTCACAATTCCATCAAGGAACTCAACAACTGAAGATTCAGTGGCATCCTTCAATGCAATTATCTCTATCCATCTGGTGAAGTAATCTGCAGCAGCTAAAATCCATTTGTGACCAAAACTAGAAGAAGGATTGATAGGGCCTATGAAATCCAATCCCCATTGGGGAAAAGGTTGATCCACCTAGATAGGATGAAGGGGAAGAGCTGTAAGCCTTTGCTTGCTAGAGAAAAAGGCACATTTTTTAGACTTCCTTACATACCTATAACAATCATGAAACAAAGATGGCTAGTTATAACCAACCCTCATGATCTTCATTGTAGTTGTTCTAGCTGAGAAGTGGCTATCGTCAGGACCATTATGAAGCTCTTTGATCATCCTTTCAGCTTGGTCTTTGTCAATGCATCTTAGTAGGGTTCCATCAAAATCTCTTCTAAATAGGATACCATCAACTATGACATAAGGAATTGACTACAATCTATATTGTCTCCTTTTAATTCTATCTAATCTCTGAGGGCATCCATTTCCTAACAAGGAGTTCTTCATATCATCCATCCATTTCCTTGGGCCATCATTTCTTGCTTCTTGTTCTTCTATTAATACCATGACAGCTTCCTCATCTGATTCTTGAGATGACAACATCTATTTAAACAATCCTTTCCCTCTTACTAGCTTAGTGACTTGGATGTCAACATCATATTCCATCACTTTAGTAATCCAACCAGCTCTTTTCTCACTAATATCCCTGCTCAAAGGGAAATCCTTCACACTAGCATGGGGTACTAACAAATGAATCTTATTATGAGACAGGATGTGTCTAAATTTCTTTAAAGCTCTAATGACTACAAGGGCTTGCTTCTCTACATAGATGTACTTATCTTCATACTCCTTGAGCCCTTCACTAAAGAAGGCTATGGGCTGCTCTTCATTCTTGTCATTTTCTTGAGTCGGGATAATAGAAATACTTGACTCACCACCTAAGGTATAAAGAATGAAATTCTTCTCAAAATTTGGATTCATCAGAGTAGGGGCTGAGGCTATGGCTGTCTTGATCTCTTCAAAATTTTCCTTCGCTTCCTTGGTCCATGTAAAGACTATACCTTTCTTGAGCATAGCTGTAAGAGGTTTCACCATAGTAGCAAGATTAGGGATAAATCTTCTCCCAAAATTTATCCTACCTAGGAAACTTTGCAGCCCTTTCTTGTGTTTAGGAAGAGGGAGGACAAGTATTGCTTTTTTCCTCTCTGGATCAATGGTTAAGCCATCCTTAGATACAATATGTCCTAATAATTTTCCTTGGTTAGTAGCAAAGACACACTTTCTTGGGATAAGGGAAACCCCAAACTCTGCATCTTAGGAATACCTATCTTAGATGATCAAGATGATCTTCTACATCCTTTGAATACACTGTAATATCATCAAGGTAAACTAAGACAAAATTGTCAATCAAACATTTGAAGGCCATCTCCATTTCCTTCTGAAATGTAGCACCTAAATTGGTTAGCCCAAATGACATCTTACAATAAGCATAGGTACCCCATTTAGTGTTGAATGCAGTCTTGTACCTATCAGACTCATTAACCAACACTTGATTGTAGCCAAAAAATCCATCAAGGAATGAAAATCTCTCTGAACCACTCACCTTGGACAAAATTTGCTCCATAGAAGGGAGAGGATGGTGATCTTTAAGGGAAGCTTGGTTAAGGTCCCTAAAGTCCACACACAATCTAATTTCTCCATTCTTCTTCCTGACATGGACAAGGTTTGCTACCCATGATGAGTGCTTGATAGGAAAAATTATAGTGGCCTTAATCAATTTGGATAGCTTCTTTCTCATTAAGGGTTCAATTTTGGGATTCACTAGTCTCTATTTTTGTCTTACTGGTTTTACATCATCAATTAAATCTATAGTATGCTAAAATAACCTTGGGTCAAAACCCTTTAAATCATCATATGTCCAAGGAAAAACATCATTAAATTCTTGACATAGATGAATAAAATTTTCTTGCTCAATTTTAGAACATATCATCCCCATGTTTAAGGACTTTCCATCAGCAACCATGACTGGAGTGTAATCATCTTCATCAGTAGCTAGGTTCATGACCCTGCCTCTTGCTTGGTCATCAAGATTCAAAACGCTTTTTAAAGTAATGAGACCTTTAGGAAACTTGTTAGAACTAAGATGAATGATCTTATCACCATATTGATCCTACAACCTTGACTGATTTCTCTCTGAGAATTCTACCTCATTCTACAAGAAGCTCACAATTTGTTCATCAGACTGAAACACTTGCAATTGGATGTTGTTATTAGGGATAGCAGGCCTTACTACCACTCTAATTTGTTGCTTCTTCTCCTCCTCAAGATTTCCTGGCACATCATAGGATGCACCTATTGTTGCAAGTCTATTAGCATGTCTATTTTCCTTTCTAGGGATGCTTTGAATATTAAATGCATTAAAACCCTCAAGAAAATCCCATACCCTATTTTTATAAGACTTGAGCAAACCATTCTTAGTGGTATTCTAATTTCTCACTTAGTTAACTACCAACTCACTATCTCCATACACCCTTAAGGCTTGGATTCCTCTTTTTTGAGCAAGTAGGAGACCTTGAATCAAGGATTCATACTCGGCTACATTGTTAGTGAGACCAAATTGCAGCCTAAAGGAGAAGTAATATCTTACTTGTGTAGGAGAAATGAACATCACACCAGCTCCTAACCCATTTTTATTCCTTGATCCATCAAAGTACATACTCCATATCCCACTCACATCTTCTTTAGTCTCCACAAGATTGGGAACTAGAGCATCTTTTTCCAATATAAAATATGTATTGAGACCTATCTCAAGGTTCTTTGATATAGAATCAAATTGATATGCATCAGCCCATTCATCGGAGAAAAAATTAGGTATCTCTGCTAGGGGAGTGGTGGGCTCATTCACTATGTCATTCTCATCCATCTCTAGGATAAGGCAATTCATGTTGATGGGGTTGGGGGTGTAAGATTTAGTATGATGGAGGTCTTGAGGCTCTGCTCTAATTGAAGCTTTGGCTCCATATCTTGTTCTAAAAAACATATGTGACTAGTCAAAAGATATATAACCACCTATTTGGGTAGTAAAGTCTCTTGACAAACAGATAGAAAAATATGGCTTGACCTCAGGAATAGAGATATCTTCAGTTACAGTACAACTAGGGCATGCATGTAAGGCCATCTCCACATTCCTAAGGATTCCTACAGTCTTGATAGTACTACCATCCAACTGTAATACATCCCTAAAAGTTGGTTCATATTTCATTCCCAAAGCATCAGCAACACACCTAGGCATCACTAAATTGCTAGCCCCTGAATCAAGAATCAATCATGCAATTATGGACTAGCTTGCCCCCTATAATTAGAGAAACATAGAATGGAGGAGTTCTAACCTTTTTTCTTGTTTCTACTTCCCTTGATGGTTGTACTAGGCTTGTGGCACTTTCCATGCTGAGTGTCTGATCCTTTGGCTCAATTCTTTCCAATTCTTGCTGCAACAACCTCTTTTGCATGGGTATAGTAGCAACAACATCCCACTTGGAGATGTTCACATTAGTTTTCTTCATTTGCTCTGCCACACTAAATGGCATAGCAGGTGTTTTGGTAGAAACTTTGGGAGCTGCAATTGTATGAGGTTGAGATGGAATAGCCTGAGGATCACTGGTATCCTTTTTGCCATGATTTTTCCTTTGTTGTTGAAAGGTACTTGATTGATTATTTGTTTCTTGCTCATGATATATTGCATTTAAAGTTGAGGCCTAATTGGGAGGAGGGATAGCATCTTCCATAGCTCTTCTTTTGCTTCTAGTGTTATGAGAAATAGAATCCTGGTTTACATTACAATGCTCCTCCATCTGATGATTCATAAAAGAGCAATCACCCTGTCTTTGCACATCCGAGGCATCTTTAAATTGGTCCTCCTTGTATAATGGTTTTGTTGTAGGTTCTTGGAATATTAAAGTAATAAAAGATTCAGCCTTTTGAGACATATAATAGGCATAGGAGTAGTTACAGGAGGGACAAAAATCTTGATCTTGAGCCATATTGTTTTGAGGGACTATGGCCCTACTTTGGTTTACATTTGAGGTTGAAGCATGACGACCCTGCCTACTCTGATCAAAAGAATTGTTCCAATGATTAGGATTCAGAGGCCTACCACTGGTTGGAGTTTGATATTGCAATTGATGAGGCTTACTACCTTGAACTTGTCTTCCTAAAGTCACCACCATATTTCTTACTTTCTGCATCATAGAGAAATTATCCTCCAGCCTCTTTCCTTGATCTTCTAACTTCTTCCCTTGATCTTACAACTTCTTCCCTTGATCTTGAAAACTTTTATCTAGTTCCTTTTCTCTTTTATCCATGTTTTGCTTCATCTATTTGATTTCATCTATCCCATTCGAAGATGTGGAAGCTTGAGGGACTAGGACAAGGGATTGTGATGTAGAAGTTGTGGGAAGAGGAGCCATTGCTAGTTGATGATTTGGAACATCAAGGAAGAGAGGCATAGGAGGCCTTGGGGCTGGCTTACCTCCTTGTATCAATATATTTTCTGCCCTTATTTCTATGTCATAGGCATTACGCAAGGTATCTCCTCCCATAGTTTGGATTGTAGTGGCAATATCACTGTTAAAAGCTTTAAGGTAATACAAGAAGGCATTACCAGGGGTAGGCTTCACTGAAGTAGGTATTTTATCCCATGTCTTTTGAAATCTATAATTAAAATCAGTCATACATTCATTGGGGGCTCTTTTTATGGTAGTCAACTGCTCTAAAAGTGACAAATAGTCACTTTTATACTCTAAATGTTTGCACAATCCTTCTCCTAATCCATTCCAATCTGTTATAGAACCATGAGCCAAACCTCTATACCATTGTAGTGCTTTTCCTTTCAAAGATGAGGCTAGGAGCCTAACTACAACATCATCCTTTGTAATACCATGGATATTGCAGACATTTGCAACCTCTTGAATATGTTTTGAGGGAGAGATAAAAGTTTCACCAGTAAACTTTGGTATACTTTTGAGTGCAGCTACTAGTATGTCATGTCTTTGGGCTAATAAGAGAGGGCTCCCACCATTAAAGGTGGAAAATGTATGAGCTCTAGGCAACACCATATAGACAAGTGATCTATTTATATGTATTGATGGTAGTCTAGGCTGAGATCAAATAGTAGGAGGGGTAGAGATAGATCTTGAAGGTGTATTTGTTACTATTGTACTCCTAATTGGTGATAAAGATACTCTAGTCTTCCTTCTTCTAGGATTTGAAAATGAAAGTTATTGGTACCGAAACTTACCTCTAGAAGATTCCCTTATTTCAGCTCTGGGCATGAATCATTGCAACCTTGGTCTGGGACTAGATATGTATTGAAGCTCAGAGTCACCAAGTACTTTGAAGAATGAGCCTCTTGAAGGCTTAAACATCGAAGCCAGTACTATCTCCTTGGTATTGATCTTGAAATCTTCCCTTTTGACACCAATAGGCTTGGAAGTTTTTGAAAAGTTGTCCCACTAGGCATGCCAAAAACTGTTGTCACTTAGGTTTGCACCCTTGTCCAAAGCCTATGCATGAGGACAACCTAGTGAAACATGGAAACAACCTCCAAGCTATGGGACTTGAACTATGAGGTTGAGTCTTTGGAGAAGGTTGGCTTCCTCTTACTATCATGATGTGCCTAACTACTCTTGGAGAGGAAAAGGGAGAAAGAGAGCATGGAAGAAAATCTACCTAATCTAATCTAAAGAGGTGATGCACTAAAATAGAGTGTTCAAACCAATCTCTTCCCATATATACACTATTGAACCAGAATGTAACTAAGGATATACACACTCAGACTTGTTTTAATCAAACAATCACATGCAAATCAAAAAACTAGAATGAATGACACAAGAAAAGAGAAGATTCACTTATATATCATTCACAGGCTAGAAGAGATATAGTCATGCAAATTATAGATCTCTACAAAACACCAGTAAGATGCAAGGAATTCTTGCACTTTCATACCAATGGCTGAAGGAGATAAGGTAGAAATCATACAGTTTAGAGGGACAGGGGATTTTACATTAAAGTTACAGAGCAACAGCAGAGAAAAGTCAGAGAAGGATTGACCTTTACAAGCTTTACAAAAATTTCCTTTATAGTTTAGGCATAACTAAGATTTTCCCTCCAACTACAATTACTCCCCAACCACCTACCATTAAGTCCTGTAGAGAAAAATGATGGGGAAACCTGATTTGGATGTGGGTCTAGATGCAATGATTTCTTATCTTGGTTGGAACAGGGCCTTGAGAAGATAGAAAAGGTGTCATTAAGCTATACTGACTAGGTAGGTAGATCGGATCAAGGTGGTAGAGTGTTCCTCTTTGTTTCGCATTCACTTTTAGTGGTTGGAAATGATCATGAAGATCAGATCACATAAGAAACCCTCAGCATCCCTAGTTCCTATCTCATGAATCAGCAAGTCAACCTAGTCGACCTATCTTTGGCACCAAGATGAGCCACGTGGGCCAACAATCTTTTATCTTTTTGCCACCCTACAAAGTCCCCCCGAGTTGACCATGTCTTTCTCTAACTAACCACACCATCTTCCTAAACCCTAACCATGATGGCTACAACATAATCGCCACTCCCTTAACTATTAATCTTGGCTAGTCTTGCTGAGACACGTGTCACCTAGGTGTTATGTCACTATGGGTAATGTTCTCGTAGCTTCTCATAGTGAGATAGCACCTTTCGTGGACTTCCCTTGATCTGAAAATTGTGAAGACTCACCGTATTATTGTGCTTTCCTCCATAAGGTTTCTAGTTCATGAATCCACCTGGCAACCACCTTGCACAACCTAGCATCCTAGCCCCACTGATCCATGTGGCACAAGGGCACTATGGTACTATACATATCATCCTCCCAGCTTCTCATAGCATGATAGTGCCTACCGTCGATCAGATCACATCGGATAGTGAGGGCTCATCAGGTACCTTCTTGCGAAGAGGGTGGGAAAATGATGTCATCTGGGACATGTGCCCTCCACTAGCTTCCTCACATTTTTTAATTTTCTCGCATCTTGATAATGTAGGGAAGTGCCAGCCCTTGATCTGGGGAGATCTGATGGTGCTCAGAGATCTGTAGAATTGCATATCTAGTAAGCTAGATGAGCTAATGAGATGCCTTTGTCATACTTTGACTCATCTGACAACTGCCACATAAGATAAGCTATTGATACCTTCTAAGGAAGTGTGCCCCTTACATCATTCATGCCACATGTCATCAAGGTGCTATGTCTTTATGGTTAAAATTCTCATAGTTCTCCATAGCAAAATAGCACCTACCATGGATCTGGGGAAGATCTGATGGTGAGAAAGATAGATCTGACTTATCAGTGTACCAACTAAAGAGAACCAGCTATGTGCCAAATTGTCTAACAAGTCCTCATAGGCCCCATATTCTACATAGTCATACTTCAGCCAATGAAATAGTTGACAACTACTGACGTGTCTGACAAATTCATCCTTGGTATCCAACAAAGCATACTTGGGACCCACCGTATTTCCAAATGTCACCATGAGATCACTTTCTATCTGGGCACTATGTCACTAATGGTGAGAAGAAAAAATTTCCTAATAGCACCATAGCACCCACCGTACTTAGCAAAACTCAACATCAAAGAAAATAACTAGGCAAAAGGGGGACCCACTTGACATGTAGCAAAAAGGTGCTATGTCGCTAACACAAAACATTGTGCAACTTTCCATAGTGACATGGCACCAACCATAGATCTACCTTGATCCGATGATGAGGAACTTGTGGGATTTTAGAGATAAATCATAAGGTTTGATCATCTAATTTTTTTGATATTTTGGGACATTTAAAATAATATTAATTGGGGAGTGATCATTGGTGGGCTAGGCATTTGAAATTTGAATTTTTTGTAGGAGACAAAAAAATGGCAACAATCCTATTTTTGGTGTGTCATCTTTTGATTTCGCTCCTAAGGGGGTAGGATGATTACATCATTGAACTAAACTTCAACTCATTCTAGGTCTCATTACTTGGGCATCTTGTTTACATCTTATGTCCTCATCACTTGGGGCATCTTGTTTCTCTCTTTCTGACATCTTTGACATTGGATCATCTTTCAATCGATTGATCATAGCTTATAGCATTTCTGGTTAGAGTTTGATGGATAGTTATTGGGACAATCTAAACCCTGAATCTTGAGGATCAAGCCTCATTCTAGAAATGATTCTATGTCTCATAATTGGATCTTATTTTAGGTATTTATGATGTTTTAGCTGGATCCATTAGGATTAAACTCCATTCTGGAGATGGTCCTTAAAAGCTTATAACATTTCTAGTTAGAGTCTGATGGATAGGTATCAAGATAGTCTAAACCCCAACTCCTGAGGATCAAGCCTCATTCTAGGGATGATTCTATGGCTCAAAATTGGATCTTATTTCAGCTATTTATGATGTTCTATCTGGATCCCTTAAGATTAAACTCTATTTTGGAGATGGTTCTTAAAAGCTTATAACATTTTTGGTTAGAGTCTAATGGACAAGTATCAGGACAGTCTAAACCCCAACTCCCAAGGATTAAACATCATTCTGGGGATGATTCTATGGCTGATAATTGGATCTTATTTTAGGTATTTATGATGTTCTATCTGGATCCCTTAGGATTAAACTCCATTCTAGAGATACTCCTTACAAGCTAATAACATTTTTGGTTAGAGTCTGATGGACAAGTATCGAGATAGTCTAAACCCTAACTCCTAAGGATCAAGCCTCATTCTAGGGGTGAATCTATGGCTCATAATTGGATCTTATTCCAGGTATCTATGATGTTCTATCTGGATCCCTTAAGGTTAAGCTCCATTCTAGAGATTATCTTTAAAAGCTTATCTATTCAATTTAGGTATCTAGGTATTCTGCTTGGATTCTTTAGTATTAAGCTCTATTCTGGAGATGGTCCTTAAAAGCTTATCAATTGGTCTTCGTGAAATCAATTTCAAAACCAATCTCATTTCTTCATCTCTGCAACATATTTTCTGATTTCTTTGAATTAAACATGCTACTCATGCATTCATTCAAAGAGGGGCAAAATTTAATACCCCAAAATTGGCTCATTGTCATTATACCAATTCTGGTCTATCAAATCAATGCTAAAGTCTTATTTCATTGGGCAAATTCTTGTTCTGACATTTTCTACTTGACTTAATTGTCAAATGCAAAAAAACCCTAATCTGCATTCATCATACTTATTACTTAATTCCTATAGTATTTAGTCATATTAGTTGCATTGAACCTATTTGAGTTAAATTTAATTTAATCTAAAGTATTTATGCTTTATTAGATTAAATTATCACCTAAGGCTAATGTACTAAGGAATTAAATTTTTTTAATTTAATAAATATGCCTATTCTAATTAATTTAATGAAATTATTTAATTAAATGGAAAAGTTATTTATGAGGTCATATCTCATTTTATTAAATTAAATATCTTTCCTAAATTCTACTTTTCAATTCAAAATGGGAAGTCCTAGTTAAGTATTGATCAAATTAGAAGTGATCCAAATCACTTGCTCTCACACTGAAGTCTATCTGAGTTAACTATTTCTTGCACTCAAGATCTAAGGCATTTAACTTCATCTAAATTTGGAATCTTCCACTATGACTGAAACTATGCTTCAATCCTAACTGTCAATCTAAGTTGATCTCAACCGTTGATGGATTCTAAGAATTCTATTTAAGAGGCTCATAATTCCTCATTATAGAGGTTGAAAATTATTGTTATTGAATTGCTACTGAATTTCATACTCATTTAAGTTTAATACTTTCATAAATCTCTCACTTTCTTAGATTAATATCATTTAGAATTAATATGCATTCATTTAGTTAATTCTATTCATATGTTCTTAGATTAATTAAATAATCATTTAGACTACATTGCATTTTCATATAGACTAGTTACTTTCTTAAATCCTTTGTTCTTAGAGGGTCTAGTTGCCTACACCTCAAATCTGAGGATATTAAATAGGAAAAATCCTTCTAGATAGAAGGCAACAGGTCACCTTGCTAGATTTATTTCAAGTGAACAATCTCATGTTCACCTTGGGATGAATCTACATACATGACCATGTTGAAGTGTGTGCATTACAATTGAGGCCACATTCCATGAATACAACTTACCTCTAAGATACTCAAAAGCATCTTTAGGTAGTGCTTTTGTAAAGATGTTAGCAATCTATTCCTTTAAACTGGCATATTCCATCCTTACTTGCTTGTCTTCTACCAATTCTCTTACATAGTGGTACTTGATTGCAAAATGCTTTGTTTTGGCATGCATTACAAGATTCCTTGATTTGTTGATAGCACTTATGTTATCACAATAGAGTATCATAGTTTTAGTTACCTCTTCCTTCATTTCTTTCAATAGATGTTTGATCTATACAATATTGGTGTAGTTGATAGCAGCAACAACATATTCAACTTCTGTTGTAGACTATGAGGTATAACTTTTCTTTTTAGTGGTCCATGTAATCAATCATTTTCCTAAGAAAAGTGCTCCTCCATTGGTTATTTTTGTGTCATCAATATTAACTCCCCAATCGACATCAGTGTAAGCTCTCAACTCAAACTTATCACTTTTCTTGTGATACAAACCAAAGTCATTAGTTCCTTTTAGGTACATCAATATTCTTTTCACTACCATCAGATGATTTTCTCTTGGATTAGCAAAAAGTCTTGCCACTATTCCAATAGCTAATGTAATGTCTAGTCTACTATGTACATCATAGTGCAATTTTCCAATCATTGTTCTATACATTATCTAATTCACTTCAGCTGACTCACCATTCTTTGATAACTTATTTCCTATTATCACTGGTATACTAACTAGTTTTGAGTCTTCTAATCCAAATTTCTTGAGTATCTCCTTGATGTATTTTAATTGGGTCACAAATATGCTATGCTTTAGTTGATATACTTGTAATCCAACAATGAATTTGATTTCTCCAAACATTGACATCTCAAACTCATGTTTCATTTGATCAACACAATATTTCCATAGAGCATCTTTTCCTCCAAATATTATATCATCAACAAAGATTTTAGATATCAAAATATCTTTACCTTTCTTTTCCTTCATGTATAGGTTGCTATTGTCATCTATTCTTTCAAATCCTATCTTCACAAGGTATTTATGTAGTCACTCATACCATGCTCTAGGTGCTTTCTTCAAACCATAGAGTGCTTTATGGAGTTTTCATATCCTTGTTGTTGTCACCAAAAAATCCCTTTGGTTTCTCTATGTAGACTTCCTCTTCTAGTATACCATTTTAAAAAGTAGACTTCACATCCGTTTGGTAGACTTTGTAAACTTTGTAGGAAACATATGGAAGTAGTGTTCTTACTCCTTCCATTCTTATAGGGGAAAATGTTTCCCCATAGTCCAGTCCTTCTTGTTGTGCATAACCCTTACAAACTATTTTTGCCTTGTTTCTTGTTATCTCACCATTCTCATCAAGTTTTTTTCTAAAGACCCATTTGGTACCAATTAAATTTTTATTAGTTGGTCTTGGAACTAAGGTCCAAGTGTTGTTCTTCTCAATCTGATCTATCTCCTCTTCCATAGCTTTATGTCAGTTATCATCTTGTAGTGTATCTTTTACTATTTTGTGTTCAATCTTGATCAATAGACATGATTCATTCCTTAGTATATTCCTTGTCATTGGTCTTTCATCCTTGTCTCCAATGATTTGTTCTATAGGTTGATGTCTTCTCACATACTTGGTCAATCTTGGTTCTATCCTTCTTTTCATATTTGATCCTTCAGCTTCAAAGTCACTTTGCTCTACTCCTCCTAATATTTTATCATCTCTTCCATGTGTACTAATTTTAGAATCATAATGTGCATTTTCTTCATTCTACAACTTAGCTTCTGAATAAAACATGACATTCACTAGCCGTGACTTGGATGATACTAAAATTTGTTGTTGATTCCCAAGTTGATTGGCAACTTCATCTTCAATTGGTATTCCTTCATAGAAGTATACAAAAGATCTATAATCTTCTAGTTTCCTAGATTCATCAATTTGGACTTTTGCATGCTCATCAAAATTTACATTTGCACTCTCCACAATCTTGTCAGTGTTAGTATTCAAACTCTTATATGCTTTACTATTAGTGGAGTATCCAAGGAATATGCCTTCATCACTCTTTGCATCAAACTCACCATTTCTAGCATCTTTAAAAATATAGAATTTACAACCAAATACTTTAAAATGTTTTATATTAGGTGAGTGACCATACCATTGTTCAAAAGGTGTTGCATTTGTTCCTTTCTTGACTTGTACTCGATTTAGGGTGTAAATAGTAGTGCTTATAGCTTCTCTCCAATACTTTAGAGCAACACTTTTCTCCATCATCAATGTTCTTGCATAGTCTATTATTGATCTATTCTTTTTTTCTACAATTCCATTTCATGGGGAAGTTCTTGGTGCTAATTTTTTCCTTTTGATACCTTTATCTTTGCAAAATATCTCAAATTCTTTTGATGTAAACTCTCCTCCTTTGTCTGATCTTAGGAATTTTAAACTCTTTCATGTTTCCTTCTCAGCTCTAGCCAAATACCACTTAAACATTTGAAATGTATCAGATTTTTGTTTCAAGAACATGACACTCATCATCCTAGAGTAGTTATCCATAAACAACATTATGTATCTATCTCCTTGGTAGCTTTGTACTTCTTCCATATAAGTCTATATGGACAAGTTCTAGTACTTCTTTGGAAGTGTAGGTTTTTCTTTTGAAACTTGACTTGGTCATCTTTCCTAGTTGACATTGTTTGCACATTGTATTTCTAGGTTTCTTTAGCTTAGGTAGACCTCTAACTTTCTTCTTTTTGCTGATGCTAATTAGATTATCAAAGTTAACATGACATGGCCTCTTATGCCATAACCAAACATCATCAAGTCTAACAATAAGACATGTTGCATCTTCCATATCTAAGTAAAATAGATTACTCCTAGTTTGTTCACCTTTTCCTATCAGTTTTCCTTCAGTTTCATAGATTTTGGCAATTTTGTTTCCAAATTCTACTTTGCAACCTATATTGCCTAAATGTGATACACTTAAAAAATTGCAATTTAGTCCTTCTACATAGTATGCATTGTTACATGAAATTTTTTCTTTAATTTTAATATGACATTTTCCTTTGATTTGGCATGGATCTTCATTACCAAATCTAACACTATTTCTATCATACTGGGTAAAGGTAATAAACTTACTTTTGTCTCCTATCATGTGATGTGAGAACCCACTATCTATGATCCATTTGTCATTCTTGTTCACATAGGCTACCAATGTTGTTGTCTCATCTTCATTTGATATATCCTTCATGGCTACATAAACTACTTTATCATCATTCTCATCAAAATCTTCTTCAACAATGTAGCATCTTTTGCCTTTATCCTTATAATCTCTACTATCGTCTTCTCTTTTGTTCTTGTACTTGTTTCCTTCTTTGTAGTTCTTCTTCTATGTACACCTTGTAGCAATCTCTCTTACTTCATTGCAATTGAAACAAATGATAGGGAACTTACCTTTGAATTTATCTTTGCCTTTGTGGAATCTTCTGGCCAATAGTGCTTCTAATTGTTCTGCATCTTCATTATCTGTGCTACTATCATTAGATGCATGTCTTCCTTTTCTATTCTTCTTCTTTGATTTCACCACCTCAGTATCTTTCATTGATAGCTTAGCCTTGAAATTAGATTCAAGATTCTTAGGTTTGTAGTTATCATAATTGGACAACTCAAATGTAGTAAGTCTTCCTACTATACCTTCAAAAGTTAGCTGATTTCCTAGGACACATCTTAACTCTTGGATGGCTGAAACTCTAATAGCATAGATGGGGAACAAAGTTCTTAAGTATTTTCTATTGATAGTTTCATCTTCAAAATGACCACCTAGACTTCTTATTGCACTTACCACTTCTTTCATTCTAGAGGCATATTGAGCAATATTCTCACCTTCTTGAGTGCAGAAGCAATCTCCAAAATTGATTGATTATCCTCCTTTCTTTTGTTCAAATCATCTGTAGAAAGAGGTCCAGCTAGATCTACATGTTCCACTTCAATTAAAGTTTTTTCATAATCACCTATTGATCCAAGGTGCAATTTCAATAGGAATTTCCATGTAGTGAAGTTATCTTTGTTGAGCTTGGGAACTTCTCTCTTGGACATCTTGATCTTCCTACTTCTAGTACCTTTAAACTAAATTAGCAGATGACTCTAATATCAATTTTTATAAATTCTTTAGGATAACTGAGAGGGGGGGTGAATCAATTATTCAAGATCCAATTGTCCAATTAAAACTTTTTCATCAAGTAAAGTGATCCTTTAAAACTATTCATTCATCCAAGCTTAAACTTTCCTACTTAGCAAGTTACTGTAAACCAACATTTAAGCATAAAACATGTAAAATCAACACATAACATAGTGATTTACATGGAAATCTAATTTGGAAATAACCACCAATAATATGCTACTCAATTCTCACTCTTTTGAAGTGATTCCCTATGAAAGGTCTACCATGTTAAAGGCTACAACACATTGTTAAAGGTGACCTCGTTAAAGGATTTAACCACCCTATTAGAAGTAGGCTTGGTTAGAGGACTTTAGAACTTTCTTTTGGAATGCCACCCTATTAAAGGATTTACAAATGGCTGTTAAACCAACCTAAGTCTATAGGATTTTACCCAGCTTGCACAACTATTAGAGGGTAACAATATGGGCTTTTGACCTAATACAACTCACAACTTAACTTGCAGACTTCAAATCTCTATTTAGCTCATAAAATTTCTTGGCTTTCAGTCTCTATAGCTCTAACAACTTGTTCCCCTTCTCAAGCTTTGTCTCCTTGAGTCTTCATGCTCTATGTACTAGTGCAATCTCCTATATGACCACTAATCAAAGTAGAGTCTTTGTGCTCTATTTCTCCTTCTCTTTGATGCCTTCTTCTTGACACCATTTCAACCACTTTTCAATTTGGCACACTAGTAGCTCTTGCTTCTTGGGCTGTGAGTCCTTAAATAGAAGTCTAGAATTGCTTTTCCCACTCGATTCTTCCCACCTTTAATTCTTGTTTGAATGGATTAGGTAGGATTCATTGAATCTAACCCATATTATTTTCCTTCTAGAAACATCATGACGAATCCTATTAAATTCACTCAAAAATGGTTTATATTAAATTCTCTAACACCAGCTCATCATCCTTATCCTCTGACTAGTTCAAAAAACTCAAGGTAAAAAACTTGTCAGCTCAGATTTGGAGAACCTTTGACTTTTCAAATAATGTAGTAACTTGACACTATTAAAATTTTGGTGCTTAGCACATATTGTGTTACTTGGCATCAACTACATTTTACTAATGCTTGACACCTACTGTAGATTCACTTGGTATCCACTAAGTTTTTCTAATTCTCAACACCTGTTACTTTGCTTGGCACCTAACCACACTTAGCTCCTTCTATATCAGTCAACACACACTAGATTTTTCTTTTTCTTGGTACTAACATAAACTTTTCTCGGCTTGAACTAGCTTACTTGGCACTCATTAATGAACTTAGTTAACCTTTGCAGACAACCTTGTTTCAACTTATTCCTCCAATGTTTCTAAGTGTGGCTAACCTCCATATCTTCAAGTATATTATCAATACATCACTTTACCATTGTCTTAATTGATCCTTTTACTTCATTAAAAAACCATAACTCAACCTTTGCCTTAGGGGCTTTTGTTACATCTTGTTGATTAAATCCTCTTCATCAATCAACTCAGTGATAGTACTTGGATCTTATAAGCAATTGTCATTCCAACAGTTTTGACATCAATGACAAAAAAGATTGAAAACATTCTTTATCAACCATCTCCTCTTTGCAACAATCTTCCTCTTATAATGATCTTTTCAATCAGATTTCCAACATTTTTAACAATTGATATCGAGCACAATTACTTTAAAGAGTCTTAACAACTTAATTAAGATCCCTATGGATATGAAATAGTTTATGAAGAACCTTGAAGAAACTATTGAACAAATTGATCTCCTTACTAAAGAAAAAGATAAGCTAAAGGTCAAATATGAAGACTCCAAAGTATATATTGGTTAGTCAAAGGAAAAGATTGAACATCTGAAATTCAAGCTTGAATCTATTAAATTTGGAACTAGTGATGTTGACTATTCAAAGTTGAAGACAGAGTAAAAGATCTTGAAGTTTTAATTGAAGATTACAAATCTAAAGTTGAATTTAAGAAATGATCCTAGCAAAATTGAATCTAATTTGAAGACTAAAAATACATATGTGATAGAATGTTTGACAAAAAAAACATCGGAACTTGAAATATTGAAAGAAGATCATGAAGAAATCCTTATGTATAATACTATTGTGAAAGGTAAATTGACACAATGTAAACAACAGCTTGAGAAGCTTTATTCTAGTAGAGAAAATATTGATGATTCAATGTCTATACAGAGACCCTCTTATGATAAGATTGCTCTTGGCTATCTAGTTAACATGTCTATGAAGAAACCTAAGATTAGATCAAATCTGAAAGAAAAAAAACAAATATGATGATAAGATTGAATCAAGTCAATATTTTGAGAAACCTAAAGAAGTTGAACAAAACAAGGAAGCTAAAATCTTGGATGAACCAAAGCAAGTGGAAACTCCTAAGGAAATTAGGTATGAATTTATAGGTAAGTTCTTTTTATGTAATGAAATAGGTCATATGGAAAGAGATTGTACTAATAAGTCATTCAATCATGTTAAGGACTTTTATTGTCATAATTATCATGGTATGGGACATAATGTAATTGATTGTAGGAAACCTAAGTATGATAATTATAGGAGAAATAGTAGAACATCTAGATAGTCTAACCTTATAGATAGAAGAAGATTTAATGAAAGGACATCAAGAGAAGAAAGATCTTGTGAAGATAAAAGACAAATTGTGTGTAATAAGTGTAACAACCTAGGACATATTGCTTAGAATTTTCATGCACCTGATGATTAGTAGAATCCTAGAAGAAGAGTACCTATATGTCAGTTATGCAACAACTTTAGACACACATCAAAGTACTACAGAATGGACAAAAACTTTAGAGATGGAAGAAATAATGGAAGAAACTTTGGGAATAGAAGGAATGATAGAAGGAACCATGAAAGAAGCTTTGAAACTATAAAAGATAGTGAAGAACAAAGAAACATTGTGAGTGAACTTCAAGAAGAACATGATGAAGCATTCATGAAAGGAAAATATATTTCAAAAGAAAAGTTAGATGATGATGAGATAGGAAGATCAAAGTTAGTCATCAAGTTTGATTCAATTAAGTTGAATTAAGCTTGTTCACAACATCAGAATTTGAGAACATTAGCTAGAGACTAAATTAGAGGTAGCAAAGTTAATAAAAGGTGTATCTTGTTACGTTTAGATTGTACCTAAGCTTGCTTGTGATTTAGAGCTCATCTAGAGAAGTTATGATGGAATTCAATGTAAATAGTATTACAATAAAGGCTAATTCTATAATAGAAGATGAAAAGTAAGTTTTTGTAGAGAATTTTGTGATGTGAAGTCTCGAGGATATTTTTCATGATGGAAGGAGGCTATAGTAAACCTTGAGTAACATTCAAAGATCGAATAGATGATCTTGAGTAGTTAACTGATTGTAGAATGCAAGTAACAACTTTTTCATATTTTTTAACTATGCAATTAATGAAAGTTTAAGTTGAGAGATAAATGGAGTACAAAATTGATGTTACTTTATTGTGAACACATTCAAAGTATAGAGCATTCTGAAGTGACTTATCAGAGCAATATCAAAGAAAACCCTATTTTTTGGAAAGAGGTATTTTATCATTTTTCTACAAAATTTGTTTGGTAAAAGTTCATATTGATAAAGAAAATGGATATGCCATTATTACATAGTGTTGAGAATGATGAAAGACCTAAGTTTAAGATAGTTTCCATAAAACCTAATGAAGGAAACCCTAACTCTACCCTATCTATCACTCTGAACAATGTAGTTTACCTTGAAGATGTACAAAGCTATTTGAATTGCAAGTTTGAGTTGGTTGGTAGTGAATATATGAAAAAAGATATGGAATTGGTCTTTAACCATGATATGATTGTGAAGCCTAGATTTGAACATTTTAGCGAATTAAACTTGTTTAAGTATCATTTCAACCATGAGTTAGATATAGATGAATGGACTCAAATCATATTGAGTAGGATACATGATGGAAAAATGTGTATGAAAGATAATGTATTAGACATCTCTGTTGACCTTATACATGAGGTAATTGGTCTTAGAAAACAAGGCAGTGTACCCATATGTAAGAAGATGGTTAAGAAGAAAGTGGAAAGCTATACAAAGGTAGAATATAATGGAAAAGCTATGATAATTAGCTCCATAAAGAAAGATGATGTGAGATTTATTAGTAGAATTATTGCTTATTTAGTTTGTGCAAGCTCTAAGATAGATGAAATTTTAGCAAGCTTTATATATGTAGCTTATAAGATATGTGTTGAGAAAGAGGAAGTAAATTTGAGTGAAATACTAAGAATGCAACTCTTGGAAAACCTTGAAAAGATTAAAAGGACAAAGAATCATGTGTTTAGATTCCAATCATTGATAAATCGCATATTCTTCCATGTATTGAAGAGATTTCTCTACTTATTAGTAATAGATAAAATGAGTAGTGATAGATGCACTATGGATAAGATTACAAAGGTATGTAGAAGGCACTCTACAGATAAGATATTGGATAGTGGAAACTTAATCATGAGGATTTTTTAAAATAAGATGAAATGGAGATTTAGGATTTCACCAACAATTGTGGATAGATTCAAGAAGGATATATGTATTATAGTTGATAAAGGTCATACTTATATTTAAGTAGTGAAACCTTAGTAGAAATTTTTAGATCCCTTAAGTTATGAGTTGAATGATGATGTTGTGGTTGGTTACATTGATCTATTGCTAATTCAGAGAAAGACAAAGTAGAATATAGATTTGGCACCTATGATGAGACCACATAACATGCTCATCAAGCAACCTTGGAAAAGGCATTCACAAAAAGGTTGAATCTATTATGAAGAAGGCATTATCAAAGGCTTGAATGATAGAGAGTGAATCTGAGGCCATGAGATAGACAATAAACCAAGGAGTACTAAACACACAACCCTTGTTAGTATCAATTGCTAAGATAATTTAAGTGTAGAGAATACCATATGCAGAAATATCAGATGTTCAACCTAGTGAGTAGAAAAAGAAATCAAAGAGATTAGTGGAAGTAGTATCCTCAATGACTAAGAGAGTCAAATAGCTAGCCACTAGACTAGGTAAAAGGAAGAAAAAATTGTTGATAATTGAGTCTAGTGATGAAGAAGAGGAGGAATAGGAAACCAACCAAGCTAAAAAGGTGATTCCACCTAAGAAAGTAGTAGGAAAAGTTCAACAACCTTGGAAGCCTTGTGATATTGCTATCAGGAAGTTGAAGATTGAGAAGATTAACATAGTGATTTCCAATGAGGGGAACATTGTTCAGATGAACAAGTTTTATGACTTATATAATAATTTTGAGAAGGATTAGATTGATATATCTACTATAAGATATATCATAGAAAATGATGTAAGTTTGAATTATATTTAAGGAGTAGTGAACAAGGAAGTCTATAAGAGACTTATAGATAAGAAGACTCCTACAAGAGAAGATCTTGAACTTTGGAAGCCTATGCTAAGAACTATTTGCAAGACTGATTATGAAAGTGAAACAAAAAGACTGTTAAATAACCTCTCACCATATATGAGGAATAAATTGAGGCCATTTTTATTCATGGTTGGAGAAAAGAATAAGTTGAGAAAGGAGACTAAAATAGCTATTAGTAAGATGTTGATAGAGTCACTGGCAGCATCTCCTCTAGCTCCTAGAACCTCAAAAGTGTTAGGAAGTGGTGACACTATGTAGATCAATAAAACCAATGTTACTATTAATAGTGATGACACCAATCCATTTGGTGATTTTGAGCCAAATAAACTAGAAACTGAAGATATTGAAGAAAAGTTGAAACAAATTGAGGAAGAAAAGAAGCTACTAGAAGTAGAAAAGAAGAAAATAGAAGAATCTAAGCAACAATTTCTTGAGGAAGAAAGGAAAAGAAAGAAAGATGAAGAAAAGAGAAGGATTATAGAAGAAGAAAGGAAAAGGAAAAATATGGAAGAAGAGAAGAAAAGATTAGAAGAGAAGAGAGAAAGAGAAGAAAAGTATAGGAAAGAAGAGGAAGAGAGAAGAGAATAAAAAGCAACAAAGAAACAAAGGGAGAATGAGACTACTATGCTCTTCTTAGAAATAGGGATTATTGTGGGTGGGGTCAGGGGGAGCGGGGGGGGGGGGGGTGTGAATCAATAATATGAAAAATTTAGTTGCCAAATAGATATTATTACTTACTTTAAACCATGCATAATAGAGAAATAAAGGAATGTTGAACAATAACAATAGAAATGCACAAAGATAACTCATAACACCATATTTTGTTAAGTAGAGAAACCTTGGCCAAGGGAAAACCCTAGTGGGGATGATACCCAGTAGATAATATACTAATATATAAGTTCCTTGTTAAAGGATGGACCCTGTTAGGAGTCAATAAAGAAATATAGTATAAGTAGTTTCTATTAGGAGACTTTGAATCCTTGTTAGGAGATTCCAACTGTATTAGGAGTTGTGTTAACCTTGTTAGGAGTTGTAGTACAATGTATGCACAAAGAGCCCACTACCAAAACATGAAATTTCAACTATAAGAAGAGCTCACTACTCAAAAAAATAGTTTACTATTACTTTCATCTTTCTTTGATTGATCTATAATCTTCATCTTGATCTTGAATCACTAGATAACTCATATGAAACTTTGCTTATAGTCACAATTCAGAATTCATATTTTCATTTTGCTTCCACATAATATCAAGATAGCACACTTCTTATTGCAAGAAGTCTTTTGCATAAATACCATGTCTTTACACAAACTACTATTGGTTTAGCTAAGACCACAATTCACTTTTCCAAGTTAGAGTAAACATCTAGGATGTTAGCCCTAATTGGACAAGTAGTTTTTTTGTAATTCTTTCCTTCAATTTCATTGTCCTGCATCAGCAAAACATGATCATCTTTGTTTTGTATAGTCCATACAAAGTTTTGTAGTTATACACATCATAAAAAATATGTATACTATCTCCATGTAACTTCACTAGTCAAAATAAAATGTCTGCAACATGTTATAAACAAAACAATACATTGGTATAAACAAAATTATATAATTAGACAATTTTTTGTTTACCAAACACTAAGTATCTTTACTTTTGACGTTTCCTATCAACATGTACATTATGTGTTTCCATTAATGACAACAATTACATATCACTATTAGCCAATTGTCAACAATCCTCCCCCCCTTTGGCATTGATGGCATCAAAATAGGGAAAAATGGCTAACAAAACTTAACATAAACAACATATAACCATTACATCTATATGCTCCCCCTTACAATATATTTTATAATTTTACAATATTCACATGTATTTCTCCATTGTATCTCTCCTTTTTTCATGTATAGAATTTTCACATCTCTCCCCATTTGGCATCAATGACAAAGGTCTATATGTCAAGATACTATCCAAAAACTATCAAAACTACTATCCTTCATTATGCTGATATTATCTTTATACAATCATCAATAATGGTCTTTAGATTGTCCATACCTTTGTTCCATGTCTGTTTGGTAGACTTAGCTGATGTGAGAATTTCACATAAATCATATGATGCAATATCAACTATAGTGATATTTGAATACAAATAGTTTGTATATGTGTCATTGGTCTTGACGAATTCCTCTAGCTGCTTCTCAATAAAATATAGTTTTAGAGCAATAAATTCTCTAAAATCAAATCTTGTCTTCAAAATTTTCTCTTTCCAAAGTTCTAGTTTCCTGATGTGACTGTGAATACTAGCAACTTGATTCTCAAAATCATCAACTTTTCAAGATGGATGCTAGATTTGGCTGCATAGAGCTTATAGCTCACTCATCTTTGACTCTATCTAGCTGTCCAAATCTTTAGTCATCTTGTATGATAAGGTACAATTAACAAACATAGTTTTCCCTTCTTGATGACATTTCCAAAGTTCTTTTATGCATGTATCAAGGTTGTGTTGGTGTTTAAAACTACTGAATCAACAAAATTCTCAATACCAAAATGATAACACTCATATAACCTAAGGATTAGCCAATTCCCATTAAAAATTACATAAGTAAACAATTTGGACCCAACTTCAACAAAACTAAGGATGGTTTCCTACTCTTTAGGCTCTACAAAACCAAGGCAGGTATACCTAGGGATGCTTGTAATGCAAACTATTATATGAAAATTATCTTAGTTTCATTCTGATTCTCATCTTCTACCCTTAGGCACATACATAGTTTACCAATTTCCTTAATGCTTTAAAGTTTATATACATCCCTCATAAGCAGATCTGGTCATAATTCTCCTAGGATTTACAAGTATTCCTAGAAATAGTAGCTACCTAAGACTCATAAATTAAATGTAAATGAGTGGTAACCAGCATTATAACCTTGAACATAATGGAATGAAAATGACTTTGAATTTAAAAATTTTTTGACATGTAAAAGCAAAATTTACTCTCAAAGACCCTTGATTTATATGACTAGTGCTTTATTCATGGGGGCAAAGAGTCAACTATTAGCGGGAGATCTTGTTCAATTAACTTGTAATTGAATTTATGAACTATAATCACCTATTTCCATTCTTATGAGATATCCTTTTCATAAATTCATAAATTATATTGATTTACTGGAGCATTTATATAATCCCTTGAATTAAGAGCAACAATAAACCAATATACAACCCATCCAAACTGCATTCAATCAAATGAACCTTATTCAAATAATCTTAAAATTAATGAACTCATGAAATGGAGACAAAAAATGGTGACACAAATCTAGTGTAAATACTCTTTTTGTATTATCCTTTTTGCTGATTAATACAATAATCAATAGAAACTCAATAAAAAACCTATGAACTCATACTGATTCTATCATTTCTATTTGTCATAAAAAAAGTACACTATTTGATAATGTTGTCCTTGATGTCACACAAATGTCATATCAAGTCATTAGTCTCAAGTTCACCAAGCTCAAATAGTCTGCAATGCAATCTACAGTGCCAACCGATCTCACTCGATTATCGAAGGAAATGTGGAAGACAGTGTTAACCGAGCTAACTCGGTCAACAAAGGAAAGGTGAAAGATAGTGTTCACTGAGATCACTCGATCAATGAAGGAAATGAGGAAGTTAGTGTTAACCGAGCTTCACTTGATCTCCAAAGGGTAGTTTCCACCAAGCTCACTCAGTCATCAAAGGAATCATGGAGAAGTCAGTGTTAACCAAGCTTCACTCAATCTCCAAAGCATAGTTTTCACTAAGCTTGCTAGATTTTCTCAGGAAAATCAATACTTACTGAGTTCTCCTGGTGATTGAAGGATTGTCACGAAGTTCACTGTATTAACCGAGCTTAGTCGATCAACACAGGAATTATTTTTTGGACAAAGTTTATCATGCAGGGTCGGCTAGTATAAGCATTTGCAAATTAATTACTTCTAGCCGACTGTTGTAATTGCTTGTTTGATCAATAATTTGAGCTGACTAAGATAATCTGAAAGGTATATATGGTCATTCCAGTTATGAATTAAAAGTGTGAGATTGTGAAAAAGAAGTTATGAATGCGAATTATATATGAAATGAAAAAGGCGAGTGTTGAGCAAAGTTTGATGAAGGATCAGATGTGGTGAAGGAGATGTAAAGTTGCATTTGATCAGTAAGGATCCAGTCAAGCATAACAGAGATCTATAATCAGCAAAGATAAGTTGTACATTATATCAGGTCACTTCATTGTTGCTTTCTAACCATTACAACAGTGAATTCAAAATCTCTTAATAGAGTTGGTTTAACAACCATTCAATAAATCCTCTAACAAGGTGACAGTTTAATTGAATTGTTCTAAAGACCTCTAGCAAGGCTACTCCTAACAGGGTGATTAAATCCTTTAACAGGGTCACATCTAACAGTGTGTTTTTGTAACCTTTAATAGGGTTGGCTCCTAATAGGGCTCACTTCAGAAGAGTGAAAAATAGTATCTAGTTACATTGGTGGTTTTTCCCATATTGGGTTTCCATGTTAAAACTGGTGTCTCTTGTGTTCTTAATTTCTGAATTACTTTGTGCATGATAACATATCAGTTCTTAATATTTATCATTTACTACATTGTCAAGTTTCAGCATTTTATATTAATCAGATCAAGGGTATATTCAGACATCTTAGGGACTGTGGAAAGTTTTGTAGTAACTAATTCACCCTCTCCCCCTCTTAGTTACTCTATTCTCATTTCCAACAATTGGTATTAGAGCCTTTGGTGCTTGCAAGAAGAGATTTCAAGGATCTAAGCCAAAGATCAAGATGTCTTACAAAAGAGAAATTCCAAAACTCAACAAAGATAACTTCTCTGCATGGCAAGGATTGATGAGACTTCATCTGGCTACTATTGGTGATACTGGACTAAAATACCTTGAAGAAAAATATGAAGAACCTCCTGGCACATTGTCTGTCAATGACATTGCTGAAAAGAAGACTCACAACAATATGATGATAGACATAGCATCTGCTCTCAGTTATGAAGAATTTGATGACATTAAGGACTGTAAATCTGCCTTTGAGATGTGGAACAAGCTAAAAGAAATCTATGGAGGAGATGATAATGTGAGAAGAGAAAAATTAAAAAGTCTAAGAGGATAATTTGATCAAATGAGGATGAGAGAGGATGAAAACATTGCAAAGTATGTTGAAAGAGTTAAAGCATGTGTGAGTGCAATCAAAGCATCTGGAGGTGATATCAAAGGAGAAACAGTTATAAGCAAAGTTCTCAGAACCTTGCTTCCCATTTATGTAATCAGAGTTTCTGCAATTCAGGAAAGAAGGTGTGAAGCAAATCATCAAATAAATCTTGAGGCCATAGTTGGAAGACTAATTGCATTTGAACTAGATAACTTTAACAACTATGTTCCAGCCTCCAAGAACATTGAATCAGCATTTCAAGACAAGCTCTCACTCAAGGAGAAAAACAAAAAGGAGAAGGAATCTCAATCTGAAAGTGAAAATGAATCAAGCCAAAGTTCAGACAGTGACCTCGAAGCAATTGAAGCTCTACTAGCAAAGAAATATTCTAGAGGCAGAGGAAAATACAAAAGTAAAGTTCCTCTAATCTATTTTTCTTGTGAAGAAATTGGTCATATTGCAGCAAGGTGTCCAAACAAGAAAAACAATGATGAAAAGAAAGATTACAAATGGAATGGCAAGAAAGACTTCAAATCATCCAAAAACAAAGGTAAGTAAATCATGCTTCATGGCTAAAAATTCTAAAGATTCTGATAATAGTGAGGATGAAATTGTTTATATTGTCATTAAAGATGATTCTGATAGTGATGAGGAAGATAAAATGGCACTTGTTTCTCATATAAGTAAGAATGATACATGGATTATAGACAGTGGTTGTTCACATCATATGACTGGTGATAAAACTAAGTTTGATCAGTTTGAAGACTATGATGGTGGTAGTGTAAGGTTTGGTAATAATGAACCTTGTTTCATAAAAAGAAGAGGAAGAATCTGTCTAACCAAAGAACTTGTATGTAATAATGCCTATTGGTTTGAAGGTCTTAAACATAATTTGCTAAGTGTGGCACAATTACTCAATACTAGATTCAAGGTGGAATTCATGCATGTAAAGGCAAGACTGTTGAATGAGCAAGGAAAGCTGATAGGATCTGGCACCCAAACTAAAGGTAACTTGTTCTATCTAGAACTTGGTGAATGCTCATGTTTTATTGCTCAAACTAAAGAAAGTTGGTTATGGCATAAAAGCTTGTGTCATGTCAATTTTGATAATCTGGTAAAAATAAGCAAATTCAAGAAAGTAAGAGGCATTCCTAACATTCAAAAACCTGAGGTTGGTCTATGTAAGAATTGTTAGATTGGTAAAATGGGAAAGACTAGTTTTAAAAGTAAGAACTATCAGTCTGAAGATATATTAGAAATTGTGCATACTAATTTATGTGGACCCATTGGGATAGAAAGCTATACTGGAGAAAAAATTTTCATTCTTTTTGTTGATGACTACTCAAAAATGATGACTGTCATGTATCTAAGGAATAAATCAGAAGCATTTGAAAAATTCAAATGGTATTTGGCAACAACTTTTGCATTGAAAAAGGTATTAAAAGATAGGTCTTAGCACCAGGAACTCTTGAAAAAAATGGAATAGCTAAAAGAAGAAATAGGTCCATCATGGATTGTGCAAGAACCCTGATGATAGAAAAGAACATTGCTATCAAATACTGGAAGGAAGCCATCAGCACTACAGTTCATACCTTAAATTGAGTATAGTTGAAGAAGGACTCATTCAAAACTCCCTATGAATTATGGTATGGCTACAAACCCAATGTAAGTTATCTGAAAGTATTTGGAAGAAAATATTATATTTTGAAAGAATCTAGAAAAGGAAAATTTGATGTAAAAGGTGATGAAGGAATATTTTTAGGATATTCTTGCAAAAGCAAAGCATATAGATGTTTAAATCTATCCACTCACAAAGTCATAGAAAGTGCACATGTGAAAGTTAATGAGTTTGCAGAAAAATGTAAAAAAGAAAGTAAAAAGGTACCTAAAGATTACAGAAGATTTGTTCACATTGAACCAGATACTATACCAAGCATACCGTTCACTCAAGAATCCTCAACTCTCGAGTCATCAGTAACTGAGTTGCAAAAAGTTCAAACCGTGCCATAGCAATATTCAGACATTACCAAGCAATTGTCTATCGAATCTGAAATGCCCGAGCCAATTCTTACCAAGCTAGAACAACCTAAACATGAAATTGAAGCACAAGGAGATAGCAATGAAACTCATTCAAGAGGCAAAGAACCCATATTAGCTAAATATGTCAAAAGACATCATGCACCAGATCAGATCATTGGAGACAAGTTTGAAGGAACCTTGACACGAAGCAAGCTGAAAAATACTTGTTTACTTGCTGATTTTGAACCTAGAAGCATTAAAGATGCATTGACAAATGATAGTTGGATTGAGGCAATGAACGAGGAAATAGAACAGATAGAGAAGAACAAGACATGGACTCTTGTACCTAGGCCTAAAAATAAGAATGTAATTGGAACCAAGTGGGTATTCAGAAACAAGTTGACTGAAGATGGTAAGGTATTCAGAAACAAAGCCAGATTGATATGCAAAGGATACTCTCAAGAAGAAGGCATAGATTATGGAGAAACCTTTGCTCCTATTGCAAGATTGGAAGGAGTCAGAACCTTACTTGCATATGCTTCTCACAAAGGATTCAAAGTTTATCAGATGGATGTCAAGTCAACATTCCTCAATGGAATACTGGATGAAGAGGTTTACATTGAACAACCTAAAGGTTTTGTTGATCTAGATAAAAGGAGCATGGTTTGCAAATTACACAAGGCACTGTATGGTCTGAAACAAGCCCCTAGAGCATGGTATGAAAGATTGCATAACTATCTTCTTCAGATTGGTTTTTAAAGAATTAATGATAATAGTAGCTTGTATATAAAGGAAGGACCAGATAATAAGATTGTCTTGGTAGAAATATTTGTAGATGATACTGTTTTCACAGGGCATGATGATCTTTGCAAAAAAATTTTAAAACAAATGAACAAGGAATTTGAAATGTCTATGTTTGGTGAAATAAAATTCTTTGTTGGTCTTCAAATTCAACAAAATAAGAATGGCATCTACATCAATCAATCAAAATACATCAAGGAGATATTGAAAAAGTTTGGTATGGAGGACTGTAAACCTATTGGAACTCCTATATGTACTGGATTGAAACTTACCAAAGATGATGAATCCAAAGAGGTAGATCAAATATTGTATAGATCTATGATTGGAAAATTGCAATACGTAGTTCATACCAGGCTAGATATTTCCCTTGCAGTTGGTATTGTTGCAAGATTTTCAGCAAAGCCAAGAGAAACTCACCTAATGGCAATCAAAAGAATAATGAGATATTTGAAAGGAACTGAACATTATGGCTTATGGTACAAATTTGGAAGTAATTTGGATTTGAAAGTGTTTACCGATGCTGATTGGGCAGGAAACCTTGATGATAGAAAAAGCACAAGTGGAGGAGCATTCTTTCTTGGAAAATGATTGGTTTCTTGGACAAGCAAAAAGCATAATTGTACATCCCAATCTACTGCAGAGGCAGAGTATGTTGCTGCAGCAGTGAAATGTTCAAATATTGTTTGGTTTAAGTAGTTATTGCAAGGAATGAAGATGGAAATCAAAGAACCAGTTGTCATGTTCTGTGACAATACTAGTGCAATCAACATATCTAAGAATCTAGTAATGCATTCCAAGACCAAGCATATTGCAATAAAATATCATTTTGTCAAAGAATTGGTGCAAGACAAGGAGATCAGATTGGAATATGTCCATACAAAGGAACAAATTGCTAACATATTCACAAAGCCTTTACCTAAGGATACATTTTTGTATCTCAGAGGTAAGTTAGGGGTCATTCCCCTATCTAAAGTCCACTAAAAATGAGTTCTAGTGATGCATCAACACATACAAGATTGAAGATCTATCTGTTGATGTAGTTTAATCAGAAATCATTGCATATGAATCAGTACTAAAGCTACATTACAATTCACTTAACTTTTGTTGTCTTTGGCATGTGTTGTCAAAGAGGGAGAGATTTACTGTCATATCCTTCTAAAATTTGTGAGATTTGAAATTTTTTCCATGAAGTCCCTTAATAGAGGGAGATTATTGAAAGAGGGAGAAGTCTGTTATCTTGTTGGACTTGTTTTCAAAATTTCATTCTGTTATGACATGTTGTGTTGCCATCAATGCCAAAGAGGGAGATTGTTGGATAATGTTTTCCTTGATGTCACACAAATGTCATATCAAGTCATTAGTCTCAAGTTCACCGAGCTCAGATAGTCTGCAATGCAATCTATAGTGCCAACTGAGCTCACTCGATTATTGAAGGAAATGTAGAAGACAGTGTTAACTGAGCTAACTCGGTCAACAAAGGAAAGGTGAAAGATAGTGTTCACTGAGATCACTCGATCAACGAAGGAAATGAGGAAGATAGTGTTAACTGAGCTTCACTCGGTCTCCAAAGGGTAGTTTCCACTGAGCTCACTCAGTCATCAAAGGAATCATGGAGAAGTTAGTGTTAACTAAGCTTCACTCGGTCTCCAAAGCGTAGTTTTCACTGAGCTCGCTCAGTTTTCTCAGGAAACTTAGTACTTACCGAGTTCTTTTAGTGATTGAAGGATTTTTATGAAGTTTGTTGTATTAACCGAGCTCAGTTGGTCAACATAGGAATTATTTTCTGGATAAAGTTTACCATGCAGGGTCGGCTAGTATAAGGATTTGCAAATTAATTACTTCTAGCCGACTATTGTAATTGCTTGTTTGATCAATAATTTGAGCCGACTAAGATAATCTGAAAGGTATATATGGTCATTCCAGTTATGAATTAAAAGTGTGAGATTGTGAAAAAGAAGTTATGAATGCGAATTATAGTATGAAATGAAAAAGGTGAGTGTTGAGAAAAGTTTGATGAAGGATCAGATGTGTTGAAGGAGCTGTAAAGTTGCATTTGATCAATAAGGATCCAGTCAAGCATAACAGAGATCTGTAATCAGCAAAGATAAGTTGTACATTATATCAGGTCACTTCATGGTTGCTTTCTAACCATTGTAACAGAGAATTCAAAATCTCTTAATAGAGTTGGTTTAACAGCCATTCAATAAATCCTCTAACAAGGTGGCAGTTTAGTTGAATTGTTCTAAAGACCTCTAGCAAGGCCACTCCTAATAGGGTGATTAAATCCTTTAACAGGGTCACACCTAACACAGTGTTTTTGTAACCTTTAACAGGGTTGGCTCCTAATAGGGCTCACTTCAAAAGAGTGAAAAATAGTATCTAGTTACATTGGTGGTTTTTCCCATATTGGGTTTCCATGTTAAAACTGGTGTCTCTTGTGTTCTTAATTGCTGAATTACTTTGTGCATGATAACATATCAGTTCTTAATATTTATCATTTACTGCATTATCAAGTTTCAGCATTTTATATTAATTAGATCAAGGGTATATTCAGACATCTTAGGGACTGTGGAAATTTTTTGTAGTAATTGATTCACCCCCTCCCCCTCTCAGTTACTCTATTCTCATTTCCAACAGTACACAACTAGAAGTAAACTCAAAAACAACTAGACACACAACTGGACCAACTGTACTTCCTTTGAAAGATGAAAAATACACAAGTATTTAGACCCTTTCTCTAGCCCTGGGATCTCACTTATATAATGTGAGATGCAACAAGCTTCAAGCTTAGAGAAATTGATAAGTGTCCAAAAGACAAAACTTAATGTAACAGAAAGCTAACATACAAAGAAAGCTACTGGCTCTTTTGACTTGCCACCACTATTCTAACTCTTTTGAATATGTAGCTAGTAAGCTAGCCAATGATGAATCCTATGGAAATATTTGCAAATCAACTTCTATTCGTCAGTTTTCACTATTTTCATCTTGAATTGACAAAACCACTTTTACCCTTATTGATCTTCTATCATGTCCACATCCTAGGTCTCTGAGCCTATAGCTGGAACCAATTGGTGACCTATATCTTCCTCACCTTTTTGATATGGTGTTATTGCATTAATAATCTGCACCTCATCTTCCTATTCCTCATCATCATCTATACCGACCTCTTCTAGCTCCTCACTAGAAACAATATCTACCATCTAGGTGTCGAATTGTGCATCATCTAGCTAGTTGAATTACATAATATCATTTTTCTTCTTAAGTATATACTTAGGCTTGTTATCAATACTAATAAATTCTTGTTTCAAAGAATCAAAAAATAACTAGACTTTCACCAATTCTTTTGTCGTGGTGGCCCACCAAGCATGCCCTTTTTCATTTATAACCTTATTCATCCTTAGACAGAATAGGTCATCCAATTCCTTAGCCCATTCATCCTTATTCTTCAATTTATTCTTTCTATCCAAGGCATGAGGAAACAAATCAAACTTTTGATTCTTGTACTTGCTTAAATAAGAAACAACTTTTAGTTGCAAAGCAACTCTCCTATTATCAAAATCTAATAGATCATTAGCAATATCATATGTCTTTTCAATATGGTCATGAGAAGACCTTATAACTGAATAACATAAAAAAGTAATTTCTTTCTTCCTCTTTTCCTACTTATTAACAATAGGCTTGAGGGCATCATCATGGATTTTCAGTTCTTCCCATATACTTATTACTCTTGCCAACTAATCATAGAACAAGGGCCATTCAATTTTATCTACCAAGTACATTAGAGACTTTCTAAGTTTATCCTCATATTGTACTTCCAACTCTACACGTAATGTCCAAAGTTTACTTTTGTCTTCCTCAAAACCCTCTACTATATAATATTGAGGCCTCTGTGGGGTTTCTGGCATTTCTATAAGAGGAGTGGATTTAAAAGGCTCCACTAGAGGGTGATGATATGTTATTTTTGGCCTAGCAGACCTTCCCATAATTCTATTTTCCAAATCAATCCTCTTTTGAACCTCTTTATTGTAAGCTTCCAAAATTGTTTCATACTTACATTGTAATTCAAACATGGCCTTTTCTTCCTTTTTTGTAGTGGCAAAAATAAACTGAGATGAATCTACATTCCAATGTGTAGCCTACACATGAGAAGTATTAGCCACTCTTCTTACAAAAATACTTCCCATCAAACCAGAATCATCTAGTTGTGATGAGGTGGCTCTTGATCCTCTGCTTAATGACCATATAACCAAGACAGCTTGGTCTTCACTAAAAGCAATGCCCTGGAAGTCTTTCTTATTTTGGTCTTGTAAATCAAGTTTATTTGAAATAGAATTAAACACAAGAGCATCAGCAATGTCCTAATTGGGCAACAACAAAATGTTTGATGCTCTAACCATTTGCCTTCCTTCCTCAGGGCTTATACTCTAAAACTCCCTCATCATTTCCTCTTTTACCTAATTTTTTAGGGCAATTTCATCCATTTCTGGGTGCTCTATTCTTAGCTTGTTGCACCTTTCTTTAATCTTCCCATATTGGTCCACCATGAAAATTAGAGAAAAGCCCTAGACTTAACAAAACTATCATCAGACGAAAATTGATAGCTAGCCTGTTCTAATGCAAGGTCCAATTCCCTACCTCTATAGTCTACAACTATCAAATCCAAAATTCACATAGGAGGCTCTTGAGGGTTTCCCTCATCCAATTCTACTTGGGTGATAAATACACCTCCTTCTAATCCTATTTGTTCAATTTTCTCACCAATGAGTTGTTCCTCTCCAATCCTCAAAGGGGATTGAGTGGGTGAATATTCCTCAACTTGAGGACTCTTTTCTTTTTATTACCTTCTACCTCTTGGGAGAAGGTTCATCAGGTCTCTCCTCTAGAATTGCACTAGTGGATCCCATTAGTTGCTTGTCTTTATCCACAGTGTCCTTTTCATTTTGAATTACAATATAGCTTGGTCTCTTTTGAACAATTATTTGACCAGCTCCTACATTAGGAGTGAAAGCCAACATCCTCATGACCTCCTTGGCCTTATTTGGGTATGAATCAATAAAGAATTGTTTCCTCTCATTCATGGCTTCCATTATTTCATGGAAGGTATTTATGAGCTTATTTATTTTATCAACCTTTGTATTAGCATTATCTAGAGGATTGTATTTCTGATCAAAACAATGAATGAATTCTAAAACCCTAGAATATACTCTCCTTTTTTTCTTTTTTAATTTCTTGTTCCTGCAATGGGAACTCATTCCTTATCCTCTAGATAATATGATTCATGTTTGACCTTTCCTAATTTAATTCTATGTCTTAAGGTCTAATTTAAAATACCCCTTAGTATTACAAAAACGGGGATGGGAAACAACCATTTTGTACTGATCCAAAATTTTATGTAAAAAGAGCCATCCCCCTTTAGTAATTACAAACTAATGGGTCACAGTAAAAGTAGATAAAAATTGATTCTAGTTTCCTTTTCAATAGAAACATCTCTTCCACTTCTCCTAACTACCTCAAAACTTCAACCATTCCTACCTTTAAAGGTACTTGGTAGGGCAACACATGAGGGCTCCCCTTAAAATCATAAACTCTAAAAATAGTAGAAACAGAGTATTGAATGATATCTCCACAATTGTATGAAAATTTTAAACTATTGGGATTGTCCATAGGCCTAACAATATTCATTAGTGCCTTGGGGATTCTGGGATTGTCACTCAATATGAGGCATCTCAATTTGGAAGTGAAATACCTATCAAAGTTGACAAAGCTAGCATTTTCTACATCCCAAGTCATGTTTGTAGTCCACAACTAGATTGGTAGTGCTTCCCTATCCTCCTCTCTATTCAACTCCATTTATTTACCAAAATATGTCACTCCCTTAAATAAGAATATATGCATCAACAAAGAATAATGGCTAAAAGTTTTCTCCACTTTCCCTTTTGCAATTCCAACCAAACCAGTATGAATTTCTTTATCCAAATAGGAAGAAAAATAAAAAATAATATCTACACCGAAAGAAGCAATTTGAACCATCATATACATAAGGTTGGCGGGCATGAAATTCTATTTCTCTTCACCAAAAACTTGACACATGGTCCTATATATTTCTATAGCCTAGGAAGTGAAAAGATCCTTTTTAAAGAGTTCCCTAGAGGTTGCAGTGATTACTGGTAAAGTTCCTACTATGCCAATATGTGCCCTCAGTGCACCTCCCCTAATCACATCCTTCTTTTCCTTGTACTCATTTTTTGGTTCTTGCAAATTAATCGACACATGATAATCTATCAATGGCTCTAGGTGAAAAACCTCTCTAATTTCCTCAAAACTAATTGAGATCAGAGGCACACCATCAATTCTTCTCACCACCCTAATGGCTTGGTCATAATTCTTTGCAATGGCTTCAAGAAAATCATAATCCATGAAAATACTTGGAAGTACTAGTTTTCCCAAATCAAAATTCTAGACATTAGCATGCGGGACAAGCAAATTCCTCTCTGAAAACCATTTTTTGAACAAAACAAGACCAGTTTGCAAAGTTGTTGAATCCCTAACCCAGTTCCTTTTGTCATACAAGACATCTACAATTTTAAGCCTAGGTTTTAAGGAAGTCAACTTCTTAACTTGTATTATTTTGGTGGTGGACTCTGGGAGTAATTCTAGCAAATCATCATGAACATTTATATCCATATAATTCACTTTCCTAGAAAATACTTTCTTAGGAGGCATCTTGACTATAATTTGCAAGAACTAAACTGCTTCATGTTTTTGCTAGGCTTAACACAATATTCTTAGTAGGCTCTTGTGCTCAGAAAACATAAAATTTTTGTTTGCGTGAGACTAGAACTAATGAAATCTCCTATATTATACTCTATTTTTCTCACATGTGAAGCTTTCATTCCTCATAAATGCACATAGTAGAAAAATAGAGTGGCATCACCTTTCCTTTTAAATTTGTGTTGTTGATCTTTGAAAAATCCTATGATTTAGGGATAAAAATAGGGCCAACTCATCTTTTTTCTTAACATGTTGGCAGTCAAACCAATGAAATGCTTCCACTTGTACCTTTCCTTTTCTATTGGTGCTTTGAACTGGACCTACTTTTCCTTGAGGATAGGTGTCACTGAATCGCTACCTCATTATGCATAAAGAGTGAGCACATTGCCATAGCAAGGAAATGATAACCCTTGATTTGATCTTAATTTGATGGTAGACATTTTACTACATTCTTATTACTATAATGGTCGGTCCCTCCTATATTTTCCTTGTTTTCTATGCCACTATGCATAAAAAGTGAGTAACTTTCAATAGCGACAAAGCGATGATCATTGATTCCCCTTTGATTGAGTGGAGGACATTCAATGCATCATACAATATGAACCTAGTGGGCCCCCTCTTTATTTTCCTTACTTTCTATGTCATTATACATAACCTTTGAGAAACTCATCATAGTGAGGTAGCAATTCTAATTAATCTCAACCTAATCAAACAATCATAATTCTTTACCTAGTTTTTGACTTGGAAGTGGGTTCGCATTTCTTGGTGACACTGAGCTGTCTTGACATACTAGCATATATATATTAATTTAATCCTTAGTGACATTACATTTCCTTGATTTTTCCATGTTTTTTATTTTTCAAGTGGGTCGCTACATTGCTACCAGTGAAAGTATTAATTTTTTGGTAGCAATATAGCGAACTTCAATGGATTAAGAGTTTTCCATGTATAAATGCTTAATAGGATGCCACCGTGTCATTGGATCTACATAGCTCATTTCTAATGAAGCACTCATTGGTGGTCCACCTTTTGAAACTATCATTACATCATGACATTTGAGCTAGTCACTACATCACTATCGATAAAAGTCATTAACTTTCTAGTAGCAACATAACGACTTATGGTGATCCATCAAAGTTTGATGCCAAGAAAAATAAATAGAATAACCATAAATGATGTAGCTGTCACAGAAATAAAAGCATACTTTGCAAAATATTTTTCTTGGGATCCTCATAATCACTGCCCCTTTCAAAAGAGCACTATCTTTTGCATTATCCGAGCACTCGCTATGTCACTATCGATGAAGCACAATGATTTCTCGGTTGCAACATAGAAACCTCTAGTGAATTATGTATTCTAGTCACAAAAAAAGATAACATATCAACCATAATTACACCAATTACTACTACTATCAGAAACAATGGTTGTGCACATTCATGATACCATATGGGAATTTTTTGGTCATCGTCAATTTTAAAAGGTTGTCACTTTCTTCATATTCCAATTAGTCACTACATTTCTATTGATGAAAGTCATTAACTAACAAGTCATGACATAGCAACTCACCAAAAAAACCTGAGTTCTGGTGACACCACTTGCAAATTGCTCCACATGCATCTTTTCTGATTCTGACAACTCTGAGATAGAGCACATGACCATAACATATTCAAATCAATGCACACTTCTAGTGCTAGACCTCATTTTTTAGTATCATAATTCAATTTTTGATGGTGACTATATTGCTACAAGTAAAGACCCTGCATTTTATTATAATGACAAAGCAACAACCATGGATCTAACCAAGATCAAATGGTGAGAAAAGATTTTGACAAAGGTATCTTAGTGCGACAAGAGATAAGTGGGAAAGGAATATTCACATTTTAAAAATATTTAGCTCTAGGATATATTCAAAACTAAACAAAACCTAAGGCTTAGGAAAATATTTTGAAAGGATAAAGACTACAAGACCCAAAAACTAGAAAACCTATCCTCTAACAATGAACTCAAATCTGATTTTTTATACCTAAAAATGGGAAAATTCATTATGCAAAAAATCAGTCCAACGGGTTGACTAAGTCATTCTTGATATTCTAGCAAATGGTGCTAAATAGGATAGCATCATGGGAAATTTTAGCCTTCACTTCTACAATATTTAATGGATTAGTAAATTCTTCATCAAATGATTTTAGCACTACTTGCGCTCTCTATTCAGGATCTGAGTCAATATGGTGAACCGTCAAAGTGATGTGCAATCTATTTGTTACTTCCATTAAAGTTTTTTACAAAATTTTCACTATTTTATTCTTTTGTATAAGTTTAGATAAACATGTGATCAGATTAGTTTGATCATCATCATCAATAGCCAAACTTGCAAGAGAGAGCAGAGTAGATGAACTAGATAGTTTAGTCTCATCCTCCTTCTATTTTTTTGCTACATCTTGTTCTCTTCTCTCTTCCTTTTCTTTCCTTTCCTTTTCTTCTCTTTCTCTCTTCTCTTCTAATCTTTTTTTTTCTTCTTCCTCTATTTTCCTTTTCTTTTCTTCATCTTCCTTTCTTTTCCTTTCTTCCTCAAGAAATTGTTACTTTGCTTCTTCTATCTTCTTCTTTTCTACTTCTAGTAGCCTCTTTTCTTCTCAATTTGTTTCATCTTATCTTTAATATCTTTAATATCTAGTACATTTGGTTTGGAACCACCAAATGGATTGATAGCTACTATAGTCCCATTTCTCAACTTATCCTTTTCTCCAACCATGAATAAAAATGGGGTCAACTTATTCCTTAGATATGGTACAAGGTTATTCAATAGTACTTTTATTTCATCTTCATCATTAGCCTTGCAAATAGTTCTCAACATATAATTCTAAAGTTCAAGATCTTCTTCTCTTGTTGGAGTCTTCTTATTTGTAATTCTCTCATAGACATTCTTGTTTACTACTCCTTCAATATCTTTCAGACATAGATCATTTTCTATGGTATATCTTACAGTAGACATATCAATCTGATCCTTCTCAAAATTATTGTATAAGTCATAAAACTTGTTCATCTAAACAAAGTTTCCCTCATTGGAAATCATTGTTTTAGTCATTTCAATCTTTGGCTCCCATGGTTGTTGAGCTTTTCTTGTTTCTTGCTTAGGTGGGGTCACCTTTTCAGCTTGTTGGGTTTCCTATTCCTTCTCTTCTTCATCAATAGACTCAATTGTCAACAATTTTTTCTACCTCTTACCCAATCCTATTGATAGCTATTTGACTCTCCTAGTCTTTGAAAATACTGCTTCGACTAATCTCTCTAATTTTCTTTTCTGCTCACTAGGCTAAACATCAGACATTACTACATATGGTATGCTCTTCTTTGAAGTTTTCTCAACAACTAATACTGATAGGGGTTATATGTTTAATACACCTTGCTTCAATGTTTGCCTCATGGACTCATATTCACTCTCTATCATTTTTGCATCAGATAATGATTTCTTCATAATAGATTCAACCTTCTTGTGAGATGCATTCTCCAAGGTTTCTTCATGAGAATTCTGTGTGATCTCATCATAGGTGTAAAATCTATATTTTTCTTTGTCTTTTTCTAAAACTAACAACAAAATAATGTAACCAATTACAACATCATCATTCAATTTATAGCTCAAGGGATCCAAAAATGTATCCCGAGCTTCAACTACTTGAATATAAGTATGATCTATATCAACTAAAATGAATATATCCTCCTTGAGTCTATCCATAATTGCTAGTGAAATCCTAAATCTCTATTTCAACTCATTCTAAAAAGTCCTCATAATTAGATTTCCACTATCCAATATTTTCTCTATAGGGTGCCTTCTAAATACCTCTGAAATCTTCTCCATAGTACATTTGTCACTACTCATTATATCTGTCACTGATAAGTAGGGAAATCTCTTTAGTACTTGGAAGAATATGTGATTTATCAATGATTGGAATCTAAACATGCCATTTTTTGTTCTAAAATTTTTTACAAGGTTTTCCAAGAGTTGCATCCTCAATATTTCACTTATATTTACTTTCTTTTTCTCAACACATATATTATAGGTTGCATATATGAACCCTACTGAATATTCATCTATATTATAACTTGCACAAACTAAATAAGCAATAATTCCACTAAGAAATCTCACATCATTTTTCTTGATGGAGCTGATTACCATGTCCTTGCCATTGTATACTACCTTAGTGTAACTTTCCACTTTCTTCTCAACCATCTTCTCACCTATGGGTACATTGCCTTGTTTGCTAAGACCAATTACCTCATGTATAAGGTCAGTAGAGATGTCTAATACATTATCTTGCATTCAAATTTTTGCATCATGTATCCTATTCAATATGATTTGAGTCCATTCATCTACATGTAGCTCATAGTAGAAATGATACTTAAAAAGGTCTAATTCCTTTAAATGTTCAAATCTGAGCTTCATAGTCATCTCAAGGTTAAAGACTAATTCATATACTCACTGCAAATTTACTTAGTCTTGCAATTCAAATAACTTTCTATGTCTTCAAGGTAAACTACATTGTTCAAAGTGATAGTTAATGTAGAGTTAGGGTTTACTTCATTAGGTTTTATAGAAACTATCTTAAACTTGGGTCTATCTTCATTCTCAATAGTGTCTACTAATGAAATATCCATGATCTTTATCAATATGAACTTTTACCAAACAAATTTTGTGGAAAATAGATAAAATACCTCTATCTAAAAATAGGGTTTTCTTTGAAATCTCTATAACAAGTTACTTCTGAATTCTCTTCACTTTGAGTGTGTTTGTAATGAATCAGTTATGTACTCTATTTATCCCTCAACTTGAACTTGCATTAATTGCATACTTTTACAAATATGAAAAAGTTGTTACTTATGTTCTATAATTAGTTAACTACTCAAAATAATCTAATTGATCTTGAGATGTCACCCAAGGTTTACTACAGCCTCCTTCCATCATGACAAATATCCTCAAGACTTTGCATCACAAAATTCTTTGCAAAAAAATACTTTTCATCTTCTACTAGAGAATTAGTCTTTACTGTAATACTAGTAACTCTAAATTCCATCATAACTTCTTTAGATGAGCTCCAAATCACAAGCAAGCTTAGGTACCATCTAAACATAACAAGATACACCTTTTCCCAACTTCGCTACCTCTAGTTCGATTTCTAACTGAAGTTCTCAAATTTTGATGCTGTAAACAAGCTTAATTAAACTTAATTGAATCAAAATCAACCACTAACATTGATCTTCATATTTCATCATTGTATAACTTTTCTTTTGAGATATATGTTCCTCTCACGAATGCTTTATCAAGTTCTTCTTGAATTTCACTCACAATTTTTCTTTCTTCTTCATTGTCTTTGCTAGTTTTAGAGTTCTTCTTATGGTTCCTTCTATCATTCCTTTTGTTCCCAAATTTTCTTCCATTGTTTCTTCTATCTTGCATTCTGCAGTACTTTGCTATGTGTCCAAAGTTGTTGCATAATTGACATATAGGTGATCTGCATCTAGGATTCTACAAACTATTAGGTCCATGACAATTTCGAGCAATATGTTTGTTGGTGCTCAAATCAAAGGCCATATTTTGAGTACCATTGAGAAATTGAGCCATATGAATGCTTTTTGATGCCTTTGTACCCAGTTGTACCTTTGACCCCTATGATGTGTTTAATGATTCTAGCACCTTTTATTCAATGTGTCTATGTGTTTGAAGAAGCTAAATAGAAATTTTGAATCATTTCGTGAAGTCTTGTTTTGAGCAATTTACAAATCTGCATTTTCACCTAAGTGTCAAATAGTGACAAGAGCCTGTGTTTGCAAGTGAATATCTTGCACCCACAAATGTTTCATGATTCACCACTTTGGAATTATCTAGTGTCCATACTAGAGAACCTATATTTCATATTTGAAGTCATTTTGAATCTGTTTGACTAGGTTTTGAATCCCTCAAAGTTGGTAGTTTACTGTTTTCATGCCGATGCACTTAATTCTAAATTCTAGGAAACCCTGTTTGACAAGTTATAACTTTTCACCAGTTGACCCAAATGTGAAATTTCCTTTTGTGTTGCATTATAGTTGTCAGGGACTTGTTATATTTAAATTTCTAAGTCTTGACGAATCCGTTTGATATGTTTTCAAACATGATTCCAAATGCAATTTCTATCTTTTTACTAGTGTTAGCATTTGCAGATTTGTTGGTGTAGACACCTAAATTTGATTACACTATTTTAGTAATCCTATTTAGTTATCTAAAAAGGCATTATTAATTAAATTTCTATTTAATTAATCCTTTGTCATCCCCTAGTTGATTAATTTAATTAATCATCTATAGTCCTAATTGATAAATCAAATAATCTATTATTTATCAATTAAATCCTTTTCTCCTATCTAATTCCAAAAATCCCCATTTATTAAATAAATCTATTTGATAAATAAAATCCTCAAATTCAAAAAAAAACCCTAACCTATCTCTAATCCTCCATTTAGCCTAATCCACCCCATCCACCCATACTAACCAAGCTTAGCCACTAACTCACCCACCCTCATTAATGCCATCCACTTGCACATCTCTAACATCCCTAATCTAATCCTAAACCCAAGCCTAATCCACCCCCTAATGTTGTCACATTCCTTAAACAAGTTTAAGACTTTTCTAATCCAAACCAAAGTCTCCCCTCAAAAAAACCCAACCACTAAGTCATGAGTGCTCTTACAAAACATAAAGACTCTTACAAGCCCACTCATGACTCTTACACCCATCTTCCACACTCTTCCCTCTTCCACACTCATTCCTCTTACATCCCTCTTACATGCTCAACCCCACTCATCATGACTTTAACCAACCCTTAACCCTACCCTCTCACACTCATCCTCCTTGTGACAAGTGTCACCTTCCCATTGGTGCTAAACAAGCACAATCCATGTGCTCTCCTTTGAGTGCATCCTAGCCCTCCTTAAGCCTTCATCCATCCTTGCATCTAAGCCCTCCATCCCTCTACCCCTTAGCCTATAAATTGAATCCCATCCCAAGCCATTTCATCAACAATCTTTGAGCTAAAGTTACCATGCTATTTTGAGAACCAAAGCCATCAACCATACCCTTATAATGCCAAATTGAGAGCTCACAAAGCTACCAATTTGCCATTACCCATCTCCATTGAAGCAGCTTTTGAGCATCTTGAGCATACATCCACAGCAAAAGGACACATCTACAGAATCAAGAAAGCATGGAGTGTTTTCTCTTGTGAGGTTTGCACTTCTTATTTTCTTTCTTAGTCTAAGCATATATGTGAATTTAGTTTTTGGTTTGTGAATGTTTACTTCATTTGTTAATGTTCTTTGCATACTGATTCTGGTTCTACAGTTGGAACCCTTGTTCATGATGTCATATCTCCTAATCTATGATAGGTAAGATCAAATGGATTGTACCACTATGTTGTCCTCTAAAAATACTTTAATTGTGTCAAGTTTTGAGTCATGATGAATCTGTTTGCACACTTTTCTAGATCAATTCCACTTGTAAAGAATCATTTTTCTACCATTGTTTCAATTTACAAATTCTGAGTAGCCCACTTTGACTTCTCTCCATATTTGTCTAATTTTTCATCATGAGCCTAGATCATAGATCCATATTGTTCTCATGATAGAGAACTAACACCCCATGTTTTGTTTTCCCAAGTGTTAGTTTGCCCAATTTTTAAAGCTAAATCTGAACCCAATTTATTGCTTTCTAACGTGTTTTATTGCAGCCAATTTTGAGAAGTCAATTTTGATGGTCAATATCTTTTGACCCGCAATTCATCATGGGATGAGTTTCAATAGGGTAGGATTGTTTTGAACAAAGAGTCAATGTGTCAGTTCTTAGAGCCTGATCAAGTGTTCTAGTTAGTTTTTAGGGCTAGTCAACGGACCTCATGGCACAAAATTGACAGGTTGCAAAAAAGGATAAAATAAGTTTCAAATGTTGATTCATTTGTTGAGTTTGATTTAAACCAATATCAGATGATGAATGGGTCAATTTCAGGTGTCAATTACCTAAAAATGAAATTTTTTTATAGCCAGACCCACTTTGGGGCTTGACTAAATTCATCAAATTTAGAACATTTGTGAAGACAATATGTTTTAAAGCCAAGTCAATATGTTGGGTTTCAGTTTGAATGTGGTAATTACTCTGGGGCACTTGATTACATTATATAGCATTGTTTGCTCTTGATACTAATGTTTAGAAGGAATGAAAGGTAAAGAGCAAGTCCATACAATGAAGAATTCACCAAGGAGGATAAAAAGGTGAAGGAGAAAATTGGTGCTCACAATGGTTTGGAGACATGTATAACATGAAGAACACAATCATTTCTAATGGGTTACTTTTTCTCCATATACAATTATAATGAATTTATGCCTTGCACATTTTCACTTTAGAGGACATGGGTTTATTAGCTCCTGTGGCAGATACTAAATGGAGTGATTCAATTCAATTTTTTTAACATGATAAAGTCACTCAACCAATGTACAAACTGGCTGATAAAATTGAATTAGATGACAAAGAAAAATGGAACGACATAAAAAGGATACCACGCAGGTTAGCAAAAGAAGTCATCATGCAGATTCAATGGTCAACTCTCGTGTATGAAGGAGCAGCTGACCAAGGACTCCCCTCTCAATTTTAAAAAGTAGTTAGTGCCAAAACAACACAGAACACATCAAAGGGAAAAAACTAGGGGTCTACATGGGTAGAAAAGGAAGCTACGACTCATAAAGAAGGGACTCTAAAACATCCCAATCATCAATAATGCCCAGTTAAAGAAAGAAATGTGCAAACAAAATAAGAGAGGTCATGAGTCATCAGAGCATGCCAAAGATGGAGGCAACAGTGATAAAAGAAAAATCCACACAATTAAAAAGCAGCCCACAACATCAATACAAGGAGTTGGCTTAGAAGAGCAGACAATAAAATGGTAGAGGGAAACAAGGTGCTAGTAAATAGAATAAAATTCCATCATAGCTGGAACGAATGCCATGAGTCAGCAAAGGACTAACACTTGGAGAGAGTTGGCTAAATGCCAAAAGATGAGTAGTAAATGAAAAGAGTTGCCTTTGTGAGCAACAAGCTGGCAACCAAGAAAGCCATCCATATTTTTAAGGAAGAAGATTGCATAAAAAGATGTTATTTTTCCTTGCTAAAGCCACTGCAGTGAAGGAATAGGCAGTTCACATGAGGAGCATGTCAAGTAGGGAGCTCTACCTGCAGTCAATGAAAAAGACAAAGACTCTTAGTTTTAAAAGGAGTTCAACACACAAGCAACTAAATTGAAGACACCAAACTCAAAGGCATGCTATGAGCAATGGAGATTCACATGCAGTTAAAGGCCATAGGGCACATTGATTAAACCTAGCACTGGTTCTCCACAAAGCAAAGGCATAGGAGCTTAGTCCCACATGGCTCGTGTTGCTAAAGATTTTGTTCTTTAAATTTAACTTCACACAAAAATTAATGCCTTAAGAAAATTGGCTTTTATAAGCCACAGGTTCACGTGGTGAAGCTTACCTATGGGTCCCAGTTGGCTAGAAGATGGAATGCAATAAATTTTGACACGTTAGTGGATTGAGGTTGTTGGAAAGTTGAAAAATCTGGCAGGTCGCTACCTCACTAGCTAGAAAATTCTTAAGGTTGCTGGAAAGTTGAAAAATCTGGCAGGTCGCTACGTCAGTAGCTAGAAAATTCAAGGTTTTCTGGCTAGCAACATAGCAAATCACCAGAAAACCTCTAAAATCTACTGAAGGTCAAATAGGAAAGGTGGGTCCCACCTAAATATGGAGCAGTGAACCAAGGGGTGACAAGTGACACTATGGTGAACAAATCTCAGAGACGCACTAGATCATGACACATGTAAGATTTGACGATCGTCGCTACCTCACCATAGGAAGATGCGCGATGGTTAACCATAGCAACATAGCGAGCATTGATGTGGCGATGACACATGGTAGCAAACGATGAGGTCACTAGCCAATCTCAATGTGATACATGGCATCAATGTAGATCAAAGCTAGTGTAGGTGTGCCAAGTGGTGTTGCCCGATTGATTAAGGGATACAAGTAGATTTTTAAAAAATAAAAGTATCCCTCATGTTCATGCCCATTTTTAAAAAATTAATTTAAAATGTCAAATTTCTTTAGTTCAAACTATAGGATATTTTAGATTTTTCATTTTCATTCTTTTATGTGCAAATCTATGCCACAGAGCCATGAACAAAAGTCCTAATTTTCAAAAGGTCATAACTAGAGCATTTTTTATCGAAAATAGGTGCTCCAATATACCACTGGAACAAAAATGAGATGAACTTTCCAAATATGAGGTCAAATTGTGCATAGGTATTCACCAATTTGTGCTATAGGTCAATTTGTAAAATCTAGGACATTGGTAGTAGAATAAGTAGATTTGATCATTGAGCATCAAAGTTTTTAAGAGGGTAGATTTGATTACCTTTTAGAGCCTGAATGTGGAGAAAACAATCTAGAAAAGGTTATATTGGCTTCTTGAGCTTATTTGTAACTAGTTTTTCACTTTTACCATGAGTTCATTTTAACATCAGAATCAGTTATGTTTTTTCATCATGAAATTTTTGAGATATTTGATGCTTTTGAGAGGTAAAATAAAAGGATTTGATTCTGGCAGTTGAAGAAGGAGACTAGAGAGAGGCTTTTTCTGCTTCTTAGGAAGGAATTTTGAAGGGATACTTGTCATCTCCTGATCAGATCTAGGAATTTCTCCTTCCTATATCTTTCTTTTTCTTTCTCTTTAGAGAGGTTCCAATTTTTCACTGTGAGACCATTGGTTCCAGTTCTTTGGAGAAAATTTGCACATTATTGTGATACCAAGTTTTGGTTCCTTTCTTGATGTATTTCCAATATTATGACTCCATTCTTCAACATAATTCTTTCATGTGAATAGCAGTTATATAGATAGTTCAGATCTGTTAAGTTGTTTCATATTTTAATTTCATGCATTTGATTGTATTGTTTCAAGGAAATGAATACATATGAGCAATAATTTCACTAGTTTCATTCTGGTTCTTGTCTCCTATCACAGTAATCAATAAGTCTTATGTGGTCTTGGAACAAAGATCTAAGATCCATTTGCATCCCCTTCAGGTTGTATGTTTGATGTATTTTGTTGTTGGATCAAAGGGCCAAGTAAATGCTTGATATGTTTAACAAGGTTACTGGTTACTTGAGAAGGATATTTTGTGACATTGAGATCTGAATGAACACTGATGTCTGAATCACAAGGTGATTAGATAGATCTGATGTCTAGGTATACGAAATATGTCCTGATGTCATAGATGTATGTTTTGAATTCATGGAATTTCCCAATGGATTAGGCATTGATTAGTTATAGGATCACTTGTTATACTACCGCATATTTGAGGTTGTGTTGAATCAACATCATTAATCAAATGTTTCTCCTTTCATGTTCAAAGTTATTCAAATTTTAACCCACACTTAGCTTACCAGTTTCATGAGTCAGGTCATTAGCTATTTCATGCTTATGAAGTATTGGTTAAGTATAGAAGATTTAGGGGTTTTATTTGCTATTCTAGATCCTGATTATGCTTATTGGACTGGTCACATAGTCAGATCTAAAGAGGTTCACCCACCTAGGTTTTGTAGAGCCCAAAGTGCATAGGGAGTGTAGCCTTATAGTTGGCCCAGGTTCTTCATGAATTGTGTCCATTATTGGAAATAGCTACCCATAGATGCATTCTTTCCTTGTATATTTAGTTATTGAAACATTGTTAAATCAGGAGCCAACAATGTCCTAAGTTGTTACACTTATAACACATGTTCTATCTTCTATCTTCATAAGATCTTCCTTCACTCGATGTTCTTTCATTAGATCTTCTTCTATCTACTTGAGGTTAGTATATCTAGACATTCTACTATTTCCACTATCATTATCATACTTAGGTTTCCTGCAATCAATTGCATTATGACCCATACCATGACAATTATGATAATAACAGTCCTTAACATGATTACATAACTTATTAGTACAATCTCTTTTCATATGACCTATTTCATTATATAAAAAAACACTTACCTCTAAATTCATACCTTGTTTCCTTACGAGTTTTGACATGCTTAGGTTCATCCAAGATTTCAACTTCCTTCTTTTTCTCAACTTCTTTAAGTTTTGTTTGAATTACAAATGGGAAACATGTACTTTTGGGGGGGGTTGAATCAGATGTTCAAACTATAACTATTAAAACTTTCACCATTCATTAGTTTCATGTAATATATAAACTAAAAATAACATGTACATACATCTAAATTATGTAAGAACATAATCAAACATGCACACTTAACACCAGATATGATTACATAGAAACCCTCCAAATGATAAGGTAAAACTAGGGTGGGCATGACACCCACAAATATTTACTACTGTAGCAATAAAGTGTAGCAAATTAAGGTTATAATGGTTTGACCATGAAACATGATTTGCCCTATGACAGGCCTACCCTATTAAATGCTTACAAATATTGTTATGTCCCACATTATTAGAAGATTTCAACACCCTATTAGAAGTGTGACTAGTTAAAAGACTTTATATCACTCATTTGGAATGCCACCCTCTTAAAGGATTTACTATAGCCTGTTAGGACTACCCCACCTACAAGATTTAACTAAAATCACATGTTAGGATGTTTCAGCATAGATCTTGTGATCAGCTCTGGTTGCTTGATTAAAGATCAAATTCATACAATGTCCTTATTGATCCTCTTTGATCTGATATAACAATTGTTGTATCCTTCTATTCTTTGTTCTCCTCCAACTAATCATACAATTGACTCTAATTGCTAAGTCACCTTGAATGCTCTGTGAAAAAATTCTATCATTCACCCCTAATTACCTCTTGTAACTTGATCTCTCTCTCTCTCTCTCTCTCTCTCTCTCTCTCTCTCTCTCTCTCTCTCTCTCTCTCTCTCTCTCTCTCTCTCTCTCGACTCATATTATTGTTTGGGCTTCATCTTATAAAGAATTTGGTGGCTTAGGGTTAGGTATGAATCTACAATTCAGATTCAACCTTTTTTCCACTTAATCCTTCCTATTTTCTGATTGGCTACATGCAAATACATAGGGATTTTGCAAATAGAATTTTCCTCATCTATAAAGAATCAAAATCTAATCTTATGTCACCTTTGAAATAATTTACATAGTTTTTTGTGCAATCACAAAAAAAATGTCCAATTTGTGTTACTTGGCACTTCAAGTTATTGATGCTTGGAACATACTATAATTCTATTTCTAACTCAAAATTTGAACTACTCAACATCTACACTTGACACTTGAATCACTCGGCATGGTCTATCTACTTGACACTTGAATGACTTGGTACATGAGTGACTCGACACCCATTGTAACTTGACACAATCTTGTATTTACATATCATACTCAACATGCATTACTAGTTTCACATAAAGTAAGTAAATGTCTTAAGTGTGTTGACACTCAATTGTCAAAACCAATCTAAGATCAACAGTATCCCCCTATGACATTAGTGTCAAAAAAACTTAACTATACATAATCAATCTAATCTCCTCAAGTATAACATATTCACAACTCAACTTATATATAAAACTTCAAAATTTTGTAATAACCCATATAATTGAAAAATATATAACTCCCCCTGAGTTAATGTGCCTCTATTGTATCAAAAATCTATTCTCCATTCTAAGTAAATTTGTCTCTACTGACTGATACACTTTGCCTTTAATGTATTTGCAACTAATGCTCTACCTTTAGCTGATATCTACTTTGCTCTATTTCCTACATTGGATTTCTCAAAAATATATATTGCTAGGGTCAAAATCTAATTAGCTCCCCCTTTCATTATTTTCTTCTTGATTTATCTACTCCTTTCATTATTTCATTTTCTTGTTATTTTACTCTCCCCTTTGGTTTATCTCCCCTTTACTATTTTCTTTCTCTCCCCCTTTTTGACACTTATGTCAAAGTGTCTATACACTTATAATGTATTTGTCAAAAAATGATTTATGGACTTCCATGATAATCTTTAGATTTTCATCCCAGTTGTCACATGCAACATCCAGTGACTTGAGTTGGATTGCCAGCTTGACTACTAGGTGAACTAGTCCATCTAGTATTGAAAGATTGGGGTTTTTCTTCAACAATGTTTCTGCATATCCTAGCTCTTTATAGGGTATTTCCATATGTGGGGTGAAGGAGGCTTAAATTTTTGTCAATTTGGGTCTTATATTAGCATCTTCTATTGTTAATATAGCTAGTTGACTCTGTGATTGAAGCAATGCATGAAAATGCTTCTCACTTTGAGGTGGATTTTGAGGTAGTTGCATACCTGATATATTGAGATTCCTCCCCAAACTTAGAATTATATGTTTTGTGTCTTGAGTTAATAGTGTGGGATCACATAGTTTAGTATACAATGAGAAAATATTTGCAAGTACCTTCTTCACATCCTCAACCTTTGTAGTTAGTGCAACTTGAGAAAGTGTTATCTCAATAGATATTTTCTCATTCACTTTACTCTGGAATTTCTTCTTTGACCACTCAAGAAGTTTTGCACTTGGGTTAATATCTTCATTATTTACCTTTTCAACAATATTTTACAATTGTTCCAATAGAGGCTTTATTTCTTCAGGTGTAGGCAAGCTGAATGCATCTAAGAAGATTTCCTTGATGTCTTGCAATGCTTTCTTTTGCCTAAATTCCTTTCTAAGCACTTCTTGGTGCTTCTTCTTTTCCAAAGCTTGTTATAATATTCCTATTTCTTCTAGTGTCATTGTTGCATAATTAAACTAAGGTATCATTATTTCTTCATTTAGAGTTACATCACCATAGTAAGTTACCTTGTCAACTTTTGTAGAGCTTGAGCCTAGTGCTAAAATTTGCAGGGGCATAGCCTCTATGTTTGGCTTTTGAAGTATTTTTGTAGGAGTGCTTGATGTGGGTAATGTTACCAATGGTTGAATAGCTTCTTGCTCCTTTTCCCTTTGTGTATCCTTACTCTCTTTAGATCTTCTTTGGTGAATCACAATGATTGGACTTGTACCTTATGCCTATGCTATAGGTATAGATGTATCTATCTATCTTATTTTCTCTATTGTTGTCTTATTTTCCTCTTCTTTGGTAGTCTGCTCCTACTCAACTGTGTCTTCTTTGACACTTTTGTCAACCTTGATAGATGTATCTTCAATTGTTTGAATCAAGGGTTGACCACTAGTAGTTGAAGGGATGGTAGGAGGTGGTTTTTGTGTATTCACCTTATTCCTTGTGATGTCAGCTACTGCCTTCTATATTTCGTCTACACTAACCAATATTGGATTGTCACATAGTCTTGCTTATAGTGTAGATTAGCCAAGAATCTTCTTTAGATCTTCTATAGTTAAAGGAATGATGTTTTGAGCTAAGCTATCAATAACATCCTTAACAATTATGGTTTCTACATGTATACTGGTGTCATGACGAGGGCTCATACTTGAAATTTGTGTGTCTTGCACACTTTGTTCTTCATGATACTCTTCAGCTATAGCCATGTCATCAGTTTTCTTTTGTATCTCCTTCGTAGTATTATTCTTTTCTTTATCTTCCTCTATGTCATCATCTTCATCTCCATTATTTCTTCCCTCAAAGGGATCTTCTTCTCCTTGTTTGATAGTTGTTAACCCATAAATCAATTTCCACATTTGAGTGGATTTCTTTACAACATCTTCAATGTTTTTTTGAAGAATGTAGAATGCCTTGTATTTTGGTACAAACCTTCCACCATATTTCTTGTTGGCCTTGATAATCCGTCCTTTTGTCAATTCTGGCATTACCTAGGCTAATGTGGATTCTCTAATTTTTTTCTCCTAGTTTAAACAATAATGCCATTTATTTTCAACAATAGTATATAATTCCTTTGGCATAGTGTTATCTAATTCAAGTGGGGTGTTCTTGAATTTTGACATCATTTCATACATTAATTCTTCAATCAAATTTTTCTCTTCTCTACCAAGTTTTTCAAAATTAATAACATTCAAAATAGTCAAATCTATATTATTTCTAACATTTTCATAGATATTTTCAAGATCATATTTTGGTGGATGACTTACAACTCTAAATTGCCTTGTATCCTTTGATTATATTCTCTCATCATCAGTTTCTGGTTGTGCAATGTATTTCCTTCTTTGTTTATTTTGCAATGGGCCTTTATTTTCTCTTTGGTTTTCTCCTTGGCCTTTTGTGTGGTGGCATATGTTCTTGCCCTGGTTGTTGATGTTGTTGGCCTTGCTTGGCTTGGCTTAGCAATCTTCTTTGCCTTTGTTTTTTCCATAGGTTGTGCCCTGGCCTTTCTCTCCTTTATTTCTACTTGTATTAGTGCTTCTTTGGTTTCTTCTTCCTTGGCACCTTCTATCTATTCTTCATCCTTATCTTCTCCCAATCCTTAGGTTAATGCAAGAGGTTCTTGATCTTGTTCCTAATCTTCCTCCTGATCCTCTTCATCATCTTCTTCTTATTCTTCACCTATACCTTCATCAAATTTGGCCTTTAATTTCTTCACCAATTTTTCTTTCTTCTTTAGTGTGGAGACAATCTTTAATACCATCTCAACTTTGGACTTGATGACATCATAATTGCCAAATATTTTGGCTATTTTATCAACTTCTTTAGCAAGAAGTGTAGTGATGGTAGTAGAGGCTCATCAACATTAATCTCATAGCATAAGGGTCTTAGCCATCAAACCCTTGGTATGACAACCTGTACATATTTATAATCAATATCAACAAGAAATTATATGTCATTGTAGTATTGTTCAACCAAAGAAACTAGTATTCTCATCCTTTGTTTCATAAACTTCTTGAAGTCTTCAAAATAGTTGGTCATGATAGTTTCAAAGTTTTAACCAATTCTCTCAATGTATTCATTGATTTGAACTACAATTGGTCTGTTTGTGTTCCAACTCACCTTGCCAAAAGATGTGAATGTGTTCTAAACATAGAAAAATATGCAAATTAGGATTGATCCAAATTTGAACTGTGCACTCTTGTTTTTTCTGATTACTCCAAGATTTTCTATCAACTATTGTAATTTAAGCTCAAAAAGATCATAGGTAATGATCCTTCTTTAAAATTTTATAGCCTACATCAACTATACTATATGGTACATTGTTTAACCTACTTGATTGATAAAACTTATGAGAAATTACCCTTATGGAAAAGTCCAATAGAGGATCTGTTATGGTATTAATTGTCATTCCACGTTTGTTCCATTTGGCTCCTATGTTTCTCTCTATAACCTCCTTTGAATCACTTTACAAAGTCTTTGAATGATCTAGGGTTGGGTATCTAGCAACCCTATGGACTATTTTCTTTTAGATTTTGATGAGACCATCTTCAAGCCATAAGCATCCATCATGTATTCTACACAACATTGTCTTGATCCATTCTATTTTGAACACCATGGGAAAGTCTAGGGTATGGGTCATATCCTTCCTTTCAACAATCTTAAATTCTTCCTTCAAAATGTCATTTTCACACAACTTGTCATAGGCTTGTCTTATTTCCATATCATCTATTTCTCCTATCTTGTAGTTGTAGTATTTTTTGATGTCTTGGACCATTGTGACTTTTGGGGGAATCATAGAAAGTGTACTTGATAGGTCTTGATTATAAGAAGCATCTAGAATTTCTCTAAAATATGGTTGCTTCACTTCATTGCTAACTAATCAAACATTTAAATCTTCTTTTCCCTATACATTCCTTGAACTAGATGCCATTTGACAAACTAGGGTTTATACAAATTTCAAACTGCATGACTTGGCTTATGAAGAATACCTTGGAAATTTGATGACCTAATGTTGGATCATGGCTAGAATATGTGCAAATGCTTTAAACTAGTTTTTTGAGTCACCTTATGCTCTCTATGTATTTTCTCAAATTTAAAATGATGAAAAAGAGTAAAAATTGACCTTATACCCTTCAAAAACCTTGTATTTAATTCTTAATGCTTGTACAACTATAAACTTGGATTCAACATTATTTCTATTTCACTCAACATCTAATGACATGACCATCACTTGATAGCTACTGTAGGCTTGGTGTCAACTGACTTAGTCTCATAGCTTGGCACTAACTAGTGTTTCACTCAACATACACAAAGAACTTTTCATGTTTGATTACAATATGAAAACTAAAAGATTTAACTTTGAATTTTCACAACACCTTGCATCTTTATTCATGCTAATCCATTATTTTCAGTGCTATTTTCTTTTGGAAAGTTAATGTATGATATAATACTTCAAGGTATCAATCCCACATACCTCTTGTTTCTTATTTTGATGAGGTGTGACCACTTGACCCATTGGGTGAAGTGATCCCTTCTTCATTTGATGTACTGCATCCTTCTTTCCTCTTCCATGTCTTATTCATTTCATTTTTGATGTGTTCAACATCTACCTTGCCTTTGCCTTTATCAAATTCACAACTTGGTGCCTTGGACCTAGTTGGAAAATGTTTATTGATGTGATCAGTCTTCAAATAGCTGAAACATGTAGTTTGACTCAACCACCTCTTGTAATTACCACTAAAGTGAGTCCTAATGCAGTTTTTAGGTACATGTCCATATTCTTGACAATAGTGGCAGCTATATCTTGTATTGTAATCCCAATTATAAGAACTTTCATAGCTTCTTACATTTGTTGGCTTGCTTGATGACCATGTGGACTTGGATTTTCATTCAAAGGCTCCATGTCCATACTTCTAATAGTTGTATCAATATTCTTCAAATTTTGTTGCATGCATGGCTCTAGTTCTACATTCATGTGCTTAATGACCTTTTTTATTGCATTTATGATAGTTGACCATGTTCTTAGGCTTAGTATTCTAATTTTTATTCTTTCCCCTACATACATTAGCAGTATGTCCTTTCTTCCCACAATTATGACAAGTAGGTTTGGAGTTCTTACCTTTGTTGTTCCTTTCCTTAGTAGCTTTGGATGATACTCCTTCTTTAGTTCTTGTGAAGCCCAATCTTGATGTATCTTTTTTGGATCTAAGGGATTTCAATAATTTCTCAAAGTACTTGATGGCTTCATTTGGCTTATTAAATCTTTTAGTAAATTCCTTTTCTCTTTTTAGGTCATTCTATAGTTGTTCATTCTATAACTTCAATGTAGTTATTTCAATGTCCTTGAAATTCAACTCATGATGAGAATTTATCATTTGGCATAAGGTATCCAATTACATGTTTGATATCATGGATAGCTCTGTTTACTTTTCTTTCAATTTGTTTGCTAAAATTCTTTTGTCTTCTTTAATCATGGCCTTGTCTTCCATAGCTTTCTTCTTTTGTTTAGTCACCTCACATAGTAGTATAGCTTGTGATGCTTGCTCCAACATGAGATTTTTGATTTTTTTAGCTTGTGCTCTATTCTTCTCCATTAGATCTCCAATTGCGACATCAAATTTGATGCAGTTACCATTTGCAAATAGCTTTTTGGTCTCAATCTCTTTGTATTGTGTGTCATTTTCTGCTATGGTAATCTCTTTCCTTCTCTTCAGAGAACTCTTCAAGGAATCTCTAGCTTTATTCAATTGATGTAGTATAAGATGTATCTCAATCTCTTAGTTCTCAATGGTCTTTCCCAATTTGTAGACTTCAATTTCAAGATCTTTCCTCTAAGTTGCATAGCTTCTTCTTTTGAGAATTTAGCTCTCATACCAATTTTTGGAATTAGAAATGGGAAACATGTACTTCTAATGATAGGGTGGGGGTGAGGGGAGGGTGAATAAGATGTTCAAACTTTAGCTACTAAACCATTCACCATTCATTAGATGCATGTAATATATGAACTGAAAATAACATGTACATACATCTAAATCATGTAAGCACATAATTAAACACACACACTTAACACTAGATATGATTACCTAGAAACCCTCCAAATGAGAAGGTAAAACTAGGGTGAGGATGAAACCCACAAATCTGTATAGTTTCCTTCTTTATCCTCTTTCATCTAATATAACAATTATTGTATCCTTCTATTCTTTGTTCTCCTCCAACTAATTCTACAATTCACTCTCACTACTAAGTCACATTAAATGCTCTATGAACAAATTTGATCATTCACCCCTTGTTACTTCTTGTTACTTCTCTCTCTCTCTCTCTCTCTCTCTCTCTCTCTCTCTCTCTCTCTCTCTCTCTCTCTCTCTCTCTCTCGATTCATATGATTGTTGGTGCTTTGTCTTCCTTATCAAGACTTTGGTGGCTTAGGGTTAGGTATGAATCTACCACTAAGATTCAACCTTTTTGCCACTTAATCCTTCCTATTTCTAATTGGCTACATGAAAATACATAGGGATTCTACAAATAGATTCATCCTTATCTCCAAAGAATCAAAATTCAATCTTATGTCAGCTTAAAAATGGTTTACATAGTTGTTTGTGCAATCACAAATAAATATGTCCAGTCTATGTTACTTGGCACTTGAAGTTACTAATTCTTAGCACATACTATAATTTTGTTTCTAACTCAACATCTAAACTACTTAGCATCTACTATTTACTTGGCACTTGAATCACTTGGCATGGCCTATATGCTCGGCACTTGAGTGAGTCAACACATGAATGACTCGACACTTATTGTAACTCAACACAGTCTTGTATTTATATATTATACTTGACTTGCATCACTAGTTTGGCATAAAGTAAGTAAATGTCTTAAGTGTTTTGACACTCAATTATCAAAACCAATCTAAGATCAACAAGTTTCTCATAAGATTGACTAGATTCAATTTTGTCATCAGATTTTTCTTTTTCTTTTGGATCTAATCTAATCTCTGGTTTCTTCATATGCATGTTAATTAGATAGTCAAGACTAGTCTTGTCATAATAAGGTCTCTGTATAGACATTGAATAATCAAGATTTTATCTACTAGAATAAATTCTCTCAAGTTGTTGTTTACATTATGTCAATTCACCTTTTGCAATAGTATTGTACTTAAGGAGTTCTTCATGATCTTCTTTCAATGATTGAAACTCAAATGTATTCTTTGCTAGGCTTTCTCTTAGATCTACATTTCCAATCTTCAATTTAGATTCAATTTTTCTAGGATCATTTCTCAAATTCAACTTCAGATTTATAATCTTCAACTCATGCTTAAAGATCTTGTATTCTATCTTCAACTTTGAAAAGTCATCATCATTAGTTCCAATTTTAGTAAATTCAAGCTTAGATTTAAAGTGTTCAATCTTTTCTTTCAACTGACCAAATATGTACTTTAGAATCTTCATATTTTTCCTTCAACTTATCTCTTTCTTTAGGAAGGAGATCAATTTGTTCAAGAGCTTCTTCAAGGTTCTACATCAATTGTTCCATATCTATAGGGATCTTACGTAAGCTGTTAAGCCTCTTCAAAGTAATTGTGCTCTACTACCAATTGTCAGAAATAGGGACTAGTAAGAATGGGGGTGAATTAGTAATCTACAAACTTTAGCTACCAACCGGATATATCATTTACTTGAAACCATGCACAATAGAACAATAAAGTAATGTTGAATAGTAACAATATCAATGTACAAAGATAACTCATAACACCATATTTTGTTAACTAGGGAAACCCTAGACAAAAAAAAACCCTAGTGGGGATGATAATTACTAGATAATATAATGATGTATAAGTTTCTTGTTAGAGGATGGACCCTATTAGGAGTCAATGAGAAAATTTAGTATAAGCAGTCCCTATTAGGAGACTTTAAATCCTTGTTAGGAGATTCCAACCCTATTAGGAATTGTGTCAACCCTATTAGGAGTTGTAGTACAATGTATGCAAAAAGTGTCAACTTTCCAAACATGCAATTTCAACTATAAGAAGAGCTCACTACTCAGACAAATGGTTTAATATTATTTTCTTCTTTCTTTGACTGATCTCTAATCTTTAGCTTGATCTAGGCTCACCATATAGCTCATATGAAACTTCACATATATTCACAATTTGCAATTCATAGTTTCACTTTGCTTCCACATAATATCAAGATAGTAGGCTTCTTATCACAAGAAGTCTTTTACATAAATACCATGTCTTTACATAAATTATTGTTGGGTCAGATTGTACCACAATTCACTTTTCCAAGTTAGAGAAAACATCTAGGATGTCTTCCTTAATTGGACAAGTAGTTCTTTTGTAAACGAAGCAATTATTTACTTCAATTTTGTTATCTTACATCATCAAATCATTATTATCTTTATTTTTTTTAGTCTATAAAAACTTCCAACTTTATACTCATCATCATAAACATGTATACTATCTCCATGTAACTTCACTAGTCATAATATGATGTCTGCAACATGTTATAAACAAAACAATACATTGTTGTAAACCAAATTCTATAGTTAGACAATTTTCTGATTACCAAACTCTAAGTATGTTTATTTTTTAAGTTTCCTATCAACATGTACATCATGTGTTTCCATTAATGACAATAATTACATATCACTATTAGCCAATTGTCAAAAGCTCTCTCTTACAATTTTTGCTACTAATGATGATGATCAAACTAATCTAATATCATATTTATCTAAACTCATAAAGAAGAAAAAAACTGTAAAAAGTTTGCAAAATTTTTTGATTGAAGTAACATATAGGCTACACAAAACTTTGATAGTACATCATGTAGAGTCAGATCTTGAATAGAGAGCATAAGTAGTGCTAAAGTCTTTTGATGAAGAGTTCACAAATCTATTGAGTATTGTAGAGGCAAAGGCTCAAATTTTACCTGATGCTAACTTGTTTAGCACCATCTGCCAAAATATCAAAAATATCTTAGTCAACCTTGATACATGCATAAAAGAACTTTTGAAATGTCTGCAAGAAGGGAAAACTCTGTATGTTAAGTTTACCATATCATACAAGCTGACTAAAGACTTGGATAGTCACATAGAGATAAAGATGAATGAGCTAGAGGATCTATGCAACTAAATCCAATAGTAGATGATTTTGAGAGTCAATTTGCTAGTGTTCACAATGACATCAAGAAAATGGAACTTTGAAAAGAGCATATTTTGAAGAGAACATCTAACTTCAGATAATCTATTGCTTATCTTTTCTTGAGAAACAACTAGAGGAATGTGTCAAGGCCAAGGACACATATTTTAACTTTTTGTATTTAGATATTAATGCAGTTGAGATTACATCATATGCTTTATGTGAAATTATCACATCAGCTAAATCTACCAAAGAGACATAAAATAAAGATATGGACAATATGAAGACCATTTTTGATGATTGTATGAAAATAATATAACCTTTGTCATTGATGTCAAAGCGGGAGAGATGTGAAAATTGTATACATGACAAAAGGAGAGATTGTTGGGAGAGATATAATGGGGAGAAATACATGTGAAGATTATAAAAGTATGAAGTATGTTGTAAGGCGGAGCATTTATGTAAAGTTGAACAAGTTGTAATAGATGTAATGTTTATATGTTCTTTATGTTAAGTTTTTGTCACTTAGCCAATTTTCTCTCCTTTGTTGCCATTAATGCCAAAGGGGGAGATTGTTGAAAACTAGCTAATAGTGATATGTAATTATTGTCATTAATGGAAACACATGATGTACATTCTGATAGGAAACCTCAGAAATTAGGATACCTAGTGTTTGGTAATAAGAAAATTTTCTAAGTATAAATTTTTTTTACAACAATGTATTGTTTGGTTTATAACATGTTGCAGACATCATATTTTGACTAACAAAGTTATATGGAGATAGTATACATGTTGGTGATGATATGTATAACCTCAAAAGTTTGTATAGACTGTATGAGATAGAGATAATTGTGTTTTGGTGATGCAAGACAACAAAATTGAAGAAAATAATTATTCTTTTTACAAAACAATTACATGTCCAATTAGGGTTGACATCCTATATGTTTATCTAACTTGGAAAATTTAATTGTGGTCTCAACCAACCTAATAGTAATTTTTGTAAAGGCATGTTATTTATGCAAAGGACTTCTTGCAGTAAGAAGTGTGCTATCTTTATATTATTTGGAAGCAAAGTGCAAGTGTGAATTACAAATTGTAACTGTTGGTGTTTGAAAATGTTGGAGGATTTTCAATTATCCCAATGTGAATATGAAATATCTAGAGGCAGATAACTCCCATTCTCAACATGCCATTTCAGACATCAAGCCAACTATAAGGCTTGACCCTTCTTCTACTTCAGGCTCTACAAAACCTAGGTGGGTGGACCTGAGATTCAATCAATACTATACCAGTGCAAAAACATATCCCTAAATCTATTAAGTAGATGAAAACCCTTATATCTCCTAATGGATTAAGAAAAGACACATATCTACAATAGCTAAATGCAAATCTATGAATCTCAAAAGCTAAGTGAGGGCATTACATTTAGGTCCTTCAACATGAAAGGGAAAGATCACTTGATTAATAATGTTGAATTCAACAAACCCTTAGATATGTAGCAATAAGACTTTAATGATCCTATAGCTGACCAGTGCCTAATCCATTGGGCAATTCCATGAATCAAATGCATACATATGGATATCTGATACTTATTTATATATTTAGATATATGATCTATCTCTTTACCTTGTAAATAAACATAAGTGCTCAATTAAACCTCATTCTTACATGATATCCTTCTCAATAAACCTGCAACCCTATTGATTCACTAAAGCATTTACATAACTTCTTGAGTCATAAGCAACAATGAAATAACATATCGCCTTAAGGGACTACAACTACAACCTAAGCTCTTTGGTCAAATATCATAAAACATTGAAGATCATTGATAAGAGGAGATGAGAATCAGAATGAAACTAATGAATATGTTGCTCTTTGTATTAATTTCCTTGAAATTATATAGGCATATGCATGAAATGAAAACATAGAAAATACCTAACAGATCTAAACTATCTTTATTATCTTTCCTAAAGCTATTCACACAAGAGAGAATGTGCTGAAAGAAAATGTGGTTTCATAGTATAGGAACACATCAAAATTGGATCCAGAACTTGGTATCTCAATAGTGACTAGTCTTTTTCTAAAGACTGGAACCAATTGGTTTCTCAGTGATAAAAACTGGAACCCCTACACTGAGAAAGAATGAGATTGATATAGGAAGAAGAAAATCCCAGATCTGATTAGGAGATGGCAAGTGTCCCTTTAGGATTCCTCCCCAATAATTAGAAAAAGCCTCTCTCTAGTCTCTCTCTTCAATTGAATATCAAATCCTTTCCATTTTGCCTCTACAAGGAAAAATATCTCAGATATTTGATTTACCATCATAATTAATTTCTGATGCTAAAGTTGAACTCACCGTAAAAGTGAAAAATCAGTTGAATATGGCCTTTAGTATGCAATATAATCTTTCCCATCTTATTTTCGCCACATTTAGGGTCCAAAAAGTCATCAAATCTACCCTCTAACAAACTTTGGTGATTAATGATGAAATTTACCTGTTCTATTGCCAATGCCCTTGATTTTAAAAATTGACCTGTAGCTCAAACTGGTGAGCACATGTGCAAAAACTAACCTCAAATTTGGAAACTTTGGATTCTCTTTAAAAGTATGATGACTGCATGTTTGGAGAAAAATATTTAAAGATTAATTTTTTTTAAAAATCTTGAAATTTTCCCTCTCAAGTTTCATTCTAGTTCAGACATAGTTTGACCATCCTACCACATGTCATCACATGATTGGCTTGAGCTTATACAATTGGGTGCCATGTGTCATGATCTTAGCAACCCTCGCTATGTCGCTATGGTAATTCTCATGAATTTTCTGTTTGGTAACGTAGCAATGACCACATGATGAAGACACATGTCAACATCTGGTGACCTCTGAGATTCTCCCACCACATCATCGCTCAATCATTTTATCTACTACCACTTGTCACTACCCGATTCACTGTCAGATCTACAATAGGACCCACACTTCTTATTATCTCCTTGCCAGACTTAGAAGTTTTCTAGTGACCTCGCTATGTCGCTAGCCAATTTTTTTGGATTTTTCGGGTAGCGACATAGTGACTAGCCAAATTTATCAACTTTTCTAGCGCTCTAGTTATGTTGACATCACCAACTTTGACTGTGTGTTTGTTTAAAAATTTTCTTTGACTGCATCCATCTATCATATCCAAGTCAACTACGGGGGACCCCACACATTCTTCATGCCTTTGCCTTTACAAGGAATGCTTGTCATAAGACAATATAGTGTGTGTTTGGAATTGTATTTAAAATACAAAAAGACCTCTCCCACAATGAATATGGGATAAAAATCATATTCATTCCATGCAGCTTTTATGCTTAAAATGCATGATCTCCTTGTTCTGTTCTTTATTGCTGGGTGCAAAGACTCCATTCATTAGCATACTTATCTTAACTTGATAGAATTTTGTCATCAACACCCGCACATTAAAGTCTTCCATGTCTTAATATCTTGAAGATATTCTCTATTCATGTTCACTTTGGAGGGAAACATATATACTTTAATTTAAACAATTTCATAATCAATATGTGACTTTTTGAAAAACACCCTTCCTATTCGTATATGGAATCTTCATCAACTTGCAGAGAGAGTTCTTCATATTTAACTTCTATCCATTTGCACTAGTCATGGACCGGTCATAGAGCCAAATCTACTTGGTGCTCGAGAAGAAAAGTTCAATGGCTAAAACAACTTTGGCACTTATGTTATTTTGCATCAATTCCTCTTTGCAATTTGCTATAGATTAGTCAGACCCCCCAAAATGGATCTGACTAAAAAAAAATTTGTTTCCAAACAACTGAACTGACAAATTGATCTAATGATAATATTAAACTGATTGGAAACAAGTTTGATCATTGAACAACTTTTAAAACTCATTTTATCATTTTCTACAAACTGTCACTTTTGTGCTAGGAGGTCTGTTGACTGGCCTTAAGAATTGACCCAAACACCTGATCGGGCTCTAGAAACTGGCACACTAAATCTTTGTTCTATACACGTGCACCCTATCAAATCTCATCTCATGAATAATTTGGGGTCAAAAGATATTATTTGTCAAAGTTGACCTCTCAGAGCTGCTTGCAAGAAAACATGTCAGAAAACACTAAATTGGGTTCAAAATCAGCTTCAAAAACTGGGTAAACTGACACTTGGGAAGACAAAAACTGGGGCATTGTATCTTTGTCACAAGGTGAATATGGATCTGCAATTTGGGCTCATGAAAAATAATTGGGCACAAATAGCAGATAGTTAAAATGGGCTACTTGGATTTGATGATTGGAAACAATGGCAAAAACATGTTTTTTGCAAATGGAATTGACCTAGAAAAGTGTGCAAATGGATTCATTGTGTTTTGAAAACTAACACACTTGGAGTATTTTTATTGGACAACATAGTGGTATAATCCATTTAATCTAGGCAATCATGGATCTAAAGTTATAACATCACAAATAGGGGTACCAAACAATCTGCAAATGCTAAAACTAGTAAAAAGATAGAAATTACATTTGGAATCGCATTTCAAAACTGATCAAATGGATTTTTCATAAGTTGAAACTTGAAACATAACTACTCTTTGATGTCTATAATGCAACACAAAAGGAATTTCAACATTTGGGTCAACTGGTCAAAAGTTATAACTAGTCAAACAGGGCTTCCCAGAATTGTGTGCAATTTGCAAATGTGTGAAAATAGTAAACTACCAACTTTGAGGGATTCAAAACCCAGTCAAAAAAACTCAAAATGGCTTGAAATTTGAAACATAGGCTATTAGGTATGGACGCTAGACACTCTCAAAGCAATAAGTAATGAAACATTTCTGGGTGCGCAATATTCAACCACAAACACAGCCTCATGTCACTATTTGACACTTAGGGTAAAATGCAAATTTGGCAAATCCTCTAAACAAGACTTCATGGAATGACTTAGGATGACAATTTAGCTTCATAGGACACTTAGACACACTAAATGGAGGGTTTTAGAAACATTAAACACGTCATAGGGCTCAAAAGTATAGCCAGGTACATAGGCATCAAAAAGCATTTATAGGACTCAATTTTCTCAAAAGTTCTCAAAATTTGGACTACAATTTTGAGTTCCAATAGTGGCTCTGTCTGGAGATGCATGTCCCTTGCAGGAATGGCAAGATTTGAGATCTCTAGAGGAAGCAGGCCACACACCTAACTCCAAAACTTTCTCTCGAACAACTTTTTTAGAAACAAGAAACAACTATAACTACTATGTACATATGATGACCTCGGGCCACCAAACTTCAACAAAAACCTTTACCTCTGTCATAAACCTGATTTTCATCTGAACATGCATGAGGTAAACTAAAAATACTTCTCCTATCAATTTCACCAATTAGATCAACATCTTAAAACTCCACACTTAGTAAAACTAAATCTTCACTCTTACTTCCATAATGCATATAAAAACTTGCTTCATTCTCAATTGTTTGCTCATTATGTAAATACTAGTTAGCATGCTCAAACATAGCAGACTGAAACTAAAACTTTTCTTTATTAGAAAAATCATACATGCTATCAATATCGAATATGAATTCATCATATTCAACATGCAAAAAAGGATCACTCATACCTTCAAATTGTATATCCTTTTGCATAACCGAAAGAGGCTCAAATAAACAATCTGACTTGTATTCACACAAGTCATCAACGTCAGAATCTAAAGCTAATCCACAATCTTCAAATAGTTCTTCACAATCAGCAAATGGATTAGTTGTTACATTAAAATATTCATCATTAAAATCATTGCAAGGTGCAGGGAGATTTTCAATAACCATCTCCTCAAACACCTTGTTTTCATAATCAGATGCAACATCATGATCATATTCGTTGTAATATTCAGAAAAAGAACAGTTTGATCTCTTACAGCAGTAGGAAAAAGTATCATCATTAAAATCATTCTCAATCAAATCTAAAAGTTCCATGTGCTTTTCAAATAAAGGATTGATAACTCCATGTAGTGATCTTTGTTGAACATCTTGACAAAACATGGGCTGATCATCATCAGGATTTTCATCACATAAAGCATTAGTGTATATTTTAAAACCATTACCCATTTCATCTTCATGGAGACTTTCAACATGTGAAGAAGAACCATAATCATATGAAGGCTCATCATACACTCCATAAACAAAGCATGTAGAATATAAATCAAAGTTATTTTCATTATCTTCATGTAGGTAATTCAAATGTCTTGCAGACGTATCATTATTTATCTTAGTAATAGGTGCTGATGCATTAACCTTAGGATCACTCATATACTGATCATCACTACATTCATTCTCAAGACATTCATCTAGACAATTAGGTGATCTATTCCTATAAACAATCTCTTTATCCTCATATTGTGTAGACAAATATTCACAACTTTCAACATCTAGCTGACTTGTGTAACTTTGAACTGGAAATTCATTTTAGATTTAGAAATAGAACTAATACCTTAAATGAAATAAGAATATTGACTGCTATCATTGCTTTCTTCTTCCCAACTAGCATCAGATTCATGTGAAGATGAACACATTGTGTGATTTTCCTCACTGTAACTTGAGTAACCACTCTCGTCGTCTCCTTCATATGATGCTTCTTGATTATTCATTAGATTAGGAACCTCATTGTCATCACTTGGAAGATGAATTTCAGCTTCATCATACTCACATTGATATGACTATCTTTCAAATTCAAATTTAATAGCGTTCTCAACATGATGCAATCTCTCAATAAGATAATTCATTTCTTGCCTATCTTGCTGATTAAGAAAATGCATCTTACCCTTTACTACTGAAACATCAGAAACATGTGATCTTATTCCTTCTGGCTATGATAGGGATAATTGTAACTTACATTCTTCATCATGTGTTATATCTCCATGACATGTCAGATCAGCAACATCAAACTCATGATCACAGAGACAACTCTCAGCATCCTCACTTGCACAAGACTGAGACCTAGGTGCAGCAACCTCAAATTTTAAAGCATTAGTTACATCATCATACATATAATTATCATGAGAAGAACTTACTACTATAACTAAACCTTGATTCACAAAATCAAGATTATGCTAAACCTATCAAAGTGTGAGATATATCCTACTACTGTAGCATCATGAACATATGTGTCTCTATTTACAATAAACTCACTCTTCTCTACACACACATTCTAATCTAAATTTTCAATCTGATCATACATTACAATAGGGGTGTTGACATTATGATTTGAAACTAAAACATCAACACTATGTTTATCATTTCTTTCAAACACATTATACCTACAATCATTCAAGGAAAAATGACCTCTAGTCAATCTATACTTCAAATTATTTTCAATATCTCTAGCAGTCATAAAAGTTTGGTATAATGTTTGTGGTTCTTTATCCCTTACTAGATAATTCATTTTCTTGTCAAATACATCAAAATATGCTACTAAACACATTTGATCATCGGGTCTATAACTCTCAGGGATTTCATTCAAAACTCTTGCAAATTTGATGTAAAATTGAGGGACAAGTTCATCACTCTGAATATGAATCTTCAAGAACTTATCATAAGAATCAAACATGCTTACCTATTCTCCAAATTTCTCCATGAAGGTAGAATGCAACTCACTCCAAGATGAAATAGATCATGTTGGTGAAAAAGAAAACCAGTCTCTAGAATCTCCTTCCAAGGTTTGAACAAATAGCTTCATGTGCACATCTTCATGAGCAATCTCATAATCACCCATCAAATCAATGAATAACTCAACATGATGACTGGCTGAAACAAGATGGTTCCCATTAAACTTAGGCAAAAATTTTCTAAATTCATTAGGAATGACATTTGGGAAACCATGAATACCATTAAAACATAATGGCATATACCGCTTGGTAGAAATAGATCTAGGAACTTCACTAACCGGCTGCATCTTAGGTGACATGAATCTTGACATCCTTTAAAAATTTGAACCTCGTTCACACTAATTCTGATTTATAAGTTGCAGCAGATCTAGACAATCTTCTACCAAATAAACCTCTTCAAATACACTTCACAACTTAAACACAACAAGCTGAAACTTAATCAATGAAGTGTACAAAACTTTTCAAACTATTCTCCTCTTCTTAGTGCTAAAAATCACCTGACGAAGAACACATATGCAAAGCTTACTTTCATGGAAACAAAATCACATGAAATTGTAAAATACCTTTGGTGTTGCTGCTGAAAACATTGATCTGCTAGTTGGCCTGGTGTTGATCTCAATTCCTCACACCACTAATCATATCCTTATAAAGTCACCATCTCCTTGAGGAGAAAAATGAAATCACAACAGCGATTCACATTTATCATTAAAATTTCTTATGACAGCAATTCAAAAACACCCTAAAATGTATTGGTTAGAAATTCATATACTCTCTTTTTTTGTTTTAAATTTGACACAACTTTCAAATCTGTTTGATTTAATTGAGAACTCTTGAAAGAAATTTTATGTAACTGATCTACATTGGTTCAGAGATCCTTTAGAGAGAGTCACCACTCACAATTGTGAGAAATATTATAAACACAAGATTCGTAACATAACAGATCTAAATTGAACATTCAACTTATGAGATTTACAGATTGTCAAACACTTTGAAGAGAGAAATCATTGTTAAACAATTTCAACTATGAATTACAAAAATACCTTGAAAAATAACAACCAGTTGAATTGACTGAAAATGAAACTTAATAACAACACATTCTGCATTCAACCTCAAAGCTGCTATTGGAAATGGATAAAACTTCACTAGGGCGCATGATTTGGAGTAAGAAAACTAGAAAGAACATCAGAGAACTCACTATTGAAACTTTTTAATGCACTTCTCCTACTATATTGAATCTCTTCTTTTCAAATTCTCAAGGTTTGTCTTAAATTTGATTCAATATAGTCCCCAGTAGAGTCACCATCTTGTTGGTGACTCGGATGGGCAAAACTATCCTAAAAATAGGACTGAAATATTCACTTAACACCAGAGATTCTTGTCCTTTTAACAAGATGTATTGCCATCTTATTTCCCTAGCAAAGTTTCCATCTTGTTGGTGTTTGAAAACATTAGAGGGTTTTCAATTATCCCAATGAGAATATGACATATCTAGGGGCAGCTAACTCCAATTTTCAACATGCCATTTCAGACACTGGGCCAACTATAAGGCTTGACCCTTCTTCTACTTCAAGCTTTGCAAAACCTAGGCAGGTGGACCTAAGATTCAATCGATACCATACTAGTGCAAAAACATATCCCTAAATCTATTAAGCAGATGAAAACCCTTATATATCCTAATGGCTTAAGAAAAGACACAGATCTACAATAGCTAAATGAAAATTTATGAATCTTAGAAGCTGAGTGAGGGCATTACATTTAGGTCCTTCAACATGAAAGGGAAAGATCATTTGATTAATAATGTTGAATTCAACAAACCCTTTGATATGCAACAGTAAGACTTTAATGATCCTGTAGCTAACCAGTGCCTAATCCATCAGGCAATTCTATGAATCAAATGCATACATATGGATATCTGATACTTATTTATATATTTAGATATATGATCTAAATGTTTACCTTTTAAATAAACATCTATGCTCAATTCAATCCTCATTCTTACATGATATCCTTCTCGATAAACCTGCAACCCTATTGATTCATTGAAGCATTTACATAACTTCTTGAGTCATAAGCAACAATGAAATAACATACAGCCTTAAGGGACTGCAATTAAAACCTAAGCTCTTTGGTCAAAGATCATAAAACATTGAAGATCACTGATAGGAGGAGATCAGAATCAAAATGAAACTAATGAATCTGTTACTCTTTGCATTAATTTCCTTGAAATTATATAATCATATGCATGAAATGAAAACATAGCAAACACCTAACATATCTGAACTATCTATATTATCCTTCCTAAAGCTGTTCACACAAGAGAGAATGTGCTAAAATAAAATGGGGTTTCATTGTATGGGAACACATCAAAACTGGATCTAAAACCTAGTGTCTTAGAAGTGACTAGTTTTTTCCGAAGACTGGAACCAATTGGTTTCTCAGTGACAAAAACTAGAACCCCTACAATGAGAAAGAATGAGATTGATATAGGAAGAAGAAAATCTTAGATCTAATCAGGAGATGACAAGTGTCCCTTCAGGATTCCTCCCCAAGAAGTAGAAAAAGCCTCTCTCTAGTCTCTCTCTTTAACTAAATATCAAATCCTTCCCATTTTTCCTCTACAAGGCAGAATATCTCAGATATTTGATTTACCATCATAACTGATTTCTGATGCTAAAGTTGAACTCATGGTAAAAGTTAAAAATTAGTTGAATATGGCCTTCAGGATGCAATATAATCTTTCCTAGCTTATTTTCACCACATTTAGGGTCCAAAAAGTCATCAAATCCACCCTCTAACAAACTTTGATGATTAATGATCAAATTTACCTATTTTGTTGCCAATGCCCTAGATTTTACAAATTGACCTGTAGCTCAAACTAGTGAGCACCTGTGTGAAAACCAACCTCAAATTTGGTAATGTAGCGATGACCACATGATGAAGACACATGTCAACATCTAGTGACCTCTAAGATTTTCCCACCACATCATCACTCAGTCATTTTATCTGCTACCACCTTTCGCTACCCAATTCATTGTCAGATCTGCAATAGGACCCATGCTACTTATTATCTCCTTATCGGACTTTGAAGTTTTCTGACAACCTCACTATGTTGCTAGCCAATTTTTTTGGATTTTCTTGCTAGCGACATAGCGACTATCCATATTTTTAAACTTTATTGGTGTTCTAGTTATGCTAACATCACCGGCTTTGACTGTGTGTTTGTTTAAAATTTTTCTTTGACTGATTCCATCTATCATATCCAAGTCAACAATGGGGGACCCCATGCATTCTTCATGACTTTTCCTTTACAAGGAACACTTTTCATAAGACAATATAGTGTGTCTTTGGAATTGTATTTAAAATACAAAAAGACCTCTCCCACAATGAATATGGGATAAAAACCATGTTCATTCCATGCATCTTTTATGCTTAAAATGTGTGATCTCCTTATTCAGTTCTTCACTGCATGGCATAAAGACTCCATTCTGCTCCCACCTTGCCTAGTCTATTGCTCCTTTGTATATTTGGCATGTTCTTGTTTGACATGAACAGGTGGGCTGACTTGTTTCAATTGCATTTTTTTCCTACTCTTAAGGTGTGAGAGGCCTTGATTCTTTGCACATATGTTTTCCATTGACTACCCCTTCATTAATCATGTCGTCTCCCCTTCTTGTCATTGGTGGAATGCTTATTAGCACTGAGTCTCCCATTTACAAGGTGGCTCCCTATTGTCTTCAACTCAATGTATGAATTCCTCAAGTTTTCTCACCTTGGACTGATTGGCAATCGACAGCTTCTCTGCGTACTATGGTAACACTCTGCTTGGTTACTCCTTGGCTTCCCATGAGAGCATGTAGCTTTTAATGTGGGCTCTTCCTTGTTCGCATAGAGTATTCTTTGTTTTTTTATGATGCCTCTACCCCCTTTTTAATGGTGTTGATTGTTCATTGCAATCAAGGATGTCTGCTACCATATCTACATTAACTCTTTTCATCATCATCTAATTGATGCGTGACTATGGTCTTCTTCCTAAGAGACATGGGATATTCCTTTGATTTAGCCATCAAGTCTTGTTTATGCTTGTTGCTATCTTCTTGGTGCAATCAGTGGCTTCTCTATTTTAACATGCTTGGAGCATGCTCCTCTCTTTGCTGAGCAGGAAGGTTCCCTTCAACTATGCTAGTCGGCTCCCCTTTCAAATGTGTGAGAGCTCCTTTTTTATGCTTGGCTTCACATGAGATGCCCCCGTTGAAGTCCTCTACCCCATAGCCTCATCCACATGAGCTCTCCTCTAGAACAACAATATTAATAGCAATTGTGCTACAACTGGGTGGATCCTCAACCTTTGTGACATCAGCATCACAAACATCTTTCAATTCTATGTGATCTTCCTCATCATGGGTTCCTGCCTTTGCATCAATTTTTTTTTCCTTCGTCTTATTGGCATACTTATCTTAACTTGATAGACTTTCATCATCAACAACTGCACATTAAAGTCTTCCATGTCTTAATATCCTGAAGATCTTCTCTATTCATGTTCACTTTGGAGGGAAACATATATACTTTAATTTAAACAATTTCATAATCAATATGTGACTTTTTGAAAAATACCCTTCCTATTCGTATATGGAATCTTCATCAACTAGCAGAGAGAGTTCTTCGTATTTAACTTTTATCCATTTGCACTTGTCATGGATTGCTCATAGAGCTGAATCTACTTGGTGCTTGGGAAGAAAAGTTCAATGGCAACAACAACTTTGGCACTTCTGTTATTTTGCATCAATCCCTCTTTGCAATCTGCTATAGATTAGTCAGACCTCCCAAAATGGGTTTGATTAAAAAAAAGTTCATTTCCAAACAACTGAATCGAAAAATTGATCCAATGATAATCTTAAACTGATTGGAAACAAGTTCGATCACTGAACAACTTTTGAAGCTCATTGTATCATTTTTTGCAAACTGTCACTTTTGTGCTAGGAGGTCTGTCGACTAGCCTTAAAAATTGACCCAAACACTTGATTGGGCTCTGGAAACTGGCACACTGAATCTATGTTCTTTACACTTGTACCTTGTCAAATGTCATCTCATGAAGAATTCAAGGTCAAAAGATGATCGCTGTCAAAGTTGTCCTCTCAGAACTGCCTGTAAGAAACCATGTCAGAAAACACTAAATTGGGTTCAGAATTGGCTTCAAAAATTGGGCAAACTGACACTTGGGAAGACAAAAACTGGGGCATTGAATCTCTGTCACAAGGTGAATATGGATCTGTGATTTGGGCTCATGACGAATAACTGGGCACAAATAGTGGATAGTTAAAATGGGCTACTTGGATTTGATGACTGGAAACAATGGCAGAAACACATTTTTTGCAACTGGAATTGGCCTAGAAAAGTGTGCAAATGGATTCGTCATGTTTTGAAAACTGACACACTTGGATTATTTTTAGTGGAAAACACAATGGTGTAATCCATTTAATCTAAGAAATCATGTATCTCAAGTTATAACATCACGAACAAGGGTACCAAACAATCTACAAATGCTGACACCAGTAAAAAGATAAAAATTGCATTTGGAATCGCATTTGAAAATTGATCAAATAGATTTTTCATAAGTTGATACTTGAAACATAACTAGTATCTGACATCAATAATGCAATACGAAATGAATTTCAACATTTGGGTCAATTGGTCAAAAGTTATAACTAGTCAAACAAGGCTTCCTAGAATTGTGTGCAATTTGCAAATGTGTGAAAATAGTAAACTACCAACTTTGAGGGATTCAAAACCTAGTCAAACAAACTTGAAATGACTTGAAATCTGAAACATAGGCTATTAGGTATGGATACTAGACACTCTCAAAGTAGGAAGTAATGAAACATTTCTGGGTGAGCAATATTCAACCACAAACATAGCCTACTGTCATTGTTTGACACTTAGGGTAAAATGCAAATTTGGCAAATGCTCTGAATAGGACTTCACAGAATGACTCGAGATGACAATTTAACTTCATAGAACACTTAGATGCACTAAATGGAGGGTGTTAGAAACATTAAACACCTCACGAGGCTCAAAAGTATAGCCAGGTACATAGGCATCAAAAAGCATTTATAAGACTCAATTTTCTCAAAAGTGCTCAAAATTTGGACTACAATTTTGAGCGCCAATAGTAACTATATGTAAAAGCAATATATGCAAAGTTATCTATAAATTTGAGATCGAGCTGAAGATTAGAGATCAATCAATGAAAGAAGAAAATAATAGTAAACTATTTGTTTAAGTAGTAAGCTCTTCTTATAGTTGAAATTGCATATTTGGGTAGTCGGCTCTTCTTTCATACATTACTACAACTCCTAACAGAGATTCAAAATCTCCTAATGGGATTGCTTATACTGAATTTTATCATTGACTCCTAATAAGGCCCATCCTCTAACAAGGAACATATATATCTGTATATGATCAATGTTAGTATGCTAATAGAAACCAAATTTAAATAAAGCTTCTACAAACTAAACAAAATTCATAAACTTCAAGATAGACTAAGATGAGCGCTCAATTGAGAATATGAGCCATTAATGGACTCTCTCAATAAGAAGCTCTCTTGTTGAGTAGCTTTATCTCAATGGATAGGATGTATGCTCAATATGCTTCCAAAGGCTTCAATGGATGATTGTGGATTTTTGGTGTGGATAGATGGCTTTAGTATGGATTTGGCTCTCAAAATAGCATTATAACTTTACTTCATGGATTGTGTTATTTTGCAAAGGGGAAGGATCCAATTTATAGGCAAGAGGCTTGAGGGATTGAGGGCTAAGATGCAAGGATGGGAAAAAGCTCATGGAGGGCTTAGATTGCATGAGAGGAGAGCACATGGATTGTGCTTCCTTACAACCAATCAAGGAGTGACACATGTCACATGGTGAGAGGATGGAGGAAAGGGGAAGGATGAGTCAACAAAGGAGGCTCAAGGGATAAAATCTTCATAAAGACCCTCATAATGACTTGTAAGAGCAATAAAAGGGCTTGTAAGAGTCATTTATGACCTAGTGAACTTCATAAAGTTTTATGGTTGAGATATTTTGAGGTTGATGAGACAAATTTCGACTTGGACTTGATTAGGAAGGTTTTAAGCTTGCTTAGGCTTGTGCAAATGATTAGAGGATGGATTAGGATGGTTTAGGATTAGCTTAGGGATAGGCAAGTGGATGGCATTTAATGAGGGTGGGTGAAGGAGGAGATATTTGTTAACTTTGGCTTGGGTTAGTAAGTTTTAACCCATGTTTAGGGAATGTGACAAGGTTAGGAGGGGATTAGGATTAGGTTTAAAGACATCTTCTAGAAGAGTCTAGACTTTGGATAAGGATAAAGACTTTCTAGAATAGTCTAGAATTTCCTAGGATGAGGATGAAGACTTTCTAAAAGAGTCTAGAACTTCTTAGGATGAGGATAAATTAGATTTTTAAGAAATAAATAAAGTTTTATTTATTTCAAGGGTTTGGGTTGAGGAGATATTTATTAAAACTTTTTTAATAAACATGAGGATTAATATTTAATCTTAATTAAATATTTTGAGTTGGGATTAGGGGTAGGAAATGATGGGATTAGCCTTTAATCGAAATTAAAGAAGGATTAGAATATTTTGGAAGAGGTTAGTGGTCTTAAGGAAATTGGCCAAGTTTTGGGCAAAAAATAAATTTTTTATTTATTTTAGGATTTTTGGTCAATTTATTAATTAAATAATTAATAAATAAGGAAATAATGTTTAAATAAGATTTAAACATTTTTGGGAGGGATTCCTTAATTAAATATTTTTAATTAAGATAAAGGGATTTAAATGGCATAAAAATTAATTAATTAATTAATTAAATAATTAATTAATTAATTAATTAATTAATTAATTAATTAATTAATAAATGATGATGTCATCAGGGATTTTTCAGAAAATAAAAAAAAACTTTATTTTCTAAAGGTTTTTAGGTGTCTACATTTTGCCCCTCTTTGATGTGATGCCGCAAGTGGCATGGCATCAAAGATAAGAAAATAAGATGCCCAAGGCTAGAGCAGAAGAGGAGAGAATGGGCTGTGAGATGCCCCCTCAAGAAGGCAGCGGGGAGAGAAAGCGAGGCTCGGTGGCTTCTTGAAAAGTACAAGAATCTCGGATGAGCAAGGAAACTCAGATTGGCAAAGAGAAGGGTCTGAATTAGCTCAAACTCTCATTATGGGAGAATGATAAAGGAGAATCAGATGCAGAAGAGGAAGCAAGCTTAAGACTTTAGGGAAGGTGGAGGATGAAGGAGCAGAGCGCTATAAAAAGGAATCTAGGAGAGGGAGATGGATGAGGAGATTATAAAGCTGATGCAATAGGATTTCAAAGAGTCAGATTGGTGGAAGATGGGTTTCGAAGATCCCTAGGACTAGGATTGTGGATCTCGAAAGATGAGGCTTGGTGGATTGATTTGGATTGGTGGATCCCTAAGACTAGGATTGTGGATCCCTAAAGCTAAGAGTGATGAGTGATTCAAAGAGATACTGATGCATAAGCTAGGGTAGGAGAGACGGATGCTAGATATGGATGGGGGATAATGGAGATGAAGGAAAACCATTGAAGCTTTTTGAGCGGGGGGATACTTCAAAGAGAAGTACCACCATGTAGTTGAGCACTAGATTTTCTATAGGACTATTGGTTAATTGCCAAAGTTACCAAAAACATCAAGGCCTTTTCACCAAATATCCAGAGGACTGACGAACTGACTCAAAACAAACACGCAAGGATTGCCCCAGCATCACACATGAATCTTGAAAGAATCAGAGTGGAACTGACACTAGGTAACCCACAAGCAGAAAAGAAAAACAAACAAAAGACATGATCAAGACCTTATGCTCTAATAGCCCCATTTGTAGTATACCATGATATAGAAGATCGTGGCAACCTTGAGGAGGGAAAAAGGAGATTTCTTGGAAAAGATATTTGAAGGCCCAACAGGGAAGAGTCCAAATCAAAAGAAAGTGAAAATCCAAAAGAGAACCGTTTGCCAACGAGATGGGTAGGACGAGGTACTAACGGACCAAGATCAGACATGAGGAAAGCTATATCCTGCAAGGACCTATCGGAGAGCACCAAAGCTGGTGGATTTGGATGAGTGATGCATCTGGCAAGCTGAACCAAGAAGGATAACACTTTGGTGACAGGAGATCTAGCTAAAGGATGCATTGGAATAGCTAACCAAGATGTGCGATGTGTGCAAGATGCTGATCAAGGAGGAATTGACACAAAAGCTAGATAGATACAATGGTACTAAGCTAAAGAGGACGTACAAGCCGACAGACCAAGATATTTACAAGCAAGCTAATCAAGATATGGTACAAGCTAACAGACCAATGATATGTATGATACAGATGGATAAAAGCTTAGGATGAGAGAATAGTGGGATAGCTCGATTTTGGTGCAAGATGCGAAAGCTAAGGGTGGGGTGATAGCGAAAGATATGGATTTGGCAGGATGCATCCAATGATGATGAGATATTTTGTGACCAAGGATAGCTAGAGGAGCAGGATGAGATGGCTGGATAGGATGGTAGATAGCTAGGATTATGATGGATATAAAGAGATGACATTGGGTTTGCATAAGGATAGCCTAGAGCTAGATACCAATGACAAGGGAGGATGGACAAGACAAGATCTCCAAGGAATATAGTGCCCCCAATCAGAAGATAACATGCGGAAGGAGGTCTTATGATGGATGTGATAGGATTGAAGCTAGGATGGAAAAAGATGAAGGGGCTAGGGAGATGGATGATAGCTGAGATGATTGGCTGAAGCTGCATAAGATTAGTGGATGGTGTGAGATGGAAGCTGGAGGATGGAGGATAGGTGGATAGATTGGAAGATGGAGGTGGATGTCAAGAGATGACCAAAAGCATGAGGGTTATAGGCTAAGCTGGGGATGGTAGGATTACGCATGACGCTTGTTTGCTAAGTTTTCATCATGGTACTTGTCCAAGCCGCTTGAATTGCCAAGTTTTCACCAATGGACACTTTATTTTTCTTTAATATTTTTTTGACTTTTTGACTTTGGACTTAGCTGGAATGATTTTGGCTTTCTTCAAATATTTTGTCTTTTCTAGGATTTTTCACTGGCTGTTGGAATGTTCAATTTTGTTGCTAGCTGTTGGTACACCGGATGTGTGATTTATGCAATAGATCGGATTAGATGGGATTGATGGTAGGAGATGGAGGGATGAAAAGGTTGGAAAGGAGCATGATATGGGGATGCTTGCAAGAGCAACATTGGCACATGTTGGGACGGGTGTGAAAAGAGCATATGGGGGATAGATGGTAGATGCAGGCGTGATGGAGGATTTGTGGAAGCGTGCCTGGGGATATAGGCACCCAAGATGGAGTTAGGAGATGGGGGACATGAGTCACTAGAAGGGGGATTAGCAATGGTGGATGCCATTATGCATTGGGTTTCAACTTTTTTCTTGGGGATCCACATGGTTTTGGATTTTCTTTTCATAGGCTTTTGCATTGTTTTGCATTCTTTGATTGGATTTTGCCTTTTTGGAGTATGTCTTTTAGAATAGACATATGATTGCCTAGGATGTGGATTTTTAGCTTTATGCATTTTGAAGTTGGCATTCACATTGCTGTGGTAAGCTTTGGGAAGATGGTTAGGAGAAGCTTTGTGAGATGGAGAGGATATGAAAGAGCATGTAGGGGGATGATGATGGATGATGTGCCCTGATATGTGCCTTTGTTGATCTTGCATAGGAATGGATGGAATAGGATTTTTATGATGGCTGATAGGAGGATGGAGGATGGTAGATTTTGGGACATAGGGACCCAAAATGGATTTAGCGAATGAAGGGGGGATATGGTAGGTTGTTTTGGGTTGCAAAGATGGTGGAGGGGGGATGACATAAGATTTCGTGAAGGAGTGATGGGAGGCTGACATGGTGGGCTTGGAGATAGGCTTGGTTTGGGGGTGTGGTGTACCAACACCTTTAGATGGTGAGCCTTTGGATACATATCCAAGACCATGAAATCCTAGATTTTTTGGTGCAATAATAGGCTCTCTGATTCCTTGCTCTTGTGGTCCTAAACCTTGACCTTGATAATGCCATCGATTGAGCATTTGAACAAGCTGAGGAAACTTTTTGCTTGCAGAAAATGGTAGAAGTGATTTATTAGGTGTACTGCAATGGGGAGATACTGTTCTTAATTCTTCTGCTGAGAGAGGGCCACCATGGATGAATGTAAGTGAACCAAGAGGGTAGATTATAGATGGTGGAATAGCTTGGATAGGTGGTAAGATGGAAGCATGGAGCGGGGGAGATGGAAGGATAGGATCTTGATGTAGCTGGTGGGATGACAAGATATCTTGTAGTGGAGGAGATATGGCTTGAGGTTTTGGAGATGGAGGAGATGGTGACTACACTATGGATGGAAGACATGGTATGATGATATCTTCATTTATGCTTTGGGGGATGTCAACATTCTTTTGGGCAGGATCTTGATAGGATTGGTTTGGAGTGGATGGTGCGATAGGAGGTGAAGGGATGGATTCTTCAAAGGCAGCAGATGGATAGATGGGGGAATCAGTAGTGGAGATGGGTGAGTAGAAGATGGATGCATAAGGGTCATTACGAGTGATTTGGGAAATGCTTGGAGGCGATGTGGATAGGATTTGGATGGATTTGATAGGTGGTGGGATTTTGATGCTTGCGGGAAGTGGAAGGATTTTAAGCAATTTGATGGATGGTATGGGGATGATAGCTATGGGAGATGGAGGTGATATTATAGATGGGGAAGCTTCATCACTGACTACTTCACATGGTTGGATTAGATGACATGGCTTATCGACTATTGGAGGCGACTTTTCTTGTATTTCCTCTAAGAGATTCCTTGGAGACTCGTGTGTCGAAGGTGGAGGTGGATTGACAGGAATAGCTAGTGTGATGGGGGTGGAAGATTGGAAGCTTGGTTGATGGGGTGATGGAGGGGAAGCTGGACTATCAGATGGCATGACTAGATAGTTTGGAATAACTCTTGGATTTTTGGGGATGCTTGGGGGAATGTTTCTAAGGCTTTCAATATACCCGTCATAGTCAACAAGATTTTCATCATCATTGGAATAGGAGGTGGCAGGAGCAAGGACAATGCGACCAAACACATCATGATAGGATTGGTACTTCATGCTTTGATGATGAGTTTGATGGGGATGGGGTCTTGCATATGGATGAACACGGAAGCTCATGGTTGGATTTGGATTAAGCACAAATTTTTGATTGGCTGATGAAAGATTTCCTAGGGAGAGTCAAAGCTGTATGACAGACCTAAGGAGGATTGGCTGGAGATTTTTGGCTTTCTTGTGGGTGGAAGACTTCAAGGGTATGCTATCAAAAAGTGAGAGTTTTTCTTTCCTATGCGCTGGATTGGTGGAGATTGTGTCAACCTAAGAATAGACTAATGATCCTATGGGCATGACATGAGATTGATCACTTGTGGATCCCAACCTTTAGCTCAAGGTGATGAGGGATAACAGGTGACAAAGCTAGATTACCCTAGACAAAGCTCTATCAAAAGGATAACCGTGGTGAGGCTGGTAGATTGGTCGGATTGATTGGATAAAAAATTCTAGCAGAATGACAACAACTCTCTAAAGGCTTGGGTGTGATTTTGGATTGGGTTTCTAGCTGGCTGGGGGGGGATGATTTGGAGAGACTTTGGATTTGGGATTGTTCTAAAGCAAGGAACTAGATAGATTTGGTTGCAGCGGGGGAGCTTGGATGATTTTCTGATAAGGCAGTGACTACGCTAAGTATGCCTTGAGCTGGGAGATTTCTACTTTTTTGGGATTTCGACCAAAATTGGCAAACATTCATTCAAAAGCTATGAACAAACAAGCAGACAAAAGTTTTCAGCAAGCACGTCAAACACACCAACATCCTAGGAAGCTTTCTACAAGGATGAAATTTGGTTTAGCTAGGGAGTCCTCGATATACGCAAGGTACATGAGGCCCAAATCCATAGATGAAACCAAAAAGATGTCACACAGCCGAGAGGAGCGGTAACCCACTTCTCCTCTTTCACTTCTCAAGGGTATAAAGTTCCTTGAGGCTTAGCTTGAGTGACAAAATTTTGATCCCAAGAGAGGTGTCTTTGGATTCACCTCCCGATCTTTATACTCAGTTGAAACGCTGGAGTTGAGGTCGTCCCAAGGGGTGATGAAATCCCCAAGTAGGCCTCCTAAAAAGAAACAAGGTTTTGGATCCTAATCTTATGCACCGAAGATGGCCTTGAAAGACGACAAGGGGAGAGAAGACTTGGATGACCTTGGGCTAAAAAACACGCTTGTTCTTTTACCAACTGACTCTTATGTGTGCTAATCTAGACTTTGCAAGCACTCATGTTTAAGAGACAATGTTCAATTCCAACTTGAAGCACCAAAAAAAGTAAATCGATCGAAGAATGCAAACAATAAGAAGATTTAGGGTCAACAAAAGAAAACTCGCGCGCCCAGAGGCCCTCCATGTCAAGTATCGATTAATTTTCTTTAAGGCATTCAAGATTGAGTGTGAGTTTGTTTTAAGCCCAAAACAAAAGTGTGTGAGATTCGATTTCAAGCGCACGCCCGGAGGCTCTCCACGTCAGTTGTTGTTCAATTTTAGTGCCCAAACTTGAAGTGTGATCGATTTAATCTAGAGTTTTGATCATTTAAGAATTTTGATAAAGTTAAAGCAAACATTCAAAGACCAAGTGAGTGAGTTAGATTGTGGAACATTTAACACCTTTTTCAAGTAGACCCATCCCCATAAATGGCGCTGAGATTGCAACCAATGGTTAATATTTGATGGGTGATTAGAAAAGAGGTGAGTCCAAGGAACTACTCAAATTGATTTTTGCAAATTTGTATTTTAACTTAACAAGGTTTCTTAAATGTCCAAAAATCAAACTTTACCTAGATTGCATGTGGAAAAGAGATTTGTTTTGTTCAATTTTTAGAAGCTCCAAATGAAGTGTTTGATATTGCAATGGTTAATTGATCCTTAGAATTCAAGATTGGATTTTTTGTTTTAATCATGCATTCAAAAAAAATTTGATTTTAATCCATGGCATTCAAGAGTGATTTTAGCAACATGCATTCAAAGACAAGTGGTTAAACATTCAAATGTTTTCTTTTGAGCATTCAAGATTGAGATTTTGTGTGTTGTTTTAAGAACTTTGAAGTGCTTTGTTTTAACCTTAGATCATTCAAGATTGTTTTGGACTCAAAATTGAAAATGACTCTTTGGACTTTGGTTTGCATTCAAGATTTTGTGTTCTAGTTTGCATATTTTAAGCCTAAAAATGATATTCCTAGATTGTTTTGATGCATGAAAAACCTAAGAAACATTCAAGATTTTACAATAAGACATTTTTTTGGAACAAATAACAAAGCTTTTAGGACAATTTTTGGCAACCATTTAGGACTCTTAGTTTTCATGAGATTTTTTAAAAGAACTTTAGTGTGCACTTAGTGTTGATTTTGAACCTTTTGAAATGGAAACTTGAAGTTCTTTTTAAATTCCCAAAAATGAAGTGTTCCTAATTTTGCATGAATGCATCTAAAACCTTGATGTTGCAAGGATGCAAATGATTAGATTGTTTTAGTTTCACTTGTTAAAAGATTTTTTCTTTTTCGCAAATTTTTAATTTTTAAATGGATTTAAGTATGATTTGGGGGTTCATTTTAAGCACTAAAAAGAAGTGTGTATGATTTTGCTTCCTTAAAAAAAAAAATGGCCAAGATCTCCCACAAGAAGAAGAAGAAGAAGTAGATGGAATAAGAAAAATATAGACAAGAAGAGGAAGAAGAATTCCAAGTTCTTTGTCCACCTATAAGCTTGAAAAATCTGCAAATACTATGAGATAGACTATGAGTTCCTTTTTCTTCTTCATGCTCATGTGGACCTACAAAACCAATTTATACAATCCTACCAATCACAAAAACAAGCAAAATTAGCTAAAATCAGAAAATAACATACAAAACTTGACTTAAAAAGCTAATGAAGATGACCCATGCGGGGTCCCACCGGGCGTGCCAAAATGTATATGATCAATGTTAGTATGCTAATAGAAACCAAATTTAAATAAAGCTTCTACAAACTAAACAAAATTCATAAACTTCAAGATAGACTAAGATGAGCTCTCAATTGAGAATATGAGCCATTAATGGACTCTCTCAATAAGAAGCTCTCTTGTTGAGTAGCTTTATCTCAATGGATAGGATGTATGCTCAATATGCTTCCAAAGGCTTCAATGGATGATTGTGGATTTTTGGTGTGGATAGATGGCTTTAGTATGGATTTGGCTCTCAAAATAGCATTATAACTTTACTTCATGGATTGTGTTATTTTGCAAAGGGGAAGGATCCAATTTATAGGCAAGAGGCTTGAGGGATTGAGGGCTAAGATGCAAGGATGGGAAAAAGCTCATGGAGGGCTTAGATTGCATGAGAGGAGAGCACATGGATTGTGCTTCCTTACAACCAATCAAGGAGTGACACATGTCACATGGTGAGAGGATGGAGGAAAGGGGAAGGATGAGTCAACAAAGGAGGCTCAAGGGATAAAATCTTCATAAAGACCCTCATAATGACTTGTAAGAGCAATAAAAGGGCTTGTAAGAGTCATTTATGACCTAGTGGACTTCATAAAGTTTTATGGTTGAGATATTTTGAGGGTGATGAGAGCAATTTTGACTTGGACTTGATTAGGAAGGTTTTAAGCTTGCTTAGGCTTGTGCAAATGATTAGAGGATGGATTAGGATGGTTTAGGATTAGCTTAGGGATAGGCAAGTGGATGGCATTTAATGAGGGTGGGTGAAGGAGGAGATATTTGTTAACTTTGGCTTGGGTTAGTAAGTTTTAACCCATGTTTAGGGAATGTGACAAGGTTAGGAGGGGATTAGGATTAGGTTTAAAGACATCTTCTTGAAGAGTCTAGACTTTGGATAAGGATAAAGACTTTCTAGAATAGTCTAGAATTTCCTAGGATGAGGATGAAGACTTTCTAAAAGAGTCTAGAACTTCTTAGGATCAAGATAAATTAGATTTTTAAGAAATAAATAGAGTTTTATTTATTTCAAGGGTTTGGGTTGAGGAGATATTTATTAAAACTTTTTTACTAAACATGAGGATTAATATTTAATCTTAATTAAATATTTTGAGTTGGGATTAGGGGTAGGAAATGATGGGATTAGCCTTTAATCGAAATTAAAGAAGGATTAGAAGATTTTGGAAGAGGTTAGTGGTCTTAAGGAAATTGGCCAAGTTTTGGGCAAAAAAAAAATTTTTTATTTATTTTAGGATTTTTGGTCAATTTATTAATTAAATAATTAATAAATAAGGAAATAATGTTTAAATAAGATTTAAACATTTTTGGGAGGGATTCCTTAATTAAATATTTTTAATTAAGATAAAGGGATTTAAATGACATAAAAATTATTAATTAATTAATTAAATAATTAATTAATAAATGATGATGTCATCAGGGATTTTTCTAAAAATAAAAAAAAACTTTATTTTCTAAAGGTTTTTAGGTGTCTACAATATCAATATATTATCTAGTGGGTATCATCCTCTCTGGGGTTTTCCCTTGGCTAGGGTTTCCCTAGTTAACAAAATATGGTGTTCTAAGTTATCTTTGTGTATTGCTATTGTTACTATTCAATATTACTTTATTGCTTTTTTATGCATGGATTAAAGTAAGTAATATTATTGAGTTTTTCACTAAATTTTGTAGATTATTGATTCACCCCTTGTTAATAATCCCTATTTCTAAAAATAACCAGCTCTCATGATCTTCATTATAATAGTTCTTACTAAAAAGTGGCCAACATTAGGACCATGATGAAGCTACTTAATCATCTTCTCTACTTGATTAGTGTCAATACATCTTAGCAAGGCTCCATTGAAGTCTCTCCTAAAAATAACATCATTGATTATAGCATAAGGAATAGACTATAGTCTAAACTATCTTCTTTTGTCTTTATCTAATCCTTAAGGATATCCATTCTTGACTAAGAACATCTTCATGTCATTTATCCAACTCCTTGGGTCATCACTATTTACCTTTTTCTATTTTGTCAACACTGAGGAAACTTCTTCATCAAGATCATGAGATGACATCATCTATTTGCACAACCTTTTCTTCTTATTAGCTTGGTAATTTAAATATCAACATCATACTCCATCACTTTAGTGATACATCTAGGTCTTTTCTCACTAATGTCTCTACTTGACAAGAAATCCTTAACACTCGCATGAGGGACCGGTAAATGGATTTTTTTATGAGACGAAAAGTCTATGAATTTCTTTAAGGTTCTCATGACTGTAAGGGCCTAGTTTTCCACATAGCTATACTTATTTTCATATTATTTTAGCCCTTCACTAAAGAAAGCAATATGTTGCTCCTTATTTTTTTCATTTGACTGAGTCAAAATAGTAGAGATGTTTGACTCACCTCCCATGGTGTAAAAGATAAAATCCTTATCAAAATTTGGATTGATGAGAGTAGGAGCTAAAGCTATGGCCACTTTAATTTCTTCAAAACTTGTTTTCCCTTCCTTGGTCCATGAGAAGGCCATACTCCTTTTAAGCATTGTTGCAATTGTTGGAAATATAAGAGGAGTAACTAAGAGGGGAGGGGTGAATCAATTAATACTAAAATAAATCCTACATCCCTTAGATGTTAGTACAAAAATACAAATTGAAAACTGAATACTACTGAAGCTTGGTAAACACACATAAAATGATGAACTTGGTAATAATTGAATGAGCTCAGTAAATGCTTAACATATAAACTTTAGATGTTATTTTTTATTATCAATATTTTAACTTAGTTGCAAACACATAAAAAAATAACATAAATACATTTGACACCAAGATTTAATGTGGAAACCCAATTTGGGTAAAACTACCAATTGCAACTAGTTACTATTTTCACTCTTCTAAAGTAAGCCCTATTAGGAGCCAGCCCTATTAAAGTTTACAAAACACATTGTTAGGTGTGACCCTATTAGAGGATTTAATTACCTTGTTAGAAGTGGCCTTGTTAGAAGTGTTGAGACAACTCAATAGAACTACCACCTTGTTAGAGGATTTGCAAATAGTTGTTAAGCCAACTTAGTTAGGAGATTTAGATCACTACTACAATGGTTAGAGAGTAACAATGAGATGACCTAATTTGAATGCAACATAATTATTAATTATAGATCTCTATTCTAGCTTGTACTTGATCCTTTTTGATCAAATATAGCTTTTCTTCTCCACAAGGATATTCTACTTATCCTTCAAACTTGCTTCCTCTTCTCATCATTAAATATTCAATAACATCTTCATGCTTTTCACATCTATTCACACTTTGAAATCACAAACTTGACCTTACACTTATATCTTCCATTTTTTCATGTCAGCACAAATTCAACTTAGAATAATTAATATTCATCACCTTAGTCAGCTAGAATCAATAGATAAGTCAATTAAGCTTAATATGCTAAACTAAGAAAATCCTTTGCTCGCCAACCCAACTCAGTAGAAACTAACTCAAAAATGATTTCCTTTGTTAACTAATAGAAGCCTGGTTAACACTACAAACTTGGAAAAATCCTTTGGTAACCAAGTGAGCTCGATTAGTATTGGTTCCTTCCAACTTTCCTTCATTAACTGAGTGAGCTTAGTTAATACTCATCTTCTACATACTTTCCTTTGATGCCTAAGTGAACTCGGTAGTGTGAGGCCTCGTCTCGACCCTTCGTAGCCTTAGTTGTTACTTTATCATTTTTGACACTCACGACTCGAGATGTCAAGACATTATCTGATTCTTAGAACATACTTTATTATTTCATGTTGTGTGATGTTACTTTCAGATATATTTTATGATTGTCATTTAATGTTTCATGTATATGTATGTTGATGAAATCAGTAAATGTAGGATTGAGACTTTGATTTAAGAGATTTTAAATGATTAAGAATTAAGCAGGATGAAGAAACCCTTATTGATGTATGTTTTAATTTATGAGAATTTATGATTCGTATTCATTTATGTACATGTGATTTTATGGGACTACTGATGTGTGCAATGAGTGTGCAAATTTTTAGCTGAGGAAATTGATGGAGGAACAGAACTGATCTCTATGTGTTAATTTTGGAAACCTTGTTCATAATTCACGTATTGTATTGTGAGATGTATGTATGTATCTTTCCATGTTCAGTAAATGTGAATGTCTCGTAATTATGTTCTTTTGGTGTTGCTTGACACTCGTAAATTGTTTATGTTCTTTGCGTGCTAGCTAGGGTTGTTGTGTAGCCTTTGGACCTAAGTCAGTTTAAGTTAGTGTCAGGTTGCTTTTGGGTTCTTAATCAAGGTTAGTCTTCCCTTAATACGGATTAGTGCTTAATCTTCTTTGTTAGAGTTGTTAGTTGGTCCTAATTATTTCCTAGTTTTTGTTTGGCTCTAAACCTATTCCTAAGGCTTTAAAACATGAAATAATTATACCCAAAGGGTATGGGTATGGGTTAGGGCTCTTTTCCAACCCCTAAGCCCCTTTTATTGACTTTTGAGGTCACTCAAAAAGTCTCTTTTTGTCTTTGTGCGAAAATTGACCATGGTTATCTTGAGTTACTTCACCTCATCTCCACTTAGGGTTTAACCATAGTGTAGGTTGAGTTAGGAGTTTCTAGAATTGCTAGTGGGTGGAAGTAGTTATTGCTCCTTTTTGGTGGTTGAGTTGGAGGCTTATTTAGAGGCCTTCATTGGTCTAGTAGAGGTTGTTACCCAATCTCTACATTTAGAGAGGAGTTCTTGAAGATTGAAGCAAGGAGAGGGAAGCTCTACTCAAACTTATTCAATTGCCATTACCTCTTTGTGAAGGTTGGAATTCTCATCTCCCTTGTTAAGACTTCTTTCTAGGTTTCATGCTTATGCTACCTTGATTGTTGTTTCAATGTTTGTATGTTTGTGGGTATGTTGAGAAGCTTGAAAAACCATGTTATTTGGATGATTTATTTTTATGTTTATGTTGAAATTTTGAGATTTTCTTGCATGGGAGTTTTTGTATTACTCACCCTTGGATAGGGCAGAAGTGACCAATTTTGGGAAAGGTCTGTTTAGTCAAACTCCAACTAGTGTAGAGTCTCTTCTCAAGATGAGAAGAGGGAGAAAGGGTAGGGTGTTATGGGCCCCTACCTGTCATTACAAACCTTGTATGATTATGGTATGTTTAAATGGAAGAACATAATTTCTTGGTTTATAGCCCCGATTGGGCATCCGTTTGGTGTTGTGCTTGACTTCTCCTGGTTGGAAGAATCCACCTTTTCCCTAGTGCTGATTCATTGTGAATCCCTGTGTGTAAACCATGTATGAATATGTATGTTTGATTGTCTCTTGGTTATGCTTGGTTGTCACCCGATCAGATTTTGTTCCCTCCAAGGTACTAGAAATATGATGCAGAAATCGTTATGAATCCCTCGATGAGGGTCATAAAGAAAACTCAATTAAATTGTTGTAATTAGGATTGTTAACCTATGTAATTTTTTAATTTCAATTTTGTTGTAGTGGCCACAATGCCGGGTTTTCTTCCTGGTTCTTTCCCGGCTGAGCCCTTGAATCAGGTTGTTAATAAAATAAGTGATTGAGTAATTTTTGCTTCTCTTGAAGTTTTTGTATTTTATGTTGTCATATGAATGTATATCAAAGATAAGATGGAACAATCATGTTCAAGTATGCAAGATACAATTTGTAAATGTATGGTGTCTCCTTTGAGTTTGATATGATTTAGTTCATGGATGGTTGTGTTGAAAGTAAATTTGCAAGAACATGTAGGAAAGAATTATGTCAAGAGATCCAAACTTAAATTTGAAACATGATAGAGGAAAGAATTTGGTGTGTTTTGATACTCCCTTCAAAATGAATAGAGCATTATCATTCTGACCTCTTTATTCTCTCAATTGCCATAAGATTAGTTTAGTCACTATGTTATTTAATTTGGGCTCCATCAGTTATATTAGATAGTTAAATGAATATTTAGATGATTATTCCATGAAATGTGGGTATCATTGCATTGCATAGCATTTGGGGTTCATGGAAATTATTAACTGGGAATTCATAAGAGATTTTATGTAGATTTTGATGATCTTGCAATAGTTGTTTTGATGAGCATGATGTTTAATAAGATGATAAGTTAATAGCATTAAGAATTAAAACAACAATCCTATAAGGCTGCATAGTAAAACTTAGACCAGCAAGTAAGTTTCAAAATGCATATAAGAGAGACCTGTAGAAGCACATTTAGCATTCTGGAAATTGTATGGCAAAAACTAATTATGGTTACAGGCTATTATAGATTAATAAAATAATAGGCCATCAATAGAATAACAATATTGGTTGATCAAGGAAACCTTTTTCATTATAACTTCTACCTTTTCATTGGTTGGACAAATATCTAACTCCCAATACCCACGTTGGGATCTGAGTGGACTGCCCATATTAATGGGACAGGTATCACATAGTCAATATCAACTTGACTGAAGAAAGTGCATCATATTTTGTAAATATGTTTTGTTCATATCTTATTGTTCTTATCGTAAAGGGGACTTTATGATTATCCTCTTTTATTCCCTTCTTGGGCATCAGTACTTGGCTAGGAGATAGAGTGGCACGTTAATTTTGCCAAAGTCAAAACTATCATCATGGAAGATGATGTCACCTGCATCGTTTCCATCCCATCCCTTCTCTTCCTCTGGACACTCTCATGGAGGGATGCGATAAAGAGGGTTTTATGACAAAGTTTGAAAACAAGTTTTATTGCTCACTTCCTTGTCCATCCACCCTGGTCACCTATTTTGGGGGACTGTCAGCGTACCTCCCCACTGAGTAGTGAGTTGTCCCAAGTACAGTGCTTGGGAAGCACAGTGGGATTGTGGTGGGGATTTGGGGAAAGGGTCAATTTGACCTTGGGAGTAGGGGATGTAGGGGGATAAGGGTAGAGTAGGGTGTGGATAGAATTTAGGTTAGTGTTAGACTTAGGTGTTAGTAAGTTAGATATGCTAGTTTAGATTAGTAATCATCTAGGTTAGTTTATGGGTAGATAGTAATTGTTTTAGTTTATTTTGTTGTGGTTAGTTAAGTGTAGTTATATTAGTATTATCATGATTATACTAGTAGTGGAGTGAGTCAAGCTAGATGCTAAGTAATTTAGTTTGAATAACTTAGTTTTAATTGTTAAGTAATAGCATTAGTAATTTTTAATAATAATGATAATAATAAGTGTTAGGATTTAATATAATAAGTGGGAGTAGAAATGTTGATTTATATATTTTAAATATTAGATTTTAATTAATGTTAGAAATTTAGTTGCTTAATTAAGATAATTGAAATGTTAAATAGTATTTAGTTTTAACTAAGTATGCTTTTTTATAGTTAGAATTTTAAGTGTTTAATACAATTCTGTTTAGTGTTATTTTATTTGTATTAGAGTAATTCTAGATTAGAAGAATTACTTATGGAATAAAGTTTTCTTTAAAGTTGAGTTAGATCATTGGAGTAACTTTAAGGGTCGAATAAATGATTGGACTTAGTATGTTTTATGGTAGGAAATGTTGCGTTGAAAGACTTTAGCTGTTAGATTATGTGATCGGTTTAGATAGTTGTTTTGTGTTGTGTGTTTAGATTAATTTGATTTGTTACTTCAATTTAATAACGAGAGTTCAAATCTTAAACACAAGATTATAAACTTAAGTTGGATTGTAGAGAACCTGTACTTAGATGTTATCTCAATCTTTTCAACTTAGAGCATGTTTAATTATTAATTATTATTCAAAAAAAAAAAGTGTGTTTTTGCCCTTGTAGTTTGGGCATGACAGGTCGACACTACCTTCTGAACTAGGCAATCACAAGAATTTTTGGTAGACATAGAAAACATTCTTCACTACCTGAGTAAGCTCAATATATATAGACTGGTAATGATATGACATTTGTGTAACATCAAAGAAAATACACAATTAGTCAATTGTATCCAACAATCTCCCTCTTTGGCATTGATGGCAACACAACATGTCATAGCACAATGAAACTTTGGATTGGTTCTTTGAGAACTCCCTCTATCAGTATGAGCTCTTCCTTTCACTAAATTCTTTCTTTGTTTGTAACAACTTATACCAAGTTCATTCAAAACTTTATCCCTCTTACAACAAACTTCTCCTTTGGAGAACTTCTCCCTCTTTAGTTCCTTAGTTCCTTATTTTATTCTGGTTCCAAAAATTTCTTAGAGATATGATAGTAATGTTGGATATAATTGATTAATTGTTTCTTGTCTTTGATGTTACAGAAATGTCATATCTGTTGACAATCAATGCATGCCAATCTCACTTGGTCAATAAAGATAGTTTTTCTTGTCTACTAAGTGTTCTTGAGTCTACTCTGTATAGAAGGTAGTATCTACCAAGCTCACCCAGGCATTGAAGGAATTTATGCAAAAAAAAAATGTTAGCCAAGATCACTCAGTTAATAAAGGAAAATTGAATAGAGCTAGTATTAACCAAGTTCACTTAGTTACCAAAGGAATTTTTAAAGTTTATTGTATTAACTAAGCACCTATTGGTTAACACAAGAAATCATTTCAAAATTAGTTTCTACCAAGTTGGGTCAGCTATCAAAGGATTTTCTTATTTTGGCATGTAAAGCTTAATTATTTTACCTATTGATTCTAGCTAACTATGGTAATGAAGATTGTTTATTCTAATTTGTATTTGAGCTGACCTAACAATCTAGAAGGTATAAGTAAAAGGTCAATTTGTGATTTCAAAGTATGCAAGTTGAATGAATTGGAAGATATAAGAAGAGAGGAAGCAAACTTGAAGGATAAGCGGGTATCCTTGTGGAGCATAAAGGTGTTATTCAATTAGAAAGGATCAAGTATAAGCTAGAATAGAGATCTATAAATAGCAATTCAGTTGCAATACAATCAGTTCATTTCATTGTTACTCTCTAATCATTATAGCAGTAATCTAAAATCTCTTAATAGAGTTGGTTTAATAGCTATTTTTAAATCCTCTAACAAGGTGGAAATTCTACTAAATTGTTTCAAAAGCTCTTACAAGGCCACTCCTAATAGGGTGATCAAATCCTTTAATAGGGTCACACCTAAAAATGTATTTTTCAAATTTTAAAAAGGTTGGCTCCTAATAGGGCTCACTTCAAAAGAGTGAAAAATAGTAACTAGTTACAATTGGTGGTTTTTCCGAAATTGGGTTTCCATGTTAAATCGTAGTGTCATATGTGTTCATGTTATTTCTTCTATGCTTGCAAGTAAATTACTGACAATATGTTAAGATCTACTAAGTTAAACACATTCTACATTTACTGAGTTACATCAATTTCTATATGCTTATCAAGTATCAACAATAATTAGTTTTATCAGTCTAAATTTTATATTTGATATCTAAGGGATCTAGGATTAATTTTAGTAGTAACTAATTCACCCCTCCTCTCTCAATTACTCATCTTATATTTCCAAAAATTGGTATTAGAGCTTTTGGTGCTTGCAAAGAAGGTTTAAAGGAACTAAACTAAAGATCAAGATGTCTTACAAAAGAGAGATTACAAAGTTGAACAGAGAAAACTTTGTAGTATGGAAAGGACTTATGAGGATTCATCTAGCTACCATCAATAATTTAGGCTACAAATATCTTGATGAAGAATTAAAAAACTCGTTCTAGAACATTATCTATTGAAGATATTGTTGAGAAAAGGAACCATAACATCATGATGATTGATATTGCATCTACTCTCAATTAGGCTAGATTTGATGAGGTCAAAGACTGTAAAACTACTTTTGATATGTGGAACAAATTGAAAAAAATCTATGGAGGAGATGAGAATGTAAGAAGAGCCAAAGAAGAAAGTTTTAGATGACAATTTAATCAAATGAGGAGAGAAGATGAAAATATTGCAAAATATATGGAAAGAATTGAGGCAAATATTAGTGCAATCAGAGCATCTAGAGGAGAAATCAAAGAGAAAACTGTTGTAAGAAAAATACTCATAACTCTACTTCCCATCTATGCAATCAAAGTGTTTCTTATTCAAGAAAAGAGATGTGATCTGAATAACAAGATAGGCTTGGATGCCCTAGTAGGAATATTGACAACTTTTGAACTAGACAACTTTGACAACTATGTTTCTGCTTCTAGGAATATTGAGTCTTAATTTGAAGCTAAACTCTCAATCAAAAAAAGGGCAAGAAAATAAACAACAATCAATCAAGAAGTGAAGAAGAAACTGAAGAAAGTTATGATAGTGACCTTGAAGTTGTTGAAGGCCTACTTGCAAAGAAATATTCTAAGAGTAGAGGAAAGTATAAAGGTAAAATTTCTTTAATCTATTTTTCTTGTGAAGAAATTGGTCATATTGCTACTAGGTGTCCAAACAAAGAAAGCAAGGAAGAAAAGACAAACCACAAGTACAAAGGCAAGAAAGAATTCAAAAGTCACAAATCCTATAAAGAAATAGGTAAGAAAACTTGTTTTATGGCTAAAGATTATGATAATAGTGTATATTTCTATAAAAGATGAATTTGATGATGAAGGAGATAAGATGCCACTTGTCTCTCATATTATTAAAAATGATACTTGGGCCATAGATAGTGTATGTTCACACTATATGAATGGAGATAAAATAAAGTTTAAACACTTTGAACACTATGATGGAGGTAGTATAAGGTTTGGAAATAACTAACCTTGTTGCATAAAAGGAAAGTGTTGTATCTCATTAACCAATGAACTTGTATGTGACAATGCCTATTGGGTTGAAAGACTAAAACATAATTTATTGAGTGTGGTATAGCTGAAAAACATTAGCTTCAAGGTAGTGTTCATGAATGGCAAGGCAAGACTACTAGATGACAAAGGAAATTTGATTGGATTAGGCAAGTAAACAAAAGGTAACCTATTTTATCTTGATCTTGGTGATTGCTCATGTTTCATTTTTCAAGTAGAAGAAAGTTGGTTATGGCACAGAAGACTATATCATGTAAACTTTGATAATATAGTAAAGATAAGAAAACTCTGAAGAGTAAGAGGTATCCCTAGTTTGAAGAAACTTGATGTTGGATTATGCAAAAATTGCTAAATTGGTAAAATAGGAAAGACTAGCTTTAAGAGGAAAAACTATTAGTTAGAAGATGTCTTAGAAATTGTGCATACTAATTTATGTGGACCCATTGGAATAGAAAGTTATAGTGGATAAAAAATAATTCATTCTCTTTGTTGATGACTATTCTAGAATGATGATAGTTATGTATTTGAAAGAAAAATCAATAGCTTTTGAGAAATTCAAATGGTATCTAGCTAGAGCAGAAAAAGAAATTGGAAAAATATTGAAATGCTTAAGATTAGATAGAGGTGATGAATTCAACAATTTCTACATTGAAAGATAAATTAGAAGACAAGTATCAACCCCTAGTACTCCCGAGCAAAATGGAATAACTAAAAGAAGAAATAGATCCATCATGGATTGTGCAAGAACCCTAATGATTGAAAAGAATGTTGCTATCAAATACTGGAAGGAAGCTATTAGCAATGTAGTTCATACTTTGAACCGAGTTTAGTTGAAGAAGGACTCAAACAAAGCTCCCTATGAACTATGGTATGGCTACAAGCCCAACGTAAGTTTCTTAAAAGTATTTGGAAGAAAATTTTAATATCTTGAAAGAATGATGAAGGTATATTTCTAGGATATTCCTATAGAAGTAAAGCATACAAATATCTAAATTTCTCCACTCTTAAGATCATAGATAGTGCACATGTAAGAATTGATAAGTTTGTAGGAAAGACTAAAGAAGAAAGCAAATAGGAACTAGAAGATTACAAAAGATCTGTTTACTATGAACCTGATACATTGCCAAACGTATTTGACAAAAAGGAGACTTAATCTCCTAAGCTCTCCAAATCTCCAATAGTTACTAAGTTGCAGGAAGTGCAAACCGAGTCACTGGGACTAAAGTTAGATTCAAAGGCTACCGAGTTAGTGCATATCAATTCTAAAGGACCCAAGCCATAGTTAGAAGGATTCGAGCCTAAAGTTGAGATTCAAAATGAAGGAAGTATAATTCATAGAAAAATCAAAGAACTTATATTGGCTAAATATGTTAGAAGGCATCATGCACCTAATTAGATCATTGGAGACAAATCAGATGGAACAATGACAAGAAGCAAGATAAAAGGTACATGTTTACTTGTTGAATTTAAACCTAGAAGTGTTAAGGATGCATTAGAAAATTAAAGTTGGATTGAGGCTATGAATGAAGAAATATAACATATAGAAAAGAATAAAGCTTGGACTCTTGTTCCTAGGACCAAAGATAAAAACATGATTGGTACAACATAGGTATTCATAAATGAGCTAAATGAAGATGGAAAAGTGTTAAGAAACAAAGCAAGGTTGGTATGTGAAGGCTATTCTCATGAAGAAGGTATTGATTACGATGAGAATTTTTCCCCTGTTACAAGATTAGAAGGTGTTAGGATTTTACTAGCATATGTAGTTCATAGAGGATTCAAATTATATTAGATGGATGTTAAATCTGTATTCTTGAATGAAATTCTTCATGACAAAGTCTACATTGAATAGCCAGAAGGTTTTGTTGATATTTACAAAAGGGAAATGGTCTACAAATTACACAAAGGGCTGTATGTCTCAAAAAAGCCCCTAAAGCCTAGTATGAAAGATTACATTACTATTTGATACAGATTAGTTTTCAAAGAACAAATGATAATAATAGTTTGTATATCAAGGAAGGACTAGATAAGAAGATTGTGTTGGAAAAAATATTTGTTGATGATACTCTATTTATAGGAAATGATGACTTATGCAAAGAATTTTTAGAACAAATGAATAAAGAATTTGATATTTGCATGTTTGGCGAAATAAAATTCTTTGTTGGATTGTAGATACAATAGAAAAAAATGGTATCTATATCACTCAATCTAATTATATCAAAGAGATACTCAAGAAGTTTGAAATGGAGGATTCAAAACTAGTTGGAAACCCCCACATGTACTACACATAAGCTTAACAAAGATGATGACTCCAAAGAAGTAGATCCGACCTTATACAAATCAATGGCTAAGAAATTACAATACATAGTACATACAAGACCTAATATTGCCTTAGTAGTTGGGATAGTGGTAAGATTCTCAACAAAACCTAGAGAAAATTACATGATGACAATAAAAAAAATCTTGAGATATATAAAATGTACTAAAAACTATGGCTTATGGTGCAAACTTGGAGCCAATCATGACTTAAAAGTATGTATTGATGCTAACTAGGTAGGAAATATTGATGACATAAAAAGCACTAGTGGTGGAGCATTCTTTCTTGGTAAAAGGTTGGTATCTTGGACAAGCAAGAAGTAAAATTATACATCTCAATCCATAGCAAAAGCAGAATATGTGGCTATAGTAATAAATTGTTCTAACATTATTGGGTTCAAACAATTTTTGGAAGGAATGAAGGTTGAAATCAAAGAGCCAATTGTCATGTATTGTGATAACACCAATGCAATCAACATATCAAAAAATCTAGTGATGCATTCCAAAACAAAGCACACTGCTATTAAATATCACTTTGTAAGAGAATTAGTATAGGACAAAGAAATTAGATTAGAATATGTGCATACAAAAGAACAAATTATAGATATATTGACCAAGCCATTACCTAAGGATGAATTTTTGTATCTAAGAGATAAGCTAGGGGTCATTCCCCTATCTAAAGCTCTCTAAATAAAGTTTATTGATGCATCAATAGGAACTAAGTTGAAGATCAACTAGTTGATGTAGTATTGACAAAGACATATTGCAAATGAATCTGTACTCAAGGTATATTAACACTAATTAGAATTATCTTTGGCATGTGTTATCAAAGAAGGAGAAATTTACTAGATCATATCTTTCTAAAAAATTTTCATTCCAAGAAGGAGAAGTTAAGTAGCTCCTTCACAAAGGGAGAATACTAAAATGTAGGAGAAGTTTTCTATGTAAAATCAAAGAGGGAGAAACTTTTTGACAAAGGGAGTCTTGTTCTCAAAATTTCATTATGTATGACATATTGTGTTGACATCAATGTCAACGAGGGAGATTGTTGGATACAATTGATTAATTGTGTGTTGTATTTGATGTTACACAAATCTCATATCAATTGATAGTTAGTGCATGTCGAGCTCACATGTTTAGTGAGCATGGTTTTCCTTGTATACTGAGTGCTCCTAAGTTTTCTTTGTATAGAAAGAAGTATCTAATGAGCTCATTCAGGTATCGAAGGAATTTATGTAGAAAAGAGTGTTAACTGAGCTCACTCAGTTAACAAAGGAAAATGGAATAGAGATAGTATTAACCGATTTCACGCATTACCAAAAGAATTTTATAATCTCATAGTGTTAACTAAGCTCCTATTGGTTAATCGAGGAAATCACTTTAGAATTAGTTTCTACCAGGCTGGGTCAACTACCAAAGGATTTTCTTATTTTGGCATGTAAAGCTTAATTATTTTACCTATTGATTCTAACCAACTATGGTAATGAATATTGGTTATTCTAATTTTTATTTGAACCAACCTAAAAATCTGGAAGGCATAAGTAAAAGGTCAATTTGTGATTTCAAAGTATGTAAGTTGAATGAATTGGAAGACATAAGAAGAGATGAAACAAACTTGAAGGATAAGCAGGTATCCTTGTGGAGTGGAATAGTGTTATTCAATTAGGAAGGATGAAGTATAAGCTAGAACAAAGATCTATAAACAACAATTTAGTTGCATCACAATTAGGTCATTTCATTGTTACTCTCTAACCATTGTAGCAGTGATTTGAAATCTCTTAACAGAGTTGGTTTAATAGCTATTTGTAAATCCTCTAACAAGATGGCAATTCTATTGAATTATTTCAAGACCTCTTACAAGTTCACTCCTAATAGGTTGATCAAATCCTTTAATAGGGTCACACCTAACAGTGTGTTTTGTAACCTTTAACATGGTTGGCTCCTAATAGGGCTCACTTTAGAAGAGTGAAAATAGTAACTAGTTATAATTGGTGTTTTTTTCCAAATTGTGTTTCCACATTAAATCTTTGTGTCATATGTGTTCATGTTATTTCTTTCATGCTTGTAAGTAAATTACTGACAATATCTTAAGATCTACTAAGTTAAACACATTCTACATTTACCAAGTTACAACAATTTCTATATGCTTACCAAGTATCAGTCTAAATTTTATATTTCCAACAAGTAAACTTCTCCCTCTTTGAAAACATATGCCAAAGACAATAATTTTATAAATACCAATGTACCTCATGTATTGATTCATTTGCAATATGCCATTGCCAATTCTACACCAACTTATTGATCTTTAGTAGGTTCTATTGATACATCACTAAACTTTATTTAGTGAGCTTCAGTTAAGGGAATGACCCCTAGCTTACCTATTAGATACAAAAATGCATCCCTAGGTAATGGCTTGGTAAATATATCTGCAATCTATTCCTTTAAATTACCATAAGCCAATCTGACTTCTTTATCCTACACCAACTCTCTTAAGAAGTGATATTTTATAGCAATGTATTTTGTTTTGGTATGTTTTATTGGATTCTTTGATATGTTAATTGCACTACTATTATCACAATATATGAGTATTGGATCATTGATCTCTATCTTTGCTTCTTCCAAGAATTGTTTGAACCAAACAATGTTAGAACAATTAACTGCTGCTACCACATATTCTACCTTAATTATAGGTTGAGACGTACAATTTTTCTTCTTTCTTGTCTAAGATACTAGTCTTTTACCAAGAAATAATGCTCCACCATTAGTGCCTTTTTTGTCAACAATACTTCCTGCCCAATTAGCATTAGTAAATACTTTCAAGTCCAAATTGCCTCCAAGTTTATACCATAAACCATAGTCTTTAGTACCTTTTAGATATCTCATGATTCTCTTAATTTTCATCATGTGTTTTTCCTTAGGATTTTCTAAGAATCTTGCCACTATTTTAACTACTAGAGAAAAGGTCTTGTGTGTACTACATACTATAATTTTTTAATCATTGATTTGTATGTGATCTGATTTACTTCTTTGGAATCATCATTTTTGGAGAGCTTATGTGTAGTGGACATAGGGGTTCCAATTGGTCTTGAATCTTCCATTCCAAATTTTTTTAGTATCTCCTTGATATACTTAGATTGAGTGATATAGACAATATTTTTGTTCTATTATATTTGTAATGTAACAAAAATTTTTATCTCACCAAATATGGACATCTCAAATTCTTTACTCATTTCTTCTAAAAATGCTTTGCATAAGTCATCATTTCATATAAATAGAGTATCATAAACAAATATTTGTACCAACACAATCTTCTTGTCTGATTCCTCATTGATATAAAGACTAGTGTTATCATTTGTCCTTTAAAAGCCAATCTATACCAAGTAATTGGGAAGTCTTTCTTACCAAGCTCTGGAGGCTTTCTTGAGACCATATAGTGCTTTGTGTAACTTGCAAACCATGTCAATTTTTCTAGGATCCACAAAACCTTCTAGTTGTTCAATGTAGACTTCCTCATAAAGAATTTCATTCAAGAATGTAGATTTAACATCCATTTGATATACTTTAAATCCTCTATATTTTGCATATGCTAGTAAAGTTCTAACAGCTTCTAGTATTGCCACATGAGAAAAAGTCTCACCATAATCAGCACCTTCTTCTTGAGAATAACCTTTGCACACCAATCTTGCTTTATTTCTTGAAACTTTTCCATTTTTATTTAACTTATTTATAAATACCCACTTTGTACCAATTAAAATTTTATCCTTGGGTCTAGGAACAAGAGTCCAAGTTTTATTCTTTTCTATCTATTCTATCTCTTGATTCATTGCTTCAATCCAACTTTCATTTTCCAGAGCATCATTAACACTTTTAGGTTCAAATTCAGCAACTAAACATGTACCTTTTAAATTGCTTCTTGTCATTGTTCCATCAAATTTGTCTCCAATGATCTGATTAGGTGCATGATGCCTTCTGATATATCTTGTTGACATAAGCTCTTTGGGCTTTGAATGAGTTCCACCATCTTCATTTTGAATTTCAATTTCAAGCTCGATTCCTTTTGTTTATGACTCGAGTCCATTAGGCTCAATTTGAACTAACTAGATAGCCTTTGATTGTGACTTGGGTCCTTCAGACTATAACTTAGGTTGCATTATCTACAACTTGGTAAATTTTCAAGATTTTTGGCACTTGGGAGATGAAGCTTCCTTTCTTTCAAATAGATTTGGTGGGGTATTAGGTTCATAGTTAATAAATCTTCTGTAATCCTCTGGCTCATTATTTCTTTCTTCTTCACTCTTTTTTCCAAAATCATCAAGTCTAACATGTACACTTTCTATAATTTCATGAGTAGAAAAATTCAAGCATTTGTATGCTTTACTTCTACAAGAGTATCGTAGAAATATGCCTTCATCACATTTTACATCAAATTGTCCTTTTTTAGATTCCTTCAAGATTTAAGATTTTCTGCCAAATAGTTTCAAGTAACTTATATTGGGTTTATAGACATACCATAGCTGATATGAAGTTTTGTTTGAATCTTTCTTCAACTTACTCTATTCAAGGTATGAATTGTAGTTCTGATAGCTTCCTTCTAGTATTTGAGAGCAACATTCTTTTCAATCATCAGGGTTATTGCACAATCCATGATAGATCTATTTCTTCTTTCAACTATACCATTCTATTGTGGTGTACCAAGAGCTAATACTTTCCTTTTGATTCCTCTTTTAATGTAGAAATTATTGAATTCATTGGAGATGAATTCACCACCTCTATCTGATCTTAAGTATTTCAACCTCTTTCCAGTTTCCTTTTCTACTCTTGCCATATACTACTTGAATTTTTGAAAGGCTTCTAATTTTTATTTTATATACATTATAGTCATCATTCTAGAATAGTCATCAACAAAAAGAATGAAAAACTTTTCTCCACTATAACCCTCTATTCCAATAGGTCCACATAAGTCTATATGGATAATTTCCAAGACTTCTTCTGACTAATAGTTTTTGCTTTTGAAACTAGCATTTCCTATTTTCTCAATTTGGAAATTCTTGCAAAGACCAATGTTAGGCTTATTCAAACTAGGAATACCTCTTACTCCTCTATGTTTTCTTATCTTAACCAAATTATCAAAGTTTATATGACATGGCCTTTTGTGCCAAAACCAAATTTATTTTACTTGAGAAATAAAACATGAACAATCACTAAGATAAAGATAAAATAGATTACCTTTTTTTTGCTTGCAAGATCCAACTAGATTTCCCTTTCCATCCAGTAGTTTTTCCTATTCATTCATTAATTTTACCTTGAATCTAATGTTATTCAACTATGCCACAATTAGTAGATTATGCTTTAGTCCTTCAAACCAATAAGCATTATCACATACAAGTTCTTTACTCAATGAAATACATCATTTTCCTTTTATGTTACAAGGTTCATTGTTTCCAAATCTCACCCTACCTCAATCATAATATTCCATGTGCTCAAATTTTATTTTGCTTCTAGTCATTGGATGTGAACAATCACTATCAATAATCCATATATCATTTTTTCTAACATGAGAGATAAGTGACATCTTATCTCCTTCATCATCAGATCCATGTTTCACAACAATATATACTATTTCATCTTCACTGTTATTAGAATCTTTAACTATAAAAAAAGATTTCTTACCATTGTCCTTGTAGCTCTTGTAGTTTTTGGAATCCTTCTTGTCTTTATGCTTATTACTTTTCTTTTCATCTTTGATTTCTTTATTTGGACACCTAGTAGCAATAACCAACTTCTTCATGGAAAAAGAAAATTGGAGGAACTTTACTTTTGTACTTTCCTCTTCCTTTGGAATACTACCTTGCAAGTAGGGCTTCAACAACTTCAAGATTACTGTCTAAACTTTCTTCTGATGTTCCTTCTTCTTCACTTCCTAATTGAGTGGACTTTGATTTCTTACCTTTTTCTTTGAGTGAGAGTTTAGCTTTAAAGGTAGATTCAATAACCTTTGAACTAGGAACATAGTTATCAAAGTTATCTAACTCAAAAGCTGTCAATATTCTAACCAGAGCATCCAAAGATATTTTATTATTTGGACCACATCTCATTTCGTGTATAGTAGATACTTTAATTTCATAAATAGGAAGAAGAGTTATAAGTACCTTGCTTACAACTTTTTTCTCTTCAATGTCTCGTCCAAATGCTTTGATTACACTTACACTTGCTTTGATTCTTTCCACATATTTTGCAATGTTCTCATCTTATCTCATTTTCATTTGATCAAAATGACCTCTAAGACTTTCAACCTTAGCCCTTCTTACATTTTCATCTCTTCCATATGTATCTTTTAGTTTGATTCACACCTCAGTCTTACAATCTTTGACTTCATCAAATTCAACATAACTAAGAGTAGATGCAATATCAATCATCATGATGTTATGATTCTTCTTTTCAGAAATATCTTCAATAGATAATTTCTAGTAGGAGTCTTGTATTCAGCATCAAGATACTTGCTTCCAAAGTCACTAATGGTAGCCAAGTGTAACCTCATAAGTCCTTTCCATGTTGTAAAATTGTCTCTATTTAGCTAGGGGATCTCTCTTCTGTAAGACATCCTGATCTTTAGCTTAGGTCCTTGAAACATTCTTTGTAAGCACTAAAAAGCTCTGATACTAATCATTGGAAATATAAGAGGAGTAATTGAGAGGGGAGGGGTGAATAAGTTGCTAATAAAATAAATTCTAGATCCCTTAATGTCAGTACAAAAATGCAAATAGGAAACTAAATACTACAGAAGCTCAGTAAACACACATAAAATGTTGTAACTCAATAATAACTAAATGAGCTCGATAAATGCTTAAAATATAAAATTTATATGTTATTTGTGATTATCAATATTTTAACTTAGTTTTAAACACATAAAAGAAAATAGCATGAATACATTTGACACTAGGAATTTACATGGAAACCCAATTTTGAAAAAACTACCAATTGCAACTAGTTATTATTTTCACTCTTCTGAAGTGATCCCTGTTAGGAGCCAACCTTGTTAAAGGTTACAAAAAACACTATTATATTTGACCCTATTAGAGGATTTAATCACCATATTAGGAATGGTCTTGTTAGAGGTCTTGGGACAATTCAATAGAACTTCCATCTTGTTAGAGGATTTGCAAATAGTTGCTAAGCCAACTTTGTTAGAAGATTTAGATCACTACTACAATGGTTAGAGAGTAACAATGAGATGACCTAATTTGAATGCCACTTAATTTCTGATTACAAATCTCCATTTAGGCTTGTACTTGATCCTTTTTGATCGAATATAATTTTGCTTCTCCACAAGGATATTCTTCTTATCCTTCAAATTCATTTCCTCTTCTCATCATTAAATATTCAATAACATCTTCATGCTTTTCACATCTATTCACACTTTGAAATCATAAACTTGACCTTATACTTATATCTTCCACTTTGTCAAGTCAACTCAAATATAACTTAGAGTAATTAATATTCAACACCTTAGTTACCTAGAATCAATAGATAAATCAATTAAGCTTAATATGCAAAAATAAAAAAATCCTTTGTTAGCTGACCCAACTTAGTAGAAAATGACTCATAAATGATTTCCTTTGTTAGCCAATAGAAGTTTGGTTAACATTGTGAACTCATAAAAATCCTTTGGTAACTGAGTGATCTTGGTTAGCACTAGTTCCATTAAACTTTCCTTCATTAACTGAGTGAGCTCAGTTAACACTCATCTTATTCATACTTTCCTTTGATGCTAGAGTGAACTTGATAGAAACTTCCTTTTGAACTAGGAAATCACAGGAATGCTCAATATACACAAAAAATTATCTTCACTGCCTAAGTGAGCTCAGCATATACTAACTGATAATGATATGAGATATGTGTAACATCAAAGACAATACATAATTAATCAATTATATTCAATATTAATAGGTTTTACCATAGTGGCTAGATTAGGATTGAAACCTCTTACAAAATTTATTCTACCAAGGAAACTTTGCAAACCTTTCTTGTGACTAGAAAGAGAAAGGGCAAGAATTGCCTTTGTTCTTTCTGGGTCAATGGTCCAACCATCTTTAGATACAATATGTACTAACAATTTCCTTTGATTAGTGGCAAAGTCACACTTGCTTGGATTTAGAGGCACTCGATACTCTCTACATCTTATAAATACTTGTCTAAGATGACCAAAATGTTCTACTACATCTTTTTAATATACTATGATGTCATCAAGGAAAACCAAAATAAACCTTTCAACATATTTTTGAAGGCCATCTTCATTTCCCTTTGAAATGTGGCACCTTAATTTTTTAGTCCAAAAGGAATCATACTATATGTATAGGTGCCCCATTTGGTAGTGAAAGCAATCTTATATATGTTAGCTTCTTTGACTAATACCAGATTATAACCCAAGAATCCTTAAGGAGGGGAATCATTTTGAACCACTAAATTTGTACAATATCTATTCAATGAAAGGGAGAGGATGATGATCTTTAAGGGAGGCTTGGTTTAGATCCCTAAAATTTACACAGAGTCTAATTTCTCCATTCTCTTTCCTAATAGGGACAAGGTTTTCCACCCAAGAGAAGTGCTTGATAGGGAAAATGATATTGGCCTCAATTAATTTGGACAACTCATTTCTCATTAGTGGCTCAATCTTGAGATTTATTGGTCTATGGTTTTGCCTAACAAGCTTGACATTATCCACTAGATCTATAGTATGTTGTAATAAACTAGGCTTAAATCCTCTTCAATCATCATATGTCCAAGAAAATATTTTTAGAACATACCTTGTCCATGTTTAGAATCCTTCCATCAACAACTGTAACTAGCATATGATTTCCTTTGTTTGTAGCAAGATTCATGCCTCTATCCTGTGCCTCTGTCCCTTTCTTGGTCATTGAGATTGAATACATTCTCTAAGGTAATGAGACCCTTAGGCAATTTTTTGGAGCTAAGGTTGATGATTTGATCACCATATTGGTCATGTAATCTGGACTAATTTTTATCTAAGAACTCTACTTCATTCTAAAAGAAACTCACAATGTGTGCATCAAATTCAAAAACTTTCCAATTGACATTATTATCAGGTATAGTAGGCCCGACCACCACTTTGATTCTCTATCTCCATTCATGTTCAAGTCTTCTTGGGACATCATGAGATACAAACACTATTGGAAGTCTATCAACATGTCTATTTCCTCTTCTAGGGATGCTCTAAATGTTAAATTCATTGAAACCTTCAAGAAAATCCCATACTCTATGTTTATAAGACTTGAGCAAACCATTTTTACTAACATTTTAACTTCTCACCTAGTTAACTACTAACTCATTGTCTCCATATATACTTAATGCTAAAATTCCCCTTTTTTGGGCAAGCAAGAGGCCTTGAATTAATGCCTTAGACTTAGCCACTTTATTAGTACAATTGAAATGAAGCCTAAATGATATGTAGTACTTTTCTAGTGCAGGAGAAACCAACATTGTACTAGCCCCTGATCCATTTTTATTCCTTGATCCATCAAAATACATACTCTATATCCCTCTTATGTCTTGATTGGTTTTCATTAAGTTGGGAACAAGAGCATCCTTTTTTGATATACAATAAGTGCCAAGGCCTATCTCTAAGGTTTCTGATATACGACCAAACTAATATGTATTAGCCCATTCATCTAAGAGCAAATTAGGAATCTCATCTAAAGAAGTATCAGGCTTATTTATTGTATCATTCTCATCTATTTATAGGATAGTACAATTCATACTGATGAGATTAGGAGTGTAAGACTCAATATGGTGGAGGGCTAATGGATCTACTCTGACTGATGCTTTGGTTCCATCTAGTTCTAAACGACATATATGACCAGTTAGAAGTGTTGGTGTTTAAAACTACTGAACAACAAAATGATCAATACCAAAGTGATAATACTCACATAATCTAAGGGTTAGCTACTTCCTATTAACAATTACATGTGTAAACAATTTGGATCCAAATTCAACAAAAACAAGAATTTTTTTCTACAAGGTGGGTATACCTAGGGGATGATTCAAATGCATACTACTATATGAGAATTATATTAGTTTCATTTTGATTCTCATCTTCTATCTCAAAATCATACATAGTTTATCCATTTCTTGGCATTCTTAAATTCATATACATCACTTATAGGTAGATTTGGTCACAATTCTCCTTGGGTTTACAAATATTTTTGGAAATAGAAGCTACCTAAGACTTAGAAATTAGATATAAACAAGTGTTGACCAGGATTCACAACCTTGAACAAAATAAAATAAAATAGGCTTCAATTTTATGATTGATTGGATATGTAGTGGTAGAATTTACTCTTACTCACCTCTAATTTATGTGACCAGTGCCTTATCCATTCAAAAAAAGGTTAATTATTGATAGGAGATCTAATTCAAATAACTTGTAAATGAATCTATCAATTGTAATAACCCATTTCCTTTCTTATGAAATGTTTGTTTCATCAACTCATAAACTCTACTAATTTACTGAAGCATTTACATAATTCCTTAAATTAAAAGCAACAATAGAACTAGTAGACAACCCATTCAAACTACATTCAATCAATTAAACCTTATTCAAATGACTTCAAATTAGAAAAACTCATAAAATGGAGATAGAAATTGGTGGCATAGATATAATGTAAGTACCCCTTTGTATTATCCTCTCAGATGATTGATACAATGACCAATAAAAGCTCAATGAAAAGCCCAGAATATCTTGTTGATTCTATAATTTATATATATTATTAGAGAGTACACAATTGAAAGTAAACTCAAAACAACTACATCCAACTAGATTGACTGTACTTTTCTTGAGAGAAGCAAAAATTATACAAGCCTTCGGACCCATCACAATGCCTTGAAAATTCATTTATATAAGCATGAGTTGCAACAAGCAAAGGGAAAAATGTGACTGACAAGTGTCCTTTTACAACAAGGAATACAAAAAACTTTTAAAATATCTTTGTACCCTTAATCACAAAAGAGAAACAAGAGAAATAGTTGCATATAATAGCTAGAGCATCAAAACTTCAATTTTTTTCCTCATCTTCAACTGCCCCCTATTGGTAGAACCTTTATTTCTATGATTGCCTCCCAAAAAATGACTTCTCTTTTGTTGGCCACTTGCATGCTTTGATGGTTGTTAATTCACCAACAAACTTTGTCCACTTGGCATCTATGACTGCCTTCCAATCTATTATGAATCTATTCATTTCAATTTCAATTTTGAAACGAGTATCAATGAGTTCATCGAAAGAAAACTCATCAGTGTCACCTTCAAAAATGGATACCACCTATGGTAAGTTTACAATATGGTCAAAAGAACTAGACCATTCATTCCAATCTTTTATTTGGATATTAGAATTAAGGATAGAAAAGATTAAGGAATAAAAGCCATTGATCAACACTTTCATCTTGTTCTAAATGATTGTCAATTTTCTTGTGAAGAATTATAGAAAATCCTTTACTTTATCCATACCCTCTTTAACAAAAAAGACCTTATCAGGAAGGTTTGGCTTCTTAGCTAATAGAGGTATCAATCTATCATAAAATTCCATGTACGGTCCCCATTTTTGGAAAATGGGATCAAGCCAAATTATTGCTTCTTTGCACATTTTCTCAATAGCTCTCAAGTTGGTGAATGCATTATATGCATTTTATGAGATTCTCTTCAAGATGCCTACCTTGTGATTTACCATACTTAGCATTACACCCCTTTTTGGTGCACTATTAGATTGAGGAACCTCACCATCCACATTTACCACTAGTACTGGCATTGTTACCCCTATAGGTATATCCTCTATTTAGAATTCTACTTCAATAGTGTGCCTGACCTTTTCTACACTCCCTTGTGCACGTTTTTCCTCTGTTGCAAATGTAACTTCATCTTTAGGCTTTGAACTTTCCCTCCAACTTTTCTATAATCTATTTTTGCACATAGCTTGTTTTAATCTCTTATTCATACAACTTCCTAACATCCAGGCATTCATTATAGGCAGTAGCAAGCCTATCCTCAATCTGATCCATCTTTGCCTCATTCATGAATGCAAAGTGTTTAACCATGTTGGAGATCTCTTTGCTTGTGGTATTGTCCAATGTCCAAACAATCGTATTACCCTGAGCAGTCTCCTCTACATTCATCATTTTAGGTTTATTAGTATCAGGGGCAACACTCCATATAGCTAGGGCCTTAGTATCTATACTAAAACCTGACCCTCTCTTCAAACCTTTGTTGTTGCTAGCCTCATAACTAATTGCCTTGTCTTGCCTCCTAATCTGGTCAAGTACAAAGGCCATTTCAATGTCCCATCATGCCACCTCTATGTACCAACTCCCTAACTTCTTTAGGGGTCATTGTCTCACTATCTGGATCATATGCCAATAGTTTATCCACTAATTCTTTATTCTTCTTAGGATTTTCTCCTGGCATAAGGCTCAACATGAGCTCAATTTTCCTAATTCTATATAAAAAACTTTTAAACTCGGAGGATTTAATAAAATCATCATCTTCCATGAATTTTTTAGATTGGATGACTCTATCATCCAATCTAGAGGCTACAATTTGTAAATTAGTTGAAGCTTTGTCTGCCTTTGTTGCCCTCTCATGACATTAATTCTGCCTAATATCAAAAAAATATAGATCATTTCTTAGTATGACTTGTACGGCTCTACTCACCACCCTCTTTGGGATATGTATGTTTTTCTATCTCTTGTTTCCTTTAGCCAACCATGTAGAAGATGATGGTTGTTCATCCTCCTCAACATCAATTTCTATCTGGACATCAAGCTTAGGAGATTCTCTATTCATTATTGTCTCTTCTCCTACTAGCTCACTTGGCATTTGGGCCAAACTATAATCAAAATTCTCAACCATTTTCCTCAAATTCCTAGGATATGGGATCTCTGTGTAAAAAACCTTAAAGTCTGAATTAGTCCTTCTAAAGGCATCCTCCACCTTTTTGATTTCAACATACTTTCCCAATAACTCATGAGACTCCCTTATTACTACTATATTAGCAATTAAATCTTCCATAGGGATAGGTTTACTAGGAGGCAAAATATAGCGCCTAATAGCCTTTACCTCATTTTTTACATAATTGTCTGGGTCATATATTCTGTAGGGTCCAGTGGAAAATTTATAATGGCTTAAATATTCACTAAGCTCCTCATAAGCATTCTTCCCAATTATAAAATATCCTACTTTAAAGCATCTACAGACAAATGTAGGTTTTTGTAGGGAAGGATGAATCATCTATTTGTTCATCAATAATAATTGCTAAAAGAATTCAATAATAGCTAACCTAGGAGGCATATATTTGGGTAATATATGAGGTGGCTATGGGCATGCGTAAACTTTCATCAAGGTACACTCCTTAAACAAAATATATCACCCAAATTATGGTCTAGTTTAATATTTTCATCCAAAAAGGAAGGTTTGAGTAATGTTTTCAAGACATTAGGGGCCCTAAAAAAAGGTATGATCTACCATTATCATGATCATAACACTAAAACAATTGAAAAATACAATTGCATTTGAATAATGAAATTTTTTATCCCAAATATGAGTCCATAATTGCATAGGCAACTCATCAAATTCATTAGACGTTTGATCAATGAAATCCTGATTGATATAACCAATGTTCTTGTACATTCTCTCAATAATGAATCCCACATAATCATATTCCATATTGTGAAAAGGGTCTTGTATGTCACATTCCATTAAAAAAAATGAGCCATATACATAATCCTCTCTCCCATCACTTCCCAGAACTTTGTGTAATCCATACACTTTATTCTTGAAATAGTTTTTGAATCTACTTAGTGGCAAATGATCTTCTACTTTCTTTGGTATTTTCCCTACCTTTTTAACATTATAGGGGATATGGGGTAGCATCACATTATTTAAATAAATAGTTTTATTTCTTCCAAATTTTCTCAATAAATCCTCAATATCTATGGACACATCCATCTGCCCCTCCAAACCAAAAGCTTCTATGAAAGAAGTCCTATCAAGTGTGTATAAAATGCTCCCATGATGTATATGGAATGACCTCATAACTAGATTATATGATTTTATCAGTGCCTTCAACAAATCCACATCAACAAATACCTCAAGAAATATTAATTTTTCCATATTCTTGTTCCATGGGTTGCATAATGGTACATTTTTAGTTTTGTTCTCATAGAAATACATAAACAAATTAAACCCATCGACCTTAGGGCACATTGTATCTCTGCATAAGAAGTAAAGGTCTATAAAAACATGGTCATTAGCTAAAATTGCATTGGATGACCCTGGTAGTATCCTCATCCATTCTTCTACATGTTTATTTGGCGTTCTAACCCAGGTTTTCTTTTTACCCTTGGTTACCCACTTCTTCGTTTTTCCCTCTACTATCACTTCAAAAAAATCTTCTTCTTTCTCTTCAACCTCTACTTCCTTAGTAGGGATCTCTTCAACATCCATGTTAGCCATTATTTTCTACAAATTTATATCTCAAACTCCTGCAACAATGGCACAAAAAATCACAAAGCTATGGACATCGAAAGAATTTTCAGAATGGAAGACACAACCTCTCAAAAATGGTGAATACTCTAAATTTTAGATCAAATCTTTATACTTTGATCATGCAATCTACTGACTTTAATAAATTTTACATGTACGAGCTTTAATACCATCCTTGTAGGGTATCAACAAAGAATGTCAACCATGTAATATGATCCTAAAGTACCTTTTCATTTTTTATTTTACTTGGCTAGGGTGAATTTTTCCTTTTTCTCAACTGGCATGACCCCTTAGTTGATCCCAATTTTCAAATTTTCTCTTCTTATTATTTGTTGAGCCCAAATCCTTCAACCTTCATAATGCTAGAGATACAGCTATCAAACCCTTACACTTGTCTATAAAAGCTTATGAAAACTTCAAACATAGAAGCATTAACCTTCTCTAAGCATGGCTTTGCAATCTTTTTTACACCCTTACAAGGTCTTCTTTATTGTAAAATCTCAAACCTTTTCAACATATCTTTACATGTTTACACTTCAACACATCTTGTACTAGCATAAAGCATTCATTTCATTCTTCATTTTACTTTTTACACTCATATTCTAAACCAATCTCATATCCACAAATAAAGACATGAAGCACCTCTTCGTCCACACAGTATCCTTAAAAATGTAAGAGCATAAGTGAAAACTTCTCTCTCAACAAATCAATGACCTAGATCAAATCTCAAAAAAAACATCACCATTGATTTAAGCACATGCAAAATGAATGACTTAAGTTATCTTCCACATGGGTTGGGCCCATCTAACACATGTGATGTGTCACAACCTTATTCACTCTTCTCAAGGCCCAAGTGGAAATTTTTTAGGTCCCACATGGCACATTCCTCCTTATGACACCACTTTATAGTTGTCTGCAAACCAAGACAAAAGAAGCATGTAGATGAAATCAAACATTGTTTCACTCTTACAAGCTTCCCTTGCGTGTAGAATTGTAAAACTCATTTGACATTTTTTTTGATAACCTTTTATGCTATGAAAGGTCTTTATGTCCTTATGCCATTCAACAAAATGTAAGGTCATGAACCAAACTGATCCACCCTTCTGCCCATCCACTCAATCTATCACTCATACCCCAATAAGTCAATAAACATGAGCACTTTAAACCCCATTAAGCTCATATGCCATTTAGAAGAACATATAGCTAAAGGTATCTTAATGATAAGCTTTCATTGATATAGTTAAACTCGTCACCATGGAACTGTAAGACAAACTTAAAAAGTATAAAAACCCTTTATGCACCCTCACTGAAGCATCAATCATATAATCAAAAAGCTCCAAAGTGCATCACTTTACTATTACAAAATACACAATTATACACCCATAAACCAAAAATTCCTTTACGTCCTTACACCATAATACTGAAATGTAACCATGGAGATAAAGGAAACAAAGCACAATGCTCCTATAGGAAGCCTAAACATCATAAAATTGTAAAAGAGAAGAACTTAAGAATTTTGCAAACCCTTTCAAAAAATTCAAGAGAGACCTAGGGTTTTAACATACTTAGGACATAGTGAAGACTATGTTGATGAAAAACCTTGAGAATTTAATAAAATTCAAACAACATATAAATTAGGGCATAACTAGGGTAACAGAAGATTTTGAAAAATGATAAGAAGAGAAACCCTAATCTACAAAACACAAGGATTATATGATTTTTTGCACATATTTTGGAATTTCTCTACACTGTGAAAATTTAGACCACCAATGGCTCTATTTGGGGATGATAGAGTACCCAAATCTATGCAAGAATTCAAAATATATGGCGGAGCATACCACATACTTGACACAAGAAATGAAAACTTCCTTAGATAACGTAGTAACAAAACAACATAAATAAGAAATCACACTATACAAAGAAATTTACAAGGATTTGCAAAATATACATAATGTACAAGGACACAAGAAACCCTAAAACTACTATTCATGGAACACAAATACTTTAGAAAAAGTACCTCTTCAAGAATTGTTCATGAACTTGCAATTCAAGAATATCTCTTGTTAGATCGCTCAAAAAATATGAGTCTTCACCATTTGTATCATAAATGTTATATGGTCGAAGCTAGATGGGATCAAATTTACCATGCTTTCCTTTATCTTCCATCCTAGCATTCCACATCAATACCATATCACCTAATTCAAATTTCCTCTTAGTGGCCCTCTTATCATATAAATGCTTCATCTGTGACTATAACTTGGCATTTTGAATAGAAGAATCTCTTCTTGTTTCTTCCAGTTGCAAGATATCATCCATCCTAAGCTACATCTCATCAATGATATCATCTTCATAAAATTATCCAAATTTATACATTTCCTTTAAATTATTCTGTGGAAGTATAACTTATATGTCATAGACCAAATCAAAAGGAGCTCATCCAATGGCCTTTTTCATAGTAACCCTATCAACCCATAGAGCTAATGGAAATTTTGAATCCTAGGCCTTCTTGTTCTCTCCTAAAATCCTCTTGATAATTTTCAATATACTTTTATTGCTTGATTCTACCTGACCATTTCCTTGGGGATGATAACATGATGATGTGTATTATGTAATGTTGCACTTCTTACAAAAAAAATTATATTCCTCAGATTTGAAACACATAACATTATTAGTTACAATCTTTTGTGGGCATCCAAACCTGGTCACAATGTAATTTAGAATAAAATTAATCACTACTTTACTCATTTCATTCTTTGTAGGAATTTCTTCAATGCATTTAGTGAAACAATTAGTAGCCACTAGGATCCAAGAATGTCCACTAGTAGATTTGTTTTTGATCTCACAGATGAATTCAACCCCCCATTCTTGAAATGGTGCCTACACTTCAATAGGTCTTAATTGTAAAATCCAAAAAATAATTAACTTTCCATTAAAACTTTGACAAGCATCACATGTTTTCACAAACTCATGAGCATCTCTAAAAAATTTTGGCCACCAAAAGCTAGCCCTCAAAACTTTATGAGCAGTGGTTTTAGCCATATAATGACCACCACATACACCCTCATGCATATCTCTTAAAATCATTTTAGACTCAATTTCATCTACACATTTCAAAAGGACCCCTTCCATATTCCTCCACCACAATTGCCCCTACACTATAACATCCCTTATAGCCTGCAACTTCAAAGATATTTTCTAGTTGTCTATTAATCTTGGTGGAGATTTCATGTTCTACAAATCATAAATCACATCTCTATACTAGTCAGAAGTATCCATATCACAAAGATTATCCCTGCAACTAACATCAAATTGATTGATCTAGTTTGCCTCTAAATTGGCTTCTATCATCAATTTGGCCAAACCTTGACCCCTAACAATGGCACATAAAATCACAAAGCTATGGACACCTGAAGAATTTTAGAAATGGAAGACACAAGCTCTCAAAAATGGAAAATACTCTAAAATTTGGATCAAATATTTATACTTTAATCATGCAATCTACCAACTCTAATAAATTTTGCATGCAGGAGCTTTAATACCATCCTTATAGGGTGTCAACAAAGAATGTTAACTATGTAATATGCTGATCCCCTTTTTCAAATTTGGTCTTCCACTTATATGCTGAGCCCAAATCCTTCAACCTTTGTAATGTTCAAGATGCAGCTATCCAACCCTTATACTTTTCTGAGAAAGCTTCAAAAAACTTCAAATGTAGAAGCATCAACCTTCTCTAAACATGGATTTACAATCTATTTTATGCCTCTGCAAGGTCTTCTTTATTATAAGATCTCAAACCCTTTTAATGTATCTTTATGTGTTTACACTTCAACCCATCTTGTACCAGCATAAAGCATTCATTTCATTCTTCATTTTTCCTTTTATGCTCATATGCTAAACCATCTTGTATCCATGAAGAAAGATAGAAAGCACCTCTTAATCCACATGGTATCCTTGCAAATGTAAGAGTGCAAGGGAAAAATTTTCTCTCAACAAATCAACAACCCAGATTAGATTTGGAAAAAAACATCATTATTGATTTAAGCACATGCAAAGTGAATGACTTAAGTTATCTTCCATGTAGGTCAAGCCCATATGACACATGTGATGTGTCACAACCTGATTCACTCTTCTCAGGGCCCAAGTGGAAATTTGTCAAGTCCCACATGACACATTCCTCCTTATGACACCACTTTACAGTTGCCTACACACCAAGATAGTGGAAGCACATAGATGAAATCAAACATTGCTTTGCTCTTATGAGATTCCCTTGCATATAGAACCATAAAACTCATTTGACATTTTCTTGATACACCTTTTATGTCATGATGGGTCTTTATGTCCTTACACCATTCAGAAAAATGTAAGGCCGTGAACCAAACCAATCCACCCTTCCACCCATCCACTCAACTTGTCACTCGTACCCCCATAAGTCAATAAATATGACCACTTTAAACCCCATTACACTCATATGCCATTTAGAAGAATGTATAGACAAAGGTATGTTAATGATAGGCTTTTGTTGATGTAGTTTAACTTGTCACCGTGGAACTGTAAGACAAACTTACAAAGTATAAAAACCCTTTGCACATCCTCATTAAAGGATCAATCATATGATCAAAAAGCTCCAATGTGCATCACTTTTCTATTATGAAATACACAACCGTACACCCATAAATTAAAAATTCCTTTATGTCCTTACACCATAATAGAAAAAGATAACCACAAAGATAAAATCAAGAAAGCACAATGCTACTATGGGAAGCTCGAACACCATAAAATCTTAAAAGAGAAGAACTTAAGAATTTTGCAAACCCTTTCAAAAAATTCAAGATAGACCTAGGGTTTTAACATACTTAGGACATCTTGAAGACTATGTTCATGAAAAACCTTGAGAATTTAATAAAATTCAAACAACACCTAAATCAGGGCATTACTAGGGTAACATAAGATTTTGAAAAATGATAAGAAGAGAAACCCTAATCTACAGGACACAAGGATTATATGATTTTTCACACATATTTTGGAATTTCTCTACACTATGAAAAATTAGAGCACCAAGAAGATATGTAACCACCTATTTGGGCAATGAAATCTCTCGAGAGACAAATGGAAAAGTGTGGTTTAACTCCAGCAATTGATATATCTTGAATTATAGTACAACCAGGGCATGCATGTAAGGTCATTTCCTCATTTCTAAGGATTCCCACAATCTTGATAGTACTACCATCTAACAAAAATACACCCTTAACAATGGGTTCATATTTCATTTCCAATGTATCAGCAACACCTTTGGGCATTACTGAACTACTAGCCCCCGAATCAATCATGCAATTGTAAACTAGTTTGTCTCCTATAATCAGAGAAAAATAAAATGGAGGAGGTCTAAAACTTTTGTTTTTTTTTGCCTCTTTTGATGGTTGTACCAAACTCATAGTATTCTCCATGCTAGGTGGCTAATCTCTAAGTTCAATGCTTTCCAACTCCTACTGCAACAACCTTCTTTGTGATGATATAGTAGTTACAACATCCCACATAGAGAGGTTCACATTTGTCTTCTTAATCTTTGCTACCACACTAAAAGATGCATTAGATGTTCTAGTAGTAACCTTAGATGTAGAAGGTAGAGATGGAGTAGTCTATGGGTTATTCATATCATTGTCTTTTCTTTCACCCTTCCTTTGCTATTGAGGAGCATTGTCAAGCTGATTACCATTGCATTATTGAGCATCTATTTGTACATGGGGCATGACACTTGATGTTTAAGGCTAAAAAGGAGGTTGAGGACCAACCTCTTCCATAGCCCTTCTTTTTCTTTTGGTATTATAAGCATAAGAATCCTAGCTTACATTACCATACTCTTCTATGAAGTAGTTCATGAAAGAACAATCACCCTGCTAGAAGGAATCAACTGGTTGGTTAGCATTGTGCTGTTAGGAAACTACTCACTTTGGTACAGTTAAAGCCGAGTAATATTCTTCCTTCTAGCACATGCAAGATCCATAGGAGTATATAAAAGAAGGGCAAAAATCATGATCTTGGGCAAGGTTGTTCTGAGGGACTAAAGCCCTATTTAGGTTGGTGTTTGAAGACTGGGGGTTGTTGATAAGTCTATTCTAATTATGAGAGTGGTTGATAGGTCTATTTTGATTGTAAGGTATACTAGGACATTGATTTTGAGGTCTACCATGGATGGAACCCTAAATTTGGAGCTAGAGAGGCTTATTATTCTAAGCTTGCTACCTCTTCATGATTACCAACTAATTTCTCATATTTTGCACTACTACACTATTTTCCTCCATTTCCTTTTCCTACTCTTGCATCCTCCCATCCACATTTTGCATCAGTGTCCACATTATATCTTCAATCCTATCAACTCCATTAGAGGATGTGAAGGCTACTAGGACTATATTAAGAGGATGACTTATGGAAGAAACATGAATAGGGGCTACAACAAGCTAATAATTAGGCATGTCTAGGAAGAAAGACATTGGGGGGTGTTGGAGCTAACTTCCCTCCTTGTAACAAAATATTTTCTACTCTCATGGCCACCTCATAAGCATTTCATAGAGTATTCCCTCCCATGGATTTTAGGGTGGTAGCATATCACTATTGAAGGCTCTGAGATAATACAACAATGCATTACTAGTAGATGGATTCACTATAGTAGATATCCTACCCTATATCTTCTGAAATCTATAATTAAAATCAGTCATATGTTCATGGGGGGGCTCTTGATACTTGTCATCTGCTTCAAAAGTAATAGGTGATCACTTTTGTCTTTTAAATACCTACATAGGGATGCCCCTAATCCATCCAATTAGTAATAAAGTTATGAGACAAAAATCTATACCATTGAAGTATCTTTCCCTTTAGGGACAAACCTGGAATCCTGACTACTACATCATCTTTAATGATGCCATGCATATTATAGACATTAGATACCTCCTAAATATGCTCAATAGGGGAGTTGAAGGTTTCACCAGTGAAATTAGGTATACTTTTAAGTGTAGCCACTGGTATGTCATGTCTTTGGGCCAATAACATAGGACTTCTACCATTAAAGGTTGTAAAAGCATAAGCTCTAGGTTGTGTCATATAAGCAATTGTTCTATCAATATGAGAAGATGGTATTCTAGGCTGAGTCCTAACAGTAGGAGAAGTAAAGATAGATCTTGTAGGGGTATGTGTTACTACTACACTCCTAACTGGTGATAGAGATACTCTTGCTTTTCCTCTTGGATTAGAAAATGAAAGCTCTTGATATTGAAAATTATCTCTAGAAGATAGCCTTGTGTGTTTCTTGGGCATGAATCATAACTACTTTGGTCTAGAAACCAAATTGTGTTTGAAGTTTAGAGTCCCCAAGTACTTTTGGATAAATGAGCCTCCTAAAGGATTTATACTGAACACATTACTACCTCCTCAACATTAATTTGAAATATTTCTTTGATGCTAGTGAAGTTTAAATGTTTAATATATTATCCCACTAGGTGTGTCAAGAACTATTTTCACAAAAGTGTGCACCCTTATCCAATTTTTTTACCTAAGGACTACCTTGTGAAACATGGAAACAACCTCCAAGCTATGGGACTTGAACTATGAGGTTGAGTATCTCAAGAAGGTCGACTTCCTATACTATTAGGATGCAATTAAATTATTCTTGAAAAGAAAAGGGAGGATGAATTCATGAAAGAAAATACCTAATTTATTCTAAAAAGGTGATGCACCAAAATAGTGTGTTCAAACCAATCTCTACCCTTACATGCATAGTACAATTATTATGATAGTCTAAAGATATATAGATTGAAACATTCTTTAATATATCAAATACATAAAGATCAGACAACCACATGAGTGACAGGAGGAAAAAATGCTTCACTTCTTTCTCATTCATGGGTCAATAAAGAAATAAAAATACAAGTTATAGATATTCATAGTACATCAAAGAGAGGTAGATAGAGCTTGCACAGTACAATGATGGTCAAAAGAGATAAGACAAAATGCCATATAATTTAGAGGTAAAGAGAGAATTTACAATAACATGCCAAAACAATACCAAAGAAATAGAGAAGATCCAACCCTAAGAAAGAGTACAACATTTTCTTTTATAGTGCAAGCATAACTTAATAACTTCAATCAAAAGACAAAATTCAACCACTATAATCAAATCTATAGAGAATAATCATTACAAGATTGGAAGATCTGATCACAACATAAATACATACATAAGAAGATCACTTCTTCACCAAACAAAGCTCTAAGAGGTCATGAATGATAATTATTAACTTTTGATTGAATGGATGGATTAGCAAGCCCTGGTGGAGTATCTCTTTGCATTTATCAGGCCTAGGAATCAATCAAAGTGGTTGCAAGAGATTAGAAACATCAGATTCATCATTCAAGGGATTATTTCTACTACCATCAACTCACCAAATTAACTATGATTTTTAGTCAACTGGGATTCAACCATCAGGTCCTACCACATGGCTAAACATTTCTTGCCATTATACCACTCTATCAAGAATTCAATCCTTATGCCTTGCATTTGACATCTAGAGTTGCAACCTCACTACCACATTCATTTAATAACAATTACTACTTATTAAACCATGATCCACTACTCATCACTACCTCACAACCCACTCTTAGCATTCTTTATTAACCACCATGACCTTGTGATGGTTTAGATTGGACCATATCTACACCATCACCACTTTAACACAAGGCTCCATTTTGACCTTTGCAACCAAGTGAAACAAAGTGAACCTCTACTTTACAACTCAAACCTTAATCATTTCTTGACCTAAGGGAATCATGTGCTAGCTATAGATCTAGATGATCTAATGGTATGAGATATGTTTTTGAAGCATTGAAGATCTTCCCTTTTCACACTATCGCATCTTAAACCATAGTATGTTAACATAACTATGTGATCAAGTGAAAACAAAGTAGTCACACCTTTGCCATCATGACTTTGGTTAGTTCTCAAAAAACCATAGGTATGCAAATCTTATGGTTATGACTTAAAACATTCTTAACACATTATATGAAATATAGCTAATGCTAAACTAAAATCATAGGTGACCATTGAGTGAATTATCATTTAAATTTGATTTTTTGGTGAGACAACATTTTGGTTAATAGGAACATTTGTGAGATGTGTGGATAAGGAGCAATAAGTAAAATTTTTGATATCTTTCCATAATGAAGCATGTGGAGGATACTTATCTTCTACTATCATTGAATTTAAAATTTTGACATAATGCTATTATTGGCCTACCATGCTTAAAGATTCATATAAGTGGGAGGCTAATTGTGAGAAATGCAATATGTTTACTATTAAACCTTAGCTTGATTCCCTACCTCTTAGGTTAGTGATAATTGAAGCTTTGTTTCATCAATGTGGCTTAGATTTTATAGGCCCAATCAATCCTCCATCCATTCAAGGAGATTCATACATACTGACTGCAACATACTATTTCAGTAAATGGGTTGAATCAAATCCAATGAAGAAGACTTCATCAAAAGTGGTATGTGAGTTTTTCAAAGAACATTTTCTAGTTAGGTTTGGAGATCATGTGAAGTAGATAATGGATAATGCATCTTATTTTTCTTCTTCAAAAATTATTGAATATTGCAATGATATTTTTATTCAAGTTGGGCATTCCTCAAAATATTTCCCTCAAGGAAATGGGTAGGCTAAGTCTAGTAATAAGAATATGATTAATATTTTGAAGATATTGGTCTCATATAATGAGAAAAGATGGAATAAGAAGATACATGATGCTTTATGGGCTAACAGAACCACACCTAAAAGAGCTATCAATATCTCACCTTTTGAATTAGTCTATGGAGTGGAAGCTAATTTACCATTTCCTTTGGAGCTTGCTGCATGTGAACTAAAGACTATGATTTAAGATGTTTTCAAGTATGGATTAGAGAAGAGGATCTTGTATCTTACCAAACTACAAGAAGAAAGAGAAGATATGGTTCATAAAATCATCGAACATCAAGGAAGGGTGAAAAAGTTGTTTGATAGAAGAGCAAGGCCTAGGAAATTCATGGAAAGGCAATTTACCATTTCTATGGGATAAGAGACATGAGCCAAGATGTATGCATTCTAAGTTTTAGTCTTTGTAGAAAGGGCCTTTTAAAATCATATAAGTAAATTAGAATAATTCTTTCAAATTGGCATATCCTAGTAGAAAAACCTCATCATCCTCTGATAATGGGTAGGATTTGAAGTTGTATCAAATGAAAAATTGAAAGCAACCAACCCTATATAGTAGTTATATAGGTAGGTTTTCCTTTTATCATTCCCTAAAATTTATAGGGAAAAAAACAACTTAAAAAAAATATTAGGTCACATTCACACAAGACAAGTTGTGCTTAGGGTTTATGGATTCGTAAACCGATAAGGTATCTTACTCATGTTCAAACTAGGTTATCATATCAGGTCTCACTCATCACACTTAATATCATTATCCAAATTGAAGGTGATACCTTAGTGGTTCAAAAAGAAAGTTTAACATTACTTCAAGGCTCAACCTAAAGAGTGTCATAATTGGCACAACACTACTAGCACTAGTATTCTTAGCAACAATATCTTGATCAGATCCTATTTCAATAATAATATTACTACTATGGTAATCCTACTCTATCATGAACAACACTCATAGGTCTCTAAGTCATGTTGGCATAATTTTAATTCTTTTAGGTTGGCCATGGTGATCATTCTTTTAAGGTAAGTTGGGTAGTATGTCATATTTAAAATGAAGTTGAGATCATTGTAACATCCCATGCAAGTTCCTAATCGATGTGATTCAAGTCATATAGGTGAATTAATAGATGACCTATTAATAGTAAAATATTTCTTTCAAATTGATGAATTAAAGTTGTCGTAAGATAGAATGACAATACTAGATGGGTATAAAAGTAATGAGGGAAACACAATTGAATCCTATATGGTTTGGTACCCTCATAGAATTCACCAAATTTAAAGATGTTAAGTTTTTAGTATGAAACATATTACAAATCTTGTAATGAAGTATAAAATAGATATGTAGAAACCCTTATTAGCGTCTAAGCAGATATGTCCTACAATACATATTATATCATTGTTACATTAGTTTATATCCTTGAATTGATTTAGGATCATGATACATATTAATTGTAATCTAATATATTTCAATAATAAATTAGGTACATTAAAAATCATAACATACTTCAATTATAACATATAACATATATAGATACATAACATCTTCTAAATTCCAAACCAACTAAACATTTACTAACCACTAACTAATAACCCAAAAAATATCAAGTACCATCTATACTTTCTAGTAACAATGAATAATACTAAGCACATTACCTACTCCTAACCACATCCCTAAAACCTTCCTAACCATATTTCATATTAATCTCTTTTACCTTTACCCAATACTAACTCTTTTCTTGCATGTTTTCCTAACACACGATCTTATTAAATAAAACACTCATCTTATCCTAAATAATAAATCACTCCACTCATCCTAACATTACAACCCTACACCCATTACCAACCCATACTCCACTTTATTATTTATCTAACTAAAAGAAAGTTTTATGTTTTCAACCTATCCACTAACTTTCTCCCCCTTTCCCAATGCATAGTCCCTCCTCCAAACTTTACATGGGACTTGAGAGGAGGCACCTTTTTCCATGTGGGGTACCCTAGGTGCTTACTTGCATTTCCCAAGATAAAGATGGTCCCTATTTAATTTGTTTATTCTTCCCCCAACCCCACAAAAAAAAAAAAAACACTTTATACCATATTTTAAACTACTTAGGACAAGTGGTTTGGAGGAAAAGGGTGAATTCTAAAGAGGTAAAAGCCTTGACACATGTGGGGAAGAGGGTGATACGTACTAAGGTCTAGGATGGTCAGCTAGGTAGGTCTTTTTTTTGTTTGTTAAGTGTTGAAGGTATATTGTTATAGTATAGGGCCTTTTTCCTAGGGTGTGTCATATCCCATCACATTTTTTCTTATCTTACATATATATATATATATATATATATATATATATATATATATATATATATATATATATATATATATATATATATGCATGTTTCTTTATTATGATTTTTGATGTGACTCGTGTACCAAACTTGGGTTAGGTTCATTATAGGATTTTCTTTACTTTTATTTATTTACTTTTTGTTGCCTTTGACCAATACTTTTAGCTTATTTTTTATCTATATGCACAAGATTCCAAGCGATATTCTTTTGATTATTTTAATGGTATGTATTTGATGATAGAATTATTTCTAGATCTCCATACAAATTCCAAAGAGAAAAATTGCATCTACAGCCTATGTTTTCTTAGGGATTTTTAAACCATGACATATGAGGAACTATTTTCATCGATGACATCAAGATAGTTTTTTTGGTGATAACTCAATGTGATTTCTTGTATCTATTTAGTCTATAGATTCATTAACTCAAAATGTACAATGTCTATATTCCACTAATCATTCATAAACCTTCATAAAGGTGAATACTCTCACAATTAAGATTAAATTTTTTTTAAGCATGATGAATCACTATCTATGCATACATATGAACTATTTAGAACTTAATATTTCCAATGCATCAAGATACATATAGAGAACCATAAAATTAATTCACTCAATTATACCTTGATTCATTACATTTACACCCCTTACATAAGGATTCCATAAGGTTTAGTTATGGATTGAGTACAAGAATCTAGAGGAAAAACAAGGAGATAATTTACATAGCTTCAATAGGAAATCTTTTACATGAGTTGATTCTTTCCTTCCTATACAACTATGATAGTGCTACAATATTTCTCTTGCAAAAAAATAACTATAAACAATTTTTTAGTTTTAATTTTTAAACCTCCATTTTACACATTTACAACCATATGGAATAGGAAGGAAATCTCCTTTCACATTTCAAAAACTCAATAATGGAAACCTAACAACACAATACATTATGAGATGACATTGGAAGGATTTATCTCTTCATAACACCTAGTTCTTCAACATAGCCAAAGGTTGAAACCCTAACCTCTTCAAGGAAACCATCTTCACAAACCTTTAAACAACACAAAAACTAGGAACCATGGATGCCCATTTCCCATCCTAGGCTTCTATGAAGTCACCCAATGAGTAGGCGAAACAAGATTCAAACTGGGTTTAATTCCAATCTTACAAATGCATAAACATCACATTACAAAACATGAACAATCCCATCCCAAGGGTATTTCAAAATGGTTCACCAATGGGAACTTGAACATAGGGTGAAGGTGTGCTTCCAAATAGGAGACTTTCCATATCATACCATATCTATAATAAATAATTTTCATACCCTTTTGGGGCTTTTAAAAATCAAAAAATGCCATGCCCTTTCAGGACTTTTCACAAATCAACAAATTCCATGCCCTTTTAGGGTTTTCACAAACATCCTGCAAACATACTACCATCAACTATAGCATCCTTGAAAACCCACACTCCAAGAACTTCCTTTCTACAACATCATTTCCCTTATCACTTCCAAAGCAAGAAATGAATGAATATGGCATACAATGGAGCCCATACTCCAAGTTTCTCAACTATTTTTCAAACCCAACCCCTTCACCCTGGACTTCTCTTCCCTTCCCAAAGGGTGAGTGAAGCTTTCACACCCATTAACACTTGTTATTAAAATTAAAAAACAAGGAGATCAAGAAAGAAAATAAAGAAATTACATGAAGCACGATGCACAATCACACCACCACATCACAATAAGAAGATTCACAATAAAAATACATCATCCCATAACAACACTCCATGCTTGTAGATTCATTATGCAATGCTAAAAGAAAAATGGGCATGGTTTGAGTACCAACATTTGTTCAAGTTAATGGAAATGCTAGTTGATGAGGAGCTCCCTTAGCATCCCTTCAAAACCCTAACTATCTCTAAACATAGAGAGTTGGTGAACAACCCACTAGTTTTTCCAAGACTCTCTAAAAAGGCTTTACCAATATCTATTTTTGGTGAAAACACCAAGCCAATCCCTCTCACAAACTTGTCTCCCTCTAAATTTTCTATATTTGACCTAGTAGAAACATGAGAGAGAACACATGTGACAGCTCCATTTTTGAATTGGTGGAAGAAGGCATTGCCAAAGGGTCCCCTAGGCTATCTAGGCACTATCATGGTCAAAATTAGGTCCCTAACATGTTATACTATCATATGGGTAGCTTATTTTCACACAAAAAACACGTTGGGACCACTTAATGTCCCTTAAAAACCCTAGTCAAGTCTAAATTCGAATTTCCTTTGATTGTGACCCATCCTATCCCTTGTCAATTTGGTTTACTTAATCATTACCAAGGTAATTTATTTTAGGGTAAAATGCTAGCATGACCAAAACCCTAGATGACATGTCATTACGCACAAAATCCACAAGTGTCAAGTGACACATAAAAGCACATTCCACAGCACTATGACATGTCCCTAATGTATCTTTGTGATTAAAAATTTCCACATACAAGAAAACTTACATTTAAAAAGGAAAGTACTTTCACATCGAGGCTTTTGAGTCCTTCAAAGATTCACCTTGTTTAAACTATGTTCACATAGGTTTGGAACTTGTTTCCCCCAAAAAATTCGATGGTTCCAATTCCTGCACATTAAACTTGAGCATCAATAGTCCAAGAATGTGATTGAAAATACATATTATAAATGCATATGAATTTAAATGTTATGTAAACTATATTAACATAATTAAATAGACATATGATAGAGAAGCTGGATCTTTCTAAAGCATATGACAGAGTTGAATGGAGTACCAACCTTGGTCCAAGTTAATGGCAATGCTAGTTGATGAGGAGCTCCCTTAGCATCCCTTCAAAACCCTAACTATCTCTAAATATAGAGAGTTGGTGAACAACCCACTAGTTTGTCTAGGACTCTCTAAAAAGGCTTTCCCACTATCTATTTTTGGCAAAAATACCAAGCCAATCCCTCTCACAAACCTGTCTCCCTCTAAGTTTTCTATATTTGACTTAGTGGAAACATGAGAGAGAACAAATGTGACAACTCCATTTTTGAATTGGTGGAAGAAGACATTGTCAAAGTGTCCCTTAGGCTTTCTAGGCACTATCATGGTCAAAATTAGGTCCTTAACATGTTATGCTAGCATATGGGTAGCTTATTTTCACACAAAAAACACTTTGGGACCACTTAATGTCCCTTAAAAACCCTAGTCAAGTCTAAATTCGAATTTCCTTTGATTGTGACCCATCCTATCCCTTTTAAATTTGGTTTACTTAATCATTAACAAAGTAATTTATTTTAGGGTAAAATGCTAGCATGACCAAAACCCTAGATGACATGTCATTGCACACAAAATCCACAAGTGTCAAGTGACACATAAAAGCACATTCCACATCACTATGACATGTCCCTAATGTATCTTTGTGATTAAAAATTTCCACATACAAGAAAACTTACATTTATGAAGGAAAGTACTTTCACATCGAGGCTTTTGAGTCCTTCAAAGATTCACCTTGTTTAAACTATGTTCACATAGGTTTGGAACTTGTTTCCCCCAAAAATTTCCATGGTTCCATTTCCTGCACATTAAACTTGAGCATCAATATGTCATGCCCTAAAATTATTAATCCAAACACAACAATTTTTATTTTTTTTATAAAATAATATTTCAATATATATAGATATTTAGTATTCAACAAAGGTGGATGGTTAAATAATATAACAAAACTAATATAAGTAGGAATTCTTGCATGACTATTGTACTTTATTTCATGCTTTCATCTTTTCTAAATATTAAACGACTTGATTGCTAATATGCATTTTCACAAATTTATTTATTTATTTATTATCTTTATTATTATTATATATTATACTTTTTTTGATTTATTATTAAAATCGTCATTTAAAATTTATGCTACATGTTCCCTGACAATTTTGATGTACTCATTTCATACACCTAATAGAGTTGCATTTTTAGATGCAACCTATGGCTTTATAACATACAATATATATGAACTTGTTCAATAATACCTATTTTATTACAATTAGTTTTATATCATTTTCTTATTTACTAATTATATTAATATATGATACCATAAATTTTACCATAGTTCCTATTTCTAGCATGTGCCTTTCATATTAAACCTTTCTACTACCATATGGTTTAATTGTTAATCATGTTCTTTATTGAGTCCCTTGATATAAATAATACCCTTAACCAATCCTAAGTACAACCAAGTTGTATTAACAAGTTCCCATACATTAAGTGCCATTACCATATACTCAAGACTTGGAAATAAATTAATAATTAGCTAGGAAGAACAAATTGAAAAGTGAATCTCCTAACTACACTAAATCCCAACATCCCTTAATTGTCACCAAGGCCACTTCTCCTTCCTACATGTGGATCCCACGAGGTCTCACATGGGTCGTAAGTAAACCGAATATTTGGTTAATTCAATTCCTTGGACATCTCTTAAATCATACTCCAAATTACCTATCTCATGTAAATAGTTCTAGTCAATAATAAGCATGGTCTACTTAAAAAGTCAATTTCCACATTGGGTTACTAACCCACTTCCACTTTTTTTTTTCCAAGTCGACCATGTATGAAATCATGTTCTTATTCTAAATACTCCAACAATACTAGGATTGGTTGCCTATAGTCTTTGCTAGAAGATGGGACATATCCCACTTCCCTATGCACCTTTTTACAAGAAGGTAAGCCTTCCATCCAAATTTGGAGGCATGTGTTTTGTTTTGAGTTAGTTGATTCTGACATGATAGAATGTTAGCTTTTAAGGGCCATACACCAAGGAGAGTGCATTATAATTGAAATGATGGGTAAATAGGTAAGTGGGTGGTCAGAGGTCAAATATTGGCCCTTTTTTAAAAATTAAAAAACCTACAATGTCATGAGTATAGATGCTAGGAATCTAAGGAGATAGTAATTTTTATTTTATTTTTATTTTGAGATTTAATGTTTTTATTTGTTGAGTTTGTCCATACTTTCTAACCAGAGTACTTATATGTCTTAATTTATTTATTTAATTATTATTATTTATTTGAGTGTGGATGTGACTTAGAGGTCACATGATTCTAATGTGTACCATTATGTCACTTAGGATAGGTATTGTCAGGAAATATTAGCCTAAGATATTCATTAGTTTTCTATATGCTATTTTTTTTTTTGGGATAGTCTATAATCTAGAGAATATTCCTTTAATATTTTATTACTCTGTATTAGGGAAGGGATTAATTTTCCTTCCTCATAGATTTTCCAGAGAGGAAAATGTAGAGCTAGAACCAGTTTGAAGTTTTACAATTTCTCTACTCATATACAACTCCATTTCATTCCTCATGAATTTTCTCTATTTTTTTAAATGTACATAATGGTTAGTAGTATGATTTGGTCATCCTAGGACTTAAGAATTAAATGCATAATACTTAGATGATGAAATTATCACTTCAAAATTTTATTCTAAGTTATGAATGCACAGTATATATATATATATATATATATATATATATATATATCATTGCATCTGATACATTTTGAATCAATCCATTCTATTCATAACATTCCTTTTCACGTTAGTTATGAAATACATATTTTCTATTACATCAGAGGAGAGAAAGCACATAAAATATTATTTGTAATACAATGAAGCTTAACATAGAAGATTTTATACAAATAACACTATATGCATACAACTTTTTCATCATTTCTTCCAAAATCTTGAAATAGTAATCAGGATGCCATTACATTCTACGTTACATATTAACTCTTCCACTAGTCATAAACTTTGAATGATCATTTCTTTGACAAAGAGACATGCATATTCATTATCCTCAAATTCTTCCTCTACCTATTCACATGGTGACAATGACATAATATTCTTTCATCACAATGAGACAACCAAGAGGCCTTCCAAAATCATAAGGAACATGAACATTGAAGGACATGAACAATGAGTAGCATAAATGCTGAAAAACATGATCATTGAAATAATGAATATAGAGACACGTGAACATTTAACATAACATGGATATAAAGACACATATACATTGAGATTTCTTAACACATTTGGATCTTCTCCACTTTGACAAAGGTAAAAACCTTAATTCTTCATAGCATGAATCTTCACAACCTGCACAAAACACACAAAATGGGAACCATGGAAGCTCACCTCCCAACCTAGGCTTCTATGAAGCCACCCCTGAGCAGGGGAAACAAGAATCAAACTGAGGTTTCATTCCAACCTTACAAATGCATGAACAACACATTTCAACACTTAACAATCCCATCCCAAGGTATTTCACAAAGGTTCACCATTGGAACCTTGAACATAGGGTGAAGGTGGGCACACAAGGAGGTTTACCATTTCATATCATACCTGCCATAAAATCATGCCCTCTTGGGGCTAAATCAACAAAATATAATGCCCTCTTGGGGCTTCATAATTCAACAAATATCATGCCCCCTTGGGGCTTCATAAACATCCTCTACCACTCACAACCAACACAACATCCTCCACCATAAAAAACCAACAACCCATACTTCATTTACTTCCTTTCTTCACCATTTTTTTTCCTTATCACTCATATGGCAGAATATGAATGAAAATGGCATACAATGGAGCCCATACTCCAAGGTCCTCAATCATGCAACCCAATTACTGCCTGTTCACCTTGGACTTCTCTTCCCTTCCCACAAGGGTGAGTGAATTCCCATGCCCATAACAACACACATGCACAAACAAGAAAAAAAAAACAAGTAGAAATAAAACAATAAATTTTTTTTCCAAGAGCATATCACAATATCAAAATCCATAATGCAAGACTCCCATTACAATGCATACTCCATTGACACATTCCTCATACTTACAGATCTACTTTACAATACTCAAGAATGATAATGAAGCATAGTTTGAAACACTAACCTTGGTCCAAGCTATGGTAATGGTAGTTATAGTAGAGCTCCCTTTTTCCTTTCAAAATCTAACCATCTCTAAAATTATAGAGTGGGTAAATGATCCACTAGTTTGTCCAAGACCCTAGATAATAAGGCCTTCCCACTAACTAATTTTGGCAAAAACACTAAGCCACTTCTTCTTACAAACTTGTCTCCTCTGATTTTGCTATATTTGTCTTAGTGGAAACATGGAAGAGAACCCATGTGACAAGTCCATTTTCGAATTGGTGGAAGAATGCATGAATAAAGGTGCCCTCTCAGCTGTCTAGTCACTATCATGGTCAAAATTAGGTCCCTAACATGTTATACTATCACAAGGGAAGCTTATTTTCACATAAAAGACACTTTGGGACCACGTAAAGACCCCTCAAAACCCTAGGCAAGTCCAAATTCGAATTTCCTTTGATGGTGACCCATCCTACCCCTTGTCGAGTGGGTTATTTAATACATTAACAAGGTAATAAATTTTATGGTAAAACTCCATCGAAATCAAAACCCTAGATGACATGTTATTGCACACCAAATTCACAAGTGTCAAGTGACACATAAAAATACATTCTACATCACTATGAAATGCCCCCTAATGCATCTTTATGAATAAACATTCTCACATGCAAACAATTTCACATTTATGATGAAAAAAAACTCTCACAATGAGGCTTTTGAATCTTCCAAAGATTCGCCTTGGTTAAATTATGTTTACAAAATTTTGGAACTTGTTTCCCCCAAGAATTTCCATGGTTCCACTTTTTGCACATTCAACTCGAGAATAGCAGTCCAAGGAGGTTATATACATAAATATCATAATTGCATATAATTTCAAATGTCATGTAATCTTAAATTCAAATAAATTTCCTTTCCTAATCATTTCAAATAAATTATTCAAAATGTAAGAATATTAGGATCTACCTATCACAAACCATCAAAATCAAATCAACATCTAACTACATATCACATTACATCATCATGATTAGATTAACATTTATCTTCATATTACATTAAGGCATACTTAAAAAACTATCATTTATCTGCATTTGAATCATAATCAACATGTAAAAATATTACATCCTACAATATCCATTCCTATCATAGTAGTCCTATCCATTAGTCATCGATATGATTTATCAACAAAGCGAGTATTATATAAAAGTGTGTCAAGTGCTATTATGGAATCAAAGTGGGGCCTTGCACCATATTTTATCCTTTTAGATAAATTATCCTTCACAAGATTACTTAAAATAGTCAATCATCATCGAGAGGTAAGCATAATAGAGTTAGGAGTAGAACTCATAGAAACACTTAACTAGCTAGAATGCAACATAATGATGTCAACATATGTTCGTATTTAGTCATCAAGTGAAGGAACCACATCCTATGTTTTCAATATACTTTGAATAATAAACACTAGCATTTTATTACCATCTAATATGCTAACCTTGCAAATGTTTCTTCGTCTAATGAAATTTCCATATACAAATTTGTAATGATTCTTTCATGCTCAAGTAACCATATGCATATTTATACAAGTAAACATTATCTAGGAAAATTTAGCATTTGGTTACCATCTTTATATTCATAGCTTCCATAATGGTATAAATTAACACCTTTCTAAGGAAACTCCCTCCTGAACTCATATGTATCTAGGAATGACTAGAGAGTACCTAAAATATAATTTAAATTATGGCATCTTATTATCATAGTATGGGTTCAATTGCCATTTCCCCAAAACATTTATTTGGAGATAAATCAATTAGGATAAATGTTCATAATACACACATAACCTGAGTGGCGAATATGTTTGATCATTACACACAAAATCAGGTCCTTAGTACATTTTATAATTACAACCACTACTGAAATAAAACATTTTCCTTCTAAGTCTCAAATATGGAATCCAAAATATCTACAAAGTAAGTAACATTACCATTTCTTGAAACTCAAATTTCTACTAGAATTGATCTAGAACATGAAATGGAAATCATTAATTTAATCAATTAGGTCCTAATGTGTGGGTCATCGAAATGTATATATTAAAATGACAAACCTTATAGTCTCAAAAGTGTACCAAAATGTTGAACTACAAGTATCACGATACAAATGTGTCATCTATACCATGGTAGTCTAGTTGAGGCCTTACACAATAGTCCAAGAAGGTGATTGAAAATACATATCATAAATGCATATGAATTTAAATGTTATGTAATCTATATTAACATAATTCAATAGACATACGACAGAGAAGCTAGATCTTTCTAAGGCATATGACAGAGTTGAATGGGGTTTTTTGGACCGAATTCTCGATGCTTTTGGCTTCAATGCTAAGGTGAGGGAGCTTTTCTCTTAATTGTTTTGCACTTTGACCTTTGCTATCCTAGTTAATGGTGCTCCCTCTATTTTTTTAAAACCTTCTAGGGGCCTCAAAAAGGGAGACTCTTTATCCCCCATCATATTTTTCATTCTGGCAAAAGGGTTGGGAAGGCTCATCCATTCTTGCAGAAGGAGAGGGGATCTAGTGGGGCTAAAACCATCCTTTAGCCCTTCAGTGTTCACTCACTAGAAATTTGTTGATGACACCATTATAGGGGGTGAATCATTGGTCAAGGAAGCTAAATCTATTAAATATATTATGAACACTTATTCCAGAGCCTCTGGCTATTTGATCAATAGGGATAAAAGTTTTATTTTCTTCTTGAATACCCCAATTAAAAGGGTGAAGAAGATTCTTGATATTTAGGATGTAAGGTTGGTTTGCTCCCCTCTACTTACTTAGGGCTCTCCTTGGGAGTTAAGCCTCCTAACTCTTTCTGGGATAATCTTGTGGATTGTTTCAATAGGAAACTGGTAGTTTGGAAAGGGATTACTTTGAGTCAGGTGGGTCAGGTCATCTTGATCAAGTCTACACTTTAGAACCTTCCCACTTATGCCCTTAACTCGTTTTCCATCCCTTCTAAGGTGGCTGCCCACCTAGAAAGTATTTAAAGGAACTTTCTGTGGTCTGGGCTTGATGAAAGCAAGAAGTACCCTCTAGTGGCTTGGGAATCTATCTATAACCCCAAGAAGCATCGAGGACTAGGCATAAAAAAGTTGAAATAGTTTAATTTTTCCCTCCAAGCCAAATATATTTGTAGAATTTTCAATAATGTTGGTGAATGGAGAGACACTATTTTATCCAAGTACACTAACAACCTTAACCTTAAACAATTCATTAACAAAGAGGCTCACCCCTATGGCTCTTTCATCTAGAATGGGTTGGTGCATTCCAAGGACATGGCTTTTGGCAAAGCCAAATGGTCTATGGGCAATGGAGAAGATATCAATTTTTGGAAGGATGACTGGCTCAACCAAGGCCCTCTCTAGGAGATTGAGGATTTCAATGTCTAGGCTAATTTTTTCATTGAGAGATATGGAAATAGGGTGAGGGACTATAGAGTCAACAACAAGTGGATTGATCTTACTAAGGTTTCTGAGGATCTAAAACTACTCATGGATCTATTAAGACTCATTCCTTTATCTAATAAAAAGGATGTTATTGTTTGGGGGGACACTGCTAATGGCCTCTATTTGGGGGCTTCTAGTTATGTGTTTCTCTTGCCTCTAGTCTAGGCCTTAGAATGGGTGAAAGCTTGGCTCCTTGGTCTTACCTCAAAGATCAACTTTTTCTTCTAGACCCTTCTACAAATTTTCATCCTTAATATGGACAATCTCATCAAATTAGGTAACATGATACCTAATAGATGCATCTTATGTAAATAGAATTACGAGAGTGTTGATCATTTGTTCTTACTTTGCCCTTTCATTACAGCCATCTGGTCTCACCTCCTATCTTTTTTCAATATGTCTTGGTGTTTTCCTTCTAACATCTTGGAGCTCTTTGTTCATTGGCAATTTGGTTTGGAGTTTAACCTCTCCAAGTCCTTATGGCTATGGGCTATACCCCATGTCTATTGGGGAGTGTGGAAGGAGAGGAATAATTGTATCTTTAGGGATAAGGAGGCAAATGAGAAGGTGGTTTTTCATAAATGTTTTCATGCTCTAATGGAAAACCATACCATTGCTAAAGGCCCTATCCCCACCCTAATGCCTAAGGTTAAAAATAAAAGAGAAGGTTGTTGTTGGTCTCTCCCTCCTGAGGGATGGCTCAAAGCTAATTTTGATGGGGCTGCTAATAGCAACCCTGTAAGGGTTGGGGTTGTAGGAATCATTAGGAATGAACATGGTTAAGGGCATATCAACTTTTTTTGCTCCCATTGGGAGCCAAACCAATCACTATGCAGAAGCCTTAGTGGCTCACTAGACTATTAAGTTGGCCAAAGAAGTGGGAGTTAAATGTTCCTAGCTTCAGGGAGACTCCAAAAACATTATAGATTGCCTTGAGGGAAAAAATAAACTTACTTGGACTACGATGAATATAATTGGGGAAAGCATCAAAGATCTCCAATCTTTAAAAAAAATATGCATGGTACATGAGTACCACGAGGCCAATATGGTGGTAGAAAGGCTTGCAAATTAGGGGATATAACATAGCAAGGTGTCTAAGTGGATACATGGATTTGACATTCCATCAGAAGTAAATGAAGCTATTGAAAAGGATCATATCCCAGGAAGATTGGGAATTATTAATGATCATAATGAAAATTAGTTATTTGCAGGTCAGGTACAGTATAATCATGTGTGTTCTTAATAAGGTAATTATTATTTTATTCCGAAGGCATAGAACTATGGAGTGGAAGTATGATTTATCCTATACTTTTCATATCAACAATATCTTCCATCACAAGCTGAGAAACTAAATTCAAAAGGATATTTCTAGTGACAAGAAAAATAGGGGAGCCGAAAACTTGAAGGCTTTGAATGTTTCAAGTTTTAGAGGGAAAGGAGAGGAGAAAGTCATTGTGGGAGAATGAAATAGATGGGAGCCATAGAATGAGGCTCTAAAATGGTAGAGGAGAACCTAAATTTGGGAAATTCTAAACAAAGGTGAGATTACTAGCTACATTGAGTGCCTTCATGGTTGGAAACCCTCAGTTACCAAATTAATGGTCAAAAATTGGAATGAGGGCATAGTGGAGATTGATGGGGTAGAGTTCTTGGTAACAAAAGAAATTATTTCACATGTTACTAGTATCCCCATCACTGGTAAAAAATTCTTTAGAGATCGTTAAATCTTTGGGCAAGCGATCACGAAGTTCACCAAAAACTAGGAGGAGAAAAAATGGTTGGTTAAGCAGGGAACCCACTACCTCCCTAGGTCTATCAAGCCTCTTTGGAGATTTTTTCTAACAGCTATCATCAAATACATCAAGCTTGGTACTAGGTTTGACCACATCTACACCTACCATTTTGTGTTGCTCAACCATTTTAGGTATGGGGTTAAAATATCCATCCCCTTTTACCTCTATTCTTCTATGAATGAGAACATTAATAAGTTCCAAGATAAGAAAAATAGGAACCCTACTCTCCATGAGGGGCTACTCCTATTGATTTATGAATATTTTAAGGCTAGAACTATTAGTAAGCACATCAAAGATAGGAAAGAGGGCAAGAAGGTAAAAAGGGACTCTAAGGACTCCAATGAAATTTACTCCCCTTCAAAAATGGAGGAAGGTATGGACTTGTATATAGACTCTGAAGACTCTGAAGTCCCACAACACAGTTCGAGCAAAATATCCCATAGCAACAAGGAGTTGGTTGCACCCCCTGAGCTAGGGAAAGATACCTCTTTAGATAGGGGGTACAATGAGTAGGATGAAGGTATGGATATAGGAGGAGATAGCATTGAGGCTGAGGAAAATATTAGGGCTGATGAAGGAAAAGAATGAAGAGCAAAAGAAACATTATAATCAAAGTGCCTTCCAGCAAAAAAATGGATGCCACAGGGTCTGTCAAGTGAAAGAGGAAAAGTTTGGAAGACAATAAGGATAAATAGGGGAAGGGAAGTGAGAAGATGGAGGATAACCTTATGGACAAGCTAGAGCAAGATCCCAACCAGGGTTATGAAGAGGTTGGCACTTCCACCTATAGGTGCTTGATCACTGGGAAGGATAGGAGGGTGGTTTGGAGAAACTTTGACATCTCCAAGGCCAATTTGAGGATTAAAAGAGAGATTATTTGCACCCAGGTTAGAGAGAATGAAGAAGGTAGGATCCAAATAGAATAACTTATTGATCATGCCTTGGTCATCCTCAGTGACATTGCTAGGGAGAATCTAGAGATGGATGTCCTAAATAATGCTAACAATAGCATCATGGATAGCTACAGGACCACTAAATGGTTTTACCATGAAATCCTTGAGCTCAAACATAGACTCAGCATGTTGGAAAGCGAGACCTATAGACTTAGAAATCAGGTTAATGAAGATGAGCTTAGCATGGGGAGGAAATTGGATGCTACCAATACCTATTCCCTTGAGATGGCGAATACTCTACAAGGCATTGCCAAGAAAAATATTAATATTCTTAAGGATAACAAGAGCATCAAAAGGTTCATCCACTTTGGGGATGATCCAAATATTGGCAAGGAATAAGAACAAGACATCATCCCGAAAGACAAGCCTCTAGATGAAGGTGCAAGGAAAATAACTAGGTCCAACACCAAGAAGAAAGATATGCAGGCCCTTGAGCAGGAGCCTTTGGAGATGAAGGAGGAAGTAGGCAAGCTATCCAAGCTTGAAATCAATGCTACTAAGATGCTCAGAGACATCCTTTGATGTGTCGTGGCCTTTGGTGGCCTATCCTAGTTTTTTGGTGCTTCTCCCTAGCTTTATCATGTTTATTATTTTAGGGAGTTCTTATTTTTCTTTTAGGCACTCGGTTGCCTTTTTCATTTAAACTATTGACTGTATTAACTATGTATGGGTTTCAGGGCCCTTTTAAAGCCTATTTTCCTTAATCAAAAACATAGTTCAATAGAATTCCTTTACTTAATCATTTCAAATAAGAGATTCAAGACATTAAAATATCAAAATATGCACATCACATTTAATCATAATCATCATAGTCAATTTGACATTTCATATCACATCATAATCTATTTCTTATCATATGATGAAATGTTGAATCTATATTGCTAAATCAACCAACATGAAAATTAGTTTTGATTACATACACACCAAAATATAATCATCACAACTAGTATACTTGATTCAATTAAATATATTTTGATTACTAACACTATTGCATTATCATTATGAGATATTACATGATAAGACAGGTCTCTAAAATCACTAATGTTAGAAAATTAGGATGTTTTTAAAATCATGTCTACATAGGTTCAAAATCAGTCATAGGTAAACCCATTATATCTATTAGTCAATATATTATATCATCATTCACCATAGCCTATCGACCTAATACTTGTTGTACACAAATTGACTTATGGCGTCTACATCATGTTGAGCTCTACCAAGTAGGCCTTTATCAAAATTGATAACAATTTTTGTCTATAATTATTATTAGCACTCACAAGAGCGAGTGTTAATTTATCTTTTCATAATGGCATCCCCCAAAAAAAACTATCCTAATAGATCTTATCATATTATGAACCCTTTGGTATAGTTGTCTAAGTTATAACATCTCGAGTCTTTATTCCATAAGGTCTTAGCTCACCAACCTAATAAAATTTCAAACACGATTCTTATGACAATAAAGACTATAATGTAAATTAGTCTTAATATGATCTCAAGCCCAATATTAATAAGAAGGATGTGAATCATGACATACCAACATCCAAAAACCTACTTATCATCATTCTATCATAAGGTTTCTAGTAACAGTTATACATTGCATGAGAGATCGAGGCATGACATCTCACCTCCTTACGCTTCTTTATTTCTGACAATATTCATGTTATTGAGGGTTTATAATATGGTACTAGTGAAGGGGCCTTACACCTTTCATGCAATTTTTTTTGACTTAGTTTCTTCCTTCCCTAAGTAGTTTGTTGTTGTTTTCCTAGTTTAGTCTATTCTTTTTGTTTTAAGTTGTGACATTTGTGTAGAACCAGAGATTGATAGAGTTATTTCAAACATTATCATGCTTAAATCCCTAGAAAGAGCCAACTATTGCCCAAGCTTCAATTCATATCTTTTTTTCTTTAGGGTTTTGAGTCAAGTCAATTGTCAATTTCTTGAGTTTGTGTCTAGATTACCCTTAAGGAGCATCTCCTCTCATCTATCCCTTTTTGTATACCTAGGTGGGCATTTTAAAACAATCAAATACATTTTTTCATATTAGGTGATTAGGAAAGTGAGGGTAAGTTTATGCATTTCCCAGATGAGAGAAAACTTGTTTTGAAACCCTAATGCTTTTATCAAGTGTTTGTGGTGAAGACAAGAAGCATCCAAGAAAAAGATCACATACATATTCTAAAATAATGGTAGCAAAGAATATGAGGATCAAGGTTAAAGACAATATTAAGGTAGTGACAATAAGCTTGAATAAATATAAGTTGATTTTGATGTAGAGTGAACACTGAAAGATGTAAAAATGGTGAAGAACATGGTCAAATGTGGTGAAAAACAAGTTGAAATCAAATTAGTAGACTAAAACACATCTAAAATGTGTATGTCATCAAGTTGAATAGTCCAATCACCTTGTAAATAAGACCTCTTCTATGATCCTCATGTAAGATCCCTCCTCTTATGCATTATAGAAAACCATAGTTATCAAATCCAAAGAATGATTTTGGTAACAATGATCTTACATATACCTTCATGAGAATTTTCATTGAGTAATTAGAACATTATAATGCAATAATATAATGTTAGGTGTTAAGATAAATTAATGTGCATAAAATTTCTAGGGCTACATGTGGTAAAATGTTATGGTGATTTTTTTTCTCATTTGGATGACATGATGATCTCATGTGTTGTTGTTTAGGAAATTTTATAGACATTGATATTTTGGATCCTCTAAACTATGTGATGATTCCATGTGATGTTATTTAAAACATGCTTATCCAACTACATTATGTTCTATAGGCCATGATGATACTAATTTGATACATTAATTTTGATACTTTGGTATCAGACATGGATTCCAAGTGATGTTAATTACTTATATTTTAGCATACTTGTATATTGGGGTTATAATTCATATATCATTATTGTTAATGTAAAGTAATTTAATTATCTATTTTTCATTTGAGTCCTACATTGGTGTATGTAAGTTGATTTTACATTTGGATTAAATAAGAATGATCATGGTGTATTATGTTTAGGAATGTGGACTTAAGTGTGTTAATGAAAGTGGATATGTAGATTTAATATTTTAATGTTTTGAATGCTTTATTATGATATGTAGAGTATTATGAGAAGCCTCCATCAAGGGAAATTTGAATTACAACATTTCAATATATTTTAGGGATCAAAGAGTGGTACAAGGGGGTTATTTTGGTGAAAAATAAGTTCTCACATTATAGTACTATGGTTGGGGGTCTAAATTTAAACTCTAGTATGCCTAGATGACCTCGAGAACCCTCCAAACAAGTCACTTTCAAAGCAATTCGAAATTTGAGAGTCACATGACTTCTTCCACAGTCTCTTAGTTGGTCAGGGCTACATTTTTAGAAGGAGACAATGGTAAGAAAAATTAAGACCATTTTTAGATAGTGGGGGTTTTGGGATCCTTTTTAGAGGAACTAGGATGAAATTAGTGGGTTGTCTACCCACTCTCTAATTTTAGAGACTCTTATTTGGAAGCTAGGAGGGAGCTCTTCTACAACCATTCATTACCATTTTGCAAAAGGATTCAAGGTTGGTTTATTTTTTTTCCCATGTAGTATTTTTCTTCAAACCTACATAATGACAATGCATTCATGAGCATGAAGGAGTGTGAGTTCATATTGTAAGTAGAAGTCATGGTGTTCTATTATGATGTAGTATTCATGTAAATATTTGTATGGTGTTCCATGTTGTGGGAAGATTGTGGTATTATGGGGTTGAGATGAAATGTGTTGCATTTTATTTTCTCTTTGTTTCTCCATTTTGTTACATATGTTATTTATGGGTGTAAGGACTTCACTCACCCTTTGGGAAGGGAAGAGATGTCCAGGGTAAAGGGGTTAGTTGGGCTTCCAAATGTATTGAGAATCTTAGAGTATGGGCTCCATTGTATGCCATATTAATTCATATCTTGTTGGGGGTGGTAAGGAAAGTATGGTGTATAAAGGGATTTTTATAGAATATGGGCCCCAAGGGAGTTACAACTAATGGTAGTGCATATTGGAAGATGATTGTGAAAGCACTGAAAGGGCATGGAATTTTTGATTTTGTGAAATCCCTAAAAGGGCATCAAAATTGTTTATTGAAGGTATTATTTAATATGGGAAGTATCCATTTGAAAAGCACAACTTCATGGGAATTTTCATTGAGGAATTAGAACACCATAATGTGATAACATAATGTTAGTGATAAGATAAATTAATGCACGCATAAAATTGCTAGGGCTACATGTAGTAGAATGTTTTGGTTATTTTTTTTCTCATTTGGATGACATGATGATCTCATATGTTGTTGTTTAGGAAATTTGATAGACATTGATATTTTCGATCCTCTAGACTATGTGATGATTCCATGTGATGTTATTTAAGACATGCTTATCCAACTACCTTATGTTCTATAGGCCATGATGATACTAATTTGATACATTAATTGTGATACTTTGGTTATCAAACATGGTTTCTAGGTGATGTTAATTACTTATATTTTAGCATACTTGTGCATTTCGGGTTATAATTCATATATTATTATTGTTAATGTGAAGTAATTTAATTATCTATTTTTCATTTGAATCCTACATTGGTGTATGTAAGTTTATTTTTCCATTTGGAGTAGATAAAGAATGATCATGGTTTATTATGTTTAGGAATGTGGACTTACGCATGTCAATGAAAGTGGATATGTAGATTTAATATTTTAATATTTTGAATTTTTTATACAAAAATGATTAGAAAAGGGAAAGTCAATTGAAAATGATAAAATATGCATTCCTAATGTTGAACGTGAAAGTGATTTATTACACTTATTTATATATTTCTTATATGGTTTCTTGGACTACTGATGCTTGAGTGTAGTGTGTAGGAGTTTAACGATAGGTTTTAACAAGGAACTAAGGCTCAAACCACTGTAAACATGATGTAGCCAAGATTGAATTGGTCGAAAAGATTCAAACCTCATTGAAATGTGCTTTGTTTCATAAATATGAATTGTATGTGTGTGTTATAGTCTAATTCATTACTATTTTGTGAAAGGATTCAAGGTTGGTTTCTTTTTTTGCCCATGTAGTATTTTTCTTCAAACTTGCATAATGGCATTGCATTCATGAGCATGAAGGAGTGTGAGTTCATATTGTAAGTAGAATTCATGGTGTTGTATTGTGACGTAGTATTCATGTAAATGTTTGAATGGTATTCCATGTTGTGGGAAGATTATGATAATGTGGGGTTGAGATGAAAGGTATTGTTGCATTTGATTTTTTCTTTGTTTCTCCATTTTGTTGTCTATGTTGTTTATGGGTGTAAGGACTTCACTCACCTTTTAGGAAGCGAAGAGAATCCTAGAGTGAAGGGGTTAGTTGGGCTTAAAAATGTATTGAGAATCTTGTAGTATGGGCTCCATTATATGCCATATTCATTCATATCTTGCTAGGGGTGATAAGGGAAGTATGGTGTATAAAGGGGTTTTTGCAGAATATGGGCTCCAAGGGAGCCACAACTGATGGTAGTGTACTTTGGAGAATGATTGTGAAAGTCCCAAAAGGGCATGGAATTGTTGATTTTGTGAAAGCCCTAAAAGGGCATGGAATTTTTTTATTGCAAGTGTTATTTGGTATGGCAAGCATCCATTTGAAAAGCACACCTTCACCCTATGTTCATGGTTCCATAGATGAAGCATTGTAAAATATCCTTGGGATGGAATTGTTAAATATTGTAATGTGATGTGTATGCATTTGTAAGATTGGAACAAAACCCAGTTTGAGCCTATGGTTGGGAGGAGAGTACCCATGGTCTTTATTTTTTGTTGTGATGTATTTGCAGATTTTGTGCTCAAGGAAGCAATGGAAAAAGCTTGGAAAGGTCATCTTGTAGATATTGCTTCAAGGAGCAAACTTATCATTGTGCATTGTACATGTATTGGAGAATCTCTCTCCATCTTATTTGTGTTTTTACAATTATTGATTACATAGTAGAAAGGAAGGGATGTGAAATCTTATGATGTATTTGAAGGGATAGAATCCTCCTCCATATCATTGTATATTGCATTGTAAGAGTTGGACCCTTCTATTTTTTCATTTATGTATTGAATGGTAAAAATGAGACCTTCATTTTATATTCATTGTTGTGAGAAATGGATTCATGAAGGAAATGAAGAAATTTTGATAGTATAGTATGTATTGGTGTTCTAAGATTCAATTTCATGTATTAGATGTAACAAAATGGAAGATAATTATGGTTGAATCATAAGAGCTTTCTTCCCATAAGAAATTTGTTCTTTAGTATTCAAGATGAATGTGAAAATGTAGGATCTTATCCATTCTAGATTCACAATTCAAAGTAAGAAAGTATGTTTCCAAAGATTGCTCACGTAAAGTAATTTCATGATGTATTGGTTTAATAAAAAATCTCATTTTATGTTTGATTAGGAATATTGATATACTAGTTCATATTGATCTTGTTTCAAATATAGTTCATGTGTTAAACTTATTATTTGGGTGATTTTAAATAGGATCATAATCCTTGAAATTTATATTAGAATATTATAAGTAACCTCCAATCCCTTTCAAACCAATATTCATAACCTCATAGATGAGTAGAGGAGAGAACTCAAATCAATTACAAGTCGTAGATTACCATGAGAAAATAAGCATGTACATATGGAAGAGGCAAATAAATCCCCTCCCAATTATAGTAGAATAGTTTATTCTTGGAGAGACTCCTTGGAATATTCCCTATATATAATCCTTATAACATAAAAATCTAAAATTAAATCAAGTCAATAAAACAAGGACACACTAATCATATGAACAAGTAATGATGGAGACCCTACTTCATTACTTTAAAAAAAAATTAATTAATCCCTACATCTCATAAACTCTCTTAGGATATGTAGTCCTATATTAAGAAAGACAAGGAAAAATAATAATAATATGTTAATGGAAAGTCCTAGAAAACTAAACCTACCTTAAGGTATGGCCATCACACTTAAAACATAGCACTAAACCCAAAAACATAGTCAACAACATAAAGTTTGAAAGAAACCCATTCAATCACAAACTTTCTAACAAGTAAGGGAATCTCCACCAAGGTTGACCACCTCCTACACCCTCACCTCACACGTGGGAAGGATCCTATCCTCAAAAAGTGAATGGTTAAAAGAAAGGTGAAAAAGGGGGAAGCTTGGTTAAAGGCAAAGAAAACAAGTAAGAAAATCCCCACCAAACTTTTTCCAAGGCTGCCATAAATGGGCCCATTTCCAAAACACCCCCCCACCACTCATGTGCAAAAAGGGAGGTTAATAAAATGCATAGATAAGGGGAAAGTTTGGATATTATATCATTTATAAATAAATCTAAAAGTATTTTTGAGTAGTGGTTAACTTAAAGTTAGTAAAGCAAGAAAATTGTTAGTGTAGTAAGGAGGCAAATTATAAGGGTTAGCTAGTATGTAATAAAGTTAATGCTTAGGGAATAGTTAATTAGGTTTAGAAAGTGATAAGTATTCTTATTTTAAGTGTGTGTTAGTAGTAGAGTTAGGTTTATTTTTAGTAGTATAATATTAGTAAGTAACTAATATGATTTGAACAAGGTTTAGGATGTTTAGTTATTTATTGTAGTATAAGGTATATGTTGCATAAAATTAATATTTCTCCAACTTGTTTTGCATATATTTAATATTTCATAGTCATAATTAAATAAAATTGTGTTTCCTTCATATGAAATGTACAACATAGTTAAAAAATTATGTGTCAATCAAAAACTAGATTTTTCTAGTTGATAATGCTAGTAGTTGTTGTGAAATAATTAGTTAATAACTTCCATGGCATAGCTAGTAGTTTATTAGGGTAGTTAGAGTCTTATTGAATAATAAGGTGTAAGTTTATTAATACTAATAGACATTAGTAGTACATAATAAAAGGGTCAATAGCCCTATAGTAACATAAGGGTTATATTATATTATCATGATAATTATTCTATACTTTAGTGTCATAATGTTAAAATTGCATGCAAATACTAGATACATAATAATAACCTATGAAATGCATACCTAGAATGTAAGAGTCCATTTAAGCATTTATTCTAAGATATGAAAATTGGAATGGAAAAATAATGAATTGAGGTTTCCTTAAATATGTTGGAAACATATGTATATACTAAAATGAATAGGATTATCTTCGATACATCACCTTTATTAAGTTGTGAATCTATATAAAGATTTGATATCCCACATCTATGAATACAAAATTACTTTCAAGATAGGTTATAGAATTAAAGTGATATTACATAGTAACACATGCAAAACAAGGCCTTAGGGAAAGCCTATTGCTCAGGAAGAAATTATAATCTGATCCATGGATCATAACCTGCACTCCAATAAAGGATGCATGATCTTCCATTAAGTTATCTAAGCATTGATAGATAAGTATTCAAATGAGTGAATCATCTGAAAATGTCATTAAACTATTTGATAGCCTAGTTGCAATATGCACATGTCAACTTCTGATACCTTAAGTTTGGCTTTCAAAAGAAAATTAGTTGTATCTTTGACCTATAATTAAAGGCATGACACCTCAAATCTCCCAAAGATCTATGACTACCATTATGTCACCATGTAAAGATGCATGAGGGATAGTCATAGAAAGATAGTAAGAAGTTGACACCTATCCATGGGATCTAACTGAGAGTAGGATTGCCAGAAGCATCATTGCCATTAGATCTTTAAAAAAATTCATAGTTGTCACTATATTGTTATAAAAATTTGCATGAAGACTAACTAAAGCATCATAACTATAGCATGACACATGGATTTGGTGGGACTTAACTCAGCTATAGGTTGCAAAAGGGAATGCATCAAATTAAGTTTTCTAGATGGCACACTTAGGTTGATTGGAATTTTTGACTATTAGAAAAGGTTACCTTTTAATGAACCATTAGTTCAAAAAAACATCCACAACCATTGCTATGTCACTATAAAAAGTTGCTTGATCATTAATCATGGTGACATAGTGATAGAACAACATGTTTCTTGCTACGCCCATCACAATCCATGAGACATAGTCAAACGTAGTCACAAAGTGCCATGAAGCAAATAAGATCAATGTAACATTCTATAAGCAATGAAATTGTGCCACCTATTTGCCACGATGTGCATAGCTAGAAAATGGAATCTCATCATAAAGTAAACAAAGAGTTAAAATATTACATTACCATCATCAAATCAAAATAACATACATGGTTTTCACTATATCACTATAAAAAGTTTCTCAAATGTCAATTATAGTGACATAATGACAATTTGACATGTATACATGGGTAGACCCATGAAGAAAATCATAAAGGAAATTGCTAGGTTTTAATCATGATCATTGGTTTAAGATCAATGACCAAAATTCAAAATCAATGTGACCATTGATATATGAATTATACAAGCTTGGTGTTAAATAGTAGAAGATGAAGAAAATAATGATTTTCTATAGGATTCTTGAGATTTCATGAAGCTAAATAGTCATCTCATATTTTTAGAAGCACCATGGATTCAAATGCTACATTTTCATATCACTAGATAATGTCAAATTTTATCTTATTTTTCTATTTTATGACTATTGCTCTACTAAATGGAAGGATAACAACAAGCTATAAAGGTAACATCATTTGACAATACTAAGGTCAGCAAACTTGATACTGAATTGGTACATAATTCCATTTATCCTATTTGTTTGTCATGTTTTGTGGCCCATGCATATAGTATTTTACATTAAGAGTTGAAAGGAAATCATATATGACTCCATGAATAATCAAATGAATTCCATTTCATTTTGACATTTCTAGTATAGTTATTCCGTTTACTTTCTTTATATATGGTTCTATTTTTTCTCTTGTTAGTTTCATAACATGTTAGATAGTTTCACTGGGAAATGAAAGATAAATGTGTATGAATCTATTAGTTATTGGTTGGATTCTATATCATTCAAGGCTAATAGTGAAAGAAATTCTATTTGCCCTCATGTGCATATCTTCTTCATTTCTTTTTTGCATTTAGATGGTTAATCTACACTTAGAATAGAAGTAAGAGTCAGAAATATCAAGATAATTGTTATTCTACTATAGTAATTACATTAGCTATGATAATTGTTATTCTATTATAATGATTAATCTACTATAGTAATTCCATTAGCTGTGATAAGTTATTCAAATTCATCTTGCCTAAATTGTTTGTGCTTATAAACAATTTGTTTATCCTTTACTTCTCTTAAGTTAAGAGCTTATAATGTCAAAACTTCTAATCTCATAAAAACATGTTCATTGCATATCATTGCAAATCATAGGGAGGAGTACCTAGTAATTCAGAGGGTAGTGATATAATATATACATGGATGCATTTATTGGTAAACATCATTTTGTCTCTACAAAATATTGGGAATGAAAGAGTTGGGATATAAAAACTAATAGTAGGACAAATTGTTAACCACCATGTTGTAAATCAGAGAAATTTATATCATCTACACCATCCACAAGCATTTTTAGATGATGAATATCAAGAAAAAGATAGGATGTGAAACATGATATCTGATGTAGAACATATGAACTTGAGAAAACCATCAAATGAGGAGATTGATAGAATAACTACTGAGATGATAGCTCAAGTATGCAATAGTTATAATCTTAGGAATATGAATGTGAATAATACTACTAGTAAGCCATCTCATATTTTCATCAAGGATATTACTCACAAAATAAATGATGAGAATAAGAAGGATAATCAAGTAATTGTAAAAATCAAAGACGATAAAAGAATGAAATGGGAACCAAAAAAGAAGGTGCATTTTAAGGATGTGTAACTATTTAAAGCCAATGTACAAGATAAGAAATTAGATCTTGATGTCTCCAAGCAAGTAAAGGAGACTATTGTTCAAGAGCAGGTAGTTAGAGGTAATCTCCCCAAATATTTTACATATTATCCTGTTGATATGATTTCTATGTTGTCTCAAATTACTATCAAAGTTCTCTTATTTGAGATGTATAGAATAGAAGAACACAAGAATATGACTCTTTCTTGGTTAGGAAGAATAGGATGTAGTACTATTGATGAGAAAGAACCATCAGTAGTACAGCAAGTCCCACTTTCAATAAAAGATAAGGAAGTCATTGGAGTCATGTCTTAAATACCATAGATGTATCTAGATAATTTATTTGCAACTTAAATAGAAAACATTGGCGTGTTCTTTTTGAGTCTAATCATAAATGAGAAAACCTTAAAAAAATTGTATGATAGATTCAGGGGCTTCTAATACTGTAATGCCTTTTAGAATTATGGAAGCCTTAGGTTTGAAAGTGGATACCATGCAAGGTAGATGTAGGGCCATTGATGCAAGAGAAGTGTGTGACATAGGTACCATCAATGCCTTTCCCTTCAAATTAGATGGATACCTTGATGTTGAGCTAACCATGACAATCCTAGAAGTAAATATTCCTCCATAGCGTGGAATGTTTCTTTCAAGAAAATGGAGTGTTGCAATAGGAGGTAACCTACAATGTGGTCTACCATATGCTAAATTTTACATAGGGTACAAGGCCATCAAAGCTGATAGGGAACCAAGGGTCACTCATATGCTTAAGGAGAACATTGAAAAAGATGCCACATGTTTCTTGGATACAAAAGTTAATGATTTTAGAGCTAAACTCATTATTCAAGAAATTGAAAAACCAATCCCATTAATAGCACAAGAACTAACAAATTGTCTAGAATCCCAAAGCCTTTGTACCATGTATTTTGATGGGGCCAATTCTAAGGATGGATCAAGAGTTGGAGTTGTCTTCATATTTGCAGATAAGAATACATTTAGGTATTCATTTACTCTGAATTTTGTATGTACTAATAATATTGTAGAGTATGAGATACTATTATTGGGATTAAAAGTGGAAACCAATCATCGAATTAAGAAACTGCATGTTATTGGTGACTCAGAGCTAATTGTGTCTTAGATCAAGGAGACATATGCATCTAAGAATATAAGGCTAAAATAGTATAGAAATGTTTTTTGGGACCAAATTGAAGCATTTCATGCCTTTGGCATATCTTAAATGGATACAAGAAATAATAAGATGGTTGACTTGTTGGAAAATGTAACAATCAAGCTTGATGAAATATCATTTACTGTTATATCTAGAATTATGATGTAGAATAGGCCTTCTATCCATTATAATATATAGAATTGGCTAGTGTTTGAAGATGACATAGATATCATTAATTTCCTTCTAAATGATGATAAGTACCATGGATAAGAGTTTGACTATGCAGCACTTGTGGAAACAATAGATGGTAAGGACACTATCCTTTTGAAGAAGGTGTCCATTTAAAGACAAATAAGATTTCTAAGGGATTAGTTCTATTGAAGATTATATTTAATTTATTAAGAAAGTAAAAACATGTTTTCTCTTGGTCCTATGATGATCTAAAATCCTGTAGAGAGGATCTTTTTCAACATGAGGTTCCATTTTAGGAAGGAGCTAAGCCTTCTAGATAAAAATTGAGATCCATTAACCCAACCTCGACACCTAAGATGCAAGAGGAGCTGGTAAAGCTAATAGATGTAGAAATTATTAAACCAATTAGGCATTCTTCTTGGGTGTAAAAATTAGTTCTTGTTAGGAAGAAGAATGGTGATATCAGACTATGTCTTGATTTCATAAATTTGAACTTATCATCACTGAAGGATAATTAATGGAGACCATGATGCAGAGGGTTACTAGGTTAGAGTTGATGTTTATGATGGATGTGTTGCAAGCTAGAGTTGTCATTGCATCAAAAGATCAACCTGTTAATGCCTAATACAACTACTAGACTTATAGAACACAAGAGGTGGTTAAGCCATGTCACAAATTCTAAAGGGGAAGGCTAGCAACTAGTCCAACAATTACTTGAGGGGATTTGAACATATTCCTAAGCTCTAATACAACTTTTTACAAGCTAGAGTTTTCATTGCACCAAAAGATTGACCTATTAATGCCTAATACAACTGCTAGACTTATAGAACATAGGAGGCAGTTAAGCCATGTCATTAATCTCAAAGGGGAAGGCTGGTAGATAGTCCACTAGGATGGTTTCTCTAGTTATAACCAAGTAGTTTTGAAGGAATCAAAGTAGTACAAGACTACATTTACAACATCTTGGGAGACTTATGTATACAATAGAATGCCTTTTGGTTTGACCAATGCTGGTACCACTTTTCATAGAGCCATGGATATTGCCTTTGTTGATAATGTTGATAAATTCTTAGTGGCATATTAGGATGGCCTGACAACATATTCAAAAGATGAAAATGGTCATTGGGTATCATCATAAAATGGAAGCACTTCCATGTTAAGAGTGTTTAGCCCTTTGAGTAAGTGGTTTTGGGTAATGTCAAGCACCTTGAATGGGTCTTTGCATCAATCTAGCTATTTTTCCACTATTCTAATTCACTCTCTATTTCATGCCCATTCCTAATTAATTGCTTGGTGAAATTGAGGATTTTAGCCTTTGGGTCAAGGTTGTGTTAGAAACAATAGTCTACCAAGATAACTGAGAGGGATAAAACATTTATTATCCTCAAAAAATATTATCCATTCAACCAAAGTAAGCAACAACCAAAATAAGATACACATAGACAATTACACTAGATATGTTAACTATGGAAACCATTGATCAGAGGAAAAACCCTGGTGAGAATGATGCCCACAAGATGATGTACTAATATAAATATTCCTTATTAGAGAATGGACCCTGTTAGGAGTCTATTAAAACATTTAGTACATAGACTTTTTTTTTAGGAGACTTTTAATCCCTATTAGAAGATTCCAGCCCTATTATAAGTTGTGCCAAGCTTGCTAGGAGTTGTAGTAAAGAGTTTGCAAGAAGAGCGCATTGCCCAAACATGCAATTTCAATTACAAGAAGAGATCACTACCCAAACAAGTAATATATTATTAATTTACTCTTTCCTCTATTCTATCAACCATACCAATCACTATCAAACCTTGTAGGATAGGTCATGAACCATGAATCCAAATATCAAAACCTTAGATCACACAATAAAACTTTGGTAATGAAGTTTCCTTTACTTCCACTCTATTCTTCTCAACTTCTCATTTCGCTCTTTGTGCTACATACAAATAACTTCTCCGTGTCTTGCTTGATAAAGGAAAATTTCCTTCTTGTATATCAAATCCATAAAATAATTCCCTGAGTTAGCTATTACACCTTCTCAATTAATTATTATAGGACCACATTAAGAACATGTTACACTTAGTTATAACATTAATCTTCCTCCTTGAAACTTGAATAACTTTCTATACACATAATATTATGACAAGAAATCTTAACCACATCATCATCAATATGTATTATTCACATCCTCAACCTTGATTCTCATAATAACAATTATGCTAAGAGATATAACAATTTTACTAGAACATGCCTCTATAAACTTTATCTCAAAATAGACATCACCTAATATTTACACAACTTCTTCCAAACTTAACATTTCTTCACTCGACATTGACTGCATATACTAGATACACAAAAGTATCTCCCATAACTTCAAATAATGAAAATACTCAACTAGCCATCTATACCAACTTGATCTTTCATTGTTCTTATGTCAGATACTACAAAAAATTGATATGTTGAAATCAATAACAAATATCATCATGAATGTAATATATTATCATAGTAACATATCTACAATACTCCCCAATAGGAATATCATTAGCATTCATACTTGCAACAATATCTCCCTTTGGTATTGATGGCAACCTAGATTAAAAAACATCTAGTTCCAAGGATACCAATAGTTAAAGATTGTTAAGCTTTCTTTTCAAATTCTCTTTATAAATCATTCTCCCCAACTATTTTATTCTCTTGAACATGTTGTACTTGTTCTTTAACACTAGAAATTTTTATTTTTTTGATGGTTTGAAACATAATCTAATGAGTGTTGGACAATTTGTGTGCAAGGGATATCTACTACAATTCACATAGAAGACCCGCATTATCAAGGACAAGGATGGAAAGATGATTGGAAATGGAACTAGATCCAAAGGTAATATATTTTAGTTGAATCTTACTAAGATGACATGTGTGTTAACAAAATTTGATAATAGTTGGTTATGGCATAGGAGAATCTTTCATATGAACTTTGACAATATTTTTAAGGTTAATAGCATGTTTACAGTTAGTGATTTTCCTAAGATAACAAAGCCTACTAATGTTGGTGCAAAGAATATACTTTTCCTAAGAAGAAGAAAGTGTCTTTTCCTAGCAAGAAGTTTACTACCATAGAGAAGTTTGATATTCTTCATACAAATCTAAGTGGTCCTTCAAGAACAAGAGGATTCTATGGTGAAAGGTACTTTATGATTTGTAATGATGATTTCACTAGAATGATGTGGGTAGCACTTTGTAAAGAAAAATTTGAAGCTTTTTAGAAGTTTAAGATGTTTAAGATCTAACAAAGGAAGGGAGCATACCTCTAGATAGTTTAACATCTTTTGTGAAGAGAATGGAATCAAAAGACAACTATCTTAACCTATAACAACTCATAAAAATGGGATTTCTGAGAGAAGAAACAAATCTATAGTAGAATTAGCTAGAGTGATGTTATTTGAGAATGATGTCTCAAAGATATTTTGGAGAAAAGTAGTTAATATAGTAGTGTACACCCTAAATAGAGTATAGATTAGATAAGGTATGAGCAAGACACCCTATGAGTTATGGTTTTGTCACTCATCATTAGTCAAATATTTTAGAATATTTTTGAAGCAAATGTTACATTAAGAAATATTATGAGATTGGTAAGTCATATCCTAGAAGTGATGAAGGTATGTTTCTTTGTTACTCATTAAAGAGAAAAGCATACAAATGTTTCAACTATAGAACTAAGATAATAGTTGAGTGTGCAAATGTAAGGATTCATTTAAAGTTCGGTACTAAAGAAAATCTGGTAGATTATAATTTTGAAGAAGAAGAGGATAATTCTAGAATTGTTAGACAAAATACTAATTTTTTTTTAACACTAAAAATTACTTATAGAATGATGTGCTATCTATTGAGCATAGAGAAGAATAGAGGTCTAAACCTCCAGCAAAAATATGACAAAGAACCACCCTCTAGAGTAGATAATTAGGAGCAAGGATAAAGGTGTGATGACAAGGAACAAAGTGAATGAGGAATTAGGTCTAATTTATCAAGTAGAACCTAAAAGTACAAATGAATCTTGTAAGGATGATCATTGGATTAAAGTAATGAAAGAAGAATTGGATTAGATTAAGAAAAATGAGACATGGGAATTAGTACCTAGACCTGAGGACAAGAATGTGATAGGAACCAAGTGGCTATTCAAGAATAGGATGAATGAGCAAGGAGAAGTTACGAGAGAAAGGGGAATATTTTTTTTGTACAAGTTACTCAAAACAAGAAGGCATAGATTATGAGGAGACCAATGCACTTATAGCCAAAATGGAAGTAGTAAGTAAATTCTTCACTTGTGTAATAAGCATGAATTTTGAGGTTTATCATATGGATGTTGTTAGAAAAAGTGATTGAAATGATAAAATATAATAAAATGAAATAGCATGAAATAATAGATTTAATCCAAGAGAGCAAGAAGAGTTTTACCATACAAATGATACAAGATCAATGGAGTAATACCAAAGATAAGCAACACAAGAGACCAGGATTTGATAAGGGGAAAGCAAAGAAAACCCCTTGTGAGTATTATGAATGAGGCAAAATCCTAAGAATGAGAAAGAGAGAGAGAAGAAATACATCAAAATAGCTCATTTACAATAGCATCAAAAACTTGATGTGAATAATGGAGACTAGATGAAAATGAGAGAGAGAAGCACCTCTTTTAAAGAGATGAGAAAGGAGTTGCATGTCTTTGCATGTGTAACTTCCATTTCTATGAATGCCACATTCATAAAAGGTGTGTGCAAAGTGTCAAGTTCCTCTTAAGGAGGAATATCTATTTTTCTTATTAAAGGAAATACAAAAAAGAGTTGTCCTCACAAGTGGACAATAGGACAAGAATGACATGTCCTTTACATGTGGACTAGAGGACAAATAAATAATACATAAGGGATACCTTGGTTTATCCTAATAAATTAATAAATACAACCAAGGAAAGATTATTAATTCTAACACCCCCCTTTAATCTTTACTTGGAGAGATGTTGTCAAAATCAAATTGTAATTTGGTTTTTTGAAATATCTTTATTGTGCAAGAGATCTCTTATTATCATGGGTACATCATTGGAGAGCCAAGAGAAGTTGATAATTCTTCAACTGTGTTACATCTTCAAGTGGATTCATGTGGCATAGGATCTGTACAACAAATAATGATATCTTGTATGTATCTTGATGGATTACCTGAAACATAGAAACAAAGGCAACTGTCCACAAGGATAATTTCATCTTATATTCAAGTTACAAACTTTTTATGTATAAGTAAATTCTCATAGAGTAAATATAAGTGTAACTTGGTACTGCAAATAAATCAAGATAAATCATATTTTGCAAAGAACAAATATGTTATCAAAACTTTCAAGAAAATACCATAAAAAAGGCTAGCGAATGAATCCAACATCAACAATGCTTCAATCACGTGGATATAGACAATCCACTAATAAGTCATTGTACTACAAGTTAATGGGTGATCAATCCATAAACTACATGACTCATGATTTAAGCAAAGTATACATAACATTATATGGCATGTTTTCAAAGATATCAAAGGGGAGGAGTATGAGTATTAACAATTGATTGCCTTCAAATAAGAGTAAAATGCTTTCAAGATGGGTCAAATTAACTAAAATTAGAGGGAAACTTCAATAATAAATGGTATTAACCATAAAGTGCCAATATGGAAATAGAATGATGCTAAAAAGGCATAAACTGCACTAATGTGCTAATCAATAGAACAAAATAAATGTTGAAGGCAATAGTGTATAATAACTCATAATCCCAACGAATAAGAAAAATAAATAAAATAAATTTACTTCTGTGAAATAAAGAATGCACTCATATTTGACAAGTCACAAGAGACATAAAAAATTGTATATTTATCAGGATATATATGTGGGCCCCCATATACACATGAATAAATATAACTAAACTATCATGGTATGAAACATGCAAATAGAATTAAGATCATATATAGAACATAATTTATAGGCAACATACTAAAGAGAAATGCCAAAGATGATGAAAGAGAATTATTAACATCAAACAATATTTGCAGCAATTAATCCTCCTAGGTTGAAGTCCACGCATTCTAAAAATTGATCTCTTTTACTAAGTACTTTTAAAAACCATTTTTTTTTTTGTTAACAAATTTATCACTAGAGGAAGAGTCATGATGTATGAATGCATTATTTGTTTCAACATTAGCATTATTACCATTATCAATATTAGCATTATTACCATGATCTATAAATGCATCATTACCATTACCATTGTAAGAAAGAATAGGAGGAATAAAGGTAGATATATGAGGAGTAGGGTTTAGAGAAGGAGGTTGGTCCTCCACTATCACAATTCTACTTTCATGAACTTGTTCATTTTGAGCATTACAAGAATCATGCACACCATTTCCTGCAAGACAAACATTTCGTGTTATGTGCACTTTGTTAGTAATAGAATTATAAGCTTGATAACCTTTGATATTTTGCATGTTCACTCATGCACTTTGTACATACCATCTTAGACGAAGTAATAGGAGGTAAATTTTCAACTGTATTAGATGAGATATGCTCATTTTTCAAATGAGCAAGCCTTTCATGCTCCATATTAAAAGTAATATCTTTGTGCAAAGAGTGTCTAGAAGAGGTGAACCCAGAAAATTTAAATAAGTTATCATGGCCTAACTTAGTATTAGCAAAAACTTCATTAGTGTTAGGATCAATAACAGAGCACATGTCCCTATGAAACTCAACTTTGTAATTTTGACATAATTTTATAACAGAAAGAAGATTGTATTTCAATTCAAGAACATAAAGGACATCATGTAATTTTCCATTTGGAATACTAACATTACCAAATCCTTCAACTTTGCAACTATGATTATCAGCTAATTGAATTGGAATATTAGAAGGATCGAGATTTAAATAATCAAACACTTCTTTATGAAAAGTAACATGTTGAGATGTACCAGTATCAATAATCCATTCTAAATATTTAGGAACATTGTAACTAGCAGTAAAAGCATGACGAGATGGATGAGAGTTTTGATTATTGTTATTGATAGGTTGCTTATCATTTTATTTTTAAAAACAATTATTAGTTACATGACCATCTTTCCCACAATAAGTGCAGTGGAGTTTTTTATTAGATTGATGAGTATTATTACGATGAGTGTTTGGATGATTATTGTGATTATTAGTATTATAAGTATTGGAAGAATCATTATTAGAAAATTTGAAATTCTGATTTTGACTTTTAGACACAAAAGCATGTTCATTAGATCTAAGAGTACCAAATTGTAACAACTTAGCTTCCTCTTGACGTAACAAATTTTGAAAAATACGATAAGTTAATTGAGTAGACAAAGTAGGAATAGCAAGTTGAGAATGAACATTAGTAATAAATTGTTGAAATTGTCTAGGAAGACATTTCTTTAAAATAATGGTAATTAATCTAATATCAGTGAGGGTAACGCCTAATCCAATTAGTTGACTTTTAATATAATCAAATTTAAGTAAAAATTCATCCATAGATTTGAAATCAATATACCTTAAGTCTTCCAAATTGTCTTGCAATTGAATCTTGCGTGATTCAAATGGCCTGTCATACGTTTGCTTTAAAATATTCCAAGCTTCATGGGCATTAGTGCAATGAGAAATTAGAACATATAAATCTGGCTTAAGAGATATACCAATGAGGCCAAGGGCTTCCTCATTTTTAGTATTCCATGCATTTTGTTCATCTTGTGTAGTTGAGGGACCAAGAACTACAGAAGGGTCAGTAGTAACATCTAAAATATGCTTAAAATGAAATATAAATAAAAGATGAGTTTTCCAAGCATGATAGTTTGAGTTATTTAACTTGATTTCTGAAATTAAAGTCGACATGATTTTAAAATTATGTTTAAAATTTAAATAATAGATTTGAAATAAAAAAGTGAGACTTATTATCTACAAGAATGTTAAATAATTATTAAAATATTTAGAGAGTCAAAATTAAAAACTAAAATGTTCCCTGCAAAACCACTGGTCAGATTGAAAAAACAGGAAAAATAAAAATTTGAAAAACTGAAAAAATGTGTTACACACAAAGAGCGATAACTTTTTTAATTTAACTCTATTTTCAATAAAATTTAAATATTTTTTTCATTTTTATGTCTTTTAAATGCTGTTCAAATTTCAGCCAAACCTAGATCACGGATTAAGAGATATCATAAAAATACGAACTGCTATTTTAAAACTTGAAAAACAAATAATACTACACATATAGTACAATAAATTTTGCAATGCTATTCTGATACAAATAAAATTTAAAGGGTTTTTTTGTTTTAATGTTTTCTAAATGCTGTTAAAATTTTAACCAAACCCAGATCATAGATTATGAGATATAAAAAAAATACGAACTGCTGTATTTTCTTTTCTAAAACAAAAATAGAAAAAAAAACTTGAATTTCAAAAACTTAAAAAGCCTACAACAGAAATACGGTTAGATATAATAAAAGAAAAATTAAAAATAAAGAATCCTTTGGTGGCAAGCCTTCCAAAGGAGGTTAGAAAAAATAGAAAAATGAAAAACTCTTTGGCGGTAAACCTTCCAAAGAGGGTTAGAAAATAAACTTGAAGATTGAATAAAAAACCTGCAAAAAAAATAGGAATGAATTTTTTTTTTCTTCACTTCTCCTCTCAACAAAGTTCTCCAATATGGTAACCTTCACAAAAGCTCAAAACAAGGATTAGAAAGCTCTGATACCATGTTAGAAAAAGTGATTGAAATGATAAAATATAATAAAATGAAATAGCATGAAATAATAGATTTAATCTAAGAGAGCAAGAAGAGTTTTACCATACAAATGATACAAGATCAATGGAGCAATACCAAAGATAAGCAACACAAGAGACAAGGATTTGATAAGGGGAAAGCAAAGAAAACCCCTTGTGAGTATTATGAATGAGGCAAAAGCTTAAGAATGAGAAAGAGAAAGAGAAGAAATACAACAAAATAGCTCATTTACAATAGCATCAAAAACTTGATGTGAATAATGGAGACTAGATGAAAATGTGAGAGAGAAGCACCTATTTTAAAGAGATGAGAAAGGAGTTGCATGTCTTTGCATGTGTAACTCTCATTTCTATGAATGCCACATTCATAAAAGGTGTGTGCAAAGTGTCAAGTTCCTCTTAAGGAGGAATATCTATTTTTCTTATTAAAGGAAATACAAAAAAGAGTTGTCCTCAGAAGTAGACAATAGGACAAGAATGACATGTCCTTTACATGTGGACTAGAGGAAAAATAAATAATACATAAGGGATACCTTGGTTTATCCCAATAATAAATAAATAAAACCAAGGAAAGATTATTAATTCTAACAGATGTCAAGTCAGATTTTTTTTAATGAAGAATTTGAAGAAGCCTACATTGAATAGCTTGGTGGATTCCCTTAATAAAAGAAAAAGAGATGGTATGCAGATTAAGGAAAGGATTATATGTTTTAAAGTAAGCACCTAGAACCTTTTATGCAAGGTTGGATAGGTATTTTTCTAATGTTGGATTTATTAAAGGTACAAAAGATGGTAATTTATATTTGATAAAGTCGATAATGGCCTTTTTATAATTGTAATATTTGTGGAAGACATAATATTTGGAGGAAATGATAGAGAAAGTGATAAGTTTGTTGAAGAGATGAAAAATGAGTTTGAAATGAGCATGATAGGAGAAACGAAGTTTTACCTAGGATTGGAGATTGCATAATGAAAAGATGGGATATTTATTTCACAAGTCAAGTATCTGAAGGACTTGTTGAAAAGATTTGGTTTAGAAAGTTGCAAACATTTTAGTACACCCATGATAAATCATCATATGTTATCTAGCAAAGATGAGACACCTATAGTTGAGTAGAATAAGTGTAGATCTATTATTAGAGGATTACAATATCTGACTCACACTAGACCAAATAAAGAAAATGTTGTTGGAATTGTAGCAAGATTACAAGCTGATCTAAAAGGGTATCATCATGAAATATTGAGGAGAATATTTAGATATTTGAAAGGAACATCTAATTATAGGATGTGGTATGATAGATCAAGTGATTTCACTTTGAGCATATATATTGATGCAGATTGGATAGGTAGTATGGATGATACAAAGAGCACCAGTGGTGGAGCATCCTTTCTTGGAGAAAGATTGGTTTCTTGGTTGAACAAGAAACAAGCTTGTATTTCTCATAGTAAACTTGAGGTAGAGTACATTGCATTAGTAAATAAATATAATCAAGTTACGTGGATAAAAACAATGTTGAATGATATTGGGTTTGATTTTATAGAACCTATTATCATTTACTGTGATAACACAAGTACAGTGAGTATGCTAAGGATCTTTTATTGCATTCTAAGACAAAGAAAATATCTATTAAGTATCATGTTTTGAGATAGAAGGTGACTTAGAATGAAATAATATTAGAGTATGTGAATATTAAAGATCAAATTGTAAATATCTTTACAAAGCCATTTTGTAAAGATACCTTTGAGTACCTAAGAGGTATGCTTCAAGTTATGCCCCTACCTACTTTTGACTATGGTACATAGCACTATGATTAGACTAGACTAAATGTTGATGCTTCCTATATGGGGGAGGATCTAGTATGCACTGATTCATTAAGGACTCTCAGTATTTGGTATCTGGCATTGAATAGTGTCTTTTGAAACTTGAGCTGATTGAAGAGTTGAAGAAGTAATTGTAACAATTGGAAAAAATTGGTATGTAAAAATTGTATAACAATTTTTATTTTGTATCATTTTTGAGGCCTTTGATGTTGATGTTAATGGGGGAGAGAATGTACATGAAAAAAAATCCTAATTTATTGGGGAGAAGTGTTATCTATTTAGGGAGATTTAGAAAGATTCATATAAAGATGAAAGAGTATGCATCTGATGTGTATCAAATGTATTATGAGCCTTTTAGTTTGAAGTGAAAAATTTATGTCTATCAAAAGAGAGGAACTATATCTAATGTATTGAGATCTTTTAGTGTGTGAACAACTAATGCTAGCTATAGTAGAAAAAGGATTTCATGACTATGTTTGTCATTGATGTCAACGCAATAGTTTTTTTGTAAAGAATAAACTAATAGTCATCAGAGATATTATGTTCTATAGTTATTGAGGAAGGTATAGGTGATGTGCAGTTCAGGAGATGTTCCAGTGATTGTCTTGATGATGTGGAAAAATGCACTAAGTTTTAGTCAATGATGTATGGAAGTTACACCTAATTTACTAAGAGTAGCACATGTTAGAAATAGGAATTACTGATGTTAGCATGTATGCTAATGCTATGGGGGATATTCCATAACATTGATATGATGTATAATTGTGTTTGTCATTGATGACAGCATAGTAATAAGTTTGTAAAAATTAGCAAAGTAGAAGACTGTAATTTTTGTACTAAGGAAAATACATTGCATATCTTCTTATGTGCAGTTACCAAAATATACTATAGCATGTATGTGACATATGGGCAAGTGCACAAAACCTAAATTGATAGTGCAAAAAAGATATTGATGATTTATGGAGAACTACAGGGAAACAAAGTATTGGGAAAATAGTTTCTATTCTTTGATTGATATAGCACATTGTATTTGGAATGAAAGGTTTCATAGTTAACCAAAGGTATTACACTAACCACTAATGATGTCAGTCAGTACATAGGTATAAAAGTCACATGTTTGAAAGATTGTGTATAACTGTGAGCTAACAACATTAATTAAATGTGTATTTCATTTAAATAACTCATAATAAAGTATGGAGCTCACTCAAAGAATTAATATTGAGTGTGGAATAAAGGAAAGATGTTTTTTGAGTTTTAGATATTATTGGAAATTATGAAGCAAAGAAGATCCTAATACATGGCCTCAAGGGTTACTATTGAAGGGTTCTGAGTTCCAAATCTAATTGCATGATCTGAAGGTGAAGAAGTCCAATGCACTAGACAAAGATAGAAGCGAAAGATTATCTCACATCTATTATTCTAAAAGGAATAGTACCAAGATCAATTGGACAGTGGGTTTAGCTACCTTCTACAACTCCTAATAGGGTTGGAATCTCCTAATAGGGATTCAAAGTCTCCTAACATGGACTCTTAATAGGGTCCATCCTCTAACAAGGAATATTTAGATTAGTACATTATTTTGTCGGAATCATTCCCATTGAGGTTTTCCCTAGAAAACATATCTGGTGTAATTATGTATGTACATTTCTTTATGATTGCTATTTACTTTGGTTGAATAATTTAAAAAAATTCAATATTAATATATAATTGATTCACCCCCCCCCCCCCCCCCCCCCGGCCCTCTTAGTTTTATTGATGATCTACTATTTCTAACAATTAGTATCAGAGCTTTAGGTCCTTGAAGGGAAGTTTAACAACTTTGGAAGATCCATTCAGAAAGGAAAGTCATAGATTCGATGGCACAAACTACAATAGCTAGAAAGATAAAATGAATACTCATCTCTTGTGCATGGGTCTAGGATATTGGCTTGCAACCAAGACATCTAAAATTATTATAGAAGAAGAAAATCTTGAAACCTATATTGAGGAACAAAGAGAAGTTTTTATGTGCAACATAAGGGTATGAGAAGCAATACTGTCAGCATTACTTGAAAGTGAGTACAGTTAGGTAATACTACTCAAAACATCTCATGAAATTTGGAAAACTTTAGAGGCTAATTATGTGGGTGATACACATGAAAAAAGGGTTGGATTGCAAAATTTGTATTTTAGTTTCAATGATGCTAGAATGATGGAATATGAATATGTAAGAAGCTATGTTGAGAGAATATCTAATATTTTTGCAGGAATTACCTCTCATGATAGAAAGAAATTTGATGATGAAGTGATATGGAAGATTTTGAAAAGTTTGACACCACCTTTCAAGATAGTAGCTCCAATGATTCAGAAGATGATACTCTGTACTACTAATTTCACTAAAGAGACATTTCTTGGTAGATTGGAAGTTGGAAAATTTGATTTGAAACTATCTGGAGAATTGTCCAAAGTTGAGATAGTATTTAGTGCACTAAATTTTCGGAAATAATCAAGACTAGCTAGGTTACTAAGAGGGGAGGGGTGAATCAGTAACCTCAATAAATTTTAATCAATTCAACACATAACAATATAAATTAGTCACCATTCATTCATCTAATCTACTGCATGCATGAGAAAAGATAAACATTCAACACATGAACAAAAAAATTTGGTGACCTAGAAACCTTCCAAATAGAAAGTAAATCTGTGGTGGGGTTGATACCCACAAAACTTCACTATTGTAGTATAAATTTGGCCTTTTAGGGCTTACATTGACCACTATTGATGATCTACCCTATTAAGAGCAACTTGGATTGCTAGATCCTCCTTGTTCGAGGTTTTGCAATCATACAATGAAGTATGCACTCTGTTAAGAGATTTAAACAAAGATTGTTAAGTCTACCCTGTTAGATGATTTAGAAAATTGATTCACCTGTTAGAATGAAATAGTAGATCTGACTTACAACTAGATTTTTGAATAGATCTTTGAAGTAAAAATCACCTCTTTTGATTGATATAACTTTACTACTCCTTGTAGACCTTGCTGAATACTCTACTCTACTATTGATTCACATTCACTCTTCTCAAAACATTATATATCCATTCCTTGATATACTCATGCATTACTCTCTTACATTGAAAATGATACAATAAATTACATATATACCATTCCAATATTTACAATTACAAGGTCAGCTATAAAACAAGTAAAAAAAATATTACTAAGTCTGCCAAACAGTAGAAACTCGAGTTCTAGAAGCTAACTCAGTGAACTTTTGATACACGGCTTCCACTACATTACTCGACATTGTCATGCACTATGTAGAAGTAGAAGCTCAATCCATACTAATCACACAATGTAGCTTCAAACTCGGTAACCATTGGAGACTCGGTAGATATAGTGTGACATGGTATATATTGAATCCTTCATTTACCTTGCATTCACTCAGTAAATACTACTCATCCATCACTCGATTGACACTAGCTTATCATCACACAAATGAATGACTCGATAGACATTGAGAAGCTTGGTGACCACTATCTTGCTTGATGATAACTATATGCTCGATAAACACTGTTGGACTGCACACTCACTTGGCAGTTTTAGGAATACTCAGTGTGAACTACTTAACTAATGAACTTACTTGGTAACCACTGAATACTTAGTATAAACTCTAGACTGAATGATGACCTCAGTAACCATTCAGGATTGAATAAGTGTTGTCACTAATGAAAAATACAACATAATGCCAACAATCTCCCCCTTGGCATTAGTGACAAAAAAACTTATGAGCCAAGACTTATGTATACTAACATAATGATTTTTTATTTTTCAAAATTGATCTTTGTAAAGCTATTGTATATACATATCTCACATATCTCCCCCATAAATATGGCATTATATATACATAGTCTTTCTCTGTACATATATCAATCTATGTTCTCCCTTATTGTCTCCACAAGTCTTTAATCATCTCTTACTCCCCCTTTTTGACAATAATGCTAAAGAGATATGCAAAATAGATTCAAATAGAGACACCAAAATGTGAGAGAAATTCATAGTGTACCTTGAGAATAAGAGCCAATGTCTTATCCCAGTTGTCTTGCAAAATTTTGAAGGTGGAGAGTGCCACTTGAACTTCTATAGAAAGTTCAATCATGTGATCTGCTATGGAAGAGTTGTTATCCTGGACCAATGTTTTTTACTATGCAATATGTTTTTGCATTATATCCATAAATAGGAGGATCATATTTTGGATATCTATCAAAGTGAACTTGATCCTAGCTTCCTCTCATAGCAATTTCTCTTGCATATCTGACAAAAATCTCACCTTGATGTGATCTGTTGAGCTTGAACTAGGGTCAAGCTATAGCCTTTGAGCACTAGCCTTCATATCTACATCCATCTTATTGAGTTTCTCTTTGTTCTCCTTGGTGTACTCAGTAACATAATAAAGCTTGCCAAAAAGTGGTGTTACATTTGTGAAAGATTGTTCAAGATCACTCAAAATTGAAGATAACTGTAACTAGTTTATAGCAATATGCTCAAGCACCTTATTATCAAACTTTTTCTCTACCTTCTCTATTAACTTCTCTTAACTAGAAGTATCTTCATTGAACTTATTTACATCTTCTTCCAATTGTAACAAAATGTGTTGTGATGAATCCACATCAACACCTATATCCTCTATTATTATGTTTTTAGCATTCTCAATTATTGTAAACTCTCTATCTCTTTCAGCTCTTAGTTGTTTCTGCCTTGCCTTTTGCTCCAAAAGCTAACTGACCAGTCTCATTTCATCAACTGTAGCAGTGTCCAGATCCAACTTGGGAATTACAATTTCTTTGTCTAGATCAATATCATCATCAATTTATTTACCAGTAAGAAGAAGTTTTAGAGGAGTCCCTAGTTTTACTTATGAGCTTACTTCCTTGGACTTGGAAATGGAAACAATTATAGAAATAGCTTAACTTGTAGTAAAAACTTGAATAGGTCCAATTGAAGGAAAACTGAAAGAACTACTAACTATGTCCAAAACTAATGTTCTACACAAAAATGAAGTAACAATAAGTGAAGCACAAACTAAAGTACTTACAATAGAAGAACTAACTGGAACAAAAGTTGGTGCTATGAAAGTTGTAGTAGACAAAAATTTTGAACATGATGGTAAACTTACTATACATGCTGCTGATGAAGTTGTCAAAATTGTAGAACTAGATATCTCACACACTACTGATGTTGTTGACTCAAGAGCTGATGAAGAGGGTTGCAGCTTGATAGATGAAGTGGTAGACAGTTCCATTATAGATAATTAAAGCTATGAGGAAGAAAATAACGATTGACCAAATGATATATCTAAGGTGGTTGCAATCATACTTGCTAAAGCTGACTCCAACCTTGATGATGTAATAGTTTTAGGTAGAGAATGAGGAAGGGAGGCTATGAACTTGTGCTGCTATTCTCATTCAATCACGTTCTTCATATCCTTGCCTGTCTTCTTCTTTAGCTTCTTCCTCTTTCTCTTCATCATCATCCTTCAATAATTCTTGACATTCCTCAGCATCAATGGTAACACAAGGTGTGTTATCTTCTTCTTCATCATCACTGTCATCATCATCCTTAATTTCCACTTGGTCTTCAATGGGCTTGTGTAGATGATAGATGTTCTTCCACATGTTTGTTGCATCTCTAACCACATGCTCAATATTTTTGATTAAAATCAAGCATGTATGGAATCTTATCATCATTTTACCTTCATTCTTTTTCATTACTACCTTGACTTCTGCATCTGTGAAATGCAGTAGCAATTGCTTCAGTGATTGTTCATATATGTCTTTAGCTATCTGTACAGTTGATTCCCACCTTGGCTACAATCTTGCTATCAATTCATTTGAAATCTGTTGAGCAATTTGATTCAGGGATTATTTTCATTTTCCCAATTTATTGAGTACAAGTTCCTCAATTTGCATCTTCTCAACATTAGTTCTTGTTTCAAATTGGTTTTGAATTTTTTGATGCCTACTCCTTCCATCTATTCTAACCTTTCATGGAAGCTAAGTGGAGGCTTGCTGAATACAACTTCAGTCCCACCTTTCTTCTTTGATCTTCTTGTGAATATAGTTGTGGAGGCCTTGGGTGGCTTGGTAATGATTTCCCTACCCTTCTTATTTGTTAGCTCTGCCTCCTTCTCAGATTCATGGTCTTCTTCTTCTTCTTCTTTATCCTCTCCTTTTCCTTTGGTAAGCATAAGAGGGCCACTTGCAATTTTCAACTTGGCTAGCTTCCTCTTACCTTTTCTTATAGCCTAGGGTAGCTTGATTTCAAGCTCAATTCTTGCTTTGGCCTCATCATATGTTCCAAAAATTAATTGCTTAGGATCTGCTAGTTCATTCACCATTATTTCAATGATATATCTGGTTTCATCAATGTTGACCTCATAAGGAAGAAAACCCATGTAATTCTAGGTTTGACTACCTAAATATACACTCTATCACAGTCAACCATAAAACATACATCATATTTGTAGTCTTCAACTAGCTTGGGAGGAATCCTAAACCTGTTGTTCATCTTCTCCTTGAAAATTTCAAATTAATTATTCATAATGCTATCAAAATTTTTACCCATTTTTGCAATGAATTCATTAATTTGATACAAAATTGGAGTGTTTTTCTTCGATACAATTAAACCTTTTGAACATAGAGGAAAAGACATGTCAATAAAGAACCAAATTTGTAGGGGTTGTTCTTTGATGTCCTAATACTATCCATATTTTTTGTGCACCTTCATGGAGGCATACCATGCCGTGCCCCTCATCAAAGGCACCATGTGCACCCAAATAAATAAAATAAAAGGTCCAAAATTTGTCTTTCAGAGGTGTTTGTCTTAATTAAGCATTTTCATCTATCCGGACTAATGTTTTCTTCTTTTTGTAGGTAAAAAAGGTATCCTTAACTTGTTGAGGTCATAAATTTTGACTTAGAGTTCAGAATTCAGAACCATTTACACCATTGGAAAGAAGAATTGAAGATCTAATTTTAGTCCCTAAAATAGTGAGGCTTTGGCTGTCCAGTTTTAGGACTGATGAAGGTTTTGACCTGAAATTTTGAGCAGAAGACCTTTGAAAAAGAAATTTAAAAATGCTTAGAAAATCTTGTGAAAAAATATGAAAAGTTTCAAACATTTGATCATTTGGATCACCTAGTTCTCACTAGGAAGGACAGGGTAGTTAGAGAGAAGAAAAAGTTCAAAGATATAGAGGTTGGACACATGAACCAGAACAGGTTCCTCATCTTATGCAGCTATGAATGAAAAGATTCAATGCAGGTGCCTTGGGATTTTAGATCGAAGAAGCAAAAGGAGTTCAAGTTTATCAAAGTGATTGGCTATAAAGAGGGTATAAATCATTGAAAAGGGACAACGTATGTACATAGAAAGTGATCTAAAACCCCATTTGAGCATAAGCTAGAAACCATTTTCAAAATTGACAACTTTGATTTTTGGGCGACTTGAGCTATCGAGGTGTGTAGGTATGTAGGTTTGCAGCTCTACAGGTACATAGGTCCATAGCTCCACATTTTTGTGGTGTGCAGCTCTATAGATCTATATTTTCATGTAGCTCCACAATTTAGAGGTATGCCGACAGTTGACTACCAGTTCCAAAAATAGCACTTTCCATGCATCAGGAATGCATTTTGATAACAAGTTAACTCTGACACACATCAAGTGAAGGGTTAGCTTCCATTTTTGATGTCTCCATGCACTTCCACTTCGATTGATGGATTCCTCCTATGTTCTCTCTCATGTCTTTTTTTTTTTTTGACATGTAAAGGGCTCATGCATCCAATTAATGAATAAAATATGGATGGAGTCCCTTTAAGCACCAGTTAGATTGTTAGTGTGTATATGTTTAGTTTATTTTTATTGTTAAAAGCATTTTATTGCATGAAAGATATCTTTCACTCTCAACACAAATTAAGGAGATGATTTCTTATAAATACCCCATTGTAAAATGTAACAAGGGCCACTGTTATTATACAATAAAATTATGCTTTTGGTGCTACCATTTGGAGTGTAGTTATTCTTTCCTTAATGTGTCATTGTTTTGTGGATTTTATTCATGAGATTGTGATTCGACCAAAGGTTTATTGTGTTATTTCTGATTGTGTGATCTTTTAGTTCTAGTGTTTGCTACAAATATATGAATTCCACTGACATAATAAGCTTGATAAGAGATCACCTAATTGTGTCTACATAGCTTTTTGTCTCGCATGAGCACACTTTTCATGGCCTTGCAATTTGATGAAGAGTGAAACATCATTCGAATTGTTAAAGATTCTCACCAACAATTGTATCAGTGGATTCTAGGAAGCATTGCTCCTATTTTAATTGGTTAACTACCAATTTCTTCGAAGGCTTAACTCACAATGTGTTGTGTTCTATAGCTTATGTCCATTTAGGAATTTCAATTTCAAGTCATTTGATTTCATGTTATTTGATTTTATTTTTTTTATTTTCTTTTCTAACCCCCTTTCTAGAATATGAATGCATTTTAGTTGCATTGGTAGTTGCATGCATTAAAAAATAGAAAATACAAAAATATTATTCTTTTGGTGTGATATTTTGAGACACCGAATAGATTTACTTCAATTCTAAGATAAAAGAGTTTTTAGAACTAGCAAAGGCCTCCTTGTGAACACTCACATTTATCTTCTACTGAGCAGATTTTGGTATGTCACAAGACAAATACTGAACCTTGGAGCAGATCCTTAAAAATATTTTCTTTTCAAGAGAGGAATTACACAATGGATTCCTACCATTGACCTCATGCAAAATGAACACCCAATAGATCTCAAATTCATGATTTCCTCATTTGCATTGGAGAGCTGGCTGATAAGACTTTCTTGTTGAAGGGATTGATTTTGAGTTTTATTGTTTCTTGTTCCCAAATCTTCACTTGCCTTATTCCTTTATTCCAAGATTGCACACATTCTTATTGACTAAATTTCCTATTCTCTTTTTAATTTTCTTACCTCTTCTTATAGAGAGCCATTCTTTTCTAGGAGTTCTTTGATTGCCTCATTTGCTTCATCTAAACTACTTGAGTGGAAAAAGTCTTCAATCTTTTCTTTAACATATTGATGGTCATTCATTTTTTTTGCTAGTTCCTTCCTTCTTTTTAGGGATTGGGAAAGATGCTCTTTTTATTCCTTGAGTTGAGCTATGGACATATCCAAATCTAGCTTCTCATTATCAATAGCTTTGTCAAGTATAAATATCTCCATTGTCCTTGTTCTTTTCTCAAGCTATCAAACTATATTCTGAAAACCACAAAGCTCGGATACCAATTGTTGGAAATAATCAAGACTAGCTAGGTTACTTAGAGGGGAGGGGTGAATTAGTAACCTCAAATTTTTTTAAATCAATTCAACAAATAACAATATAAATCATTCATTGTTCATTCATCTAACCTACTACATGCATGAGGAAAGATAAACATTCAACACATGAACACATAATTTTGGTGACCCAGAAACCTTCCAAATAGAAAGTAAAACTAGGGTACGGATGATACCCACAAAACTTCACTACTATAGCATAAATTTGGCTTGTTAGGGCTTACATTGACCACTTCTAATGATCTACCCTATTAAGAGAAATTTGGATTGCTAGATCCACCTTGTTAGAGGTTTTACAAACATACAATGAAGTATGCACTCTATTAAGAGATTTAAACAAAGACTATTAAGTCTACCTTGTTAAAGGATTTAGAAAATTGATTCACCTATTAGGATGAAATAGTAGATCTAACTTAAAACTATATTTTTTAATAGATCCTTGAAGTATAGATCACCTCTTGTGATTGATATAACTTTACCGCTTCTTGTAGACCTTGTTGAATATTCTGCCCTACTGTTGATTCACATTCACTCTTCTCAAAACATTACATATCCATTCCTTGATATACTCATGCATTAATCTCTTACATTTCAAATGATACAATACATTACATATATACCATTCCAATATTTACAATTATAGAGTCAACTAAAAAAAAAGTAAACAAAATATTACTAAGTTAGCCAAATAGTAGAAACTCAGGTTCTAAAATTTGACTCGGTGAACTTCTGATACTTAGTGTCCACTACATTACTCAACATCATCATGCACTTTGTAGAAGTGGAAGATTAGTCCATACTAATCACACAATGTAGCTTCAAACTCAGTAACCATTGGAGGCTCGATAGATATGGTGTCACTCAGTAGATACTGAATCCTTCATTTACCTTGCATTCACTTGGTAAACACTACTCGTCCATCACTTGGTAGACACTAGCTTATCATCACACAAACTGATGACTTGGTAGACACTGAGAATCTTGGTAACCACTATCTTACTTGGTCATTACTATATGCTTAGAAAACACTACTGGACTGCACACTCACTCGGTAGCTTCAAGAATGTTTAACTAATGAACTTACTTGGTAACCATCAAATGCTTAGTATAAATTGTAGACTAAGTGATGAGCTTAGTAACCATTTAAGATTGAATAAGTTTTGTCACTAATGACAAATATAACATAAGGCCAACAATCTCCCCCTTTGACATTAGTGACAAAAACACTTATGAGCTAAGACTTATGTACATTGACATACTGATTTTTTATTTTTCAAAATTGATCTTTGTAAAGCTATATTTTTCAAAATTCCCACTGAGGTTTTCCCTCTGATCAAGGGTTTCCCTAGAAAACATATCTAGTGTAATTGTGTATACACATTTCTTTATGATTGCTATTTACTTTGGTTGAATAATTAAAAAAATTTCAATATTAATATGTAATTGATTCACCCCCATCTCTCAATTTTATTGGTGATCTACTATTTCTAACAATTGATATCAAAGCTTTAGGTCCTTGAAGGGAAGTTTAAAAAATTTGGAAGATCCACAGTGAATTTTTTCTGAAAGGAAAGTCCTATATTCAATGGCACAAACTATGATAGCTAGAAAGATAAAATGAATACTCATCTCTTGTGCATCGATCTAGGATATTGGCTTGCAACCAAGACATCTAAAATTATTATAGAAGAAGACAATCTTGAAACCTATACTAAGGAATAAAGAGAAGTGTGTATGTGCAACATAAGGTCACAAGAAGCAATGCTATCAACATTACCTAAAAGTGAGTATAGTCAGGTAAAACTACTCAAAACATCTCATGAATTTTAGAAAACTTTAGAGGCTAATTATGTGGTTGATACAGATGCAAAAAGGGTTAGATTGCAAAATTTGTATTGCACTTTCCATCATGTTAGAATGATGGAATATGAATCTATAAGAAGCTATGTTGGGAGAATATCTAAGATTTTCACAAGAATCACATGTCATGATAGAAAGAAATTTGATGATGAAGTGATATGGAAAATTTTGAAAAAATTTACACCACCTTTCAAGATAGTAGCTCAAAAGATTTAGCTGATGATACTCTGTACTACTAATTTCACCAAAGAGACATTATTTGGTAGATTGGAAGCTATATAATTTGATTTGAAACTATCTAGAGAATTGGCCAAATTTGAGATAGTATTTAGTGCACTAAATATCAAACCTAGTTTAGCAAGGAGCACAAAAGTGTAGGGAGACATTGCCAGTAGTAGCAAGTCCATTGAAGAAAAGATCCAAGAGGGAGTAGCTCTTCTTGTGGAAAGGAAGAAAGATGGAAAGAATATCTTCAAATGTTGGACATGTAATGAATATGGTCATTGTGCATCTAAGTGTCCTAAAAGAGAAAGAAAGTATAAGGGAAGGTTCAAGTCTAAAAGACCTAGAAATTGTTTATATGATAATAAAGAATAAGAAGAATAGGAATCTGATGAAAACATGAGTGAAGATGAATTAGGGTTTGTAGCTATAAAGGAGGATGATCTTGACAGAGAAATTAGAGAAGAAAGTGCACTAATCTCACAAGTTGAAAAGAAAGATTAGATCATTGATAGTGGTTGTTCACATCACATGACTGGTGATATGAGCAAGTTTGTCAAATTTAGAAACCATGATGGAGGAATTATTAGAGTAGGGAACAATGCAACCTATCATATTATAGGAATTGGATTTATCACACTTTATGGTAAAACATACACTGATGATGTTTACTTTGTTGATGGACCGAAGCATAACCTATTGAGTGTTGGACAACTTATGGACAAAGGTTACCAATTGTAGTTTGGTAATAACACATGCATTATCCAAAACAATGAAGGAAATCTACTTGGTACTGGCACAAGAACTAGAGGTAATGTATTTTAGTTAAACTCTACTAAAATAACATGTCTGGAAGCTAAGATTGATAATATGGATAGAAGATTTTGTCACATTAGCTTTGATAACATTGTGAAGGCTAGTAATACACTTGCTATAAGAGATTTAGCTAAGTTCACTAAGCCCACTGATACTATTTATAAGGAATGCATTTTGGCTAAACATAAGAGAATCTCATTTCTTAGCAAGAAATTTTGTACTACACAAAAGTTGGAACTAATTCATATAGATCTAAGTGGTCTTGCAAGAGCAAGAGGATACTATGGAGAAAGGTACTTTATGATTTTTGTTGATTATTTCACTAGCATGATGTGGGTAGTTTTTCTTAAAGAAAAACCAAAAGCATTTGAGAAATTCAAGATATTTAAGAATAGATTTGAGAATGAATCTATAGTTAAAACCAAGAGCTTAAGATCAGATAGAGGAGGAGAATTCACCTCTAGAGAATTCAATACCTATTATGAAGAGCATCGTATTAGGAGACAACTATCTTCACCCCATATACACCCCATATACCTCAGTAGTATGGGATTACTAAAAGAAGAAACAAATCAATTGCTAAAGTAGCGAGGGCTATGTTATTTGAGAATGATGTACCAAAGACCTTTTGCAGAGAAGCAATCAATACAACGGTATACACACTGAACAGAGTGAAAATTAGGAAAGGTATGGACAAAACATCTTATGAATTATGGTTTGGTCACTCACCATCAGTCAAGTACTTTAGGATATTTGGAAGCAAATGTTACATCAAAAGAGATGATGATATTGGTAAGTTTGATCCAAGGAGTGATGAAGGTATGTTTCTTGGCTATTCATTAAAAATTAAAGCTTACGAATTTTTCAACTATAGAACAAAAACTATAGTAGAGTGCCCAAATGTTAAAATTGATGAAAATTTTGACACCAAGGAATAGATAATGGATTATAACTTTGATGGAGATGATTACTCTAGAATGACTAACAGAAGTAATGAATTATTTTTCATTACTAACAATGACTTGCAGAATAATGTGCAAATTGAAGATGTAAGAGAAGAGCAGAGCACAGTACCTAAAATAAGAGCTGAAGCAACAACTCCTACCCCAAATAGGAACATGATAAAACATCATCCTACTAACTAGATAATAGGAAGGAAATAAAAGGGAGTAATGACAAGGAGTGTAATTAATGAAGAATTATGTTTGATATCTCAAGTAGAACCAAGAAGTGAAGATGAAGCAATCAAAGATGATAATTGGATAAGAGAAATGGAGGAAGAACTCCAATAGATATTTAAAAATGGCACATGGGAATTAGTTCCTAGACCTAAGGACAAAAATGTGATTGGCACAAAATGGGTATTCAAAAGTAAAATGAATGAACAAGGAGAAGTAATAAGGAATAAAGAAAGACTTGTATGCAAAGGCTACTCTTAGTAAGAAGGAATTGATTATGAGGAAACATGTGCACCTGTAGCAAGGATGGAAGCAGTAAAAATGTTCCTAGCATATGTAGCAAACAAGAATTTTAAGGTATATCAGATGAATGTTAAGTTAGCATTCTTGAATGGAGAACTTGAAGAAGAAGTTTGCATTGAACAACCAGAGGGTTTTTCTTTAATAGAAGAGAAGGATATGGTTTGCAGACTAAAGAAAACACTATATGGATTTAAGAAAGCACCAAGAACCTGGTATGTAAGGTTGGATAAATACTTAGAAAATCTTGGATTTTCTAAATGAATAGTAGACAATAACTTGTACTTGAAGAAAATAGAAGATTATTTCCTAATAATCATTGTGTTTGTTGATGACATCATTTTTGGTGGAAATTATGAACCCAGTAACAAATTCTTAGAAGACATGAAGAATGAGTTTGAGATGAGCATGACAAGAGAAATGAATTTTTTCTTGGGATTGTAGATCATTCAGAACAAAGAGGGTATCTTTATCTCTGTGACCAAGTACTTAAAAGATTTAGTCTAGAAAATTGTAAACCTATTGGAACTCCTATGTTAACTGGTCACAAGTTATCAAGCAAGGATGAGACACTTAATGTTTAACAAAGAAGTACTATCTATGATTAGAGAATTGTAGTGTCTGACTAATAGTAGACTAGATATAGCTAATGCACAATTGGAATTGTGACCAGATTTGAAGCTGGTTCTAAGGAATATCACTATGCAACAATAAAAATGATATATAGATATCTAAAAGGAACATTAGATTATGGCATTTCATATGAAGAAAGAAATTACTTTACTCTTTGTACTTATATAGATGCTAATTGGGTTGGAGATAGGGATACTAATAAAAACACTAGTCGAGGAGTATTTTTCGTTAGAGGAAGACTAGTTTCTTAGCTCAACAAGAAGCAAAATTGTACCTCACAAAGTACTACAGAGGCAGAGTATGTTGTAGCAACAAACAACTATAATCAAGTCATATGGATGAAGTAGATGATGAAGGATATTGGAATTATGTTCATAGAACCTATTATCATTTACTATGATAACACAAGTACTGTTAACATGTCTAAGAATTATGTTTTGCATTCTAACACTAAATACATTGGCATAAAATATCACATGTTGATTTAAGAAAGCACCAAGAACCTGGTATGTAAGGTTGGATAAATACTTAGAAAATCTTGGATTTTCTAAATGAATAGTAGACAATAACTTGTACTTGAAGAAAATAGAAGATTATTTCCTAATAATCATTGTGTTTGTTGATGACATCATTTTTGGTGGAAATTATGAACCTAGTAACAAATTCTTAGAAGACATGAAGAATGAGTTTGAGATGAGCATGACAAGAGAAATGAATTTTTTCTTGGGATTGTAGATCATTCAGAACAAAGAGGGTATCTTTATCTCTGTGACCAAGTACTTAAAAGATTTAGTCTAGAAAATTGTAAACCTATTGGAACTCCTATGTTAACTGGTCACAAGTTATCAAGCAAGGATGAGACACTTAATGTTTAACAAAGAAGTACTATCTATGATTAGAGAATTGTAGTGTCTGACTAATAGTAGACTAGATATAGCTAATGCACAATTGGAATTGTGACCAGATTTGAAGCTGGTTCTAAGGAATATCACTATGCAACAATAAAAATGATATATAGATATCTAAAAGGAACATTAGATTATGGCATTTCATATGAAGAAAGAAATTACTTTACTCTTTGTACTTATATAGATGCTAATTGGGTTGGAGATAGGGATACTAATAAAAACACTAGTCGAGGAGTATTTTTCGTTAGAGGAAGACTAGTTTCTTAGCTCAACAAGAAGCAAAATTGTACCTCACAAAGTACTACAGAGGCAGAGTATGTTGTAGCAACAAACAACTATAATCAAGTCATATGGATGAAGTAGATGATGAAGGATATTGGAATTATGTTCATAGAACCTATTATCATTTACTATGATAACACAAGTACTGTTAACATGTCTAAGAATTATGTTTTGCATTCTAACACTAAATACATTGGCATAAAATATCACATGTTGAGAGAGAAAGTTGCTAAGAAAGAAATTAGACTTGAGTACATTAATACTAAGGAAAAAATTGTAGACATTTTTAAAAAGGCCTTGCCAAAGCATATATTTGAGTACCTTAGAGGTATGCTTGGGGTTATGCCCCTACCTAGCTCAAAATAGAAGATACAAAAAGTGCATCATTCTAGGGTATATAGCATCATTGTTAGACTAGACTATATGCTGATGCTTCCTTAATGGGGGAGTATCTATGATGAATAGAATTAGTCAAGGACTCTTTGCAATAGGAAATTGGTGTGCAATATTGTCTTTAGACACTTGTCTTATTTATAGAACTATATACAAAAGTTGTAAAGCAATAGACCAGCTTGTGGTCATGCTAATAGATTGTTGTATATTTGATTTTTGTATAATCTTTGACATTTTTTGGCTCCTAATTTAACAGTTTTGGAAATAACCAAGAAACTAGACCAATACATCTAAGGTTAGAAAATTCCTATGATGGATGCACTTGAGTGCAATCTTGGGCCAACTATAAGGATAAATCCTTCTTCTTCTTTAGACTCTATTAGACCTAGGTGGGTGGACCTCAGACTCTTTATATGGTACCAGTGTAAAGGCATACAACTGAATCTAGAAAATAGATAAAATCCCTTAATCTTCTTATATATATGCAAGCATTCATGTATTAAATAGCTGATAATAGAACACATGAAGCTGATAAACTAAGTGAGGGAAAACTCTTTTAACTCTTAAACACAAAAGGAAAGATATTTGATTAAGATTTGTATCTCAACATCATCCAGATATGTAACAACAAAGAACATGTATCCTCCAAGCTGACCAGTCCCTTATCCATTTGGAAATAACTAAATTTTAACATGCAGATGGATACCTAAAGTATACTCATATATTCAGGTATATGATCTATCTATTTGACTTGCAAATAGACATCAATCTTAATAACAACTCTAGTACTTATGATGAAATAATCCTGGTGTAACTTGCAATTATATTAGCATAAACAAGCATTTACTTAGCTTTTTGTTCCAACAATAAATCTATTCTGATATACAACCTTAAGGGGTTGCAATTGAGTTCAAGACCTTAGTTCTTAAGCACAAAACATTGCAAATCATAGAAGAAGGACATGAGAATCAGAATGAAACTAAGAAAGGTGAAGTTCTTGTATTAATTTCCTTGAAAACAATACACCATCTGCATATCAAAACTCAGAAAATACACAAAGAATGACTGTGTAATATAAAAAATGCCTCAAAAGATATACAATATGTTATTCATAACAGGAAAAACACTGAGAAAATTGGTATCACAACTCTGAGAAAATCTTAGGAAATTGGAACCAGACTGATCTCACAATCCTCCTAAAATCTTCAAAGAATTGGAACCCTTACAATAAGAAGAAAAGGAAGAGATATAGGAGAGAAGATATTTCTGGAATTGCAATATGAACTTGACAAATGTCCCACTAAAAAAATATTATATCTGAAGTTGCTGAAACCAAACTTCCTTCAACTGCCTACAACTAAGAGCATTAATGATACAAAAATATCTGATATATCCCCACTTAAAAATATGCAAATATCTCATGAAGAAATATCAAGAAATCATCGCAAACTATACTGAGGCTCAAAAAATCTGATCCAAACATGTCACATTTGCTTTGTCATGAAAATCAACATGTGTTGTTGCCAAAAATATAAATGCTCCCAACTATATCAAAAAGCATTCAATTCATCCTTACAATTGCTCAAGAAGTCAAATAAGATGAAAATATCTCTATATCTTATTGCAATTTCATCTACAACATTAAATTTGCACAATTCACTATGAAGCTCCCAAAATTAGAAAACCTCCTATAGCTGCCATTGGTTGATACTTGCTCAAAATCTAACTACAAAATGGAAAATTCACTCTTTTCTAGTTTTGTTGGTACATTACACTACCTATTTTGGATAAAAATAGCCCGTTTGAGACCATTCTAAAAATCTACCTCCCAAACTAAACAGTGCCATTAAAATTGAAAATTTTAAAAGGTTCATATAGCATAAACTATATAAATTTATAAATAATTCAAATCTATCAATTTGGAAATCATGCATTCAAATCATTTTATATTTTGGAATTTTATAACATTTACTTTCTCCCTCCTTTCGTTGTCACATGTAAACCTTAGATTCACTGAGCAGGCCCCAAGTTTATCATTTTATAACATTTGAAAAATATGAATTCATCATATTATCTTACCATTGAAATCTTCTTTCTCTGATCTTACAGCAAGCTGATATTGCATCATCGCATGTCTTGCTTAGGGGCCTCCCAATCTCACGATGACTTCAATTTTGTAACATTGCAGGGCATTCGATTTGAGCTTCATGATGTCCTGACCATCCAATCACATGACATTATCATGGTGTCATAGCCCTTTTAAAATGACCTTCCTGATTATACGCCAAGGCAATTTTCATAGAATCGGAGGGCTAAAATATTTTCTTTATGATCCCACGGCAAGGGCTCTATCATAACATTGCATCATCCTTATCCTTATGTCCTGATAATATGACTCCATCGTATTATTGCGATCCTCTTTTCTTTACCTTGTGATCATACGAAAAACTTGAATTCATAACATCTTACCTTGATTTTAGTTGCCTCCCGACATCATGACCACATCATAACATCACACACCTCCAATTTTACATCTCTGATCACACAACATGGTCATAACATTGGGGAACCCCTCTCTTTGCATCCCAATCTAGCGACTAGACACCAGGAGTTGCCATGTGTTACTTTAGTACTGCATTTTGCAAGTCAAAAATCTACTGACCTTACCCACTACTGAGTGAGTGGGCCCCTCCAAATTGGATAGCGCTCTCCACATGCAACATTTTTTAAGACATTTAGAGCTTCTGGAACAAGTTCATTAAACACTCACAAGTTTCACCAAGTTCCCAATGTGGGATAAATATTGAAGCCATTTCCTACCACCAACTCTTCCTACATGGACTACTCCAGCTATGATGCATGTGGAGGGTCTGCATCTTTTTGTGTCCCCTACTACCATTCTACGACTTGTTCTTATATCTCTAGGTCAATGGGTGAAGCTCCCCCTTTTGGATCTAGACAATTTTCCAAAGCATGCCTGAACTGTCTCTACATCTTCCTTGACTGTTGAAGTTCTATGTTTAGGCAGCGACTTCCTCGCTATGCATAGGTGTGGGTTATGCTCAATATGTGAGGCTCTATCCTCTTCCCTTGCATGGGATGTTCCTCTAAATGGTCAGCTTCCTATCTTCTTCTCCAAAAGTGTGAGACCCTTTTGTGATGCCATGGGTGGCCTTAGTGTGTAGACGGATTCGTTATGACTTGAGAACTGGCACACTTGTAGTATTTTTTAGAGTAGAATGTAGGGGAAGAAATAATTCAATCCCACCAATCATAGACTCAAAGATATGACATCCTGAATAGGGCTCTTGATCAATCTGCAGTTCTAATTACTAGTGAGACTCTAAAAATTGAAAATGGAATCACGTTTGAAAATTGATCAAACGGATTCATCATAAGCTCAAATCTAGGACATAAAAATTCTCTAACCCCTAGAATATAATGAAAAATTAATTTTCTTATTTGGTTCAACTGGTCAAAGGTTATAGCTTTTCAAACAGGGCTACCCAAAATTATGAACAAAATGCAGATGTGTAACAGAGGCAACTGACCAACTTTGAGAGGTTCAAAACCTAGTCAAATGGATTTGAAATGACTTGAAACTTGGGACATAGGTTCTTTGGTATGCATACTAAACATCCTCAAAGTGGTGAGTCATGAATCATAACCAAGTACTAGATATTCAAATGCAAACATGCCCTCCTGTCACTATTTGACACTTAGGTAGAAAATGCAGAACTGAAAACCACTCAAAATGGAAATTCATAGAATGGTTTGAAATGTCAGTTTATCAACATGAAACACATGGATAGGCTAAAAGAAAGGTTTTATAAACATAAAAAACCACTTACGCATTAATTCTATAGCTAGGTATATAAGCATGAAAAGCATTCATAGGGGCTCAAAACTTGGACTAGGTACTCAAAATGGAAAAGCAATTTTGAGCACCAACAGTGGCTCTGTTTGGGGATGCATGCCCCTTGAGAGCATGAAAATAAATCAGATCTCTGGAAGAAGAATACCACTTAAAAAATTTCTTCGAACAACTACTAAAAGCAAGGGGACTATTTTAACTATACAAGATGGTGACCCCAGGCCACCAGAACTTCTCAAAGTTTCTTACCTCTATCAAACACTTGATTCTAACTTATGTATCTCTGAGGTAAACTAAAACTTTGAATCTCCTTTGTTTCACCCAACACATCAAATCTTCTCATCACTTCATTAAGAAAAATAAAACTATCATCATCACTTTCATAGTGTAAATCAAAACTAGACATACTTTCTTCACCTTACTCACTATCAAAATGAATATCAGCATGCTTTTGATTATAAAAATTAAACTAAGAACCATCATAAACATATAAAGGATGCATGCTATCAAGAGGAAACGCAAAGTTTTCATATTCCACTTCATTCACCAAGTTGCACATGTCGAGAAAATGCAACTCACCTGGTGTATCTGGGTGTGAAGGGTACATAAAATCTGATCCCTACCTCTTTGTAGTCATATCACTCACCACATCAGATTTACAACTTTCTGAAAACTCTTCACATTGAAACAAATGGTCAGTCACCAAATTTGAAAAACTATTTTGAAAATGCTGATCCAAAATATATTGATCACAATCCTTGTCTTCATCTAACATACTGTTAGAGGGAACCTTGAAATCATTAGATGCATTATTACATGATTTCTTAGTTATAAAAGGGAAATTAGAATCAACAATATTATTTTCAATGTTTTCCTTTTCATCTGAAGTATCAAAACACATTTCATTGCAATCACCAGCATGAGAAAACATTGAGACAATAGCAAACTTCCCCTCAAACACATCCCCTACATCTATCAAATCATCATGTATAAGGCATTACTATATCCACCTCCAAAATTTGATGAAGATTTTTTAGATTTCATATCTTTTTCCACATCAACCACTAGGGAATTGACTTGACTAAATGAAGAAAAACTTATCAGGGAGAATACAAACATCCTTAGAAGTACTTACAAATTTATCAAACTCACTAGCCAACAAATCTGAAATCTCATCATGGCTCAAGAGGACTTCCTCAAAAATCTTCTCCTAGCTATGACTATTATCTGGATGACATGAACAACTCATAGCAGCAGTAACATCATTACAACAATCTAAAATATCAGAATTATAACATTCATTCTCATTATGGTGATCAATACCTCTACTACTATTACAAGCATCCTCAATCTCATATTTTCTATCACTAAACTCATTTTCAGTTTCATATTCATATTTTTTATGCTGGTTGCACTCTTCTAATTAATTAAAATTTGAATCCATCTCTGCACATTCAAAAAATAGATTATCATTATTTATGGATTCATTACATTCGTGACTAGCCTGACTTTCAGCACATGTATTATCATCATTAGGAGACATAATATAAACACTATCATTATCACTTTCCATCTCCCTAATGAAATTCACAGCTTCTAAAATCTCTTCTAACCTTATAGGTGTTGGCCAATTAACTGAATCAGGTGCTATAACATCTAGGAAAACACTTGGTAGGGAAGAATCCTCTGGTCTAGGATGCAAAGGCATCATACTAATTATTGATTTAAACTTTATATAAACTTGTTGAATATTTAGACCCTGAAGATTTCCCATTTTTCCTATGACTATATTGACAGTCATATTGTGAACTTTCTTATTAAACATATCAATATTACTTGCCACAGTTTTCAAACTATCAAAAAATTTCAAACTAACCTCATACCTGATGTCTAAATTCATCTTAAAAATAAAACTTCACCTCTTCCTTTAGTGCTGAAAATCATTGAATTGGGGTACTAATTCTAACATTCAACTTTCATGAAAATGAAACTCATGAAAAGTAAAATGCCTTCAGTGTTGATGTAGAATTTTCCTTTGTTGAGTTTGGCACTAGTGTTAAACTGAACTTCTTCACACCATATGTGAAAACCTTGTAGAGCTGCCACCTTCTTTAAAAGGATAAAATAAATCAAAACTATGATTCACTTTGAACACTCAAACTTTTATAACAATAGAGACAACAACACTGAACTTTAATCAAGAAACATTTCATTCTCAAGAAGCTATCAAGAGCCTCAAATCTTCCCATACAACTGAAAGTCCTTCAACTTTTAAACATGAAATCAATTAGGATACACTAGTATAGAGATAGAGTCACCATTCATAAATGAGAAATAAAAAAAGATTTGTTACTTGAAAAAATCTAAACTAGACTTTCAATGGTAGGAAAAAATATAGATTATCAAACCACTTGTTGGCTCCTGATTTAACAATTTAGCAAACAACCAAGAACCTAGACAAATGCATCTAAGGCTAGAAAATTCCCATGATGAATGCACCTGACTACAATATTGGGCCAACTATAAGGCTTGATCCTTCTTCACTTCAGGCTCTACAAGACCTAGGCGGGTTAACCTTGAGGTTTTGAGATATGGTACCAATGCATTTAAAACATAAATTTGAACCAATTTACTACAGATAAAAAACCCTTATATCTCTTAATTACTCATGAAATGACTTAGATCTACAACAGTCAAGTGCAAATCTATGAATCTCATAAGTTGATTGAGGGTTAATTCTTTTTAGCCCACTACAAAACATGAAATACTAAATTTATTTTGAATAAAAGATTTTATTCAAATGACATTCATATCAGATTGAATCTAATTTAGTGATCAGTACCTTATCCATTGAAACATAGAGTCATTACTAGCAGGATCACCTAACTTGTTTGCATTACAATTAAGTTTATCAATTGAAATCCCCAAATCCCATTCTTATGCAATAGCCCCTTCATACACCCAGTAACCATGTCAAAACACTGAAGCATTTACTTAACTCCTTGAGTCAAAAGCAACAACATATCTAACATACAACTCATTCAAGTTACCTTAAATCAAATGAACCTTATCCATTTAATCTCAAAGTTAATAGCACACGAAGAATTAGGAGACAAAATTAGAGAGCTCAGATAATTCATGTAAATCCCTTTTGTATATTCATCCATGGAAAGATTGAATATATTAGACTGGTAAAACTAAATGAAACTCAAGATACTTCACATAATCTAGCATCAATTTCCAATATCTCAGAATGACAATACATGACATGAAATGAAAATTTTCACATAAATAGGTGTGTGGCCTTCACTGCTAGAGCTCAGCTCAATAGACAGGAAGCAAAATCAATCACATCAATGGTTTCACAGTAGAACACTAGAACCCTGCTGGTATTACCCAGAGAAAACTGCCAACAACCTTACAAAAGAGAAGAAGGAAGAAAGATATAGAAAAGAAGCAATTCTTGGATTGAATTTGCAATTGACATGTGTACCCTTAGAATTCCTTCCCAAGAAGATGAAAAAGCTTCTCTCTACATTCTTTCTATAACTGCATATCAAATCTTCATCATTTGGCTCTTAACATCACAAAACATCTCAGATATTTGATGAAAAGGATAATTGATTTTAATTCCTGATTTGAACTCGCAACAACATCAAAAAATAAGTTAAAATTGAACTCTAAAGGGATACAAAATTTTCCAGAATTCATTTTAGCATCAACAAACATCAATATATGTTCCCCAACTGATTCTGACATCCCACGATGAATTTTTCCCCTTTTACTAAGAATGCCCTAGAAATTAAAAAATTTCTTTTAGACTGAACCGATGAATTGGTGTGAAAAATCTAACCTCAAATTCAAAAAATTCATCTTTTCTCAGTTCCAACGATATATGATAAGGCATATTTCAGACAAAAAATGCCCCCTTGGTAGCAGTTTGAAAAAATCAAGTCTAGATTGTATCAGAGCCTTTACAAAATGATTTTTAAAAAAAATTATTTAGTTAGAACTATATAAATATTCAAAATGATTCAATTTTTTCACTTTAAATTATTAGGCATGGAAATCTTTGAATTTTACTTTATTTTCAATCCTCATAATCCCTCCAATTTTGTGACACCACATGGTCGATCCCTATTTGTTGTGACCTCTTTTAAAATATTTGTAATTAATTAATTCCTGCTCCAAATATAACCTTTAATCTTTAAATAATCTCACTATTGACTTTCTCGTATCACCATGAACCCTTGGATATCTTTTTATGCCTTTATGCACACATGAGTTTATTAATATTTTAAAAATATCTCCTAAATCCCATAGCCCAGAGACCTTTGAAACATTCCTTTTCTACTCTTATGCTTAGCCATCCCTTTACATTCATATGTGTCGAGCATAATAATGAGGCTTCTTAAAAATATCATTTATGACCTTACAGGAAACTTATTTTCTTGTAGCACTGGAGAACTTAACAAATCAACTTCTGCTCATACGCATGAGTGTAACCCTATAGAGCCTTGGATTTTTCTCTCTACTCTTACATTGGGCGTAAAATCATAATAGCTTCAAATTTATCTCTTCGCTCTTACATTGGGCATAAGATCATAATAGGTTTGAAATAATATTATGCTCATACACATGGGCTTAAGCTTACATGTGAGGAGTATCAAAATTCTTAACTTTGACCCTGTGGGCCCCTCAACTCTTGCCCGAGCCCTAAAAGCCACCTGGCTTTGAGTTACTAATAGTTATTGTGCTAGGGTATTTAAATATCTTGTAAATCCTTCATATCCCCAATGTGGGATAAATATCTCAAATGTGTTGTTACTGGCTTCAAACTTGGTGTTTAGCGTAGAGTTCTTTTCTGCATTGATGTGGGAAACTTTCAATTGGTTTCCTGTTATGTGTGGATTGTTCCAATCTTTTTTCAATCAGCTCTAGCTACCTCTAATCTACAAGAGCTCCTTACTACATGCATGCATGGCTCTGTAGATAGACATGCTCATGCTATGTCTAACACTGACTATTCCCTAATGCATGCTCGTCTTGTCAATGCGTGGGTTCCCCTATTTACTTGCTGTCACTTTTTTGCCTTTGACGTGGGCTTTTCTACACATGTCTAGCTTGAGACTTCCATTCTTTGTATGTAGCTTTGTCTTTTTGCACTAATCACATAAATATGGACACCTCTTCCCTTTCAACGTAGAGCTCTCCAATTTTGACTTCAATCTTCAATCAGTGGCTTAGTACCCTCTCATCCAAATCTTGTTTCAATAAAGATGCTAACAACCTTCCTTTTCTTTCGAGATTCAAACCACTACTAAACCTATTCCATAGATGCTCTTTCAACTTTCATTTACATACCCAATGCCCTTTGATGTTTTTTCCATTTATGTGATCTAAATAGTTTGCCAAATCTTTCACTATGTGTTCGCAAACACTTCAGTAATATCTAGCTTGCTGGCTTAAAGGAGCAACTAGAGTGACAACCTATGTGAGAAACAAGATCTTTAATGGTTTCTTTTGTAGAACAAGAACCTTTGGATCCATTTGTAGTTAATCACTAAGTTAATTTAAAGACCTTTAGCTTTAAAATTTTCATCTTCCTCCTCTTCTCACTTGCATGCATGTTCAAGGTATTCATCTTGGTCCCATTTTCTTCAATATGTATTGTCAACTCCACTAGCTTTACTACTAGGTTGAGCTATGGCGAAACCAATATGCACAAAGTTTATGTTGCCAAAGAAAACCCAACACTTCACACTTCATAATAAAGATGAAACTTTGTGATTAGGTAAACCTAATTGCCTTGGTAGAAGAAAGGATTGGTAACACCCAATAAACTCCAGTGTAACCAATTTTAAGGCAAATTTAGACAAAAGAATGTCTATTTTCAACTCTTATTTTAAAAGAAAAATATGTGTGTACATAAGAACTTCCCTCCATTGGGATAATTTGAAAGCAATAATTTCCCAAGCAAACAAAATTCTCAAATGCCTTGAAGTTATATTCTTTGACATAGCCATAGGCTCTAACCTAATTCTAGTCAAATTCCTTCATAAGCATCTCAATGGATTCTGGATTATGTGCATTCTCACATTTTTGCTTCCACAAGTCAAATGAATTTTTCATCCACACAAGCTAGATGGACACTTCCAATATCATATTATGAAGCTTGACCATCATCCTTCCTATATCAGAATAATTTTTGTAGCAACCACCCTTTCTTGCAAATTCTCTCCAAACATTTACATCTCATGCACCTTCTACAATAACCTCAAGATTTACCAGTGTACTTGTATGAATAGCTTCATTAGATCCATCATTCTAAATTTATGGAAAGTAAATGTCTTTAAGCATACATTTCAATCGATCTTGAGATATCCCATTAATCTAAAGTAGCTAATGAGACCCCAAAATGGGTCTGGCTAAAAAGAAAATTGTTTTCAAACAATTGAAAAGCCAAACTGATCCATTGAACCTCTCATATTGAATAGAAAAAAAATTGACCACTAGTCTATCAATTAAAGCTCGCTTTATCACTCATCTACAAACTGTGAATTTCTTATTAGAAGGTATGTTGATCAGCCTTAAAAACATATCCAAACCTCTGACTAGGCTCTGAAATCTAACCCATTGATTCTCTGTACCACACACTTGCACCATGTTGAATCTCATCTCATGATAAATTCAAGGCCAAAAGATATTGACCGTCAAAGTTTCTTACTCAGAACTACCTACAAGAAAACATGTTAGAAAACAATAATAGGGTTTAGATTAGGTTACAAAACTAGGCAAATGGACACTTGGAAGAATGAAAATTAGGGCATTGGTTCTCTATCATGGTGATATTGTGAATATGAAATTTGGGCTCATGACGAATAAGAGGGTGCAAATGGTGATTAGTCAAAGTGAGCTACCTAGATTTTGCAAATTGGAAACACTAGCAAAAAAGTAATTTTTGCAAACGAAATTGCCTTGGAAAAGTGTGCATATAGATTTGTCAAGACTTAAAAATTGACACACTTGGATTATTTTAAGAGGAAAATATAGTGGTACAATCCATTTGATCTAGCCAATCATGGGTTTAAAGAGATAACATCACAAATGGGGCTCCTAACAAATATGGAAATGTTGGTACTAGTAAAAATATAGAAACTCCATTTGGAATTGCATTTGAAAACTAATCAAAAGGATTTTTCATAACTTGAACCTTGAAACATAACAAGCCTCTAATGTCTACAATGAAATGCAATAGGAATTTCACCATTTGGGTCAACTGGTCAAAAGTTATAACTTATCAAATAGGGCTTCTTAAAATTATGCACAATTTGGAAAAGCATGAAAATAGTAAACTACCAACTTTGAAGGATTCAAAACCAAGTCAAATAAACTCAAAATGACTTGAAATCTAAAATATAGGTTCTCAGGTGCAAAAACTAGATACTCCAAAAGTGGCGGGTCATGACACATTATTGGGTGCAAGATTTTCATATGCAAACATGGCCTCCTATCGCTATTTGACACTTTAGGTGAAAATACAGATTTGAAATTTACTAAAAATGGAAAATGCAGATTTGAAATTTGCTCAAAATAGAACCTCATAGAATAGCTTAGAATGTCAATTTAACTTCATGGGATGCTTAGACAAGCTAAATGGAAGGTGTTAGAAATATTAAACACCTTAGGGGCTTCAAAGGTATAGCCAGGTACAATCTCGTTTAAAAGCATTTATAGGTCTCAATTTTCTCAACAGTGCTCAAAATTTGGGTTACAATTTTGAGCGCCAACACCACTCTTATAGATTTACAATTTTGAAAAATAAAGAACAAACCATGCTTGTTCATTCTTGACTCTAAGCAATACAACACTTTGCAAACACAACTCAGCTGAACTGACTGATACTAGAAAACTTGTGACAATACAATCTTTCTTCATTCGTCAAAGCTACTACTGCCTTGGATAAAACATAATTGGGAAACACAAAACCTTTCATACAAAATTGAATATGCAAAATATATCAGAGATTTCAGCTCCTTATCAAGCATTTACAACTTGTGTCCCCAATAGAGTTGTCATTTTGTTGGTGACTCGGATGGGAAAAACCATGTCAAATTACAGGACTAAAATATATTAGTTTACACCAGAGATTTTTTTCCTTTTAACAATGAATTACTTCATAGATTCCCCAGCATAGTCACCATTTTGTTGGCTCTTGACTTAACAGTTTTGGAAATAACCAAGAAACCAAACCAATACATATAAGGTTAGCAAATTCCTATGATGGATGCACTTGACTGCAGTCTTGGGCCAACTATAAGGATAAATCATTCTTCTTCTTTAGAATCTGTTAGACCTAGGCGGGTGGACCTCAGACTCTTTATATGGTACCAGTGTAAAGGCATACAATTGAATCTGGAAAATAGATAAAATCCCTTAATCTTCTTATGATTATGAAAGCATTCATGTGTTAAATAGCTAATAACATAGCACATGAACATGATAAACTAAGTGAGAGAAAACTCTTTTAACTCTTAAACACAAAAGGAAAGATATTTGATTAAGATTTGTATCTCAACATCATCTAGGTATGCAACAACATAGAACATGTATCCTCCAAGCTAACCAATCCCTTATCCATTAGGCAATAACTAAATCTTAACATGCAGATGGATACCTAAAGTATACTCATATATTTAGGCATATGATCTATCTATTTGACTTGCAAACAGACACAAATCTTCATAAAAACTCTCATACTTATGATGAAATCCTCCTAGTGTAACCTAGAATCCTATCAACATAAATAAGCATTTACTTGCCTCTTTGTTCCAATAGAAAATCTATTCTGATATACAACCTTAAGGGGTTGAAAATGAGTTCAAGACTTTAGTTCTTAAGCACAGAACATTGCAAATCACAAAAGAAGGAGATGAGAATTAGAATGAAACTAAGAAAGGTGAAGTTCTTGTATTAATTTACTTGAAAACATTACATGATCTACATATAAAAACTCTGAAAATACACAAAGAATGACTATGTAATATAACAAATGCCTCAAAAGATATAAAATATGATGTTCATAACAGGAAAAACATTGAGAAAATTGGTATCAAAACTTTGAGAAAATCTCAAGAAATTGGAACCAAACTAGTCTCACAATCCTCCTTAAATATTCAAAGAATTGGAACCCTTACAATAAGTAGAAAAGGAAGATATATGGGAGAGAAGATATTTGTGGAATTGCAATCTAAACTTGACATCTGTCCCACTGAAAAAATCTTCAATCTAAAGTTGCTGAAATAGAACTTCCTTCAACTGCCTACAACTAAGATCATTAATGATACAAAAATATTTGATATATCCCCACTTTAAAATATGCAAATATCTCATAAAGAAATATCTAGAAATCTTCACAATCTATATTGAGGCTCCCAAAATCTGATCCAAACATGTCACATTTTCTTTTTCGTGAAAATCAACATGTGTTGTTTCCAAAAACATAACTTCTCCCAACTGCATCAAAAAACATTCAATTCATCCTTACAATTGTTGGAGAAGTCAAATTAGATGAAAATATCTCTATATCTGATTGCAGTTTCATCTGCAACATTAAATTTGCACAATTCACTGTAAAGCCCCCAAAATTAGAAAACCTCTTATAGCTACCACTGGTTGATACCTACTCAAAATCTGACTACAAAAATGGAAAAGTCACTCTTTTCCAATTTTGTCATTATATTACACTACCTATTTTGTATAAAAATAGCCCCTCTGAGAACATTCTAAAAATTTGACTCCCAAACTGAATAGGGCCATTATAATTGAAAAATTAAAAAAGTTCATATAGAATTAACTATGTAAAATTTATAAATAATTCAAATCTATCAATTTGAAAATCATGCATTCAAATCACTTTGGATTTTGGAATTTTATAATCATTTACTTTCTCCCTCCTCTCCTTGCCACATGTCAACCTCAGATTCGCTGAGCAGGCACCAAGTTTATCTTTTTATAACATTTAAAAAATATGAATTCATCGTATTATCTTACCATTGAAATCTTCTTTCTCTGATTTGACAACAAGCTCATATTGCATCATCGCATGTCTTGCTCAAGGGTCTCCCAATCTCACAATGACTTCAATTTTGTAACATTGCAGGGAATTGGATTTGAGCTTCACGACATCCTGACTATCCGATCACACGACATTATCATGGTGTCGTAGCCCTTTTAAAATGACCTTCCAGAGCATATGCCAAGCAATTTTCGTAGCATCAAAGGGAAAAATAATTTTCTTTATGATCCCATGGAAAGGGCTTCATCATAACATTGCATCATCCTTATCCTTATGTCCCAATAATACGACTCCATTGTATTATTATGACACTCTTTGCTTTACCTTACGATCACACGACAAACTTTAATTCGTAACATCTTACCTTTATTTTAGTTGCCTCTTGACATCATGACCACATTGTAACATCACGCACCTCCAATTTTACATCTCTGATCATACGACATGGTCATAATGTCGGAGAACCCCTCTCTTTGCATCTCGATCTAGTGACTAGATACCAAGAGCTACCACGTGTTACTTTAGTACTGCATTTTGTAGGTCAAAAATCTAATGACCTTACCCACTACTGAGTGAGTGGGCCCCTCCAAATTAGACAGTGCTCTCCACATGCAACATGCCTTAAGACATTTAGAGCTTCTAGAACAAGTCTGTTAAACACTCACAAGTTTCACCAAGTTCCCAATGTGGGATAAATAATGAAGCCATTGCCTACTGCCAACTCTTCCTACATGGATTACTCCAACTATGATGCATGTGGAGGGTTTTCATCTTTTGGAATCCCCTAATACCATGTTGTGACTTGTGCTTATATCTCTAGCTCAATGGGTGAAGCTTCCCCTTTGGGATGTGGACATTTTCCAATGCATGCCTGAACTATCGCTACATCTTCCTTGACTGTTGAAGCTCTATGTTTAGGCTGTAGCTTCCTCACTATGAATAGGCATGGGTTATGCTCAAGACATGAGATTGTATCCTTTTATCTTGCTTAGGACATTCCTCTAAATGGTCGGCTCCCTGTCTTCTTCTCCACAAGTGTGAGACCCTATTGTGATGCCATGGGTAGACTTAGTGTGCAAACAAATTCATTATGACTTGAGAACTGGTACACTTGTAGTATTTTTTAAAGTAGAATGTAGGGGACGAGACCATTTGATCCCATAAATCATAGACTCAAAGATATGACATCCTGAATAGGGCTCTTGATCAATCTGCACTAAAAATTGCAAATGGAATCACATTTGAAAACTGATCAAATGGATTCGTCATAAGCTCAAATCTGGGACATACAAAATCTCTGACCCCTGGAATATAATACAAAAGTAATATTATTTTTTGATTCAATTGGTCAAAAGTTATAGCTTGTCAAATAGGGCTACCCAAAATTATGAACAAAATGCAGATGTGTAATAGAGGCAATTTACCAACTTTGAGAGGTTCAAGACCTAGTCAAATGGATTTGAAATGACTTGAAACTTGGAACATAGGTTCTTTGGTATGCATACTAAACATCCTAAAAGTATTAGGTCATGAATCATAATTGAGTACTAGATATTCAAATGCAAACATGCCCTCCTATCATTGTTTGACACTTAGGTAGAAAATGTAGAACTGAAAAACACTCAAAATGGGACTTCACAAAATGGTTTGAAATGTCAATTTATCAACATGAAACACATGGATAGGCTGAAATAAGGGTGTTAGAAATATAAAACACCACTTAGGCATTAATTCTATAGCTGGGTATATAAGCACGAAAAGCATTCATAGGGGCTCAAAACTTGGACTAGGTACTCAAAATGGAAAAGCAATTTTGAGTACCAACAACATTGATGTTAATGGGGGAGAGAGTGACATTAAAAAAATTAGAGAAATTTTGTACTATGGGGGAGAAGTGTTGCAATAAAATATTTGAGTTATAAAGAAACTTCTTGGTATTCTTGGAACTAGATGTTTTTCATCTATGTTGCCATCAATGCCAAAGGGGGAGATTGTTAGCATGTATACTGATGCTATGGGGGAGTATTACATAACATTGATATGATGTATAACACTTGTTTTTCATTGATGTCAACATAGTAATATGCTAGTAAAATTTGGCATAGTAGCAAATTATGATTTTTGTATTAAGGATAATACATTGTCTATCTTCTTATGTGCAGTTACCAGAATATAATATAGCATGTATGTGACATATGGGCAAGTGTACAAAATCTGAATTGGTAGTGTATAGAATATATTAATGATTTATAAAGAAGTAGAGGGAAATAGAGAATTGGGGAAATAGTTTCTATTGTATGATCGATATAGCACATTATATTTGGAATGAAGGGTTACGCAGTTAACCAGAGGTAGTACACTAACCACTAATAACATCAGTGAGTGTTTAGATATGAAAGTCACATGTGTGAAAGATTGTGTATAATGTGAGTCAACAAAATTAATTAAATGTGTATTTCATTTAAATAACTTATAATAAATTATGGAGCCAATTCAAGGAATTAATATTGAGTTTGGTATAAAGGAAAGATGTTTTTCAAGTTTTAGATATTATTGGAAATTGAGAAGTAGAGAAGACTTGCAAATTGTGAAGTAGAGGAGAAGTGTATTCTGTTAATGCATGACCTCAAGGGTTATTGTTGATGTGTTCTAATTTCTAGATCTAATTGCATGATCTAAAGGTGAAGAAGTCTGATGTACTAGATAGAGGAAGAAGTGAAAGATTATCTCACATCTATTATTTTGAAAGGAATAGTACCGAGATCAATTGGACAATGGGTTTAACTACCTTCTACAATTCTTAATAGGGATTCAAAGTCTCCTAACAGGGACTCTTTGTACAAAGTGTTGTAATAGACACCTAATAGGGTCCATCCTCTAACAAGGAATATTTAGATTAGTACATTATTTTGTGGGCATCATTCCCACTAGGGTTTTCCCTTTGATTAAGGGTTTTCCTCGTCAACATATCTAGTGTAATTGTATATGTGCATTTCTTTATGATTGTTGTTTACTTTGGTTGAATAATTAAGAATTTTTCAAGATTGATATATAACTAATTCACCCCCCCTCTCAAATATATTGGTGATCTACTATTTCTAACAACTAAAGGGGGGGTAAATCAGTGATCTACAAACTTTAGTCAATAACTAGTTATTATTTCTTACTTTAAACCATACATAAAAAAACTAATAAATTAATGTTGAATCGTAGTAGTAACCATGCATAAAAATAACTCATAACACCATATTTTGTTAACTAGGGAAACCTTGGCCAAGGGAAAACCCCAGTGGGGATGATACTCACTAGATAATATATTGATATATAAGTTCCTTGTTAGAGGATGGACCTTGTTAGGAGTCAATAAGAAAATTTGGTATAGATAGTCCTTGCTAGGAGACTTTGAATCTCTGTTAGTAGATGCCAACCCTGTTAGGAGTTGTGCCAATCCTGTTAGGAGTTGCAGTACAATAGATTCAAGATGAGCACACTACCCAAACATGAACTTCCAATTATAAGAAGAGCTCATTGCCCAAACAAGTAATGAGACTTATGGAATATAGCTTCTTTCTCATTTGATCTTAAATCAAAAGATAGCTTCACAAAATTCACATATATTACTTTCACAAAATTTCACATACAATTGCTCAACACAATTTCTCCAAGATTCCACATTTGAATTCAAAAGATATTCTTTTGTATAAATACTATTCCTTTACATGAATTCCTACTAGGTCGGCTAAGACCATAATACACTTTTTTGACTTAGAGTAAACATCTAGGATGTTAACCCTAGTTGGACAAGTAATTATATTGTAAAATATATAATTCCTTTCCTCTAACTCTATTGTCTTGATTCATTAAAACACAAATACCTCTTTTCCACATAGTCTGTATTGACTTCCAATGTTATACACATCATCATCAACATGTATATTATCTCCATCTAACTTTTCTAGTCATAATATGACATCAAAAACAAGTTACAAATAAAACAATACATTGTTGTATAAAAAATTCATACCTAGACAATTTTATGATGCCAAAAGATAAGTATCTTTATTGGGTAAAAGCACAAACCCGTGTCACCTTTTATAAAGAAACGTGATATCAGAATGTGACAGTTCAAAATTAGTGACAAAAGAATGGCATTTGTGTTTAAAAAATGAAGATGATGTAAACTGATGAAATGTGTAGAATTGGATGAATTTTATGCCTATAATTTTTATAATTTTTTTGAGTAAGAATTTATTCATTTTATTTTATTTTGAAGTCCCTTTTTTAACTATAAAAAATATAGGGTGTAGTTCTCGTCAAACAAGTATATGCAAATCATCTTTTTTTGTTCTAATTTGAAAATATCTTATAGATGACATGTATAGCTAGTGCACAAAAAAATAATTAATTATTTTTTATGTATATTTTCTTTGTTATAAGTACTCAAGTTTGACCTTATCAAAATCCAACAGTTTTTTCCTCCCATCAAAACTTTCCTATCAAATCTATACCTTCTTGAAAAAAAATTACATATTCATGAAGAGGATTCTCTCCTCTAGAGATAAATATAATTTAAAATTTTTTTTGATATGATTTACTATTTTTTTCCTTTTTTGAGGGAGCATCTTTTGAAATGTTGAAATATCAACTTATAATACTTTGAGATCATAACATATTATAACTAATCAAAACACTCAAAAATTTATATAATGATGAGATTGAATTTGAGATATATAAAAGGGTATTTTTAATTTTTGAAAAAAATTGAGTTTTGATAGAGAAATGAGATTTGACCAAAACAAATTTTGGTATCACAAACAATGACATAGATTTGTGCTTTTACCCTGTTTCTAAGGTTTCCTGTAAGCATGTATATCATGTGTTGTCATAAATGATAAAATTTTTATATCCTTATTAGCCAGTTGTCAACAATCTCCCCCTTTGGCATTGATGACAACAAAATAGGGAAAACTGGCTAAGTGACAAAAACTTAACAAAAATAATATAGTAACATTACATCTATTACAACTTGTTCATTTTACATATGCTCCCCCTTACAATATGATTTCATACTTTTCTCTTTACTTGATTTACAATTTTCTCATGCATTTTCTCCACTTTATAATTTTCTTATGTACTTCTCCCCCTTTGAAATCAATGACAAAGGTTAAAATGTCAAAAAGCTTGTCAAGAAACTACTGTAAAAAATGTTGTCCTTCTACCATAAGCTGATAGAATCTTCATGCAATCATCAAAATCTACCATAAGACTGACCATATCTTTAGTCCATGTATCTTTGGCTACTTCAGTAGAGGTGAGAATTTCACATAAGACATATGATGCAATCTCAATTGCATTAAGGTCCAAATACAAAAAGTTAGAATAAGTGTCCTTGGCCTTGACACATTCCTCCAACTATTTCTCAACAAAACATATTTTCAAAGTAATAGACTCTAAAATTGGATACTCTCTTAAAAAAAAATTCCTTTCAAAGTTCTAGTTTCTTGATATCATTGTGAATACTAGCCACTTGATCTTCAAAATCATCAACTTTACAAGATGGATACTATAGCTGGCTAGATAGAGCCTTTATCTCACTCAACTTTAGTCCAATCTGACTGTCAATATCCTTAATCAATTTATAAGATATGGTAAACTTAATGTACAATATCTTACCATCATGTTGACACTTTTGAAGCTCTTTGATACAAGTATCAAGAATTATCAAATCATTCTTAATATTCTAACAAATGGTGCTAAACAAGTTAGCATCATGTTGTTGGAATTACAAGTAGGAAGAGAGTAAACTTCTGAGGGGGGGGGGGAAGAGGTGTGAATCAATAGTTTAAACTTTGACCCATAAATTTTTTACCATACATTCACCATATGCATTCAATATGTAAACAAAAAATAACATGTAAAGCATATGCATCTAAATCATGTAAATGTGTAATCAATCACACACATAACACTACATATGATCACCTAGAAACCCTCCAAGTGAGAAGGTAAAATTGGGGTGGGGATGATACCCACAAATCTTCATTACTATAGTAATAAAGTTTATCTAATTAAGGTTACAATGGTTTGGCCATGAATCATGATCTGCCCTATGAAAGGCCCACCTTGTTTTAGCCTTGCAAAGACTATTAAGTCCCACCTTGTTAGAGGATTTCAACACCCTATTAGAAGTGTGCCTTGTTAGAGGACTTGAACTTACAATTAAGTAAGCACCCTATTAAAGTATTTCATATAGCCTATTAGGAATACTCTTGTAAGAGATTTAATTGAAATCACCTATTAAAATTTCTCAGCATAGATCTTATGTTTGGCACTTGCTTTCCTGATAATAGATCACCTCTACATAATGTCCAATTGATCGTTCACAATCTGATCTATCAATGTTGTATCCTTCTTTATCCTTTGTTCTTCTCTAAGTAATTCTACAATTCACTCTTACTTCTAAGTCTCCTTGAATTCTCTACAAATTGTCTTATTTTTCTCTTCTAATTCAATCATTCGCCCCTCGTACTCTATATAGAGATTAGGGCTTTGTCCTCCTTAAGAAGATTATGGTGGATTAGGGTTAGGTATGAATCTATGGCTGAGATTCATCAATTTTTCCACTTAAACCTTCCCATTTTCTAATTGGTTGCATGTAATTTCATAGGGAATCCACATATAGATTCATCTTTATCTCTATAAGATCATAATATATCCTTAATTTAGCTTTAAAATGGTTTACATATTTGTTTTTTCCATTACAAATAAATATGTCAAAACTATGTCACTTAGTGTATGAGGTCATTGATGCTTGGCATGCACTATATTTTTTCTTCTAACTCTGCACCTATGCTACTTAGTATCCATTGTCTACTCAACACTTGAACCACTCAGCATAGTCTATCTACTTGGCACTTTAGTGACTCAACAAATGAGTGATGTGGCACTCATTGTAACTCAGTATGGTCTAATATTTATATGTTGTGCTTGACATTTAATACTAATTTGGCATGAGCTAAGTAAATGGCTTAAGTGTGTTGACACTCACTTGTCAAAACCAATCTAAGATCAACAATCTCCCCCTTTGACATGAGTGTCAAAAATACTTAAATATACAATATTCTACTTAACTTCTCGAGCATAACATATCCATGACTCAACATATATACAAAACTTTAACATTTTCAAAATTCTACTATAACCTATATACCTCAAAATTGATAACTCGCCTAAGTTAATGTGTCTATTTTGTATCCAAAATTTTTTCTTCTCTTTGACTTCATGGCATTGTGTCTAATACACTTTCATCTGATATGCTCTATCTTGGATGATATCTATATTTGTTTATTACTTTCCTCAAAAATGTGTCTCCAAAAATGAATATCACCCCAGTGGTATAACTTTATATATGCTCCCCCTATGTTATTTCTTCCTTTCTTTTGGATATTTCTCCCTTCTTTCTTTCCTTATATCCCCCAATGTTATAATAACTCCCCCTTTCTATTTTTCTCTCCCTTTTTGACACTTATGTCAAATGGGCTATACATTTATAATGTGTTTGTCCAAAAAAAATCATGGACTTCCAATATGACTTTTAGAGCTCCATCTCAATTGTCACATGGAACATCCAATGACTTGATTTGGATTACAACCTCGACAGCGAGGTGCACTAGGCCATCTAGAGTAGAAAGATTGGGGTCTTTCTTCAATAGAGTCTTTGAATAACCTAGTTCCTTGTGGAATATTTTCATGTGTGGGGTAAGGGACACCTGTATACATGTCAATTTGGCTCTTATGCTAGCCTCTTTTACCATTAACATAGCTAATTGACTGTGTCTGAAGCAATATATGAAAATTCTTCTCACTCTTAGCAAGGTTTCAAGGTAACCTTGTACCTAATATGTTGAGATTTCTCTCTAGGATTAGAATATGATGTCTAGTCTCTTGGTTGAAGAGTGTAGAGTCATACAATTTGGTGCATAATGAGAATATATTCTCAAGTACCTTCTTTACATCCTTAACCATTGTTTCCAATGCAACTTGAGTGAGTGCTATGTCACTAGATATCTTTAATTTACCTTGCTCTATAATTTCTTTTCAATCCATTCTAAAAGTTTAGCATTAGTACCAATGTCTTGATTATTGACCTTTTTCACTATATTTGATTAGTAGCATTAGTAGCATTAGTAGTGGCTTGGTCTCTTCAAGAGTTGGTAGACTAAATGCATCTATAAAGATATCTTTAACATTGTGAAGTGCTTGCTTCTACGTATGCTCTCTCCTAAGCACTTCTTGATGCTTTTTCTTCTCTAATATGTGTTGCAAAATGCCTATTTGGTCTAACATCATTGTATCATAATCAAATTTGGGTCTAACAATCTCTTCATCAATAGTGATATCTCCATAGTGAATTACCTTTTCAACTTTTGAAGATCTAGAGCCCAACACTAAGATTTGTAATGGTATAGCTTATGTGCTTGGCTTTTGAAGAGTCTTTGTAGAAGGAGTGGCAAATGTTGGTAGAGTTACCAATGCTTGGATGCTTTTTGTTCCTTCACTTTTGGTATTTCCTCACTATCTTCATATTTTCTCTTGTCTATCACAATGAAATGACTAGTACATTGTCCTTGTGTTTTAGGTATAGATGAATCTTTCTATCTTGCTTCCTGATGTCCAATAGTAGTGTCTTTCTCTTCTTCTATAGTCTACTTCTACTCAATTGTGTTGATTTTAATAAGTGTATCAACCTTAGTAGATGCATCTACTATTGTTTGAGTCAAAGGTTGTACTTAAGTAACTGAACAGATGATAGAAGTTGGTTCTTGTGGATTCACCTTGTCCCTTGTGATATCAATTACTACCTTTTGGAGTTCATCTATAAGAGCCAAAATTGTATTATCACATAGCTTGGCTTGTAGTGTAGATTGGTCCAAAATCTTCTTTAAGTCTTCTATAGTTAGGGGATTGATGGTCTTATAAGATGAGAGATTAGAGACATCCTTAACAATAATAGTTTTAGTAGATGTGACTGTGTCAAGTGGGGGACTGATATTAGGCACTTATGTGTCCTACATATTCTACTCATCTTGTTGCTATTTAACTATTTCCTTGTCATCAATTTTCTTTTTTGTTTCCTCCCCAACTATATCATCTTTGTTATCATCATTTTCTTTGTCATCATATTTTTCATCTTCATCCTTATCATCATCTTTACCCTCAAAAGGGTTAGCTTCTCCTTGTTTCACAGTGGTCAACTCATAGATTAGTTTCCATATTTGGGTTGATTTCTTGACCACATTTTCAATATTTTTTTGAAAAATGTTGGAGGGTCTATACCTAGGTATGAACCTAACTCCATATTTCTTATTAGCCTTAGCAATTTTCCCTTTTGTCAATTTTGGCATTACTTGGGCTTAAGTTGATTCCCTTATTTGTTTTTCCAAATTTAAACAACAATGCCATTTTTGCTCAACTAAGTCATATAGTTTCTTGAGTACTAATTTGGAAAATTCTAATGATGTTGTCTTAAATTTTGACATCATTACATACGGTGATTCTTCCAACCACTCCTCATGATGTGCAACAATTGCAACAACAAATACCACACATACCAATGAATGTTAGATGGTCAACAAAGAAAATTAAACTTCTAGAGAGATTTTCTCCCTCTTTGTATTCGATTTTACTTATTGATGCTAGTGAACTTGAATGTTATGATGAAGCTATGTAGGTGGATACTAAGATTTAGTGGGAGTCTGCAATGAAAGATGAAATGGACTCTTTGCTAAAGAATAAGACATGGGATTTATGCAAGTTGCCTATAGGTAAAAGAGATTTGCATAATAAGTGGATTTATAGATTGAAAGAATAGGAAGGAGGTAAGAAAAGATTTAAAGCCAAGTTAGTTGTAAAAGGATTTGCATAGAAAAAGGGCATTGATTTTGATGAGATATTTTCTCATGTTGTTAAAATGACTTCTATCTATACTGTTTTAAGTATTGTGGGTATTGGAGATTTATATTTGGAGTAGCTTAATGTTAAAAAAACCTTCCTTCATGGTGATTTGGATGAAGAGATATATATGACTCAAGCATGGTGATTTGTAGTCAAGGATAAGGAGAACTTGGTGTACAAATTGAAGAAAAGTTTATATGGCTTTGAAGCAAGCACCTCATCAATGACATCTAAAATTTGATAGTTTTATGCATGAGCATGGATACAATAGGTGTCATTCAGATCATTGTGTTTATTTTAAGAGGTTGGATGATGATAACTAAATTATTTAATATTTATATGTTGATCATATGCTTGTAGCTGGGTCTAACATGGATTATATTAAGGGGCTGAAATGCTAGTTAGCACATGGATTTGCTATGAAGGATTTGGGCGAAGCAAAAAAAATCCTTGGTATGAAGATTTGTAGAGATAGGAAGAACAGAAAATTGACACTATCTCAAGCTGATTATGTTGAGAAGGTGTTGCAACGTTTCTCTATGGACAATGATAAAGCTATCAGCACAGCATTACCTAGTCATTTGAAGTTGACTAAGAAGATGTATCTCAAGACACAAGAAGAGGAGGATAAGATGTCCAAGGTACCATATGCTTTAGTTATAGGAAGCTTGATGTATTCCATTATATGTACTAGGCCAGATATTGTACATGTAGTGGGAGTTGTTAGTAGGTATATGATTTATCCAAAAATTGAGCATTGGAATACAATCAAATGGATTCTCAAATATTTGAGAGGAACATCTAATAAGTGTTTTCACTTTGGGGCCTCTACTACTAATTTACAGGGCTATATTGACTCATATTTAGTAGCAGATATTGACACTAGGTGGAGTACTATAGGTTATGTCTTTACTATTGGCAGGGTAGCCACGAGCTAGGTTTCTAGGTTACAGAAGGTTAATGCTTTATCCACTATAGAGGCAAAGTATGTAGCTACTACAGAGGCATCCAAGGAGATGATATGGCTTCAATTCTTTTTGGAAGAATTGGGAGATCCTCACAAGGATAATTATTTGTTTACAAATAGTCAGAGTGTCATTCATCTTGCAAAGAATTCATCTCTGCATTCAAAGACCAAACACATATAGTTGTAGTACCATTTCATTCAATCAGTTTTGGAGGATGGATAGTTAAAGTTGGATAAGTTACATATGAATTACAATCCAAGAGATATGTTAACAAAGGTTGTGACAAGGAAGAAGCTGAACTCCTCTTTAGCTTATGTTGGTCTTCTAGCCTAAACATGACGAAAAGAATAGCAGATTCCAAGGTGGTTTAATCTAGTGGGAGCCTCATGGAGTAGTGATATAGCAATAGGATTAGTCTCCAAGTGGGAGATTGTTTTTTAGTGTGGAGCCTAATTAGTCCCCAAGTGGGAGATTGTTAGTTTTTGGTGACTGATCAGGAAAGTATTGTACATGCTTCATAAATTCTTTGGGGCTCAGGGCATTGTCCTTAAAAAAAAAATTGGGCCCTATTTTATCAAGATTTTGGGATGACATGTAATTATTAATTATAACCCTAAAGTGGTAAAAATACTTGTATAAAAGGGCTGAGGGTTAGGGATTTTTTCATAGTGTTGATGCAAAATTGGTTCTTGTGGCAGTATTGAGCTGTAAGGGATTACAGATTGTAATCAAGTTGTAATCATTGGATTGTAATAATATCATACTTGCTATTTGGTGGATGTAGCCTAGGGATTAGGTGAACCACATTAAATCTTGGTGTCTTGTATTCTTTTCTATGTGATCTATTATTTTCTATTATTGGTTATATTTGCATGTAGTTGTTATTTATATTATCATAGTCTTAGCACAAGTAGGTCTTTGTATTGAAATTGAATCATGAAGAATTTCTCTACTAGAGTAAAGTTTATCAAGTTGTTGCTTGCACTTAGGTAATTCACCTTTCACAGTAGTATTGTACTTTTAAAGTTCTTCATGGTCTTCTTTCAATGTTTCAAATTCAAATGTCTTCTTTGCCAGACTTGCTCTAAGATCTGGATTCTCAATTTTCAAATCAGATTTAGCTTTGCTAGGATCACTCCTCAAAGTCAAATTTAGATTGGTAATCTTCAATTTATGCTCCAAGATCTTATACTCTGTCTTTAGCATAGAATAATCATCATCACTAGTTTTAGATTTAGTAGATTTAGGCTTGGATTTGAGATGTTCAATCTTTTCCTTCAATTGTCCAATTTATACTTTATAGATTTAATATTTGTCCTTTAGCTTATCTCTTTCTTTAGTAAGGAGATCAATTTTTTCTAGTACCTCTTCAAGGTTCATCATAAACTATTCCACATTCATAGGGATCTTACTCAAGTTGTTAAGCCTCTTCAAAGTAACTATGTTCTGATACCAATTGTTAGAAATAGGAATTACTAAGAGGTGGAGTGAATCAGAAATCTACAAACTTTAGTCAAGAACTAGATATTATTTCTTACTCTAAACCATACATAACAATTAATAAAGTAATTCTAAATAATAACAATAACCATGCAAAAAGTTAACTCATAACACCATATTTTGTTAACTAGGGAAATCCTAGCCAAGGCAAAACCCTAGAAGGGATGATACCCATTATATGATATACTAATTCATAAGTTCCTTGTTAGAGGATGGATCCTCTTAGGAGTCAATGAGAAAATTTAGTATAAAGAGTCCCTATAAGGAGACTTTGAATCACTATTAGGAGTTGTGCCAACCATGTTAGGATTTGTAGTATATTAGATACAAGATGAGCCTAATACCCAAACATGCACTTCCAATTAGAAGAAGAGCTCACTACCCCAACAAGTAGTTAGACTTCTATAATATAGATTCTTTCTTAGTTTGATCTAGGATCAACAAAATAACTTCACAAACTTCACATATGTTGCTTTCACAAAAGTTTGCATACAATTGCTCAACACAATTTCTTCAAGACAACACACTCAAATTCCCAAGATGTCCTTTGCATAAATACCATTCCTTTAAAAAAATAATTGCTAGGTCAGCTAAGACCATAATACACTTTTCCTACTTAGAGTAAACATCTAGGGTGTTGGCCCTAATTGGAGAGTTAATTATTTTGTAAACAAAATAATTCCTTTCCTCTAATTTTGTTATCTTGATTCATTAAAACACATATATCTCTTTTCTATATAGTCCATACTAACTTTCAAAGGTATACACATCATCATCAACATGTATACTATCTCCATCTAACTTTGCTAGTCATAATATAACATCAACAATAAATTACAAACAAAACAATACATTATTGTATACCAAATTCATACGTAGACAATTTTCTCATGGAAAAAGTGAAGTATCTTTAATTATGAGGTTTCCTATAAGCATGTACATCATGTGTTTCCATAAATGACAAAAATTACGTATCTCATTAGTCAATTGTCAATGGTACATAAATAGAGTATTGGAAAACAATGTTCTGATGGTCAATCACTATCTTTCATCTAAGATGTAATGAAGAGATGTGTAGTCAAATAGTGATAGAGGATAGTTGTGTGACAATGTCTATGAGTGCACAAGACTTGGTACCACACATGTGAAGTTTTATATAGACTATGAGCTAACAATGCTATTATAATTATGAATTAATTAATTATATTATTTTAATTAATTGGGAAAGCCTTACAGCTGATTCAAAGAATTACTATGAAGATACGGTATAAAGGAAAGATGTTTTCCTTAGTTGTAATGGGTGTGAGGATCTAGATAAGAAGATCAAGCAGAGTGTCAATTAAAGTTGTGAAGTGCAAAAAGGAGTAGAATGCTCATTGAATGCATGTAAGTAGTCTAAGGGATCACTAGATGTACAATATGAGATTTGGTTACAAGATCTGAAGGAGAAAAGGTCTGGCCGACAAGCTAAAAAAAGAGGAAGAAGTGTAATTTAGTTCTATTATTCTATAATGAATAATACACATATCATTTTGATAGTGGGTTCATTGATCTTAACCTTGAAACTATTTGGGTAGAGGTTCCAACTATCTTCCACAAATTCTAACATGGTTAGAATCTCCTAATAGGGATTCAAAGTCTCCTAATAGGGACTCATATGTATTGAATTTTGTAATAGACCCCTAATAGGGTCTAAACTCTAACAAGGAATAATTATAATAGTATATCATCTTGTTGGTATCATCCCCACTGGGGTTTTCTCTCTGATCAAGGGTTTTCCTAGTTAATATATCTGGTGTTAATTATATATGAGTATCTTGTTGTGCTCTCAATTTTTGTTACTCACATGGTTAAATTTGGTTATGCTTAATGATTTTGATAATAGTTGGATAACTAATTCACATCACTCCCTCCCTGCCCCCCCCCCCCCCAATCTTAGTTATATCGGTTGACTATATATTCTAACAAATATGTCATCTAGATATGCAATAACAAATTTGCCCATAATTTTCTTCAAAAATTCATTTATCAATCTCATGAAAGTACTAGGTGCTTTAGTCTAACCAAAAGGAATAACCAGCCATTTATACCAACCCTCATTAGTCTTAGAAACAATTTTCCAATCATCTTCTTCTTTTTGTTTGATTTGATGATATCCAAATTTTAAATCAAATTTAGTGAAGTATCTAGCTCCACTCAAACAATCCATAATGTCATCAATCCTTGGCAAAGGGAACCTATACCTTACTATGATCTTGTTTATTTCTCAAGAATCAGTGCACATTCTCTATTCTTCTTTGATACCAATACAATAGGTACTAAACAAGGAATCAAACTTTATTTTATCAAAATTGTTGAAAAGAGATTGTTTGAAGTGTGGAACCTATCATGGAACAATCATTATTTTGTCAATAATTTCAAACCTACTACTTTTTGATGAGACAATTTCTTTTTAGTCTGAATGTTATCATATGATTGATTGATGAAGATGATTTGAAAAGAAAGAATAACAAGAGTACCTAGTAAAAGGTTGAGTTGTATGGTATATAAAAGGAGCATTAAGACCAAGTAAGACATTGATGATATAGTGTATCGTTGATTTACTTAAGGCTAAAGTGAATGGTTACTTTAGCAAGGCCAATAAGAACTGTTTTCATAAAAAAAATTTGCCAAGCCTAGCCAACCAAATAGTGTAAGCCAAGAAAACTTAGTTTAGGTCAAGTAGAATTTAGCATATGCCAAGTATCAAAAAATATAGTAGGTACTAAGTGTAAATAAAAAAACTTAGTAAGTTTTGAGTGTCAGGGAAGTAACAATGGTGGCTAAGCAAGGAAGACTTAGTAGATGATGAAAAACCTAGTGTTAGCCAAGTATTAGAAGATTGTTATTGCCAAGTGAACAGTGTGTATGCTAAGTGGTAGTAAAATGAGTTTAATCAAATATTTGATAGATCTAAGTTGACAAATTTGATTTCTTGAATTATGTTAAGGGTGTGGAAGATAACCTTGATGAGCTAGAGGCATATAATTCAAGATACACCATTTTGAGGCAATCTAACAAAGATTGTAAGAGAAGTTTCTAGAGAAATCAAAATGGAAGGAGGGAGGATTCGATGAATTTAAGCTAACCCTAAGATTGATGATTGTGATTAAGCAACAAAACATCATAATTCTCTTTATAAGAGGATACAAGGCTAGAAGAAAATGATGTTAATGAGTGTTGAAAACAGTTTGAAGATGTTGCTTCATATGGTGGTTAAGGGAATGAATCTCTAAATGACATATTGAGAAAGAAGGCTTAAGGAGTTGAAGGCTTGATGGGTGAAAAGGAAAATAGAGATGGAGATTTTAAATGTCAAGCAGAATGTAGGATTGAACAAGAGATCTATAATCTACAAGTGAGTTGTATTTTGTTATTAGATCAAGTTCCACTACTACTTTCTAACCATTTTATCAGTTTGAATAAATTATTTGGATTAAGGTTGACTTAAGTATCATTTATAAATCCTTTAACTAGGTGACATTCTAATGGAATGTTCTAAATTACTCTAACAAGGATCACTCCTAATTGGGTGGTAAAAATTGTTTAAATAGGTCACATTTGATAGTGTGCATTGCAACTTTTAATAGGGTTGGCTCCTAATAGGGCTCACTTTACAAGAGTGAAAATTAGTAGCATGTTACTAGTGGTTTTTCCCAAATTGGGTTTCCACATTAAATCCTTGTGTCAAATTGTGTGAATGAGTTTGTGGTATTTCATGTTTATGTTGTGACAAATTTATTTTGACATAGGATAGTGACCTGCTAAGTTAAGGTATTGGATGATCTAATGGATGCATACATGATATGTATGTATGGATATGTATCTGTTAAGTAGTTTTTGATTAATAGTTTTTCCTCCTATTAGATTTTATAACCTAAATCTTTGATACCTTTTGTCACAAAATCTTGCATCCTTGTCCAAATTTTTTACCTAAGGACAACCTTGTGAAACATGGAAACAACCTCCAAGCTATGGGACTTGAACTATGAAATTGAATCTCTAGAGAAGGCCAACATCCTTTACTATTAGGATGAACCTAACTACTCTTAGAGAGGAAAAAGGGAGAAGGCATGCATTGAAAATTAAACTAATCTATCCTAAGGAGGTGATACATCAATATAGAGTGTTCAAACCAATCTTTTCCCATACATGAACACTTAAACTATTATGATACCCAAGATATACAGATTTAGACTAGTTCATATCTAATAATTGTTGAAATTTGGCTAATAGAGATATATAATTGTCTTCATTTATGGTAACACATGATGTAAAAGCTTATAGGAAATCTCAAAAATAAAGATACTTAGCGTTTGATAATAAAAAATTGTCTAAGTATAGAATTTGGTATACTATAGTATATTGCCTTGTTTATAACTTATTGCTGACATCACATTATGACTACTAAAGTTAGATGGAAATAGTATACATGTTGGTGATGACATGTAGAACCTCATAAGTTAGTATAGACTATACAAATTAGAGATCATCATGTTTTAGTGAAACATGACAATAGAATTGAAGGAAAGGATTATTTTGTTTACAAAATAATTACTTGTCTAGTTAGGGCTGACATCCTAGACGTTTACTCTAAGTTGGAAAAGTAGATTTTGGTCTTAGCTAATCCAACAATAATTTGTGTAAAGGTATGGTATTTATGCAAATGACATTTTGTGATAAGAGGTGTGCTATCATGTAATTGTAATGTTGAGCAATTGTATGTGAACTTTTGCGAAATAAATATATGTGAAGTTTTGTGAAAGCTATTTTGTGATCCAAGATTGAGCTAAAGATCAAATATCATTCAAGGAAGAAGATATAGCACTTATATTCTAGATGTTTGATTACTTGTTTGGGTAGTGAGCTCTTCTTGTAATTAGAAGTGGGCTCATCTTGCATCTACTCTACCACAACTCCTAATAGGGTTTGAATCACCTAACAGAGAATCAAATCCTCCTAATAGGGACTCCTTATACTAAATTTTCTCATTGACTCCTAATAGGGTCCATCCTCTAACAAGGAACTTATATATTAGTATATTAGCTAGTGGGTATCATCCCCACTAGGGTTTTCCCTTGGCCAGGGTTTCACTTGTTAACAAAACATGGTGTTATGAGTTATCTTTATGTATTGTTACTATTGTTAGATTATGGTGACTAATCAGGAAAGTAATGTACATACTTCATAATTAAAAAAAATTTGGGTCATGGCTGAGGTATGGCCGATATGTTGTAAACCTAAAATGGCATAAAATACTTGTATAAAAGGGTTGAGGGTTAGGTATTTTAATGATGTTGTGATGTGTAATTACTTCTTGCGGTGGTATTGAGTTGTAAGGGATTATGGATTGTAATCAAGTTGTAATCACTGAATTGTAATAACATTGGACTTGTTATTTGGTGGATGTAGCCCAGGGATTGGGTGAACCACATTAAATCATGGTGCCTTGTGTTCATTTCTATGTGATCTATTATTTTTCTATTATTGGTTATATTTACATGTAGTTTTTATTTTTGTCCGTGGTTTATCCTAACAACTATTATTGTTTAGCATCACTGTATTGCTTTATTATGCATGGTTTAAAGTAAGAAATAATATCCAATTAGCAACTAAAGTTTGTAGATTACTAATTCACCCCCACCCCCCCTAGTAGTAACCCCTATTTCTAACAATAATCACTACTTGAAAATCTTAAAAATATCTCTTCAGGTACAAGTCTAGATGCTAGAAATTGATCTATCCACCAATTGAGGCTCTAAGAGGTTAGGAAAATGGTGATCATTAATTTCTAACCAAGTGGATGGATCAACATGTAGTGTTGGAGTGCTCTTTTGTATTTAATTAGGCCTAAAAATCAATAAAAATTGTTTGAAGGAGATCAAAAAGATCAGATTTTCCATTGAAGAGCCATTTCCTATGTAGCTGATATGCCAAATCAACCATGTTCATCAATCAAATGGAGTCAATTCCTCAAGCCTTTCCATTTAGACCAATTAATCTTTATCATTTCACCACTTGCTAGCTTCCAACCTTATGTTTTATGTTTGACTACCTGACCTTCTCCTTTCTCACAGCTTTGTGACCACCTTTCTTTAATAACAACTTTTACTTGTGAAATGGAAACCAACTATCTATCATGGATTTGTAGCTTAGCGTCACTTTATCCTTTAAACTACCATAACCTTGAGAAACTAGGATCTTGAATACACTCACAACATCTCTTCTTTGACCTAAGGTTCATCTTTAAACCTTGTGACCAAGTGAAACAAAGGAGATCACTTGATTGCAATTCTAACTATAGTTTCCTTTCAAAACATTGTGATAACATGTTGTCCATAGATTTGAAGTATCTAATGGTATGAAATTCATCTTTGAAATAGTGACAATTTTTCCCTTATTGCACTCTTGCAACTCAAGCCATGGTATGTCAAAATAACTCAGTGATCAAGAAAAAAAAGGAAATTGCTCTATCGACACCTTAACCCTAGTTGAGCCAACTAACTCTATGATGATACAAACACACTACCATCTTGCCTTCACTACTTGAACCCTAGTTAATGTTTAATCCACAGTGATTGTGCTAACCAAAGGATGAACACATGATCAAAACTTGAAATAATTTAAACGCATAACATGAAAATAAAAGACTTTGGATAAAAAGATATGGCCAAGGTTTTAAAATAGATCCTTATATGACATTGATCATTTAAAAATTTGAAATGATATCAACATTGGGCATGTTTGGCAGAAAAAATCAAATTTTGGTAGGAGGGAGAATATGGTGAACAATACCCAATGTTTTGGAGAGACAAAAGGATGTATACCAAAAAATGGGTAAATGTATGTATTCTATCACTACCCTCTAAATTATTAGATATAGCTCCCTATAACTTTTAATTATGTGAAATAGATATTTTTTTATGAGATCCAAAGTTTTGAAATAATAAGCTCTTAACCTGGGAGTACTAAAGGATAACCAAATTGTTTGTAGGCACATACAATTCGGGCAAGATGAATTTGAATAACCTATCACAATCAATGAAGTGATTGTAGTAGATTATCTTGATATTTCTAACACTTATTTCTTATCTAAATGTAGATTAACCATCTAAATGTATAAGAGGAATGATGAAGATATGTACAAGGGGGCAAATGGAATTGATTTCACTCTTAGCCTTGAATGAAATGGAATCCAACTATGAAACTAATAAGAAAAGAAACAAAAACATATATGAAGAAAGTAAATGGAATCACTATACTACAAACATCAAAGTGAAATAGTATTCATCTGATTATTCATAGAATCATACATATTTCTCTTTATACTCTTAATAGAAAACTATTCTATGCATGGGCCAAAAAACATGACAAGAAAATAGGGTAAAAAGAATTGCAGACCAATTCACCATCAAGTTTTCTGATCTTTGTATTGTCAAATGAGGTTACCTTTATAGCTTGTTGTTATCCTTTAGTTTAGTAGAGAAATAGTGACACACTAGAAAAGGAAATAAAATGTGAAAATATCTATATGGCATCTTTCCTATCAATGATATGAATCTATGGCACTCCTAAAAATATGCAATGTTTCTTCAAAGTCTCACAATGGTCATGAAATTGCATAGAAAATTATTGTTTTCTTCATCTTTTATTTTTCTATGCAAAGTCTGATTATTTCATATTGCAATGGTCACTACAATTTTGAATTTTGACCACTAATCTTAAACTAATGATCAAGATTAAAACCTAGCAATTCCTTTTATGAATTTTTTGTTAGCATGAATGTTGATGCTATGGGGAAGTATTGCAGAACATTATTTTTGATTAAGTAAAATAGGTTTTATAGGGATCCTAAAACATGAAATTTTTTACAACATATCAAATATAGAAATATTTAGAAAAGTCTAGCATCAGAAAAACTACTTAATACAAGCCAACCCAAAACAATAGGTCCACAGCCAAGAAACAAAAAACTAGCTAAACTAGAACAAGAAAAAATTAGCAACACAATTACAAGACAACAAAAAATCACTAACTATCAATTCTCTCTATCAAGAACCTATAGGGTCTCTACATCTTCATTGGTCTTCCTATTGTCCACATCCTCCTAGTCTTGGTTCTGAGCCTCCACCTAGTCCCTAGTTTCTTTCTGATCATCCTCTACCTACTTAGTTTCCAGGCTGGTGTTCTCCATCTTATCCCCACCAAATCCAATGCTAATCAGTGATTCACCCAAACTATTAATGTTCTCATCTAGAGCATTCAAAGTGGTGATCACCTAATTTGCCAGGTTCTAATGAAAGAACTCCATCCTTTGGACTCTTTGTTCAACCTTGGTATTTCTTTCCTCCTAGCCTACCTTGTGTTCCTAAATGTTGGAAAGCCATTAGCTTCCATCTTAGCTTATGTCCTCTTCATTGTGCCCTTGGTCATGACCAATGTTTCAGTTTCCTTCCTCGCTTCTTCTCCCCTTAAGTTCTTCAATTTCATGAAATAACTATTTAATAGACTAAAAGTTGTCTATCATGTTGTTCTTTACATTTTTCAATAGGTTAATCCCAATTTCCCTCACATTATCGGATATCACAACCAGATTAGGATTAATGAGATCATCATAGTGGGTTTTTCCATCAATGTCCTCCATCACTTGAATATTCAACGGCTCCGTAACAATCCCCAATTTAGCTTTATTCAAATTAAAATTCCTCCAAGACCTCCTCCTATTTTTTAATATCACCTCCCCACTCTGTTTTCCAAAAATATATGGGGAGGAAGTGGGGCCAGGGAGTGAAATCACATGAATTTGGTCTTTGGTTTCAAGAGCCTCATCTACTTTCCTTTTCTTAGGATTCCCTGACATGTCTATTGAATCCTCCTCCTCCTTTTCACTTTCAATCCCCTTCTTCTCCTCTTTCTCATCCTCCTCCCCCTTTTCCTCTTTCTCTGAGTCAGTATCCTCATCATCATCATTATTCACCTCTTCTTCTTGAGGCTCAGGCTTAGGGGGGATCAGGGGTAGACCTCTGGGGCTCTTTATGTATGGAATGTGGGTAGAGGTTTTCCTTTCTTCCTTGGGTTTAGAGGAAATAATGTCCTCCTCTTTCAATTTTATGCTCTGCAAATCCTCAGAGTCTAAGATCAACATTTCCTCATAAGCACACCCAAAATCACCAAGGGATTTTCCCCTAGTTTGAGACGTCAGATACTCATAAACCAGGAGGGGTAATCCCTCATGGAGAGCTAGGTTAGTGGTTGATTTCCTCTTGAAACCCTCGATGACATTGCTCATGGAGGTGAAGAGATAAAAAGGAAAATAAATTTTGATACCATGCCTAAAGTGATTAAGCAAGACAAAATGATGCATTCTTATCCTATCAAATCTGGGGTTCAGGGAGATATATTCAATGATAATCTTGAGAACATACCTCCATAGCTTTTTGATTGATTTCATGTCATAATACATCTCCACCTTGATGAGCTTATTCAGCTCCTTTTTTTCCTTCGCAAAGGCTTTGACAGCATTTGTTGACATTTTCTTATCTCTAAAAAAATTACTCCCTAGTAACTGCACATAAGAAAATAAGTAATGTATTGTCCTTAACACAAACATCATAGTCTACTACTCTATCAATATTTTACAAACTCATTACTATGTTGTCATCAACCATCATATAGTAGGAATTGTTTTTCTAATGCTTTGTTTCCATGTGGTTCTCTATATATCAACCATATATACTATCGATTCAAGTTATGTGCACTTGCCCAAGTGGAAAATACATACTTTAGTATGTGCTAGTGACTACACATAAGAAGATAAGTAATTTATTTTCCTTAACAAAAAAGTCATAGTCTACTACTCTATTAGTCTTTTACAAACTCATTACTATAATTGTGTTTTTCATTGATGAGAACATAGTAATGAGTTTGTAAAATATTGATAGATTAGTAGATTGTGATTTTTGTGTTAAGGACAATACACTACTTATATGCTTATGTACAATTACTAGCACATACTATAGTATGTATTTTCCACTTGGGCAAGTGTGTAGAACTTGAATCAATAGTGTATGGAAGATATGGTTGATATACATAGAACCATATGGAAACAAAGAATTAGAAACACAATTCCTAATATATGACTGGTACAACTCATTATAATTGATATAAAGGGTTGCACAGTTAACTAGAGGTAGTATATTGACCACTGATGATGTTAGCAAGTGCACAAGTATGGAAGTTTCACATGTGAAAGTATTTATAATTGTGTTTTTCATTGATGACAACATAGTAATGAGTTTGTAAAAGACTAATAGAGTAGTCGAGTATGATTTTTGTGTTAAGGATAATAAATTACTTATTTTCTTATGTATAGTTACTAGCACATACTACAATATGTATTTACCACTTGGGAAAGTGCATAGAACTTGAATTGACAGTGTATGAAAGATATGGTTGATATATAGAGAACCACATGGAAACAAAGCATTAGAAACACAATTCCTACTATAATATGGTTGATATTGCAGAATATTATTATGATGTATTTATAACTATCTTTTTCATTGGTGACAATATAGTAATGAGTTTATAAAAGACTGATAGAGTAGTAGAGTGTGATTTTTGTGTTAAGGACAAGACATTACTTATCTTCTTATGTGTAATTACTAGCACATACTATAGTATGTATTTGCCACTTGGGCAAGTGCATAAAACTTGGATCAATAGTGTATGGAAGATATGGTTGATATATAGAGAACCACATAGAAACAAGGCATTAGAAACACAATTCCCACTATATGACTAATACAACTCATCATAATTGATATAAAGGGTTGCACAGTTAAGTAGAGGTAGTATGTTGACCATTGGTGATGTTAGCAAGTGCACAAGTATGGAAGTCGCACATGTGAAAATTTGGGTATAACTATGAGTTGATAATATTAATTAAATGTGTATTCATTTAATTAACATATGGTAAAATGTGAAGCTGACTCAAGCATTTAATATTGAGTATGGTATAAAGGAAAGATGTTTTTCTAAGTTTTCGATATTATCATTCAGATCGATGAGTAGATAAGAATTTAATGTCATTTGATTTCCATAATCCATTAGTAATACATAAGATCTTCTAGAACTTAATTGTGTCAAAAAAAAATTTAAAAAATTTGACACAATCAAGTTCTAGAAGATCTTATGTCTTAGATAAGAGTTGTGAATTTTGAAGCAATAGAGAAAAGTGATTTGCTAATATGTGTAAATGAATTTAAGGGTTACTAGTGATGGATACAAAGTTCTAGATATGATTGCATCACCTAAAGGTGAAGAAGTCTAATGTACTACATAGAGGAAGAAGTAAAAGATTGTCACACATCTATTGTTTTGAAATGAATAGTACCGAGATCAATTGGATAGTGGATTCATTGATCTGATCCTAAAGTTATTTGGACAGTGGGTTTAGCTGCCTTCCACAACTCTAAATAGGGTTGGTACAACTTCTAATAGAGTTGGAATCTCCTAACAGTGATTCAAAGTCTCCTAATAGGGACTCTTTGTACTAAGTGTTGTAATAGACTCCTAATAGGGTCCATCCTCTAAAAAAGAATTTTTCCTCTAATCAAGGGTTTCCCTAGTCAACATATCTAGTTTAATTGTGTATGTATGGTTTATGCTTACTTTGATTGAATGGTTAAGATTTTTTAAAGGATAAATGTTTAAGATTGTTATATAACTGATATTGGTGGACTACTATTTCTAACAATTGATATCATAGTCTCAAGTCCTTGAAGGAAAGTTTAACAACTTGGGGAGGTCAATGGAGAATTTTTTTAGAAAGGAAAGTCTAAAATTTGATGGCACAAATTATGATAGATGGAAGGATAAAATGAAGACTCATCTTTTGTGCATGGGTCTAGGATATTGGCTTGTAATGAAAACATCTAAAAACATTGTAGAAGAAGACAACCTTGAAAGTTGTACCAAGGAAGAAAGAGAAGTATTCATGTGCAACATAAGGGCAAGAGAAGAAATATTTTTTACTGTACTTGGAAGTGAGTATAGCCAGGTAAAACAACTCAAAACATCTCATGAAATTTGGAAAACATTAGAAACTAATTATGAGGGTGATTCACATGCAAAAAGAGTTAGATTAAAAAATATATATTTTGCATTCCAAGATGCTAAGATGATGGAAGATGAATCTATAAGAACCTATATTGGAAAAATATCTGAGATTGTTGCAGGAATCACATCTCTTGGTGAAAAGAAATCTAATGATGAAGTAATATGGAAGATCTTGAAAAGTATGACACCACCCTTCAAGATAATAACATAGATGATTCAAGTAATATTACCTTGTACCACTAATTTCACCAAAGAAACATTGCTTGGTAGATTGGAAGCTAAAGAAATTGATTTGAAATAATTTGGAGTATTAGCAAAAGTTGAGACAACATTTAGTGCATTTAACATTAAACCTAGTCTAGCAAGGAACATAAAAGTGCAAGGATACATTGCTAGTAGCAACAAGTTTATTGAGGAAAAGATCTAGGAAGGAGTGGCTCTTCTTATGGAAAGAGAAAAAGATGGTAAGAATATCTTTAAATATTGGAAATGTAATGAATATGGTCATTATGCATCTAAGTATCCTAAAAGAGAAAGGAAGTATAAGGGAAGATTCAAATCCAGAAGACCTGGAAATTGTTTATATGCTAATGAAGAAGAAGAGGAAGAAGAATCTAATCCAAAAAAAAGTGAAGATGAATTGGGATTTGTAGCTATAAAGGAGGACGATCTTGATAGAGAAATCATAGAAGAAAGTGTACTGATTTCACAAGTTGAAAAGAAAGATTAGATCATTGACAGTGGTTGTTCACATCACATGACTGGTGATATGAGTAAATTTGTCAAATTCAAAAGCCATGATGGAGGAATTGTTAGAGTAGGAAACAATGCAGGCTATACATTATAGGAATTGGATCTATCATACTAGATGGTAAAACAAATATTGATGATGTTTATTTTTTTGACTGACTGAAACATAATTTTTTGGGAGTTGGATAGCTAATGGAAAAAGGTTACCAATTGTAGTTTGGTAATGATACATGCATCATCAAGAAAAAGGAAGGAAAAATGCTTGGTACTGACACAAGAACCAAAGGTAATGTATTTCAATTAAACTCCATTGAAACAACATGTTTGGTAGCTAAAGTTGACAAAAATTGGTTATGGCACAGAAGATTTTGTCATATTAAATTTGATAACATTGTGAAAGCCAGCAACACACTTGCTATGAGAGATTTATCTAAGATCATTAAACTCCATTGGAACAACACGTTTGGTACCTAAAGTTGACAAAAATTGGTTATGGCACAGAAGATTTTGTCATATTAATTTTGATAACATTGTGAAAGCCAGCAACACACTTGCTGTGAGAGATTTATCTAAGATCATTATTTGTAAGGAGTGTATCTTGGCTAAGTAGAAGAAAGTCTCACTTCCTTGCAAATAGTTTGGTACTACACAAAAGCTAGAATTATTTCATACAGATCTAAGTGGTCCTACAAGAATGAGAGGATTCTATGGAGAAAGGTACTTTATGATTTTTGTTGATGATTTTACTAGGATGATGTGGGTAGCTTTTCTTAAGGAAAAATCAGAGGCATTTGAGAAATTCAAGATATTCATGAACAAAGTTGAAAATGAATCTAGAGTTAAAATCAAGAGCTTAAGAATAGATAAAGGAGGAGAATTGACTTCTAGAGAACTCAATATCTATTGTGAAGAGCATGGTATTAGAAGAAAATTATAACTCACCCCATACACCTAAGCAGAATGGGATTGCTGAAAGAAAAAAAAATCAATTGTTGAAGTAGCAAGAGCTATGTTATTTGAGAATGATGTACCAAAGACTTTTTGGAGAGAAGTAGTAAATACAATAGTATACATAGATTAGAAAAGGTATGGACAAAATACCCTATAAGCTATGGTTTGGTTACTCACCATCAATCAAATATTTTAGAATATTTGGAAGCAAATGCTAGATCAAAAGAGATAATGATATTGGTAAGTTTGATCCAACGAGCAATGAAGGTATGTTTCTTGGCTTTTTATTAAAAAGTAAAGCTTACAGATGCTTCAACTATAGAACAAAAATTATAGTAGAGTGCCCAAATGTGAGAATAGATGAAAATTTTATCACTAAAGAGAGGATGATGTATTATAACTTTGATGAAGACTCTAGAATGAATAACATAAGTAATGAACTATTTCTCAAGACTAAAAATAGTTTGCAGAATAGTGTACAAATTTGAAATGTAAGAGAAGAATAGAGTGTGGTGCTTAAAATAAGAATTAACGTAGAAAATCCTACCCCAAATAGGAATATGATAAGAAATCATCCTTTTGATCAAATAATAGGAAGAAAAGAAAGAGGAGTAATGACAAGAAGCAAAATTAATCAAGAACTATGCCTAATATCTCAAGTAGAACCAAAGAGCATAGATGAAGCAATCAAGGATGATCATTGGATAAAAGAAATGGAGGAAGAACTTCAATAGATAATAAAAAATGAAACATGGGAATTGGTTCCTAGACCAAAGGAAAAAAATGTGATTGGCACTAAGTGGGTATTCAGAAATAAAATTAATGAACAAGGAGAAGTGTTAAGAAACAAAGAAAAACTTGTATGAAAAGGCTACTCTTAGAAGAAGGAATTGACTATGAAGAAATGCATGCACCTATAGCAAGAATGGAAGTAGTTATAATTTTCTTGGCATATGCAGCAAATAAGAATTTTAAGGTATATTAGATGGATGTTAAGTCAGCATTATTGAATGGAGAACTTGAACTTTATATTGAGCAACTAGAAGGTTTTCATTTGATAGAAGAGAAGGATATGGTTTATAAATTAAGGAAAGCCTTGTATGGATTAAAGCAAGCACTTAGAACCTAATATGAAAGGTTGGATAAATACTTAGAAAAGCTTGGATTTTCTAAAGGAGCAATAGATAGTAACTTGAACTTGAAAGAAATAGAAGATGGTTTGTTTATAACCATTGTATTTGTTGATGATATCATTTTTGGAGGAAATGATGAAGCCAGTAAAAAAATTCTCAAAAGACATGAAGAATGAGTTTGAAATGAGCATGATAAGAGAAATGAATTCTTTCTTAGGATTACAAATTGTTCAAAACAAAGAAGGTATCTTTATTTCTTAGACCAACTATTTGAAATATTTTCTGAAAAGATTTGGTCTAGAAAATTGTAAACCTATTGGAACTCCTATAGTAACTAGACACAAGTTATCAAGCAAGGATGAGACACCTACTATTGAACAAAATAAGTATAGATATATGATTGGAGGATTGTAGTATCAGACTCATAATAGACTAGATATAGCTAATGTAGTTGGAACCATGACAAGATTTCAAGTTGATCCTAGAGAATATCACTACATAGTAGTAAAGAGGATATTTAGATATTTGAAAGGATAGAATATGGCATGATAGAAGAAATGACTTTACCCTTTGCACTTATATAGATGTTGATTGGGCTTGAGATATGGATGACATAAAAAGCACTAGTGGAGGGGCATTCTTCCTTGGAAGAAGACTAGTTTCTTGGCTCAACAAGAAGCAAGATTATACCTCAGAAAGTACTACAGAGGTAGAGTATGTTGTAGTAGTGAACAACTATAATCAAGTCATATGGATGAAGTAAATGATGAAGGATATTAGAATTACACTTGAAGAACCTATTATCATTTAATATGATAACACAAGTACAATTAACATGTCTAAGAATCTTTTTTTTCATTTTAAGACTAAGCACATTGCTATAAAGTATCATGTGTTGAGAGGGAAAGTTGTAGAGAAAGAAATCAAACTAGAGTACATTAAAAATAAGGAATAGATTGAAAAAAATTTCACAAAGGCCTTACCAAAGGATATATTTGAGTACCTGAGAGGCATGCTTGGGGTTATGCCCCTACCTAGTTCAAAATAGAAGATGCAAAAGTGCATCAGTGCAAGGTACATAGCACCATTGTTAGACTAGATTGAATGTTGATGCTTCCTTAATGGGAGAGTATCTATGATGAACAGATTCAACCAAGGACTCTTGGTAATTGGTAACTGGTATGCAAGAGTGTCTTTAGATACTTGTGTTGTTTATAGAGTTATATAAAAAATTTGTAAAGCAACAGACTGGCTTGTGGTTGTACTGATAGATTATTGTATGTTCAAAATAATTCAACCATTTGCATATTATCTTTGAAATTGGTGTCAATGGGGGAGAGAATGACATGAAAAACATTATACTATGGGGGAGAAGTGTTGAAATAAAGGATTTTCATGAAGCAAGTTTTGATTGATGAAGAGACTTGTTGGTATTCTTGAAACTAGATGTTTTTCATCTATGTTGCCATCAATGCAAAAGGGAGAGATTTTTAACATGAATGTTGATGCTATGGGGGAGTATTTTAGAAATTTTTTATGATGTATTTATAAATGTGTTTTTCATTGATGACAACATAGTAATGAGTTTTTGAAAGACTAACAAAGTAGTAGACTATGATTTTTGTGTTAAGGACAATACGTTACTTATTTTCTTATGTCCAATTACTAGCACAAACTATAGTATGTATTTTCCACATGGGAAAGTGCACAAAACCTGAATGGATAGTGTACAAAAGATATGGTTAATATATAGAGAACCACATGTAAATAGAGCATTAGGAAAGAAAATCCTACTATATGACTGATACAACTCGTTGTAATTGATATATTGGGTTGCACAATTAACTAGACGTAGTATATTGATCACTGATGACATCGAGAACTACACATGTATGGAAGTGACATGTGTGAAATTTTGGGTATAAATGTGAGTTGACAACATTAATTAAATGTGTATTTCATTTAATTAACATATGGTATAGTGTAAAGCCAACTCAAGGATGTAATGTTGAGTATGGTATAAAGGAAAGATGTTTTCCAAGTTTTAGACATTATCATTGAGATTCATGAGCAAAGAAGAGTTTTGGATTGTGAAACAATAGATTAGAGTGATTTTCTAATGTGTGTAAGTGACCTTAAGGGTTATTGTTGATGGATACAAAGTTCTAGATCTGATTGCATGATCTGAAGGTGAAGAAGTCTACTATACTAGATAGAGGAAGAAGAAAAAGATTGTCAAACATCTATTATTCTAAAAGGAATAGTATCAAGATTAATTGGACAGTGGATTCTTTGATCTGATCCTAAAGCTATCTATACAGTGGATTCAATTGCCTTCTAGAACTCCTAATAGGGTTGGAATCTCCTAACAAGGATTCAATGTCTCCTAACATGAACTCTTTGTACTAAGTGTTGTAATAGACTGCTAACAGGGCCCATCCTCTAACAAGGAATATTTATATTAGCACATCATTGTGTGGGCATCACTCTTACTAGGGTTTTCCCTCTAATCAAAGGTTTTCCTAGTTAACATACTTGGTGTAATTGTGTATGTATGGTTTTTATTTACTTTGATTGAATGGTTAAGATTGTTTAAGAAGACAAATGTTTAAGATTTTTATATAACTAATTCACCCCCCCAATTATATTGGTGGACTACTATTTCTAAAAAATTTCATGGGTCTACCCATATATGCGAGTCTAATTGTCATTATGTCACTATATTTAACAGTTGGGAAACTTTTTATAGAGAAATAGCAACAAGTGTTGATCTAGATTTGATCTAATGGTTATGATAAAATATTTTAACCCTTTGTTTACTTTGTAATATGGGTCGACTTTCTAGGTATGCACATCATGGAAAATAGGTGGCATTACTTCATTATTCAGAGAATCTAACATGGACCTTATTAACTTTGTGGCACTTCATGACCAGGTTCTAACTATATCCTCTAGAATGTGATGGGCCTAGTAGGACAAGTGTTTCTCTATCACTATGTCACTATGATTAATGATAGAGAAACTTTTCATAATGATATAGCAATGACTATGGATGTTATTTTGATCTAAGAATTCATAAAGACATAACCTTTTCTGAAAGTCATGCTATCATTATGTCACATTGGTTAATCTTTGTGTAAGTCTCCATAATGACATAGCGATTATTGTAGATCTTTTGTTGATCTAATGTGTGAGGGCTCACCCCGACCCATCCTAGCATCGATGATACATTATTATTTTGTTACTCATGACTCGATATGTCAGAACATTATTTGATGCACTGAACATTATTATGCTATTTTATGATGTGTGATGCTTTACTTTTAGATATTTGACCTTGTCATTTAATGCTTTACGAACATGTACGATGATGAAGTAAATGAATCCAAAACTAACACTTTGACTATGCAATTTTAATAGTCAAAAATATGAGTAAAATTAGATAAATAATCGATTATTAGAAAAATGGATGTTTTAATTTATATGATTTTCTTTGATACATAAATTACATAATGCATGTGATTTCTTGAACCTACTGATGTGTGCAATGAGTGTGTAGGAAATTTAGTCAGGAAGTCCAATGGAAAGGTAGAACTGAACCCCTTGTTAAATTGTGTTGTCTTTGTATTGTAACTCTTTGAAGGTTGTTATTTGGTCTTACTATTCTCCTAGCTTTTAATTGTTCCTATTAAGTCTTTAAGGCTAAAAGAATTAAATTTAAGTGCCCTAGGGGTAAGGGTATGGGTGGGGAGTACTTCCCACCCCCTTAGCCTCTTTGTTTGACTTTTAGGGTCACTCAAAAACCCTATCTTTGATTGATTTCGAAAATTGATTGTCTCCTACTTGAGTTGATGACTCAAACTTCATCTTGAGGTTACTTGAAGTCTAGTTGAGTTAAGGATGATACTTAGAGGCAATTTAAAGTAGTTTTGGAGTTGTTACCCAATCTCTAGTTTTGGAGAAAGTTTGAAGATTGAAGGAAGAAAAGGAAAAGCTCTTCTCAACCCATCATTTTGCCATAACTCTTTTTGCGAAGGTAGGATTTCCTCACTCCTTTGAATTTTTTCTTCTTGTGTTCATGCTTGAATCTTACTTGAATCATGCATAAGGCATTGTGTTGTTTTTGTATTGCTTGCTTGTGTGTTGGGGTTGATGGGGAGGGATCTTAACTTTTTTTTCTTTTGATGTTATTCTCATGCTTGCTTTAATGTTTTGTGTTTTGAGGGGATTTCATGGAGATTGTTTTGGCATTACTCACCCTTGGATAGGGAAGAAGTGGCCATGTACAGGGGAAGGGCCTTAGTTGGACCTCAATGGTGTAGAGTCTCCTCTTGTGGTGAGAGGAGGAAAAGAGGGTAGGGTGTATGGGCCCCTACTTCTCATCACATAACTTGTTTGATATTGTGAATTCTTGAATATGGAAAGAACTAAAAATCCTTGTGGAAACAGCCTCAAAAGGTCCTTGTAGTAGAACAGAAGTTCTTGAAGTTTTAGCCCTGAAAGGGCTATGTTATGGTATGACGATTGACATCTCCCATTGAGAAAATCCACCTCCATCCAGTTAGGTTCTATGTTTGGACCTATTGTGAAAAATTGGGTTGGGGTGTATGCTTGTATCACTCTTGATGTTGTGATGTTTTACCCCGGGTCAGCTCTTGTCTTCTCCTTATTTTTCCTTGTAGAATTGAAGATATTGGAAGAATGCACTTGTGAAGGATTTAGAGGAGATTTCATTTGAATTTTAATATTATGTAAAATGTATTTAAATTTTGATGTATTGGAAAAGACATCGAGTTTTCGTACTGGTTCTTTCCCAATGGAGCCTTGAAAAAGGATGAACAATAGAAAAAAAAGGATTATGGAAACCTCCTTGCATTGCTATCATGTGATTTCAAATTTTGCATATGTATGTGAGAAATAGAATGATAGATAATGTCTTTGAATTATGAATTTCCAAGTTTTCAATTATGTTAATGAAAAGCAATTTGATATGTTGAAGTTTCCAATTTAATGTTTAAGTATTAAGAGAAAATAAAAATCCTACATTGTGATCACAAAGTTGTCTCTTTCCTTATTAAGTTTCATAATTGACAAAATCAAGTTGATCAAGAATTATGCATCACCTTGAATTCTGAAAAAGAAGAAGAGAGAACACACACCTTGAATATATGATGATTGATAAAACATGAATTATAGGAGGAAAGAAAAGTATAATCCTATGCACATGCTTGGATTAGTAAATTGTTCTCTGAATTATTCTTTTGTGTTGCAACCAAAAATCATTATTAAATCTTTTAAAAAGAATATAAATGAAATAAATTTGAAATTAAAACATTTAAATGCATATCTTGTTGACATATCTCACCTATAAAACTTTTGCATTAAACTCCATGCATCATGAGGGGGCAAGGTACTTTCCTTAGGCTGCAAGTCTAGGCTTTATTAAATAAGATTTATGCAATCTCCACCATCCTAAGTTTATCCCCCCCACCTCTCACCTTGCCTTGGTATTCCATGGGAAAACTAGGCACTGGAATATCTTCTCACCTGCTACTAGCCATACTATACCTGGCTTGCATGGAGACCCATATCATCTCAATGGGGGTGAAGAAGGTTGTTTAAAATTATTTTTTCATTGCTAAACTTAACCCTCCCCACATGTTCCTATCCCCCATACGCTTGACTTAAGGCATGGAACATTAGTCACGCAAGGGTAGAGGGGATAGGTCTATGCACTTAGGTCAGTGTGCAGTTTCATGGGGGGGGGGGTGCATGAGTATTATTGCAAGGGAAGCCAAGTACTTGTCTAGTGGGTGGGTCTAGGCTAGTTTTCTTAGTATGTTAGTTATTGTTTAGTTAGTAGATTATATTGTTACATTAGTATTATATTTATTTTGTGGTGTAGCTTAGATTAGTTAGTAAGTGTTTATTAGGATTTAGATTTATGTTTAATTTAAATAAGATTAGCATTAATTTAATCATTTAGATTAGTAGCTAATTTTTTTTACAATTAGAATGTAGTTAGTATTCTATGTTAGTGTTAACTTAGGATAGTATTAAGTTAGTGGGTTTTTTTTTTTTTGGTTAATGTTATGAAGTTAATTTTAAATTAGTTTGTTTACTTTTAGTCACCTCTTGTTATAGTTGAATTTTAATTCTATATTGATTTAGTTTTATATTATTGAGAGTTGATTTGATAGATCTTAATATTGACATTTTAATAGTGGACTTAAATTTGTAATAGTTGAATAAAGTTAGTCTAACTTGTAGATTTATTGAATTAATTCTAGCCATCAATTTTAATTGTAAACAATAAATTAATGAATAAGATTGTTATGAGTATGTTAGTGGAGATTATGAATTAAGATATAGATGGTATAACCGATAACAAATTTTGCCTCTATTGTATGTGTTCAACTAAGGCTAGATTAGATTTTGGATGAAAGTTGTAAAACATAGTTAATATGGGATAAATAGTTAAATTTAACTAATCTTTTAGAGTTTTAAATTCTCTTAATGTTAAATGATTAGATTGGTAATGTCGATCTAGCTATTAAGTAAATAGAAGGGGGAATAGTTATTTAGTTCATTATGAGGTTAGTGACATATTGATCTTAATTATATTGATGCTAAAAAAGGTTATGTACTTAAGAGATAGATGTCATTTTAGTTAGTAGGTCTTTTTGATGTAGTTAATAAGTCATTGTGATAACCTATTGTCATCCCTAGGAGGTAATAATTTTAGGAGTACTAAAACCAATTGATGGATTAGGACCTTAGTTAAATGGGCTAGTCATTTAATTTAATTAATTGATTTAATAGAAACATTAAGATCATCCAAATAATCTATTTTATGTTATGTTTCATCTGAGTTATCACCTCTCTATATCAATATGAACTTGTTTCTATCTTCTAGTACCTTCGGTTATCTGAATTTCAAACTACTTGAACAATTAGTTCCATCATAGTAATCATCTAAACCTTTGTTGACCTTATTATCTTAATTTATTCTTATTAAAGAAAAAAAAATTGTGTGCGTTTTACCTATATATTTTTGGCATGACATAATGATCATGGAAAAGGTCTTATTTCCAAAAGAACATGACTATTCAACTTGATGACATGGACATTCAAATGTTTTTTGGACCTTCAATTCAATTTCAACTTAGTTTTCACTACCTTTGACTATGTTCTTCACCATTTCTACATCTTTAGTGATCACTCTACATCAAATTCAATTGTTCTTTCTTTGAGCTTGTTTTTATGATCTATATATCATCTTTAAGCCTCAGTCCTTGATGTTCTCTTCAATCTATTTCATTGCAACAAGAGTTGTACCTCCTTTGATCAAGTTCTTTCACCATTTTTGATGATTTATTTATTTCTCCTCCATTTGATCTTGATTTTTTGTAATTTATTTCATGAAAAACTATTATACAACATGATTTCTTGTCTTCAATGTGATTAGGAACACAAAAATATAAATCAAAAAATATCCAAACCTTCTTCTTGTTAGGGAAATGCATAACAAACCCTGTAAAACCTAATCACTTAGCCATTGGATAGGTGCATTTCAAATATGATTTACCACATTAGGTTAGCTCAAAGGAATGATGAGAATAAATGAAATCCTATCAGCAATTTTGACTCAAACTCAAGGCATTGACAATTGAGTTGACTCAAAACTCTAAAGCAAAAGGATATGAACTGAAAATTGGGAAAAAATTGGCTTTGTCTTGGGATTTAAGCATAATAATGCTTGAAAGAACTCTAGCAATCTCTAGTTCCATAGAAAAGGTGACAACTTGGAAAAGAAAATAGAGACTAAACTAAGAAAACAAAAATGAAGTACTTAGGAAAGCAAGTAACTAAACTAAAGAAAATTTCATGAAAGGTAAACCTATCTCTCTAGCTACTATGCAGGGGTTACCTGCTTTCAATTTTTTATTAGATACAACTTCAAATCCTACCCATTATAAGAACATTGTAGGGTTTCTCTAGTAGATTATGCTAATTTGAAATAATTCTAATTCACTTGTATGATCTAAAAAGGCCCTTTCCACAAAGATTGAAACTTAGAATGCATACCTCTTGGTTCATGTCTCTTATCCCATAGCAACACCAAATCACCTTCCATAAATTTTCTAGGCCTTGTTCTTCTATCAAAAAATTTCTTTATCCTTCCTTGATGTTCAATGATCTTACCAACCATCTCTTCCCTTTCTTCTTATAGTTTGGTAAGATACAAGATTCTCTTTTCCAATCCATCTTTGAAAATGTCTTCTTTAATGATATTCTTTAATTTACAAGCAACAAGTTCTAGAGATAGTGGCAAATTAACTTCCACTCCATAGACTAATTCAAAAGATGAGATACCTATAGCTCTTTTAGGTGTCATTCTATCATCTCATAAGGTACTTATGCTAAATCTTTTGGTTATCTGAGACCAATTTCTTCAAAATATTAATTAGATTCTTATTACTAGACTCTGCCTACCCATTTCCTTGAGGGAAATATTTAGAGAAATGCCCAACTTGAATACAATTATCATAGAAAAATTCAATAATTTTTGAAGAAGAAAAATAACATGCATTATCCATTATCAACTTTAGAGGAACTCGAAACTTGACCAGTATATGTTCTTTGAGAAACTCACATACCACTTCTAATGAAGTCTTCTTCATTAGCTTTACTTCAACCCATTTACTGAAATAATCTATGATAGTTAATATATAAGAGTTCCCTTGATTGGAAGGAAGATTAATTGGACCTATAAAATCTAAACCCCATTGATGAAAAGAAGCTTCAATTACCATTGGTCTAAGAGGTAGGGTAGAAAGCTAAGGTTTACTAGTAAAAATCTTGCATTTGTCACAATTATCAACCCACTTATATGCATGGTTAAACATGCCAGGCCAATAATAACATTGTCTAAAAAAATTAAATGTACTGATAGTAGAAGAGAAGTGTCCTCCACATGCCTCATTATCAAAAGATCTCAAAAATTTTACCTACTGCTCCTTATCCACACATCTTAGAAATGTCCATCAATTGCTCTCTTATAAAAGACATCATCATGAATCACATACTTCAAGGCCTTTGTTTTGGATCCCTTCATTTCTTAGTAGCCAATAGATAAGGGCATTCACCATATATTAGAAAATAAGAAATGTTTGAGAACCAAGGATCCTAAAGACTTACCATAAGAACCTTTGGAGTATCTTCTTCTTTGAATTGTTGACCTTCTAGTAAGGCTTTACAAAGTGCATTACCTCTTACAAGTTTGGTTGGCTTAATTTCTAAATCATATTCTTTGAGCTTTTCTATCCAAACTCCCTATTATTACAACCCACTTATTGTTGTGTCAAAATACTTTTCACTATAGGATTTGGAACATATATTACCAAATGAGAATGAAAAAAATAAAACCTCAAATTTTTAAGGTCTCTCACCACTGCATATGCATGTTTTTCCATTTGTGAGTATCTTAATTCTTGATTTTTGAAATTTCATACTCATAAAAACAATTAGAGCTTGTATTCTTTCCTTATTCTCTTGCATGAATATAGTTGACATTGTATGTTCTAAGCTATAATATTATATGATGAATTCTTTAGTGTAGTCAGGATGGACAAGCATGGGGGCTTTGACAAAGACACCATTGATATCTTCAAAATTTATTTTCTAAACATCACTCAATTTGAAAGTTTTATTTCCTTTCATCATATCAACTATACATTTAACTATTTCTAAAAAATTAGGAACAAATCTCCTCAAGAAATTTACCTGGCCAAAGAAGGATTTCACTCCAGTTTTACTGAATGGAAAAATTATTTGTTTGATAGCTTTAAATCTATTTGGATTAATCTTCACTCCTTCCTGAGATACAATATGATGAATCAACTTGCCTTCTATCACACAAAATATTGATTTCTTTGGATTCAGTGAGACACCATAATCTTTACATCTTTGCAACACCCTTTCTAGATCTTGTTGTGGTTCCACAATGCACGCCCCATTCCCTACTAGGAATGGGGACCCCCTACCTTTTTGTGAATCCCCAGACTCACAATTTGGGATCTAGAAAATTCAAAGAGTCAAAAGAGTAAAAACTTGAAAAATCAAGAAAACCAAAAAGATCAAAAAAATGAAAAGTCAATATATATATATATATATAATTCAAAAAAAAATGCACGTGCCACAAGCGCAACATACCATGCGTGCCACAAGTGCCATGTGTGTACCATATTGCATCATGTGAATGCCTTAAAGTATCTTGTTGCGCATTGCATTGAACACACACCTACATGCACTACACATCTTGCACACAGTTTTGTACTGTGCGCACTTCCAAAAACCCCACTTCTCTATGCACTTGTTTGCTCTGCACTACGTGTCATTACTCTACATGTGCACCATGCCTCCCATTCAACTCCCATGTGTCACATAACTAGTTTTTAGGGTTTTTTTTATGGCGTCATTAAGGTATTTTTTAAATCTTCAAACTAATGTTTGTTTCTTTGTGTAGGTAAAAAAGGCATCCTTAACTTGTCAGGGTCATAACTTTTGACTTGGTGCTTGAAATTCAAAATCATTTAAACTATTGGAAAGAAGAACTACAAATTTAATTTTAGTCACTAAAATAGTGAGCCTTTGGTTGCCTAGGTTTAGGGACTAATGAAGGTTTCAACTTGAAATTTTGGGCAGAAGACTCCAAAAAAGCCATTTAAAAATGCCTAGAAAATCTTGTGAAAAAATATGAAAAAATTTCAAACATTTGATCATTTTGGATTATCTAGATCACTTGGTTTCTTGTCAAGAAGGATAGGGCAGTTGGAAGAGAAGACAAAGGTCGAAGATATAGAGGTTGGACACATGAAGCAGAACAGGTTCCTCATCTTATGTAGCTAGTAATGACAAGATTCAATGCAGGTGCCTTGGGATTTTAGATTGAAGAAGCAGAAGGAGTTCAAGTTTATGAAAGCAATTGGCTATAAAGAGGGTATAAATCATCAAAAAGGGGCAAAGAATGTACAAAAAAAGTGATATAAAACCCCATTTGAGAAAAACCCACAAACTATTTTCAAATTTGAGAACTTTGATTTTTTGGTGAATTGAGCTTTTGAGGTGCACAGGTCTGCAACTCCGTAGGTGTGCATTTTGGAGGTGAGCATTTTTAGGAGGTGAACATTTTTGAGGTGCATAGGTACATAGCTTTGTAGGACCATAGGTACACAAGTACACATGTCCACAGCTCTACAATTCAGAGGTGCACCAACTGTTAACTGCTAGTTCCAAAAATAGTGCTTTCCATGCATGGGACATGCATTTTGATGTTAGTTTTACTTCAACACACACCTAGTGAAGGACCAACCTCTAATTTTGGCACCTCTAGACACTCCTACTTCGACTAAAGGCTTCCTCCTACTTTCTTTCTCATGCTTTTTCTATTTTTGACATGTAAAGATCTCATGCATCCAATTAATGAATAAAATAAGGATGGAGTCCCTCTAAGCACCATATTAATGGTTATTTGTATATATTTAGTTTTTTTTAATGTTTTATAAACATTTTATTGCATGAAGATATCTCTCACTCTCAACTCAAATTGAAGAGATGATTTCTTATAACTACCCCATTGTAATATGTAACAAGGGCCTCTGTTATTATGCAATAAAATTATTCTTTTGGTGCTCGCATTTGGAGTGTAGTCATTCTTGCCTGAATGTGTCATATTTTTTGTGGATTTTATTTAGATATTGTGATTGAGCCAAAGGTTTACTATTTTGTTTCTAGTTGTGTGATCTTTTAGTTCTGGTGTTTGCTACAAATTTATGAATTCTACTAATGTATCTAGCTTGAGAAGGGATCATCAAATTGTGCCTGCATAACTTTTTGTCTCCCATGAGCACACTTTTTGTGGCCTTGCGATTTGATGAAAGGTGAAATATCATATGATTTTTAAATTTTCTCATCAACGATTGCATTAGTGGATTCTAGGAAGCATTGCTCCTATTTTCATTAGTTTCCTACTAATTTCAAAAGTTTAAATTGTAGCGTGTAGTTTTCTGTAGCTTATGTCTATTTAGGATTTCAATTATCAAGTTATTTCAATTTCATGTTATTTTCTTTTACTTTCATTATTTCCTTTGCTAACCCCGTGTTAGAATAGGAACTCATTTTAGTTGCACTATTAAATTGCATTGTTTGAAAAACTAGAATATACAAAAATATTGTTCTTTTGTGTGTTATTTTGAGATAGAAAATATATTTACTTCATTTTGAGATCATAATAGAACTAGAAAAAGCCTCCTTGTGAACAATCACATTCATCTTCAATAGAGAAAATTTTGGTACGTCATAAGACAAATACTAAACCTTGGAGTTGATCCCAAAAGGATTAGCTTTTGAAAAGAGGAATTGCACAATGGATTCTTTCCATTGACCTCATGTAAAATGACCACCCAACAAATTTTTGATATGATATTTTCTCTTCTTGGAAAAGATTGTGTGGTAAATGTAGTACCCATTGGTGTGGTAAATGTAGTTTTGAATTGATCTACTTCATTTACCTAAATTTGATTATATCCTAAAAAATCCATCTAACAAGGACATCATTTATGATTCTGCAATAGTTTTTAAGAGATGATCCATATTAGGGAGAGAAAAATTATTTGAGCAAGGCTTCATTTACATTTCTAGAATCTACACAAATCCTTATCTCTCCATTCTTCTTTCTCACTAGCACAATACTAGCAACCCAAGTGGAATAATGAATAGGGTATATAATCCTGGCCTATAGAATTTTTTCAATCTCCTTGAATATTTCTCCTTCAACTATAGGGTTATAATTTCTTTTTTTTTTGCACGAATGGTCTTGCTTCTAGTTTAAGAGAGATTTCATGCTTGAACTTCAAACCCATGAAATTCTTTAGGTCTTCATAGCTCCAAGAAAATACATATTGAAATTCAATAAGTGATTTCTTGATCTCTACCCTCTCCTATGGTGTGAAACACTTGCCTCTGTTTATCATCTTTGGATTGACTTTTGTCCCTATATTGATTCCATCATGTTCACCATAGGTTTTTCCTTTCTTATCTCTTTCCCTCTTTATGTATGCATCATTCCTATCAAAACAAATTTCTATAGAGATTAGATGGGGTTGAATCTTATTACATTTCAATTAAATCATATTAGGGTCTATTTTCTTTTTATCAATTATCATTGAACCATTGCCATTTGTATTAGTGCTTCCTTCAAAATACAAGCATTCAAAAGGATCCCCCCCTTCAATTAATTTTAGTATGTATTTATCATGTTCAAAAACATACCATGAATATTCATTATTAGGGACATTAGGCCTAAATAGAACTTCTACTTGATAGACTTGATCTTTGATATTAGGGTGTGGTAGGAGCAACGATCAATAAGATACCAAAGAATCAACTCTTGAATTGAATTTTCTAGGTACTAATATAGTTGAGAAAGCATCTAAAATATCAATTTCATCCCACACCTTATTATGGTAGTTTCTCAATCTTGAGTTCTTTACTACATATTTATTTTTGACTTGTCTCACCACCAACTCTATATCTCCTTGTGTCATAAGTGTCTTGACTCCTTTTTTTTTCTTGCTACCATTATTCCAATGAGAAGAGCTTCATATTATGTAGTAGTGTTAGTGTTTTTTTAAATCTAACTTATAAGACAAACAAGTGATTTCTCCACTAGATGATATAAACACTACCCCTACACTTGAACCAGCATTAGCACAACTGATATCAAAATTCTAGAATCCACAACTAATCATCCTTATTTTTTTTTATACTTTTAAAATATTAGGGGTGTCAGAGAACAACATATAATTACCAAACTGCATTTCATGATACAAGATCTAAGATCTAGGGTCATCTAACTTTAGGATAAAAAATTGTGCCTTCTTTTCTAGTTCTAGCTTCACATTTTATCTCCCACTTGGATAGTAGCACAAGACCAATCTAATTTTATCTCCCCACCCATATATTTGTAGAAACTTTTGCATAGGAGTATGTCGTAGCTTGTAGGGATGTTTGCCACTAGAATAGTGAGTTTTAACCTTTTGGAAGGATAAGAAACAATGAAAACTTGAGAATCTTTTATCTATCCCAACAAAGGCACTTGTTTTTCATCCACTGAATAACATCTACCAAAATTTTTAGTCAATAAAATGCCTACAATTTTTTCTATAGAGGCAAGCATTACATTATTAGAGGCTCCTAAATCTATAATACAGTTACTCAATATATTTTTATTGATGAACAAGGAAATGTAGAAGGGGTCTAGTTTCTCATTTGGGAATGTCGCTAAGACAAGAGGTTCTTCTTTAAACAACTTGGGAAATGCAAAATCTCCATTAATCACGGAAGTTCCACTAGTGCTAGCTTTATTGTGGTGATCAACATTAGCATTAATATTAACATGACCTACATTTTTACTATTACAATGCTCAACTAATATTTTCAATTGATCAAGATTATATTTAAGTAATCCAATGGAAATATTTGGATTCTTACCTCTTAGTAGTATTGTATGATGTCAAAAGAATTAGTTAGTTTACTTTTGTGCACCTTTTGTGAAGATGAAAGTATTATGACACTATCTTTATCAGTTTTTTTTTATGGTGCATTATTATTGATAGGAACTAAATTGTTAGTCTAATTTCTATTATTCTAACCTCTTACTATTACTATTAACTAAGGTCCTTCTGTAGTTGCAAAATAGTCACTCCCTACTTCTGAATTTGATTCATACTCCAAAAAATAATTTTTAGAGTTACCTAAAGAAGCATGATCATCCTCAATTTTAGGATATTCAATTGTTTGTTCATTTTTATCCACCAACTGCCTATATTTGATCATATCAATACAAGTATCTCTATCATGATCTACTCTTAGATGAAAACCACACATATTTTTTCTTTTTGGAGTAGCTTGAATTGTTAATCTCTATTCAATAGGTGTTATTTGTGATACTTTACCTCCATTTGGGTTTCTATAACCTTCTTGATGAGGTTGATGAAAAGAATGAGTAGGTCTATTAATTTTTTTCTTCAAAGAAATGAGCTCATTAGACAATATTTGAAGCATAGCCTCAGTATTATTAGAAGTACTAGCTATATTACTCATGGTTCCAAATTGGAAATATCTCTTCTATTTAATAGAACCTATCATATCATCCTCCATCTCCATATCTAGTGTCATGATAGCTTGCAAGTTTGCTACATTTTCTCTTCTAATTTGATATCCAAAATCAAGAGGCATAGAGATAATGTACTATTGGTGTTTTAAAAAGTACTAAAACTACTAAGCGACAAAATGCTTAATACCAGAATGACAGTACATACACAATCTAAAGACTAGCCTATTCTTATTAACAATTGCATATGTAAGGTATTTGGACCCAACTTCAACAAAACCACAGATGGTTTTCTACTCTTTTGGCTCTGCAAAACCAGGGTGGGTGTACCTAGGGATGGTTCAAAACTGGAACAACTATATGAGGATTATTTTTAGTTTCATTCTGATTCTCATTTCAAGATCCTTAAACATATACATAATTCTTCCTAACTTAGTAAACACATCCCATAAACAGATATGGCCAAGAATTCTTCTATAGATCTGCAAATGTTTTTAACAATAATGGCTAATTGAAGCTAAAACATTGCATGCAGACAAATGCTAGCCAACTTTAAAGATCTACAAGAAATAAAAGTAAAATTTGATTTGATGATGCATTTGAATAACCATTTATAACATATTTCTCCTTCAGCTGAAATAACTTGATCAGTGCCTAATCCATTGGGCTTCAGAGTCTATAGCAAATTCCTAGATCTAATTTGTTGCCTTACAACAAATTCTATCAGCAATTCTTATCAGAACTTATCATTCAAAATCCTTTTCAATACTTAAGGAATCTTATCACATTCATCAAAGCCTTTATTTAATCCATTGAATTAACAGCAATGATAAATGGATATACAACCTAACTAGATTGCATTCAATTGCACAAGCTTTTACTCATACAACATCAAGGTAGCTAAGTATTTAAAAGGAGACAAAATGTAGAAAGAACTAATATGGGGACAGTTCATAATTTGTATTCATTTCCTTTGAAATGGGTATATCTTTTACAATCGACTCAAAATGGCCTTCAGAAAGAAACACAACTCACTCTATATTCATGTATTCTCAGAGAATTGATAGAAAAATACATTACAAACTTGCTTTCAAAATTTGGACCAAAAACCAGACTAAGAACAATACTTAGAAGAAATAGAATTCAGACCCTTCTTTAGCCTTGGGATCTCATTTAAATAGTGTGAGATGTAACAAGCTTCAGGCTAAAGCCAAATGACAGGTGTCCTTTTAAAAAGGCACTCACATACACTTCTGTCAAAAAGACAAGAACAAAATAATAGAAAGGCTTATTACAACAAACATTCCTTGGTGGGTCCCTTTCTATTATGCTTCTCAGTTGTTGAGACAAGAAAATATGATTTGATCTTACAATCATTCTTCATCCTCGGAGTACATAGCCATGAGGTCTGAAAGTGATGTATCATCTTCAGTTACCTACAAACTTACTTTAACCTAGGGATCTTTCATGTCTTCATTACTAACTACAAGGGTAACTATTACTCTTGCATCTTCCTCCTCATCATCTCCTAACATCTATTCTATAAATTGATTTTTCCATTTATTAAAAGAATCGTCATCTGGCCAATCAAAACTTAGAGCTTCTCTTTGTATCTTTATTAAAAAAATTGCACTTTCTTCTAAATCATCAAATTATTTTCTCATAGCAACATAAAATAACTGTATTTTTACTAGCTCTTCATTTGTCTTTTCCCAGAAACAGTGGCTAGTCTCACTCATGATATTTCTTATTCTTTTATTAAATAACTTGTCCAACTCCCTTTTCCACTTTTCCTTTTTCATTATTGTATCAACAGATTCTAAAGCACAAGGAAATAAAGTGAATTTTTCGGCCATATATTGGGAAAAACAAAGTGTTAATCTTCTCTGTAAAGAATCTCTTTCATCATCAAAATTCTCTAGCTTATTTCATAAATCAAAAATCTTCTCAACTTGATGATAAGGCATTTGGACTGCAGATATACATATGATTGTAATATCATTATTCCTCTCACTCCATTTATGTGCAAGAGGAGTTAGTTTATCCTTATCTCTGTTCAACTCATCCATGAGGGTTACAATTCTTGTCAACTGATCATAAAAAGTTGACCATTGTATTTTATCCCTCAAATATACCACACCTTCTTTTAATTTTTCTTCCTATTGATTTCTAAATTCTATCTGCAACTCATGTAATTTTGTTTTTTCTACTTCAAAGTCCTCTACAGTATAGAATTGGGGCCTTTCAGGGGTGTCAAGTATTTCAATGATAGGGGTTGATCCAACAAATGACTATGAAGGGTATGCAATTCTAAGTGTACTGGATTCTCCCACCATTCTTTTCCCAAGTATCTTCTCCAATTGAGATACCTTGTTTTCCAACTCAATTCTCTTTTTTACTTCTTTATTGTAGGCATCCACCACTATTTCATACTTACTCTGCAAATTGGTCATTTCCTTTTCTTCTTTTTCTACAGTGGCCAAGGCAAATTTAGAATAGTCCACATTCATCTGGGCTGCCTGTACATGCGAAGTATCAATGACCCTCCTCACAATGATACTCCTTGTTAGTCTTGAATCATCAGGCTGTAATGGAGTAGTCCTGGATCCTCTTCTTAATGACCACATAACAAGGGCAGCTTGATCATTACTGAATGTTGTTCCCAAGAATTCCTCTTTATCTAGATCCTGTAATCCTAAATTATTTGACACAAAATTAAAAATTAAGGCATCAAAAATATCCCAATTGGGCAATAATAAAATATTTGCATCTTTCACCATCTATCTACCCTCATCAGGGGTTATATTCTAGAACTCTTGTATCATTTGTTCCTTTATTTGATTCTAAATAGAGGCTTCATCCATTTTTGGATGCTCTGTTTTCATATTCCTACATCTTTGTTCAAAAATGTGCATGTTTGCCCTCCATGCAAACTGATGGAAAGCCCTAGATTTTACAAAATTGTTATTAGACAAAAATTGCTGACTGGCTTGTTCCAAAATAGGGTCTAATTCCCTTCCTCTAAAATCTACTACAGTTAACTCAAAACTCAGCACAGGAGGCTCCTGGGGGTTCCCTTCATCAATTTCTACTTGAGTAACAAAAACTCCTCCTTGTGACCCCATTTGTTCAATTTTCTCATTGGTGAGCTACTCCTCCTCAATTCTGATTGGAGTTTGGGAAGTTGAGTAACCTTCGTCATGGGATTCCTCTTCCCTTATTATTTTTCTTCTTTTAGGAGAAGCTTTAGGGGGTCTTTCTTAAAAAATAGTACTAGTAGATTCAATTATCTGCCTTCCTCTATTTATAGTGGGCATCTGATCCCGAATAACAGTATATCCTGTCCTCTTTCGCACAACCAGTGGACCTGCCCATATGTTATGGGTGAAACCCAATTTTCTCATAACTTCCTTGGCTTTATCTAGGAAAGAATCAATAAAATGTTGTTTCATCTCATTCATTACCTCCATTATTTCCGAGAATGTACTCATGAGCTTATTTATTCTATCTACATTAGTTGCAGCATTACTAAGAGGACTGTAATCCTTGTCAAAAAAATTAATAAACTCCAAAACTTTTGAATAGACTCTCCATTTCTCTTTCTTTGTTTCTTGCTCCTAGAGAGAATATTCATTCCTTATTATATCTTCAGGGAAATAGAATTCATGCTGACATGGACGAAGCTTGATCCTATGTCTAAGAGCAAAATTGAAGAAATCTTCTGTGTCACAAAAATGAGAGTGAGATACTGCCATCTTATACTGATCCAAAAATTTGTAGAGGAAAATCCACCCCTCTTTAGTTATTACAAATTGGTGAGCCACAGTGCAAGTAGGAAAAATTGATCCTGTTCCCCTTTTGTGCAAAAAGGTCTCCTCCACTCCTCCCAACTACCATAAAAATTCAGCTACCCCTACCTTTAAAGTCACCTGATAGGGTAGTACATGGGGTTTACCTTTGAATCCATAAACCCTAATGATAGTTGAGACTAGATATGGGATGATATCTCCCCAATTATGTGAAACTTTTAGACTATGGGGTCTGTCCATAGGCCTAACAAGGTGCATTAGTGCCTTAGGAATTCTGGGATTGTCACTCAATATGAGGCATCTTAGTTTAGAAGCAAAGTGCCTATCAAATCTACCAAAACTAGCATTTTTCTACTTCCCCAGTCATGTCTGCACTCCATAAATTAACTAGAAGTGCTTCCCCCTCTTGTTCCCTATTTATAACCATTTCTTTACTGAAATATGTAACCCCTTTAAAAAGAAACATATGCATCAATAGGGAGTACTGACCCCAAACCTTTTCCACCTTGCCCTTTGCAATTCCCACCAATCCATTGTGAATCTCATTAGCTAGGTAAGATGCAAAATCAAAAATTATTTCTACACTGAAAGAGGAGATTTGGGTGATCAATTACATGAAGCTCACAGGAATAAAATCTTCTTCGCCCTCTCTGAAAACTCTGCACAAGGTCCTGTATATCTCTACTGCCCTTGCATTAAAGCATGATTTCTTAAAAGGTTCTTTAGAAGATGATGTTATTGCTGGTAGGTTTCCAATTCTTCCTATGTGGGCCTTCAGTGCACCTTGTCTAACTACATCCCTTTTGGACATATATTCTTTTTCTAACTATATCAAATCAATGGGCACATGATACCTAGTGAGAGATCCCAGACTGAAAACTTCCCTAATTTCTTCTAGACTTATGGTAATTAAAACCTCACCATCCATTCTTCTCACTACCTTAGTCGCTTGATCATAACTTTTCACTACAGCTTCAAGAAGGTCATAATCCATAAACACACTGGGAACAACTAGCTTTCCAAGAGCAAAATTCCATATATTGGCATGAGGGGCATATAATTTCCTTTGTGCAAACCACTTTTTGAAGAAACTCAAACCAGTTTGAGAAGTTTGAGCATCTTGGACCCAATTACCCTTATCATACAATCCATCAGCTATCCTTAGCCTAGGGTTCAAAGAGGTTAACCTTTTAACTTGCACTGTCTCTATAGTAGACTCAGGGAGCAACTCAAGCAAGTCATCATGAACATTTCTATCCAAATAGTTTATTTGACCTAGAAATCCCTTCTTTGGAGGTATCTTGGACTATTTTTTAGAACTGGAAATACCTATGAAGATTATGGCAGTACTACTTACTTGAATTTCATCTCTGTTTTCCTCTGTATTTCTGCAATCTTTTCGTGAATAGACAATGTTGCAAATTCTACCAGACTTCGGCGCACTTTCCTTCAGTAATTGCTTCTGCACAAGAGTGGCTCAAAATCTTTTCTTGCGTAAGATGAACTAATGAAATCTTCTATTTTATACTCTATTTTTTCACGCGCGATGCTTTCATGTCTAATTAATATAGACAGTGGCACCACATTCTTTATTTAAAACTATGCTGTTGATCTTCAAGAATCCTACGATCATGTGATATAGAGAGAACAACTAGGCGTTGCACTTGACATGTTAGTCAATTCACCCAATGAGAACTTACCACGTACATAACTCTTTCCTTGATGGTGCTTATATCCGGACCCACTGGCAACTGAGGACACATGTTAGCATCTCACTACTTTGTTATGCATAAAGAACAAGCACCTTGCCATAGATAAGCAATGACAACCATAGATCTGATCCAAAATCGGAAGATGATATGTTTTTGGGCCTACTCAGAAAGAAGGCGGTGGGCCCTATTCGCTATGTCGCTATACATATCTCCCTCACAACTCTTCATAGCGAGAAGACGACGGCTGTTGATCATATGTTTAATCAAGGGTGAGAAAACTGCACGTAGTCTTTTGATTCATACTTACTATGTCACATAGCTTAAAGAGCATGCAACTTTTCAAAGTGAGGTAGCGAGGACTGTTGATTTCATTCTAATCTGATGCTCAAGATCTCTTTGTACATTTGATCAGAAGGGCATTAATGAGATACAAAATTCTGCATAGTTGGCACATTTCAAGATTTTACTGCAGTCCTAATTATCATCCCATGTCACCAAAGGTCCCACTGATTCTACAATTTCATGGGGCCTCGCTACTTCGCTAATAGCAAGATGTCAAATTTTTTTGATAGCGAGGTAGCGAGCTCCAACACTTTAATGAATTTTGGCACCGTAAAATGCAAGGGGCCATTAGATAATTATTTTTGCTATTAAACTGCTTCTAACAATGGCATTTATTACTTGTCATGCCACCTAGTTTAGTTATGGTACCGACAAATTGCAATGTCATCGGCTCTTGATTTCATGGGGCCTCGCTACTTCGCTAACAGTGAAGTGTCAAAATTTTTAGATAGCAAGGTAGCGAAGTATCAAAAAAATCATTATTGCAGCTCAAACTTTAGACTGCTTCTGCTGGGTCCCCTTTCCTATTTTGATGGTAATCTCAATGTGTACCTGAATAATAAATCAGTCAGAAAACAAAGCTCTGACCGCCGTATCTTCATTTTGCGATCCCGTTTTGTAAATTATTCAGCACTCGCTACCTCACCATACATAAAAAAGTGCCCATGTTTGCATAGCGAGGTAACGACATTAGTAGATCTACTTAGATTAGACGGCTGGGGAAATATGAGAGGAAAGGTATCTCAGGGGCACAGAAGATAAAAGGCAACAAAATATTTGTCTTATTTGAAAATTCAAAATTTTGTGCTCGACACTTTGCGAATAGAAAGAACATAGGGTTTTCATAAGGTTTTGTCAAAGGCTAGCCAATAGATGGATTATCCAGAAACCCTATGTTTCACTTAGAAATAAAAATCTAACTTTTCTACAATTGGACAAAAGACTTCTATTACACAAAAATTCAGACCAACAGTGGCTCTGTCTAAGGATGATAGACTACTTGAGTCTATGCAAGAATTCAGAATCTATGGGAGAGCAGACCACATACTTGGTGCAAAAATAACAACTTCTTCAGAGAGCACAAAGAAACACACAAAAACAAGGAACCATATTACACAAGGATACTTACAAGGATTTACAGAAAAAACAAAACGACAGGAAACCCTAAAACTACTATTCATGGAAGAAAATAAGTATTTTTCAAGAAAAATACCTCTTGAAGAACTGTCCATGAACTGGCAATTCAAGAATATTTTCAAATATATCTTTGAGTATATAAGAATCTTCACCCCAAGTATTCTTAATGAGATATGGGCCTAACCAAATAGGATCAAGTTTGCCATGTTTTTCTTTATCTTCAATTTTGGCCTTCCAAGTTAAGATTAAATCTCCATTTTCAAATTTTCTGCTTATAGATCTTTTATCATAGAGTGTCTTAACTTGCAATTGCAACTTTTGGTTCCTTAAAGATGCTTTTTCTGGTTTCGATCAGTCCTACCAATTCATCCATTCTTTCTTGCATTTTTTCTGTAGTATCTTCATCATATAATTGGATGTAATTGTATAGTCCCATCAAGTTATTCTGAGGCATTCTGGCTTGAATCTCATACACTAAATCAAATGGAGCTACACAAATTGCTTTCTTTACAGTTACTTTGTCAGCCCATATTGCCAATTGTAACTTGGAATCCCATGCCTTTTTATTATCATCCAAGGTTCTCTTAATGACCTTCAATAGGCTCTTATTTGTGGACTCGGCTTGTCCATTCCCTTGTGGATGATATGGAGCAGATGATGACCTTGTCATTCCATATTTAACACAAAATTTGATGAACTCCTCAGATCTAAAGCACATAGAATTATCTGTGACAATTCTCTGTGGACATCCAAATCTAGAAATAATATTATTCAACAGGAAATTATTTACCACTTTACTTGTCGCATTTCTTGTGGGGATAGCCTCTACCCATTTTGTAAAGTAGTCAGTAGCAACCAGAATCCAAGAATAGCCAGTGCTAGACTTGGGGAAAATCTCTCCTATGAAGTCCAGACCCCATTGTTGAAAAGGTGCTTGAATCTCTACTGGCTTTAATGGAGTATTTCCTGAGAATTTCATTTTTCCAAAAAACCTCTGACAGGGGTCACATTTCCTAACCATAACTTGGGCATCTTTAAAAAGGGAAGGCCACCAAAACCTAGCCCTCATTATCTTATGTGTAGTAGTTTTGGCCATATAGTGCCCCCCACACACTCCAGCATGCATTTCTTTCAAAACCTCTTTTGTTTTTTCTTTATCAACACACTTCAACAAAACTCCCTCAAAATTTCTCCACCATAGGTTATTTTGGACAATTATATACCTGATGGCTTGCAATTTAGTATTCCTCTTTTCATTTTTAGGCAGATGGGGAGGAGCTTCCATATGTTGCAAGTAATATATGACATTGGTGTACCAATCACATTAGTCCATGTCACATAAGTCAGCTCTGAGATCATCATTTACCAGATTTATCTGATTAGCCTCTAGATTAGTTTCAGCCATGAGTTTGGCCAAACCTTGACCTCTTACTAACTTTGTTATTTGTATATCAATGTTAAATTCCTGGATTCTATTGATCCATCTACACCTCCTACCTGATACTTCCTGTTGAGAGAATATATCTTTGACTACAGCACTAGGTACAAAAGCGATAACAGTAGCACCTACCACGTAACTTCTAAAAGCTTTTATAGCCTTTACCAAAGCATATGCTTGCTTTTCATTTATCACATACTTAAGTTCAGCAGGCTGTAGTGACTTACTAAAAAAGGCAATAGGCTGCTCATATCTTTCTTGATTCTTCTGCAATAAGATTGCTGCTACAGTATGGAATGATGTAAAAGAGAAAATATGCATGGGTTTTGCATAATCTGGGGTCCTTAGCACTGGAGCATTCTTTATTGTAGTTTTTATATCTTGGAATGCTTGTGAAGGTTCACCATTTCAATCTATAATGGCTCCCTCCTTGAGCATCTTTGAGATGGGTCTACTAATTTCAGCAAAATTGGTAACAAATCTCCTCAAAAAATTGACTTGGCCAAAAAGGACTAAATTCCTTTCACATTTTTTAGTTTGGGGACTTTATCAATAGCTGCTACCCTTTCAGGATCTATTTTTACCCCATCCTTAGATACTATGTGTCCTAATAATTTTCCTTCTATGACCCCGAATGTGCATTTCTTTGGGTTTAAAGATACTCCATATTCCAGGGCTTTTAGAAAGATTTTTTCCAAATGTTTGCAGTGATCTTCAGCCTTATTAGAATATGTTGTAAGATCATCTGGGTACACAACCATAAATTTGTCAATATACTCATGAAATGCTACATCCATGGCTCTTTGGAAGGTAGCTCCTGCATTAATCAAGCCAAAAGGCATCCTCACATACACATATCTTTCCCATGGGGTTGTGAAGGCTGTCTTGAACTGTTCACTTTGTTTTACTAGGACTTGATTATATCCAGAGAAACCATCCATCATTGACATCAATTCAGAGCTAGTCACTTGCTGTAACATGGCTTCCATATTAGGTAAGCCATAATTGTCTTTCAGAGATGCAATGTTTAAATTTCTAAAGTCAACACAAAGCCTAATATCTCCATTCTTCTTTCTAATAGGAACCAAGTTTGAAACCCAGGTGGAATGCCTGATTGGTTTGATTATCCCACCATCTCTTAGTTTTGTCAGTTCTTCTTGCATTTTTGGGGCAAGGGTAGGATTGATTGGTCTTTGTTTTTGCCTAAAAGGTCTTACATTTTCCTTCAATGGTATGACATGCTGGAAAAGATCCTCCCTGTAAGCCTTAAGGTCATCATATGACCAAGCAAAAACATGTCTATATTTTCTAAGTAGATCAATCAATGTTTTCCTGATTTCAACAGGAAGATTTTGGCCAATATAAACCCTTTTAGGAACTTCATCAGTACCCAAGTTTATTTCTTCTAACTCCTAAGGTTTGGGGTCGTTAACCCCTGATTTTACTCTGTCTTGGCTATAAAAAATATTTTCTAAGACTACTAACCCCTTTGGCATCTTATTTGTTTTCAATTGCATTATTTCTTGACCAAAAATGGTTTCCTTCCCATTTATGGTTTCAATCAGTCCACTGCAATCCATCTCCTAACCGTGGTACTTGTCTTCATTTAACAAGAAATTTGTAATATCTTTGTCATCTTCAAAAACTTGCCAATTTTCAATGTTGTCAGGTATGGAAGGTCTATTTTGCACCTCAATGTAGGAGATTCCTGCAAATGATATTTCTTTTGGCTTGATTACTACATTTTCCAACAGATCAGCCATCTTGTTTTGGGTCCTATCTCTCCATGACATCCCAAATGCATCAAAGAATTCTATCTGATCCCAGACTGCATTTCTATATTGTTTCAATATCCTATTCTTGGATGAGTAGGTTCCTTTGATCTGAGAGATAATTAGTTCAGAATCCCCTATGACACATAATTTCTTAATTTTATGATGTATGTCAACTTTGAGTCCTAGCAGCAATGCATCATATTCTGCAATATTATTAGTGTAGGCAAACTTCAAGGTGAATGAATACCTAAAAGTGTTATGTTTAGGGGACACAAAGACTACACCTGCCCCTGCACCCTCTTTAGAACTAGCCCCATCAAAGAACATTGTCCATAATTTTGGTGAATTCATGCAACATTCAACTTCATTTTTGGTGATAGCAGGTAAATTTTCAACTTCCTAAATAATTAATTCAACCCTGAAAGCATTAATCCCAGTATCTAGGAAACAAGTGGTATCTTTGTCAATTTCTTCACCTAAGATGTGGTTAACCCTTGGTTCCCTATTTACCCTAATAGCTTTGTCCCCTATATGAAAAGTGGCATAAGTAAGATCACATTGTAGGCTTCCCCCCATGGCAACACTCCATTTTCTAGAGAGTAACATTTCGTAGTGTGGAGGTATATCTACCACAAGGACAGACATGGTTAATTCTACTTCAAGATATGCAGCTAGTTTGAATGGTAAGGCATTTATAGTACCTCTTACTAGGACTTCCCTAGCATCCATCCCTCTGCATCTACCCTGCTTGGTATCCACCTTCAATCCTAAGGCTTCCATTACTTTGAAAGGCATTATAGTGTTGGAAGCTCCTGAGTCTATCATGCAATTTTTTAAGGTCTTCCCCTTTATGATTAGACTAAGGAAAAAAGGATCAATATCTTCTATGAATGCCATTGAGGAATCATCTAGAAATATTTGAGGAATCTGGGATATGATACCACTGTCCTCTATTACTAATGTGGTCTGTTGGGACATAGTTTGATCTACAATAATATTATTGTTTACTATTCCACCCAACCATGAAAAATCCTTATTCTTATGCTCTTCAATTCTAAAAAGTTTAGACAAGGGCACTTTTACAGTAATTTGAGATAACATGGATATCATATCAATAGGTTCAACCATAGTAGGTTTTACAATAGTACCTGGAATTGGAGTCTTTTGAGTAGTAGGCACCACATTTTGCTTGATAACATCCGGTTCTAACTTCTTTGGTTGCACAACTGGTTTTGTTGCTTCACTTATCTGAAATTGAACCTTCTTCTTTCATTCCCATTTCTTACCCTTGTTCTCCTTGATTTTAGGCACATCTACATTGACTTTCTTGTTTTGATCATTCATCTTATGAGTGATGTCTTTGATGAATACACTAGATGGCCTTCCTGCATCATTATTTATTTCTCTATTTCTCAAATTATAATTACTATGGACTTGTGAAATCATTTTTGCTATAATTCTATCAATTTCCTCCTTGGAGGGCATTCTTAAACTTGTGAGACCTACATCAAAAAATGTACTGCATACCTTATCTGTATCATACCCTTCATCATCTGAAAGCACTTGCTGATGATGTAGTTGGTAAGAAATTCTCTGGCTAGTAATATCATTTTTAGGCTCTTTTGAATCAGAATCTATCAAATCATCACACATACTCACCATATTGCAGCTTATATCGTTATGGCTTTTCTCTTCAATTTCTTCTTCAGCTTGCACTCCTTGAGCGTGGGAAAATGACTGAGCAACAACACAATAATCAGTAGAATGAGGTGATTGGCATATAATGCACCATGGTACATCATCATTCATATTTACAGTGTTCCTTTGCAGGGGGTCTGGAGTACCCTTATCCTTCACATTTTGGATCTGGTTGGGAACTAGTTTACCATCTTTCAACTGAGTGGTGTAAGGGTAATTTTGCATCCTAGGCTGCCTATTGAAATTGTTGTTATTCACAGGGGGTCTTTCAGCAACATTTGGCTTATTGAAACTAGTGGGATTCATCTTCTTGAGCATTTCTAAAACTTGGCCTATAGTAGGTTCTTTGGGCTTTTTTCCTATAGGAGTTTTGTCACCCTCCCTTTTATTGTTGTTCTTGGTATTAAAAAGCTTAGGATAAACCCTCCTACCTAGTTTACCAGATGCCTTCCTATTATTCTCTATATTTACTACAACTTTATAGGCATCTCTTAAAGTTTTAGGCTCCTTATCCCTCAATTGATAAGCCATTTTGCTATCAAAAGCATTGAAATAGGTTGTGAGACAAACGTCTTCATTTAACCTCATAGCTTGAAAAAGTTTGTACATACCTTTTTGGAATCTCACATTGAAATCAAATGTGGACTCATTTGGATTCTTCTTGATATTTTTGAACTCGTTCAACATGAATCCTGCATTAGTGTTGTCCCCATATTGCTCCTTGAACAATTTCTCCAAATCACTCCATGAGGTAATACTGTCATCAAGAAACCTCCTAAACCAATCCCTTGCATCCTCTATTAGTGAATGCACAAACAATTTCATTACCGTGCCTTCATGTTCAACTTCATAATCATTCAACATGTCAATGAAAATCCTTAAATGTTCTTCACCGGTAACAGCATTATTTCTAGAAAACTTAACCACTTTATCTCTTAAATCAAATGATATGGGATGTGGGGCACCAAGAATACCAGCAAATGATATTTTTCTATACTTTTCTAGGTATATAGGTTTCTTCTAGAAACCAGGAACATTTTAAGTACTAGCTATATTAGCTTGACTCAGGGGAGCAGCTTGGGACTGTTGTGGTGGGACAAATGGAACTTGGGTGCCAATAGTGGAAGATGAAGTAGGAGCAGATTGGGGTACTCCCTGAGTTGAAATTATGGGACCACTAACTAGTGTAGGATTTGTAGGTGGGATAGACAAATTGGGCCATGAAGCCAATGCAGAATTAGAATTTATGAATTGGATTTTCCTTCTAGTTTCTGCAGCTTGAGCTTCATTCTCAACCTTCTCAAGTTCTTTTGCAAGATCTTCCCTCTCTTTTCAAGCCTTCTCAAGATCTAGATCTAATTTCGACATGGAGGGTTGTATAGGTTTGCTTGGTATAGCTTGAGGATCATTTATTTGGATTCCTATAGCCTTGCCTTTCCCTTTATCTGGAGCTTTTGCAGTGGGCTCTACAGGATCAACTTGAACAGGTTTATAGGCTTAAACTTGAGCAATAACTAGTTCTTGCCTTTGATTTAGGCATTTCTCCTGTTCTTGAACTTTAGCTCTTAGATTATCAACATCTCTGAAAACATCCTTATGGAGAGTTGTGGTATTCTCTTCTAACTTTTTATTTTTCTCTTTCAAAGCAGCCATCCTTCTTAGTAGAGCATCTCTTTCTATTATGGCTATTATTCCCATTGTCTAATTGCCTATAATTCATATTTGCTACAGGATTTGGTCTTAATGAAGTAATTCCAATAGTAGACACATCCTTGTCTTGAAAAAATCTCTCATCTAGTAATGGGGTACTAAAAATACCTCCTAAGAGTCTTGTAGTTTTAGATTTAGAGCTAAGCGAAGAAGACTCTCTTCCTATTACTGGTTGATAATGGTTATTGACAGATGCATTACCTCTGGGTTTCCAAGTAGGATTTGGATCTATCTTTTTCCTATTTTGGTTCTTCCTACCACCTTGGGGTAGATCAGTATAAATTGATACATCGGGATTGGCTCTCATGTAAGCTCTTGTGTTTTTTCTCTTGTTAGCCATATTCACCTTTTTGTTACAATAAGCACTAGCTTCAAAACCTTGACTAAGTTGACACCCTATTTCCAGAAAATATATAATAACACTTTTACTAACTGAAGGAAAATCATACACAAGTAGGAATAAAAATGTCTGGCACAGACAGACCAATCACTAATGTCATAAGACTGCAACTCTTGCTTGTTAGATAAGACACTTGGATAGGCTAGATATGTTAGTGTGTAGCAATGGTACTTGGGATCTATCTTCTTTAAATTCTCAAGGTTTGACACTAAAAGATTCCCTTATAACCATGGGCAAAACATAGATCACATGACACACATTTACACAACAGGACCAAAGAAACTACAGCACTTTTCATAGACGTGTTGGACAAATCCCCAGTAGAGTCGCCATTTTGTTGGTGTTTTAAAAAGTACTAAAACTACTAAGCGACAAAATGCTTAATACCAGAATGATAGTACATACATAATCTAAAGACTAGCCTATTCTTATTAACAATTGCATATGTAAGTTATTTGGACCCAACTTCAACAAAACCACAGATGGTTTTCTACTCTTTTGGCTCTGCAAAACCAGGGTGGGTGTACCTAGGGATGGTTCAAAACTAGAACAACTATATGAGGATTACTCTTAGTTTCATTCTGATTCTCATTTCAAGATCCTCAAACATATACATAATTCTTACTAACTTGGTAAACACATCCCATACACAGATATGGCCAAGAATTCTTCTATAGATCTACATATGTTTTTAACAACAATGGCTAACTGAAGCTAAAACATTCCATGCAGACAAGTGCTGGCCAACTTTAAAGATCTACAGGAAATAAAAGTAAAATTTGATTTGATGATGCATTTGAATAACCATTTATAACATATTTCTCCTTCAACTGAAATAACTTGATCAGTGCCTAATCCATTGGGCTTCAGCGTCTATAGAAAATTCTTAGATCTAATTTGTTGCCTTACAACAAATTCTATCAGCAATTCTTATCAGAACTTATCATTCAAAATCCTTTTCAATATTTAAGGAATCTTATCACATTCATCAAAGCCTTTATTTAATCCATTGAATTAATAGAAATGATAAATGGATATACAACCTAACTAGATTGCATTCAATTGCACAAGCTTTTACTCATACAACATCAAGGTAGCTAAGTATTTAAAAGGAGACAAAATTCAGAAAGAACTGATATGGGGAAAGTTCATAATTTGTATTCATTTCCTTTGAAATGGGTATATCTTTTACAATAGACTCAGAATGGCCTTCAGAGAGAAACACAGTTCATTCTATATTCATGTATTCTCAAAGAATTGACAGAAAAATACATTACAAACTTGCTTTCAAAATTTGGACCAAAAACCAGACTAAGAACAATACTTAGAAGAAATAGAATTCAGACCCTTCTTTAGCCTTGGGATCTCACTTAAATAGTGTGAGATGTAACAAGCTTCAGGCTAAAGACAAATGATAGGTGTCCTTTTAAAAAGGCACTCACATACACTTCTGTCAAAAAGACAAGAACAAAATAACAGAAAGGCTTATTACAACAAACATTCCTTGGTGGGTCCCTTTCTGTTATGCTTCTCAGTTGTTCAGACAAAAAAATATGATCTGATCTTACAACCATTCTTCATCCTCGGAGTACATAGCCATGAGGTCTGAAAGTGATGTATCATCTTCAATTACCTGCAAACTTACTTTAACCTAGGGATCTTTCATGTCTTCATTACTAACTACTAGGGTAACTGTTACTCTTGCATCTTCCTCCTCATCATCTCCTGACATCTATTCTATAAATTGATTTTTCCATTTATTAAAAGCATCATCATCTGGCCAATCAAAACTTAGAGCTTCTCTTTGTATCTTTATTAAAAAATTTGCACTTTCTTCTAACTCATCAAATTCTTTTCTCATAGCAGCATAAAATAACTGTATTTTTACTAGCTCTTCATTTGTCTTTTCCCAGAACCAGTGGCTAGTCTCACTCATGATGTTTCTTATTCTTTCATTAAATAACTCATCCAACTCCGTCTTCCACTTTTCCTTTTCCTTTACTATATCAACAGATTCTAAAGCACAAGGAAATAAAGTGATTTTTTCAGCCATATATTGGGAAAAATATAATGTTAATCTTCTCTATAAAGAATCTCTTTCATCATCAAAATTCTCTAGCTTATTTAATAAATCAAAAATCTTCTCAACTTGATGATAAGGCATTTGGACTGCAGATATACATATGATTGTAATATCATTATTCCTCTCCCTCCATTTCTGTGCAAGAGGAGTCAGTTTATCCTTATCTCTGTTCAACTCATCCATGAGGGTTAAAATTCTTGTCAACTGATCATAAAAAGTTGACCATTGTATTTTATCCCTCAAATATACCACACCTTCTTTTAATTTTTCTTCCTATTGATTTCTAAATTCTATCTGCAACTCATGTAATTTTGTTTTTTCTACTTCAAAGTCCTCTACAGTATAGAATTTAGGCCTTTCAGGGGTGTCAAGTATTTCAATGATAGGGGTTGATCCAACAAATGACTATGAAGGGTATGCAATTCTAAGTGTACTGGATTCTCCCACCATTCTTTTCCCAAGTATCTTCTCCAATTGAGATACCTTGTTTTCCAACTCAATTCTCTTTTTTACTTCTTTATTGTAGGCATCCACCACTATTTCATACTTACTCTATAGATTAGTCATTTCCTTTTCTTCTTTTTCTGCAATGGCCAAGGAAAATTTAGAATAGTCCACATTCATGTGGGCTGCCTGTACATGTGAAGTATTAGCGACCCTCCTCACAATGATACTACCTGTTAGTCCTGAATCATTAGGCTGTAATGAAGTAGTCCCGGATCCTCTTCTTAATGACCACATAACAAGGGCAGCTTGATCATTACTGAATGTTGTTCCCAAGAATTCCTCTTTATCTAGATCCTGTAATCCTAAATTATTAGACACATAATTAAAAATTAAGGCATCATCAATATCCCAATTGGGCAATAATAAAATATTTCCATCTTTCACCATTTTTCTACCCTCGTCAGGGGTTATATTCTGGAACTCTTGTATCATTTGTTCCTTTATTTGATTCTGAATAGAGGCTTCATCCATTTTTGGATGCTCTGTTTTCATATTCCTACATCTTTGTTCAAAAATGTGCATGTTTTCCCTCCATGCAAACTGATGGATAGCCCTAGATTTTACAAAACTATTATCAGACAAAAATTGCTGACTGGCTTGTTCCAAAATAGGGTCTAATTCCCTTCCTCTGAAATCTTCTACGGTTAATTCAAAACTCAGCACAGGAGGCTCCTGGGGATTCCTTTCATCAATTTCTACTTGAGTAACAAAAACTCCTCCTTGTGACCCCATTTGTTCAATTTTCTCATTGGTGAGCTGCTCCTCAATTCTGATTGGAGTTTGGGAAGGTGAGTAACCTTCGTCATGGGATTCCTCTTCCCTTATTATTTTTCTTCTTTTAGGAGAAGGTTCAGGGGGTCTTTCTTCAAAAATAGTACTAGTAGATTCATTTATCGGCTTTCCTTTGTTTATAGTGGGCATCTCATCCCAAATAATAGTATATCCTATCCTCTTTCACACAACTGGTGGACCTACCCCTATGTTAGGGGTGAAACACAATTTTCTCATAACTTCCTTGGCTTTATCTTGGAAAGAATCAATAAAATGTTGTTTCTTCTGATTCATTACCTCCATTATTTTCAAGAATGTACTCATGAGCTTATTTATTCTATCTGCATTAGTTACAGCGTTACTAAGAGGACTGTAGTCCTTGTCAAAACAATTAATAAACTCTAAAACTTTTGAATAGACTCTCCATTTCTCTTTCTTTGTTTCTTGCTCCTGGAGAGAATATTCATTCCTTATTATATCTTTAGGGAAATAGAATTCATCCTGACATGGACGTAGCTTGATCCTATGTCTAAGAGGAGATTTGAAGAAATCTTCTGTGTCACAAAAATGAGAGTGAGATACTACCATCTTATACTGATCCAAAAATTTGTAGAGGAAAATCCACCCCTCTTTAGTTATTACAAACTAGTGAGCCATAGTGCAAGTACAAAAAATTGATCATGTTCCCCTTTTGTGCAAAAAGGTCTCCTCCACTCCTCCCAACTGCCATAAAAATTCAGCTACCCCTACCTTTGAAGGATCCTGATAGGGTAGCACATGGGTTGTCCCTTTGAATCCATAAACCCTAATGACAGTTGAGATTGGATATGGGATGATATCTCCCTAATTATGTGAAACTTTTAGACTATGGGGTCTGTCCATAGGCCTAACAAGGTGCATTAGTGCCTTAGGAATTCTGGGATTATCACTCAATAAGAGGCATCTTAGTTTAGAAGCAAAGTGCCTATCAAATCTAACAAAACTAGCATTTTTTACATCCCCAGTCATGTCTGCACTCCATAATTGAACTGGTAGTCCTTCCCCCTCTTGTTCCCTATTTAAAACCATTTCTTTACCGAAATATGTAACCCCTTTAAAAAGAAACATATGCATCAATAGGGAGTACTGACCCCAAACCTTTTCCACCTTGCCCTCTGCAATCCCCACCAATCCATTGTGAATCTCATTAGCCAAGTGAGATGCAAAATCAAAAATTATTTCTACACTGAAAGAGAAGATTTGGGTAATCATATACATGAAGCTCACAGGAATAAAATCTTCTTCACCCTCTCCGAAGACTCTGCATAGGGTCCTGTATATCTCTACTACCCTGGCATTAAAGCATGATTTCTTGAAAGGTTCTTTAGAAGAGAATGTTATTTCTAGTAGGTTTCTAGTTCTGCCTATGTGGGCCTTCAGTGCACCTTGTCTAACTACATCCCTTTTGGACATATATTCTTTTTCTAACTCTATCAAATCAATGGGCACATGATACCTAGTGAGAGGTCCCAGACTAAAAACTTTCCTAATTTCTTTTGGATTGATGGTAATTAAAACCTCACCATCCATTCTTCTCACTACCTTAGTGGCTTGATCATAACTTTTTGCTACAACTTCAAGAAGGTCATAATCCATAAACACACTGGGAACAACTAGCTTTCCAAGATTAAAATTCCATATATTGGCATGAGGGGCATATAATTTCCTTTGTGCAAACCACTTTTTGAACAAACTCAAACCAGTTTGAGAAGTTTGAGCATCTTGGACACAATTACCCTAATCATACAATCCATCAGCTATCCTTAGCCTAGGGTTCAAAGAGGTTAACCTTTTAACTTGCACTGTCTCTATAGTAGACTCAGGGAGCAACTCAAGCAAGTCATTATGCACATTTCTATCCAAATAGTTATTTGACCTCAAAATACCTTCTTTGGAGGCATATTGGACTATTTTTTAGAATTGGAAAAACCTATGAAGATTATGGCAGTACTACTTACTGAATTTTGTCTCTATTTTCCTCTGTATTTTTGCAATATTTCTGTGAATAGACAATGTTGCAAATTCTACTAGAGTTCAGTACACTTTCCTTTAGTAATTGCTTTTGCACAAGAGTGGCTCAAAATATTTGCTCGCATAAGATGAACTGATGAAATCTTCTGTGTTACGCTCTATTTTTTCACGCACGATGCTTTCATGTCTAATTAATACAGAGAGTGGCACCACATTCTGTATTTAAAACTGCACCGTCGATCTTCAAGAATCCTATGATCATGTGATACAAAGAGAACAACTAGGCATTGCACTTGACATATTATTCAATTCACCCAATGAGAACTTACCATGTACATAACTCTTTGCTTGATGGCACTTATATCCGGACCCACTGGCAACTGAGGACATGTGTCAGCATGTCACTACTTCGTTATGCATAAAGAATGAGTATCTTTCCATAGCAAAGCAGTGACAACCGTAGATCTGATCTAGAGTCGGCAGATGATATGTTATTGGGCCTACTTAGAAAGAAGGCGATGGGCCCTATTCTCTATGTCGCTATACATATCTCCCTCACAACTCTTCATAGCGAGAAGATGATGGCTGTTGATCATATGTTTAATCAAGGGTGAGGAAACTACATGTAGTCTTTTGATTCATGCTCGCTACATCGCATAGCTTAAAGAGCATGCAACTTTTCAAAGTGAGGTAGCGAGGACTGTTGATTTCATTCCAATCTGACGCTCAAGATCTCTTTGTACATTTGATCAGAAGGGCATTGATGAGATATGAATTTCTGCATAGTTGGCACCTTTCAAGATTTTACTGAAGTCCTAATTATCATCCCATGTCACCATAGGTCTCACCTACTTTGCAATTTCATGGGGCCTCACTACTTTGCTAACGGCGGGATGTCAAATTTTTTTGATAGTGAGGTAGTGAGCTCTGGCACTTTAATGAATTTTGGCACCGTGAAATGCAAGGGACCATCAGATAATTATTTCTGCTATTTAACTACTTCTAACAATGGCATTTATTACTTGTCATGCCACCTAGTTTAGTTATGGTACCGATAAATTGCAATGTCACTGCCTCTTGATTTCATGAGGCCTTGCTACTTTGCTAATGGTGAAGTGTCAAAAATTTTCGATAGTGAGGTAGCGAAGTATCAGAAAAATCATTATTCTAGCTCAAACTTCAAACTGCTTCTACTGGGTCCCCTTTCCTATTTTGACAATAATCTCAATGTGTACCTGAATAATAAATCAGTCAGAAAACAAAGCTCCAACTGTCGTATCTTCATTTTGTGGTCCCGTTTTGTAAATTATTCAGCACTTGCTACCTCGCCATACATAAAAAGTGCCCATGTTTGCATAGCGAGGTAACGACATCGATAGATCTACTTAGATCGGACGGCTAGGGAAATATGAGAGGAAAGGTATCTCGAGGGCATAGAAGATAAAAGGTGACAGAAGATTCATCTTATTTGAAAATTCAAAATTTTATGCCTGACACTTTACAAATAGAAAGAACATAGGGTTTTCATAAGGTTTTTTCAAAGGCTAGCCAATGGATGGATTATCCAGAAACCCTATGTTTCACTTAGAAATAAAAATTTGACTTTTCAACAATTGGACAAAAGACTTCTATTACACAAAAAGTCAGACCAACATGTACAAAGTCTTTTTATTATCATTTGTAGGTGCACTTGCATTATATATTCTTTTGATGAGTTTATTAGACTTCGTATTAAAATCACTCATGGAAACTAATCATTCTTCCTTTACATATGCCAATTGCAACAATAATACTTGTGCATCCTCTGTAATTTTGTAACATTCTTCAAACTTTTGTTTCTTGGTATCCCAATTTGTCATGCATCTTGTAGGTAGGTCTTGAAACCAATCAACAACATTGTCTACTACTATATCTACAAACATTTTGATACCCACATCCTCATGTTGAGGATTTACTACACCACGATCCTTATAGAAAGCACTTAAGCATTGTTTTGTAGAAGTGGTACCATCACCATTAAATTTTGGAAAGTTCTTCATTGATTTTCTTGGCATATCATTATAAACCCCAAGGTAAAGAGGACCAAAAGAATTTTCCCATGGTTGTGCCATAGGTACTAATATAACATTCTAATTTGTCTGAAAAGTAACCAAAAGTGGAAGTGTTGCACCAATGAACAATAAAGTATCAAAAGTAGTAGGAATGGAATTCCTAGCAACAAGAGGAGAAGAAGATTGAATTCTTTATTTTATATTAGGAGGAACAACTACAGACAATTAATTATCTTGAAGTTGATTGGTTACAAATTCCCTTGCACTTGAGCTCTTTGTATATTGGATCAATCTTTCCTCTTTCTTTAGCACTCCTAGTATATTTGGGATCCAAGATGTATTGAATATTTAGAAAATTGACATTTTGAATTTATCTTTACTAGTCTTCAACTTTCATTTGGCTTCTTTTCTTTAGCAAGTTGAGGCTATAAAATTGGTATCAAGTTCTTATGGAAAACATCTGACTACCACAAGTCCTTTCTTGAAACTCAAATATATGAAATTAGATTGCAAATTAAAATGAAGGAAAATTTTTCAAACCTTTCACTTTAATTCTCTCTAATAGAGTCACCAAAAACTATTGGTTAATAGTGTGTCCTCCTATTAGATTTTATAACCTGACTCTTTGATTCCCAATGTTTTGGAGAGAAAAAAGGATTTTTACCAAAAAATGGGTCAATGTATGTACTCTATCATTTCCCTCTAAATTATTACATATAACTCCTTGTAATTTTTAGTGATATACAATAGATATGTTTTTATGGGATCAAAAGTTTTGACATTATAAGATCTCAAACTGAGAGTAGTAAGGATAACCAAATTGTTTATACACATCAATAATCTAGGTGAGATGAATTTGAATAACCTATCACACTCAATTGAATGAATTACTAGATTATCCTAATATTTCTAACCCTTACTTCTAATCTAAATATAGATTAGCCATCTCAATGCATAAGGGGAATGAAGAAGATATGCACATGAGGGAAAATGGAATTGTTTTCACTATTAGCCTTGAATGAAATGAAATCCAACCAATAACTAATAGATTCATATATATTTAACTTTTATTTCCTAATGAGACTATCTACCATATTATGAAACTAATCATAAAAGAAAAAAAACCATTTATGAAGAAAGTAAATGGAATCACTATACTGCAAACATAAAATTGAAATAAAATTCATCTGATTATTCACAAAATCATACATGATTAATTTTCAACTGTTAATGCAAAACTACTCTATTCATGTGCTACAAAACATGACAAGAAAAAAGGATAAATGGAATTACAGACCAATTCACCATCAAGTTTTACAACCTTTGTATTGTCAAATGAGGTTACATTTATAGCTTGTTGTTATCCTTTAGTTCAACAGAGCAACAATCACAAAATAGAAAAGGAAATAAAATGTTAAAATATCTACATGACATTTTTCCTATTGATGATCCGAATCTATGGCACTCTAGAAAATATGAAATGATTATTCAACTTCATACATCAATCTTCATGAAATTCTATAGAAATCATTATTTTCTTCATCTTCTACTTTTTTGTGCCAAGTCTATGCATTTCATATTCTAACAGTCACTTTAGTTTTGAATTCTGACCATTGATCTTAAACCAACAATTGAGGATAAAACCTATCAATTCCTTTTATGAATTTTCTCATGCATCCACTCATGTATATGGGTCCAGTAATCATTATATCACTATAATTAATAGTAAGGAAACTTTTTATAGTGATATAGCAATGGGCATTGATCTATTTTTGATCTAAATGTTACAATAACATATGTTCACCCTTTCTTTACTTCACAAGGTAGTTCCACTTTCCATGTATGCACATTGTGGCAACCAGGTGGAATTACTTCATTACTTAGTGAGTCTGACATGGACCTTCTTTACTTCGTGGCACTACGTGACTAGGTTCTAATTGTATCCCATGGAATGTCATGGGCCTAGTAGGACACATGTTCCTCTATCACTATGGCACTTTGATTAATGACTAAGCATCTTTTCATAATGATATAGTGACAACCATGAATGTTATTTTGATCTAATGGTTCATAAAGAGGTAACCTTTTCTGATAGTCAAACATTCTAAACAACTTGAGTGTGTTGTATGTGCAATTTAATATGATGCATTCCTTTTGTATCCTATAGCTGAGTTAGGTCCCACCATCTCCATGTATCACACTATCATTATGACACTTTGGTTAATCTTCACACAACTCTCCATAATGACATAGAAATGGTAGATGATCTTCTGTTGATCTAATGGCCAGTCTCATTTCTAAAGCAACTTGACTATTCAACTTGATGACATGGATGTTCAAATGTGTTTTGGACCATCAATTCAATTTCAACTTAGTTTTTGCCACCTTTGATTTTGTTCTTCACCATTTTTGCATCTTTAGTGTTCACTCTGCATCAAATTCATTTTTTCTTTCTTCTAGGTTGTTTTTATAATTTGCATATCATCTCTAAGCCTCGGTCCTTGATGTTCTTTGCCATCAATTCCAATGTAACAAGAGTTGTACATCCTTTGATGAGGTTCTTTCACCTCTTTTGATAATTTTTCTATTTCTCCTACATTTATCTTGATTGTCTACAATGTCTTTCATGAATTATTGTCTTCAACATGATTAGGAACAAAGAACTATGAATTAGTAGAATATCTAGACCTTCTTTTCATTAGGGAAATGCATAACTAACCCTCCAAAACCTAATCACCTATCCATTAGATAATTTTATTTCTCATATGATTTCCTACATTAGGTTAGCTCAAAGTAATGATGAGATGAAAGGCCATCCTTTGGGCAATCTAGACTCAAACTCAAGACATTGACACTTGACTTCATTGAAAACCCTAAAGAAAAAAGATATGAACTGAAACATGGGAAATGATATTGAAAAGTTTTATTTTTATATTTGGACCTTGGATAATTAATTCACCCCCCCCATAGTTATTCTAAAAATTCCAACAATTGGTATTAGAGTTTTTGTCCTTGTGAGGAAATAGTTTGAAGGTACTAGAAGCTAAAGATCAAGATGTTGAAAAGAGAGGTACCCAAGCCTAACAAGGATAACTTTCCTATATGGAAAATTTTGATGAAGCTACATCTAGGATGACTTGCAGACTTTGAACTATCAACTATAAGTATATAGAAATTGTTGGAGGTATGACTATAGAAGAATTGAAAGAAAAGAAAAAACACAAATAAGCAATGTTGGAGATAGCATCTTCCCTATACTATTTTAAGTTTGATGATATCAAAGAGTGTGTTACTTCCAAAAATATGTGGGATTCCCTACACAAGATCTATGGAGGAGATAAGAATGTGCTGAGAGCCAAATCTAAAAGTCTCAATGGTAAGTTTGATGAAATGAGAATGCAAGAGGTGAGAATATAGTTCAATATTATGTTAGAGTCAAGGAAATTGTTATTCCATTATAGGATCTAATGGAATAATTGAAGATGAGACCATGATTACAAAAGTGTTGAGAACCCTACTTCCTATCTATCTTATTAGAGTCTCTACTATACAAGAACTAAGATGTACTCCTGGTAATGATCTAACCCTTGAAGGATTGGTTGGTAGACTTAGTACTTTTGAGCTTTAAAATTTTTATAAATTCAAAATAGAGAATGTTGAATCTACTTTCAAAGCTAAATTATGACTAAAAGAACCTAAATAAAAGAGAAAGAAAAAGGTCAAACATGTTTCTAGTGATAGTGATATAGATGACAATGGTGTAGAAGATCTTGAAGCATTTCTAGCTAGGAGATTTCATAAAGGAAAAGGGAAATACAAAGGTAAGTTACCTATCATGTGTCTCAATTGAAATGAGGTTGTTCATATTGCTACAAGGTCTCCTAAGAAGAAGAATAATATAAGTGAAGATAAATACATAGGTAAAATAGATGAGAACAACAAATATTATAAACATAAAGGAAATAAGGCTTGCAACATTTTTGAAGAGGAATCCAATGAAGAATTAGATGATCACGATGATGAAGTTGTCTATTTTGCAATGAAGGATGATTCTAATGAAGATGAGTCAATTGTAATAGTATCTTATGTGAATGAGAGTGACAGATGAATCATTGATAGTGGCTATTCATATCACTTAACCAGAGACATAAGTAATATAAATTCTTTGTGCATTATGATGGAAATAGTGTTAGAATTGGTAATGATGTGCCATGTTTGATAAAAGGAAAAATGATCAATAAAACTAACACATAAGATCATGTGTGACAATGCTTACTATGTAGAAGGACTGATGGAGACAAAACCTAGGAACAGAATGGACACAACAGAAAAGGGAAATTGTATTAACTGAGAAAATAAGCTAGTACAAACAATACAGAGAAAATAAACTTCAAAAAATGTCCTAAGGGCTTACAATAACATAAATCTAGAGATAATTTCTCCTTTCAATACCTCCTCTCAAACTCCACTCTGAACTATCTTTTACAATGCCAGAAATCTCCTTAAATAGACCCCAGAGGGTTAAGGACTAGGAGTACATTCTAGAAAGTGCTAGTGGGCATCCACCGACTAAATAGAAGATTCCAGAAGTTGTGTTAGAAGTTGGTACAAATCTAGAAGAATCCAGAAATGGTAATCGAACTTTTGGGAGGCATAACTTTTGAACCGTAGCTCTGATTGACAAACCGTTTACATTTTCGAAAAGCTCTCGAAGTGCTCTATAGCCCAATGGACAAGCTCCACTCATCCCCCATTTTTTAGCCCTTTTCAAGGTCATTTAATGCCCCTAACCTGACTTTGAAGCATTCTTATGAGGTCTCCAAAACTCAAAAAACTGTAATAACTTTCAAACCGTGGGGCCTTTTGACCTGATTCTTTTTTTGGAATGCTCTAAATCACAATTACCTTCATCTGGCCAATTCACACCTTCTAGGTTACCAAAATGATGGCCCAATTGCATGCTCCTATTTTTTTGAGATTTTCTAGCACACTGATAGTGGAACTGTGAGAGTTGAAACCTTTATTTGACCCAAATGGGTGTCCAAAAATGAAAACACATGAAACAGAAACTAAGTCTAAGTACATTTTTTGGGTGACACGGGATTGCCCTTATACCTCTAGATGATCCTACATCAAGGACTTAACTATATTCTATTAAGTGTGTCACAATTGAATAGTTCATGATGTAAGGTTAAATTTGGAAATAAAAAGGCTAAGATTTGTGATGCTTATGGTGAACTCATTGGTAGTGTTGATCAAACTAGAGGTAATATATTTTATCTTGACATGAATGAAGCTACTTTTCTTGTTGTGTACAATTAGATGATGTAGAACTATGGCTGAAAAGACTATGTCATGTATTTTTTGATAATTTTGTTGGTATTAGTAATATGAAGACATTCAGAGGTGTGCCAAAACTAAAGAAACTAGATAATGTAATTTGTAAACAATGTTAGTTAGGAAAGATGACAAAGTCTAGTTTTAAGAGTAAGACTCATACTTCAAATGAAATTTTGGAATTAGTTCATACTAACTAATTCATGTTATTTATTGATGATTATTCTAGAATGATGACTATTATGTTTTAGAGAGAGAATTATAATGCTCTCCAAATTTTTAGTGGTACTTAGCTAGAGTTGAGAATGAGACTAGTAAAAGTTTGAAGTGTCTAAGATCTAATAGAGGTGGGGAGTTTACATCAGTTGAAATTAAAATTTTCTATAATGATAAAGGAATCAAGAGACAAACTTCTACATGTAGTCCCCTCCACAAAATCAAATAGTGAAAGGAGAAACATATCTATGATTGATTGTCTTAGGACACTAATGATGGAGAAGAATGTTTCTTTCAAATACCAGAGAAAAGTTGTTAGCCCAATCGTTTATACCCTAAACTAAGTACAAGTGAAGAAAGGTACAAGTATTACACCTTTTGAGTTGTGGAATGGACACTCACCTAATGTCAAACATTTTAAGGTATTTGGAAGAAAATGTTATGCTCTTAAGAATAGTAGGAAAGGTAAATTTGATGCTAAAAGTGAAGAAGGTATATTTCTTAGTTATTACACAAGAAGAAAATCTAATAAGTGATTAAATACTAACACTATCAAAATTGTGGAAAGTGCCAATGTGAAATTGGATGAATATACAAATATAGATGGAGAAGAACAAAGGGTGAAACTTGAAGATTACAAAACTTTTGTGTAGTACTATGAAGGATTAACTGTTGATGATTCTATAAATCAAGTTGTTAATCAAATAAAATCAATGAATGTTGAGTCAAATAAAATGGATGTCATGTTGCATTTAGAAGTGAAGTTGCATACTAATGTTGAGAACAATTTACAAGAAAGGAATATTGAATTGCCTGACATAGATGTACACATTGAACTTGAGATAGAATTTCCTAAAAGACCTATTGTTGGATAAAGAAGAAAAAATCAATATTGTTAAAATATTTCATAAGACATCACCTTGTAGAGAAAATCATTGGTGGTAGAGAAGATGGACCAATGACAAGGAATAGACTAAAAAATGATACATGCTTGCTAAGAATACATGAACCTAGAATTATGAAGGATGCATTAGAAAATGAAGACTGGATTAAATCTATGAATGAAGACATTGAGAAGATCAAAACTTGGTCACTTGTACCTAAACTAGAGAAAAAGAATGTTATTGCAACCAAGTGGGTGTACAAAAAAAAATTGGATGAGAATGGTGAAGTAACAAGGAATAAGGAAAGGCTAGTTTACAAAGGTTATTCTCAAGAAGAGGTAATTGACTATCGAGAGATATTTATCCTAGTTGCAAGACTAGAAGGTGTGAGAAATTTTCTTGCTTACTCTAAATAAAAAGGTTTCAAAGTTTATCAAATGGATGTTAAATCAGCATTTATGAATGGTATACTAGAAGAGGAGGTCTATATTAAACAACTTAAATGATTTGTTGATCCTAACAACAAGAACATGGTATGTAGACTACATAAAGCTTTATATGGTTTGAAGAAAGCTCTAAGAGCATGGTATGAAAGATTGCATAATTATCTTGTCAAGATTAGTTTTGAGAATACTAAAGACCACTAAAACCTATACTTGAGGATTGAAGGAGGTAAAGGAATTTTACTGGCAGAAATTATTGTTGATGATATCATATTTAGAGGATGAATTATATTTTGTAAGACATTTGTTGATGAGATCATGAAAGAATTTGAGATGTCTATGTTTGGAGAGATTAAATTCTTTGTTTCTTTGCAAGTGTATCAAATGAAATATGGTATTTATGTTACTCAATCTAAGTATGTAAAGGAAATGTTAAAGACTTTTGGCTGGAAAATTCAAAACTAGTTAGCACTCCCATGGTGACAACACACAAAATATCAAAAATTGATGATTTTGTTGAGCTAAATCAAACATTGTACAATTCTATGAAGATAAATTGCAATATGTAGTGCATAGCAGACCTAATATTGCACTATCTATTGGGATTGTTGCAAGGTTTTCTAAAAATTCTAAGGAGAATCACTTAATAGCTATCAAGATGATAATGAGATATCTTAGAGGGATAGAAGACTATGGTCTATTTTACATCAAAAATGATAATTTTGAATTGAGAACCTATACAGATGCTCATAAGGATACACAATGATGACATAAAAAGTAAAAGTGGTGGGGTAATTTTCTTAGGAAAGTGACTAGCTACCTAGATTAGTAAAAAGTAAAATTGTATTTCACAATCTACTACTAAAGGTGAATATGTGGCTATTGTAATGAATTATACAAATTTGGTATGGGTTAAATAGTTACTCAAAGGTATGAAAGAGGAAATAATTAAACCTTTGGTAATCTATTGTGACAATACAAGTGCTATAAACATTTCTAAAAACCCTATGATGCATACAAAGACAAAGCACATAGCAATCAAATATCATTATTTTAGAGAATTGGTTCAAGACAAAGAAGCGAGAATGGAGAATATGACTACAAAGGAATAGATAGCTGATATATTGGAAAAATATTTACATAAGGATGCAGACAAATATCTAAGAGGCAAGTTGGGGCTAATACCCCTATCGCAAGCTACTTGAGAAGTTAGAGTGGTGCCCTACATCAACTGAGTTGAATGTCATATTTTACAACTTGGTACAGTACATCTTACTTTAGGAGCTACCTAAAGTAATTAATGAGTTGAAATATAAGATTTATAGCCATAAGCAAGATGATAGAGGGAGAACTTGAATTGATAATATCTACATGAATAAGATTATAAGTCTTCAACATTGTTGTCAATGAGGGAGAGATAATCTTAAAGAGTATATGCTGATAGAAGTATGAGGGAGAGATACATTGAAGGTCATTGAAAAAATTTTCATTTTACTATAGAGAGGAAGGACACATACTAATATAAGAAGAGTTTCAAAGGTATAAAGTTTGTCATTGGTATTGTTGTTGGTATTGGTTTTCCATCAATTCTAGAGAGGGAGATTGTTGAAAAGAGATTATTTGAAGTGTGTAACCTAGCATGAAACAATTATTCTTTTTTCAATGATGTCAAACCTTCTACTTACTAGTGAGACAATTTCTTTTTGGTCTAAATGTTATCATTTGATTGATTGATGAAGAGGATTTGAAAAGAAAGAATAACAAGAGTCCTAGTGAAAGGTTGAGTTATATGGTGTATAAAAGGAGCACTAAGACCAAGTAAGATATTGATGATATACTATAATGTTGATCTACTAAGGATAAAGTAAATGGTTACTTTAGCTAAGCCAAGAATAAGTGTTTTTAGAAAAAGTGTTTTCCTAGTTTGGCCAAGAAAACTTAGTTTAGGTCAAGCATAATTCAGCATGTGTTAAGTGTTAGAAAATATAGTAGGTGTTGAGCATGAGTCAAAAAACTTAGTAAGTGTCTAGTTGCAAGGAAATAACAATGTTGACTAAGTGATGAAGACTTAGTAGATGTCAAGAAACCTAGTGTTGGCCAAGCATTAGAAGATTGTTATTGATTAGTGAATAGTATGGATGTTGAGTGATAGAAAAATGAGTTTAATCAAAGATTTAGTAGAACTGAGCTAACAAAGTTGATTTCTTGAATTATTTGAAGCATGTGGAAGATAAGCTTGATGAGTTGGATGCATAGAATTAAAGGTAAACCATTTTGAGGTGAATCTAAGGAAGATTATAAGATAATTCTCTAGAGGGATCAAAATGGAAAGAGGGAGGATTCATTGAATCTGAGGTAGCTGTAAGATGGATCATTGTGATTGAGTGGAAAAAGATCATAATTATTTTTGTAAGAGGATTCAAGGCTAGAAGAAAATGAGGTTGATGAGTGTTGCAAAGAGTTTGAAGATGTTTCTTCATATGGTGGCTAAGGGAATGTGTTTACAAATGACATACAGAGAAAGAAGGCTTAAGAAATTGATGGCTTGAAGGGTGAACAAGTAAATAGAGATGAAGAGTATGAATGCCAAGAAGAATGGAGGAATGAACCAGAGATCTATAATCTACATGTAAGTTGTATTTTGTTATGAAATCAAGTCCTACTACTACTTTCTAACCAATGTATCAATTTGGATAAATCCTTTGGATTAAGGGTTACTTAATAGTCATTTTTAAATCCTAAAACTAGGTGTCATTATATAGGAATATTCTAAAGTCCTCTAACAAGGCTCACTCCTAATACGGTGATTGAAATCCTTTAACTAGGTCACATTTAATAGTGTGCATTATAACCTTTAATAGGGTTGGATCCTAACAGGGCTCACTTCAAAAGTGTGAAAATTTGTAGCATGTTATTGGTGGTTTTTCACAAATTAGGTTTCCATGTTAAATCTTTGTATCAAATTGTGTTAATGAGTTTGTGGTATCTCATGTTTACATTTCTTCAAAGTTATTTTGACCTAGGATAGTGACCTAGTAAGTTAAGGTATTGGATAATCTCATTGATGTATGAATGATATGGATATATGGATATGAATATGTTAAGTACTAAAAAGTTTTATTTGTACATTTGGACCATGGATTAATTATTCACCCCCCTCTTAGTTATTCTAAATATTCCAACAAAAATTATATCAAGCAATTCCCACACTTGTCTATGCAATTCAACATTGTTTCCAGTGGTTAGTCTATGTGGTACTTTATTCAATAGGCTATCTCCATGTATCAAATCCATACAATGAGTAATACTTCTCATAGAAGGAAATCCCTTAGATACATCCTTAGAAATTAAATATTGAAATTTATATAGAAAATATCTTAACTTAAGTGCATGTTCAACTTCATCTTGTTTTTTAGTCTTCCCAGGAATCAAGGAAAGGCATATGTTATATTCCATTATATATTTAACAAATTGATTTCCATTTACAACAAAATTTTTTACTATAGCACAATGTTACTCATAAAGTTCCTCAATAAAAGGTAATGAAATTTTCTTCTTCTACACAAGAATATGTGACAACAATCCATAGGAATAATATCACAAAAGACTTCATCATAATAATGTTGGAAATGATTGAAAAGATCCTGAGGGAGATTGTTGGAAATGATCATACATAAAAAGTAATGGAACTGGTAAAGAACGTTCTCAATCATTGTTTTGTCATTGATGTCAAACTTTCTACTTGCAAGAATGACAATTTATTTAGTGATCCAAATACTATCAATTGGTTGATTATCAAGGAGGAGGCAATCAATAAGATGTAACTAGAACACCTAGAGAAAGGTTGAAGTTATGATGTTGTAATGAATTACAAGGATCAGCTAAGCCATTGATAAAAAAATGTATTGATAACATACTCTAAGACATAGAGAATGGAAAAACTAAAAGATATCAAAGATGTAAGGTTTTAGCTAAGTCATTTGTAAAGCCTAACTAAGTTCATTAGAGAGAAAGTCGAGCAAGCTAGTTAGTGCCGAATAGATTCTTAATTGAAACTGAGAAAGTTTAACTTGAGTAGATGTCGAGTGATCTTCATATGCTGAGTAAAGAATAGATGTCGAGTAAAGAATAGATGCCGAGTGATCTTCAGATGTCGAGTAAACATCAGATGCTGAGTGAAGATCAGATGCTGAGAAAATACAAGTGCCGAGTAACATAGAGGTGTCGAGCATTAGTAAACCAATAGTGTCGAGTTGCTGCATTATTTAAAAAATTGAAGATTCATCAAATCTAAGCCAACAAGGTTGTTATCTAGAATTTTGTGAATTAAATAGAAGATAAGAGTGATGAGCTAGTGGCATAGAACACCATGTACAACATTTCTGAAGAATATAACTAGACTCTAGACGAAGTTTGTAGATAACAACAAGATATGGGGTAGATACATTGTATCCTACCTAATCAATTCGAAACCCTAAAAGTTAGAGAGGAAGAATCAAGCGAGAAAGGGACTCTAGATTTCTATTTAAGGAGTCATAAGGCTATGAAGCAGAATAGGGGAGGTCAAGAATGAAAGCATAAAGTGCTGAAGGAAGTGCTAAGGAGTAAGAGAAAATAGTTACTCTGCTTTAATAGATGATCACAGATATGGTTGCATTGGTATGATGAGTAAAAAGACTTAAGGAGATGAAGCTTGAGATGAAAGGAGCTGAAGTGATTAAAGCCAAGCAAAAGTACTAAACTAAAGTGTGATCTGAAATCTCCAAGATATGTTGTAAATTGTATCAGATCAAAAATTCATTATTGTTACTCTCTAGCAATTGTAACAAATAGTTAAAATCCTATGGACTTAGGTTGGTTTAATAGCCATGTTGTAAATCCTTTAACAAGGTGACATTCCAAGAGAATGTTCTAAAGTCCTTTGACCAGGCCCATTTCTAACAGTATGGTGAAATCCTCTAAACAAGTTCACATTTAACAGTGTGTTATAAGCCTTTAACAGGGTAGGCCTTTAATAGGGGATCACTTTAGAAGAGTAAAAATTAAGTAGCATGTTACTAGTGCTTTTTTCCAAATTGGGTTTCCACATAAATCACTGTGTCATGAGTTGATCTTGCATATTTTATTGCTGCATGTTGATTTGTTGTAACTTGCTAGGATGATAGATTTAAGCTTGGATGGATGAAAAGTTTATGGATTCACTATAATTTTTGAAAAAGTATTATTAGGGCATTTAGACTTTGGATAACTGATTCACCCCCCTCTTGTTATTTTAAAAAATTCTAACAATTGGTATCAGAGCCTTACTGCTGACTTAGTTTAAAGGGGCTAGAAGTAGAAAAAGATCAAAATGCCTACGAGAGAAGTTCCCAAACTCAACAAAGACAACTTTGTTGCATGGAAAAGTTTGATGAAGCTACATCTTGGATCCATAGGAGATTATCCCTAAAATTCAATTTTTATTGAAAATGTTGATCCAACTGGTACTCTTACTACAAAAGATTTAGAAAACAAATAGGAACACAATCAGACAATGCTGGAGATTTCTTCTGCACTCAACTATGCTGAATTTGATGATATCAAAGGATGTGACACTACATTCAAAATGTGGAAAGCCCTATCAGACATATATGGAGGAGATCAAAATGTCCAAAAAGTAAAAAGAGAAAGTCTCAGAGGAAAGTTTGATGATATGAAAATGGAGGAAAGTGAGAATGATGCTAGAATAAAGGAAGTATTAAGTGCAATAAGATGTTTAAGTGGTCAATTGGATGAAGATACTGTTAATAGTAAGTTCTTAAGAACCTTGATCCCTATCTATGCTATCAGAGTATCAACAATACAAGAGCTAAGATGCATGCTAGGAAACAATCTTAGTTTTGAAGGTATAGTGGGTAGACTCACTACATTTGAGTTATCTAACTTTCACAACTACAGACCTGAGAATGTTGAATTTACTTTCAAGGCCAAGCTATCACTAAAAGATGAAAATAGGTGAAATCAAAGAAAGGAAGAAAAATGAAATATGTATCCAGTGACAGTAGCACTGATGAAGAAGATGTGAAACAATTGGAAGCATTGTTAGCTAGAAGATTTCACAGAGGCAAAAGAAAATTCAAAGGTAAGATGCCTATCATTTGTTTCAATTGCAATGAAGTATGACATATTTCTGTGAGGTGTATATAGAAAAAGGATTACAAGGAAGGAAACAAGTACAAATATAGAAGAGTAGATGATAAGAGAGATTACAAAGACAAAGGCAAGAAGTGTTATATTGTTGAAGAGAATTCTGATGATAATGATGATGAAGTTGTTTATGTAGCCATGAAGGACCAATCTGATGAAGAAGAATCTATAGAACTGGTAACATGTATGAACAAGAATGATAGATGGATCATAGACAGTGGATGCTCACATCACATGACAGGAGACAAAAGTAAGTTTGTTAACTTTACTCGGTATAATGAAAATAGTGTTAGATTTGGTAATGATGCTCCATGTAAAATAAAAGGAAAAGGCTCCATTACACTTATAGAACAAATTTCATGTGATAATGCATACTATGTTGAAGGATTAAATTACAATTTGCTGAGTGTCTCACAGTTAGACAATGTAGGATGCAAAGTAGAATTTGGAAACAAAAATGCAAAAATCTATGATACTGATGGTAAATTGATAGGAAAAGGAGATCAAACAAAAAGTAATCTATTCTACCTTGATATGGATGATGTTTCTTGTTTTTTTGCAAAATTTGATGATGAATGGTTATGGCATAGAAGGCTATGTCATGTCAACTTTGACAATCTGGTCAATATCAGTAAAACGAAGAAAGTCAGAGGTTTACCTAAATTGAAAAAGCCTAACAATATCATGTGCAAAAAATGTTAGCTAGGAAAGATGACAAAGTCAAGTTTCAAAAGTAAAAACTATACATCTAAAGAAGTACTTGAGTTAGTTCATATTGGCTTATGTGGTCCAATGGAAGTACAAAGCTATAAAGGAGATAAATACGTAATGTTGTTTGTTGATGACTGTTATGTTCTTAAAGCAAAAATTTGATGCTTTTCAAATGTTTAAGTGGTATGTGGCTAGAGTTGAAAAGGAAACAAGAAAGAGTTTGAAATGCCTGAGATCAGATAGAGGTGGTGAATTCACATCAAATGAATTTGAGATATTTTGTAATGAGAAAGGAATCAAAAGACAAACGTCAGCTCCTAGAACTCCCCCACAAAATGGAATTTCTAAGAGAAGAAATAGATTTATGATTGACTATGCTAGAACATTAATGATGGAAAAGGCTGTTGCTCTAAAATACTAGATAGAAGCTGTAAGTGTAGTTATTCATACACTGAATTGAGTACAAGTCGAAAAAGGTACTAGTGCAACACCTTTTGAATTATGGTATGGTCACTCACCCAATGTAAAATATTTCAAAGTATTTGGTTGCAAATGCTTTATCCTTAAATATGATAGAAATGGGAAATTTGATGCAAAAAGCGATGAAGGCATATTCCTTCATTACTCCACTAGAAGTAAAGCATATAAGTGTTTGACTACTAACACTAACAAAATTGTGGAAAGTGCAAATGTAAACTTTGATGAGCATATAGAAGTCCAAGCTAAAAAACCAAAGGGAATGGATGAATACAAAACCTTTGTGTATTCTTATGAAGGAATGCCTATTGATGAGGATGTTGTCAATCAAAGTGGGATTCAACAACAATTTTCAATTTCAATCGACTCACAACCAGTGGATGTCGAGTTACATTCAGAAGTCGAGTTGCAAAATGAAAGAAATGCACAATCTGATCCTAAAAATAGTACACATGAAAGAGATGAAGAACAACCTGACAACTCAGTGCCTAGTGACCCTGAATCTAAAAGATCAAACATGGAAATAAGGACAGAACCAAGATTATCCACATATGTAAAAAGACATCACCCTGCTAAATAGATAATTGGTGACAAAGATGCAAGACCAATGACAAGGAATAGACTAAGACATGAATCATGTCTAATTAGAAAATTTGAACCTAAAATAGTATATGGTGCATTACAAGATGATGATTGGTATAAAGCTATGGAAGAAGAGATTGATCAAATAAAGAAGAACAAAACCTAGAGTTTGGTTCCCAGACCAGTTGACAAGAATGTGATTGGCATCAAGTGGATATTCAGAAACAAGTTAGATGAGAATGGTGAAATTACTAGAAACATAGCTAGACTAGTATGCAAGGGTTATGCTCAAGAAGAATGATTAGACTATGGGGAAACATTAGGCCCTATTGCTAGAATGGAAGGAGTAAGAACTTTACTTTCATATGCTACATATAAAGGTTTTAAAGTCTATCAAATGGATGTAAAGTCTACTTTTTTAAATGGTATATTGGAAGAGCAAGTCTATATTGAACAACCAAAGGGATTTGTTGATGAGAACAATAGGGATATGGTTTGTAAATTACATAAAGCACTCTATGGTCTGAAACAAGCACCTAGAGCATGGTATGAGAGACTTCACAAGTATCTAGTGCAAATAAGATTTGAAAGAACTAATGATAACAACAACATGTACATCAAATCAGAAGAAGGTAAGGATATTATTGTATCTAAAATCTTTGTGGATGACATAGTTTTTAGAGGAAAGGAAGTACTTTGCAAAGGCTTTGCTAACAAAATGAAACATGAGTTTGAGATGTCTATGTTTGCAGAGATCAAATTTTTGTTAGATTGCAAGTACATCAACTAAAACATGGTATATTTGTGATACAATCAAAGTACATAAAAGAGATACTTAAAATGTTTGGATTGGAGGAATCCAAACCAGTCAGCACACCAATGGCAATAGGAAATAAGCTATCCAAAAATGATGTATTAGCTAAAGTCAATCAAACAATATACAGATCTATGATTGGAAAACTACAATATGTTGTAGATAGTAGACCAGGCATAGCATTAGTAGTTGGAATAGTGGCTAGATTCTTTGCTAATCCCAAAGAAAATCATCTCATAGCAGTAAAAAGAATAATGAGGTATCTCAAAAGAACTGATAATTTTGGTCTATATTACAAAAAGAATGAGAAGTTTGAGCTCAATGCATATACAGATGTGAATTGGGGAGGCAACATTGATGAAAAAAAAAGCACAAGTGGAGGTGCATTATTTTTAGGTAAAAGGCTAGTTACTTGGACTAGCAAGAAACAAACATGCACATCCTAGTCCACTGCAGAATTAGAATATGTGGTAGTAGCAGTTAATTGCACAAACATTGTGTGGCTCACACATCTATTGAAAGGAATGAAAGAAGAAGTAACTAAACCTGTGATATTGTATTGTCATAATACAAGTGCTATAAACATATCCAAGAATCCAGTAATGCATGCAAAAACCAAGCATATTGCAATCAAGTATCACTATGTTAGAGAGTTGGTAGAAGACAAACAAGTGAAGTTGGAGTACACTCACACAAAGGAACAAACTACAAATATCTTCACCAAACCATTGTCCAAGGATGCTTATGCATATCTTAGAGGCAAGTTGGGGGTAATACCCCTAACTCAAGCAGTGTAAAACAACAAGGAAGCTACCCTACATCAACAGGAACAAATCATTGAAATATAAAAAGAATGATGCAGAGGATGACAACAGGAGAAGAAACTCCAAATTAGTCACAAGCATGGTCACAAAGGGAGAAGACATCAGAGCCAAAGCTTATAGTTTGCATGATACAGATGCTACATATTTGGCATCTATGTCAAAGAGGGAGATATATGCAGAAACTGATCAATACAAATCAAGAGGGAGATATATATAAAAAAGGGAGATATATGAGATTAGTAATAAGGATGCAATAGTCAAGAGGAAGAAACAAAAAGAAGCAAAAAATGTATATAATTTTGGTGGTAACTAAGTTGATCAATTGATAAATTTTGGTTTGCCATTAATGCCAAAGAGGGAGATTGTTGGAAATGATTGAAAAGATCATGAGGGAGATTGTTAGAAATGATCATACATAAAAAGTAATGGAACTGGTAAAGAATGATCTCAATCATTATTTTGTCATTGATGTCAAACTTGCTACTTGTAGGAATGACAATTGCTTTAGTGATCCAAATACTATCAATTGGTTGATTAACAAAGAGGAGGCAATCAATAAGATGTAACTAGAACACTTAGAGAAAGGTTGAAGTTATGATGTTGTAATGAAGTACAAGGATCAGCTAAGCCATTGATAAAAAAAAATGTATTGATGACATACTCTAAGACACAAAGAATGGACACACTAAAACATATCAAAGATGTAAGGTTTTAGCTAAGTCATTTGTAAAGCCTAACTAAGTTCATTAGAGAGAGAAAGTCGAGCAAGCTAGTTAGTGCCAAATAGATTCTTAATTGAAGCTAAGCAAGTTCAACTTGAGTAGATGTTGAGTGATCTTTAGATGCCGAGTAAAGGATAGATGCCGAGTGATCTTCAAATGCCGAGTAAAGAATAGATGCCAAGTGATCTTCAGATGTTGAGTAAAGATTAGATGTCGAGTGAACATTAGATGCCAAGAAAATACAAGTGCTGAGTAACACAAAGGTACTGAGCATCAGTAAACCAATAGTGGTGAGTTGCTGCATTATTTCAAAAATAAAAGATTCGTCAAATCTAAGCCAACAAGGTTGTTACTATAATTTTGTGAATTAAATAAAAGATAAGAGTGATGAGCTAGTGGCATAGAACACCATGTAGAACATTTTTGAAGAATACAACAGGACTCTAGACAAAGTTTCTTGATAAGAACAAGATATGAGTAGATACATTGTATCCTACCTAATCAATTCAAAACCCTAAAAGTTAGAGAGGAAGAATTGAGCAGGAAAGAGACTCCATATTTCTATTTAAGGAGTCATAAGGCTACGAAGCAGAATAGGGGAGGTGAAGCATGAAAGCATAAAGTGCTGAAGGAAGTGCTAAGGAGTAAGAGAAAATAGTTACTCTATTTCAATAGATGACCATAGATATGGTTGCATTGGTATGATGAGTAAAAAGACTTAAGGAGATGAAGCTTGAGATGACAAGAGCTGAAGTGATTAAAGCCAAGCAAAAGGACTGAACTGAAGTGTGATTTGAAATCTGTAAGATATGTTGTAAGTTGTATCAAATCAAAAAGCCATTATTGTTACTCTCTAGCAATTGTAATAGATAGTTTAAATCCTATGGACTTATTTTGGTTTAATAGCCATGTTGTAAATCCTTTAACAAGGTGACATTCCAAGAGAATGTTCTAAAGTTGTTTGACTGGGCCTATTCCTAACAGTATGGTGAAATCCTCGAAACAAGGTCACATTTAATAGTTTTGTGAGCCTTTAACATGGTAGGCCTTTAATAGGGCATCACTTTAGAAGACTGAAAATTAAGTAGCATGTTACTGGAAGTTTTTCCCAAATTGGATTTCCACGTAAATCACTATGTCATGAGTTGATCTTGCATGTTTTATTGTTGCATGTTGATTTGCTATAACTTGCTAGGATGATTGATTTAAGCTTGGATGGATGAAAAGTTTATGGATTCACTATAATTTGTGAAAAAGTATTATTAGGGCATTTAGACTTTGGATAACAGATTCACCCCCCCACCCTCTTAGTTATTCTAAAGAATTCTAACAAATAATTCCAAATTTTGAATTTCATAAGGCATTATTCACTTAGTAGTAATTTATGTTCATCCTAAATCCAAGAAACATGATACGGCTTCAAATGTCTCAACCTTTACAACTTCGACTTGTATAGTAGTTCCTTAGAAGCTAGATTTATTGAACTACCATTTTGAATGATCAACTTACAATATTTACCATGAATATTAAATTTGATTTTAAATAGAATTTTCCTAAAAATAGGTCCTCTATCTGAATTTTATTTCCAAAATACCCTTGTTATAATATATCATCATAATTCTTAAGTTCATTAGGTGATAGGGAGCTTGGATGAACCAATCAATGATCTATGCTCTTACTCTTCTTGTAGGACTTTCAGGGTGTTTTCCCCACACCACTTTCCACCTATGGGAACTTAATTGTCTAAGACTTTACAATGTATGCAAGAAGAGCTCACTACCCAAACATGTAATTTTAATAATAAGAAGAGCTCAATGCATAAACAAATAATCTACTATAAAGTTCCTCTTTCCTCTATTCTATCAATTGAAGTAATCACTATCAAACCTTGTAGACCAGGTCATGAACCTAAAATTGAAAACATTAAACCTTGAATCACACAATACAACCTCAACAATGATGCTTCCTTCACTCTCACTCTATTCTACTTATCTTCAAATTTTTCTCTTTGTGCTACTTCCAATCACTTCTCTTCAATAGACATGATAAAGAAAGATTTCTTTCCTTTATACCAAATCCATAAAATAATTTTCTAAGTCAGTTGTTACACATTCTTAATTAATTATTATATGACCACATTAAGAATGTATTAACTTAGTGATAACAATAATCTTTCACCTTTCAAATTGAATAGCTTTTCATACATACAATATTATGATGAGAAAAATTATCCATGTCATCTTCACATCCTCAACCTTGATTCTCAAAATAAAAATTTTGCTAAGAGATATAACAAGTTTACCAAAACATGCGTCTGCAAACTCTATCTCAAAATAATGCTCACCAAAACTTACGTAACTTCTTCCAAACTTAACATTTCTTCACCCTTTATTAAATGCATACACTAAATACTTAGAAGTATCTCTCATAACCTTTATTAATGAATATACTCAACTAGTTACCTATACCAACTTGATCTTTCTATTATTCTTCTTTCAGATACCATAAAAGACTGCTATGTTGACATAAATGACAAACACAGTCATAAATGTAACATATCATCATCTGTAATATTGCCCTATAAGAATATCATCAACATTCATGCTTGCAACAATCTCCTCCTTTGTCATTGATGACAACATAGATGAAAAAAATCTAGTTACAAGAATACCAATAGTTAAAGACTATTAATCTTTCTTTTCCAATCCTCTTCATCAATCAATCTCCCCCATTGATAGACCTCAATATACTTTACATCAAATTGTCTTTTCATGCTATACTTATCTCAAATATTCTAAACTTCTACAACTTGTTTCAAACTTGCTTTCACCTTATTTTTCATGCTAAACCTCTCCCCCATTGACATCAATGTCAAAGTTTTTAGAAACCAAAAAACTTGGCAACAACTAATTTATACTCAAAAGGATAACAAAGCTATAGAAACTCTGCAAGATCTAGATAAGAACAACCATTAGTCTGTTTCTCTTTTGGTTTTTCTCATAGTTTTGTTGGGTGTTGGTTTTTGCCTCTTGGCCTTGGGCCTTCGGTTGGTTTTGGCTTTTCATAGCAGTTTCCTATTAGCTAGACTTTTTTAATTTCCATCTTTATGTTGTAAAAATTTTGGGTTTTAATATCCCTATAAAACCTATTTTACTTAATCAAAAACAAGTGATTTATACTATCTCAAGTTTCGAAAGTGTAAGAACCCCAAATAGGCTCTACGCTGATCACTGTTTGTTTCCCTGGGTGTAATGATTGTTTTTGGTTTGTTTTTGAATGTTTAAAGCTATTTTTTGGGTTTTTGAGTTGATGAAAAGAAAATACAAATATTGAAAACTAATCTTACCTAAAATTATAACTCAAATCTGGTTATAATGCTAATCAAATTCATTTATTCGGATGGCTCCTAATGTATGTACAATACTTATTGCTGGAAGAATACATTAAAAACATCATCATTAATAGTTGAAAAAAAACCTGATTTTTGTCTCCAATATGCAACCACGCTGCTGGTTGCTTCCTCCTTGGGCAGCGCCTATCAAAAACTGCAATATTAAATCTCTGATTTTTAATTCACTATAGCGTTGTACTGTTCACAGCACTGTAGCTGCTGTTATAACCCCTTCCAACCTGTAAATAGATTCATCCACTTTTTTCCTACTAAAACACAATATTGACTCTAGAATGAAGTCAACTCACAGGCAAAATTCAAGTGATATTTCACACCCTCAAATTGCATCAACTCTGAAGATACTACGTTCTCCACAGTCTGAATTCTACTTAAACTTGTAGAAACCCTTGTTGCCACAACTTCAAGAAATTTCACAAGGCAAAGTTTTTAAGCAATTCTCATAACCTGCTCTTGAAGGAAGACAAGGTTTTTTTATAAGGACTCCTCAACTCTAGAATGAGTCTCCACGCTCAATGTGGGATAAAAGATATAATAATAACATAAAAAATGTTATTACATTAAAACTTAGAAAACCCCTTTTAATTTTTCCATAAGCTTGGACCCACAATTAATTGAAATGATGGCCCCTTTTATGATATCATTACCCTCACTTAAGTTATATATTATAACTTAACAATATAGGCTCAAAACCAATAATGTTTATTTTAACTAAATAAACATTAATATCTCCATTATTACTCAACATTTTTGAATGTCGTTTGGACTGGGAGCTAACATGACAGAACTGCATATGACCATACCCCTTTTCTAAAAATAGCAGGGGTCTATCTTTATAACTCCAAAACTGCTAAAAATAGCCTGACCAAGCAAAACTCAAAGGAAAACTCATCATAAACAAACTCTTGCAACCTAGAAGAGTACTCTGCTCTGGTCCTTGGAGGATCTCCACACCAAGGTGACCCTCTATCCAATCTTATTAGCCTACGAGGGTCTCTGATAGGCTAATCACCAGCTAAAGTGATGTCTCTAGCTAGAAGGGGACATCACAGTTCACCCTCCTTGAAATTGCTTTTCCTCAAGCAATCTCAACTCTGGATGCTATAAAATCTCCTCGCTCTCCCAAGTATCATCCTCTACCGGAAAATCCTTCCACTTCACCAAATATTCTCGGATGGTACGTTTCCTCAAGTTCCTCTCTCTAAAATCAATGATAGCCTCCAGTATCAAAACAAGTTTTCCCTCATCATCCAGGGGTGGTAGTACTGTAGAAGGCACAATATGATGCCCTAGCACCTTTTTGAGGCGTGACACATGAAAAAAATTGTGCACCTTGCTCTCCGCCGGCAAGTCTAACTCATAAGCCACCTCTCCCACTTTCCTGATAATCCTAAATGGACCATAGTATCGTGGCTTGAGTTTCTCAGCACCACTCTTGTTGAGAGTGGATTGATGGTAAGGCTACAACATAAGATACACCATGTCTCCAACCTCAAAAGTCCGCTCAGTCCTCTTCTGATCTGCATACTTCTTTTGCTGATTTTGTGCCTTAGTTAGATTATCCTTGAGAGTCTTAACAAGGTCTTGACTCTCCTGTAACAAATCAACTGCACTGGGCACTCTAGTGTCACTCAAAAGAAGATCCATAAAATTGGGTGCCTCATACCCATACAGGGCCATAAAGGGTGACATCTGAATAGACATGTGATAAGTGGTATTGTAGCAATACTCACGAAGATAAATCCACTTTACCCATGCCCTCTGTTGCCCTGCTATATAATTTCTGAGATATCCCTCCACCCATTTGTTTACTATCTCTGTTTGACCATCTGTCTAAGGGTGGTAGCTAGTACTCGGAGTGAGCTCTGTCACACACAACCTGAATAGCTCCTGCCAAAAGTGACTCATAAACCTACTATCTCTATCACTTACAATGCTCTAAGGTAAGCCATGTAATCTGAATATCTCTTTGAAGAACAACTCTGCCACCTGTGTAGTAGTGTATGTAGCAGTGATCGTAAAGAAGTGTGCAAACTTCGTAAGGTGATCCACAACCACATATATGTAGTCTCTGCCTTGTGCTCTAGGCAGTCTTGTGATGAAGTCCATAGAAAAACACTCCCACTTCCTATCAGGAATCGAAAGTGGCTGAAGTAAACCGGCTAGATAGGAGTGTTCTTGCTTATTTTGCTAGCAAGTGGGACACTCCCTAACATATTGAAGTACCTCTTCTTTGAGCCCTTTCCATGTGAATCGCTCTCTAATCTATTGGTATGTCTTGTAGAAACTAGGATGTCCTACCATAGGTGAATCATGAAAAGATTTCAAAACCACCCTCCTCACTACTGATCCTGGGACCAAAAATATTCGTCCTTTGTAAATGATGAGCTCATTCACAAGGGTGTATCTGTTGTCCTGAATAGTCCCATCTATGAATCTAGTTGCCCAAGTGTCCTTTGCATACTCTGCAAGGATCAAGTGTCTCCAATCCTCTGATATGTCTGTCAGTAAGCTCAAATGGGGCCTACGTGATAAGGTATCAGCAACTACATTCTGTGTCCCCTTAAAATATGTAATGTCAAAGTCATAGGACTGTAACTTGCTCACCCACTTTTGCTGCCTATCATTGAGATCTCGCTACCCCAAAAAGTGTCTTAGGCTATTATGGTCGGTTTTGATACAAAATTTGCTACCTACCAAATATTGCCTGAATTTGGCCAAAGCATGCATAATGGCTAACATCTCCTTATCATATATGTTGAAGCTCCACTCTAGCCCTCTCAATTTCTTGCTCTCATAAGCAATAGGGTGCTTCTCCTGCATAAGCACCGCTCCAATTCCCTCTCCGGAAGCATCACAATGTAGCTCAAAAGGTTTACTGAAATCTGGTAATGCTAACACTGGACAAGAAGTCATCAACCCCTTAAATTTCTCAAAACACTCCTGTGCTTCAAGAGTCCACAAGAAAGCTCCCTTTCTCATCAAATCTGTCAAGGGTGCCGCATGCCTGGAATATCCATCCACAAACCTTTTGTAGAAACCACATAGTCCTAGAAAGCCCCTCAACTGTGTAAGGTTCACCGGTGAAGGCCACTCCACAATGGCACAAATCTTTTCAGGATCCATGCACATGCCCTCTGCATTGATGATGTGACCCAAGTACAATAACTCTGTCATGCCCAAATCACACTTCGACTCCTTTGCATACAAGGATTCTCTGTCCAATATACCCAGCACTGTGTCCAGGTGAACCAAGTGCTCCTCCCAAGATCTACTATATACCAAGATATCATCAAAGAAGAAAAGTACAAATCTCCTCAACTGAGGATGGAAAACCCTATTGATTTTTGCCTGAAAAGTAGCAGGTGTGTTAGTTAGCCCAAATGGCATAACTACAAACTCAAAATGGCCACAATGACATCTAAAGGCTGTCTTCTCGATATCCTGCTCTCTAACTCTGATCTGGTGATAACCTGATCTCAAATCTATCTTTGAGAAGAAGCAAGCTCCATGAAGCTCATCTATCAACTCATCGATCCTGGGAATGGGGTATCTATTTTTAATCGTCTTCCTATTAAGCACTCTGTAATCAATGCACATCCTCAATGTCCCATCCTTCTTCTTTACTAACACCACTGAAGAAGCAAAAGGAGACTTACTTGGTCTAATGTGGCCCATAGCAAGTAACTCCTTTATGGTTTTCTCAATTTCATCCTTCAACCTCTTCGAATGCCTGTAAGGTGTAATCATGATGGGCTTAGCCCCCTCCTCTAACTCAATGATGTGCTCAATACCTCTGTCTGGTGGTCTACCTGGTCGAATGTCACTAAACACCTTAGAGTGTTTAACTCTAAGCTCCTGAATATTAGGAGGATATTCAATCTTATGCTATCCCTCCTATGATGGCATCAACATGCACTCTGCTGCCCACTCTACCTGATCATGTCGAATCAATCTAGCCATTCTATGAAAAGAGACCATCCTGAGATCACTGTCCCTGATTGCCTTAAGAATATGTGCCTTCCCATTCACTTTAAACCTCATCTCCATCTCCTTGAGGTTAAGAGTGAGCTCACCAATATCGTGCAACCAACTCATCCCAAGAACTACATTTGTATCTCCCATAGGTACAACATAAAAATCTACCTTAAAGTCATAATTATTAACTTTCAATGGGAGTCCAGTGATCCTACGATCACATTTGAGGACATAGCCATCCACTACCCTCACTCTAATTCCCCCAAACTCCTCTGTTTGTATGCCATGCTTCTCCACCATCCTAGCATCAATGAAATTATGAGTGGCACCTGTATCAACCAAGGTTATGAATCGCTGTCTAGCAAGTACTCCTCTCATCCGGAATGACCCTTCTTGCTTAATACTAGTGAGACGAGCTTCCCTAAGTTGCCCATCTCCTTCCCCATCCTTGGACTCCATTTTAGACAAGTTTTCAGCCTTGTCTTCCTCTTTTTCACCATCTATTTCCTCTATATCAGATTGCTGATCTGAATTATCTGATTCTGATTCCTCATAGTATGCCCACATAACTCTGTTAGCTTTTCCCTTTGGCCTAAGAGGACAATCATGGTTTGCATCATAGGGTCCCTTACAGTAGAAACATAATTTTTTCTTCCTCAAATCGTTTAATGTTTCCCTATCAAAAGGTGCTGGAGTTTTATCTTTAGAATCAATTTTAAAATCAGTCCTCTCTGGTTTTTTATAAAATGGTTTGTTATCCTTACTAGAAGATGCTCCTATGGACTGAAATTTGTTTGTTGGGACTACATGTTCCATACTTCTTGCCTTTCTTATCACTTCCTGTAAAGAAATAGGATCAAATGCCTTTATCCAACCTCTCAGTTGTTCGGATAGGCCCTCAATGAAAAGAACTATCAATCTATGCTCTGAAATGTTTGGCACCATGACTGCCAATCGCTGAAATTCACCAATGAAATACTCCAAGTTGCCTGTTTGTTTCAGCTGTGCTAAGTCCCGGAAGTAAATCTCTGGATCTTTCTTGTCAAATCTTTCAACCAAACTATCCACGAAGTCCTGGTATTTTGTCACTTGGTTATGTTGAAGTGTTACCATACCATGGTACCACCAATCATGTGCTATTCCCTCCAAATGAAAGGTGGCATATTTGATAGCTTCAATCTCTGTCATTGGCCTCAGTGCCAAAAATATGTCAAGCTTATGAATCCAAGCTTGAGCTGTCATCTTACCACTCCCATCAAATGTAGGCATAGTAAGCTTTCTTGTAGCCCTCTTCAGCTCACTATTTTGACCTCTAGGCCTCCTATCTTGTCTGAGTGTCCTGTAATGCTCTCTCCTCTGATTTACAAAGTGTTCAAAGGTCATCCTCTCCCAAACCTGCAGAGCTAATAATTCCCATTCATCATTTGCAGCCATGAGTGCATCTCCGAATATGGGGTCTCCTATCGCCTCCTCTACCGGAGCTTCTTCTGGCTCCTCCGAAACAAATGTAGGGCGTGTAGGCCTATCAGCTGTTCTGGAATGTGTTCGTTGTGGTCTCTGATTACCTGTAGCACTCCTGTTATCTCCCTATTCTCCTAGCTCCCCATTTTGTCTAACAGGTGGGTTCATCCTTTCTACCATAGTAGTGAGTGCCTATAATGCCTGTGCCATCTACTGCTGCCTTGTAACCATAGCATGGTAGAATTCTCTGGTATCCTGATCATCATTATTCCTCCTGTTTCTAGGTGGACTACCATCATGCCTCTCTTCCATATTTCCTATTTCCTGTAACTGTTCTCTTTCAATCAGAGCTCTCCTACGAGTATGGTACCTGTGTGGCCCAATTTCCAGTGGCTGCATATGACTCCCCAAACCCTCAGGATGGCAAGAATGAGGCTCTGATACCAATGTAAGAACCCCAAATAGGCTCTATGCTGATCACTGTTTGTTTCCCTGGGTGTAATGATTATTTTTGGTTTTTTTTTGAATGTTTTAAGCTATTTTTTGGGTTTTTGAGTTGATGAAAAGAAAATACAAATATTGAAAACTAATCTTACCTAAAATTATAACTCAAATCTGGTTATAATGCTAATCAAATTCATTTATTCAGATGGCTCCTAATGTATGTACAATACTTATTGCTGGAAGAATACATTAAAAACGTCATCATTAATAGTTGAAAAAAAACCTAATTTTTGTCTCCAATATGCAACCACGCTACTGGTTGCTTCCTCCTTGGGCAACGCCTATCAAAAACTGCAATATTAAATCTTTGATTTTTAATTCACCGTAGCACTGTACTGTTCACAACACTGTAGCTACTGTTATAACCCCTTCCAACCTGTAAACAGATTCATCCACTTTTTTCCTACTGAAACACAATATTGACTCCAGAATGAAGTCAACTCACAGGCAAAATTCAAGTGATATTTCACACCCTCAAATTGCATCAACTCTGAAGATACTACGTTCTCCATAGTCTGAATTCTTCTTAAACTTGTAGAAACCCTTGTTGCCACAACTTCAAGAAATTTCACAAGGCAAAGTTTTTAAGCAATTCTCATAACCTGCTCTTGAAGGAAGAAAAGGTTTGTTTATAAGGACTCCTCAACTCCAGAATGAGTCTCCACGCTCAATGTGGGATAAAATATATAATAATAACATAAAAAATGTTATTACATTAAAACTTAGAAAACCCCTTTTAATTTTTCCATAAGCTTGGACCCACAATTAATTGAAACGATGGCCCCTTTTATGATATCATGACCCTTACTTAAGTTATATATTATAACTTAACAATATAGGCTCAAAACCAATAATGTTTATTTTAACTAAATAAACATTAATATCTCCATTATTGCTCAACATTTTTGAATGTTGTTTGGACTAGGAGCTAACATGATAGAACTGCATATGACCATACCCCTTTTCTAAAAATAGTAGGGGTATATCTTTATAACTCCAAAACTGCTAAAAATAGCTTGACCAAGCCAAACTCAAAGGAAAACTCATCATAAACAAACTCTGGCAACCCAGAAGAGTACTCTGCTCTGGTCCTTAGAGGATCTCCACACCAAGGTGACCCTCTATCCAATCTTATTAGCCTACGAGGGTCTCTGATAGGCTAATTACCAGCTAAAGTGATGTCTCTAGCTAGAAGGGGACATCACAGAAAGACATTGTTCAAAAACAACATCCAACAAGAGTTCTAGATGACTCTATCCATCACAAATACTTCCCCATATAGGAAGCATAGACATTTAATCTAGATAAATAATAGTGCTCTGTAACATTGGATTGATGCACTCTTGCATATTCTACTCCAATGTAGGAAGGGGCATAACCCCTAGCATACTTCACAAATACTCAAAAGTTTCTTACAAAAGTGGCTTAGTGAATATATCTATAATCTTCTCTTTAGTGCTTACATACTCCAATCTAATTTCTTTTTCTATAACTTTCTCTCTCAACATGTGATACTTGATAGAAATGTGCTTGGTCTTAAAATACAACACTAGATTCTTAGACATATTTATTATGCTTTTGTTGTCACAATGTTTGACAATAGACTCGTTGAATTCTATCCTTATATCCTTCAACATCTAATTCATCCAAACAACTTGATTATAATTTTTTTCTATTGCAACATATTTTGCTTCTATTGTACTTAGAGAGGTACGATCCTCCTTCTTTGTTAGACAAGAAACCAATCTTCCTCCAAGAAAGAAGGCTCCACCACTAGTGCTCTTTCTATCATCCATACTTCTTGCCCAATAAACATTAGTATAAGTACATAAAGTGAAATCATTAGATCTGTCATACCACAATCAAAACTTAGGTGTTTCTTTCAGGTATCAAAATATCCTCTTAACTTCTACATAATGTGCTTCTTTGGGATCAACTTGAAATCTTGCAACAATTCCAACTACATTTTCTATATCTAGCCTTGTGTGAGTTAGATATTGCAATCCTCTAATCATAGATCTTTACTTCTTCTTTTCAATAGTAGGTGTCGCATCCTTTGTAGATAAATTTTATCTAGTTACCATAGGTGTTCCAATGGGTACACTTGTCTCCAAACCAAACCTTTTTAGTAAATCCTTCAATTACTTAGTCTAAGAAATAAAGGTTCCTTCTTTATTCTTTACAATCTTTAATCCTAGAAAATATTTCATTTCTTTGATCATACTCATTTCATATTATTTCATCATTTCTTCTGCAAAATTTTCAGTTTCCTCATCATTTCCTCCAAATATGATATCATCAAAAAATATACCAAAATCATTAATCGATCATCAATTTCTTTCCACTAGAGATTACTATCTACCATACATTTTCTATATCTAAGCTTTGTAAAATTCTTGTCTAACCTTGCATACTAGGTTCTTGATGTGTGCTCCAATTCATACAATGATTTCTTCAATCTACATACTATGTCCTTATCATCTATTAAAGTACAGGACATGTTTCAAGATTTTCTATGTATATCTCTTCTTCAAGTTCTCCATTTAGAAATTCTGACTTGACATCCATCTAATATACTTTGAACTTCTTATATGCTACATATGCTAAGAATAATCTTACTTCTTGTAGCCATAGGAGCATAGGTCTCATCATAGTCTATTCCTTCTTGCTATGAGTAACCTTTACATACCAATATTGCCTTGTTTGTTACATCTTCTCCTTCTTTATTCACCTTGTTCTTGAATACCTTTTAGTTTCTATCCAATTCTTGTCTGCTGGTCTAGGGACCAATTCCCATGTCTCATTCTTTACTATCTGATCAAATTCCTCTTTCGTGGCTTGTTTCCAATAGTCATGTTTACATGTTTCATCTACATTCTTAGGTTCAACTTGAGATATCAAAAACAATTCTTCATTGACTATACTTCTTGTCATCACACCTTTGTCTTTTCTTCCGATGACCTACTTAGGTGGATGATTTTTTGTCATATTCTTTCCAGAAGTAGGAGTTGTTATCTCAACTCTTGGCTTTGCTAAAGGTTTCAAGCATTGTTCCTACCTTAGCTCTCCTTCATTTTGCAAAGAATGCTTCATCATTCCTTGGTTTAGTAACAACATCATCATCTAAATTGTAATCAACTATTCTTTCTTGTATGGGTATGTGCAAGATCATGGTGTACCAAACTATGGCCTTAAGTGGCAGTGAAAAATCAGCAAATCAGGTTTATGTCAACTTGACACATAATTTTGAAGTGGTTATGGACTTTATATCAAAAAGTTGTAAAAAAATAATTTGTAGAAAATTGAATTTAGTTTCTAAACTACTAGGCCTTATTAGGAGAAAAAAATAATTGATTGGTCAAAAGTTTGAATTTTAATGCAGTACTAAGAAAATTTCAGGGCGAAAATAAAAAGTAGGTGTATGTCTGACCACCTTAATCAAAATCAAATCATAATATTTGTTTAATATAATTATAGATATGAAAACTAGACACATGCCCGGATGTGACACATATTTTTTGATATTTTTATTCCAAATAAATAATTAAATATGAATTTTCCACCAAAACTTTTTTGGATTAAAAAAAGTCTCGTGTCTGACCACCCTAACTAATAGAAAATTTGATCAATTTTTTATTTATTTTTTCTTATACTAGGCGAAGTACAGAATGTGACGCAACTTTTAGATTTAAAAAATGTTATACCATTTGAAATTTATAGCTATTTTTTATTTAGTATGTCAATCAACACTTTACAATAATCTTCATTGATAATTAACTAATAAATACTTATTGAACTCAGAATTTGATAGAAATTATATTGATGGAATCTAGAGAGCGATATTAAAAAACTCATTTCGTTTCATTCAATTTCGATCAAAATAACATTGTTAGACTGCTACTCGAAGTCTTAGTATCACTAAAACTCTCTATAAACACGTCTTTGGGGTTGACCAGGCAGGCATGGTAAATACCAAGCCTAATCGGATATTCGATTCCAAATCGGATATCCAATTTGACATCGGATATCCGATATGGCTCGGTAGTCAAATTCAAAAAATCTTCAAATCTTGGAGGGAAATTCGATTTAAACGTTTTAATTTTTTATTTTTAAATTATTTCACTTATATTAATATGTAAAGGCATATTTTAATATATTATATATATAATAACGTAATGTAAACATACAAGATATAATCTAGTAATATATAATAATATCTTATGTTAATCTTATTACAATCTATAAATATAATATATATTATTACTATTTTTACTAAATATAATAACGTAATTTATATATATATATATAAAATAAGTATTATATATTATTATATTAATATGTATAATAATATAATATATATATAACAACGTAATATTTTTATTAAATATAATATATATTATAAATATTATTATATTAATATGTATGTTATTAATATATCTATATAATAACGTAATATTTTCATTAAATATAATAATGTAATATGTATATGTATATATATATATATATATATATATATATATATTAATATGTATATTATTAATATAAGAGTCAAAGGGGCTCATAGGGTGACCTATGACCCTCTTTGACCTATTAAACGACGATATATGTCTCTAGGGGTTCTAGGACCCCTAGAGACATATTTGAATGGGTATTATGGGTCAAAGGGGATCATAGGGTGACCTATGACCCTTTTTGACCCATTAAAAGATAACATATGTCCCTAGGGGTCCTAGGACCCCTAGGGACACAGTCGAATCGTCCATATGGGTCAAAGCGGGTCAAAGGGTGACCTATGACCCCCTTTGACCCATTAAATGATGACATATGTCTCAAGGGGTCCTACGACCCCCAAAGACATAGTCGAATCGTTCATATGGGTAACGACATATGTCCCTAGAGGTCCTAGGACCCCAAGGGACATATTCGAATGGATAATATGGGTCAAAGGGGGTCATAGGGTGACCTATGACCCTCTTTGACACATTAAATGATAACATATGTCTGTACGGGTCCTATGACCCCTAGGGACATAGTCGAATCGTTCATATGGGTCAAAGGGGGTTATAGGGTGACCTATGACCCTCTTTCACCCATTAAATGACGATATATGTCTCCAGGGATCCTAGGACCCCTAGGGACATATTCAAATGGGTAATATGGGTCAAAGGGGGTCATAACGTGACCTATGACCCTCTCTGACCCATTAAACGATGATATATGTCTCTAGGGGTCCTAAGATCCCTAGGGACATATTCGAATGGGTAATATGGGTCAAAGTTTGACCCATTAAACGATGACATATGTCCATAAGGGTCTAAGATATTCGAATAGGTAATATGAGTCAAAGGGGGTCATAGGGTGACCTATGACCCTCTTTGACCCATTAAATGATGACATATGTATTTGAATCGTTCATATGGGTCAAAGGCTATCAGAGGGTGACCTGTGACCCTCTTTGACCCATTAAATGACGACATATGTCCCTAGGGGTCCTAGGACCCCTAGGGACATATTTAAATCGTTCATATGGGTCAAAGGGTCTCATAGGCTGACCTATGACCCCCTTTGACCTATTAAATGATGACATATGTCCCTAGGGGTCCTAGGACCCCTAGAGACATATTCGAATGGGTAATATGTGTAAAATGGGGTTATAAGGTAACCTATGACCCTCTTTGACCCATTAAACAATGACATATATTCCTAGGGGTCCGAGGACCCCTAGGGACATATTCGAATCATTCATATGGGTCAAAGGGGGTCATAGGGTGACCTACGACCCACTTTGATCCAATAAACGATCACATATGTCCCTAGGGGTCCTAGGACCCCTAGGGACATATTTGAATCGTTCATATGGCTCAAATGGGGTCCTATGACCCCCTTTGACCCATTAAATGATGACATATGTCCCTAGGGGTCCTAAGACCCTTAGGGACATATTCGAATGGGCAATATGGGTCAAATGGGGTCATAGGGTAACCTATGACCCTCTTTGACCCATTAAACGATGACATATGTCTCTAGGGGTCCTCAGACCCTTAGGGACATATTCGAATTATTCATATGGGTCAAAGGGGGTCATAAGGTGACCTATGACACCCTTTGACCTATTAAATGATGACATCTGTCCATAGGAGTTCTAGGACCCCTAAGGACAGAGTTGAATCATTCATATGGGTCAAAGGGGGTCATAGGGTGACCTATGCCCCCTTTGACCCATTAAACAATGACCTAGGTCCCTAGGGGTCTTAGGAACCCTAACGACATATCCGAATGGGTAATATGAGTCAAAGGGGGTCATAGGGTGACCTATGACCCTCTTTGACCCATTAAATGATGACATATGTCCCTAGGGGTCCTAGGACCCGTAGGGACATATTCGAATCGTTAATATGAGTCAAAGGGGGTCATAGGGTGACCTATGACCCCATTTGACCCATTAAATGATGACATATATCCCTAGGGGTCCTAGGACCCCTAGGGACATATTTGAATCATTCATATGAGTCAAAGGGGGTCATAAGGTGACCTATTACCATCTTTGACCCATTAAATAATGACATATGTCCTTAGGGGTCCTAGGACCCCTAGGGACATAGTCGTATCGTTCATATGGGTCAAAAGAGCTCATAGGGTGACCTATGACCCCCTTTGACCCATTAAACAATGACATATGTCCCTAAGGGTCCTAGCACACTTAGGGACACATTCAAATTGTTCATATGGGTCAAAGGGGGTCATAGGGTGACCTATGACCCTCTTTGACCCATTAAACGATGGTATATGTCTCTAAGTGTCCTAAGACCCCTTGGGACATATTCGAATGAGTAATATGGGTCAGAAGGGGTCATATGGTGACGTATGACCCTCTCTGACCCATTAAACGATGATATATGTCTCTAGCGGTCGTAGCACCCCTAGGGACATATTCGAATGGGTAATATGGGTCAAAAGGGGTCATAGGGTGACCTATGACCCATTTTGACACATTAAACGACGACATATGTCCCTAAGGGTCTTCGAACCCCTAGAGACATATTCGAATGGTTAATATGGGTCAAAAGGGGTCATAGGGTGATCTATGATCCTCTTTGACCTATTAAATGATGACATATGTCCATAGGGGTCCTAGGACCCCTAGGGACATATTCGAATTGTTGATATGGGTCAAAGGGGGTCATAGGGTGACCTATGACACCCTTTGACCCATTAAATGAAGACATATGTCCCTAGGGGTCTCAGGACCCCTAAGGACATAGTCAAATCATTCATATGGGTTAAAGGGGGTCAGAGGGTGACCTATGACCCCCTCTGACCCATTAAACGTTGACATATGTCCCTAGGGGTCCTAGGAACCCTAGGGACATATTGGAGTGGGTAATATGGGTCAAAGTTGGTCATAGGGTGACCTATGACCCTTTTGGACACATTAAATGATGACATATATCCCTAAGAGTCCTAAGACCCTTAAGAACATATTTCAATCGTTCATATGGGTCAAAGAGGGTCATAGGGTGACCTATGACCCCTTTTGACTCATTAAACAATGACATATGTCCCTATGGGTCCTACGACCCCTAGGGACATAGTCGAATCGTTCATATGGGTCAAAGGGGGTCATAGGGTGACCTATGACCCTCTCTGACCAATTAAACGATGATATATGTCTCTAGGGGTCCTAAGACCCCTAAGGACATATTCGAATGGGTAATATGGGTCAAAGGGGGTCATAGGGTGACTTATGACCCTCTCTGACCTAATAAATGATGATATATATCTCTAGGGGTCCTAGGACCCCTAGGGACATATTCGAATAAGTAATATGGGTCAAAGGGGGTCATAGGGGGACCTATGACCCTCTTTGACTCATTAAACGATGACATATGTCCCTAAGAGTCCTCGGACCCCTAAGGACATTTGAATGGGTAATATGTGTCAAAGGGCGGTCATAGGGTGACCTATGACCCTCTTTGACCTATTAAACGATGACATATGTCGCTAGGGGTCCTCAGACCCCTAGGGACATTCGAATCATTCATATGGGTCAAAGGGGGTCATAGGGTGACCTATGACCCCCTTTGACCCATTAAACAATGACATATGTCCGTAGGAGTCCTAGGACCCCTAGGGACATATTTGACTCATTCATATGGGTCAAAAGGGGTCATCTAGTGACCTATGACCCCCTTTGACCCATTAAACGATGAGATATGTCTCTAGGCATCTTAGGACCCCTAAGGACATATTCGAATGGGTAATATGGGTCAAATCAGGTCATAGGGTAATCTATGACCCTCTTTGACCCATTAAACGATGGCATATGTCCTTAGGGGTCCTCGGACCCCTAGGGACATATTCGAATCGTTCATATGGGTCAAAGGGGGTCATAGGGTGACCTATGACCCCCTTTGACCCATGAAACGATGACATATGTCCCTAGGGGTCCTAGGACCCTTAGGAACACATTTGAATCGCTCATATGGGTCAAAGGGGGTCCTATGACCCCCTTTGACCCATTAAATAACGACATATGTCCCTAGGGGTCTTAGGACCCCTAGGGACATATTTGAATGGGTAATATGTGTCAAATGGGGTCATAGGGTAACCTGTGACCCTCTTTGACCTGTTAAACGATGACATATGTCCCTAGGGGTCCTCAAACCCCTAGAGACATATTCGAATCATTCATGTGCATCAAAGGGGGTCATAGGGTGACCTATGACACCCTTTTACCCATTAAATGATGACATATGTCCATAGGGGTCCTAGGACCCCCAGGGACATAGTTGAATCGTTCATATGGGTCAAAGGGGGTCACAAGTCACCCTATGACCCCCTTTGACCCATTAAATGACAACATATGTCCCTAGGGGTCCTAGGAACCCTAGGGACATTCGAATGGGCAATATGTTTCAAAGGGGGTCATAGGGTTACCTATCACCCTCTTTGACCCAGTAAATGATGACATATGTCCCGAGGGGTCAAAGGACCCATAGGGAAATGTTCAAATCATTCATATGGGTCAAAGGGGGTCATAGGGTGACCTATGACTCCTTTTGACCCATTAAATGACAACATATGTCCCTAGGGGTCCTAGGACCCCTAGGGACATATTTGAATTGGTCATATGGGTCAAAGGCAGTCATAGGGTGACTTATGACCCTCTCTGATCTATTAAACGACGATATATGTCTCGAAGGGTCCTAGGACCCCTAGGGACATATTCAAATGGGTAATATCGGTCAAAGGGGGTCATAGGGTGACCTATGACCCTCTTTGACCCATTAAACGATGACATATGTCCCTAGGGGTCCTACGACCCCTGGGGACATATTCCAATCATTCATATGAGTCAAAGGGGGTCATAGGGTGACCTATGACCCCCTTTGACTCATTAAACGACAACATATGTCCCTACGGGTCCTACGACCCCTAGGGACATAGTCAATAAATTTAAATTTAAGACTTAGTAGATTGCTTACAATCTTGTTGTGCACTCAATAATTTGGAAGGAAATTTTTATGTTCATATCACATGCATGGATAACATTGATTTTAATTACCAAGCTTAATGCAATTCTTAGCAAGAAAATCATCAAATTAATTTTATGATATAACAAAATGAAGTTTGTTGTTAGAGAAGACATAATAAAATCTATGAGATACATTGTTGTAGGCATGCATTTTTCTCTCTAGAAAATGTATGGTAAAGGAAAATAAATCCCTTCCTTAATATAGAGCAATAAAATATTAAAGAATATTCTCAGATTCTAGACTGCTATCCAATAAAATTTAAAATAATAATAGCATATAGAGACTAATGAGTGTCCTAGACTAATATATTTTCTAAGTGTAAGGAAACTTGGCAATAAAGAATATAACCGTTTCCACATAACTCATAATAGATCTAAAATAAACACAGAATTAAAATCCACATGCAAGAGAATAGAAAACATACCCACAAAATTGTGACACAAGATATACCCTGGGAAACCCTCATTGAGGGAAAAACCCAGCCTCCAAAAGCATCCATCATCATGTATTATTCAGCAAAAATACCATTGCCATACAACCATGGAAGCCTTCATGGCTATAGCCGCAATCGAGCAAACTATGTGAACAAGCATGAATCCACACATCCCATGCCATACTTTCAACCTTCACAAATGCTCCCTTGGCTAACCTATCAAGCCTTGTCCCGCTCAACTCTTGCCTTTTGTTTTCTCCTTGTCACTCTCTTTTCTCTATACAACAACTACCCTTATGGCTGCTTATATAGTAGCAAGTCCCACAAAACCATTAAGTGGTATTACATAAACCATGTGCTACCTAACCTATTGACCCCACATTTAATATTGGGCATTTAATTATTTTCCCCCAATATTAAATAATTACATGAAATATTATCACAATGTTACAATACAACTCATCAAGAATATTCCATGGGAATATTTACATGTTGAACGTCCATCTAGGCACAACATTACACAATAAAATAATAAAATAACAATATTATGCAATGTGTGCAACACCCATTATCTCAACAATCTCCCACTTGTTATATACATTGCATAGGGTCAATCCGTAGCCACATAAATGAACAAGGGAACAATCCCTCCCAGCACATCCACCATCATGGATCAAAATACACCAAGTGCTCCATCCTGGTACCCGTGACAAAATCAAAGTATCTAGCATCTCGAACATGAATGATCTCACCTCCTATTATGCCACTCCCACTAGACATACATAGAAGCCATCCAAAGAGAAAACCACCCAACCTGTCGCATTAGAAGATCATAAAATCCTGTACCAACTAAAATTCCAAGCACAAAAACCTGATCCAAAGGTAATCACATGTATCCGTAGTTGTCAAAATATCCATAGTTGAAATAGCACCCACAGCAAGTGCCAAACCCATCCAACTATCCATACCTCAAAGGTATAACAAGTGAATCTCATATCACCGACATATCCAATCTATAACCTGCAATCACAAGCCTCAAGAGCAATACCTACCACATATATACCAAGAAGCTCCCACTGCAAAAGATAATGTCAAATTTATAACCAATCCACTCAACACATCTCAAAGAAGTGAATCCATGTAGTATCAAGGACATCCACAATACATAAACTGATATCCTGCAAGAATAACTCTCCAATGCTCTCCCAAGTTCACCACAACCAACAGAGGAAAGAGAAAGAAATAACCATGTCATCTCTCACATGAAATACATGAGCACAAACCAATGATCACAATCTCTAACCAATCTCAAATCCAATGTAGGAAAAACTGAACATCGAAGAAGATAACCAAGACCAGAGAAACCATGCAAATCATAACTTGTATCATGTCCTTCTACACACACCTCTAGATGTAAACTATGCAAGTATGATCTCCTCCATAAAACCCCAACAAGAAGCCTCAACAACACCCAAACCATACCATATAACTAATCATGGATGTAAGCCTCTCACAAGAAGATAAAACTCAATAAACCCATTTCTAAATCAAGGAATAACCATTCCTAATCCAAGGAATATGTCCAATAAAACCATCTCCCAAACTCAGCTAGCATAAGAACATATGCACATGGAGATAACCAATGCTAAAACCATCTCTCAAATGAACCCTCCAGAACTAACTCATGTACCATAGCTCAAGATCCATATCCATGAAAGACAAGCATAAATATAATGCAACTGAGAGAAACAATGGGCTATACCTCTCAAGTAGCAAACCGCCGAGTAGACCAAGAGTAGGGAATGAGAATGCTTATCAAGATACCCAAGTCTCCAACCAAGACTCATCTAAGAACAATCTCCTCTCAAGTCCATATCAGGTGACTGCCCCTCGGACTTCCTATTGAAACCATCAACCATCCTAATAGATACTTCTCTAATCTAAGAGAAATCAGTGTCACCACCGTCTCTAAGTATCCATGAGCGCCTGTAACCAATAAATCCATGCCAACTCCAAATGTAACATAACAATATCATGAAGTATCCAACTTATGATCAGTGTACTCAATACCAAGAAACTAAACCAAGATCAATGTCAAAAGTTCCAACCATGGTCTCAGGAACATAAACATGACAACATGATCTTGCCATCTTAACTAAAGAGATAACATGATCCACATGAACATACCATAACATGTCACAACTCTAAACGCGTATCAAGAGTATACCATGACATAATAATGAAACCATCCTCATACCAAGGATAACATGCCAAATAAAAGCATAAACCACACCTTTGCCAAGAACCCTATGAGTCCTCAAGATGCAACCATCTCCACACACCATGAAGAAAACCATCTCCACATACCAGGAAGAACCATCTCCACACACCATGAAGATAACCAAGAACTCCATGAGTCCTCAAGATCTAACCATCTTCACACACCATGAAGATAACAAGTGCACCATGCAAATGTCAAAGATGCTTCTGCAGCAACAGGATTTAAGACAAACCTCCAACATCTACAAACACTCAATAAATATATCAATGCCAACAACTCGCACTCAACTGTGGTACCAAGTCACCTATGGCATCATAAAATCCATCTCCTACTTGAAGATCCAAACCAAACTAGGAACTAATCCTACACTGTCACCCCATCACTGTCACAAGCTCCCACTAAACTGTGTATCCAAGCTATTCATGACATAATGATGAAAAACCCATCCTCTAACCATGAGAATCAACCAAGGCATCAAACTATCAAAGAACTCAAAGTGCACATCATGAGCTCCTCAAAAGAAACCAAATAACTATGATCCTCAACCAAGAAGATATACCACCATAACCAAATCAGAAAATCCAAGCTAATGAACATCAAGGATGTACCTGTATAACCAATCATGTCATGCCAAAATCCATGACACCATGATCACATCTGTAAACTGAGCATCTGGCTCTCAATCTGTCCAACCTGTCAGCATAGTCAACCATAATCCTCTACCATGAAGATAAAATCATGTGACTTAAGGCATAGACAACCCAAATCCAAGCCACCAATCTGAATATGCATAAATAATGAAAGATCAATGGGCAAAGACAACTCATAACCAAGCAATAAATGCAACCTATAAGTATAGACCGCTTACAACACTGCACAACTTGTAGACCCAACAAGTCATCATGCATATCCAAATGAAACATTAATAACCATATCATCATGAGACCAATCTGAAATATGAACTGAGTATACAATGACATCAAATCTTAAATCTCCAATGCCATAAACTCACAATGTTACCATAGTCAAAATATATACCATAAAGTGTTCATATCAATATATTAACCAATAAATCATGCCAAACCTGCACCAAATCTGAACCAATTTGTAGAGCTCTCCAAGAGCTTTCTGTTGACTACTTGAAGTCCAAAATTTGACTCCATATGCCCAAGTTATGCCCTAATTCGTGCTCAAAATAAAAAACATCTGACTTTAGGGCTCTTAAAACCTGACAAAATCTCAAAATAATAGAACCAAAACTACACCATGTTATAGTGCTTTGAATTAGCTTTCCAACGCCTATAAGAACTTTGAAATCCAATATTCTGAGAGAAAGTTATGGCCATTTTACTAAGACAGTCTTTTTACCATTTTCAATACGATTTTTTATTTTTTTATTTTTTTCAGTGACGAAAATTCCGACGGGATTAAATTTGATGGCCATCATGGGCTGAAACCAAAAAACTCTTTCATTTTCTCTTAACATGGCCAAACTAGGGCATATTATATATCAAAATTTATGGAAATGTCAACCCCGATCCAATGGTGAGGTTTGTTTTTACCCAGGAGGTCATTTTTGCAAGCTATCCCCCAAAACCCTCATTTTAAATGAAACATCCAAAAAATCCTTTTCTCCAAAAAAATTTCACATGCCCAAATCTTTTAACATCCCATCATAACAGCAAATCCAAAACCCTCAGATCTGCAATAAATCATTCATATATCTTGCCCTTTCTTTTATCCTCTCATGCATTCCCATGGACTCAATCTAGGGTTACAATAATAAAATCATAGCTCTGATACCACTTGTAAGGAAACTTGGCAATAAATAATATAATTGTTTCCACATAACTCATAATAGATCTAAAATAAACACGGAATTAAAATCCACATGCAAGAGAATAGAAAACATACCCACAAAATTGTGACACAAGATATACCCTGGGAAACCCTTATTGAGGGAAAAACTTAGCCTCCAAAAGCATCCATCATCATGTATTATTCAGCAAAAATACCATTGCCATACAACTATGGAAGCTTTCATGGCCATAGCCACAACCGAGCAAACTATATGAACAAGCATGAATCCACACATCCCATGCCATGCTTTCAACCTTCACAAATGCTCTCTTGGCTAACCTGTCAAGCCTTGTCCCACTCAACTCTTTCCTTTTGTTTTCTCCTTGTCACTCTCTTTTCTCTATACAAAAACTACCCTTGTGGCTGCTTATATAGTAGCAAGTCCCACAAAACCATTAAGTGGTATTACATAAACCATGTGCTACCTAACCCATTGACCCCACATTTAATATTGGGCATTTAATTCTTTTCCCCCAATATTAAATAATTATATGAAATATTATCACAATGTTACAATACAACTCATCAAGAATATTCCATGGGAATCTTTACATGTTGCACGTCTATCTAGGCACAACATTACATAATAAAATAATAAAATAATAATATTATGCAATTTGTGCAACACCCATTATCTCAACACTAAGTGATAGAATGGTACACATTACAATCTTGTGACCTCTAAGTCACATCCAACACTCAAATAATAAATTAGTAATTAAATAAATAGAGGCATCTTAGTGTGCATGTTAGAGAATATGACAAATTTAAATATTTAACTCAAAAATAAAATAAAAGCCAAGATTGATTGGATGTACATATAATAGGGTTTTAATATGAAGTAAGTTGTCGGGATGATGGGATTGGAGAATCAAGGATAAGGATGGATGGTGGATTAAAATAATAACTCAAATCTAGTTTTATCTAGTCAATAAAGCACATTGATACATTGATACATATATGTCAGAATGACAAGGTATGTTATATACAAACCTTATTTATACGCTTGCACCTAATCCTTGCATAAACAATTCATCTAACAAAATTAAATTGACACACTCAATACGATGGTGTAGTAGGATGTGCTTAAATATAGATCGTGAATTATTATTGAGTTAAGTACTTTGAATTGGCCTTTAGACTTACTAAGAGTTCCTCATTTTATGTGCTTACTAATTCGTACTATGAAACTACTTTGAATCTTAACGTGCTTTGATAATAATAATATTGATAGTGAGAAAGTGAGCTTATGGTGAATAGTTAGATGTAATTTAATGTAAAAAGTAAATGTAATAGTATAGTAATTATAGTAATTAAAATAGTAAATGTAAAAGCATGGCAATGTAGCTAGATTAGTTAGTAGTTGATGAGCTAGATAGTTAGTAATTGTCTTTTGTTATCTAGTGAGTTTAATTTATGTATTGAAATAGTAATTTTTGTGTTTAGAAAACTATAGTGAGTGCTAGTTTGGTGAGGAAGCAATGTTGATAGATAATGAGGATATAGTAATATAGTAATTGTCACATTAATATATATTGTAATGACTAATGAATGTGTGTACATTGGTAATGAGGATAATAAGTAATTCTGATCCCCTTCCCTTACATGCTAGAATCATGCCCTAGTCCATATGATATAACCGACAGACCCTAATAGAATATTAGTATCAGAGGCTTGTTAGGATATGAATTACCTCACTAATTTATGAGTGTTGTATCTTGAACTTGCTCATTTGACTTGTGACGCTAACTTGAACTAGACTGTCATCTAATCTATTTGAAAACCACTTGTGACTAAAATGTTAACACCTTCAAACTATTCACATGAGTCTTGAACTCCTATTCAATGATAACCTTGTTTTACAATATGTAATTTCTTATGCGACTTCATAAGCTACAAAAAAAATAAAAAATTGTTGTGTTTTTACTACTAAAATTTAGGGCATGACACATGATCCACGATAAATTGAACAATACTAGATACTAAATTAATATGTATATCATTGTGCACGTAAATGAAAAAAATATATATCAAAATACATGTATCCATAGAAAAAAATTTATACAAATATATATCAAAGATCATGTATCCATAGACAAAGTACTCAAATATATATATATCAAAATACATAGATCCATATACAAAATGTGTCTGATCCTGCCATCAAAATGTGTATAATATCAATGTTTCTGTATACAATGTGGCATATGCCATCTCAAAATGTCTCATGATGCATCCTATGAAAACTATACTATCCTAGGGTGCTGGTGGATGATCAAAATGCAGCCTCTTTGCTGCACTAGGTGGATCAGATGCCTCCTACATAAACAAAAAAGGAAAACCCAAAGTTAGACTACTAAATTTATATTATTCTACGTATCTAACATTGAATTACTCAAATGCATAATGATATTTTCCATATTGGAGATTAATACTATCAAAATTTCATAATAAATACCTCTCTCGTCGACCTCTTGCGTCAGTCAGGAGTCCTCTCATATGCCCTCGGCAATGCTAGTACCTCTGTGATTGTGGGTTGTATATGTTCAAATACCTTTGTCAGATGAATCTACAATTTAAACTATAACATTATAATTCATAGCATACCAAATTTATAACATATTTAATCATGAATTCAAACTGCAACTTACTATTGTAGGCTCCTCCCTAGGAGTGAGTGGCCGTGTCATCAAATCTACATAACTGTCCCGTCGAACCTCATGTGCACTAGGAGTCTCCTATGAGATACAAAATAGTAGTTGTTAATATTACGGAAATTAGTTTTGAATTTATTTATGAAGATAAGTGATGAAAGAGCATCCCATGCTCATCAGGGGAACATTGAAGATCCAAGGCATTACAGAGGTCATGGAACATCTCTTGAAGTCAATTGGGCAATCCTTGCACCAATTATGGCTCATGGAAGCATACAAAGTTATAATGTTGGACTCATATGTGGAAGAAAGTTGTAATTGGGTATGAGATAGGATTTTAGGATTTCATATGGTAGATGAGTCATTTGATAGGTTCATGTAGGTTGTCATGATCATATCTTGTCATTAGACATGTCAAAACGTTCTAGAATTGAGTTTTGGGGTTTGAACAAGCAGGCCCTAGTTTTTAAGCCATTTTAAGGAGTGTTTTGAAGTTTGGGTGTTTAGGAGTGTGACCAAGACCTATAATCTTGAAAATCCTTAGTGTGTCGATCCCTTTGTTGAAGCCTTGGTGTGTGTAATTCCTCCTTGTGTGTCCCAGAGTTGAAAGGTACATAAGTGGTGTCCAGAGATTTCTTGGTGAGGAAAGAAAGAGAATCAGTGTGTTGGCCCTTGGGAAGGAAGAAAACTTGTTGTGAAAATGCCTCCTAAAAATCAAATGGCTAGAGAACTTGAAGAATTGAGAGAAGAGTTGGAAAAAGAGAAAAGAGAGAGGAGAGAACTTGAAGCATCTAGAATGAGGGAAGAAAGATAGATGAGAAGAGAGAGGCTGAAGCTTATTGCAAGGATAGAATCATTAGAAAAGGAAAGACAAGAACCTAGAGGAGAAGAAGTTAGAGGAAGAAATCATGGAGAGAACCATGAAGAAGAAGATTTTGGTAATGCAAGGCAAGAGCATGAGACAAAAGATGATCCTGAAGAAAGGAGATTTATGAGAATCATTAAGGCAGTACAAGGTAATGGTGGGAAGAACCATATTGATTTTCCAATATACCAGGGTAAAATGGATAGTGAAGAAGTGCTAGGGTGGATAGAGGCCCTTGAGAAATAATTTGATCTTGAAGACATAGAGGTAGATAAGAAGGTAAAAGTAGAAACAACAAGATTGAGAGGAACATCACTCACTTGGTGGACTAGTGTTCAGAATGAGAGAGAGGAAAGGTGGTGCAGGGCACCTAACCTATGTGGTAGGGGGGAACAAGTATCTCTATTACCGGACACCTTTGCACTCCATGAAAGCGAGGATTCAAGTAGATTAGGAAGTTGGAATAAAGGTTTGGTCCATATTTTACAAGTTGGTCTATGTTTTGTAATAAAGGCACATGTAAGGCCCACAAGAATTTTGGTGTGGTTATAAACCAAGTGACTCCATGGGACCAAAAGGCCTTAGAATAGGGTATTTAGAGTCTAAACAGTATTAGCAAAAAGTGGTTGTTTGTTTGTTTTATGGTTGGGAACGCCTATATGGTTGTTCCAACGGTCATGTAGACCTTTATATATGTCATATGTGATCTCAGTTGAAAGGGGGAGATCAGAGTGTATGGTGGTTTGGAGAAAAAACAATAAAAACTTCAATTTTCTGGAAATTTACTTAGTTGCATTTAATAAATCCATATGACCAATTTTGAGTCAATGGAATAGTTTAGAAAGTTAGGGAATGCATAAAAACTATAGTTTGAAATTTGAATTTCAAATTCAAATGGTCATATTAGTTTTGGAGGGAAAGTAGTAATTTGGTATTTGTTTGATTAAATAAACCTTTGTAACCAACTTGGTCGGTTGGACAGGTGCATATAAGCCTATTTAAGTTGTAATGAACATATGCAAGACATGAATCATTATTGGTATGGAAAAAATCATAGAAATTTTATAGAACAACAATCATACTTTCCTCTGCATCAATTCAAAAAATAAAAAATAAATGATACTTATACATACAATGGGGCTCTCTGTGCGAATGAAAATCCCTGATGATCTAGGACACTAAATCTGTATAGGCTCATCGCCAGTAGCCACACCCTATTTACAATAAATAATGTAATTAAATGAGATTACCACAAACATTTTACAAGAATTCATCAATATTTAATCAATTAGAAAACATCTAATTACCTTTCCTTTGTCAATGCATGCTGGCTCACCCCCCGCACTTTGTCCCCTCGGGGCAGGTGGTATCTGCAAAATAAAAGAAAGATTAGCAACCATATATGCTACAATATCAAATAGAAAAAAGAAATGTGAACACAACATAATGTACCATAGATGTCTCAAGGCCAAATGAAATGGCCGAGAGTGTAGCATCATCTATCTGTCTGAGCTCCTCCTCTGTCATCAACTAAACATGAATGAAGATCACATACATGTAAAAGTCAGTATGGCTTAAAAATTAAAATTACTCTATTATAAAAATTAACTTTAAATCACATATGTCATAACAAAAAAATGTATACATGTACCGACACCGAAGGAGTCCATGCCTCTGCATTCCCCTCCTCTCTCACATCAGGGTCTGTAGCCTCTACATGTGCGTCTAGTGTATCCTCGTCTAATACAAAATGATACTCATGAAGATCACCTACAGGACCCAAGAAAATATTATTGCATGTAATGCAAGTGTGAGGCACATAAACGTGTGATGAGCTAGCCGATGATGAACTGGCACCAACATCATCAACACGAGGAGGCAGGACTGACCTAGCCTGAGGTATCATTAGGCTACTTAGCCTATGAATGGCTCTGATGGTCCGAGAGCTAGCCTCTGCCATAATATCTAGATGCTGCACTCGAGGAGGGAGGGGAGATATCAGGGGGGGGGGACAAAAGTGCCAAGTTTCTTCTGTTGGGAAGAGGGTCTATCCTGAGGAGATCCTAGTCCTAAGCCCATGTTGGGATTCATGCTCCAATAATTCACTTTAAGTTTCAACACAAATTTTGCATATAATTTTCTAAGGAAATAAAATGGTATGTCTAAATTTCCATGTGGAGGGATATCAAAGACCATCCACCAATGGTCCCAAAAATTTGCAAGTATGGTGTCATTTGTGCACCATTTAATTGATAGTTTGGTTTTTTTTGGGTCAACTGGTATACCCATTTTTCGGTTAGCAAAAAGGCTTGCCAAATTGTCTTTGGTTATGTTGAGGGCTACGACCTCATCATAATCCAAACCATCATCAAACATCTGGTGCATTTCATCATGCCAACAAAGAGCGACATTTTGTTGGTTTGTAAGGGTTTCAATGTTATCCACTATGGTGTTTAACATGGATAACATAGGAGCCAGTGTAGGTACATTATTGTATGTTCTATGCAAACCTCTCAACTCCGTGAGATTTTCATTTATCAAATCCTCGATTCGAGGAGGGTTTTGAGGAGGTAGAGGATCATTTGGTGGACGATTTTGTGGGGATACTAGATCGTTTGGTGGTGGGTTGCGAGGAATATTATTCCCTGCCTCAGTGTCATCATTTTGATCAGCCATTCCTATTGAATTGCAAAATGTAATATATATTAAAAAAAAATCTAAATTTTAACCATTTTTGTCAAAAAAAACCCTAGATTCAACTAAAACAAACAAAATCATGTTAAAATCTATTAAATTTAGGTTAAAAATGAGTCGGGGGCGGGGGGGGGGGGGAAACATACTTGATATCTAATATCCGATTTGCTATCTGATATCCGATTTGGTATTTGATATCTGATCCGACTGGCCCAAATTCGCATGAAAATAAGGGCCGCGGGTCTGTGATTTTGTATTTAATCCATGCGCAGGTATCAGAATATATATAATATAACATATATATTACATTTTATATATTTTTATATTATATTTTATATTTATTATATTAATTTACTATATATTATAATATAAAATATTATTATTATACTATATTATTATAATTTATAATATATTATACTTTTTTATTATATATTATATTATAAGATATTACTTTTTATTATTATATTATATTATATATATATTATATTACATTACTATATATTATAATATATGAAATATTATATTATATTATTATAATATAATATGTTATTATAATATTATTATTATAGTATAATATTATACGATTATAATATAATAATAATAATAATATATTATAGTATAATAATTATTATAATAATAACATTAAATAATATATCATACTATTATATGATTTTAATTATTAGTCGGATATTGGATAAAAAAATAGATATCTGATATCATATCGGATATCTGATAAGGCTCGGCTTAACCTTCCAGGTTTGGTTCCTGGATAGGTAAAAAAAAGTCAGCGAATTTTGAAGTTCTTTTAGGTGTCTTCAAACTCTTTTTTTTTTCACATCACCACTTTTTGGCACACCATGATCCTGCACATACCCATATCCTAAATTTCTCATCAACTCTCGCATTTGTACTTTCCATAATAGTCTCCAAGGCTATCTCTTCTATTACTTCCTCTTCATTGAATAGTCTACGTTCATTATCAGAGTCATTCAAGAATCTTTCCATGCTCATTTTAAAATATTCAACTTCATTAAAAAGTAAACTCTTTCTAGTTTTCCTTAATCTCTTAGGACATCTAGACAAAAAATGACCAAACTCTTTACATGTCCAACAAGAAAAACAACATACCTTCTAGTTCTTATTTTGTAAGTAGATCAATACCTTCCTTTATCTTAATGTCTTCTTTAGATCTTGATCTATCTTTGCTTGTGCTTCTATCCTTTTGTACACAACAAAAGGATTTTGGATCTAAAAATTCAATGCTCCATTCTTTACACAATTCTAATAACTCACCAAAAATTTCTACCATCCGAGTGTCAAAATTTCCTCTGCCAGACTTAGGTCTATCTTTCCCAAACATGTTTTCCATTGATCTACCAAATTTGTTAAACTTTATTGTCAAGGACCTAATGAACTAATACCAATTGTTAGAAACAATAGTCCACCAAGATAACTGAGGGGACGAGGGGTGAATCAATTATCCAATAATTAAAACATTCATCAACCTTAAACAATCTTATTCATTCAACCAAAGTAAATAGTAACCATAACAAGATGCACATATACAATTACACCAAATATGTTAATTAGGGAAACCCTTGATCAGAGAGAAAAACCCAGTGGGAATGATGCCCACAAGATGATGTACTAATATAATTATTCCTTGTTAGAAAATGGACCCTTTGAGGAATCTATTTCATTATTTAATACATAGAGTCTCTATTAGAAGACTTTTAATCCTTGTTAGAAGATTCCAACCTTATTAGGAGTTGTGCCAACCCTATTAGGAGTTGTAGTACAATGTATGCAAGAAGAACCCATTGTCCAAACATGTAATTTCAATTGCAAGAAGAGATCACTACCCAAACAAGTTATCTATTATAAAGTTCCTCTTTCCTCTATTCTATCAACTAAACCAATCCTTGTTAGAACTTGTAGACTAGGTCATAAACCTTAGATCAAAACATCAAACCTCTAATCACGCAATAAAACCTCGATAATGAATTTTCCTGCACTTCCACTCTACTTTTCTTATCTTCACATTCTACTCTTTATGCTACTTACAATCACTTCTCTTTTCTACACATGATAAAGAGAAATGTCCTTCCTTTATACTCAATCCATAAAAAAATTCTTTGAGTCAGTTATTACACCTTCTCAATTAATTATTATAGGACCACATTAAGAACACATTACACTTAGTGATAACAATAATCTTTTACATAAAAAGTTGAATGAATTTTCATATACATAACATTATGATGAGAAAACATAGCCACGTTATCACCAACATGTCTTCCTTACATCCTCAACCTCAATTCTTAGAATAACAATTCTACTAAGAGATATAACAAGTTTACTAGAAGATGCCTCTATATACTTTATCTTAGAAAGATGTTCACCAAAAGTTACATAACTTCTTCCAAACATAACATTTATTTACCCAAAGTTAACTGCATATACTAGATACTCAAAAGTATCTCTCATAATCTCTCTTAATGAAAATACTCAACTAGTTATCTGTACCAACTTGATCTTTTCGTTGTTTTTCTATTAGATACCATAGAAGACTTCTATGTTGATATTAATGAAAAACACAATCATGAATGTAACATATAATCATCTACAATATTTCCCTATAGGAATATCATCAGCATTCATGCTTGCAACACTACTATGAAATATTAACCAATCAATCCAAAATGTGATGTATTCTTGCTTCACTTTCCATAGCCCTTAAAATATCATAAAGGGTCTTAACCTCATAATCTTGTACTAAGGCTTCAATAAGTGTAGATATATTACCAAATAATTCAAGTCAACCAACTAGGGGTATTATAAGTCTCTCTTGATTCATCTTCTCATCCAGTTTAATCAATTCTTCACAATTTGGTGTAAAAGGCTACTAGCCCCAATTAGGTCTCTTATAGCGAAAAAATAGGGATTTTCTCCCAATCCTAAAAAAAGAAAACCTCTAACATTTATTATGATTGTTTGATCATGTGCCAACCTCTCAAGTATATTTAGGGTCTTGTGGTTGCCACCTTTTATATAGTAACCTAACTCAAATTGAGTGAATTTAGAGGTTTTAGAGCTCTAATTAGATGTTCTAGAAGTTGGAAAGTTTGAGGCTATCAATTGGATTGGAATTAACACACCCTCTTAACCATATTTTGAAAAGAATAATATCTTAAATCTACAAGTGGAATTGTGGTTCTAGCTTTCCAGATCTGCAAATTATGTTGATTACATCTTGGTCTTCCCTAACGAGACTCACCATAGCCTCACCTAGGGCAAGATTTAAAAAATGTCTTCCATATATTTGAGGGCCCAAGCTTCAATAATTGAAAATACATGGAGTATACTCACTATTCCAAAGAGGAGGTGTATTAGAGAAGTGAGTTAGGAAAGTGAGTTGGAGCCCCATCTTTCTCAACTACCTGGACAAAAACAACAAAAGTGCAAAAATAAAAATATTTACAAAAGGAAAGTAAATGAAGACTTAATGCCTATCTAATACCACACATAATCATGAAAACATCTAAGATAAACACTCTAGGTTGTTGGAATACTTATGATAACTAAGAGGAGAGTTTTAATTAGTTATCAAAGGTCCAAATGTCCCAATAAAACTTTTCAGTTCTTACCAAAACTCATACATATATCTCCTTACCATGTATCTTGCATGCATCCATTAGATCATCTAATACTTAAACTTTTAGCTTACTATCCCAGATCAAAATCATTCTGTAGAAATATAAACATGAAATATAACATAATCATTCACACATATGGCACAAAGATTTTACATGGAAACCAAATTTGGGAAAAACCACTAGTACATGTTATTAGTTCTCACTCTTCCAAAGTTATGCCCATTGAAAGGCCAACTCTATTAAATGTTACAACACACACTAATAAATGTGACCTAGTTAAAGGATTTCAATCACCATATTAGGAGTGAGCCTTTTGAGATGACTTTAGAACATTCCATTAGAATGTCACCAAGTTAAAGGATTTATAAGTGATTATTAGGTCAACTAAAATCCTAAGGATTTATCCTAAACTGATACAATGATTAGAAAGTAATAGTAGGAATTGATTTGATAAAAAATCACAAGACACTTGTAGATTATAGATCTTTTTTTTAGTCCTCAATTCTATCTAGCTTCATTCACTTCAGCTTTTATAGCTTGTTCACCCTTCAAGAATTCATCTTCTTGATGTCTTCTTGCTTTGCATTCCAATTGAAGAATCTCTCATTTAGCCACCATATGAAAAAATACCCTAGAATCATTGTCTTCCTGAGGTTCTCATACATGTCAACTATTGCTTAAAGCCTTGTATCCCCTTATAAAGATAATTTAGGTCTTTTCTACTCAATAACAATCGTCCATTCTAGGGTTAGGTCAAATTCATTGAATCTTCCCTCTTTTCCATTTTTATCCCTCTAGAAACTTCCTTCTCAATCCTTATCAAATTCACTTCAAAATTATTTATCTTGAATTTCATGCCTCCAACACATCAAGCTTATTGTCCACACACTTCACACAATTCAAGAAGTCAACTTTGTCAACTTTGATTCAACAAATCTACAATCTAACACATAATATTGTCACTCAACAATAACTATCCCTTGATGCTTGGCACACATTGTGTTTCTCGACATCCACTATAGTTCACTCGATATATATTATCTTTTACTATCACTTGGCACCAATTGATCATTTAGTCAAGCTTAGAAAATAGAATTTGTATTACTTGTTCTTCAAGACTTAGCTAGTGTATCAATCAACTTCATCTTTAAATAGATAAATAATACAACATATCATCCATGTCATAGTTGGTCTTAGTACTCCTTTTATATACTTAATAACTCAACCTTTCCTCTAGGTACTCTTATTATCACATTTGATCAAATCTTCTTCATCAATAAAACAAATGATAGCATTCATACCAAACAAGAAATTGTTGGATTACCAACAAGTAGCAATTTTGACATTATTGACAATATAATGATTTTTGCAGATTCCATACAACCAATCTTGTTTTCAATAATCTCCCTCTTTGATATTGATGACAAACCAATACCAACAACAATACCAAAAATAAAATTAATACAATGTATTACAATTTCTCCCTCTATCTGTATGTGCCCTTCCTTTATCTAAGGTATCTTTGTCAATCTCCTTCTTTCTTACATATCTCCCTCATAATATTTCACTCATCTCTTTCTTACTATCTCCCTTTGACTTTCTCCAGTTAGTCCCTCTAAGGTAACTTTCTCTCTTTCAAAGTAAACTTAGATATTCTCTCTTTCATATCTCCATTAGGGCTTACAATATCTCCCTCTTTGCCAATAATTCTGAAGACTTGTCATCATAATATGTAGATGGTAACAATTCAGATTCTCCCTCTATCACCTTACTTGTGCCTAATCTTCTATTGTAACTCTTTGATTACTATAGGAAACTCCTAAAGTAAGAACCACTACATCAATGTGTAACATATGCAATTCACCTTAGTTGATGCAGGGAACTTCTAATGCTTCTTAAATAGCTTTGGATATGGGTATCATCCCTAGTTTAACTCTTAGATACTCATGACCATTCTTAAGTAAATCTTTTTTGAATATGATAGCTATTTTTTCTTTGGTGTTCACATATTCCATGTTCACTTCTTTGTCTTCAATCAACTCTCTCGAGTAATGATACTTGATAGCTATATGTTTTGTCTTTGTATGCATCAAAGGGTTCTTAGATATGTTTATTACACTTATGTTATCACTATAAAGTATCAAAGGTTCAGTAATTTACTCATTCATTCCTTTGAGTAGTTTTTTGATCCATACAATACTGGTACAATTCATTGTAGACTCAACATATTTAGCTTCAATAGTAGATTGTGATATGCAATTTTTTTTCTTACTAGTCCATGTAACTAGTCTCTTTCCCAATAAAAATGCTCCACCACTTGTACCTTTTTTATGTCATCACCATTTCTATCCCAATCATTACGTATATAGTCTCTCAATTCAAACGTATTATTTTTCTTGTAGTATAGACCAAAGTCCTCTGTTTGTTTCAAATATCTCATAGTCCTTTTTAAAACCATCAAATGATTCTCCTTAGGATTTGAAGAAAATCTTGCAAAAATCACAATAGTTAATGCAATTTTAGGTTTGTTAGGAACTACATATTACAATTTACCAATCATAGACCTCTACAAATTTTAGTTCACTTTAGTAGAATCACCAATCTTTGATAGTTTATGCCCTATGATGAGAGGTGTGCTAATAGGTTTTGAATCCTACATATCAAAACTTTTCAAAATTTCCTTCACATATTTGGACTAAGTTACATAAATACCATACTACATTTTATGCACTTCCATAACAACAAAGAATATAATCTCTCCAAACATGGAAATCTCAAATTTTTGCATCATTTCAATAGAAAATTGTTGCCCCCACTTTTCTTTTCTAATCTATTGGTGAAAATTCATTTCATCATTTAGTCGAGTTAAGTCCCTATATTGAAGTGTTTGAGTCTAGGTCTATAATCTTTAAGGCTAGGTGACCTCTATCAAAATTTCCCAAATTTCCTTCTCTTTCCCCATGTTCAACTAGGTGATTGTTCTTATCTTGTTTTTTGTTGGCTAAGTTAGTTTCCCATCTAATAAAGGTCAATTTTCTTTCATTATAGATGAAACATGTTTATTATTTTCTTACAAGTGCATTGATGGTCAAAGATATAGCATTGTAGGAAAATTCCATTTTTTCTTTTCCCTAGTGGGTTTTTGACCCATGAAGGTGAGTTTTCATGAAGGCTCACGTAGAGGAGTTTTCAGCATAAAAAGATTTAGAGAGGACACCTCCTTATCAAAATCAATGTTTGAAAATAATAAAACATTCCTAACAATTATCTAAATTCTCCATCTCATCAATTCTACCTTGGTGAGATACCTCAAATCATCTTCTCCATAGCAGGTTGTGCACCCATGAAGATAATTTTTTGCAAAGAAGTGAAAGATGAAAATTAAAGGTTTGAATTTAATCAAATGGATTTGTATGTCTGAGTTGAGTATCCTTAACAATTGGTTATGCATTTGACCAGAGCTTTAACCTATATAGACATGTTGGTAGAAAATCTAAAATGGCCTTCTCCACAATGTGTCATCAACCCTAGCAGCCAATTTTCTACACATGTGATACAGATCAAGCTAATAAGTAAATTGGTTACTTGCACTTGATTTAGAGTCTATTTGAACAATAAGAGAATGAATTGAACCATTATGGAAAGAAGAAAAAAGAAAAATCTTACACAATGGATTTCTATTGGCAAGGTACCCCAACAATAACTTTTCAAAGCTTGAAGGAAAGTGGAAAAGTAGGTACCACACTTATAAAATTTTATCATTGCACTCAAAAAAATAGTGAAAACACCCCCAAATTCCAATTGAGACTTTACATTTACTATCAAATGGGTATCTCCTTAATGTCCATTCATGTTACACAAATTCTAAAAGAATAACAAGTACATCACAGCTGTAATTTAAAAGTATACAAATAGTTAAAGAAGTTAACACTTTTTTCTTGATTTATCATTTTTCTATTATGCATAACTATTTGAAAGCCTATGAAAATTGTATTTTCTATTCCATTCATTTCTCCAAACTTAAAATTGTGATCACAAGCTTATGGAAACTAAGTTTGTAGGTTTCGATGGATTGATTAGTATCAAGTCACAATTGTATAAATTCATAGACACTTCTATCTATCTCTATGACATGGTGGATTTCCAAATGAGAATCAAAGGTAAGAAGATTGTGCTACCTAATGATATAGTTTTGATTTTGATCAATAGATAGACATTAGTAAACTATCTTTGAGTGCCAAAGTAGGAGGAGTTATCTAATTTAACTATGGGAGGAACATTCTTAGAATACTCATTGAAGAAGATTATTTAGAGGAAGGATAATATGAGAACCTAGTTCTAGAAGTCACAAAGTGACAAAAGAAAAGCTCCCAAGACTTTATTAGTGACAACGCTCAATCCAAAAATAGTTGACATTTTATTTCTTCTGCATAGGCTAAGAGGTGAAGTAGAAGCCCTGAATTTTTTTGAACAACATTTCTTTTTTATTCAAGTCATATGCTCTGACACACAATATATTGATTGGGTACAAGAGGTAAGTGAGAATGTGTCCAATGCTCTCTACAAGGCCAAGTTTTATAACTCATTCTACATGTCTTCATTATTGACTTATATGCTAGCCTCCTTGCAATTGTGGACTAGCCTTCCAAGATTAGAAGATTTTCCTGATGATGTCAAATATTATAATTTTTACCCATGGCTCCAATTAGAGAACAACTATGTCAATTTTGTTAATGTGAATGATGTTTTTACTATGAGGATTTGCAAGGAACTACAAGGATGCCTAGAGAGAATATTTAAACCAAAAGCCCTGGAAACCATCAACCAATTTGGATGTTATTTTATTTAGTTCTCATCATTTTCTTATTTGCATCTTACAACATTTGATGGTTTTCCCTTGAAGCTCCTGGGGCACCCAAGTGACATGATCATGTTGATTAAGGTCATTTGAAAAGCCCTACAAGTGAACATCCATATTGGAAGCTTGAAGAAGAAGAAGGGGTATGAATTCCCTATGAAGGATGGAGCTTTTAGCTATGATACACTATCCTATGCCAAGAACATGATGAAGGTATTCAAGAAGAAATATAAGTTAGAAACCTATGAAGTCTTGAGGCCTATGTTCAACCCAAATGGATCAGCCAAAGATGTTCTATGGATTGGGAATGTGATAAAGTATGTCACTATGATCGAAGATTACTAGGCATATTACAAAGATAAGTTTGAGAGTCATGATCGAGCCTTTGCTAGATTAATGGTTGACCAAGTGAATATGTATAAGGTGAACATATATGTAAGTGTGATTGAGGATTATGGTCAAAATATGTATAGAAATACTTCTTTGACAAAGCTAAGGAGCACTCCCATAAGTTTGGAGCCTTTCTAGAATACTGAAGAGGACCTGGACATAATGATGGCTAGAATCTATAAGAGGACCAAAAAATGGGTTGAATTGACCATAGCTTGGAAAAGAAAAAGTAAGAGTACTTTAGCCTAACCCTCCCTAAACATAGCCATAAATTCATCTTCTCATAGTGCTACTTTAGGCATGACCCTTCCTCTCACTCAAGGACCTACTCAACTAGATGGTGGAGGTGACCAACCTCCTAAAAAGAACTTCTTGCTTGATAAAACTTGTCATGATGGTTCAATACTAGTGATTGGAGCAAAAGCAAAGGCCAAGAAGAAAAAGATGGTGTAGTAATTTTAGATCTTTCACCTAGCAACAACCCCATTCCACCTATGAGTACTCCACTACTCTGATGAAGTAGCCCCCAAATACAAGTAGTTGATCTTGGAGATGGAGGAAGTAGTGAGAGTGAGTCTACAGAATCTGATGAAGCAATGAAGAAAATAAAAGAAGTAGAGAAAGGGACCGAATCTTCAAAACTAATCTCACAAGCCCCGAAGAAACATTTCTCTCCAACGTTGAAGATACTAACCAAAGCCAAAATGTAGATGTTTAGTGTGGACACACTTGGGCTACATAAAAAGTAATTGGCACTAAATCGTGGCTTGAAAATACTCTGGATAGAAAGAGGAAGAGGATAGAGGAAATAGCCCCAAGCAAAGGTGCCATATCCTTGGCTACTTGGTTTGGGTTGGCACCAAGTAAAACTAAGAAATTAAAGACTTTGTCAATTCTTAGTTAGGACCTTGATACATGGCACTTAACTAGGGAGATTTCTAAGCCCACCAAGTAGGAATAATTGAAGACATAACTTCAGATGACTTCTCATTGTAGTCTATAGACCTTTGTGAAGTTAGGCACAACACCAAAGTGGGCCCCTAGAATTTGAAAAATGAAGTAATAGAGGAGGAATTTGAAGGACTCAAGGTCTCCAAAGTTAGGATGAAGGAAAAAAAATAGGAACTTAACAACCTCATCATGTAGCTAATTTCTCCATTGGAAAGTATTACATGAGTTATCCCTACTATTGCTCCTATAGCTACAAATGTCCAAGCTATCATCTCCCAATTGTAGGATGAAGAATTCTATGGGAAAATTGGTAGAGAATGGAGTGGAAAACTCAAGTCTAAAGGACATTTAATCATAGAGGAACTCACAATGTAGTGCTAAGGCTCAAAATAGAGAAGGATAAAATTTTAGCCAATAGGGCTACTCTATTAGTTAAGAGGGGCAAGAGTGAAGATTGTATCTCCCTCTTAGATATGGTCTTATAGATGAAGATCAAGGAAGTAGTTGAAGCCAATATCCTTCAAAATGGAGACAAACCCTTGCTCGAATGGAAATAGGGCTTGCAATTCAAAGCTGAAATGATCTTCTATACAGAAGAAGGACTGTAGGTGACAAAGATCAAAGTTAAAGTAGAACAAGACAAAAATTATATGTTGATAAAAGGATTGTACACTGACTCTCAAACCAATGGCTAAGGGAAAGGATTGGTAGGAATCTCTCTTGTGTAAAATAATTTCTCTATTTATTTGGACAATTTAATAGAGAAATCCATCAATCATTAGAATAGAGTGTTAGATCTCCAATAACTCAGTGGGTGCATAGATGTGGTAATGAAGGAAAAGCAAGAATAGTTGGATGCAATTAGAGACTTGGCTAAAGAATATTCCAAGTGGATTTTGAGGTACACCAAATTTCAAGTTCATCAGCATGAGCAACTTATTCTGGTCATCATCACTATCAAGGCCTACAAGGAAAAGTTGAAAGATTGAAAGAAGGCAAAGTGATCTTTATCTCAGTTTTTATATTTTGTAGCTAATAATTAGCCTCTAGCCATTTTATATTTTTGAGGAGATGAACCTATTAATTTCCTTTTGTAATAGTCATCTTGGAATCCTATATGTACCAAATTGAAAGATTAATGAAAGGTCAGTTAATTTTTGGTGTGAAATACTTCATGTTGTAGAGACAAGTTGGATGTGTTTTATAGAAATCATTTATTGTTCCATTGTTTTTTGATAGTTTTAGATATCTCTTTTAGTTGAATTGAGTTTAGGAATAAACAAAGCTTTGTTCCCTTGTTCAATACAACAAACTAAAAATAATAGTAGTATTATTTAAGGTTGAAAGAGATTATGTCTACCATTGTTGTTTACGTTAGTCTCTTATGTCTTATAGTTAGAAACATTTTGTTAATTAGCTAATTCATATACATAATCTATTCCTACATCATCATATTCTATGGGTTCATAAGATATGTGAATTCATAAATTTGGTTAGCATTAAGACCCAAATGTTTTCATGAGTTAGTACCTATTTAGGAATATCTTTGTTTAGCTCTCCTATTCTCTAGTCAAGAACAAACCCCACCTTAGGAATAGAAACAAACAAATTCATTACAAATCATAACTATAAGGGAGCTGTACCTTTTTAATTCAAAGGGAAGTCGGTAGTTTACTTCAATTTCCCAACTATTCTAATTAGTTATTGTTTAGAAATATTGGGAATTTGAAGAGTTAACTAAAGTGAACAATTTGTTTACCAACAAAAATGTCTTGCATAATATATTTTTACACCAAATACGATATCATCAACAAGAATTTTAGCTAGTAAAATACCTTTACCACCTTTAGTCTTCAACTAAAGATTATTTTTCTCATTAGTTCTCTCAAAACCTATCTTCACAAAATAATTATGAAGTCTCTCATACCATGCTGTAGGTGTTTTCTTTAAACTATATAAAGCTTTGTGTACTCTACATACCATGTTCTTGTTGTTTGCATCAAAAAATCCTTTAGGTTATTCAATGTAAATCTCTACTTCTATTATACCATTCAAAAATGTAGATTTCACATCCATTTCATAAACTTTGAAACCTTTGTATGTAGAGTAAGAAAGGAGATTTCTTACTCCTTCCAATCTTGCAATGAGGGAAATTTTTTCTCCATAGTCTATTCCTTCTTCTTGAGAATACCCCTTAAAAATCAATCTTTCTTTATTTCTTGTGATGTCACCATTCTTATTCAATTTATTTATGTAAACCCACTTGGTTCTAATAATATTCTTGTTCTCTAGTCTGGGTACAAGTGACTAAGTTTTGTTCTTCTCAATTTTCTCAATCTCTTCTCTCATGGCCTAAATCTAGTCATCATTTTCCAATGCATCCTTCACTGACTTGGGTTCATGCATACTTAGAAGACATGAATCATCAATCACTTCTTAACTTGTTTCTTTTCATGGGTCTAACCTATTTATCTCCAATACTTTGTGTGGCAGGGTGATGTCTCTTGACATACTTTGGCAATATTTGTTCTACTCTACTTTCTTCAATGGGTTTCTCAAGTTCAAAATCACTATGTGCTTCTCTATTAGGTAATTCAACATCTCTTTCATGTGCATTAATACCATTAACAAAATGTACCTCAAATTCTATTTGTAACTTGGAACCTAAATGTTGCTCGGTTCTAGAATGCAACTTGACAATCATTGTATGTGACTTGAAAGTCACTAAAACTTATTATTGTTTATTTGAAACTTAGTTCATAGCATCATCATCAATCATGTCAAAAAAGAAATACACAAAACATTTTTAATCTTTAGGTTCTTTTACAGGTTCAGCTTCATGTACCTTTGTATATTCATCAAACTTCACATTTGTACTTTCCACAACATTGTCAGTATTAGTAGTCAAACACTTATAAGCTTTGATTCTTGTGGAATGGCCTAGGAATATACCTTATTCACTTTTAGCATCAGAATTTTCATTCCTATTATTCTTAAGAATGTAGTACTTTCTTCCAAATACCTTAAAATATTTTACATTAGGTGAGTATCCATACCATATTTCAAAAGGTGTGAAATTTGTACCTTTCTTGACGTGTACTCAATTCAAGGAATAGACAACTGTACTTACAACTTCTCTGCAATATTTCAAAGCAATATTTTTCTCCAATATGAGTGTTTTAGCATAGTCCATCATAGCTATATTCCTCCTTTAAATAATTCCATTTTTTGGAGGGTTTCTACATGTAGAAGTCTATCTTTTGATTCCTCTATCATTATGGAAAATTTCAAACTCATTTGATGTTTACATATTACATTATTTGGTTTCTTCAATTTTGGCAATCCTCTGAATCTCTTCATCTTATTGATATTGACCAAATTTTCAAAATTTACATGGCATAGTCTTTTGTACCATAGCCACACATTATCAAATTGTACATCTAGACAAGTAGCATCATTCATGTCAATGTATAATAGATTACCTCTAGTTTAATCACCTCTACCAATTAGCTCTCCATTAGCATTATAGATCTTTTCTTTTCTATTTCCAAATTCAACCTTACATCCAAAACTAGTTAGTTTTGACACACTTAACAAGTCATAGTTCATTCCCTTTACACAATAAGAATTGTCACATATGATCTTATCTATAAATTTCATTGATCCTTTTCCATTGATAAGACATGGTTCATCATTTCCAAATCTCACACTATTACCATCATATTGCACAAGGGAATTTAATTTACTTTTATCTCCAGTCATGTAATTGGAAAAGTCACTATCAATAATCCATTTGTCACTCATGTTCCCATAGGACACCAATGAAATTTCCTCATCTTCATTAGAATCATCCTTCATTGCAACATACATAATTTCATCCTTGCAATCATTAGATTCTTTGTTGGATTCCTCTTCAACAATGTAGTAGGATTTCTTTCCTTCGTCTTTATAATCTTTATTGTTCTCATCTCTTTTGCTTTGAAATTTGTATCCTCTTATATTGTTCTTCTTCTCTTGATACCTTGTAGAAATATGACCAACTTCGTTACAATTGAAACATATGATAGGAAACTTACCTTTATATTTTCCTTTTCCTCTGTTAAATCTCCTAGCTAGTAATGCTTCATTCTCTTCAACATCATCTTCATCTATGTCACTATCACTAGAAACATGTTTTCTCTTTTCCTTTTTCTTTTCTTTAGGTTCTTTCAGTAACAACTTAGCTTGTTGATTGTATTTTGTTTTTGACATATGAGTGAGAATAAACTTAAGTCATTACTTAATAGAAATTAATGCGTGTTGAGAAAGTAGTGTATGATTAGAATAAGATGTCAAATAATACACATCAAGAAAAATATATAGTTAGTACCGAGCACTGACATTTGTCAAGCAAATAGTTAGTGTCAGGTCACTCTAGTGTCAAGAAAGCTAATACATGTTGAGTGATTCAAATGCCAAGTAAAATAGTGGATACAAAGTCATTTAGAGGCTAAGTTACAACACTGAGGATATAATGGATGCTGAGCATCAGAGGCTTCAAGTGTCAAGTAAATATCTATGGACAAAGTTGTTTGTAATGGCACAAAATTGTATGTAAACAATTTTTGGGCTGACTTAAGGATTGTTTCATGATTCTAGAAAATAAGAATGAATCTATATTGAGGAGCCCTATGTAGTGCATGCAACCAATGAGATAAAGGGATGAATTAAGTAACAAAATGGGTGAATCAAAATTTTTGATTCCTACCTAACCTTAGGTCACCTAAGTCTTCTTAAAGAGGGAAAACCCTATAAGAGTTCATGTCTGTGAAGGGAGAGGCTTGCATGTGCAGAAAGTTCATTCATGGTGACTAAGGAGATGTGAAAGGATTGAATTGTAGAATCAATTAGAGAGGATAGGGAAGACATATCTAATCAAGAGAATCAAGGATATACTTGGAAAGAGGAATTTTCATATCTAGCAGACCAGTGCTAACTAAAGGATTAATGCTAAAATATTCTAACATGTAAATCGGTCAATGTCTCCTAACACAATAGTCTTAACTAGCTTCTGTAAATCCTTTAATAGGGTGCTTACTTTATTGTAAGTTAACTTCCTTCAATCAAGTACAATTTTACCAAGGTGTTGAAATCCTTTAGTAGGTTGAGACTTAACAGTCTTTGTAAGCCTTTAACAAGGCAAAACTTTCTTAAGGTAGATCATAGTTTATGATCAAACTTTTGTAACCTTAATTAGCTACACTTTTCAACTATAGTAGTGAAGATATTTTGGTATCATCCCCACCCTATTTTTACCTTCTTATTGGAGGGTTTCTAGGTAACCAAATATCTTGTGTCATATGTGTTATTTTATTCATGCTATGGATGAACATGTTTAGTTTGGTAGTTTAGTTTACATGCAAATTGTGAGATGGATGTATGGTGAATGTTGTAATGGTTAGAGTTGAAGCATTGATTAGCACACCCCCAACCCCCCATAGCCCCCCCTCCCCCCATCATTATTATTTCCATCAATTGGTATTAGAGGTTTTTTTTATGCAAAGGAAAGCTTTGCATCTTTGAGGAAAGATCTTAAAGATGGAAGTCCAACGATTGGGAAAGGTTATTGATAACCAGATGATTAAAATACAGCTTATCTTACATCAGTTGAATGAAATAAGAGATGAGTTAAAGAACTTATTGAAGAGAAGTAAAGAGATGGCTATTGAACAAGATGATACACAATACAAAGAAGTTGACACTACTGGATTGTTTGAAAATAGAAACTCAAGTGAGTTTGATGTAGCTATTGTAGATTTGATGGAAAAGATTGGAACCCTAACTAAAGAGGTAAAAAATATTTAAATAGAAAAAGAAGTCCAATTAGTATTATTATGTGAGATGACCAAATAGGAAAAAGAAGCTAAGGAAGACAAAGTCATGATTGGAGATGACAAAAGAACACTAACCAAAATACTAGAAGAAAAAACATCAAAGGTACAAAGGATTGCTAACATGAAATTGGAGACAATGAATAAATTGATGATGGCCAATCATGAATTGAATGAAAAGTATATTGAAATCACAACCCTAAAGTTACATAATGAACATTGAGGAATGAATTGAGGAAAAAAAATGAATTTGCTGAAAGTTTAAACAAACCTATTGAAGCTATAAAATACTTTGAGAAACTGATGAGATCTCCTAGATCTAACAATGATATTGCTAGATTAGGATACACTAATATTGAGAAAGGAGAATTATCTGAAAGTGGTGAATAATGAAACAACAAATGTAAGAACTAAAAAACCACTTGTCAAAATTGTGGAAAGTTAGGTCATACAAAAAATATTTGTAGGAGAAAGAATGCAAATAAGAACCCCAATTAGAATTTCAAGGGTTACTATCATAAGTTAAACAAGAAAGGACATCAGGCACATGAAAGCTAGACCAAGACTTCATTCACGCAAAGCTTTGAAGGATATTGCTACAATTGTCAAAAGTATGGACATAAAGCATATGAATACAAATCTAATGCCAAATGGACATCAAAAAGTAGACGAAGGTGTAACAAAATGGAAAAGCCTACAATTGGGATTAAAATACAAAGTATATTTGTCACCATTGTCAAGAGTATTGACATGTTCCTAATAATTTCATTAGAACACATTTTAGAAGTGATTATAGTAGATGGTTGAGTCAAACTACATGCTTTAGTTGTTTCAAGACTAGTCACATTAGTAGAAACTATCTAACAAGATCAAAGACACCAAGTAGTAAATTTAATAAATGAAAAGAAAAGGTTAATGTTGAGAAATTCAAAGTGGAAATGAATAGGACATGTAAGAGAAAAGAAGATTGCAACACATCAAGTTTAGATGAGATCACTTCATCCAATGGATCAGCTGATTACATCACCCCAAATTAAGCAATAAAGAGGTATGTTTGGGACTAATATTTCAATGATATATTTTACATTAGTTCCAAGGATTTAAGTCCTAAAAAGATTGTATATGCATTAATTAATATGCAATGTATTGGCTTGAAACTAGAAGAAATCTATAAGTTTTGTTAGTTTTCATGTTGTTGTCGAGCATGAAAAGTTTCACAGTTGCTATCGAGTGAAAATGAAATGAGTTGATGTCAAGCTATTAATTTTGCTAGTATTGGTTGAGATCATTGTAGTTTCTGATCATAATATAAATATGTGTAAGTTGAGTGATTTTAAATTGCTATGATAGTCGAGCTTATAGATATATAAGCATTGAGCATTTATTATCGAGTTTTAAGGGATATATAGTCAATTTTTTACTCATTTTTGTTCATTCAAGATCAAAGAGAGCACAAAGAGAATAAGGAAAACTCAAGGGAAGGATTCAAGTTTTTTTGAACTAGATTCAACCTCTACTCATCACCAATCATTAGATTCATAAGGTATTTATTGTGTTTTGAGCTACACCAATTGAATTATCACAAAAACTAGTTATTTAAAATGACATCTAGCTCTTCTACTATTGATAGGAAGGAAGGAAAAGAGATTTTAAATGTTGAATTAATAATTAATGAGATTATAAAACCACCCTTCCAAGCTATTCTTGAGATAGCATATAAGGGAGATCCCTATGGTGCATTATTGATGATACCACCATAGGTTTTGATGATACAAGAGTTAGATGTTGCTACACTTGCAAACTTGAAAGTATTGGAGACATGGAAATTAGATATTTGTTTTGCAAACTATGTCTAGATGGAGTATTCAAGGCAGAAAAAAAATCATAGAGAGAAATGGGTTATCCCATGCCCTAGATTTTCCAAATGTTTTCTAAATGGAATGGATTAAGATAGTACTTAGCAAAGTACATGAAAACTCCATATGGTTGGACAATTATCCTACCAAGATTACAAAAAGGATCATCCCCAAGTAATAGGGTATCCTACTATAGATAGACCCTGGACCATGCACAGTGATGCTAAGGAGATAATAGAGAAGAATATAGGGCTAGTATGAAACAAAATATGAATAAATATAGACAAAATTATTGATCCCTTAATTGCATTTGTAGTTAGAATAGTTTCTTACAAGTTATTTCAATCTAGTAGATTGAATAGTGTGTCTTGTATGGTAGTGGATTTAGGCTACAAGTTATTGAAGAAGGACCACTCTTATGACCTTGCTGAGTTGCAAATCCAGCAATTATTAGAAAATTTGGAAGGTGTAAGAAAGAAAAAGAGTGCACAATGAAAATTTTGTACACTACTAGGTTGTATATTCTTTTATGTGCAGAAAACATTTCCTTCATTTGGAAAAGTTGCATGGAAGACAAATAGGTCTATTGTAGTTCATATTGGAGAGCTCATAGAGAAACTTTGCGGTAACTTAGAGTTAGTAATGACAAGTTATTTTTAGGACTTTAAGAAGTCTATGAAACACAGACTGAGGATTCCCTTAACACTAGTCAAGAAATATTATAATGATGTTTTCTTTCTAGTTGATGTTGATCATACATATGTACAAGTAGTTGTTCTAAAATTTAGATGGCTTAGGTCATTGCCTTATAAAATCAATGTGGATGAGGAATCTACAACCATCACAACCTTAGTGGTAGAAGAAATAGACAATGATGCCACCTCATTTGGAAATTATGAGGTAGCCAAGTCAAAGATCACAATGGAATTGAAAACTACTTTTATGATAAGAAAGAAAAATAAAATTGTAAAGAAGCTAAAAGAGAGATAGGAAAGGGGGAGAAGAGGAAGAAGAAGAGGAAGAAGAGGAAGAACAAGCACAAGCCCCTTTGACACTCAAAAAAGGTGAAGGAGAGGACCAAAAAGAAGTAGAACACAATGAAGGTGCCAAGGGAGAAGAATTTGAGGAAACACCTAAACTAGAAGAATAAGGAGCTAGTAGTGAGTAAACCAAAGAAAGTTGTGAAACCTACACAAAAAAAAGCTAGTAGTACCTATTATGAAGGTTAGCACAAGGGAAACTACAAAGAGGAAACAAGAAGTTGAGAAGCCTAAAGAAAAAAGAGCTATTGCTGCTACAAAGGAGGATGAGCCTAAGAAGAAATAGAGGAGAAAGTATGTAGCTCTAGATGAGTCAAATGAGGAGAGGAAAAAATAAGATGACACAATCCCTCTTCTAATTTAGAAAACTTATGTAAAAACATCAAGAATAATGTAGATTTATTAGGGTTCACACATGTTGAGTTTGATAAACTTGGAAAGATAGAAATGAATAAGGTGGAAGATTTTTTTATATAAGACGATGACCACATTTATGACCACTCCTATTGAGATTTCCAAATCATTACCCAAAAGTCTATATGAAAAAGTTGAGCAAAAGTGGCAATACAATTTAACAACTAAAATACAAATAAGGGAGACTACTCTAGCCAGAGTAATGCCTAATTTGGATAAGTCAACAATGACTGAGGTCATAAATAAGTATAAGGGGATATTTACTCCAAAATATTGAGCTTTCAATATTTTGTAGAATAATATTGAGGTTATCAAATAGAGCACCTAGATATGGAAAGTCATCTATGGGTTGACAATAGAGAAGGAAAGTAAACATGAACCTAAGGAGATTGGTGAAGAAAAAGATAATCAAGAGGTAGGAGAGACTACTAAGGATATATTTGTAAAGGATGGACATGAGGGATACATAGAGAAGGAAGTAGATAAAGAGGCTACAAATAAAGTTGAGTAGTAGGATGTATAGAATGTACCCGAGCTACATATGTTGAGTGCTAATCCCCCTCACGTGGATCAAGAAAGTCAATACGACAATAACATAGTACAAAAGTGAATCCTTTGACACAAGATGAAATGAAAAGGATATTACAAGGTTCCACCATGGCAACATAGTTATGCTCAAATCCTATATTGGTGAGAACAAATAAAATTGGAAAGGTTGGAATGGAAACAGTAGGGGAAATAAAATAGACACATCTAGTATACTCCCATAGGTAAATATTATAGTAGACAAAAGTTTAAGCACAAAATAGTAAGGTTTTGTTACAACACTATTTGCATACCTCTTGTGAGATTCATTTCCCATAAGTAAGCCTTAATCACAATTGAGAAGGATATCCAACAAAAATAAGACTATGTCAAGAAACAAGTCTTGCACCCATATCACAAATACAAGGTGAAGAAGAGAAAAAAGAGAAGGAGAAGGATACGATAGAAGAGTTAGTTTTGACTATGAAACAAGAGGAACAAATATCAATTAAGACATTGGTTACCCTGTCAATCTTTGCATCCCCTATTCTTTGTCAAACTCTTCGTAAGCCAAGTATAGATGTTACACTAGTACATAATTAATGCCTAGTATTGATACATCAAATATTGGAGAAGACACATCTTATGGAGATGTCAAATTAGATGAGGTGATTTAACTTCCAAATTTTGATCTTACAACAATCACCATAGAATGAATGAGCATATTTTAGGAAGCTCTAGCAAGAAAGAAACACTAAGAGTTACTCAAAAGGGAGCATAAGAAAAGACAAGTTCTACATGACATCAAAGAAATATTTCTTGATAAATTTAGCCTCCCAATACCTAATGAGGAAAAACCTATTATTGAGCAACTAGAGAATATAGTTGATAAGATCGGTGATACAGGCCTAGATAAAAATACTAAACTTCTAAAATGGTATGAGAAAAGGTTTAAAAAAAAATTCAATGAAAATATTTCTAGTGCCATTGCACTATGACAAGTTGACTTAGCGACAAAAATGGAGAGTGTAAAGAAGGTGTTAGAGAATATATTTTCTCTATACACAAAAATTTGTGATGTGCATTTATTTAGCAAGGAGTTCAAAGGGCTATTGAATAGTTGTAAGTAGACCTAAACACAATAGGTAACATTCTTAAGTTGTCTCCTAGTTAGTTACAGCCAAGCTCATTTTCAAATATTATTATCCATTCAAGGTCATCTATCTACATGACATGCACAAGATAAAAACATTCAGGCTACCTTGATAAGTATTCAATCCCTATTGGCCCCACACTAGGGGTGTTGTACAAGAAACTAGCCTTCTCTAAAGCATTGGTGAAGAAAGATTCTCATCTTTCCACTCATGATGGGTTAGTAGACCTTGCTACCAAGCTAGATGTTCAATTTCAATCTCTAGAGGTAGCGTGCAACAATTGGGATGCAATACTCAAGATTATAATGGAGGTCCATAAAACACTTTTGGGAAAACAAACTATTACTATACCATCCATGACATAAGTGTCCAAAAAGGGAGATATTAAAGTAAGGGGGATATTGAGATGAAAGGAGAGAATACAAAAAGGGGGAGTAAATGCAGAAACATAGGAAGAAAGTAGTTAAAAAAATTTACTCAATAGGAGTATTAGATTCAGATATGGAAAAGAATAATCAACTCAGGGGGAGTTATGAATTTTTGAGGTATGATTGATAAGTGATTAGTTTATTGTAAAATTTTTAAGTTTAGAAATTTTTTATGCGATCTTAGTAAAGGTTATAGATTAGTTGAGTTATAATCATAAGTTAAGGTTATATATGCATGAAAAGGTGTTTTCTCCACTCATGTCAAAGGGGGAGATTGTTGATCTTGACAATGTACACTTAAGTTATTACATAATAGAACTTAGTGTATGCCAAGAAAATAGTGTATGTTGAGCATAAGATGATAGGTAATGCATGCCAAGAAAAATATATAGTTAGTGTTGAGCACTAGTATATGTTGAAAAAATAGTTAGTTCTAAGTCACTCTAATGTCGAGCAACATAATACATGCTAATTGATTTAGATGCAGAGGAAAGTAGTGGATGAAAAGTCATTAAAAGGTCAAGTTACAACATTGAAGATATGCATCAGAGGTTTCAAGTGCCGAGTAAAATTTTTTGGACATTTCTTTTTTTAGTAGCACAAACTCTTGTGTAAACCATTTTTGGGCTAACTTAAGGATCTTTTTACGATACTTGAAGATAAGAATGAATCCACCTTGAGGATACCTATTTAATACATGCAACTAATTAGATAAAGGGATGAATTAAGAAAGAAAATGGGTGAATCAAAATCATTGATTCATACCTAATCTTAGGTCACTTAAGTCTTCTTAAAGAGGGAAAACCCTAAAAGAGTTTGTGTGTGCGAAGAGAGAGATTTGCATGTGCAGAGAGTGCATTCATGGTGACTATAGAGATGTGAAAGGATTAAATTATAGAATCAATTAGAAAGAACAAAATAGAGCATTTAGACTATAGAGAAGACATATCTGATTAGGAGGATCAAGGACATATACTTGGAAAGAGAAGATCTAATATGTAGAAGACCAACACAATCTGAAGGATCAATGTTAAAATATTCTAATGGATGAATCAGTCAAAATATCCTAACAAAGTAGTCTTAATAGTATTTTCTAAATCCTTTAGCAGGGTGCTTACTTTATTGTAAGTTAAAGCCCTTTAATAAGGCACACTTCTAGTAGGGTGTTGAAATCCTTTTATAGGGTGAGACTTAATAGTTTTTGTAAGCCTTTGATAGGGAAGACCTTTCACAAAGTAGATCATAGTTTATGATCAAAATTTTGTAACCTTAATTGTCTACACTTTATAACTACACTAGTGAATATTTGTGGGTGTCATCCCCACCCCAATTTTACCTTTCCATTGGAGGATTTTTGTGTAACCAAATATCTTGTATCATATATGTTATTTGTTTCATGCTATGGATGAACATGTTTAGTTTGGTATTTTAGTTTACATGCAAATTGTGAGATGGATGTGTGGTGAATGTTTTAATGGTTAGAGGCTTGAAGTACTTGATTCAACCACCCCCCCCCCCTCCCCCCAAAGTTTACTTCCCATTATTATTTCCAACATAGATTTGAAAGAAGATTCAACATTTTCGATTCTATAATTATTAAAACTAGAGTGTTCAAAGGTAGTTAGTTTACTGGCTATTAATCCTTCTGTCATGCCCAAAAAGTAAGGACAAAAACACACACAAATTTTTTTTTTGACTAATTAAGATGATGGGATCGACAAATGTTCTTAAGATTAACTAAGATTAAGCAAGACAACATGGTTGAAAAAGTTTTAGGGTTTAACTATAATGGAGCTAATCGTGATCAATTGTTACGACCTTAAGGATGTTATAATTCACTAGGCCCTTACTACTAAATGAATAGCTTGATTGTTGTTACATCTTTAATCCATTGCCCTAGGCTTAATGTCATGAATTAACTTCGTTCAACTTCATTCAAATTACCCTTTGAAATTTTAAACCATAATCCAACTAACCTTTACTGTACATACCAAGGAGATAACAATACTAACGATTTTACTTTCTATGTTTTAAATTTTCAAATTTATTTCCTTCATTCTCATATCGATCTAATTAATTAACTTAATGTTCACTATTAAGGTTGGTTCCTATGTTCAATGAATCCATATTTTAATCTAAGCTTTATTCAAATTATCGCAATTTAAGTCCATATTAAAATTAATCTATGAAGCTTGCAATAGAATAAAACAAATTAATGAGACATCAAATTTGTTTAAATTACTATATTCAATTTCACGTTGAAACTTTCTAACACTAACAACTAAAATCTAAATATAGGTTTTAAAGTAATCCTCAATACCAGATATAACAATCTAACTTATATTAATCTATCTTATCAATTTAAAAACTAAGATGAAGGTTAATTCAAATAAATCTACAAGTCAACTAAATGTCATTTAAACTACTAACTCTAATTTAAACAAGACTAACACAAAAAAAATGTAACTAACATTCTAACATTTAGAACATTGACATATAATCAAAATCTATTTTCTCCAAGACTTAAACAATATCGAAAACTAAATTCAAATTAACCATTAAAAATTTCTATTCATTAAAATACTAAGTAACTAATTAAGATTCTAATGCTAAATTTACTTTAAAACTATTAAATATATTAACATAAATTAAATTTTAAATTAACATGATTTAGCACTACCCTAACAATATAACAACTAAATTTAAATCAAATAAATTTAAAACTATCCTAGCTAAACTTCATACTAAAACACAACTTAACTAACTAAAATCTAGCAAGTCCATCTACACAACTAACCTAATTACTAATTAAACAACTAATACCCTAAGTCATACAAAATTTAAAATATATAAAAGAAAACACAAATGCTATATTATCTACCCCATCAAGTAATAATATTACTACTACACATGTCCTACACCTACCCCCCCCCCCCCATCCTAGGCCAAGTGGGCTATCTACCCATGTTTTCCCACACCCCAATGATAACGTGCTTCCCTAGGTCTACGGTAAGCAGACCTGTCCCACGCTGCCCTAGGTCTGCAGTATGCAGACCTATCCCCCCTTCTCATTAAGTCTTGCGTGTATGGGGAGGATGAAGTCAGCGCTTGGGAGAAGGGTGGCGGCCTTAGCATTACATTTATTTTTTTAAACACTTACCTTGCCTCCCTACGATGCGACCTAGCCATTAAGTGGCTACGATATAATGCGGGTGGTGGTTAAGTCCATGCCTAGCATTGATATGGCTAAGGAAATAGTATAGAAGAAAAATAATATTAAAGTGGGTTGATTTGGATTAATTTGATTATATAACTAAAGATGGATATAGAGTCTAGTTTAGAGCCTTGCGTCCTAGCCTCTAGGAGTTAATGTAAAAGTTTTGTAGTTGAGATATGGCAACCAAATTTCCATTTAAATATTTTAGAGTTTCAAATGCATTTAATTTATATTCTTTTTATAAATAATTTAATATTGATTTTTATTGCAAACCAAAAGAATAATACAGAGAATATTCTTTGTGACTTGGGGGAAATTAAAATCTCTCCCATACATTTTCCAGAGGGCCTTTTTGACCTGGAGGTGCACATTTTTCTCTTAAGAGGCCAATTTTGGCTAAGTGTTGACATGTTTCCTTGCTAAAATTCTTTAATACACAAGATGAGTTAAACATTTCTTAGAGGCAATATGGAGTTATAGCCTTCTAAATCTAATTGACACACAAGCATGCAAGGGAATATAATCCTCTTAATCAAATTGATTTTTATTTTTTTTAAGAAGCTTAGCAAGGAATTATGATCTTATATTCAGAATTCAAAAAGGTGATGAATTAATCCTTATCAAATTCAATTGTATTACTAATGGAGCTTAACAATGAAAGATTATTATTATAACATGTTATTGTTCAAAACATTGAAATGAAACTTCAACACATCCATTTGCTTTTCATTATCATAATTGAACTCAGAATTTCCCAATTTAAGACATTAACTATCATTCTAATTTTCTCACATAAATATGCCAAAGTTTGGAAACACATGAGAGCATTGCAAGAAGAATTTCATAATCTTTTTCTTTCCTCTATTAATCATCCTAGTTCAAGGATCCATCAGGAAAGAAACAATATGAAAAACCGATGTCTTTGCCACTACATCAAATTCAATTACAACTTACATAATATTACAATTCATTGAGTTTTCTTCAAGGCTTCCATAAGAGAACTTTTATCAAATGTCTACATTGCATCAAGGGTAAACATGGAAGAGACAAGAACCAACATGGAGATAACAACACAAGGAGATAAGCAAATTGAACATGCATTTCCACCCGGTTGCACAATAGGTCAAACAATGGACCAATATAGGGGAAAGGTGGATTTTCTCAATAGGAGAAGTCAATCACCATACCTTCACTTAGCCCTTTCGGGGCTAAAACTTCAAGAACTTCCATTCTTTCATAAGGCCCTTTTGAGGCTATATCCACAAGGATTTTCATTCTATTCCACATTCAAGAATTCTCAATAACAAAAAGGTATGGGATGACAAGTTGGGGCCCATACACCCTACCCTTTCTCCCTCCTCTCACCATGAGAGAAGACTCTACACCATTGAGGTCCAACTAAGGCCCTTTCCCCAACATGGCCACTTCTTCCCTATCCAAGGGTGAGTGTTGCCAAAACATCCCCATGAAAACTTCTCAAAAACAAACAAAACATCAAGGAGGCATATGAATAACATCCAAAGAAAACAAGACAAAATCCCTCCCAAATCCACCCCCAACACACAAGCAAGAAATGCATAACTACACAATGTGTCCAACATGATTCAAGCAAGATTCAAACATGAACACACATAAAGGACCTTTCATGGAGTGAAGAACTCCTACCTTCATAAAATAGTTATGGCAATGGTGGTTTGAGAAGAGCTTCCCTTTCTTCTTTCAATCTTCAAGGCTTCCTCCAAAACTAGAGGATTGGGTGACAAAACTAAACTCCCCCAAAAATGCCTGTAAGTATGGTCCTTAACTCCACTAAGCTTCATGTAACTCAAGATGGAGGTTTGGTTTTACTAACCCAAGTAAAGAGCAACCCATTTTCGAAATCAACCTATAATAGGGTTTTTAAGAGACCCTAAGAGTCAACCTAGGAGGCTAAAGGGTTGGAAAGTACCCCCACCCATACCCCTACCCATAGGGGTACTTAAATTTAATGTTTTCTAAGCTTTTAAAGGCTTATTAGGAACAATTAAAAGTTAAGAGAATGGTAAGATCAAATTTCAACCTTTAAAAAATTACAATATAAGGCTAGCACAAAATTAAAAAGTAGTTTAGCTCCGCTTTTCCGTTGAGTTGTGTTAGCTAATTTTCTTGCACACTCATTGCACACATCAGTAGGTCCAAAACCACATGCATAATGTGAATTACATATTAGAGGAATTATATGAATAAAAACATCCATTTCTTAATAAATAGTTGTTTATCTAATTCTACTCATATTTCTAACCTTTCGACTTGCATAACCAAATGTGTTAGTGTTGCATACATTTTCTTCATCGTTATACATATTTATAAGCATTAAATGACAAAATCAAATAACTAAAGTAAACATCAAACATCATAAAAATAGCTTAACAATATTCAATGTATCCAATAATGTTCTGACATAACAAGCGGGAGTATCAAAATAACAATGTATCATCAGTGCTAGGATGGGTCGGGGCGAGGCCTCACATCCTCCCCCACTAGGCATGAACTTCCTCCTAGAGTTCATCAAAAAGATAAGGGTACTATGCTCACATCTATATTGCATCCTCCCAAGAAGCCATAACCTCATCGTAGCAATCCCACTGGACTCTAACTTGGTCCAGCTCTCGACCTCGAAGTGCTAGGGTCCGTCGAGCAATAATATGGATGGGATGTAGCACTAATTGGCTGTCCAACTCCACCTGTAAAGAATCCCAATCTATAACATGAGACTCATCATAAATACATCCTCTAAGTACAAAAATATGAAACACATCATGGATGTGTGACAGGCTAGGTGACAGGGCTAAACGGTAGGCAACTGGTCCTATCCTCTCTAGGATCTTGAAAGGTTCGACAAACTGGGGTGCCAACTTAGAGCCCTTTCTAAATCGAATCGGACTCTTATGTGGCCGCACCCTTAAGAAAACTCTATCGCCAACCTGATACTCCTAATCTATCCTCTTTGCATCTGCATACTTCTTCTGTCGATCCTGTGCCTCTCTTAGGCGTTGTCTAATCAGAGTCACCTGCTGCTCCATCTCCTTAACCAACCGAGGGCTAATAGATACTCAGTCCTCAATCCTATCCCAACTCAACGGCATCCTACAAGGTCTTCCATACAAGGCCTCATAAGGCGGCATACCTATGGAAGAATGGTGCCCATTGTTATAAGCAAACTCGACAAGATGTAGGTATTCCTCTCACTTGACCAGATGGTTCATCACGTACATACGCAACATGTCCTCCAAAACTTGATTCACTCACTCAGTCTGCCCATCAGTCTGAGGATGGTACGCTGTACTAAAATTGAGCTTAGTGCCCAATGCCAACTGCAACTCTCTCCAAAAAGATGAGGTGAACAAAGAGTCCCTATCGGAGATGATCTTACGGGGAATGCCATGAAGTCTGACAATATCTCATAGAGATACCTATGCTATGTTTCGTGCTATATGTAGTACGCACAAGAGAGAAGTGGGCAACCTTGGTCAACTATCACTAAAATGGCATCATGGTGATGAGACGACAAGGGGAGACCAACAATAAAGTCCATAGATATAACATCCCACTTCCACTCAGCGATCTTGTGAGGTTAAAGGAGTCCATCAGGATGCCAATGCTCTGCCTTCACCCTCTAACACTTGAGGCATCTCACAACTATGTTAGCAATCTACACTCTCATGCCTAGCCAGTGATATAACTGCCTCAAATTTGCATGTAACTTCTTAACACTAGGGTGCGCTGCATAAGGTGCTCTGTGAGCCTCAAGTATAATGAACTCACGCAATCCCCCAGTGAGGGGTACATACATACGTCCTCTATGGCACAAGAGTCTGTCAGACTCTAGGGAATACTCTAAATACTTCCCTTCTAAGGGTCTCTGAGAATGCACCACCTGACTAAAACTATATAAAGCTCATCCACTAGCAAGTGCTGAAGAATCCTCTCCCTCAAATCAGTACAAGTAGTCATAGATGATAACTCATGGTGCCTTCTACTTAAGGCATCCGCAACTACATTCTCCTTCCCTTTGATGTAATGAACATCAAAATCATACTCACAAAGGAACTCCATCCACCTTCTCTACCTAGCATTAAGATTTGGCTATGTGAATATGTACTGTAAGCTCTAGTGGTCTGAATGAAGCTCAAATCTATGACCCAGTAGCAAGTGTCACTACCTCACCAAGGCATGAACTACTGTAGTAAGCTCTAGGTCATGAGTAGGGTAATTGAGTTCATGAGTCTTCAACTTCCTAGACTCAAAGGAAATGGGTCGGCCATCCTGCATAAGGACTGCCCCTATACCATCCAAAGATGCATCAGCGCACACCACAAAGTCTGCAGATGGATCTGGTACTGCAAGAATTGGTGCACTCGTGAGGGCTCTCTTGAGATCTTGAAAGGCTCTATCACATTTCTCTATCCACTCATACTTCTTTCCCTTCCTTTGAAGAGATGTGATGGGATGTGCCAATCTGGAGAATCCTGCAATGAAGCATCGATAATACCCTGCTAGTCCCATAAAGCTCCTCACCTCAGTGACACTAGTGGGTGCTGGCCAATCCATGATGGCTCTAATCTTCGATGGGTCCACTGAGACACCATCACCTGATATGACATGACCCAAATAATGTATCTTAGGTCTAAAGAATGCACACTTTGGAAAGCTGCCAAAGAACTAGTTCTCCCTCAATTTCTACAATACTTGTCTCAAGTGCTCCTTGTGCTCCTTCTCATTACGTGAATAAATCAGGATGTCATCCAAGAAAACAACCATGAACTTATCCAAAAAGGTACAAAATACTCCATTCATGAGGCTCATGAATACAGCTGGAGCATTTGTGAGGCCAAATGGTACCACGATGAACTCATAGTGCCCATACCTAGTACGAAATCCAGTCTCAGGAATATCACTATCCACAATCCTCAATTGATGATAACCTAACTTGAGATCAATCTTTGAAAATACTCGAGCGCCTTGCAACTGATCAAAGAGGTCATCAATCCTAGGAAGAGGGTATCAGTTCTTGATGGTTACTTTGTTCAATTATTGATAATCAATACATAACCTAAGTGATCTGTCCTTCTTCTTAATGAAGATCACTGGTGCACCCCAAGGTGACACACTAGGTCAAATATGCCCCTTCTCTAAGAGTTCCTCCAACTGAATCTTAAGTTCACTAAGCTCATGAGTAGTCATCTTGGCTCTGCTCCTGGCACAAGGTCAATATGGAAATCCACTGCTCTAGGTGGAGACCTACCAAGGAGCTCTGAAGGAAATACATTTACAAACTCCTACAAAATAGAAAAACCATCAAGGGATGGCTCCCCCTCAAGATCTTCCTCCCTGTCACTGATGGTGATAGAAAATAACTGACATCCTTTTCACATACACTGTCTAAGCTGCATAGCAGAAATCATACAAAGGGATATGGGTCTCTTAAGCCCAAGGATCACTCTAGCAATACCATACTCATCCACACATTCCACCCTCTTTTGTCGACAATCCATCTTGGTGTTGTGGGCATACAGCCAATCCAGGCCAAGAACAAAATCATAAGAACCTAGAGGGGTAATACGTAGATCCGACACTCTGTACATGTCTCCAATCTGAATCGGGCAACTATGCACCATGGAACTGACTAACACTCTGGCTCCTGAGGCTAACTCTACCTCCCAGCTGACATCCTAACTAACTGCCACTAGCCCGCAACGCTCCACGATGAAAGGAGATATAAATGAATCAGTAGCTCTAGAATCAAATAAAATAGTAACCATGCTACCTCGTATACTACCTGTAGCCTCAGTAACTATGGCCTGATGCTCGGCTTGGCGGTTGTCAACCGCTACAAAAACTCTGTGGGATCTGCCTATGCCACCAACTATCAGCTCTGAAAATGCCCCTCTCTAACCACTAGAGGATTTTCCCTGAGAACACTTTCTCACAATATGCCCCATGCCACCACAAGTGTAACATGGACCTCATGTATAGGATCGGGCACCCTGTGATCTAGACTATTGTGGGCCTCCTAACTTGCTAGATCCACTGAATCCACCTCTAGAAGACTGTTGAGTCTTTGATAGCTATGATTGTGGGGCCTGTACTTTCTAATCCTACCTCAAACCCTGTGAATGCCACTGCTTGGGCTTGGAGCCCTGATAACCCTGTGAGGGTTTCTGCTACTGCTGCTAGGGTTTTTGCTGCTAAGACTGTTGACCCTTAAAAGGACCCTGATGTATACTTTTGATTCCCTTTCCAAGGGGGTTTCTACTGGGTAGAGTTTTGGTTCTGAGATCGATCTCGTGACTCCTGTCTACCTCAAGTGTCCTCTGCCACTAGTGCCATCTCAAAAAGCTATCTAAAGGTGGTAGGAAAGGCCATGCGAACTAGACCCTGAAGTGAGAAATTCAGGCCCATGATAGATCGATGCACTCGCAGTTTCTCATCCTTCATGTACTTGACATAAGGAAGGAGCTCGAGAAACCTGCTCTCATACTGAGCCACGGTGAGACCCCTCTAATGTAGTGAATGGAATTCCTCTATTTGCTTCTACCTAAAATGCTCAGATAGGTACCTCTCCCTGAACCTCTCTAGGAATGACTCCTAGGTGAGGGTATCCATGTTCACTCCTCCAATGGTCTCCTCCTGATGCCACCAATTGGAGGCATCACCTCTCAACTGATGAACTACTAGTCGTGCCTTTAGATTACTCCCATACAAGCATAATCCAAAGCACCATTGTAGGCTCGGTAACCATGCCTCTACTATTGTCCCCTCAGTGGAACCGGTAAATAAAGGTGGCTCGAGTCGAATCAATTCCCTGATATCATCTCCTATATGTCTAGGAGGTCTGTCAAGTGGGGGTCCTCTCTGGTGTATTGACTCTTCCTTGTGCTCACCTTGTCCCTCTAACTGTCTCGGTAGGGGAATCCTAGTCCTCTCTCAGACTCTGGGTTCGCCTCCTCTAGGTCCCTTTGCTTCCACAACTGGAATCTGCTGACCTGGCTGAACTAGAGGTACTACTCTCTGTTGAACTACACTGATCAAATTTTGAAGTGCATCTATAATGTCCTGGTTTGGGTTTGGTGCTGGTGGAGGTGGAGGTAGTGGTGGAGGTGGAGGTCCATCCACCTATCCTGCTCTACCTCCTCTCACCCTACGACCTCTACCTCATCGGTTGCTCCATGTAACAGGAGGCATTCTACACAATTAAAGTTTTTAGTTAAGTTTAGAAGCATAATGGTTTTAGGTTCCTAGTGTTGAAACACAGGCTCTGATACCAAAATGTCATGCCCAAAAAGTAAGGACAAAAACACACACACAAATTTTTTTTTTGACTAATTAAGATGATGGGGTCGACAAATGTTCTTATGATTAACTAAGATTAAGCAAGACAACATGGTCAAAAATGTTTTAGGGTTTAACTATAATGGAACTAATTGTGATCAATTGTTATGACCTTAAGGATGTTCTAATTAACTATGCCCTTACTACTAAATGAATAGCTTGATTGTCGTTACATCTTTAATCCATTTCCCTAGGCTTAATGTCATGAATTAACTTCTTTCAACTTCATTCAGATTACCCTTTGAAATTTTAAACCATAATCCAACTAACCTTTACTACACATACCAAGGAGATAACAATATTCATGATTTTACTTTCTATGTTTTAAATTTTCAAATTTATTTCCTTCATTCTCATATCGATCTAATTAATTAATTTAATGTTCACTATTAAGGTTGGTGCCTATGTTCATTGAATCCATATTTTAATCTAAGCTTTATTCAAATTATCACAATTTAAGTCCATATTAAAATTAATCTATGAAGCTCGTAATAGAATAAAACTAGTTAATGAGACATCAAATTTGTTTAAATTACTATATTCAATTTCACGTTGAAACTTTCTAACACTAACAACTAAAATCTAAATATAGGTTTTAAAGTAATCCTCAATACCAGATATACAATCTAACTTATATTAATCTATCTTTGCAATTTAAAAACTAAGACGAAGGTTAATTCAAATAAATCTACAAGTCAACTAAACGTCATTTAAACTACTAACTCTAATTTAAACAAGACTAATACAAAAAATATGTAACTAACATTCTAACATTTAGAACATTGACATATAATCAACATCTAATTTCTCCAAGACTTAGAAAATATAGAAAACTAAATTCAAATTAACCATTAAAAATTTCTATTCATTAAAATACTAAGTAACTAATTAAGATTCTAATGCTAAATTTACTTAAAAACTATTAATATAAATTAACATAAATTAAATTTTAAATTAACATGATTTAGCACTACCCTAACAATATAACAACTAAATTTAACTCAAATAAATTTAAAACTATCCTAGCTAAACTTCATATTGAAACACAACTTAACTAACTAAAATCTAGCAAGTCCATCTACACAACTAACCTAATTACTAATTAAACAACTAATACCCTAAGTCATACAAAATTAAAAATATATAAAAGAAAACACAAATGCTATATTATCTACCCCACCAAGTAATAATATTACTACTACACATGTCCTACACCTACACCCCCCCCCCCCAATCCTAGGCCAAGTGGGCTATTTACCCACATTTTCCCACACCCCAATGGGAATGCGCTGCCCTAGGTCTGTGGTATGTAGACCTGTCCCCCCCTTCTCATTAAGTCTTGCATGTATGGGGAGGATGAAGTCAGCGCTTGGGAGAAGGCTGGCAGCCTTAGCATTACATTTTTTTTTTTAAACACTTACCTTGCCTCCCTACGATGCGACCTAGCCATTAAGTGGCTCGGGTATAATGCGGGTGCTGGTTAAGTCTATGCCTAGCATTGATATGGCTAAGAAAATAGTATAGAAGAAAAATAATATTAAAGTGGGGTGATTTGGATTAATTTGATTATATAACTAAAGATGGATATAGAGTCTAGTTTAGAGCCTTGCCTCCTAGCCTCTAGGAGTTAATGTAAAAAGTTTTATAGTTGAGATATGGCAACCAAATTTCCATTTAAATATTTTAGAGTTTCAAATGCATTTAATTTATATTCTTTTTTTAAAGAATTTAATATTGATTTTTATTGCAAACCAAAAGAATAATATAGAGAATATTCTCTGTGACTTGGGGGAAATTAAAATCTCTCCCATACATTTTCTAGAGGGCCTTTTTGACCTAGAGGTGCACATTTTTCTCTTAAGAGACCAATTTTGGCTAAGTGTTGACATGTTTCCTTGCTAAAATTCTTTGATACACAAGATGAGTTAAATATTTCTTAGAGGCAATATGGAGTTATAGTCTTCTAAATCTAATTGAGACACAAGCATGCAAGGGAATATAATGCTCTTAATCAAATTGATTTTTTTTTTCTTTATGAAGCTTAGAAAGGAATTATGATCTTATATTCAAAACTCAAAAAGGTGATGAATTAATCCTTATCAAATTCAATTGTATTACTAATGGAGCTTAATAATGAATGTACTAGCTTGGTGATCACAATGTAAGATTATTATTATAACATGTTATTGTTCAAAACATTGAAATGAAACTTCAACACATCCATTTTCCATTCATTATCATAATTGAACTCAGAATTTCGCAATTTAAGACATTAAATATCATTCTAATTTTATCACATACATATGCCAAAGTTTGGAAACACATGAGAGCATTGCAAGAGGAATTTCATAATCTTTTTCTTTCCTCTATTAATCATCTTGGTTCAAGGCTCCATCGAGAAAGAACTAGTAAGAAAACCCGATGTCTTTTCCACTACATCAAATTCAATTACAACTTACATAATATTACAATTCATTGAGTTTTCTTCAAGGCTTCCATAAGAGAACTTTTATCAAATGTCTACATTGCATCAAGGGTAAACATGGAAGAGACAAGAACCAACATGGAGATAACAACACAAGGAGATAAGAAAATTGAACATGCATTTCCACCCGGTTGCACAATAGGTCCAATAATGGACCAATATAGGGGAAAGGTGGATTTTCTAAATAGGAGAAGTCAATCACCATACCTTTACTTAGCCCTTTCGGGGCTAAAACTTCAAAAACTTCCATTCTTTCACAAGGCCCTTTTGAGGCTATATGCAAAAGGATTTTCATTCTATTCTACATTCAAGAATTCTCAATAACAACAAGGTATGGGATGACAAGTAGGTGCTCATACACCCTACCCTTTCTCCCTCCTCTCACCATGAGGGGAGACTCTACACCATTGAGGTCCAACTAAGGCACTTTCCCCAACATGGCCACTTCTTCCCTATCCAAGGGTGAGTGTTGCCAAAACATCCCCATGAAAACTTCTCAAAAACAAACAAAACATCAAGGAGGCATATGAATAACATCCAAAGAAAACAAGATAAAATCCCTCCCAAATCCACCCCCAACACACAAGCAAGAAATGCATAACTACACAATGTCTCCAAAATGATTCAAGCAAGATTCAAACATGAACACACATAAAGGACCTTTCATGGAGTGAAGAACTCCTACCTTCATAAAATAGTTATGGCAATGGTGGTTTGAGAAGAGCTTCCCTTTCTTCCTTCAATCTTCAAGGCTTCCTTCAAAACTAGAGGATTGGGTGACAAAACTAATCTCCCCCAAAAATGCCTCTAAGTATGGTCTTTAACTCTACTAAGCTTCATATAACTCAAGATGGAGGTTTGGTTTTACTAACCCAAGTAAAGAGCAACCCATTTTCGAAAGCAACCTATAATAGGGTTTTTAAGAGACCCTAACAGTCAACCTAGGAGGCTAAAGGGTTGGAAAGTACCCCCACCCATACCCTTACCCATAGGGGTACTTAAATTTAATGTTTTCTAAGCCTTTAAAGGCTTATTAGGAACAATTAAAAGTTAGGAGAATGGTAAGATCAAATTTCAACCTTTAAAGAATTACAATATAAGGCTAGCACAAAATTAACAAGTAGTTTAGCTCCACTTTTCCATTGAGTTGTCTCGGCTAATTTTCCTGCACACTCATTGCACACATCAATAGGTCCAAAACCACATGCATAATGTGAATTACATATTAGAGAAATTATATGAATAAAAGCATCCATTTCTTAATAAATAGTTGTTTATCTAATTCTACTCATATTTCTAACCTTTCAACTTGCATAACCAAATGTGTTAGTGTTGCATACATTTTCTTCATTGTTATACATATTTATAAGCATTAAATGAAAAAAACAAATAACTGAAGTAAACATCACACATCGTAAAAATAGCTTAACAATATTCAATGTATCCAATAATGTTCTGACATAACAAGCAGGAGTATCAAAATAACAATGTATCATCGGTGCTAGGATGGGTCGAGGTGAGGCCTCACACCTTCAAGGGTAAGATTGTTAAAAAATGTGCATCTTTTCATTTTTATGGTAGAGACTATAATAGCATAGATAGGTAGTAGTGTTCTCAATATGTTTTTTTATTATAGTATCATCTTCAATCTTACTAATTGCTCCTCTTATAGCATTTACAACATCTTTTACTCTAGCATGGTATTGAACAATATTCTCACCTTCTTGTATTCTCATATCATTGAACCTACCTCTAAGACTTTCATATTTGGCTCTTAGTATATTTTTGTCTCCTCCATAGATCTTTTCTATGGCATCCTAGATCTTCTTAGTAGTATCACTTTCCATAATGTCATTGAGCTCAATGTAGCTTAGGGTAGATGCAATCTCTAACATTGGTTGATTTATCTCTTTCTTCCTTTTCAAATCCTTAGCAGTAGGGGCTCTAGTAGGGTCAACATGTTGAACAAAAATGGTAGCTTATGAATAGTCTCCAAATCCTCCTAGATTTAGCCTCATGAAACTTTTCCATGAAATAAAGTTCTCCTTCTTAATCTTGGGTACCTCTCTCTTAGGAATTTTTATCTTTAGCTTATAATACCTTCAAACTATCCCTTACAAGAAATAAATTCTCTGATACCAATTCTTGGAATACTTTAGAATAACTAAGAGGGGGGTAAATCAGTTATCTAAGGTCCAAATGTTCCAATAAATTTTTTTTAGTGCTTAACAAAACTCATACATATATCTCCTTATCATGTATCTTGCACGCATCCATTATAAAATATAGCACTTAAACTTGTAGGTTATATTCTTAGATCAAAATCACTTTGCAAAAATGTAAATATGAAACATAACATAATCATTCATGCACATGACACAATTATTTTATGTGGAAACCCAATTTGGGAAAAACCACCAGTAACATGCTACTAATTCTCACTCTTTTGAAGTGATTCCCTGTAAAAGGAAAAGCCTATTAAATCTTACAATACACACTATTAAATGTGACCTAATTAAAGTATTTTAATCATTGTATTTGGAGAGAGATTTTTAAGAGGATTTTAGAACATTCCATTAGAATGTCACCTGGTTAAAGGATTTACAAATAACTATTAGTTAAACCTTAATCAAAAGGATTTATCCTAAACTGATATAATGATTAGAAAGTCACAAAATGACTTGATTCTATAATAAATCACAACTCACTTGTAGATTAGAAACCTCTATTCTAGTACTCCATTCTACTTGGTTCATTCACTTCAGCTCTGATAGCTTGTTCACCCTTCAAGGATTCATCTTCTTAAGCCTTCTTATATTGCATGCCAATTGCAAACTCTCTTATTTAACCACCATATGAAGAAACACCCTAGACTCTTTTTCTTCCTTGGGTTCTCACACATTCTAACTATTGCTTCAAGCCTTGTATGCCCTTATAAAGATAATTTCTATCCTTTTCCGCTCAATAACAATTATCCATTTAAGGGTTAGGTCAGATTCATTGAATCTTTACTCTTTTCTATTTTTCTCCCTCTAGAAAATTCCATCTTGATCCTTATCATATTCACTTCAAAATAGTTTATTTTGAATTTTGTGTCTCCAACACATCAAGCTTACCTTCCACATGCTTCACACAATCCAAGAAATCAACTTTGTTAGCTCAAATTCAACAAATCTATGATCTAGCTCATAATTTTGTCGCTCAAAAATAACTAGCCTCTGATGCTTGGTACACACTATATTTCTCGGCATCCACTATAGTTCACTCAGCACATATTGGCTTTTACTATCACTTGATGCCAACTGATCAATTAGTCAAACTTAGCATATACAATTTTTATTACTTGTTCTCCAAGACTTAGCTAGTGTATCCATCAACTTCAAGTAGATAAATAATACAACATAACGTCCATGTCTCACTTTGTCTTAGTACTCCTTTTATATACTAAATAAATCAACCTTTTCTCTAGTTGCTCTTGTTATCACATTTGATCAAATCTTCTTCATCAATCAAATAAATGATATCATTCATACCAAAAAATAAATGGACAAATTACCCACAAGTAATAGGTTTGACATCATTAACAATATAATGATCATTCCATATTCCATACGAATAATCTTGTTTTCAACAATCTCCCTCTTTGGTAGTGATGGAAAACCAATACTAACAACAATACCAAAAGGAAAATTAATACAATTTGTTACAATCTCCCCCTCTATTTGTATGTGTCCTTCCTCTATGTAGCATACCTTTGTTAATCTCATTCTTTCTTACATATGTTCCTTGCAATATTTTTCTAATCTATTTCTTACTATCTCCCTCTAAATTTCTTACTTTCTTTGGTTACTCCCTCTAAGGAAACTCTCCATCTTCCAAAGTAAAGTTAGATATTCCATATTTCATATTTCCCTTAGGGATTACAATCTCTCCCTTTTTGATAAAAATGCATAAGACTTGTCATCTCAACATGAAGATGTTAACAATTTAGATTCTTCCTCTATCACCTTACTTGTGACTAATCTTCTATTTCAGCTCTTTGATTACTTTAGGTAGCTCCAAAAGTAAGACCCACTACATCAATGTGTAACATATGTCATTCAACTTAGTTGTTGTAGGACACTTCTCATGCTTCTTTAAAAACTTTTGATAGAAGTATCACCCCTAGTTTACCTATTAGAAACTCATGAGCATCGTTAGGTAAAGATTTTATGAATATATTAGTTATCAGTTCTTTGGTGTTCACATGTTCCATCTTCACTTCTTTGTCTTGAACCATCTCTCTCAAGTAGAGATCCTTGATAGCTATATATTTTTCTCTTTGTATTCATCATAGGGTTCTTAGATATTTTTATTCCACTTGTGTTATCACAATAAAATATCATAGGTTCAGTAATTTCATCCTTCATTACTTTGAGTAGTTGTTTGATTCATATAATATTGGTAGAATTCACTAAAGCAACATCATATTCAACTTCAGTAATATATCATGATATGCAATTTTATTTCTTACTAGTCCATGTAACTAGTCTCTTTGCTAGTAATAATGGTCCACCACTTGTACTTTTTCTATCATCAACATTGCCAGCCCAATCAACATTTGTATAGTCTCTTAATTCAAACTTGTCATTTTTCTTTCAGTATAGACTAAAGTCTTTTTTTTCTTTAAGATATTTCATAATACTTTTTAAAGCCATCAAATGATTTGCCTTAAGCTTTGAAGAAAATCTTATGAATATCCCAACATCTCATGCAATGTCAGGTCTTCTATGAACTACATATTGCAATTTTCCAATCATAGACCTATACAAAGTTTGGTTCACTTCAGAAAAATCATAAACCTTTGATAGTTTATGTTTCCATCACATACATAGACTAAGTGACACAAATACCATACTACATTTTATAAACATGGAGACCAACACATAATTTAATTGCTCCAAACAATGACATCTCACATTTTTGCATTGTTTTATCAGTAAATGTCTTTCACAATCTATTTTGTCTTTCAAATATGATATCAGCAACAAAAATTTCACCTAGTAAAATATGTTTACCACCTTCAGTCTTTAAGTACAAATTATTGTTGTCCTTAGTTCTCTCAAAACCAATCATCACAAGATAATGATGAAGTCTATAAAACCATGGTCTAGGTGCTTTCTTTAAACCATATAAAGCTTTGTATAGTCTACAAACTATTTTCTTGTTGTTTGCATCAACAAATCCTTTAGATTGTTCAATGAAACCTCTTCTTCAAGTATACTATTCAAAAATACAAATTTCACATCCATTTCACAAACTTTGAAACCTTTGTATGTAGTGTAAGCAAGTAGAGTTATTACTCCTTCCAATCTTGCAATAGGGGAAAAAATTCTCCATACTATTTCTTCTTTTTGAGCATACCCCTTGCAAATCAATCTTTCTTTATTTCTATTGACTTCACCATTCCCATGCAATTATTTTTGCTAAGCCACTTGGTTCCAATAGTATTCTTATTCTTTGGTCTAGGTATAAGTGACAAGGTTTTGTTCTTCTCAATTTTCTCAATCACTTCTCTCTTGGATTGAATCCGTTTTAAATTTTTGAATCCGTCTTTCATAGTTTGTGTACTTGGGTGATGTCTCATCATATACTTTGACAATCTTAGTTCCACTCTATTTTATTAAATGGGTCTCTAAACCTCAGAATCATTGTGTGCTTCTCTATCATGTAATTCAACATTTCTTTCATGTCCACTAATATCATTGTTGGAATGTACCTCATCTTCTATTTATAACCTAGTACCTAAATGTAGCTTGGTTCTAGAATGTAACTTGACATTAATAGTATGTGACCTGGCAATTGCTGAAACTTTTTGTTGTTGATTTGCACCATGGTTCACAACATCATCATCAATCATGTCATCATAGAAATACACAAAATATTTTTAATCTTTAGGTTCTTTTATAGGTTCAACTTCATGTACCTTTGTATATTCATCAAACTTCACATTTGCACTTTCTACAACTTTGTCAGTGTTAGTATTTAAACACCTATACACTTTTCTTCTTGTGGAATAGCCTAGGAATATACCTTCTACACTTTTAGTATCAAATTTTATATTAGTATTATCCTTAAGAATGTAACACTTACTTCTAAATTATTTAAAATATTTTACATTGGGTGAGTATCCATACCATAATTCAAATGGTGTCAAATTTGTGCCTTTCCTGACTTGTACATGGTTTAGGGTATAGATAATTGTACTTATAGCTTCTCTCCAATATTTCAAAGAAACAAATTTCTCCATCATGAGTGTTCTAGCATAGTCCATCACACATTTATTCCTCCTTTCAAAAATTCCATTTTGTGGAGGGGTTCTAGGTATAGAAGTTTGTCTTTTGATTCCTCTATCATAATAGAATATCTCAAACTCATTTGATGTAAATTCTCCACATCTATCATATCCTAGATATTTCAAGCTCTTGTCAGTTTCCTTTTCCACTCTAGCCAAGTACCACTTAAATGTTTGAAATAAATTAGAGTTTTTCTTCAAAAATATAACTATCATCATCCTAGAGTCAGCATCAACAAGTAGAATAATGTACTTCTCATCTTTGTAGCTTTGCACATTAATTGGTCCACATAAATCAGTATGAACTAATTCAAAATTTCTTTTAAAGAGTGAGCCTTACTTTTAAAACTTGATTTAGCCATCTTTTATAACTGACATTTTTTACATATTACATTATCTGGTTTCTTCAATTTTGGCAAACCTTTGACTCTCTTCATCTTACTAATATTGACCAAATTATCAAAATTTACATGACATAGTCTTTTGTGTCATAGCCACACATCATCAAATTGTATAGCTAGACAAGTAGCATCATTCATGTCAAGGTAGAATATATTACCTCTAGTTTGGCCACCTTTTCCAATTAGCTCACCATTAGCATCATAGATCTTGGCTTTTCTATTCCCAAATTCAACCTTACATCTAGAACTATTCAATTTTGACACACTTTAAAAAGTATAGTTCAGTCCTTCTACATAATAACTATTGTCACATATGATCTTATTTGTCAATTTTATTGATCCTTTTTGTTTGATAGGACATGGTGCATCATTTCCAAATCTAACACTATTACCATCATAATGCACAAGGGAATTGAAATTAATTTTATCTCTAGTCATATGATTGGAACAACCACTATCACTAATCCATCTATCACTCTTGTTCACATAGGACACCAGTGTAGTTACCTCATCTTAATCAGAATCATCCTTCATTGCAACATAGACAATTTCATCCTCATTATCATTGAATACTTCACTAGATTCCTCTTTAGAAATGTAGTAGGATTTCTTTCCTTTGTCTTTGTAATATTTATTGTTCTCATCTCTTTTTCTTCTGAATTTGTCACCACTTATATTGTTCTTCTTCTCTAGACATGTTGCAACAATATGACCAACTTCATTACAATTGAGACATATGATAGACATCTTACCTTTATATTTTCCTTTGTCTCTTTGAAATATCTTAATCGGTAATGGTTCAAGTTCTTAAACATCATCTTCATATGTATCACTATCACTAGAAACATGTTTTCTTATTTTCTTTTTCCTTTTCTTTTCTTTAGGTTCTTTCAGTGACAAATTAGCTTTGAAAGTAGATTCCACATTTGCAATTTTGAAATTATCAAAATTAGAGACTTTACAGTTAGTTAGTCTAACTGTTAATCCTTCAAGAGTTAGATCATTACTAGGTGTGCATCTTAGCTCTTGTATGGTAGAGACTTTAATAGCATAGATAGGCAATAGTTTTCTCAATACTTTTCTTATTACAATCTCATCTTCAATCTCACCAATTGCTCCTCTTATAGAATTTACGACTTCTTTTACTCAAGTAGAGTACTGAAAAAATTCTCACCTTCTTATTACAATCTCATCTTCAATCTCTCTAGTTGCTCCTCTTATAGAATTTACAACTTCTTTTACTCAAGTAGATTACTAAAAAACATTCTCACCTACTTACATTCTCATAACATTGAACATATCATTCACCATTTTTTCCCCTCCTTCCAAATTCTAGTTTTCAAGGTGGGAGCCATGTTCACATTCAATGGACTATTTATTTTTCTATGTAGGCTAACAAGGATATGACAATAGTCTTTGACCTTTCTTAAGCTTTAGAGGTTCATATTGAAGGAGCATTTTTTGGCTACGATGATGCAACTATGCTTCTTCGTGTAGTCACAAGTAGCTTCCATATAAGTTGCAAATGCGTGAAAAAATCCTCTCAAAATATGAGCACATCTTTTTCGGTTAGGTGGATATCTTTTAGATTCAAGTTGCAACAAATAGAATATGATATAATAATAAGTACTATAGTTTAGTCCTTCTACATGTAAGTATATTTTATCCATCTTTCCTAACTAACATTGGTTACATATTACATTATCTTGTTTCTTTAGTTTTGGAAAATCTTTAACTTTCTTCATCTTACTAATACTGACCAAATTATAAAAATTGACATGACATTGTCTGTTGTGTCATAGCCACACACCATCAAATTGTACACCTAGACAAGTAGCATCATTCAAGTCAAGGTAGAATAAATTACCTCTAGTTTGATCACCTTTTCCAATTAGCTCTCCATTAGCATCATAGATCTTAGCTTTTCTATTTCCAAATTCAACCTTACATCTAGCACTATTCAATTGTGACACACTTAAAAAATTATAGTTCAGTCCTTCTACATAATAACTATTGTCACATATGATTTAATCGATCAATTTGATTGATCTTATTCCTTTGATATGGCATGGTGCATCACTTCCAAATCTAACACCATTACCATCATAATGCATAAGGGAAACAAACTTAATTTTATCTCCATTCATGTGATTTTAACTACCACTTTCAATAATCCATCTGTCACTCTTGTTCACATAGTAAACCCTTGTAGTTGCCTCATCTTCATCAAAATCATCCTTCATTGCAACATAGACAACTCTATCCTCATATCATCAAATTCTTCATTAAATTATTCTTTTGTAATGTAGCAGTATTTCTTTCCTTTTTCTTTGTAATCTTTATTGTTCTCATCTCTTTTTCTTTTGAATTTTCCTCCACTTCTATTGTTCTTCTTCTCTAGACACCTTGCAGCACTATGACCAACTTCATTACAATTGAAACATATGATAGAGATCTCACCTTTGTATTTTCCTTTGCCTCTATGAAATCTCCTAGATAGTAATGGTTCAAACTCTTCAACATCATCTTCATATGTATCACTATTAGTAGAAACATGTTTTCTCTTTTTCTTTTTCATTTCTTTAGGTTCTTTCAATGACAACTTACTTTTGAAAGAAGGTTCAACATTTTTAGTTATGAAATTATCAAAATTAGAGATATCAAAGGCGGTCAGTCTACCTATTAATTATTCAAGGCTCATATCATTACCAGGTGTGCATCTTAGGTCTTGTATGGAAGAGACTCTAATAGTATATTTAGGCAATAGTCCTCTTAGTACTTTTCTTATTATAGTCTCATTTTCAATCTTACTAGTTGCTCATCTTATAGCATTTAAAACTTCTTTTACTCTAGTATAGTATTGAAAAATATTGTTACTACTTGGTTAGCGTAATACCTTAGTAATTAAAGGATTGGACATTCTTCCATAATAAATCTATTGTTAGACAACAACATGTGTTTCATTTAAAATAGTACACTACCTTTATTTAATTTATCAACCTGAGAGTGTAAGCTTGAAATGGTAACTAGAAAGTACACGTTCTAATTCTTATTTAAGTCATTACAACTACCAAGGAAAAGGAAATGCTGAAGGAAACCTATTCTAGAAACTAAATCAACAACTTAACTTGAAGATTAGGATAATTCTATAGATGGTAAACCTATCTATGCACCTATGCTATAGGAACAGTTCCCTAATTCTATTATCAATGGTTGTAGGAGCAACATAGTTCTACCTTAGTTTGAAACAACAAGGAAATTAAATATATTCTAATAGAATAGTTCAATCACCAACAAAGCCACCTTTGATGAGTGAAAAAAAGATACAACTAAGATAAAAATTGTAAACTTGAACTATGCATTCTATTCATTCATATTGAAAGGTTACACTTGATAAAAATAGTATCACACTTTTCTACTATGAAAATCAACCCACTATATTTCTCTTGACTTAGCTAATAGCTAAAAAAGTCATTATTTTAAAATGAAACAATAACTACCTCCTAAATCTAAGATTAGTCCATTATGAGGATCAATTACACACTCATAAATTTTGAAACAAAAACAAGATTAACCACAAAAAAATCTTCCAAGAATATAGACAATCGAGGAAGCTACATTCATCTACTAAAATAATAGAAAGCAATAAATGGCGTGCTATGCTTATGGAGTTCTAGCAATTTGGTTTGATTTGAGTACTCTAGCACTAAAATATAAACTCTTGAATATTCATAGAAAATACCTGCAAAAAAATCAACGCACACACAACTTCTATATACATATATTTATTTTCATCATCAATATTAGAGAAAATGTGTATAGTTTGAACTACCACTCTTGCAAATCTTATGGCTATAAGAGGAAAACTACACAAACATAACATAGATGCAAAACATTTATCAGCATATAATACTACTTCATTATACCATTTTTATCCATAGATTCAAGTAGACATAACACCTTTAAAGATCCATATTCTTACACTCTCATCTTAACTATTACTAGTTGCTCCTCTTATAGCATTTACAACATCTTTTACTTTGTCACAGTATGGAACAATATTCTGACCTTCTCGTATTCTCATATCATTGAACTTACATCTCAAACTTTCATATTTGGCTCTCAACATATTTTTGTCTCCTTCATAGATCTTTTCTATCATATCCAAGATCTTCTTAGCAGTATCACATTCCATAATTTCATTGAACTCAGTGTAGCTTAGGGTAGATGTAATCTCTAACATTGCCTCTCTACAGTAGGGGCTCTAGTAGGGTCAACATGCTGAACAAAATTGATATTTTATGCATAGTCTCCAAGTTCTCCTAGATTTAGCCTCATAAAACTTTTTCATGGAAGAAAGTTCTCCTTCTTAATCTTGAGTATCTCTCTCTTAGGCATTATGATCTAAAGCTTATAGTACCTTCAAACTATCCCTCACAAGAAACTAATGCTCTAATACCAATTGTTGGAATAAATTAGAATAATTAAGAGGGGGGTAAATTAATTATCCAAGGTCCAAATGTCCCAATAAAACCTTTTAGTGCTTAAAAAAACTCATACACATATCTCCTTATCATGTATCTTGCATGCATTCATTAGAAAATCTAATACTTCAACTTGTAGGTTATAGTCCTAGATCAAAATCACTTTGCAGAAATGTAAACATGAAACATAACATAATCATTCACACATATGACACAATTATTTTATGTGAAAACTCAATTTGGGAAAAACTACTACTAACATGCTACTAATTCTCACTCTTTTGAAGTGATCCCCTGTGAAAGGGAAACCCTATTAAATGTTACAATACACATTGTTAAATGTGATTTGGTTAAAGGATTTTAATCACCCTATTAGGAATGAGCCTTGTTAGAGGATTTTAGAACATTCTATTAGAATCTCACCTAGTTAAAGGATTTACAAATGACTATTAGTTCAACCTTAATCCAAAGGATTTATTCTAAATTGATATACTGATTAGAAAGTCATAGAAGGACTTGATCTAATAACAAATCACAACTCTATTGGTGTTTGAAAATGCTATAGGTTTCTAATTACCCTGATGAGAATAAGACACATCTAGGGGCAACTAACTCCTATCCTTAACACATCTTTTCAGACACCGGGCCAACTATAAGGCTTGACCCTTCTTCTACGTTAGGCTCTACGAAACCTAGGTGGGTGGACCTTAGATTCAATTCATATGGTACCAATGCAAAACATATTCCTAAATCTCAAAAAGAAAATAAAAAGCCTTATTTCTCCTAATGACTTATTTAGTAACAAAGAAGTACAATAGTAAATTACAACTCTATGAAATTTACAAGCTGAGTGAGGACATCCTATTTAGCTCTTCAACATAAAATGTAAAGATGATTTGAATTTGATTCAATTTTATGTGGGTGGGGAAAGTGGATAAAAGCCATGCATGGACAAAAAACTTATGATCCTATAGCTAATCAGTGCCTCATCCATTAGGCAACTCACAAATCTCCCTCATGCATTTAAGATATCTAGGGCACATATCTTATGCCAAGAGTCCAGATCTATTCATTTACCTTGTAAAATTAATATCAATGTTCAATCAAAATCTCATTCTTACCTAATATCCTCCTCAATAACCTGCAACCCTATTGATTTCCCTGAAGCATTTACATAATTCCTTGAATCACAAGCAAAAATGAAGCAGCATATAGCCTTAAGGAATTGCAACTATGATCTAGGCTCTTTGTTTGAAGATCATAAAATATTATAGCTCACTAAGAAAGGAGACAACATTTAAAATGAAACTCATATCTATTGTTCTTTGTATTGATTTCCTTGAAATAATACATGAAAATGCATGATATTAGCTCATATAGTACCTAATAAAAAAAACTATACAATAACATATGCTGTCATACAAGAGAGAAAATGGTTGAAATGAGAAATTGATGGGATGGGAAGGGGGTACCATAGCCAAAGAAAAAGCTTCATGGTCTGGAACTAGTACATCCCAGATCTTCCATTCAAATTTCATCAATTTCAAGGCAAATTTTGCTAAATGTCTTCATTCCAGAGAAACTTTTCAATATTTTCCAACCCTTACAATGGATGAAAGAAAGAAAGAAATAGAAGGAAGTGAATTCCTAGATCTACTATGTAACTGACATATGTTGACTTGGAATTCTTTCCCAAGAAGTTAAAAAGCCTCTCTCTACCTTCTCTCTGTAACTGTATATCAAATCCCCATCATTTGACCTCTACAAGCAAGAAATATATGAGATACTTGATGAGAATCATAACTAATTTTGATGCCAAAATGAACTCAAGGAAAAAGTGAAAAATTAGTTTAAATGGCACCTAGAATGTAAGAAAATTGTTTAAAGTCAATTTTGTTCACATTTAGACTTCAAAAAGCCTTTACATCTACCCTCTAACCACTTTTGATGCTCCATGGTGAAAATTATCCATTCTATTGAGAATGCCCTAGAATTTACAAATTTTCTTATAACTCAAACTAGTGAATAGCTATGCAAAAATTGACCTCATATTTAGAAATTTCATCTCTTCCTGGTTCTGATGGTATAATGGAGTGCCCATTTTGGTGAAAAAATGTCCCTATTATGCCCTCTAAAGTTCAGGTTTCCATCTCATGGATTTGCATATCACTTGAAAATTTCAAAAATTTGATATATTATAAAGTTTGAACTATGTCATTAAGTCAAACTTTATTTAAAATGAATAGGTATGTGCATCTCACAAGACATAAAAAATTAATTTTATAACATTGAAATTTCCTTCAATCTTCTATCTGGGTCAAACTTGGTTTGACCATTGGTAACATGTGTCATCACATGATTGGCTCTTTTCCTGTAGAGCTATGGAACCTCTCCAAGAGGGTACCATGTGTCATCATCAGATTCGTCCATCTCATTGCCATGTCACTACCACATGTCAACTTTCTATTGTCTTTCTCTGTTGCTATGTTAATTGGCATGCAACTTTTCCTTAGTGACATAGCAACATCCATCTAATCTACCAAGTGGCACGGTCTAGTGCATCATTGAGATTTTCTTTCCATGTCATAGCTTGCCTTGAAATTTGTGCCACATGGCATCTTGTAGTTGATCTAAAACTCTACATCATCATTGAGTCATCTTGTACACACTCTGTCAGCTACCACTTGTCACTAACTGATTCGTTATCTGCAACTAGTAGGACCCATAATAACTCCTACTAGATTCCAAGGTTTTTTGGCAAGTTGCTATGTCACTACCAAAAAACCTTGTCATTTTCTAGTGGTGACATAGCACCTTGTCGAATTTTTCAATTTTCCCAACGAGATTCCATGCTAATGTCACCAGTTTTCTACATGCGAATTCATTCAAAATTTTATCTCTTGCCTCCAACTAGCCATCAACAGGGTTGGGTCCCACAAGCAAGACTTGGCTTTTCAAAAGCCATTGTCTCAAAGACAACTTACTCTATGAATGTTGTTGTATTTAAAGCCTTGAAAATACTTTCCCATAGCCAATGTGGGATAAAATAGTCTAATTTTTTTCACTTTTTTCTTCTCTCCACACGGTCTTTTCTTGTTCATGCACTATAGCTTTGTCTTTGGCGAATGCTCCCTTGTATGCTTGTCTCGGTAAGAAGATGGTGCTTCTTTCTACTTGGGCAGCATTTTATTTGCAAGTCTCTTTTACCACATTCCAAATGCAATGAATGGTGTGAAGATGCATCATTCTAATTTATTTTGTTATCATATGTGCTTCATCCCTATGATATTTCTAAAAGCATCTTCATTTCATGGCACAAAAAAATAATTGCAAAATAAGTTACTCCTGCTAGTTGGGATTGAGGCATCATTGGTGTAGTGGGCAGCTGAAAAAGGGAAAGTAGGGTGTTGATGTCATAGGAGGTGAGGATGTTGTGAGTTTGGACCTACTCACATTTTTTAACAACTCTCTTCAGACAGCGGTCTATGGTTTTTTCCCACTTTGCTCATAGTCTTTATTTGCTGTGTGGGTTGCCTTACATAAGCCACCCCTTCCAGCTGCTGCCTTTCTTGTCTGATAGTTTCTTTATCTTTTAAACACATTATCCTCCTTTTACTGTCCAAGCCATGTGCTTTTACTTTTTCTTTTCAAAACAACACCACATCCTCTCTAGAGTCAATTAAGGAATCCATCATAGACACACTTTGGAAAATTACTCGCTTAATTTAGGAGTATTTCTTCCTTTGAAACTCTTCAAGAGCAATCAGATTTCTCAAGAATATCTTCGTATCATCCTCAACAGTGATTCCAGGGAGATAAAGTGTTTTTGATTTTGAGGATGTTCCAGATTTAATAGACTCCAACTATGGCTTTCTCCACTCTAGATGTGGGCTGCCACAATGGTCTTCCTTTGTTTGATGCCTTCTCGTTTTGCCCCACATGGGCCTGTTTCACACTGGTTCTTCCCTTTATTTGCTGCAAATTCCTTTTATGCATTGGATGGCTTTTATCAATGCTACAGCCTTTGTCCCATTTGCATGCATAATTCTTTACTTGGTGGTTATGGTCTCCATTCGCATGGGATTTCCTTTGTAAAGACAACTTCTTCTTGTGTATGTCCCCACACAAGCTTTGTAGATGGATGCTCCCTTTAAACTGTGGCTTCCATTTATGTCCCCTACTTATATTTACATGCATGGGTCTGCTCCCATTCTATGATACATAGATTGCTCATTTGCCAACACGGGTCTTTCCCTTGCATGTGCACCCTACTTTGATGGCATGAGCTATTAATAAAGGCAGATCCAATTATCCACATATAGTTAACATTTTGGTATCAATTTTCAATAGTTTAATAGTAGCTTGCTTTGTAGTATGCTACATGCTACAAAATGGTCAATACTAATTATCCACATTTCCATTGACTGTTAAATTTCATTAGTGGGGAAAAGGAGAAATAAAGAATATTTATTTGGGCGAGTAATTTGTTTCCTTCTCATGAAAGATGTTGCAAATAAACCTTTTTATCCTCTGTGTGAACACTCATAAGTTTTGGTATCTTGGTATCTTCTTTTCACAAAGATGCCAAAGCTCCTTATCTAACATCACCCATGACACATTTAGCCCCTTCAAATTGCTCACTTTCTTGTACCTCTAGATACCATCAAATTTTCTATTTGTGATTTGTGCCCTTTTTACTGATTGGTGAATTTCCAATTGGCCAATGGAGCAAAGCCAAAATTTCACCATCTTCAAATTATAGAAAAGTTTTCTTTGGAACTTCTATACATGCATATTCAATCAAAGAGTCACTCACTCATAGTTTCTTCATGCAATTTAGACCAAGAAACATCGTTAGTAATCCATGATTTAAAAATGTGTATAATTGCATGTACAATTGATAGCTTGAGTTGGGCATATATGAAAATGAGTAACTAATTAAGAAATGGAGGGTCTCCAAGTCAATGCCATGTGATAGGCCAACACTAGGACAAATAATAATAAAGAGTTGATGATTTATAATAAAGTTCAGCTGGCTATATGTGTCAATCTGAGAGCATAAGCTTGTGAAAGGTGTCCGAGCAGTATGCTATCAAGGGATGATAGTTGTGACTTGAGTGTTTATGAATGCAACTACAACACATGAAATTGAATCTATGGAAAACTAAAGAAATCTCAATGACATGAACTATCACTTCTTGCAACAGGAACTTAATTGAAACCTACTAAAATAATAAGAACAGAAAGTGATGAACTCTAGAAATCACTTTAGAAATCAAACTCACAATTCCAAATGGATCTAAAGTTCACACATTTAATCAATTAAACACAATACATTTATGAATTCTATGAATGCTATTAAAACACCTCTAAAGAATTAATCACACTCTTCTAGATAATTAATATAAATGAATGCTTATTAAAAAAGTTGATGTCTGATTAGAAGTTGGTTTAATTAAGAATTGTAATCTTCTTAGATCACGATAGGGAGTTTCATAGCCATAGGAATTTGTTTTCAATAGGCAGTTCAAATTATAGGGTGTGGTAGGAAGTATGATAAGTGGTGACAGGGAATATTATAGATGGCGATGGGAAGTTGTGAGTATTGTGAATATTATAGCTCAATGACTGAAAGGATATAGTAGGAGGAATACAACAAATGATATTATGAGTAGCAAGCCTTAATGGAGGTGGTAAGAAGAATACAACGGATAGTATTATGTAATAAATTTATGTATTAACATAATAATGATGTATATCAAACAATTCATTTATAATATTTTCGCAACCAATAATACTGAAATACTTACAAAGAAAACTATAGTAATCTCACCAAGTTTCTCGAGAGGGGGCCCTTCCTCTGGTTCGCAAGGTGAGTGAAGAGAAAGATGCCTGTTTATGTGGGTTTGATCAGCAAAATGAATATTTTATTTCTTAGATGAGAAATGGAGAATAATGATACCTTTTGTTCTACACTAAGCTGCTTATATACATGCAGCCTTAACAGACTTATAATAATATCTCATGTATACATGCCATCTAAAGAATGGTTATTACATAGAAAATTGATAATAAAAGTATACGACTTGCAAAGAATAGATAATTCTATTATATCGGTTCAGAACAACATTGTCTTCATCCACAGGTTTTGAGCCATGGTAGGTTCAACTCCTTACGCAACAATGATAATGGGCAATTATGATCCAAGCTTGCTCCCATGTACAAAGTCCTCCATCCTATAATAATAGATATGCAACAATGTAACAAAGTGCAGTTTCATGCCAATGATAGGCTATTGTTTTGATCGTTCCAACAAAACTGTAATATCTGTGATTGCTGATTAATAGTTGGAAATGGTTATTGCATAATGGAATTTCGTCCACGTGAGAATTCAGCTGAGCTGGTAATAGTAGCAAAAGAAAAACTCGTAATAGAAAATTTGCATTTTAAAAATAACCTCTAACTTTTCCATCTTGCACGTTCTAAAGATTTTGCTACGCGGTATTGTAATTGGGCATATTTTGGACAATACCCATGTCTCGAATTGTTGAGATTCACTCGTATCTGTTCACAAAAGGAAATGCAAAATTGCCAGCTAAGTTCTTTCTCAACATACTCCTTGGTCAATAATCTTGGAAGGAATAATGCTTTAAATAATGAATGCCAGTAAGATATAGAAAGCAATATTTTCAAAGTTGATGGAACTTTGTATTTTTGAAATAGCTATAGGAAGATGTATAGTGGGCGATAGGAAGAACCATAACTTGTTAGATAAATACAATTTCATTTATTTATTCACATATTTTATCTAATAACTAAATTAAATATTACTCATAAATATTTGATCATATGCAACATAGAAGGAGAAAATGGAATAGAAGATGGGGATTGAAATGAGTGTGAATGCTTATACAAAGGTTAAAATATGGTATAATTTGGGACATAAAATGCTCTCATCACCATGGCTGGCTTCTTGGCAAATATGCCCCTTTTTATTTGACTCTATTTACGAGATGGATTTCTTGAGGCTCATGAACATTCTTCATCAAAACCTTATTTACACATTGATTTGATATTGGAGAACGATGCTTACATATCAAATATTTGAAAGTATAATTATTGTAATAACTTTATAACAACTCCAATCTCGAATACCTTATCATTTTTCTGAAGTCAGTCGAACCCCAAAGTGGGTTTGCCTAAAAAAAAATTTATGCTTGGACAAGTGAACTTTTAAAATTGATCCATAAGTCATCCGGTGTTGGTTTGATCAGAATTCAATTACCATCACACCTTTTAAGACTGATATTTTGCCTTTCTTGTAAACTATCAGTTTCATGCCAAGAGGTCCTTTGACTAGCCTTAAAATTTGACCAGAACACCTGATTGAGCTCTGAATACTGGAAAACTGACTCTTTGTTCCACATACTCCTCCTTGTTGAATCTCTTCTCATGAAAAATTCCCAATCCAAAGATATTGATCACCAAAGTTACCTTCTTAAAATTACCTGCATGAAAACATGCTAGAAACACATAATTTGCATTCGGATTTGGCTTTGAAAACTGGGCAAATGGACACTTGGGAAAATAAAAAATGGGGTGTTGGTTCACTATCATGAGGAGTATGAATTTGGGATTTGGGCTTATGATGAATAACATGATGAAAATGGTGAATGGTCAAAGTAGGCTACTCAAAATTTACAGATTGGAAACAAAGTCAGAAAAGTATTTCTTGCAAATAAAATTGACCTGGGAAAGTGTGCAAACAGATTCGTCAAGACCTAAAAATTAGCACACTTAAAGTATTTTTATAGTACAATGCAATGGTACAATCCAATTTATCTCACCTATCATGAATTTCAAGATATGACATCATGAATAGGGGATCCGATAGATTTGTGTATGCTGACACCAATAAAAAGTTTGAAATTAAATTTGGAATCGCATTTGAAAACTGATGAAACAGATTCATCATAAGCTCAAATTTGAAACATAGCATGTCTCTAACCTCTAAAATGCAATGCAAAAGGAAATTTAGCATTTTGATCAATTGGATCAAAGTTATAATATGTCAAACAAGGCTTCCTAGAATTTAGAACAAATTGCATCAGCATGACAACAATAAATGACTAACTTTAAGGGATTCAAAACCTAGTCAAATAGATTTGAAATGACTCAAAATCTAAAACATAGGCTCTTTGGTATGGACAATAGACACTCCCAAAGTGGTAAGTCATGAAATATTACTGGGTGCAAGATATTCAGTTGCAAACACGGGCTCCTATCAATGTTTGACAGTTAGGCAAAAATGTTGAATTGAAAATTGCTCAAAATGGGACTTTACGAAAAGGCTCAAAAAGATAGTTTAACTTCATGAAACACATAGACACACTAAATGAAAGGTTGTAGAAGCATTGAACATAGATATTTTAACTTCATGAAACACATAGACACACTAAATGAAAGGTTCTACAAGCATTAAACACCTCTTAGGCCTTAAATGGACAGTCGGGTACACATGCATCAAAAAGCATTTATAGGGCTTGATTTTCCAATGGTACTCAAAATTGAGGCTACAATTTTGAGTCCTAGCAGTGGCTCTTTCTGGGGTTGCATGTGCCTTGTGGGCATGGCAAGGATTTAGATCTTTGGAAGAAGTAGACCACTGACAAAAAATTCTCTTAAACAACTTTGTTGAAAGCAAACAACAACTACAACTACTATGTACAAGCAATGACCCCGAGCCACCAAACTTCAACAAAACTTCTTACCTTTGTCATATACCTAATTTTCATTCCTTTCATCATGAGGTAAGCTGAAATTATAACTCATATCAGTTTCACCAATTATATCAGCATCTTGAAACACACCACTTAGCAAAATTTAATCTACACCTTGACTTTCATAATGCGTATAAAAACTAGCTTTACTTTCAAACTCTTGCTCATTATGAAAGGTCTGATTAGCACACATATGAATATCAATCTCAAACTGAAAATCCTCTTCATCAAATGAAAATTTCATGCTATCAATCTTGAATATGAGGGCATCATATTTAGCATAGGGAAAGGGATGACACATACCTTGAAATTGTGTATCCTTATGCATAACTGAAGAGTATTTGGATGAGTAGTTAGATTTGTACTCACACATGTCATCAATTTCATAATCTAAAACTAATCCATAATCTTCAAATGGTTCTTCACAATCAACAAATAGATTAGTCTGCACATTAGAGTGTCCATCATAAAATGCATTCCAAGGTGCACGCTAATTTTCAATAACACCTTCATTAAACACCTTGTCATCCATATTATGCAATGCAACATCATAATAATCACTGTCAAGCTCAGAAGAAGATAAATCTGATCTCTTAGAGCAGTAAGACAATGTATCATCATTAAATTCATCCTCAGCTAAATCTAAACCTTCCATGTCTTCTTCAAATAATGGGTTGATAAATCCATGTAGTGATCCTCTTTGAATGTTTTGACAAAAAATGGGTTGATCATCATTAGAATTTTCATCATATAAAGCATTATCATACACTTTCAACTCATTAACCATTTCATTTTCATGGAGACTTTCAGTATGTGAAGAAAAATCAGAATCATCACCTAAAGACACACTATTAACTCCATCAACAAAGCATGTAGAAAATAGATCAATATTACTTGCATTGTCTTCATAAAGGTGATTCAAATGTCTTGCAAACAAATCATCATTTATCTTATCAATAGGTGTTGAAGCATTAATCTCAAAATCAATTATGTATTACTAATTACTGCTACATGTGTCCTCAAGACACTCATCTACACAATTAGGTAACCCATTCTTACAAATGATCTCTTTATCTTCATATTGTGAAGGCAACTCTTCTTCACAACTTTCAACCTCAAGCTGATTTGCATAATTCTAAAATAAAACTTCACGTTCAAATTTAGAAAATGAACTGATACTTCTACTAGCATAAGAGTACTCTCTTCTATCATTACTTTCTTCTTCCCAATTTGCATCTGATTCACATGAAGACACATATGTACTATCACTATCCTCTTCTTGACTTGAGCAATAAATCTCACCATTGTCTTCACATGATACTCCTTCACAATATGTTGGATTAGAAAATTCACTTTCATCACTTGATGCATAACTTTCAGCTTATTCATGCTTATTTTGAGATGAATAACTTTCCTGCTCATGACTCATTATGTGTTTAGCACAATGCAAATCATTAATAGGAGATGGAATGAATGAACTTACATTGTGCATTTACGATTCATCAAGTGAACTAACTTTGTGTTCTGCTGTTGTAATACTACAAACATGTGCATTCAATTCAGCATGAAGGGAATCATTTCTTCTTTGCAACAAAGAGAGTTTATCTTTACATGTTTGTATTTCTAAATTTTCAACAAAATTATCTACAACAGCAGGGCTACCTATTTGTTGATCTGAAAATAAACACTCCTTTTGACATTGATTTTTCCTTTACATCTCATCTTGCCGGCAAACGCTTTTAGAGAAATGACTTCTAGTCAAGCCATATTTTATGTTATTCTCAATCTCTATTGCCATCATGAATGCCTAATGCAAAGTCCTAGGCTCTTTATCTCTCAACAAGTAACTCATCTTCTTGTGAAATGCACCGAGATAAAGCACTAAACACACTTGATTATCTGCCTTATAACTTTCAAGAATGTCATTTAAAACTTTAAAAATTTGATATTAAATTCAGGGACTAACTCATTATTCCTGATTTGGATTTTCAATAACTTATCAAAATAATCAGTTATGCTTATTCTTTCCCCAAACTGCTTCATGAACGCTGAAAATAAATCATCCCAAGATAAAATTGAACATGCCAGCAGAAAGGAAAACTAATCGCTAGCATTACCTTGTAAAGTTTGAACAAATAGCTTCATAAGAACATCTTCATGAGCAATTTCAAAATCACCAAGCAAGTCACTAAACATCTGAACATGTTGACTGGCTAAATCTTCATGGTTCTCACTAAATTTAGGCAAATATTTTCTAAGGTTATACAACATAGGGTTTGAGAAACCATGAATGCCATTAAAACATAATGGCATATATCTCTTGGTAAAAATAGATCTATGATTCTCACTAACTAGCTGCATATTTGATGAAAAGAAACTTGATATTCTTCAAACTTAAAACTCATTCACCATACATACTTAGATTCACAATTTGTAGTAGATCTGAAAATACCTTCTACTAATTTCAACTTCAAACATACTTAGAAATATAAAAACACTTTTGCTGAATCTATCTCTCACAAAATATGTTGAAATGTACCAAACCAATCTCCTATTTAGTGTTGGAATTATTTCTTGATGGAGAATCTTTTGCAAAGCTTACTTTCATGTACATAAAGTCACATGAAAGTGGAAAATACCTTTCCATACTAATGCCTGCAACAACTTCAACGCTGCAAATAATAGTGGATTCAAATGTTATCTAGATTTAGTAACATTTGTACTACATCTCATATGATTCTTTCACCCATTTGTCACTTAACTCGAGATACATTCTTCAAAACAACATTCCAACTATTGTTTTCATCAAAATACCTCCTTATTCAAGCAGCACTGGTGTAGAGATATAACTTTGAGTTGCCACTCACTTAGCGAGAAAATATTTACCAAACTTGCAAAACATAACAAGTTGGTCCAAAATTTAAAACAGGTATTTGACAATTTTATTCAACAATGTGGTAATTTCACACTCTTGACAAAGTGAAAGAACATGACATTAACTCTAAATTTTGATGGCAACTTATCAAAATTCCAAATGACTTTGATATTACCAATTGTTCAATTCAGTCAAACTACTATTGTCAATGAATAAGGACACTATGGGACATGAAACTTTAGCAAGGAAATAAGAAACACCTCTTGCTATACATATGCTATATGAAATCCTTTTCATGCCAAAAATTTTGGCTTCTTCTGTACACAAGTCCCTCACAGAGTCACCATTTTGTCGATGTTTTAAAATGCTATAGGTTTCCAATTACCCCCATGAGAATAAGACACATCTAGGGGCAGCTAACTCCCATCCTTAATACATCTTTTTAGACACCAAGCCAACTATAAGGCTTGACCCTTCTTTTACATTAGGCTTTGCAAAACCTAGGTGGGTGGACCTTAGATTCAATTCATATGGTACCAGTGCAAAACATATTCCTGAATCTCAAAAAGTAGATAAAAACCCTTATTTCTCCTAATGACTTATGCAATAACAAAGAAATTTAGTAGAAAATTACAACTCTATGAAATGCACAAGCTAAGTGAGGGCATCCTATTGAGCTCTTCAACATAAAATGTATAGATGATTTGACTTTGATTTGATTTTATGTGGGTGGGGAAAGTGAATGAAAACCATGCGTGGACAATGAACTTATGATCCTGTAGCTGATTAGTGCCTCATCCATTGGGTAACTCACAAATCTGCCTCATGCATTTTGGATATCTAGGGAACATATCTTATGCAAAGACTCCAGATCTATTCATTTAACTTATAAATTTAATATCAATGTTCAATCTAAATCTCATTCTTACCTAATATCCTCCTCAATAACTTGCAACCCTATTTATTTCCTTGAAGCATTTACATAATTCCTTGAATTACAAGCAACAATGAAGCAACATATAGACTTAAGGAACTACAACTATGATCTAGGCTCTTTGTTTGAAGATCATAAAACATTATAGCTTATTGAGAAAGGAGACAAGATTTAAAATGAGACTCATATCTACTATTCTTTGTATTGATTTCCTTGAAATAATGCATGAAATTAACTCATAAAGTACCTAATAAACCAGACTATACAATAACATATGTTGTCATACAAGAGAGAAAATGGTTGAAATGAGAAACTGATGGGATGGGAAGGGGGTATCACAGCCAAAGAAAAAGCTTCATGGTCTGGAACTAGCACATCCCAGATCTTTCATTCAGACTTCATCAATTCTAAGGCCAATTTTGCTAAATGTCTTCATTCCAAAGAAACTTTCCAATATTTTCCAACCCTTACAATGGATGAAAGAAAGAAAGAAATAGGAGGAAGTGAATTCTCAGATCTACTGTGTAATTGACATCTGTCCATTTGATGCTCCATGGTGAAAATAACCCGTTCTACTGGGAATGCCCCAAAATTTACAAATTTTTTTATAACTTGAACCAATGAATAGTTGTGCGAAAATTGACTTCATATTTAGAAAGTTCATCTCTTCTTGATTTTGATAGTATATTGGAGTACCCATTTCAGTCAAAAAATCCCCCTATTATACCTCTCTAAAGTTTAGGCTTCCATCTCATGGCTTTGCACAGCACTTGAAAATTTCAAAAATTTGATATATTATAAAGTTTGAACTATGTCATTGAATCAAACTTTATTTAAAATGAACTGGTACATTCATCTCAGAAGACATAAAAAATTAATTTTATAAATTTTTAAATTACTTCAATCGTATATCCAGGTCAAACTTGGTTTGACCATTGGCAACAAATGTCATCATGTGATTGGCTCCTTTCCTACATAGCTATCAAACCACTTCAAGTGGGTGCCATGTGTTGTCATTAGATTCATCCATCTCACCACCATGTCACTACCATGTATCAACTTTCTATTGTGTCACTATGTCGCTATGTTAACTAGCGTGCAACTTCACATTAGCGACATAGCAACATCCATCAATTCTGCCACATGGCACAATCTGGTGCATTATTGAGATTTGCTTGCCACATCATAGCCTGCCTTGAAATCCATACCACATGGCACCTTCTAGTTTTTTTGAAACTCTACATCATCGCTGAGTCATCCTATACACACTCTGTCAGCTGCCACTTGTCACTACCTAATTCATTATCTACAACTAGGCAGGACTCACTACAACTCCTGCTAGATTCCAAGGTTTTTTGGCAGGTTGCTATGTCAGTACCAAAAAACCTTACCATTTTTTCATGGCTAGATAGTGCCTTTCCAGATTTTTCAATTTTCCCAATGAGATTCCATGCTGACATCACCAATTTTTTCAATGTGTATTTGTTCAAAATTTTACCTCTTGGCTCTAGCTGGCCGTTGACAGGGTTGGGTCCCATAAGCAAGCCTTGGCTTTTCAAAAGTTTTTATCTCAAAGACAACTTACTCTATGAATGTTGTTGTATTTAAAGCCTTGGAAATACTTTCCCATAGCCAATGTGGGATAACTTGGTCTCATTGTTTTCCCTTTTTTCTTCTCTCCATGTGGTCTTTCCTTGTTCATGCGCTACAACTTTGTCTTTGGTGAATGCTCCCTTGTCTACTTCTCTTTGCATGCAGATGGTGCTTCCTTATACTTGAGTGGTATTTTATCTACAAGTCTCTTTTACCACATTCCAAATGCAATGACTGGTGTGAAGATGCATCATCCTAATTTATTATTTTATTAAATGTGCTTCATCCCTATGATATTTCTAAAAGCATCTTCATTCGATGGTGCAACAAAATAATTGTAAAATAAGTAAGTCTGGCTAGTCGAGGTTGGGGCATCATTAGTGTAGTGGGCAGCTGAAAAGGGGGAAGCAGGGTGTTGACATCATAGGAGGTGAGGATGTCATGAGTTTGGACCTACTCACATTTTTTAACAACACTCTTTAGACAGTGGTCTATGGTTTGTTCCCACTTTGCTCATAGTCTTTTTTTGCTATGTGGGTTGCCTTACATAAGCCACCCCTTCTAGCTGCTGCCTTTCTTTTGTGATAGTTTCTTCATCTTTTAAATACATCATCCTCCTTTTTATTGTCCAAAACACATGCTTTTACTTTTACTTTCTGAAACAACTCCACATCCTCTCTAGAATCAATTAAGGAATCCATCATAAACACACTTTGCAAAATTACTCACTTAATTTGGGAGTATTTCTGCCTTTGACACTCTTCAAGAGTAATCAAATTTCTCAAGAATATCTCTATATCATCCTCAATAGTGATTCTAGGGAGATAAAGTGTTTTTGATTTTGAGGAGGTTCCAAATTTAATAGCTTCCAACTATGGCTTTCTCCACTTTGGACATGGGTTGCCATGATGGTCTTCCTTTTTTTGATGTCTTCCCTTTATGCCCCATGTGGACCTATTTGGCTCTAGGTCTTCCCTTTATTTTTTGTAGATTCCTTTTATGTTTTGGATAGCTTTTATCAATGCCACAGCCTTTGTCCCTTTTGCGTGCATAATTCTTTACTTGGTGGCTATGGTCTTTGTTCGCATGGGATTTCTTTTGTAAAGACCGCTTCTTCTTTTGCATGTCCCCATACGAGCATTGTAGATGTATGCCCCCTTTAAAGTGTGGTTTCCATTTATGTCCCCTACTTATTTTTACATGTGTGAGTCTACTCCCATTCTATGATACATATATTGCTTGTTTGCCAACATGGGTCCCACCCTTGCGTGTGCACCCTACTCTGATGGCATGAGCTATTAATAAAGGCAGATCCAATTATCCACATATAGTTAACATTTTGGAATTAATTGTCAATACTTTAATAGTATCCTACTCTGTCGTATGCTACATGCTACAAAATGGTCAATTATCCACATTGTCATTGACTGTTAAATTTCATTGGTGAACAAAAGGGGAAATAAAGAATATTTATTTGGGTGAGTAATTTGTTTCCTTCTCATGAAAGATGTTGCAAATAAACCTTTTTCTCCTCTTTCTGAACACTCATAAGTTTTGGTATCTTGGTGTCTTCTTTTCACAAAGATGCCAAAGCTCCTTATCTGACATCACCCATGATGCATTTAGCCTCTTCAACTTACTCACTTTCTTGTACCTTTAGATACCATCAAATTTTCTATTTGTGATTTGTGGCCTTTTTATTGACTAGCAAATTTCTAATTGGCCAATGGAGAAAAGCCAATATTTCACCATCTTCAAATGATAGGAAAGTTTTCTTTGGAACTTCCATACATGCATATTCAATCAAAGAGTCACTCACGTATAGTTTCTTCATGCAATTTGGACCAAGAAACATCTTTAGTAATCCACGATTTAGAAATGTGTATAATTGCATGTACAATTGATAGTTTGAGTTGCGCATATATGCAAATAGGTAACTAATTAAAAAATAGAGGGTCTCCATGTCAATGCCATGGTTGGCTTCTTGGAAAATGTGCCCCTTTTTATTTGACTCTATTTATAGGATGGAGTTCTTGAGGCTCATGAATGTTCTTCATCCAAATCTCATTTACTCATTGATTTGATATTGGAGAATGATGCTTACATATCAAATATTTGAAAGTATAATTATTGTAATAACTTTATAACAACTCCAATCCCAAATACCTTATCAGCTTGCTGAAGTCGGTTGGACCCCAAAGTGGGGATGGCTGAAATTTTTTTTTCCCTTGGACAACTAAACTTTTTAAACTAATCCATAAGTCATCTGACGTTGGTTTGATCAGAATTCAATTACTGTCACACCTTTTAGGACTGATATTCTACCTTTCTTGCAAATTGTTAGTTTCATGCCAAGATGTCCTTTGATTGGCCTTAAAAACTTACTTGAACACCTAATCGAGCTCTGAATATTGGCACACTAACTCTTCTTTCCACATACTCATACCCTGTCAAATCTCATCTCATGATGAAATCCCAGTCAAAATATATTGACCGCCAAAGTTACCTTCTCAAAATTACTTGCATGAAAAAATGTTAGAAACTCATAATTTGTGTTCAGATTTGGTTTTGAAAAATGAGCAAATGGACACTTGGAAAAACAAAAACTGGGTTGTTGGCTCAGTGTCACAAGGAGAGTATGAATCTAGGATTTGTGCTCATGATGAATAACATGACACAAATGGTGAATGGTCAAAGTAGGCTACTCAAAATTCTTAGATTGGAAATAAAGTCAGAAAAACATTTTTTGCAAATGAAATTTACCTAAGAAAGTTTGCAAACAGATTCATCAAGACCTAAAAACTAGCACACTTAGAGTATTTTCAAAATATAATGTAGTGGTACAATCTATTTTATCTCACCTATCACATATTTCATGATATGACATCATGAATAAGGGTTCCGACAGATTTGTGTATGCTAACACCAGTAAAATGTTAGAAATTGCATTTGGAATCATGTTTGAAAACTGATCAAATAGATTTTTCATAAGCTCAAATTTGAAACATAGCATGTCTCTAACCTCTAAAATGAAGCACGTAAGGATATTTAGCATTTTGGTCAACTGGGTCAAAGTTATAACATGTCAAATAGGGCTTGCCAAAATTTAGAACAAATTGCATCAGCATGACAACAATAAATGACCGACTTTGAGGGATTCAAAACCTAGTCAAATGGATTTGAAATGACTCAAAATCTAAAACATTTGCTCTATGGTATGGACACTAGACACTTCCAAAGTGGCAAGTCATGAAATATTACTGGGTGTGAGATATTCAATTGCAAACACAGGCTCCTATCACTGTTTGACACGAAAAAATGTAGAATTGATAATTGCTCAAAACGAGACTTCACGAAAAGGCTCAAAAAGATAGGTTAACTTCATAAAACACATAGACACACTAAATGAAAGGTTCTAGAAGCATTAGAAACCTCTTAGGCCTCAAATGGATAGTTGGATACACATGCATCAAAAAGCATTTATAGGGCTTGATTTTCCAATGGTACTCAAAATTGTGGCTACAATTTTGAGTCCCAACGCATTCACTTCAGCTCTAATACCTTTTTCACCTTTCAAGGATTCATCTTCTTAAGCCTTCTTTCTTCACATTCTAGTTGTAGACTCTCTTAGTCAGCCACCATATGAATCAACACCCTAGACTCCTTATCTTCCTTGGGTTATCACAAATGCTAACTATTACTTGAAGCCTTATATCCCCTTATAAAGAGAATTTAGGTCTTTTAACATTTAATAAAAATTGTCCGTTTTAGGGTTAGGTCAAATTTATTGAATCTTTACTCTTTTCTATTTTTCTCCCTCTAGAAAATTCCATCTTGATCCTTATCATATTCACTTCAAAATAGCTTATCTTGAATTTTGTGCCTCCAACACATCAAGCTCACCCTCCACATGTTTCACAAAATCAAAGAAATCAACTTTGTCAGCTCAAATTCAGCAAATCCATGATCTACCTCTTAATTTTTTCACTCAACAATAACTAGCCTCGGATGCTTGGCACACACTATATTTCTCAACATCGACTACAGTTCACTCAACACATGTTTTCTTTTACTATCACTTGACACCAATTGATCACTTAGTCAAACTTAGCAGACAAAAAATTTATTACTTGTTCTCCAAGACTTATCTAGTGTATCCATGAACTTCATCTTTAAGTAGATAATTAATACAACATAATATCCATTTTTATACTAAATAACTCAACCTTTCCTCTAGCTGCTCTTGTTATCACATTTGATTAAATTCTCTTCATCAATCAAAAAAATGATAGCATTTGAATAGGAAACGATAAATTTTTAGATTACCAACAAGTACCAGGTTTCAGATCACTGGCAATATAATGATTGTTCCATATTCCATACAAATAATATTGTTTTCAACAACCTCCCTCTTTGGTAGTGATGGAAAACCAATACCAACAACAATACCAAAAGGAAAATTAAGACAATTTGTTTACAATCTCCCCCTCTATTTGTATGTGTCCTTCCTTTGTGTAGGGTATCTTTGTTAATCTCCTTCATTCTTACATATTTCCCTTGTAATATTTTTCTAATCTATTTCTTACTATCTACCTCTAACTTTCTTACTTTCTCTAGTTACTCCCTCTAAGGTAACTCTCAATCTTCTAAAGTAAAGTTAGATATTTCATCTTTCATATCTCCCTCAAGGCTTAAAATTTCTCCCTCTTTGACAAAAATGAAAAACACTTGTCACCTCAATATGAAGATGTTATCAATTCAAATTCTTCCTCTATCACCTTATTTGTGACTAATCTTTTGTTCTAGCTCTTTGATTACTTTAGATAGCTCCAAAAGTAAGATCCACTACATCAATATGTAACATATGCCATTCAACTCAGTTCTTGTAGGACACTTCTCATTCTTCTTAAATAGCTTTGGATAGAGGTATCACTCTTAGTGTTAGTTTTTGGTGACTAATCTTGAAAGTGTTGTACATACTTCATATTCACCAATGTATGACCGACATGTTGTAACTAATTTTAACCCTAAATTACAAAAATACTTATATAAAAGAGCTCAGGGTTAGGGATTGTTTAAGAAGGTGATGCCAAAATTTGTTCTTGCAGTGGTATTGAGTTGTAAGCGATTACAGATTGAAATCAGGTTGTAATCACTAGATCATAATAATATTAGACTTGTTGTTTGGTGGACATAGCTGAAGGTTTGGGTGAACCACATTAAATCTTGGTGTCTTGTGTTCTTTTCTATATGATCTATTATTTTCTAATATTGTTTATATTTGCATGTAATTTTTATTTCTGTCTGAGCTTTAATCATAATAAGTTGTACTAGAGCAAGGTAGTTTTTTAGTTATTCTTTGTAGGAAACTCTCACAATTGAGTGTGAGTCTCATAATTGAGTGAGAGTGATGAGAGATGGTGGTAAGCTAAGGGTTGACAAGTTTAATGGGTAGAACTTTCACTTATGGAAGATGCAAATGAAAGACTACCTTTATCAGAATGATTTATGAAAGTCGTTGGAAGGTAAAACTAAGAATCAAGGATCTATGTCAAATGATGACTGGGATTTTTTAGATAGAAAGGCACTTGGAAGCATTCTATTATGTCTAGAACCATTAGTGGCATTTAATATTACGAAAGTGAAGATGCTAGAAGGGTTGAAGAAAACCCTAACAAAATTATATGAAAAGCCCTCTGCTTCAAACAAGTTTTTTCTCATGAAGAATTTATTTAATATGAAAATGACAGAAGGTGGATTCATTGTAGATCATTTAAATGATTTTAATACTATTACTAGCTAGTTATCTTCTATGGGTATCAAGTATGATAAAGACATTAGGGCTCTCTTGATTTTGTGTTCTTTGCCTAAAAGCTAGAATGGCTTGGTAATGACTATGAGTAATTTTATTCCTAGATCTAGTAACATAAAATATGATGATGTGATCGATGTTATTTTGAGTGAGAAAACTTGTAGGAAATCCTTAGGAGGATCTACATCAAGAAGTTCTTTGAATGTACAAAGCAGAGGTAGAACAACTAAGAGAGGAAGTAATTCTAGAAATCATGGGAAATCAAGAGGAAATTCAAAAGGGAGGAGATCTCAATCTAGAGAATCGAATGACTATTGGTACTATGGGAATCCAATGCATAAAAAGAAAGATTGTTGGACTCAAAAGAAAAATGAAGGTGATAAACCAGATGGAGACAAGGAGGCAAATGTGGTAAGCAAAAAATTTGAAGAGGATGTTTTGCTTTTGTCTTTAAAAAGTGATGATGACTTGTGGGCTTTAGATTATGGTGCTCCATTTCATACTACACCTCATAGAGGTTATTTCATTGATTATGTCCAAGGGTATATTAAGCTTGTTTATTTGGGGGATAATGAACCTTGTCAAATTTTTGGAAAGGGATAAGTTAAAAATAAGTTGTAGAATAGGAATAATTGGCTACTACATGAGGTAAGACATGTTCCAAGGCTGAGTAGGAATTTAATTTCAACAAGGCAACTCAGTGATAAGGGTTGTGTAGTTACTTTCAAACGATAAAAACTAGAAGGTTTCAAAAGGTTCCCTTGTAGTAGAAAAAGGTGTGATAGTAGGCATCTTATATATTTGTATAGATCATATCATTCCTTCTACTTTAATTTTTTTAGAGAAAGATGAATGTTCAAGAATAGTTGTTGCAGTTGAGTAGGGAGAACAAATAGCTTCTTTAGATTTTGATTCAATGCTATGGCACTACAGACTTGGGCACATGAGTGAGAAAGCTATGAAAGTACTTTGTTCAAAGAAAGTTTTACCAGGTTTGGAATGTGTTAATATGGATTTCTGTGAAATTTGTGTATATGAAAAATAAAAGAGAATGAGTTTTGTAAAAACTGGAAAAGAAAATAAAAGAGAGATAGTAGAGCTTGTGCATACCGATGTATGTGGACCGACTTAGGTATCTTCCCTTGGTGGCTCTCATTATTATGTTTTATTTATTGATGATAAAACTAAAATAGTATGGGTTTAGATTTCCTTAGACATAAATATGATGTATTTCAACCTTTTAAGAAATAAAAATGCTTGGTTGAAAATGAGACTAGTAAGAAATTAAAATGTCTTAGATCTGATAATGGTGGTGAGTATTGTAGTCATGAATTTGAAGATTATTGCTCCAATAATGGTATTCATAGATAGAAAACCATTCCAAGGACTCCACGGTAAAATGGAGTTGCTAAATGCATGAATAGACTATAATGGAGCATGCTAGGAGCATGAGAATGCATGTTGGGTTGCCCTTCCACATGTGGGTGGAAGTTGTCAATATTTTTGTATATTTAATTAATAGAGGTCCCTCTACTCCTTTGGGCTATGGTATTCCAGAGGAAGCATGGACTGGTATGAAGGTGAGTTATAGAAATGTGTATTTTTTGGATATGACATTAATGAATTTGGTTATAGGCATTGAAATTTTGAAAATCATAAAACAATAAGTAGGGATGTCATATTCAATGAGAAAGTGTTGCACAAAGATCTATTGCAACAACATGAGAAGAAAGAAGATGATTATGTATTGTTGGAAAATACTTCAAAAGATGATGTTCCAGCCATACCTCATGATGTGAAACAACTGCAACAACAAATACCACCCACACTAGTGAATGCTAGATGGTCAGCAAAGCTAATTAGACCTCTAGAAAGATTCTTCCTCTTTATGTTCTATTTTACAAATAAATGTTGGTTAACCTAAATGTTTTGATGAAGCTATGTAGGTGGATACTAAGATTTAGTGGAAGTCTACAATGAAAGATGAAATGGACTCTTTGCTAAAAAATAAGACATGAGATTTATGCAAGTCGCCTATAGGCAAAAGGGCTTTACAAAAAAAAAGGATTTACAAGTTAAAAGAAGAGGATCAAGGTAAGAAAATATTTAAAACTAGGTTAGTTGTAAAAGGATTTTCATAGGAAAAAAGCATTGACTTTGATGAGATATTCTCTCCTATTGTTAAAATGACTTCTATTCACACTATTTTAAGTATTGTTGCTACTAAAGATTTGCATTTGGAGTAGCTTGGCATTAAAATAGCCTTATTTCATGGTGATATTGATGAAGATATATATATGGCTCAACCATAGGGATTTTAGGTCAAAGGTAAAGAGAACTTGCTATGCAAATTGAAGAAAAGTTTATATGGCTTGAAGCAAGCACCTCGAAAGTGGTATCTAAAATTTGATAGTTTTATGCACGACCATGGATATAGTAGGTGTCACTTAGATCATTGAGTTTATTTTAAGAGGTTGGATGATGAAAACTACATTATCTTATGTTTATATGTTGATTTTATTCTTTTAGTTGGGTCTAACATGGATCGCATTAAGAGGTTGAAATTTCATTTAGAACATGCATTTTCCATGAAGGATTTGGGGGTGGAAAAAAAAATCCTTGGTATCAAGATTTGCAGAGATAGAAAGAATAGGAAATTGACACTATCTTAGGTTGATTATGTTGAGAAGGTGTTACAACATTTCTCTATGGAGAATTCTCAAGATGTCAACACACCTTTACTTGGTCATTTGAAGTTGACTAAGGATATGTGTCCAAAGACACAAGAAGAGGAGGATAAGATGCCCAAGGTACCGTACACTTCAGTTGTAGGAAGCTTTATGTATGCTATGGTATGTACAAGGCCTAATATTGCATATGTCATGCGAGTCATTAGAAGGTATATGAGTCATCCAAGAATTGAGCATTGGAATATAGTAAAATGGATTCTTAGATACTTGAGAGGAACATCTAGTAAGTATTTACATTTTGGGAGCTCTACTACTGATTTAGAAGGATTTGTTGACTTAGATTTGATAGGGGATATTGATACAAGGTAGAGTATTATAGGTTATGTATTTACTATTGGTAGGGTAGCTATGAGATGGGTTTCTAGGTTACATAAGGTTAAGTATTTGTCCACTATAGAGCCAAAGTATTTTGTTGTTATAGAGGTAGTCGAGGAGATGATATGGCTTGAATTCTTCTTAGAAGAATTGGGACACCCTTAGAGAAATAAATTTTTCTTTATAGATAGCCAAAATTTCATTCATCTTTCAAATAATTTATCTATACTTTCAAAGAAAAAACACTTTCAATTGTAGTACCATTTCATTTTATTAGTTTTGGATGATGAACAGTTAAATCTAGATAAGATACATACAAATGGAAATCTAGCAGATATGTTTACAAAGATAGTGACAAGGGAGAAGTTGACTTCCTCTTTAGCTTTGGTTGGTCTTCTAGACTAAATAGGAATAGAAGAACAACAAAGTCTAGGGTGCTTTGATCCAATTGGAGCCACATGTGGTAGTGGTATTGCTATAGGATCAATCTCCAAGTGGAATATTGTTGTCTAATGTGGAGTATGACTAGTCTGTAAGTTGAAGATTATTAGTTTGTGGTGACTAATCAGGAAAGTACTATACATACTTTATAAATTCTTTGGGGCTTAAGGCATCACCTTGAAAAAAATTTTGGTTACTATTTGCCAATGGCACAAAATTTTGGGCTACTATTCACCATTCGCCAATGGCACAAAATTTTGGACTACTATTCACTAATTGGATATTGTTTATATTCACCAATGTATGGCCAACTTTTGTAACTAATCTTAACACTAAAGTAGGAAAAAATACTTGTATAAAAGGGCTTAGGGTTAGAGATTTTTTAAAGAGGTGATACAAAAATTTGTTCTTGTAGTGGTATTGAGCTATAAGGGATTATAGATTGTAATTAGGTTGTAATTGTATCACCTAGTTTAGTAGTGTAAGATGAATATTGACTATCAAAGGAAAGCATTAACAATACCAAATAAGAAAACACTTAAGATAGGACCGATTTTTATCACCACAAAAGGAAGCAAACCAAGAATGGTAGGCTCCTAATGGTATAACATATGATATAATGAATTTGTCCTTGATTTAAGATATCTATGCTCACAAGTTATGCTCAAGCTTTAGATGGAGGAATGGAGTGGATGAATCAAGGTTTCAACAATGGATTCATGGAGTGATTTCAAAAAGGGAGAAGGTTCAATTTATTGGCCAAGGGTTGGAGGAATGGATGGTCAAGATGTTAAGATGATGAGATGGTGAAGGAGGAAGAGTATGTACTCAAAAGAGAGCAAAAGGATTATGCTTTTTTAGCACCAATGGGGAGGTGACAAGTGTCACAAGGAGGATGCATGTGAGAGGATAGGATATGGGTTGGTCAAAGGAGTAATGACAGAGGTTGAGTATGTAAGAGGGATGTAAGAGTCATGAGTGAGGATGGGAGAGGTTTAAGAGTCATAAATGTTGGAGGGTGAGGGGAGAAGATATTTGTTGATTTTGGTTTGGGTTAGCAAGCCTTAACCCATGTTTATCAATGTGCACATGATTAGAAGGGGTTTTAGGATTAGCTTAGAAGGGAGGTTAGGGGGTAAGTAATTTAGCTTTGATGGGATGGGTTAGTTAGGAGGCTAAGTGAGGTTAGTATGGGTGAACAGGTTGGATTAGGGGTTAGGATAGGGTTTTAGGATTTTAGATATTTTATTAAATGATTTGTTCAATGAAATGGGAGTATGGAATTTAATTGAATAGATTTGATGATTTATCCAATTTAATAGAGGAATAGGGATTTAATTGATATATTGATTTTGGGTGATCATTTCATTTTATCAATTGGACTATAGTTAATTAAATTAATTAATTAACTAGGGGATGACAATTAATTAATTAAATAGTAAATATTTAATCAATAATGTCCTAGGAGATGACTAAATATGATTACTTATCAATGTAATCAGATTTAGGTGTCTACAGTAATCACTAGATCATAATAATATTGGACTTGCTATTTTGTGGATATAGCCCAGAGTTTGGGTAAACCATGTTAAATCTTGGTGTCTTGTGTTCTTTTCTATGTGATCTATTATTTTCTGATTTTTTTGTATTTGCATGAACTTGTTATTTTTTTCTAAGTTTTAATCCTAACACCTAATTTACCTATTAGAAACTCATGAGCATTGTTAGGAAAAGATTTTGTGAATATATCAATTATTTGTTCTTTGGTATTCACATATTCTATCTTTACTTCTTTGTCTTGAACCATCTCTCTCAAATAATGATTCTTGATAGCTATATGTTTTGTCTTTCTATGGATCATAGGGTTCTTAGATATGTTTATCACAATAAAATATCATAGGTTCAGTAATTTCATCCTTCATTCCTTTGAGTATATACTTGATCCATAAAATATTGTTACAATTCACTACAACAACAATATATTCAGCTTCAGTTGTACATTGTGATATGCAATTGTGTTTCTTACTAGTCCATGTAACTAGTCTCTTTCCCAAAAAAAATGCTCCACCACTTATACTTTTTCTATCATCAACATTTCCATCCCTATCAACATTTGTATAGGCTCTCAATTCAAACTTATCATTTTTCTTATAGTATAGACTAGAGGCTTCTATTCCTGTTAGATATTTCATAATCCTTTTTAAAGCCATCAAATTATTCTCCTTAAGATTTGAAGAAAATCTTATAAAAATCCCAACAACTAATGTAATGTCAAGTCTTCTATAAACTACATATTGCAATTTTCAATCATAGACCTATACAAAGTTTGGTTCACTTTAGAAAAATCATCAGCCTTTAATAGTGATGTAAATACCATACTGCATATGATACACTTGTAGGCCAACAAAGAATTTAATCATTCCAAACATGGACATCTCACATTTTTGCATCATTTCAAAAATAAATGTCTTCCACAATGTATTTTGGCCTTCAAATATGATCATCAACAAAAATTTTAGCTAGTTAAATATATTTACCGATGCAGGACCATCCAGAGGTATAAGGGCAATCCTGTGTCACCCAAAAAAATATACTTAGACTTAGTTTCTATTTCATGTGTTTTCATTTTTGGATACCCATTTGGGTCAAATAAAGGTTCCAACTCTCACAGTTCCACTATCAGTGTTCGTCTAAATCCCAAAAAAATAGGAGTATGTAATTGGGCCATCATTTTGGTGAACTAGGAGGTGTGAATTGGCCAAATGAATGTAATTGTGATTTAGAGCATTCCAAAAAAAGAATCAGGTCAAAAGGCCCCACGGTTTGAAATTATTGCAGTTTTTCGGGTTGTGGAGACCTCTTAAGAATGCTTCAAAGTGAGGTTAGGGGCATTAAATGACCTCAAAAAGGGCCAAAAAATGGGGGATGAGTAAAGCTATCCATAGGGCTATAGAGCACTTTGAGAGCTTTCCAAAAATGTAAACGGTTTGTCAATCGGAGCTACGGTTCAAAAGTTATGCCTCTTGGAAGTTTGGTTACCATTTCTAGATTCTTCTAAATTTGCGTCGACTTCTAATGCAGCTTTTGGAACCTTCTATTTGGTTGAGGGATGCCTACTAGCACTTTCTAGAATGTAGTCCTAGTCCTTAACCCTTCGGGGTCTATTTAAGGAGATTTCTGGCATTGTAAAAGGTAGTTTGGAGTGGACTTTGAGAGGAGGTACTGAAAGGAGAAATTATCTCCACATTTATGCTATTGTAAGCCCTTAGAGCATGTTTTGAAGTTTATTTTCTCTGTACTAAATGTACTAGCTTATTTTTCAGTTAATACAATTTCCCTCTTTCTATTGTGTCCATTCTGTTCTTGGGTTGTGCCCCCATCAAGTGGTATTAGAGCTAGTTTTCCTAAGTGTGTAGACAGAGCGCTGACTGTGAGGCAGTTTGCACTAGGACTGTGTGGTTGTGAGTTTGAGTTAAGAAGATGCCTCCATGAAGAGAGCATTTCAGAAGGGCTAGAGCTATTAATCTTGAGGAGGTTAGAGCCCTCCAAAGGTAGGTACAAGCATTGCAGGAGGAGCTCCGTAGAGGAGCAACTGTGGCCGTGGGTGATGAAAGTGAAGATAATAATGAAGAAGATGAAGTTGGACTAGAAGGGGAATTTGATAGGGAAGTTATGAATCATGCAGAGGAAAGGCTTTTTAGGGCCATTACTAAGTTTAGGAAAAGACCCACAATTGAAGTGGGTGTATTTTAAAGAAATCTGAAACCAGATGAGTTCATCGATTGGATCAATGAACTAGAAGAATACTTTGAGTATGAGGATATCAGGGACCCAAATAGGGTTAAGTTTGCAAAGGCCAAACTAAAAGGCCATGCAAAAATCTGGTGGCAAGAGGTCCAATTGGAAAGAAACAGAAGAGGAAAGGAGATCACAAGGTGGGATCGCATGGTGGACAAATTGAAGAAGCAGTTCATTCCTGTGGACTACGAGCATGATTTGTTTAAGAAGATGCATGGGTTAAAGCAAGCAGGAAGATCAGTCCAAGAATATATAGAGGAATTTTATCTACTCTTGATTAGAGCAGGGCATGTAGAAGAAAATAAGGAGAAGGTTGCTCGTTATATCAGTGGGTTGCGACCTAGCATCCAGGAGGAATTAAGTCTAGTAAGAATGACCAGTGTTGAAGAGGCATACCACTTTTCCCTATGAGTTGAAGAGAAGCTGAATAAAAGGTTTGAAGGAAGACAAAGAGGGCATGGTCAAGGAGGAAGGGGAAGTAGTAGATCATCTGGAGGCAGCAATGAAACCCAAAAGAAAAATGAAGATGTGGGTACTAGCAGGAACCAGAGGAATGAGGGTTTCAACCGCTCCTATGATCAAGACTTTGGAAATCAGAGAGGAAGAGGTAGAGGGCATGGACAAGGAAGAGGAGGCTTTTGTGGTACCTATTTCCATTGCAATGAAGAAGGTCATCATGCCTTTGAATTCCCTCAATGACAAGGAAGGACAGATAGGAGAGCTGAGGGCCAAGCTAGGGTTGCTCATGTGGATGAGGATGCACAATCATCACATTAAGAGGATGCAGAAAGAGGAGAGACCTTGGTAAATAAAAGAGTCCTACTAAGAGGTGAGATTAAACTAGGACAACGGAGGAGTTTGTTCCATACCAGATGCAAGTGTAAGGATAAATGTTGTGATGTGATCATTGATGGTGGTAGCACTGATAACTTGGTATCAGAAGAGATGGTCTCTAAGCTAAAGCTCAATAGGGAGAAACATCCCCAGCCCTATCGGATTGCTTTGGTAAAAGATGATCATAAGGCCTTGGTAAGTGAACAATGTTTAGTGAAATTCAAAATTGGGAGTTACCATGATGAAGTTCTTTGTGATGTTATTTCGATGGATGTTTGCCATCTATTGTTGGGTAGACCATGGTAGTTTGATAGACATGCAATACATGATGGACATGCAAACACATACTCTCTGACAAAGGATGAAGTTCACCACAAATTGAAGCCCATGAAAAAGGAAGGTGAAAAGGTATGTAGTAGTGCTAGGATTTGTCTTGTTGATGAAAGGAAGTTTTTAGATGGCATGAAACATCAGCATATGTGCTATGCTTTGATTCCTAGGAGAGATAAAGAAGGTAGTAGTGAAATACCACTTGAAGTTTCAGATTTAATAGGGAAATTTGGAGATATTATTTCTGATAATGTTCCAGATGGATTGCCACCAGTAAGGAAAATTAGTCATCAGATAGATCTGATTCCAGGAGCTAGTTTGCCTAACAAGGCTGCTCACAAGATGACTCCTACTTAAACAGAGGAGCTAAATAGATAGGTTCAGGAGTTATTGAGGAAGGGCTTGATTCAAGAGAGCTTAAGTTGATGTGCAATACCTGCAGTACTCACACCAAAGAAGGGTGGAGAGTGGAGGATGTGTATAGATTCTTGAGCTATAAATAGGATAACCATCAAGTACCAGTTTCCTTTGCCAAGGATGGATGATCTTATGGACTGCTTGAGTGGAGCTCAGTACTTCACAAAGATAGATCTAAAGAGTGGTTATCACCAATTATGGATTCGAGAAGGAGATGAGTGGAAAATAGCCTTCAAGACCAAGGAGGGTCTTTATGAGTGGTTATTCATGCCCTCTGAATTGACGAACGCCCCAAGCACCTTCATGCGGCTCATGAATGAGGTACTTAAGAAGTTCTTAGGAAAATTTTTTATTGTTTATTTGGATGATATTTTAATTTTCAAATAGACTTTGGAAGAACATTTATTGCATATTGGTAGTGTCCTTGAAAGGCTAAGGGAAGAAAAACTGTTAATTAATCTAAAGAAGTGTATCTTTGCAAAAAGGAAGTTAGTCTATTTAGGGTTTGTTATATCACCTGAAGGTCTCAAAATGGATCCAAAGAAGGTAAAAGCCATCTTGGAATGGCCTACTCCAAGGTATGCTACTAAGGTAAGATCATTTCATGGTCTGGTTATTTTTTACAAGAAGTTTATTAAGAATTTCAGTGGCATATGTGCACCCCTAACTGATACAATAAGAGGGGATAGAAAAGAGTTCAAATGGACTACAACAACTATGAAAGGTTTTGAATTGTTGAAGAAGAAGGTAACAGAACAACCTGTGTTGGCACTTCCAAATTTTAGAAAGGTTTTCCAAGTGGATTGTGATGCTAGTGGCAGCGCTATTAGGGCTGTATTAAGCTAAGAAGGTAAGCCTATTGCATATTTTAGTGAAAAATTGAATGATACAAAGAAGAAGTATTATGTTTATGATCAAGAGTTATATGCAATAGTTTAGGCCTTAAAGAAATGGAGGCATTATTTATTTCCAAAGGAATTTGTTTTGTATACTGATCATCAGGCATTATAGTACCTAAATAGCCAAGGTAAATTGAATCAAAGGCATATGAAGTGGGTAGAGTTCTTGCAGAGTTATACATTTGTGTTGAAGCATAGAAGTGGAAAATCTAACAGGGTTGCAGATGCACTAAGTAGGAGACAGTTGTTGCTTATAGTAATGCAAGTTGAAGTAATTGGGTTTGATGAACTCAAGAATTTGTACCCCGAGGATCCTGACTTTGCTGAAGCATGGAAAGCTTGTAAAGAACCTATTGTTTTAGATAGAACCAAGTGGTTAGAATATTTGATTCAGGATGGCATGTTGTTCAAAGGTAGTCAATTGTGCATTCCAAGGAGTTCCATGAGGGAAAATCATATTAAGGAGAAACACAGTGGAGGGATGGCAGGACATTTTGGTCGAGATAAGACCATTTCCATTCTTAGAGTACATTATTTTTGGCCTCAAATTTCAAAGGATGTGAAGAAGTTTGTACAGAGTTGCCAGGTTTGTCAAGTTGCCAAGGGGTTTAGTCAGAATACTGGCCTATATCAGCCATTGCCTGTTCCATCAAGGCCATGGGAGGACATAAGTATGGATTTTGTTCTTGGATTGCCAAGGACAGAAAGGGGTAATGACTCAGTATTCGTGGTGGTTGATAGGTTCTCCAAAATGGAACATTTCATTCCATGCCACAGAACTCATGATGTTGTCCATATTGCAGACTTGTTTTTCAAAGAGCTGGTAAGACTACATGGTCTTCCAAGGAGTATAGTTTCTGACAGAGATACTAAATTTGTGGTGTATTTTTGGAGGGCATTGTGGAAAAAGTTGAGAACAGACTTGAAATTCAATTCCACGCATCACCCACAAACTGACGGCCAAATAGAAGTGGTAAATAGAAGTCTGGGCAATTTGCTGAGATGTTTAGTTGGGGATAAGCCCAAGGGATGGGATTTTATTCTACCACAAGTAGAGTTTGCTTACAATAACTCTATAAATAGGAGTACTGGAAAATCACTATTCCAAATTGTATATGGGAATAGCCCAAGGACTGCACCAGAATTGAGGAAGATAGAGCAAGGGGAGAGGACAAGTGCTGAAGCGAAAGAATTTGCTGAACATATCAAGCATCTACATGAGGAGGTTCAGGCACACATTACCAAGATGAATCAAGAGTATAAAGCTAGGGCTGATCAAAGGAGAAGACATAAGGAATTCCAAGTAGGGGATCTAGTCATGGTGCACTTACGAAAAGAAAGATTTCCAGCCAGTACTTACAACAAGCTAAAAATGAAGAAATTTGGCCCTTGCAAAATTTTGAAGAAACATGACTCAGGAAATGCATATGAGGTGGAGCTGCTAGATGGTATTCACATTTCTCCCATTTTCAACATTGTAGATTTAACAGAGTATCATGATGATGGTGCAGATGAGGAGCTGGTGTTAGAGCCATGTCCAATTCCTGCTTCTAAGAAGGAGGAGATAGAAGACATTCTAGATCATCGTGTTGGTAGGAGTACCAGAAACAAGCAGTATGAAGAGTATTTGGTCAAATGGAAAGGACAACTGATCGAGGACTCAACTTGGATTTCAGCAACTGAGGTTTTCCATTTGGGATTGACTCTACCATTCATAAAGTGACAGGGTCACTTTTCAATCTACCCTGCATGTCTGATGTAGGAGCATCCAAAGGTATAAGGGCAATCCCGTGTCACCCAAAAAAATATACTTAGACTTAGTTTCTGTTTCATGTGTTTTCATTTTTGGATACCCATTTGGGTCAAATACAGGTTCCAACTCTCACAGATCCACTATCAGTGTTTGTCTAAATCTCAAAAAAATAGGAGTATGTAATTGGGCCATCATTTTGGTGAACTAGGAGGTGTGAATTGGCCAGATGAATTTAATTGTGATTTATAGCATTCCAAAAAAAGAATCAGGTCAAAAGGCCCCACGGTTTGAAATTTATTACAATTTTTTGGGTTTTGGAGACCTCCTAAGAATGCTTCAAAGTTAGGTTAGGGGCATTAAATGACCTTTAAAAGGGCCAAAAAATGGGGGACAAGCAAAGCTTTTCAATAGGGCTATAGAGCGCTTTGAGAGCTTTTCGAAAATGTAAATGGTTCGTCAATCGGAGCTACGGTTCAAAAGTTATGCCTGCCGAAAGTTCGGTTACCATTTCTGGATTCTTCTAGATTTGCATAGACTTCTAACGCAGCTTCTAGAACCTTCTATTTGGTTGATGGATGCCTACTAGCACTTTCTAGAATGTACTCCTAGTCCTTAACCCTCCAAGGTCTATTTAAGGAGATTTCTAGCATTGTAAAAGGCAATTCAAAGTGGAGTTTGAGAGGAGGTACCAAAAGGAGAAATTATCTCCACATTTATGCTATTGTAAGCCCTTAGGGCATGTTTTGAAGTTTATTTTCTCTGTACTGAATGTACTAGCTTATTTTTCAATTAATACAATTTCCCTCTTTCTATTGTGTCCATTTTGTTCTTGGGTTGTGTCCCTATCATTTACCACCTTTAATCTTCAAGTACAAATTATTGTTGTCATTAGTTCTCTCAAAACCAATCTTCACAAAATAATTATGAAGTCCATCATACCATGGTCTAGGTGTTGTATCTAAATTATATAAAGCTTTGTGTAGTCTACATGCCATGTTCTTGTTGTTTAGATCAACATATCTTTTAGGTTGTTCAATGCAAAGCTCTTCTTCTAGTACATTACTCAAAAATGAAAATTTCACATCCATTTCAAAAAATTTGAAACCTTTGTATGTAGTCTAAGCAAGTAGAGTTCTTATTCCTTCCAATCTTGCAAAAGGGGAAAAATTTTCTCCATAGTCTATTCTTCTTCTTGAGCATACCCATTGCAAATCAATCTTTTGTTATTTCTTGTGACTTCACCATTCCCATCTAGTTGATTTCTATAGACCAACTTGGTTCTAGTAACATTCTTTTTCTTTGGTCTGGGTATAAATGACAAGGTTTTGTTCTTCTCAATTTTCTCAACCTCTATTCTTTTGTCTTGAATCCATTGATCATTTTTGAATCCATCCTTCATAGTTTGTGTACCAAGGTGATGTCTTGTAACATACTTTGAAAATCTTGGTTCTAACTTATTTTCTTCAATGGGTCTATTTATTGGAATTTACAAGAGGGAAGATTTACTTCTAAGAGGGGGGTGAATCAGAAGTAACAATATTTTAAGCTACAATTTTTTTTAACTAAAATCAATACATGCATCTAACATCTCTAATTATCATGAAAGTAAAGGCATGCATGAGAATAGATAACACAAGATTTGATCACCCAGAAACCCTTCAAAATGAAAAGGTAAAACTAGGGTGGGGATGACACCCACAACTTATCATTGTAGCAATATGTAACTTGTCAAGGTTACAAAGTTTCACCACCATTAATGGTCTACCCTATGAAACGCCTACCCTATTAAAGGCTTTACACCCTATTAAAAGTGATTTTTTAAAATATTTGCAAACATTCACTTGGAATGTCACCAATCTTCAATTGTTAATTCTAGATCCTTATCCTCTCTAATCTGATCTGATCCTTCTTGATTTGATATAACTTTATTCATAGTGTTGATACTTTGTTCTAACCAACTAATTCTGCAATGACCCCTTTCACTTCCTTCAAAACTTCTCTAGCATTATCTCTTGCAACCATACAATCCACACGACACTAAATTATGGATTTTTGTCCTCCTAAAAAGGTTTTGAGACTTAGGGTTAGGTATAAATCTATGATTGAGATTCAACCATCTTTCCCATTCAATCTTTTCCAATTTTTCTGATTGGTTGCATGCTCTTTCCATTTTTTTAATTGGTTGCATGTTGATTGCATAGGGAATGTAATAGATTTGGTCTTATCTTTTAGATCCTTCAAGATTCATCTTAAGTCAGCTCAAAAATAGTCTACATCTAAGTTTTTGAAGGCACAAACTCTTATGTTGATTCTGTGTTACTCGACACTTAGTGATTGGTGATGCTAGCACACATAGGAATTCTATCTTGCTTGGCTCCTAAAGTATCTCTATCTTGCTCAGCACCTATAATTTTCTTGGCACATATACTGACTTGGAATCTATACTAGCTTGGCATCAATTATCACTCAACACTTGAACCTTGCTTGACACTTGAATAACTCAACACCTATTGGGTTTCTAGCTCAACACATATTTTAGCTCTACATCTATATCATACTCAGCATCAACTTGGAAATTTCTTAAGTGTGTTCATACTCAATTGTCAAAACCAATCTGAGACCAATAATCTCCCCCTTTGACATGAGTGTCAATCACTTAACTAAACAATATAAATTTGATCTCTATGAGTATAATTTACATCTTGTTTGGCATATGTTCAACCCTTCAAAAAAATATTCAAAATTTTGTAGAATACTATATACCTCAAAACTTGTAACTCCCTCTGAGCTGATGTGCCATTTTTGTATTCAAAACTCCTTATGCTATATTTGACTCATGTTGTTTCCATGCTTTGCCTTATCATTGTGCTCTTCTTTCTTTCTACTCCCCCTTTCACACATCTTCCCTTAAAGTTTTTGTGTCCTTTTGGCTTTATCTCCTTATTTCTCCCTTAGTTTTATCTTCTCAAAAATCAAAATTGTATTATCTCCCCCTTTTTATTGTATCCCTCTTTTGGTTATCTCCCCCTTTTGGGTATCTTCCCCTTTTGGGTATTCTTAATTTATTATCTCCCCCTTTTTGACACTTATGTCAAAGAGTTCTATGTATTAATTGAATACCTAGCCAAAAAGGATTTGTTTACCTCCATTATCATCTTTAGAGTGGCATCCCAATTGTCTAATGCAATTTTTATTGCTTTAAGCTAGATGGTTGTCTCTAATGCAAGGTGTAATAGGCCTGCCAATGTAGAAAAATTGGGATCTTTCTTCAAGAAATTCTCTGCATAGGCTAGTTCTTTTTGCAAAGCTTCCATGTGATGGATTATAGTAGACTAAATTTCCATTAGCTTGGCCTTGGTGTTTGCCTCATCTGCTATGACTAAAACTCATTCCTTTTGTGTGTAAAGAATTGTAGCAAAATGCTTCTCACTTTGAGCTGGATCCTTTGGTAGCTACATGCTAGATACTTTAAGGTTCCTCAACAAGCTCAATATCCTCTAGCTAGTCTCTTCTATGAAGTATGAGGAATCACATAGTTTGGAGTAAAGTGAGAATATATTCTCAAGTACTGCTTTTATCTTCTCTATCTTCTTTGCTATCTCTACTTGAGAAAGTGCTATCTCACAAGATATTTTATCATTTACCTTCATTTTGAATTTCTTTTCAGACCATTCAAGCAATTTAGCATTGGTGTCTAGGTCTTCATTCTAGACCTGGTCCACTATGTTGGATAATTACTCCATTATGGGCTTTGTGTCATTAGGTACTTGCAAGATAAATGCATCTAGAAAGATGTCCTTAATTTCTATCAATGCTTGCCTTTGTTTATACTCATTTCTAAGTATCTCTTGTTTCTTCATCTTTTCTATTACCTCTTGCACTTCATTAATCTAATCAATACTCATAGTTTTATAGTCATTTCTTGGAATGAACATCTCCTCATCAAGTGTAGGGTCTCCATAGTGAAGTACCCTTGCTACCTTCATAGAGCTCAAGCTTGGTGTTGATATTTGCAGTAGTACTACATTAGTGCTTAGTTTTTGTGTTGTTCCAGTGGGAGTCCCTATAGTAGGTAAATTTTTCAATGTTTGAATTGTCTCTTGTTCCTTTTCCTTAGGGATCTCTTCCTTGTCATCTTCAATTCTACCTTGATCAATTATAGTGATCTAAGGGAGTGCACCTTGATTTTGTGCTATAGGAACAGAGATATCCTTCTATCTTATTTTCTCCTTTACTTTCTCCTCAACAATTGAAGTCATTATGACTATGGTGTCAACCCTAGTAGATGCATCTTGTGTTGCTTGCTCTTGTGGTTGTCCACTTGTAGCTATTGGAGTATGTGAAGGTGGTTCTTGTGGATTCACCTTCTCCTTTATTATTTTAGCTACAGCTTTCTGAAGTTCCTCCACACTCACCAAAATTAGATTGGTACATATTTTTGATTGCAAAGTACTTTGGTGACGGATCTTTCTAAGATCCTCTAGAGTCAATGGGTTGATTTTCTAACCAGAGGTGTCAGGAACATCCTTTACAATTATTGTCTCTACAAGTGTGGGTGTTACATGTGGAGGACTTTGTGGTGGCATTTATGTGTCTTGCACACTTTATTCCTATTGCTATTGTTCAGTAGTTACCTTGTCACTCTCATGTGTGTCTTTCTCCACTGTAATATTTTCTTTGTCTTTTTCTCCTTCTTCTTCCTTATCATTTTCTTCTTCATCTTCATCATTGTTCCTTCCCTCAAAGGGATCTTCTTGGCCTTCCTTTACAATTGTGAGCCCATAGATTACTTTCCACATTAAAGTGTACTTCTTCACAACATCTAAAAATTTATTTTGCAAACTATTGAATGCTCTATACTTGAGTGCAAATTTGCTCGCATGCTTCTAATTGGCCCTGCTTATTTGGCCTTTTGTAAGTATAGGAATCACATGAGCCAATGTTGACTCTCTTATTTCCTTTTCCATGTTTAGGCAATAATGTTATTTATTCTCTATAATAGAATATAACTCCTTAGGCATAGTATTATCCAGTTCAAGTGGAGTATTCTTCAACTTTTTCATCATGGTGTAGATTGATTCTTCCACCTTGTTTTGCTCCTCTCTTATCAACTTATTTAAATCAATTCCTTTAAGCCTTGACAAGTCTACATTGTCCCTAATGTTGTCACAAATGTTTTTCAAATTAGATTTGGTGGTGTGACTTACCACTTTGAACTATCCATTGTCATCAGACTCTATCCTCTCCTCATTTGATTCTAGAGGTGCCACATACTTCCTTCTTTAATTTTTCTCTGTTGGTTCCCCATTTGTGTGGCTTTCTTCTTTTCTTTTTTCTTGGCCACCTTGTTTTAGCCCTTGTATCTACTCTAGTGGTAGGTTTAGCTAGCCTAGGTTTAGCTTTCTTCTTGTCTTTAGGTTGTGTAGTGGGTTGTTTACATGTTTTCCTCATCTTAGGCTTTGCCTTAGGTCCTTTCTCTTCTTCCTTGGAACCTTCTTGTTCTTCAAAATCTTCACCCATGCCTTGGGTTAATGCTAGTGGCTCTTGTCCTTGTTTTTCTTCATCTTTACCTTCCTCTTCATCATCTTCTTCTTCTTCTGCTTCTGTTGTGCCTTCTCCAAATTTGGCCTTTAGCTTCTTTACTAGTTTATCCTTTTTTCTTTAGTATTGAGACTATTTTTAGTTCCATACCCACCTTGGACTTGACATCATATGTGCCAAAGTGTTGGGAACTTTTGTTTACTTCTTCTGCAAGTAGAGTTGTTATTTTTGTAGATGCTTCACCAATATTTATCTCTTAACCAAGTGGCCTAAGCCATCTTATCCTTGGTATGGCTACTTGGATGTAGGTATAGTCAATATTAATAAGAAAAAAAATATCATTTATATGCTACTCCACAAGTGAGACTGGAATCCTAAGTCTTTGTTTCATTGATTTCTTGAAATCTTCAAAATAGCTAGTCATGATAGTCTCAAAATTGGCTCCCATTTTTTCTATGTATTCATTCACCTAGACAACTATAGACTTGTTGGTTGTCCAACTTATCTTTCCATAAAAAGGGAATTCACTCTATACATAGAAGAATATACAAATCAAAATTGCTCCAAATTAACATTGAGCTCCCTTTGTTCTTTTTACAACTCCTAAATTCCCATTGATCTATTGTAGTTGTAGTTTAGCTAGATCATAAGTATGATCCTTTTTAATAAGTTTGTAACCAATGTCTATTGTAATATAGGGAACACTATTAAGTCTGCTAGATTGGTAGAATTTATGGGATATGACTCTAACAGCAAAATCAACAAGAGGATCCTTTATGGTATTAATGGTCATGCCTCTCTTGTTCCACTTGGCTCTAGTACTCTTCTTAATAGCTTCTTTAGAGTCACTCCTTAGGGTTTTGGGCTGTTCTAAGGTTGGATACCCTATTACCCTATGAATAATCCTTTTTGATATTTTAACTCGCCCATCTTCTAACCACAAACTACCATCATGTATCATACTTAACAAAATTCTGATCCATTCAGTCTTAAACATGATAGGAAAATCTAGGCATAGGTTAAGCCCTTATTTTCAATGATTTGGGATTCTTCTTTCAAGACCCTATTTTCACACAATTTATTGTACGCCTCCCTAATTTCTAAGTCTCTAATATCACCTATTTTGTAGTTGTAACATCTCCTAACATCTTGAACCATTACAACCTTAGGAAGAATTACAGACAAGGCCCAGTAGGGTCACTTTTATATGCAACTCCAAGGATAGGTTTGAAATTGGGTTGCTTAACTTCATTTGACACTAATTGAACTTCAAATGGCTCTTTTTCTCGGGGTTTTCTAGAACTGAAGGATATTTGTGTAATCTAGGGTTTTAACAAAAATAAATTTTGAAAATTCATAACTTGACACAAGTATAAATACCTTGAATCATCAAAAGTTTGATGAATATTTGTTGAAATCTGCTCAAATGCTTGATTTTGTACTTCAAAGTCCTTTTTGCGCTCTTCTTGTTCTTTCTTTTTTCTTGCGATGATGAAAAATGATTCAAAATGTGATCATATACCCTTGTTCCATAACATTTAATGCTTAGTACATTTATAGTTGTCCACTCAACTCCTTAATTAATTCTACTTTACTCAACTTCCTTTGGTTTTCAAACACTTAGCATGTACTAGAGTTTCCCTTAATTGGCTTCAATATAAATTTCCTTTTACTTGGCATACACTACTAACTTGGCTACAACTAATCACTTAGCTTCTACTAACTTTGGCTAACGACTCAGCATATACTATGATTTTACTTGGCATATAAGGAGAACTTTTCTTACTCGGAAACACTTGTGAAAACTTGAAATTTTAACTTTGCATCTCTATTCATGTTGATCTATCCTTTTCATTACTTACTTGTCTTAGAGCTGATGTGTGATAAAGAATTTGTATATCAGTCCCATACACCTTTTGTTTAGTTAGATGAAGTGTGACCACTTGACCTTTTAGGTGAAGTGATTCCTCCATTGGATGTGCTACTTCCACCTTTCTTTTTCCATGTTCTATTCATTTCTGCTCTGATGTGTTTAACATCAACTTTTTCTTTTCCTTTGTTGAACTCAAAAATAGTGCCTTTGATCTTGTTGGGAAATACCTGCTGATATGACCAGTCTTCAAGCAACTAAAGCATGTAGTTTGGCTCAACCATCTGCTATAGCTTCCACTAAAATGTGTTCTTATGCAATGTTCAGGGATGTGTCCATACTCTTGATAGTAGTGATATCTTTGCCTAGTGTTGTAGTTCTAATTGTAGTGATGACCTTTTGTCTTTTCTAGTTGATTTGGTGTCCACATAGGCTTTGATCTACATTTACAAGCTCTATCTCTATACTTTTTCCAATTGTAGTAGTGACCTTCAAATCTTGGTGTTCTGATAGTTCTAAACCTGCAGTCATGTGTCTAATGTCCTTGCTTGTTGCACTTGTGATAGTGACCCTTTTTTTAGGTTCATCATGCTAATTAGCATTCTTTCTCATGGACACATTAGAGGTATGCTCTTTTTTACCACAAAAATGACAAGTGGGTTTAGTGTTCTTACCTTTATCACTTCTCTCTTCTGTAGTCTTTGATGACTCTCCTTTTTCAGTGCTGGTGTATCCTAGTCCTGAAGTGTCATTACTAGATCTTGGTAATTTTAGTAGCTATTCAAAATACTTGATGGCTTAATTAGGTTTGTTCTAGATTTCTTCAATTTCCTTTTCTCTTCTCAAGTCATTTTTCAATTGTTTATTTTGCATCTTCAGTGTGGAGATCTCAATGTCCTTGACATTCAACTCATGATGTACATTCATCATCTGGCTTAGGGTGTCTAGCTACATGTTGGAAATTCCTGCAAGCTCAATTGACTTTTCCTCCAATTTTTTTGGCAACATTTCTCTTTTTATCTTCTATCATAGCTTTATCTTCAATAGCTCTTTTCTTTTGTTTAGTCACTACAAAAAGCATCATGGCTTGCGATTCTTGTTCAATCTTGAGAGTTTTGATCTCTTCTACTTGAGCTCTATTCTTCTCCATCAGATCTACCATTGCTGCATCAAACTCCTTCAAATCTCCATTTGCAAACACTTTTGAGGTGTCAATCTCCTTGTACTGTGTATCATTTTCAGCTATGGCAATTGCTCTCCTCTTTAGGAATTTTCTCATTTATTCCCTAGCTTCTTCCAAAGAATGTAGAATGAGATGTATCTCAATCTCCTAGTTTTCTATGATCTTCCCAAGTTTGTAAACTTTCATTTCCAAATCTTTTACTCCAAGTTGTAAGGCTTCTCCTTGTGAAAACTCAGCTCTGATACCAATTGTTTGAATTTACAAGTGGGAAGATTTACTTCTAAGAGTGGGGTGAATTAGAAGTAACAATATTGTAAGCTACAAAAACTTTTAATTGAAATCAATATATGCATCTAATATCTCTAATTAACATGAAAGCAAAGGCATGCATGAAAAAAGATAACACAAGATTTGATCACCCAAAAACCCTCCAAAATGAGAAGGTAAAACTGTGGTGGGGATGACACCCACAACTTATCATTGCAGCAATATGTAACTTGTCAAGGTTACAAAGTTTGACCACCATCAATGGTTTGCCCTATGAAAGGCTTGCCCTATTAAAGGCTCTACACCCTATTAAAAGTGATCTATTTAAAGGATTTGCAAACATTCACTTGGAATGTCACCAATCTTTAATTGTCGAATCTAGATCCTTGTTCTACCCAATCTAATCTGATCCTTCTTGATCTGATATAACTCTATTCATAGTACTTATGCTCTATTCTGACCAATTGATTCTATAATGTTGTTCTTCCTCTAAGTCTCTACACCTCTTTCAATTCCTTCAAAAATTCACTAGCATTCTCTCATGCATTCCATACAATCCACAGGACACTAAATTATGGGGTTTCATCCTCCTTAAAAAGGTTTTGAGACTTAGGGTTAGGTACGAATCTATGACTAAGATTCATCCATCTTTCCTGCTCAATCTTTTCCAATTTATCTAATTTTTTGCATGCTCTTTCCATTTTTCTAATTAGTTTCATGTTGATTGCATAAGGAATGTAATAGATTCAATCTTGTCTTTTAGATCCTTTGTGATTCATCTTGAGTTGGCCCAAAAATGGTTTACATCTGAGTTTGTGAAGGCACAAACTCTTATGGTGATTCTATGTTACTCGGCACTTACTAATTACTAATGCTCAACATGTATAGGAATTCCATCTTTTTTAGCTCCTATAGTAACTCTGTCTTGCTCGGCACCTATACTTTGCTTAGCACATATACTAGATTGGCATCTATACTAGCTCTACATCAATTGCCACTGGGCACTTGAGAATTGCTTGGCACTTGAATAACTCAACACCTATTGAATTTCTAGCTCGACACATACTGTAGCTCAACATTTATATTATACTCGACATCAACTTATAAATTTCTAAAGTGTGATGACACTCAATTGTCAAAACCAATCTGAGACCAAAACTCTCAACTTTAGAATCATTGTGTGCTTCTATATCAAGTAATTCAACATTCTTTCATGTGCACTGATCTCATTATTGGAATGTACCTCATCTTCTATTTGCAACCTAGCACCTGAATGTAGCTTAGTTCTAGAATACAACTTGACATTCATTGTATGTGACCTTCCAGTCACTGAAACTTATTGTTGTTGACTTGCAACTTGGTTGACAACATCATCATCAATCATGTCATTGTAGAAATATACAAAATAGTTTTAATCTTCAGGTTCTTTTATAGGTTCAACTTCATGTACCTATGTATATTCATCAAACATCACATTTGCACTTTCTACAACATTGTTAGTGTTAGTATTTAAACACTTATAAGCTTTTCTTCTTGTGGAATAGCCTAGGAATATACCTAATTCACTTTTTGCATCGAATTTTCCATTAGTATTATCCTTAAGAATATAAGACTTACTCCCAAATTCCTTAAAATATTTTACATTGGGTGGTTATCGATACCATAATTCAGATGGTGTCAAATTTGTATCTTTCTTGACTTGTACTCAATTCAAGTATAGAAAGTTGTATTTACAACTTCTCTCCAATTTTTAAAAGCAACATTTTTCTCCATCATGAGTGTTCTAGCATAGTCCATCATAGATTTATTCCTCCTTTCAGCAATTACAATTGCTGGAGGGATTCTAGGTCCAAAGTCTATCTTTTGATTCCTTTATCATTACAGAATATCTCAAACTCATTTCATGTAAATTCTCCACCTCTATCATATCTTAGATATTTCAAGCTCTTGCCAGTTTCCTTTTCCACTCTAGCTAAGTACCACTTAAATGTTTGAAATACATTAGGGTTTTTCTTCAAAAACATAACTATCATCATCCTAGAATAAGCATCAACAAGTAGAATAATGTACTTTTCACATTTGTAGTTTTGCACATTAATTAGTCCACATAAATTAGTATGAACTAATTCAATAATTTATTTTGAAGAGTGAGTCTTACTTTTAAAACTTGATTTATCCATCTTTCCTAACTAACATTGTTTACATATTACATTATCTGGTTTCTTCATTTTTGGTAAAACTTTGATTCTCTTCATCTTACTAATACTAGCCAAATTATGAAAATTTACATGACATAGTTTTTTGTGCCATAGCCACATGTCATCAAATTGTATAGCTAGACAAGTAGCATCATTCATTTCAAGGTAGAATAGATTACCTCTAGTTTGATAACCTTTGTGAATTATCTCTCTATTAGCATCATAGATCTTGACATTTCTATTTCCAAATTCAACCTTATGGGTATGTGCAGGATCATGCTGTACAAAAAAGTGGCAATGTGAAAAAATATAGTTTGAAAACTTATAAAAGCATTTCAAAATCTACTCTAACCTTTTTCCACCCATCCTGATACCAAAGCTTAAAAGCTAGGACCAAGCATTATTGGGTATCTGATTTCATATTAGATACTCGATAATATTTGGTATCTGATTTCATATCAGATAGCCAATAATATTGAGTATCCAATATGAAATTAGACCAAGCCTTATCAGGCATCCAATTTCAAATAAGATACCTGATACCTACGACTTTGATTTTAGTAAAAAAAACTTGAGCATTGTTTTACATTGCATTTTTTTTGTTTGAAGCACTTGTTTCTGATATCTGATCTCAAAAGGTGTATACGATTTTAATGAGTATTCTTTAAAAAAAAAAAATTCAATGTATTTTATTATAAATTAGTTATTTTTAATTGAATTTCTTAAAAATTAGGTTTTTTTTTTTAATAGAAATTCTTGAAATTTAGGTTATTTTTAATAGAAATTATGTTTTGCAAAGTAATAGGTATGGATGACCAAAATGATGATACTAAGGCAAGAAATAATGTTCCTCATAACCCCCCACCAAACAATCCGGTGCCCCCTCAAAACTATCCACCAAATGATCCCCTACCCCCTTGAAACCCTACTTGAATCAAAGATTTGATATTTGAAAATCTCATCAAATTGACAGCTTTGCGAACCATATATAATATTGTACCCACATTGGCTCCTACGTTATCAACTTTAAACACCATAGTGGATAATATTGAAATACTTACCAATGAACAAAATGTTGCTCTTCATCGGCGTGACAAAATGCATGCCACGTTTGATGATGGGTTGGACTATGATAAGGTTGCAACCCTCAATATAAGTAAAGATGATTTGGTTTCCCTTTTTGTGAACCCAAAAACCAATATACAAGTCAACCACAAAAATCCCAAACCATCAATTAAATGGTGCACAAATGATACTATAAGTGAGAACTATTGGGATCATTGGTAAATGGTTTTTAACATTCCTCCACACAACAATTTAGAGGTGCCATTTTATTTCTTTAGAAAATTGTATGTAGAATTTGTGTTGGGCCTTAAAGTGAACTATTGGAGCATGAAGCCCAACATGGGTGTAGGAGGAGGAGCTACTTAGGATAGACCCTTTTCCCAATGGAAGAAAGCTAGCACTTTTGTTCCCCCTACTGATGTCCCCCACTCCTTGAGTGTAGCACCCTAATGTCATTATAGAGGCTAGCTCTCAGACTATTAGAGTCATCCATAGATTGAGTAGCCTATTGATATTCTAGGCCAAGTTAGTGCTACCAACCTGTGTTGATGATGTTGGCACAAGTTCATCATCAGCGAGCTCATCAGATGTTTGTGTGCCCCATACTTGCATAATGTACAAGAATATTTGTCTTAGTCCCATAGGTGATCTTTCTGAGTATCAATTTCTATTTGAAAAGGATACACCAAACATGGATACAGAGGCTACACACCTTGATGTGAGAAGAGGGGCATGTAGAGGCATGGACTCCTTCCGTGTCATTACATGTATATTTTTTTTTTATGACATATGTGATTTAAAGTTAATCTTAATAATAGAGTAATTTTAATTTTTAACCCATACTGACTTACACATGTATGTGATCTTCATTCAAGTTTAGTTGATGACTAAGAAGGAGCTCCTAAAAAGTTGACGATGTCATGCTCTCAGCTATTTCATTTGGCCTTGAGAAATCTATGATACATTATGTTGTGTTGTCATTGTTTTTCTATTTGATATTATAGCATATATGGTTTCTAATCTTTTTTTTTTGTAGGTATCACCTATTAGTGGGGGATAGAGTGTGGGGGATAAGGCAAGACCCATTGACAAGAAAAAAGTAATTAGGTTCTTTTGATTTGATTAAATATTGATGCATTCTTTTAAAATGTTTGTGGTAATGAAATTTAATTACATTCTTTATTGTATAGGGCATGGCTACTAGTGATGAGTGCATATAGATTCCATGTTGTAGATGTTTTATCATTTCCATTCACACTGAGAGCCCCAACGTATGTATAAGTATCATTTATTTTTTATTTTCCTTATTTTCATAAATAAATTCAAAACTAATTTTTGTGATATTAACAACTAGTATTTTGTATCTCATAGGAAACATGTAGTGCATAAGAGGTTGGATAGCAATTTTTTGTATCTTTGTTAAAACAACCATTATATCTTGAGGAGGAGTCAACATAGGTAAGTTGTAGTTTGAATTCTTGATTATATGTTATAAATTTAGCATGCTATGAATTATCATGTTATATTTTAAGTTTTAGATTCATCTGACAAACATATTTGAACATACAGATGCCACTATCAGTGAGGTACAATCATTGTCGAGGACATATGAGAGGACTCCTGAATAACACAGGAGGTTGACAGGAAAGGTATTTATGATGAAAGTTTAATACTATAAATCTTCATTAAAAAAATATCATTATGAATTTAAGTAATTCAATTTGAGATACAAAGAATCATATAAGTTTAGTAGTATAACTTTGGTTTTTCCTGTTATGTTTATGTAGGAGGCATTTGATCCACCTAGTGAAGAGGCTACATTTTGATCATACACCAGTAGCCTAGGATAGTATAGTTGTCATAGGATGTGTCATGAGACACTTTGAGATGGCATATGCCATATTTTTTTATAGAAACATTGATATTATACACATTCTGATGGCATGATCAACCACATTTTGTGTATGGATCTAAGTGTTTTGATATATATTTGTGTAATTTGTCTATGGATACATGAACTTTGATATATGTTTGTGTAATTTGTCTATGGATACATTTATGTTGATATATATATTTTTTATTTATGTGCACAATGATATACATATTAATATAGCATAGTATTGTTCAATTTATCGTGGATCATGTGTATTGTTCAAGTTTATGGAATATAATTCATTTTGATCATGTTTGTTATATTCAATTCAAATTATATAATTTGTGAATAACATTTTTAACAAACTTTATTATCAAATTTTGATGCAATGTTTAATTTGAAATAATCTCTGCAATCCACCTCCTTCACCTTGGTACATCAACTTTACAAAGAAAAATGAGAACAAGTACTATTATGAGACTTTACTACACATTCAGCTTACAAAGGCCACATGACATTTTGGTAATGGAAGAAAGATTCAAGGCTTCTGTCAGCATCATGATATTGATATGTATGAGTTTGCATCAACCAATAGCTTTAAAATAACTTGAAATCAATATCTCAAATAAATTTCAACTAGATGTTGTTGTTAGCACATTAAAATCACAATCATAGCAAGGTCATTTCACACCTCATATAGGTGTTTCCAACCTTGTATGGTTGTGCTCAAAACCCTAATTAACTCTTTGCAAGAAAAATTTGCAAAAGTTACAAAATTGCAATTTTGCAACTTTTGTAATTTAGAGCAATTTTTTCTATAACTTAAAATTATTAATTAGATGAATTCACCAAACTTGTTAAGGGGCCCTATTGGGTTTATTTAGACATTCCAAGATGGTTTTTGACCCTTGTTCAACTTTTCTACTACTTTGGTCAACCTAACCCCTATTGAGAAACTTATAGGTATAACGTTAACCTAGGAGTAAAAACCCACTTAGCAACTAAGTTAATCTTACCTAAGGACCTAATAGGTCTTATCAAACCACTAGTGATGTGGATAACATAACTACAAGCCAAAATGACAAGAATGAAACATTGGGTAAAAACTAAACTACCTAGGTGCTCCTACACAAGGGTGGTCACAGATGATGGAGACTCTTTGCGACTAGAACAAGGGTGTCAATAGGGTTCACCTACCCATCCAAACCTAATAGCACTAATGATTTGATGTCTAGATCAGTAGTTTAAAAGTTATACTATGATGCACCTATGAATTGAGGCACACTACAAATTTTGGCATTGAGTGAGATTGTTGTGCCAAATCCAAATGGAATGTGACCTCTCAAAAATGAGATAAGTGGTTTTAGGCCTCGAAATTACCATCATGTATCATTTGAAATTTCATTGATAGCACTCATGAGCTCTAAGTTATAACCCTTGGAAGATCAACCTCAATATGCACTTAGAGTACCTTGGAGACTCTTCGGTATGGGGTGGTTGTGGGTGATGGAGGCTCTCTATGGCTAAAACAAGGGTGTCACTAGGGTTCACCTACCCATCTAAAGCTAATGGCACTGACAATTCAATGCCAAGATCAACAGTTTCAAAGTTGCACTATGATGCTCCTATGAACTGAGGCACACTACAAGTTTTGTCATCGAGCAAGATAGCTGTGCCGAATCTAAATGGAATGTGATCTCTAAAAAATTAGATAGGTTATTTTATGCCTCAGCATGATTTTCATGTAGTATTTGATATTTTATTAATACCCCTCATGAGCTCCGAGTTATGAACCTTGAATGATCGACCTCAATACACACTTAGAGCACCTTGGAGACTCTTCAATATGGGGTGGCCACAAATGATGGATGCTCTCTACAACTAGAATAAGGATGTCACTAGAGTTCACCCACCCATCTAGAGCTAATGGTGCTAACAATTTGATGCCAAGATCAATGGTTTCAAAGTTACGTTGTGGGCACACTGCAAGTTTTGTTATCAAGCAAGATCGTTGTGCCGAATCCAAACAAAATGTGATCTCTCAAAAGTAAGATAGGTTATTTTAGGAATTGAGATTATAATCCTATAGCATTAAATTTTTCATCAATAGCCCTCATGAGCTCTAAGTTATGACCCTCAACAAATTGACCTCGATATGTACTTAGAGTGCCTTGGAGACTCTTCAATATGGTGTGGCCATGGATGATGGAGGCTCTCCATGGCTAGAAAAAGGGTGTCACTAGGGTTCTCCCACCCATCCATAGCTGATGGCACTAAAAATTTGATGCCAAAATTAGAGGTTTCAAAGTTACATTGTGATGCACCTATGAACTGAGGCACTCTTGGAGTTTTGGCATCAAGCGAGATTGTTGTGTTGAATCCAAATAGAATTTGATTTCTCAAAAATGAGATAGGTTATTTTAGGTCTTAGCATGAATTTCATGTACCATTTGAAATTCCATCGATAGCCCTTATGAGATCTAAGTTACGACCATCAAAATATCAACCTTGATATGTAGTTCAAGCACCTTGGAGACTCTTTTGTACAAGGTGGCCATAGATGATAGAAGTTCTCTATGACTAGAACAAGAATTTCACTAGGGTTTACTTTCCCATCTAGAGCTAATGGAACTGATGATTTGATGCCAAGATCAGTAGTTTCAAAGTTATGCTATGATGCACCTATGAATTGAGGCACACTATGAGTTTTGGCATCGAGCGAGATCACTATGCCGAATCCAAAGAGAATGTGATCTCTCAAAAATAAGATAGTTTATTTTAGGCCTTAGCATTACCATCATGTAACATTCAATGTTTCATTGATAGCCCTCATGAGCTTTGAGTTATGACCCTCAGAAGATTGACCTTGATACACACTTAGAGCACCTTGGAGACTCTTTGGTACGGGGTGGCCGCGATTGATGGATGCTCTCCACAGCTAGAAAAAGGATGTCACTAGGGCTCACCCACCCATCCAGTGTTAATGGTACTCATTATTTAATGCCAAGATCAGTGGTTTCAAAGTTACACCATGATGCACTTATGAACTAAGGCACACTGCGAGTTTTGGCATCAAGTGAGATTACTATGTCAAATCCAAACAAAATGTGATCACTCAAAAATGAGATATGTTATTTTATGCCTTAGCATGATCATCTTGTAGTGTTTTTCATTTCATCATAGCCCTCATGAGCTCTAAGTTATGACCCTCAAAAGATAAACCTTGATACGCACTTAGAGCACCTTGGAGACTCTTTGATATGATGTAGTCATAGATGATGGAGGCTCTCCAAAGCTAGAAAAAGGGTGACACTAGGGTTCACCTACCCATCAAGAGCTAATGAAAACAATGATTTGATGCAAAAATCAGTGGTTTCAAAGTTATGCAGTGATGCACATATGAACTGAGGCATATTGTGAGTTTTGGCATTGAGCAAGATTGCCATGCAAAATCCAAATAGAATGTGATCTCTCAAAAATGAGATAGGTTATTTTATTGCTTGGAATGATTATCATGTAGCATTAAACATTTAATTGATATCCCTCATGAGCTCCAAGTTATGACCCTTGAAAGATTGACCTTGATATGCACTTAGAGCAACTTGGAGACTCTTTGGTATGGGGTGGCCTCAGAAAATGGAGACACTTTGTAACCATAACAAGGGTGTCACTAGGGTTCACTTTCTCATTGAAACCTAATGGAACTGATGATTTGATGCCAAGATTAGTGATTTCAAAGTTACATTATGATGCACCTATGAATTGAGGCATCTTGCAAGTTTTGGCATCAAGCGAGATCACTATACTGAATCCAAACAGAATGTGATCTTTCAAAAATGAGATAGGTTATTTTAGGCCTCCATATTTCTATCCTATATTATTTTATGTTTCATTGATAGCCCCCATGAGCTCCAAGTTAAGACTCTTCGAAGATTGACCTCGATATGCACTTAGAGCACCTTGCAGACTCCTTGGTATGGGGTGGCTATGGACAATGGATGCTCTCCATAGTTGGAACAAGGGTGTCAATAGGGTTAGTATTAAGCATATTATTTTTACTTCTCTCATATTTTTGGCATTGGGTAAAGTGCAAGTTTGGTGTTAGTATGTATTAAGATCATCATTTTTTAGGTCCTTCCACATAAATTGCATCAAGTAAAATCATCCTTGTTTTTTACATTAAATCAAAAAGTCTACATTTACAATATCTCAAGTGTTTCATCATTATTACATCGATACACAACTACCAAAAATCATAGTGTCAAAAAAAGTAGTGTCAAAAATTGTAGTGTCAACAAAAGTATTGTAAAAAACTATAGTGTCAAAAATAGAATAGATTTTTCTTCATTCTGTTCCTTATTTAGTTTTTTGTCTTCATGCATGACTACTCTTCATGATGTAGCTACATTCCAATATAATAAAAAATATTAGTAACTTATTGTATTAAACAAGATAATCATAGGTTCACCAAATCATTATGAAAAAAATAACATAAGAAGTAAATATACCTAATCGAGTGTTCCAGTAGGGTCCTCTCTCTATTTTAGGGTCTCCAATAGGGCTTCATGATCAGAATTAGTAATAGTAAAAATTTCTTTTACTTTTTGTCTTTCTTTATGTTTCAACAATTTTACATTTTTTTCTATAATAAGATGCGGATATATGAGAATTATTTTGTGCTTCTGATAGTCTTTGAATGCAGGAATTTCATTCCTTCTAAGCATGTATGTCTGCAGCCATGTTCTAGTGACAACCACTAAACTAGTAGGATATGTGAATCCATCATCATTTGCGATCAATTGTGAAAGCTTTTGTTTACCTCTTACACAATTTTCTACCCAATAATCTGATTTCTCATCATTTTCCTATGTTGCAACCAATGCAAAGACATATCCTAGCTGAAGAAGATCTGATAGATGGTTATGCTCAAATGAACTTTCCATGTCATCATTTTTGATAGAGGATATGATAGACAATGTAGTAATATAATGTGGAGCCCATGTGTCCACCCACTCATTTGACTCATAATGATCCCAATCATAGTGAAAACAACTAGGACAAAAGCAAGCTAGTTGCCATGTCTAAATGGTCCATGTACTAGAATTATAGCTCTAGAATGAATGCATTTTTGACAAGTCTCTCATTTTAGCATAATCTGATCTATCACCTATAGAACCTTCCTCAACCAACCAAAATAACCTACGTACTACTAAATCAAGAGTCTCCCCTATGATAATGCTAAACTATACCAATCAATAATGCTAAGAGCATCAAGAAGCTCTACTCCTAAAATTTTCAATTGCTCATTAACTAGAGCTCTCTTCACACATGCCCGTACTCCATCATGTTCCCCTTTCCCATGGCTGAACTCAAAAAAAACTCAAAATATGAGACACCCTCCTCTCTACGTGCATCCTAGACAACCAATAAAACATGCAAGCATTCTTGAATTTACTTGTACAATTATTTGACCAAATGATATATCTATCCATAACAATTGTTTGCTCCTATAAGAAATCAAAATAATTCTCGAAACAATGTTGCACAAACTCACAAGAGTGAGATCTATCATCACTCATATAAAAATGGTACTCTTTAATAATCTTATGATTATCTTCCACACTTTTAGAGGCATGTCCATGTGTTATGTGGATGAATATAGAAATTTGAATGGAGTTGTAATATTAAGATTGTGTGTCATTTTGAGGTTACAATGTGTAGTTCTCAAAAAATTCAACAAATAATATAATAGTGCCAATGGGAAAAGTCTCCTTACACATTCTAAATTGTTGATCCAACCACAGAGACCTATGAGTATGTCTTGCATACTTGTAGAAAAGATTTATCTTGAAATTTGAAATAAAACTAGCCACACTGATTTCTTTTGCAACCAATTTACATCTAGAGCCCTCAACCCCACTCTTCAATGTGTATTTCACCATTTCATATACCATTTTTTTTACTATTTTCCTCCCAAGATCTTATTTGCACCCCCCATGGGAACATGTGTCAAACTTGGATAAGACACCACATACTAAACACTTCTCATTTAAGCAAGCATTTCTATAAAAGAAGAAACTATCAAATATACAACATAAAAATTGATCTAGCAAGTCTCTTGATGATTTTGGAAGACCACTAGCACCCCAATTCTCTAACATTTCTTTACTATACAAAGTAGAATGAATGGAGAGTAATATTTCATGGTGTATAGAAAAATTGACATGATATTTGCAACATGTATTTCAAATTTGAAGTGGCACACAATAAAATGGCTTCAAAGATTCAAAAGCCCTTTGTGATATATGCAAACTTGGATGGCTCTCTCTAAATTGTTTGAACAACATAGTTTAACTTACCTCCAAATAATGTTTAGAATGTGGCCTGTGGTCTCTGATGCCAATTCTCAACTTTAACACATCTTTAGCATTGCGTGATACTCTTGAGCTAGAGTGCCAAAATTGTATAATTTCTTCCTTCAAATCATTGAATAGCTTCTTATCAAAACATGGAAGTCTCCCACCAAAATTCCATGTTTCATTTTGAAGCGGATCATCAATTCTCTCTTGTCTACTAAGTGCTCTTCTCAAAGTAGTATGATTTAGGTTCAAGTCAATAGAAGTTTGTCTCATATATCTACCATTTATCAAATGATGACTTACCAAAGAGGTTGTAACAACCCTTCAAGTAGCTCTCTTATCCTTCTCCCTACTATTTTTTCCAATGCTATTGAGAGCAATGAAAAGATTCTTCAAAATAATGGCATTTCTTTCTAATTTTTTATTGACATGAATCTTCAATTTGGAAATCATAGGTCTCATCTTTTGCATCTTTAATAAGTGCATAAAAAGTTGATATTGCTCCACCACTGTCTTGTTGTTGAAAAACATCTTATATAGTCTTGAAGCCCATAATCGAATGGTTCTTTTCTGAATTTTTTCCCTTCCAAACTGGTCATAATCATTTCATTAATTTCAATTATCCATTTTGGAGTTCTAGAACCTTCATGTTGATTATAATTAGGAGATATGTAAGGTTCCTATGCATTGTCATTTTTGACATTGTCAATCATGCAATTTACATTATGACCTGGTAGCATTTCATTCCCCAAATTTTTATTCTCTAAGTTTTCAATCCCAATATTATCATTATCAATTGGTACATTTTCATTCCCCAATTGCACATATTCATTATTAGACTCTATGGTTTCACCTTTGACCAATACATCATCAACTTGACTCACATTTAACATACCTTGTCTCTTCCTTTGGTGATTTAGCTTGTCCCTTTCCCTCTATGCTACAATGTCTTCATTTGATACCTTCTTTTTACATTTAGCCTTTTGACAACTACTACTCCCCATTCAAAAAACAATATTAGACACCTAATCATATAATATTGAACCTTTTTCAATCGTATGGGTACCAAAAAGCCAGTTTTCTCCAAATAAGTGAAAATGGCCTGCAAAAAGTGTTATTGTTAGGTCTGTAGTGATAAGGAATATGTTGGAAAAATCATGACAATATTATTGAGTACCTGATTTTATATTGGAAATCTAATATCAAATCAGATGCCCAATATGAGATCCAGTACCCAAAATTGATTCCCAAATTTTGGAGGGAAGTGAGCAAATTTTATGGGCAATGTAAACAAATTTGATTATTATATATGATTAATATATATGATTATTATTAAATATGATTATGATATATGATTTTTATTATATATGATTATTATATTATATTATTATGATTTTTATTATAATTATTAAATATAGTGTAGTAATATATATATATACTGTAATTATTATTATTATTATGACCTATGATCCATTTGGTTGATTTGAATGCATTGAAAAGGGTCATAGGTTAACCTATGACCCATCTCAATGCATTTGAACCAACCAAATGTGTCTCTAGGGGTATTAGGGCCCCTAGGGACATGCGTTGTCATGAAATGCATTGAGAAAGGTCATAGGTTATACATTTTCATGAAATGTATCGGGAGGGGTCATAGGTTAACCTATGAACCCTCTTGATGTTTTTCATGACAACATATGTCCCTAGGGTCCCTAGGACCCCTAGGGATGCATTTGATTGCAACATATGATCCTTAGGAATGCATTTAGTTGGTTCAAATGTGTCGAGAGGGGTCATAGGTTAACCTATGACCCCTATCAATGCATTTTATGACAATGTATGTCCCTAGGGGCCCTAGGGTCCCTAGGGACACATTTGGTTAGTTCAAATGCATCAAGAGGGGTCATAGGTTAACCTATGACCACTCTCGATACATTTCATGACAATGTATGTCCCTAGGGGCCCTAGGACCCCTAAGGACTCATTTGGTTAGTTTAAATGAATTGAGAGGGGTCATAGATTAACCTATGACCTCTCTTGATGCATTTAATAACAACATATATTCTTAGGGACCCTAGGGCCCCTAGGGACGCATTTGGTTTATTTGAATGTGTTGAGAGGGGCAATAGATTAACATATGATGCCTCTCAATGCATTTGATGACAATGTATGTCCCTAGAGGCCCTAGGACCCCTAGGGATATATTTGGTTGGTTTAAATGTGTTGAGAGTGGTCATAGGTTAACCTATGACCCCTCTCAATGCATTTCTTGACAACATATGTTGCTAGGTGCCCTAGGGCCCCTAGGGACATATTTGGTTTGTTCGAATGCATTGAAAGAGATCATAGGTTAACATATGACCCCTCTTAATGTGTTTCATGACAACATATCTCCCTAGGGGTCCTAGGACCCCTACAGACACATTTGGTTGGTTCAAATGCATCGAAAGGGGTCATAGGTTAACTTATGATGCCTCTTGACACATTAAATGACAATTTATGTTCCTAGGGGCCTTAGGGTCCCTAGGGACCCATTTTATTGGTTTGAATGAATTAAAAAGGATTATATGTTAACATATGACCCCTCTCAATGCATTTAATAACAAAAAATGTCCCTACAGGCCCTAGGGCCCCTAGGGATGCATTTGGTTGGTTTGACTACATTAAGAGGGGTCATAGGTTAACCTATGATACCTCTCAACACATTTCATGACAACGTATGTCCCTAGGGGCCCTACGACCCCTAAGGATGCATTTGGTTGGTTATAATGCATCAAAAGGGATCATAGGTTAACTTATAACCCCTCTCAATTCATTTCATGACAACGTATGTCCCTAGAGGCCCTAGCATTTGATTGGTTCAAATGTGTCAAGAGGGTGATAGGTTAACCTATACTTCTCTTAATGCATTTCATGACAACGTATGTCCCTAGTGGCCCTAGGACCCCTAGGGAAACATATGGTTGGTTTAAATGCATCGAGAGGGGTAATAGGTTAACCTATGACCCATCTCAATACATTTCATGATAACTTATGTCTCTAGAGTCGCTAGGACCACTAGGGATGCATTTAGTTGGTTTGAATGCATTAAGAGGGGTCATAGATTAACCTATGACCTTTCTCAATGCATTTCATGATAACATATGTTTGGGATGCATTTGGTTTGTTTGGATGAGTCAAGAGGAGTCATAGACTAACTTATGACCCCTCTTGGCACATTTCTTGACAATGTATGTCCCTAGGAGCCCTAGCACCCCTAGAGACCCATTTGGTTGGTTTGAATGCATAATTTTTGACTCATTTCATGACAACACATGTCCCTAGGGAACCTAGGACCCCTAGGGACATATTTGGTTGGTTCAAATGCATTGAAAGGGATCATAGGTTAACCTATGACCCCTCTCGATGAATTCCATAACAACATAAGTCCATAGAGGCCCTAGGGCCCCTACGGACCCATTTCATTGGTTTAAATTCATTGAGAGGGGTCATAGGTTAATCTATGACCCCTCTCGATGCATTTCATGACAACAAATGTCCCTAGGGGCCCTAGGGCCCTTAGGAATGCATTTGGTTGGTTTGAATGTGTCAAGAGGAGTCATAGGTTAACCTTTGACCCCTCTCAACACATTTCATAACAACATATGTCACTAGGGGCCCTAGGATCCCTAGGGATGCATATGGTTGGTTTGAAGGCATCAAGAGATGTCATAGGTTAATGTATTACCCCTCTTAATGCATTTTATGACAATGTATGTCCCTAGGGGCCCTAAGACCCCTGAAGACACATTTAGTTCATTCAAATGCATTGAGAGGGGTCATAGATTAACCTATGACCCCTCTCGACACATTTCATGACAACATATGTCTCTAGGGGCCCTAGGGCTCCTAGGGAATGATTTGGTTGGTTCCAATGTGTCAAAAGTGGTGATAGGTGAACCTATGACCCCTCTCAACTTATTTCATGACAACATATGGGACACATTTGGTTGGTTCAAATACATCAAGATGGTCATAGGTTAACTTATGACCCCTCTCAATGCATTTCATGAAAACATATGTCCCTAAGGGCCCTAGGATCCCTAAGGACACATTTGGTTGGTTTGAATGCATTGAGAGGTGTCATAGACTACCTATGACCCCTCTTGATGCATTTCATGACAACATATTTCTCTAAGGGTCCTAGGACCCCTAGGGATGCATTTGGTTGGTTAGAATGCATTGAGAGGGGTCATAGGTTAACCTATGACCCCTCTTGACACATTTCATGACAATGTATGTCCCTAGGGGGGCATAGGGCCCCTATGGACCCATTGGGAATGAATTGAAAGGGGTCAATAGGGGTCCTAGGGACATATCTTGTCATGAAATGCATCAAGAGGGGTCATAGGTTAACCTATGACCCCTTTCAATGCATTTCTTGACAATATTATATTTAATAATAATATAATGTTGTGTATTTTAAAATAATAATAATATATTGCTAGATTATATAACAATGATAGTCATATATATTAATAGATATTATATTTAATAATAATAATCATAATAATTATACATATTACTATATGTAATAATAATATAATATTACTATGTATAATAATTATTATAATCATAATCATACGTAATAATAATAATGCCCACAATTCTCAAATTTTTGTTTCCCTCTAATATGGGTTGTTTCCCTCCAAATTTTTAGCAATTGGAAAATTTAGACTTTTTGGGTACCCAATTTCATATCGGGTATGCAATCTGTAATCAGATGCCCAATTTGAAATCAGGTACTCAATTAGGCTTGGTATTTACCAAACCTTTTTGGTCAACTCAAAAAACATGTTTGAGAAGGGTTTCACTAACACTTACACCTCAAGTAGCCATTTGACAATATTATTTTCATCAGAATTCAATGAAACAAAAAGGGTTTTTTAATAATATTCTCAAGATTCTATCGATATAATTGTTGTCAAATTCTAAGTTTCATAAGTATTTATTAGTTAATTTTCAATGAAAATGATTGTAAAGTTTTGATTGACATACTAATTGAAAATAGCTATAACTTTCAAATGGTATAAAATTTTTGAAATCCAAAAGTTACTCACATTCTATGCTTCACCTAGTATAAGGAAAAATAATAATAATAATTTGGTAATGTTATGGTAGAAAATTCATATTTAATTATTTATTTTGAATACAAATATCCAAAGATATGTGTCATATCCGAGCATGAGCCTACATTTTATATCTATAGTCATATTAAAAAATATTATCATTTGATTTTGATTAAGGTGGTTAGACATACACCTACTTTTTATTTTTGCATTGAAATTTTCATGTACTACATTAAAATCTAAACTTTTAACCAATCAAATATTTTTTCTCAATATAGACTCTATATTCAATTTCCTACAGATTATTTTCTTACAACTTTTTGATATAAAGTCCATAACCACTTTAAAATTATGTGTCAAGTTGACATAACCTTAATTTGTTGGTTTTTCACTATCACTTAAAGCCATAGTTTGGTTGATCATGATCCTACAAATACCCTTACATCCAATACTATTTAGTTGTGACATATTTAATAAATTATAGTTTAGTCCTTCTACATAATAAGTATTGTCACATATGATCTTATTTGTCAATTTGATTGATCCTTTTCATTTGATAAGACATGGTGCATCATTTCCATATCTAACACTATTACCATCATAATGCACAAGAGAATTGAACTTACTTTTATCTCTAGTCATATGATTGGAACAACCACTATCATTATTCCATCTATCACTCATATTCACATAGGACAGCAATGTAGTTGCCTCATTTTCATCAGAATCATCCTTCACTATAACATAGACAACTTCATCCTAATGATCATCAGATACTTCACTAGATTCTTCTTTAGCAATGCAGTAGGATTTATTTCCATTGTCTTTGTAATATTTATTGTTCTCATCTCTTTTTCTTCTAAATGTGTCTCCACTTCTATTGTTCTTCTTTCTAGAGAGCTTGCAACAATATGGCCAACTTCATTACAATTGAAAAATATGATAGGCATCTTACCTTTATATTTTCCTTTGTCTCTTTAAAATATCTTAACTAGTAATGGTTCAATCTCTTCAAGATCATCTTCATATGTATCACTTTAATTATAAACATGTTTGTTCTTTTTCTTTTTCTTTTTCTTTTCTTTAGGTTCCTTCAGTGACAACTTAGCTTTGAAAGTAGATTCCACATTTTCAATTTTGAAATTATCATTATTTTAGAGTTCAAAGGTAGTTTTTCAAAATATTAATCCTTCAAGGCTCAAATCATTACTAGGTGTGCATCTTAGCTCTTTTATGGTAGAGAATTTAATAGCATAGATAGGCAATAGTGTTCTTAGTGCTTTTCTTATTATAGTCTCATCTTCAATCTCACCAGCTTTTCCTCTTATAGAATTTACATCTTCTTTTACTCAAGTGTAGTATTGAACAATATTATCACCTTATTGCATTATCATAACATTAAACATGTTGTTCACCATTTTTGCCCCTCCTTCCAAATTCTAGTTTTCAGGGTTACAGCCATGTTTCACATTCAATGGACTATTTATTTTGCTATGTAGGCCAATAAGGATATGACAAAAGTCTTCAAATTTTCTTAAGCCTTAGATGTTCATATTGAAGTAGCATTTTTGGGCTATGACCATGCAACCATGCTTCTTCATATAGTTGCAAGTAGCTACCATATAAGTTGTGAATATGTGACACAATCATCTCAAACCATCATTGCGTCTTTGCAGGTCAGATGGATATCTTTTAGATTCAAGTTGTAACAAATAGAATATGATCTAATAATAAGTATTATAGTTTATTCTTTCTATATATAAGTATAGTTTATCCATCTTGCCTAACTAACATTGTTTACATATTGCATTATCTCATTCCTTCAATTTTGGAAAACCGCTAACACTCTTCATCTTATCAATACTGACCACATTATCCAAATTTACATGACATAGTCTTTTGTGCCATAGCCACACACCATGAAATTGTATAGCTACACAAGTAGCATCATTCATATCAGGGTAGAATTTATTACCTCTAGTTTGATCACCGTTTCCAATTAGCTCTCCTTTAGCATCATAGATCTTGGCTTCTCTATTTCCAAATTCAACCTTAAGTCCAACACTATTGAGTTGTGACACATGTAACAAATAAAAGTTCAGTCCTTCTACATAATAAGTATTGTCACATATGATCTAATCTATGAATTTTAATTATCCTATTTCTTTGATAAGACATGGTGGGTATGTGCACGATCATGGTGTACCAAACTATGGCCTTAAGTGGCAATGAAAAATTAGCAAATCAGGGTTATGTCAACTTGACACATAATTTTAAAGTATTTCTAGACTTTATATTGAATATAGTTTCTAAACTACAAGGCCTTATCTAGAGAAAAAATTATTTGATTGGTCAAAAGTTTGGATTTTAATGCAGTACTACAAAACTTTTAGGGCGAAAATAAAAAGTAGGTGTATGTCTGACCACCTTAATCATAATCAGATGATAATATTTTTAAAAATAATTTTAGATATAAAAAGTAGACTCATGCCTAGATGTGAAGCATATTTTTGGCAATTTTTATTCCAAATAAATAATTAATTATGAATTTTCTCCTATACTATTTTTAGAATTAAAAAACTCCCATGTCTGACCACCTTAAGTAGTTCAAAAAAAATCAAAATTAAGTTTTTTTTTTTTTTCTGATACTAGTAGAAGCATAGAATGTGATGCATCTTTTGGATTTCACAAATCTTATACTGTTTGAAAGTTATAGCTATTTATCAACCAGTATGTTAATCAACACTTTGTAGCTAACTCCATTAGAAAATAAGTAATAATTACTTACTAAACTCGTAATTTGACAAAACTTACATTTATGAAAAGCTAAGAACATTCTTAAGAAACCCTTTTCATTACATCAAATTTTGGTTTAAAAAAAACCGTCAGCTACATGCTTGAAGTAAAAAACACATAAGAACATGCCAAAAACACATTTTCGGGATGTTTTAAAGATGACCATATAAGGTTGGTATTGAAAGTTATAGTAGGAATTATAAAGGTATTAATTATTTTCATTTAGTATCAGGATGGGTGGGAAAAAAGTGGGAATAGATTTTGAAATTCTTTGAGGCATTTCAGAACTACATATTTTTCAGATCGCCACTTTTTGGCACACCATGATCCTACACATACCCTGGTGCATTATTTCCAAATCTAACACTATTACCATCATAATGAACAAGGGCAATGAACTTACTTTTATCTTCAGTCATGTGATATGAACAACCACTATCAATCAATCATATTTCACTCTTTTTCACATAGGACACCAATGTATTTGCCTCATCTTCATCAAAATCATAATTCATTGCAACATAGACAACTTTATCCTCATGATCATCATATTCTTCATTGGATTCCACTTTAGCAATGTAGCAATATTTTTTTTCTTTGTCTTTGTAATCTTTATTGTTCTCATCTCTTTTTCTTTTGAATTTGTCCCAACTTCTATTGTTCTTCTTCTCTAGACACCTTCTAGCAATATGTCCAACTTCGTTACAATTGAAACATATGATAGACATCTTACCTTTGTAGTTTTGTTTGCCTCTGTGAAATTTCCTAGATAGTTATGCTTCAAGATCTTAAAATCCATCTTTATTTGTATCAATATCAGTAGAAACATGTTTTCTCTTCTTCTTTTTTCCTTTCTTTAGGTTATTTTGGTGCCAACTTAGCTCTGAAAGAATATTCAATATTTTTAGTTATGAAATTATCAAAATTAGAGTGTTCAAAGGTAGTCAGTGTACCTATTAATCATTCAAGGCTTAGATCATTACTAGGTGTGCATTTCAAGTCTTGTATTGAAGAGACACTATTATTATATTTAGGCAATAGTCTTATCAGTACTTTTGTTATTATAGTCTCATCTTCAATCTTACCAGTTGCTCATCTTATAGCATTTACAACTTCTTTTACTTTGACATAGTATTGAAAAATATTGTCACTAGTTGGTTAGCTTAACACCTTAGTAACTAAATGATTTGAAATTCTTCCATAATAAATCTATGGTTTGACAAAAACATGTGTTTCACTTAAAATAATATAGTAACTTCATTTAATTTATCAACTCGAGAGTGTAAGCTTGAAATGGTGATTGCGAAGTACATGCTCTAATTCTTCTTTAAGTCATTACAACTAATAAGGCAAAGGAAATGTTGAAGGAAACCTATGCTAGAAACTAAAATGACAACTTAACTTAAAGGTTAAGATAATTCTACATATGGTACACCTATCTGTGTACCTATGTTGTAGGAACAATTCATTGATTCTGTTATCAATGGTTATAGAAGCAACATAATTCTACTTTAGAAACAACAAGGAAATGAAATCTATTATAATGGAATAGTTCAATCACCAAGTGGGCCCCCTTAGATGAGTGAATAGAAGATACAATAAAGATTTAAAAAAATGTAAACTTGAACTATGCATTCTATTCATTCATGTTGAAAGGTTACACTTGATCAAAAATAGTATCGCACTTTGCTACTATGAAAATCAACCCACTCTATTTCTTTCATTTTTTTTGAAAGCTATAAAAGTCATTATTTTGAAAGGAAACTATAACTACCTCCCAAATCTAAGATCACTCCATTAATGAGGATCAATTTTACACTCATAAAGTTTTAAAAAAAAACAAGATTAACCACAAAAAAATCCTCCAAGAATATAGAAAGTTAAGGAACCTACATTCATCTTCTGAAATAATAGAAAGTAATAAATGATTTGATATGCTTGAAAAGTTGTAGAAATTTGGTTGGCTTTGAGTACTCTAGCATTGAAATATTGACACTTGAATATTCATGTAAAATACCTACAAAATAATCAATTTACACACAACCTCTGTATACATATATTTATTTTCATCATCAATATTAGATAAAAGGTGTAAAGTTTAAATTACCACTCTTGCAAATCTTATGGATACATGAGGAAAACTACGCAAAAATAGCATAGATGTAGAAATATTTATCATCATGTAATACTACTGCATTATACCATTTTTGTCCATGGATTCAAGTAGACATTGTTGGAATTACATGTAGGAAAGGAGTAAACTTCTGAGAGTGGGGGGTGAATCAGGAGTTTAAACTTGGACCCATAAAAGTTTCACCATTTATACATCACATGCATTAACATACTAAAATAACTTGTAAAATAAATGCATCTAAAGCATGTATGTAATCAAATGCACATAGCACCAGATATGGTTACCTAGAAACCCTCCAAATAAGAAGGTAAAATTGGGGTGGAAGATGACATGCACAACTCTTCACTATTGTAGTTGTAAAGTGTAGCCAATTAAGGTTACAATGGTTTGACCATGAATCATGATCTACACTATGAAAGGCCTACCACATTAAAGGCTTACAATGATTATTTTAAATCCCACCTTGTTAGAGGACTTTTGGTCATTCACTTTGAATGCCACCCTATTAAAGGATTTGGTAAAGCCTATTAGGACTTCCCTACCTAAGACATTTAACTAAAATCACTTGTCAAAATGTCTCAGCATAGATCTTGTGGTTAGCACTTTCTTACCTGATAACAAATCATCTCTATCCAATCTCTAATTAATCCTTTATGATCTAATGTAATGTTGTTTCCTCTATCCTCTATTCTTCACTTTAACTGATTCTATAATTCACTCTCACTGCTAAGTCACCTTAAATGCTCTACAAACTCTCTTGTTCACTTCTTCAATTGGACCATTCACCACTTTGCAATGCTCTCAACTCTCTTGAAAATCTAGGGCTTCATCCTCCTTAAGAACACTAAGATGGCTTGGGGTTAGATATGAATCTACGACTAAGATTTATCCATTTTTCTACTTAAACCTTCCCATTTTCTAATTGGTTGCATGTAATTTTCATAGAGAATCTACATATAGATTTGTTCTTATCTCTAAAGGGTCAAAGCTATCCTTAGGTTGGCTGAAAAATGGTTTACATAGTTTTTGTACCATAACAAACAAATATGTCCAATCTATGTTACTCAACATATGTAGTAACTGATGCTTGGCATATACAATAATTCTACTTCTGACTTGGCACCTAAACTACTTTGCATCTACTATTCACTTGGCACTTGAATCACTCAACATGATCTATCTGCTTAGCACTTGAGTGACTCAACACATGAGTGACTCGGCACATGAGTGACTTGAGACTCATTGCAACTCAACATGGTCTTATATTTTCATGTTTTACTTGGCATGCATTACTAGTTTGACATGAACTAAGTAAATGACTTAAGTGTGTTAACACTCACTTGTCAAAAGCAATCTAAGATCAACAATCTCCCCTTTGACATGAGTGTCAAAAATACTTGAATATACATAATCAATCTAATCTTCTTGAGTATAACATATCCATGACTCGACTTGTACACAAAACTTCAAATTTTCAAATTTTTGCAATAACCTATGTACCTCAAAATGTATCACTCCCCTTGAGTTAATATGTCTATTAAGTATCCAAAATTTGTTCTCCATTCTGAGTAGATTTGTCTCTACTGATTGATACTCTTTTGACTTCAATGCACTTGTCACTGATACTTTTTCATTTGATATGTTCTGTTATAGATGATATCTATATCTATTTTTTTCTTTCCTCAAAAAAGTATTTCACTGGGGTCAAAATTGATAACTCTCCCTTTGTTCATGATTCCCCTTTTTCCTTTCTTTCTTTCTTTGTTCCCCATATTTTCATTTTTATCTCTCCCCCTTTCTTACTTACTCCCTCTTTCTTCTCACTTACTTACTCCCCCTTTTTTCTTGCTTACTTACTCCCCTTTTTTGACAATTATGTCAAATGGCCTATACACTTATAGTGTATTTGTCCAAAAAGGATTTATGGAATTCCATGATAATTTTAAGAGCTACATCCTAGCTGTCACATGCAACATCTAATGAATTGACTTAGATAGAAAGATCAATGGCAAGGTGTACTAGGCAATCTAGAGTAGAAGGATTGGGGTCTTTCTTTAGTAGAGTTTTAGCATAACCTATTTCTTTATGGAGGATTTCCATGTGTGGGGTGAGAGAGGCCTAAATATTTATAAATTTGGCTTTTATGTTAGCCTCTTCTACTATTAACACAACTAATTGACTCTGTTATTGAAGTAATGTATGGAAATTCTTCTCACTCTAAGCTAGGTTCTTAGGTAGTTGTGTGCCTGATATGTTTATATTTCTCTCCATGCTCAGAATTCTATTTCTGGTGTCTTGGGTGAAGAGTGTAGAATCACACAATTTGGTGTACAATGTTAAGATATTCTCAAGTACCTTCTTCACATCCTCAACCTTGGTTGCCAATGAAACTTAATTCAATGTTATGTCACTAGATATCTTTTCATTTACTTTTCCTTGAAACTTTCTCCTAGACCATTCTAAATGTTTAGCAGTAGTATCCTAGTCTTCATTATTAACCTTTTCCACAATATTTGATAGTTGTTCTAATAGTGGCTTGGTTTCTTTAGGAGGTGGCAAGCTGAATACATCTAAAAATATGTCTTTAATGTCTTGGAGAGCTTTCTTCTACCTATATTCTCTCCTAAGCATTTCTTGATGCTTCTTTTTCTCTAAGGCTTGTTGCAAAATCCCTATTTTCTCTAGTGTCATTATTTCATAATCAAATTTAGGAATCACTATTTCTTCATCTAAAGTAATACCACCATAGTGAATTACCTTTTCAACCTTAGAAGAGCTTGAGCTTGTCACTAAGGTTTGTAGGGGTATATCTTCCATGCTTGGCTTCTAAAGAGCTTTTGTAGGTGAAGAGCCAGATGTTGGTAAAGTTACCAATGCTTGGATGGCCTCTTGTTCCTTTACCTTTCGTGATTGCTCCTCGTCTTCTTTATTGTCTTGATCTATGACAATGACTTGTTTTGTACCTTTTTTTTGTGCTTCAAGTATAGATGAATCTAGATATCCTATTTTCTCTGTTGTTGTCTCCTTTTCTTCTTTCATACTCTGCCTCTGCTCAACTGTGTCCACTTTAACACTTGTGTCAACATTGATAGATGTGTCTACTATTTTTTGAATCAAAGGTTGATCACCAATAACTAAAGGGATGATAGAATGTGGTTCTTGTGTATTCACCTTATCTCTTGTAACTTTTGTTAATACCTTTTGAAGTTCTTCTACACTGATCAAAATGGGATTTGCACATAATTGTGCTTGCAGTGTAGATTGATCTGGAATCTTTTTCAAATCTTTTGTAGTCAATGGATTGATGTTATGCACTGATGCATCAAAGAAATCCTTGACAAAGATAGTTTTTGGAGTCGTACTAATGTCATGAGATGGACTGACAGTTGGCATTTGTGTGTCTTGTACACTCTATTCCTCTTGCCTTTGTTTAGCTATTGTCATGTCAATATCCATCTTTTTAGTCTCCTCCTGAACTATATTTCTTTCTTCCTTGTTGTATTCTTTGTCATCTTCTTCTTGTTCATCATTTTTACCCTCAAAGGGGTCCTTCTCTCCTTTCTTCATGGTATTTAATCCATAGATTAATTTCCACATTTGAGTGGATTTCTTAACAACATCTTCAATGTTATTTTGGAGAATGTTGAAGGATCTATACATTGGTGTGAACCTTCCTCCATAATTCTTATTTTCCTTAGCAATCTACCCTTTTGTCATTTTGAGCATTACTTGGGCCAATGTTGTTTCTCTAATCTATTTTTCAAAATTTAAACAATAATTCCATTTTTTCTTAACTAAATCATATAATGGTTTGGGTACTAAGTAAATTCTAATGGTGTAGTCTTAAATTTAGACATCATTGCATATAGGGCCTCTTCTACTAACTTTTCCTCTTCTTTTCCCAAATCATCAAAATTTATATTTTTAAGGCCAAATAGGTCTGCATTGTTTCTAACATTTTCACACAAATTTTCAAGATCATAAAGTGGTTTATAACTTAGCACTTTGAATTTTCTTAGATCATCTGATTTAGTTCTCTCTTCATTTGAGTCAAGTTGTGCAGTACATTTCCTTCTCCATTTCTTCTACTCTTGGCCTCCTTGTTCTATCTACTTAGTTTTCTCCTTGGCCTTTTGTGTGGTAGCTCATGTGCTTGCTCTAGTGATAGGTGAAGTTGGCTTTTCTGGGCTTGGTTTAGAAAATTTCTTTTCTTTAGCCATAGGATGTGCCTTGGCCTTTCTCTTCTTTGGCTTAGCATGTGTTGGTGCTTCCTCAGCTTCTTCTTCCTTGGAACCCTCTATTTTCTCTTCTTCTTTATCCTCACCCATGCCTTGGGTTAGTGCAAGAGGTTCTTTGGTTTATTCTTTTTCTTCATCTTTATGCTTTTCATCACCTTCCTCTTCTTCCGCTTCAACATTTTCACCAAATTTAGCCTTAAGTTTCTTCACTACTTTGTCTTTCTTCTTTAGTGTAGAGGTTTTCTTCAATTCCATTTCTAATTTTGACTTCATTATGTCATAGTTTCCAAAGTTTTTTGCTATTTTTTCCACTTCCTCTACTAAAAGTGTAGTGATGGATACTGAGGCTTCATTAAAATTGATCTCATAACCTAATGGTCTTAGCCATCTTACCCTAGGTCTGGAAGCCTATACATATGTACAATCAGTTTCTACAAGAAAACATATATTATTGTAATATTGATCAACCAAAGAAACTGATATCCTCATCCTTTACTTCATAGACTTCTTAAAGTCTTAAAAGTATCTAGTCATGATGGTTTCAAAATTTTCTCCCATCTTCTTAATGTACTTATTTATCTAAATAACAACTGACCTTTTTGTCTTCCATCCTATAGTTCCAAAGGATGGGAATGTATTCTATACATAAAAAATATGCAAACTAGAATTGATCCAAATTTGCACTGTGCACTCTTTCTCTTCCTTATTGCTCCAAGGGTTTCCATTAATTGTTGTAGTTGAAGCTCAGCTAGATCATAAGTATGATCTTTCTTCACAATTTTGTAGCCAACATCTACTATAATATAGGATACATTGTTTAATCTACTAGATTGATAAAACTTGTGAGAAATAAACCTTACTACAAATTTTATCAGTGGATCTATTATAGTGTCTATTTTCATTTCTTGTTTGTTCCACTTTGCTTCTATATTTTCCCCTATTACCTCTTTGGAATCACTCCACAGAGTCTTTGGCTGATCTAGGGTTGGGAAACTAGTAACCCTATGGATTATTCATTTGGTGATATTTATTGTTCCACCTTCTAACTATAAGGATCCATCATGTATTTGGCTCAATACTATTCTTATCCATTTTATCTTGAATACACTAGGAAATCCTAGGGCACGCATCAAACCCTTCCTTTTCACAATTTTGAATTCTTCTTTTGGAGCATTGTTTTCACATAATCTATCATAGGCTTTCCTTATTTTCATGTCACCCATTCCTCCTATCTTAGAGTTGTAAAATTTTTGACATCTTGAACCATAATGACATTTGGGGGAATGATGGGTAGCATGCAAGAAGGATCTTCTTTATAAGCTACATTTGGAATTGATTTGAAATTTGACTATTTCACCTTTTTACTAACTAATTGCAAATTCAAGACCTCTTTCCCTTATACATTTCTTGAGCTAGACACCATTGTGACAAACTAGAGTTTTTGTAAATGCAAACTGCATAGCTTGGCTTGTGATAAATACCTTTAAAAGTTTGAAGAACTAGAGTGAAGTCATTGATGAAATCTTTGCAATCACTTTGAAATTTTTTTTAAATCACCTTCTACTCTATTTTCTCTTGCTCAAATTTGAAATGATGAAAAATGAGTGAAAAATTATCATATACCCTTCAAAAACCCTTGCATTTAATGCTTAGATTCTTCTATATTTGTAAACTTGACATTAACTTGATTTTAGAATCATTTGGCATCCATTAATATTACCATCACTTGGAAGCTACTATGAGTTCACCATTAACTAGCTAATCTAGCTATTGAACTAGCTAATCTAGTAGCTTGGGACTAACTAGCATTACACTCAACATCCATTGAAAAGTTTTCATGCTCAACAACAACATGAAAACTTAAAAGTTTAAGCTTAAATTTTTGACAACATCTTGCATCTTCATTCATGCTAATGTAGTCCTTTCAATACTAAGCTCATTTGCAACTGATGTATGATATAATACTTTAAATATCAATCCCACATACCTCTTGATTGTTTAATTTGATGAGGTGTGATCACTTGACCCATTGGGTGAAGTGATGCCTTCTCTATTTGATGTACTACAACCATGTTTCTTCTTCCATGTCTTATTCATCTCATTCCTGATGTGTTCAACATCTACCTTGCCTTTTCCTTTATCAAATTCACAACTTGGTGCCTTTGATCTAGTTGGACAATGCTTACTAATATGAGCAATTTTGAAATAGCTAAAGCATGTGGTTTGACTCAACCACCTTTTGTAGTTACCACTAGAGTGAGTCCTAATACAATTCTTAGGAATATGTCCATATTCTTGACAATAGTGGCAGCTATATTTTGTATCGTAATCCCAATTATAAGAGTTTCCATAGCTTCTTATTTTTCTAGCTTCTTTGATGACCACATGGAATTGGATCTACATTCAAAATTTATATGTCCATACTTCTGACAGTTGTAGCAATATTCTTCAAATCTTGGTGCATGCATGGTTCTAGTTTTGCATTCATGTGCTTGATGACCTTGTTTATTGCAGTTATAACAATGAGTCATGTTCTTAGGCTTAGCATTTTGATTTGTATTCTTGCTCCTACACACATTAGCAGTATGTCCTTTTTTACCACTAAAATGACAAGTAGGTTCGGAGTTCTTACCTTTGATGTTCCTTTCTTCAGCAACATTGGATGATTCTCCTTCTTCAGTTCTTGTGTAGCCTAATCCTACTACATCATTGTTGGATCTAGGGGATTTTAGTAAGTGCTCAAAGTATTTGATGGCTTCTTTTTCCTTGTTGAAAATTCACCAATTTCTTTTTGTCTTTTTGGTTAATTCTATAGTTGTTCATTTTGCAACTTCAATGTAGTTATCTCAATGTCCTTGACATTCAAATCATGATCAGTATTCATCATTTGGCTCAAGGTATCAAATTGCATGTTTGGGATCCTAGTTAGCTCTATTGACTTCTCTTCCAATCTATTTTCCATGGCTTTCTTCTTTTGTTCAATCACCTCACATAGCAGTATAGCTTGTGATTCTTGTACCAACTTGAGATTTCTGATTTCTTTATCTTGGATTCTATTCTTCTCCATTAGATCTACAAGTGCTGCATCAAATTCACTAGATTTACCATCTACAAATAGATTTGTGGTGTTGATCTCTTTGTATTGTATGTCATTTTCTACTATAATAATTTCTTTCCTTCTCTTCAAGGAATTCTTTAAAGCATCTTTGGCTTCATTCAGTTGATGTAGTATAAGATGTATTTCAATCTCTTGGTTCTCAATAGTCTTTCCCAACTTGTATAATTCCATTTCAAGATCTTTCCTCTAAGCTGCAAAGCTTCTCCTTTTGAGAACCACACTCTGATACCAATTGTTAGAATTATAAGTAGGAAACGAGTAAACTTCTGAGAGGGGGGGTGAATCAAGAATTTAAACTTGGACCCATAAAAATTTCACCATTCATATATCATATGCATTAACATACTGAAATAACATGTAAAGTAAATGCATCTAAAACATGTAAGTAATCAAACACACATAACACCAGATATAGTTACCTAGAAACCTTCCAAATGAGAAGGTAAAATTGGGGTGGAAGATGAAACCCACAAATCTTCACTACTATAGTTGTAAAGTGTAGCCAATTAAGGTTAAAATGGTCTAACCATGAACTATGATCTGCCCGATGAAAGACCTACCCTATTAAAGGCTTACAAAGACTATTAAGTTCCACCTTGTTATAGGATTTCAACACCTTGTTAAAAGTGTGCCTTGTTTTAAAGGACTTTTTTTCATTCACTTGGAATGCCACCCTATTAAATGATTTGGTAAATCCTATTAGGAATACTCCACCTAGGAGATTTAACTAAAATCACCTGTCAAAATGTCTCTGCATAGATCTTGTGGTTGGCACTTTCTTGCCTGATAATAGATCACCTCTATCCTATCTCTAATTAATCCTTCATGATCTTAGCTCTCTTGAAAATTTAGGGCTTCATCCTCCTTAAGAAGACTAAGGTGGCCTAAGGTTAGGTATGAATCTAAGTCTAATATTCATCCATTTTTTTCGTAAACCTTCCCATTTTCTGATTGGTTGCATGTAATTTTCATAGGGAATCTACATATAGATTTGTCCTTATCTCTAAAGGATTGAAAGCTATCCTTAGGTTAGCTGAAAAATGGTTTATATAGTTGTTTCTACCATAACAAACAAATATGTCCAATCTATGTTACTCGACATATGTAGTAACTGATGCTTAGTATATAATGTAGTTCTACTTCTGACTCAGCACCTTAACTATTGGGCATCTATTGTTCACTCCATACTTGAATCACTTGGCATGGTCTATCTACTCAGCACATGAGTGACTTGGCACTCATTGCAACGCAGCATGCTCTTATATTTTCATGTTGTACTCAACATGCATTACTAGTTTGGCATGAACTAAGTAAATGACTTAAGTGTATTGACACTCAATTGTCAAAACCAATCTGAGATCAATAAACATAGCACCTTTAAACTATCCATATTCCCACTTCATGTTTCCACATACATACATACATACATACATACATACATACATATATATATATATAACTTATCCACAAAAACCATAAGTTCATATGTTTGCAACCATAAAGTTATAAATTTTTTAAAGTAAGATAAAAAGATCTTAGAAATATGGCCTTTTTGAGGCTAATCATCCACCAAATGAGCTATTTTTGGCCCCTAGAAACCATGAAATTTAGTATTTTGACCCAACTCTCCAATCACTAGTTGTCCTCTCCCTTGGCTCATGCTTAACATAATCAAAGTACCCATAATTTTTTTCCATCAAAATACTTATTCAATGATATCATGATCCTCTGCATTGTCATTCACTTCTAGTAGTGGTTGCAAGAGAATGTTAGGTTGAAACCTTAATGGGAGCTAGTATTGGCACATGCTCCTTCCCAAATCAATATACCATATAATTTTGATAGTAGAAAGAGTTAAATTTTGAGGAGAGTGGGGTGCTCTTATATTTATTTCATGTAGCATCCATTTCCACCTTTATCTTGAAGCAACAATTATTATTTCAACATTATGAGATATATGTTGCTCCCAATCTAGAAAGGCCTACTCTCTTACTAGGTATACTTTATTAGCTCCACTAGGGTTGCCTATAATAGAAATCTAATCTAGAAATGTTTGTAAAGCGTTTTGAACTTCGGTCTCAAGAAAAAAGGATTTGTCATTTCATTATCCCTGAATGGTGCAACTTGGTGTACCTTGCTTATCTCATTCTACATCCAAGACATTGCTACTCTTAGTTGCACATATCCTACATAAAGGAGTGAGTTACACTCTATATCATTAGGCACTACTAAGCTATGCAAATATAATTCATACAAAAAATTCTTTAAAGGTATTGCAATAGAATGGAATGCATCATAAAACTCATGAGGAGTTAAAATAGAAAAATTAAGTCCATCCACAATTCTTGTTAATTTGAAAATAATAATTTATTGTTTGAGAAATAATGCATACACTAGTGATGATGATCTATACTCCATGAGTTCAAGAATCAATCTCATAATTTGTTCAATCTTCCTCTTTAAAATTTCATTTTGGTCTAAATTTTTCTTTAACTAATAGCTTTCTTCATTAAAGACATGTTTCAATTTTTATTTTTCCAGCTTCCATTGTGCTCTTTCTCATAATAATTGTTGAAATAAATTGATCCCTACAAATAGGGGTGTAGACAAATTAGAATGTGGCAATGTTCTTGGTTGAGAATATCTATCAATTCAAATGTTGGGTGAGGAATTTTTGTGGCACTTTGTGGCATGGAGAATTTGTCTTCCCATATAACAAGCATTGTCACCACATTCTTTTTATTACTAGACTCTACTACTATTTTACCCAGCATTTTAGGTCCATTCTAATTTATCTTTTCTATCACTTCTTCAACAATTTCTTGTTTGAATGCTAGGTAGTCCTCAAAAGGAAGGTTTTTTTGAATTCTCACAAGTGCCCTACATAACAAGACTTTCTCCAAACTCCTCAGATGCTTCAAGCTCTTCAAAATCCTTATCACTATCAACAAGTACATAGTAAACACTAAGGTTAACTTTGGATTGTGGACTCTGGCTGTTGCACTCAGTGCTACTAGTCATATTTTGCTGAAATTTTTCATCTAAAAAGGACTTTTTCACAAACTTGGAGGACTCTAGGTTAACTATTGGAACAGAGGATTCAACAACCCCATTACCTTCAAAAAGCCTCACAATTCTTCGCATAAGGGGTGTAGATAGGTGGAGGATTCTTTCATTTCCTCTTGCTTTCAATCACTTCTTCAAAAACCAATGGAATTTCTTCCCCTTCATCCAAAAGCCTACCCTCTAGAGCTGAACATTCTAGGTTCTACCTTATCTAATTAAAAAAACTCTTCTTTTATCCCAACTGATTATTTTTTTAGTTCTCTTTCCATAATTAATTTTATCAAACAATGATGGGAGAAAAATTGATCCTTTCCTGATTATACTAAAGAATCTTGCTTCTTCACAATATTAAATATGAAATTGGAAAGATTTACCTATTTATTGTCATGTTGAAGATGAGCCAAAATCTTGAAATGTAGGACATGCATGTACTTCTAATAACCTTCACAAGTAAAGTACTAAATGATAAATTTTTTTGGCTGGATAAACTCCAAGGGAAAAGATAATATGAAAGTACTTGTTGAGCATTCATTTTGTATGAGGTCAACAACATGAATCCATTGTGTAATTCCTCTCTTGAAAAAAATCTTCTTAAAGATCAGCTCCAAGGTTCAGTATTTGTCTTGTGACGTACCAAAATCCACTTGGAAGAAGATAAATGTGAGTGTTCACAATGAGGCCTTTACTGGTTCTAAAAGCTCTTTTATCTTAGAATCGAAGTAAATCTGTCCACTGTCTCAAAATATCACACCAAAAGAACAATATTTTTGTATTTTTTTTTTTTTTAATGAATGCAACTCTAACAATGCAGCTACTATGAGGTCCTATTCTAATAAGGGGTTAGAAAATAAAATAATGAAACTAAAAGAAAAATAATGTGAAATCAAATGACTTGAAATTGAAATTCCTAAATGAACATAAGCTATAGGACACAACATACTGTGAGTTAAACCTTCGAAGAAATCGGTAGCAAACCAATGAAAATAGGAGTAGCACTTCCTGGAATCCACTGATGCAATCATTGGTGAGAATCTTTAACAAATCAAATGATGTTTCACTCTTCATTAAATTGCAAGGCCATGGAAAGTGCACTCATGTGAGATAAAAAGCTATGTAGACACAATCAAGTGACCTCTTCTCAAGCTCGTACGTCAACAAAATTCATATATCTATAGAAAACACTAGAACTAAATGATTAAACAACCAGAAAATACACAATAAACCTTTGGCTCAATCACAATCTCATGAATAAAATCCACAAAATAATGACACATTTAGGAAAGAATAACTACACTCTGAATGCTAGCACCAAAATCATAATTTTATTGCATAATAATGGCAGCCCCTTTTACATTTTACAATGGGGTATTTATAAGAAATCATCTCCTCAATTTGTGTTCAGAGTGAGAGATATCCTTAGGCAATAAAATGCTTTTAAAACATTAAAACAAACTAAATATATACAAACTATCAATCTAATTGGTGCTTAGAGGGACTCCATCCATATTTTATTCATTAATTAGATGCATGAGCCCTTTACATGTCAAAAACAAAGAAAGTATGAGAGAGAAAGTAGGAGGAAGTCATCAATCAACATGGAAGTGTGTGGAGATGCCAAAAATAGAAGCTGCCCCTTCACTAGGCATGTGTTGGAGTTAACTAGCCATCAGAATGTGTTCCTATTGCATGGAAAGCTCTATTTTTGGAATTGGCAGTTAACTTTCAACACACCTCTGAATTGCAGAGCTGTGGACCTACGTACCTTCTCAAATGTGGTTTTAGATCACTTTTTGTGTACACACTTAGCCTTTTTTTGATGATTTATACCCTTTTTATAGCCAATCACTTTCATAAACTTGAACTCCTTATGCTTCTTCAATCTAAAATCCCAAGGCACCTTCATTGAATCTTGTCATTAATAGCTACATAAGATGAGGAACCTATTCTACTTCATGTGTCCAACCTTTATATCTTTGACTTTTGTCTTCTCTCCAACTGCCCTATTCTTCTTGGCGAGAAACCAAGCGATCCAGATTATCCAAAATGATTAAATTTTTGAAACTTTTTCATATTTTTTCATAAATTTTTCTAGGCATTTTAAAATGGCTTTTTCAAAGGTCTTCTACTCAAAATTTCAAGTTGAGACCTTCGTTAGTCCCTAAAACTAAGCAGTCAAAGGCTCACTATTTTAGGGATTGAAATTAGATCTTCAGTTCTTCTTTCCAACAGTGTAAACAGTTCTAAATTCTAAGCTCTGAGTCAAAATTTATGACCTCAACAAGTTGAGGATACCTTTTTTACCCACAAAAAGAAGCAAATATTAGTCTGTAGAGATGAAAAAATACTTAATTTAAGGCAAACCTTAATGAAACTAGAAAAAAAAAACCCTAAAAACTAGCTGTGCAAACAAAACTAGAGGTGAATGGGAGGCGTGGCATGCACACGGAGTGAGCTTGGTGGTGCATGTACAATGAAGTGTGCCACAACAATGTCTCCAGCACGTGCATGTAAGGAGTGAAGTGAGATGGTGAGCATGGTGTATATGGTGGCATGTGTAGTGCAAAGGGGGTGCTGCAGTGTGATGCAGGGCGCGCACAGTGCACAAATCCATGCGATGCAGCCCAAAAAGGTGGTGCACGCTACTCAAAATTGCACGTGGCACACCAATGGCTACACACACATGGCACCAATGGTGGGACGCACATGGCATCCCAATGGTGGCATGCGTGGTGCTATTGGTCACGCACATAGCATGACTATGGCTGCAATGGCATGTGCAGCTCTAATGGTCGCGCACATGGTGTGCCAATGACCGCACATGCACAGTGCCCATTGTGGCATGTGCGACACTATTGGTCATGCACATCACACCATTGGTGGCATGCACGTAGCATGCCAATGGCTGCATGTGCAAAATTATTTTTAATTTTTAATAATATTTTTATTTTATAATTTTTTTAATTTTTAAAAAAATTATCATTACTTTCTTCTTTTTTTGGCTTTTTTGATTTTTTGTTATTTTTTCACTTTTCTAATTTTTTTGTAATTTTTTTGAATTTTCAACGCTAAAATTCTAACTCAAGCAAAACTTTCTTCTCCCGACTCTTGAACTATGAGTCCAAGAGTCAAAAAAAGTAGGGGGTCCCCATTCCTATTAGGAATGGGGTGTGTGTTGTGGACACCACAATAGTACCTTGCTTCTTCTCTATGTCTAGTGGAGGGTTTAGATGCAAACTAAATTGTGCCCTAGTCATATGTGAATCAAAATCCTTTAACCAATTTTCTCCTTCCTGGGGTAATCTAGTTACTTCAACCACCACATCTTCTATAAATTCAATTTGTAGCACCTTGACCATTGCAAATCCATCCTTCAAGGTGCTTAGAGATTGATTAGAAAACTCTTCATCAAACCCCTTAAGACTAACGTAGTAGTCTAACCATCCTCTTCTCCTGAACATCTTACAACTAGTTGTGTCACTTAGTAAAACTCTATCATCAACTGCCTCATATCTCTAGAGACCTCCACCCATTTTTATGGACAATAGAACCATGGTGTTCTCATAACCAAACAATGCTGAATTTATAAAATTTAGTGTTATGGCACCAGATGTTACACAGAGAAAAATGACTTATAATCACTATGTGCTTCTTAAAATTAAAGCCTTTTAATGCACAAAATCTCATGATATCTTTCCTTGCATCAAGTCTCATAATATTTTATTCCTATATAGGCTTTCCACCCTGAACACATTGCTAATATATCATTAGAAGTTAAGCCTCAACTTTTAATGTCCTTAATTTCTTTAATGATGCAATCATGAAAGGACAAGTCATCAATTAGGTCATCAATCATGTGATGATAGTGTAGACACTCAAAAATGGTTTGCATATACTATTTCATCACTTCTTCATACTAATTTGTCCCATTTTCTCATTCTACTAACTTCGATCTTTTGGCCAAATTGATCATACTTTATCATTTGTATCCTCTTTCACATCAATTTTATGTCAACTCAAAATCACCCCAGATCAACTCAAAATCACTTAGAATCAGTCCTAATCAACCCAAAACATATCAAACATCTCAAATCAATCATCATTTATTTGACTCCTAGGTATTGTTGTGGCTTTCAGTGCCTTGGAAACCTATCAACCTATCAATCTTATCAATTTGACCTTAGTACTATCGTGCCTCTAACTGCTAGGTCAAATTATCATTCATGTCATTCAATATTTGACATTTTTGAGGCTTTCAATGTCATATCATAGCATCATCAACCATTTTTATAATATTGACAGTGTTCGCCGATGTTATTATGATCAAACCTTATCAATCAATTTCAATCCTGTAGCATTTAAAATGTCAGTTAAATGTTACATATCAACCAATTCATGCCATGTGTCCCTGGCATGTTATCAATTTTGACCTATCAATAAATTTGACCATTGCTTTGGTCTATCTATCATCATCTTATTCAATATCCATTATCATTACATTTTCATCAAAGGATATTGTCGCATTTATTTAATCATTTCTAGCCAATCATCTACTAATTTTCCCTATAGGATTAAATAACCCATAATTTAATCCTATTATTCTTTCTAATTATTCTTCCTAATTATCATCCTCAATTAATTAATTTTATTAGTTAATTGATTTATCATTCGCAAACCATGGAAATTCACAATTTCCTAAGTTCCATTTTCCATCATTAATTCCATTTTCTACTAATTCTTATTTTGTGGAATAAAAAGATTTTTAATTCAAATATTCCATAAAATATTACATCATCATGACACTTGGATATGACACCTCACATATTCTCCTTTGACACTTGGCTAAGGTTTGTCATATTCAAATATTCTTATTTCTTACGCATGTCCCTATTTGGCTTATTTGTCATAGATTCTTGCCTTTAAGTGGGTTGAGGTGTCCTATGATGCATCATAGATTCTCTTCCACATTTAACCAAGTTTGACTTTCATGCATCATGGAATCTTACAATTGGCATATTTTGTCATATGCGTCATGGATTCTCAAAGGAGTCTCTTGCCACATAGCATATCTATGGGTAAAATCCAATGCTCTCACCCTCCATGCCCATTATAAAATGGACACTCTTTCTCTCATTTTCAGTCTTCGAAGTCCTCGAATCCTTGAAGTCTTGGAAGTCTTTAGGTCCTAATTGCTTTTAGATTTCTCACTCCATCTCTCACATTCAAATCAAAACTTCTAGTATTCTCATGGTATTATCCACATCATAGACTTTTGCTTCAATTTTGTGTGCACTATAAGAAATTTTGGAGCTACAATCATTTGGAGAAGAAAGAAGGACATGGGAGCTACAAACAAAAGAGGGGTTTTTTATTGCTTTCTTTATTAGTTTGGCTTTCATGGTAGACTAGTGGGTACTAATGTATGTTGATTGAGTTTTGTGATTTTCTCCTAGTATGTTATCCATTTAACCCATTTTCTAGGTCCTACATTTGGTGAACCTTACGTGAACATGCTTATCTAACTTGGATTTTCTTGTTTTGTGCTTGTAGGTGCAAGGAAGGAGCTCACTTGGAAGGGTATAACAATTATTTTCTCTTTTTTTTTCACACCTAGACTAATTAGGGGGTCTAGAAAAATGTGTATATGCTCTTATTTCATGCATTCTATTAGCTTGCTATCCTAGGGTGCACTCTGCTCTGTCAGGGCGCACTTGGGACCCCTAGGAGAAATTTTAGGAGCCTAGAAGCCACCAAAACCCCTTTCTATTGTTTTTGACTTACCAACTACATCATAAAATACCAACTACAAAATTGACATAGTCTACACTGTTTGGGTGCACTTGGTAGTGTAGGTGTCAAAGTTTACAGTTTTTGGGTATTATTTAGGGCACCATTTCCCCACACTTTGCACCTGGACTCCCAACTACACCCAGAAACTACCAACTATGCCCAACTGGGCCCCAACTACATCATTGATGTAATATACACTTTTTAGGTACACTTGGGAGTGTTTTGAGCCATTTTGGCCTTCTGGGGTGCCACTTGCTCTATTAGAGCACACTTGGTTCACAGTGAGCACATACATCAATCAGAATCTACACATAAGGTTTCCATTTCCTTCTAGAACTTAGATTAGATGATTTTTGTGTTACTAATGGTCTACTTTCAGCATGTGGCAATCATGGGATGAAGACATGATCATAAGAAACTACTAATGTGTGCTTTGTAGGACGTTGTCGAGGACTTTGTGTGTCTTTCAAAACTATGTGTGTGGATTTCCTAGATTAGATAACACTTCAATTGGTGCTTAAAATGAACTTTTTCTTTTTTGCCTAGCATTTCTATAGTGTTTAAATCCCTAGGGGTTACATTGGACGTATCCTCTCCCCTCACCATTCATGGATCTTGGGTGTAAGATAAATCCGTGTAACTTCTATAGGAGGCCTACCTTGGACCAAGATACTCGATATTGGGTATGTTAGAGGATGACCTCAGATAAATAATGGGCCAAAGCTAGGTCAACCTTCCAGCCGCTATATAAAATTTGATTAAAATGAAAGCCATGTCGATGGCATTGCTACGTGATAGCTCTCCTCTATTACCCTTGTGGTGTGTCAAACTCAAGTTCTCAGGGCTGGGAGACCTTTTGTGGAAGTTTATCATTCACTTGCCGAATGGAATGCCCTTACTTAAAACCATGTTCTAGTGACCAAAATCCTTTCTATCCACTAGCTCAAGGGGTCACCCATTCTTTTGAAGACATCCTACATTCTCATGATCCTTAGTAGAGGCAACAGTCCCTTCGGAAGTCATGCCCCTTGGGAAGCAGATCTTGGTAGCCCCAAGAAGTGAGTGCACTATAAGGGGGAGCTTGTAGTGCCAAGATCCTAGGTTGTCTACTTTGGATAAGTGCAGCTAAACTTTAGTTCAAGTAGGAATTTAGTGGATAGAATCCTAAAAGCCTAGGTTGTGGTGTGTTTGTTTAGTTTTAACAATAGCTATTCTTGTCTTAATGTGTCTTGTGTGTGTGTAAAACATAATCAAGATAAAAGTCAACATTCAAATTTACACCTTGGAAATGTGCAAAAACTTGTCAAAACATTACACATTTTGAAAACTTTACAACCTTTATCAAACTTTGCAAACTTTGGTTCAACACACTCAAACCTTGGAAAACATGGCAACTTGTGCTCCTAAATGTGCTTGGCAAAACGTAGATTTCATTCTTGCATAGACTTCACTTGCATTCACCCTATAGTCTAGGCTTCATTCTTGCATCATATAGAATTCATATTGCACCTTTTAGTCCTCATTTAGCATCTATTATCTTTCATATTGCATCCATTTAGGTTTAGTTTACCTCCCTTAGTCTTTTGCATTCCCACCTCAAAATCAACACTTTGCATTCACCGCCTTGCATCTTTGCGTACTTATTCATCATCTTGACCACTTTATCCATCATTTTGGGTGTCCTAACCATCATTGTGAGCATTCATACTAGTCTTAACATTGTCCCCTACTATTAGCCTCTTTGTGATATCAATCTGGAAAACATAGCTCCCAAAATTGCCTTAGTTTCAACCTAGTTTACCAACTGTACCCTAAAACTACCAACTGTGTCATAAAACTACCGACTACATCATTGATGTAGTTGGAACTATTTGGGCACACTTGGTTGTCCTTAGACCCAGTTTTGGATTACAAATAACATTTTGGGGCTTCAACAATGTCCTTAGGTACCTGGTTAGCTCCCCTTGCATTAGCTTGCCCAGATCTACATTCTGCATCACCTAGTCTTCATTTCCTTCAATTAAGACATCATTATATAGGTCATAACCTCTATTCTAAATCTCACAACCAATACTAACATTAACCCTAGCATCTTAGCTTCCTGGCATATCACTTTGGTAACCATACCCTTCAGGATCAACGAACATTCTTCCTAGCTTACCAACTGCACCCATAAACTACCAACTGTGCCCAAACTAGCTCTAAGTAAATCAATGATGTAGTTGATACTATTTAATAACACCTGTCACTATTAGGGTTCACTTGGGTACCTACATGACCATTTTGGGCCTCCGAACTACACTTTAAGACCCCAAAATTGCATCTAGGAGCCTCTACACCTCCCCATTTTGCACTTGACCCAAAACTGCATCTTGCACCCAAAATCCCCTTTTTAATCATAGGCATTGTCCATATCACATATCCACTCAGAATCACCACCATTTTTAGTCCCCAAAACATCATTTTGAACCCCTAAAACCTTTGAATTTAGTCAAAAATTTATACAAAGTATGAGTCTTAGAGTATCTCCTAGTGTTGACAAATAATGGATCTTGACTAGTCTCTTAGTCTTTTCTTCTCATTTTCTTGGGTCAAAATCTATATATGTCTTGATAGATTTTACCTTCTCATCTTTTACCAATTTTATCTTTTCATCTTTTGTCACTTTTTGGTCAAGATCCAAAGTCCTTTATCACAAGGTTAAACTCCTACACAAAATACTTTCTAAAAGGTTTTACCTAAGTTCAAAACTTTCAATATACCCTTGTCATAGAATAATCATATCCCTAGCATTGCCAAACATCATTTGACTTACCCTAGTGGTATATCCCCTTCATCTTGCATGGTCCAAACCTTAGCATCATTCTCACTACCAAACCCTATCAGATTATCCATCAACCAAATTTCCTTCGGATCATTTACCCTCATTTTTCATATCCTAAATGTCATTATCAACCCTTGGAAAACATCATTTTCATAGTCTACCTTGTATACACCTACCTTTAGTATCATTACCAAGTCCAAAACATAACCCTAACCTTCATTTTGCATACCCTCAAAACATCACGTTGCATTTGCATTTGCATAAAATCCCTAGGACATTTACACTTTGCACATCAAAACCCTAATTCATTTAGCATTTCCCCACATTCCATAACATTCCTAAAAAATAAAAAATCCCAAAAAAACTCATATCTTTCATACCCACCACTCTAAATCACCCAAAACACTCAAAATTTCCATTGCATCTGTATTCTTAGGTATCATGCCAGCACTTGCAAGGACACAATCAGCCCAGAGACTCGAGGAACTTTATCAACCTTTGTTTTCTAATGCACAAACACAACCAAGACCTCATCCAAGATAGAATAAAATCAAGAGAACCCAACAAACCATTGACAAAGAAAAAAATGAGGCATCACAACCTTTACTAGCAGACCCCTTGAACATGTATTTGCGAGATCCTCATAACCAAGCTATGACACAAAAAACCTTAAACAATGCACCTACCATGAGATTTCCTCCATACACTTCCCCCACACATGGGATGGTTTAGTGGAGTCCTCACTTTGAACCTATATTCATGCCAATACCACCTAGAGATGGAAGTGTACCAACCACACCTGAGGATGAACAATCACATTCCTTCAAATTCACCCAACCTAACACATCAAACATACAACAAGGTGATATACACCTTAGAGATGACTATGACACTAATTATGGCATCAATGATGAAGAAATAGCTAGGGCATGTCAATACAAAAACTTTCATAAAAACTTCAAACTTTTGGCAGTACAAGAAATTGTCAAATTCAACCCAAATATGCAAGGACCTAAGTCCAAACATCAAACCAACACAACCATTGAAAACCTAAAACGCATGATCAATTTGGTCTTAGATAAGGGAAAAAAACCTTTGGATTTTTCAAATGCAATAATGGCACCTATAATGTCCCATCAAAAACCAACAATTGAAATCCTCCAAAGTACATTTGAACACATCAATGTTAATCCCTTGTTCGATGAAATACCACCAATTCCTAAACACCCCAAAAGGACATTGAGACTTAATTTTAGTCACATGATGCAACAACAAGATGCACCTAAAGGGACTTGTGCTCTAGGGATGCCAGACATACCTTCTTTGGAGGCAAATCAACAAAGTACACCTTTGCTCCTAACCCTACCAAATGGTATGACATCAAGTGTTATGAAGCCTCCCACGAGTACACTATGTGCAACATCAACAACAACAATCCCTATTGAGGCACAAAGGAAAAGCCTTATTGAAATTACACCCATTACCAATAGGAACACATCTCATATTTAAGTCAATATGATGTCACAAGGAGGAACCTCTAACACACAAAGGAGCCAAAGCAACAATACCAACATGACGATCACCTCTCAAGGACATAACCCCAACAACATGAACCTATGGTGATGCAAGAACTTAACACTTCCAACCCTCAACCAAGTATACATCCACTTAACACACATCCCACATATCAACAACAACATCAACCTAAATGATAACAACCTCAAGTGGGTAAAACATCCAATATTCCTAATATGCATTCCCATGTGAACCCACTTGACTTACACACAATTTATCAACAACAATTTCAGCAGCAATTCCAACAACAACAAATGATGTTTGCTAAAAAACAAGAGCAACTCAAGCAATAGTTGGAATACCAAAGACACCTTGAGCAATAAGTCACATACCAGAAACATTTGTTACAACAATAACATGTACCACAACAACCTCAACAAATACCTCTACAACAACAAGCACGTACATGGTCTCACATACAACCAACATAGGTATCCCAATAGCAACTACCACACATGGCACAAAAAAAACACATGGTACAACAATCACAGTCAATCCCACAACAAGTGCCACATCAAATACCACAAAAAGTACCCCAACAACAAGGACCCTTCTATCTTTGATGCGCCAACATACCTCCACCACCTAGTGACACTTCACCAGACTCATCAGACATAGAAATGTCAGAACTAAGTAGACATAGCTCCCACCATAGCAAACATTCTACTCATAGAAAAAAAAGACTTGAGGTAAAGATCATCATGCAAAACACCAATGAAGAACTATTACAACAATTCAAACAACTTTCCAAACAAGTCGAGGCATTGGGAGTCTAGAAGAAACAGGCTCTATATACAAAAAGGGACCTACATCCTCATCCATTCGATAAAATTTTGTATATGCCTCCATTCCCAAAACACTTTGAGGCTCCAAGGTTTGAAAAATATTGAGGAAAAGGTAACCCTATTGATCATATTAGAGAATTTTGTGCTTCATGTACTAGACTCGGTGATAAACCCACTTATCTTATGAGATTGTTCCCTCATTCTCTAGGTGGACCCACACTTGAATGGTACTCCAAACTTCTTGGCAATATCAAATCTTGGTCAGAGCTAGTAGACAAGTTTATCTCCCACTTTGCCTTTAACATTACAAATGAGGTGACACTTTCTGATTTGTGCTTAACTAAACAAAAGGTAGGAGAGCCATTCCTCACATTCTTACTTCATTGGAGAAGTTTAGTTAGTCAATGCTCACTAGACATTCCTGAAGAACAACAAGTTAACTTGTGCATTGAAAACTTAGTCCCAAACTTAATGTATGAACTCAAAATCAAAAGTTTGAGCACTATTTTTAAACTGATGAAAAAAGGGGCTAGTATTGAAGATGCTCTTATCCATAAGGGAATCCTCAAGACAAACAAGGACAACAGAAATACCAACTCAACTAATGAAAAGGAAAAAAATTTCTCCAAAAACAAGAATGTGACTAATGATGGCATTGTGGATGCCCGCACGATTAGCACATCACAACATCAATTGACTTTGAAAGGCACAAACCCCAAAAATTCACACACTCCTAATCAAATAGCACCTCAACAATAGAAGACTGAGACTTCCACATAAGACAAGCCTCGAATACATCCTAGAACCAAGGATAGAAAATTCACACCATTGGGGATACCTCTTGAGATGGCATTACAAAAATTACTAAGTAATAACTTCCTGTAGTTATCCCCAATCAAAGATGAACTGTTAACTAAAGTAGCTTGGTGGGATGACAAAAAGTATTGTGATTACCATCACACCAAAAGACATAAGACTTCATCATGCTTCCAATTGAAACATGCAATACAAGACCTTATTGATGATGGTGTAATCACGGTTGATCCATCACTATTAGCATCCAACTCTAACCACACCATATTCAAAGATCCTTTGGGTAATCATGACAAAGAGAAGCCCTCCAATTCAAACTCAAACTCACAAGCTAATGTGAATTACACATGCATGGGATATGACTACACTGTCAACTATTTTAATGAGTCTGATTCCCACATATCCACTTTCACTTTGAAGGCTAAGGACCCTCATTGTGTTGTCACCGTACCATGATCACCCTACCTGGAGCCCCATCTAGACCTACTACTTCTACTAGACTTGCACCCCTTGGTAGATCTATTGTCCCTACTTTGTTTGATTATAGCCGCGTTGAAAAACTTGGCAAGACCCCTATACAAATATCTATCTTGGACCTACTGCGTGCATCTCCCCAACATCAAAAGATCTTAGAACAAGCCCTTAAAGAGTGAATAGTCCTAGATAACATGGATGTTGCCCAGTTCCATGTCATGGTTGGCAACTTATCTACTTCACAACATATCACCTTTTCCCCTCGGGATGTTCCTAAAGACAAAACCAACAACAATGATCTCCTCCACCTCAAAGTCTTCATCCATAATGCCAAAGTCAAACATGTCTTAATAGATGGAGGATCAGGACTGAACATCTATACTCTTAAGGTTGTCAAAAGTTTGGGGTATTCTAAAGATGATGTGGATCCCTCTCGAAGAATCATAGTAAAACCTTATGATGATGGTGAATGCTAAGCCAAGGGCATCATCATATTACCTATCAAAGTTGGCCCAGCTACTGAAGACACATTGTTCCATGTCCTAGACATCAAAATGAATTGTAACATGATACTAGGATGCCCTTGGCTTCATGCTATGAAAGCAGTCCCTTCTACATATCATCAATGTCTAAATTTTTCATATGACAATGTGGAGGTTACTATCCCCGATGATCCAGATCCTTTCCAATTTTGTGCTAATCTAAGAGATGCTACTGCATACCAAACCCCAACAAACAATGAAGAACAAACCAAAAATTCCTCTAAGTATGGAGTCACCACTTTTTGTCTCATGTATCCCACATTAGGGAGTCACCACTTTCTCCCATCAGTACACAAAATGGCACTTCTATCAATAAGAATACATCCGTATGTATTGAGAAAGCAAAATTAGAACAAGAACCCACTTTGATATCTCCTAGCTAGTATGGACTTGGGTTTACTATCATGCAGAAACAAGGCTATGATGGCTATAGCGGTCTTGGATCTTAGAAACAAGGAATCATTGAACCTATCACTACAAAAGGATGACCTCCTAGTTTGGGGCTTGGATTTAAACCATTACGAATAGGTCCTCCTAGTATTATGTTACCTATGTGTAAGACTATGGATGTTTTGAATGATGAAAAGGTATCTGAGGATATCTCACCTGAAACCAACAATCCTCTACCTTATAACCATAACCCTAATGACCCAACTGAATCAGATACCCATATATCTACCTTCAACCAAAGCCCATTCCACACTGATGATGATGTCTCCTCAAGTTATCTTGAACCTTTGGATTAGGACCAACATGGACCACCATTTTTTATTGATTCGATAATGATGACACTCTTATAATAGACTTTGAAGGCATTATGATTGAAGATCATAGAGAAGAAATTTCTCCTAAAGAGAACACATTGGCATATTTTGGGGATTCAAATCTGTCTTCCAATTACAAAGCTAAAAGAAAAGAAAAAAATGACAAAAGTAGGTCTCCTAGTGAAAATTGTAAGGCACCATTAGCCCATGAAAAATCAAAAGCTAAGTATCTCCCAAGGATAGAAAATGAAAAATATGATGCCATGAATATCAGTGTTCAAGTCTTCAACATGCCACAAAGTCTTTTGGAGCTTTCTCGATCAACATTTGTATGGAAGGTCATTGGTCTCAACCCTCCCTTATTTCCATTTTTTTATCCCCAAATCTAGCTACCTAATTTGTCCAATAACCAAAACCAAACCTTTATCCAACAAGCCATTGCATATGTCATCATTAGTAACATCCCACATGACATATCTATTGGCCCAATTATCCTCAGATGCCTTGATTCACAAGAGGTAGATACTTTCTTACATATGGTACATGGTAGTATATCTCGAGGCCTTTCTAGTAGTTTGATCTTAGCTACAAACTTAGAAAAAATACTGCATAGTTATGGTTAGTCATGGACTCTGAGATTATTAGCTAGTAGTAGTGATACTAGATCTCTTCTCAGCATTCAACAACAACATTCTTGATTCCATCTAAAAGTCTTGAAAAAATATCAAAAAAAAGAAGAAGCAAAAAGTCCTAAAAAAAAGAAATGAAAAAAGTGAACATAATGAGCTATTATTTCCATTATTTGGTCACCATATTGAATGTTCATCCTTGAAATTACTCTTGGGCTCATGGTTGGCCCTCATCATGTTGATTTTGGCCTCCAGAGCCTTCTCGAGCACATCTTGCTCTCTCTAAGTCTAGTCGGCCTTCCCAAGGCATCATTGATGCACTTGGTACTTTCATGATGCACTTGAGCTTACCAACTATGTAATTGATGCACTTGGTTGAGTTTTGGGTGCACTTGGGATAGTAGGATGTCCAGAACTACTCTCAGAGCCCCTATGTTGCACTCTGGAGCCCATAACTTTTGTGTTTTAACTCAAATTTGCAATCTGTTCATTGTGTTGGATTTGTATCTTCATTGTAGAAAAAATGAGCTACCATTTTCATCATTTTGTGTCTTTCTTGAGTGGTAACCCATGCAATCACTCTCGAGCTCCTAGTTGATCTTGTTCTGCACTCTAGGCCTCATAACTTTCACATTTTAGCTCTGATTTTCATTATATCAATTGCTATGGTTTTGTCTTCTTGTTTTTGAAAAATTGACTTCTAATATGCTTATATTAGTCAATTTCTCAAGAGGGCATCCATATATATCATCCCTACTAGGGCATGTTCTAGCTTTCTCACTAGTTATTCTTTGACACAACACTATAAATCACATTGTATCAAAGAGGGGCAAAATGTAGATGCTCAAAAATAGTTTGCATCTACTATTTCATCACTTCTTCATACTAATTTGTCCCATTTTCTCATTCTACTAACTTCAATATTTTGGCCAAATTGATCATACTTTATCATTTGTATCCTCTTTCACGTCAATTTTATGTCAACTCGGAATCACCCCAAATCAACTCAAAATCACTCAGAATCAGTCCTAATCAGCCTGAAACATATCGAACATCTCAAATCAATCATCATTTATCCAACTCCTAGGTATTGTTTTGGCTTTTAGTGCCTTGGAAACCTATCAACCTATCAATCTGATCGATCCGACCTCAGTACTGTCGTGGCTCTTAGTGCTAGGTCAAACTATCATTCATGTCATTCAATATTTGACATTGTTGAGGCTTTCAATGTCATATCATGGCATCATCAACCATTTTTATAATATTGATAGTGCCTGTCAATGTTATTATGATCAAACCTTATCAATCAATTGCAATCCTGTAGCATTTACAATGTCGGGTAATGTTATATATCAACCAATTCATGTCATGCGTCCTTGGCATGTTATCAATTTTGACCTATGAATAAATTTTACCATGGCTTTGGTCTATCTATCATCATCTTATTCGATATCCATTATTATTACATTTTCATCAAAGGATACTGTTGCTTTTATTTAATCATTTCTAGCCAATCATCTACTAATTTTCCCTATAGGATTAAATAACCCATAATTTAATCCTATTATTCTTTCTAATTATTCTTCCTAATTATCATCCTCAATTAATTAATTTTATTAGTTAACTGATTTATTATTCGCAAACCATGGAAATTCACAATTTCCTAAGTTCCATTTTCCATCACTAATTCCATTTTCTACTAATTCTTATTTTGTGGAATAAAAGGATTTTTAATTAAAATATTCCATAGAATATTGCATCATCATGACACTTGGATATGAGACCTCACAGATTCTCCTTCGACACTTGGCTATGATTTTTCATAATCAAATATTCTTATTTCTTACCCATGTCCCTATTTGGCTTATTCGTCATAGATTCTTGGCTTTAAGTGGGTTGAGGTGTCTTATGACGCATCATAGATTCTCTTCCACATTTAACCAAGTTTGACTTTCATGCATCATGGAATCTTACAATTGGCATATTTTTCTCATATGCATCATGGATTCTCAAAGGAATCTCTTACCACATCGCATATCTATGGGTGAAAAATCCAATGCTCTCACCCTCCATGCCCATTATAAAATGGATAATCTTTGTCTCATTTCTGGTCTTGGAAGTCCTTGAATCCCTTAAGTCTTGGAAGTCTTTAGGTCCTCATTTCTTTTAGATTTCTCACTCCATCTCTCACATTCAAATCACAACTTCTAGTTTTCTCATGGCATTATCCACATCATAGACTTTTGCTTCAATTTTGTGTGCACTATAAGTAACTTTGGAGCTACAATCATTTCGAGAAGAAAGAAGGACATGGGAGCTACAAATGAAAGAGGGGGTTTTTATTGCTTTCTTTTTTAGTTTGACTTTCATGGTAGACTAGTGGGTGCTAAGGTATGTTGATTGAGTTTTGTGATTTGCTCATAGTATGTTATGCATTTCACCCATTTTCTAGGTCCTACAGATAGTCATCTCATAAGGAAAAAACTTTAAAGTTTACGTGCGATTTGAAATTTTGAAAAATGAATATCCCTCCACCCCCCAACTAAGTAAGGTTATGTGTCCCACCTAGCCAAGATATGCAAGAGAAATAAATTTAAACAGCATAAATTCTTAGTAAACCTGATGAGTGTTGTAGGAAAAGTATTTTGAAAAAGATCACCTAAATTGATGGGTTGATGAGATAGAATGGAAAAATGGTGAAGAGAGAAGTTAACATGGAGTGTATGGTGGAGAAATTACTTTCAAGAAGAAAGTTTTTATTATGAAAATCTTGAACAAAATAAAGTAGTAGAAGTAGGGTGGAAGATCTAGACTCTTCAACTGTATGAATGAGCTTATCTTCACTACATTGGAATTATTCTAGGAACTCCTAGAGACTGACTGGCTTGTTGTAGATCTTTAGGTGATGCACATTGATAAGTAACTTAAATCAAATAGGATCAATAGTAGACAACTAGACTGCTCAATTTGCAAATATAACAACAATTTCATACGGTCCTAACCAATGAGTTTGAAAATTTCCTACATTGTGTTGATACTTGAAATCATAAAGAAGTTCCCAATCTCCTACAACAAAATTTTTATCTTTTATAAACTTATCATGCCACTTTTGCTATTGATGTTGGATGAGTTCTATGTTATTTAATGTAGACTTGTGTCATTCATCAGGCTATTTAAAGTCAAAATTTGGTCCTATTGTGCAATAGTAAAATTGATACTAATTACCAGAGCAATCCTCAATGTTTTACATTCAAACTCTACAAGAATTATAGCTGACTTACCATAGACTAGCTCAAAAAGAGTGAAACCTGTTGTAGATTTTTAGGTGATTCTATAAGCCCAAAGAGCTTTAGGAAGGTGTGTGGCCCAATCCTTCCTATGGAGTGCTACAATTTGGTGAGAATGGTTTCTAGCTCTCTATTAGTAACCTTGACTTGGCTATTCACTTACAAATGGTAGGGTAATTATTTTCCATGTTGAATGGTATATTCCTTCATCAAACTAGGTATCAGATGAGATGTAAATGACACAAAACCATGTAAAGATATATTCATATTAGAACTTGGCAACATTGCTATCCCTTAGATGTTTTATGGGTTTAGCCTCTGTCTACTTGATTACTTAATCAGTCCAAACAAAAATATAGTATTTACCTTGTGAAGAGGGTTCAATGGGACCTACAAAGTCAATCACCCATTTATCAAAGGGTGCAATGACTATCTAGGGTTGTAAAGGTATCTCATCAGTTTTAGTAGGTCTCATCATGCATTGACACTTATCACATTTCTTTTTTTTTGAGCTACATCCTTGTGTATTCTTGGCCAATAATATCTAGTAGTCAATATTTTAAAGGTTGTCATCTTGGTAGCAAAATGACCTCCATAGGGCTCATCATGGCATGCCCTCAAGATATCATATGTTTCATATTCCCTAATGCACTGATGCATGACTTGATCGAGACAAATATAGAACATAAATCTAGAAATCCAAGAATAGTTAAAGCTCTCCTTGGCTAATAGATTCCTATCTTTAGTAGAGAAAAGACTAGCATCCTTCATGTGGTTAGGTAATTTGCAATTTTTGTATACCATGTATTTTGTGCTAACAATAGAAAGAGATGTTCATTTAGAAATCTATCATCTATGGCTACAAGATCATCAAGGACTTGCAACTAAGAGAGAAAATCACCTACCACATTGACCCTACTAGGCTTAACTACTATTGTGATATCAAATTCATGCATAAGTACTATGCATTGAACCAGTCTTCCTAATATTGCAAGCTTATTCATTGAATACTTGATAGCATAATGGTTAATATGAAAAAATATTTCATATTCACTACTATAGTGTGCAAATTTATTCAATGCATAAATAACTACAAGTAGCTCCTTTTTAGTGACTATGTAGTCTACCTTTTGGCCTAGCACAACACCTATAGGGTAGTCTAAGGCATCTATTTGAATGTGACAAGGTAGTCACCAATTGGGTCCTCTCAAAACTGGTGTTGTAGTGAGAAATTCTTTAACTTGTAGGAAAGATGTAGCACACTTAAAGTCCCAGGAAAATTTAGAATATTTTTTTAACAAGTTATAAAGGGTTGTTGCAATTTGATTGAAATTCTTGATGAATCTTCTATAATTCATGGCATGTCTCGAGAAACTTTGAACATCCTTTTGCTTCTCTAGCATAGGAAAGGTACTAATGACCTCAATCTTTGGTGGATCTACTTGGATGACTTTTGAAGAAATGAAATGACCAAGTATAACTTCTTCCATCATCATGAAACATTTTTCAGTATTTAGGGAAAGATTATAGTCCTATCATCTCTTGAGTACCTTTCTATGTTTGCTTTTGCTTTCTAAAAAGTAGTCCCATAAATAGTAAAATCTTCCATGAATATCTCCATACAATAAATAGATATATCAAAAAGGATACTTATGACAACTCATTGGAATGTGGCTGGAGCATTGCACAAACTAAAAGGTATGACTGAGTAGGAAAACATTCTCTAAGGACATATGAATATTGTTTTCTCTTGGTCCTCTAGAGCTATTTGTATATTATTGTAACCACTAAAACCATCCAGAAAAGAAAAATATTTCTCACTAGCTAAGTTGTCAAGGACTTGATCTATAAATGGAAAGGGAAAGTGGTCATTCTTAGTATCCAAATTAAGCTCCCTATAATCTACAAAAACTCTCCATTTTCCTCCCTTTTTTGGTACTATAACTAGGGGTGAGACCTCTTGTCTATCAAATATTAGGTAAATAAAACCTACATTACTAACTTTTGTAGTTTAGTCTTAACTATATCCCTTGAAATGGGATTGACTCTCCTCTGATGCTGATGGATAGGTTTGAAATCAGGAATGATGTAGGTTTTATGAGTGTAGAGCAGTGTAGTCCCAAGAAAATGCTTTTTGATTCTCCTATAGTAACAACAACATAATTTTTGGTTGGGAATGTGATAAGGCATTGCTAACATTTAACTCTCTTCTTGGACCAACTTCCATCTTAATAACTTTATATGCCATGAATAACTAGGAAATAGGAGAATAATCTACCTCATAAGGTAATAACATGTGAAGAAATTAGGAGGCCTTTGAATGCTAAGGTGTGTTCAAAGGTGGTAATATGGTTTCTAAGATACATTCCACTTGAGGACATATTTAAGACTCTATTCCATACTCATTCATGATAATAGGTGAAATTATCTCTTCTTCTTCTCGAGAAGCTACAAATGAATGTCAACCTATCATCATTATCTGATGGATGGAATTGACCTCTGGATCATTATCACCAAAGTCTAGCTAGATCACTTGGTCATCTAGAAATAGTGGTTGAGTAGGAAAGTATAAAGTCAGATTCTTGGTATGTATACTACTGGATATTGTCATCTTCCTAGAATGACAAGCTATATAGGCATATGCAGTAGCTAAACATGGTTGCCCTAGAATTAAAGGATTTCCACCTATGTTATATTTTGGGGAAAGGACAAAAAAGTCAACTAGATACTCCCAAGAGTTTAAAGTGACTATGACATCTTCTATAATCTCATTTGGATTGAGTAGAACTATAAGCAAGCTGAAGTATGGTTGATGTTTCTCTTAGACCAATGATACGCAATTGAGACAATACCTCCTTTGTCATGATATCAATGAATGCTCCTAGGTAAAATAAATCATTTTGCACTTGCATTCCACAAATGGTGACAATAACCACATGACTCCCAGGGTTAGAATATTTAGGTATAGTTACCTTCTCCATTATTAGCTCAGATAATTGTCCTAAGACATGAATATTTTTTGGATCCTTCTTCTTTTCTCCTAGCTATTTGATACATGCTTCCTTAATGGCTTTATTATAGGTAGCAAATTCCTTAATAGCACCAAGTAATGGTATTTTACTATCATTTGCTTCAGTTGATTAAGAAAATTAATTACTTCTTGGTTCTCTATAGGTTGGCCTTGTTCTTTTAACCTATGAGTAAATAGGGGCTTTTTGGCTACATGAAGCATCTAATAAAATAGTACATGCACTTTTTCATCTAGGGAATCATCAACTTTCTTTATTATAGGCTTTTGTGGTGAAGGAGTAGAGATTGATCTTAAGTAGATACCATTCAAGGAAATAACATAGCTTTGTTTTTGTGTTGGCAATTTGCTATTGTTGGGATTAGGATTAAGCTAAACTAGTAGTTGATTCTTCTTAGGAGGATTATTAGTGGCTATAGGAGCAGGCATTAGAGCCTGCTATTGAGGTGGTGACATTATGATGCAGGAGCATCTAGTGGTGTAAGGGCAATCTTGTATCACCCAAAAATATGCTTAGATATAGTTTTTGTTTAATGTGGTTTTATTTTTTGATACCCATTTGGGTCAAATAAAGGTTCCAACTCTCACAATTCCACTATTACCTTTCTATGTTAGAGTTTTTAAGCACCTTGGGGTATGTCTAAATGCAAAGAATGAGTTATTTTGTAATTAAACCAAAATTATGATGAGTTAGAGGGTGTAAGTTGGAGGGATGGTTATAATTGTAATTTAAAATGCTCTGAAAAAGGAATAAGGTCAAAAGGCTTTATGGTTAGAAAGTTAATGTAGTTTTAATTTTTCCTAGAGACCTCCTAAGAGCAATTCAAAGTTAGATCCAAGGTACTAAACGGCCTTGTACAGGGCCAAAAAATTGGGGACAAGTGAAACTTAACATAGAGCTATAGAGTGCTTCAAGAGCTTTCAGAAAATGTAAATGGTTTGTCAATCGAAGTCACAGTTCAAAAGTTATGCCTCTCTTAAGTTGGACTACCATTTCTAGATTCTTCTAATTTTACACTGACTTCTAATGTGATTTTTGGAACCTCCTATTTTGGTGGTTGATGTCAACTAGCATATTCTATAATGTATTCCTGACCCTAAACCATTTTGGGCTTATGTAAGAACATTCTTGGCACTACAAAAGGTAGTTCTCAGTGGAGTTAGAGAGAAGGTATTGTGTGGAGGATTTCTTTCTCCAACATCATTCTATTGTAAGCCCATAGGGAAATTTTCATCAATAATAATATTTCCCTTTTCCTGTGTGTTCATTCTTGTCTTTGGTTGTGTCTCCATCAAGTGGTATCAGAGTAGGCTTTCCTAAGTGTGTAGATAAAGTGTCGACTATGAGGCAGTTTGCACCAGGACTATGTGGTTGTGGGTTTAAGAAAATACAATGCCTCCATGAAGAGGACATGGTGGAAGGGATTGAGTTATTACTCCTAAGGTTAGAGCCCTCCAAAGACAAGTTCAAGCATTGTAGGAGGAGATCTACAAAGGAATGAATAATGCCACAAGTGATGAAAGTGAGGAAGAAATTGAAGAAGAAGAAAATATTAGATAGGAAGGTGAAGGTGATGAGGAAGTCCTAAATCAAGTAGAGAAGAGGCTTTTTAGGGCCATTTCTAAGTTGGGAAAAAGACCTAAAATTGATGTGGATATGTTTTCAAGAAATCTAAACCTGGATGAGTTGATCGACTAGATCAATGAACTAGAGGAGTATTTTGAGTATGAGGATATTAGAGACCTAGATAGGGTTAAGTTTGTGAAGGCCAAAATGAAAGGCCATGCCAAAATTTGGTGGCAAGAGATTCATTTGGAAAGGAATAGAAGAGAAAAGGACAAAATCACAAGGTGGGATCACATGGTGGATAAACTAAAGAAGAAGTTCATTCATGTTGATTATGAGCTTGATTTGTTCAAGAAAATGCAAGGATTAAAGCAAGCAGGAAATTTTTTCTAGGAATATACAAAGAATTTTCTCAACTTCTTATTAGGTCAAGGCATGTAGAAGCAAATAAGGAGAAGGTTTCTTGTTACCTCAGTGGGTTATGACCTAGCATTCAGAAAGAGATAAGTCCAATTAGAATGACTAGCATTGAAGAGGCATATTAGTTTGCCCTATGAGTTGAAGAGAAGCTAAAAAAAAGGTTTGACAAAAGACAAAGAGGGCATGGTCAAGGAGGAAGGGGTGATGATAGATCATTTGAATGCCAAAATGAGACCCAAAATAAAAATGAAGATGTGGGTACTAGTAGCAACCAGAGGAAAAAGCTATTAAACTACTCTCATGATCAAAACTTTGGAGATCAAATAGGAAGAGGTAGAGGACATGGAAAATGTTCAAGAAGAGGAGGCTTATGTGGTACCTATTTTCATTGCAATGAAGAATGTCATCGTGCATTTGAATGCCCTCAATGATAAGGAAGGATAGATAGGAGAGTTCACGGTCAAGCAAGGGTTGCTCACATGGATGAGGATGCACAATCATTTCATTTAGAGGATGTAGAAAGAGGAGAGGTTCTCATAAATGAAATGGTCTTACTAAGTGGTGAGACTAAACTTGGACAAAGGAGGAGTTTATTTCGTACTAGGTGCAAGTGCAAGGATAAGTTTTGTGATGTGATTGTTGATGGTGGCAGCATAGACAACTTGGTATCTAAGGAGATGGTCTCTGAGCTAAAGCTCAAGAGGGTGAAACACCCCCAACCCTATCAGATTTATTATGTGAAGGATTATCATAAAGTCCTAGTCAGTGAACAATGTTTGGTGAAGTTCAAGATAGGGAGTTACCATGATGAATTTCTCTGTGACATTATTCCAATGGATGTTTGCCATTTATTATTGGGAAGACCATGGCAATTTGATAGACATGTTGTACATGATGGTCATGCAAATAGATACTCTCTGAAAAAAGGATGGAGTTTGCCACAAACTAAAGCCCTTGATAAAGGAAGGTGAAAAGGTATGCAGTAGTGCTAGGATATGTCTTGTTGATGGAAGACATTTTTTAGATGGTCTAAAACATCAGCATATGTGTTATGCTTTGATTCCTAGAAAAGATAAGGAAGGTAGTAGTGAAATTCCACTTGAAGTTTTAGGCCTATTAAGTGAGTATGAAGATGTCATGTCTAATAATGTTCCAAAAGGGTTGCCACCAGTAAGGAAAATTAGTCATCAAATAGATTTAATCCCTAGAGCTAGTTTTCCTAACAAGGCTACTCATACGATGAGTCCTATTGAAACTGAGGAGCTAAACAAATAAGTTCAACAGCTATTAAGGAAGGGTTTCATTTGAGAGAGCCTGAGTCCATGTGCAGTACCTATAGTACTAGCACCAAAGAACGATGGAGAGTGGAGAATGTGCATAGACTCTCAAGATATAAATAGAATAACCATCAAGTATCAATTTCCTTTGCCGAGAATGGATGATCTTATGGACTACTTGAGTGGGGCTCAACACTTTGCAAAGATAGATCTCAAGAGTGGCTATCACCAGATATGGATACAGGAGGGAGGTGAGTGGAAGACTGCATTTAAGACCAAGGAGGGTCTATATGAGTGGTTAATCATGCCTTTTGGACTAACCAATGCACCAAGCACCTTCATGCGGCTTATGAATGAGGTACTAAAGAAATTAGTGCAAAATTTTGTTATTGTCTATTTGGATGATATTTGATTTTCAGCAAGACTCTAGATTAACATTTATTGCACATTTGTAGAGTCCTTGAAAGGTTGAGGGAATAGAAAATGTTGATTAATTTGAAGAAATGTAGCTTTGTAAAAAAAGAGTTAGTCTAATGGGGTTTGTTGTATCATCTAAAGGTATCAAAATGGATCCAAAGAAGGTAAAAGCCATCTTGGAATGGCCTAATCCAAGGTTTTCTACTAAGGTGAGATCATTTCATGGTTTGGTTAGTTTTTATAGAAAGTTCATTAAGAATTTCAATGGCATATGTGCACCCTTGACTGAAACAATAAGGGGGGATAGGAAAGAGTTCAAGTGAAATATAGTAGCTACAAGGAGTTTTGAACTATTGAAGAAGAAGGTGACAAAACAACTTGTGTTGGCACTTCCTGACTTTAGTAAAGTGTTCCAAGTAGATTGTGATTCTAGTGGCAGTGCTATTGGGGCTGTATTGAGCCAAGAAGGTAAGCCTATTGCATATTTTAGTGAAAAATTGAATGATGCAAAGAAGAATTATTTTGTTTATGATCATGAGTTCTATGCAATCATTTAAGCCTTAAAGAAATGGAGACATTATTTATTTCCAAAAGAATTTGTCTTATATACTGATCACTAGGCATTGTATTACCTAAATAGCCAAGGTAAATTGAACTAGAGGCATTTGAAGTGGGTCAATTTCATGCAATGCTATAAATTTGTGTTGAAACATAGAATTGGAAGGTCTAATAGGGTTGCAAATGCATTGAGTAGGAGACAATTGTTGCTGGCACTAATGCGGGTTGAAGTGGCTGGGTTTGATGAACTCAAGAATATGTACCCTAAGGATCCTAATTTTGTTGAAGCATGGAAGGCTTGTAAAGAACCTATTACTATAGATAGAACTAGGTGGCTAGATTATTTGATTCAAGATGGTATGTTGTTCAAGGGTAGTCAACTATGCATTCCAAGGAGTTCCATGAGGGGAACTTGATCAAAGAGAAGCACGATGTGGGGATGGCAGGACACTTTGTTCCAGATAAGACCATTTCCATTCTTAGAGAACATTATTTTTTGCATCAAATGTCACAAGATGCGAAAAAGTTTTTGCAAAGTTGTCAATTATATCAAGCAGCCAAGGGATTTAGTCACAATACTAGACTCTATTAGCCATTGCTTGTTCCATTGAAGCCATGGGAGGACATAAGTATGGATTTTGTTCTTAGATTGCCAAGGACACAAAGGGGTAATAACTCAATATTTGTGGTGGTTGATTGGTTATCCACAATGGCACATTTCATTCCATTCCATAAGACACATGATGTTGTACATTTTGCAGATTTGTTTTTCAAAGAGGTGGTGAGACTACATGGCCTCCCAAAGAGTATTGTTTCTGATAGAGATACTAAATTTTTGGGGTATTTTTGGAGGACTTTATGGAAGAAGTTGAGGATAGAATTGAAGTTTAGTTCTACACATCATCCACAGACTGATGGATAGACAGAAGTGGTAAATAGAAGTCTGGGCAATTTGCTGAGGTGTTTAGTGGGAGATAAGCCTAAGGGATGGGATTTGATTCTACCACAAGTAAAATTTTCTTACAATAATTCTATAAATAGGAGTATTGGTAGATCTCCATTCCAAATTGTGTATGGAAGTAGCCCAAGGACTGCACCAGAATTAAGGAAGAAGGAGCAAGGGGAGAGGACAAGTATCGAGGCTGAAGAATTTGTTGAACATGTCAAGAGCCTACATGATGAGGTCCATGCACACATTACCAAGATGAATCAACAATATAAAGCTGGGGCAGATCAAAGGAGAAGACCTGAGGAGTTCCAATTAGGGAATCTAGTTATGGTACACTTATGAAAGGAATGGTTTCCAGTGGGTACTTACAACAAGCTGAAGATGAAGAATTTTGGCCTGTGCAAAATTTTGAAGAAACATGACTCAAGAAATGCATATGACGTGGAGTTGCCAAATGGGATTCACATTTCTCCTATCTTCAACATTGCAGACTTAACAAAATATCATGATGATGGTGTAGATGAGGGGTTGATGTTAGAGCCATGTCCAATTCCTACTTCTCAGAAGGAGGAGATAGAAGAGATTCTAAATAGTCGTCTAGGTAGGAGTACCAAAAATTAGTAGTATGAAGAGTACTTGGTGATGTGGAAAGGACAACCAATAGAGGACTCAACTTGGATATTAGTAACAGAGGTTGCCCATTTGTGTTTTCCTCTACCATAAAAGTGACTTTTCAATCTACCCTGGGTGTCTAATGCAGGAGCATCCAATAGTGTAAGGGCAATCTTGTATCACCCAAAAATATGCTTAGAGATAGTTTCTGTTTAATGTGTTTTTATTTTTGGATACCCATTTGGGTCAAATAAAGGTTCCAACTCTCACAGTTCCACTATTAGCTTTTTGGGTTAGAGTTTTTAAGCACCTTGGGATATGTGTAAATGCAAAAAATGAGTTATTTTGTAATTAATTCAAAATTATGATAAGTTAGAGGATTTAATTTGGATGGATGTTTACACTTATAATTTAAAGTGCTCCAGAAAAAGAATTAGGTCAAAAGACTTTACGATTAGAAAATTATTGCAGTTTTAATTTTCTTGGAGACCTCTTAAGAGCACTTCAATGTCAGATCTAGGTCACTAAATGGCCTCATATGGGGCCAAAAAATGGGGGACAAGTGAAGCTTTACCATATGGCTGAAATGGTTAGTCAGTCAGATTCACGATTCAAAAGTTATTCTTGGTGTAAATAAGTATTTACTTATTACACTTACTTAAGTTTACTTAGGTTAATGCATTATTTAATTATTTTGCATTATTTTATTTGTGAGACACTTAGGAGTTTGTGCCCTCTTGTGAGTTGTCTTGATGACATCACAAGGGTCTACACCTCTTTTAAGCACATGTTGTCTACAACATAGGAATCTTCTACACACATATGACACTTAGTCATTCTTATCCATTCATCTAGAATGTTGGATAAGGTGCTTAGTTTTCTTATTTTCCTGGTTATTTCTAGAGACATTCTAGGAGCTTCCTGAGAGGCCTTTATATATAGGCATTGCTAGTGTGTTGAACATCACATTCTAAACAGAGCAATATATTCGGACATACTCTGAATAATTGATCATATCCATTTTTGGTCTACAGTTGTGCTTGTGTTTGAGTTCTTAGTTCCTAGGTGAATTTTTCCCTTACGAAAATTCTTACATGGTATTAGAGCAACTTGGAGATTTTCTCATCACATAACCATTTGAGACCATCATCTTGCTTCATCACTGTAGCCTGACTCTGGAGTATCGCAGAAATTGGGAGTGTGCAGCATTAGATCTAACCTCACCATTGCATCCAAAATGTTGATTCAGTGAAAATTGGCTACAAAGCTGCCTACTCTAGGCCAAAGTCGATTGTGAGGCAATTTTTTTTGCAAATCAGCATTCAAAGGACTGATTTGCAAAATTGGTATGATCATTTCAGATTTGTACATTTATTACTCCATCCATCCATGCATCCATATTTATCTCTCTTTTTGGGGAAGGGTTTTTCCCATGAGGTTTTTCCTCTTTCCCCACTTTATGAGAGATTGTATTTTCATTATGTACATGGGTACCTAACATGGCCTAGTAGCCAGGACCCATTATGCATTTCATCCTAGTTTTGTGAACTTAAGGGCATTCCCCTAAGTTGCACTTAAGTGGGGGTGTTGGTTTAAATAAGTATTTACTTATTACACTTACTTAAGTTTACTTAGGTTAATGCATTATTTAATTATTTTGCATTATTTTATTTGTGAGACACTTAGGAGTTTGTGCACTCTTGTGAGTTGTCTTGATGACATCATAAGGGTTCGCACCTCTTTTAAGCACATGTTGTCTACAACATAGGAATCTTCTACACACATATGACACTTAGTCATTCTTATCCATTCATTTAGAATGTTGGATAAGGTGCTTAGTTGTCTTATCTTTTGGTTGTTTCTAGAGACATTCTAGGAGCTTCTTGAGAGGCTTTTATATATAGGCACTCCTAATGTATTGAACATCACATTCTGAACAGAGCAATGTATTCGGACATACTCTAATTAATTGGTCATATCCATTTTTAGTCTACAGTTGTTCTTGTGTTTGAGTTCTTAGTTCTTGGGTGAATTTTTCCCTTGGGGACAAGTGAAGCTTTACCATATGGTTGTAGAGCACTTTGAGAGCTTTCTAGAAATGTAAATGATTAGTCAATCAAATCCACGATTCAAAAGTTATGCCTCCTAGAAGTTGGACTACCATTTCTAGATTCTTCTAATTTTACACCGACTTCTAATGTGATTTTTGGAACCTTCTATTTTGGAAATGAATGCCAACTATCATATTCTAGAATGTATTCCTAACCCTAAACCATTTGGGGCTTATTTAAGAACATTTATGATACTATAAAAGGTAGTTCTTAGTGGAGTTAAAGAGAAGGTATTGTGTGGAGGATTTCTTTCTCTAAAATCATACTATTGTAATCCCATAGGGTATTTTTCATCAATAATAATATTTCCCTTTTCGTGTGTGTTCATTATAGTCTTTGGTTATGTCTCCATCATATTAGAGCTTGGTAACTGGATTGGGTATTCCAATTTTGGCACTACTACCAACCTTGTTAAGGTTGATGCCAACCCTATTATGGTTTTTGCCAACCCTATTGGGGTTGCTTGCAACCTTATTGGTGTTGTTGCCAGTTATTATGCCCATTTAAACTAGTATTCTAAGAATTTTTCTATTGATTATTACTATTATAATTTTGAAGAAGATCTTGTGGCATACCTTGTCTTTGAGCCCTTGGCCTTCATTAAGAAATGTAGAGAACTTCTTCATTTTCATCAATGGCTTTGAACTTAGTAGGAATTGGTTGTGAATCTAGGTTTGCAATAGAATTGCATCTCTAGTTCCCTTTCTTCTCTCTATAATGCGAACAATATTCAGCTAACATGGCATCAACTTCACCCTTCTTTCTTCTTGCCTACATGGTGTCTAGCTATTTAGTTACATCATTAATGATGTTTTGTTTGAAATTTGATAGAAACTTGGAAAACTCTATCATAGATACCCCTGAACCAAAATTATACTTTTGTAGTATGTCTCTAAGTTCCCTACCTTTCTTCATGGTAGCCCTTGAATAATTCAGACATATATTATGTATATTAATCTATTTTTTCTTAGTGATATCTCCTCCTACCATAAGATATAAGTCCTCAATACTTCCATCATTTACACCTCTTAGAAAAAAAATTTTCTTTGATTCCTCATTTAGTAGGTGTTGTGTGTTACACTATAGGTTGAACATGAATTGTGAGATATAGTCTTCCAAGGTTTCATCTTCCTTTTGGGATATTTTTAAAATGTCATCCCCTTTCAAATATTTACCCCTATAGTATTCTTTATACTTTGTGAGAAACAAATTTCTCTTATTGTCTTTATACACAATAATTCCATAATACACAAAAATTCCACTAAGACAGGTTGACTTAGCAACCAAACACAACCAAATCTGAAAGTCTTAGAGGTAAGTTCAATTATATAACAATGGAAGAAGGTGAGAACATTGTTAAGTATTGTTTTAGAATAAAAGAATTTGTAAATTCTATAGGAGGATCTACTAGTAAGATTGATGATGATACTATATTGAGAAAAGCATTAAGGATACTTCTTCCCATCTATGCTATTAGATTTTCTACCACACAGGAGTTGAGATGTGTGCCTGGCAATGATCTAACTCTTGAAGGTTTGGTAGGTAGGATTATTACTTTTAAACTCTCCAATTATGATAACTTCAAAGATGAGAATTTTGAATCTTCTTTTAAAGCTAAGTTGTCACTAAAAGAACCAAATGAAAAGAAAAAGAAAAGAAGAAACATGTTTCCAATGACAATGATATAGATGAGGAAGATCTTGATCAGCTTGAAGTATTGTTGGTTAGGAGATTTCATAGAGGCAAAGGAAAATGAAAAGGTAAGATGCCTATCATATGTTTTAATTACAATGAAGTTGGACATATTGCTGCTAGATGTCAAGAGAAGAAGAAAAAGAGATGAGAACAATAAAGATTACACAAACAAAGAAAGGAAGTCCTGCTACATTGCTGAAGAAAGATCCAATGAAAAATATAATGATCAGGAGGATGAAGTTATCTATGTTTCAATGAAATATGAATCTCATGAAGATGAGGCAACTACACTTGTATCTTTGACAAATGGATCATTGATGGTGGATGTTCTAGTCATATGACTAGAGATAAAAGTAAGTTCAATTCTATTGTGCATTATTATTGAAATATTGTTAGATTTGGGAATGATGCACCATGTCCTATCAAAGGAAAAGGATCAAATAAGTTGATAGATAAGATCATTTGTGATAATGATTATTATGTGGAAGGACTGAATTACAATTTGTTGAGTGTATCACAATTGAAGAGTATTTTTTGTAAGGTTGAATTTAGTAATAGAAAATCCAAGATCTATGATGCTAATAGAGAGCTAATTGGTAATGGTGATCAAACTAGATGTAATCCATTCTATATTGATATGAATGATGCTACTTGTCTAGTTGTACAATTTGATGATGTCTGGCTATGTCACAAAAGGCTATGTCATGTTAATTTTGATAATTTGGTCATTATTAGTAAGATGAAGATAGTCAAAGGTTCACCAAAACTGAAAAAATCGAAAAAAAAAAAAAATGTAAACAATGTTAGTTAGGCAAGATGACTAAATCAAGTTTTAAAAGTAAGACTTACACTTCAAAAGGTATACTTAAGTTAGTTCATATTGATTTATGTGGACTAATCAATGTGTAAAGCTATAAAGGTTACAAGTACATTATCCTATTTGTTGATGATTATTCTAGGATGATGACTATTATGTTTTTGAAGCAAAAATTTGACGCCTTTCAAATGTTTAAGTGGTACGTGGCTAGAGTGGAAAAGGAGACTAGAAAAAGCTTAAAATTTCTAAGATCTAACAAAGGTGGAGAATTTACATCAAATGAGTTTGAGATGTTCTGTAATTATAGAGGAATCAAAAGACAAAAGTCTGCACCTAGAACCCCTCCACAAAATGAGATTGTTGAAAGGAGAAACAAATCTATTATGGATTGTGCTAAAACACTAATGATAGAGAAGAATGTTTATTTGAAATACTAGAGAAAGTTTGTAAGCATAGTATTCTATACCATGAACCATGTACAAGTTAAGAAAGCTACTCATTCAACACCTTTTTAATTATGGTATGGATATTCACCTAATGTAAAATATTTTAAAGTATTTGGAAGAAAGTGTTATATTCTCAAGGATAATAGGAAATTAAAACTTGATGCCAAAAGTGAAGAAGGTGTATTCCTAGGCTATTCCATGAGAAGCAAAGCTTATAAGTGTTTAAATACTAATATTGACAAAGTTGTGGAAAGTGCAAATGCTAAATTTGATTAATATACAAGTACATGAAGTTGAATCTGCAAAAGAACCCAAAGATTACAAATATTTAGTATACTTCTATGTTGACATGATTGACGATGTTGTTGTGAATCAAGTTAAAAATCAACAAGAACAATTCTTACTAAATGTTGAGTCATAGATAGTGAATGTTGAGTTACATTTAGGAACTAAGTTACAATTAGGAGCTGAGTTGTAGAATGAAGTACAGATACATTCTAATAATGAGATGAATACACATAAAATAGATGTTGAATTATCTAATAGAGATGCACGAAGTGATTCTAAAGTTGAAAGGCCTATTGAAGAAAACAAACTAGAACCAAGATTTTCAAAGTATGTCAAAGACATCACCCTACTACATAGATTATTGAGATAAAGAGGCCATGTTAGAAAAAATAGTCCACCAAGATAACTAAGAGGGGGGGAGGGTTTGGGTGAATCAGTTATCCAATAATTAAAGCATTTATCTTCTTTAAACAAACTTAACCATTCAACCAAAATAAATAGCAACCATACAAAGATGCACATAGATAATTTCACTAGATATGTTGACTAGGGAAACCCTTGATTAGAGGCAAAACCCTAGTGGGAATGATGCCCACAAGATGATACACCAATATAAGTATTCCTTATTAGAGGATGGACCCTATTAGGATTCTATTACAATATTTAGTACAATGAGTCCCTATTAAGAGACTTTGAATCCATGCTAGGATATTCACACCCCGTTAGGAGTTGTGCCAACATTGTTAGGAGTTGTAGTACAATGTATGCAAGAAGAGCCCACTGCCCAAATATGAAATTTCAACTACAAGAAGAGCTCATTTCTCAAACAAATAGTTTATTATTATTTTCTTTTTTCTTTGATATTTCATTTTTCCTATCAATTGGACCAATCTCTTTCGAACTTTTTAGACTAGGTCACAAACCTTAGATCCAAATACCAAACCTCAGTAATTAAGTTTCCTTCACTTCTACACTACTCTACTCAACTTTTCATTCCACACTCTCTACTACTTTTAGAAAATTCACAATTTGAATATATCCATCTCATGATAAAGGAAAATATCCTTCCTTTATACCAAGTCCATAAACTAATTCCTTGAGTCAACTATTAGACATTCTCAATTAATTATTATAGGACCACATTAAGAACATGTTACACTTATCGATAACCTAAATCTTTTGCCTTGAAACTTGAATAAATTTTTGTAGATGCAATATTATGATAAGAAAGCTTAGCCATGTTATCCTCAACATGTCTTCTCCATGTCATCAACCTTGACCCTCAAGATATCAACTCTGCTAAGAGATATAACAAGTTGATTAGAACATGCATATATAAACTCTATCTTAGAGTAAAAATCACCAAAACTTACGTAACTTCTTCTAGACTTATTCTTTCTACTTTTGATGTTAATTGTATATTCTAGATACTCAAAAATATCTCCCATAACCTTAGGTGGTTATTATGATCAACTAGTCATCTATAAAAACTTGATATTTTTGTTGTTCTTCTGTCAAATACCACAGAAGACATCAAACATGCTATGTTGATATCAATGACAAACTCAATCATGAATGTAACATATCATCATCAAACCAATCTTAGAATAGTCTCTCCAATCTTCTAATAGGCTAGACCTATGACAAGAAATAAGTTGAAAAATGATGATACATGTATGTTGAGCATGCATGAACCTAAAACTAGAAGATGATGACTGGAGTAAATCCATGAAATAAGAGACTAAGAAAATAGAGAAGAACAAAACTAGGTCACTTGTACCCAAATTGAAGAACAATAATGTTATTGATACCAAGTGGGTGTTCAGAAATAAGTTAGATGAAAATGATGAAGTCACAAGAAACAAGGAAAGACTAGTTTGAAAAGAGTATGCTCAAGAAGAAGGAATAGACTATATAGAAACATTTGCCCCTATTGCAAGACTGGAAGGAGTAAGAACTCTACTTTCTTACTTTTCATACAAAGGTTCCAAAGTTTATCAAATGGATGTGAAATCTATATTTCTAAATGGTACATTAAGGGAAAAAATTTACATTGAATAACCTAAAGGATTTTTTGATGCTAATAGCAAGAACATGGTATGTAGATTTCACAAAGCTTTATATGGTTTAAAGAATGAACCTAGAGAATGGTATGAGAGACTTCATCCTTATCTTGTGAAAATTAGTTTTGAGAGAACTAACAATGACAGAAATTTATACTTCAAGACTGTAGGTGGTAAAGGTATTTTACTAGCTGAATTTTTTGTTGATGATATCATATTTGGAGGACAAAATGTAATTTACAAGACATTTTTTGATCAAATGAAGCAATAATTTGAGATGTCTATGTTTGGAGAAATTAAATTTTTTTTTTGGCTTGCAACTGTATCAAATGCAATATGGTATTTAGATCACTTAGTCTAGGTATGTGAAAGCGATATTGAAAACTTTTGGATTTGAAGATTCAAAGCTTGTTAGTACACCTATGGTGATAGGACATAAATTTTCAAAGAATGATGATTTTTATATTTTGAACCAAAATTTGTGTAGTTCTATGATTGGAAAATTGTAATATGCAGTGCATAGTAGACCTAAGATTTTATTAACTATTGGGATTGTTGAAAGATTCTCTATAAATCCTAAGGAGAATCATTTGATGGTTGTTAAAAGAATAATGAGATATCTAAAAGGAACAAAGGACTTTGTCTTTACTAAAAGAAAAATGAGAATTTTGAATTGAGAGCATATACAGATGTTGATTAGGCTAAAAATGTTGATGATAGAAAAAGCACAAGTGGTGGAGCATTTTTCTTAGGGAAAAGACTAGAGACTTGAACTAGTGAGAAGCAAAACTGCATATCTCAATCTACTATTGAAGCTTAAAATTTTATTTCTGTAGTAAATTGTACAAATATTGTATTAATCAAACATCTACTCAAAGGAATGAAGGAAGAAATCATAGAATTTGTTATACTTTGTTGTGATAACACAAGTGCTATAAATATATCTAAGAACCCTATGATGCACACAAAGACAAAACATATAGCTATCAAGTATAATTACTTGAGAGAGATGGTTCAAGACAACCAAGTAAAGATGTAATATTTGAATACCAAAGAATAGATTCTTGATATACTCACAAAAGCTTTACCTAAGGATACTCATGAGTATCTAAGAGGTAAACTAGGGGTGATACCCCTATCCAAAGCTATTTAAAAAGCATAAGGTGTGCCCTCCATCAACTAAGATGAATGATATATGTAACACATTGGTGTAGTGGACTTTACTTGAGGAGTTGCCTAAAGCAATCTAGTGTTGGAAAAGAAGATCAATCACAAGTTAGGTGATAGAGGGAGAACCTAAAATTGTTAAACATCTACATGTTGAGATGAAAGTTCTTTGGCATTGTTGTCAAAAAGGGAGAAACACTAAGGAGATATACTTAGAGGGAGATAGAGAATATATACTTAGAGGGAGATATTATGATAAAAACAAACTTAGAGGGAGAAATAATTCAAGAGAAAAATTTTAAATATCTACTCAGAGGGGGAAATTAGTACAGATAGAGAGATAGATACATGAATATCAAAATAAAGAGAGGGAGAAGCCCTACAAGATGATAGCTAAAGGGAGTCATAAGGAAGAGTTTATTACTATTGATTAGAATAGAGTTTTGTAGCCTATACAAAAGATTGAAGTTGTTGATAGAGGGAGAGATTACATTTTATTTTTTGGTATTGTTGTTGGTATTGATTTTCCATCAATGCCAAAGAGGGAGATTGTTAAGAAAACATTGATACAAGTATGAGAATATGTTTCAATCATTTTTTTGTCATTGATGTCAAACTTAGTACTTGCTAGTAAGATAATGGCTTAGTTGATTTGAGTACTATCATTTTTTTGATTGATGAGGAGGATTTGTAAAAATAAGATAACAAGAGCACCTAGAGGAAAGGTTGAGTTATGATATGAAAAATGAGTACAAAGATCAGTTGAGACAATGATAATATAGTGTATTCATTAACTACTTAAAGCTGCAAAGGATGGATACACTAATTAAGTCTAGAAGAACAAGTAAGAAGAATTGAGTTTGATAGTCTTAACGTGAATGCATAGTAGGTGTCAAGCAAAGATAGTGTAAGCAAAGCATAAATCTAATTGGAGTCAAGAAAAGTGAAATTTTAGTGTATGTTGAGTGAAATAGTATAAGCCAAGAAAAGTTTAGTTGGTGCCAAGCATCAGTAAACTTTAGTGTGTTCCAAGCGAATTGCTAGTGGATGTTGAGAAATGCAGTATGTGTCGAGCATTAGAAGTAAGTAAATATCAAGTGAAAAAATTATGAGTTTGATCAAGAAATTGATGAATTTGAGCCAACAAGTTGAATTCTTGGATTTTGTGAACTATGTGGAAGATAAGCTTGATGAGATGGCAAAACAAGATTCTAAGTAAACCATTTTGAGATAAATTCAAGGAGGATTATGAAGGATGTTAATAGAGGGACCTAAAATAGAATAATGGTTAGATTCAATGAATCCTATGTAACCCTAGAATGGATGATTATAGTTGAGTAGAATAATATCTAAATTCTCTTTGTAAGGGGATACAAGGCATGAAATAATTGTTGGCATATGTGAGAACCCAAGAAAGATAAGGAGTCTAGGGTGTTTATTCATATGGTGACTAAACTATAAAGTCTACAATTGACATGCAATGTAAGAAGATTTAAGAGGATGGATGCTTAAAGGGAAAACAAGCTATTAGAGCTAAAGCGAATGAAGCCAAACAGAATGGAGGATTGAACAAAGATCTATAGCCAAAAAATTTAGTTATATTTTGTTATCAAATCAATCCTTACTATTACTCTCTAATAATTGTATCAGTTTAGGTAAAATCCTTTGGAATAAGGTTGACCTAATAGTCATTTTTAAATCCTTTAACCAGGTTGCATTTTAATTGAATGACCTAAAGTCCTCTAACAATGCTCTCTTCTAACATGGTAATTGATATCGTTTAACTTGGTCACATTTAATAGTGTGTATTGTAACCTTTAAAAGGGTTGGCCTTTTGCAAGGCATGACTTCAAAAGAGTGAGAATTAGTAGCATGTTACTAGGGGTTTTTTTCCAAATTGGGTTTCCACATAAAATCCTAGTGTCATATGTGTGAATGATTCTATTATGTTTCATGTTTACATTTCAGCAGAGTGATTCTGACCTAGGACAGTAACTTGTAAGTTTATGTTTTGAATCCTATGATGGATGCATGGAAGATACATGTGAAGGAGTTATATGTATGAGTTGTGTTAAGCACTAAAAAGTTTAATTGGGAGTTTTTGGACCTTGGATAACTGATTCATCCCACCCCCCCCCCGTTATTCTAAAGTATTCCAACAACATGTATGCAAAATACAATAGCATTAAAATTTTCTAGAAATGTTAATAGATTTTTTATGTGCTCATGAAATTGAATGATTTCAAAAGAACCTACTAATTTTTTTTTTTTTTTGAATGTGAAGACTCTAAACTACATAAATATTTTGCTTAATTCCTTCACATTCAAAGTGGGAGCTTTAAGAAAAATGAGTAGGTGTCATGAATTTTTCAGATAGTAATTTGATGAATGGTGGAGAAATTAGAAGAAGCCTAAATGTAGTTGGATTGAAAGCTATAAAATGGTACATATTTTTCTTTTAGGAGATTGATCACCTTGACACCAATAGACACAAGATATCTATTGAAAGATTGAGAATTGTCTTGGGAGATTAAGGTAGTTAGGTATTTCTAGATTCAATTGATACATTGCACCTAAATTCATCTCCAATTATGTGCTGAGAAATTATTTTCTTAGAGTTGTAGCCTAGGTATTAGAGGTTACTGATGATGCTAAATGGACCAAAATAAAAGATAATCTTGCAATCTCATAGTTACATAATTGGTGGACAAATTAGCATTGTATGATCCTTAATGTTGGGTGATTATGTTATTGTTATGAGAAACCAACAATTGATTATACTATAAGAAGACTCATTGGAAGTAAAAAGATTAGAAAAGAAGAAGCACTTGGATCAATTCTTCCAGGTCAGTTGTTGAAACAAACACACAACTACTTCTATATGTGCCAACTAGAAGAACTCCCTAGCTAGGCCTATCATTTAGTTCAATATCCGTTCAAAACCTCACCTCCAATAGCTCCCACAGTGTGCGATGAAGTAGCAAATAAATGCCTTTTTGCCAAATCTCAATTTGGAGCTTTGTGTGGGTAGCAAGCAAATCAACTCACCATGAAATAGCTCCCAAGAAAATCAAATAGCCATCAAATACCTCTTGTGTGCATGTAGAGTGCTACCAAAAAAATGGCACAAAATAATAGATAATGAATCACAATTTTCTTTTTTTTATTATGTACCTGAGTTGGTCAAAATTTTGACCAACTCAAGCATAAAAACCAAAAGAAAATGTATTGAATAACTCTCTACTCAAGTTGGTCAAAATTTTAGGTCAAAATTTTACCTATAATGTGTCTAAGGGAAAAATTTAATTTTTTTTTTTTGTTATTTTCAAAATTGGGAGCCTAGGAAAAGATGGGGAAGAAGCAACAATGGAAAAATCAATGTTCATCACATTCTATTTACTAGAACCAAAAATGAAGCAAGAATCAAGACTTGGCAAGTTGCTTAAATTTAAAACATCAAATATTATATTTATTTCACCTATCATGATTCAAATAGCTTAAATTTCACACACTAAAGCTTAATTCAAAAACTAAAATTGTTAAATAGTCAAAATTGACTTATCCTTTTTAAGCTTAATTTTTCACCATCATAATCCTTAGCAATATTGCATTTATCTATATTTCTTAAACACATCTCCTAGTTATACAAGAGTAAGAGGGTCTTAGTGTATTTAAACTATTGCATTCATTCAACTTATCTCATGCCAATTGGTGAGTGTAGTTATTCATTGAGTGGTAGAAAATTGTAGAATTTAGAATTTCTTTTATGTGCAACCCTTCATTCCTCATCATTCTCCCAATGGAATCTGTATATTCAATGGTAACACCATGCTTCAAATCAAAATTATTTCTAGACTCTAGAGGCCAAATGTTCATGATGCTCAAGTTGCTAATATTTAGCATGGGAAAGGATCTAGACTAAGTTTTAGTGAGAGGATTTTATCATGTCATACCTAGGTTCACCATGCTCCAAAGAATGAAGAGGCTGACATTTTTCTTATTCTCTAAACAATGATTCTAAAATTTATGTTAAATATCACAGTAACAAGTAGATACCTTCTAAACTATAGAACATTATAATATTATACATTATAGGCATTTGAAATATACTAAAAGCATATACACAATATAGTAATACAATTACAAATAATCATGCACACCTAAAGAGCACAAGTTATGATGTATAATCCTAGATCTATGGCAAGTTTCAATGAAAAGATTTAATCATGCAATGCCTAAATTCACCATTTCCCAAAGAATGAAGACGGGGGTATTTTCCTTATTCTCTTAGTAATTCTAAAATATATGTTAGATATCATAGTTACAAATGGATACCTACTAAACTCAAAAAGATGATAATATCACACATTACAAGCATTTTGAATCTACCAAAAGCATATACTTAATTCACTAACAAATGAGCCCTACACACCTAAAGAGCATAAGTTACAGTGCATAAGCATGCAAAAAAAATTAGCAAGTCCAAATACATGATTGGTTACATGGACACAACATAGCTTATATGGAGCCTCATGTGGTTGTAGTAGTTGTACCAAATATCCCAATCCACAACAATCTCTAATTTAAATCTCATACTTACCATGGGAAAAAATAATTGCTTTCGCCCTAAATATTTTCCCATAGATTTTTTCTATGCAAAATTTATGTAGTTCTACAAAATGAAAATGTTATATATAATTCCAACCTATAAACATTCATAAGCTTTGAGAAATGGGAATTTACCTTAGGGTCTTTTTATGCTAAGAGATGTTCATATATAGTTCAAGCACAAACCAAACAACAAACTCCCACTGCCAAACAAACCCACCAAACAATCTAGCCAAATAACAAAATGATGAATACAATTTTCCTTTTTTTTCTTTATGAACCTAATTTTGTCATAATTTTGACCAACTCGAGCATAAAAAGCATAATTTGGTCAAATTTTTGACCAACTCAGGCATAAAAAAAATAAAAAATCATCAGCCAATATGGCCTTTTATCAAAAAATTTGGTTGAAAAACAAGGGGACATGTACTAGTGATCGCTTTGATAAAGTCTTGTGAGAATATCCCACATCTCCTTTGTAGTGTGCTTCCTTGATAGATAAAGAATTAAATGATCTCATACTAGATCAAGATTAATTATTTGAGCTTTGGTATCAGAAAAAAATTTTGGATGTTTTTAAAAGGGAAATCTCCCAAGGGAAGCCTATTAGCTAAATTAAAATAACTTAATTAATTTAAATTTAAATATAATAAATATAAAATTTATCCAATTCAAAAGATATCAATCTTCCAACTAGAGCAGCCAAAGTTATTTTGTTATTTGGATCACATCTCATTTCTTGAATAACAAACACTCTAATTGCATAAATAGGAAGAAGAGTTGTGAGTACCTTGCTTACAACAGTCGTGTCATCAATGTCTCCTCTAGATGCTTTGATTGCACTCACACTAGCTTTGATTCTTTCCACATATCTTTCAATGTTTTCATCTTCTCTCATTTTTTTCTGATGAAATTATCCTTTGAGACTTTTTTCTTTGGCTCTTCTTACATTGTCATCTCCTCCATAGATGTCTTTCAGTTTGGTCCACATTTCATGAGCAATTTTATTGTCTTTTACCTCATCAAATTCAGCATGACTAAGAGTAGATGCAATATCAATCATCATGATGTTATGACTCTTCTTTTTAGCAATATCTACAACTAATAATGTTCTAGTGGGAGTTTTTTATTTAGTATCAAGATATTTACAACCTAAATCACTAATAGTAGCTAAATTTAACCTCATAAGTCCTTTCCATGCTACAAAATTATCTTTGTTCAACTTGGAAATATCTCTTTTGTAAGACATCATGATCTTTAGCTTAGGTGCTTGAAACCTTCTCTGCAAGCACCAAAAGATCTGATACCAATTGTTGGAAACATAAGAGGAGTAACTGGGAGGGGAGGGGTAAATTAGTTACTAAAAAAATTAAATCTTAGATCCCTTAGATGTCAGTAAAATAATTCTATCAAAACTTAATTCTGTTGATGCTCAGAAAATAAAGAAACATTGTAACTCGATAAACACTAAGAATGCTCAATAATTAATTAACATGCAAATCTTAAGATGTTAGTTGTGATTATCATTACTTTAACTTAGTTTCAAATGTAGAAAGGAAATAGCATGAACACATTTGACACCAAGATTTAACATGTAAACCCAATTTGAGAAAAACCACCAATTGCAATTAGTTACTATTTTTACTCTTCGGAAGTAAGCCCTATTAGGAGCCAACCTTGTTAAAGGTTACAAAACACATTTCTAGGTGTGACCCTATTGATGGATTAAATCACCCTATTAGGAGTGACCTTGTCATAGATCTTAAGACAATTCAATAGAACTATCACCTTGTCAAAGGATTTACAAATGGTTGCTAAAACAACTCTATTAAGAGATTTAGATCAATGCTACAATGGTTAGAGAGTAACAATGAGATGACCTAATTTGGATGAAACTAAATTTTCTTACTACAAATCTCTATTCTAGCTTATACTTGATCCTTCTTGATCGGTTGTATCCTTTTAGCTCTACAAGAATATTCTACATATCCTTTTGATTTGCTTCCTCTTATAATTATTGTTAGTGTAAATAATTAATTATTATTACACTTTATTTAACTTTACTTTAGTTAATTCATTATCATATTAGTTTTCATGTAGACACCAATGAGTATGTGTAGTCATATGAGTTGTCTTGTTGACAACACAAGAGTTAGCAACTTTTTTAAGCACATGGTGTCTACAACATCTCTTTATGAGATACACCTATATAGACTTATCCTCTCATCATTGCACAAAATCTTGTGCTCAATGGAGGATAATCCACTCTTGGTGGACATGTGCTTAGTTGTGATGTTTATCTCTTTGCTAACTCCTAGTCATTCTATATTTATATACAGGCACTTCTAGTGTGTATTCATCTGATATCCATTCTCATTATTGTTATTATGATCATCCATTATTGATCCATATTATGCTAGTGCTTGAGCTTCTTGATCTTGGTGTCATTTTTTCCTAAGAAAAATTCTTACATGGTGTCAAAGTGATAGGAGATCTGTTTAGATAGCCATTGGAGACCATTTTTGCTTCACCTCTCTGAAGGACACAATTCAGATTCAAAGTATTCGCAAAAAATTGAGAACATTTTGATCAAGATCTAACCTTACCATTGCATCTAGAGGATTGATTCAAAAAATTGTAATTATGAATTTGCCTACTCTAGGCCATAGTCAAATTTGAGGCAAAAAATAATTTCGAATTGAAACCCGAAGGCTCGATTCACAAAATTGGTATGATCTCTTTAGATCTATGTAATTAATTTTCCAAATCTACATTTTTATTTTCTTCTCCACACTTGTTTTATTCAGATCTTCATTTTTTCTTTTTGGAATTGAATTTCATTTCCAAAATTTCAAGAAAAATTGGCCTTTTAGGATAGTAGAAGAGCATTTTTCATAAGCAAACTAGGCAGTCATACTCTGGATATCGGAGGCTGGCATTTTCTTCTAAACCACAACTAGCTTAACAATCATCAGCAGTGAACAACATATCTTACACATTGCAACTGGCTTCCAAACTATGGTGGAACTCCACATACTGATGGCTTCTAAGCTACTTAAATTATTGTGGGCTTGCAAGTTTATCCACTACTACACCCATGAACATGGTGCATGTGGGATTAATACTCCCACACCTACCACCAACAATCTACAATCTCACACCACCCTCAATGATTTCCTCTACCAACCTAATGCCACTAGCCAACCACCCTACAACACTACTAGTACTCCACCTTCATTCCATTGCCACCACCAACATGGACCTACACTAGATACCATGTGTTCAACCATATTAGCAACCTTCAAAAGCTCTATCAGCTACCATGTAGACTATCATGTTAGCTACCATGTAGACTACCACATAATTTTCCATGTAGACTACCACTTCAGCTACTCGATAGACTACCACATCATCCATCTGTATAGTACAAGCTACCATCAAAAGGAGTCTTCCCATTTGGGGCATTATGAGGAGACCTATTAAGTATGTGAGTGGCATTGCTAATGGCTTTGACTTCAAGTGTAGGATCAAGAGACTTGGATTTTATCATGCAACTTGCCATGGCCTTAAGAGTTCTAATCCTCATAGCTGTAACATCTATCTTGTACAGACTAAATGTTGGTGGATTCTAAAGATCAATCCCCTCAAGTTTGCAAAAGTTTGTAAGTATTCTATCCACATTTTTGCTTTCATTGTTCATCTATAGAACCTTAATGGTTTTCCCTGATTTGTGTTCAACATGACTCTTAAAGGCTTGAAGCTTATCAACCACTTCATTCTTGTGATGAAGGAAGTAGACCCATGTGAAACGTGAAAAGTCATCAACAAAAGTAAGGATGTAGCAGCCTTGGCTGACTAAAGTCACTACAAATAGACCTACTAAAACCATTTCAACCAACTAAAGAACAACTGGTGCTCTTGAAGACTTCCCATTATCATACTTCTCCTTGAGATGCATATCCACTGAACATGATGAGCACTAACCTTTAGAAAAGTTGATGTTAGGTAGAAGTTTGACCCTGTATTTGGAGAAAAGTTGCTGAAGATAGCAGAAGGCAAGATGACAAAATTTCTCATGCCATAAGGTGATTTGTGAATTAGATTGAGTTAACAAGGCTTGTGAAGGAGACTTAGGCACAAAGTGAGAGAATTAATAAAGCCTCTTATCATGATTGACTTTTCCCACTAGAACCAATGAATCATCTTTTAGACTATGCACCATCACTGAATCTGGAAGGAACTCAACTTTGTGACCATCTCCAAGGTGAGTAATTTGGTAAACTAAGAGGAGATTGGAGCAAAGGTTTGGAAAGTAGAGAACACCTTTGAATTCCCCATTTTCCATTTCCACATGTCCTTTCCCTTCAGCTTCTATTTTAGTATCATCTCCCATGAAGATGTGTGGTACCTATGACTACTTCAATAAATAAAAATCTTCCTTTGAAAAACCCATATGATAGGAGGCACCTGAGTCAAGTATCCATTCTGAATAAGAACTTGAATTTTCCATAAGTGCTTGCCCTTTTCTCTTTGAATTGGTTGGAGTTGAATCCTTGGAAGTACCTAGCACTTGAATTTCATTCTTCTTGATTAGGTTTTCCAACTCATCGATTCTTTTAGTTTTGTAATGATACTCGTCATAATTTGGCTTTTTGCAATATGCACAAATTTTTTTTTCCTTCTTTTCACTACTTCCCTTCTTGTTGGAAGAAAAATTGCCTTGTTGTAAGGAGGATTATTGTGTCTCAAACTATCATTTCTAATTTCATTGCTTCTTCTTGTTGTTGCTAGAACCTTTCCCTCCTTGACTTGATTGGATCTCATCACTAGTCACCAATGCTTTGGTCTTTGATGTCATGAGAAGTCCCAAATCTATCAAGTGAGATTGTTCAACAATCAACATCTCTACAAATGCATCAAATGTAGGCTCTTGGTAAGCACTTCCCATGGTCAACCTATGAGTATTATAACTTCAAACAAAGGAAGCATACTCTAAAGGTAGCCTCTTTAGGATGTGATGAATCAATTTTCATCTTTCATGGGATCACCATGATCTTTAAGTAGTGCCCTATACTCATTGGCTTTTTTGATGTCATCTTGAATTGTACCAAATTTCTTTAGATCCAAGAGAAGTAGATTGTCCTCAATCTAAAATCCCTTTTCCTCATCCACCTTACCATACAATGATTCAATTTTGTCCCATGAAAGTTTGGACTCCTTAAAACTAGAAATGTGGAAGAAGAGATCTCTATGTAGATAATTCTTGATAATTTTGTTTGTCTTGTTGTTGCCAATTAATGAGTTCTTTAGCATCAGTGGGTTTGGGTATTGTACCATCAACATAAAGACTATAACCTTTTTTCATTAATCTACTCCATGCAATGTCTTTCCATGTAGAATAATTATGTGAAGTTAGAAGTGAAATTTAAGTGAACCCATGATGTAGAAAAGTAAAAGAGCACACAAGAGAGACACAAACATAGTACACACCCCCCTTTCACTCAATCAAAAGATCCCTCCAAAAGAGATGCTTTTGGAACTTTATATGTAGTGCATGTACAATAGGCCACTTGTCAAAATGAACAAAGTGGACTTCTAATTTTTCTTTTACAACCACCTTGTGAGGCCCAAATCTATCACTAAGCATTGTAGCTCAGATGTACAACAATTCTAAAAAGTAATCAGAGCATTACAATGCAGAAAAAGCCCTAATTGTAAAAGTGAGATTTTTGTCCATACAACCCCAGAATTTGACTATAGATCTAGAAAGTAGAAAAATAATAATGCACTTACAAAAAAATTAAACATGAAAAAGTGACCAAATGAGCCCGTATGGAGCATTTGAAGTTGCAAAATGCAAGATTAAATAGGTATAGTCACCAAAAAATGCAATTTTTGAAAAATCTTTGCACCAAAATTAGAAAAAAACCACCACTAGAAAGCTTAGGAAATTTTACCCAAAATTTTAAAAAATTGAACCTAAATTGGAGTCTCGATGTTCAAGTTATGGGCTCTCAAAGTCATTCTACCAAATCAAAAAATAATCTAGAGAGGGGTCTAGAAAGAAAACTATGTGCTTAAATTTGATGATCAAATGGCCATTGTAGTGGTTATAAAATCCCTAGTTTTGATTTTTAGACAGTTATCAAATTTAACCTCATAAAATGCTGACGTCAGAAAAAAATTTGGACCCTTGCTAACATGGTAGTGATGTACAAAAAATCTAATTCAGCTGATGATGTTGCATTGCTAATAGGGTAGTACTAAAGTGGACACATGGCCGTCTACATAAGAAAGGTACAATTATCTATCTACATGGGTGGATGAAGTGGATGTCAATGTGTCAGTCTAGCTAGCATCCTGTGCTAACATGGCATAGTCTACTATGTGGCTATCAATCCATGTGGTTGCTTGTGGTAGTGAAATGTTGTGAGGTTATAGTATCTACATGGTAGGGAAGTAGACTATGTAGGTGTCCATGTATTGTAGATAGCTTGTAGGTACTGCAACTAGAAAAGGCAGACAAGTAGCTAGGATTAGAATTTAGGTTGCTGAAATCACAAAACATGGCCAAAAAAGGTAGGCAAGTAGCTAGGATTAAAATTTAGGTCACTGAAATCACAAAACATGGCCAGAGTTTAATAAAAAATGGCACTGGGGAGTGGGTAAATATCCCACATTGGCCCCGTGGTGCTTTTTTAATGTGAATAAGAAATGAATGCCTCGATTTGAAAATAAATGAAGCACGTCAACTCGATGGAAACTGGTCATTGGTTGAGGTTTCCTTCCTAGTTTCCCTTCCCTAGATTTTGAATATGCTTAGCTAGTAATATAAAATACAACCAAAATTATGATAAATGTTTGATGCAAAATAACTAACCGCAGATGAAGGGGAATATTCTACAAATATTCTATGTGAGGCCAGGGTGCGACTACCTAGTACCTGTCCAAAAAAAATTCTCTACTGCTTGGAGGGAATTTTTTTTTTTTAAATGTAGACTTTGAAAATGTAGAGAAATATTGAATTATAGATTTGAATTGAATGAAATTATAGATCTAAAAAATCATACCCATGTTGTAAATCACAGCCTTCAGGTGCCAATTTGCAAAAAACATTTCCTCATGATCAACTTTGGGCTAGGGTAGCTAAATTTATAGCCAATTTTCACTAAATTGACATTCTAAAAACAATGTGAGGTCCTTTTTTGCTCAAGATGCTCCCAATTTTTTTATTACTTTAGATTCAGGTCGAGGTGTTAAAGCAACAATGGTCTTGAACGACTATGTGAAGAGAGATTCTTCAACCTCTGATACCATGTAAGAATTTTCCTTAGGGAAAAATTTACCCAAGAACTAAGACCTCAAACACAAGCACAATAGTAGACCAAAAAAGGAGTATGATTAAATAACAATGTATTTGATTCAATATGCATTGAAGTACACTAGGAATGCTTGAATATAAAGGTCTCTAAGATGCATCTAGAATGCCTAAGAATTAGCATCATGATAAGCCATACAACCAAGCACATGTTCACTAGATATGGGTTAGCCTCCATTATGCATAGGAGTAAGTGTGATGATGAGAGGATAAGCCTACAAGGGTGTAACATGCAAATTTATGTTGTAGACAACATGTGCTAAAAAGGGAGTATGAATAACTATGTTCTCAACATGACAACTCAGTGAATGATGCAAACTCCGGTGTTATAGACACCATGTGTTGAATTAAAGTTGCATACTTCTATGTTGCCAACATGACAACTCAAAAAGGTACACAAACTCCTAAGTGTCTCACAAAATAAATAATAAAATAATTCATTAACCTAAGTAAAATTAAGTAAGTGTAAATAGTAAACATGTATTTACACCAATAGTAAGCATCCAAAAAAATGTTTGACAAGGGGAAGTCTTGGAGAGCACAAACTGTTCTTAAACTAGTTCATAGTGATGTGGTGTGCCCATTTCTAGTGCCATCAATTGGAAAGTCTCACTATGCACTCACCTTTATTGATGACTATCCTCACTATACTTGGGTATTCTTCATCGCTCATAGCAGTGAAGTAGTTGAACAACTTCTCACCTTCAAGGCTCAAGTAGAAAAGTAATTAGAGAAAGCCATCAAAGTTCTTCAAACTAATAATGGAAGGGAGTATATGAACTCAAGACTTATAGAGTTTTGTAATCAAGAGGGAATTGACCTTTATAATTTAGTACCATACACTGCACAGTAAAATGGTGTTGCAAAAAAGAAGAACAGAACCCTCAAGGAGATGACCACTTTCATGCTATTACATAAGTCTCTTGATCAATGTTTTTCGGTTGAAGCAATGAATTATGTAAATTACATCTATAATAGTAGTCCTCATAAAAATTTGGATGGTTTAACTCCTTTTGAAGCTTGGAATGGAAGGAAACCTAATGTAAAGCATTTTAGAGTCTTTGGTTGTCCAGCATGGGTATGAATATCTCCACAGAAATGCAAGGCATTGGAACGTCAAAGTAAACCTCACATCTTTATTAGCTATGAAGACTCTCATAAAGCCTAAAAATTAATGGATCTAGAGACACATGAAATTTTCTACAAGAGGAGAGTACACTTTGAAGAAAGTTGTCTAAGATTTACTTCTTTAACTCCTCCTTCTTCCTCCTTCATTGAAGAGAGTGACAGTAATAATAGTGACTTGGAAGATGTTCATCCATGACCCAAATAGAGGCATCAGATAGATGAGGTTGAGGAAATCCCTTCTACTTCTACATCTTCTTCCACTAGACCTAAATGGGCTCAATAAACATGGGATGCAGTAGGACCATTAGAATGGAATCCTTCATTTACTAGGAGGACAAGATCACAATATAACTTACTCCCTCATGCTTATATTACAGTTGCTTCCAATCCTCAATCATTCAAAGAAGCTTTAGAAATTCTATAATGGGATAAAGAAATGGAGGAAGTGTTAGAAATATTCAAGACTATGCTAAGTTACTAAGAGGGGAGGGGTGAATTAGTAACTTTGAAAATTTTAACAATTTTAGTTCTTATTCCAATAAATTAATTAGCATTTAATTCATCACATATGATCTAATTGTAGGTATGAGAAACTAAAAACATGAAAGAATCCATAACACTTGAACACAAAGATTTTGTGACCCATAAACCTTACAAATAGAAAGAAAAACTAGGGTGGTAATGATACCCACAAAATTTAGTACTATAGCATAAAGTTGGCATGTTAAGGCTTACATTGATTACTTCTGATGATCTGCCCTATTAAGAGAAAATAGGACTACTAGACCCACCTTGTGAGAAGATTTACAAACATACAATGAAGTATGCACTCGGCAAGGAGATTTAGATAAGATTGTTAGGTCTACTTTGTTAGAGGATTTTGACTAGTTCACCTATTAGGATGAAGCAGTAGATCTCTTATTTGCAACTGAGTTTGCTGATATAGATTCCTTAGTGTATTGATCACCTTTCTATGATAGATTTTTCACTATTTCTCCTTGTACTAATATGGACTTTATAATTCTTTATCTACTGCATTCATAACTTAAACTTTTTGCATTCATTCTCTTTCTTACATTATTCTTACATTTGAAATGATACAATACATTACACACACACACACACACACACACACACACACACATATATATATGTCAATCCAAATTAAAAAATTATAAAGTTAGCCATGACACAAGTTAACACAAATATTACAAAGTTGACCCATATGAAGAAAATTGGGTTCTAAAGACTGACTCAGTGAGGTTCTACTACATGGCATCCACTATCACTACTTGGCATCATCATGCTCTTGCTAGATGTAGAAGCTCATTCCATACTAATCACTTTCAAGTAGTCTTGAACTTGGTCTACACTAGTGACTTAGTAGATATTGTGTAACTTGGAAAACACTAAATCACTTGGTTACCTTGAAGTAGCTCAGTTAAAACTAGCTTTGCATCACTTGAACTACAAACTTGGTAGATACTACAATGCTTAGTAAACATAGGTTTCACATCACATGAACTATGAACTCAATTACCACTGATAAACTTGGTATATGCTGAAATGCTCAGTCTGAACTGTTGGACTTCACACTAACTAAATCTACTCAGTAACCATTGGAATTAGTCCAAAAGGCTTGGTAGCAACTATAGAAGCTCAATGGCTACTAAATTACATGAAAAACATTGTAAATTATTCCATGAGCTCAGTAGCTATATAGAATCTAAATAAGTGTGTGTCACTAATAAAAAACTTGACTAATATGTCAACAATATCCCCCTTTATCATTAGTGACAAAAAAACTTATTAGCCCAAAAATGAATACCTTAGTTTCATCATCATGTGATACTGGCTTGGTCTATTTTTGAGATTTTTCAAAATTTATCTTTGTAAGGTATATACAGATTATTTCTTCACCATAGCATATTTGTCTCCCATACTATGTGATCTACTATGTACATGTAACTTTTCTCTTATATACATATTTCCTCCTATAACTCTTCTCTTCTCATATCTCCCCATTTTTAACAATAATGCCAAAGATTTATTCAACATACTTACATGGAGTCACAAAAATGAGATAATAATTTAGAATGTACCTTGAGAGTAATTTCCAAGGTTTTATCCCAGTTTTCTTGTAGTAACTTACATTTGTGAATGACAATTTGCATTTTTGTTAATAATTCAATCATGTGGTCAGCAATAGAGAAGTTGTTATCATGAATTAGGGTCTTTGAATATACAATGTGTTTTTGCATAGAATCCATGATTGGAAGGATCATATTTTGTATATCAACTAGTGTTGAACAGATCCTTGCTTCTTCTCTTAAAAACTCAACTTGCAAGTTTGACAAAAATCTAATCTTCTTGAAATGTGCAAAGCTTGAACTAGGGTCAAGTTGTAGCTATTGAGCACTTGCCTTAAGATCTATATCAATTCTGAACAATTTTTCCTTCACTTCATTTGTATACTTAGTGACATCACATAGTTTTGCAAAAAGTGATGACACATTTGAGCAGGATGCCTTAAGATTAACCAAAGTTGTTGAAAGCTCAACTTGATGAATGACTATTTGTTAAGAAATTTGCTTAGGAACTTTGTTATTGAATTTATTTTCAGCCTTTTCAACTAGATTTTTCAAACCTTTGGTGTCCTCATTGAACTTTTGGACTGCCTCTCCAAGTTGAAACAAAATGGGTTGAGAAGAATCAACTTAAATTCCAATAGCCTTGGCCAAGATATTCTTGGAATCATCTATAATCTTATACTCTCTATCTTACTCTCTATCTCTTTCCCCTCTCAATCTTTGTTGCTTGGCCATTTTCTGGAGTAGTTCACCAAATATGAGTATTTGGTCTGCAGAAAGACTATAGATATCCCATTTGGAAATTTCTATTTACTCATCTAAATCTATATCTTCTTCTATCTCCTTTCCTTACAAAATTTTTTTACTTAGTTGAACCTTAGGTTCAACTTTCCTTCTACTTATTGCCTATGTACCTAGAATGGAAACAATAGTGGACATACTTAGACTTGCAGTTAAAACTAATATAGTACTAACTGATGGAATACTTACAAAGATGTTAGAAGAATCCAGAATTGATGAAGTCAAAATTGTAGAATCCAAAACTGAAGTAGACAAAATTGGAGAGCTTACCATGGGTGCACTCAAAACTGAAAAACTCAAAATTAGAGTGGTGATGACTAAAGAACTCAACTCAATAGATGAAGATGGAGTCTATAGCTTGGTTGATGAAGTGGAAATCACTTTTGTCAATTATATACTGAGTTGTGTTTGGGCAAAGAGTGATTGGAAATTTGATGTATCTGTGGTAGTCACAACCAAACTTGTTCAAGATGTCTCTATATTTGATGTAGTCAAAGGTTTTCTCAGAGAGTGAGGAAGTGAGGCAATGAGTACAATAGCTATCTTGACTGGGTTAGTCTCCTCATCATCTTGCTTTTCTTCCTCTACAGCTTCTTGCTCCTTGTACTCTTCATAATCAACTATAACATAATGAGTTGATCCTTCACATCCTCTTCATCCTTATCTCTGTCATCATCATCATTCTTAACTTCCAATGCAAAATCCATTGCTTTGTGTAACAAATATATATTCTTCCAAGTGTTTGTAGCATTCTTAACTACATGCTCTATACCACATTTTATCTTCAATATTCTTTAAAGACTCTTTAACCTCAACATCTAATATGCTTGGAAGTAACTGCCTCACGGTTTGTGCATATATGTCTTTGACTGTTTGCATGGAAAAATCCCATCTTGGCTTGATCTTTTCTAGCAATTCATTGGAGACTTGAGAGGTGATTTGTTCTAGTGAGTACTTCCATTTACCCATTTTTGTTAGCACTAGTTCTTCAACTTGTTTTTTCTCTACCTCTATCCTAGTCTCATATTTCAAAGATTTAAAATTTTTAATTCTAGCTCATTCCATTTGCTTCAATTTTTCTTGGAAGGTGGGTGGAGGTTTGCTAAAAACAATGTCGCTTCCTTTCTTTTGTGACCTCCTTGTGAAGACTGCAATGGATTCCTTTGTAGGCTTGGTGATGATCACCTTACCCTTTTTCTTCAAAGGTTCTTCTTCTTTCTCTGACTCTTCTTCATCCTCTACCTATTCCTCATCTTCACCTTTACCCTCGATTAACATGAGAGGTGCACTAGATTTTAGTTTGGCTATCCTCCTCTTCCTTTTGTTAACTGCCTGAGGGAGCTTTATCCCTAGCTCAATTCTTGCCTTAGCTTCATCATAAGTACCAAAGTAAGGGGCCTTGGGATCAAAAGTTTCATTGATAAGGGCTTCAATGATATCCTTGGTCTCATCAATATTCACCTCATAGCCAAGAACCTTGACCCACACAACTCTAGGCTTGACTACCTAGATGTATACCTTGTCACAATCAACCATGAAACACACATCATCCTTGAAGTCCTCAACTAACTTCTTTGGAATTTTGAACCTATTTTTCATTTTATCTTTGAACACATTGAAGTAGTTATCCATGATGCTGCCATAGTTCTCACCCATTTCTACAATATATTCATTTATTTGGTACAATACTGGGACATATTTTCTCTAGACTACAGTGCCTTTGGAAGGGAAGAACTTCTAGACATAAAAGAATAAATAGGTTAACAAAGAACCAAATTTGCATGAGTTATTCTTGGAGGTTCTAATACTTTCCATATTCTTATTGAATTTTCTCAGTAATAACTTGGCAAGGTCATAAGATAAGTAGTTCATCACCACTTTATATTCTAAGTCCACCACTTCACATGATACACTATTAAGATGGCTTGAACTATATATCTTATGAGCTATAACATGAATACAAAAATTCAACTTTGCATTTGTGACACTTCTTATTTTCATGCCTTTGTTATCCCACTTGGCTAGGGTTTTGTTTTCCAACTCTTCTCAACCTAGGATTTTGGTTGTTTTGGCTTTGGTGAGCATGGGAAGGCTAGTGATTCAATGAATCATTTTCTTAGTTATCAATATTGGTTTCTCTAACCATAGTTGTCCATTATGCACCTAGGTAAGGATATAATCCATTTAATTTGAAACTCTCATGGCATATGGGGAATGTGAGTTAATCCTTTTGCTTCAAAATGTTGATGCTCAAGTTTCAGGGTTCCATTAACACATAACTAACCTAGGGCATCATCCATCTCTAGAGTACCAATTTCTTCAATTGCACACTTAAAATGAGTTCAACTGTCATTAACAAGAAGTACCTTGGGAGGGATTTAGGAATAAACTCTGCTTGGGTCTAGGGTTTCAAAAACTGTAGGCATGATCTTGAAATTTGGTACTTTCCATTCAACCCCTCGTACCAACATGTCCAAACCTTTCTTAACCTTGCTACTATTGGATGCCATTTTCACTTGATAGCTTGAGAAGACTTTGAAAAATTTTGTAGGAAATTTACTCAAGTCACTTGATCATACAGAAAATAGCTCTTCACAATAGCATTCAGAAATTCATGGTAAGAAATGAATTTGATTCCATGTCTTTTGTTAAAACTGTGCCATTAATTCTCAGTATGGTGGTAGATGAGTTGACATTATGCTTGATAGATTGTCATCCACTAATATATATTGATCACTTCGGTGATGTCTCCATGATTTGGTAACCATAAGCCCCTTAGTTATTCCTGACCTTGCTCAGTAGAGTCTATGACCTGACCTCACTTAGTAGAGAAGGTAACTTGGTAATAACTGATATTGATCTTGCTCAGTGATCCCTTCGTATCTTGTATATGGATTTGGATCCTTCTCACCTTTCGATTGGAATAAATTATGATGTCATCTTTGATAACCTAGTTTCAGTTCTTCCTTAAGAACTTAATTTGGAAATGGTAGAGTCACCCAATTCTTGAGTGACTTGACCATCATTACTTAGACCAATATCCTTGGTAGACATAGGAATCAATTGTTGTCTCATCTACTTTTGGATGTTATCAGCCTTTGCCTTCTTCTCATTTTCAATTTTACAAGTATTCATACAATTCTTGGCAAGATGACCAAGTTTTGTAAAAATGAAATGTCTTATAGTGGTATCTCTTTTCCTCATATGATGTTTAACACAATTCATACCAATGTGTCCAAATTCTCCATATTAATGAAATCTACACCAAGTATTGTAATCCCAACCAAATATTGCTTTCACAATTTGTTATGTAGGATTCAATGTCCTTGTTTTACATTTTGATGCCTTGTGTCCAGGTTTCTTACATTTATGACAATTGCCTTCAAATTTTGGTTTCTCTTTGCATTCATTAGCCCTATGACCATGCTGATTAGAATTTTAGCATTTTCCATTGAATTTTTCTTTTCCATTACTCTAAAATTTGTTAGATGTATGACCTATCTTACCACAGTGATTGCAAGTAGGTCTTTGATTCTTTTGAGCACCTTGTTTGGAGGATTCAACATCTTCTTTGTGTCCAATTCCTACTTTTCCTTTTTTGCTATAGAGGTTCTGCTTATTCAGTTGATCCATGTCTACTTGAGATTTCATTATTATTTCATTGATTTTCTTCTTATCGTTTAAGTCATTTCTCAATCTTACACTGATTTTTTTTTCAGATCTCAGCTCATTTTTATTCTTTCATTGATTTGTCTTTCAAAATTTAGATCATTCCTTATTCTTTTGTTTTCAAGTCTTAGGCTCATGATTTCCTCATTTGTATTGGAGAGTTGATCAATAATTTCTTCTTGTTGAAGGGATTGGTTTTGGATCTCATTGATCCTTCCATCCATCTCTTCTTTTATCTTGTTTCTCTATTTCAAGATTTCATATAACCTTACCAACTAAATTTTTTGTTCTCTTTTTAGTTTTCTTACTTCTTGTTGTAAAGAATCATTCTTCTCTAGGAGTTCTTTGATTGCATCATTTACTTCATCTAAACTACTTGAAGGATGAAAGTCTTCAATTCTTTCTTCAATGTAGAGATGATCATTCATTTGATTTGCAAGTTACTTTCTTCTTTTTAGGGATTGGTAAAGTTGCTCCTTAGCTTTCTTGAGTTGCGCAATGGCCATGTCCAGATCCAACTTTTCATTGTCAATAGTTGTGTCAAGTTTAAAAATCTCCATATCCTTGATCTTTGTTCAAGCTATGAAACATTCTCCTGAGAACCACAAAGCACTAATACCAATTGTTGGAAATATTCAAGACTATGCTAAGTTACTGAGATAGGAGGGGTGAATCAATAACTTATAAAACTTTAAAAATTTTTGTTCTTAATACAATAAACCAATTAGCATCGAATTCATCAAATCTGATCTAATTGTAGGTATGAGAAACTAAAAACATGAAAGCATCCATAACACTTGAACACAAAGATTTAGTGACCCAAAAACCTTCCAAATAGAAAGTAAAACTAGGGTGGGGATGATACCCACAAACTTTAGTACAGTAGCATAAAGTTGGCTTGTTAAGGCTTACATTGAACATTTTTTATGATCTACCCTATTAGGAGCAAATAGCACTGCTAGGTCCACCATGTGAGAGGATTTACAAACATACAATGAAGTATGCACTCGATAAAGAGATTTAGGCTAATTTGAGAATTTTTTTAATTTTTAGATCTAATATTCTTTATAAAAATTTGAGCACTTTTTTATAGGCACATGTATCTGAAAGGGCATTTTTGGGGAAGGAAAGTAATTATTTTGGAGGTGACATTGAAGATGATTGTACCTACAACTCATAGTGGTATATTTTTTACCAGACTTCCACCTTATTCCCCTGACCATCGTGCATGAGTTGACATTTTTTCATTGGAAGAACTTGAAAGGGTAGAACTCCAAACCCCCTTTACGCACCATAATCTAACTTGCCAAGTTTTTTACCTGCAATTGCTACCTAGATCTATGTTTTTTTCATCATTATTGTTCAAAAGGTACATTTGATTCTAAATTGAAGGTTTTATACTCTTTTCTTGTATACACATTCTTTTTGGCATTTGGGGTTTTGTTTTTTTACATTGTGGTGGTGTTTTATGTTATTTTTTCTATCATTTACATCAATAAAACAAAAACTATTTAGAAACAAACACCTTCCAAAAAAATGGTTGAGACCACTTCTTTCCTATTTCCTCTAAACCCCCATAATTATGAAACATGAATAACTTCTATGTCATGACTTCTCTATTCAAAGGGTTTTTGGTCTTGTTTAGATTTGGTCTTGTTTAGATGAACTACAACCAATTTTCCAAAGACCTTTTGAGTTCATGCAACATAAGAAAAAGATGGATGAGGCCATGGGTTTAATTTCTTTGAATGTTTTAGACAACTTATAGTTTCATCTTGATGGGTTAAATTCCCTTTGAGAAATGTGGGTTAGGTTCAAGGACTTGTTTGGTACTATCAATGAGTTTAGGGAACTTTAGATTGAGGAAGATATTACATCAATTGTAATAGATGTGTTTCCCTCTTTTGAGGTATTTCTAATAAGGTTTAAACAACATAGATCTTTGTTACATGGTTGTGGGAAAGTGAAGACCAGTAAGAGTGCATTTATCTAATTCTGTCAAAGCTTCACAAAAAATTTAAGATATTCTCTTCTAGCTTCCATTCCGCTATGGATGCTTTAGGTCCTAGATTTACTATGCTCACATTTAAGGTATTATGTAATCATTTTACTAGAGAGAAGTCAAATCTTATATATTTGGATACTCTTGTAGGATAAAAAAACCAAGCTTGGTTATTGAGACATCTATAGGGAATTTCAAGCTGAAATTGAAGCCTGAATCAGACTCAATAGGCAGTGAGAATTCCTCCAAACCTTCCCCTATATTAGATTCCCAAAAATCCACTATGGAGGGTAAACCTTCTAATTTTGGTGAGTCTTCCTCCAAGACTAAGAATTTTATAGGTGACCCTTGTAAATGTTTTGGCAAGGAAGGGCATTCAGTTTCTAGGTGTTAGAAACATCTTGAGGCTTTAGAGGAGGCCAATTTAGTAGCATAGTATTGGTTCTCCAAAACCATTGCCTCCTCCTTCAAGGAAAGGACACTGTAGATCTTTCAATTTCATGTTCAAGCACTATCTCTTTAGACGGTGGTTTCCTACAAGATGTTCTCTTGGTTCTAACCATTTCCATGAACCTCTTATCTATCTTTCAGGTTTGTCATTTTGGCTCTATTAAAATAGTCAATTTCTCACCACATGATGTCATTATTTGAGATCTCCATGATCCTAACTTGGTTTTTTCTACTGGGAGTGTTCATTTACAATCTCACTTATATTAATTGTTAGGATTACACCATAGACAGAAATAACAATTACATATAAGTATAAACCATATCAGAAAATAATAGATCACATAGAAAAGAATACAAGACACAAATATTTAACATGGTTCACCCAATCCCTAGGCTACATCCACCAAATAGAAAGTCTAATATTATTACAATCCAGTGATTACAATCTATAATCTCTTACAACTCAATACCACCACAAGAACCAATTTTCACATCACTTACAATGCAGCAATCCCTAACCTTTATCCCTTTTATACAAGTATTTTTATGCCACTTTAGGGTTACAACATGTCACCACAAATAATTTATGAAGTATGTATAGTACTTCCTTGATTAGACACCACAAACTAACAATCTTCCACTTGGAGACTAATTAGACTCCACACTAAACAACAATCTCCCACTTGGAGACTGATCCTGTAGTAATACCACTACCACATGCGGCTCCCACTAGATCAAACCACCTTGGACTCTGTTGTTCTTTGTTCCATGTTTATTCTAGAAGACCAACCAAAGTTGAAGAGGAATTCAGCTTCTCCCTTATCACTGCCTTTGTAAACATATCCACTAGATTACCATTTGTATGTATCTTATCTAGCTTTAACTATCCATCATCCAAAACTGACCGCATGAAATGGTATTGCAACTGAATGTGTTTTATCTTTGAATGTAGAGAAGAATTATTTGCAAGATGAATGGCACTCTGACTATTTGTAAACAAATACTTATCCCTCTAAGGGTGTCCCAATTCTTCAAAGAATAACTGAAGCCATATCATCTCCTTGGCTCTCTCTGTAGTAGCAACATACTCTACCTCTATAGTGGATAAAGCATTAACCTTCATTAACATAGAAATCAAGCTTATGGCTAACCCACCAACAGTAAAGACATAACTTGTAGTACTCTACCTAGTATCAATATCCCTAGCCAAATCTGAGTCAACATAGCCCTATAAATTAGTAGTAGAACCCCCAAAGTGTAAAAACTTATTGGATGTTCCTCTGAAATATCTAAGAATTCATTTGACTACATTCCAATGCTCAATTCCTAGATTACTCATATACCTACTAACAACTCCCACTACATGTGCAATATTTGGCCTTGTACATACCATAGCATACATCAAGCTTCCTACAACTAAATCATAGGGTGTCTTTGACATCTTATCCTCCTCTTCTTCTATCTAGGGTTACATCTTCTTAGTCAACTTCAATTGACTAGGGAAAGGTGTGCTAACAACTTTAGCATTCTCCATAAAGAAATGTTGCAAAACCTTCTCAACATAATCAACCTGAGATAGCATTGCTTTTTTGTTCTTCCTATCTCTAGAAATCTTCATACCAAGGATTTTTTTTTCTTCCCCTAAATCTTTCATAGCAAATGCATGTGCTAACTAGCATTTTAGCCCCTTAATCTAATCTATGTTATACCTAGCTACAAGTATATCATCAACATATAAACATAAAATAATGTAGCTATCATCATCCAACCTCTTAAAGTAAACAAAATGATCTGAATGATATCTATGATATTCATGTTCATGCATAAAATTGTCAAATTTTAGATACCATTTTCGAGGTGCTTCCTTCAAGCCATATAAACTTTTCTTCAATTTGCACACTAATTACTCCTTAGCTTTGACCTCAAAACCTTGTAGTTGAGCCATATATATCTCTTCATGCAAATCACCATGAAGTAAGGCTATTTTAACATCAAGTTTCTCTAAATCCAAATCTTCACTAGCCACAATACTTAAAATGGATGGATAGAAGTCATCTTAGCAATAAGAGAAAATATCTCATCAAAATCAATGCCCTTTTTCTATTCAAATCCTTTAACAGCTAACCTAGCTTTAAATATTTTCTTACCTCCATCTTCTCCTTTTAACCTGTAAACCTATTTATTCTATAAAGCCCTTTTACTTGTATGAAACTTACATAAATCACATGTCTTATTTTTTAGCAAAGAATCCATTTCATCTTTCATTGTAGACTCCCACTGAATCTTAGTATTCACATGCATAGCTTCATCATAACATTAAGGTTCACCATCATCTATTAGTAAAATAGAATACAAAGAGGGAGAAAATCTTTTTTGAGGTCTAATTTGGTTAACCATCTAACATTCATTGTTGTGTGTGGTATTTGTTGTTGCAGTTGTTGCAAATCATGAGGAATGGCTAGAACATCATCTTTTGGAGTATCATCTAGCACTACATAATAATCTTCTTTCTTCTCATGTTGTTGCATTAGATCTTTGTACAACACTTTCTTATTTAATATGACATCTTTGATTCTTATAATTTTATAATTTTCAAAATCCCAAATCCTATAACCAAATTCATTAATTCCATATCCAAAAAATACACATTTTTTTGACTAGGCTTCCAACTTGGTTCTATTTTTGAAATTTATGTGAGCAAATGCTTCACAACCAAAGATTTTGAGAAAAGAATAACTCGCCTTCTTACCAATCCATGCTTCCTCTATAATACCACAACCCAAAGGAGTAGAGGGGCCTCTATTAATCAAATATACAATAGTATTGATAGCCTCTACCCACATGTATAAAGGAAACCTAGCATGCAACCTCATGCTCCTTGCATGCTCCATTATAGTCTTGTTCATGTGTTCAACCACTCCATTTTCCTATGGAGTCTTTGGAATAGTTTTCCATCTATGAATACCATTATTAGTGCAATAATCTTCAAATTTATGACTACAATACTCACCATCATTATTAGATCTGAGAAATTTTAATTTCTTACTAGTCTCAATTTCAACCAAGCATTTCCATTTCTTAAAAGTTTGAAATACATCATATTTTTGTCTAAGGAAATAAACCCATACTTTTCTAGTTGCATCATCAATAAATGTAACATAATAATGAGAGCCACCAAGGGAAGATACCTAAGCTAGTCCCACACATCTGTATGCACAAGCTCTAATTTCTCCTTTTTATTTTCCTTTCGAGTCTTCACAAAAATCACTCTCTTTTTTTTTCCATCCACACAACTTTCATAGAAATCCATATTAACACATTTTAGACCTATTAGAAATTTATTTGAATGAAGTACTTTCATACCTTTATCACTCATGTGCCCAAGTCTATTGTTCCACAATGCTATATTAGAATTTATAGCAGCTATTTGTTCTCCCTATTCAACTACAACAACTATTCCTAAACATTCATTTTTCTCTAAAATAATTAAAGTAGAAGGAACAATATGACTTGTACAAAGTTATAAGGTGCCCACTTTCACACCTTTTTCTACTACAAGAGAACCTTTTGAAACCTTCCATTTTTTATCATTAAAAGTAACTACAAAACCCTCATCATCGAGTTGCTTTACTGAAATTAAATTCCTACTTAGCCTTGGAACATGTCTTACCTCATGTAGTAGCCAATGATTGCAATTCTGCAACTTTTTCTTAACTTTTTCTTTACAACAATTTGACAGGGTTCATTATCCCCTAAATAAACAAGCCCAAAAACCCCCTTGGGCATAATCAGTGAGATAATATCTATGAGGTGTAGCATGAAATGAACCACCAAAATCTAAAGCCCATTAGTCATCAACACTTTCTAAAGATAGAAACAAAGCATCCTCTTCGAATTTGTTACTTACCACATTTGCCTCCTTGTCTCCGTTTGGTTCATCTCCTTCATTTTTCTTTTGAGTCCAACAATATTTCCTTTTATGCCTTGGTTTCTTATAGTACCAATAGTTGTTCAATCTTCTCGATTGAGACCTCCTCCCCTTTGACTTTCCTCTTGATTTTCTATGATTTCTAAAATTACTTCCTCTCTTAGTCATTCTACCTCAACTTTGTGCATTCAAAGAACTTCCAGATGTAGATCCAACTGAGGATTTCGTACAAATTTCCTCACTCAAAATAACACTGATCACACCATCATATTTTAGGGTACTAGATCCAAGAATAGAATTACTCACAACCATTACCAAGCCATTCCAACTTTCAAGCAAAGAACACAGAATCAAGAGAGCCCTAATTTCTTCATCAAAATTGATACTCATAGAAGAGAATTGACTAGTAATAGCATTAAACTCATTTAAATGATCTACAACAGATCCACCTTCTATCATTTTCATATGAAATAAACACTTTATGAGAAATACCTTGTTTGAAGCAGAGGGTTTTTCATACAATTTCTCTAGGGTTTGTATCAACTCTTCTATTGTCTTTTCTTTTGTAATATTAAATACCACCAATGGTGCTAGGCATAATCGAATACTTCCAAGGATTTTTTTATGCAAAAGATCCTAACCGTCATCTATTATAGATCCTTGATTCTTAGTTTTTCCTTCCAACAAATTCCATAAATCCTTCTGATAAAGATAGTCTTCCATTTGCATCTTCCATAATTGAAAGTTCTACCCATTAAACCTATCAACCCTTAGCTTACCCTTGTCTACCATTGCTCTCACTCAACCGTGAGACTCACACTAAATCATGAGACTTTCTTACAGAGGATAACTAAAAAGCAATCTCACTCTGATACCAGTTGTTAGGATTAAACCATGGATAGAAATAAAAATTACATGCAAATATAATCAATATCAAAAAATAATAGATCACACAAAAAAGAACATAAGAAAACAAGATTTAATGTGGTTCACCCAACCCTTGGGTTATATCCACCAAATGGAAAGTCCAATATTATTACAATCCAGTGATTACATCCTAATTACAATCTATAATCCCCTACAACTCAATACTGCCACAAGAAACAATTTTTGCATCACCTACAATGAAACAATCCCTACCCCTAAGCCCTTTTATACAAGTATTTTTATGCCACTTTAGGGTTACAACATGTTAGTCATATGTCAGCCACAACATTGGTCATGACCCAAATTTTTTTGGGGTTGATGCCCCAAACCCCAAATAATTTATGAAGTATGTACAATACTTTCCTGATTAGTCACCACAAACTAACATTATTTTTATGGCTTTAAGAGCTTTGGTTCTACAATTTTTTCTCTTTTTGCACATGTAGATACAGTAAGCAAGCTTTGGTATGAGAATTTGGCCATGTCAACTATAGATATCTATAGTAGATGAGTACATAGGAGCTAGTGATTAGGCTACCTTAGATCTCTTGTACTAATAGTGTTTGTCAAGGTTGTGCACTTGACAAACATCATAGTGATCCATTTCCAACAGGTAGATCCACATGTGCTAAGGCACCATTGGAGTTGATACAAAATGATCTTATGTCATTCTCCACTCCATCTTTTTTAGATGATCAATATGTACATACCTTCATATATGACTTCTCTATATGCACATGGGTGTACTTTTGAAGTACAATTCTAATGTCTTTGATTCATTTTTAACCTTTAAGATATTTGTGAAGAAGTGGTTTTGTGTTTCTATTAGCTGTATACACACTGATAAGTGTAGGGAATATGTGAATCATTCTTTCAAATATTTTTGCACTGAACATAGTTTATAGCATCAATTCATAGTTCTTGATACCCCTTAGGAGAATGGGATTGTAGAGAGAAATAATTGTAAATTATGAGAGATTGTCAATTCAATGATATAGTCTCAAGCTATGAGTTCTTCATTTTTGGCTAAGGCTATCAAATGTGTCAACTATATTCAAAATTGGATGCCTCACAAGGCATTGTGATATTTGAATTTTGAGGAGGCTTGAACTCATGCCAAGCCTGATGTTTCTTCATTCCACATTTTTTGTAGTGTGGCTTGTGCATTTATTCTAGATGCTCAGAGGGCAGCCATGGAGAGGAAGAGTTGATCACTCATCATTGTTGGATAGTGTGAGGATGAAAAGCTATATAGGTTGTTTGATCATAACTCTATAGAGGTTGTGTTTTGGAAAGATGTCCAATTTGATTAACATTATCCTCAGATGAAACCTCCATCACCAACTTCTCCCTCAAGACCTAGTACTTCCTCTTCTCCTCTATAGGATTATGTATCCTGTGAGGATGATCTTGATGTTGATCCACCTTCTCCACCTCCACCAGATGTTCATATATTTCCCAAGTGGGCTTGTGACACTATTGATGCAGTTGGACCTATGGTAGGAGATCCTTCATATTCTTTTTGCACTTATGCATAGACATTTGGTAATGAACTATTAAGCCATGCCATTTCAGATGATCCATAGAGTTTTTCATAGGTGACATAACACTTAGAGTGGGATAGGATATGGATGAGGAGTACTCTTCTTTGATGAAAAATCACACTTGGGATCCTTATCCTCATTCAAAAGGAAGAAATTTGGTTTGGTATTGGTGGGTATACCATACAAAGTATGTTATAGATGGCTCTATTGATAGGTACAAGGCATGTCTTGTTGCAAAGGATTTTTCATAGGTCAAGGTTATTTATTATTCTAAAAGCTTTTCTCCTATCACCAAGATGAATTCTATTAGTCTTCTACTCTCACTTGCAGCTTCTCAGGGATGGATACTAATTTAGATGGATGTGAAGAGTTCCTTTTTGCATGGATATTTACATGAGGAGATCGAGATAGAGCTACCTCATAGTTTTGTACAGGACTCTTCTATGGTATGTAGACTTTGAAGGTGTTTATATAGTCTCAAACTAGCCCCTTTGGGCTTGGTATGAGAAGATGGATTCCTTCTTGCTTTCTTCACATTCACTCATTTTCATTTCAATCCTATAGTGTACATTAAACTTCATGGGGCTGATTTATTAATACTTGTGCTATATGTTGATGATCTTATTATTATAGATAGTGTTGATATCTCTAACCATTGTTGTATATTAGTGTCAACTAGTTATTCATTTACAAGGCAGAGTCAGATGATCATCACTGTGACTGAGGTATTCTATATAGGTTGAGTTATGTACATAAGTAAGTATGTTCCTAGCTCTATAGAACTCAAGTAAGTTTTGTGGGTCAAAAATTTTTTATTTATATGAGAATGCAAGTGCAAAGTTACTTAATATGTACTGACCACAATGAAGGTTAAAAAACAGCAATGTCAAGCATCAAGAATCAGTAAAGGTTGAGTTATTTAGAGTTTACATGAAAGTTAAGAATGGAATAGAGTTTTGAGAAAAAATACTAGCAAGTCAACTTAGAAGGGATATTTAATTTTTGATGAGGTTGTTATAGAAAATTTACATGTTGTGGATCATAGAGCCCTATGTTGTGTGTTTGATGATCTAGATGGAGATGCAATACATATAATCATCTAGAAGACTCTTCACAAAACTCTTTATGTAGCGATAATCTTAACCTAGATTGTATGCTAGTGGAGAAGGAGATGAAGAGAGTTTATGTGTGAACATAAAGCTATTGACAGAAAAGGATTGAGATTAGACTAGATGTCATTGAAGGCTTTTGCTATCATCTAATAGACTAAGTGACCTAGTCATTATAGTAAAGTGAAAGCGAAAGAAAAGCATATCAGATTAGAGGAGAGGATTCGTTAGCAAGGAAAATACTCAAAATTTTCTTATAGAGATAATTGGGAGTCAGGTATCGAATCAATTTTAATAGACTTGAATCAGGGTAAATCTCTTAATAGAGTGGCCTAAATAGATCATTGTAAATCTCCTAATAGAGTCCTTACTTTGTTGTAAGTGTTAAATCCTCTAACAAGGTGAGACCTAGAAGTCTCTTAAGCTTTTAATAAGGTAAACCCCACACAAGGTAGATCATATCTTATGGTCAAACATTGTAACCTTAACTAGTTAACTTTATTACTACAGTAGTGAAGATTTATGTTTGTCATCCCCAACCCAATTTTACCTTCACCTTGGAGGGTTTCTAGGTAAAAAATACTATGTTATGTATTTTACTTGAATCCATGTGAATGATCAGAATTAGATGTTACAAAACATTTACATTACTAGTTTTACATGCACAAGTTATTGATAAATGTGGATGAATGTGTGAAATTTGAAAAGTATTTAAGATTATGATTTACTGCCATGCCCCCACTCTTAGTATCTTTTTTAACCTATTTATTCCTCCATCAACCAACAATTTTTATCTAAGCACTAGTTCTCTAAAAGAATCTTCAAGGATCAGAGATTAGATCTTAGCAATGGAGGCTTAGAAACTAGATATGACTATTGATGTAGGAGCATCTTGGGTTTTCTTGGTGACTACTTTGGAGTTCATGTGAGGAGGCTCAATAGTTTCTTTGTAAGGTTCTTGGACTAGTACTCAGTCAAAGAAGGAGTGGTACTTAGCTTCTATTGGGTTTAGTGTTGACTAAGTAGCTTATTCATTGAAGGGGCTTAGTTGCTGAAGAGCTTGATAGATATTGTTGCTTGACACTCACTATTGTTCTTGGCATGTGTTAGTTTCTCAACACTCACTATTGTGATCAGCATGTCTTAGTTCTTTGACATGTGTTGCCTACTTGGAAATGACCCCTTTTGACAAATTTCATGATAGGGTAGGACCCATAGGGACATATTATAATTGGTCATATGAATTGAAAGGGATACTAGACTACTCTAGGATCCCTTTTGAACCATTAAATGAGAACATATATTCCTAGGGCTCCTAGGGATACTACGACCCATTATATGACAACATATGTTCCTAGGGTACTACAACCCCTAAGGACATATAAGATGTGTTTGAAAAGATTTAAAAGGGGTTATAGGGTACATTATGACCCCTTTTGACCTATTATATGACAACATATGTTCTGAGGAGTCCTAGGACCCCTAGGGACATACATTATGTGTTTGAATGGATCGCACCCTATGACCCCTTTTGGCCCATTAAATGAGAACATATGTTCTTAAGGGTCTTAATAGCCCTTGAAACATATATCATGTGTTCAAATGAGTCAAAAGGGGTCAAAAAGTACCCTATAACCCATTTCAACTGATTATATAACAATATATGTTCCTCGGGCTCCTATGACCCCTAGGGACATACATCATGTGGTTGAATGGGTTGAAGTGGGTTATAGGGTATCATATGAGCCATTTTGACCCATTAAATGAGAACATATGTTCCTAGGGGTCCTAGGACCCCTTTCAAACCATTATATGATAACAAATATTACACCTAGGGACATACATCATGTTTTTGAATGGATCAAAAGGGGTCATATGGTATGCTTTGACCCCTCTCAACCCATTATATGAAAACATATCTTCTTAGTGCTCATAGGAACCTTAGGGACATACACCATGAGTTTGAATAAGTTGAATAGGGTCATAGGTTTCTCTATGATCCCTTTTGCAAATTAAATGATAACATATGTTCCTAGGAGTCATAGGACCCTTAGGAAGATATTTCATGTGTTTGAATGAGTCAAAAGTGGTCATGCAATACCCTATAACCTATTTCAATCCATTATATGATAACATATGTACTTAGAGCTCCAAGGACCCCTAGGAAGATATTTAATGTGGCTGAACAAGTCAAAAGGGGTCATGGAGTATCCTATAACCTATTCCAACCTATTATTTGATAACATATATTCCTAGGGCTCCTAGGACCCCTAAGAAGATATGTTATATGTCTGAATGAGTCAAAAGGGGTCATGGAGTGTCCTATAACTTGTTAAAACCTATTATATGATAACATATGTTCCTAGGGTTCCTAGGACCCCTGGGACATACATTATGTATTAAAATGGGTCAAAAGGGCTCATATTGTACCCTATGACCCCTTTTGACCCATTGAATGAGAACTTATGTTCTTAGGGTTCCTAAGACATCAAGGAACATATATCATGTATTCAAATGGGTCAGAAGGGGCCAGATAGTACCCTATAACCACTTTCAATCCATTATATGACAAAATATATTCATATGTGTACTAGGACCCTTAGCAACATACATCATGTGTTTGAATGGATTTAAAGGGGTCATAAGGTACCCTATGATCCCTTTCAACCAATTATATGACAACGTATGCTCGTATAGGTACTATGACCCCTAAGGACATGCATCATGTGTTTGAATGGATCAAAATGGGTCATAGGGTACATTGTGACCCCTCTTGACCCATTATATGACAATGTATGCTCTTAGGGGTCCTAGGACCCCTAGGGACATGCATCATGTGTTTGAATGGGTTGAATGTGGTCATAGGGTGCCCAATGACCCCTTTTGACCCATTAAATGATATCATATGTTCCTAGGGGTGCTAGGACCCCTAACATATATAATGTGTTTGAATGAGTTGAAAGGGGTTATAGAATACCTTATGACCCCTTTTGATGTATTATGTGTTAACATATATTCCTAATGACATATAACATGTGTCTGAATTGATCTAATGGGGTCATAGGGTGCTCTGTGACCCCTTTTGACCCATTAAATGAGAACATATGTTTCTAAGGATCTTAGGATCCCTTCAAACATATATCATGTGTTCGAATAAGTTGAAAGGGGTCATAGAGTACCCTATGACTCTTTCAATGGATTATATGACAACATATGTTCTTAGGGGTCCTAAGACCCCTAGGGACATACATTATGCTTTATGAATAGGTAAAATGGGGTCATAAAGTTCCATACAACTCCTTTTCACCCATTAAACAAGAAAATACATTCCTAGGGGTCCTATGAACATATATTATGTATTCGAATGAGTTGAAAGGGGTAATAGAGTATCCTATGACCCCTAAGCACACTTAATGTCATCAAATGGATCAAAAGGGGTCATAGGATATTCTAAGTCTCATTTTGAGCGACTAGATCATATCATTTATGTGGTTAGGGGTCATATAATCCATAATCACACATATTGTGATTTAATGGGTCAAAAAGTGTCAAAGGGTACCCTATGACCACTTTTGACCTTCAGAATCATTATACGTATGGTTAAGGGTCCTAAATCCTTTGAAAAAACATATTAAGGATCCTAAAAATGGGTCATACTATTATAAAATAAATTGAAAACCAATATTTTTTTCTAAAAAATTCAAAAAAAAATGGGTATCCAATTTGAGAATGGGTATCTAATTTGGGAATCGACACTTGATCTGGAAACAGGTACCTAATTAGGCTTGGTTTTTCACTAGATGCCAACCCTCCATGGTCAACACCAAAAATGTCCCAGAAACATGTTTTTGGCCTACTATTGTATGTTTCTAACTTCGACAATGTAGCTGAAGACCTTTTTTTCATCCAAATTTGATGAAACAAAAAGGGTTTCTTAATAACATTCTTAGATTTCCATCAATATAATGTTTGTCAAATTATGATTTTAATAAGTAATTATTACTTGTTTTCTAATGGAGTTAGCTACAGAGTGTTGATTGACATACTAATTGAAAAATAGCTATAACTTTCAAACCATATAAGATTTTTTAAATCTAAAAAATGCCTCACATTCTATGCTTTCATTGCTATAACAAAAATATATATATATAATTTTGAATTTTTTTGAATTAGTTAAGGTGGTCAGACAATGGAGTTTTTAATTTTGAAAATAGTACAGTAAAAAATTCATAATTAATTAGTTATTTCAAATAAAAATACCCAAAAATATGTGTCACATTTGGGCATGAGTCTACTTCTTATATCTATAATTATATTAAAAAACTAATATCATTTTATTTTTACTGAGGTGGTCAGACATACACCTACTTTTATTTTTGCCCTTAAATTTTTGTAGTTTTGCATTAAAATCCAAAATTTGGACCAATCAAATAATTTTTTCTCTTAATAAGGTCTAGTATTTTAGAAACTACATTCAATTTCCTACATATTCTATTATTACAAATGTTTGATATAAAGTCTAGAACTACTTTAAATTCGTGTCAAGTTGACATAGCAGTGATTTTTTGGTCTTTCACTACCACTTAAAGCCATAGTTTGGCTGACCATGATCCTGCACATACCCTTCCTTACTTAGCCAAGAAACCTTATAAGGATTAGGGTGTGGGATACTTTGTAAACTTAGTTTATTCACCATTTCACTAGAAGCCAAATTTTCAATAGAGCCTGAGTCAACAATGACTTTACATACCGTCCCTTTTACCTTGCAAGCTATCTTGAAAATTAACTTTCTTTGAGGATGCTCTTGGTTAAGAGGCATAAAACGTGACCTATTGAACATCAAGCTCTCTACTTTCTAGGCCTACATGCTTCGAAGAAGATGTAGCAATATGGAATGAAGTATTAGTCTGACAATCTTCATCTTGAAGCAACTAAATCCTTCTTTCACCTTGGTTGGTTGCACTAATCTTTTTGGGACACCTAAAGTACTGATGTCCCACTTCGTTGCATGAAAAACATCTTCTAGTGAACATACTTGTTCCTCTACCTCCAAACCTTCCTCTAAAAGAGCCTTTGTTGCTATTTTCATTTTTAGTCCCTTGACTATTGCTAGACTCTCCTTATTGTCTAGGAAAATTGCCTTGTCCAAAGAATCTACCCCTACCTCTGAAATTATTTCCTCTTCCTCTATTATTTTTCTCACCTTTCATCTTTTGTTTTTCCTCAATCCTAAGGGCATGCTAATAACATTTGTCAACTGATTCAACTAAAACTAGAGTTAACTCATCTTGGATATTGTATTTAAGCCCATTAATGTACCTTGCTAGTTTTTAATTCTCATTCTCATACAATTTAGACCTAAGAGTTAAATTATGAAATTGTTGAGTATAGGTACTTACATCCATGTCCTTTTGGTCAAGATTATGTAGCTTCTTATGTAGTATTACTTCATAGTCCTAAGGTACAAACTACTTCATTATCTCTACCATCATTCTTTTACATTTAGAAATGGGTTGCTTATCTTCATCTACTCTTTCATTTTGGAGAAAGTTCCACCAACTCAAGGCTAGACCATTCAACTTTCATTTTTCTAATTTACCTATCCAATTAGCAAGTATCTCCTCAGCTTCAAAATGATTCTCTAGGGCTTCCAACTATTCCATGCATGCCTCTAGTTCCAACTTCCCATCAAACATGGACAAACATCCCTTGTCTTTTCTTCCTACACTCTAGAGTGCAATTACCATGATCCTCTAATCTTTAGGAATGTCAGGATAGTTGTCTCCCTCTTCTTCTTCATCTTCTTTAGACTCTTCATGCTCTCCTCTTCTTACTTGCCCCTTTAACTTTTCAAGTTCTCTCTTCATTGCTTTGTTCTCTTAACAACTTTCCCTATTCAAGGATCTAGGAAACAATTGTAGACAACCAAAAATTGGCAAAGACATAAATCACACAATTCTGATCAATCAATGAAAATTAAACAAAAAATCATCTATCAAATTAATAAGACCTAAATCAACTTCAAAAGAGAAGAGAAGAAATTCAAAATCACAAAATGAAATTCAAAAAAAAGAGAGGGAAAAGACAAATTTTTGAGAATAAATGGAACTTTTATTAAATCAATAAATCTATTTATTCTCACAAAATAAAAATCCTCCTTTTATATAAAGAATTAAAAGAAATCCAAATTTAGTCATAAATCGTGACTTTTTGGGCTTCTCCTTTTGTCTCTCATGAGACGTTTTTGTTGAAAATAAAAGTCATATTTAGCCACAAACCATGACTTTTGGGCTCCTCCTTTTGTTGATCATGAGACATTTTTATTGAAAATAAAAGTCATATTTAACCACAAAACATGACTTTTGGGCTCCTCCTTTTGTCTCTCATGAGAAATTTTTGTTGAAAATAAAAATCATATTTAGCCACAAACCATGACTTTTGGGCTCCTCCTTTTGTTGATCATGAGACATTTTTATTGAAAATAAAAGTCATATTTAGCCACAAACCATGACTTTTGGGCTCCTTCTCTTGTCTCTCAGGAGACATTTTTGTTGAAAATAAAAGTCATATACTTTGTTGAAAATAAAAGTCATATTTAGCCACATATCATAACTCTTGGGCTCCTTCTCTTGTCTCTCATGAGACATTTTTGTTGAAATAAAGCCTTATCTAACCACAAATCATGACTTTTGAGATCCTTCTCTTATCTCTAATGAGACATTTTTTTTGACATGAAAATCACCTGGAGCCTCCAATCAAGACTTTTGAGCTCCTTTTCAATTTCACTTCCACCCACCAAGTGAAAAGGTAAAACTCAAATTCTTACCCCAACCCCTTCTAAAATCCAATAAATAGAAGGAGAATTCAAGACCAAAAGAAACCCAAGTCTTAGGCATTTGCACTATAGGCACATTTTGATTCATCATTTAGTATTCTTATTGTAGCATTTTTCATAGCATTTTAGCATTATTTTGTATTATTTAGCATCATTTATCACTTGTTAGTTCATTGTATATTTATTTTTCAGCATTCTCCCATTCTAGAACTGTCATGAAGATGCTAGTCTGAGAGCTATTTTAGTGGTTGTAGTCAGGGAAACATGAGAAAATTGTAGAGATTACATTCTGATATGATGTCTTGGGTTTAGTTTAGTTCATCATCAGTCCATTTACATTCTACACTAAGTTTTCATGAATACACGCTCACACCGTGTACAACAATAATGGGAAAATGGGAACAATTTGGGAAATGAACTCCAATATACTCTTTGGTTCAAAAAAACACCTAGGAAACTTCAAGGAATGACCAAGGATGAGGTTTCCACAAATATTTTACTTCCCAAACTTGTATTTTGCAAATTTACTCTTGATAGGCCTAATTGCCCTTCTAGCCCTTTTTACAGTTTTGGGATAGAAACTTGGCTTTTCTCCATTGAACGTGGCAAACAAAATAGATTTTTTTGATACCCTTTTGGAAGTTACACAAAACCCCAAAGCATCAACTTTCCAACCTACCCCACCACCCATGAACCTACACAAGCCTCATAGGCCTAATTGGCCAAATCAAGCCTGGATCACCTGGAAATGTGCAAGGATGGGTACCTAGGACTAGTTTATTGTTGTAGAGGATCTTACTCCACCTTTCCCAATAAGAAATAACCACTTTCTGAGTTTCACAACTCAATTCCAAGCCCTATCCATAAAATCAACATTTTAAAGGATAAAAACATCATAAATTCAATCTAGGGCACGTTCATTTACCCCTTGGACCATCTTAAAAAAATAGATAACTTTGTAATCTTAATCTACCTACCTTGACCTTGCAAATCCTAGAAGGCCATTAAAAACCAATAGCAAAAATGCAGGTTAGGGCCATATCTTGCTTGAAACCCTTAATTTAAGGGTTTTGAAACCTAATTGCAAAGAAAAAGCTCTAACTTTCTTCAAACTTGATCAATAAACCTGAAAAAAAATGCAATGTAGACTAGATAATATTTATTTTCAAAACATCCAACTTGATTTGGTCTCCCAATTCATACAAGTATGTATAGTAGGAAATTGCTCAAAAAATCCATGTATTAAGTATTGAAAACTTGTTAAATGTACAACTTATGACTCCGTTGACTTCATAGAGGGTATATGAATTAAAATACATCCATTAAAATTTATAACTATTTGGTTTGGTTGGTTACAAGGTCATTTTTAACATTTTACACAAAATTGCCAAAATTGTCAAAATGTTGTTAGCAACTTTTCTTGCAAAATGCAATTTTTGCACTAACTCTTCCTAGAACTTAAAAAATTGGTCAATGGAAACACTTATTACATAGATAGGTGTAATGACTCTCAATACACTTTGTGAGTCAACTTATTAACCAAAACATCAAAAAGAAAAATCCTTAGGATGAAAGCAACTTGGGTTTATATGATACCTCAAGTTCCTTGACCTTACAAACAAGGATTAACCTATTACAATAACCAAAATAACATGTTTGAAATGAAGTTTATAATCACCCCTTTTCCTTCTATCATTAGTCTCCTTCAATGGATAAGATGACCTATCAAGTTGTCACCTAGGTTCCCTACACCACTTGGGAGTTAGTTGACACTCGACAGTATGTTGGTGTGGGCTGGAGTTCTTGGTGCCTTTAATGCATGTAGCATGTGATCATGACATGGATTAATCTAGGAGTTTGTGTGCACTTATTTGGGTCTTTTTTATCTCTTCTATGTGAATTTAATCATGGTTGTAAACTTGGGTCTCATTATAATTATTTTGTATGGTTGTATCATGTGTTAACATCTAATTAACATGAGGGTTAACATTTTGTATTTAATGTTTGTTGTGAGCCAACTTATGGCTTAAATATACATTTAATCCAAGTGGTTTTATTTAAGTTGTAATTTCTAGGCCAACTATTGGCTTAGTTGGGTACAAAGGGTCTTGTAGAGTCTTTTGTTATTATCATCCATCTTGGAGAAAAGGATGAAGTGTGGGACTGAACTTTGAATGGCTGGTGGCTAAGGCATGGAAAACTAGGAGATTTCTTGGTGGGATTGCAAGCACAAGTTTAGATCTTCCTTGGACATTTCTACCAAAGTGTGGATCTAGACTAGATAGGGTTTGGATTGGATCTTGAGGGATCTTGCATAAATATTTTGAAATTGTTGTTGTATTTGGCCCTAACCTGAAAGACCTTATAGCTGAGTATATTGTATGTAAACAATTATTTATTTATTATTGGTTTCGCACTATGTCATTATTTATTAGGAGCTAGGATATCTTCTTTGGTGATTCTCTTGCCTTGCACTGTGTCTAGTGGTATCAAAGTGAAATTTGTTCCTAAGCATGTAGACAAATCATTGAAGTTGAGGTAGTTTGCACCAAGACCTTAAGTTGGAGAAGTTGATCTGAGAAGATCTTCATCTAATGGATCTATTGTTGCAAAGATGTAAGGTTGATCTTTATCAGGAAGATTGATCTATTGGTGATTTGTTGCAGAGGGTTTGCAAAGATCTTGGAAGATGGCTCTGAGAGGATTGGAGCCTGAAATGATTGTGAATCTTCATGATATAGTAGAGAGAAGGATTAATAAGACAATAGATGAAGTGGATATTATTGTGGATACTACTTTTTCTAAAAGAGATGAAGAACTGAAGAAGAAACTTGTATGCTACTAGACTTGGATTCTAACAATCTGGAAGAGAGTTGTCATTTCAATTAAGAAACTTATTCGAGAGAGAAGATAACATAAGTGTTAGAAAAAATAGCCCACCAAGATAATTAAGAGTGGGGGTAAATTAGTTATCTAACAATTAAAATATTCTTCTTCTTTAAACAAACTTAACCATTCAACCAAAGTAAACAACAACCATAATAAAATGCACATAAACAATTACACCAAATACGTTAACTAGGGAAACCCTTGATTAGAGGGAAAAACCCAGTGGGTATGATACCCATAAGATTATGTATTAATATGAATATTCCTTTTTAGAGGATGGACCCTATTAGGAGCCTATTACAACATTCAGTACATATGAGTCCCTATTAGGAGACTTTGAATCCCTATTAGGAGATTCCAACCCTGCTAGGAGTTGTGCCAACCTTGTTAGGAGTTGTACTACAATGTATGAAAGATGAGCCCACTGCCCAAATATGAAATTTCAACTACAAGAAGAGCTCACTACAAAAACATGCAATTTACTATTATGATCTTCTTTCCTCTATTATATCAACTAAACTAATCATAATAAGACCTTGTAGACTAGGTCATGAACCTTAGATGCAAATATGAAACCTCAAGACACTCAGCAAAACCTTGGCAATGAATTTTCCTTCACTTGTACACTACTCTACTCAACTTCACATTCTACTCTTGTACTACTTACCAAAATAAATTTTTCATGTCATACCTAATAAAGGACAATGTCCTTCCTTTATACCAAGTCCACAAAAGAATTCCCTGAGTCATCTATTAGACCTTCTCAATTAATTATTATAGGATCACATTAAGAACACATTGTACACTTAGCAATAACATTAATCTTCCAACTTTTAACTTGAATATATCTTTCTATACACACAATATTATGATGAGCAATCTTAGCCACATTGTCACCAACATGTCTTCTTCACATCCTCAACCTCGATTCTCATGATAACATTTCTACTAAGAGATATAACAAGTTCACTAGAACATGCCTCTGTAAACTCTATCTTAGAATAGAAATCACTAGAACTTACATAACTTCTTCTAGACTTATCATTTCTTCTTTTAACATTACCTGCATATACTAGATACTCAAAAGTATCTCCCATAAGCTCTGATATTTAGAATACTCAACTAGCCATCTATACCAACTTGATCTTTTTGACGTTCTTCTGTTAGATACCACATAAAAATACTATGTTAACATCAATTTGACAATCTCAGTCATGAATGTAACTTATTGTCATAGTAACATATCTATAATACTCCCTCATAGGAATATCATCAAAATTCATGCTTTCAACAATCATGCAATAATCTCCCCCTTTGGCATTGATGATAACATAGATGAAAAACATCTAGTTCAAAGAATACAAAAAAAAAGACTATTTATCTTTCTCTCTATATCATTCATTATCCCCCATTGATATACCTCAATGTGCTTGTTATCAAACCATCATTCCATGTTGTGCTCATGCTGAACTTCTCCAATTGTCATATTGTTTATCTTTCTAACATGTTTTTTTCATTATTTTCATGTTGAACTTCTCCCCATTGACATCAACATCAAATGTTTTAGCAACCAACTTTACTGCATCAAACTCTACAGCAACTAATTCTTACATAGTTCAAGTGTCCAAAGACACTGTTCAAAAAAACATCCACCAAGATTCTTAGATTACTCTATCCATCACATATACTCCCCCATATAGGAAGCACCAGTGTTTAGTCCAAACAACAATGGTTCTCTATTACACTAGACTAATGCACTCTTGCATCTTCTACTCTAATGTAGGAAGGGGCATAATCCTAGGCATACCTTGAAAATACTCAAAAGTCTCTTTAGGAAGAGGTTTATAGAATGTTTCTTCAATCTTCTCTTTAGTACTCACATACTCCAATCTAATTTCCTTTTCTGCAACTTTCTCTCTCAACATGTGATACTTTATAGAAATATGTTTTCCTCAAATGCAACATAGGATTCTTAGACATATTTACGATGCTTGTGTTGTCACAATGTATAATGATAGGTTCACTAATTTCTATTCTTATATCCTTCATCATCGACTTCATCCAAACAACTTGATTACAATTATTTTCTACTACAACATATTTTTCTTATGCTATACTTTATGATGTACAATACTTCTTCTTTGTTAACCAAGAAACCAATCTTCCTCCAAGAATAAAGGCTCCACCACTAGTTTTCTTTCTATCATCCATACTGCCTACGCAATCTACATCAATATAAGCACTTAAATTAAAATCATTAGATCTGTCATACCATAATCCAAACTCAGATGTTCCTTTCAAACATCTAAATATCCTTTTGATTACTTCATAATGTGATTCTCTGGGATCATCTTGGAATTTTGCAACAATTCTAACTACATTTTCTATATTTGGCCTTGTGTGAGTCAAATATTGCAATCCTCCAATCATAGAGCTATACTTCTTCTTCTCAATAGTAGGTGTCTCATCCTTTGTAGATAACTTGTGTCTAGTTACCATAGGTGTTCCAACAGGTTTGCATGTTTCCAAATCATACCTTTTCAATAAATCCTTCAAGTAATTAGTCTAAGAAATAAAGATTCCTTCTTTATTCTATACAATCTATAATCCTAGAAAATATTTCATTTCTCCTATCATACTCATCTCAAATTTTTTTGTCATCTCTTCAACAAATTTGTCACTTTCATCATCATTTCCTCCAAATATGATATCATCAAAAAATATTAACAAAATCATCAAACCATCATTAGTTTATTTCCAATTTAGATTACTATCTTTCATACCTTTCTATATCCAAGCATTGTCAAATGCTTGTCCAACCTTGTATACCAAGTTTTGGGTGATTTGTTCAAGCCATGTAGTGCTTTCCTTAATCTGCATACTATGTCCTTCTCATTTTTCAAAGGAGAACCTTTAGGCTTCTCAATGTACACTTCTTCTTCAAGTTCTCCATTTAGAAATGTTGACTTGATATCCATCTAATACACTTTGAATTTCTTCTATGCTGCATAGGCTAAGAATAATCTTACTACCTCTATTCTAGCCACTAGAGCATAGGTCTCATCATAGTCTATCCTTTCTTGTTGTGAGTAACCTTTAGATACCAATCTTGTCTTGTTCCTAACAAATTTTTCTTTTTCATTCATCTTATTCCTAAATACCCATTTAGTTCCTATCACATTCTTGTCTACTAGTCTAGGGACCAATTCCCATGTCTCATTTTCTACTATCTTATCCAATTCCTATTTCATAGCTTGTTTCCAATAATCATCTTTACATTCTTCATCTTCATTCTTAGGTTCAACTTGAGATATCAAACATAGTTCTTCATTCACTCTACTTCTTTTCATCACATATTTATCTTTTCTTCCCATGATCTACTCCAATGGGTGATTCTTTATTGTATTCTTTCCTGAAGTAGGAGTTGCTATCTCAACTCTTGGCTCTACTAAAGGTTCTGAGCCTTGTTCCTGCATTAGCTCTCCTTCATTCTACAAATCATTGTGAGTCTCAATAAATACTTCATTATTTCTTGGCTTAGTAATAACATCATCATATGAATTGTAATCAATTATTGTCTCTTGTATCCTAAATTTCTCATCAATTCTCACGTTTGCACCTTTCATAATAGTCTTAGTTCTCTAATTATAACATCTATAAGTCTTTCTTTTCAATGTGATGAAGGGCAACACTTCCCTTACCAACTTACAACGAAGATCACAATAGTATGGAGACAAAGAGGGATAAAATTCTTCCCAATAAACTCTTGGCTCTACTGAAGGTTCTGAGCTTTGTTCCTACCTTAGCTCTCCTTCACTTTGAAAATCATTGCGAGTCTCAAGAAATACTTCATTATTCCTTGGCTTAGTAATAACATCATCATATGAATTGTAATCAACTATTTTCTCTTGTATCCTAAATTTCTCATCAATTCTCACATTTGTACCTTCCATAATAGTCTTATTTCTCTGATTATAACATTTATAAGCCTTTCTTTTCAATATGATGAAGGGCGACACTGCCCTTACCAACTTACAACCAAGATCACAATAGTATGGAGACAAAGAGTGATAAAATGCTTCCCATTTAGTTTCTATCACATTATTGTCTACTAGTCTAGGGACCAATTCTCGTGTCTCATTTTCTACTATCTGATCCAATTCCTCTTTCATAGCTTGTTTTCAATAATCATCTTTACATGCTTCATCTTCATTCTTAGGTTCAACTTGAGATATCAAACATAGTTCTTCATTGACTCTGCTTCTTGTCATCACACATTTATCTTTTCTTCCCATGATCTACTCCAATGGGTGATTCTTTATCATATTCTTTCCTGAAGTAGGAGTTGCTATCTCAACTCTTGGCTCTACTGAAGGTTATGAGCTTTGTTCCGGCCTCAGCTCTCCTTCATTCTGCAAATCATTGTGAATCTCAAGAAATACTTCATTATTCCTTGGCTTAGTAATAACATCATCATATGAATTGTAATCAATTATTATCTCTTGTATCCTAAATTTCTCATCAATTCTCACATTTGTACCTTCCATAATAGTCTTAGTTCTCTAATTATAACATCTATAAGCCTTTCTTTTCAATGTGATGAAGGGCGACATCGCCCTTACCAACTTACAACCAAGATCACAATAGTATGGAGACAAAGAGGGATAAAATGCTTCCCAATAAATTTTATTATACTTGAAAATCTAATAGTGATTACAATAACATTTCTGCAAGATCTCTCAAGATCCAATCCAAACCCAAGCTAGTCTAGATCCACACTCTGGTAGAAACGTCCAAGATCTCAACTTGTACTCACAAGTCACCAAGCAACTTCCTTGTTTCTAAATTACAGCCACTAGCTCTTCTCCAACTTTATCCAAGATCCAAGTGTGAACTGCCTCACATTCAATGCTCTGTCCACATACTCACAACTCCACCACAATCCTACTATAAACTACCTCACATTCGGCACTTTGTCCACAGACTTAGGAAAACTCACTCCTCTACTTCCTCCTTCTCCACAAGCTTCTACTAAGAACAAATCACACCTTGAAGCCTTCACACCTTCCAGCTTTCACCTTGAAGCTTGACCTTCCCAAGCTTGATTAGAAATGCTCATATGCCTTGCTTAAATAGGCACTTACCACCCAATGCATGATTTATCCACAACTTTCTAGAATTCCACCTACACAATATCCACAACCTTCTACAACATCCACAACTTTCTAGAATTCCACCTAAATATAACTAAGCACCACCATGTGGCCCAATTAGAAAATTACATTTCCTATATGGATCACAACAAATATTAAATGCATGATTTAAGGAACTTTCCACAAGCTTCTGAGATGCCACCTACACACTTCGATAAATGGAATGACAACTATTTTCTTATTTTTTTCTATTTATGCTACCTATGCACCTTGAAAATATAAATTTATCTTTTCCTCTTTTTTCTATTTTCTATTTTTTAAAATTTTTTTCTATTTTTGTCACTTTCTCTCTCCTCCATAATTTTTCTTTTTTTTTTTTAAGATTTCCCATGCAAGATGCTCCTACATCAGACTCCCTTGGTAGATAGAAAAGTGTGTCCCACACTTTGACACCAAAAAGAAAGATCTACAACCATCTTCATCTTCACCAAAGGTTTCCACCTCAACAGGGACAAGAAAACCAACATGCAAATCTTCCACATCTGCATCCATATGTCAAACACAAAAATCTCAACCATCCAATCATCATGCTCACTCTCAAGAACAAACTGAATACAATACTTCATCAATAATCCCTCATCCACATCAGCAACCACTAAATCCACACCAACAAAAACAAACTCCACATTAGCAACAATATGTATATCTTCATCAACACATTCCAAACTCACAACACTAGTAGTCTCATTGCTCACAACAAGATGCTCTGCAACATACAAGACACCACCAACAACAACTAGATTATCCATGACCAAGTGCTCTGCAATCTCCATGTCAGACTCAACCAACTAATCATGAAAACCAATCTCCATCCTAGCATCAACAAGGTTAGGAATATCCTCATCAACAACCTCTAGTTTCTCTGTAGGTTCTGTATTAGGCTCCACAAACTGATCAACAAAACCAACTTCTTCCACCTCAACCTTGCGATGTCATCTTCTCTCTTGAACATCCTTAACTCGATCAGCCAAGCTAGCTTCAAGTTGAGTAGACATCTTAGAAAAAAAATTCTCCACTATATCATGGAGTTTTGTAATCATCTCAAGGTCCAATCCTCTCAGAGCTATCTTCCAAGATCTTCATAAACCCTATACAACAAATCCTTCCCATGCTCCTTGTGACAACCTCAAATTGTTTGCAAGTTAGATCGCAACCTACCACCTTTCACGAATAATCAAGAACCACGTCACAAGTCTAGGATCAAGGATCTGTAATCCACAAGCTCACTACAATCATGCCTCAACAAGATCAATCTTCCATCTTTGCATCCATCAATCAATCTGCATGTCCTCCCAAAGTCCTAGTGCAAACTACCTCAGCTTTGGCAATCTGTCTACACGCTCAAGAACTCACACTCTGATAAAATTCACCCAACCAAGGTCCTGGTACAAACTGACTCACACTTCAAAAATCTGCTTGTACACTCAAGAGCTCCTACTTTGATAACACTTGATGAAGGGCCACACCACCCTTACCAACTTACAACCAAGATCACAATAGTATGGAAACAAAGAGGGATAAAAGGCTTCCTAATAAATTTTATTATACTTGAAAATCCAATAGTAATTACAATAACATTTCTGCTATATCTCTCAAGATCCAATCCAAACCCAAGCTAGTCCATATCCACACTCTGGTAGAAACCTCCAAGATCTCAACTTTTGCTTGCAAGTCACCAAGAAACCTCCTTGTTTCTAAATTGCAGCCACTAGCTCTTATCAGACTTTATCCAAGATCCAAGTGTGAACTACCTCACACTCGACGCTCTATCCACACGCTCACAACTCCACCACAATACTACTATAAACTACCTCACATTCAACGCTCTGTCCATAGACTCAGGAAAACTCACTCCTCTACTTCATGCTTCTCTCCAAGCTTCTACTAAGAAGAGATCACACCTTGAAGCCTTCACACCTTCTATCTTTCACCTTGAAGCTTGACCTTCCCAAGCTTGATTAGAAATGTTCATCTGCCTTTCTTAAATATGCACTTACCACCCAATGCATGATTTACCCACAACCCTCTAGAATTCCACCTACACAATATCCACAACCTTCTATAATATCAAAAACTTTCTAGAATTTCACCGAAATACAACTAAGCACCATCATGTGGCCCAATTAGAAAATTACATTTCCTTTATTGATCACAAAAAATATTAAATGCATGATTTAAGGAACTTTCCACAAGCTTCTACGATGCCACCTACACACTTCGATAAATAGAATGACAACCATTTTCTTATTTTTTCTATTTACACTACCTATGCACCTTGAAAATAGAAATTCCTCTTTTCCTCTTTTTTCTATTTTCTATTTTTTTATTATGTTCTTTCTATTTTCGTCACTTTCTCTCTCCTCCACAATTTTTTTTTTTTAAATAAATTTTCCCATGTGAGATGCTCTTGCATCACAATGAATAACCAAGAAACATAAGTTCATCACTTCTAGCATCAAACTTACCAATATCATCATCTCTTTTGATATAACACTTACACTCAAAAGTTTTGAAATACTTAATTATAGGTGAATGACCAAACCATAGTTCATAGGGGTTCTTGTTTGTGTCTTTCTTGATTTGCACTCTATTCATAGTGTAAATTGCTATATTTATAGCTTCTCTCCAAAACATCTTAGATACTTCATTCTCAGCTAACATAGCTCTTGCAGCTTCTATTACTGATATGTTTCTTCTCTCTATTATACCATTCTGTTTAGGGGTTCTTAGAACTAATAACCATCTTTTGATTCCATTTTCTTCACCAAAAATGTTAAAGTCATTTGAAGTAAATTTTCCTCCTCTATATAATCTTAAACATTTAATCTTCATACTAGATTAATTCTCAACTCTATTCTTGAATATCTTAAACTTATCAGATGTGTCATATTCCTCTTTAAGAAATGCAACCCACATCATTTTAGAAAAGTCACCAACTAGAATCATAAAATACCTTTCACCATAGAATCTTTTAGTCTTTGTAGGACCGCTGAGATTTGTGTGTACAATCTCCAACTTTTTTGTAGTAGTAAACTTCTTGTAGGGAAAAGAAGTTTTGTTATGCTTTTCCAACACACATTCCTTGCAAATTGTGTTAGTAGGCTTTATAATTTTTGAAAAATCTCTAACTACAAATATACTACAAGTCTTCACAATATTGTCAAAGTCTATATGGAAAAATCTCTTATGTCATAACCAATTGTAGTTTACCTTTGTAACCAAACATGTCATTTCAGTAGGATTCAACTAAAATACATTACCTCTAGATCTAGTTCCTATTCCAATTATCTTTCCATATTTTTCTATAATCATGCATATATTTTCTATGAACTATAATTGATAACCTTCTCCCACTAGTTTTCCAACACTCAAAAGATTGTCTTTCGAACCATCAACAAAGTATACATCCTCAGTGTTAGGCTTACCATCAAGAGTTATAGATCCAATACCTTTAACTTGGCATGTTCCATTGTTTCCAACTTTGGCAATGCCTCCATCCTAGTTTTTGAAGTCAAAAAACTTGTTCATATCACTAGTCATATGATGTGAACAACCATTTTGAATTATCCAATTAGATTTCTTCTCAACTTGTGACACCAAAGCTACTCTTTCTGGGCTTTCTTCTTTAATTGCCACAAATCTTATTTCATCATCACTAGAACTCACTATTTGTTCATCAAAATCTATATCTTCATTTGTATACAAACACTCTCTATCTTTTCTAGGTTTGTAATTTCCCTTTTACTTTTTCTCTTTTTTGGGATACTTAGATGCATAATGACCATATTTATCACAAGTCCAACATTTAAAGATTTTTTGATGCAGGAGCATCTTGCATGGGAAAATTATTGAAAAAAAAAAGATTTGTGGAGGAGAGAGAAAGTGACAAAAATTAGAGGAGAAATTTTTTTTTTTTTTAAATGGGGGAAAAAGGAGAAAAGAAAGGAAAAGGGGATTTATATTTTCGAGATGCATAGGTGGCATAATAGAAAAAATAAAAAAATAAATGGTTGTCATTCAATTTATAGAGGTGTGTGGGTAGAATTCTAAAAAGTTATGAATATTGTAGAAAGTTGTGGATATTGTAGAAGGTTATGGAAGTTGTAGAATGTTTTGGATATTGTGTAGGTGGAATTCTAGAAGGTTTTGGATAATTCATGCATTGGGTGGTAAGTGCCTATTTAAGCAAGGAATATGAGCATTTCTAATCAAGCTCGAGAAGGAGAAGCTCGAGAAGGAGAAGCTCAAGAAGTAGAAGCTCGAGAAGGAGAACCTCAACAAGGAGAAGCTTGAGAAGTAGAAGTTGTGGAAGGTGAAGCTTGGAAAGCTTTGGAAGGAAAAGGCTTTAAGGTGTGGAAGTTGGAAGGTGTGAAGGCTTCAAGGTGTGAAAGAGAAGGAGGAAGTGAAGAGTGAGTTTTTGTGAGTCTGTGGACAGAGCACCAAATGTGAGCTAGTTTACAGTAGGATTATGATGGACTTGTGAGTGTGTAGGAAGTTTATAGCAAGATTGTCTTCATATTGTTGCATTCTTGGTTGTGAGTTGGTAAGGATGGTGTTTCCCTTTGTCAGTGGTATCAAAATGTACTTTCATCAATTGGTATCAGAGTGTACCTTCATCATTTTCTTACCTCCTTTTTCTCTTCTTACCAGAAGGGCTACTCCTTCTTTAATCTTTCTATCTTTCTCAGATCTACTGCTGCTAGAAAAATCTCCTCTAGCACTTTTGCTCCTTGATAAACTAGGTCAAATATTCAAGGTACTAAAAGTTGTCTCTATTTTGGTCAATTCTCCAAATTGTCTAAGCTCATTCTCAACTCCTTCAATTCTTCCAAGCAATGACTCATTTTTGAAATCTTTGGTACAAGATATCAACAACTGCATCATTTGAAATGCTGACTTAAATGGTGGTGTTAGAGTCTTCAATATCTTCCATAAAACCTCATCATCATCTTTAGTTCCTCCTTGAGATTTAATACATGTATTAATTTCTGATATCCTACCTACATATGTTCTTATAGATTCATCTTCCATCATTTTAACATCTTGAATTGCACAAATCCAACTTTGTAGCCTAAACTTCATACAATGTGCATCACCTTCAAAACTAGTTTCCAAAGCTTTCCAAATCAAATGTGAAGTAGTAAGTAATTTTACCTAATTGTATTCAATTTTAGGAAGTGCAGTCAATAATGCTTCTCTAGCTCTCATGTCACACATAAAAAGATCTCTTTCATCCTCGGTACAATTTTCCAAATCCTTTTAGTAATGATTGTCTTCACTGATTTTATCAAGGTCCAATATCCTAGATCCATACACAAAAAATGTCTCTTCATCTTTTTCCTTCCATCTATCATAACTTGTTTTATCGAACTTCAAACTATCTTTCCCGAACATGCTAACCATGGATCTCCCAAAGCTGTTAAACTTTATCTTCAAGGACCTAATGCTCTAATACTAATTGTTAGAAATAATAGTCCACCAGATAACTAAGAGGGTGAGTGAATCAGTTATCCAACAATTAAAACATTTATCTTCTTTAAACAAACTTAACCATTCAACCAAAGTAAACACCAACCATAATAAAATGCACATAAACAATTACACTAGATATGTTAACTAGGGAAAGCCCTTATCAAAGGGAAAACCCCAGTGGAAATGATGCTAACAAGATGATGTACTAATATAAATATTCCTTGTTAGATAATGGACCATTTTAGGAGTCTATTACAACATTCAATACGTATGAGTCCTTGTTGGGAGACATTGAATCCCTATTAGGAGATTCCAACCTTGTTAGGAGTTATAGTACAATGTATGGAAGATGAGATCACTACCTAAACATGCAATTTCAACTACAAGAAGAGCTCATTTCTCAAACATGAAAATTATTGTTATGTTCTTCTTTAATTTTCTCTATCAATTGAACCAATCATTGTTAGACCTTGTAGACCAGTTCATGAACCTCAAATCTAAATCTCAAACCTTAGATCACTCAGAAAAATCCCAAAAACGAAGTTTCCTTCACTTTCGCACTGCTCTTCTCAACTTCACATTCCTCTCTTGTACTTATTACTAAATTACTTTATCATGTCATACTTGATAAAGGAAAATGTCCTTCCTTTATACTGAGTCCACAAAGCAATTCCCTAAGTCAGTTGTTAGACCTTCCCAATTAATTAGTATAGGACCACATTAAGAACACGTTACACTTAGTGATGACATTAATCTTTTGCCTTGCAACTTGAATATCTTTCCATACACTCAATATTATGATGAGTAATCTTAGCTACATCATTGCCAACATGTCTTGTTCACATCCTCAACCTCAATTCTTAGAATAACAATTCTACTAAGAGATATAACAAGTTTACTAGAACATGCCTCTATAAACTCTATCTCAGAATAGACATCACCGAAACTTAGATAACTTCTTCCACACTTATCATTTCTTCTTTTGATGTTAACTACATATACCAGATACTTAAAAGTATCTTCTATAACCTCAAATAGTTAGAATACTTACCAACTTGATCTTTCCACTATTCTTCTATCAAATACCATAGAAAACTACCATGTTGACATGAATGAGAAACTTAGTTATGAATATAACATATCATTATAGTAACATATATACAATACTCCCCCATGGGAATATCATGAGAATTCATTCTTTCAAAAATCCTACAACAATAACAAGGTAGAGGTGGAAGAGGTTAGTTTTGTTGATTAGTTTGAAGAGGATGATGTAGAACCTATAGAGAAACTTGAGGTTGTTATTGAGATTATTCCTAAGCTAGTTGATGTTGGGATGGAGATTGGTTTTCATAATTAGTTGGTTGGGTCTAATGTGGAGATTTTAGAGAACTTGGTCGTGGATGGTCTTATTGTTGTTGGTGAAGAGTTACATGTTGCAAAGCATCTTCTTCTAAACAATGAGATTGTTGGTGTTATGAGTTTGATATGCATTTATGGAGATATGCATATTGTTGCTAACATGGAGTTTTTTTATGTTGGTGTGGATTCACTAGTTGTTGATGTGGATGAGGATTTCTTGATGAAGCATTATGTTTAGTTTGTTCCTAGGAGTGAGCATGTTGATTAGATGGTTGAGATTCTGGCGTTTGACATAATGATGCAGATGTGGATGATATGAAAATTGTTTTTCTTGTCCCTATCAGAGTGGAAGCCTTTTGTGAAGATGAAGATGGTTGTTGATCTTTCTTTGGGCATCAAAGTGTGGGACACACTTCTATTTACCTAGGGATTTTGGTGCAAGAGGATTTGGGTTTTCTTGATGACTACTTCAGATTTCATGGGAGGAGGCTTAATAGTTTCTTTGGAAGGTTCTTAAACTAGTACTTGATCAAAGAAGTGGCACTTGATCACTGTTGGGTTTAGTGTTGGCCAAGTAGCTTGATCATTGAAGGGGCTTGGTTTCTAAAGAGCTTTGTAGATACTATTGCTCAGTACTTAGTATTGTGCTCAACATTTATTAGTTTCTCAACACTCACTATTATGCTCAACATGTATTGGTTATTTAGCATGTGTTGGCTACTCAACATGTGTTAGTTTCTCGAAAATGCTTGGGAGTTTGTTGACACTCTGCAATATGTTGGTGCCAACTAGAGTTCTTTGTGAATTTAATGCATGTATCATGTGGTCATGACATGGATCGATATGGGAGTTTGTGTGGATCTATTTGGGTCTTATTTATCTCTCCTATGTGCATTTAATCATGGTTGTAAAGTTGGAGCTTGTCCTAAGTATTTTGTGTGGTTGTATTGTGTATTATCTTTGGTTAACATGAGGGTTAACATTTTATATTTAATGTTTGTTGTGATCCAACTTGTGCCTTAAATATGTATTTAATGCAAGGGGTTTTATTTTATTTGTCATTGCTAGCCTGACTTGTGGTTTAGTTGGGTATAATTAAGGGGTCTTGTGGAGTCTTTAGTCACTATCATCCATCTTGGAGAAGAGGATGAAATGTGGGAGTGAACTTTGAAGGGCTAGTTGTTGAGGCTTGGAAAACTAGGAGATTTCTTGGTGGGCACATGAGCACAACTTTAGATCTTCCTTAGAGGTTTTGACTAGAGTGTGGATCTAGACTAGATAAGGTTTAGATTAGATCTTGAGGGATCTTGTAGAACTATTTTGTAATTATTGTTGTATTTGGCCCTAACCCAGAAGGCCTTATAGCTAGGTATATTGCATGTAAACCGTTATATTTATGAATAAAGTATTGTGATTTAGTATCAGATCTTCTTTATTGTTGTGTTTCCTCTATGTGGTTATTCATTGGGGGCTAGGACATATTGTTTAGGGATTATCCTACTTTGCACTATGTTAACAATTGATAATCACATGATTGACATTCATCTCACATTGTGGAAACTTGAGAAGGCAAGACAAGTTCTAAGGGGTTCCCTAAAGAGGAGAAAGGAAATTATCATCTAGATAAAGCAATACTCTTATGAAGAAGTTAAAACTAAAGGACCATTTGAAGCAATCAATCCAAATGATAAAGAATCCACTAATCTACTTGACAACAACAAACTCCTAAATGAAAAACTAAGAGGACTAAAAAGAGAACGTGAAATCCAATCAGTAAGATTATGTGAAGTGACTAAGAAAAAGTAGCAAGTTGAAGAAGAAAAAATATTAATGGCTACTAGACTTGAAGAAAAGGATATCAGATGTGCAAAAGCTCACAAACACTCAACTAGACATGATGATTGTGATATTGCTATTAGGATTTAACTGTGTGATTTTTGAGTCAAATTCATTCACCCATGATGTGGAAAATGAAAATCTTAAAACGATGAATCAAATCATTCTTGCAAATCATGAGTTGAATCGCAAGGATGTGGAAAGTGAAAATCTTAAAACATAGAATGACATAATGAATAATTAACTAAGAAATGTCAAGGAATCCATGGAAAGATTCCACAAACCAAAGGAAGCAATGAAGTATTTTAAAGAATTAATGAAGTCATCAAGTTGTTTTGATGGATCAGGACATTCTTGCACTAAGAAAGTAGAATCATCCAAGAGAGAAATGAGAAATACAAAGCCAAAGGACAAGCCAACATGCTATCACTATGGAAAACTTGGTCATACTACAAATATCTATAGAAGTAAATATGGTATACAAAATTATAGACCTAAGTTTACTAGTTACTATTTTTACTACAAGAAATAAGGGCATCAGATACAAGAGTGTGCGACAAGGCTAAGGAATTCACCTACTACACCTAGATTTGAAGGTTATTGTTATGACTATTAGAAATGTGGGCATAGAGCATTTGAATGCAGATCAAAAAAAAAAAACTATTGTCCAAATAAGAGGAAGAAGAATTATGCACCTAACATTACATGTTCCAAGTGCCACAAGTTTGGACATCAAAGTAAGAATTGCAAGACTCAAGTACATTCATAAAATCAAATAAAGAATAAACGAAAAGGCAAAGTGGAGATTGAGCAAGTGAGAAATGAAATGAACCAGAAATGGAAAATTAAAATAGAAGATGGAAATAGTGGAGCTAATGGAGTTGAGGTCACCAAATCCAATGGAGAAGGTGATCATATCATCTCAAACTAAGAAAGAGAGGTATGTGTGGAATTATATACTCAATTAATATATCATGCACTGGCTTGTTACATGATAATGTACCAAAGTTCATATCTACATATACAAGGTGCATAAGAAAAAATTTGTGAAAGGTTTTTGAGCATAAGAAAAATTGTCTATGTTGACCGAGCATTGCAACATGGATCGAGCATTTCAAGAATCATAGATACCAAGTGACATGGAAGAGACTAAGTTGTAGACCTATTTAAAAGGCATAAATATCGATTGTGACAACTGTCTTCCGCTCATCTAAGTAGGAAACATTAATGGAGACCCTAATTGATTTGGAAGAAAGTATATAATGAAATTTGAAGGAATTATTTCATACCTTCCATTCATATTTTTGAAAGTACAAAATTATTGAGAAATTTAAGAAACTAGTACAAATTTCAAGAGTGATTTGATCAAAAGGATTGAATAGGCAAAGAGTGCGAACAAGTGTCAAGTATCTAGAGAAGGAAGAACTTCAAACACTTTCTATCATTACAACTTCATTAACCACTGAAATAAGTTAAGAGGTTAGTAAAATTCAACTAGTGAAGAGTAACGCATGTCCTCTACCTAAGTTTCATTCTATTCTAGAGATTTCTATGAAAGAAGACTCTCTAGGTGTACTATCTTCAATACCACCTAAGGTCATCATGATCTATTATGTCAGAAGTTATTATATGTGCAAAATTGGAGAAATAGGAGATTATAAAATTAGAGAAGCCTATGAGAATTTGTGTAATGAAGGAATCTTGAAGAATGAGTTTAAATTTGTTGAAAGAAAAGGGTTAACTTGTTCCCTAGAATTCTCAAAAAAATTCAAATTTGAATGGATAAAAGTTATTTTGGGCAAAGCTCATGACATGAAATATTGGTTACGAATAGACTAGTGGAAATCAAGAAGAAAAAGATACATAGGGTTATAGGATATCTATCCCTAGACAAGAAGAAGACTATGCAATGTTTGAGTCATGAAGAAATTGGTGCTAACACTAGAGCAAAGTGGAATGGACATGGTCTATCCATTACAAACATTTTTGATCCACTAATTAAATTTTTAGTGACAATCATTCTTCACAAATTCTATCAATCAAGTAGGTTGAATAGTGTACCTTGTATGGTTGTGGATCAAGTGTAGAAGATTGTGGTGAAAGATCATGAATATGATCTTGTCGAGCTCCAAAAGTTAAAAATTGCTAAAAATTTGTTATCACTAAGAGAGTGAAGAATTCAATGTGTAAGTTTTGATCCCTCATTGATTGTATTTTCTTTTACATCCAAAAATATTTTCTAGGTATTGGAAATGTTTTATGGGAGGAAGAAAAACTAGTGATGAGACAAATCAAAGAGCATATTCCTCAATTGGGAGACAACTTTGAAAATATAATGAAGGCTTATTTTGATGAATTTAAGCAAAGAATGAAAAGGAGAATGAGATAGATGTTGAGGATGATCCTTTTGGAAGATATGAGTAAGCCAAAGAAAGGATAACTATGAACATCAAGATAGCTTCCAAGGAAAATAGAAGAAAGAAATTGATTTAAGACCTGGAAGCTAAGTTGGGCACCCTATGCAAGGGAGAAGAAAAATTGAAATTGACACAAAGTCTCGGTGAAGATAAAGAACAAGACAATGGTGATGAGGAAGATGAAGTAGAAGAAGGAGAAAAGGGTAAATCCCTAGTTATTTTCATGCCACCAAGTAAGAAGATTCGAGGAACAAAGAAGAAGCAGGAATTAATACTTCCACCACCAAATAAGCTAAGGACTAGGGCAACTGCTAATGTCGAACAGAATGCAAAGTAGAAAGTAGTAGAGTCTACTAGGCCCACTGCCCCCAAAACCAGAAGGAGATTGGTTAGAGGACCACCTTAGAGGAAACAAAAGTCTATTGATGAGGTATGTTTTGACATAAAGAGTTCTCCCAGATTACCTAGTTTTAAATTTGTGAAATATGATAGACTAGATAATGATGACAATAATAGAATTGAGGAGGCTATGATAGAGACGATGTCAAATTTCAAGCTAGCTCCTAGTGAAATAGAGAGACAGGTACCCAAAGATCCATACAAAAAATTGAAAGAAAGATGGGAATAGGTACAATAGGTAGAGAAATTTATAAGGATTGAGGCATTAGTTGGAGTTATGCCTAATCTATCACAAGATAAAAAAGATAAATTTTGGAGCAGCATAGGAATAGATTTGTTCCAAAATATAAAACTTTTTAATAATGATAAATAAGGAGCAAGTTGTATGACAAAAAAGTGAATTGTTGTGGATGAGCATTTGTGGACTAACTACAAAGAAGGTAGAGACCATAAACATTGATGATGAATACAATAGTGGAGAAAGCTTAGGTGTGTCAAGTCTGCAAGGAAGCATGTCTCCTATACATGTTGACACCCCTAACACTCCAAAAGTTGAGTACTCAAGTCTCACAAATGAAGAGGAAGATGGTGAAGGCACATAACCAATGAAAATGATAAGATTGTTTTAGCACCTCATACTAAGGAAGACAAAGAATCAATTTAAGTTGAACATAGTGCAACTATTGTTGGCTCATGCATAGATGCATAAGAAAGACTAAGTGGTAACACCAATCACCAACTCACATGGTGGTGTTGAGTAGTAACACTCCCTCATGTAGCAGAAAGAGGAAATCAATAAAAGATGTTTCACCAGATATTGAGGTTAGTTTGGATGAAATTATTTAAATGCCACAATTGGATCTAGCAAATCTTACCTTGTACAAAAATATTTTGCTGCAAGAAGTTTTGGCAAAGAAGAAGAGATAAGAAGAGCTCAAGAGGGAGTACAAATAGAAACAAGTATTATATGATGTAAAACATATTTTTGTTGATGTTTTTGAGACTCAAAAGTTTGAAGAAGGTGCACCAATCATAAACCAACTTGTAAATATTATTGATCAAGTGAATCCTCAATATATGAAATAAAATCTAATGTTGATGGATTGGTCAGCAAGAAGATTTAAAACCAAGGTTGTGGAGAAAGTTTACATAACTATTGCCAAACTGAAAGTGAAATTACAAGAGAAAGCATAGATTGTGATTGAGTTAATATAAAAGTTACAATATGTGTACAAAATTTTGTTAGACATGCTAATATTTACTCATGTTATTCATCCACAAATAAATAAGATTTAGGTTGAGATGAAGGCATCCAACAACATTATTTTAGAGTCAATAGGATCAAGCATTGATCATTATAATAATATATTGAATGCTCAAGGTACATTGGGCAAGTTTTAGGTAGCTGACAAAAAAATAAGATCCAAATTGGCCTCTATTCAAGCAATTTTGATACCTCATTTGGAGGTCATGCAGAGAAAACTAAAATCAGCCCAAAATCTTATCATCAAAGATCATAGTCTTTCAGTGGCTAATAGTTTAATTGTTCTAGCTGTAAGGTTACATTTGCAAAATAATATTTTGGAGGTGGCAAGAATCGCATGGGATCATGCACTATCCATGATTACCATAGTATATAATGAATTCAATTAAACATATGGATTACTTCAACCCATTCAACCCCAACAACGGTGACATATAGTGTTCAAAAATATTTGGGAAAGATAAAATGTAAAGGAAATACATATGAAGATGGGCAAAAAGAATTAAAGAGAGATGGAGTAATGTGATGTGAAAGAGATGCAAAAGTGATGTACAATGTACAATATACACATTTGAATAAGGATGCAATAGTTTTGTTATTTATTTTTGTATTGTTTTGCATTGTCCATAAGTCATAAGACATACGAGGAGAGCTTGTTATTAGATTGTATTCGAATGATGTAAATATGACAAAGTATTTTTTCCACTAATGTCAAAGGGGGATATTATTGGTATCTCTAATTATTGTTGTCTATTAGTGTCAACCATTTAGTCATTTACAAGGTAGATTCAAATGGTCATCACTATGACCGAGCTACTCTATATAGGTTGAGTCATGTACATAAGTATGTACCAACTTTATAGGAATTGAGTAAGTTTATTGGGTCATAGAGTATTTCTATATACAATTCGAGCTCATCATCAACCAAGAAAGTAATCAACAAATGAGATTTTTTTTGAGAATTCAAGTGCCAAGTTACTTAATATGTACCAACCACAATGAAGGACAAGAAACAACAATTTCAAGCATCAAGAATTAGTAAAGGTCGAGCTACGTCTAGATTTTACATGAAAGGTAGGAATGGAATAGAGTTTTAGGAAAAATGATTATCAAGCTGACCTAGAAGGGATATTTAATTTTTAAAGAGGTTGTTATAGAACATTTAATACTTTTAGAGGTTGTTACAAAATATTTACATGTTATGGATCATAGATCCCTATGTTGTGTGTTCAATGATCAAGATGAAGAGGCAAAACATGGGATCATCTAGCAGACTGTTCAAAAAAATCTTTATATAGTAATGATCTTAACCTAGATCTTATGCTAGTAGAGAAGGAGATGAAAAGAATTTATGTGGGAACATAAAGCTTTTAATAGAAAATGGTTAAGATCATATTAGAAGTCATTGAAGGGTTATGTTATCATCTAATAGACTAAGTGACCTAGTCATTGCAATGAAGTGAAAGGGAAAGACAAGCATATCAGATTAGAGGAGAGAAGGGTAAAAGCACAAACCTGTGTCACCCTTTTGTAAAGGAAAAGGCTAACAAAATATACCTGTTCACCTTCAATGACATAAAATTGGTATTATTATTTTGATTTTGAAGATGAAGTAAACTAATGAAATATGTAGAAATGGATGAAGTTTAGGATTATAATTTTTAATAATTATTTGGAATAAGAATCGATATATCTTCCTAATTTTTATAGATATTTTTTTAGCTACTAAAAAATGCTAAAAATTATTTCCACCACAAAACTATATGGAAGTAAACTTATTTCCCTTTGATCTCGGACTATGTTATAGATAACATATATAGCTAGAATAAAAATATTTTAAAAATTAACTTTAGAATAATTTCTATTTTATAATGGTTCAAGCTTTAGCTCACTTGAAATCAATAGTTTTCATCTCCTACCACATTTTTCAAAACAAATCTATTCTAACTAGGAGAAAAATTATACATTCTAGAAGAGGATTCTCTCCTCTAGAATTTCATATAATTTTCATTTTTTTTATATGATTTAATATTTTTTCTTTCTCAAAATTGACATCTTTTCAAATGTTAAAATACGTGCTTCTAGAATTTTTTAATTATAATATACTATATCTAATTACAACACTATCAAATCCATATGAGAATATTCTTGACTCTGAGCTCTATAAAATGGTGTTTATATGTTATTTTAAAAATATCATAAAAAATAGTAAGAGTTATTAAAATGCTACTTTTCTAAAATAATTTAATTGTTTTCGTAATTGGGTACAAACTAGTATAAAACATGCATTTAACAGACATTTCCAATTGGAAAAGTGTGAGAACATATATAACTTAGCTAGTATGAATTTATTTAGATCGTATGTTTGAAAAAATTGATTTTTAGATATAAATACTTAAATTTAGTCATTCTAATAAGTCAGCCTAAAAGGTGACACAGCTTTGTATTTTTACCCAAGATCAGTTAGTAAGGAAAAGACTCAAAATTAGCTTAAAAGGAAAATCGAGTGCCAGGTACTGAATCAATTTTAACAAACTTGAATCAGTGCAAATCTCTTAACATAGTCGTCTTAATAGATCTTTGTAAATCTCCTAATAGAGTCCTTTGTTGTAAGTGTTAAATCCTCTAACAAGGTGAGACCTAGTAGTCTCTTAAGTTTTTAATAGGGCAGACCCCTCACGGGGTAGATCATATGTTATGGTCAAATATTGTAACCTTAACTGGTTAATTTTATTACTGCAGTAGTGAAGATTTGTGGGTATCATCCCCACCCTAGTTTTACCTTCACCTTCAAAGGTTTCTATGTAACAAATATTGTGTTATGTGTTTTACTTTAATGCATATGATTGATCATAATTAGATTTTACAACATATTTACATTACCAGTTTTACATGCACAAGTTATTGATAAATATTGATGAATCTGTGAAAAGTGAAAAGTGTTTGAGATTTTGATTCACCTCCCCCCCCCCCTCAATGCCCCTCTCATATCTAGCTTAACATATTTATTTCTCCATTAATCAATAGATAGCTCATCATCTATGATTCAAAGTGTTCGATGAGCTTTGAGAGAGTAGTTTGAGATGACTGACCTTGGACTTCTACATTGTTTTTTTGGTCTACAAGTTCTTCAGTCTTCAAATGGGATAGCCATACTCTAGTAAAATTATTCTCTTGATATGTTTCAAAGATTCAACATGCTTGACTACAAGCATGCTCCTACATCTTTTCAGTTGTGTGTTGTTTCATCTACCACTTGTGCTACTTCTATAGTGGATTCCACTTTATATAGATAGCTTATGGGTAGCTTGTTATACCTAACACACACACATCTTGATATGTCCTTTGTGGTTGTACTTATCCCTAGATTCTCACACAATCCACATGAGATTCATTGGCAAGATTCCAAACATATCTTAAGGTACATACGGGGTACTACATGTTATAGAATTCACTACACATCAGGGGATCCTCACATTGTTGGTTATATAGACTTAGATTGGACTGATGATATTGATGATCGAAGGTCCAATTCTAGATTTTTTTCTATCTTGGTTCTAGTCCTATCACATGGTCTTGCAAGAAGCAACATGCTCACACATTATCATCTACAAAGGCAAAATACAAGGTAGTTGTGCTAGTTAGTCTAGAGGTTTTATGGCTTCAATAGTTTATGATAAAGTTTGGATTTCCTCTTGATAGTTCCACCTTTATTTGGTGTGACAATCATAGTGCTATACACATTTTTCACAACCCAATTGAGCATTAGAGAACCAAGCACATTGAGTTTTAGATGCACTTTATCAGATATTTGATTCAGGATGGATCTCTTAGCTTGAAGTACATTCCCACTACTAAATAAGTTGCACACATCTTCACTAAACCTTTTGCATCCCCATGGTATCTTCAGCTACATTCTATGCTTGGGGTAAAGGAAGTTTTCCTTGGGGGTCTCATTGATGAGTCCTTCCTTCTTTTCTATTTTTTAGCTTCTTCTATCTCTTTTTGGAGTAGGGGTTTTCCCATGTGGTTTTCCCTATTTCTCTATTTTTCAAAGATTTGGTTGTGCTGGGTACCTCATCAGGCCATGTTGTCAGGACCCATTTTTTATTTCACAATTGTAGTTTCCTTTACTTACTAATTAATCACTTTGTGTAAAAATTTGTTCCTTCTCATTTAGAGTAAGAATATCAACCAGGATGGCCTCCATTTTCCTCTAGCATTATAAAACCTTGACTTGTAGCCCCAAGCTTCCCATAGCATCTAGTACATCAATACCCTCCTTGTAAGTGTGGTGTAGGTCATAACTTTCAAGCTTTGTTAAAAGGAGCAAGATGTATCCCATAATTTCTCTTATTGATCACCCTAGGTCATAATTTCCTTTTATGGTCTCCATAACTAGCATAGAGTCACCTTCAGTGTTGACATGTCTTCATCCTAAGTTACGACTAGTTTTAGTCTCTAGAAAAAGGCCATAGCTCCAGCCACATTATTGGAGGTGTTCCCCAAGGTACCAGCATAAGCCATGAGTTGTCTACCAGTAGAGTTCCTAATAATACCTCCCCCAACCACTCCCCCTTTCCTAACAACACAATCAAAATTAAAATTCACCTTAGGTGCAGCTAGAGGTTTCCATTTAGGATTACTTCTCTTAAGATTTTTAGTGTTATCAAACTTTTTAATTGTCTCCACGGGTTCCACTATATAGCAGTCATTTTCTCACGTATCCACAAGAGATTCTATGATATTTTCCATTTGCCAATAGAAATATTTTCCTTTAGCAGTGTGTCAATTTGTTTTGAGTGTTAAATGTTCAATTCGTATACTTCCTCCTCTTATTTTTTGATTCATGATTCATTCCAAATAGATATATTTATTTATTTATTTATTTATTTATGATTAAAATTAATATATTATAATCTTACTTGAAAAATATCTAACTAGATGCATTGTGTGGACGAGAAAAATTTGGCAATTGTTTTCTATAAATAATTGAATAATACAAGTAGTATTTTTATTGCTATATTAAAAATTCTAACTTATACAGCTAGCCATAAATAAGAGGACACATATATAAAGCTCCTATTATTCAAGTTCATCATCATAGAATATTCTCCATCAACTAAGAAATGTAAGTTGATGTCATTTCCTAGGATGAAGTCTGACCTCCCCTACCATGATCACCATCCACTCTTGTTAGTCATCTCAATTTGAATCAATCAGGTGAATGGATCCTCTAAAGAAATTTTTGTAATAGGTGGAAAAGGGTAAAGATCCTTGGAAGTACTGTTACATGTGTTTAGCAAGGCATATGAATTTAGCCTTGCTTGTTTTGGATCAGTCTTTTGCTCTATCAAACTCACATCTTTGTAAAGCCACAATTGTCTTATAGTAGCTCTTATCCAAACAAGATGGAGAATATGATGAGATTAGCAAAAGCATGTTTGCAAGTGAAAGAAAGAGAGAGGCCATCAATGACAATCTCCTCTCCCCTGAGTGCAGATGTTGATAAAATGTCCCATTTGATACGAATTCATACACAAGCAATGGAAATTGAGTTTACATGCAGCAACTGAGCAATTTGACTACATTCCTATGATTTATATGGGATAGAATTATAATTTCATTGGTAAACTCATTTGAAATTAACTTGGGTTTTTTTTATTGCCACGGATGTTCCATCAACAAGGACTCCTTTGTAGACAGTTGTGAAGCCACCTCTACCCAATTCTATTTAATAATTCTTGGAAGCAAGTTGAAGCTCTGCTATAGAAAATATTTTGAGACCTTTTCTTCCTCCCATGGAAGCTATTTATTCCTGTAATAGAAACCCCCCATTCTACATGAAATTCCTTTCTTTCACACGATTCAGGTGATGCCTCCTCAGACTCCAAAATAGTCCACAAGCACCCACAATAACCACCACAAATGAAGAGATAGACCTTGTGCTCTCATCAAACACTAAAGATTTAATTAACTATGTTATTTGAAATGAACACAAAAAGAATGTACAGAGAGATGCCATCTATATATTCACCTATGATTCCTTATTTAAGGGTGCTTGAAATTTTTGGGGATGTACATCTTGTCCTATTTTGAAAGCCATCTCCCTTGATGGATGGGCAAAGGCACAGGAAAATACAAAACACCAAACACAATGTGTCATGGCATAATAAAAATATATTAGATTTCATTCACTGTGATTTCAAATGAATACATAGTGCATTTTTATAGGCAAGCGTACAATATTCTAGAGAAACCTAGCATTAGCCAATAAGACAAAATATCTACATATTTTTGGAAAATACTACAACCAACCGAACTTCTACAAAATACTTTAGCCGACATAATCTAAACCTAAACCTAATAATCTAGAAACATCTAATGATGGATGATTAATTCTAAGTAGAAATTAATATTTCTAACACTCCCCCCTAATTTCTACTATCTGCATCATAAATATTTACAATTCCCAATGCTTCCCTCAAAATCTCAAATTGTTCCTATTCTAAAGCCTTGGTGAAGATATCTACAAGTTGCTCCTCTAATCTATAATGTTGTAGGCTAATTTCTTTATTATTAACTAGCTCTCTAATGAAGTGATACCTTGTGTAAATGTGCTTTGTCCTCTTATGAAACACATGGTTCTTTGAAAGTGCAATAGAAAACTTGTTATCACAATAAATTTTAGTAGGTCCATCTAGAGCTTGCATTAAGTCTTTCAAAATCCATCACAACCGTACTGCTTGATATTTTGTTGTTGTTCCTGCTACATACTCTGCTTCAGCTAATGAGAGAGTTACTACAAGTTGCTTCCTTGATGTCCAGGCTACAACACCTACCTTGAGATGAAATGCACATCCAGATGTGCTCCTTGTATCAATTTTCCCTGCAAAATCACTATCTGTATATCCAACTAATTGAAAATCATTTGAAGTAGAATAAAAAATGCCATGATTCATAGTTCCTGCAATATATCTCAAAATCCTTTTTCTTGCCTGCCAATGTGAGTTCTTAGATGATTCTATGAATCTGGAGATTAAACTCACTCCATACATAATATCTGGTCTAGTAGTAGTGAGATAAATCAAACTACCAACCAATCTTCTGAATATAGTTGAAACCTTTCTTAGTATCTTCTCTATTTGGTTTGGTGCCTACTACCACAAGTGTAGAAACTAGATTGCAATTTATCAATCTAAATCTTTTCAAAATATCTTTTACATATTTATTTTGGCAAATGAAAATTCCTTTATCATTTTGAGTAACTTCAATGCTAATGAAATATTTTATCAATCCTAGATTTGTCATTTCAAATTCCTTTTTCATTGCTGATTTAAACATGTCAATAGATAAATTTCTCGTGACGATCAAATCATCAATATATAAATCAAAAATCAAAATTTGACCTTGTCCATTGATCTTCCGGTATATAATGTAGGTTCATTGGTACTTCTCTTGAATCCATTCTCCATCATGTATGAATCTATTCTATTGTACCATGCTCTTGGAGCTTGCTTCAATCCATAGAGCACCTTCTTCAACTTATAAACTTTATCTTCATGTCCTCTTATTTCATATCCTGGTAGTTGTTGCACATAGACTTCTTCTTCCAAATATCCATTCGAAAATGTTGATTTGACATCCATTTGGTGAACCATCCATTTGTTTTGAGTTGCAATAGCTAATACTATTCTGACAATATCAAGTCTTCGTACAGGTGCAAATGTCTCATTATAGTCAACCCCATATTCTTGTGAAAATCCCTTAACAACTAACCTTGCTTTATATTTTTCTACATCCATTAGCTTTAAACTTAGTCTTATAAACCCATTTTATGCCAATGCAATCTTTGTTCTTAGGAAAATCAACTAATTCCCATGTATCACTTCTTTCAATTGATTCTATTTAATCATTCATTGCATTAATCCAATATTCTTCCTTAATTGCATCTACAAAATATATAGGATCTTGAATAAATAAAGCAAAATTTGATTGCTAATCTATTTTAGTTCCTTGATCATAAATCTCACTCAAGCTTCTAGTTTTCTTTCTTATAATCCTTGATCTCAATTGTTCAAGTATAGGGTTTGAATCATTACTTACTTGTGAATTTGAAGATTCTCCATGTTCAACTTCATTTTCTAAGTGATCTCCTTGTGGACTTTGTGGTGGAGTTCGTTCTTGGTCACTTGATTGATCCTCTTGATCTTCATGATCCTTTTTATCCTTCTCACCATATGGTATTGTTTCAACACCTATAACATTTGTATCTATATTGCCATCCCAAGATTCATCCTCTTTAAATACAATGTCCCTACTCAAAATAACTTTTTTGGTGATTGGATTAAACAACCTATATGTCTTATATTGCTCATCATAGCTAACAAAAATGCATTTCTCACTCTTATCATCTAATTTACTTCTAGTTTCTTTTGGAACATGTGCATATGCAATACAACCAAATACTTTGAGATGAGAAATACTATGAATCTTACCACTCTATGCTTGTTGTGGAATCATGTCCCTCACAATCTTTGTTGGACTCCTATTCAATATATAAATAGTGGAAGAAATTGCCTTAGCCCAATACTCATTAGAAAGATTCTTACCTTTCAACATGCTCCTTGCCATCTCTGTTATTATCCTATTCTTTCTCTTTGCAATACCATTTTGTTGTGGTGTGTAACTCATAGTAAATTTCTTTTTGATTCCATGATCCCTACAATAATCTAAGAACTCACTTGGCTTATACTCTCCTCCTCTATCAGATCTCAATACCTTGATAGGTTAACCACTTTCACAAAAGCCTTGAATTCTTTAAATTTGCCAAAAGTTTAAGATATGTATTTAAGAAACTAAACCCATTTCTTTCTATTGAAGTCATCAATAAATGTTAAGAAATAAATTCATCTCTCTAATGATGGCATTTTCATTGGACCACATATATCTAAATGCACAATTTCTAAAGGTATCCTTGCTCTATATGACATCCCTTTTGAAAAACTCTCTCTATGATGTTTTGGCCAGAATACAACTTTCACATGGACTTAATGATGCTTCAATTAGGGTAAGCCTCTTACCATTTCTTTTCTTTGCAATAACAAGAATCCTTTGAAATTTAGATGCCCATACCTCAAATGCCATATCCATACCTGATCTTGTCTTGTTGCCTTGAAACTTGCTACAATTTCATCAACCATATTGCTCTTCATCTGAAGTGGAAACATTCTATTATTTTTCATTTCTACCTTTACAATCACTAAGTTACTAGGAGGCATATCAAATATACTGCACATATTTTTCCCAAAAATAACTCTATAACCTTTTTGACTAACTTGCCCCATACTTATAAGATTATGTTTCAAACTAGGTACAAAGAATACATCAGAAATGGATTTCTTACCATGCTTTGTTATGACATTGATTGTACCTTTTCCACTTACTTCCACTATCTCATTGTTTCCAAACTTCACTTTTGATTTAATTGATCTATCCAAGCTTTCAATAAAATCTTTGTTTCCTATCATATGATTGCTGCAACCACTATCTAGAAACTAGAAATCATTTGAACTCTCTTGGGCTACATTGCAAGTAATGAACAACGTTTCAGAACTACTCTTAGAAAAATTTGCATTTTGCTTGCTCATTTCAGCTTGTTTCTTTATACACTCATTTGCAAAATGTCCAAACTTGTAGTAATAACATTGAAAAATTGTTTTATCATAGCTTTTTGATGTCTAGTTGTTACTGCATCCCCTTGAGTTGAAGTATTGATTTCTCCTTCCTCCTAGTTTTAGACTCTCTCCTTCTTCCTTTTGAAAATTATTTCGGCCTCTTCCTCTTCCTCTAAATCTGGTATTTCCTCTTCCTTTGCCTCTACCAAATGTCATTTCTGGTTTGAATGTATTCTCCAGTGAATTATCATTACGCTTGTTCAACCTGTCTTCATGATTATACAAGGATACAAAAAGTTCATCTATAGAAAATGTTGTTAAATCCTTAGATTCTTTAATTGCAACCACAATATTATCAAATTTAGGAGGCAAACTTCTTAAAATCTTCTCTACAAATTTTTGATTAGTAAGCTCATCACCATTCATCCTTATTTTATTAACCACATTCATAACATGATTTAAAAATTGCTCTTGAAAATCAGAATCCTTCATTTGTAAATTCTCAAAATCTTTTCTAAGTGCTTGCAATTTAATAGTCTTTACCTTACATGTACCTTGATATGCAGTCTCAACAATGTCCCAAGCTTGCTTGGTTGTAATAGCTGGCTTAATTTTTCTAAGAACTGAGTCATCTAGAGCTTGTCCAATAATCTGCAAAGCTTTTTTACTCTTCTACCTATTTTCATCAAGCTTTTTCTTTTGATTAGCATTTAAAGTAGACTCATCTACAAGTTCAGCATAACCATTTAAGATTATATCTAATAGCTCATAGGAATCAAATATAAGGTTCATTCTAAAAGCCCAATCATCATAATTCTTTCTAGAAAATATTGGAATTGAAACCTGAAAACTCTTTGAAGCCATGCTTGATAGAAAATTATAAACAAAATTCACAGATATAACAAACCCTAAATAGGGCAATAAGAAACTTACAGATCTCACAATAACTTTCTATCCCCTTCCTATGTTGCAATCCTCCTTATGCACAATCCTTCAAACACCTCTTTTTAACATTGCTCTGATACCAATTTATTGGATGGGCAAAGACACAGGAAAATACAAAACACCAAAGACAATGTGCTTTGGCACAATAAAAATATATTATATTTCATTCACTGCGATTTCAAATGAATACATAGTACCTTTTTATAGGCAAGCATACAATATTCTAGACAAATCTAGCATTAGCCGAAAAGACAAAATATCTACATATTTTTGGAAAATACTACAGCCCACCAAACTTCTAGAAAATACTTTAGCTGACACAACCTAAACCCAAACCTAATAATCTAGAAACATCTAATGATGAACTATTAATTCCAAGTAGAAATTAATATTTCTAACATCTCTCATATCCCTTTGCACACGAACAATTGTAGGAACCTGTCGAATTATGGAATATTCCTCCATCCTCTCTTTTAACACACATTATCATTTTCATCACTGCACTCGTCTATGTCTGATTTACAAATATCATCACTAGGATTAGAATTCAAAACAAAGATTAGAAAACAGAAAACATGAGATTAAAGGTATTATTTTCAATCAAGAAAAGTGGTAATACAATACCTGTACAGTCTGTGCCATTAGAGTAACCATTTCCTTCATATCCAGGAAGACATCTGCACACGTGGCCTCAATCTAAAGGGGAGTCGATACATTCTGCATTGATAGAGCAAGAATAATTGGTAGTCGATCTAACTGTGGAGCAATTCAGAAGGCTAATACCCCAATTAAGGCGAAGACCATAATCGGCCTTGATGCCATCTCCTCAAAAGAGGCTTGTTTTATTGTCCATCACTCTAGAAGTGGAAGGGTCCAATATGGTGAAGAAGCCACACATGAGATCATCAACATCGTTGGTCTTGGAGTTGGACAAATTAAACAAACCTCCTCTCATAAAATTGAACAGATTTGAATTATCTGGTATGCTAACTTCACAAGAACCATAGCGGCAGTATGGAGGATAAAGTTGTTCTCTACAAAGTGACCAGAGAAGTGGAGTTTATGATGAGATTACCTTTGTAATCAATATCCATTACTTGATAATAGAAACCTGAAAGATACTCCTCTGTATGATTACCTTGAAAGGCTATGAAGTACGGAGCGGGCATCTCGATATCTTTGTCTTCCCTACAAGTGATCTGAAAATTAGGGTGTCCACATTCAGAATTGCTAATCTAAAAAGGATAACTCACATTAATAGATCCGCAGATTTTAGGATCACATTTTGCAATAGTAAACCCCACCAAACATATACAAATTGCCAAGCTAAAAAGAGCCCCCCTATTCATCTTATTTTGCCCCAAATAAAATGAAACGCACCTTTTCCCATGAAATGTCAAGAACTAAATAGATGATGAGAAAACAAAAGAGAGTGCACGTATCTAAATAGTAGGTTTCATGGTTGACCGGAGATACATATCCGAGCAAAAGAGTGGCAACACACGCATGATCACCTTCTTGCAAATGTTGATCTTGACATTTTGCCAATATATATATAATTTATTACCTTACAATCCCATTCTTGATCGAGACTTTTAAATTAAATTCGTGTTGTATCACACCAATTTTGTGTGTTCGAAGTTGCTCAAGGTGTATTCAAAATTTCTAGAATGCAATCAGGAAGGAGAATACTCTTTGGCGGACATGATGCAAATTATATAAAATAAAATGTTTGTCGATGTATTTTTTTCTTCAAATGTCTGTAAAATATGAAAATATATAAGTTGTTTATTCTAAATTTAGATAATTAGGTAATTGTACAAAAAAAATATTGTCATATATTTGTAGTAAAATTTATTTATTCTTTTTAATTTATATTTACTTTTGAATTTTTTTAATGTAACATGAGATATTTTTATGATAAGCTTTGGTACTTCCTCTTTTTTTTTTCTTGACATTTTATCATGTTCATATATTTTAATGCATGCATACCTTCTTACTATCCAATTCACATATATGCTCCTGCATATTTTCCTACTATTAGCTCACAGTTCCATGTATATATTCTTGTTAACAGATATTGAATTTTCCATAATGCATGGCTTTTTTGCAACATGGCAAATAGCTAACTTCAATAAATTTTAACATTAAAATGATCAAACTTTCTCTTTATCCAATAGGAAAAAATTTGTGCGTACTTATGCAACTTTTTTTTTCTATCTTTGGAGATATGAATTTGAGCATTTAAACATAAATAGACATACTTAAAAAATGAGACTCATTCATGGAAAAAATTATTCTAAAACACAAAGTCCAAGGGAAATGTACATTGAGATAATCTAGACCACCCACATCAATGAGATTGTTGTTTCACATATTGATCCATTGTCATAGATCTAGCCTCATTGAAGGGAAAGATCTTGGAGAACATAACCCTTTTGCCTATTGAGATTTGTGTGTCAACCTTGCAAATTCTTTTTCTTGAAAACTCTAGAAAATTGTAGCCAAAAAACTCTATAAATTTTAGAAAATTCTAAAATTTGTTAATAGTAGTTTTCCACATGTCTATGAGTTGGAAAAAGGTGTATGAGTTAATATTTCATGTAAGTATTTAATACTGGGGAAAATAAATTAAATGCCCAATATTAAATGTGGGGTCAATGGGTTAGGTAGCTCATGGTTTTGGCTCATGGTTTTGACTCATGGTTCTGTAAAATTGCAAATGGTTTCCAAGTGGCAAATCAGTATAAAAGTAGAGCTTCGGGAGATGTTTGAATTATCAAGTTCAGTTCTCAAGACTAGTGCTAGAAGGAGTCTCTCTAAGTTTGAGTCTGAGTCCGAGATAGAGTTGTGGCGATGCTCCCTTGTAAGAACTTGCATTGCAAGTGTATTGTAATCTTCCAAATTTGATAATACATTGTGCAGGTTTTGGAGGGTAAGATTTTTCTCTCAAAAGGGTTTCCCCATGGTAATCATTGTGTTATGGGTTCATTGTTATTTTGATTATGTTATTATGCATTTCTTGAGATACCTACAATAGTTAGTTGTATTTACATAATCATCCTCTCAAAGATTAGTGTAGGAAGCGATTTTGCACACCTTTGCTTCCTTAAAAGTGGTATCAGAGCTTGGCCAGTTTTGGTTCTATTTGTTGGGTATAGGATTTTTTGAACTAATCAAGATTTGAGTGGGAGCTTAGGAAGAGGTTTTTATTTCTATGTTGCAGGATTGCAAATATGGAAAGCACATCAGGGAGGATTGATGAAAAGAATTTTTCTAGCACAAACTTCAAAATGTGGAAGCTAAAGATGGAAGATCTATTGGTTGATCATGATCTATGGGATATAGTCGATGAAAAGAAGTTGAGGCCCACAAATCCAACTTTAGCTATAGAGTATGATGTGAGAGATAGAAAAGCTAAAACTATCATCAAATTATGTCTTGCAAACTCTATATTGATTAATATCCATGAAAAACCTACTGCGGAGAAGCTTTGGAAGAAGCTAAGTGAGATCTATCAAGAAAAATCATTTGTGGACAAGATTTTCTTAAGGAAGAGGTTGTATTCCTTGAGAATGGAAGAAGGTGGATAGATTTCTGAGCATCTTGAAAGTTTTAATATGTTGGTGACTCAATTGACCTCAATTGGGGTATGGAAGGATGAAGAAGAAAGGTGCCAAATATTACTACATTCATTGCCAGACTCATGGGACAGCCTTGTCATGGCCATAGGGAGCACTACAGTCATCTTGAAGATGGAGGATGTTGTTGGTTCTCTACTTTTTGAAGAGATGAGAAGGAAGGTATCTCTAAATGCCAAAGAGGCTTTGAATGTTTGAGGAAGACCAAAGGAAAGAGGCAAGAACGAGAAGTGGCATGGCCATTCTAAGTCCAAGAATAAGGGGAGATCAAAATCTCATGGTAAGTTCAAGGCAATCTACTGGAATTGTGGCAAACTTGGACACTTCTAAAAGGACTACAAACAGGAAAAGAAAAAGAAGAAGAACCAAGATTCTGATTCTGAGTCTAAGAAGGAAGATGGAGATGTTTTCATCACAACCTTGGCCACTTATACAGGTGACAATGCATGGGTGATATAGTCAGGTGCATCTCTTCACATGGTTCCTAATAGAAATTGGTTTAGTAAATATGAAGTCTTTGATGGTGGTAAGGTGTATTTTGGTGATAACTCAGTTCTTGATATGGTTGGTCATGGAAGTATTCATGTAAAAAAAATTGATGGTAGAATTAGAAGATTTGATGATGTCTTGCATATCCCAAGACTAGCAAGGAATTTGTTATATGCTAGTAAACCAATAGAAGCAGGTGTGCATGTATAGTTTTCTGAAGCAGGTGTGAAAATTGTGAGAGGTGTTATGGTAATAGCAAGAGGAACTAGATTAGGTACATTGTACCAACTTAATGCATGCACATTTGAGTGAAATAATACATCTAATAATACTATGAAGAGGACTACTTTGTTGGAGAAGGGGAGGGTTTCTCTTTCAATAGATGGTTGTGGTTTCTAGGTACCCAAGGGTGCTCTATCTACTAAATCAAAGTTACTTGTAGAGAAGACTATGTTATGACACTAGAAACTTGACCACATAGGTGAGAAAGGTCTATGAACCTTAAAGAACAAAAACATTGTTGATGGGTTGAATGAATACAATCTTGATTTTGATTTTTGTGAGCATTGTATCTATGGTAAACAAAATTGTGTTCAATTTTACTAAAATTCTCATAAGTCCACATGTATTTTGGATTAATCCATTTAGATGTATTTGGTCTAGTTGATGTTCCTTCTATTGGTAGATTAGTTTATTATGTTTCTTTCATTGACGATTTTAGTAGAAGAACATGGGTTTATTTTTCTGAGAAGTAAAGCTGAAGTTTTTAGTCATTTCAAATAATTTAAAGCAATGGTTGAGTTGTAGACTAGAAAGAAGATAAAGTGTTTGAGAACTGATAATGGTAGTGAATATTGCTCCAATGATTTTGACACATTTTGTAAAGATTGTGGTAATAGGAGAGAAAAGACAACTCTATATTCTCCACAATAGGATGGAGTTGCAGAAAGAATGAACAGGACCTTGATGGAGAAGGCTAGGAGTATGTTGAGTGGAGCTAGACTAGAACAAAAATTTTGGGCCAAAGCTATAGCCACTACCTACCAACCTGATAAATAGGTCACCTACATTAGCTCTTTTTGATAATAAGCCAATGGAAGCATGGTCGAGCCACAAGTCTTCACTTAGACATCTGAGATTTTTTGGTTGTGAGGCATACATGCTCATGTGCCAAAGGAGAAGAAGACAAAATTGGACAACAAAGCTGTCAAATGTATCTTCATTAGATATAGTTATGGTGTGAAAGGATACAAGCTTTGGGATCCCATTACACAAAAGGTATTTTACTCTAGAAGTGTTATTTTTAGAGAAACTGAGCCTTCTTCTATTACAATGTAGGAAGAACAGATAAAAGAAAAGAAAGATGTGATTCAACTTCCTGCTACACTTGAGAAAGTTGAATCGAGGCCCTTAGAAAGAGAAGTTGTTGAAGAGAGTTCTATGAGTTTTGAATCATCAGAGGAAGAGGGAGAACCTGATCATGAACCTAAACTAGATGTTCAAAGGTCTAGTGGATAGAGGAAAGCACCAGAAAGGTATGGATATTCTCCTGATGATTGGAGGTGTATATTTTCTTTAATTCTAATATTGATGAGCCGAAATCTATAGAAGAGGCTCTTGGTATGAAAGATTCAGAGTCCTGGAAGATATCCATGGAAGAAGAGATGGCAGCTCTTAAGAGAAATGACACATGGGACCTTGTACCATTTCCTGAAGGATGGAAGCTTCTTAGTTGTAAATGGGTGTTCAAGAGGAAGATGGGTTTAGATGGAAGCATTGAGAAGTATAAAGCATGATTGGTTGCAAAAGGTTACTCCCAAGTTGTAGGAATTGATTTTGGTGAAATTTTAATCTCCTACAGCAAAAATGACATCTATTCAATCTTTACTCTCTATTGCAATAGTTATGATCTAGAAGTTGAGCAGCTAGATGTGAAGACAACTTTCTTTCATGGAGATTTGGAGGAAGAAATTTATATGACATAGCCAAAGCACTTTGTGGTGAAAGGTAAAAGTCATTTGGTCTATAAATTGAAGAAATCCTTGTATGGTCTAAAACAAAGTCCTATGATGTGGTACCAAAAGTTTGATACATATGTATTAAGTTTGGGATTTGTGTGATCCAAATCTAATCACTGTATATACTACAAATTTGATCGTGATAGTTTCCTAGTTATTGCCTTATATGTTGATGATATGTTGTTTACTGGCAAAGTAAAAGGTTTGATTGCAGAATTAAAATCTTAGCTCTCAGCAAAGTTTGAAATGAAAGATCTTGGTGCAGCAAGGTACATTTTGGGAATGGAGATTATAAGAGATAGGAAAAATAGAAAGCTTTGGCTAGGTCAGAGGAAGTATGTTGATGCTATTCTAAGAAGATTTGATATGCAAGATTCCAAACCATTGAGCGTTCTTGTTACTATGGGAATACAACTTTCTAGCTCACAGTGTCCTACATCCCTATTGGAGATGGAAGGGATGAGTAGAGTATCATATTAGAGTGCAGTTGGTAGTCTTATGTATGTTATGGTTTGTACAAGACTAGACATTGCCCAAGCAATGGGAGTACTCTCTTGTTATATGTCTAATCCAAGAAGAGCACATTGGAATGCAGTAAAAAGACTTTTCAGATACTTTTGGGGTACCTCAGTGTACTCTATATGTTTTCATGGAATAGGATATGAGCATTCCCTGGATATTCGAGGCTATGTGGATTCAGACTGGGCCGGTGATGTTGATAGAAGAAGATCCATCAGTGTATATGTGTTTACATTATTTGGTGGTGCAATTAGTTGGATGAGCAAGCAACAAGTTGTGGTTGCTTTGTCCACTACAGAGGTGGATTATATAGTAGCTACTCATGCCTGCAAGGAAGCTATATGGCTAAAGAGATTGTGCTCAGATATATAATTCAAATAGGGTATAGTGACAATTTATAGTGATAGTCAGAGTGCAATCTTCCTAGCAAAGAACCCAACATTTCATGCCAGGACCAAGCACATTGATGTACAATATCATTTTGTGAGAGATATGGTCAAGGATGGCAAGGTGAAGTTGGAAAGATAGAGACTTTGGTGAATGTTGTTGATCCGTCAACTAAGCCCGTGAACATAGAGAAGTTCAGATGGTGTTCAAAGTCTATGGGCCTCTTAGCTCCTAGCAATTAAGTCCATGATACTTTGGATCCCTAACTCTTCCAAGGTGTTTAACAAGTGGGAGAATGTTGAGATTTGTGTCTCAACCTTGCAAGTTCTTTTTCCAGAAAACTCTAGAAATTTTTAGAAAATTCTAGAATTTATTTTTAGTAGTTTTCCACATGTCTATGAGTTGGAAAAAGGTGTGTGAGTTAATATTTCATGTAATTATTTAATATTGGGGAGTAGAAATTAAATGCACATTATCAAATGTGGGGTCAGTGGGTTAGGTAGCTCATGGTTTTGATTCCTGGTTTTGTAAAATCACAAATGGTTTCCAAGTGGAAAATTACTATAAAAGGAGGACTTGGGGAGGTGTTTGAATCATCAAGTTTTGTTTGCAAGACTAGCACTAGAAGGAGTCTCTCTGAGTCTGAGTCTGAGTTAGAGTCGTGGTGATGCTCTCCTATAAGAACTTGCATTGCAAGTGAATTGTAATCTTCCAGATTTGATCGTATATTGTGCAGGTTTTGGAGGGTGAGGTTTTTCTCCCAGAAGGGTTTCCCCATGGTAATCATTGTGTTATGAGTTCATTGTTATTTTGATTATGTTATTATGCATTTCTTGAGATCTCTACAATATTTAGTTGTATTTGCATAATCATCCTCTCAAAGATTAGTGTAGGAAGAAATTTTGCACACCTTTGCTTCCTTACATTGCCACTATAATCTCCTTAGCATATTTATCAATATCATGATTCTTTAAAAATTAGTATAACTTATAATTAGGAGTAATACATATTTTAGTATCTTACAAGCTGCACATAAATATCGTAATTTATAACATTATCTTATGTTGATATCATTTTATTTCAATCAAATAATCAATCATACATACTCCAAATTTCACATAAATTAGATTGCATATTTTTTTATAATTCTACAATGCTAACAAAAATGAGATTCTATCTATTTTAATGTTCTAGGATGACTATCTTTTACCTAAATAATTTTTTTTATAAACTATCAAGCTCCAACTGCTTATAAATCCTCATTTAATTTTTGAACCATTAATTACAATTTATCATTCTTGACTTTATCATTTAAGTTAAATACTTATTTAATTGTAGAATTAATTAACTGATAGGATTCCCTTCTGAGGTTACTTGCAACTAAAATTTGACTCACACCAATAAACCAATGCTAGTAAATGGTTTGTGTTTGTCATTAAATGGTTTTCTAAACATGGTTTTTCTTACAATACTCTTGTTCATAATTTCCAATCACTTTGGAATCAATACTTCTGCCATCTCAACTTTCCTAGAATGGAGTGTAGCAATGGTTTTGTAGCATATATCAATAGAGGGCCTGACCAAATAAACCATAGCCAACAAAAGGCTTCTTAAAAAATAGTTACAATTTATTATCCACAATCATCTATTCAATATATTCTTCAACTGCCATAGAAATGGGCCAAATAAAGGCCCAAATAAATGCACTAGCCATATTGTAGATCATTGACTGGTCATTGCTTCCCCATTTTTCACATGTGACTATCAAGTTGGCTTCTAGTACAACATTTTAGAGAAAACCTTATTTTGTTATGCTTTGATGGATGTTCCTAGCTTGTGCCAATACTTCTTATTTTACCTACCTATCAACTTAGGCAATTACAATTGGACTAATGACCAAATTTTTATTTTTTTTGAACTCTTATGTTTAATTGTGTATATATGGTAAAAAAAATTGGAAGCTAAGAAATATTCTATAGCCACACAAAAAATCCAAAAAAAATAATTGGGTTACTATACCTACTGTCAAAGTAATACTTGTAGATGTTTTATATGTTGTGTTTGGTCCAAATCATAATACAAAAATATTGCTAATTAGTCTTCTCTTTTTTATCTCCTTATTTCCATTCACCTTCTCCATAAGTAAGCATGATTTCTCTTTCTCTAGCATTCTTTCTCTCTTCCTCTTGGCTTGCAGGGATTTTGGTTCATATGCATGTTAATTATTATAGGAATTTTAAAGACCTAAACATTGAAGTGTAAGAAAAAATATCTTCTTATCTTTTAATTTTGCAATATAAACTGAAATTACAAAATAAAAAATATTTGTAAAACAATATTTTATAGCCTACATAATTAGTTTGTAATATATGTTTATCTTGAAAGCCTATGTATAATAGGATATTCTCCATAATGATAATTGGAAGCAAATTTCCATAAAATAATGTGTGGTATCTTATATTCATTTTATTGTCATGTAAATATTCTCATGAATTAAATATTGAAATAGATAAGCTTAATAGTATGCCTTGTGTCCTATTCTCATTTTTGTCACGACATCAACCATAAAGTATTACTTTGTATAATAATATATAATCTCCAACTCTATAAAACATGAGTTTATAGCGGAAATAGAAAGGGAACCTCCCAATTATAATTAAGAACTAATATCTTTATGTCAAAATGTTTTTCTAGTTGTAAAATATTAATCTCACTATTCTACCTTTTAGAAGCATTAATAAGCTGACCTAAATAATTAATTGTCAAGGGTATAAAGGAAAGATATTTTTCTTGGTTGGCCATCATCATGGTTATTATGAATATAATTTTTGGATGTGAACTATGATGTTGGATGTTCAAAGTAGAGAAGTGATTAAGTTGGATTATTGAGTTGAGCTTCAAAGAAACTATTTTGGAAAGTTGTAGATCAATTAGTTCATTGTTTTGGATATGTTATCCTAAATATTTGTTCTTCACTATTGCAAGAATATTTTGGTAGTGGGTCCATTTGTTTCCTATCACCCTTCAAAAAAATTGGAATCTTCTAGAAAGGGTTCAAGGTCTCCTAGTAACAAAGTTATGTCCTGTAGAAAGGACTATTGTACTAAATGCTTTATATCTGAGTCTTAACAGGGTCACATCCTTTCACAAGGAAATTATATATTAGTGTAATGTCATCTGGATATCATCCATACTAGGGATTTCCCTTTTATCAAGGTTTTCCCTAGTCAAAATTATTGTGTTATGTTGTGTGATTTCTTATTGTTGTTCATTATCTTTTTAATTGTCCTTCTAATTTATAAGTTTAGATTTAAAAGTATATTGTTAGTTCACGACCCCCCCCCCCCCCCCCCAGTTGCATATGGAATTAACTTCTTAACAATTTCTATCAAATAATTAGGTCATTGTTGAGAAGGAATCTTAGTAGCTTAAGGAGATCTATGGCTTACAAGAAGGAAAGTCCTAAGTTTTATGGCGATAACTATGAATGTTGGAAGGAAAATATCCAAGGGTAAAAGTACAAAGTTGTGTCACCTTTCAGGCTAACTTATCAAAAAAACTAAATTTGAGTATTTCTATCTAAAACTCAATTTTGTTCAAACATATGATCTTGATAAATTTATTCTAGCTAAGTTATAGATGGTCTCACACTTTTCCTATTGGAAATGTCTATTAAATGCATGTTTTATACTAGTTAGTATCCAATTACTTAAGAAATACAATTATTTTAGAAAACTAACGTTTCAATAACTCTTACTATTTTTTATGATTTTTTTTTTTAATAACATATAAACACCATTTTATAAATCTCAAAGTCAAGAATATTCACATATAGAGTTCATAGTGTTTTTATTAGATATAGTATTTTGTAATTAAAAAATTATAAAAGTATGTATTTTAACACTTGGGAAGATGTCGATTTTGAGAAAGAAAAAATATTAAATCAAATCAATGAAAATTAAAAATTATATGATGTTCTATAAGTTTTATTTTTGTTGGAATAGAATTATTTTCAAAAATGTGGTGGGAGATGAAAACTATCGATTTGAATAAGTTGAGTTTTGAATCTTTATAAAAGAGAAAATATAGCTCTAAAGCCAATTTTTATTTTTTATTGTTCTAGCTACATATGTTATCTATAGCATAATATGAGATCAAATGGAAATAAGTTTATTTCCATGTAGTTTTGTGGTGGGAAATAGACCCCTGATTTCCAACATTTTTCAGCAACTAAAAAGTTATCATCAAAAAATAGGAAAATATATCATTTCTTATTCCAAATAATTATTAACAATTATAATCATAAACTTCAACCATTTCTATACATTTCATTAGTTTACTTCATTTTCAAATTCTAGATAATAATGCCAGTTTTATGTCATTGAAGGTGAACAATTATACTTTTGTTAGCCTTTTCCTTTGTAAAAGGGTAACATAGGTTTGTGCTTTTACCCTCAAACACACTTGATCTACATGGGAAATGTTTTTCGGTTGATTAAAAAGACTACAATATAGGTTGTGATAGAGAATCATATATCTTCAAGAATGGATGAGAAAAAAAAGATATTCTAGTGTGACATGATTGCAAGGGAGGCCCTAATCAGCACATTATCTCAGTCATAATTTATTGAGGTAAAAGGCCTTATGCTAACACATGATATTTGGGTTAAATTTGAAAAGAACTATATCAAGGTGATGAATATCCAAAGAAACATGAGTTTCATAATTGGGTTACTAAAATTGATACTACTAGATTGTAAGAAGATGAAACTATTATAGAATATGTGTAAAGGGCCACTAAAATTGCTATAGTTATAAAGTTTTTAGGAGAAACCATAATAGAAGATGAAGTTTGTTAGAAGATTCTTAAATATTTGACACTAGCTTATGAGAATAAGATAAATGCAATTGAAGAAGTTATTCCTCTTATTCAATAATTTTAATAGAGGAATGTTAGCTAGGAAATTACAAGCTTTTAAAACTAGTAGATTGAAATCTTATTTTCCTTGAGTTGAAACTTCTTTCAGAGCTAGTGGACACAAAAATAAGAGAGTACTATTTAAAGAAGTGAAAGTACTAATGGAAGCCTTAGAGATTATGCTTGTGATTGGGTAGATATTCAAGAAGAAGAAAGTTAGATAGATTAATTTGTATACCTAATTACAAAAAGGAAACCTAAAGGTAAGGGTATTTTAAAAAAGATCCTTTTTGGTTTTTTTTGCATTGTAAAAAGATTGGTCATTTTTTTGCTAGATGACCTATAAGAGAACCTAGGGTAAAACCTCGAGCTTATAAATCAAAGATTCTTAAAGAATGTATATATGTTAGTGATAAAGAAATTGTTAAGGAAATTAATGTTCTAGATGGTGATGATGAATATGAAATTGGATTTGTTGCTATTGAGGAATTAAGTCATGTTAAAGAAGAAAAAGAACACATTTCACATGTTGAGAAAAAAACTAGTCTAGATTATAAATAGTATATGTTCACATCATACAATAGGTGAAAAAGATAATTTTATTGAACTTAAGAGGTACAATGGGGGTTTTGTCAGAGTCGGTAATAATGCCTCTAATCTTATAAAGAGAAAATGATCTATTACTATTTATGGTAACACTTTAACATTGAATATGTGTACATGGTGAGCACAAAGTGGTTGGTGGAAGAATCAATGGAAGAGTGGGATGGGGTCACTTGTTTAAATTTGAATGGTCTGAGTGAGAAAAATGGTGGTATTGTGTAGGTTGTAGGATGTTGAGAGGGTACAGCAGGGGCACTTTTCTTGGTTGTAGGCTTTATTCCAAATAGTGTTTCATTCCAAAAATCTTTGGTTTGTCCAATTGACTCTTTGGTGAAGGTTGTCACTAAGGATTCTTTATTGGGAGTACCTATAGAAGCGATCCCACTTCCTTTGTTTGTTGTTTCCAAATTTAGAATAGGGGGACAAAAGGTGGATGTAAAAGGGGGAGCTAGAATTCCTATGAAAGGCACATTCAAATGGGAACAAAAGGATTGGTGGAAGTTGTTAGGGGCCACTTTGAATAAAAAGCCTCCTATCCTATAGCAGCCTATCAAAGTGGATTGCCAGATTGGGGAGTTTTCAATTTTTACTCCTGAACCTCTTCTGGATTCATCCATTTCTACTTTGGAGTTAACACTTATAGGTAATTTTCTTGGATCTCATCCCAATATTGAGGAACTTCAGACCCATGTTAAAAAAAAGATATTTAAAAGGCCATATGAGATTGTGGCTCTTCCTAAAGGTTTTTTGTCTTTTGAATTTTCTAATAAATGGGACTGTAGCCAAATCCTTTATGGGGGACCCTAGATCATTGGAAAGATGGCTCTATATTTTTTGGAAATGGACTCCCAAATGGAACTTTAAGGATAAAAATTATGCATCTGTCCTAGTTTGGGTCCCTCTCCCTAGATTACCATTGGAGTTTTGGAATGAAGTAATTTTCAAAGGTATTGCAGCTTGTTTTGATAAACTATTGGTTGTTGATCAGAGTATGATAGCTAGATCTAGGCTTGTACATGCTTGTATCTATGTCAATGTTTGTAGACTAGAAAATTTATCATCTTCTATCTTGATAAACTTGAAGCAAGGGTCATTCAAAAAGGGGGTGGAATTTGAAACCCTCCCATTTTCCTATTCTATTTGTAATAAGATCGATTAGTGGGCTAAAAAATATCCTTAAAAAGTCAAGAAAGCTTCTTAGCCTCACAAGGATACATAATGGAATGGATTTACAAACAGGGTCTTCCCCTGAAGAATGATATAGTGGAGGAGGTGAAGAGTCGGTTGTTCTTTGATGTCCTGATGATGTCCATGTTTTTGTTCAACTGCTTTAATAATAACTCTGATAGATCAAATTCCAAATTCTTCTTCACAACCTTGAATGCCAAATCAACTGCCTCACATGGAACGTTGTTCAAATGATTTTAGCTATATATCTTATGTACAATTATGTGAATTATAAACCTTAGTTCCACGTTAGATACTGTGCTAGTCTTTAGACCTCTACCATCCCACTTGGCTAGGGTTTTCTTCTAAAGCTCTTGCTAACCTAGGGTTTTGGTAGTTTTGGTCTTGTTCAGCATAGGAAGACTCGTGATCTTATGAAACATTTTCTTGGTGATCAACATAGGCTGTTCTAACCACAACTTACCATTATGCACATGGCTCAAAATATACCTAATCCACTTAATTTGAAAGCTCCTCGGCATATGTGGAATATGATTTATTCCTTTGACCTCTAAATGCTTATGCTCGAGTTTCAAAGAACCATCAACACACATTTCTCCTAGGGCACTGCCCATCTCTGGGGTTCTAATTTCTTCCATAGAACACTTAAAATGAGTGTGAATATCGTTAATGAGAAGTATCTTTAGAGGAATTTGTGACTGAGCTCCATTCAGGTCGAGTGACTCTGTAACTGCTAGTACTATCTTGAAATTTGATGCTTTCCATTCCATGCCTTTTACCAACATTTTAGAACCTCTTTTTGCCTTGCTGCTGTTGTTGCTTCCAGATGTCGTGGTTTCTCGATAAATGTGGGAAAAAATCTTCCAAGAATCCTTGCTGCAAATTCAGTCAAGATTGCTTGGATGCACTTGGAAATTGCTCTGCTCTGTGTATTCTGAAGTCACGATGGAAAATGAAGTCAAATTCTACCCTTTTTGATGAAAATTCTCCATTAATGCTTGGTACCATAATGACATAGTGCGTGACAGACTGTCATCCACTCACTATGCTTGGTGGAAGCTTGTGACTTAGTGACTGAACAAGCTTTTAGTACTCCCGACCTAGCTTAATTGAGTCTATGACCAGCCTTGCTCAATATGACCTGATTTCATGTGATCCCTTTGTATCTGAAATACTAATTTGGATCTTCTACTTTCTTTCATTTGGAACTGTTCAAGATATGACTTGAAGATACAACTCCAATTCTCCCTTTAAGAATCTAGTTAGAAATGGAGTCACCCACTTCTTGAGTGACATGACCATCATTTGAACTAGCTTTCTCGGTAGATTTGAGAATCCACTATCGTCTCATCTACTTCCTGATCTATTATCAGCTTTAGCTTTCTTCTCATCTTCAACTCTACCTATATTCATGTAGTTCTTAGCTATATGACCAAGTTTAGTGCATGTATAACATCTTATTGTAGTATCCTTCTTTCTCAAGTGATGCCTTATACAGTTTATGCCAATGTGTCCATATTCTCCACAATAATGACATCTACACCAAGTATTGCAGTCCCAACCAAATATTGCCTTGACAAGTTGTTTAGCTAGATTGAATGGTTTAGATCTGCACTCAAATGCCTTGTGACCTTGTTTCTTGCATTTGTGACATTTTCCTTTAAATTTTGGTTTCTCCTTGCATTCATTAGCTTTATGACCATGTTGACTACAATTGTAGCATTTTCCATTGAATTTTTCCTTTTCATTGGTCCAACATTTCTTTGATGTATGACCTAACTTATCATAGTGATTGCAAGTAGGTCTTTGATTCCTTTGGGCACCTTGTTTGGAAGATTCACCTTCTTCTTTGTATCCAAGTCCTACTTTACCCTTTTGCCTATAGAGATTTTGCTCACTTTGCTGATTCAATTGATCCATGTCTACTTGAGATTTCATTATCCTTTCATTGAGTTGCTTTTCAGAATTTAGATCAGCTTTCAATCTTTCATTGATTTGTCTTTCAGTGATTAAATCATTTCTTAAACTTTCATTTTCAGATCTTAGACTCATGATTTCCTCATTTGCATTGGAGAGCTAATTGATAAGACTTTCTTGCTAAAGGGATTGACTTTGAGTTTGATTGTTTCTTGTCTCCAAGTCTTAATTTTCCTTATTCCTTTGTTCCAAGATTTCATACAATCTTATTGACTGAATTTCTTGTTCTCTTTTCAATTTTCTTACCTCTTCTTGTAGAGAGCCATTCTTTTCTAGGAGTTCTTTGATTGCCTCATTTGTTTCATTTGAATTGCTTGTGGGAAAAAAGTCTTCAATCTGTTCTTCAATATACTAGTAGTCATTCATTTGTTTTGCAAGCTCCTTCCTTCTTTTTAGGGATTGGGAAAGATGCTCTTTTGCTTCCTTGAGTTGAGCTATGGCCATCTCCAGATCTAGCTTTTCATTGTCAATAGCTTTGTCAAGTTTGAATATCTCCATTGTCCTTGATCTTGCTCAAGTTGTCAAGCTTTTTCCTGAGAACCACAAAGCTATGATACCAATTGTTGAAAATAATCAAGACTAGCTAGGTTACTAAAAGGGGAGGGGTGAATCAATAACCTCAAAAACTTTAAATTAATTTAGCACTTAACAATGTAAATCATTCACCATTCATTCATCTAATCTACTACATGCATGAGAAACTGAAAGATAAACATTCATGACACATGAACATAGTATTTGGTGACCCGAAAACCTTCCAAATAGAAAGTAAAATTGGGGTGGGGATGATACGCACAAAACTTCACTACTATAGTATAAACTTGGCCCGTTAAGGCTTACATTGACCACTTCTGATGATCTGTCCTGTTAAGAGCAATTTGGACTACTAGATCCACCTTGTTAGAGGTTTTACAAACATACAATGAAGTATGCACTTTGTTAAGAGATTTAAAGAAAGATTGTTAAGTCTACCCTGTTAAAGGATTTAGAAAATTGATTCACCTATTAGGATGAAATAATAGACCTGACTTACAACTTGATCGCTAATTAGATCCTTGAAGTACATATCACCTCTTGCGATAGATATATCTTTACTGGTCCTTGTAGACCTTGTTGAATACTCTACATTGCTGTTGATTCACATTCACTCTTCTCAAAACATTACATATCCATCATCCATACTCATACATTACAAATGATATAATACATTACATATATACCATTCCAATATTTACAATTACAAGGTTGGCTAAAACACAAGTGAACAAAATATTACTAAGTTAGCCAAATAGTAGAAACTCAGGTTCTGTAAGCTGACTTGGTGAACTTCTGATACTCGACATCCACTGCATTACTCAGCATTGTCATGTACTCGGTAGAAGTAGAGGCTCAATCCATACTATTCACATAACGTAGCTTCAAACTCGGTGACCATTGGAGACTTGGTAGACATAATGTTACTCAGTAGATATTGAATATTATGTACACCTTGCTTGCACTCGGTAAACACTACTCATTCCACCACTCGGTAGACATTGGCTTCTCATCACACAAACTGATGACTCAGTAGACACTATGAAGCTTGGTGACCACTATCTTCTCGGTGAACACTACTAGACTACACGTTGTCTATATTCACTCAGTAGCTTCTGGATTGCTCAGTGTGAACTACAAAACTTGGTTAACACTAGAGACTAAATGATGAGCTCGATAACCATACAAAATTGAATAAGTATTATCACTAATGACGAATATAACATAATGCCAACAAGTTGTCCCTTTTTCAAAAATATTGGTCAAAAGTTTTCAATTGGTGCTTCCTATACTTGTTTTCCCTAGTCTAGAGATTATTGTCAAACTTATTGAGTCAGGGGTTCTACCTTGGGAGACCTTTTTTTTGATAGAGTTCCTCTCTTAGGTCCCTAAAAAAGATTTTTTTCTAGGAGGCTAGAGAGTCAGAAGAGATGGTTTAAGAAAATTTTCTTTACTCTATTGCTGATCAACCCTATCAATTTGTGAATCATAGAAGAAACATTAAGAAACAACTACTTATGTTTTTTAACAAAGTGGCCCACAATCTCATCAAGTCGAATGTGGGATGTATGAAATATGGGCTTGGTAAGAAGAATATGGAGTCTCAGGAGTCTGTCAATTAACAAGATATTATGGATGGAAAATGGAGAACCATCAAGGAGATCTGCTCCCCTAGTTCTAAATGAATTTTATGTCATATAAAATTAGGAGATCGAATGCCTCTCATAAGAAAGATGTCCCAAGGAATGTGATTCGGTATCATAAACTAGATGTTCTATTCATCCAAGAAACTAAGATGTCTAAAGACAAAGTTGAAGTCATTTCTCTCCTTAAGAATGGAAAAGTTGTAGGATGTGATTCTGAAGGAGCCTCAGGTGGTGTGGCTATGTTCTAGAAAAACTTTCTTATCCAAGGTGAGGTTCTTTTGGCTGAAAATAATATTATTTGTATTAAGTTTTCCCACATTATATACAATTTCTCATGGATTCTCTCTCATGTCTAAGCTCCTAAATCCAAGAATGGGAGGTTGTCTTTCTAAAAAAGATTGGGGTCTTTTAGAATTTTATAAATGATTTCATGTGACTGATTATGGGTGATTGTAATTCCCCCTTGAATGACAATGACAAATTAGGGGGCATTTCTACCTAAGCTCACTTGGATGGAAATTTTTATTTTATGGATTTCATTAACTATCATGCCCTACTAGATTTGGATCTACAAGTATGTTCCTACACGTAGTCCAACCATAAGAAGGGAAAACATTTCATTTAGGTAAGGCTAGATAGAGCTCTTATTTCGGGCAATTCATTTAATAGATTCCACTATTCCCTCTCTTCTATCACCAAGATAGTGTTTGATCACTTACCAATTTCTCTCTTGGCTAATCCTCTAGTGGTCAAGTGCAATTTCCCCTTCACGTTTGAAATGATGTGGCTAGAACATCCTTCTTTTGATTCTCTTGTCATGGACTCATGGAACGTGCAAGTTGAAGGGTCAGCTATGTTCAAGATAGCTAAAAAAACTTAGTCATATTAAAAATAAAGTCAAAGTTTGGAACAAGGGGACTTTTGGGGATTTTTTTTTTCAAAAATATGTTATAAAAGTTGGTCTAGATGAAATTCAAAAATATATTCAAGAGGAAGGGGATGTTCAAGAATTTTTAAATAAGGAAAAGGAGTTGCTGGTGAAATATCATGATATAGTGACCAAAGAGGAGCTTTATTAGAGACAAATATTAAAAGCTCTTTGGCTAAAGGATGGAGATTGAAACACAAGGTTTATTCATCTCACAACTTCTAAACATAGAGCTCTTCTAAAACAATTTGAAATATTTTTACTCTTAACGGTGACGTGCAATCTAATGGGGATATCTCTGAAGCTTTTATGGACTTTTTCCAAAATATGTTGAAAAATATGTTAATCTTTGTCCTAATAGTCTGAATCATCTTTTGGATTATATCCCTTCTTTACTTGATGGGGATACTAATAGAATGTTGGTTGCCATTCCCTCTGTGAATGAAACTCAAGAAGTTGTGTTTTCTTTTAAAGGTGAGAAATCCCTAATACCTGATGGTTTCCCAATGTTCTTTTTTCAACATTTTGGAAAGAAATAAGACCAAAGGTGTGTGCGAAAGTTAAAGAAATTTTTTGATCCAAGAAATTGATCAAGAAACTTATTTCTACCTTCATTATTTTGATTCCTCTAAAAGGTGTTAGAACAGTGGAAGCCTTTAGGCCAATTAGTTTGTGTAATTCCATTTATATGGTATTTTCTATAGTCCTAACCTCCAGATTATTGTCAATCCTAACCTTCAGATTATTGTAAATCCTGACCTCCAGGTTATTTTGCACATAGAATAAATTGGTTAACTCAGATAGATCAACTTAATGCTCTAAACTATAGCATGTATTAATTCCAAAGTACAAAGTTGTACAATATTAAATCTTATTAACAAATTCTAGTTTGCCCAAACCATTGACAAAGTATTGTAGGCCCTAGATGACCATATCTTCTTCCCAAAATATAATAACTTTTTAAAATAAATTATAATTTTCCATGTTAATATTTTCATACAAAAGAAAATATTTTAATAAAATATGATGCTCATTCATATAACTATATTCCAATTATTTAATCAATAACTATACCTTTTTCACGTTTCCAATATAGAAATAATGTTTCGTTGTGAGTGTTAAATCCTACTCTTATTTCTAAGTAACGTTTCATTCCAAAACAAATATATACTTAAGAAATAATATATTAATATTAAAATTACTTGCAAAATATTTAACTAGATATATCTTGTATGGAGAAGTAGGAATTGACAATTGTTTTGTAGAAATAATTGAATAATACAAGTTGTCTTTTTTTGTCGTATAAAAAATTACAACTTATACACGTACCCAGAAACGAGAAGACGCCTATAAAAAGATCCCATATTTCAAATTATTCCTCACAAAAATATTCTCCATCAACTGAGAAATTTAAGTCGATGTCATTTTCCGGGATGAAGTCCGACCTCCTCTGCCATGATTACCGTCCACTCTTATCAGTCATCTCAATCTGAATCAATCGAGTGGATGGATCCTCTATAGAAACTGTTGTAACAGATGGTGGAAAAGGGTAAAGATCCCCGGAAGTACTATCACATGAGTTTAGCAAGGCGTAAGAATTTAGCCTTGCTTGTTTTGGACCAGTCTTGTGCTCTATCAGACTCACATCTCTGTGAAGCCACGATTGTCTTGTAGCAGCTCTTATCCAAACAAGCTCTTCCACAACCTCTCTCATCGATGGCCTCTCTCTTGCTTTCACTTGCAAACACGCTTTTGCTAATCTCGCCATATTCTCCGTCTGCCCTCTGTTTTCCTCATTCAATATGATTTCAGGCACTAAAATTTCAGTCAGGCGGTTCTCCTTGAGTGCAGATAGAAAATGGTCATACAAGGTGCACATCGAATCTTCTACAGACAACAATGGTGTAAGACCGGTGAGAAGCTCAACCAGAACTACACCAAAGCTGAAAACATCACTTTTGTCTGTATAGTGACTGCTCCTCACGAACTCAGGATCCACATACCCTCTTGTTCCCACTGCTATGGTGCTTAGATGCATTTGATCTTCAGAATGTCTTAAACGAGAAAGACCAAAATCTGCTACTTTTGGAGTGAATGTGTCATCTAACAAGATATTAGATGATTTTATGTCCCGATGGAAAATGGGCTGAGAAGCCTGAAGATGCATATACGATATTGCCTCTGCAGTTTCGATGGCAATCTGCCGCCTTGCCTGCCATGACAATCTCCTCTCGCCTGAGTGCAGATGTTGATAAAGTGTCCCATTCGATACGAACTCGTACACAAGCAATGGAAATTGAGTTTCCATGCAGCAACCGAGCAATTTGACTACATTCCTGTGATTTATATGGGACAGAATTATGATTTCGTTGATAAACTCATCCGAAATTGACTTGGGTTTTTTGATGGCCACAGGAGTGCCATCAACAAGGACTCCTTTGTACACCGTTGCGAAACCACCTCTGCCCAATTCCATTGAATAATTCTTAGAAGCGGTATGTAGCTCTGCTTCGGAAAATATTCTGAGACCTTTTCTTCCTCCCATGGAAGCGATGCGTTCCTGTAACAGCAACCCCCCATTCTGCACGAAATTCCTTTCTTTGGCACGATTCAAACGACGCCTCCTCAAACACCAAAACAGTCCACAAGCAACCACGGTAACTACCACGAATGAAGAAACAGACCCTGCGCTCTCATCCAACAGTGAAGACTTAATTATTGACTATGGATGATGTTTGAAATGCACAGAAAAAGAATGTAAAGAGACACTTCCATCTGAATATTTACCTATGATTCCATTTTTTAGGGTGCTTGAGATTTGTGGGGATGCACATCTTGTCCCGTTCTGAAAGCCATCTCCTTCATACCCCTTTGCACACGAACAATTGTAGGAACCTGCCAAATTATGGCATACTCCTCCTCCGTTTTCTTCTACGCACATATTCTTATTTTTATCACTGCACTCGTTTATGTCTGAACAGCCATCATCACTATCATAAGAATCCATAGCAAGGATTGGAAAAATCAGAGAACAAGAGATTAATTAAGAAAAGCGCCGATAAAATACCTGCGCAATCTGTGCCATTAGAGTAACCATTTCCTTCATACCCAGGAAGGCATCTGCACACGTGGCCTCGATCTGAAGGGGAGTCGATACATTCTGCATTGATGGAACAAGAATAATTGGCAGTTCCTTTCGCCATGGAGCAATTCTGAAGGCCGATGCCCCAATTTAGGCGGAGACCATAATCAGCCTTCCTGCCTTCTCCCCAAAAGAGGGTTGTTTCATTGTCCACCACTCTGAAGGTAGAAGGGTCCAATATGGTGGAGAAGCCACACTTGAGATCCATAACGTTGGTAGAAGAATTGCGCAAACGAAAAACACCTCCGCCAGTGAAATTGAGCCACCTCAAATTATCCGGAACGCTAACCTCACAACAGCCATAGCGGCAGTATGGTGGATCAGGTTGCTCTCTACAAAGTGAGATGCATCTAACATCGCCCAAACTCCCGACTGAGTAAGTACCGAATGTCTTGCAGCCAATAACCACGAATTTATTAGACATGGAAATGGTGAAAGGCCCTCCGTTAGGTGGCTGAAAGAAGCTTGATGCACTGCTGTTCAACTCGCAAGACTGAACTTTCAGAGAAGTCGAATTCATGATAAGATAACCTGTATAATCGATCTTCATAATCTTGTAATGACGAGCAGGGAGTCTCTTGTCAGTAAAATTACCTCGATAGGCCTGAAAGAAAGGAGCCATCATACCAGTACCATTGTCCTTCTTACATATGATCTGAAAACCCGGGTACCCACATTCAGAATTGTTAATCCAAAACGGGTAACTCACTGTCATAGACCCACAGATTTCAGGATCACATTTTGCAGCAGCAAATCCCATCGAACAGATACAAATTGAAAATCGAAAAACAATCCCCCAATGCATTTCAATTTGCCACAACATTTTGCGTATTAACCAAACCGCTACTCAATTGTAACAACAAAAGAAAATATGGTCAGAAAATTAAACCCTGTGGGAGCCAATTAATACCAAGTTTCATTGTTAACCGCTGATAAATATGCGCGTAGACTCGTTCGTGCTTGTGGACTTTACGAATTACATATTATTATAGATTAGACGCGGTCCAAGCATTGCAAATAATTAGATGAGATACGTATTTAATCCTAAAAATCGGTACGGTCGTAGCCTTGACTGAGTCCTTCGAATTATTTTTGCTATCATAATTGATATGACCTGTTCCGTCGTTGACGTGTGAAATAATACGAACCCGTACAGAATTTTTTATTTTATTTTAGAGACAACCTTATATACTCGCTGCTTCTTTTTATTAAGTACTTGATGAAATACTTTAATAAACATATATAATGACTTGTGACATTTCTTAATTCATGTACAATCTTGCGTGTAAACATGTATCCTAATTAGCTACGTTCTATACATTTTCGAGCAACAGAAAAGCCAAGTTTTTTATTCACTTATACTTCTTAAAACCTGTAAATGTCAGCAAGTTGTTTAAGGCACAACCTGCGCATGCATCAGCATTGATGTCATCCCCGCAAATAGTAATAATTCGTGATATCTTGGAACCATCGAATGTTGTCCACACTTTTGAGCGATGGGTGCGTAGATAATTTTACCATATTAATTAGGGATATCTTGGAAAATAGAACATATGAATTGGCAAAGTATTTTTTAAAATTATGATTAAGATTAAAGAGAATGGATGTCCTACTTACAATTAAAACAAAAGATATATATATGTTATTTGAAATTGTATGGATTCAATTTACAACATTACAATATTACATATTTATCTTCATTTAATTTCAATTAAATTGCTCGTTCAATAAATATAATTAATGAGCTCTATTAATTAGTTACCATGATAGATATAATATATAATGTAATTTATCTTAAAATAAAGAAAGAAAATAAATATAAGATATATGAATATAACGAAATCTTTACATTCAAAGAGGGTTTATAACAAAAGTGGTAACTAACAATTAGAACAAGTATAAAGAATAATTCTTTCCTCTCTTGAAAAGTATATGATGAAATGTACCTTCCTACTATTTTCTCCACTTGAGTATATGGGTAAAAGCATAGATCTATGTCACCATTTAGGATACCAAACTCTGTTTTGGTCAAATCTTAGCTCTCTATCAAAACAAAAAAAAATTCTAAAACTAAAAATACCCTTTTATAGATCTTAGATTCAATATCATCATTATATGAATTTTTGAGTGTTTTGATTAGTTAAAATATATTATAATTTCAAAATATAATAAGTCAATATTTTAACATTTCAGAAGATGCTCCCTCAAAAAGGAAAAAAAATAGTAAATCATATCAAAAAAATTTTAAAATTATATTTATTTCTAGAGCAGAGAATCCTCTTCATGAATATGTAAATTTTTTTCAAGGTGTAGATTTGATAGGGAAGTTTTGATGGGAGGGAAAAACTGTTGGATTCTAATCAGGTCGAGCTTGAGTACTTATAACAAAGAAAATATACATAAAAAATAAATATTTCTTTTTTTCTTCCCTACCTATACATGTCATCTATAAAATATTTTCAAATCAAAACCAAAAAAAATGATTTGCATATACTTGTTTGATGGGAACCTCTATTTTTATAGTTAAAAAAGAGACTTCAAAATAAAAGAAAATAAATAAATTCTTACTCAAAAAAATTACAAAAATTATAGCCATAAAATTCATCCAATTCTACACATTTCATCAATTTACATCATCTTCAAATTCGAAACACAAATACCAATGTTTTTGTCATTAATGTTGAACTGTCACATTCTAATATCATATTTCTTTATAAAAAGGTGACACATGTTTGTGCTTTTACCCATATCTCATTCATTTTTGACATCTGAATCGATGAGGTTGAAGGGCCCTCAAAAGGATATGTGGGAGAGAAGCATGATAATCCCATCAAATAGTCTCAATGGGAACCTGGCCATTGTAATGCTCAAGTGTTGCTTGTGTGGACTAAACCTTTTACACTGGGAGAATCACATTCTTATTTAAACTGACATCTCCTCAGGTACAGAACATTACACAAGCTGCATACAAAACTCCAACAAATGAAGAAACAAAGCTTGTCGAACCAAAAAATAGAAAATTCTTAGAAATAAACTCTATGTTTTAAAATAAATTGATGTTAAAAATTATGATGAATAAGAACTTTAATCTGTAAATAATCAACAAATATATCACAATTCTCAATCGAATTATATCTTGTGTAATACATATCAAGATTATACTATCACTATGAATTGAAGCATGAAAACAATCTAGATACATCTAAGGGAGTTATTTGAAGTCGACGACTGACATGGTGTCCCATTCTAAAAGCCATCTCCCATGAAATACTTTGATCATGAAAAATTTTAAGTGATAGGCAGATTATCACACATAGGCAAAAAAGGTTAACTTTGTATTTTGGTAAAATGTATAAAGGCATGAAGGCCGACTAGACAAATATTTTGTAATCAACAAGGTATAGAGAAATATTGCTAAATGTGAAGTTATATATGAAGGTATGCAAAATTGATGTAATGCTTTATGATGTCAACTCTAATATATGATCAGAAGAATGCAAATTTTGTAATGAGCAGCAAGGATAGTATACAATATTGAAGATATCAACAATAGTGTAAAGAGGATTTTGTATATATCTCTTTGTATTAAAGAACTATATTGTACATTGTAGGTTTGGGTAGTCAGCTCATATTGCATACATTTTTAATAATTTGTATACATTACATACTTAGATCTTCTTCTTTTTTCCTATTTCCTACAACATACATTACATTCTTCCCCAACTTCAATAATATTCTAGTTCTCATTTTCCCAAATAATTAATATAGCCTAAAATCCTCAATAGTTCTCAATCACAGATAGTCAAGCTTTAACTAATGCTACAATCCCTCAATTTCTACACCCTTGTTGGTTAACAGTTTGTTCTCCTATTAGATTTTATAACATGCCTCTTTTAATGCCCAATGTTCTAGAGAAACAAAAGGATGTTACCAACAAATGGGTTGGTGTATGTGTTATATCACTACCATCTAAATTACAAGGTACAACTCCCTTAAGACTTGCAATAATGTGCAATGAATTGTGTCTTTAATAGATCAGAAGTTTTTGAAATAAGTTATTAACCTGAGAGCAGTAAAGGCTAACCAAATTGTTTGTAGGCACAAACATTTCAGGAAAAATAAATGAGGACACCCTATCACACCTAGTGGAATGACTATAATAGATTGTCTTGAGATTTTCTGACTCTTACTCCTATTCTAAATGCAAATTAATTATCTAAATAAAAAAGAGGAAAGTAAGAAGAGATGTACATGAGCGCAAATGGAATTGCTTTAACTATTAGACTTGGATTAAATGGAATTGGACAAGTTGTTAATAGATTCATCCACATTTATTCTTCAATTCCCAATGAAACTACTTTCAACATGCCATAGATCAAGCAAGAGGAGAAACATAATCATGTATGAAAAGTAAATGGAATTACATATACTATAAATACAATAGTGAAATGGAATCAACGTTGTTATCACAGAATCATATGTAATTATCCTTCAACTCTCAATGCAGAACTAATCTATGAATAGAATGGGCAACAAAACTTGAAGTGTAAATCAAGTAAATGGAATTACAGAGCCAATTCTCTATCAAGTTTTCTAGCCCTTGTATTATCAGAAGAAATTACATTTATAGCTTTCTTTCATCCCTCAATTCTGGCAGAGCAACAGTCACATAATAGAAAGAAAATGAGAATAAAACATGATAATATGTAATCTACAGCATGTTATGGACACGTGACATCTTCCCCATTAATGATCCTGACTCCATGGCACTTCTGACATAGGCAAAGGGTGAATAACTAGGGCCAAAGGCTCATCTAGCTATCCAAACCACCCTACAAGAGTTAACAAAATGGAAGCAAACACAAGGAATAACAACCAAAGGAAGAAGAATAGAGAAATACTTTTATTGATTCATCAAAACATCTTCATACATGCCAAGCTATAAAGCCTTCTGGGTTACAACCAAATACATAATACAACTTTCAGATCCATAATCCATCTTTAAATTTGCATTTCCAAACACTTATGTATTCCTTTTCTAAGCTCCTTCCAATCTACCCTAACTCTAAACCTAAACACCCTATTTATACTTGCCAAAACGGCTTACAAAACATTCTAGAACATTACATAAGAGGAAGGCCAACCCAAAAATGGTCTGGACACATCCCAAGAAAAGATGTTAACATAAATGTCACGATCAAAAATAAATCCCGCAAGTCAGCTCGCAGAAATCACATCCAAATATTGACACTCAACATACACTAGGTAACTCAGCACATGAAGAAAAATTGGTACGCGATAGCAACTAGAAACTGGCAACTCAACATCAATTGGAAATTGGTACTCAACATCAACTGGAAACTGGCAACTCAGCATCAATTGGAAATTGGCAATTCGGTATCAACTAGAAATTGGAAACTCGACATCAACTAGAAACTAGCAATTCGACATCAACTAGAAACTTGGCATCAACTAGAAACTGGCAACTCGGCATCAAATGGAAACTAGCAACTCAGCATCAACTAGAAACTGGCAAATCGGCATCAACTGGTAGCTGTCAACTCGGCAACAACTGGAAACTGGCAACTCAGCATCAACTAGCAGAATGAACTAAAGTGCAGGATTACAAAGAAACCCAGGATGCTCCCGCATCAAACAACTAGGGTTGGAGAAATGATTCCCTTGAATCATGCAAGTGTCACAACCTAAGTTGAATCCAACTCAAATTGAGAAATCCATGTAGCATCTTCAACTGGTCTATTCTTCCACTTCACCAAATCTTCATAGTAATATTTTCCTCTTGTGCTCTTACCAACTCTCTGATCCAATATTTGTTCAATTTCTTCAATCTGCTTCTTAGGATAATCTTCTAATACAAAAACTTTATCATCTGACTCATGATATTTATACAAATCAATAATGTTGAATATAGGAGATATATCCATGTCACCAGTTAACTCAACTTCATAAGCATTAACGTTGTCAAACCTCTTCAAGATCTTACAAGGTCCAAATTTCTTCATCTTCAACTTACTGTATGTTCCAACTAGGAATATTCCTTTCTTCAAATGAACCATCACCTCATCACCAACTTAAAAATTATGGTGTCTTCTAGATTGATCAGCATTCTCCTTATACTTTTGATTACTTTGTTCCAACCTCAACTTCACTTCCTTAAGTAAAGACTCCATAAAATCAACAAATTCTTCTCTTGCGGCGCTTTTCTTTTCTTCACCAGCAACATCTCTCAAATCTGGTATAGCTCTAGGATGCATTCTAGTAACAATCTCAGAAGGTGTCTTCCCTGTACTCCTATTCACAAAATTGTTATATGCAAATTCAGCTTGTGCTAATACCATCTCCCAATTACTTGGCTTATTCGCAGCTAAACATCTCAGCAAATTACCCAAGCTTCTATTCACAACCTCTGTCTTTCAATCTATCTATGGATGGAATCTAGAACTAAACTTCAGCTCAATACCCATCTTCTTCCACAAAGTCTTCCAAAAATAACCAACAAACTTACTATCTCTGTCAAAAATAATGCTTCCTAGCAATCCATGCAATCTCACAATCTCTTTGAAGAAAAGTTCAACAACATGCTTAGCATCTGATGTCTTCTTACATGGTATGAAATGAGCCATCTTAGAAAATCTATCCACTGCAACAAATATAGAATCATACCCCTTCACTGTCTTAGGTAATCCAAGAACAAAATCCATACTGATGTTAGTCCAAGGTTTCTTAGGAACAATAATAGGTGTATAAAAACTCGTATTTTGACTTGCCCATTTTGCAACTTGACAAACTCTACAACTCTTTACAAATTTTTGAACATCCTTATACATTTGTGGCCAATAATACTTCTCTAATAGAAAAATCAATGTCTTATCAATTCTAAAATGTCCAGCCAATCCACCACTATGCTTTTCCTTAATCAGATTCAACCTCATAGAAATTCTAGGAATACACAACTGAATACCTTTGAACAACATACCTTCTTGAATGAAATAATCATCATACTTACTTATGTGATCTGTCAGATTTAGTGCTCTACATTCTCTCCATGCCTTAGAAAAATCAATATTAGCATCATACAACTCTTTCATTTCATCAAAACCAAGAACTTCAACCTTCATTTCAATCAACAAAGAACATCTTCTACTCAATGCATCAGCAACTCTGTTAGTAACTCCACCTTTATGCTTAATGACAAATGTAAAACTCTACAAATCCTCAACCCACTTCATCTGTCTCTGATTCAATTTATGTTGACTTCCCAAGTATTGTAAAGCTTTATGATCAATATACAACACAAACTCCTTAGGAATCAAATAATGTCTCCACTTCTTCAATGCTTGAACAATGGCATCAAATTCGTGATCATACATAGAATACTTCCTTTTAGCATCATTCAACTTTTCACTAAAGAAAGCAACGAGTTTACCTTCTTGACTTAATATAGCTCCTATTGCATTACCACTTGCATCACATTCAACTTGAAATACTTTGTTGAAATCAGGCAAAGCCAATATAGGTAATTCAGCAACCTTTTGTTTCAAAGTCTCAAAACTCTTATCAGCTCCATGTATCCACTTGAATTCATTTTTATCTCCCTTCATTGTCTGATTCATAGCATTACAAACAGCATTGAAATTCTTTATAAAAATTTTGTAAAAACTAGCCAAACCATGAAATGATCTTACCTCACCCATATTCTCAAGTGTAAGCCATTCCAAAATTGTTTTAACCTTCTCAGGATCCATCTTCAAACCATCAGCTGAATTCACAAATCCCAAATATACAATCTCCTCTTACATAAAAGAACATTTTTTCACATTAATCAACAACTTTTCCTCTTTCAACCTCTGCAATACTTGTCTAATATGCTCAAGATGCTCTTCCTTAGTCTTGCTAAATATCAGAATATCATCCAAATAAACAATCACAAACTTACCTAAGAATCTTTTCAAAACTTCATTCATCAACCTCGTGAAATTACTAGGTGCATTAGTCAAACCAAAAGGCATAACCATCCATTCATACAAACCATCTTTTGTCTTGAAAGTAGTCTTCCATTCATCAACTTCTTTGATTTTGATCTGATGATAGCCACTCTTCAAATCAATCTTGGTAAAATACTTTTCTCCACTCAAACAATCTATTATGTCATCCATCCTTGACATAGGAAACCTATATTTCACTGTTATCTTGTTAATGGCTCTAGAATCAGTACACATTCTCCATTTTTTTTAGGTACTAATACAACAGGTACAGCACTTGGACTCAAGCTTTCTCTGATCAAACCTTTCTACAACAACTCATGCACTTGTCTGTTAAGTTCTTCATTCTCTGTAGGTGTCAATCTATATGGTGCTTTATTTGGAAAACTAGCTTTAGGAATCAGATCCATACAATGAATTATACTTCTTACTAGAGGTAAACCATCAGGAATATCATCAACAATAATGTCTTTATACTCCTTCAACAATTCTATAATTTCTACTGTCACTTTGTCATTACCAACTTCTGCTACTCGGTCATTATTACCAACACTCGGTCCTCTAGGAACTATGGAAAAATAGACTTGATTCTTTTTCATTTCCTTTTCAAATTATTTCCCATTAACCATGCAAACTTTAATAGTAGTACAATTAATCTCATCTGGACTTTCAATTAAAGGTAGCAATGTTTGTTTCTTACCATTTACTCAAAGATTATATTGATTCAATCTTTCATCATGTACATCATATCTATCATATTGCCAAGGTCTACCCAACAACATATGACAACAATCCATAGGCAGAATATCACACAAAACTTCATCAAAGTAATGTCCAATCTTGAACTTCACAAGGCATTGCTCACTTACCAATATATTATGCTCATCTTTGATCCATGAAACATGATAGGGTTTAGGATGCTTCAGCCTTTGCAATTGCAACTATGTAACCAACTCTTTTGATGCCAAATTTGTAGAACTTCCACTGTCAATGATCACGTTGTAGCATTTTCCAGCCATCTTACATATTGTCTTGAAAAGACTTCTCCTTAAAATAGGTTCCTCATCACTTCCCTTATTACATAAGGTTCTTCTCACCATTAGATTTTCTCTGACCTCAGGTCCACTTGGTGAACCCTCATCATCTCCTTGAATTACAACATTTATGTTACCTTGCCCACTTTCAAAGGATTTACATTCAAAAGATATATGTCCCTCTTTACCTCATCTAAAACAATTACCATGAAATCCACCTCTAGAATAAGAATTACCTCTTCTTCGGTAAGAATTACCGCTTTTCCATTCGTTCTTTCCCTTGTCATCATTCTTCCATTCAGATTCTCTTTTATCCTGTACAAAAAATTTAGATCTGCCACCTTCACCATAAGATCGACCTCTAGCTTTCTGAAATCTACCACCTCTACCTCTTTGTCTTTGTTCATGCTTCTTCGTCAAAATCTCATCAGCCTTCAAGGTATATTGATATGCTTTTTCTACACTTTCCAACTTCACAAAACTTATTTCATCTTGTATTCCAGATCTCAATCCATTAATGTACCTTGCAATTTTCTCAACATCATCATCCACATGTCCAGATCTGATGTCCAATTTATAGAATTTCTTGGTATATTCTTTCACAATCATGTTTTTTTGTTTCAAATTTTGCATCTTTCTCAACAAGCTAACTTGGTAATTAGCAAGGAGGAATTTGTTCTTTACCTTGTTCACCATCTTTGGCCAAGTTCTAATTTTCTCCTTTCCTCTCCTCTATCTATCAGTTTGCAAATGTTCCCACCATAGTGATGCATGACCTTTCAAGCTAGTGACTGCAATCTTTACCTTTCTATTATCAAGAGTGTTTTCATACATAAAGAACTTCTCCATATCAGAGATCCAATCCAACACAACATTGGTGTCCAATCTTCCATCATAAGGAACAACTTCTATAGCAAGCTTTGAATTTTCCCTAGCCAACACTTGCAATAATCTTTCCTCATCTTGATCTTCTTCAAGTTCTGGATTATGGTTTGGTGCTGCTACTTCATCATCACTTACATCATCAAGATGTGCTCCTCTCCTCTGGGTTGTGTCCACCACATCTAATTTGGCTATAATTTGTCTCAACTAATCCAATATAGCATCATTGGCATTTCTTCTACCACAAACCATCTTTACAAATCAGGTTCCTACAAGATCGTAACCCTCTACAAGTTATAGGTCAAATCCGTAGATCTGCCACCCTACAACCAAATCTAAATCAGGGTTCTACATGATCCAACCTCCACAAGGATGAACCTCAATCTCTAATACCAACTGACATAGGAAAAGGGTGAATAACTAGGTCGAAAGGCTCACCCAGCTATCCAAACCACCCTGCAAGAGTTAACACAACAAAAGAAAACACAAGGAACAACAACCAAAGGAGGAAGAATAGAGAAATACTTTTATTGATTTATCAAAACAACTTCATACATGCCTAGCTGTAAGGCCTTCTAGGTTACGGCCAAATACAGAATACAACTTCCAAATCCACAATCCAACTTTAAATTCACATTTCTAGGCACTTATGCATTCCTTTTCTAAGCTCATTCCAATCTACCCTAACTCTAAGCCTAAACACCCTATTTATACTCTCCAAAATGGCTTACAAAACATTCTAGAACATTACATAAGAGGAAGGCTGACCCAAAAATGGTCTGGACACATCTCAAGAAAAAATGTTAACATAAATGTCGTGATCAAAAATAAATCTCGCAAGTCAACTCACAAAAATCACATCCTAATACTTACACTCAGCATACGTTGGCTAACTCAGGACATGAAGGAAAACTAGTACTCAATAGCAACTAGAAACTGGCAACTCAGCATCAACTAGAAACTGGCAACTTGGCATTAACTGGAAACTGGCAACTCAACATTAACTAGAAACTGACAACTTGGCATCAACTGGAAACTAGCGACTCGGCATCAACTAGAAACTAGCAACTTGGCATCAACTAGCAGAATGAACTAAAGTGCAAGATTACAAGGAAACCCAAGATGCTCCTGCATCAACTTCTGAAAACACATGGTGACTATTTATCTTCATGTTGCTTTAGGGACCTTGTGAAATTCTTCATTTTCTCCATATTCTACTATTCGGTGCCCATTATTTAATTTATATCTTAACAATCACAAAAGATTTAAATTTTCATTGTTGATCTCAAATCAATGATCACAATCAAAACCTAATAATCCTCTTTTTTATCCCTTGTCACTTCTTTGCAACTGTCATTCATATGATGCCTTCACTTAATGTGATGATGCAATGATTGTTTACACTAACTTTCATTTACCCTTCACAATTTCACAACTTAAAGCTCTAACTTATCCTTTAACCCTACGAAGCTGCGAAAAGGTGTTTTCACTAATTCACAATCTTGACATAGAGTTGAGTTTAACCTGCAGTGAACATGCGACTATTTCATATTTGAATGCCCTGGGTTACTTTTCACAGTCCTGAAATTAAATTCCTTTACCTACTTTATTGTGTGTGACCTTGTGAAAACTATTTAATTTAACCATTATTATCTTTAACACCATCACATCCTAAATTCCTTTAGACTAAATCTAAGTCATGATCATGTGATCTTTGGTATTCATAGATCCACAACTTGCAAACCATTAACTACATGGTTACCTATGAAGATGTGACCACTTGCTAGGAGACCATTTTCACTCTGTTGCAATGGTAACCTTAGGTCAACTCAAACTGCTAGCGATGATCTGACCTTTAGCTTTTCACTACATCATAGCCTTAACCATAGGTTACTCTTAATCCTTTTATAAAGATGTAGATACATGTTTTTTCTCAGTCACGACCTTAACCCAAGGTTGACTTTAATTGTCTATGATCATGCAATAACTTTATACTTAACTGTCTATCTATGCTCACAACTTTGCAACTTATCTTTCACCACATGGAATATGAATCGTGAAGTTACAAAAACCTATGATCTGATCTTCATCAAGCAATTAAGGATCCATCATTTGAAGTTGCAATTGACTTTTCATCTGACCAATGGCAAGCATTTCTTTCGTTGATTGACTTTTCCACTCATCCATGTAACTGCTAATACAAATTTATTTCTCTACATTCTAACTCGATCACTTTTGATATCATCCATTGGCATGCAATTATTGTAGATCTTTATCCTTGAAATCTTTTTGAATCCTTAGATGATGAATTGTTGGAGTTTACACACCTTCTTCTCATCAAGCAGATGCTTATAACTAACTCACCAAACCCTAAATCACCTAGCCTTTGACCAGTGCAATGCTTTCAAGATTTCTCACATAGGTTAGCTTTGAAGGGGATGATGAGAAGAGAGGTCATCATAGAGGCATTCTAGACATAGACTCAAATTGGACATTAACTTGACTACAACTTAGAGCTAAAAAGGAATAGGACTAAAAATTGGGCAACAACTGGCTTTCTATGGGGATTTAATCATGACAATTCTTAAAAGAATCCTAGCATTCTTTGGTTTTGTACAATAAGATGACAACTTGGCAATGAAAATAATAGACTAATAATTGAAGGAAGTAGCAACAACTAACTTAGAAAGAAAGCAACTAAGCTAAAGAAAACTGCAAGAAAGAAAAACCTACCTAACTAGCTACTATGCAAGGGTTACCTGCTTTCAATTTTGAATTTGATACAACTTCAAATCCTTCCCATTATAAGAACATGGCAAGAGTTCTCCGGTGGGATATGCCAATTTAAAAAATTTGTTCTAGTTCACTTGCCTAATTTGAAATGGCCCTTTCTATTGAGAAAAGATTGATACAAGTATGATGATGTGTTTCAATCATTATTTTGTCACTAATGTCAAACCTGCTACTTGCTGGTAAGACAACTGCTTAGTTGATTTGAGTACTATCATTTGTTTCATTGATGAGGATATTTTGATCAAATGTGATAACAAGAGAACCTAGAGGAAAGGTTGAGTTATGGTATGAAAAAGGAGTACAAAGATCAGTTAAGGCAATGATGACATAGTGTATTGATTATCTACTTAAGGCTACAAAGGATGGATACACTAATTAAGTCTAGAAGAACAAGTAAGAAGAATTGAGTCAGCCAAGCTTGACCAAGTGGACAGTAGGTGCTAAGCAAGGTTAGTACAAGCTAAGAAAAAAAATAGTTGGAGTTGAGAAAAGTGAAGATTTAGTGTATGCAGCGCAAACTTAGTGTAAGATGAGTAAAGTTTAATTGATGTCAAGCACTAGTAAATTTTAGTGGTTTCCAAGTTATCTGGTTGAGGATGAGTGGAAGAATAGTATGGAAGTCAAGTAATAACATATTGGTGTCAAATGTGTAGATTTGACAAATCTAATCCAACTATTTTATTCTCTTGAATTTTGTGAAGCATTTGGAAGATAACTATGATGAGCTGGTGACACAAAATTCAAGATAAATAGTTTTGAGGAAAATTCAAAGAGGGTTGAAGAAGAAGTTTCTAGAGGAACCAAATGGAAAAGTGGTTAGATTCATTGAATCCTACCTAACCCTAAAATGGATGATTAAGGTTGAACAAAAAAAGATCTTTAATCTCTAATTATAGGGAGAGTTGGTCATAAGAAAATGTTGTCATGTGTGAGAACCTAGGGTGTTGGAAATATTCAAGATATGACAAGTTACTGAGAGGGGAGGGGTGAATCAGTAACTTTTAAAATTTCAAACAATAAAACTGCATACTGATATATTCACCATTCATCCAAGTAACCTACTGTAAGCATGAAACAAAATCATTTGCAACACTTGAACACACAGATTTGGTGACCCAGAAACCTTCCAAATAGAAAGTAAAACTGGGGTCGGGATGAAACCCATAAAGCTTCGTTACTGCAGTATGAAGTTGGCCGGTTAAGGCTTACAATGACCACTTCTGGTGATCTGCCCTATTAGGAGCACAAAGGATTGCTAGATCCACCTTGTTAGAGGATTTACAAACATACAATAAAGTATGCACTCTGTTAGGAGATTTACAAAAGACTGTTAAGTCTACCTTGTTAAAGGATTTACAAAAATTGATTCACCTGTTAGAATGAAACAGTGGATCTGATTACAACTGATTTCTGATAAGATCCGTTATGCTCTGATTCACCTTGATGTGATAGATAAAACTTTTCTGCTCCAAAACTTGACCTTGCTGAATACCTTCACAACTCAGCACACATACTTTCGCACGCATGTATTTCTTTCACACTTTCACATTTTCATTCATTACCATTACATTTGAATGATACAATACATTGCATATATATACCATCCAAATAAACATTACATGCAAGGTCGGCCAAAACAACAAGTGCAAATCTCTATACAAAGTCGGCCCAAGGTAAAAACTCGGGTTCACTGAACTGACTCGGTGTCCTTCTGATACTCGGCGTCCACTGCGTTACTCGGCATCATCATGCACTCGGTAGAAGTGAAGGCACGGTCCATACTAAACACTTCGAGTAGTTCTGAACTCGGTAACCACTGGAGACTCGGTAGAAGAGATGTCACTTGGTGAACACTTCTATCTGAACTGTAGCTCGATGATCAAAGGAAACACTCGATAGAACCTTGTGACTCGGTGATAGTTAGTTTCCTTGATAACCGTCTGAGCTCGGTAAAATTAATTTCCTTGATAACCTCAGGAGCTCGGTTATCACGAAGTTCTCGGTCAATACTAAGTACATCTTCACTCGGTCAAAACTGATTCCTTTCTTTACCTCGAACACTCGGTAAACACTGGCTGCTTTGTTCACCTCGATCACTCGGTAAACACTGACTTCTTTGTTCACCTCGATCACTCAGTAAACACTGAGAACTAGGTAAAGCTTGGCTTACAAAGGAATGTCCGGTGAGAGCTCGGTAAGCATTCAAAATCCAATAAGTGTTGTAACTAATGACAAAAATGTATCATAATGCCAACAATCTCCCCCTTTGGCATTAGTGACAAAAACACTTATGAGACAAAATTTATCTGACATGCTGATGACTGATTCTGAATATACATAGCTTCGTTATATACAACTCCCCCATAGAATGTACATACAGTATTTACATGAGCTGTATATCTCTTCCTTTGTACAATTTCTCCGAAAACACTTATTCACCCATAGTATACATATCCAACAATAATCTCCCCCTTTTTGACAATAATGCCAAAGAATAAAAGAATATATATACTTATATAGAAACACCAAAATGAGAGATGAACTCTGAATGTACCTGAAGAATAAGCTGGAGAGTCTTATCCCAATTCTCTTGCAAAATTTTGCAGGTGGAAAGAGCTACTTGAACTTCAGCCGAAAGTTCAATCACATGGTCTGCAATGGAGAAGTTATTATCATGGATTAATGTCTTTGAATGTGCAATGTGCTTCTGCATTGAATCCATGATGGGAAGGATCATGTTTTGGATATCTATCAATGTAGATCGGATCCTTGCCTCTTCTCTCAATAGCTCTGCCTGCTTCTCTGACAAAAATTTGATCCTGAGGTGATGAGATGAGCTTGAACTGGGGTCAAGCTTCAAGTTCTGTGCGCTCACCTTCATATCCTCATCAATTTTATTTAGTTTCTCTATTATTCCCTTAGTGTACTCGGTAACATCACAAAGCTTAGCAAAAAGAGATGTTACATTATTAAAAGAATTTTCCATATCTGCCAAAACTTAGGTTAATGCAACCTGATTTATTGCAATGTTCTGGGCAATGTGCCCCAACACCTTATTATCAAATTTCTTTGCTGCACGCTCAATCAGCTTTTCTTGTCCGGAGGCATCTTCATTGAATTTATTAACTGCCTCTTCCAATTGAATCAAAATGTGTTGAGAAGTATCAACATCAACACCTATAGCCTCAGTAATTATGTTCTGGGCATCCTCAATTATCCTGTATTCCTTATCCCTTTCCGATCTTAACTGCATCTGAGTAGCCTTTTTCTCAATAAGTTGACTAGCATACCTCATTTCTTCAATGGTAGCATTATCAAAGTCAATCTTTGGAATTACTATCTCTGTGTCCAAGTCAATGTCTTCAGGAATTTCCTTTCCAGTGATCATAAGTCTTAATGGTTGCTTTTGTTTGACTTCTGAGATGACTGGTTTGACCTTTGGAATAGACACAACAGTAGAGATAGAAGGACTAGCAGTAAAAACTGGGATGCTTGAGGGTTGAGTGCCAATAGGAGTATGTACAGGGTCAAAAATTTGAGTACTGGCCAAAAATGGTGATACACTCGGTAATATAGTATCTAAGCTCACTGTGCCTGAAGTAGATGGCGACAAAATTGTAGAACAAATTGGAGTAGTCAAAATTGGAGAACTCACAGCAATACCAACTGATGATGATGGAGTCGAGGAGGCCAACTCGATAGATGAAGAGGGGTGCAGCTCAGTAGACGAACAAGGATGCAGCTCGGTAGATGAAGTGGTAGTCACTTCCACTGATGATACCTGGAGCTGAGATTATGACAGGTGTAGATGGTAAATCTGGTGTAGATGAACCTGCTGAAGCTGACTCCAACCTTGATGATGTCACAGGTTTAGCTGGGGAGTGAGGAAGGGATGCAATAATTGCTACTGCAATTTTTACCGGGTCATCCTCCTTATCTTCCTCTTCAGCTTCTTCCTCTTTGTCTTCTTTCTCTTTCTCTTCCATCATTGCATGCAACTCTCCTGGTGTAACTGTGATGGATGGAGCGCTATCTGATTCATCACTACTACTGCTGCTGTCATCATCCTTTATTTCTACTGGGTCTACACTGGGCTTATGTAGATGATAGATGTTTTTCCACATATTTGTAGCATCATTTACAACATGCTCTATATCTTTGATCAAAATCAAACAAGTGTGCAATCTGATCATCATTTTACCTTCATAGGTTTTCAATTCAGATTTTACCTCTGCTCCAGTGAGACTAGGCTGAAGATTCTTCAGGGATTGCTCATATATATCTTTTACCGTCTTGGTGGCTAACTCCCATCTTGATTGTACTCTCTCCAGTAGTTCTTTAGAGATATGAGGAGCAATCTGGTCCGGGGAGTATTTCCATTTTCCCATTTTCTTAAGTACCATTTCCTCAATCTTCATTTTCTCTGCATCAGTCCTTGTCTCAAATTTCAATGCCTTGAAATTTTTGATGCCAGCTCCTTCTTCCAATGATTTGAGCCTTTGCTCGAATGTAGGTGTAGGCTTGACCAATACAGGTTCCTGAATACCTTTTCTTGTCCTCTGAGTAAATACTGCAGTAGGCTGCTTCTTGGGCTTGGTAATGATTACCTTGCCTTTCTTCTTTGTCGGTTGCTCTTCTTCTGATTCTTCTTCTCCTTCTTCTTCTTCTTCACTTTCTTTATCTTCACCTTTTCCCTCGGTGAGCATAAGAGGACCCATTGCAGTTTTCAGTTTGGCCACTTTCCTCTTACCTTTGCTGATGGCCTGTGGAATTTTGATTTCCAGTTCAATTCTGGCCTTTGCTTCATCATAAGTACTAAAAATCCGTTGCCTTGGGTCTACTGGCTCATTTACCAGTGCTTCAATGATATCCCTTGTTTCATCAATATTTACCTCATATGGAAGAGGTTTCACCCATGCAACTCGGGGTCTAACTGCCTGTATGTACACCTTGTCACAGTCAACCATAAAACATACGTCATCTTTATATTCTTCAACAAGCCTAGGAGGAATTCTGAATCGGTTATTCATCCTCTCCTTAAAGTCTTCAAAATAGTTATCCATGATACTATCAAAATTTTCTCCCATCTCTGCTATAAACTCTTTAATCTGATACAAAATTGGGACATCTTTTCTCCATTCTACGGTTCCCTTTGATGGAAAGAATTTTTGTACATAAAATAGTAAACATATTAACAGAGATCCAAATTTATAGGGGTTATTCTTCGATGTCCTTATACTGTCCATGTTCTTGTTTAACTGCTTCAACATTACTTCTGACAGATCAAACTCAAGATTCTTCTTTACAATTTTCAGGGCCAAATCCACAGCTTCACACGGTACACTATTTAACCTGCTGGAACTATATAACTTATATGCAATAATATGTATGCCAAATCTTAGTTCCGGATCTGTTACAGTGTTAACCTTCAAACCTCTACCGTCCCACTCGGCTAGGGTTTGCCTCTGTAACTCATCCCGTCCTAGGGTTTTGGTGGTTTTGGCTTTGCTGAGCATCGGGAGACCCGTGATTTTGCGAATCATCTTCTTGGTTATCAAAACGGGTTGTTCCAACCACAACTGACCATTATGCACTCGACTCAAGATATACCTAATCCATTTGGTTTGGAAGTTTCTAGGCATATGCTCGATGTGAGTCAAACCTTTAGTTTCCAAATGCTTGTGTTCGATTTTGAGAGAACCATTTACACATAACTCCGCTAGGGCATTATCCATGTCCAATGTCCCTATTTCTTGAATGGCACACTTAAAATGAGTGTGAATGTCATTCACGAGGAGTACCTTGGATGGAATCTGTGATTGAGCTCGGTAAGGTCATGTACCAGCCATGATCCCGATGTATCTGAAATACTAATTTGATCATATTTTCATTCTAGGACTGCTTAGGATATTGCTTTGTAGATACAGTCCTGGTCTTATCCTGATGAGTCTTAATTGGAAATGGTAGAGTCACTCACTTCTTGAGTGACCATTCCATCACTTGAATTATCTGGCTCGGTAGACTTAGGAATCCATTGCTGCTTCATTTGCTTCCGAATATTGTCTACTTTGATTTTCTTCTCATCCTCAACTTTCTTTATGTTCATGCAGTTTTTAGATATATGACCAAGTTCTGTACATGTATAACATCTTACAGTGGTATCCCTTTTTCTTAGGTGATGCCTTGCACAGTTTATGCCAGTATGACCATATTCCCCACAATAATGACATCTGCACTAAGTGTTGTAGTCCCAACCAAATATTGCTTTGACAAGTTGTTTAGCTGGATTAAATGATTTGGATTTGCATTGTGATGCCTTATGACCTTGCTTTTGGCATTTGTGACATTTACCTTCAAATTTCGGTTTCTCTTTGCATTCATTGGCTTTGTGTCCATGCTGATTGCAATTGTAGAACTTTTCATTAAATTTTCCTTTTCCATTGCTCCAACATCTGTTAGATGTATGACCTAACTTACCACAGTGGCTGCAAGTAGGTCTTTGATTCTTTTGAGTACCCTGTTTGGAGGATTCACCTTCTTCCTTGTATCCAAGGCCTGCTTTACCATTTTGTTTATGAAAGTTTTCTTCATTTTGCAGATTCAATTGATCCATGTCCTTTTGAGATTTTACCATTCTCTCATTGACTTGTTTTTCAGAGATTAGATCACTTTGTAAGCTTGCATTTATTTGCCTTTCAGTAATTAAGTCATTTCTCAAATTCTCATTCTCAGATCTTAGATTCATAATTTCTTCATTTGCATTAGATAATTGAGTTACAAGATTTGCAAGCTGAGAGGATTGATTATTCCTTACCTCTAAGTCTTCAACTGCCTTGTTCCTTTGCTCCAAGATTTCATATAGCCTGATGGACTGGATTTCTTGTTCCCTTTTGAGCTTTCTTACTTCTTCCTGCAGAGATCCATTCTTTTCTAAAAGTTCTTTGATTGCTTTGTCAGCTTCATCTGAACTACTTGATGGTGAGAGATCTTCAATCTTTTCTTCAACATACTGATGGTCATTCATTTGCCTTGCAAGTTCTTTTCTTCTTTTCAAGGATTGTGAAAGATGCTCTTTTGCTTCATTGAGTTGAGCCATGGCCATTTTCAGATCTAGCTTTTCATTCTCAATAGATTTGTCAAGTCTGAATATCTCCATTGTCCTTGATCTTTGCTCAAGCTGTGAAACTTTTATCTTGAGAACCTTATTGCTCTGATACCAATTGTTGGAAATATTCAAGATATGACAAGTTACTGAGAGGGAAGGGGTGAATCAGTAACTTTTAAAATTTCAAACAATAAAACTACATACTAATATATTCACCATTCATCCAAGTAACCTACTGTAAGCATGAAACAAAATCATTTGCAACACTTGAACACACAGATTTGGTGACCCAGAAACCTTCCAAATAGAAAGTAAAACTGGGGTCGGGATGAAACCCAAAAAGCTTCGTTACTGCAGTATGAAGTTGGCCAGTTAAGGCTTACAATGACCACTTCTGGTGATCTACCCTATTAGGAGCACAAAGGAATACTAGATCCACCTTGTTAGAGGATTTACAAACATACAATAAAGTATGCACTCTGTTAGGAGATTTACAAAAGACTGTTAAGTCTACCTTGTTAAAGGATTTACAAAAACTGATTCACCTATTAGAATGAAACAGTGGATCTGATTACAACTGATTGCTAATAAGATCCGCTATGCTCTGATTCACCTTGATGTGATAGATAAAACTTTTCTGCTCCAAAACTTGACCTTGTTGAATACCTTCACAACTCAGCACACATACTTTCGCACACATGTATTTCTTTCACACTTTCACATTTTCATTCATTACCATTACATTTGAATGATACAATACATTGCATATATATACCATCCAAATAAACAATACATGCAAGGTCGGCCAAAACAACAAGTGCAAATCTCTATACAAAGTCGGCCCAAGGTAAAAACTCGGGTTCACTGAACTGACTCGGTGTCCTTCTGATACTCGGCATCCACTGCGTTACTCGGCATCGTCATGCACTCGGTAGAAGTGAAGGCACGGTCCATACTAAACACTTCGAGTAGTTCTGAACTTGGTAACCACTGGAGACTCGGTAGAAGAGATGTCACTCGGTGAACACTTCTATCTGAACTGTAGCTCGGTGATCAAAGGAAACACTCGATAGAACCTTGTGACTTGGTGATAGTTAGTTTCCTTGATAACCGTCTAAGCTCGGTAAAATTAATTTCCTTGATAACCTCAGGAGCTCGGTTATCACGAAGTTCTTGGTCAATACTAAGTACATCTTCACTCGGTCAAAACTGATTCCTTTCTTTACCTCAAACACTCGGTAAACACTGGCTGCTTTGTTCACCTTGATCACTCGGTAAACACTGAGAACTAGGTAAAGCTTGGCTTACAAAGGAATGTCCGGTGAGAGCTCGGTAAGCATTCAGAATCCAATAAGTGTTGTAACTAATGACAAAAATGTATCATAATGCCAACATAGGGAAGATGACGAGTATAGGGTATTGCTTCATTGAATAGCCAAACAAAAGAGACTACTATTAGTGAGCAAAGAAATAAGGCTTAAGAGTGTGAATGCTTGAAGGGTGAACAAGCTATCAGTGTTGAAGTGTATGAAAGCCAAGAAAAATGGAGGACTAAAATAGAGATCTATAATCTACTAGTGAGTTGTAAATTATTATCAGATCAAGCCTTACTATTACTTTCTAATCATTGTATCAGTCTAAGGAAAATCCTTTGGATTAAGGTTGACCTAATAGTTATTTGTAAACCCTTTAACTGAGTGACATTCTAAGTGGATCATTTGAATTCATCTAACAAGGCTTACTCCTAAGAGGGTGATTGAAATCCTCTAACCAGGACATATTTAGAAATATGTATTTTAACCTTTAACAGGGCATCACTTTAGAAGAGTGAGAATTAGTAGTGCATGTTACTAGTGGTTTTTCCCAAATTAGGTTTCCACATAAAATCCATGTGTCAAATGTGTTATTCAATTTTTTATGTTTCATGTTTACATTTTTGCAAAGATGTTTTGACTTAGGACAGTAAGCTACAAAATTTTTAGCATTCTATGATCTAATGGATGCATGGATATTACGGTTTAATGGATATGGGTTCACTATGTTGTGAAAAGTTTGATTTGTACATCTAGACCTTAGATAACTAATTCACGCCCCCTCTTAGTTATTCTAAGAATTCCAACACTTTCCACAAATATTGAAACTTGTATTACATCCCTCTTGGTTCATGTCTCTTATCCCATAGCAAGACCAAATCACCTTCCATGAATTTCCTAGGCCTTGCTCTTTTATCAAACAAATTTTTAACTCTTTCTTAGTGTTCAATGATTCTATCAACTATTTCTTCCCTTTCATCTTGTAGCTTGGTGAGATACAAAATTCTTTTTTCTAATCCATCTTTGAAAGCATCCTCTTCAATCATAGTCTTTAACTTACATGCAGCAAGCTCTAGAGGCAATGGAAAGTTAGCTTCCACTACATAAACTAACTCATAAAGCATAAATCATCTTCTTGTGCTAACTTTTTTGATTATCTAAGACCAATTTCTACAAGATAGTAATCAGATTCTTATTAATAGATTCGGCCTGTCCATTTCCTTGAGGGAAATAATCAGAGGAATAACCAACTTGAATACCATTATCATTAGGAAACTCAAAAAAAATTGAGGAAGAAAAGGAAGATACATTATCCATTATCAATTTCACAGGAACTCCAAATCTGGCCAATATATATTCTTTAAGAAACTCACAGACTACCTCTGATGAAGTCTTCTTCATTGGCTTAGGTTCCACCCATTTATTGAAATAATCTATGGTAGTTGGTATAGAAGAATTTCCTTGGCTTAAAGGAGGTTTTATTGGGCCTGTAAAGTCTAAATCCCATTGATGAAAAGGAGCTTCAATCACTACTAGTCTAAGAGGCAAGGCAACTAGCTGAGGTTTAATAGTAAACATCTTACATTTCTCACAATTGGCAACCCACTTATATGCATTCTTAAACATACTAGGCCAATAGTAGCATTTCCTTAAGATTTTGAATGTAGTAATAGTAGAAGATAAGTCTCCTCCACATGCTTCATTATGAAAATATTTTAAGAGCTTCTCTTGTTGCTCCTTATCAACACATCTTAGAAATGTACCATCAATAGCTCTCTTATACAAAATGTCATCATGAATTACATACCTAAAGGCCTTTATTTTTTAGATCTCTTCTCTGATTAGTAGTCAATCCATTAGGGCATTCACCATATGTCAGAAAGTATGCAATATTTGAAAACCAAGGATCCTGAAGGCTTACCACAAGAACCTTTGGAGTATCTTCCTATTAAACTTGTTGATCTTCTTCCAAAGCTTTACAAAGTGCATATCTTCTCACAATTTTGGTTAGCTTAGTTTCTATATCATACTGTTGTACATTTTTTATCCAAGCTCCTCTATTATTGCAACCAACCTCTTGTTGTATCAATATAATTTTCATTGTAGGATCTGGCACATGTATCACTGAATGAGAATGCAAAATATAAAACCTAAAATTTTTAAATGCTCTTACCACTACATATGCATGTTTCTCCACTTGTAAGTATCTCAATTCTTGATTCTTCAATAGCATACTTATGAAAGCAATGGGGGCTTGTATTCCTTCTTTATTTTCTTATATCAATATAGCTGACATGGTATGTTTTGATGCATAACAATAAATGATGAACTCTTTAGTGTAATCTGGATGAGCAAGAATAGGGGCTTTGGCAATAGCACCTTTGATGTCTTCAAAATCCCTTTTCCCAATGTCACTCCATTTGAAATATTTATTACCCTTCATCATATCTACTATACACCTAACTATTTTAGAGAAATCAAGCACAACCCTCCTTAAGAAATTTACCCTTTTCAAAGAAAGATTTTACTCCAATTTTTCTCAATGGCAGACTTAATTGTTTAATGTCTTTAACCCTATCTGGATCAATCTTCACTCCTTGAGATACAATATGACAAAGTAATTTACCCTCTATTACATAGAACACTAATTTCTTGGGATTCAGTGAGACGCCATGATCTCTACACCTTTGTAGCACTCTTTCTAGGTCTTTGATATGATCTTCTCTTCTCTTGGAAAATACTGTCAAAGCATCAAGATATAACATAACAAATTATGATTTTATCCTTCAAATCACCAAAAGATAAATTCATTGCACTTTGAAATGTTGCACCTATATTAATTAAGCCAAAAGTCATCCTACTATACGCAAAAGTACCCCATGGTGTGGTAAATATAGTTTTGAATAGATCTACCTCATCTAATTGAACTTGATTATAGCTTGAGAAACCATCTAGCATAGACATCATCTCTAACCCTGCAATAGCCTGCAAGAGATGATCCATGTTGGGAAGTGAAAAATTATCTTTAAGAGAAGCCTGATTTAGATTTCTAAAATCCACACAAATCCTTATCTCTCTGTTTTTCTTCCTTGCTAGCACAATGTTATTACCTAAGTAGAGTGATGAATAGGATATATGGTTCTGGCATGCAGCATTTTATCAATCTCCTTAAATATTGATCCTTCAACTATAGGGTTGTAATTCCTTTGTTTTTGTCTGAATGGTGTTGCTCCTGCTTAAAGGAGATTTCATGTTTAAATTTCCCATCCATGAAATTTTTTAGATCTTTATAGCTTCAAGAAAATATATCTTTATATTCAATGAGTAACTTCTTGATTTCTACCCTCTCCTTTGGTGTGCAACACTTTCCTATGTTTATCATTTTTGGACTAATTTTTGTCCCTATATTTATCCCATCATACTCACCGCAGGCTTTTTATTTTTTGTTCCTTTCTCTATTAATGTATGCATCATGTCCATCAAAGAGCTTTTCTAGAGAAATGAGATGAGGTGGAATCTTATTACCATTCAATTGGATCATATTTGGCTCTCATTTGTTTTTTTCATCTGTCACTAGATCATTATTACTACATCCTTCAAAATATGTAAGCTTGCAAAAGGCTCAACCCCTTCAAAAAAAAATTCTATGTGTTTGTCATCCTCAAAAACCTATGAAGAATCTTCATTATCAAGAACATTGGGCATAAATAGAGCTTCCACTGTATAGATTTGATCTTTAAAATCAAGATGTGGTAGGAGAAAAGATGTAGATATTGCCAAAGAATCAACTCTCAAATTGAATTCCCTTGGTACTAATATAATTGAGAAAGCAACCAAACTCTCAATTTTATCCCACACCTTATTACAATAGTTTTTCAATCTTTGGCTTTTTACTATGTATTGATTCCTCACTTGCCTAACCACCAATTCTACATCTCCTTGAGCTTTCAGCATCTTAATCCCCTTTTGTTATGCTGAAATTATAACAAGGAGAAGGGCTTCATATTCTACAATATTGTTGGTATTCTTGAAATCTAACTTTTATGCCAAACAAGTTGTTTATCAACTAGGTGATGTCAGAACCACTCCTACACCTGAACCAGCATTGGCACAACTACCATCAAATTCCAAAGTCCATAATTTTTAACTATTAGCCTACTCTGATTTTTTTTGAATATCAAGTGTTGCTCTCAAATTGGTTTTAACAATTGAGTGTCAACACACTTAAGAAATTTTCTTAGTTGATGTTGAATTATAGTATGAGCCGAGTCAGAAATCCATCAAGTTTTGAGTCATTCAGATGTCAAGCAGATAGATAGTGCCGAGCAAGTTTTAGATGTTGGGTGACTAATGGATGCCAAGTCAGTATGTGTGCTAAGTGAACTATATGTGCTGAGCAAGATAGAATTTCTATATGTGTTGAGCAAGAAAAAATTTCTATATGTATCGAGCAAGAAAAAATTCCTATATGTGCCAAGTAACACAGGTAATTAGTAAGCACTAAGTAACACAGAATCAGCATAAGAGTTTGTGCCCTCACAAACTAAGATGTAAACCATTTTTTGGCTAACACAAGAAGAATCTCAAAGGATTTAAAGATAAGATTGAATCTTTTTAATTCCCTATGAAACCAACATGCAACCAATCAGAAAATGGAAAGATTTGAGCGGGAAAGATGGATGAATCTCAATCGTAGATTCATACCTAGCCCTAAGTCATGAAACCTTTCTAAGGAGTCAAAACCCCATAATTCAAAATGAACAGGAATGTATGGGAATGCATGAGAGAATGTTAGCAAATTTTGGAGGAAGTGAAATGGGTGTAAGGACTTAGAAGAAGGTAAGCATTGCAGAATCAGTTATCAGAATAGAGTATTAGCACTTTGAAGAGAATCATATCAGATCAAGAAGGATCAGATTAGAATGAATTGAACATCAATCTAAAATCAACAATTGAGGATTGTAAGTTATCAGGTCAACACATTCTACTATACTTTCTAACTATTGTATTAGGAGAATGAAAATCCTATGAAGATAGGTTGGTTTAATAGCCATATTGTAAATCCTTTAATAGAATGACATTCCAAGTGAATGTTTGTAAATGCTTTAGATAGGTCACTTTTAATAGGGTGTTGGAGCCTCTAATAGGGAAGGCCTATCATAGGGTAGACCATTGATGATGGTCAAACTTTGTAACCTTGACAAGTTACATATTGCTGCAATGATAAGTTGTGGGTGTCATGCCCACCTCGATTTTACCTTCTCATTTTGGAGGGTTTATGGGTGATCAAATATTTTTTTGTCTATTTTTATGCATGCCTTAATTTTCACGTTAATTAGATATGTTTCATGGATGTATTAATTATAGTTAAAAGTTCTATAGCTTAAAGTTCGATACTTTTGATTCAACACCCCCCCCCCATAGAAGTATTCTTCCCACTTGTAAATTCCAACAATTGGTATCAAAGGTAGGTTCTTACAAGGAAAAGCCTCATAGCTTGAAGAAAAGATCTAGAAATGGAGGTCTACAAGGTTGGGAAGATTATAGAGAATTAGGAGATTGAGATACATCTCATTCTAATTTCTCTTGAAGAAGCTAGGGAAGAATTGAGGAAATCCCTAAAGAGAAGAAAAGAAATTTCCATAGCTGAAAATGATACATAGTACAAGGAGATTGACACCTCAAAATTGTTTGCCAATGGATATTCTAAGGAGTTTGATGCAGCAATTTTAGACCTGATGGAGAAGAATAGAGCTCAAACGGAAGAGATTAGAACCCTTAAGATTGAACAAGAATCACAAGTCATGATGCTTTGTGAAGTAACTAAACAAAAGAAGAGAGCTATTGAAGATAAAGCTATGATGGAAGATGACAAGAGAAACCTTGCCAATAGACCAAAGGAAAAGTCAATTAAGCTTGCAAGAGTTTCTAACATGTAGCTAGACACCCTAAGCCAAATGATGAATGTCCATCATGAGTTGAATGTCAAGGACATTGAGATCTCCACACTAAAGATGCAAAATGAACAACTACAAAATGACTTGAGAAGAAAGAAGGAAATTGCAAAAAGAATTAACAAACCTAATGAAGCTATCAAGTACTTTAAACAACTACTAAAATCACCAAGATCTAGTAATGACACTTTAGGACTAGGATACACCAGCACTAAAAAAGGAGAGTCATCAAAGACTGCAAAAGAAAGAAGCTAAAAAGGTAAGAACACAAAACCCACTTGTCATTTTTTTGGTAAAAGGGGTCATACCTCTAATGTATGTAGGAGTAAAAATGCCAATCAGCATGACAAACCTAAAAACATGGGTCACTATCACAAGTATAACAAGCAAGGACATCAGGCATATGACTACAGGACTACAATCATTAGGACGCCAAGATTTCAAGGTCACTGCTACAATTGCAAGAAGTATGGACATAGAACCTTTGAATGCAAATCAAAGACTATGTGGACACCAAACTAACCAGCAAAGACAAATAATCATGGACATAACTACAATTGGGACTACAACACTAGGAAAAGTTGTCACTACTGTCAAGAATATGGACACATTCCTAAGAACTGCATAAGAACACACTTTAGTGGCAACTACAATAGATGGCTAAGTCAAACCACTTGTTTCAGCTATCTAAAGACTAGACATATCAGCAAGTATTGTCCAACAAGCTCAAAGGCACCTAACTCTGACTTCAACAAAGGAAAAGGAAAAGTTGATGTTGAACACATCAAAGGAGAAAATGAATAGAATATTGAAAAGAAAAGATGGAAGCAACACATCCAATGGAGAGATCACTTCACCTAAAAGGTCAAGTGGTTACACTTCATCCAACTAAGCAAAAAAAGGGTATGTGGGACTGATATTTAATGTTTTATCATACATCAGTTCCAAGACTAAATTAGTACTGAGAAGGATAGATTAGCATGAATAAAGATGCAAAGTTAAACCTTCAAAATTTTCACATTATTCCTGAGTAAGGATAGTTTCCTTCATATGCCGAGTTGTTTTCCAAAGTCAATGGAAACTGAGTGAAATAGAATTGCATAAGGAGCCGAGTGGATAGTTGTATGTGCACTAAGCATTAAATGCTATAAAATGAAAGGTATAAGGTCAATTTTTTGATCATTTTTCATCATCATGAATAGAGAGAAAGAGCAAGAAGAGTGTAGAAATGGTTTCCAAGTAGAGATTGAAGCTTTTACAAAGATTCCAACCAAGATTCAACATCATTTTGTCAATTCAAGGTATTTACACTAGTGCCGAGCTATGCAGTTAAGCAATTTTTACGTCTTGAAACCCTAGTTTGAAGAAACGGCATCTAGCTATAGAAAACCCTAGGATAAGGAGTTGTTTGAGGTTCAATTGATCAGTAATGAAGTTAAAGAACTAGATTTTAGACCAATTCCTGAAGTTGCTTATAAGATTGACCCTGTCGAAGCTTTATCTATGATCCCACCTAAAGTTTTGATGGTGCAAGATGTTAGGAGATGTTATAACTGCAAAATTGGAGCTATTGGTGATATGGAGATTAGGGAAGCATACAATAAACTATGTTAGAATGGGGTATTGAAAGAAGAGTTTCAAATTGTTGAGAGGAAGGGCTTAACCTATTTCGTGGATTTTCCCACTATATTCAAGACTGAATGGATTAGAATTGTGTTAAGTAGAATCCATGATGGATGCCTATGGTTAGAAGATGGACCCATTGAACTATCTAAAAGAATTATACATAGAGTAACTAGGTACCCAACCCTAGAATGGCCAAAAGCCCTAAGGAGTGATTCTAAAGAAGCCATAGAGAAGAACGCTGGGGGAAAATAGAACAAAGGAGGGATGACTATTGACACCATCAAAGATCCTCTTGTAGAATTTTCTATTAGAGTCATATCTCATAAATTATACCAGTCAAGCTGACTCAACAGTGTACCTTGTATTGCAATAGACATTGGATACAAAATTGTTAAGAAGGATCATACTTATGATCTAGCTAAACTATAATTACAAAAAATTATGGAGAATTTGGGAGCCATAAGGAGGTCCAAGAGAGCTCAATGCAAATTTGGAGCAATTTTGATATGCATATTCTTTTATGTATAGAATGAATTTCCTTCTTTTGGAAAGGTAAGTTGGAAGACAAATAGGTCAATAGTAGTATAGGTGAATGAATACATAGAACAGATGGGGACAAATTTTGAAAATGACTAGCTACTTTGAAGACTTGAAGAAGTCAATGAAATAGAGACTAAGGATACCTATCTCTCTTGTTGAACAACATATTAATGACATTTTCATCTTAGTTGACATTAACTTCACATACATCCAAGTAGTTGTACCAAGGGTGAGATGGCTAAGGCCACTTAGATATGAAATAAATATTGATGAAGCATCAACAGCAATCACAAAATTGCTAGCAGAAGATATTGATAAAAGTGCTGAACCATTTGGCACTTATGATGTTGTAAGATCCAAGGTAGACATGGAACTAAAAACAGCTTCAGTTTTGAAAAAGAAAGATAAACTAGTGAAGAAGCTAAAGGCTAGATTTGGGGAAGGCACTATAAAAGGTGAGGAGGTTGATGAAGAGGAAGATGAGGAAGAAGAAGAGTAGGATCAAGGGCCACTTGCATTGACTCAAGGCATGGGAGAAGATGTAGAAAAGGTAGAAGGTGCTAAGGAGGAAGAGGAAACCAAGGAAGCACATACCAAGCTAGAGGCAAAGAAAAGAAAAGCCACCACCAAACCAGCTGCCAAACCCAAGAAAGTTGCTAAGCCTATCCTAGCAAAGCCTACCACAAGGGCCAGTACAAGAGCCACATAAAAGAAGGCTAAGGAGTAAGAAAAGGAGAAGATCACTAAATGGGAAGGACCAGCCAAGAAGAAGTAGAGAAGAAAATATGTTGCACCTCTTGAATCAGATGAAGAAAGAACAAAATCTAATGACAAAAACCAAGTCAAAGTGGTAAGTCACACCACTAAATCTAATTTAGAAAACATATGTGATAACATTAGGGATAATGCAGACTTGTCAGGCTTAAAAGGTATTGATTTTAATCAATTGAATAGAGAGGAACAGAACATGTTTGAAGAGTCAGTCTACACCATGATGGAAAAGTTCAAGAACACTCCACTTGAACTTGACAATACAATTCCTAAGGAATTATATTCAATTGTTGAAAATAAATGACATTATTGCCTTAATATGGAAAGAGAAATAAGAGAGTCAACATTGGCTCAAGCAATGCCTAAACTTACTAAAGGGAAAATTAGTAAGGAAAATAAGAAACAGGGGAGAAAATTTACACCCAAGTATAGAGCCTTTAGTATTCTATAGAATAAAATTTAAGATGTTTTCAAGAAGTCCACTCAAATGTGCAAGTTGATTTATGGATTGACAATTGTGAAAGAAGGAGAAGCAAATCCCTTTGAGGGAAGAAACAATGAAGAAGAAGAGGATAATGATAAGGAGGAAGAAGGTGAAAAAGAAAAAGAAGATGTTACAATGGAGAAGGAGACATAAAAAGATGATATGTCAACTACTGAGGAGCAGCAACAAGAATAGAGTGTGCAAGGCACACAATTGCCACCACCAAGTCCTCCACATTTTACTCCCACACCTGTAGACATAGTAGTTGTAGAAGATGTTCCTAAAAACTCTATTCAAAACATAAATCCATTAACTGTAGAGGATCTTAAAAATATTCTTCACCAGACCACACTACAAGATCAATTGTGTACAAATCCAATCTTGGTGAGTGTGGAAGAACTACAAAAGACTGTAGCTGAATTCACAAGGGATAAGGTGAATCCACAAGAACCACCTTCTCATATCCTAATAGCTACAAGTGGACAACCCTATGAGAAAATTGCACAAGACACTTTAGTAAAGGTTGACTCCATAGTACCAGTCACTACAACTGTTGAGGAGCCAGTAAAGGATCAAATAGGATAGATGGATACCTTTGTCTTTATAGCATAAGCACAAGGTACACCATCAAAGATCATTGTAATTGATAAGGAAATATCAAAGGAGGACAAGGAAATTCCTAAGGAAAAGGAGCAAGAGGCAATACAAAAATTGATAAATTTTCCTATAACAGGGACTCCAACTGGAACAACTCAAAAGCTAAGCACTAAGGCATTACCACTTCAAATTTTAGTACCAGGCTCAAGCTCTACAAAGGTTGCAAGGGTACTTCACTATGGAGACCTTGCACTAGATGAGGACATAGTCATTCCCAAATATGACTATGAAACTATGAATATTGATTAGATAAATGAAGTGCAAGAGGAACTAGAAAAGAAAAAGAAATAGGAGATACTAAAAAATGAGTATAAATAGAGGCAAGCTTTGATTGAGATAAAGGACATCATTTTAGATGCATTTATCTTGCAAGTACCTGATGAACCAAGCCTATTATGGAGCAGTTATCCAATATAGTGAACCAAATAAAAAATGACGACCTTGATACTAATGCAAAAATGTTAGAATGGTCTAAAAAGAGGTTTCAAACAAAGGTAAATGAAAGAATACCTGGTGAAATAGAACTATCTCAAGTGGAGCTGGGAAAGAAGATTGAAAAGATAAAGGCAGTACTTGAGAATATATTCTCATTATGCTCAAAATTGTGTGACCCATCAATTTTCACCCAAGAAACCAGCCAGTGAATAATGAGCTTGGAGAGGAACCTAAAAATATCTACTATGCAACTACCTAAGGATCTAGCTCAAAGTGAGAAGCATTTTAATACTACACTTCACATTCAAAAGGAACTAGCTATGCTCACACATAGATGAGCCAAATGTAAAAGCCAAGTTAATACAGATTCAATTTTCCATCACCCCACACATAGAAATTTTGCAGAAAGAACTAGCCTATGCTGAAAATGTGTTAAAGAAAGACCCTAATCTTTCTACATTAGAAGGCCCAGTTCACCTTGCAACAAAGACAACCATCCAACTTAAATCACTGGAAATTGCATTAGAAAATTGGGATGCTACTCTCAGGATAGATATGGAGGTAAATAAATCCTTTTTGGCTAAGTATTCAATTAATGTATAAAACCCTTTGACATAAGTATTAAAAAAGGGGGAGATAATTATAATAAAGGGGGAGATAAAACTAAGGGGGAAATAAGGAGATAAATTTTGAGGAAGAGAGATAGATAAGCCAAAAGGAAATTATAACTGTAAGGGAAGATGTGTAAAAGGGGGAGTAAAACCAAAGCAGGGCAAATAAGAATAGAGTAGATAGAGAAAGAATGATAAGGTAAGGCAGAGGTAAAGAGCATCAGAATTAGCATGATACAAATCTAGCATGAGAAGTTATGGATACAGCTAAGGCACATCAACTCAGGGGGAGCTACAAATTTTGAGGTATCTTCACAAAATTTTGAACAATTTTTGAAGTTTTGTATACATGCCGAACAGATGTATATTATACTCAAAAAGATTAGATTCATCATGTATAGTTAAGTGTTTTTGACACTCATGTCAAAGGGGGAGATTGTTGGTCTTAGATTGGTTTTTACAATTGAGTATCAACACACTTAAGAAATTTTCTTAGTTGATGCTAAGTCATAGTATGAGCTGAGTCAGAAATCCATCAAGTGCCAAGTCATTCAGATGTCGAGCAGATAGATAGTGCCAAGCAAGTTTTAGAGGCCAAGTGACTAATGGATGTCGAGTCAATATATGTGCTGAGCAAGATAGAATTTCTATATGTGCTAGCAAGGTAGAATTCCTATATGTGTCAAGTAACACAGATAATCAGTAAGTGTTGAGTAATATAGAATCAGCATAAAAGTTTGTGCCCTCACAAACTAAGATGTAAACTATTTTTGAGCTGACACAAGAAGAATCTCAAAAGATTTAAAGATAAGATCGAATCTTTTTAATTCCCTATGAAATCAACATGCAACCAATCAGAAAAATGGAAAGATTTGAGCGAAAAGATGGATGAATCTCAATCATAGATTCATACCTAACCCTAAGTCATGAAACCTTTTTAAGGAGGTTGAAACCCCATAATTCACAATGAACAAGAATGTATGGGAATGCATGAGAGAATGCTAGCAAAGTTTAAAGGAAGTGAAAGGGGTGTAAGGACTTAGAAGAAGGACAACATTGCAAAATCAGTTATCAGAACAAAGTATCAGCACTTCAAAGAGAATCATATCAGATCAAGAAGGATCCTATCAGAATGGACTGAACATCAATCTGAAATTAGCAATTGAGGATTGTAAGTTATCAGTTCAATGCATTCTACTATACTTTCTAGCCATTATATTAGGAGAATGAAAATCTTATGAAGATAGGTTGGTTTAATAGCCATATTGTAAATCCTTTAACAGGGTGACACTCCAAGTGAATGTTTGTAAATCCTTTAGACAAGTCACTTTTAACAAGGTGTTGGAGCCTTTAACAAGGTAGGCCTCTCACAGGGTAGACCATTGATGATGGTCAAACTTTGTAACCTTGACAAGTTACATATTACTATAGTGATAAGTTGTGGGTGTCATCCCCACCCCAGTTTTACCTTCTCATTTTGGAGGATTTTTGAGTGATCAAGTATTGTGTTGTCTATTTTCATGCATGCCTTTATTTTTATGTTAATTAGATATGTTTCATGCATGTATTAATTACAGTTAAAATTTTTATAGCTTAAAGTTTGGTACTTCTAATTCACACCCCCCCCCCCCCCCCCCCCCCTCTCAGAAGAATTCTTCCCACTTGTAAATTCCAACATCAGGGGTATCAAAAAAAAGCATATAATTACCAAACTGCATTTCTTGATATAATATTTGAGACCTAAGATCATCTAATTTTAGAATAGTGAACTTTTCTCTTTCTTATAGTTCTAGTTTCTCCTTCTTGTTCCCAACTGGAATAATAGAATAAGACCAGTCTAGTTTTATCCCTCCCCCCATGTCTTTGCAAAAACTTCTTCTTAGGAGCATTCCATAACTTGGAGAGATATATGCCACTAGGATGGTAAGTTTTAGCCTTTTAGAAAGATAGACAACTAGAGCATCTCAAGCATCCTTAATTTGTCTGAGCAAGGGTACTTGTTTTGCATCCATTGAGTAATAGCAACGAAAAGGCTTAGTCAGGGGTAGACCTAAGTCTTTAGCTATAGAAGTAGGCATCACATTATTAGAAGCCTTTGAGTCTATGATGCAATTACTCAATCTATTTCCATTGCTAAATGATGCAGGAGCATCTTGCATGGAAAAATTATTGAAAAAAAAATTTTGAAAAAAAAAAAAAAAAAAATTTGTGGAGGAGAGAGAAAGTGACGAAAATTAGATGAGAAATAATCTTAAAAATAAAAAAGGAAAAAAAGGAGAAAAGAAAGGAAAAGAGGATTTTTATTTTCGAGGTGCATAGGTGGCATAATAGAAAAAATAAAAAATAAATGGTTGTCATTCCATTTATCGAGGTGTGTGGGAAGAATTCTAGAAAGTTATGAATATTGTAGAAAGTTTTGGAAGTTGTAGAAGGTTGTGGAAGATGTAGAAGGTTGTGGAAGTTATAGAAGGTTGTGGAGGAACTCTAGAAGGTTGTGGATAAGTCATGCATGGGGTGGTAAGTGCCAATTTAAGCCAGAAATATGAGCATTTCTAAATCAAGCTCAAGGAGAATCTTGAGAAGGAAAGCTCAAGGAGTAGAAGCTCGAGAAGCTTGAGGAGTAGAAGCTCAAGGAGAAGCTTGAGAATGTGAAAGCTTTGGAAGTAAAGCTTGGAAAGGTGAAACTTGTGGAAGGTGAAGCTTGGAAAGCTTGGAAAGTTTCAAGGTGTGAAAGAGGAGGAGGAAGTGAAGAGTGAGTTTTCCTAAGTCTGTGGATAGAGCGTCGAATGTGAGGCATTTTATAGCAGGATTGTGATGGACTTGTCAGTGTGTAGATAGAGCACCGAATGTGAGGTAGTTTACACTTGGATCTTGGATTAAGTTGGAGAAGAGCTAGTGACTGCACTTTAGAAACAAGGAGGTTGCTTGGTGGCTTGCGAGCACAAGTTGAGATCTTGGAGGTTTCTACCAGAGTGTGGATCTGGGCTAGCTTGAGTTTGGACTGGATCTTGAGAGATCTTGTAGAAATGTTATTGTAATTGCTAAGGATTTTCAATTATAATAAAATTGTCTTCATATTGTTGCATTCTTGGTTGTGATTTGGTAAGGGTGGTGTGGCCCTTCGTCAATAAATAAGGAAATGTAGAAAGTGTTGGATATAATTGTCTAATTGTGTGTTGTCTTTGATGTTATACAAATGTCATATCAATTGTTTGTCAGTTCTTACCAAGCTCACTTGGTTAGCAAGATAGTTTTCCTTGTCTATAGAGCATTCCTAAATATTACTCTATGAAGATAGTGTCTACCAAGCTCACTCGGGCATCAAAGGAATTTAGGTAGGAAATAGTGTTAACCAAGTTCACATGGTTAGCAAAGAAAAGTTGGAAAAAGTTAGTGTTCACCAAGTTCACTCGGTTACCAAAAGATTTTTAAAAGTTTGCAATGTTAACCAAGCTTCTGTTTATTAACACAAGAAATCATCTCAAAACCAACGTTTACGAAGTAGGGTTGGCCAATGAAGGATTTTGATGTTTTCACATAAGAAGCTTATTTGTTTTAAGTATTATTTCTAGTTGACTATGGTGATGATTATTGGTTATTTTAATTTGAATATGATCCAACTTGACAATCTAGATGGTATAAATGAAAGATCAAGTTGAGATTTTTTTAATGTCTGTGCAAGTGTATTGATTGAATAAAGAAGGAAAGAGTGAGAGTGAACTTGAAGGATAAGCAAGTATCCTTGTGGAGCAAAAAAGTATTATTCGATCAGGAAGGATCAAGTATGAAGCAGAATAGAGATTTGTAATCAACAATTCAATTGCATCACAATTAGGTCATTTCATTGTTACTCTTTAACCATTGTAGCAGTGATCTAAAATCTCTTGACAGAGTTTGTTTAATAGCTAGTTGTAAATCCTCTAACAAGGTGATAGTTCCATTGAATTGTTTTAAGACCTCTTGCAATGCCATTCCTAATAGGGTGATTAAATCCTCTAACAAGGTCACACCTAACAATGTGTTTTGTAACCTTTAACAAAGTTGGCTCCTTACAAGGCTCACTTCAGAAGAGTAAAAAAAGTATCTAGTTACATTGGTCATTTTTCCCATATTGGGTTTCCACATTAAATACTGGTGTCTCATTTATGCTTGCAAATTAATCACTATTAATGTTTTAAGATTAGCTAAAAGTAAATCACACTCTGCATTTACCGAGTTATAGCATTTTCTATGTGTTTACTGAATATCAACAGCAATCAGTTTTATTGTTGACATCTAAGGGATCTGGGATTTGTTTTAGTGGTAACTGATTCACCCCCCCTCTCAGTTACTCCTATATTTCCAATAGAAAGGATCTAGTTTTTTTTGGGAGAAGTAGCTAAGACAATGGACTCTTCTTCTTTAAACAATTTAGGTAGTACAAAATCTTCATCAACTAGAGAAGTTCCACTGTTACTACCTTTGTTTTGATGATCAATGTTAGCATTAATACTAACATGTCCTCTATCTTTATTAATACAATGCTCAACTAACCTTTTCAATTAATCAAGATTATACTTCAAGCAATCCAGTGGAAATATTTGAATTCTCGCCTCTTAAAAATATTGTATTATATCAAAGGAATTAGATGACTTACCTTTATGCTCCTTTTTTGAAGTTGAAGGTATCATGCCACTGTCTTTGTCTACTTTATTTGATGATGCATGATTTTTAGCAAGCACTACATAGGAGGATTGATTCTTATTATTCTAGCTCCTAGTCATGACTATCAAGTGAGGTCCATCTAGAGTTACAAAATAGTCTCCTCCAATTTTTTATTCTAATTCATACTTCAAATAAAAGTTTTTAGAGTCACCACAACTAGTATGATCAGCTTCACTTTTTGGATATCCATTGTTTGTTCTATATTCTCTACCATCTGTTTATACCCAATCATGTCAGCACATATATCCCCATCATGATCTACTCTTAGGTGAAAAGCATACACATTTTGTCTCTTGGGAGCAACCTCAATTGCTAACCTCTATTGAGTAGGTGGCATTTGTAAATTTTTTCCTCCATTTGGATGTCTAGAACCTCCTTGATAAGATTGATGAAAAGAATGAACTAACCTATTGATTTGTTTCTTTACTAAAGTAACCTCATTAGACAATTTTTGGAGCATGGCCTATGTGTTATTTGAAGTGCTAGTTGTGTTACCCGTGGTTCTAGATTGAAGTTATCTCTTCCATTTACTAGAGGCTATCATGTCATCTTCCATCTCCACAACTAACATTTGGGTAGCTTGTAAATTTGCTACATTTTCTCTTCTAATTTGATATCCCAGATCAAAAGGCATAGAGCTGATGTAGAATGTTTTCTTATTGTCATCTATTTGTGCACTTGCATCAAGTATTCTCTTGATGAGTTTGTTAAACTTTGCATTAAAATCTCTCATAGAAATGGATGATTCTTTCTTTATTTGTGCCAATTGTAGCAACAACACGTGTGCATCTTGTGTACTTTTATAGAGTTCTCCAAAACTTTGCTTCATGTGATTCCAATCTATGATGCAGCCCGTAGGCAAGTCTTGGAACCAATCAGTAGCATTATCTACAATAGTATCCACAAACATCATGATTTCCACATCTTCATGTTAAGGATTCACTAAACAACAAGCTTTATGAAAAGCACTTAGGTGTTGTTCTACAAAGATTGTGCCATTACCACTAAATCTTAGGAAATGTTTCCTTGATGCTTTTGGCAACTCATTATTATCTTCAAGGGTTAGAGGACCAGTTGTATTCCCCCAAGTGACTTCCATAGCTACTGGTATAATGATCTAGTTTGTTTGGAAAGTAACAAAAATAGGAACTGTTGCACCAATTAACAACAAAGCATAAAAATATGAGGACTAGAAGTCCTAGCAATAGGAGGAGAAGAAGGTTGACTTTTCGTTGTCCTAGTAAAAATAGCTACAGGCAAGTGATTTTCTTGGAGTTTCTTAGCCACAACTTCCCTTGTACACTTTCATCCTTTTCTGCAAATATCTTCTAGAACAGGAAAGTTGACCTTCTTGATTTCCACGTATAATGGGTCAATCCTTCCTCTTTCCTAGGAACTCTTGGTATACTTGGGATCCAGGATGTATCAAATGCTTAGAAAATAGTTTTTTGACTTTACCTTAACCCTGATGATCAAGGAAACTTTACTAATCTTCAACTTTGAACTAGCTTCTCCTTTCTAGCAGGTTGAGGGTGTAAAACTGGTATTAGGTTCTTATGGAAAACACCTCACTTCCACAAGACCTATCTTGCAACTCAAAATATATATAGAATTAGAGTGCAAACTAATAATGAAGAGAATTTCTTTAGATCTTTCATTTTGAATTCTCCCTAGCAGAGTCACCAAAAATTATTGGTTAATAGTTTGTTATCATGTTAGATTTTATAACCTAGCTCTTTTAATGCTCAATGTTTTGGAGAAACAAAATAATGTTACCAAAAAATGGGTCAGTGTATGTGTTATATTACTACCCTCTAAATTACAAGGTACATCTCTCTTAGGACTTGCAATAATGTGCAATGAATTGTGTCTTTAATAGATCAGAAGTTTTCAAAATAAGGTCTTAACCTAAGAAAAGCAAAGGCTAACCAAATAAAAGGAAGACTATTAGCATAACATAACTATTGAAGAATATCATGAAGAGATCTTTGGATAATTTTTTATGATAAGTTGATGAAGATTGGTAAAATATTTAATGATAGGTTAATTAGTTATATGGTGCTTATTGATGTCAACTATTTGACTGAGTGTTTTAGAATGTTACTGCATATTAATTGAGGCTAAGAATAATTTATAGAATGAATTAACTATTGATATCATATGGGAAGGTTATGTGATGTATTATGATGCTATGTTAATGATAGAACCTATTTATGTGAAGAATTTGGCAAGTTATATGTAATGGAATCAAATTGGATAATAGCTAAAGTAGTGAATGACAAGAAATTAAATGATTTGAATGTTACTTCAAATTAATGATGAATTAATTGGATCATTCATGTGATATGATTTATAGTAATGTCAGATGATATGGTTAAGATAGCACCTTTAAATATTTATAGGTAAAGGTATTTTGATTATCAGGAAGTTGTGATAAAAAAGAATAGATAAGTAGCTAAAGAGGGATAAATAGGTGAATTGGATGAATAGGTAAACTAGAAAAACCAGAAAATAGGTGAAAAGGAGAACGTTGAACAAGTAAACAAACAATAGTTAGGAAATATTTGAGGAGTGGTTGTGTATTTTGAATTGTTATTGGGATTGATGAATGATTTCAAGGAGGATGAAGGTATATGTGTGACTTATTCAATGGATTGACAACACATTGATCACTTGGTAATACATTTGAGGAAGATACTTCAAGAAGTTTCTAGTTGGTCAAAATGACTTATGGAGTTCAAATAATTTCCAAGGTACAAATCTAATGTGAGATGACATGGTTTGGAGAAAAGAAAGAATGCATAGTTATGTGATTTGTGATGAAAAATTAATTTGTATTATTGAATTTAGGTTTTGTTAATTGAGAAGATTAGAAGATATACTTAAGGATAAAATAAAGAAGATCAAATTGTTGATTAGAAGTGGAATGTAAAGTTGGAGAAGCTTTTAGTTGATAAATGAGTGTTGGATATGATTGTGATTAATCTGGAGTGCAGAGTATAGTATGTTGTTAATTTAAAGAGATTAATTGGATATGGTCTAGTAGAGGTAGTACAAATTACATATCATTTTATATATGTTATCTCTAGCAATTGTAATAGAAAAATCCCTTAATTGGGTAGATACTAACAAATCCCATTGTAAAATCCTCTAATCTTATGGAATTCTAAAGAATGTTAAAAATCCTCTACCAAGGTTACTCCTAGATGGGTAAAAAATTTGATAGGTCTTGAGGTAAATCCCTTAAAAGGGTAGCATTTTAAAATTATTTTGTAACACTTAGCTAAGAAAGAAATAGGGTGTATTTAGGAAAAGTACACAATTTGTGAGCATCATTCTCATACCATGGTTTTTACCCTAATTATATTTCCACAAGATATATCTAGTTTCAACATTGTGTGGATGATTTTTATAAATTTTCACGTTATTTTAATATTACTTTACCTATTGTGTTGATTGGATGTTTAAGAGACTAAATTACTTGTTAGTTTGATCAATTTGAGTTGGGTAAGTTTAAGTTTTTGTTGGTGATAACTGATTCAATTTACCAAGAAGAAAAGGATCATTGGGATATAGAGTAGAAATATTACATAATCCATTCTTGTGAGAGTCTGTAGATTGGATATGATTTATACAACTAGGCCATCCAAAATATCATCAAAGTGATTGATTAAATAATCAATCTAAAAATAATTCATTATTTGACCTTGTGAAACTTCTGTTTGGGTTTGGGTTTGGGTTGTTCCGACATAAATTCCTGAATCTGCTTGGCTTTGGGAAAAATCTTAGTTGTTTTGCTTCAACTTGTTCAACTTCCAAAATAGGCAGTGACTACGCTAAGTGTGCCCTAAGCTAGGATTGACCAAGTTTGGCAAACATTCATTCAACAAGTAAAATAAAAACAAGCAATAGATAGGAACACCCAGATAGAAGTTTGTGGTTCTCAGAATGTGGTACTTGCGCCAAGGAGTGTGTATGTTCTACAAATGTTTCGATCAGTCACTCCAAACACATTAACATCCTAGATGGTTTTCTGCAAGGCAGACAATTGGTTTAGCTAGGGAGTCCTCGATATACGCAAGGTACGTGAGGCCCAAATCCGTAGATGAGACCAAAAGGATGTCACACAGCCGAGAGGAGCGGTAACCCACTTCTCCTCTTTCACTTCTCAAGGGTATAAAGTTCCTTGAGGCTTAGCCCGAATGACAAAATCTTGATCCCAAGAGAGGTGTCTTTCGATTCACCTCCCGATTCTTATACTCCGTCGGAACGCTGGAGTTGAGGTCGTCCAAGGGGTGATGAAATCCCCAAGTAGGCCTCCTAAAAAAGAAACAAGGTTTCGGATCCTAATCTTATGCACCCAAGATGGCCTCGAAAGACGACAAGGGGAGAGAAGACTCGGATGACCTTGGGCTAAAAAACACGCTTGTTCTTTTACCAACTGACTCTTATGTGTGCTAATCTAGACTTTGCAAGCACTCATGTTTAAGAGACAATGTTCAATTCCAACTTGAAGCGCCAACAAAAGTAAATCGATCGAAGAATGCACACAATAAGAAGAGTTAGGGTCAACAAAAGCAAACTCGCGCGCCCGGAGGCCCTCCACGTCAAGTATCGATTAATTTTCTTTAAGGCATTCAAGATTGAGTGTGAGTTTGTTTTAAGCCCAAAACAAAAGTGTGTGAGATTCGATTTCAAGCGTGCGCCCGGAGGCTCTCTACGTCAGTTGTTGTTCAATTTTAGTGCCCAAACTTGAAGTGTGATCGATTTAATCTAGAGTTTTGACCATTTAAGAATTTTGATAAAGTTAAAGCAAACGTTCAAAGACAAAGTGAGTGAGTTAGATTGTGGAACATTTAACACCTTTTTCAAGTAGACCCATCCCCATAAATGGCGCTAAGATTGCAACCAATGGTTAATATTTGATGGGTGATTAGAAAAGAGGTGAGTCCAAGGAACTACTCAAATTGATTTTTGTAAATTTGTATTTTAACTTAACAAAGTTTCTTAAATGTCCAAAAATCCAACTTTACCTTGGCATTCAAGATTGAATTTTTTTGTTTTAAGCATGCATTCCAAAGAAAGTTGATTTTAATCCATGACATTCAAAAGTGTGTTTTTGAGAAACATTCATTCAATGAAAAATGTGTTTAACCATTCAAGTTCATTTTTTTTTTTAGCAACATGCATTCAAAGACAAATGGTTAAACATTCAAGTTCATTTTTTTAGCAACATGAAAACCTGCAAGAAGCATGGTTAGTGGTTCCATATGTGCTCCATCCAAAATACAAAGACGCTGAACTACAGAGGTGCCAAAATACGAAGAGGACAAAACAGAGATGTCGATTTTCGCAGACGCGGATTTTCGCAGACGTCGATTTTCGCAGACGCAAATTTTTGCAGATGTCGATTTGCGCAGACGCGGATTTTCGCAGATGTCAATTTTCGCAGACGCGGATTTTCGCAGAAGTCAATTTTCGCAGACAGAACAGGTTGCAGACGCCAAAATTGCGCCAAAAAAAGCTGAAAATGCGAAATTTTTTTTTTTTTTTAGATGGTATTTCTTCTTCCTAAGTGCGTTCTTTAACCTGCAAAAACAAGCAAAACACCCTCACAACACACTCAAACAACAGCAAACATTAGATGGTTAGAAAAATGACATATAGATGAAAATAGATGATTAAATGACCCATAGTGGGGTCCCACCGGGCGTGCCAAAATGTAGAACCAGAATCAGTATGCAAAGAACATTAACAAATGAAGTAAACATTCACAAACCAAAAACTAAATTCACAAATATGCTTAGACTAAGAAAGAAAATAAGAAGTGCAAACCTCACAAGAGAAAACACTCCATGCTTTCTTGATTCTGTAGATGTGTCCTTTTGTTGTGGATGTATGCTCAAGATGCTCAAAAGCTGCTTCAATGGAGATGGGTAATGGCAAATTGGTAGCTTTGTGAGCTCTCAATTTGGCATTATAAGGGTATGGTTGATGGCTTTGGTTCTCAAAATAGCATGGTAACTTTAGCTCAAAGATTGTTGATGAAATGGCTTGGGATGGGATTCAATTTATAGGCTAAGGGGTAGAGGGATGGAGGGCTTAGATGCAAGGATGGATGAAGGCTTAAGGAGGGCTAAGATGCACTCAAAGGGGAGCACATGGATTGTGCTTGTTTAGCACCAATGGGAAGGTGACACTTGTCACAAGGAGGATGAGTCTGAGAGGGTAGGGTTAAGGGTTGGTTAAAGTCATGATGAGTGGGGTTGAGTATGTAAGAGGGATGTAAGAGGAATGAGTGTGTAAGAGGGAAGAGTGTGGAAGATGGGTGTAAGAGTCATGAGTGGGCTTGTAAGAGTCTTTATGTTTTGTAAGAGCACTCATGACTTAGTGGTTGGGTTTTTTTGAGGGGAGACTTTGGTTTGGATTAGGAAAGTCTTAAACTTGTTTAAGGAATGTGACAACATTAGGGGGTGGATTAGGCTTGGGTTTAGGATTAGATTAGGGATGTTAGAGATGTGCAAGTGGATGGCATTAATGAGGGTGGGTGAGTTAGTGGCTAAGCTTGGTTAGTATGGGTGGATGGGGTGGATTAGGCTAAATGGAGGATTAGAAATAGGTTAGGGGTTTCTGAATTTGAGGATTTCATTTATCAAATAGATTTATTTAATAAATGGGGATTTTTGGAATTAGATAGAAGAATAGGATTTAATTGATAAATAATAGATTATTTGATTTATCAATTAGGACTATAGATGATTAATTAAATTAATCAACTAAGGGATGACAAAGGATTAATTAAATAGAAATTTAATAAATAATGCCTTTTTAGATAACTAAATAGGATTACTAAAATAGTGTAATCAAATTTAGGTGTCTACATTTTGCCCCTCTTTGACATAGTGTTGAGACAACACTATTTCAAAGAAGTTCGAATGAAGACGACACGAAGAAGATGTTTTAACAACAAGGTTGCCCCAGTCTCGGATAAGAAGAGGAGAGACTAGACTTAGATGATGCCCCCTCAAGAAGGCGGCGGGGAGAGAAATGAGGCTCGATGACTTCTTGAAAAGTACAAGAAATTGAGACGAGCTGAGACGCAGGTTGGCGAAGAGAAGGGGCTGAATTAGCTCAAACTCTCACTACGGGAGAATGATAAAGGGAAATCAGAGGCACAATAGTAAAGCAAGCTTAAGACTTTCCAGGATTGGGGGGGGGAGATGGAGGAGTGGAGCGCTATAAAAGGAATCCATTGAAGCTTTTTGAGCGGGGGGATACTTCAAAGAGAAGTACCACCATGTAGTTGAGCACTAGATTTGCTATAGGACTGTTGGTTAATTGCCAAGGTTACCAAGAACATCAAGGCCTTTTCACCAATCGTCCAGAGGACTGACGAACTGACTCAAAACAAACACACAAGGATTGCCCCAGTATCACACATGAATCCCAGAGGAAGCAGCATGGAAACGACACTAGGTAACCCACAAGCAGAAAAAGAAAACAAGCAAAAGACTTGATCAAGACCTTACGCTCTAATTGCCCCATTCGCAGCATACCATGATATGGAAGATCGTGGCAACCTTGAGGAGGAAACAAGGAGATTGCTTGGAAAAGATATTTCAAGACCCAAAAGGGAAGATCCCAAACCAAAAGAAAGCGAAAATCCAAAAGAGAACTGTTTGCCAATGAGATGGGTAGGATGAGGTACTAACGGAAAAAGATTAGACATGAAGAAAGCTATATCCTACAAGGACCTATCGGAGAGCACCTAAGCTGATGGATCGGGATGAGTAATACATCTGGCAAGCTGAACTAAGAAGGATAGCACTTTGGTGACATGAGATCTAGCTAAAGGATGCATTGGAATAGCTAACCAATGTGTGTGATGTGTGCAAGATGTTGATCAAGGACAAACTGACACGAACGCTGGATAGATACAATGATACTAAGCTAAAGAGGATATACAAGCTGATAGACCAAGATATGTTACAAATGTACAAGTTTGTTCATGTTTTGTTTTTTTTTGCGAGATGGAAATGTTTGTGAAGGATGGGGTGTCTATAATAGTTGATAGGTGGATAGGTAGATGGGTTGTGAAAAGCTTAAGGAAAATGGGATTCTGTGTGTGCATGTGATAGGATACAAGCTAGGATACAAGATCATTTACAAGATGGAATATGGTACAAGCTTTGGACAAGATTTGGATATATACAAGGTATGGTACAAGATTTACAAGGTATAATACAAGCTTTGGTACAAGATTTACAAGCTGTATAGGAGGTATTGACAAGCTCCATCAGATTTTGGATATTTGATTGGAACACCAAGGGAACAAGCAGGTGTTTTATGGGATGGTGGGTGGATGGATGAGGGATAGGATAGTGATAGATAATGGATTAGTCTTTAGCACACAAGGCGCCTGAATTACCAGGTTTTCACCAAGGTACCTATCCAAGGCGCTTGAATTGCCAAGTTTTCACCATTGGATGCTTATTTCTTTTTACTATTTTTTTTTTTGTATTTTTTCAAAAGCTGGGTATACCAAGGATCTTCAAGCATAGAACTTCTTGAGATGAATGATGTTAGTGGGATCATTCAAGAGTTCTCCTTCTGGTGTAGATAATTGATAGGCTTCGGAGCCAAAGGAGGCAGTAACCACATAGGGACCAAGCCATGTAGGTTCAAACTTGCCTTTCTTTTCTCGATCTGCTTGAACTTTCATATTTTCTTTGAGGACCATGTCACCTGGCTGAAAGTGTTGTGGGAGCACCTTCTTGTTGAAACTCCTTTTGAGACGAGTTTGATAGACTGTGAGATGGTCATAGGCTTGTTGTCTCTTCTCGTCTAAGAGATCTAGCTGGGTGAGTCGAGCTACTCTGTATTCCTCATCTGAGATTTTCCCTCGCAAAGATATGCGTAGTGAGGGAAGTTCAACTTCTATAGGTAATACCGCTTCAGCACCATAGACTAGGGAGTATGGAGTTGTGCCTGTGGATGTACGGAAGGAAGTTCGATAGGCCCATAGAGCCGGATTTATTTGAAGGTGCCAATCACGGCCGAAATCATTGACAACTTTCTTTAGGATTTTGAGGAGGGTTTTATTAGTTGCCTCTGCCTGGCCGTTACCTTGTGGGAAATATGGGCTAGAAAAGCGGTGATGGATGCGGAGGGAAGTGCATAATTCTTCCATGTTAAGATTTTCAAAGTTACCTCCGTGGTCAGTGAAGATGGTGGATGGGATGCCGAAGCGGCAAACAATGTGGTACAAGATGAACTTGGAGACCTAAACTCCTGTAGCTGAGACTAGGGGGACTGCTTCCACCCACTTAGTGAAATAGTCTGTAGCTGTTATTATCCATTTATGTCCATCAGATGAGAGAGGGGTGATAGTTCCAACTAGATCAAGGCCCCAACAAGCGAAAGGCCAAGGTGGTGCAATAGGCTGTAGATCCTGTGCTGGAGCGTGCACAAGATTTGCATGCTGCTGACATGGGAGACACTTTCTGACAAAGTCACAAGAGTCTTCTTCAATGGTAGGCCAATAGTAGCCTGCTCTAAGGATTTGTCGTGCTAGGACAATACCACTCGTGTGGGCACCGCAAAGTCCTGAATGTACTTCTTTTAATGCCATCGCGGCCTCATTTTCATCTAAACATCGAGAGAGAGTATCGTGATAACCCCGACGATATAGGGTATTGGCTATGATAACATAGCGGGATGATTTTCGGATGAGGTTCTGGCGTTGGGTACATGTGAGGTGAGCGGATATGATACCATCGTTAAGGTAAGCGTGAATTTCATGGTACCAAGGGGATTGGGGACCAACCAAGATACAAACACGGTTTGAATCCTCATTCGCATAGGCAGGTGTGAGGAGCTGCTCAACTAAAAACTCATACTGCGTAGCTTCTTGGGGAATTTCCAAGAGCGAGCCGATAGTGGCCATGGCATCTGCTGCCTTGTTCTGCATTCGAGGCACTTGTGTAAATTGAAGCTTTGTAAAATGCTGGGTCAGTTGATCAACTAGCTCTTTGTAGGGTAATAGCTTTTCATCTTTGGTTTGATATTCATTTAAGACTTGTTTGATGATGAGTTGGGAATCACCAAAGACTTGTAACTCAGTGATATTCCATTCTGCAGCTATCTTTAATCCTGCTATAAGAGCTTCATATTCTGCTATATTGTTGGTGCTAGGGAATTGTAGCTTGAAGGCCTTTGGAATGTAATCTCCTTGAGGTGTAACTAATAATATTCCTGCCCCTGATCCATGAGAGGTGTATGAGCCATCAAAATAAAGCTTCCATGGGGGCTGTTCTTCAATTAGGCAGATATGCTCATTTGGAAATTCTGTGAGCAAAGGATATGCATCTACTAGAGGTGCATCAGCTAGGTGATCTGCTATAGCTTGCCCTTTGATTGCCTTTCTGTCCACATACTGGATGTCAAACTCACTTAGTAGCATAACCCATTTGGCCAAACGGCCTGTAAGTGCTGTTCTGGAGAGCATATACTTGAGAGGGTCAATCTTGGAGACTAGTTGGATGGTATGACTTAGCATGTAGTGGCAAAGCTTTTGAGTTGAGAAAACAACTGCCAAACAAGCTTTTTCCATACGAGTGTAATTGAGTTCATAACCAACTAGGGTTCTACTGATATAGTAGATGGCTCTCTCTCTGCTATAATCATCATGTTGTGCTAGAAGTGCCCCTAGAGCAGTAGGTGTTGCTGATATATACAAGATCAAGGGACGACCAGGAACTGGTGGAACCAAGATAGGGGGATTGGTGAGATACTGCTTGAGCTGATCAAAGCTGCGCTGACATAAAAGATCCCACTTGAAGTTCTCATTCTTCTTTAGCAAGTGTGAAAATGGTGTACACTTATCTGCAAGTTGGGAGATGAAGCGCCGAACAGATTGAAGTTTTCCTTGAAGAGAGCGAAGCTGTCGCAGTGTCTGGGGAGGAGGCATGTCTAAGATAGCCTTGACCTTTTTGGGGTCGATCTCTATACCTCGTTTAGAAACTATGAAGCCTAGAAGCTTGCCTGATGTGACCCCAAAGACACACTTCTTGGGATTTAGCATAAGATAATATTGGGCCAACCTATCAAAGACTTTTTCCAGGTCAGCAAGATGATCCATGAAGGTGTGAGATTTGACCAGGATATCGTCCACATAATCTTCCAAAATGCTATGGATAAGATCATGGAAAATGGCTGTCATAGCTCTTTGATAGGTAGCCCCAGCATTCTTTAGGCCAAAAGGCATCATGGTGTAGCAAAAGGTTCCCCAGGGGGTAGTGAATGCTGTCTTATGCTGATCCTCTTCTGCAATCTTGATCTGATTATACCCAAAAAATCCATCCATAAGGGACAGGATTTCATGTCCAGCTGTAAGATCTACAATCATATCTATGTTGGGCAAGGGAAAATCATCCTTTGGACAAGCTTTGTTAAGATCTCTAAAATCAGTACAGATTCTGATGTCACCAGAAGGCTTAGTGACAGGGACCATGTTGGAGATCCATTCTGAGTAGTCGATAGGTCGGATAACCTTAGCAGCTAACATTCTTTCTAGTTCAGCTTTGACTAGTAATGCCACCTTGGGGTGCATTTTCCTAAGCTTTTGTCTGACGGGCTTGATCTTTGGATCGACTGCAAGATGATGAACTACAAGCTTTGGATCGAGTCCTGGCATGTCCTGATATGACCATGCAAATCGGCCAATGTTCTCTCGTAAAACCTCAAAGAGGAGGTCAGCTTGGTCTTGTGATAGGGATGCAGCAATGTGAACAATTCTAGGGATCTCTGAAGAACCAATGTTGACTTCTCTAGTATCCTCTATTAGAATAGAAGACACCTCTAGTCGATTATCTTGAGGAGGCAATACTAAATCCTCATGTTCTGCTTGTGGCTCTGGATTTTCTTGCTGAGGGGTTCTCTTCGCTGCCTTAGCTAGTCCCAGATTTACCTTAGTTCCAGTTTTGGGTGTATCGAAACTAGGTTGGGGATTTTCTCCAAAATACCCCTTGGGATCTAGCTTGTAGATGTAGGCAGAATCTGGCTTTGTCTTCTTATGAGGAGTTTCAGCTCCCATGAATCTTAGAAGCGCTTCCTCTGATGCGAACTCATCAATATGTATGACACTTGGTTGGTCCCAATCTATGAGTTGTGGATGAGCAAGTGGTAGGTCAATGAGATGGATGGATAGTTCTCGGAGAACAGAGTCTCCTAGGAAGATTTGGTCTGGGATATCGTCGTAGGCTCTCTTTTCAACTTCCTCAGGAATGTCTTCGATTTCGACAAGGTCGCGGTGGATGTTCGAAAAAGCGTGACCATTCTCGTTGGTGCCCCCAGTTGTGGGTATGCCAAAGCCAAGACCTGACTTTATTTCCCAATCATGTGCTTCAATGGGACATTGCATGCCCCTTTCTTCTGGTCCTAGTCCACCTCCTTGATAGTTCCATTTTTTAGTGACGAGCTTATGTTGTTGGGGATACTTTTGGCTAAAGTGATCAAGGTGTGCTTGATTTCTTGGAGGTGCATCCTTATGTAGCCAATTGTTGATATCTGGAGTGAGCTCCTCATGAAGAGGGGTTTTTGAGGACACAAAGGTGGTTGGGCCAAACTGTTTGTATCAAGGAGGTGGAATCTCCTTAGCTTTGTGATATGTTGGCCGTCCATGGGTATGTGGATCAAGTGGGATTGCTCCGACAGCAAATGCATCTGATAGACTATATTCTCCACATCCTTTGTTGTTGATCTTTACAGTAGATAGGGTAGAGGCAAGGATGGTTTCTGCGTCATTACAAGTGTGGGATGAGCTGGCGATGGCTGTGCCGATGTCTATTCCAGGGCAATGGTTTGTATATGAAGCTTCAACTGCATTGCAGTAAGCAAAGGGTTCTGGATCGGCATGGATGGTTACCTCAGTGCCTTGATGCGGAAATTTGATGCACTGATGGTAGGTGGATGGAACGGCCTTCATAGCATGAATCCATGGGCGACCGAGGAGGATGTTAAATGGTAGGTTTAGATCAACAACATGGCAAACTGTCTCTTGAATGACTGGCCCAACCTTGATTGGTAGCAAAATAGTCCCTTCTGTGGTCCTTTCCAAGTTGTCATAAGCTTTGATGGTGATAACCTCACTGATCATATCTGCCTCAGTATACCCAGCTTGTTTTATGAATTTTAGGGTGCAAATGTTCAAGGCTGATCCATTATCTATCATTACTCTTTTCACGGCAAAATTGGATACCATGATGGCTATGCGAAGTGGAAGGGTGTGATCTGGCTCAACCACGGGTATGTCGGTGGGTTTGAAAGATAGGGCACATGAGGATGAAAGGTGTCCAACAAGATTACGAAAATCAGTAGCATTGATATCAGAAGGGACACGGGATTCTATGAGAGCACTGTCAAGGATTTCTTTGTACACAGGACTAGTGCGGAGAAGGTCTAAAATGGATATTTGGGCTGGCATGTTCCCAAGGTGTTCCAAGATATTGTACCGGCTTTTTGATGGAGCTGATGGTGTTGATGAAACTGGTGGGCCTGCGATGTTAAATCGCGCTCTTCGAGTGGTGACCGCACACTCATTGTCTGGTCCTCGGATATTGATAACATTGACTGAAGGCTCTTTCTCAGATATACAACCTATAAGGCTACCATAGTCTATATAGGATGAAGTGTGGTCATTGTTCTTCCCATGCTGTTGGTTTGGCTGGCGGTTGTTGGTGTTGTTTTGGATAGGTGCTTTTCCAAGATTTTGGTTGTTGTGTGGAGGAAAAGCATTTTGATAAATTTGTAAGCCTGCATTGGGAGAGGTTTGGGCACCAACAGTGATTTCCTTCTTATCAATGAGGTCTTGCACATAGTCTTTCAGTTTCATGCATCTGAGGGTGGTGTGACCATTTACCCTATGGAACTTGCAATACTCATTGTCCTTGTACCATGCAGCTTTGGATTGGCTTGGATCAATTTGCTGGGTAGGAGGAAATTTGATAAGGTTTTCCTTAGCCAATTTCTCAAAAATAACATCCAATGGCTCACCAAGGGGTGTATAGTTTCTAGGTGCAGGTTGGAATCTGGGCTTTTGCCCTGCAGCTACATTGATGGCATTAGCTTGATTGTTAGACCCTTGAAAGTTGGGTCTTGTATTGTGGTTTTGATAGCTTTGGTTATTTCATTGTTGGTAATTGGTAGCTTGTTGGTTGTTTGTTTGATATGGTGGGTTAGACTGGTTTCGAGAAGGACCAATGATATTCACATGTCTGGTGTCAGTAACCCCATCTGTTGCAACATGCTTGTTTTTATTCCAATACCTAGACTTGTCATTGGAATGTGATTGATTTTGGTTGGACTCTTTGTAAATCTTTACCACACCATCTTTGATGAGTCCTTGCTCAAGGATCATTCCTTTCTCTTTGATATCCTTATAGGTCTGCAAACAGTTCATGGTCATGTGGTGAGCCAAGCTGGGATGTGCATTATCAATAAACATTTTCACCACATGGCGTTCTGGCAAGGTGCAGGATATGCGGGTGGTAAGGGTTTGCCATCTTTGCAGGTATTCGGCAAGGCTTTCTCCACCTTTTTGCTTGGTGTGGACAAGATCAACTATTGATAGCTCTGTTTCAACAAGATGGGCATATTGGGCTACAAATGCCTCAGATAATTCAGCAAAGTTCTTAATTGTGCCATAGGAGATTCTATAAAACCATTCAAGAGCTGGTCCAGCCAAGCTTTTGGGAAAAAGGCGCAAGAGGAAGACATCATTGTATGCCACATCCTGGCAATGCATGTAAAATTCTTTGATATGTGTGACAGGGTCTCCTTTTCCTCTGAATTTGTCAAATTTAGGTACCTCAAAGTGTTTGGGAAATGGCGTTGTGGTAATGGCTCTGTCAAATGGGTAAGGACACACATTCTCAAACTTGAATGTCTTCGGATCATTCCCTTCTTGGATGGCTTTTAGGGCTGTCTTCATTTGCTCCCACTCTGAATTGATAGGTGATGGTTGGGGTGCCCCCAATGTAGGAGTGCCTTGAGGTAGGTATGTGCTGGATGGGGCCATTGAATATGGATGGTTATGAGGGATTTGCTGATAGGGATTGTACATTGTTTGGGCAGCTGCATGGTGGATGACGGGTTGTTGAGGGGGAGGTGGCACATATTGCTGCATGTGCTGCAAGGCTTGTTGTTGATATGGGATTTGAGGTTGGGATTGAGGAACATAAGATGGTTGTGGGGTAAATGGATTGCTTTGTGGAGGTAAGGTATAATATGGTTGTGAGGCTTGGGGAAAGGATCGGAAGGCTTGTGGGGTTTGACCAATATATGTGGGTTGTGCCCCCATTTGGGATGGCATCTGCAAATAATTGGTGGTTGGCTGGGGTGGTGGATTACCTCCTAGAAGTGGCATTGAAAAGTAGTTGGTAATTGGAGGTAATGGATTAGTTGGTGGTGGAGGTGGTGGGAATTGAAAGCTTGGGAATGGAATTGATGGGGTTTGATAGCTTGGTGGCTGGATTTGGAAGCTTGGTATAGTGGTGGCGGGAGCTGGGGTCACTTGGGAGCTTGGTAGAAGATTGGCAGTAGCTTGTGGGATTTGATAGCTTTGTGGAGTGAAGGTAGTAGCTTGTGGATTTGTGGCTGGTGGTATTGAGCTCCCAAGACCTAATGAAAATGATGGGATTGTGCTTTGGGCTGTGGTGAACAAGCTGGGGGCGATGAAAGGTTGATTACTTGGCCCCATGGGTGGCATCCCTGTTGTATATTGCTGAGGTTGGCCAAAGATGCTAGCACTGATTTGGGATATGGGTGGATTGGGAAGGCTAGGTTGGGGAGCAGCAGCAATAGTGAAGGGGGTGAATGGTGAGGTGTTTTGGGTAAAGGGGGTTTGGAGTGGAGAGGTATGAACCAAGGATGGAGTGGTGGTGACTGGGTTGGCTTGCAGCATGGAGATTTCAACTTGGGTGGATGATGGTATGTTTGGGTCTGTTGGGTCATATGGATTGGCTGGAGGCTCTTCTTTTGGAATAAATTGAGGATAATTTGGATCATAAGAGCCTATGGGTGGTGGCAGCTATCCAAACAATGGGTGAGATGGATCTGATAATGGAGGGGGTCTTCCAAAGTCAAAGGTTCCTACATTGTCCCTTCGAAAATTAGCCATGATTGTCTCTTTGTTTTTGTCTATAATGGCGTTTACCAATACTGCATTTCCTGGTTGGTTCATGAAAGCTTCAATGTCAGTAGGTGATGGCATAGCTGGCTCTGGGTTGAAGGATGGCTGAGTGCTCAAGGGGGGTGAGGTTGTTCGATCCAAATGATAGGGCTCCATTGTTTCTTTCTTCTTGGCTAAGCGAGTGACGGGTGTCATGAAAAATGCTCCTAGGGATGAGATGCAATAATGCTGATGGATGCAAAAGGGGGAAGGCTTTTCTATGCAAATGATTTCCTAGGTTGAGGCAAAGCTATATGAAAAAACCTAAGGAGGATTGGGTTGGGGATTCTAACTTCAAAGATATGTTGTCAAAGTACAAAAGGTCTGCTTTCCTATGTGCAAGCTTGGTGGTGATTGTGTCAACTTAAGGATAGACTGATGATCCTTTAGAAAGAACACGAGATTGACCACTTGTGGATCCCAACCTTTAGCTCAAGGTGATGAGGGATAACAAGTGACAAAGCTAGATTACCCTAGACAAAGCTCTGTCAAAGGGATAACCTTGGTGAGATTGGTGGATTTGGAAGATTTTAGGAATGGCAAAATTTTAGCAAGGTGACAACAATTTTGAAAGCTTAGATGTGTAGATTTCTGATTACTAGCTAGATGGTATGATTCTAAATGAGATGGATGAGCTAATAATGCTTAAGGGGATAACCTAAGATGGTTGGCTTTTCTACAAAGATGACTCTAAAGTGAAGCTTATCCAAGAAGATGGGGAGAAACAAGGGTGTCTAATCATAGAAATCATGCCTAGTTGGTAAGGCATAAGCAGGATTAACTCCTGGATGTTGGCTAAATTTGATGGTGCACTCTAACCAGGCCTCTTGAAGTGCTTCGTCGGTAGCTTTGTCCTCTGCTTTGTGGAGTTTGGAAATTCGTGGGCTTGGTGTTATTGCTTTTCTCTTGGCTGAAAGTTCTTGGTATGCTAGAGATGGCTTGAGTTTGACCTTGTGAAACTTCTGTTTGGGTTTGGGTTTGGGTTGTTCCGACATAAATTCCTGAATCTGCTTGGCTTTGGGAAAAATCTCAGTTGTTTTGCTTCAACTTGTTCAACTTCCAAAATAGGCAGTGACTACGCTAAGTGTGCCCTAAGCTAGGATTGACCAAGTTTGGCAAACATTCATTCAACAAGTAAAATAAAAACAAGCAATAGATAGGAACACCCAGATAGAAGTTTGTGGTTCTCAGAATGTGGTACTTGCGCCAAGGAGTGTGTATGTTCTACAAATGTTTCGATCAGTCACTCCAAACACATTAACATCCTAGATGGTTTTCTGCAAGGCAGACAATTGGTTTAGCTAGGGAGTCCTCGATATACGCAAGGTACGTGAGGCCCAAATCCGTAGATGAGACCAAAAGGATGTCACACAGTCGAGAGGAGCGGTAACCCACTTCTCCTCTTTCACTTCTCAAGGGTATAAAGTTCCTTGAGGCTTAGCCCGAATGACAAAATCTTGATCCCAAGAGAGGTGTCTTTCGATTCACCTCCCGATTCTTATACTCCGCCGGAACGCTGGAGTTGAGGTCGTCCAAAGGGTGATGAAATCCCCAAGTAGGCCTCCTAAAAAAGAAACAAGGTTTCGGATCCTAATCTTATGCACCCAAGATGGCCTCGAAAGACGACAAGGGGAGAGAAGACTCGGATGACCTTGGGCTAAAAAACACGTTTGTTCTTTTACCAACTGACTCTTATGTGTGCTAATCTAGACTTTGCAAGCACTCATGTTTAAGAGACAATGTTCAATTCCAACTTGAAGCGCCAACAAAAGTAAATCGATCGAAGAATGCACACAATAAGAAGAGTTAGGGTCAACAAAAGCAAACTCGCGCGCCCGGAGGCCCTCCACGTCAAGTATCGATTAATTTTCTTTAAGGCATTCAAGATTGAGTGTGAGTTTGTTTTAAGTCCAAAACAAAAGTGTGTGAGATTCGATTTCAAGCGCGCGCCCGGAGGCTCTCTACGTCAGTTGTTGTTCAATTTTAGTGCCCAAACTTGAAGTGTGATCGATTTAATCTAGAGTTTTGACCATTTAAGAATTTTGATAAAGTTAAAGCAAACGTTCAAAGACCAAGTGAGTGAGTTAGATTATGGAACATTTAACACCTTTTTCAAGTAGACCCATCCCCATAAATGGCGCTGAGATTGCAACCAATGGTTAATATTTGATGGGTGATTAGAAAAGAGGTGAGTCCAAGGAACTACTCAAATTGATTTTTGTAAATTTGTATTTTAACTTAACAAAGTTTCTTAAATGTCCAAAAATCCAACTTTACCTTGGCATTCAAGATTGAATTTTTTTGTTTTAAGCATGCATTCCAAAGAAAGTTGATTTTAATCCATGACATTCAAAAGTGTGTTTTTGAGCAACATCCATTCAATGAAAAATGTGTTTAACCATTCAAGTTCATTTTTTTTTTTAGCAACATGCATTCAAAGACAAATGGTTAAACATTCAAGTTCATTTTTTTAGCAACATGAAAACCTGCAAGAAGCATGGTTAGTGGTTCCATATGTGCTCCATCCAAAATACAAAGACGCTGAACTACAGAGGCGCCAAAATACGAAGAGGACAAAACAGAGATGTCAATTTTCGCAGACGCGGATTTTCGCAGACGCAAATTTTCGCAGATGTCGATTTGCGCAGACGCGGATTTTCGCAGATGTCGATTTTCGCAGACGCGGATTTTCGCAGAAGTCGATTTTCGCAGACAGAACAGGTTGCAGACGCCAAAATTGCGCCAAAAAAAGCTGAAAATGCGAATTTTTTTTTTTTTTTAGATGGTATTTCTTCTTCCTAAGTGCGTTCTTTAACCTGCAAAAACAAGCAAAACACCCTCACAACACACTCAAACAACAGCAAACATTAGATGGTTAGAAAAATGACATATAGATGAAAATAGATGATTAAATGACCCATAGTGGGGTCCCACCGGGCGTGCCAAAATGTAGAACCAGAATCAGTATGCAAAGAACATTAACAAATGAAGTAAACATTCACAAACCAAAAACTAAATTCACAAATATGCTTAGACTAAGAAAGAAAATAAGAAGTGCAAACCTCACAAGAGAAAACACTCCATGCTTTCTTGATTCTGTAGATGTGTCCTTTTGTTGTGGATGTATGCTCAAGATGCTCAAAAGCTGCTTCAATGGAGATGGGTAATGGCAAATTGGTAGCTTTGTGAGCTCTCAATTTGGCATTATAAGGGTATGGTTGATGGCTTTGGTTCTCAAAATAGCATGGTAACTTTAGCTCAAAGATTGTTGATGAAATGGCTTGGGATGGGATTCAATTTATAGGCTAAGGGGTAGAGGGATGGAGGGCTTAGATGCAAGGATGGATGAAGGCTTAAGGAGGGCTAAGATGCACTCAAAGGGGAGCACATGGATTGTGCTTGTTTAGCACCAATGAGAAGGTGACACTTGTCACAAGGAGGATGAGTGTGAGAGGGTAGGGTTAAGGGTTGGTTAAAGTCATGATGAGTGGGGTTGAGTATGTAAGAGGGATGTAAGAGGAATGAGTGTGTAAGAGGGAAGAGTGTGGAAGATGGGTGTAAGAGTCATGAGTGGGCTTGTAAGAGTCTTTATGTTTTGTAAGAGCACTCATGACTTAGTGGTTGGGTTTTTTTGAGGGGAGACTTTGGTTTGGATTAGGAAAGTCTTAAACTTGTTTAAGGAATGTGACAACATTAGGGGGTGGATTAGGCTTGGGTTTAGGATTAGATTAGGGATGTTAGAGATGTGCAAGTGGATGGCATTAATGAGGGTGGGTGAGTTAGTGGCTAAGCTTGGTTAGTATGGGTGGATGGGGTGGATTAGGCTAAATGGAGGATTAGAAATAGGTTAGGGGTTTCTGAATTTGAGGATTTCATTTATCAAATAGATTTATTTAATAAATGGGGATTTTTGGAATTAGATAGAAGAATAGGATTTAATTGATAAATAATAGATTATTTGATTTATCAATTAGGACTATAGATGATTAATTAAATTAATCAACTAGGGGATGACAAAGGATTAATTAAATAGAAATTTAATAAATAATGCCTTTTTAGATAACTAAATAGGATTACTAAAATAGTGTAATCAAATTTAGGTGTCTACAAGGTGAACCTCAGATCCAATTAATATGATACCAGTGCAAAACATATCCCTAGATCCAACAAAGCAGATTAAAAGCCCTTATATCTCCTAACACCTATGCAATGATACAAATCTACATTAGCTAAATGCAAATACTATGATATTCACAAGCTGAGTGAGGGCATTCTATTATAGCTCTTCAACTTGAAAGGGGAAAAGCATTTGATTAATAATGTTGATTCAACACAACCTCAAATATGCAGCAGTATAACAAGTAATCCTATAATTTATCAGTGCCTAATCCATTGGGCAATTCCATGATTTCAAAACATACATCTATGACATCAGGACATATTTTGTATACCCAGACATCAAATCTATCTAATCACCTTGTGATTCAAACATCAATGTCCATTCATATCTCATTCTCACAAAATATCCTTCTCAAGTAACCAATAACCTTGTTAAACATATCAAGCATTTACTTGGCCCTTTGGTCCAACAGCAAAATACGTCAAACATACAACCTGAAGGGGATGCAAATGGATCTCAGCTCTTTGTTCCAAAACCACATAAGACTATAGATTACTAAGATAGGAGATGAGAACCAAAATGAAACTAATGAAATTCTTACTCATATGTATTCATTTCCTTGAAACAATACAATCAAATGCATGAAATTAAAAACATGAAATAACCTAATAGATTTGAACTATCTGTATTATCTACACTGCTGTTGTTCACATGAGAGAATTATGCTGAAGAATGGTGTCACAGTATTGGAAATACATCAAAAACTGGATCCAAAGCATGGTATCATAGCAGTGAGTGGTTTTTTCTCAAAAAATTGGAACCCGTTCAATGAGAAAGAAAGGGAATGATATAGGAAGCAATGAATTCTCAGATCTGATCAAGAGATGACAAGTGTCTACTCAGAATTCTTTCCCAAGAAGATGAAAAAACCTCTTTCTACCCTCTCTCTTCAACTAAATATCAAAATCCCATCACTTGGCCTCAGAGGTATAAAATATCTCAAAATGTAATGATGAAAGGATGTAACTGATTTTCATGTAGAAATGAATTCAATGTAAAGAGTGAAAAATCAGTTGAAAATGGCCTCAAGAATGCAAAATAATCTTTTCCAGCTCATCTTTACCACATTCAGGCTTCAAAAGGTCTTCAAATATGCTCTTTAACAAACTCTGATGCGCAGTGATCAAATTTGCTTGTTCTGTCGCCAATGCCCCAGATTTTACAAATTGGCCTATAGTGCAAACTAGTGAGGACCTATGCAAAAATTGACTTCAGATTCAGAAATTTCATCTTGTTTAGGTTTCGGTGGTATATTGAAGTGCCCATTTTCGATAAAAATCACCCTAGATATGGACCTCTGAAGTTCAGGTCTCCATTCATGGCTTCTCATTAAAATTTTGAAAAATTAATAATTTGTCTATAGTTTTAACTATAGGATAAAAACATTTTCAATTTAAAACTATCCTCTTTTAAAGATGTGCACGGGAAAAATCATTAACTTCAAAAGATTTATTTTTTCCTTTTACCCTCACACCATCAGACTACCATGTGGCAGTCTCTAATTGGCCGCGAACTTTCCACGTCACCCTGCAATTCAAAATCACTGGCCACCTGGGTGATACATGTCACCTTCTGATTGGTCCAAAAACTGCCACATCACCCGCTTATTTCCAACTGGCCCCACCTCATTGTATTTGCTATGTCGCTATGGCTAACTGGTGAGCATCTTCGCTTGGCAAGATAGCAACAATTGTCAAATCATCCACGTGGCACCATCTCATAGCTCAGATTCCACGTCAGCATCTCAATCACTACACATTGTTCTTTGCCAGAATTTCAAATTTTTCGACGGGTCACTAGCCAGAAACTCCTTTTCTCGAGAGGTCGCCATGTCACTAATGGCAAGACCCTCCCATTTTCCAATTGCGACATGGCGACCACTAGAAATTTTGGCTTTTTCGGCATCTGTCCAACTTTTATAGTGTCCTTGCATTTCCCGGCAACCTCTATTTGCACTTGGTCAAAATTTTGTTTTCGGCACTACCTGGCCATCCACAGACCCCACACTATGCAACTCCTACCCTTAAAAGGTGTTGTCTTCAAGACAACATGAATTGTGTGTGTTCTTCTATTTAAAGATTAAAAACTTCAACCCACAGACAATGTGAGACTAAGTTCTTAGACCATTCCTCCAACATGCGCATAGCTCTTCCTTAAATCCGCGGCATCCTCTACAGCATCTTAATCATTTCTTTGTGAAGTCTCTATAATAGTTTGTAGCTAACATCTAGTGGTGCTAATCCAAGAATATCACGAATGTTCTTGTTCTTTGGGTTTACAATCTTAACAACAATTATGGCTATTATGCCACATTCAATCAAGAACAGAAAGGCCATAATACTACAGTATGTGGCCATCTGTCTCCCAAACTCCTTCACCAGTTGAGAAGCCCATTTTTATTGAGAACTAAATCATATCCAACTCATTCACAATCCTACCTAGTTGTTCTGTCTGACCCTTCAATTGCGGTGTAGTTCCTCTCTTTGGATTACTCCTTTTCTTGCCTACAGATTCCTTTTCAAATAACGTGAGTGGCCTACTCTATATTTTATGGTGTCCCTTTCTTCATTGCCGTAAGCTTCCTCCCCTGCCCATCACGTGAAACCTCTCATTCTGTAGATCATTTAAATTTTAGCTCCTATGGGCTATGCCTTGGGTCTTTTCTCCCCTTGAGGAAGCGGCTTTACTCTGTTCCAATGGTGCCATCTAGTGGTTCAATAGCGCAGAGGCTTGATCTTCAACGTATGGGCTATCTTTCATGTAGCAATTATGCTCTCCCTTTTGGTCTGAATTTAAAATCGACACCCTTATACTGCCAGATTCCCCTTGTTAAAATTTCCATTTTGCATGGTTGCTCTTTTCTCAACGTGGGCTCCTCAATTCATGTTCTCTGTTTCCCTCTCGCCTTTAGTAACACGTTAATTACACGACATAGGATCTTGGAAAGAAAATTGCACAGAGACATCTGAAGATTAGCACCCTGATTCGTCGATGCTTCAAGCTTTTTGATGTGACCCTGAGGAAAGTAATAAACCCTTTCACCAACACGAGGGACAATCACAAGAGGACTAGCGCAGGCATGCCACAACTCCTCATAAAGCCCTACATCCTGCTTGTATTCAAAACCACAAGCATCTTGCAAAGTCAATGCATAAGAGGCTTATATGATGCCACTTATAAAAATTCACTATTGAGAAACAATGAATCGATTTTCTCTACCTCAGGAACAAGAGTGATTTGAGAAAAAATTTCATCCCATTCTATTAAGCTCCAACCTCATGAGGTTCACACTCTGACTTGAACAACTATCGCTGCCTTCAAAGTTCATCTTCGTGAGCTTCAACATCTTGTAGTAGTCCTTCTGCATCGGCAAAATTATGTTTAGCTACTGCTTGCAATGCTTCTCCTCAGTTTCCAACTTGGTGATGTGGGCAATCAAGGCAGCCTTGCCCTTCTTCTGCAAGGTTTCGTCATCCAACCCCACTTTTTTCAGGTGCCTCCACATTTCATTCTCATTCATTTATTGTCATGAGAAATTGCATTGATATCAATGGTCTAGTCTAACATAATAGGGAGGAAAACCAATGGTGGAGCTCCCAAGAAACTCCTACCAACAACCTAAAAAAAAAACAAAGAGGATCCTCTTTTTCACCTCAGGAATTGAATATTATTGAAATCCAGTGGGAATAATTTGTGCACTTTTGAATGTTAGAATATGAAGAAACTTAATATGTGCATACATGCCAAACAGATCTTCTTGTATGCCTCAATGTCACACATACCTCAGAATGTGCATCTCCTTCTTAGCAAATAACCGTCGAAAAAGCTTCATGAATGTAAGACCCATCTTACCCAACTGATGAAATTCTCAGAAATGAGAAGCCCTGTTGCTGAAAAGACTCCACAAGTTTTTGTGTAGGGCATATAATAAGGTCTTTCCTTTAATACATTAAAACTCTCCACCTTATTTTTATCACCTTATTAATCTAACGGGATTAGTCGAGCCCTAAAGTGGGTCCAGCTAAAAAGAAATTCTGTTTCCAAACAATTGAACTGTCGAACTAATCTATTCATCGTCTAATGCTGACTAGAATCAAATCCAACTGCTAAACAACTAATTTGGAGCTCATTTTACATAATTTGCAAACTGTCCATTTCATGCCAGGAAATCCGTTGACTGGCCTTAAAAACTGACCCAACCCTCTAACCGGACTCTGAGAACTGACACACTGACTCTTTGTTCTGCAAACTTGCACTATGTCGAATCTTGTCTCATGATGAATTCGAGGTCAAAAGATATTCACTATCAAAGTTGACCTCTCAAAAATGCCTGCAAGAAAATATGTTAGAAAATAATAAAATGGGTTCGGATTCAGCTTTGAAAACTAGGCAAATGAGCACATGGGGAAACAAAAACTGGGATGTTGGTTCTCTGTCATGAGGACATTATGGATCTACAATTTGAGATCATGAAAAATAACAGGGCGCAAATGGAAAGTGGTCAAAGTGAGCTACTTGGAATTTGTAAATTGGAAACACTGACAAAAAACATTTTTTGTGAATGGAATTGACCTGGAAAAGTGTGCATATGGATTTGTCAAGACTTGCAACTGGGCACACTTAAATTTTTCTTAGAGTACTACACAACGGTACAATCCATTCAATCTAGCCAATCACAGATTTTGAATTATGACATCACGAACAGGGGTACTAATCAATCTACAAATGTTGACACCAGTAAAACTTTAGAAATTGTGATTGGAATCGCATTTGAAAACTGATCAAACGGATTCATCATGAGGTGAAACTTGAAACATAACAAGTCTCCAACAACTATAATGCAATGCAAAAGGAAATTCAACATTTCAGTCAATTGGTCAAAAGTTAAAACACGTCAAATAGGGCTTCCCAAAAATTTGCACAATTACACAAGTATGAAACAGTGATTGACCAACTTTGAGGGATTCAAAACCTAATCAAACGAACTTGAAATGACTCAAAACTTGAAACATAGGTGCTCGAGTATGGACACTAGATATTTCCAAAGTGGCAAGTCATGACACATTTCTAGGTGCGAGATATTCGCTGGAAAATAGGGCCTCCTATTGCTATTTAACATGGTAAAAATGCAGATTTGAAATTTGCTCAAAACGAGACTTCATAGAATGGTTCAAAATGGTGATTTAACTTCATGGAATAGGTAGATGCACTAAATGGAAGGTGTTAGAAGCATTGAACACCTCTTATACCTTAAAGGTATAGCCAGGTACAATCACATCAAAAGCATTTATAGGGCTCAATTTCTTAACAGTGCTCAAAATTTGGGCTACAATTTTGAGCGCCAACAGTGGCTCTGTCTTGGGATGCATGTCCCTTGTGGGCATGGCAAGATTTTAGATCTCTAGGAGAAGCATACCACACACCTAAACTTCAAAAACTCTCTCAAACAGCTTTATTGAAAATAGGGAAACTACTCTACTTATGTACAAACGATGGCCCCGAGCCACCGAAAAAATTTCAAAACTTCTTACCTCTATCATACACCTAATTTTCATCACCATCTCTCTAAGGTAAGTTGGAATTATCTTTCTCAATTTTACCAATCAGATTAGCATCTTGAATCACATCACTTGGCAAAATGAAATTATCATCATTCTCATAGTGCCTATAAATTATCAAAATTCAAAGACTGTGAGAAAAAGCATCAGCATGCTCATGACTACACAAACTGAACTGAGAATCAAAATCCAACAATGATTCATGCATGCTGATTGAAAACACAAAAAATTTATAATGTACATCATTCACCAAGTTGCATGTACCAAAAGCTTGCAACTCACCTTGTGTCTCTAGATGTGAAGAATATGTGAAATCTGATTGTTGCCTACTTGCAGTAATATCATTCACTAAATCATATTTATCTTTCACTAAAACCTCTCCACATTCTTCAAACAACTGATTAGTTACCAAGCATGAAAACTCATTCTAAAAGTGTTGATCTACATTATACTGATCACAATAATTTTCTTCATCTAATTGAAAGTCAAAATACACTTTGAACTTATCTTTACAAGACTTATTAGCATATAAAGAAAATCCATATTCGGATTGACAACATTCACTATATTCCTTTTCATCACATGAAACATCAAAACAAATTTTTGCAAGATCAGCATGATAAGAATTTGAAACAATATTAAACTTCCCTTCACTAACATGCTTCGCATCCAAAAAATCGTCATGTGCAAAGACATTTGAGGTACTATCATCTACACCTCCAAATTCTGATAAGGATTGTTTGGATTCCACATCTCTTTCTACATCAAACTTTGGGGAAGTAACTTGATTGAATGAAGAAACATTATGACGAAAAATATGAAGATCCTTAGAAACACTTACTTGCCTTCCAAAATCATGAGCCAACAAAACAGAGATTTCATTAGGGCTCAAGAAGATTGCCTCACAAATCTTCTCCCAACTGTGATTATCATCTAGATGGTATGACGAATTTACAACACCAAGATCATTAGTATAACAATTTGGAAAATCAGAATTGTTACAACATTCATTCTTATCATAACAATCACTATCCTTACTGTTGTTACAAATTTCTTTAACTTCATATTCACTGTAACAAAATTTATTTTCACTTTCATATCCATCTTCATTATGTTGATTGCAATTACTCGATTCACTACATTTGAATCCTTCTCTTCACATTCTGAAGATAGATTATCTTTATATACAGATTCATTATATTCATTACTACCCTAAATTTCAGCACACTCATTATCATCAGAAGACATAACATGAAATCTATAATCATCATTTTCCATCTCCTCAATGAATCTTCCAATTTGCAAAAACCTTTGTAATCTTATAGGTGTTGGCCAATTGACTGAATCGGGTACTAGAACATCAAGGAAAACACCAGGCAGGGAAGATTCCTTAGGTCTACAATGAAAAGGCATCTTACTGATTACTGATTTAAGCCTTAAATAGAATTGTTCAGCACTTAAACCTTGAGTACTTCCTACCTCAATTCTTATAAGATTTACAATCCTTTTGTAGACCATTGTATTCAACATAGCAATGTTATTATTCACAATTTATAAACTCTCAGAATTTGGCAAACTAATCTTTGATCTGAGATCTGACTCCATCATACAGTAAAACTTCTACTTCTTCTTTCTAGTGCTGAAAATCACTTAATAGAGGCAACCACTTTTAACAATTTTTGACTTCCAAGAAAAGAAAAAATGAAAACCAAAATACCTCAAGTGTTGATGCTAAACCTCGATCTGCTGATTTGGCATAGGTGCAAGACTGAAAATCTTTTACACCACTGATCAAACTTTGTAGAGCCGCCACCTCTTTACAAGAGGAATGAAATAATCACTATTGTGATTCACTTTTTACACTTCAATTTCTTATAACAACAGATTGCAAACAACACTTTAAAACTTATCAAGAATTTAAAACTTCTTTTCCAAGAAACTATCAACAGTTTTAGATTTGCCCATACAACTGAAAGTCCTTCAAAATTTTGCAATGAAATCAACTAGGAACAAACTAGTATAGAGATTTGAGAGTCACCACTCACACTTTGTGAGAAATAAAACATAATTTGTCACTTGACAAATCTGAACCAGACCTTCAATGTAGGAGAAACTTGCAGATCATTAACACCTTGAAAAGAAAATACACTTTATAAATTGATTCCTGACTCTGAACTTTCTCAAAAACACTTGCAAAGACTAAACTGATTGAAGATAGACTTATAATAGTCATAGCACACAATTTTCATCCAATTTTACAACCTACTATTGTCCATGAATAAAGCTTAACTGGGGATCACAAAACCTTGCATTCAAAACTAAATATGCAAAATACATCAGAGGTTTCCAACTCCATAATTTAGGCATTTACAACCTTGTCCCCAGCAGAGTCGCCATTTTTTGGTGACTTGGATGGGAAAAACCCAAATGAGAGTAGGACTGAAATATTCAACTTACACCAAAGATTCTTTTCCTTTTAACAAAATGGATTACCATCTTATCTCCCCAAAAGAATCGCCATTTTGTTGGCTCCTGATTCAACAGTTTTGAAAATGACCAAGAAACTAGACAAATGCATCTAAGGCTAGCAAATTCCTATGACAGATATAATTGACTGCAGTCTTGGTCCAACTATAAGGCTTGACCCTTCTTCTACTTCAGGCTCTACAAAACCTAGGCGGGTGAACCTTAGATCCAATTAATATGGTACCAGTGCAAAACATATCCCTGGATCCAACAAAGCAGATTAAAAGCCCTTATATCTCCTAACACCTATGTAATGACACAAATCTGCAGTAGTTAAATGCAAATACTATGATATTCACAAGCTGAGTGAGGGCATTCTATTATAGCTCTTCAACATGAAAGGGGAAAAGCATTTGATTAATAATGTTGATTCAACACAACCTCAAATATGCAGCAGTATAACAAGTGATCCTATAACTGATGAGTGCCTAATCCATTGGGCAATTCCATGAATTCAAAACATACATCTGTGACATCAGGACATATTTCGTATACCCAGACATCAGATCTATCTAATCACCTTGTGATTTAGACATCAGTATTCATTCATATCTCATTCTCACAAAATATCTTTCTCAAGTAACCAGTAACCTTGTTAAACATATGGTCCAACAGCAAAATACGTCAAACATAAAACCTGAAGGGGATGCAAATGGATCTCAGCTCTTTGTTCCAAGACCACATAAGACTATAGATTATTGAGACAGGAGACGAGAACTAGAATGAAACTAATGAAATTCTTGTTGATATTTATTCATTTCCTTGAAACAATACAATCAAATGCATGAAATTAAAAACATGAAATAACCTAATAGATTTGAACTATCTGTATTATCTGCACTACTAATGTTCACATGAGAGAATTATGCTGAAGAATGGTATCATAGTATTGGAAATACATCAAAAACTGGATCCAAAATATTGTATCACAGGAGTGTGGTTTTTTCTCCAAAAACTAGAACCCATTCAATGAGAAAGAAAGGGAATGATATAGGAAGAAGTGAATTCTTGGATCTGATTAGGAGCTGACAAGTGTCCACTCAAAATTCCTTCCCAAGAAGATGAAAAAACCTCTTTCTACCCTCTCTCTTCAATGAAATATCAAAATCCTATCACTTGGCCTCAGAGGTATAAAATATCTCAAAACATAATGATGAAAGGATGCAATTGATTTTCATGTAAAAATGAACTCAATGTAAAGAGTGAAAAATCAGTTGAAAATGGCCTCAAGAATGCAAAATAATCTTTTCCAGGTCATCTTTACCACACTCAGGCTTCAAAAGGTCTTCAAATATGCTCTTTAACAAACTCTGATGCTCAGTGATCAAATTTTCTTGTTCTGCCGCCAATTCCTTGAATTTTACAAATTGGCCTATAGTGTGAACCAGTGAGGACCTATGCAAAAAATGACTTCAGATTCGAAAAGGTCATCTTATTCTGGTTCTGGTGGTATATTGAAGTGCCCATTTTCGATAAAAATTGCCCCAGATATGGCTCTCTGAAGTTCAGGTCTCCATTCATGGCTTCTCATTAAAAATTTAAAAAATTAATAATTTGTCTATAGTTTTAACTATAGGATAAAAACATTTTCAATTTAAAACTATCCTCTTTTAAAGATGTGCACGGGAAAAATCATTAACTTCAAAAGATTTATTTTTTCTTTTTACCCTAAGCTGACTAGACACCATCAGATTGCCACATGGCAGTCTCTGATTGGCTGAGAACTTTCCACGTCACCCTACAATTCAAACTCATTGGCCACCTAGGTGACACATGTCACCTTTTGATTGGTCCACAAACTGCTACATCACCTACTTATTTCCAACTGGGCCCCACCTCACTGCATTCGCTATGTCACTATGGCTAACTGGTGAGCATCTTCACTTTGCGAGATAGTGATGATCGTCGAATCATCCACATGGCACCATCTCATAGCCCAGATTCTACGTCAGCATCTCAATCACTGCACATTGTTCTTCGCCAGAATTTCAAATTTTCCAGCTGGTCACTAGCCAGAAACTCCTTTTCTCGAGAGTTTGCCATGTCGCTAATAGTAAGACCCTCCCGCTTTCCGATGGCAACATAGCAACCACTGAGAATTTTGGAAAATTTTGGCCTTTTCAGTGTCCTTGCATTGCTCGGCGACCTCTATTTGCACTTGGTCAAAATTTTATTTTCAGCCCGAGCTGGCCATCCGCAAACCGCACACTATGCAACTCCTGCCCTTAAAAAGCATTGTCTTCAAAATAGAATGTGTTGTGTGTGTTCTTCTATTTAAAGATTAAAAAGTTCAACCCACAAACGATGTGGGACTAAGTTCTTAGATCGTTCCTCCAACATGCGCACAGCTCTTCCTTCAATCTGCGGCATCCTCTATAGCATTTTAATCATTCCTTCATGAAGTCTCTATAATAGTTTGTAACTAACATCTGGTGGTGCCAATCCAGGAATATCATGAATGTTCTTGTTCTTTGGGTTTACAATCTTAACAACAATTATGGCTATTACGCCATAATACAACGGTCTGTGGCCATCTGTCTCCCAATATCCTTCACCAGTTGAGAAGCCCATTTTTATTGAGAACTGAATCATATCCAAATCATTCACAATCCTGCCCATTTGTTCTGTCTGACCATTCAGTTGCGTTGCAGTTGGTCTCTTTGGATTGCCACTTTTCTTGCCTGCAGATACCTTCTCAAATAACGTGAGTGGCCTGCTCTGTATTTTATGGTGTCCCTTTCTTCATTGGCACAAGCTTCCTCCCCTGCCCATCACGTGAAACCTCTCATGCTGCATATCATTTAAATTTTAGCTCCTGTGGGCTACACCTTCGGTCTTTTCTCCCCTTGAGGCAGCGGCTTTGCTCTGTTCCAATGGTGCCATCTGGTGGTTCAATAGCACAGAGGCTTGATCTTCAACATATGGGCTATCTCTCATGTAGAAATTTTGATCTCCCTTTTGGTCTGTGTTTAAAATCGACTCCCTTATACTGTCAAATTCCCCTTGTTAAAATTGCCATTTTGCATAGTTGCTCTTTTCTCAACGTGGCCTCCTCAATTCATGTTCTTTATTTTCCTCTCACCTTTAGTAACACGTTAATTACACAGCATAGGATCTTGGACAGAAAATTACACACAGACATCTGAAGATTAGCACCCTGATTCATCAATGCTTCAAGCTTTTTGATGTGACCCTAAGGAAAGTAATCAACCCCTTCGCCAACACGAGGGACAGTCACAAGAGGACCAGCACAGACATGCCACAACTCCTCATAAAGCCCTCCATCCTGCTTGTATTTGATACCACAAGCATCTTGCAAAGTGAATGCATACGAGGCTTATATGATGCCGCTTATAAAAATTCACTATTGGGAAACAATGAATCAATTTTCTCTGCCTCAGGAACAAGAGTGATTTGAGCAAAAATTTCATCCCATTCTATTAAGCTCCAATCTCATGAGCTTCACAATCTGACTTGAACAACCGTCGCTGCCTTCAAAGTTCACCTTCATGAGCTTCAACATCTTGTAGCAGTTTTTCTGCATCGGCAAACTTATGTTTAGCTACTGCTTGCAAGGCTTCTCCTCTGTTTCCAACTTGGTGATGTGGGCAATCAAGGCGGCCTTGCCCTTCTTCTACAAGGTTTCTTCATCCAACCCCACTTTTTTCAGGCGCCTCCACATTTCATTCTCATTCATTTATCCTCGTGAGAAATTGCATTGATATCAACATAATAGGGAGGAAAACAATGGTGGAGCTCCCAAGAAACTCCTACCAACAACCTAAAAAAAAACAAAGAGGATCCTCTTTTTCACCTCAGGAATTGAATATTATTGAACTCCAGTGGGAATAATTTGTGCACTTTTGAATGTTAGAATATGAAGAAACTTAATACGTGCATACATGCCAAACAGATCTTCTTGTATGCCTCAATGTCACACATACTTCAAAATGTGCATCTCCTTCTTAGCAAATAACCATCGGAAAAGCTTCATGAATGTAAGACCCATCTTACCCAACTGGTGAGATTCTCAGAAATGAGAAGCCCTATTGCTGAAAAGACTCCACAAGTTTGTGCGTAGGGCATATAATAAGGTCTTTCCTTTAATACATTAAAACTCTCCACCTTATTTTTATCACCTTATTAATCTGACAGGATTAGTCGAGCCCCAAAGTGGGTCCAGCTAAAAGAAAAATTTGTTTCCAAACAACTAAACTGCTGAACTGATCTATTCATCATCTAATACTGATGGGAATCAAATCCAACTGCTAAACAATCAATTTGAAGCTCATTTTACATAATTTGTAAACTGTCAATTTCATCCCAAGAAGTCCGTTGACTGGCCTTAAAAATTAACCCAAACCTCTGACCGGGCTCTAAGAACTGACACACTAACTCTTTGTTCTGCAAACTTGCACTATGTCAAATCTCATCTCATGAAAAATTTGGGGTCAAAAGATATTCGCTGTCAAAGTTGACCTCTCAAAACTACCTACGAGAAAATTTGTCAAAAAACAATAAACTTTGTTCAGATTTGGCTTTGAAAACTAGGCAAATGAGCACATGTGGAAACAAAATTTGGGACATTGGTTCTCTGTCATGAGGAAATTATGGATCTACAATTTGAGCTCATGACGAATAACTAGGCACAAATGGAAATCGGTCAAAGTGAGCTACTTGGAATTTGTAAACTGGAAACACTGACAGAAAATATTTTTTGTGAATGGAATTGACCTGGAAAGGTGTGCATATGGATTTATCAAGACTTGTAACTAGGCACACTTAAAGTGTTTTCAGAGTACTACACAATGGTACAATCCATTCAGTCTATCCAATGATGAATTTTGAATTATGACATCACGAATAGGGGTATTAATCAATCTGCAAATGCTGACACCAGTAAAACTTTAGAAATTGTGTTTGGAATTGTGTTTGAAAACTAATCAGATGGATTCGTCATGAGGTGAAACTTGAAACATAACAAGTCTCCAACATCTATAATGCAACGTGAAAAGAAATTCAGTATTTTGGTCAAAAGTTAAAACACGTCAAACAGGGCTTCCCAAAAATTTGCATAATTACACAAAAGTATGAAACAGTGACTAACCAATTTTGACGGATTCAAAACCTAATCAAATAAACTCGAAACAACTCAAAATCTGAAACATAGGTTCTCGGGTATGGACACTAGATATTCCCAAATTGGCGGGTCGTGACACATTTCTAAGTGCAAGATATTCACTGGCAAATAGGGCCTACTGTCGCTATTTAACACAGATAAAAATGCAAATTTGAAATTTGCTCAAAACAAGACTTCACAGAATGGTTCAAAATGGCTTTAACTTCATGGAACAAGTAGATGCACTAAATGGAAGGTGTTAGAAGCATTGAACACCTCTTAAGCCTTAAAGGTACAGCCAGGTACAATCACATCAAAAGCATTTATAGGGCTCAATTTCTTAATAGTGCTCAAAATTCGGGCTACAATTTTGAGCACCAACAGGATCTTTCATGAATTACAAGGAGGAATAAAATTAATGTACAAAACTTTTGTGGAACATTAAACCCAAATGTGTTGATTATTTAGATAGAAGTGTCAAAACAATATATCAAGATGGAGGAAAGTAGACATCTCTAAAGATTTAATATATCCTAAATTAAGCTATAAGGATATGCTAAACTATAGTGAAAAGAACTCTAAATGGATTGGATAGTAAGTGGAGGACCAATAATAACAAAGTGGAGTCAAGTGGATCTTAAATTGAAAAGAGAATTTACTTTAGGTGATTATAAAAATAAATTATTTAATGACCTATAAATTCTACAATAGAAATATATGAATGTTTATATGACTTCATGGAGGAATTATATAAGTTAGTCATCCATTCAAGAAAGCAAGAAACTGATAAGGAAAATATTTCTACATATGTAAATAACTTATGGTTTAACATTTAGGATAAGATGATCATGATTCAAATTACTATGGTTATAGAAATACACTATCTATATATTCACCTATGATTCCAAATTTGAGGGCACCTATAGATTGTGCGATTGCACATTTTACCCTATTACTAAGTTGTAGAATGGGAAATATGTATTTATGACATCTATAAGGGTTTAAATTTTTATCAATAGCAATGCTTCTAATCCCTATTCAAATCACTTAAAATCTCTCTACAAGCTTATTCTCCATGTATTAATATGACAAATGAAATTATTATTTTCTTTTTTAATATTTTGCAAGCTTAAAATGTAAACACAATTAATGTGTCATACACTAGCTCAAAGAGATGCATAGAGACTGTGATCTAAAAATATAGTTATATTCCTTCATAAATAATCACAAGCCATTAAGAATAAGTCCATTTTTATCTACATCTAACTACATCAAACAATTCTATTGATCTTTCTAATTTGGGCATAAGGTAAGGATTTTTTGTGAAAAAATTCCACTTTATATCTATAACCTAATCATTTAACTTGTAAAGGTTATACCTCAAATCCCAATGAGATCCCTCCGTTAACATCAATGTAATCACTTTGGAGTTAAAGTGGTAGACTATTGTAAAGAAGGTCAATGGGCCCAATTGTCAAACATAGATCCTATTTTGAATTCTATCCAAGTCCATCTTAATGCTTCTATCATTCAACCAGGATTTTAGGATACTTTAATCTAGGATGGATACTTTTCAAGGGTTTTCTGTGTTTCTTCATTCGTGAGGGTTATAGATAGTCTGCCTCTTATGTGGGTCTCAGTTTAGAATGTTAGGATTAACCTCAGATAGAAATAACAATTACATGCAAATAAACAATATCAAGAAATAATAAATCACACAGAAGAGAACACAAGACACCAAGATTTAACATGGTTCACCCAAACCCTAGGCTACATCCACCAAACAACAAGTCTGATATTATTATGATCTAGTGATTACAACCTAATTACAATCTATAATCCCTTGCACAGCTAAATATTGTCGCAAGAAGCAATTTTTGCATCACACATAATAAAAGATACCTAACCCTAAGCCCTTTCACACAAGTATTTATGTCTCTTTAGGATTACAACATGTCAGTCATATTTCGGCCATACGTATAGTACTTCCCTAATCAATCACCACAAACTAATGTAGAATAACAATCTTATTCCTAGGATAAACATTTTTCAATGGCATGCTCTCCAAGATAAAACCCTGACCCTAGATAACCTCTGCAAGGGAGATATTTATTTTCCTAATAGGTTCTTTCTTGGTGGAGCTCAAGAAGAGTCAGTTGATCACATCTTCATTGATTACTCTTATGCTTGGAATACTTGGATGAAAATTCTAAAGGATTGGAACCTCTACTAGATAATTCCAGAAAACTTGGCAAATCTATAGAGGTTGTGGAAATATTTTAAAGGAAGCATAGAAAAAAATCCTTGGATGCTTGTGTTCCCCCATGTTTAATGGTTCCCATAGAAGGAAAGGAACAACAAGGTGGTCAGGGATGAAGAAAAAGCTTTCTAAATCTTGGAAAATTGGATCAAGAACAAAGTTTCTAAAAATTATAACTTTGTGTATAAGTAGATGGTGGATATCAATGCAAGAGGAAATAGTCACTAAAGGAAGAAATGAGAGGACAAGTCCAAAGAAAAGAGGAACAATGCAAGATGTGACCATCCTCCACCTGGGTGGACCAAAATAAATTTTGATGGAGTTTCTAAGGTTAATCCTGGCCCTTTTGGATGTGGTTCTATAATAAGGGATGAAGAAGGTAATTTTATTAAAGCCATGGGCATTCTGTTAGGAACCCAAACCAACCATGTGGCATAAAAAAAGGGTCTCCTTAATGAGGTTAAGTTGGCTAGAAATTTAAAACATAAAGGAATATGGATCGAACGCGATTCCATAAATATTCTTAACTATATATCTAATGGTGTTTCCCCTTCATGAATTATAGGAAATTTGATCAAGGAAGTTAAAGCCCTTCTTAGCTATTTTGAGAAAGTTTATATATCCCATTTGTAGAGAGAGGTGAACAAAGTTGTTGACTCACTTGCTAATGTGGTGGTAACTAGCTTGGAAGGTCCTCTTTTTGGAGCCACAAGGATTTTTTTAATCATGAAAATAAGGTGCTTATTAACTATGACAAGAGATTTAGTAAAAGAAACAATATTTTATGTAAACTCATATAGGATGGAAGAATTTTGTAAAATAAAGTGTAATTATTTTGAAGTAAGCTTGAGCTAGAATAGTTTTGTTATCATTAATACACACACTTTATGGGTGTTTTTACTGCATTCTCATCTCATTGAAGCTTTATCTAATTTTATTTTTCTCTATGATTATCTCTAAGTGTTTTGTTCTACAAATTATGAGAATGGATGGAAAATTGAGGAAGAGGGAACCCAATAATTGTGAAAATTAGAGAAAAGAAAAAAGAGATGTTGGATAAACTGGTTGAGGGAGGGTTCACATCTTATATGGAACATCTAAAACCTATGAATCCTGGTGTGAGGAAATATTTCATTAATGGGTGGAATAAAAGAGAGGTTAACCTTGGGGGAAGGAAACAAAAGCTTGATATTATAGTGGTGGCCAAAATTATTGGGCTTAGTGCTCAAGGTAAGCATTTCTTCTAGAACCTTAGGTATTTAGAGTTGGCAGTTAGTAATTTCCTTACAGAAATTGATGGTAAGGTTATCAAATGGGAGGGGGTATTTTTCTGATGTCTTCTACTAAGCTACTATGGTGTTGGGTACTCACTGCGATAATGGAGTAGATAACTTTAAATGGGAGAAATGACAGAGCCCATACTTACGATTTTGTCTTACACGATCATTTCCATTTTAAGAAAAAGAAATGTTTCTTATTTTATTTTACTTTTTCATTTTCATTAAGCATAAATGCCCTAAGGTCTAATCCTAAAAACCCATAATTCATGAGGGTTTGATGAGATTGACTTATTCCTATGTGAAAATTTATATCCTAGATCCTGTCGCAAAGAGAATAGGCAAAAAAAAGTGTTAAAAATTTGGAGTTTGGGGAGAAAAAGGGGAAGGGAAAAATAATTTTTGGGGATATTGGGATTGATATTTTTGGTATCAAGAAAAATAAGAAATCTAGGGTGAAAGCAAAAAAATAATCAGATAATAAGGAAGATAATGATAATGAAGGGGAGGAAGAGGAGAATGTGGAGAAAGGGAATGCAGAGATAGAAACAGACATTTCTAAGGAGGAAGAAGAAAATTTCAAATCCATTGAAAGCATATTAGGAGGTAGTTTGGAAACTCTGTCTTCATTGGTTTCTAGGAAATGATGTCCCCCCTGCCCCCTCAACTGAAAAAGGAAAAGATTCTCAAATCATTTATGGTAAGATGACTAGTCTAGTTTGCACTGTAAATAAGAAAAAAGAGTTTGATTCTTAGGAAAAAATTGAGAATGATGATGAACTGAGGGAATCCATAAAACTAATCAACTATAATGAATCTATCGACCATGATGTGTTCATTTCTCTTACTGATGTTGAGACTAAGGGTTTTGAGTGCCAATCCATGAAAGAGATAAAGACTTATAGGAGAACTTGAAGGAAACAAGGAAGGCAAGAATCCATATGCTCCACATTGTGGATGATGATGAGCTCAATGTGAAACTCACAAAAGATGACATCAAGGATCTAGTTGTAGACTATCCTTATGGAGTCTTGGAGACTACTAAAGTCATTTCTTTATATTGCCTAAAGCTGGAGAAATGGTCCTTCCACTCTATTACAGTATTGAACCTCAAATGCAAGGCTTTAGAGGGGCAAATAAAAGAATTGGAGATCAAGAGTGGACAAAAGGAAAATAAGAAAGAGGGGCATGGGAATTAGGAGGTCTTAGAATATCTGAGAAATAAAATTGTCCACATGGACAAGACTGCAAAGGAAGTTCTTTATAAATGTCATGGTTTTCTTAACTCTTTGATGGATTTCTTGAAGAGGGTTTTGAATGTCATGCACAAGGATAAGGAAATAAACCTAACATTGGATTTGGAGGAGCCATAAAAGGATGTGAAAGAGGTTGGATCTAGAAAAAGGATGCATTCCATGTCATGAAAATAAAAGAGAAGAAGGAGGTTTAGATTGACCAAAGCGACATAAAGAAGGTCACAAAGTAGATTAAAAGGATTTAGTAGGAGTTGAAAGATAAGATCAAAGATTTGGCCTAGTTAGCATGTCTTTGTATTGATCTTTTTTTGTCTTGTTGTTGTAGCTAGGTTTTTAGCTACTTTTTTGTTGTCTGGTATTTAGTGTTGTTTTTTGTCAATTTAGGTTGGTTGTGGTTTTGGGTTTGTTTGCTGGTCAGATCACTATTTCATTTAACAACTTAATGCTTTCTTTCTTCTATAAAACTTTTTGGGTTTTCAGTCCCCTATAAAAAACTTATTTTAGCCTTAATCAAAAACATGGTATATAGCTTTTTAGAATCTTATCTTAGGTACGCAACTCAAAGCTCCAACTCCATTGTTGGTGCCAATTTATATACACTAACATATAGGTTGTTCTTGTTCCATCATACTTAGCCATTTTATCAATCTGGCCTCTAGTATAACCAAAACATGAAAAGTGACCAATAGAAACATATATGTTTTCCATCAATGACAACATACAAGATATGATAGTGGTGTCTCTTTCCAATAGTAGAGTATACATGGTTGTGCCTATGCAAGGAATAGGAGGTTCTTATCAAAGTTTTCCTAACATAGTACTCAAATTGTTAATGTGGATTATGAGGACATAAATCAGTTATGACACCTAAACAATAGACATGTGATTTTTTATAGATTGAAGTTTCTTACATCAAAATATTTGGATTTTAGGTTATCTACAAGTTGACAAAAATCTTTGTATGGCCTCAAGAAAGCACCAAAAGCATGGTATGAAAGGATTGATGCACATTTCTAAGAAAATAGCTTTAAGAGAAGGAATAGTGAACTTACTCTATTGAAAGCACAAAAGTTGATATTCTCATCACAAGATTTTATGTTGATGATCTATTGGAGGTGGTAGTGGTTAAAAAATGAAAAATGAATTTAATGTTGCTATTATGAATGAATTTGAAATGAAAAATCTAGGTATCATCATATAATTTATAGGAATAGAGCTTTATCAAAGCAAGAATGAAATTTTTATTTGTCAAACAAAATATGCAAAGAATATGTTGAAGAAATTTGATGGTTTACTATATCCCATCCTTCACTCTAACTGGTCATGGAATTGTTGTGAAAAGATGACGGTATTAAATAACCATTGAAATGGCTTATAGAAGTTGTTGGAAGTTTGATATTTCTAACTCATACAATTTTTGATATTGCATATTCAATTTCAGTTGTTTGTAGGTAAATTGGCAAATCCAAGGTACATACATGAAAACAACCAAGAAAATTTTAAGATATGAGAAAGGTACTCTTGAATTTGATATACAATACTACTCTTCTTTAAAAAAGTTCAACGTTGTTGAATTTTGTACTTCACATTTAGTAATAGGACAAGATATTTTATTTAGAATTTCATCGTATCGAGTTCAAATTATTTGTCAATCTGAAAGTTCAAAGGAAATGATTATGAATATTGGTGTATTAAAGCTAAGACGTGTGATAGAAAAATGCTTTTCTATTAATTGAAAGCTAATTGAAGTGTACTTGTAGCTAATAATAAATCAGGTAAGAGCAAAAGTTATTTAATCTGCAATACAACTAGATTAGTAAAAAACAAGGCTTTCGGCCTTCATTGTGTTTGAGTCCAATGTGTATTTTGTGTATTTCTCTTGATGCTTATGAAGTTTCTAAGTCTTTGTTGTTTGTGATTATTTGTTGTTGATATCGGTTATATCAGTTGATTAGTAGGAATATAGACAGGGCAATTTCAGGCACTAGCCAATAATACTCTAAGCTTCTAACAGACGCGTATCTATCTACATAATCAATGAGGAAATGGGAGATTTTCTGAATCATCCTCCATGATTCCTCATTTCTTGAGGAGCTCCTTCTTGTTGTCTGTAGCATGCTGATGGTTTGTGTCCTTTGCATCTAAATGGTCAATAATACCTGACGTGGTAATCATAATCATACAGATATTGGTATATTTGAAAATTGTATTTTACTTGTCCCCAACTACCTACTAAGAACTTCTATTCTTTGTATATTTATTTTGTTCAACATCGCAAACACTATTGACATTGATTCAAGTAGCAAAGTCAAGTAGTGAGGTCATCCATAGATTTGAATTCCAACTATTTTTAGGTTTTACGAATTCAACATTGACCATTGTGCCGGTCGTTTAGAATCTTCTCCATGTAATGTTAAAGTCGAACCTTCTTGGCAGAATTGTCGCTTGTGTTTACTTATTCAATCAACCCAACAAGTCAATCGGCCTCTTTCTTGGCAGGATTATCAGTTTGTCAAGCACGCATTTAGACCAAGCTCGTTAAATACGAAAAAAAGCTATCCATTTCTCATGGGTTCAGAAAAAAATGTCGTTCCATAAGCAGCTGCAGTGGCAGATTGGTGCCCTAATTCTTCTGATTATTTGCTGGTATTTGGCCGTCCCAGGCGTTGCACAATGCAATCCTGAATGGTGTGGATCCAAAAAAGTGAGTTACCCATTTTGGATCCACAATTCAAGTTGTGGATTCCCTGGTTTTCAAATCAAGTGCGTTCATGAGAAGGAGAATGGGAATTGGAGTCTATTTCTAGAAACTTCTGTAAACTCTACAGCAACGAATCTTGAGATCCTGGAGCTGAGTTATGAGGGCTTTCTGATCGTGAATTCAACTGATCTAAAAGCCATGTCGTGCAGTGGAACAGATGATGCCTTTGTACTGTTCGAGTTGCCTCCAGATGGCCCTTTTACCATCTCCTGCCTCAACAAATTCGTGGTGATTGGCTGCAGATCGAAGGGTTCTTACAATCTTCAAGAAGGGGGAGGTAAATGTGAATCTGCATGTTTGAGCCAACGTAGACCAGACTACTGCAACACATATGGGTGTTGTGAAGCCAGTATTGCAGGAAGTCAGAGGGTGATAAATTTCACGGGCGGGGGAATAAGATATACAGAATTTCATGAATGTGGGTTTTCCACCATTCTTTTACCGGGTACTTGGCATTTATCAGCTGGAGGCCTCACTGGCTCATTTGGGGCTGGTCATTATGGGCTCCAACTCGAGTGGGGCATCAGCCAAAGGAATTGTTCCACGGCCAAAGGAACGCCCGATTACTCTTGCGCTGCTCAGGCCCAATGTTCAGACGCAATAGCCAGTGGCCATGTATGCAAATGTCTTCCGGGCTATCAAGGCACTGGTTACTTCAACGGCACCGGTTGCACAGGTATCAACTCCACACTTTTCAAATTTGGCAAAACCATTGTAATATCATAAAAGAGGTTGTCTAGTTTTTGGGTCAAATTTATTGTTTTGTGTTGAATGAGTAGCAGTTTATAATAATCTATTTTTCATGAAAATGAATGCAATTATTACATCTAGGTGATAGTTACAGAGATGAAACAACTTACTTCACGACCACATTTAAACACAGAATTTCCTCTGAAATTAAACCCATCTTGTTTGTAACTCATTGCATTGCCTAGAGACAACTATTGCCAAGTAATCTACTCATTCTCATGAAAGATATTTATTCTTGCCAACAACTATTCATCGCACATGAATCTCACAATTTGACTTATCTATATCTATATTGACTTATCTATATCTCCTTCTTCTCTATATTTAAATTCTTTCTTTCTTTTACAGATGTTGATGAATGTAGTCGTGGAGATTTAAATGAGTGTGTTGGAGTATCACATGGGGGTATATGTCATAACATGCCTGGTACTTATCATTGTTCATGTGCAACGGGCTATAGCGGAGACGGTTTCCAAAATGGGACAAGATGCCAGTCACTTAGCTCAAATAACTATGACATTAAATATGCCACAATAGGTAATCATGGTTCATGTCTCTATGTTTCTAATCATTTTTGTAATAGGCCAATATCTAATCATTTTTTTTGCATTTGAACTTCAATTTAAATTCAACGTCTGGTGTGGTGTGATACACAGGATCCATTTCTTCGTTTGTCGTTGTCTGTTTAGCGGCCTCTCTTTTGGTTTGGTGGCTAAAGAAGCGCCACTTGAAAGTTGTTGAGGCCAAATATTTTCAGTAGATGCAGCAATTTATCAGTTCTAGAGTGGGGAGAGAAGGTCTCAGAATGTTTTCTGCCAAAGAATTGGCAAGAGCGTCTAATCAGTATTCAAACGATATGCTATTGGGAAGTGGCGGCTTTGGAACTGTGTTCAAAGGCATTCTAACGGATGGTACTCCTGTGGCCATTAAAAAGTCCAAGCAAGCTTTTAATGTAGAGGATGACCATGAGTTTCTTAATGAGGTTGCAATTCTCTCCCAAATAAATCATAGAAACATAGTGAAATTGTTGGGTTGTTGCATTCAAACTAAATTTCCATTGTTGGTATCTGAATTTATTTCGAATGGAACACTTTTTGAATATTTGCACTCCAAAGAGAGATCTTTGTCATGGGGTTCACGTCTGCAGATTGCAATTGAGACGGCAGAGGCTTTGGCATATCTACATTCTGGAGCATCTCAACCTATTTTCCACCGGGATATAAAATCATCTAATATTCTTCTTAATGAGACATTTTCTCCTAAAGTTGCTGATTTTGGAATTTCTCGTCTCATTTCTACTTCCAATAACACACATCTCACCACAAATATAATTGGCACAAGGGGTTACTTAGATCCTGAGTACTTTCAAACATATCAACTTACTGAAAAAAGTGATGTATATAGTTTTGGTGTGGTCCTAGTTGAGCTTTTAACAGCTTTAATACCCATCTCCGCAGAAAGGGAGGAATGGAGCCTATCTAATCATTTTCTTGCTAAGATAAAAGACAATCGCCTCAGAGAAATATTAGATAGCAAAGTGTCAGAGGAGGAAAACCTTCAAGAGATGGAAGATATGGCAAGGATAGCAAGGGAATGCCTTCATTTGGAAAGGAGAAAGAGACCTTCCATGAAAGAGTTGGTGGAGGAACTTGTCTGGATAAGGGGTGGCACAAGAAAGACAAAGTTCCACGATAGTGGTGATAAAATATTTGAGCAAATAATTACTTTTGGAGAAGGATCACAAACATCAAGCGAATTCACTAGTTTAGATTTTTCATCTACAGTAGAGAGTACCTAGGAAGCACCCTTCACTATATAGTTTTAAATGTTTGCCCTCGTGTGCATGTTTGAAGCTACATTACAATTGGCATACTGATATTTTCAGTAATTGTGTATATTTTATTAATCTTTTGTTTCAGTTAAATTAAATAAAATGATGATTGAAATAATTAGTAATAGTTATATAATTATTATAATTCCCAATGATATATGATTGTAAAGTATTTGTTTATATGGATGTAACTTTTTTCTACATTTTATTGGTACTTATGACAACATATTATCTATTTATCATTATAATTATGTTTTCTAACTTGAAATTTATATATGCATGTATTTATTGAAAAGATTAGTTATAATGTTTCTAAGGTGGTTGTCATTGTGTTCTCCATGCTTCAATGTGCTTAATTCCTTAGTCCTGACATCTTTTATTTCTTCTCACTTTTTGTAAAGTGACAACCCAACTCAATCAAGTATGGTGTTAAAATTGGTATTAAAGAAAATTTCTATAATCACATTTAGGAAAATCTTATTACATTTTTCGTATTAGGCCAATTACCATTGTTATTGGTTATCTTCTTCTTACATTTCCTACCTTAAATTTCAAGAGGAAAATGTTCTAATAAAAATTGTTTAACTTTATGGAAAATAAGGTAGCTTTTATTATAATCTAGTCAAGTCTATTAGATCTGTCTATATCCCCCTCCTTATTTGTGTCACATTTTTTATTAATCTATTTATTTTAATGAATGAGATTATTTATACAATAAAATAAAAATTGAGATTTTTCCCTCCTATATTAAATAAAAATCTCAATTTTTGTGACTCTAATATCTAAATTTAAAAGAAGTTGGATTGTGGTGATTGTTCTCAAAAGTTTTCCACCAAAATCACTAATTTGTCCAATTTTTGAAACAAGAATTCAAAAAAATCCTAGACCACATGGTTCTTGGAGTTGTTGGCCTTCCTAATTTCCAATTCTCTTCTCTTGGTTTTTTAATCTATGATAGATCATAATAATTCATCTAAAACATTGACACCTAAAAATTTACATGATCTAATCTTAAAATATAAGTTTAATGTTTAAATGGTTAAACTTCATTGAAACTAGTAAGTTGTGTTGGTTCATTTTAAAATTCTCCATTTAAAATTAAATTCAACCCTCTTTTAGGTAAATTTGGTTTTACACTTTTCAAGCCATACAACATTTGGCAAAAGTTATCAATTTGTGAAAAAGAAGATCAGACATTTTGGTAGAGTTATTGATTTATGAAAAAAAAAAGATCAAACGTTTTGACCAAACCTTATATGTCTCTATTTAATAGTTACAATTACAAAACCAAAATCCATGTACCATTTAATTTGTTAGATTCCAAAAAATAAATATCATTTGTTACAAAAATGTATTTGCAAGTAGTTCTTATCTAGAAAAGGATAATGTGTAGAAGTTTAGTGTTATCCAAAATTTTAATTCACTTCACTAGTTGGAGTGGAAAAACCTCAAAGTATCATTCAAGTTAAATAATAGGTCTAAAGGTTTTATCACCTTTCTGAAATCATTAGTGAATGTAGATCTTATATGAAATTTTATGCTCCTCTTCAGTGTAAATCTTCTTACAAAGTTGAAAATAAATCCTCAACTTAATGTCAAAGGGGGCTATAGGTTTAAATAAAAAAATGGAAGGATTTGAGTTCTCAATTTTGGAGGTCTAGGACTGAGTCTAATATTCACATCTTGATCTAGAAAATACTTCATTATAAGATTCCTGATTAAAATATATGAAGCTATCTCTACCAAAGTATCATTTTTGTTAGCATTTTCAAACTATTAAACACATTTAATGGATTCTATCTTAGTTTAAGAAAAAAATGGAATGCTAGTTTTGTTCATTTTCCTACTATTGAATAATTATTTTGTAAATTGGGATGTATAGGAATGTGATCATTGATTCAATAAGATAAACTATTTGGATGAATATTTTGAAAAACATATGTTCTTAAATCATGTTTTTAATGCTATCATTATTTTTTCATTAATGGTTGTTATTGAAGTTAACTATCCCATGGTTAGATGTGGATTGGTCACTTTGGTGATCTAGTCGAGTGTGTTCTAGACAAAGTGTCATAAGCATTCATCTTTAGTTATTTTTATGCTAGTCTCATTTATAGATTACAATATGGTATAAATTATTTGTTTGGGTGTGGTCCTATCTAGAAAGTGGATTTTGAGCTTTGGTTCAAATGTGTGAATTGTAATATATAGATCCTACAATGGATTCTAAATATTTTAATAATTGTGTAATGCATTATTATGTACAAGGCATATTTTATTGAGAAAGATGGTTTTTGTTTCATTCATTACCACTATAGGAATGCTTCAGTGTGACCTATTTCAAATTGTATTAGGCCAATCTAGTTATTCACGTGGAATCATACAATAAATTGACGATTTAACTCAATGTATAATATATGTTCAAGAACAAGTTTGGGTGAGTCCACAATAATGGTTCCTACTTTCCATCACACAAAAAATCAGATGGAAAGTGTGAATTCCATTTTTAAGGGACTTTGAATGAAGCCTAACCTTTTAATGAAGGTCCCTAAGGGCTTCATTCAAATCCTTTAGACTAGGGACTTTGGATGAATCCCTAGGTTTCATTCAAAGCTAAAAATTGTGCTTGGAAAAGGAGGCGTTGAATGAAGCCCCTATTGCAATCCAAAACCACTAAAATTTTGATTTTTTTACTTTTTATCTCATTCTTATTTTGGAGAGCTAGTGGCCAAGGGGATTGTTAGAATATTTAGAATAAATGAGAGGGGGGTGAATTAGTTATCCAAGATCCATATGTACCAATTGAACAAACAATTATTTAAACAACTTCAAATCATATCATTCCATAGCTCATTCTCCATAGTCAAATTTTAGTAACATCAACTAGTTGTCCATTGCCCTAAATATAATAAAATTGCAAAATGTAAAAATTAATCAATAAAACACCATAAATAACATCAACACAAGTTTTACAATAGGATTTAATGTGGAAACCCAATTTGGGAAAGAATACCAGTAACATGTCACCAAATTTTCACTCTTCTAAAGTGAGCTCTATTAGGAGCCAACCTTGTTAAAGGTTACAAAACACATTGTTAAATGTGACCTTGTTAAAGGATTTAATTTCTCTATTAGGAGTTGCCTTGTTAGAAGACTTTAGAACATTCCATTAGAATGTCTCCCTTTAAAGGATTTACATATAACTGTTAGGTCAACCTTGATTAAAGAATTTCAAATACTGTTTACAATGGTTTGAAAGTAATAGTAGGTTTTGATCTATCATGTACAACTCACTTTGCATCTACAGATCTCATTTGGGCTCATAAGTTGATTCACTATATGGCCTTCATTGTCATCTCAGTCTCTAATTTTATTGGCAACCCTTCAAACAATCAATCTCCTTATCTTCGCCAATTAATAACATCAAAAACTACTCCAACTTTCAACAACACTCTAGAACTCTCTGAAATTTTCCCCTTGTACCTCCTTAAATAGTTAATTATGTTTTTTTTCCATGTAAAAATCATTGTAGATCTTAGAAATTATGATTAGATCCACCACGTATAATGAATCTGATCATCATCTTGTTTATCCTCTTCTTTTCAAGAAACTTCTCTTGGAATCCACTCCTTAGTTCATTTACCTAATCCTCTCCTAGAATTAAATAATTCAACTCTTCAATGCTTATCTTCAACATACTTTCTATATCCCAAGAAATCAACATAGTTGGCTGGAAGTTACGATTTATCATAAAGTGTTAAAATGTTGTTCCTTGATGAATACTATGTTCTGACACTCAGTCATCACTAGATTACTTAGTTGCTACTAAATTTCTTTCTCAAGGCATAAATGGTCACTAGGATGATATTGATGCTTGATCAATACTATTTTTTCTCGACTTGTTCTAGCACTCGGTCGATGCTAGCATCACTTAGCATATAATTTGAGTTTATTAATCTTCTACTCTGTTGCTCAGTCAAGCCAATATATTTGATCAATCTTTGATCACATCTTCAAGGCTTTAACATTACTGTCTTATCCACTTGCAACATAATTTTAAAAATCACTTTATCTTGTCAAAGTCCAACTAATCAAGTGTCTATTTATAGTTTCCTCTTCATAACTCAACCTTTCCTCTAGATACTTTTGTTATGAACAACTTCTCAAATCATCTTCATCAATCAAATAGATATGACACTTAGATCATATAGAAAATTGTCTCACCAATAGGTTTGACATCAATGACAACATAACAATTGTTTCAATTGTAGTTTCCAATAATCTCCCTCTTTGGCATTGATGGAAACACCTCTAGGTACCATGCAATCCAAAATATGTTTTGTATCAAGTAACATCCTCAATGCATCAGATCTAGTTCATTAATATCCTTAGTTTCATTCTAGTTCATATATTTAACTCTGTGTCCAACAATCTCTTTGTTTTAGTTTGATTCTGGTTCTCATTCATGTAACTCTGAAATGCAACACATAAGCTCTTTCCATCATATTAGAACTGGCAACACCTCTAGTAATTCTTATGAACTCCCTCTTAATAATCTCTCCCTCTTGCATGGATATCTTACTTTTAGTATCTCCCTTTGGGTATCTCTCCGTCTTTCTTATGGTAAAAGCTTTCACTATCTCCCTCTTTGACAACAATGCCAAAGACATCTCAAATCATGCATCTTTTCATGTAGATGCCTTTATGTCAGTTCTAAATTCATCATTTTTCATCTTTGTATGACTAATCCATCATTATATTCTTCTTCTTCACTACTACCTTAGGCAACTCCTAAAGTAGGATTGTCTACATTAGTTTGTAAGATATTCTGATCAACACATTTGATGCAAAGAACCTTCTTTGTTTAAGTAGCTTTGTCTAGGGGAATTACCCCTAGTTTACATCTAAGATATTCATGAGCATCTTTAGGTAAATATTTAGTGAATAAGTAAGTTATTTTCTCTTTAGTGTTCACATACTCCAATTTCACTTCTTTGTCTTGAACTAGCTCTCTCAAGTAATGATACTTGATAGCAATATGTTTTGTCTTTTTGTGTATTATAGGATTCTTTTGTTGAAAAAAATTATTCAATTGTATATTATCATTGATGTTACACAAATTTTACACTCTAACTGAGCACTATTAGTAGTAACCAAGCTTAGAAGGCTCTAGTATCAACCAAGCAAAATTTCAAAAGAAGCCAAGTTCAGTGATCAAGTGAAAACCAAGCTAGGTCAGACATTGAAGGATTTCGATGTAAACTAAGTCAGGTTGATTACCAAGGAACTTAGTGGTAATCAAGTGACCTAGTTTCAGTATCAGCTAACTTATAGCAGAACAATTTTGTTTATTATTATTTTTTATGTAAGCCAACTTAGTGGATGTTAATTGTTTATTTATAAAGGTATTCAATTTGACTTAATATTGGGTTTCATATATATGAAAGGTCAAGTTGTGGATTGAAATATGGAAATTGTGAAAGAAGATAAGATGTGAATAAAGAAGGACATATGATTAAGGACAGAATATCCAAAGAGCTATAAAGATTATTCTAATCAAGGAGGATCCAGAGAATAAGCCAAAAGACTAATTTGAATCTGCAAATCAGTTGCTTCATTAATCAGGTCAATCATTGTTACTCTCTAAAAATTGTAACAGTGAAGAAATCTCTTAACAGAGTTGACTTAATAGACATTTTTCAAATCCTTTACCAAGGTGGGATTTCTAGATTGAAGTGTCTTAAGACCTCTAACAAGGCAACTCCTAACACAGTGATTCAAATCCTTTAATAGGTTCACACCTAATAGTGTGCTTTGTAACCTTTAATAGGGTTGGCTCCTAACAAGGCTCACTTTAGAAGAGTGAAAAGTTGTAACTAGTTGCATTGGTAGTTTTCCCATATTGGGTTTCCATGTTAAATGTTGGTGTCTTTTGTGTTCATGTTATTTTCGTACTACTTTATCTTTCTACAACTAATTTACTAAAGGTTAATATACATTAATATCTCAATATTTCTTTATTAACCAAGTTATAGTGGATATCTAATTCTATTCGAGTTTTGCAAGGATTTAAGTTAATAAGAAGTTTGTATTGACATCTAAGGGATTTGGAATTGTTTTAGTGGTAACTTATTCACCCCTCCCCTCTTAGTTACTCCTCTTATATTTCTAACAATTGGTATCAAAGTTATTGGTGCTTGCAGAAAAGGTTTCAAGGACTTAAGCTAAAGATCAAGATTTCTTACAGAATAGAGATTCCTAATTTGAGTAGAGGAAACTTCAAAGCATGGTAGGAACTCATGAAACTATAGTTGGGAACCATTAGAGATACACACCTACACTTCTTGGAGAACCATTCTATGTCACGTCCTAGTCCTTTGACTATGGATCAAATGGTAGATAAAAAGAATGCATTGCATTGATTGATGAACTCAAATGTAACGATGCTTACTAGGTTGAAGGACTAAGACACAATCTTCTAAGTGTGGCACAACCAAAAAACATTGGATACAAAGTAAAATTCATGAATGGGAAGGCTAGGCTTCTGAATGGTAAAGAAAACCTAGTTAGAACTGGAAATCGCAAAAAAGGTAATCTATTATATCTAGATCTTACTGAAAGTTCATGCTTTTTGGCACAAGTAGAGGAAAGTTGGCTATGGCATAATAGAATGTGTCATTTAAACTTTGATAATCTGGTTACTATAAGTAAGAATAGAAGAGTAAGAGGTATTTCAAATTTGAAGAAACCTAAAATGACCATATGCAAACAATGTCAGATTGGAAACATGGGTAAAACTAGCTTTAAATTTATGAATTACAATACTAAAGAAGTCTTGGAATTAGTTCATATAGATCTGTGTGGAGCAATAGGAATAGAAAGCTATAGTGGAGACAAATATTTCATTTTGTTTGTTGATGATAATTCTAGGATGATGACAGTAATGTACTTGAAGGATAAATCTAAATATTTTCAAAAGTTCAAGTGGTATCTGGCTAGAGTTGAAAAAGAAATAGGGAAAAAAAATTAATGTCTAAGGTCAGATAGAGGAGGAGAATTCATCTCCAATGAATTTAATGAACTTTTCAATAAAAGAGGAATCAAAAGATAGGTATCTACACCTGGTACATTTTAGTAGAATGGCATAGCAGAAAGAAGGAATGGATCCATCATGGATTGTGCAAGAACATTTATGATAGAGAAAAATGTTGCATCTAAATACTAGAAAGAAGCACTCAACACAGTAGCTCATACCTTGAACCGAGTTCAACTGAAGAAAGGTATAGATCATACACCTTATGAATTATGGTATGGCTATAAACCTACTATATATTATTTTGAAGTATTTGGAAGCAAGTGTTATATCTTGAAAGAGACAAGGAAAGGAAAATTTGATGCAAAAAGTGATGAAAGCATATTCTTGGGGTATTCCAACAAGAGAAAAGCATATAAATGTTTGAATCTTGCTACTTACAAAGTTGTAGAAAGGGTGCATGTAAAAGTTGATGAGTTTGTAGAAAAGAGTGAAGAACTAAGAAGCAAGGAACCTGAAGACTACTACGATTTTTTTGCTTTGAGCCTAATACTTCACGAAAGGTACAAAAAAATGTGATTGGGAAATAGCATATAACATCGCTCTAGTAGTCAACACCACCCAAGTCACCTAAGTCTATAGTTCAACCCAAGTTGTAGCCAGTGCAACCTGAGTTACAGCCAAAGCAACCTGAGTTGGAGACAATTCAAACTGAGTCCCAGAAAGAGGAACCTAAGTCACAGACTATGGGAACTAAGTCTTGGATGGAAGAAATAGAGAAGAGTTTAGAGTTTCATAGAATATTTGAGCATGGTGAACCAAGTGAAACAAGTCCATAATCCTGAAGAAAGGAACCTATACTTGCTAGATATGTCAGAAGGCATCATACACATGAATAAATAATTGGAGATTAGATAGAAGGCACAATGATAAGGAATTAATTAAAAGGTACATGTATGCTTACTAAATTTTAACCTAGAACTATTAAAGATGCATTGAATAATGAAAGTTAGATAGAGGAAATGAATGAAGAGATTGAGAAAATTGAAAAGATTAATACCTAGACTCTTGTTCCTAGACCCAAAAACAAAAATGTAATAGGAACAAAGTGGGTATTTAGAAAAAAATTGAATGAAATTGGTGAAGTGTCAAGAAATAAGGAAAGTCTAGTGTGCAAAGGTTATGCTCAAGAAGAAGGTATAGAGTATGGAGAAGCATTTACTCCTATTGCTAGACTTGAAGGGGACAGAACACTACTTGCATATGTTGCATTCAAAGGATTCAAAGTATATCAAATGGATGAAAAATAAGCTTTGTTGAATGTAATTCTAGAGGAAGAAGTTTACATTGGTCATCTTGAAGGTTTCATTGATCTAAATAAAAAGAGGCATGGTATGTAAGTTACACAAAGCTTTGTATGGTTTGAAACAAGCTCCTAGAGTATGGTATGAGAGGCTACATGGATATATGGTAAAGATTGACTTTCAGAGAACCAATGATAACAGTAGTTTGTATATTAAAGGACCAAAAATTAAGATATTGTTAGCAAAAATATTTGTGGATGATATATTATTCACAGGTCACGATGACTTATGTAAAACATTCTCTAGAGAAATGAGGAAAGAGTTTGAAATGTCAATGTTTGGAGAGATAAAATTCTTTGTTGGTTTACAAGTTTATTTAATGAAGGATAACATTTACCTTGCTTAGTCAAAATATATCAAGTGTTGAGATAATGGGTGTTGCACACATTGCATAATATTGTTATTTTATTATTTTATTTTTTATTATGTAATGTTGTATCTAGATGGACGTGCAACATGTAAAGATTCCCATGGAATATTCTTGATGAGTTGTATTGTAACATTGTGAAAATATTTCATGTAATTATTTAATATTGGGGAAAAGAATTAAATGCCCAATATTAAATGTGGGGTCAGTGGGTTAGGTAGCACATGGTTTTAGCACATGGTTTATGTAATACCACTTAGTGGTTTTGTGAGACTTGCTACTATATAAGTAGCCACAAGGGTAGTTGTTGTAGAGTGACAAGGAGAAGAAAAAAGGCAAGTGTCGAGCAGGACAAGGCTTGACAGGTTAGCCAAGGGAGCATTTGTGAAGGTTGAAAGCATGGCATGGGATGTGTGGATTCATGCTTGTTCACATAGTTTGCTTGATTGTGGCTATGGCCATGAAGGATTCCATGGTTGTATTGAAATGGTATTTTTGTTGAATAATATATGGTGATGGATGATTTTGGAGTCTGGGTTTTTCCATCAATGAGGGTTTCCCAGGGTATATCTTGTGTCACAATTTTGTGGGTATGTTGTCTATTCTCTTGCATGTGGATTTTAACTCCGTGTTTATTTTAGATCTATTATGGGTTATGTGGAAACGGTTATATTCTTTGTTGCCAAGTTTCCTTACATCAAGGAGATATTGAAGACCTTTGGAATGGAAGATTCCAAACTAGTTGGAACAACTATGTCTACTAGATATAAACTATCAAAGAATGATGATTCAAAAGAGGTAATCAAACTACCTATAGATCTATGATTGGGAAACTTCAATATCTTGTTCACGCAAGACCTGATATTGCATTAGCAGTTGGCATAGTTGCAAGATTCTCTAAAAATCCTAGAGAAAACCATATGATGACAGTCAAAAGAATTATGAGGTATGTAGAAGGTACTCAAGACTATGGTCTATGGTACTTGAGAAAGAAGGAAACCTTGAGTTGAAAGTCTTTACTGATTCATATTGGGCTGGAAGCATTGATGACAAAAAAAATACCACTGGAGGAGCATTCTTTCTTGGAAAGAGGCTAGTGTCATGGACTAGTAAGAAGTAGAATTGCATCTCTCAGTCTATAGCAAAGTCAAAATATGTTGCTATAGTAGTTAATTGTTTTAACATAGTCTGGATCAAGTAATTATTGTTAAGAATAAAGGAAGAAATCAAGGACCTAGTGGTTATCAATTGTGATAACACAAGTGCAATCAACATATCCAAAAATCTAGTGATGCACTCTAAGACAAAACACATTGCAATCAAGTATCATTTTCTGAGAGAATTAGTTCAAGATAAAGAGGTTAGATTGGAATATGTGAACACAAAGGAATGGGTTGCTAACATAATTACCAAACCATTACCTAAGGATATATTTTTGTATCTCAAAGGAAAGTTGGGGGTAATTCCCCTATCTGATGCTTACTAGAGTACAGAATAGCGATGCATCAACCAAACTGCATTGAAGATCTATCAAGTCGATGCAAAGAAGTCAGAGCTCGTTGCATATGAATCAATACATAAGGTACATTATAAACTCATTCTATCAAGTCTTTGGCATTTTATGTTAAAGAGGGAGAGATTGAATATGTCATATCAAAAGAATTGAAGGATAGTTTGATGAATCAGAGGAAGAAACTTATATATCAGCAAGAAGGAGAACTTGATCAGATGGAGTTTAAAGTTAAGATTTTAGATGGGGAATCTCAAAGGGAGTTCTCATGGATGAAGAATAAAAAATGAAACTAAGGATACTATAAAATCTTATAAATCATTTTCATTTCTTTAAGTTTCATTTTCTTATGTCATGTTATGTTGCCATCGATGCCAAAGAAGGAGATTATTGAAAATAATTATTCAATTGTGTATTGTGTATTGTCATTGATGTTACAAAAATGTTAGACTCTAACCAAGCACTACCAATAGTAACCGATCTCAAAAGACTCTAGTATCAGCCGAGAAAAAGTTTAGAAGAAGCCAAGTTCAGTGCAGTGATCAAGTGCAAACTAAGGTAGGTGGTCATTGAAGGATTTTGGTGTAAACCAAGTCAAGTCAATTACCAAAGGGGTTTAGTGTAAGCTAAGTTAGGTTGATTGCCAAGGAACTCAATGGTAACCAAGTGACCTAGTTTCAGTATCACCTGACTTACAATAGAACAAATTTGTTTATTATTATTTTTATGTAAGCTATCTTAGTGGATGTTAATTATTTATTTGTAAAGGTATTCAAGCCAACTTGACATTGGTTTTTATAGGTCATGTTATAGATTGAAATATGGAAGTTGTTGAAGAAGATAAGATGTGAATAAAGAAGGATATCTTATTAAGGGAAAAATATCCAAAGAGCTACAAAGATTATTCTAATCAGGGAGGATCTAGAGGATAAGCTAGAAGAGCGATAGATGAATCTGTAAATTAGTTTCTTCATTAATCAAGTTAATCATTGTTACTTTCTCACAATTGTAGAAGTGAATAAATCTCTTAATAGAGTTGACTTAATAGTCATTTTGTAAATCTTATAACAAGGCAGAATTTCTAGATTGAAGTGTCTTAAGACCTGTAACAAGGCCACTCCTATAGGATGATTCAAATCCTTTAACAGGGTTACATCTAATAGTGTGTGTTTTAACCTTTAACAAGGTTGGATCCTAATAGTGCTCACTCCAGAAGAGTGAAAAGTTGTAACTAGTAGCATTGGTGGTTTTCCCAAATTGGGTTTCCATGTTAAATATTGGTGTCTCTTGTGTTCATGCTATTTTCTTACTGCTTTATCTTTCTACAACTAAGTTACTAAAGGTTAATACACATTAACATCTCAAGATTTCTTTATTAAGCGAGTTATAGTGAATATCTAGTTTTGACCGAGCTATGTGAGGATTTGAGTTAATAAGAAGTTTGTACTGACATCTAAGGGATTTGGAATTATTTTAGTGGTAACTGATTCACCCCTCCCCTCTTAGTTGTTCCTCTTATATTTATAATATCTTTGGTATATTTTTTATAAAGAAAATAGGTTTTGAAGGGCCCCTAAAACCCTTACAGTGTTAGAGAATAAAACATTAAAAGACCAAGCTAACAAGAAATAGAGCTAAAAAAAAGGAGAGTGACCAAAAAGTCCAATTAGAAAGGCCACCAATACAAGGACAGCCAAAAATACAAAAAGAACAACCAGAACTAGGAGTCCATGTTTATAAGGAGGTTTGCAGCCTCCTTCTGGATGAGTGCACCAAGATGGTGTACCAAAACAGGGGCATAAGTGGATACCTTTTTTCTGAAATTAGGTAAACCTAATATTGGATGTGATGTTTAAGGGTCATCCACTCAAAATGACAAGATGGGTAAAATATATAAATTGTAGTACTCTGAATCTACTTTTTAAACAACTAGAGTTTTTTTTGAATGGATAAGATTAGGTGAGTCAAACTTTGCATACACAAAAAATAGTTCCATGTTTTTTTAGAAAATATAACATAGTCATTTTCATGTGCAGCTCAAAAGATATAGTTATATTCACTATTTTCCACATCCCTTTAGTAGGATGATAGTTAAGAGTCATATCTAGAAGTTGTATTTTTTTTTGTAATTTTATGATGAGTATTTTATTTTTAATGAATTATTGAACTGTATACATCCTAAAATTTTGGTACCTATTCACGTGTTGAGCATAACTTACACCAAAACAATCAAAAATGGATTTTTTTTTAAAAATGTGTATAGAATCAAGTGTAGAACAATAATACATAGTTTATTTTGAATTTTTTAAGTATATCAAAATTTATTTTAAAATGGTAGACAGTTGTCTCTAAGGAATGTCAAGGAATTGGTAAAAGTAATTAAAGTTTACCATGTTAATGTTGTCCAAAAATAGAAAAAAAATATTGTTAGAAAGCTAAGAAGACATGTAAGATTATTGTGGTGATTTTAGAGATACCTAGATCACTATTAGCAAACTTGATGAAGGAAAAGATGAGTATTTATCTTAGAAGATGAAAAAATTTCTAAAGGAAAAAAAAAAATGGAGGGAAAACAATCTCCCAAGCCTTTGGGTTGTTTCCCTATGCTATCACTAAGCCATAATTTGGTTGGGTTTCTAGGATTCAAATAGCCCAATCAAGTTATGAAAATGAAAAAGTGCATTCAACACCCAATCAGATTTTGAAGAACTAAATGTAGGCTTTACTCTAAAGGCCATAACTTTCACATATGGAGTCCGATTGACTCAATTCAAAATGTGTTCGAAAGATATTGAAAAGTGCTACAACATGATGTAGATAAATCAATCCTATGTCATCCATATTTTAGTTTCCATCAATTTGAATAAAGAATAATCTAAAATAGGTAGTCATTATTTTCCAAATCCTTAATCAATAGGTAAACACGAATGCTAACATATTTTAAAGTATCTCTCTCTCTCAAACACATAGATACACACTCACTCACTAACTAAATAAATCCTAATATATCTCTCTTGCTAACTCCTAACCTCTCTCTCTATCTAACTTGTTATCCTTAAGTGTTCTCTCTCTCTGAGTAATCTCTCTCTCTCTCTCTCTCTCTCTCTCTCTCTCTCTCTCTCTCTCTCTCTCCATCTTATTTTCCCCCTCTCTCCATCCTATCCATTCTCTCCATATTTTTCACTCTCTCATCTCATATCCTCTCTCTCTCTCTCTCTATCTCTCTCTCTCTCCATCCTATTCCTTAATCTATCTCTCATATGTCCCTCTCTCCATCACTTCATCTCTCTTACTCTCTGCATCTCTCTCTCACTCTCTTGTCACATCCTCTCTCTCTATAACCCCTTACCCATCTCTCATCACCCCTAATCCCTAACCCCCTCTCTCCCTATGTAAAGTTCCCACTTAAAGGATTAGGGTTCAGGGAGAGAGAAAGGGGAGATTAGGGATTAGGGGTTAGAGAGAGATGGATAAGGGGTTAGAAAGGTGAGAGAGAGAGAGAGAGGATAGGAAGAGAGAGATGGGATAGGATAAGAGAGAGTGAGAGAGATATGAAGTGATGGAGAGAGTGAGAGGGTATTGGACATGGATAGAGAGAGTGAGAAATATGGAGAGAATGGGAGAGGATGGAGAGAGATATAGGTGAGGAATAAGAGAGAGAGAGAGAGAGAGGGGTAGGATGGAGAGAGTTGGATGGGATTGGACATAAACAAAGAGAGTGCTAAGTATGGAGAGCACAAGATAGGATGGAGAGGGAGAGATTGGGGGAATGAGATGGAGACAGATAGGGAGATAGGATGGAGAGAGTGAGAGGGGATTGAACATGGATAGAGAGAGTGATAAATATAGAGAGAATGGGATAGGATGGAGAGAGAGATGGGGGAAATAAGATGGAGAGAAAGAGGGGGGGTAGGATAGAGAAAGTAAGAGAGAGAAGGGGATAGGATAGAGAGGGGAGATAGGATAGAGAGATAGAGAGATGGGTTAGGATAGAGAGTGGGAGAGAGGGAGGGAGAGAGAGTGGGGGGGAGATAGGATAGAGAGATTAGGGGATAGGATGGAGAGAGTGAGAGGGGATTGGATAAGGATAGAGTGAGTGAGAAATATGGAGAGAATGGGATAGGATAGAGAGAGAGGGGTTAATAAGATGGAGAGAGAGAGAGAGAGAGAGAGAGAGAGAGAGAGAGAGAGAGAGAGAGAGAGAGAGAGAGAACACTCAAGGGTAACATGTGTGTGTGTGTGTGTGTGTATGTGTGTGTGTGTGAGAGAGAGAGAGAGAGAATTTGAGAGGTTATGAGTTATTAAGAGAGAGATATTAGGAGTTATTTAGTTAGAGAGTGAGTGTGTGTATTTGTTTTTAAGAGAGAAAATTAACAATATGTTAGCATTGATGTTTACATATTGATTAAATATTTGGAAAATAATGACTACCTATTTCAGACTATGCTTTATTCAAATTGATGAAAAATAAATAATTTATGAAATAGGATTTTTAATCTACATCATATTGTAGAGCTCTTCAATATTTTTCCAACCATTTTGAACAGAGTCAATCAGACTCTAGATGCGAAAGTTATGGCTTCTAGAGTAAAGCCTATTTTTATTCCTTCAAAACCTAATTAGGTTTTGAATAACCCAGTCGAGTTTTGAAGAGGTTTTTCATCCTTGGAACTTGATTAGGTTTCAAAACCCAATTGGGTTTTATTTTTTATGTATTCTGGCCAAGCTTGGTAACTAAGCCTCGCCACTTTTTGAAATTTTAAACAACCTGATCAGGTTATTAATGTTTTTCAATTTTTTTTTGTGTTGTGTCCACTAAATTGTACACCATCTAGCCAGTAGCCACTTTGATCTTAGTGAGCTCCCTATTGTACTCAGAGACTTTCTTCTTCTTATTGGACCTAGTCCTACTCCCTAGGTCTTCTATATCAGTTCCAAAAATCCCATCATCTATGATGATCATCACATTTTCCATTCCCTTGACATCTAATCTACTAATAAGAGCCTTGAGGTTTTCATTTGAGGCTTTTAGGGTAAGGTGTCTCTGGTTAGCAATGCCTCATAGAGTAGCTTGAGTTGCATCCACTTTTTTGGTAAGATCTAGCACTTTAGCTTTCAAGCTATAGAAGGTAGCAATGTTAGCATATTGGTTAGACTCAATTTTCCCCTTCCACATAGGTCTTCTTTCCTTCCATTAGACTCATTCTCTCCTTAATCTCAAGAATCTAGTGGAATAGCCATTTAGTGGCCTTGAAGTTGTCCATCATTTTGTTCTTAGCATTTTTGAGAAAATTAAAATCATCTTCCTTGTTGAAGTCACTCATGATCAACATAGAAGGGTCAATGAGCTTCTGGAGTTCCACCTTCCCTTTCAAGTCTTCATGAGTTTGTAGGTTAAAAGTTTGTCTGGAAATCCCTAGGTGGATTTTGTCCATGTTCATGTTTTCCAAGTTGTCACCCTCCCTTTATTAGATGTAGTAACCATCACATTTTTGTCTTTCATTTGTTCTTCCATAGAGTTGGTAGAAGTCTCAAATACATGCTAGTCTCCTAGGTCCATATTGTTGATAGAGATCTGCACCCTATCCTCCTCAAATCTCACAGTCTCCTCTTGATGTGGCCACTTTTTCTTTTCCTTGGTGATATTTCTCACAAGCTCTTCCTCACCTTCCTCCTCATTATTCTTAGAGTATGTCTCCCTTCATTTCCTCTTTCAGGGTTTCAAAAGCTTTGTATCCTTCCTATGTTTCTTAGCAGTACTAGTCTTCCTAGGTGTGTACAAGACCTCCATATCCATGTCTATGTCATCCTTAATAGAGAGACCATGTTCAGAGTCAGCAGGGTTGTCCTTTTTCACCCTTTTATGAAGTTGATCTTTGGAATTTTTCTTCTTTTTCTTGGTTGGTTCAGAGTCCTCATCAAAGTCATGGCCTTCATTGTCCTCCTCTAAGGAGGAGGAGTCATAGTCATCAGAATCATCCCCATCACCCTCTATAGTCTTTATTTCAATAAACATCCCTACATTATTAGCTTTAATATCCTCATAAATCAAAAGCATGGGACCATCATGAAGGGGGGGTTTAGTAATACTCTGATCTCTAACCCCATTGATGTTATTATTCAATGAAGAATACAAATAAAAGGGAATATAAATCTTAACATTATGCCTAAAGTGATTAAGCATAACAAAATCATAAGTATAATCCCTAGAGAATCTTCCATCAAGGGTAATGTAGGAAACAATGGCCCTAAGAATAATCCTCTAGAATTTCTTCAAAGACTTGGGCTAAAAATAGGTAATACCTTTTTTCTTCACCATTTTATTCTTCTCCTTAAGTGTCATTGAGAAAGTGTCCACTACAAAGTTAGAGATCTTCCTATCTCTGTAAAACTTCTTACCAATGATTGGGATCCCCATGACCTTGGAGATATACTCCTCAGTAATGGAATACTTCTTATCATTCATTGTGAAGTAGCCCTCATTCCAATTATGCAAAAACAACTAGATAACTTCACAATTTCCCCCATGCAACTTCTCAAGGAAAGTAGCAATACCTCCTTTTCTCAACACTTTCCAAATTTGCATTCTCTTCCTCCATTTTTCACATCTAGTAGGCTCTTGACATCTTCTTTGGCCTCCCATTCTCTTTGTTGTGTATGCAGAGAAAAAGAAAAAGATGAAGGGAAATGTAAAAGATAACAAAAATACCTAGAATCTATTTGAAAAAAAGGCATAGTTATAGTGAGTACCACTACCACCTCTAGCACTCCTTGTAATCAAAGACATATCCAACTTAGTATACATAACTATCTTTAATGATGACCCCATTAACCCCAACCATCACATCATGATTGATTCTCAAGATGAATGGATTAGGAAGTTTTCATTCCATATTTGCAAAATTTGACACGTAACAACTAGGTTGGCCATGGTATCAGCAGCCCTATTGGCTTCATAGTAAGTATGACTAATGAAGAAGTCCTCAAAGGTATTAAGGATAGAAATATTTTCATTCAATATACTTGTAAGCCAACAAAGAATTTGATGTCACCAAACATTTACATTTCAAATTCCTTTTTCATTTCATCAACAAATTATTTTGATAATGCTTCCTTACCTTGAAACATGATATCATCAACAAAAATTTTGAATAACAATACCTTTTTGTTCTTGAAAGTGTTCAATTATATATTATTGTTATCATTTGTTCTTGCCAAACCAATCTTCACCAAGTAGTTATGCACTCTTTCATGCCATTCTCTAGGGGCTTGTTTCAAACCATATAAAACTTTTTGAAACCTACAAACCATATTTTTCTTGATAGGATCCACAAATCATTCAAGCTTCTTTATGTATACTTCTTCTTCAAGTATCCCACTTAGAAATGCAGATTTGACATCCATTTGATATTCCTTTGTTCCCCAAGTTTTAGTTCATATCTTTTTTCTCTAGGGTTTTGAGTCAATTCAAGTGTTAATGTCTTGAATCTAAGTCTAGATTTCCTATTTGATGTTCTTTCTTCTCATCATTCCTTTAGTCAACCTAATGTGGGAATCATTGAGAAATGTGTCAATCCAAAGCTAGGTGATTAGGGCTTGGAGGGTTTTTATGTGTTATCCCAATGAGAAGAACGTCTTGATATTTTGCTAATTTATATTTTCTTGTTCCTAATCATGTTGAAGAGAAAGATTCATGCTATGAAGTAGTTCTTCATGAAAACATTTCTAAATCTCTAAGAATTTCTAACTTCATGGTCAAAGTTTTATATCTAAAAGAAGGATACATTTAAAGAGATCACAGACATATGCAAAGTAAATATAGTAGAGAATATCAAAGATCAAGGCTAAAATATTGATATGTAAATCATGAAGTACAAGTTAGAAGAAAGATCAATTGAATTCAATACAGAGTGAATACTTAAAAATGCAAAAATGGTGAAGGAACCAAGTCAAAGCTAGTATGAATATTTTTGAAATTGACAATTAATATTTATTTGTGCTTATACATTGCAAAGTTGAAAAGTCAATTGAATGAAAGAATGTGTACTATTGGTCAGTTGAAAAATCCAAATGCTTATCTGTTAGATCGAGTCCCATTCAAATATTAAACAAAATTTCAATGCCTGCAGCCATCAGATCTTATAAGATCCATGATCATTGTTATATCTCTATTAAGATTTGTTTGATTTTTTATTCGTAGTGAAATTATGAAAAAATGACACATGTCCTATGGGTCATCACATTTCATGAAGCATAGTCAAAATCTAGTCATGAGGTGCCATTAAGCAAGGAAGGTCAATGTTGAATTCTCTAGGCAATGCAAAAGTGCCTACTATTTGCCATGATGTGTATAGCTAGAAAATGGACCTAGAGTGAAGAAAAAATGAAGTGTTAAGACCTTTTTCATCACTGTCAAATCAAATAAGATCTACAGAGGTTGTTAAGTCAACATGAAGACACGTGTCTCGATGGGTCCATTACATTCTACCGTTGTTAGACTCCCCAAACAATGAATTACTGCCATCTATTTGCCATGACATACTTAGTTGGAAAGTGGACCCACACTATAAAACAAAGAGACTTAAGATCATTTTATTAAAAAAATTAGATAGAAAAAAGATCTACATTTGTCACCATCTCGCTATGCAAAGTTACAAGGTAAATAATCATAGAAACAAAATGATGGAAAGACATGTATACATTGAGGGACCTACAGAGGAAGTTATGAAGGAAGGTCATAAAGTTTTAATTGTGACCATCAATTTAAGATCAACAACTAGAGTTCAAAGATGCAATGATTGTTATAATATGAATTATATTGAATTGACACCAAATAGCATAATACAAAGAATTGAAGGTTTTTACAAGATTTGTGAATTCACATGAAGATGAATAGTCATCGAGTCTTTTCAAAAATATCATGGATTCAGAATTGTCATTAAAAGAGATACCACGTGCTCATTTTATTATGCAGATTGGATAATTTAATATTTTTTTCTTATTTTCTTTTCTATTATATGACTGTTGCTCTGGCAGAATTAAGAAATGATAGAGAACTATAAATATAACCTCATTTGACAATACAAAGGTTAGCAAACTTGATGGTGAATTGCTCAATAATTCCATTGACCCTATTTTCATGTCATGTTTTATTGCTCATGCATAGATTAGTTTTGCATTAAGAGTTGAAGGACAATTATATGTGATCTTGTAATAATCAGGTGGATTCCATTTCATTTTGATATTTGTAGTAGAGGTGATTCCATTTACTTTCTTCATATATGATTCTGTGTCCTCTCTTTTTCATTTCATTTCATATTATGTTAGATAGTTTCATTAGAAATTAAAGGATACATGTATATGAATCTATTAGTAGATTGTTGAATTCCTATTCATTCAAGTTTGGTAGTCAAAGAAATTCCATTTTCCATCATGTACATTTCTTCTTCGTTCCTCTTTGCATTTAGATGATTAACACTACATTTAGAATAGAAGTAAGAGTCAAAAATCTCAAGATAGTCTATTACAGGCATTCCATTGTGTGTGATAGGTTGTGCAAATTTGTTTTGCCTAAATTTTTTGTTTCTAAAAATGATTTGGTTATCCTTTACTACTCTTAGGATAAGAGATTATAATGTCAAAACTTCTGATCTCATAAAAACATATTCATTGTGTATCATTAAAAATCATAGGGAGCTATACCTAGTCAATTCAGAGAGTAGTGATAGAATACATACACTAACCCATTTTTTGGTAAACATCCTTTTGTCTCTCTAAGCATTGGGTATCAAAGAGTCAAGATTATAATATCTAATAGGAGAAAAAACTATTAACCAATAGTTTTTTGTGACTCTGGAGGGGAAAATTGAGATGAAAGCTCTAAATAATTTTCCTTCATATTAATTTGCAATCTAATTTCATATATTTGAGTTGCAAGAAAGGACTTGTGGTAGTCAGGTGTTTTCCATAAGAACTTGATACTAGTTTTATAGCCTCAACTTTTGGAAGAAAAGAATCAAATCCAAAGTTGAAGGCTGGTAAGATAAATTTAATACACTATTTTCTAAACATTTGATAAACCCTAGATTCTAGATATACCAACAATTCCAAGGAGAAAGGAAATATTGACCCAATATATGAAGAGCTCAAGAAGGCTAACTTTCCTATCCTAGAAGACCTTTGTAGAAGAGGAAGAACACGTGCAAGGGAATCTATATCCAAACAAATTCAAGATACTCTTTTACCTACGATTGTTCCTCCTAGTAGAACATAGATAATTCAATCTTCTACTCCTCTTATTGCTAGGGCTTACATTTCTTTTGCTTTTGATGCTTTGTTTTTTATTGGTGCAACACTCCCACTTTTTGTGACCTTTCAAACAAACCAAATCACTATACCAATAGTTATGGCACAACCATGGAGAAATTCTATTGGTCCTCTTGCCATTGAAATTAATAATGATTTTCCAAGAGCATCAAGGAAGAACTTCCCAAGATTTAATGTTGATGGTACCACCTTTGCAGAATAGCAATTAAGCTCTTTCTATAAGGCTTGTGGTGTAGTAAATGCTCAACATGAGGATGTGGCTGTCAAAAAAAGATTAGATACACTAGTGGAAAATGTTGTTGATTGGTTCCAAGACCTACCTATAGGATGCATCACAAATTGGGACACTATGAAACAAAGGTTTGAGGAACATTATAAAATTAAAAAAGAACCATTAGTTTCCATCAGATATTTCAATGCAATAATCAATAAGCTCATCAAAATGATATCTTCTGCAAGTGCACCAATATATGATAATATGAAGACTTTCTACATTAGCTCTATGCCTCCTGACTTGGGATATCAAATTAGAAAAGAAAATGTAGCAAACTTGCAAGCTGCCCAGACACTAGGCATAGAGATGGAGGATGGCATGATAGCCTCTAGTAAATGGAAGAGAGAATCCCAATCTAGAACCATGAACAATATAGCTAATACTTCTAATAATATAGAGGCTATGTGTCAAAAATTGTCTAATAAGCTTTTTTCATTGAAGAAACAAATTAATAGGCCTACTAATTCTTTGCATCAACCTCATCAAGAAGGATCTAGATATCCAAATGGAGGTAAAACACTACAAATACCACCCATTCAATAGAGGTTAGCAATTGGAGGTGTTCCTATGAGACAAAATATGATCAGATATAAGAAGATGGTGGATAATAAAGAACAAGCAATTGAATATCCTGAAATGAGGATGATCATACTCCTTGTGGTGACTCTAAAAACTTTTTCTTGGAGTATGAATCAGATTCAAGAACAAGAGGTGATTGTTTTCCAACTCTAGAAGGGCCTCAGTTGATAGTAAGGACCAGAGGTGAGAAGAATAGAAATTAGATCAACAATTCAGTCCTTGTCAAAAATAATACACCATCAAACAAAACTGATAAAGATAAAGGCATGGTAACTTCAACTTCACAGAAGGAACACAAAGGTAAATCATCTTATTCTTTTGACATAGTACAATACTATGAAGAGACAAGAATTTAGATTTCTCCACTAGATTAATTGAAAGTTAATCCTAATCAGTTAGTTAGTTGAACAGTGCAATAAAAATAAAGAGTAGGTTACTACTAATGTTAATGTTGATCATCTCAATAAAGCTAGTACTAATGGATCTTCTTTGACCGATGAAGATTTTTCACTCCCTAAGTTGTTTCAAGAGGAGGAATTAATTGTCTTAGCCATATACCCAAATCAAAAACTAGATCCTTTCTACATTTCTTTGTTCATCAATAGGAATAGGTTGAGTAATTGTATCATAGATTCAAGAGCCTCTGATAATGAAATGCCTACTTTTGTAGCAAAATATTTAGGACTTTCCTTGACTAAAACATTTGGTAGATGTTATTCAATGGATGTAAAACAAGTACTCTTGCTTGGACAAATAAAAGGTGCTCAAGTTTCCCTAGCTGCCTATCCTTCAAAAAGACTTGAACTTACCATTTTGGTGGTAGACATCCCTGCAAGCTATGTCATGCTCCTAAGTAGAAGTTTCTGCAAAGACATTGTGGGGAGAAATAAAACTAGACTATTCTTGTGCCATCACCCAAGTTGGAGATAAAAAGGTGAAGTTAGAACCAGAAGAAAAGGAAAAGTTTAGTGTCTTGAAATTAGATGATCTTAGGTATCAAATCTTGTATCATGAAATGCAGTTTGGTAATTATATGTTATTCTCTAGCACCCCTGATATTTTAGAAGAATAAAAAAAAACTAAAGGTGATCAGTTGTGGACTCTAGAATTTGATGGCAATTGTCCTAATGTCAGTTTAGGTAAAGGGGTAGTGTTGACATCACCTAGTGGGGAAATGACTTGCTTGGGATTTCAAAAATACTAACAATACTGCAAAATATGAAGCGCTTCTTCTTTGAATAATGGTAGCAAAAAAACAAGGAGTCAAGATGCTTAAAGCTTAAGGAGATGTAGAGTTGGTGGTAAAACAAATCATAAATCAATATGCAGTAAAGAACTTAAGATTGAGAAGCTGCCATAATAAGATGTAGGATGAGATTGAGAGTTTGGATGCTTTCTCAATTACATCAATACTTAGATAATTCAACTCAAGAGCTAATTATTTGGTAGTCTCTACATCATTGCTCTTACCACATCAAAATTTTAAAGATGAGACCTATAAAGTAGAAGTTCTATTCAAACCTAATGTCCTTGATGATGAAGATTCATGGAAGGTTTTTGAAGATGATAAACATATACTAAAATTCATTGAAGGGGAAGATCCTTTTGAATGCTTGTATTTTGAAGGAAGAACTAATGCAAGTGATGATAATTTAGTGACAAGTGATAAGAAGAAAATAGATCCTGATATGATTTAATTGAAAGATAATAAGATTCCACCCCATCTAATCTCTTTAGAAAAAAAATTGATACGCATGATGCATACATAAAGAGGGAATGAGGTAAGAAAGAAAAACCTATGGTGAATATGTTGGAATAAATATAGGGATAGAAGTTAGTCCAAAGATGATAAACATAGGAAAGTGTCGCACACCAGAGGAGATGGAAGAGATCAAGAAATTACTTATTGAATTTCAAGATGTATCTACTTGGAGTTATGAAGACCTAAATAATTTCATGGGTTGAAAGTTCAAACATGAAATCTCTCTTAAACTAGAAGCAATACCATTTAGGAAGAAACAAAGAAACTATAATCCTATAGTTGAAGGAGTGATCTTTAAGGAGATTGACAAAATGTTGTAGGCTAGGATTATATACCCTATTTATCATTCTACTTGGGTTTCTAATATTTTTAGTAAGAAAGAAGAATGGAGAGATAAGGATTTGTGTGGATTTCAGAAATCTAAATTAGTCCTCTCTCAAAGATAATTTTTCTCTTGCCAATATGGATCACCTCTTGCAAACTATTGCAAGGTCAGAGATGATGTCAATGTTAGATGGTTTTTTAGGGTATAATCAAATCCAAGTGAAAGAAGCAGATCAATTGAAAACTATATATACCACACCATAGGGTACTTTTTCCTACAATAGAATGCCCTTTGGTCTAATCAATGCAGATGCAACTTTTCAATGTGGCATGGAATTGGATTTTGGAGATTTAAAAGATAGAATCATTGTCATATACCTTGATGATTTGAAAATCTTTTCGAAGAAGAGGAAAGATCATATTAAAGATCTAGAAAATGTGCTACAAAGATGTAGAGAGCATGGTGTCTTACTGAATCCAAAAATGTCAGTATTTTGTGTGATAGAATGCAAGCTACTTGATCATATTGTATCCCAAGAACAAGTGAAGATTGATCCAGATGGAGTTAAAGCTATTTAGCAATTAAGTGTGCTATTGAGTAAAAATGGAGTGAAGTCCTTCTTTGGCTAGGTAAATTTCTTGAGGAGATTTGTGTCTAATTTCTCTAAGATAGTTAAATATACAGTTGATATGATGAAAGGAAATAAAACTTTCAAATGGAGTGATGCTGGGAAAAAGGCTTTTGAAGATATCAAGGATTTCATTGCCAAAGCCCTTGTACCTATCCATCTTGGCTACACTAAAGAATTCATCATTTACTACTATACCTCTGAACATACTATGTCAATCATATTGATGCAATAAAATAAAGAGAGAATACAAGCTCCAATTGCTTTCATGAGTATAACACTAAAGAATCAAGAATTCAGATATTCAAAAATGGAAAAACATGCATATACAGTGGTGAGAGCCCTTAAAAATTTCAAGTTTTATGTACTACATTCTCATTCAGTAACATATGTGTTAGATCCTGTAGTAAAAAGAATTTTGACACAACAAGATGTTGGTTGCAATAATAGAGGAGTTTGGATAGAAAAAGTCCAAGAATATGATATAGAAACTAAGCCAACCAAACTTGTAAGAGGAAATGCACTGTGTAAAGTGCTAATAGAAGATCAAAAATATAAAGAAGAAGATGCTCCAAAATGTTTTATGCTAAGTCTTCAAGATCCTTGGTTCTCAAACATTGCTTATTTTTTGACATATAGTGAATGCCCTAATGGGTTAACTACTAAGAAAAGAAGAGATCTAAAAACAAAGGCCTTGAAGTATGTGATTCATGATGATGTCTTGTACAAGAGAGAAATTGATGGAACATTTTTAAGATGTGTAGACAAGGAGTAGCAGGTAAAGTTGTTAAGATTTTTTCATAATGAAGCATGTAGAGGACATTTTTCTAGCACTATCACTGCATTCAAATTCTAAGACAATGTTATTATTGGCCTAGCATGTTTAAAGATGCATATAAGTGGGTTTCTAATTGTGAGAAATGTAAGATGTTTACTAGTAAACCTCAGCTTGGTACCCTACCTCTTAGACTAGTGGTAATTGAAGCTCATTTTCATCAATGGGGTTTAGATTTTATAGGTCTACTCAATCCTCCTTCTAGTCAAGGACATGCATATATACTGACTACCACAAATTATTTTAGTAAATGGGTTGAAGCTAAGCCAATAAAGAAAACTTAATTAGAGGTGGTATGTGATTTTCTCAAAGAGCATATTTTGATCAGGTTTGGATTTCTTGTGAAATATGTAATGGATAATGCATCTCATTTTTCCTCTTTAGAAATAGTTGAGTTTTTTTATGATAATGGTGTTCAAGTTGGGCATTCCTCAGATTATTTCCCTCGAGAAAATGGGTAGGGTAAGTCTAGTAATAAGAATTTGATTAATATTTTGAAGAAATTGGTTTCAAAGAATCAGAAAAGTTGGCATAAGAAGATTCATGATGCTATGGGCTAGTAGAACCACACCTAAAAGAGCCATAGGTATTTCACATTTTAAATTAGTCTATAGAGTGGAAGATAATTTTCCATTGCCTCTAGAACTTGTTGCATGTAAAGTAAAGACTATCATTGAAGAAGATGTTTTCAAAGATGGATTAGAGAGGAGAATTGTGAATCTTGCCAAACTGCAAGAAGAAAGGGAAGAGAAGGCTGAAAAAATCACTAAACACCAAGGAAGGATAAAGAATTTTTTTGATAAAAGGGAAAGGCCTAGAAAATTCATGGAAGGTGATCTGATATTGCTATGGGACAAGAGACATGAATCAAGAGGTATGCATTCAAAATTTTAGTCTTTATGGAAAGGGTCATTTCAAATCATACAAGCAAATCAAAATAAGTCTTTCAAGTTGGCATATCCCATTGGAGAAATCCTACCATGTTCTTATAATGGGCAGGATTTGAAGTTGTATCAAAATCAAAATTGAAAGCAGATAACCCCTACATAGTAGCTAGATAGGTAGGTTTTTCTTTTATGAAATTTGCTTCAGTTTTGTTGCTTTCTATCCTAGGTAGTTTGTTTTTTTTTTCCTATTCTAATTTGTTCTTTTTGTTTCCAAGTTGTCACCTTTTGTGTAGAACCAAAGATTGCTAAAGTTCTTTCAATCATTATCATGATGATATCTCCAGACAGAGCTAGTTGTTACCCAAATTTTAGCCCATATCTTTTGCTCTAGGGTTTTGAGTCAAGTCAAGTGTCAATGTCTTGAGTCTGAGTCTAGATTTCCTATAGGATTATCTTTCTTCTCATCATTCTTTTGATTTAACCTAATGTGGGAATCATATGAGCAATGCATCAATCCAAAGTTAGGTGATTAAGGTTTAGAGGGTTTGTTATGTGTTATCCCAATGAGAATAAGGTCTTGATATTCTACTAATTCATATTTTCTTATTCCTAATCATGTCAAAGATAAAGATTCATGTTGAGAAGTAGTTCTTCATGAAAGCATTTCTAAATCTCTAAGAGTTTCTAACTTCATGGTCAAAGGTTTATATCTAAAAGAAGGATATATTTAAAGAGATTATAGACATATACAGAGAAAATGTAGTTGAGAACTATTGACACAAAATTCTAGACCCTTTCCTAAGAAATGACCCTCAAGCAACATTGTGTAACATGGAAATGACCTCCAAGTGTGGGATTTGTGCCCTGAGGTTGAATCTTTGGAGAAGGCTGACTTCCTTACTATTAGGATGCACCTTCACTACCACTATGAAAGAAAAGGGAAAAGGAGACTGAAATAAATATGCAGAAAGGGAAAGGGGGGTGACGCACCAAGATAGAATAGTGGTTACAACTCTATCCATGTATGCACAAAACATCAATGAAAAGTCTAGATACACAAATCCTAGCTCTAATCTATTTTCAAGAACTCACATGCATGTTTGGAATTGATCAAGTGCTAAAAGGAAAGACATCTTCACATCTACCGCAACCATCAACAGTTTGGGCACAACATACAAACCTTGAAAACTAGAAAGAAATGCCCACCAAAAGGCAAGATACATGCGCATTTGAAAAATGGAAAGAAGAGGTAAGGAAGGAAAACTATTTCATTAATGGAAGGTGAGGAATATAGTTGCAAAGCACAAGGCTATAGCAAGTAAACATAATAGAACAAAGAAGAGCCTAGAAAAAGTATTTACAACTTGCCTTTATAGATCAAGCATAACTTAGATGTTAACTTGAAGTTCAAACCCCAACCCAAGGTGGAGTCAAGTTGCAAAGAGTAGCAACAAATGAATATCAGAACTAAATCTAATCATGAAATACATTTTTCTATAGAAGTGACAAGAAGGGCAAAAACAAATGCATCTAGTCATAAGAAATCGAATATCATGAGATTTGATCATTACAATCATTAACGAGGCATGGAGATGCATAGATGTCATGCAAACAAGGCCAAAGAATGTCATTTAGCATTAACTAATAGTCCTTGTAATGTGCCATGTCTACAAAAAATAAATCTGCACCGTTGTCAAAAAAAATGTGGTATGAGATAATGTGCAAGTTAACCCGCCGCAAAAATACAAAGTCTACCCGTGTGGAATAAATTTGATTTGCCCTAATAAGATGAGCCATCAATGTAGATCTTCATTTGAATATGGACAGCCTAGATGCTACAAAAATCTCCCCAACAGATGAATAATACCCAACTATAGATCCAAGATCTTCCCTTATAACCATGGAAAGTTGAGATGCACTCATAATATACAAAAGCTGCTTCTAGATCTAATGGTCATCGTATCTTTGCAAGAGAAAAGGGAAGCAATGCAAAAATATGACCACCATCTAATTAAAAGCAACCCAACATAAGAAGGATTTACCATGTGGCATGCAATAGTAGGTCGGCACATTTTTTGAATGTTCAGTTGAAGAGACAACACTAATTTTTTGATTTCGAAAAGAGCAGCAAAGTCATCCTTCGAAATGGAAAAATTGATAACTGCAAAATGTTAACCCCAATAGAAAATGTGTGTTAACCTACAACTTGGCACGTGAAGGAAAAATGAGCCAACTCGGCACATGAAGGAAAATGAGCCAACTTGGCACATGAAGGAAAAATGAGCCAACTTGATACATGAACAAGTTGAACTAGCTTAGCACATGAAGGAACCAAACTAGCTGAGTACATGAAGAGACCAAGTTAACATGAGATGTTAACCTAACCAAAAAGTGTGTTAACTCAGATCAAAGAATCTAGCCCATTGAAGATCTCTTAGATCGGTTATCAATGATGGGCTAAATGGGGGTCAAAATGACCAACAAGAACATCAAAGACTAAGGCTAAAAGATTGATATGAAGATCGTTAGAAAAAGTTAGAAGCAAGATCAGTTGAATTCAATATAGAGTGAATGCTCAAAAATGAAAAAATGGAAAAGGAACCAAGTCAAATGTGGTATGACTCTTTTTAAACTAAAATCGATGGTTAATATTTAATCTGCATGTATACATCGCAGAGTTTAAAAGTCAATTGAATGAAAGAATGTGTGCTATTGGCCAGTTGAAAAGTCTAAACACTTATCTATCAGATTGGGTCCCATTCAAACATTAAACAAAAGTTGAATGCCTTTAGCCATCAGATTTTATAAGATCCATGATCTTTATTATGTCACTATTAAGAGTTGTTCGATCGTTATTCATAATGACATAATGACAAAATGACAAATGTCCTATGGGCTATCACATTTAATGAAGCACTGTTAGAATCTGTTCACGAGGTGCCACAAAGAAAGGAAGGTCAATGTCAAATTCTCTGGGTAATGAAAAAGTGCCAGCTCTTCACCATAGTGTGTATAGGTTGAAAATGGACCCATAATGTAGAACAAAACAAAGGGTTAAGACCTTTTTCATCATTGTAAGATCAAAGAAGATCTACGAAGGTCATTATATCATCATAAAAAGATGTCCATTTGATAATCTATGTGACAAAGTGATGTAAAGGCACATGTCTCAATGGGCCTATTGCATTCTACCATTATCAAACTCCCCAAGAAATGAATTACTACCATCTATCTACCATGACCTACTTACTTAGAAAGTGGACCCACATCGTGAAACAAAGAGATTTAACATCATTTTATTGCAATTGTCAAATCATAAAAAGATCTACATTTGTCACCATCTTGCTATGTAAAGTTGTAAGGAAAATAATCATAGCGAGAAAATGATGGAAAGATATGTATACACTAAGGGACTCATTGACGAAGTTATAAAGGAAGGTCATAACATTTAAATCACAACTGTTAATTTAAGATCAACAACTACAGTTCAAAGATGTAGTGACTATTATAATATGAATTATATTGAATTGGCACTAAATAAAAGAATACAAAGAATTGAAGGTTTTTGCAAGATTTTTGAATTGACATGAAGATGAATAGCCATCAGGTGTTTTTAGAAATATCATGGATTTAGAATTGTCAATAGAAAAGATACAACCTACTCATATTATGATGCAGATTGGATAATTTCATATTTTATTCTTATTTACTTTTCTATTATATGATTGTTGCTTTGGCAGAATTAAGAAATGATAGAGAACTATAAAGCTAACCTCATTTGACAATACAAAGGTTAGCAAACTTGATGGTGAATTGGCCTTTAATTCCATTTACCCTATTTTCTTGTCATGTTTTGTTGCCAATGCATGATTTGTTGAAAATAATTGGTTAATCATGTATTTTCTTGGATGTTACACAAAATTTCATATCATTGCTAGTCAGTGTATGCTGAGTTTACTCGGGCGATAAAGACAGTTTCCTATGTCTTTCTAGCATTCCAAAGTTTGAGTAGTTTAGAAGATAGAGTCTATCGAGTTCACTCAAGCATCAAAGGAAAATTTTTTAAAGTTGACTGTTAACTGAGATCACTTAGTCAATTAATAAAATTTTGGATGGAACCAATGTTAACTAACCTCACTTGGTTACAAAAGGAACTTTGTGAATATGTAGTGTTAACTGAGTTCACTCAGTTAACACAAGAAAATAATTTCTAAATTAGTGTCTACCAAGCATGGTCTGCTAACAAAGGATTTTCCTATTTTTGCATATTGAATTCAATTGATTTAGTTGTTGATTCTAGTCGACTAAGGAGATGAATATTAATTATTCTAAGTTTTATTCAAGCTGACTTGACAATGTATAAGATATAAATATAAGATCAAGTTGAGGATTGAATGTGTGGAAGTGAATAGAAGATTTGATGATGCTTAGAGGAAGTGAATTAGAAGGATAAGTAGAATATCCTTGTGGAGGTACAAAGATACATTCGATCAAGAAGGATCAAGTATACAAGCTAGAACTAAGATCTATAATCAACAATTCAATTGCATCAGAAATCAATCCATCTCATTGTTACTTTCTAACCATTATAGCAGTGATCTAAATCTCTTAATCCAGTTGGCTTAACAACTATTTGTAAATCCTCTAAAAAGGAAGCATTTCTATTTGAAGTGTCTAAAGACCTCTAACAAGGCCACTCCTTATAAGGTGATTAAATCCTCTAATAGGGTCACACCTAATAGTTTTTTTTATAGCCTTTAATATGGATGGCTCCTAACAAGGCTCACTTTAGAAGATTGAAAATTAGTAACTAGCTGCAATTGGTGGTTTTTACCAAATTGGGTTTCCATGTTAAATCTTGGTGTCACTTGTGTTCATTCTATTTCCTTTATGTGTATGCACCTAAGTTAATCTTAAGGCTAATCACAGTAAACATCTTATGGTTTGCATTTACCAAGTTATTTTTGTTATTAAATTATTTTTGTATTTGCTAGAGTAAATCAAGTGCATGTGTGTTTACCAAGTTACAACAAAAAATAGTTTACTCATAGTATTCATTTGTATTGACATCTAAGTTATATGGGATTTATTTTTATAGTAACTAATTCATCCCTATCCTCTCAGTTACTCCTCTTATATTTCCAACAATTGGGGATGAGATGTCAAAGAGGAAGAGTTTGGTCATATCACAGAAATTTTGTCTAGCAAGGAAGAACTCGGTTTGATATCAAAGAGGGAGAGTTTGCTATCAAAAGAAGATGTTGAAGACAAAGTTTTTCTAACAAAGGGAGAAACTGAAGGCATAGGGAGTTCATACTAATAGGATTTCTCATGGATGAGAATGAGAACAAAACTAAGGATATATTCCTTACTTTATTCTTTCTCTAAATTTTCATTATATTTTGACATGTGTTTCCATCAATGCCAAAGAGGGAGATTGTTAAAAACAATTGGTTAATTGTGTATTATCTTTGATGTTACACAAAATTTTATATCATTGCTAGTCAGTGTATCTCGAGCTCACTCAGGCAATGAAGATAGTTTCCTATGTCTGCTAAGCATTCCAAGGTTTGACTAGTTTAGAAGATAGAGTTTGCTAAGTTCACTAAGGTGTAAAAGGAAATTTTGTAGAAGTTGAGTGTTCACCAAGCTTACTCGGTTAATAAAGAAAATGTTGGATGGAACCAACATTAATCGAGCTCACTTGGTTACCAAAGAAACTTTGTGAATATGCAATGTTAAAAAAGTTCACTTGGTTAACATAGGAAAATCATTTTTGAGTTAGTGTCTATCAAGCATGGTCGGCTAACGAAGAATTTTCTTGTTTTTGCATATTGAGTTCAATTGATTTAGTTGTTGGTTTTAGAGAATTGAGGGGATGAATATTAATTATTTCAAGTTGTATTCAAACTGACTTGACAATGTGTGAGATATAAATATAAGTTCAAGTTGAGGATTGAATGTGTGGAAGTGAATAGAAGATTTGATGATGCTCAGAGGAAGTGAATTAGAAGGATAAGTAAAATATCCTTGTGGAGATGCAAAGAAACATTCAATATGGAAGGATCAAGTATACAAGCTAGAATTGAGATCTATAATTAGTAATTTAGTTGCATCCAAAATTAGGTCATCTCATCATTACTTTCTAACCATTGTATCAGTGACCTAAATCTCTTAACCGAGCTAGATTAACAGTTATTTGTAAATCCTCTAATAATGTGGCATTTCTATTTGAAGTTTCTAAAGACCTCTAACAAGGCCACTCCTAACAAGGTGATTAAATCCTCTAACAGGATCACACCTAATAGTGTGTTTTGTAACCTTTAACAGGGTTGGCTCCTAACAAGGCTCACTTCAGAAGAGTGAAAATTAGTAACTAGCTGTAATTGGTGATTTTTCCCAAATTGGGTTTCCACGTTAAATCTTGGTGTCACTTGTGTTCATTATATTTCCTTTATGTGTATGCAACTAAGTTAATCTTAAGGCTAATCATAGTAAACATCTTATGGTTTGCATTTTCTAAGTTATTGTCAAGTTATAGTATTTGCTAGAGTAAACTAAGTGCATGTGTGTTTATTGAGTTATAGCAAAATATAGTTTAATCAAAGTATTGATTTGTATTGACATCTAAGGGATCTGGGATTTTTTTTTGTAGTAATTGATTCATCCCTCCCCTCTCAGTTACTCCTCTTATATTTCCAAAATGATTAGTTATGCATTAAGAGTTAAAGGACAATTATATGTGATCTTGTGATAATCAAGTGGATTCCATTTCATTTTTATATTTGCAGTAGAGGTGATTCTATTTACTTTCTTTATATATGATTCTACTTCCTTTCTTGTTCATTTCATTTTATATTATGTTAGATAGTTTCATTGGGAATTAAACAATAGATGTGTATGAATCTATTAGTCACTTGTTGAATTCCATTTCATTCAAGTCTGGTAGTCAATGAAATTCCATTTTCTTTCATGTGCATTTATATGGTTAACATCATATTTAGAATAAAATTAAGAGTCAAAAATCTCAAGACAGTCTATTACAATCATTCCATTGTGTGGATAGGTTGTCCAAATCTATTTTTCTTGAATTGTTTGTGCCTACAAACAATTTGGTTATCCTCTACTTCTCTCAAGTTAAAAGCTTATAATCTCAAAACTTCTAATCTCATACATAGGGAGTTACATGTAACTAGTCAATCCAGAGGGCAGTGATAGAATACATGCACTGACCCATTTTTTGGTAAACATCCTTTTGTCTTTCCAAGAATTGGGTATCAAAGAGTCAAGATTATAAAATCTAATAAGAGAAAAAACTGTTAACCAAAAACCTTAAATCCTTTATAAGAAGAATATGCAAGAAGTGTTCTAACTCCTAGTCTTGCTATAAGGGAAAATGTTTCCTTGTAATCAACAACTTCTTGTGCATGTCCTTTGCATACCAATCTAGCCTTTTTCCTTGTGACCTCACTATTTTTATTCATCTAGTTTGTTAATACCTACTTTGTTCCAATAAAATGTTTTTCTTTAGGTCTAGATACTAGTATCTATGTTTTGTTCTTTTCTATCTGCTCAATTTCTTCATTCACTACTATTTCCAATCCTCATTCTCCAAAGAGTCTTTCATAGATTTGGGCTCAAACTCACAAAGTAAGCATGTATCACTTATGAGTCATTTCCTTGTCATAACAACAAATTCTTTATCTCCAATGATTTATTCAGGTGCATGATGTCTTCTCACATATTTTTCTAGTATGAGCTCTTTTCTTCTTTGTTCTTCTTGATAGGTTCATCTTGAAAAATGATTTCAAGCTCATTATCTCTCTCTGGTTTAGGTTCTAGTTCATGTTTTACATATTCATCATTATTTTTATATTTTTTGGCTTCCTCTATCTATGACTCTACATGATTTCCCTGTTCCTTGGCACTCACAATTTGCTCCTTGGCAACTAGCTATTACAACTTGGCATTTGTAGTCTATTGTAGATCTGTAGCTTTGTTCTCCTGCTTAGGTGGGGTGCTAGGAGCACTATCATTCACACATATGAATGAATTGTAGTATTTATATTATGTCTTGCATTTAACTTCATTCCTTTCTATGTATTCATCAACTTTTACATTTGCACTTTCCACAACTTTGGTAGTGTTAGAGTTAAACACTTATAAGCTTTTCTCTTAGTGGAATAACCTAGGAATATACCTTCATCACTTTTAGCATCTATTTTTCCATTTCTATTATCTTTAAGTATGTAACATTTTCTTCCAAAAAATTTGAAATACTTTACATTAGGTGCATATCCATACAATAGTTCAAAAGGTGTAATATTTCTACCTTTCTTGACTTCCACTCTGTTCAGGGTATAAAAAGTTGTATGTATAGCCTCTCTCCATTATCTTTGTGACATATTTTTCTCCATCATCAATGTTCTATCACAATCCTTATATTCAAAACACTTTCCATATCCCAAGAAATCAACTTAGTCAGTTGGATGTTGTGATTTCTCATAAAATGTTAAAATGTTGTTCCTCAACCATCACTATGTTCTAACACTCTATCATCACAAGGTTACTTGTTCACTACTAAATTTCTTGCCTGACACATAAACTATCACTCAGTCAATACTAATGCTCAGTCAACTATAATTTTTCTCATACAACATTAGCGGTCAAATTGCAATGCCAATTTATGATGGTGGTGTAATTTTTTGGTGAAATCCATGTTTTTTTTTTGCAATTATCCCTGATGTCATCACAATATTGACATTGGCATCATAATTGTGATGTTGGCATGATTATAAACTAAAAATAAATAAATCATGACATCATTCTTAATTTGTTTTGATTAATTTTGGAGCTACACATGGAAGAGGTCAAGAGCTCTGAATGAGGGTGGAGAGCTCTGAGTGTTGGTGTGCCCTTATGATTGGTGCATTTTGTTGGCATGCCCTTGTGATCAAATTTTTGTACCCTTTTGATCTCGTTGATGTGCCCTTACAACCCTACAATTTTCTTCAAGGGGGGAAGAGATATTTAAACATTCTTTTCTTTTCCTTCTAAAAGTGTTAATCTTTGGTCCATTCAAAGAAATGCCTAGTGGTGTATTTTCTTCCAGTGTAAGCCTTGAAGTTTAAGTGGTAACTCTAGAATCTATAGTTTTCACAAAGAAAGATATCAGAGTCTATGCATACACAAGCAAAGAGAGTAAAATTGAAAATAAAATAAACCATTATATCATAGCAATAGGAACTTTTTCAGTAATTAGTCATTATTAAACCAAGTGAATCTACAACTACCATACATGCTTGACTATCTTCATTTATGTTGCCTAGAAATACTCTTCTAGGTAATTGTTGTTGTTTATCACCATGTCCATTAGGGTTTTGTTTGAAATTTTGACAAATTAGAAATCTCATCTTTTAGTTAACTATTCTAAGAATATTTTTGCATTTGAATTATGTATGGGAGGATCTACTAGTTTTTCAATATTTGTCCAAACCTACCAGAAAATGGCACTTAGATTAAAAAAATAAAATCATAGTTTTGTTACTCATCGTATTCTTTTTCTATTTAGAATAGTTATAAACCATCTATATAATATTGACTAGGTTCCTTTGGTCTAAATTGATATGAATTTTTAATTCAAACTCCTCCTTTGCATGCTTTTTATGAGTCATATAAATGATATTATTATTTAGGTACATCTTGAACTAAGTTTTGTAAGGTACCAAAGTTCTTCCATTGGAAGGATGAGCACAAGTCATCAAGTAGTAACTAATTGAATAGACTATAGAGTTGTCATGCATGAGAACAAGACTTGTCTTTAAAAAAATTAAAATTATGTTGGAAATAGTAGGAATATGAATCATTCAAACAGAACTCAGCAAGGACTTAGCATGGTGCTAAGCACTTGGAACTATGATGAATTTGTAGAGTAGGTTATTTTAAATATAAAATTTCATGAATTCAAGAATGGAAATACTTTGAACTTGTAATAACATAATAACAGATAGGGGACAACTTCATTGTAGTAATGCTAAATATACATGCATGGATATATTGTTCAATACACACTGAATGCATGAATTCAATTTAATACTTAAATGCCCTTAGCCTGACAATGTGATTTGTCAATGATTATGCCTACAACATTCTTTGTTGATTCTATTCCAAAAATAAATATGTACGTAAACATAATTTTATTTGCAAATATTTTCTTCCATAATAAGACCAAAAATTGATTGATTTTCATCTTTAGATGGATCTACAAATTTAGGAGGATTATCAAATGTGCAAAATGGCAAGTAGATATTTATGAAGTTGCTCTTTTTTTTAACAGATTCTACTATCTCCTATATGCCAGCTTTTTTATGAGACCACTACTATTGACAAGGGTAACTTATCATCCTTCTTGGAGCCCATGTATATGTCTTGTATAGGATCCTTTAGGTCTGAGTAGTTGTTAGGGGTCCTAACCTGAAAGATAAAACTCAATTGGATTTTTTTTGTCAACAATAGCAATTTAGCAAATTCACCAATTAGAATTATATCTTTTTTTGTACATTTAGAATGATTTTCCTTAACAAAGATGGCATGCACAAATTTAGGAAAAAAAATTATTCAATGATTACATGGAAATTATGTGCACATATTCCTGCAGAACTTGAAAACTTTATAGAATCAATTATGATCTCGAAATTAGGATACATACCCTATGTGTGACATGAACATTCTTTAGTTGTTATTTGTTTATTACATTCACTAAACATTCTCTTTCCTAAATTGGGCCTCTACCAGTATTATTTGCAATTACTCAAGAATGTTATGTATGTTTAAAATAGCATTGAGTTTGTTCATCATGTTGGATGATTTTCAAGTTCCATATGGTACTCAATAGAAATAGGAAACACCATTTTCTTCAATGTATGACATCCAAGTAAATGAAACCCAAAAAAATAAACCATCAATCACAACATCAAATGATCCTCCTATAAATGTTTACCTATAGATGGTTTACATTCTAAAATTTCTTTCATCATCAGTGAATATATAAGATGCTTTGAAATCAATACTAGAGAAAGTATGGAGGAGGAATTGCACTTTTTCTTGGGAATGTCCTTCTACCATAGAAAAGGGATAGAAAATGGGTTTGTATGTCTCCATTTAGATTTTGACCATTGAAGAAGATTGTAGTAGTAATAGCTCACTTCTCTAGACATAGACATAACAGTCTAAGACAATTTTTTATCTTTCCTTTGTCTTTATAGAAGATAAAGTATGGATTTAAAAAATGAAAAGTACCAAGAGTCCATAATTCTTATAAGAAAAATAGAGGATAGAATTTTTAATTCTTACAAGAAAAAGTATAGGATACTAGGGTAATAGGGCAGAAAATATACATTTTTGTTACAAAACTAGGCACAAAAAAATGTTTAGCATGTCTGATATACAAAGAAATATAGAGCTCTAATAATAACAATGATTAGAACCATGTTTATAATGAAATGAAATAAAACTTCAATTCAAGGGTCTAGATTATGGTTGGCATCTCTGGGCTACAATATGCCACAATGAGATGGTTAAGTGGTCCTAAATTTAAATAATATCATAAAGACTACATTATTTAATTAATCAAATTATTAAGTAAAAAGTAATAACATAATAAATAATAAATCATGTTGGCCTATTTAAACCTTCCAGATACTTCTTGGAACCCTTTATAAGGAGAAGCCTAGTATTGTAGGGAGCCATCATGGAGTTATATTTTGTGCATTTGTGATTCTCATTAAAATTGAGTATGTATGTCATTTCAGAAGTGGAAGATCCTCCCTAGTCTAACATTTGCAATTTTGATGGGAGTGCCTCCTCACCCTATATGTTTTCTGTGCATATTTGTAACATTCATGAAGTCCATCCCCTAGCATTAGATTGAGTTGAAAATAGGTATTCTCCTTTTGCACCCATGCTCTCACTGATGTCATTTTAGATCCATCAAAAATAGAATGACTCATCTTGTCAATCTTCCACTTAATTTCACTATTCTAGTAGCCATGGTTCTTGGGGTTAGAATATTTCATTCATAATTATGCATATTCTTTAAAGGATGTTTCTCCCTAAAGATTATCATTCCTCTAGTGTTGTCTTAACTGCTCTTGAATCTCCAAGAAGGTGGGTTCTTACTCTCTACATTGTTCTCTTCGTTGGGGAAATGTAAGAATCAATGGATGCATATGTGAGCCTCTTGTGTTTATCCTTCCATTGATGGAGTTATCACCATGGTAGAACTAATAAAGAACCTAATTAGTTTATAATAAGTCATGACATATATGGTCTTTTAAAGGGTTTGATTAAACATCCTAATTTGTAATCAAGTGTTACTAGGATGGAACTGTGGAATGAGAAATAAGTCATCTACATGAAAATTAATACCAAGTGAAGTAGAGACTAGTAGGATTAAGATGACTTTGGTTTATGAATTTAGTCCATGAAACATAATTAGATTCATCCAACATATTGAAGAGATGGACCTCTTCCATCTCAACACATTGATTGGGTGTCCATTAAATGTGTTTATGTTGATCTCCCCTAACCAACCAATACATAAAAATATGTTTTTATCAGATTGGGTAGTCCAATTTGGGCATTAAATGGAGAAAGATTAAATATCTTTTAGGTGAAACCAAATCGATAATTTGGATCAGATTAGTAATACAACCCCAACCCCAAATAGAGAAATAAAGCATTGCTCTCTACCTCTGAATAAGAAACAAACATAATTTACAATATATTTAGGAAATGATAACAATTGGGGATTTGCAAGCATTAATAATCAGTTCCTGTCAATGAAGGCACATGTCCTACACTAAATTTGTCACTTCATGATATGAGGAGACATGTCAACAATTTGGAGTACAACTCTAATGTTTATTATCCTTGAAATCATCGAGTCAACATAATTCAATGATGTTAATCTGTCCCAATATCTATGTCTCCTTGTGGATCTGATATCATGTTTCAAGTTGATTTCCTTATTTTCACCAACCATGTGTCATGTTGTCTAAGGTTATACATGACATATTTATAGTTTTTGTCTAGTAGGATTCTATGGTTGGGAAGCATAATTAAATCCATTTCCAAGTTTTAATATTTGGTAGGTAAATAGTAGTCTTCATTAGGTGTTTTAGTGATGAAGTTCAAAAACCAGTGAAATAAAAAATATTTAAGAATTTACATCTTCAAGAAGAATTAGGAATAAAGTGACACAAAGGAGGATATTAACAAATAGAATTGTAAGCAGAAAACTTTTCATTGATTATAACATGGGTTTCATTTTTCCCATCCTCATCTCTATCATGATCTTGTTGATTATGGTTTATTTTGAGATATTTTCTAATAAGATGGAGGTAGTGATCTTAAAGAATATGATTTTGAACAAATGTGGTTAGGGTTAAGGGACTTTTTGAACATTATAAGAAATGGAAAAGCTAAACATTATGCATAAGAGAGAATATCTTATCTAGTATAGTACAAGATGGAGATATAAATGGAGCATATTTATAGGGGTGAGATGGGTCAATCATCAAGTGAGAAGTGTGATGAATAGGGATGAAATGCAAAGGTGGGATGTTGAAAAGGAATAATTGTGAATTTGAGTGAGGTGAACAAATTTTTCTTTCAAAACCATATGTGCAAATATAAACATTAAGTACAACATGTCCAATATTTTTGCAAACATACACATTATTAGACTAGAAATTTTTCTTTCAAAACCATATATGTAGATATAAATATTATGTACAACATGTCCAATATTTTTGCATATATACACATTAATTACACCAAATTTTTCTTTCAAAACCATATGTGCAGATATAAACATTAGGTACAACATGTCCACTATTTTTGCAAGTATATATATTAATTACACCAAATTTTTATTTCAAAAACATATGTGCAGATATAAACATTAAGTACAACATGTCCAACATTTTTGCAGATATACACATTAATTACACAAAAAAATTCTTTCAAAACCATATGTGTAGATATAAACATGAAGTACAAGAATAAGTTATTCTCGTGAAGAAGGATCATGTCAGATAATACATGGGAATTTGATCAAAATAAGGAGGCAAATGGTAGATTATTGTCTAACTTTTAAAGAGAAGGCAATGAAAAATGTTATTGTTCTTGCAAGAGTTGTAACAGCTTAAAGACAAGAAGAATCAAAATCAAAATAGCTAAGAGACATTGTAGGGAGAATGGTTACACTAAATGGGGGGGTTGATTATCATTCATTGGTAAGTTCTTTATTATATTGTTTTCACAATTAATATACATATGAACCATGGAACAGGGATTTTGACTATCATCATTTTTATGTAGGTCGATCTCCCCATAGTAGTACATGATATGGACCACCACATTGGAGGAACATGGAGGTTTGAATATGGAGGAACATGGAGGTTTGATTATTGAAGGAGAATATCATGATCCTAAGGAAGATGATGATCATGCACTAGAAAACACATTTGAAGATGATGGTATGAATGCATTGATCCATGATACATTTGGTATTGGTGTAGTTGTTGCTACTAATGATGATGATGATTATGATAAGGATGAATTGAGGTTTTCCATGATATACCTCTACTTGAGAAGGAAAATACAACCCTTTACAAAGGATTCCAGTCAACTCTTCTCTTTGTTGTATTTTTGTTGGTGAGTTTGAAGATTATTAATTGTTTATCCAACATAACAATGTCACATATGCTAAGGTTTGTCATATACATCATTATAGTATATAAAAGGTGAAATATATACCATTAAGATTGTTTATACTAATGACTTATATATTTTTTTGTAGATTGATAGGTGACTATTTGTTACCACCATCAAATATTCTCCCTTGCTTATACTAAGAATCATGTGCCACTATGAAACATATTAGAATGGAGTATCAAGGAATGAAGTATCAAGCAATAGATGTTTTTCTTGAAGATCATGTTATTTATCATAAAGAACATGGAAATGCAACAGAATGCCCTGAATGCCATATGAGCAGATATCAAGATGATCAAGTGACAAAAAAGGTGTCTTGCAAGGTTCTTCATTACATCCCCATTGTTCCACATCTTGAGCGATTACTTAGGTGTAGTATCTTGGTATAATTTATGGATTACCATGCATGCAATAGAAGTCAAGATGACATTATTTGAATGCCTATGGATGGTTTAAAATTTATGGACATAGAGGAAAAGTGGCCACACTTTAAAGAAGAACCTCAAAATCTAAGGCTTTCTTTGGCAACTAGCACTGTCAATTCATTTGGAGAGATGAGATTTGTTTACTCGGTGTGGCCTATTTTTGTTATCAATAATAACCTTCCTCCATGGATGTCAATAAAGAGGTTCCACATTATGTTGGAAATGATTTTTCTAGGTATTTTATTATTTTATTGTTATCTAAATGTAATTATAATTCTTGGAGTAAAATGACCACAATAATTATCTGATGTTGTTCATTCAACTAGGTAAGTACCAAGTGAAAGATATAAATGTATATATTACACCTCTTGTCAATGAGTTTCTGGTGTTATGGAATGGTTTCACTATGTATGATATCTCTAGACTAATTGCACAAAAATAATTTCAATTCCATGCAATGCTTGTGTGGACAATTCATGATGCCCCAAGGTTGACACATTTTTGTGGTATGTCATACTGAAATCTAGTTGTATGCAATAATGCTAATTCAAAAAATGAACATATTTAATCCAATTTTATCATTATCTTGTAGATCTTCAAAAAAAGGGGAAATTTACATATCTAATGTGTGGTCCAAAGCTGAAATCTCGTCAGTCCAAAAGTCTAAGAAAGTAGGTGTTTGATGAGAATAGGAACTTCCTCCATAGAAACCATAAGTATCAAAGTGCAAAAAAAACATCTTTTCAATGGGAAAGAAGAGAATACATCAAAGCCATGAAGAATGAAACCTCACCTATGACAGTTGGAATACAATAGAATTCAAGCAAGTATAGCTCCACCTAATAGTTTATGTTTGGAAATTATATATCTTGATTGTGTTTTGTTGACTTATTATGTAATTGATGATCATGACGGTTGTCAAGGCATCATTGACCACCTTCCAAAGTGACTAAAATGTTATCCCAGAGAATTTAGTAGGCTGCCCTACTATGAGCAACTACAAATTGTGCATTTGTTTGATACTATGCATATTGGAAAGAATGTAATAGAGGCACTCTGGAAAATATTGGATGTGTTGGTCTGATTTTTTGCAGAATAAAATTCTCCCAACCTAGGTATAAAAAATTAGAATTGAGTCAAAATTGTAGCCCTAGTTTTGAGAATTTTGAGAAAATAAAGCCCTATGAGCGCTTTTAATGCATAGGTACCTGGTTGTACTTTTGAGCCCCATGAGGTGTTTAATGTTTCTAACACCTTTCATTTAGTGCATCTATGTGTTTCATTATGATAATTTGTCATTTCAAATCATTTCGTGAAGATCCGTTTTGAGTAATTGTCAAATCTACATTTTTTGCCTGTGTCAAATAGCGATAGGAGGCCCAGTTTGTCTTTGAATATCTTTTACCCAGGAATGTGTCATGACCCGCCACTATGGGGATGTTTAGTATGCATATCAAAGAACATATTTTTTTGATTTTTAGCCCATTTTGAATCAGTTTGAGTAGGTTTTGAACCCCTCAAAGTTGGTCATTTATTGTTTCGTGCATTTTTGTAGTTATTCACAATTTTGGGAAGCCCTGTTTGACCAATGATATCTTTGACCCAATTGACCCAAATGAAGAAATTCTTTTTGAATTGTGTTCTAGGGGTCAGACACTACATAGCTTCCAATTTTGAGATCATAACAAATCCATTTGATCAGTTTGCTAACATGATTAAAAGCCCAACTTACATTGTTTTGTTATGACTAAGGTATCCAGATTGATATGTACCCCTGTTCGACACTTTATAACTTTGATCCTATGATTGGTAAGCATAAATGGATTGTAACATCATGCTATGTCCTAAAAATCCTTCAAGGATGCCAATTCTCAAGTCATGATGAATCCATCTGCATACTTTCTTATGTCTGTCTGTTTACCAAAAATTACTTTTTGACACATTTCCCAATTTAAACTTTCCAAGTGCCTGTTTTCAAAAAATTTCCAAATTTGTCCTATTATTTTTCATAAGCCCTAATTATGGATTCTTATCCTTTGAATGGAAAAGAACCTATATACTAGTTTTTAGAACCCCAAGTGATCAATAACCCAGTTTATAATGCCGAACCCGAGCCTAGTTTATTTTTTTTAACATTGTTTGCCTATAGGATAATTGAAGCATGGATGTTTGGAAATTAAAATCTTTTGACTGGGAATTTTTCATGGGTTGAGAATTTGCAATATGATAGAGCGTGTAGGATTGAACACGCATGCCAATTTTCATGGCCTAGTTACTTGATTGATCTAGATTTGTGATTCCACCTTCATTCTTCAACAAATTTCTCTTATATGAACAATAGTAGGAAAGATAATATAGCTAGTTCAGATCTTTTAGGTGTTTCATGTTTTGATTTTATGCATATGAGTGTATTGTTTCAAGCAAATAAATACAATGAACCAGAATTTCCTTAGTTTCATTCTAATTCTCATCTCTTGTCTCAATAATTTGCAATCTTATGTGGTCTAGGAATAAAGATCTAAGATCCATTTGCATCCCTTTAAAGTTGTATGTCAAATAGGTATTTTTGTTAAAACAAAGGACCAAGTAAATTCTTGATGTGTTTGATAGGATTGTTGGTTATGTTGAGAAGGATATTTTGTGAGAATGATGCAGGAGCATCCAGAGGTATAAGGGCAATCCTGTGTCACCCAAAAAAATGTACTTAGACTTAGTTTCTGTTTCATGTCTTTACATTTTTGGATACCCATTTGGGTCAAATAAAGATTCCAACTCTCACAGTTCAACTATCAGTGTGCTAGAAAATCTTGAAAATATAGAAGCATGCAATTTGGCCATCATTTTGGTGACCTATAAGGTGTGAATTGGCCAGATGAATGTAATTGTGATTTAGAGCATTCCAGAAAAAGAATCAGGTCAAAAGGCCCCACGGTTTGAAAGTTATTGCAATTTTTCAAGTTTTGGAGACCTCTAAAGAATGCTTCAAAGTCAGGTTACGGGCATTAAATGACCTCAAAAAGGGCCAAAAAATGGGGGACGAGTGAATCTATCCATAGGGCTATAGAGAACTTTGAGAGCTTTCCAAAAATGTAAACGGTTCATCAATCGGAGCTACGGTTCAAAAGTTATGCCTCCCGAAAGTTCGGTTACCATTTTTGGATTCTTCTAGATTTGCACCGACTTCTACCGCAGTTTCTGAAACCTTCTATTTGGTCGGTGGGTGCCAACTAGCACTTTCTAGAATGTACTCCTAGTCCTTAACCCTTCGGGGTCTATTTAAGGAGATTTTTGGCATTGTAAAAGGCAGTTCGGAGTGGAGTTTGAGAGGTGGTACTGAAAGGAGAAATTATCTCCAGATTTATGCTATTGTAAGCCCTTAGGGCATACTTTGAAGTTTATTTTCTCTGTACTATTTGTACTAGCTTATTTTTTTAGTTAATACAATTTCCCTTTTCTGTTGTGTCCATTTTGTTCTTGGGTTGTGTCCCCATCAAGTGGTATCAGAGCGGGTTTTCCTGAGTGTGTAGACAGAGCGCCGATTGTGAGCCAGTTTGCACCTAGACTGTGTAGTTGTGGGTTCAAGTTAGAAGATGCCTCCACAAAGAGAGCATGGCAAAAGGGCCAGAGCTATTAATCCTGAGGAGGTTAGATCCCTCCAAAGGCAAGTACAGGCATTGCAAGAGGAGCTCCGTAGAGGAGCAAATGTTGTCACAGGTGACGACAGTGAGGATGACAATGAAGAAGAAGTAATGGAACCAGAAGGGGAATTTGATGGGGAAGTTCTAAATCATGCAGAGGAAAGGCTTTTTAGGGCCATTAATAAGTTTGGGAAAAGACCCACAATTGAAGTGGGTGTATTTTCAGGAAATCTGAAACCAGATGAGTTGATCGATTGGATCAATGAACTGGAAGAATACTTTGAGTATGAGGATATCAAGGACCCAGATAGGGTCAAGTTTGCAAAGGCCAAACTAAAAGGCCATGCCAAAATCTAGTGGCAAGAGGTTCAATTGGAAAGAAATAGAAGAGGAAAGGAGAAGATCACAAGATGGGATCGCATGGTAGAAAAATTGAAGAAGCAGTTCATTCCTGTGGACTATCAGCTTGATTTGTTTAAGAAGATGCATAGGTTAAAGCAAGTAGGAAGATCAGTCCAAGAATATACAGAGGAATTTTACCGACTCTTGATTAGAGCGGGACATGCAGAAGCAAATAAGGAGAAGGTTGCTCGTTATATCAGTGGGTTGTGACCTAGCATCCAAGAGGAATTAAGTCTAGTAAGAATAACCAGCATTGAAGAGGCATACCAGTTTTCCCTATGAGTTGAAGAGAAGCTGAATAAAAGGTTTGAAGGAAGAAAAAGAGGGAACGGTCAAGGAGGAAGGGGAAGTGGTAGGTCATCTGGAGGCCGCAATGAAACCCAAAAAAAAATGAAGATGTGGGTACTAGCAGGAACCAGAGGAATGAGGGTTTAAACCGCTCCCATGATCAAGACTTTGGAAATCAGAGAGGACAAGGTAGAGGACATGGACAAGGAAGAGGAGGCTTCCATGGTACCTATTTCCATTGCAATGAAGAAGGTCATCGTGCCTTTTAATGCCCTCAACGACAAGGAAGGACAGATAGGAGAGCTGAGGGCCAAGCTAGGGTTTCTCATGTGGATGAGGATGCACAATCATCACATTCAAAGGATGCAAAAAGAGGAGAGGCCTTGGTAAATGAAAGAGTCCTACTAAGTGGTGAGATTGAACCAAGACAACAGAGGAGTTTGTTTCATACCAGATGCAAGTGTGAGGATAAATGTTGTGACATGATCATTGATGGTGGTAGCACTGATAACTTGGTATCAGAAGAGATGGTCTCTAAGCTGAAGCTGAAGAGGGAGAAACATACCTAGCCCTATCAGATTTCTTGGGTAAAAGATGATCATAAGGTCCTAGTAAGTGAACAATGTTTAGTAAAATTCAAAATTGGGAGTTACCATCATGAAGTTATCTATGATGTTATTTTGATGGATGTTTTCCATCTATTGTTGGGTAGACCATGGTAGTTTGATAGACATGCAGTGCATGATGGACATGCAAACACATACTCTCTGACAAAGGATGGAGTTCACCACAAATTGAAGCCCATGAAAAAGGAAGGTGAAAAGGTATGTAGCAGTGCTAGGATTTGTCTTGTTGATGGAAGGAAGTTTTTAGATGGCATGAAACATCAGCATATGTGCTATGCTTTGATTCCTAGGAAAGATAAAGAAGGTAGTAGTGAAATACCAGTTGAAGTTTCAGATTTACTAGGGGAGTTTAGAGATATTATCTTTGATAATGTTCTAGATGGATTGCCACTAGTAAGGCAAATCAGTCATCAAATAGATCTGATTCCAAGAGCTAGTTTGCCTAACAAGGCTGCTCACAGGATGACTCCTACTAAAATAGAGGAGCTAAATAGACAGGTTCATGAGTTGTTGAGGAAATGCTTGATTTGAGAGAGCCTGAGTCCATGTGTAGTACCTGCAGTACTTGCACCAAAGAAGGATGGAGAGTGGAGGATGTGTACAGATTCTTGAGCTATAAATAGGATCACCATCAAGTACCAGTTTCCTTTGCCAAGGATGGATGATATTATGGACTGCTTGAGTGGAGCTCAGTACTTCACAAAGATAGATCTGAAGAGTGGTTATCACTAGATATGGATTCGAGAAGGAGATGAGTGGAAAATAGCCTTCAAGACCAAGGAGGGTCTTTATGAGTGGTTAGTCATGCCCTTTGGATTGATGAATGCCCCAAGCACCTTCATGCGGCTCATGAATGAGGTACTTAAGAAGTTCTTGGGAAAATTTGTTATTATTTATTTGGATGATATTTTAATTTTCAGCAAGACTTTGGAAGAACATTTATTGCATATTTGTAGTGTCCTTGAAAGGCTAAGGGAAGAGAAACTATTAATTAATCTGAAGAAGTGTAACTTTGCAAAAAGGGAGTTAGTCTATTTGGGGTTTGTTATATCATCGAAAGGTCTCAAAATGGATTCGGAGAAGGTAAAAGCAATCTTGGAATGGCCTACTCCAAGGTCTACTACTAAGGTAAGATCATTTCATGGTCTAGTTAGTTTTTACAGGAAGTTTATTAAGAATTTTAGTGGCATATGTGCACCCCTAACTGATACAATAAGAGGGGATAGAAAGAGTTCAAATCGACTGCAGCAGCTGCGAGAAGTTTCGAATTACTGAAGAAGAAGGTGATAGAACAGCCTTTGTTGGCACTTCTAGATTTTAGAAAGGTTTTCCAGGTGGATTGTGATGCCAGTGGAAGTACTATTGGGGCTTTATTAAGCCAAGAAGGTAAGCCTATTGCATATTTTAGTGAAAAATTGAATGATACAAAGAAGAAGTATTTTTTTTATGATTAAGAGTTCTATGCAATAGTTCAGGCCTTAAAGAAATGGAGGCATTATTTACTGCCAAAGGAATTTGTTTTGTATACTGATCATCAGGCATTATAGTACCTAAATAGCCAAGGTAAATTGAATCAGAGGCATATGAAGTGGGTAGAGTTCTTGCAGAGCTATACATTTGTGTTGAAACATAGAAGTGGAAAATCTAACAGGGTTGCAGATGCACTAAGTAGGAGATAGTTATTGCTTACAGTAATGCAGGTTGAAGTAGTTGGGTTTGATGAACTAAAGAATTTGTACCTTGAGGATCCTGATTTTGCTGAAGCCTGGAAAGCTTGTAAAGAACCTGTTGTTGTAGATAGAACCAAGTGGTTAGACTATTTGATTTAGGATGGTATGTTGTTCAAAGGTAGTCAATTGTGCATTCCAAGGAGTTCCATTAGGGAAAATCTAATTAAGGAGAAACACAGTGGAGGGATGGCAGGACATTTTGGTCGAGATAAGACCATTACCATTCTTAGAGAACATTATTTTTGGCCTCAAATTTCACAAGATGTGAAGAAGTTTGTACAGAGTTGCCAGGTTTGTCAAGTTGCCAAGGGGTTTAGTCACAATACTAGCCTATATCAGCCATTGCCTATTCCATCAAGGCCATGGGAGGACATAAGTATGGATTTTGTTCTTGGATTGCCAAGGACACAAAGGGGTAATGACTCAGTATTTATGGTGGTTGATAGGTTCTCCAAAATGGCACATTTCATTCCATGCCACAAAACTCATGATGCTGTCCATATTGCAGACTTGTTTTTCAAAGAGGTGTTAAGACTACATGGTCTTCCAAGGAGTATAGTTTCTGACAGAGATACTAAATTTTTGGGGTATTTCTGGAGGACATTGTGAAAAAAGTTGAGAACGGACTTGAAATTCAGTTCCACGCATCACCCACAAACTAACAGCCAAACAGAAGTGGTAAACAGAAGTCTGGGCAATTTGTTGAGATGTTTAGTTGGGGATAAGCCCAAGGGATGGGATTTGATTCTACCACAAGCAGAGTTTTCTTACAATAACTCTATAAATAGGAGTACTGGAAAATCACCATTTCAAATTGTATATGGGAATAGCCCAAGGACTGCACCAGAATTGAGGAAGATAGAACAAGGGGAGAGGACAAGTGTTGAAGCTAAGGAATTTTCTGAACATATCAAGCATCTACATGAGGAGGTTCAAGCACACATTACCAAGATGAATCAAGAGTATAAAGCTAGGGCTGATCAAAGGAGAAGACATAAGGAATTCCAAGTAGGGGATCTAGTCATGGTGCACTTATGAAAAGAAAGATTTCCAGCCGGTACTTACAACAAGTTGAAAATGAAGAAATTTGGCCCCTACAAAATTTTGAAGAAACATGAATCAGGAAATGCATATGAAGTGGAGTTGCCAGACGGTATTCACATTTCTCCCATTTTCAACATTGCAGATTTAACAGAGTATCATGATGATGGTGCAGATGAGGAGCTGGTGTTAGAGCCATGTCTGATTCCTGCTTCTAAGAAGGAGGAGATAGAAGACATTCTTGATCATCGTGTGGGTAGGAGTACCAAAAACAGGCAGTATGAAGAGTATTTGATCAAAATGGAAAGGACGACTGATCGAGGACTCAACTTTGATTTTAGCAGCTAAGGTTTCCCATTTAGGATTTCCTCTACCATTCATAAAGTGATAGGGTCACTTTTCAATCTACCCTAGGTGTCTAATGCAAGAGCATCTAGAGGTATAAGGGCAATCCTGTGTCACCCAAAAAAATGTACTTAGACTTAGTTTCTATTTCATGTCTTTACATTTTTGGATACCCATTTGGGTCAAATAAAGATTCCAACTCTCATAGTTCAACTATCAGTGTGTTAAAAAATCCCCAAAAACTAGGAGCATGCAATTTGGCCATCATTTTGGTGACCTAGAAGGTGTGAATTGGCCAGATGAACGTAATTGTGATTTAGAGCATTTTAGAAAAAGAATCAAGTCAAAAGGCCCCATGGTTTGAAAGTTATTACAATTTTTCAGGTTTTGGAGACCTCCTAAGAATGCTTCAAAGTCAAGTTAGCAACATTAAATGACCTCAAAATGGGCCGAAAAATGGGGGATGAGAAAAGCTTGTCCATAGGGCTATAGAGTGCTTCGAGAGCTTTCCAAAAATGTAAATGGTTCATGAATCGAAGCTACAATTCAAAAGTTATGCCTCCCGAAAGTTTGATTACCGTTTCTGGATTCTTCTAGATTTGTACCGACTTCTACCGCAGCTTCCAAAACCTTCTATTTGGTTGGTGGGTGCCAACTAGCACTTTCTAGAATGTACTCCTAGTCCTTAACCCTCTGGGGTCTATTTAAAGAGATTTTTGGCATTGTAAAAGGCAGTTCGGAGTGGAGTTTGAGAGGTGGTACTGAAAGGAGAAATTATCTCCAGATTTATGCTATTGTAAACCCTTAGGGCATACTTTGAAGTTTATTTTCTTTGTACTATTTGTACTAGCTTATTTTCTCATTTAATACAATTTCCCTTTTCTGTTGTGTCCATTCTGTTCTTGGGTTGTGTCCCCATCAGAGAATGAGGTCTAAATGAACACCGATGTCTGAATCACAAGGTAATTAGATAGATCTGATGTTTGGGTATATGAAATATGTCCTAATATCATAGATGTATGTATTGAATTCATGAAATTGCCCAATGGTTAAGGCACTGATCAGTTATAGGATCACTTGTTATACTGTTGAATATTTGAGGTTTTGTTGAATCAACATCATTAATCAAACAATTTTTCCCTTTCATGTTGAAGAACCTAAATGTGATGCCCTCACTCAGCTTGTGAATATCATAGGATTTGCATTTGGCTACTGCAAATTTATATCATTTCATAAGTCATTAGGAGATATAAAGGTCTTTTATCTACTTAATAGATTTAGGAATATGCTTTGCACTAGTACCATATTGATCAAATCTGAGGTCCACCCACCTAGGTTTTGTAGAGCCTAAAGTAGAAGAAGGGTCAAGCCTTATAGATGGACTGGTGTCTGAAATGATGTGTTGAAGATGGGAGTTAGCTTCCCCTAGATGTGTCATATTCTCATCGGGGTAATTGGAAACCTACAACATTTTCAAACACCAACAGGATGGATGACAAAGAAAAAATTTCCAAAATTTGTAGTGACATTCATGATTCCAATCATGCAATGAGAAATATCATTGAATTAGATAGCAATGGAGAATAGATTAATCCAAGTGCCCTTCCTTGGTTATTAATAGAGCTGCAAAGTAATATCATAAAAGAAGTTATACAAAAAAAAAATCTTATAGGATTTGTTGTGAATATAAGAAATTTCATATCAAAGAAAAATGAATTTTGGCCAGGGCTAAAAATGCATGATTGGCATACCTTCATCAAGGTAGGTCACGATCTTTTGTATTCACAATATATTTGTTAAAATTCATCCAATTTTCATTGTATTATGTTAGAAAAGAATGAAATGATCAGTTGACAATTGTTGCAATATGTGCTACCCCTATTTCTCACAAACAACTTTGATGATAATATCAAACAAGTGATATATGATCTTGGAAAATGCATGAGGTAAGTAGTGATATTTTTCCAATATATCAAATAATTAATATATTATAAAGTCTCGTATTTATATGTTTCTTGAATCTCTTGTAGGTGGTTATCATCAAAAGAAATCCATAAAGAAGATATAAAATATTAGAAGAAAATAATTTTTCTACTAATGTGTGAAATGTAAAAGTATTTACCTTCAACTTTTTCAATGCACAAGAACACTACCTCATACACCAAGTTGAGGAGATTGAATTATGTGGATATGTACGGCCTAGGTCAATGTGGATGGTTGAGAGACACTTGAAATTTTTGAAGGGTTTGGTTCGAAAAAGAGCACGTCCCAAGGGTTCTATGGCTGAAGGATATATGGTATACTAGATGATGGTGTATGTTACTCAATATCTTCCTAATCTTTCTGCAAAGACCCATATAGATTCCATTTGGGATCTTGACTCCATTAAAAAAATTGAAGGGGAGTACTTGGTGGGGATCAATAGATTTACGAAAGTGAAAGAAAATAAATAATGAGATGTTATTATAGTTAATTAATTCTTAATCTTCAAAATAAATCTATTGTAAGTGATCTATTTACTTTTGTATAGCTACTAAAGGGTATGATGTAATACACTTGTTTATTGAAAACAATCAAGATTGGATGATGGTATGGATTGAATGATGTCAACATTCTATTCATAGATTAAAATAGGAATATGTGTCTTCATTGATTAAACAAGCTCATTTTAATGGAGATCCTAATGTTACACAAAAGAAAATAGATTTAGCATATGGTTTAAGAGATCTTCGGGTACTTATAAGTTTGTTAATCAACCATATGTTTCTGAATTCATGATGCAATAATTTATACATGTTTGACATTATTATAGGTGAAATGTCACAAGGCTATGTTATGCAATGGTTATAAATTCTGCATCAAATATTTCGATGATATGAAGAGAACTTGTGATTTTGGGATATGTGCAATCTTCTAGGTGACCACTATTTCATCTAGAAATGACTTACATCCTTGAGAATATCAAAATTGATATTTTGGCATTTTGGTTAATATACTTGACTATGACTTTAATTCCTTAAAATAGGTTATCTTCATTGTCAATGGTATATACTATGACTCAATCAAAATGATCCTGATAGAACTATTATTGAGCATAAGAATGTATTTCCAATGATTAATACAAGATTATTTTAGCCAATTGGGGATGAGCCCTATGTTCTTCCAAGCAATCTGAGTAGGTATTTTACTCAAAGGTTCTAGATAAACTAGGTTGGTCATTTTTTTTTAGACATGATCCAAGAGGAAGGTTGATAAAGTATAATGTGATGGAGGAAGAATATATTGAGGAAGAGGAAGAAGTGGATCATGATTGAGAGTTAGTTGATGATGCTCCTGATGCAAATCATGCTGCTACTAATCAAAATGATGATGCTTCTAGTTATCATGATAATGAGGAGGAGTAGGAGAATGATGATGATGATGATGATGATGATGATGACGATGATGATGACAATGATGACCACAATAGTGGTGGTAATGATGTTGATGATGATGATGATCTTGATGATGAGATGGATGAAGAATAATATCAATGATGGGGGCTTTTATTAGATAATATTAAAGGGGGTTTGATTATCAATGACAAGAATGAAATGTGCAATTATGTGATTAATGCTTATGCTATTCAGTGATGAGTTCTTAATAGAATTGATTAATTTGATTAATTTTTTCATGTACCTTTTATTGTTTATAATTCATATGTGATGCTAATGTTTTATCTAATTTTGAGTATATTTATCATGAATGTTTTAGCTAACATAAGACAATTGATTTACATATGCAGGAACCCAAAGCCCTTTCACAAGCATCCCACACAATCTCATGGATCATCAAGTATAAGTCAATACACCCCATAGAGATTAACATCATTTACCATTTGTAAAATATCTCTCTCATTGCCACCTATCTCTCTTATTTTATGGAGTGTAGGTACTAGAAAATAGGTATTTTTTAGATTTATCTTCCTCGAGCAAGGAAAATGTAGGAATGGAAGAAGAAAGTGAGACATTTAGTATGTCTAAATCAAGGAGACCAACTCAAGGTCAAAATATCATAAAGAAATTCAATAAGCACATGAAATTTTTCCTTTCTCAAGGGGGGTCATGTTTTTATGATGATGAGAGTGAAGGAGACTCTGATGTGCCCTTTAGGTATAAACATCTACAGAAACAATGGGTCCCCGATGAAATTCCTCCAATAAAAATTGGTTTTTGTGTTGGATAGAGAATATATCACATAGCACCATCCTCATTACATGTTTGGGTCTATTTTCCATGGATGGCATAAAGGTCTCTTACAACAAGGTTGCTGAATTGATGGAGTACATCAAACTTGGATATAATTACGATATTTGGATACAAAATGTTAGATATAAAAAAGTATGTGTAGGTTGTTAACCCTCATTTTCAATAAGCTTGTTTATCCAAATTGTGTTGTTAAATTGTTCTAAACCATTGAGTAGTTTGGATTAATTATAGTGTATTTTCATACACTAGAAAAACCCTTATTTTGAAATTTATTATCTAGACTAGGTACCTAGGGTTTCTCTAAGATTTTCATAAAAATTTACCCTAGGAAAACCCTTGTTTTTAGGTTTGCACCCTTTCAAACTTCAAATTTTCAAATACCTAAAAAGAGTGGCATTTTATGTTAAAATTTCTTGTTTCTAATACAGGCTCATTTATGTTAAGCGTGTGACTATGTGACTATAGTTAGTCATATAGTTGAGACTCCTTATCAAACTATAGCAATAAATGGCATGACACTACAAATCAAGTTTTTCTCGTTGATCATGAATAAAGGCAGGTTGACAGTCAAGTTTTTCCTTGACTGTGATTGGGAAAACTATTTGAGATGGCTTTGATCTCACAATCACCTCGGTAATATGTTATGTCAAACTTTAGCCATGATTGTGTGATAAGGCATAAGGGTTTGTGAACAATCTTTGATCATTGGTTCACAAGAGGTTTAGTCTAACCTTGGTTTTGAATCATTAAATGGTGAATTACTAGGGATCGCAAGGTCATCGAGGTTAAATTGAGACCATGGTTAAAGGTTGTGGAGGTGTGACATGCTACCATGTGGATTGAGCCTGGTGATGTAGTAGACAGGTGTCAGAATGATATGGCATGAAGATGGTTTCTAATTGGTCAAAGACTATTGGCATAGACAGCAAGTTGAAGTTTTCAGGACCATCAGATTAAAGATAATCAAGGGTTATCACTTAGTCATTATAAAATTTAGAAGGTGTTTTAATATTTGTGAGATAGCAACAAGATGACACATAGTGATGGCCCACTTTCAAAAGGATTTTTGTTGTTCACATAGTCACAAGGTAAGTTAAATAATTAAAGTTTTAACCGCGACTAGGTGAAAGGATTGAAGAGATGTTAAATAATGTAGTTGCAATGTAAGCTAATCAGTAAGAAAAGTAAGTTGCAACCCAAAGAGAACAATTAGAAAGGCTTGGTCTCTTGGTTGTATAGTTAGTGAATATGAAATAAATTTGACTACAACCATGTGATACAGTTGATTTTAAAGCTAAGTGGGATGGTCTCTCAGTTGTGAGAGAAAAGATTTAAAACATGTAACTATGGTGATGGTCATGACTTCATAATTATTTTGTGATTGCAAGGTCACAAATGTTTAGATGTTAACATGAGGTGGAAACTACGCGATCGAAGATAAAAGAATGAAAAGAACTTATGATCACTTCATCGCATGGTCAGTCACCAATAATAGAGGATAGATTGTGAAATGGTGGAAAGAAGTAAAATGTTGTGGTCAGTAGGTTGTGAACAAGAAATGTTAAGTGAGAAATGACTGTTAGAAGCCTCATTATGACTTTAAAGGTTGTATCCTATTGAAAGTACATAAAAGAATTAAAATGTTGGTTGTACATGTCATTTCTTGGCACTTTTATAGATTTTGAGATTTCTTATGCACTATGATATTAAGAGACATAAATGCCCCTATGTTGTATTCCCTCCATTAATAAGTTGGTATAACATATTCTTGAGTTATAGTATTTTTCATAAGTTCAAAAACAAAATTTTGAGTGCCAATAATTTGCAAAGATTTTCAATGTTCTTAGAACCTATACTAACAAGGATTGTTCTAAAAAAAATTAGTTACAGTCAACATGGCATAAGAAGAAGGAAATATGATAGCTCAAGTTGATGTGGAAGAATCGTCATAGGCCATAGAGTAGGCAAATCCAAAATTAACAACTTTATATGCTAAGGAGTGGATGTATTTTCTCCCAAGGTCCTCTCATGCTCAAGCTTTGATTTCCCATGTCTTTAGAGATGTGTACTCTTTTTGTAGGGATGTCATTGTACCTGAGACCAATGGGAATGAATTGTTCTAGTATTTTTATCAGAATAGGTAAGAAAAATCACCAATTTGCAACCCATGGATCAGAAATATGGCAAAATTGATAGTGCCAAAGGCGATAGTTGATGTTGATTTGATGAAGGAACTAATGAAGTCTTATAATCCAACAACCAAGGCTTCCCACATAAAGGATATGAGTGTCCTTTGAAAATTAAATAGGGAGACCTTTGGTGAAGTCTTTGACCTAGGAGGACCTCTCATGAAGAAAATTGAGAAATAAAAATTGAATGAATCCTTCAAAAGTTCCAAGAGTTTCTATACTAGAACTGTCATGAGAAGGCACATTCCCAAATCAAAGAAGGAAAAGGGGGAGTTTCTAAGAAGGTAGGGGAGCTAATTCCATTAGAATTCTTCTAAAAATATTTTAGATATACCATTTTTGGGATTAGAAAGGTACTGAGAATTGATGGCACCATGAATGCCTTAGGTTATGAATATATCATGGAATTGGATATCCAGAATCCAAATCACAATGTTTGTTATGACTTTTTGGAATACATCATTGATAGGATGCATGAAGAAATTGAGGCAGCTCAAAAGGGAGACATGGGAAACTTTAGTTTTTTCCATTATTTACTATTGATGCACATTATCCTTTTCAAAAATATAGTGCACGTCAGTCTAGAATTTATCAAGGCCACTGAGGAGAATGGAGAAATCCTACCTGTGCAATTGTAGACTGGCTGCTAGCAAAGGTTTTATCCCTAAGCTAATACTATTGCTTTCTATAATGATTTTGTATTTCCAATCATGAATATGTTGATGAATATAAATGAGAGAATACCTAGGGGAGTAAGAATTTTAATTAGACTATCTACTTGTCCAAATGAGGATAAGGTACTTAGCCATCACTAGGCTAGTTTGTTTTTATTTGAAAACTTTGCAATTATAAGAGTATTTGGATCTCCTTAGCCTCCCCATTTGTTAGCTAAACATGTCCCTAAAAAATTAGGCCAGTTAGAATTTTTCTGGCAATTATTAATGATGAATAGAGAGTATCTAGGCCTTGTCATCAAGAAAGGCTCTTTTGTAGCCCAAAACAAAAAGATAGGTGATTTTTTGATAGGGAAGGATGCCATAGAAGAGATAGATCAATATTTAGTTGAATTCAAATTTCCCTCTACCCCAGCTAGAACTTATGATCCTAACGCTTTGGTGAGGAATTCTCTCAAACAAATGAGAGAGTACACTATTCCTACAAGCGAGCCAATTTAGGAAGAATATTGCATCATGAATTGCCTACATACAGAGGTATGTAAGGAGAGGATTTAGAATTAGAGAAAGATAATGAAGATAGAAGAAGCCATGAAGGTAGTAGATCCATCATTCAAGGGTTTCCACCATGATGTACCAAACCTTGATAGGTACAATAAGTGTATGGACAATTTTGATGAATTGATGACACAAGTGTTTGTAGAGTTTAGAGAAAAACCATAAGCACCATCTCCTTAGTAGGAGGATTTTACAATAGTGGAGGTTGAGGATGATTAGCTAAAGAGTTCTTCATGGGATAAGAGAAAGAAGAAACAAAAGATTATTCATATCCCTGACAAGCTCAGAGGAAAGGCATTGCAGATTATACCTCAAGGATAAAAATTATTTGATACAATTAGACACAATTTTCTAATAAAACAAGTAGGTAAGCATGAAAAGATCCAAAACATGACTAAATTGCAAATTCAAATGTTGGATGAAAGAATAATTTAGGCTGAGAATTTCATAAAGGATGACCAATTTATAAATTCTAATGAATTTAATTCATTCCTTTGTAAGGTAAAGTAGAATGAACTCACCTTACAATTGTAACCTGGGGATTCACCTAAGAGAATTGCAAAATTAGTGTAAAAGTTGTACGATTATGATCCAAATAGTGAGAATCTTACGGTCAAGGAAGTAAGAGCATTAGTAATGAGAAGTGGAATGTTTCTTTTCCATAGTTGGGAACTTAGTTCATCTTTTATTTTAGACCAAATCATAAAACAAGAAAAGTCAGTCTCTTTTGAAGAGACTAATATCTCTAGTGAGTTGTAGGGGGCTAGTTTTAACATAGACAGTAAGACAATGGCAACATGGAGCATGGCTCCAGATGATAATAAACCAACTCTCATGGAGATAAAAGAGTCCCCCCAAAGAAATGTAATTTTTTGGAATGCCCCTACTGTATCTAGTGACAAAATCCACAATTTGATGAATACAACATCAGTAATGGGGAAGAGCAAAATGGATACATTACAAGAGCAACTATATACAACTTATAGCATATCCATTGATGCTAGACAAAAATATGAAGAAGAGTTGAAAATGGCTTGTGTCCTAGAGAAGAATATGGCTAACATGGAAGATGAGATAAGGAACCTAAGGGTTGTGGCTAGACCTGTTACTGAAGTGAAGGACCAAGAAGCCCAAACTGAAGGTGATATTGCAATTGTGGGAGAAGCCCAACATATGGATATTAATGAGAGTGGGATGGTTCTAAGGAGGTTGAAATAAAGACAATTTATAATTTCCTTATGCACAAAATTGGTTCCCTACAAATTCTTTCACAAATTGTCCACAGCAGTTACATTAGCCTACAAGGAGTTGGATACAAGTGCTTAAAGGCATTAGACCTTGTATCCCCTCTATTCACAACTTGGGGGACTTGTGCTCATTTTTTTAATAATTTGATCCCTCTACTACCCAATAAAAAGGATTTTCCCAAGTTGATAATCATCAATACTAGAAAAGTGATAAATAAGGGAAGGGAGTTACATAGTTTTTTCATAGGAAATCTGCAATTGAGCAAAGAGAAAATGAAAACAATTTCTACAGGGATACCAAATTTCATCCTTGGTATTATAGATAGTAATGGAAATTTTAAAGAGTAGTAGGAATGGTCATCTTCATTTGAATATATTTTGAGACATCCAAGGTTTTTGGCCTATTGTAATAATTAGACAACTGTAAGTGTTGTCTATGATGTAATTGATTTTATCTTTAGGATAGAATTAGATATGAGTAAAGTCTTGAGAGAAGTAAAGGCTATTACTAATTCTGAATGGAATAAATGTGTAGAGGATTTGAATGCAGCCAGGGATGCTACTTGGCCTGAGATAGAATTAGATGCGGTCATATGGGAATTAATAGCAGACATTAAAGCTTTACCATCCTAGGAGGATGATAAGATAGAAACAACAAGGTGGCTACTACAAGAATACAAGAAGAGATGGATGAGGATAAAATAGTTAAAGAAAAGACTCTTTCCATAAATGTCATCTACTTTTTGCACCCACTTTCTTATCTACTTTCCAACTGCAAAAGAAAGTATTAATGTAATCTCTAAAAGGTTTTTACCTTTTGTTTTTTTTGACATGATAGTTTTTGATACTTGCCCTCCCATTTGAAGCTTGTTGTAATCCTCTATATAAGGATTCCTAATATGTGGAGTAGAGGTTGATAGTCTGTAGAATTTTTCATGTTTTACGCCTTTTTATAGTTTGTCCAATTTTTTTGGTAAATATATGAATGTAATTAGTTTTGTATACTTGAGAATACAATAAATACCAAGTATCAATTGTCAAGTTTTGATTTATGCTTTGACTTTTATCAATATTGTATTCATTTTTCAAAGGGAAACCAATACAAAAATAGAAATCATGTATATTTGTGTTTTTGAGTTTTGTCTTCTTCCTTATATATCTGTGATCTTGATATTGAAATGAACAAGTTTCTTTCAGTTTAATTCAATTTAAATGAATTGTGTGTCTCTTACTGAATGTTGTTAATTCAAAGAATTAAGTAATTACTTTATGTAAGTGATAGTGTTTAGGATTTATGAGAAAGATAAGGTAAGAATTAAATTTAGAGCTCATTGTTGATAGATTTAATTAAAAAGTTGATTCAATAGGTCTGAGTTTTTGATTTTGACTCTATATTGTTCGAATTCTTTCGAATAACTGAGAGGAGGTGAATCAATTATCCAAGGTTGGATGTACAATTAAAACTTTTCATAGCTTAGTAAACCCATATCCATAAAACATTTTCATCATGCATGCATCCATTAATCATGCAATCACTTAAACTTGTAGGTTACTATCAAATCAATTTTATAGAAATGTAAACATGAAACATAACATATTTGATAGAATGATTTAACAAGGAAACCCAATTTTGGAAAGACCACCAGTAACATGCTACTCAATCTCACTCTTCTAAAGTGATATTCTATGAAAGGCCAATCCTGTTAAAGATTACAATGCAAATTGTTAAATGTGACCTAGTTAAAGGATTTCAATCACCCTATTAGAAGTGATCCTTGTTAGAGGACTTTAGATCATTTAGTTGGAATATCACCTGGTTAAATGATTTACAAATGACTGTTAAGTCAACCTTAATGTAAAGGATTTACCCTAGACTAGTACAATGATTAGAAAGTAACAATAAGGCTTGATCTGATAAAAACTTACAACTTCATTTGTAAATTATAGATCTCTATTTCAGTCCTCCATTCTAATTGGCCTTCACACACTTTAGCTCTAATATCTTAGTCACCCTTCAAGCATCAATGCCCTTAATTCTTCTTTCTTTTCTTGCCAATGTAGTCTCTTCGATTAGGTCATTGAATTAAGCAATACCCTTGACTCCTTGTCTTCCTTAGGTTCTCGCACATTAAAACCTGTTCTTCTAACTAACCATCTCTATAAATATATAATTTAAATCTTTTGTCATTTATCCTCCATCTTTCATTTTAGGGTTAGGTGGGATTCAATGAATATACACCTCATTTCATTTCATTCTCTTCTAGAAACTTCTCCTTCCATCCTCTTTGAATTCACCTCAAAATAATTCATCTTAAATTCTATGCCACTAGCTCATCAAGCTTATCTTCCACACAGTTTAGAAAATCTAAGAAATCAAACTTGTTAGCTCAAATTCATCAAATTCTCAATCTTTCTCATAATACTAACACTGTGCATAAACTGGCTTCTGATGTTTGACACATATTGTGTTTCTTAGTATCCACTATCAAAACACTCAGCACAAACTAAAGTTTACTGGTGCTCGACATCAACTAAACTTTACTCAGCTTACACTAAAATTGATTCTACTCACTTCCAACTAATTTTCTACTCAACTTACACTAACATTGCTTAGCACCTACTATGCAAATTGTTAAGCTTGGTAGACAAACTTCTTTTATCTTTTTCTTTTGAACTTAATTAGTGTAACCATCCTTTGCAACCTTAAGTAGATTATCAATGCACTATAATACAACTATTTTAACTAATTCTTGTACTCCTTTTCAATATCATAACTCAACCTTTCCTCTAGGTGCTATTTTTACCTCATTTGATCAAATCCTCTTCATTAATCAAACAAATGATAGTACTTAAATCATATAAGCAATTGTCTTACCAACAAATAGCAAGTTTGACATCAATGACAAAATAATGATTGAAACACATTATCATACTTGTATCAATATGTTTTCAACAATATCCCTCTTTGGCATTGATGAAAAACCAAACTTAATCAATATAACTAACAAAATACCAAAAAGAAAATAATTCTTTGTATTAAAATCTCTCCCTCTATCAACAACTTTCATCTTCTAAATAGGTTACAAAAATTTAGTTCTAATCAATAGACAATCAATCAACTCATCATTGTGATTCCCTCTAGATCACTTCTTATATCTTGTTTGTTATTAACTCCCTCTTACTAGGTATTCATGTTTCTTCTATGTTTTCTTTCATCTCCCTCTATACTTAGAATTTCTCCCTCAACAGAATTAGGCAAATTATGATTCCTCTAGATTTTTCTCTCTTTTCTCCCTTAATGATTTATCCCTGAACTCATATTTCTCCCTTTGATTACAATGTCTATATCTCCCTCTTTGATATTAATGCTAAATACTTGTCATCTTCATATGTAGATATGAACATTTTTAGTTTCTCCCTCTATCACTAAGCTTGTGACTGATTTGCAACTCCAACTCTTTGATTACTTTAGGCAACTCCTGAAGTAAGATCCACTGCATCAATGTGTAACATATATCAATCAACTTGTTTGATATAGGGTACTCTTTTTTGGAATGTTCAAAAAATGGGAAGAGTACTTTTGAGAGGGGGGGTGAATCAGAAGTATCACACTTTTAACCTTTTTCAATCCTTTAAATCAAATAACTGGAAAATAAACTACATGCATGTAAATACATAAATGAACATAAAGTAAACACATGCAATAACACATAACACTAGATTTGGTAACCTAGAAACCCTCCAAGAATAAGAAGGTAGAATTGGGGTGGGGATGGTACCCACAAAAATTACTACAGCAATAGGTGTTTGACCACTTTTATGGTCTGCCCTGTGAAAGACTTGCCCCATTAAAGGCTTTACATTGTGTCAATAGTGACCTGATTAGAGGATTTACAAACAATTTACATGAAGTGTCACCCTGTTAAAGGATTTGCAATAGGATGTTAAACCCACCTAATACAATAGGATTTTCAATCACCTTCTCCAAAGGTTCTCCTACCTAGCTATTAAGCTAACCTATCAATATAGGATTTTCAACTTCTAATACAATGGCAAGAAATATTAGAACAATAGACCTGATAGTATGCAATCTCTAATTGCTAGATTTAGGTACTTGATCTGCTCTCTCTGATCTTAATCCTTTGTGATTTGATATCTGATTATGTCCCTTGTCTCTTATACTGTTCTGATCAACTAAATGTGTTATTGCTGCTTTGTTCCTCCAAGTCTTACTTTCTTCACACTAAATTTTGCTATAATCTCCCCACACACTATTCTCATCCACATACCTAATGGATTTTTCAACCTCCTTTTAAAGATTGTGAAGACTTAGGGTTAGGTATGGATCTACAATCCATATTGAATCTCAAATTCCCACTCATTTCTTGCATTTTTCTCATTGGTTGCATGCCTTCTCCATTTTTTTGATTGGTTGCATGCTGATCATGTAGGAAATGCAAATGATTCATCCTTATCCTTTTACTCCTTCAAAATCTCTCTATGTCAGCTCCAAAAAATGGTTTACATCTTAGTTTGTGAGGGCACAAACTCATATGTTGATTCTATGTTACTTGACACATACAGAACTACTGGTGCTCGGCACATACTATCCTAGATTTCTCGACACCTATTATATTTTTTCTCGCTCAGCACATATATAATTTTGGCTCACTCAGCATATGAAGCATTCTGACTTGTTGGGCATCAACTATGACTTGGCACCTATATATCACTCGGCACTTATATACTGCTTAGCACCTAAAGTCACTCGGCACCTATTGGAAATCTAACTTGGCACACACTATGGCTCGACATACATAGTGTACTTGGCTTCAATATAGAAAGTGGTTAAGTGTGTTGACACTCTAATGTCAAAACCATCTAAGACCAACAATATCCCCCTTTGCAATGAGTGTCAAAACCACTTAACTAAACATCACTAATCTATCCTTATGAGTACCTTGTCCACAAAATTTCAAAAAAAAAATGTGTTTAAAATACCTTAACTCCATCTAAGCTGATTGTTCCTTGTCATTCTTGCAACCAAAATTCTGTGTTGAATGTTGCATTATTACTCTCTTGTCTTTGCCATGTTCCTATATTATGTACCTGTGTGTTGTTTCATCCATATAATTGCCAAAATTTTGTATCTCCCCTTCTTGGCTATCAAAATTTATAAGTATTTTTCCCCTTAGTTATTTCAAACTATTATGTCTTCCTCAAAGCATATATCTCCCCCTATCTTATTATCTCCCCCTTTTTGACACTTATGTCAAAGGGCTCTAAGGAGTAATACCATACTTAGCCAAAAAATTATTGTTTTCAAACCTACATCCCAATTCTCCAAAGTTATGTCAAGTGACTTGTGTTGGATGGAAATCTCTTTAGCAAGATGTACAAGTCCATCAAGTGTAGAAGGGTTTGGATCTTTCTTTAAAATCGTTTCAGCATAAACTTGCTCCTTGTGGAGGACTTCTAAATGAGGGGTTATTGATGACTAAAATTGCAACAATTTTGCCTTAATATTGGCCTCCTCTACTATTAGTATAGCTAACTCCCTTTGTGTGTGAAGCGATTGTGCAAAATGCTTCTCACTTTGAGCTGGATCTCTAGTTGCATGCTAGAGATTTTCAAGTTTCTTTCCAACCTCATTATTCTTTGATTAGTTTCTTATGTGAAATTGGAAAAGTCACACAGCTTCCTATATAATGAAAAAATGTTTTCAAGGAAAATTTTGACCTTATCTATTTTCTTGGCCAACTCAACTTGTTCAAGTGCTATTCCACTTGATATCTTCTCATTCACTTTTCCTTGAAAATTTCTCTCTGACCATTCCATGACTTTAACATTGGTGTCCTGGTCTTCATTTGTCACTTTGTCAACTATATCTGATAGTTGCTCAATTATTAGCTTTTCTTCATCTGGTGACTATAAGTTGAAGGCATCCAAAAAGATGCCCTTTATGTCATGAAGTGATTGCTTATGTTTGAATTCCTTCCTTGGTATCTCCTACCTCATCCTTCTATCCAATGCATTTTGCATTTCAGTCATTTATGCTATTGTGATAGTCTTGGAATCATAAGAGGGTATAACAATTTCTTCATCTAATTTAGGGTCTCCATAGTGAAGTACCCTAGCCACTCTGGTTGAGCTCAAGCCTAAAGTTGAAAATTGCAAGGGGATGGCTTCAATACTTGGCTTTTGAATGGTCTTAGTAGGAGTGCCAGTCTTTGGTAATTCTACCAATGTCGAAATTGTAGCTTGCTCCTTTTCTTTTGTTGTATCCTCTTTTTCATCTATCTTTATTTCCCCCACACTTGGTATCTGATCAATATCACTTGTTGCACTTGGTGAAGGTGGTGGTGGAAGCATCAGAGCTTTGGTCCTAGTAGCTATGTATGTGAATAGTGGTACCTTTGGTTTCACCTTTTCTCTTTGTGGTGTAGCTACTACCTTTTAGAGTTCATATACACTCACCAGTAGAGGGCTTGTGCATAACTATGCTTGTAAAGTAGATTGTTGAAGGATCTTGGAGAGATCCTCTACAGTTAGTGGATTGATGTTCTGAGCTAACTTATTAGGAACATCCTTAATGATTATTATCTCGACACGTGTAGTGGTTGTGTGAGGAGGTCTAGGAGGTGGAATTTGTGTGTCTTGCACACTCTATTCCTCTTCTTGCTACTAATCAGTTGTTGTCATTTCTTCTCCTTTAGTTGATTCCTCTTCTTCTTTCTCCTTATTCTCTTCCTCATCTTTCTTTTCTTCTTCTTTCTTTTCCTATTGTTTCTTTTCTTCTTCTTTCTTTTTTCTTTCCTTTTCCTCTACCTCTCCTTTCTGTTCTTCTAATTTCTTTTCTTCTACCTTCTCTTTGGCACTAGATTCTACCTTATTTGCTTCTTCTACTTTGTCATCAGTTATTTTATAAATTGTTTTCCACAATTGTCTAGATTTATTCACAACATCCTCAATTTTGTTTTGAAGGATGCAAAAGGCTTTGTACTTGGGTGCAAACTTGCCACTATGTTTCTTGTTTGCCTTGGTTATTTGAACCTTATTAAATTAGGCTTTACTTGTGCTAGGTTAGATTCTCTAATTTCTCTTTCCATCTTTAGAAAATAATGCCACTTATTCTCAATTATTCATATAGTTCCTTTGGCATAGTATTGTCAAGATCTAGAGGTGTGTTTTTAAATTCTGTCATCATGGAATACACAGATTCCTCTACTTTATTCTACTCTTCCTTAATGAGCTTATTGAAATTAAAACATTTTAAATCATTCAAATCTACATTTTTAATCTTATCACAAAGTTTGTCAATTGCAGGTTTTGGAGGATGACTTACCACTTTAAATTGGTTAATGTCCTCTGATTATGTTCCCTCTTCATTATTTGTATCTAGTTGTGCCACATACCTTCTTCTCTTCTTGGGCTCTTTAATAGGCTATATAATGGCTTTCTTCTTCTCTTTTGATGCCTCTTTAGCCTTTTGAGTAGATGCTCTTGTAGTGGACCTTGTTGCTAGAGCTGGTTAGGTTTGAACTGGTTTGGTAACCTTTTTAGGCTTGGGCTGAGCTATAGGCTGAGTTTATACCTTTCTCTTCTTTTTCTTGGTAGGTTTAGGTCCTTCCTTAACTTCTTCTCCCTTGGCACCTTCCTCCTTGTCTTCTCCTAGGCCTTGTGTCAGCTCTTTGGGCCTTGCCCTTGCTCTCCTTCTTCTTCACTTTCTCCTTCTACATCTTCTTCTTCACCCACTTCTACTTCAATGCTTTCTCTGAATTTCTTCTTTACCTTCTTATCCTTCTTTTTTATAAAAAAATTTATTTTCAATTTAGTATCAACTTTGGACTAGACAACATCATATGTCCCAAACTGAGGAGCCTTCTTGTCTATTTCTTCTACTAGCAATGTTGTGATTGTTATTGAGGCTTCATCTACATCAAGTTCATATCCTAATGGCCTTAGCCATCTTACTCTTGGTATTTTTGCCTAGATGTACATGTTGTCAATGTCAACCAAGAAACATATGTCATTATAATGTTGTTCTACTAATGAGACTAGTATTCTCATTCTTTACTTCATGGACTTCTTAAAGTCTTCAAAGTAACTAGTCATCTGAGCCTCAAAGTTATCTCCCATCTAATCAATGAACTCATTAATTTGGGTGACGGAAGAGTTGTTGGAATTCTAGTTTACCTTCCCAATTGAAGGGAATTCTTCCATCACATAAAAGAATATGCAGACTAATACTGATCCAAATTTTCATTGTGCTTCCATAGATCTTCTTATTGTTCCCTAATTCTCATTAATTTGCTAAAGCATTAGCTCTACTAGATCATAGGTATGATCTTTCTTCACCAACTTGTAGGCCACATCAATAGCTATACAAGGTGTGTTGTTTAGTCTACTGGATTGATAGAATTTGTGTGAAATTATTCTCTTAGCAAAGTCAAGTAGGCGTTCATTTATAGTGTCAATGGTCATTTCCCTATTGTTCCATTTTGTACCTGTATTCTTCTCAATAACCTCCTTTCTGTCGCTTCTCAAGGTCTTTGGCCAATCTAGGGTTGGGAGTCTTGTAACCCTATGAACTATTCTCTTGTTAATCTTAATAGGTCCTATCTCCAGCCATAGACATCCATCATGAATTCAGCTCAAAACAATGTGAATCCATTCAGTCTTAAACATCGTAGGGAAAACTAGGGTTTTTGTCAAACCCTTCTTCTCAAAAATCTAGAACTTGTCCTTCAATATCTCATTTTCACACAACTTATCATAGGCATGGAAGATATCTAGATCACCTATGGCATCAATTTTGCAGTTGTAGCACTTTCTTACATCTTGCACCATGAAAACCTTAGGTGGAATGATGGATAATGCACCAACTAGGTCATTTTTGTAGGCAACTTTGGAGATTGTTCTAAATTTAGGGTGTTTAAACTTGTTGCTAACTAGTTGAATCTCATGATCTTCCTTTCCTTTAGGGTTTCTTGAACTAGATGCCATTTTACCGAACTAGGGTTTTAAATGTATTAAAACTTTTACTCTGCGTAGCTCAACACTTGATAAATACCTTTAAATTGATGAGTTTGTGTTGAATTGTTGTTGAAATCTATGCAAATGGTTGTTAGGTTGTTGCTTTATTGCTTCTTCACTCTTCTTGTCTTTTCTCTATGTTTGAATAGTGTGAAAATGAAAGAAATTTGACCTTATACCTATCAAAGACCTAGCATTAAATGCTTTGTGCTTATAGTTATAAACTCGGCACTTGAAGGTTTGACCATGACTCGGCTCCTATTGTATTTCATTTACTCAGCCTCCACTAGACTTCTACTTCACTCAGCTTCAACTATTAGCTCGGTTGCTATTAGAAACTCAACATCCATTAGAGCTTTACTCAGCATCCAAGTGCAACTCGGCAGCTTCTTCAAAATTTTGCTTGGCATCTTTTCTCATGCTAATTTCTTCTCTAGAATACTCCTTTTTCCTTTGGGATTGATGTAGGATTTGACTTTGTATGTCATTCCCATACATCTTTCTTTTGCTTAGTTAGACAAAGTATGATCTTTTGACCTCTTAGGTGAAGTGATCTCTCCATTTGATGTGTTGCACTCATCTTTATTTTTCCAAGTCTTGTTCATTTTCCCTCTTATTTGTTCAACATCAACCTTCTCTTTTCTTTTGTTGACTTCTATCTTGGGTGCTTTTGACTTTGTTGGGAAATTCTTGCTAATGTGACTAGTTTTCAAGAAATTAAAACATGTAGTTTGGCTTAGCCATTTACTATAACTTCCTCTAAAATGTGTCCTCATGCAATTTTCAGGAATGTGTCCATACTCCTAACAATAGTGATAGCTATACCTGGTATTGTAATCCCAATTGTAGTAATGACCATCGTTATTTCCTCTTGCAGGTTGATTAGGTGTCCACATAAGCTTTGATCTACATTCAAATGCTTTATGTCCATACTTTTTGCAATTGTAGTAGTGACCTTCAAATCTTGGCATCCTCATAGTCTTGGTTCTACATTCATGTGCATGATGTCCTTATTTTTTGCACTTGTGACAAATGCTTGCATTTGTGGGCTTATCATGCTAATGATTACTCTTACTCCTACACATATCAGAGGTATGTCTCTTTTTACCATAGAAATGACAAGTAGGTTTAGAATTTTTACCATTGTTATTCCTTTCTTCTATAGTCTTGGATGATTCTCCTTGTTCAGTGCTGGTGTAGCCAAGTCCTGAAGTGTCATTACTAGCCCTTAGTGATTTTAGTAGTTGCTCAAAGTACTTGATAGCCTCATTGGGTTTGTTGTAGCTTTCTGTTATCTCCTTCTCTCTTTTCAATTCACTCTGCAATTGTTCATTCTACATCTTCAAGGTGGAAATCTCAATATCCTTCATGTTTAGCTCATGATGAGCATTCATCATTTGGCTTAAGGTGTCCAGCTGCATGTTTGAGATCTTTTCAAACTCAATTTTGTTCTCCTCTAGTCTATTGGTAATATTTCTCTTGTCATCTAATATCATGGCCTTATCTTCAATGGCTCTCTTCTTTTGTTCAATTACTTCACAAAGAATTATAGCTTGTGATTCTTGTTCAAGCTTGAGTAATCTGATTTCTTCAACTTGTGCTCTATTTTTCTCCATCAGTTCTACTATTGCTGCATCAAATTCCTTGGAATCTCCATTGGAAAACACTTGTGTGGTATCAATCTCCTTGTAGTGTATGTCATTCTCATCTATGGCTATCTCCTTCCTTCTTTTTAAGGATTTTCTCAATTCTTCTCTGGCTTCTTCCACTTTGTGTAGAGCTTGGTGCACATCAATCACTTGATTGTCTATGATCTTCCCAAGTTTGAAGACTTCCATCTTTAGAGCTTTTCTCTAAGATGTTAGGCTTCCCCTTGTGAGAACCTATGCTCTAATACCAATTGTTGGAATGTTCAAAAAATGAGAAGAGTGCTTCTAAGAGGGGGGGTGAATCAAAAGTATCACACTTATAGCCTTTTTCAATCCCTTAAATCAAATAATTGAAAAATAAACTGCATGCATGTAAAAATATAAATGACCATAAAGTAAACACTTTCAATAACACATAACACTAGATTTGGTAACTCAGAAACCCTCCAATAATAAGAAGGTAAAACTGGGGTGGGGATGATACCCACAAAAATTACTATAGCAATAGATGTTTGACCACTTCTGATGGTCTACCCTATGAAAGGCCTATCTATTAAAGGCTTTACACTATGTCAATAGTGACGTGATTAGAGGATTTACAAACACTTTACATGAAGTGCCACCCTATTAAAGGATTTACAATAGGTTGGTAAACCCACCTAATACAATAAGATTTTCAATCACCTTCTCCAAAGGTTCTCCTACCTAGCTGTTAAGCTAACCTATCAATATAGGATTTTCAACTTCTAATACAATGGCAAGAAAATATTAGAATAGTAAACCTGATAGTATGCAATCTCCAATTGCTAGATTCAGGAACTTGATCTTCTCTCTCTGATCTTGATCCTCTGTGATCTAATATTTAATTGTGTCCCTTATCTCTTATATTGTTCTGATCAACTAGATGTATTATTGTTGCTTTTTTCCTCTAAGTCTTACTTTCTTGACACTAAATTTTGCTATAATCTTCCCATACACTGTTCTCACCCACATACCTAATGGAGTTTTTGACCTCCTTTTAAATATTGTGAAGACTTAGAGTTAGGTATGGATCTATGATCCATATTGAATCTCAAATTCTTAGTCATTTCTTGCATTTTTCTCATTGGTTGCATGCCTTCTCCATTTTTCTTATTGGTTGCATGTTGATCGCATAGGAAATGTAGAAGATTCATCCTTATCCTTTTTCTCCTTTGAAATCTCTCTATGTCAGCTCCAAAAATGGTTTACATCTAAGTTTTGAGGGCGCAAACTCATATGTTGATTCTGTGATACTCGACACATATTGGACTACTAGTGCTCAGCACATACTATCCTGGATTGCTCGACACCTATTACACTCTATCTCACTCAACACATATATGATTTTGGCTCACTCAACATATGAAGCATTCTAACTTGCTCAGCATCAACTATGACTTGGCACCTATATATCACTCGGTACTTATATACTACTCAGCACTTATTGGAAATTTGACTCAAGACACACTATGGCTCAGCATACATAGTGTACTCAGCCTCAATATAGAAAGTGGTTAAGTGTGTTGACACTCTAATGTAAAAAACATCTAAGACCAACACTTTTCATGCTTCTTAGATAGCCTTTGATATGGGTATCACCCCTAGTTTACCTCATAGATACTCATGAGCATCCTTAGCTAATGCTTTTGTGAAGATATCAACTATTTTCTCTTTTGTATTAACACATTCCATCTTCACCTCATTATCTTGAACTAATTATCTCAAGTAATGATACTTGATTGTAATGCTCTTAGTCTTTATGTGCATCATAGGGTTCTTTGATATATTGATAGCACTTGTATTATCACAATAAAGTATCACAAGTTCAGTGATTTCTTCCTTCATACCTTTGAGTAGTTGTTTGATCCATACAATGTTTGTACAATTTACTGTACCAACAACATATTCAGCTCTAATAGTAGATTGAGAAATGTAGTATTCTCTCTTGCTATTCCAAGTAACCATCCTTTTGCCAAAGAAAAATGCTCTTCCATTGGTGCTCTTTTTGTCATCAATATTTCTAGCCCAATCAGCATTAGTGTAGGCCCTGAATTCAAATTTCTCATTTTTTTTGTAGTATAGACCATAGTCCTATGTTCCTTTTAGATATCTCATTATTCTCCATGGGATTAGTAGAGAATTTTGTAAATATCCATAAAAATAATGCAATATCATGTCTTCTATGTACTATGTATTATAATTTTCCAATCATAGACCTATATAATGTTTGATTCACCTCAGCTAAATCATCATTCTTTGACAATTTATGTCCTATCACCATAAGTGTGCTTATTGGCTTTGAATCTTCCAATCCAAAAGTTTTTAGTATCTCATTAACATACTTTCACTAAGTGATGTATATACCATTTTTCATTTGATGTACTTGCAACCCCACAAAGAACTTGATCTCTCCAAATATAGACATCTCAAATTCTTGCTTCATTTCATTTGCAAAAGCCTTACATAAAGTATCTTGACCTCCAAATATGATATCATCAACAAAAAATTTACAAAAAAAGATAACTTTTCCTTTTTCTAACTTCAAGTGTAGATTGTTGTTATTATCAGTCCTCTCAAACCCAATCTTCACAAGATAATTATGAAGTCTTTCATACCATGCTCTTGCTACTTGATTCAAACCATATAAAGCTTTGTGTAGTCTACATACCATGTTTTTGTTGTCAACATCAACAAATCCTGCTGGTTTTTATATATAAACCTCCTCTAATATACCATTTAGAAATATAGACTTAACATCAATTTGATAAACTTTGAAACCTTTGTATGCAGAGTAAGCAAGTAGAGTTCTTACTCCTTCTAACCTTGCAACAACAATGAATGTTTCTCCATAGTCTATCCCTTCTTCTTGTGCATATTCTTTTCAAATTAATCTTGCCTTATTCCTTATGACTTCACCATTTCATCTAACTTTTTTATGTATACCTACTTGGTACCAATCACATTTTTGTCTTCTAGTCTAAGAACTAGAGTCCATATCTTATTTTTCTCAATTTTTTCAATCTCTTCTTTCATGGCTTTATTCCAATCCACGTCATCTAAGGCATCTTTCACTATTTTAAGTTTTTGCATGCTTAGCAAACATGTATTATTTCTCAACTTGTTTCTTGTTATTGGTCTAGTATCTTTATCTCCAATGATTTGTGCAGCAAGGTGATGTCTCTTGACATACTTAGACAATCTTGGTGCTGCTCTATTTTCCTTATTTGGTCTCTCAACTTCTAAATTACTATGTACATCTTTGTCAAGTAGTTCAGCATCTCTTTCATGTACACTAATCTCAAGATCAGAATGTGCCTCAACTTAATTTTGTAGCTCAATACCTAAATGTAGCTCAGTTCCTAAATGCAACTCAACATTTATAGTATGTGACTCAATAGTCATTGAAACTTGTTGTTGGTTTGCAACTTTGCTTAAAGAATCTTCTTCAACAAGCATACATTCATAAAAGTATACCAATGATTTGTATTATTTTGGCTCCTTCATAGGTTTAGCCTCATATACTTTGTATATTCATCAAATTTCATATTTTCACTTTCCACAACTTTATTAGTGTTAGTATTTAAATACTTATAAGCTTTTACTTCTTGTGGAATAACTAAAGAATATACCTTCTTCACTTTTTGCATCTAGTTTACCATTCCTAAAATCTTTGAGAATATAACACTTGCTTGCAAATACTTTAAAATATTTTACATTGGGTGAGTATCCATACCATAGTTCAAAAGGTGTTAAATGAGTACCTTTCTTAACTTGCACATGGTTCAAGGTATAGACAACTATACTTACAGCTTCTCTCTAGTATTTCAAAGCAACATTCTTATCCATCATGAGTGTCCTAGCACAGTCCATTATAGACTTCTTCCTCCTTTTGGTAATTCCATTTTGTGGAGGGGTTCTAGGAGCATATGTTTTTCTTTTGATTCCTCTATTATTACAATACATCTCAAACTCATTTGACGTAAATTCTCCTCCTCTATCAGATCTCAAACATTTTAGACTTTTACCTGTGTCCTTCTCAACTCTTGCTAAGTACCATTTAAACATTTGAGAAAGCATCAGATTTATGTTTTAGAAACATAACTATCATCATTCTAGAATAATCATAAACAAGTAGCATAATGTACATATCTCCTTTGTAGTTTTACACTTTAATTGGTCCACACAAGTTGGTATGAAAAATCTCTAATATTCCTTTAGAGGTATGAGTCTTACTCTTAAATCTTGACTTAGTCATTTTGCCTAACTATCATTGTTTGCAAATTATATTCTCAGGCTTCTTCAACTTAGGCAAACCTCTAACTCTTCTCATGTTACTAATACTAACCAAGTTATCAAAATTAACATGACATAACCTATTGTGCCATAGCCACACATCATCAAATTCTACAACTAAACAAGTAGCACCCTCTATATCAAGATAGAATATATCACCTCTAGTTTGATCACCTTTTCTAATTAGTTTTCCAGTAGTATCATATATTTTAGCAATCTTGTTCTCAAACTTAACCTTACAACCTAAATTATTTAGTTATAGCACATTCAACAAATTATAGTTAAGTCCTTCAACATAATAAGCATTGTCACATAAAATCTTTTCTATGAGCTTGATAGAACCTTTTCCTTTTATTAGATAGGGTGCATCATTACCAAACCTTACACTATTTCCATTATAATAATTCAAGGTAATGAACTTACTTTTATCTCCAGTCATGTGATGTGAACACCCATTGTCAATGATCCATTTATCATTCTTGTTCACACAAGACAATAGTGTAGTTGCCTCATTCTCATTAGATTCATCCTTCATTGCAACATACACCACTTCATCATCATGATCATCAAATCCATCTTTTGTTTCCTCTTCAAAAATTAGCAAGACTTATTTCCTTTTTACTTGTCTCCACCTCTATAATTCTTCTTTTCTAGACATCTAGTAGCAATATTACCAACCTCATTGTAATTAAAACATGTGATAGGTAACTTACCTTTGAACTTTCCTTTATATCTATGAAATCTCCTTGCTAGTAGTGCCTCAAGTTGATCTACATCTTCCTCATTTGTATCATTGTCACTAGACACATATTTTTCCTTTTTCTTCTTCTTCTCATTAGGTTCCTTCAATGATAGCTTATCTTTAAAAGAAGATTCAATATTTTCAAGTTTTTAATTATCAAAATTAGATAGCTGAAAAGTAGTGAACCTACCTACCCAACCTTCAAGAGTTAGATCATTTCCTGGCATACATATCGATTCTTGTATTGAAGAAACTCTAATAGCATAAATAGGAAATAGTGTTCTCAAAACTTTACTTAGTTTAGTATCATCATCTATTTTACCAATATCACCTCTTATAGCATTAACAACATCCTTTATCCTAGAGAAATATTGAGCAATATTTTCACTTTCTTGCATTTTCATATCATCAAACTTACCTTTGAGAATTTCAGCTTTGGCTCTTAGATAATTTTTGTCACCTCCATAGATGTTGTGTAGAGCATCCCACATTTACTTTGCACTATCACAATCCTTTATATAATCAAACTTGGCATAACTTAGGGCACATGAAATCTCCAACATTACCTAGTTGTGTTCTTTTTTCTTTTTCAAATCTTTAGGAATTAGGACTCCAGCAGGATTGACATGCTCAATAGCAATGGTAGTTTGTACATGATCTCCAAGACCTCCTAGGTGTAGCTTCATCAGACTTTTCCATGTAGGAAAGTTGTCTCTATTAAGCTTGGGTACCTCTCTTTTTGACATCTTGATCTTCTTGCTTCTACTACCTTCAAACTAGTCCTCTTAGGTAGATAGCTCTGATACCAATTGTTGGAATTCTTTAGAATAAGTGAAAGGGGGGTGAATAATTTATCCAAGGTCTAGATATACAATTAAAACTATTCATGCATCCATTAGATTATGCAGTCATTTAAACTTGTAGGTTACCGTCAAATCAAATTTGCAAGAATGTAAATATGAAACATAACATATTCAATAACACATTTGACACAATTATTTAACAGGGAAACCCAACTTCAGAAAAACTACCAGTAACATGCTACTCATTCTCACTCTTTTGAAGTGATGCCCTATGAAAGGCCAACCCCATTAAAGGTTACAATGCACACTATTAAATATGACCTAGTTAAAGGATTTCAATCACTCGATTAAGAGTGAGCCTTGTTAGAGGACTTTAGATCATTCACTTGGAATGTCTCTCAGTTAAAAGATTTACAAATGATTGTTAAGTCAACCTTAATCCAAAGGATTTACCCTAGATTGGTACGATGATTATAAAGTAATAGTAAGGCTTGATCTGATAACAATATACAACTTCATTTGTACATTATAGATCTCTATTTTAGTCCTTCATTCTGATTAGTTTTCACACACTTTAGCTTTGATAGCTTGTTCACCCTTTAAGCATCCATACCCTTAAACCTTCTTTGTTTTCTTGCTACTATAGTATCTTCTCTTAGGTCACTAAATGAAGCAATACTCTTGACTCCTTGTCTTCCTTAGGTTCTTACACATGAAAACCTTTACTTCTGACTAGCTATCTCTATAAATAGAGAATTTAGATCTTTTGTTGTTTATCCTCCATCATTCGTTTTAGGGTTAGGTAGGATTCAATGAATCTACCCCTCATTTCATTTCATTCCCTTCTAGAAACTTCTCCTTCCATCCTCTTTGAATTCACCTCAAAATGGTTCATCCTGAATTCTGTGCCACTAGCTCATGAATCTTATCTTCCACGCGATTCACACAATCTAAGAAATCAAACTTGCTGGCTCAGATTCATTGAACTCTTAATCTTTCTCATAATGTTGACACTTGGCATTAATTGGATTTTGATGCTTAGCACATACTATTTTGTTCAACATCCACTATCAAAACACTCGAAATGAACTATAGTTTATTGGTGCTCGGCATCAACTAAACTTAACTTAGCTTACAGTGAAATTAACTTTTTGTAGCTCCAACTAATTTTTTTCTCAACTCACACTAACATTTCTTGGCTCCTACTCTATAGATTGTTAAGCTTGGTAGACAAACTTTTTTTAACTTGTTCTTCTGAACTTAGTCAATGTAACCATCCTTTGCAACTTTATGTAGATTATCAATGCACTCTAATATCACTATCTTAACTGATCCATGTACTCCTTTTCAATATCACAACTCAACCTTTCCTCTAAGTGTTATTGTTACCTCATTTGATCAAATCCTCTTCATCAATCAAACTAATGATAATACTTAAATCATCTAAGAAATTATCTTACCAGCAAGTAGCAAGTTTGACACCAGTGACAAAACAATGATTGAAATACATTATCATACTTGTATCGATATATTTTCAACATATATAACAATGGATAAGACATCGATCACTAATTTTTAGTTGCAATTTGATGATTCATATAGTTACTGAACACACAAAATTTAAACAATCAATTTACCATTTTATGTAATGAAGAACTAAATCTGTTGGTCATTACTTGTTTGCAATATCTTCTTAGTTATAGTTAGCTACTATGATAAGGAAGTTATTTGTAAATTATAGAAGAACATTGACCACTTTATACTGTAAGGGATAGGAATGAAGAGAAGAATATCATAGAAGTAGTCATATCAACCCCTAATGTTTTCCCACCTTGGCCCTATAGAGCCTAAAGAGAAGGGAATCATAGTGATTATGTTGAAGTCGGTCTAGAGCTAAGATACACCCAGTTGAATATAGGTTTTAGCTATTCCTTAGGCTTGGTCTCTATCTTGTGCACCCTAGTATTAGGTTCATAGCAACCTAGTATTTTCCTTACCAATAAGAACTCCAACATAGGTATGCGCTCATGAAAAATTATATACAACAAAAAGATTGAACAAGGTAAAATCATAGTTATATACATTGATGGAAGGCCAAAAGCATTAGGGAATATTAAAAGTTTTACAAATAGTACATGACCTATGTCAACTAAGAAGTGACCCAATTGCATATTTGAGGCAGGCGAGGGAAATCACATATTTGTATGTGCGATAAAATCAATATATGGAGGCAAAGAACTTCCTATTGATTACAATTTGAATCACATAGATACAAACAAAGCCACTATCATCGGTGAGGTGGTACATATTATGCACATTTAAAATCAACTCCAATCAATGAATCCAACACACCATTATATTTTTATATTTTTTTTGCTAAATTAGAATAATAACACATGTATTTTATCATGTCTCAATGATTTTGTTTTGAAATATAGGGCTACAGTATGGATCAACAACCATAGGATATGCATGGTGATGATGGTTCTCATGGGACTTCTTCTTCCCAATAGGTAAGACTCATTGTTGTTGTCCAAATTAGATACAAGAAATATATTAATATGTCTTTTTTATTATGTTTTATTCTTAACTACTATTTTGGATTGATTTTAAATATAGCGCTAATAATATTGGTCTCACAAATGAGTGTTGATCAGGAAAAGGGAAAGGAAAAAGTAGTCCACAAGGAACCACGTGATGAGCAGGATGAATTCATTATTTATTTTGCGTCAGTCATTAAGAAGAAGAAGAAAGCCTCAAATTCTGGTTCTGAAAAATCTCAAGAAGATGGCGATGCATTCATCATAGCTTTGGCAGCCCATGCATCTGATGATGTGTGGTTGGTTGACTCAGGTGCATATTTTCACATGACCTCTCATCGAAACTGGTTCTCAAGATACGAAGAGTTTGATGGTGGAAAGGTGCACTTGGGTGAAGATTCTCACCTAAAGATAGTTGGACATGGAAGGGTCACTATCAAATTTCTTGATGGACGAGTAAAGGGAATCAATGGAGTTATGCACATTCCAAGTTTGGCATGAAACCTATTATCTGTAAGTATGGTGAATGATGTAGGTGTGCAAGTTTTTTTTTCTAAAGATGGATGTAAGATGATGAGAGGAGCTATGGTGCTTGCTAAGGGTACTAGGAGAGGTACTTTATTTTAGCTTGATGCATACATTTCTCATTGTAATAGTTCTTCTGTTTCAAAGAAGAGAGCAGCTATCACTTCATCCCCACCATCTAAACGAGCAGTAAAGAAGACTGTGGTTATTGGTTCTGATGCCAATGCAAATACTTTGGAAGGTAAGCTTCCTACAGAAAAGACAATGTTGTGGCATATGAGATTTGGCCACATTGGTGAGAAGGGTCTCAGAACCCTAAAAAATAAAAATCTCATTGAGGGATTAAATGATTGCAATCTCGAGTTCAACTTCTGTGAACACTGTGTATATGGTAAACAAAATCATGTTTAGTTTTACTCTAGTTCTCACAAATCTTTTGATGTTTTGGATCTTATTCATTCTGATGTATTTGGTCCTGTAAAAGTTCCTTCAATCTCCAAGTCTGTATTTTTTGTATGCTTCATAGATGATTACAGTAGAAGGACATGGATTTATTTCCTTAAAAGTAAGACACAAGTCTTTAGTCAATTCAAGGAATTTAAAGCCCTTGTAGAGAATCAGACTAGTAAGAAGATTAAGTGTGTGAGAACTGACAATGGTGGTGAGTTTTTCTCAGTAGAGTTTGAATAGTTCTGTAAAGAAAAAGGTATCGAGAGGCATAAGACAACTCTGTATACCCCACAGAAAAATGGAGTTGCAGAGAGAATGAACAGGACACTGATGGAGAAGGCTAGGAGTATGCTTAGTGGTGTTGGTTTAGAACAAAGGTTTTGGGCCAAAGCTGTGGCCACTGCTTGCTATCTGGTTAACAGATCTCCTACATCAGCCCTTGTTGGTAAGACACCCATGGAGGTGTGCTCTGGTAAGAAGCCTTCAATTAGACATCTTTGTGTTTTTGGTTGTGAAGCTTATGCACATGTTCCAATGGAGAAAATATCTATGTTGGAAAACAAAGCTGTTAAATGTATTTTCATCGGGTACAGTGCTGGTGTAAAAGGATACAAGCTTTGGGATCCTGTGACTAGTAAGGTGTTGTATAGTAGAAATGTTATTTTTAGAGAGCTAACATCTTCTCCTATTGTGCTACAACCAGATGAAAAATAAAAGGAAAATGATGTTGTTCAGTTGCCTCCTACCCTTGAGAAGACTGAATAGAGAGACCATGTTGGGTCTAATGATGAGGAGAGCTCTTGCAGCTCTAATAGTTCAAAAGAAGAGGAAGAACAACCTCAACCTCAGCCCTTGAGGAGATCCATAAGAGAAAGAAAGCAACCAGAAAGGTTTGGTTATTCTATGTTAGATTCTAGTTGTGCTTTTGCTTTGATTACTAACACTGATGAGCCTAGATCTGTGAAAGAGGATTTGGGCATGGAAGATGCAAGTTCTTGGATTGAGGCTATGGATGATGAGATGGCTTCATTAGAGAAAAACAAAACATGGGACCTTGTACCTTTGCCTAAAGGGAGAAAATATGTTCGATGTAAATGGGTGTTCAAGAAGAAATTCTATGCAGATGGCAGTGTTGAAAGGTACAAAGCTAGATTGGTTGCAAAGGGGTATTCACAGGTAGAGGGAATAGATTATGGTGAAATATTCTCTCCTGTTGCAAAGTTGAAATCCATTAGATTTCTATTATCTCTTGCTGCATCATATGATTTAGAGATAGAACAGATGGATGTGAAGACAGCTTTCCTTCATGGTGATTTGGAGGAAGAGATTTATATGTCACAGCCTGAGCACTACATTGTTAAAGGTAAAGAATCCTTAGTTTGCAAATTAAAGAAATCTCTATATGGTTTGAAGAAATATCCTAGGATGTGGTACATTAAGTTTGATGCCTTTGTGTTGTCAATTGGATTTGTAAGATCGAAATCAGATCATTGTGTTTATTTCAAAATTGAAAATGATTGCCTTCTTATTGTTGCATTATATGTTGATGATATGTTGCTGTTTGGGAAGGGTAAGGGTATGATTTCTGATTTTAAATCTCAATTGTCAGCACAGTTTGAGATGAAAGATCTTGGGGCAGCTAGGTACATCTTGGGTATGGAAATCAGTAGAGACAGGTCTAACAAAAAACTTTGGTTGAGTCAGAGTAAGTATGTGAAGTTTGTGTTGGATAGGTTCAGCATGGCAAATTGTAGACCACTATGTGCTCCTATTCCTATGGGAACAAAGTTATCTGTAGATGATTGTCCAAAGTCTCCTAGTGAGGTGGAGGACATGAGTAGAGTACCTTATGCTAGTGCAGTTAGCAGTCTTATGTATGCTATGGTTTGTACTAGACCAGACATTGCCCAAGCAGTAGGAGTCCTGAGTCAATTTATGGCTAATCCTGGATGGATACATTGGGATGCAGTTAAGCGAGTATTCAGATATTTGAGGGGTACATCAAATTACTCCATATGTTATCATGGTAACTCTTCTAGATCTCCGCATTCAATTTGTATTCATGGGTTTGTGGATTCAGATTGGGCAGGTGATATTGACCACAGGAGATCCACCAATGCTTATGTGTTCACTATGTTTGGTGGTGCCATCAATTGGATGAGCAAGCGACAACCTATGGTTTCTTTGTCCACTATAGAAGCTGAGTAAATGGCTTCTACCCATGCTTGTAAGGAAGCCATTTGGCTTAAGAGATTGTGTTCTGATGTTGGTGTTGATGCAAAACAAATTACTATTTGGTGTGATAGTCAGAGTGCTATTTGCCTTGCAAAGAATCCAACTTTCCATGCCAAAACGAAGCACATTGATGTGCAGTATCACTTTGTGAGAGATATGGTGGAAGATGGAAAGGTAAATATGGAAAAGGTAGATACTATGAAGAATGTTGCAGATGCATTAATGAAACCAGTGGGCATTGAGAAGTTCAAATGGTGTTCAGAGTCTATGGGCCTTTTGGCCTATAGCGGTTAGTTCCTGTTATGTTCTTGTTGCTCTTACAAGGTGTTCGACAAGTGGGAGAATGTTAGGAATAAGGTGTCTCAACCTTGTATAATTCCTATTCTTATTATTTGTTTTGTAAAATGTATTTCTTACAAATAATGTTGATGTGTCGACATCTTGAATTGTGTGTAAGGAGATCATGACTAAAATGGTTATGACAAATTCCTATGACATGTAAGAGCTATGTTAGGAAGATTTAATGACAGGTGAAGACATGTGGCAACTAAGATATTTGAGTACTATACACTCTACCCCAATAGTGGGGTTTGGGGCATCGCCTTGAAAAAATTTTTGGGGTTCCTATTTTATCGAAGAATGGTAAAACCCTAATATGGTTTACCTTTGGGAGTAGCCCTAAAGTGAAGTGCATGTTATAAGCATTTTTAGGGTTGCAAAGAGATGTGATGTGAAAAAGGGTATATTATTGGTACTGCGAGTAGCTACTGGAGTATTCTGTTGTTGATGTTGAACTTGCATTGCAAGTGTATTGTAACCTCGTGTTGAAGATAATACATTGTGCAGGTTCTGAAGGGGTGGGGTTGTTTTACCGAAAGATTTTTCTCCACCGGAAAATCCTTGTGTTATGTGTTCCTTTCTCTGTCTATTTTCTGTATGCATGTTTGGCTACAATATTGTTGTTTACATGATATTGAATCTGTAAGTGTAGAAGATTTTAATAGGATTTGCATCATACTTTCCTTATGAGATTAGTGTAGGAAGCTATTTCTGCACCTACACTATTAATGAGTTAAATAAGTTAATTGGTTTTTATTTCAAATTGAATATTGTAGCAATTACTGTATTTGATATTAAGTTCCAAAAATATAAGTAGTTCTATTTATTTTAAGGAAACAATGACTACATATTTGTTTAAAACTTCAAAGTGAATATGTATGTATGTATGTATGTATTAAAATGGATGATTAACATTTCTTATTATTTTTGTTGTATTTATATGTATATATTATTGATAAATTCACTAATTATTTACATTGGATTCTAGCCTACCAATCCTGATACACCAGTCAAGCACTATGGAGGTGTTAATTTCAATGTGGATCATATTACTAAAGGTATATATTTCCTATTCAATTTTTTATTTCGTAATTATTAATACAAGTAAACATTTTAAATTGAATTTGGTGTAGTAATGTAAATTTAACTATAATATGTGTTGGGATTAAGAAAATATCTTGTATTGCAATTGTAGGGGATGTAGAGGTTTTTCTTGATGAGCATGTTGAGGTTCAATCTAGCAGGAAAGACTATGTGGTTGGACAAGGTAAAGAGCACTGCAATGTTCTTTAAAATCTTTAAAGTCTCAATTTTTAAAAATTTAACCCTTTTATTTGTTATTGCAGAGGACCCACCTTTGCAAAGGACAGTGAAATTACATCCATGAGTGAGAAGAAATATCGATGATGACATGGATATGTCCCTATAACAATATAGGGAAGGACAAAAAAAGAAAAATAAAAGAAATTGATTCATGTGAACTTATGTAACTTATTTTATAATGACTGATGTTTATGTCTAGATGTCTTATTTATTTCTATTGAATGTTCATGTGAATGTTCTAATGAATCTTATGTTTTAATGTTAATGTGAATGGTATAATGAAACTTATGTTTTAATGAATGTTATCGTGTAATAATTCATGAATGTTACATTTTATTAATAGAATGAATGAATTTTACATGTTAATGGGGAATTTATATGTTAGGGGGGCAAGGGGTGGGGGATGGGGCCAAATGATCTTCCACCTTCATGTGGTTGGCCCTAATTAGTAGAGAATACTAAACTATTTGCAAAACCAAGTGAAACTCAGCATTAACCTATGGTTGCATGACAACTAACTGTGTGAATCTCTTGGTTTTAGGCAATGCAGAAGGAGGCCATAGTTCAATATGTAATCTCAATTCATATGCATACAACATCATGTGGAGCTAAAAAAATCCAATAGGTTTGCATTTTTTTTAGAGGTCTTTAATTAAAGGTATTTTAAATTATAGACCATCATGAACATTGTAACTTTGACTCTTATAGGAAAGGGTAATGTCCTCAACATGCAAGCAAATCAAGACTTTCTATGTGTTGGCTTGCTGAGAACATTCTCTCATCCATAGAACCTAGAGTTATAATATTTATGATGGTCTATAATTTTAAAAACTTAATAGACTTATTAAATAAATATAAACATGGTGAGTTTTTTTAGCTCCTCCTATTTTCCATATTTATAGAATGCAATTGCATTTGCATTCTCAATTCAGAGTGGCATTCACAAGTTTATCAAATCAATGAAACGATGTCATTCACATCTACAATTTTTCATTAGCAAGTTTAGTTAATTGTAATGTGTTTTATAGAGTTTAAATTGATAGATTCATGATAAGTAGGCAGTATTCTTTGAATTGTGTCAAATTATGATATTGCTATTTGAATTCATGTGTACTTTTTTAAGTCAAACTCATTGATTTATGAAATTTTGTTGTAGTCTATGTAGTATTTGAAAGAATGGTTTTCTATGGGATTGTCTCGAATTTAGTGATCTATTTGACAAGTAAACTTAATGAGGGTACAGTGACTTCCTCAAGAAATCTAACCAATTAGATTGGAGCGATTTGTATCACTCCTATTCTTGGAGCATCTATTGCAAATGCTCATTGGGAATGCTACTGGATATTTATCATTTTTTCATGTATTTATATACTAGTATATATAGCACATAAATCACCCTAACCTTTTTTCAAAAATCTAAATGACATCATGTTGGTGATAGATATGTTATCTCTGTATGGTAGATTATCTCTATTGGTAATATAATTGCAACTATTTCTTTACATTTATAGTACCACCAAAATGGGTCAGTAGCACAAACCCCTGTGATGATTAGTGGGATGGGGTGAACTACATTTATGGCCGCATAACCTCACTATAAGATTCTAGAGCCCATAAGATCTTCATTACTCTCTTATATAAAAACTCTATAATCTTGGAAAGGATACTAATTTTGTACCATTAAGCTTCTTGTTTCTATTTTTTGATTTGATTTTGTGTGTTGATATTTGAATCATACTTTTTGATCCATCATGATAATGTCTAAGAGAGAGTTCATGGAGTAGAGTTTATGTGTTGTTTAATCATGTCCACAATCAATAATTTTCCTTATTTATGTTTCATAATGAGATTATGTGTGTTTTTTTCATCAATGTTTACACTCTTTGATCCATTATCATAATGTTAGAGACCTCATAGAATAGATTTTATATATTTTCAATCATGTCCATAGTAAATAATACTTCTTTTTGTTGTTTATTGTTCAATTGTGTGTGTATTGCATCAATATATTGATTACTAGTTGGATCATCATCTTAATGTTAGAGAGATCATGTAGTAGAGTTTATATATATTGTTTGATCATGTTTCTAAATTGAAATATATTGTGATGATAGATAACATGTTGTGATGAGAAACATTTAATGCAAAAACATACACAATTGGATTCAAAAACAAGAAGAAGGATCTATATATTGTTCAATCTTGGTTCTAATTAAGAAAAATAAATCTACAAATAAAATCGAATAGAATAATATAGTGTGAAAACTTGATAAGTTAAATTTATATATTTCCAACTTAAATATTACATGTGGTTTTGGATCAAAAGTATGTAAACAGTTGATCAGTGTAGATTGGTAATAAATTATCTTTTGTATGTAATATAAATTGTTATTTATCTAGGGCATGTTTTAATTATGTTTTTTAATAATTTGATTACAAACATGCAATGTTACATTAACCACACTCTATTATATAATCTAAAAATTATTCAGTAAAATGATATGCTTGAAATATTAAAAATGTTATATTTCTTGTTATCAGATCTAATTTTGTCTTTTTCTTGGAATTACAATAGGAAAGGTAAACTTCTGGTGGGGGTGTGAATCAATAGTTAAACATTGGCCCATAAAAAATTCACCACACATCCATCTCATACATTCAATAAGTAAACTAAAAAGAATGTACATCTAAATCATGTAAACAAGTATGCATTCACACATTCATGACAACAGATATGATTACCTAGAAATCCTCCAATGAGAAGGTAAAACTGGGGTGGGGACAACACCCACAAATCTTCACTACTGCAATAATAAAGTGTATCTAATGAGATTCTATTATTTGATCATGAGACATGGTCTACCCTATTAAAGGTCTTCCCTTTTAAAGGCTTACAAAGACTATTAGGTCTTACCCTATTAAAGGATTTTAACACCCTGTTAGAAGTGTGCCTTGTTAAAGGACTTTAATTCACGATTAAGTAAGCACCTTGTTAGAGGATTTCAATTCAGCCTGTTAGGACTACTCTGTTAAGAGATTTAACTAATTCACTTGTTAGAATGACTCAGCATTGATCATGCGGTTAGCACTTTGTTGCTTGATGATAGATCACCTCTAAACTAATGTAATTTTTATCCTTCTTGATCAGATGTCTCTTTGTTGTTTATTATTTCCTTCCTTTGTTCTCCTTTAACTAACTTTGCAATGCAATTCCAATTCACAACTCCTTAGCCACCATGAATACTTTGTTTGTACTTGCAAACTTTTCTCTTCTCTTCTTCTACACACATGAAGTTTAGGGTTTTTCCTCTTTAAGAAGACCTAGGTGACTTAGGGTTAGGTATGAATTGACAATTTTGATTCATACATTTTTCATCTTAAACCTTCCCTTTACCTAATTGGATGTATGTACTTCATATGGATTCCAACTTAAGATTCATCCTTATCACCAAAATATCATAATTGAATCTATAAGTTAGCTCAAAAATGGTTTACATAGTAGTTTGTGCCAATACAAACAACTATGACAAAATTGTGTTACTTGGCATCTAAAGTATATGATGCTTAGCATATAATCATTTCTATACTATGACTCAGCATCTAAATGATTTAACATGTACTACTTACTCAGTTCTTGAATCACATGGTGTACATTGTGTACTCGACACTTGAGTGACTCAGCACATGAGTGACTTGGCACTCACAGTGGACTTGGCATGCTCTATCTTATACATGTTGTGCTTGACATATACTACTTTTTTACATTAATTAAGTAAATGACTTAAGTAAATAGAAACTCACTTATCAAAACCAATCTAAGATCAAAAATCTCCCCCTTTAATATGAGTGTCAAAAACACTTGGTCATGCATTGATATCCTTATCTTACAAGCATAACATACCTCTTATTTGGCTACTATACAATATTTCAAAATACAAAATTTTGCAACAAATTATTTTTGGATACAATTGTTCAATTGTGTGTTGTCTTTGATGTTACACAAATGTTATATCAATTATCAGTCAGAGTCTACTGAGCTCAGTTGGTCAGCAAGGCAAAAGACAAAGTCTACCGAGCTCAAAAGGTTAGCAAAGAAGGTTTACAGTGTCTACCAAGAATTCTCAAATTTTACCTTGTGCAGACAATTTTTACCAAGCTTTCAAGGTTAACAAAGGATATTTAGTGTCTATCGAGCTCACTCGATCATCAAAAGAAAATGTGGTAGAAAATAGTTCTTACCGAGTTCACTCGGCAGCCAAAGGATTTCGTAGAACTTGCAGCGTTAACCGAGTTGACATGGTTAACTTAGGATATTGTTTCTAGAGTAGTGTTAACCAAGTTGAGATGGTTAACTCAGGAAATTATTTTTGGAGCAGTGTTTACCGAGTAGGTTCAGCCAATGAAGGATTTCATTATTTTGTGAAATAAAGTTTTTTTTTTTAATGTAATATTTGTAGCTGACTGATGTATGGTTTATTAGTAAATGTAACTTGTGAATGAGTCAACTTGATAATCTGAATGGTATATATAAGAGGTCAAGTTGCAAATTGTAAGTGTGATGGATTTGATGTGATGCAAATGTGAAGGAGGACTGATTATTGGGAGAGCAAATTTTGAAGGATGATCAGAGATCATTGAGGAGCAGCAAAGCTATATTTGATCAAGGAGGATCTAATGGTGTAGAATAGATATCTGTAATTAGAAAATTCCGTTGCATCTTATTCTAGTTAATTCATTGTTTCTTTCTAACCATTATAGCAGTGATTCCAAAATCTCTTAACATAGTTGGTTTAGTAGCCATTTTGTAAATCCTCTAACAAGGTGACAGTTCAGTTGAATTGTTCTAAAGACCTCTAGTAAGGCCACTCTTAACAAGGTGATTAAATCCTCTAATAGGGTCACACCTAATAGTGTGTTTTGTAATCTTTAATAGGGTTGGCTCCTAATAGGACTCACTTCAGAAGAGTGAAAATTGGTAGCTAGTTACTTGGTGGTTTTTCCCATATTGGGTTTCCACATTAAATCTAGTGTCTCTTGTGTTCATGTTATTTACTTTTGCATGCATGTTAATAATTATGAATTCTTAAATATTAGTAATAAGTTAATCTACTAAGTTACAGCATTTGGTGAAGTGTTTACCGAGTATCAACAGTAACTAGTTATTTAAGACATCTAAGGGATCTGGATTTGTTTTTGTGGTAACTGATTCACACCCCCCCCCTCTTAGTTACCTCATCTATAATTCTAACACTTATACCTCAAAATCTAATAACTCCCCCTAATTTGTTAGATTTGGTTCTATACTCAAAATGTTACTTTTGCTAAGTAGATATGCCTCAACTAATACTCTTTTTGATACTCTTTCACTTCCTTGTTGTTCTTTGCTAATTGATACTCTTTCATTTCATACTTGCCCCCCTATGCTCTTACTCTATCTTAGCTTAACTCTCTTTATCCCCTTTTGCTTAAGCTTTTACTTTCTCCCCCTTTTTGACACTGATGTCAATGGGCTATACACTAATAGTGTGTTTGTCCAAGAAAGATTTATGGACCTCAAGGATCTTTTTAAGAGTGGCGTCCCAATTGTCACAAGCTACATCCAAAGACTTGATTTGGATGGCCAGCTCGGTAGCAAGGTGAGCTAGGCCATCTAATGTAGAAGGATTGGGGTCTTTCTTCATAAGATTATAGCCTAGCTCCTTGTGCAAAATCTCCATGTGAGGAGTCAATGTAGTTTGGATGTTGATTAGTTTGGCCCTTATGTTGGCTTCTTCTATAGATAATGTTGCTAATTGACTCTGGGTTTGTAATAAAGTCCTAAAATGCTTCTCAATTTGAGCTAAAGTCATGGGCAATTTAGCTCCTAATGACTATAAGTTACTCTCCAAGCTTAGGATGTCATTCCTTGTTTCTTGTGTGAAGAGTGTGGGATTGCACAGTTTGGTGAACAATGAGAAAATTCTCTTAAGTACCTTCTTCACTCTTTCTACCTTAGTTGCCAATGCAACTTGTGTAAGTGTTATATCACTGGATGTTTTTCCATTCACTTTACTTTGAAATTTCTTTTTAGACCATTCTAATAATTTTTCATTAGTATCAAGGTCAACATCACTTACCTTTTCCACTATTTTTGTCAATTATTCAATAAGTGACTTTTTTCATCTAGAGTAGGTAGATTGAATGCATCTAAGAAGATGTCTTCAAGCAAATCTTGCTTCTAATTATGCTCCCTTCTGACTAGTTCTTGATGTTTCTTTCTGTTCAGGGCTTCTTGTAGTATACCCATCTGCTCTATTGTCATTGTAGCATAGTCATATTTTGGAAAAACAATTTCTTCATCCAGGCTTACATTTCCATAAGTTATTACCTCTTCTATCTTTGATGAACTTGGACTCAACACTAAGAATTGCAAAGGTGTTGTATCTATTCTCAATCTCTGAAGAGTGTGATTTGAAGGAGTGCCATATTTTGGTAAAGTTACTGGGGCTTGAATTGTTGCTTGCTCCCTTAGCTTGGTTAAGCTTGGTTGTCAACTCGATCTCTTTACGCTTGTCTATTTCTACCACAATGCCTTGAATTGCACCTTGAACTTGTGCTAGAGGTGTAGATAAATCTATCTGACCTATTTGACTCTGTGTTTCAGTAGTGCCTTGAGTTTCCATTTTATCCTCTTGAACTATATCAACCTTTTATGATTTAATTTATGGTATTTTATATAAATATTGTATACTAGTGACTTAAGGGGTGATGGTAGGTGGTTCTTGTGTTTTTCACCTCTTCCCTTCTAGTGTTAGTCACTAATTTCTGAATTTCATCTAGACTCACTAATATAGGGTTGTCACATAATTTAGACTGTAGTGTAGTTTGATCAAGTATCTTTTTCAAGTCTTTTTTTTCTATTAAGGGGTTGATGTTATAATTAGTGAGATCAAAAACATCCTTTATTGTAACTATTTCAATATTCACACTTGTTATTTCAAGGCTAACAATTGGCAATTGTGTATTGTGTAAACTATGTTCTTATTGTTGCTCTACCTCAAATTTTTCCTAATCATCTACATTTATTTCAATACCTCCCTAAAATATGCCTTCATTTTTGTCATCTTATTCTTCATCCTTAACTTCAATAGTCTCATGTTCTCCTTCTTTTACTGTAGCTAGTCTACATGTAATTTTCCATAGTTGTGTGGTCTTCTTTACAACATGTTCTATGTTATTCTGCAATATGTTGATGGATCAATATTTAGGAACAAGTCTAATAGCATATTTCTTTATGGCTTTAACAATTTGTGCCTTACTGAGTTCAAGCATAACTTGAGCAAGTGACATCTCCCTAATTTTCCTTTCTAAGTTCAAACAATAATGTCATTTTTTCTCAACTCTTTCATATAGGCTTGTTGGTAAACAAATTTCTTCTTTTAGATTATTACTCTTTAATACCCAATTCGAAACAATATCTAATCACAAATATTTTTTAAGCACCTTATGGATATTTTAGCTTTCCTCTAAATTGGTAGGTACAACTCCCTAAAATAGATTTGCAATGAATTTTGTTTCCTTCCTAAACTACTTTGGGGTATGTTCTTAACTCGAGAACATTAGAGGGATAACCAAGCTAGACCTAATTAAAATCCAACTCAGGCATATAGGAGTTTCTAAACACTGAAAATGAATTTATGCATCAGACATCTTATGAATCCATAAATCCCATCCACACAATTACCTAATGTTGAACTAAGCTAATTCAAATCTGAACTATAACTAATAAATCAGAAATGCTGGAAGGATTTCCTCTTCAAATGAACTATAACAATACTTATCACATTCATCTATTGCCTCAAAATAGGGGAGGTAGAACTCTATTCTTCCCTTGTTTCGATTCAAATAAAAGAGAAAATATGAACTAAATGCAATACTAACTGAAACATAAAATGATTGACATAAAATACCATTCGATTGTCTCTGCAACAAAAAGTACTTCACACCAAAAAATTTCTGACCTTTTATTAATCTTTTCAATTCATACATATAGAGTTTTTGAGATGACTATTACAATGGATGCTTAATCAGTTCATCTTCTAAAAATGACAAATGGAAAGATGCCAATTTTTTGTATTACAAAATTACAAAAGGAAAACAAAAAGAGGGCATAATATGAATTATTTAGACTTCTTCCCCTTTTTTTTTTTCACTCTGTGTGACTTAGCAGCAACCATTATTGGGATCAATTCGTCATGATCGGGCACATGTATATTAGTGAATCTCAAAAGCCATTTTGAGTGTTCCCTCACCAACTCCTTTATAGAATTCAACTAACTTAGCAACTCTTCCACAGCCACATGTATCTACCCACTGACTATCTAGAGTTCTGTGATTCTGTCTTGACTACTATAGGCCACTCTAGAGAGATTATCTAATAATGTAGAGAAGTTACTTTTCATTACCTCCACTCCAATGAAGTCCTTTCCTTGACCACTAGTTTGAGAATCAATGTGTAGTCCTCTCATAAGCTCAAATCCCCTATCTTGAGTCTTCTTTATTTTACCCTCCATTTCATTGAGTCCTTTCTCAGCTTCTTGGATCATTTCTAGCTTGAAATACATACTTTGGAGCCATTCAAACAAAGGTTCATTTCCTTTTTTCAGAATTGATGCAGAGCCCTCTGTATTTATCTTCAAGGAATCTTAGCTCAACTCAAGGGATTCCCCATAGTCTGGTACACCCTCAAAGAACCAAGAACATCTCAAAGATTACAACAAAGAACCCTGACATTATACACCAATAAAGACAAAATCTTCACTCACACAATCAGATTTCTATGTCTGATTCCATTGTTCATAACATCTGTTATAAATGTCTTCTTGAAAAAAATTTTGGAGAAATTGTTCAAAATTAGTAATTCTAAAACATATTCAAATCTGAGACCAATCCAATAAGCATATTATGAATTATGTATTCTGAACCAAGACCCATATTTTCTGTCATAAACCAGAATCAAAACTGGTAACCCTGCCTAGGGCATCAGATATCTTCCTCAAAATAAATCTAAATTAAACCAAACCAATTCTATATTATCCATTTGTGATTCTAGTTTCCAAATATGTAATCCATTCATTTTTCTCATTTATATATAAAGTTTCAAGCACAAATCACTGTCTGTAACTCCAATGAAAATTGTTAAAAACCAGTTTTCACTCAAATGCCCATAACTTTCACAAATCTATATAAAAATGATTCAAACCAGTTGTAAATTAAAGTTAGTTCACATATCTTTCCAATGAATATCATTATAGATCTTGAGTCTCCAAAATCTGTCTGCATCACACGCTGTAACATGACTGTATTCAGCGAATCTCAAATCTGCAAACATCCACTTTCACCAAAATACCCATAACTTATTCATTTCTTCATAAAATTGAACCAAACCAAAAGAATGAGAAGAAGGATTCATCATACTATATATTCAATACTATATTACATGGTTTCTAGGCTGTAAATATCCGTACAAGTCCTGGAAATTACTCTAAAACTAAAAAAAACCAATCAAAACCACAACAATAAAATGCACCAAAAATGTATCAAATTATTTCCTCTTCTTCCAAAATTGATTTGGTTCAACCATACAATGGTTTTTATATCCATGTGACAGTTATAAACCTTCCTAACTACCCCCAAGACCAACCATATACCTTTTTACATCATTTTTCTATTATTAGCAACTTTCTCAATGTTGCATTTTACAACTTTTTACGCAACTTTTACATTTTTGACAAAAAATGGCTTCATAGCCTTTACAACTTGACCCAAATACAATATTAATGACTCAAATGTATTTAATATCATAAATAATGAATCTTAAATTTTCCATATTCTTGTATTTAATGTGCTCCTGCACCAAGAATCTTGGCTTTGACTACTTCTTTTGCTTTCATCTAGATGATCATCTTTAAAAGGGAGATGCTTTCATCACACCTGAATCTTTCTCTAGCTAGAGTTTTACCATTAGACAATATGTTGTCCTTTTCTATTTCTAGTCTAAGGATAACATTTCCAATTTGATCTATGAGAGAAACTCCTGATTTAAGTCTCTCGATCCATTCCCAATCAATCTGGCCATAATGCCTATCTTCCTATAGCTGGGAAATGAGAGTTTGCACTTTAGCTACACTAGGAGTTTGGGTCATAGACATACCAAAAAATGGTCGCTAGTGGAGTGACTAGCTACCTGATAAATTTGTTCAATTCTTCTATTTCTACTTTCATCTTGATCTTTAACAATTTGAGACTCTCCAATTGTTTTTCTATCACTTCATTACTTGATCTCCACAAGCCAACTTTTGTATCATGTATGGCTTCTCCAAGATCAATTGAATGCAGAGTGAAATCTTCAGGTGTCATATCCTCAATTCTCCCTCCTTTATTTGGTTTGGTTATTTCCATTGTCAAGTGCCCTATTTCTAGATCTTGCCCCAATAGTGAAAAAGTCTTTTGCTTTTTGACCTTTTGTAATGCAGTCCTAGAATGAACTGCAAGAGATAAAGTGTCCTTCACAGAAACACTTTCATCTTTTCTCTTTCTTTTCCTTTCCAAAGTATCTTCTAACCTAGAATTAGTTCCTGTCACTTTGGAAGCTATTCTGAGTGACTCAATGCTAAACATTTTCTTCTTCACTAGAGTCGTGGCTACAACAACTAAAGAAAAAGGGTTCTTTGAGTCCTTTGAGATGAGTCTGGAAGAAGCCTAGCCCTTCTCCATCTTTGAAGTCTTCTTCGTCTCTTCATCTGATTTAGTTGACATGCTGCTACTACTTTTTCCATCCCCTAAGTCTACTAGCTATATAGGGGAACCACCTAGCCTCAAAAGTGAGCCACTTGCTGATGGCAAGGGGCTATGATGAGGAGATGGGATTGGAGTAGTATGTGAAGAATGTATGGGTGTAGCATGAGGAGATGGAATAGGAGTAGTATTTTGGGAAGGTACTGGGGTAGTGGCACTATCCTTTGGTTCTTTTGCCTTCTTCTCTTCAGCACCAGTCTGGGTTCCTATGACAGACAAGGAACCATCATGACATGTTTGGGCTATAGGGATATTCTTGTTTGGAGGTTGATCACCTCTACCCGCAAGTTGAGCTGGTCCTTGGGTGGAAGCTATGGTCACTCCCACTATAGCCCTCTGAGATGAAGTAGGCATTGTAGCTATTGGAGAAGCTTGAATGGCTACACCCTTACTTTGCATCTTTTTGGTTGTCCACTCAACCCATTTTCTGATCCTCTTGATTATCCTAGCTATCATGATATCAAGATTCTCTTCCACATCCACATATAGTTTAGAACTGATAAGAATTCCTCTTTATTTAGTCAAATATGTATATCTATACATATTTTGACCATCATCCTCCAATCCTTCTAAATTGAGATCAATACCATATATCTTTATTTGTTCCACTATGAGCCTGGCAAAAGCACAATCTCAACTCTCCAAATCATCCCTAAAATCTACCCAATAATCCTCTAGGGTGGGGACATGTTTGATCACACTCTTGATTTGAAGCACCTCTCTTTCATATCCATTTGGATCGAACATGGGCCTCACAACCTCATATTCCTCCAATTTGTACTTATTCTTGAATGCCTTGAGCATATTTTTGGCATCAAACCAAGAATCACAATTGTAAGCCCTGACCTTCATGGGGAACTCATACCCCTTCTTCCTTAAACTAGTGCTTAGCACATTCACTTGGATAGCTTGTCTTGTGATCTCTATGAGCATGATCATGTCGCTTGGGTATCTGGGCAACTTCAGAGGAAAACTATCGAAAGCTGCAAGATGCAAATATGAGAAGGATGAGAATTGAATAAAGTAGCTACCAAACTAACTGATGGCCACCATCACCTCTAGGCTAAACCTCCTCTTTGGAAATCCTTGTAGTTCCCTACAAATCCTCATTGTAAAAGAGTCATTAACTTTGGCATACTCTACATAGCTATTATGTAACTACAAGCATGGATAAAATTCATAACTTTTTACATCATCAGGAAAATCCTCTATTCTGGGAAGGCCCAACCACAATTGTAGAGAAGTCAATATATAAATTAGGAAACAAGACATGTAGAAGGTATTGTACAACTTTGCAGCACTGAGAGCTTTGGATAGATATTCACTTACCTCATTTTCCCAATCAACATAATGTGTGTCTAAGCAGCTGATTTGCACTAAAAAGAAATATTGTTCTACGAAATTCTACCTCAGCTTTTAACCAATGCAAAAGAACTAGGATGTCCATGATTTTAGGCTTGAGATTTGTGCCAAAAAGGGTCTTAGGAACCTTACTCTTAGGTCCCTATGGCTTTTCGAACCAAGACCTCATGATTTCCTTTCACCACACCATCTTCTTCAAGGAGAACTCGAACATGGCTCCTCCTATGGTCAATTCAAAAAGTTCTTCCCACTTTGGAATTTGGAGGCAATTGACTACAGTTTTCTAATCAATTGAGATCAAAACTATATGATCTGACAACAAAATTTGTTTAGTGTATGGATTGTAATGGTTAATACATTCAAGAATCAACTCAGGGGGCTTGAATTGCCACTGGAAACTCGGCTACTTCCACTAGCCCACTTCCTTAGAGTTTCTCTGTTATTAGGTGGATTGGCTCCATCCTTAACCTTCTTTGGAAATCTTGCATGTCAAAGAAACAGAGTGAAGTATCTATAACATTCTGCAATGTTGGCTTAATCCCATTTAGTCCATTGAATCTAGTGAATCTTGTTGCCATCTTAACTGAGATAGAGATGAAATTAAAATCTTAGAACTTAAAATAGCATAGAGAGTAGAGCATTGCAACTATGAGAATTCTAAAATACTATTCAAATCAACAGCATAATAGTTCAAATAAGAAAGTGGTCATTTGAAAATCCATTATGTTCATCTCTATATAGAAATCCCAATCCACCCATTAATCTTCAAGATCTACGCCACACGAGTGAATTAAAGGATAAACTTGTTACATTAGTAAATGCAAGGGTTTCCAATAAATTTTTCCATGTCTTTTCACTATTCCCATTGGCCCAATGGTAACTTTCCTTTATTACAGACTTACTTTCCCATTGTTGACCAAGCTACAAAAAATTAAGAACAAAGTACTCCATGGGGAAAAATCTGCTTAGCCAGATTTTGCTCAAGATGCCTACCCAAATGTGATTAGATGGCTTCCATTATCTTTTTTAAGCATCCTAAAATTGATCTATGAGCCCAACATGCTTGTAGAAGTGATTTTTCAATAGATGCAAAAAATTGATTTCCAGGGTTGAAAACCCGCTAAGGAGAAGACAATTTCTATTTTTTCACCCTTATCTTTATTTTCACTTAACTCTTTAAGTTAATGTGTCTCCAAGCTTCAAAAAATCTAAAAATTTCTATGAAATTGAAAAAGGAAACCACTTACTTGCTTTTCTCCCTTATAAATGCCTTTGTCGAAAAACTGACTTCCTAGGTCAAAAACCCGCCATGGAGAAGCTACTTTGAAGTTTTATGCTAGATGCTATTCTGATCATTATGATGAATTTTGAGTGACTCCCAAGGTAGAATACTACAATTTAGGAACAATCTATCCATAAAATAACTCATTTCTTCCTTTCTTTAGCTTGTATACCTCGTCGAAAACTCACCTTCACAGTTCAAAACTCCGCCAAGGAGAAGCCAATGTTAGGTTTTCTGTAGACTTCATTTCTTTGTGTGCAAACTATAATAATTCCTGAGCAAGTTCAATTCTTCAAAATGACTTTGTGAAGATCATCATATGACCCAAGAATCTCCATCAAAAAGGATCCTAGACTACCCAAAAAACTCACAAAAATAAGGGAAACCCACCCTGTTGTGTAATGCGGGAGAAGAAAGAATATGAAAAATCGATGGAGAGACTTTTCACTTGGGGAAAAGAAAAAGACGCAGACATACCTAAACCTATTTGAGACACAAGATCATTTTCCACTTTGCATAATGTGTATAGGATGAAAAGTGGGGCAACAGCTGGCTCTGACTGGGGACTTGGGTTAAGCATACCCAAGCAAGGAACTCAAAATCTCTAGTTCCACAAAAGAAGGTAAAAGATGGCAACATGCAAAATGAAAACGAGGCAAAGAATAGGAAAATAAAAGCAAAGGAAAAAGACTAACTAGGAAACACAAAAGGATACTAAACCTAACTATAATACAAATACAGGGGTTACCTATTCTCAGTTAGCAATTTGATAAAGCTTCAAATCCTAACCATTATAGATCAAGGGTAGTACTTCACCACCTTCATACGCCAATTTGAAAGAATTATTTTCAAATGCCTGATGAATTTTGAATGGGCCTTTCCATAAAGTATCAAACTTCTTATGCATTCCTTTCGAAGTGCTTCACTTATCCTAGAGTAACACACTATCTCCCACCATGAATATTTGTGGTCTTGTGCTCTTATCAAATAGATCCTTCACTCACATTTGGTGTTGTGTGATGTGGTCTATGATTTCCTGCCTTTCTTCTTCAAGTATAGGATCCTCTTTTCTAAACCATCTTTAAAAACATCATCTTTGATCACCATTTTTAGTTTGTTTGTAGCTAGTTCTAGAGGTAAGGGGAGGTTGGCTTCAGTTTCGTAAACCAATTCAAAAGGATATATGTTGATTTCTCTTGTAGGTGTCACTCTATCTACCCACAGTGCCTCATGAATCTTTTTGTGCCAAGTCTTTTGATTATCTAAAACCAATTTCGTAACAATATTCATCAAATTCTTATTACTTGACTCAACTTGACCATTTCCTTGAGGGAAATAATTAGATGAATGACCCATGGTAATCCCATACTCAAAGCAAAAATTGGTAATTTCAATTGAAGAAAAATAAGATGCATTATCCATTACTAGTTTAATAGGTACACTGAACCTAACCAATATGCTCTCCTTTATGAATTGGCACACCACTTCAGAAGTAGTCCTCTTAGTAGCTTTAGCTTCTACCCACTCGGTGAAGTAGTCAGTTGTAGTGATCACATATTGGTGACCAGCACTAGATGTGGGACTAATTAGACAAATGAAGTCAAGACCCCATTGTTGAAAAGGTCCTTCAATGATAACAGGTCTCAATGGAAAAGTAGCTAATTGAATAGTTTACCATCCCAAATCACATACTTAGCTGCTTTCAGCTTGAGATCTCTCCTTTGTCTTACATTTAAGCCTTTTGGACATTCACCATATGTCAACAGATAAGAAATATTTTCAAACCATGAATCATAGAGGTATATGGCTAACACCAACTGCTTCTCTCCCAATTCTTTTGATCCTTCAATTATCTTATTTTTTGCAATTGCCTTGCGTAGAGCATTTCCCCTTACCAGCTTGGTAGGTTTTATTTTTATATCATACTCCTGTATCTTTGCCACCCATGCTCCTCTGACATTACAGCCCATATCCTATTGTGTCAATACACTCTTCACTACCACATCAGGGACAAAGACTACAAAATGTGAATGCAAGATATATAACTCAAAAATTTTCAAGGCTTTAACCATCGCAAAAGCATGCTTTTCAATCTTTGAATATCTTAGTTCATGATTCTTCAAAGGTATGCTCATGAAAACTATTGAGGCTTGTACTCCTTCATCATTTTCTGGCATAAGTATTAATGAGAGAGTATGTTCAAAATCATAACAATAAATAATGAAATCTCATTTATAATTTGGATGGCATAAAATTGGGGCATTAGAAATAGCAGTCTTTATATCTTGAAAGGCTCACTTTCTCACCTCATTCCATTTGAAATTTGAATTTCCTTTCATCATATCCACTATATGCTTAGTTGTTTCCATGAAATCAGGCATGAATCTTCTAAGAAAATTCACCTACCCAAAGAAAGATTTAACTCCTATTTTATTTGAAAGCAAGCTCAATCTTTGAATGGCTTCTACTCATTTAGGGTTGATTCTGATGCCTTCCTGGGACACTATATGACCTAGGAGCTTCCCTTCTATTACACAAAAAACTAACTTCATGGATTGAGAGAGATCCCATGCTCTTGGAATCTCTATAAAACCTTTCTCAAATCTTTCACATGATCTTTCCTTTTTCTTGAGAACATGGTGAGGTCATCCAAGTACATGACTATGATTCATTTCTTCAAATTGGTGAATGTCTTACTCATGCATCTTTGGAATGTAGCACTAGCATTGATAAGTTCGAAGGGCATTTTGTGATACATAAATGTACCCCGAGGAGTGGTGAATGTCATCTTATTCTGATCTTTCTCCTCTACTTTGACTTGATTATAACTTGAAAAACTATCAAGCATAGACATCATTTCAGATCCTGCCACTATTTGCAATAGGTAATCCATGTCAGGAAGAGAAAAGTTATATTTAAGAGATGCTTGGTGCAAGTTGCAAAAAGTGACACAAATTCGTATTTCTCTATTCTTCTTTCTGACTAGTACTATATTGGCTATCTAGGTGGAATGATGAATGGGATAAATGATTCTCGCTTTCAACATCTTATCTACCTCCTAGAAGATGGCATCTACAACTTTAGGGTTGTAGTTCCTCTATTTTTGCCAAAAAGGGACTGCATCGGGCTTTAGTGGAATTTTGTGTTTTACCTTCCCATCTCTATAACTCTTCAAGTCTTCATAACTCCAGGAAAAAAAATCTCTATATTCCACAAATAGAATTCTTATGGCTTCCTTTTCTTCAAGCAAACAACACTTCCCAATATTAATCATTCATGTATTATGGATATCTCCAATGTTTATTCCCTCATACTCACTCGTAGTAGGTCCTTTTTCTATTCTCTTTTTCTTTATGTATGCATCATGTCTATTAAACAGTTTTTCCAAAGCCACAAAATATGGAGGAATAATGTTACCTTTCAGTTGAACTTCTCCATTTTGATTTTGTTCCTCATTTGCACCAAATCTTTCATGATCACTTCCACTAGATTCATGCTCAAAACTAGACCTATCATTTTCAAGGAACATCTACAAACTCTTATCATCATTGAAGACTTGCCATGATTCTGTGTTATCTGGAACAATAGATCGATACACAATTTTGATTTAATACTTTTTTTATTTGAAATATGGGTGAGGAAGTAATAGGGAGGAAAATACTACTAGGTAATTAGCTTTGGCATTCATCTCTTTCAGAACTGCTTTAACAGAGAAGGCATCAAGGCCTTCTATCTCATCCCAAACCCTATTCCTATAATTCCTCAGCTTGTGATTTTTTACAAAATATTATTCTTTAACCTACTTCACAATAAGCTTTGCATCACCTTGATCTTTTAAAATCTTTATCCCTCTTTATTTTGTTGTTATTATTCCCAGTAATAAGGCTTCATATTTCGCAGTGTTATTTGCATTCCCAAGTTCTAATTTGAAAACCATAGGTTCAGGTTCTCCTTCTGGGGATATCAATACTACACCTGCTCCAAATCCTGAAGAAGCATAGCTTCCATCAAATTCAAGTGTCTATACACCCACTGCATCTTCATTTTTATTAGAAACTTTCTTTATTTGATTCTCATCTATCTATTCATCCAAGCTTTCATCAATAAACAACATATAGTTTCCAAATTCCAGCTCTTGATATAAAATCTGAGCTTTAGGATCATTTGACTTCAAGACTATGAACTTCACCTTTTCTTCAAGTTCTAATTTGACTTTCTTATTCCTGATAGGTATCACTACTTGTGACCAATCTAGCTTTATTTCCCCTCCTAAGTCTCAACAAAAACTTCTACTTAAAAGAAGTCCATAGCTCGCTGGAATGTTAGCTACTAGAATAGTCAATAGGAGCTTCTTTTCTGGATGTGAAGCTAAGGCTACCTGAGCATCTTTAATCTACCCAAGTAAGGGAACTTGTTTAGCATCCATTGAGTAGCATCTTCCATGTACTTTAGTGAGATTGAGACCTAAGGCTTTGTATATGGAATAAGGCATAACATTATCTGATGCACCTGAATCTATTATACAATTACTAAGTTTACATTCATTAATATACAATGAGATATAAAAAGGCTCCAATTTTTGTTCGAGAGATGTTGCTAAGACTATAGAATCTTCTTGGTTAAACAAACCAGATGTCAAGGTTTCATCCTCCTTCTCAACCATTACATTACAATTCACATCTGATGTGTTTCCTTTACATCAGTCTACCAATATTTTTAACTTGGAAGGATGTGACTTTAAATAATCAATGGTGGAAATTTGGATTTTTGATTCTTCACAAAATTGAATGAAATCAAAGGATGTCTTGTCCTTACCTATTTGTGAAGTAGAAGTTCCTTGATTAGTATGTACATTACTCATTGAAGAACTAGAGTCATTTCTGTGAGTGTGACTAGGGGATTGATTCTTCAACCTCTACCCCTGGGTAAGCACTGTGTATGAAGTTCCATCAATGGTTGCATAACATTCACCTTTCGATTCAGAATCTGACTCATATTCTAAAAATAAATTTCTAGAGTTGCTAATTGAATAGAAATCAGGCTCTAAACAAGGAGTTGTAGTGTTCAACTCATTAGTAGAAAACAATTGCATCATGTGGGCAATCTTCAGACAATTCTCATAGTCATGATCTATGGTCAAATGAAAGACACACATATTTCCTTTTTTCGGCACCACCTCAATTTGCAACCTGGGTTGTGAACTTGTAAGCTGTAGAAATCTACTTTCGTTGTTCTTCCTTAGTGAATTTTGATAATTTTGTTGATAGGGACTATTGAATCTGGGTAACTACTTCTTCATTGCTACTAGCTCATTTGAAAATTGATGAATCATCTCCTTAGACAATGTGGTATTACTGGAACTTCCCTTAGTTTGAAGTTCTTGTTTCCATTTTCTCGCAAAAATCAAATCATCCTCACACTCAATTGCCTTCTTTTGTGAGTCAGCTAGATCTATGGGATGTGCTCTCCTAAAATCATAATTGATATCTGGAGGCATTGTACTAATAAAGAAGGTTTTCAAGTTACTAGGTGTGGGTCTATCAGCAACTAGAATTCTACTGATAATCTTATTGAACTTGGCAATGAAATCCCTCATGCTCATATGGGTTGCTTCTTAATTGAAGTCAACTATGTTAGTAGGGAATTTTCATCTTCTACGGTCTTGAATCTTGTCTCAAAGGTTGTCCTTAATGTATCCCAATCAGTCATTGAGCCATCAACTAGATGATAAAACTAGTCTATTGAACTATCCATGAGGGTCTCTATGAACAACCTTATAGCAACATCTTCATGTCCCACCCCTAAGATATGAGTGGCTGCAAAGAAAGCTTTAATGTGTTTGTCTGTAGTGACTTGCCCATTGCCTGAGAATTTAGGGAAATTCTTCCTTGAACCAATTGGAAGTGGATGATAAGTGTTTAACACTAATGGTCATATTGCTACAACCCATAGAGCATCAATGATTGTCTTGGCAATATATGGCAGGAAATTTACAACTGGAGGAGCAATAACTCCATGAAGTGCTAACACCTAACAAGTAGAATGTGAAGAACTAGTGTCCTAATTCCTAACAGGGGAAGGCAGTTTGCTCCAGCTCTTGTCTTCACTTTTCCACTTTGGAACATCTAAGATAGGAAAATTGAGCTCTATAAGCTTATCAAAGATAGGGTCTTGTCCACCCTGTTCCTTGGTACTTTTGAGGAACCTAAATTGTTCTAGGATGTTGGATCTAGTTTATATCTAAGCTTCTTGTCTCAATTGTCTTTATACTCTCTGGATATCTCTCCTTTGAACAATTCTCTCTGAGGCTTTAGCTCTTTTTCTTCTTCTTCTAACACCTTGTTAGCATTCCTATAATGTTTAGTGTTCTGTCTATGTCTCCAAACGAATGTGTTAAGGGATAAAATTACATCTTCTTGATCATCTTGGAAACCAAGATTAGGTTACAGCACTAGAATCATGTTTTCATGAGGTAGTACCATTTTCCCTCATGACATAGGCTTTTTGATCAAGTGATTGTTCGTCTCGATTGGTAAACAAATTTTTTCTTTCAGATTATTACTCTTTAATGCCCAATTTGAAACAATATCTGATCACACAGAATTGAAAGATCCTTATGGATGTTTTAGCTTTCCTTTGAATTGGTAGGTACAGCTCCCTAAAATAGATTTTCAATGAATTATGCTTCCTTCCTAAACTACTTTGGGGTATGTTCTTAACCCGAGAATAGTAGAGGCATAACCAAGCTAGACCTAAATAAAATCCAACTCGGGCAGATAGGAGTTTCTCAACACTGAAATAGATTTATGCATCCACACATCTTATGAATCCATAAATCCCATCCACACAATTAACTAATGCTAAACTAATCTAATTCAAATCTAAACTATAACTAATAAATTAGAAATGTTGGAAGGATTTCCTCTTCAAATGAACTATAACAATACTTATCACATTCATATGTTGCCTCAAAACAGGGGAGGTAGAACTTTGTTCTTCCCTTGTTTCAATTCAAGTAAAAGAGAAAATATGAACTAAATGCAATACTAAATGAAATAAAAAATGATTGACATAAAATACCATTCAATTGTCTCTACAAAAAAAAGTACTTCACACCAAAAATTTGCCAAACTTTTATTAATCTTTTCAATTCATACATATAGAGTTTTTGAGATGACCATTACAATGGAAGCTTAATCAGTTCATCTTCTAAAAATGACAAATGGCAAGATGCCAAGTTTTTTGTATTACAAAATTACAAAAGGAAAATGAAAAGAGGGCATAATATGAATTATTTAGACTTCTTCCCCTTTTCTATTTTCACTCTATGTGACTTACCAGCAACCATTATTGGGATTAGTTCCTCATGATTAGGCACGTGTATATTAGTCAAAATCAAAAGTCATTTTGAGTGTTCCCTCACCAACTCCTTTACAACATTCAACTAACTTGACAACTCTTTCGTGGCCAAATGTATCCACCCACTAAGTGTCTTGAGTTCTTTGATTCTATCTTGACTACTATAGTCCACTCTAAACAGATTATCTAGGAATGTAGAGAAGTTACTTTTCGTTACTTCCACTCCAATGAGGTCCTTTCCTTGACCACTAGTTTGAGAATCAGTGTGTAGTCCTCTCATAAGCTCAAATTGCCTATCTTGAGTCTTCTTTATTTTTCCCTCCATTTCATTGAGTCTTTTCTCAGCTTCCTGGATCATTTCTAGCTTGAACTGCATACTTTGGATCCATTCAAACAAAGGTTCATTTCCTTTATTTAGAATCTTGGCTTCAACTGCTTCTTTTGCTTTTATTTGGATGATCATCTTTAAAAGGGACATGCATTCATCACATCTAACTCTTTCTTTGGCTAGAGTATTACTGTTAGACAATATGTTGTCCTTTTCTATTTCCAATCTGAAGATAACATTTCCAATTTGATCTATGAGAGAAACTCCTTCTAATTTAAGTTTCTCGATCCATTCCCTACCAATCTAGCCAAAATGCCTATCTTCTTGTAGCTGGGAAATGAGGGCTTGCACTTTAGCTACACTAGGAATCTGGGTCACAGACATACCAAAAATAGTTGCTAGTGGAGTGACTAGCTGCCTGATAAATTTGTTCAATTCTTCTATTTCTTCTTTCATCTTGATCTTTGATAATTTGAGACTCTCCAATTGTTTTTCTATCACTTCATTACTTGATCTCCACAAGCCAACTTTTGTATCATGTATGGCTTCTCCAAGATCAATCGAATGCAAAGTGAAATCTTCAAGCGTTATATCCTCAATTCTCCCTCCTTTGTTTGGTTTGGCTATTTCCATTGTCAAGTGCCCTATTTCTGGATCTTGCCCCAGTACTGACAAAGTCTTTTGCTTTTTGACCTTTTTCAATGCAATCCCAGAATGAACTGTGAGAGATACAGTGTCCTTCACAAAAAAACTTTCATCTTTTCTCTTTCTTTTCCTTTTCAAAGTATCTTCTAACCAAGAATTAGTTCCTATCACTTTGGAAGTTATTCTAAGTGATTCAATGTTGAACATTTTCTTCTTCACTAGAGTCGTGGCTACAACAACTAAAGAAAAAGAGTTCTTTGAGTCCTTTGAGATGATTTTGGAAGAAGCCTAGCCTTTCTCCATCTCTGAAGTCTTCTTCATCTCTTCATTTGATTTAGTTGACTCGCTGCTACTACTTTTTCCATCCCCTAAGTCTACTATCTATATAAGGGAACCACCTAGCCTCAAAAATCAAGCACTTGCTAATGGCACGAGGCTATGACAAGGAGATGGGATTGGAGTGGTATGCAGAGAAGGTATAGGTGTAGCATAAGGAGATGGAATGGGAGTAGTATGTGGGGAAGGTACCGAGGTAGTGCCACTATCCTTTGGTTCTTCTACCTTCTTCTCTTAAGCACCAGTCTAGGTTCCTATGACAGGCAAGGAACCATCATGACATGTCTAGGCTATAGGGATATTCTTGTCTGGGGGTTGATCACCTCTGCCCACAAGTTGAGCTGGTCCTTGGGTGTAAGCTATGGTCACTTCCACTGTAGAACTCTGAGATGAAGTAGGCGTTGTAGCTATTGGAGAAGCTTGAGTGGCTACATCCTTTCTCTGACTCTTTCTGGTTGTCCACTCAACCCATTTCTTGATTGTCTTGATTATCCTAGCCATCATGATATCGAGATTCTCTTCTACATCCACATATGACTCAGAACTGATAGGAATTCCTCTTAATTTAGTCAAATATGTATTGCTATACATATTTTGACCATCATCCTCCAATCCTTCTAAATTGAGATCAATACCATATGTCTTTATTTGTTCCACTGTGAGCTTGGTGAAAGCATGATTTTGACTCTCCAACTCATCCCTACAATCTACCCAATAATCCTCCAAAGTGGTGACATGTTTGACCACACTCTCGATTTGAAGCACCTCTCTTACATATCCATTTGGGTCAAACATGGGCCTCACAACCTCATATTCCTCCAATTTTTACTTATTCTTGAATGCCTTGAGCATGTTTTTGGAATCAGACCAAGAATCACAACTGTAAGCATCAACCTTCATGGGGAATTCATACCCTTTCTTCCTTAAATTGGCACTCAGAACATTCACTTGGATAGCTTGTCTCACAATCTCTATGAGCATGATCATGATACTTGGGTATCTCGGCAACTTCAGAGGAAAACTGTCAAAATTGGCAAGACACAAATATGAGAAGGATGAGAATTGAATAAAGTAGCTACCAAACTAATTGATGGCTACCATCGCCTCTGGGCTAAACCTTCTCTCTAGGCATCCTTATAGTTCCCTACAAATCCTAATTGTAAAAGATTCATTAACTCTGACATACTCTGCATAGCTATTCTGTAATTGCAAGCATGGATAAAATTTATAACTTTTTACATCATCAGGAAAATCCTCTATTCTGGGAAGGCCCAAAAAAAATTGTAGAGAATCCAACATATAAATCAAGAAAGAAGACATGTAGAAGGTATTGTAGAACTTTGCAGCACTGAGAGCTTTGGACAAATATTCACTTACCTCATATGCCCAATCAAGATAATGTGTGTCTAAGTAGATGATTTGCACTAAAAAGAAATATTGTTCTATGAAATTGAGTGCTTATGCCTCACCTTTCGATTGATGCAAAAGAACCAAGATGTCCATGATTTTTGGCTTGAGATCAATTCCAAAAATGGTCTTAGGAACCTTACTCTTAGGTCCCCATGGCTTTTGGAACCAAGACCTCATGATTTCTTTCCGCCACACCATCTTCTTCAAGGAGAATTCAAACATGGCTCCTCCTATGGTCAATTTGAAATAATCTTCCCACTCTAGAATCCAAAGGCAATTGACTATAGTTTTCTATCAATTGAGATCAAAACTATATGATCCGGCAGAAAAATTTATTTAGTGTCCATATTATAATGGTTAATACATTCAATGATCAACTCGGGGGCTTGAATTGCCACTGGAAACCCGGCTACTTTCATTAGCCCACTTCCTTGGAGTTTCTCTGGTATTGGGTGGATTGGCTCCATCCTCAACCTTCTTTGGAAATCTTGCATGTCAAAGAAACAGAGTGAGGTATCTACAACATTCTGCAATGTTGACTTAATCCCATTCAGTCCATGAAATCCAGTGAATCTTGTTGCCATCTTAATTGAGATAGAGATGAGTTGAAAATCTTAGAACTAAAAATAGCATAGAGAGTAAAGCATTGCAACAATGAGAATTCTAAAATCACTATTCAAATCAATAGCATAATAGTTTAAATAAGAAAGCGGTAATTTGAAAATCCATTATGTTCATCTCTATATAGAAATCCCAATCCACCCGTTAATCTTCAAGATTCGCGCCACACGAGTGAATTAAAGGATAAATCTGTTAGATTAGTAAATGCAGGGATTTCTAACAAATTTTTCCATGTCTTTTCACTATTCCCATTAGCCCAATGTTAACTTTCCTTTATTACAAACTTACTTTCCCATTTTTCACCAAGCTACGAAAAATTAAGAATAGAGTACTCCATGGGGAAAAATTTGCTCGGCCAGATTTTTCTCAAGATACCTTCTCGAATGTGATTAACTAGCTTCCATTATCCTTTTTAAGCATCCTGAGATCGATCTATGAGCCCAACATGCTTGCAGAAGTGATTTTGCAATAGATGCAAAAAATCACTTTCTAGGGTTGAAAACTCGCTGAGGAGAAGGCAATTTCTATTTTTTTGCCCTTGTCTTTATTTTCACTTAACTCTTTAAGTTAATGTGTATCCAAGCTTTGGAAAATCTAAAAAGGGTTGTGAAAGTGAAAAAGGAAACCACTTACTTGATTTCTCCCTTATAAATGCCTTTGTCAGAAAATTGACTTCCTGGGTCAAAAACCTGTTATGGAGAAGCTACTTCAAAGTTTTCTGCCAAATGCTATTCTGATCATTATGATGAATAATGAGTGACTCCTGAGGTAGAATATTGCAATGTAGGAACAATCTATCCATAAAAAAACTCAGTTCTTCCTTGCTTTAGCTTGTATACCTCATTTGTTGACCTTTGTGGAAAATCACCTTCACAGTTCGAATCTCTGCCAAGGAGAGGCCAATGTTAGGATTTCCATAGACTTCAAATTCTTTGTGTACAAATTATAGTAATTCACAAGAAAGTTCAATTCTTGGAAATGAATTTGTGAAGATCATGATATGACCCAAGAATCTCCATCAAAAAGGATCCTAGACTACCCATGAAACTCACGACAACAAGGGAAACCCACCTAGTTGTGTAATGTGAGACAAGAAAGAAGATGAAAACCCATGAAGAAACTTTTCACTTAGGAAAAGGAAAAAGACTCAGATATACCTAAACCTATTTGAGACACAAGATCATTTTCCACTTTGCATAATGTGTAAAGGATGAAAAGTGGGGCAACAAGGCTTTTGGGCATAGAGTTGGCAATCTCTAGAGGTGCTTTCTTCAAATTTGCCATCATGGCATATATTGCCTCCTCCACTTGATTCTTTTCAACATTTTCAAGATTATCAAAATCAATGTGGGAAAATCCTGATAAATCTGCATTATTTCTAACATTCTCACATAGGTTGTCTAGATCTAAAGATGGATTATGATATGCCACTTGGAATTGGCTATTGTCATCAAATTTTGTTCTTCTCTCATTAGATTCAGCTTAAGCAATGTACTTTCTCCTTGGTCTTTTTTGTGCTCTTCCTTCCTGCTCTATAGTTTTGGCTTTCTCTTTATCCTTTTGTATAGTGAAATGTACACTAGCCCTTATGGTAGGTGATGTAGGTTTGGGTTGGCTTGCTTTAGCAACCTTCTTGAGTATTGTCACTACTTGTGTCATAGCCTTTCTCTTCTTCTTATCAGTAGGAGTAGGTGCTTCCTTAGCTTCTTCTTCATCGACACCTTCTACAATTTTTTATTTCTTCCTCTTGCTAATATTCACCCTTTCCTTGTGTTAATGCAAGTGGTGCTTGGGTCTGAGTGTCTTCATCCTCTTCTTCTTCCTACTTAGCACCTTCACCGAATTTAGGTTTCAATTTAATTACCAACTTCTCTTTCTTCTTGATGATAGAGGCACTCTTTAATTCCATGGTAATCTTAGATTTTTCCATCTCATAATTACTAAATTCTTTGGCATCTTTATCCATATCTTCTACAAGTAATTATGTTATTGCTATAGAGGCCTCATCTACATTAATTTCATAGCCTAATGGCCTTAGCCATCTTACTCTTGGAGTTGTTGCTTGAACAAAAGTAAAATCAGTATAAACTAGGAAACAAACATCATCATAATGTTTTTCAACTAATGATACTTGAATCCTCAATCTTTTCTTCATAGATTGCTTGAAGTCCTCAAAGTAACTAGTCATTACTGACTCAAAATTTTCACTTGATTATTCAATGAACTCTCCTATTTGAACTACCATAGACCTATTTGTCTTCCATGCCACAGTGCCAAATGTAGGAAATGTGTTCTAAACATGAAAGAAGATACATATCAAAATAGAACCAAATTTGCACTGAGCACTCTTTGTTTTCCTTATTGCTCCTGGGTTTTCAATCAATTGTTCTAGCTATAGCTCGGCAAGATCATATGTATGATCCTTCTTCACAATCTTATAACCCACATCTACAATATAGGGTACACTGTTCAATTTTCTTGATTTGTAAAACATGTGTGAAATTACCCTTACTACAAAATCTATCAGAGGATCTATGATGGTGTCAATTGTCATTCCCCTTTTATTCCACACAGCCCCTATTTTCTTTTCAATAACCTCTTTTGACTTGCTCCTCATAGTCTTTGGTTGATCTAGAGTTGGATAGCCTATTACCCTATGGATTATTCTTTTGGTGATTTTGATTGGTTCATTCTCTAACCATAGTCAACTATCATGAATCCCACTCAATTCAATCCCTGAACCATTCAGTTTTGAAAACATTAGGGAAATATAGCGCATGAGTTAACAGTTTCTTTTCAAAAATCTTGAATTCTTCCCTTAACACACCATTTTCACAAAGTTTTCCATATGCTTCTCTTATTTCCATGTCACCAATACTCCCAATTTTACATTTGTAACACTTTCTAACATCCTAAATCACTAAAACTTTTAGTGGTATCATGGATAATGCACCAAAGGGATCTTGTTTGTATGCAATGTCTAGTATGGCTTTGAAAATAGGTTTTTTTACTTTGTTACTAACCAACTAAACATTAAAAACCTCTTTACCCTTTGCACACTTTGAACTAGATGCCATTTTACAAAAACTAGGGTTACAAAATAGGAAATAGTGTAGCTCGACACACAATAAATAACTTGAAAAATTTGATGAAATGGTGTCAAATTGTTTTTCAAATCTCCTACAATCACTTCAGGTGAATTCCCATATCACCTCTAGCTCTTCTTGTTCTTTCTCAATTTTGAATTATCTTAAATGAGCAGAAATTGATCAAATACCCCTTTGAAATACTGCAATCAATGTTGAGTGCTTACATAGCTGTAAGCTCAACATCAACTAATTTCTATCTCACTCGGCATCAACTAGTCTTTTCATTTGTTTGGCAACCATTACAAGCTCGACAACAACTAGCCAATCTATTAGCTTGGTATCCTCTAGCATTTCACTCGGCAATCATAGAAAACTTTTCATCCTTGGCAATAACATGAAAAAATTAAAGACTTTTTCTTTGATTCCAAATAATATCATGCATCTTTATTCATTCTTATGTATACTTTTCAGTACTAAATCCTTTGGAACCAATGTATGATATAACTTTTGAATATCAGTCCCATGTACCTCTTGATTGCTTAGTTTGATGAGGTGTGATCACCTAACCCATTGGGTGAAGTGATCCCTTCTCCACTTGATGTGTTGCAATCCTCCTTTTTCTTCCATGTCTTGTTCATTTCATTTTAGACATTTTCAATATCTACCTTGTCTTTACCTTTACCTTTATTGAACTCACAACTTGGTGCTTTTGACCTTGTTGGACAATATTGACTGATTTGACCAATCTCCAAACAACAAAAACATGTGGTTTCACTCAACCACCTTTTGTAGTCACTTTTGAAGTGAGTCCTAATATAATTCTCAAGAATATGTCCATACTCTTGACAATAATGACAATAATATCATGCATTATAGTCCCAGTTGTAAGAGTTGGCATTGTTCTTTACCTATGTTTGCTTGTCTTATGACCACATGAGTTTGAATTTGCACTCAAAAGCTCTATGTCCATACTTTTGACAGTTGTAATAGTATCCTTCAAATGTTTGTGTGTGCATGGTCTTAGTTCTACATTCATGTGTTTGATGATCTTGTTTGTTGGACTTATGGTAGTGAACCATGCTCTTATGCTTAACATTCTGATTTGCAGTCTTTCTCATGCACATATTAGTTGTATGTCCTTTATTACCACAAGTATGACAAGTAGGTTTGGAATTCTTACTTTTTTTGCTCCTTTCTTTAGCACTTTTGGATGACTCTCCTTCTTTAGTACTTGTGTATCCCAGTCTAGATGTATAATTGTTGGATCTAGGGGATCTCAATAATTGCTTAAAGTGTTTGATGGATTCACCTAGTATATTGAAACTTTCAGTAAATTCCTTTTCCCTTTTTAGGTAATTATTCAATTTCTCATTCTACAACTTCAATGCTGTTATCTCAATGTCCTTGACATTCAATTCATATTTGGAATTCATCATTTGACTTAGAGTATCCAATTGCATGTTAGCAATATTAGTTAGCTCTGATGATTTCTCTTCCAGTTTGTTGGTCAAAACTCTTTTGTCATCTTCAATCATGGCTTTGTCTTCCATAGCTTTCTTTTTCTATTCAGTCACCTCATATAGTAGGATGATTTGTGATTCTTTCTCTAACTTGAGATTTTTTATTTCTTCAACTTGGGCTCTATTCTTTTCCATTAGATCTACAATTGTTGCATCAAATTCATTGGATTCTCCATTAGCAAATAGCTTAGTAGTGTCCATCTCTTTATATTGTGTGTCATTCTCTTCAATAGAAATTTCCTTCCTTCTCTTCAAAGATTTATTTAAGTCTTCTCTTGCTTCATTCAGTTGATGTAGAATGAGGTCTATTTCAATTCCTTGATTCCTAATGATCTTTTTGACTTGTAGACTTCCATTTTCAAGATCTTTCATCAAAGATGCAAAGCTTCTCTTTTAGAGAACAAGGCTCTAATACCAATTTTTGGAATTACAATATGAAAGGTAAACTTTTGGGGGTGGTGAATCAACAGTTTAAACTTTAACCCATAAAACATTCACCACACATCCATCTCATACATTCAATAAGTAAACTAAAATACCATGTAAAGCATGTACATCTATATCATATAATCAAGTAAGTATTCACACATATATGACACCAGATATGATTACCCAAAAACTCTCCAATGAGAAGGTAAAAATAGTGTGGGGATGACCCCAACAAATCTTCACTACTACAATAATAAAGTGTATCCAATGAAGGTTACAATGTTCAATCATGAGACATGATCTACCCTATTAAAGGCTTACAAAGACTATCAAGTCTTACCCTATTAAAGGATTTCAACACCCCATTAGAAGTGTGCCTTGTTAAAGGACTTTAACTCACAATTAATTAAGCACCATGTTAGAAGATTTCAATATAGCTTGTTACGACAATTCTATTAAGAGATTTAACTGATTCACCTATTAGAATAACTCAACATTGATCCTGTGGTTAGCCCTTTGTTGCTTGATGATAGATCACCTCTAAATTGATGATAGATCACCTTTAAATAGATACATTAGGGATTTATCCTACAACACAGCTTGACCAGAAGGCTTCCAAGCACTATAGGAAAGGTGGCCTCCTTGAGAATTATTTGAGTTATACAACACCCTACAAATTTTAAGGCATTATTACCATCTTATAATTTAATTTCTAATATTATTTTTAACTGGTATATTTCAATTACCCACAGGATGGTGATCAAATGTAGTTTCAATGGGCCACTAGCTGAATTGGGCAATCCAACTCATCTATGTTTTTTGTGAGATTATAACTTTTCCAAACATGTCATCAAATAACACTCTAACTATCTAATCTACAACAAAAATTTGGAGTTTTTTTGATATTTTATTTTATTTTTCTTAGGGCTCTAAATTCCCATAAGTTTATAGGCCCAATTCCTCCTACTCTGGGTAATTTGATCAATCTTGCATGGCTTGATCTTGCAAAAAATTAACTCACTAGGAGTATTCCTATCTCCAATAGAACTCAACCTAGTCTAGACCAACTTGTTAACGCAAATCACTTGTAAGTAATAAGATATTACATTGTATTTAATCGAGTTATGATGTTTTAGAAATTAAGTATTTTATTTGTTAGATAGTGTTTCCGTGTAAATAGTTTTAGATTTCTTCCAACTTTTTTTTATCTATATTGAAAAAAATCTCTTTACCATAGTACTACACAGATGCCTATTGGAAATAGAGATGGAGTAACTGAGAGGGGAGGGGTGAACCAGTTACCACAAAAATAAATCCACAGATCCTTGGATGTCTTAAAATATAGTTGTTGCTGATACTTGGTAACCATACAAATAAATTTTGAAACTTGATAGATGTTCTATTAACTTATTTAGCATTTAAAGTGATTAAAATGCATGCATAAAGGAAATAACATGAACACAAGAGACACTAGATTTAACGTGGAAACCCAATTTGAGAAACACCACCAAGTAACTAGTTACCAATTTTCACTCTTCTGAAGTGAGCCCTATTAGGAGCCAACCCTGTTAAAGATTACAAAACACACTGTTAGGTGTGACCCTATTAGAGGATTTAATCACCCTATAAGGAGTGGCCTTGTTGGAGGTCTTAAGAATAATTCAACTGAATTGTCACCTTGTTAGAGGATTTAAAAAATGGTTGTTAAACCAACTATGTTAAGAGATTTGAATCATTGTTACAATGATTAGAAAGCAACAATGAAGTGATCTGAAATATATGCAACTTATCTTTGCTAAATACAAATCTATATTATGCTTCACTAGATCCTCACTAATCGAATACAACTTTGCAGCTCCTTAAGGATATCTAATCCTTTCACAACATTCACTCATATCTTAAATATTCACTTATTCCATTCATACATTTGCACTCTTATGTATCCACACTCTTCCATTTTTTTGAATTCACAACTTGACCTTTCATATATACCTTGTAGATTGTCAAGTCGGCTCAATTATAAGTTACAACAATTGAAAATATTAAATCAGTCAGCTGCAAACATTGCACAAAACAATTAAACTTAATTCTTTAGAATAATAAAATTCTTCGCTGCCTGACCTAGCTCGGTGACCACTGCTCTAGAATGGTTTCCCTAGTGTTAACCAACTGAAGCTTGGTAAACAGTGCAAACCTTGCAACTTCCTTTGGAGACCGAGTTAACTCGGTAAACACTAACCTTCCTTCACTTACCGAGTGAGCTCGGTAAAAGCTAACTTTTTCTTCGATGACTGAGTGAACTTTATAGATATTGACTTTCCATTTGTTAACCTTAGGAGCTCGGTTAACATTAACTTTCTGCTACAAAATCCTTTGATGCCTGAGTGAACTTGATAAGAGCTAACTTACTGTGTAATGTTCAGGAACGCTCAGTAGTCACTATAAATTTCTTTGCTAACCCTTTGAGCTTGGTAGACTTTGTCTAATGGCTGATATGACATTTTTGTAACATCAAAGACAATACACAATTAATAATTGTATCCAAAAATCTCCCTCTTTGGCATCGTTGGCAACACAACATGTCATATCAGAATGAAATTTGAAAACAAGTCTTTCTCTTATATGGCAACACAATATGTCAACATAACAATTCTCCCTCTAAGATAGAAAACTCTCCCTCTTATAGTAATCTCCCTCTATGAAGGAATTACATAGCAAACTTTTTATCTTAAACAAATTTCAGAGAGATATGACGGTAAAACTCTCCCTCTTTGACAACACATGCCAAAGACAACTCAACTCAAATGAATTTCAGTGTACCTTTAGTACTGATTCATATGCAATATTTCCTGATTATGCTACATCAACTGATAGATCTTCAACCTGGTATGAGTTGATGCATCACTAAAAATTCATTTTAGTGAACTTGAGATAGGGGAGTGACCCCTAACTTACCTCTTAGATACAAGAATGCATCCTTAGGTAATGGTTTTGTGACTATGTCAGAAATTTGTTCCTTTGTATGAACATATTCCAATCTGATCTCCTTATCTTGCACCAATTCTCTGACAAAATGATATTTTATTGCAATGTGCTTGGTTTTGGAATTCATCACTAGATTCTTAGATATGTTGATTGCACTTGTATTCTCATAGAACATAACAACTAGTTCTTTGATTTCCACCTTCATGCCTTCCAATAGTTGTTTAAACCAAACAATATTAGAACAATTTACTACTACAGCAACATACTCTACCTCTGTTGTAGATTAGGATGTACAATTCTGCTTTTTGCTTGGCCAAGAAACCAACCTCTTTCCAAGAAAGAATGCACCTCCACTTGTACTTTTTCTGTCATCAAGGTTTCCTTCCCAATCAGCATCAGTAAACACTTTCAAATCTAGATTACCTCCAGATTTGTACCATAAACCATACTCTTCAGTTCCTTTCAAATATCTCATTATTCTTTTGATTTCCATAATGTGATTTTCTCTTGGTTTTGCTGAAAATCTTGCTACAATAGAAATTGCAAGGGCAATATCTAGCCTAGTATGAACTACATACTGTAACTTTCCAATCATGGATCTATACAATGTTTGATCTACTTCTTTTGATTCATCTTCCTTGGTAAGTTTTAATCTGGTACACATAGGAGTCCCAACTAGTTTACAATCTTCCATTCCAAAAAAATTTAATATCTCCTTGATGTATTTTGATTGAGTGATGTAGATACCATTTTTACTCTATTGAATTTGAAGACCAACAAAGAATTTGATCTCTCCAAACATAGACATTTCAAATTCCTTGTTCATTTGTTCTGAGAATTCTTTGCAAAGATCATCATTCCCTATGAAAACAATATCATCTACAAATATTTATTCCAAGGCAATCTTATTATTTGGTCCTTCCTTTATATACAAGCTACTGTTATCATTAGTTCTTTAAAAACCAATCTGAATAAGATAGTGATGCAATCTTTCATACCATGCTCTAGGGGCTTGTTTCAGACCATACAATTCCTTGTGTAATTTGCAGACCATGTTCTTCTTATCTAGATCAACAAAACCTTTAGGTTGTTCAATGTAAACTTCTTCATCCAATATACCATTGAGGAACGCTAACTTGACATCCATCTGATAAACTTTGTATCTTTTGAATGCAGCATATGCAAGTAAGGTTCTGACTCCTTCCAATCTTGCAACAGGAGCAAAAGTTTCTCCATAGTCTATTCCTTCTTCTTGAGCATATCCTTTGCATACTAGTCTAGCTTTGTTTCTTGATACCTTACCATCTTCATCCAACTTTTTTCTGAATACCCACTTAGTTCCAATCACATTTTTGTCTTTAGGTCTAGGTATAAGAGTCCATGTCTTTTTTTTTTCTATCTGCACTATCTCTTCATTCATAGCCTCAATCCAACTATCCTTCCCCAAAGAATCTTTGATATTTCTAGGTTCAAAATCAGCAAGTAAACAAGTACTTTCAACTTATTTCTTGTCATGGTTCCTTCAGATTTATCTCCAATGATCTGATCTGCTGAATGATGTCTCCTGACATACTTAGCTAATACAGGTTCTTTGCCTTTTGAATGAATTTCATTATTATCCTCTTGCATTTCAACTTCAGTTTCTATCTATTCTAGCTTGGTAGATATTTTCTCAGTAGATGTTGGCTCAGGTCCTTTAGACTCGGTAGACACTTGCTCGGTAGACACTGAATTTAACTCAATTTTTTGTGGCTCGATTTGAACTTCCTGTAACTCAGTTACAGATGACTTGGGAGTAGAAGATTCTTGATTCTTTGATGTAACTGATACTGTATCAAGTTCAATGAAGACAAACCTTTTATAATCTTTTGGTTCCCTTTTGCTTTCTTCTTCAGTCCTTTCTGCAAACTCATCAACTTTCACATGTGCACTTTCTATGACTTTGTGAGTAGACAAGTTCAAACATCCTTACTTTTGCATGAGTATCCAAAGAATATACCTTCATCACCTTACACATCAAATTTTCCTTTTCTAGATTCTTTAAAAATGTAACATTTACTTCCAAATACTTTAAGGTAACTTACATTAGGTTTATAGCCATACTATAACTCATAGGGAGTTTTGAATGAGTCTTTCTTCAGCTGTACTCGGTTCAGGGTATGAACTGCAGTGTTGATAGCTTCCTTCCAGTATTTGATAGCAATGCTTTTTTCAATCATTAAAGTTCTTGCACAATCCATGATGGATCTATTCCTTCTTTCAGCTATTCCATTTTGCTGGGGTGTTCTAGGGGCTGATACCTATCTTTTGATTCCTCTTTCGATGCAAAAGTTATTAAACTCATGTGAAATGAATTCTCCACCTTTTTCTGACATCAAGAATTTTAATCTTTTACCTATTTGCTTTTCTACTCTGGCCAAATACCATTTGAACTTTTCAAATGCTTCTGATTTGTTTTTTAGATACATGACTGTCATCATTCTTGAGTAATCATCAACAAAAAGATTGAAGAACTTTTCTCTAGTATAGCTTTCAATTCCAATGGGTCCACATAAATTAGTATGCACAATTTCTAATATATCTTCAGACTGATAGTTTTTACTTTTAAAACTAGTTTTTCCCATTTTACCAATCTGACAATTTTTGCATAGACCGACCTCAAGTTTCTTTATGTTAGGAATGCCTCTTACTTTCTTGAATTTTCTTATCTTTACAAAATTATCAAAATTGATATGACACAACCTTTTATGCCATAACCAACTTTCTTCAACTTGAGCAATGAAACATGAACATTCATCTAATTCAAGATAGAACAAGTTACCTTTAGTTTGAGTACCTAATCCAATCAGCTTTCCTTTGCCATCCAGTAGTCTTGCTTTACAATTCATGAATTCTACTTGGAATCCATTATTGAGTAGTTGTGCCACACTTAACAAATTATGCTTTAGTCTTTCTACCCAATAGGCATTATCACTTATAAGTTCTTTGGTTAGAGAGATTCTTCCTCTTCCTTCTATACAACAAGGTTCATTGTTACCAAATCTTACACTGCCACCATCATAGTCTTCAAAGTATTCAAACTTAGTTTTGTCACCAGTCATGTGATGAGAACCACTATCTATGATCCATGTATCATTTTTTTTCATATGAGAAATGAGTTCCATTTCCTCATCATTATCAGATTCATCTTTCATAGCAATATAGACAATTTCATCTTCTTCTTCATCATTAAAATCATTAGAATATTTAGCCATAAAACATGTTTTCTTACCTTTATCCTTGAATGATCTGAAGTCTTTCTTGCCATTGAACTTGTATCCTTTCTTCTCATCTTTATTCTGCTTGTTTGGAGACCTAGCAGCAATATGACCAAATTCTTCACATGAAAAATAGGTTAGAGGTACTTTACCTTTGTATTTTCCTCTGCCTCTAGAGTATTTCCTTGCTAGAAGGGCTTCTATTACTTCAAGAACACTGTCTAAACTTTGGTCTGATTCATCTTCACTATCTAACTAAGATTCCTTTTTCTTTTTGCCTTTCTCCTTGAATGAAATCTTGGCTTCAAATGCTGATTCAATGTTCTTGGAAGCTGGAACATAGTTATCAAAGTTGTCTAGTTCAAATGTAGTCAATCTTCCAACTATAGCCTCTAGATTTATCTTATGATTTGCTTCACATCTTCTTTCTTGAATTGCAGAAACTCTGATTGCATAAATGGGAAGTAGAGTTCTTAGAACTTTACTTATAACTGTCTCTTCCTTGATATCTCCTCCAGATGCTTTAATTGCACAGACACATGCTTTGACTCTTTCAACATATTTTGCAATGTTTTCATCCTCTCTCATCCTCATTTGATCAAATTGTCCTCTCGGACTTTTTACTTTGGCTCTTCTAACATTATCATCTCCTCCATAGATCTCTTTCGGCTTTTCCCACATTTCAAAAGCAGATTTGTAGTCCTTGATATCATCAAATTCTTCATAACTCAGAGCAGATGCTATATCTATCATCATAATGTTGTGGGTCTTCTTTTTAGAAATATCATTGACAGATAGTGTACCAATTGGCTCTACATATTTTTCATCAAGGTATTTTAGTCTTGTATCTCCAATAGAAGCTAGATGAAGTCTCATCAACCCTTTCCATGCTGAGAAGTTGTCCCTATTAAGTCTTGGAATTTCCCTCTTATAAGACATCCTGATCTATAGCTTAGATCCTTGAAATCTTATCATGCAAGCACCAAAAGCTCTGATACCAATTGTTGGAAATAGAGATGGAGTAACTGAGAGGGGAGGGGTGAATTAGTTACCACAAAAATAAATCCACAGATCCTTGGATGTCTTAAAATATAGTTGTTGTTTATACTCAGTAACCATACAAATAAATGTTGAAACTTGATAGATGTTATGTTAACTTATTTAGCATTTAAAGTGATTAACATGCATGCATAAAGGAAATAACATGAACACAAGAGACACCAGATTTAACGTGGAAACCCAATTTGGGAAAAACCACCAAGTAACTAGTTACCAATTTTCACTCTTGTAAAGTGAGCCTTGTTTGGAGCCAGCCCTGTTAAAGGTTATAAAACACACTGTTAGGTGTGACCCTGTTAGAGGATTTAATCACCCTGTAAGGAGTGGCCTTGTTGGAGGTCTTACGAACAATTCAACTGAATTGTCACCTTGTTAGATGATTTACAAAATGGTTGTTAAACCAACTCTGTTAAGTTATTGAATCACTGTTACAATGATTAGAAAGAAACAATGAAGTGATCTGAAATATATGCAACTTATCTTTGCTGAATACAAATCTCTGTTCTACTTCACTAGATCCTCACTGATCGAATACAACTTTGCAACTCCTTAAGGATATCTAATCCTTTTACAACATTTGCTCATATCTTCAATATTTTCTTATTCCATTCATACATTCGCACTCTTATGCATCCACACTCTTCCATTTTTTTGAATTCACAACTTGACCTTTCATATATACCTTGTAGATTGTCAAGTCGGCTCAATTATAAGTTACAACAACTGAAAATATTAAATTAGTCAGCTACAAACATTGCACAAAACAATTAAACTTAATTCTTTAGAATAATAAAAAAATTCACTGCTCGACCCAGCTCGGTGACCGCTGCTCTAGAATGGTTTCCCCAGTGTTAACCAACTGAAGCTTGGTAAACACTACAAACCTTGCAACTTCCTTCAAAGACTGAGTTAACTCAGTAAACACTGACCTTCCTTTGCTTACCAAGTGAGCTCGGTAAAAGCTAACTTTTTTTTCGATGACCGAGTGAACTCAGTAGATATTGATTTTCCCTTTGTTAACCTTGGGAGCTCAGTTAACATTAACTTTCTGCTACAAAATCCTTTGATGCCCGAGTGAGCTCGGTAAGAGCTAACTTACTTGTAATGTTCAGGAACGCTCGGTAGTCACTATAAATTGCTTTGCTAACCATCTGAGCTCGATAGACTTTGTCTAATGGCTGATATGACATTTGTGTAACATCAAAGACAATACACAATTAATAATTGTATCCAACAATGCCTCCCCCTACCCCTTTTTTCCCCACATCTTAGAGACAGGCATGCATCGAAGACTTGGGGAACTTTGTCTCCTGTCTCTAGTAGTGTCACCAGATTCTGCCACCTTCACCAAGGATGGGAGATGTCTTGGTGTAGACTATTTGTTGATTTGACTATTCATGTTCAACTTTAAATGTTCCAATTCAATGCAATGTTCATGTATTTACTCTTTTACATCTTTATATCTTATATTACAATGCATTTTTTTATAACTAGAATTTTAAGTACCATATGTATAGTATAAACAACCTTGTATGTCCCTACCACTATCCCTTATGTCATCCCCCAATCCCTAAGGCAATCTAATTATGGTATTTATACTAGTTTATACAAAATAGAGAGTTTCCATATAAGTACAAATGTTACTAATGATTAAACTAAAATATTGCTTGTATTTTTTTGAAGCCACTTCAACCTAAACAAACTTTCAAGCAATATTTCAGGTAAACTCTTCAACAAGAAGATGACTCTGTTACACTTATGAGTACAAAATAAATAAAAAATTCACATATGTTATGATCTTTGGCATGTGATATATATTTCATATGTTGTATGCACTATTTATTATCATGTACAAGATTTTGATAGTAATGAGATTGAAGGAGGGAGACCCCGTTCTTTGGAACAAGTATCCAATTTGATGGTTGTGTGAGTATGAAAAAGTTAATTATGCCTTGTTTGTGGTTTTCATGGTTGCTTCATAAACAAGAATTGTATAGATGTGTTTTTAGTTTGTTTTTCCTAGTATTGTTGTTGGGAAAAAGGAGGCCTAACAGAAACTAGATATCAGGTGACATTCCCACCAATGTCACTGGGCTAGTAAACTTCAAAGAACTATAAGAGACTTTTCCTTGGCTTAGGATTGTATATAATGCAATTAAATTTTTATGTGGGTTACTAATTGAAGCCTTCAATTTGTACTATTTTATGTATTAATATCAAAGAGTTAGATATACCTTGAATCCTTTCACCAAACCTTGGTTCATATATCAATTAGAACTACAGGCCTATTAAGCCTTAAGATTATACCATTCCATCATAACATCTCTCTTTTCATATCCAAGTATCTTATATGCCAAACAACTTATGCACACATCCAAACCATTAGACATTAACAAAATCAATAAGAACATCATCATAAATAAAACCATTCCTCAAAATTCCATGGTGTAATTTTCAAAAACATCACATCTATCAATTGCATATTGACATCTAAACTTGATTAGGGTTCTTGGATGAAACCAAAAAAAAATTTCAACGAATCATGTTCCAAATGATTGTGACTAACAATTTTCTAGACACTCACGCAGTCACTTGTAACTTTCCCACTAGAAATAATTTAGAAAATATCACTGATCAAGGTGTAGGTAATTAAATTTCTTCTAACATATCCAAAATTGAGACAAATCCAATGGTACATTTAAGAGTTACGTGCCCTGTACAAAGACCAAAATTTATTGTCAAAAAAACTCATTATTTTATGGTTTCATATTGCTATGGCATCAAGTTTCTCCCTATTTATTTAACCATTCAATCTAAAACCAATTTGCATCTCAAATTTTATTGAATTTACTTTAAAATACAATAATTCCATAATATTTGGACTTTTTAATGTAAATTTATTAACAAACCCTTGATAGTGACTCTGAAACTAAGGATTTAATACTAGTTTTTAGAAAATCAAATGGATCTCTTAGCATACTTCATGTCTAATGCTCAAACCTGTTCTAGTTTTCTCTAACTCATTTATCTACATATTCCAATCAAATTTATATGACATTCAAACCATATACAAATTCAAATATCCATAAAGCGGAAAAATAATGTGAGAACATAGATTCATTCAAGAAAAATTAAACAAAACTTATCATTTTTCTCATTGAGCTCTTGAATATGTACATTCTCAATGGTGTAGACTCTTAATTATATCCTTCTAAATCATTCCACATTCAGCCCATGAAATATTTTTTCCTCCAAAATGATGAAGGTGTACTCGACTATCCATAATCCCTATAGGAAACTTGATGATTGTCAGAGATACAAAAGATTTGGCTTACAAACCTCTCTCTAAATTGAAATGCATTTAATAGTTACAAATACCTTCTATAACTGAAATGCAACTTTTTGTATCCTTTTTTGCACTTTTTTTTAAATGTTGCATTATGCAACTTTTAATATCTTTGTTCTTTTGATGTGAATGACCACTAGACCTTACATGGATACTTCCAACATATCAAAATAGATCACAAATAAAATATTTGACCATTTTCACTCTTTATTATATACATTTACACATTTTGACTCTATTGATCCATCTAGAACAATTTAAGCAACTTTTACAAATTATTGCAATAGGTTGCATAGCTTCTACATCCTTGTTCATCTTGACTCAAAATCATATTAAGAATTCAAATAAAACTCCAATGAATCATGATAGACCATGTTGATTTCCTAATGGAAATGTACCTTAGGTTCTTCTACACAAAACTCCCATCTACCAAGATTGAATAACTTTGACTTAAGATATATCCAAGTATGTTTGTATTGAAATGTTCTAACTTCTATGTTTGTCACAGCTGATTCTATGGTACATTTTCCATTTTATTTTTCTTTTTTTTTTGATATAGTATGTTTGGATTGAAAGGTTGCTGCCATGTTCAATGTAAGGAATGATAATTGTGGATGTTGGTCAAAAATGGAGAGTTGAAGTCCATGTTGACCTAAGTGGGCTCTATTGCTCTAAGTGAGCTCCATGAATTGGACCCCAAAGTGTATGTTAAATAGGGTAGATTCCCCATTTCTCACACTCCCAACTTGAGGTAAGTTTACCAAATAAACCATCATGTTCAATTGCAATTTAAGATACTAAACTCTAATCTAATGGGTACACAATTTAGTAGGCAGGGTTTTAGATTTATGGGTCAAAGTCTAGATTTATTATTTATTTAATATTATTTGTTCAGATTACTTATTATGTTAAGAACATTAGTTCAACATTTTAGATCCATCATCATAAGAGAGCCCAAGAAGAAAAGTGACTCAAACTCAAGACCAATAATTATTATGTGTTAAGATTGAATAGACTCGAACTCAAGACCTCCTAAATAAAAGATTTATAATTTACCATTATATCATAAGCCCTTGCCTAAGATTTTAGATTATTGGTATTGATTGAAATTTATGTTTCTATTTTTCCTTCATCCAAGGTCATCTCCATGTCTATATTTTATTTCTTTCATCAAACATTTGGTTGGCTATTTGAATGGTTTAAGGGTTTGGAACATAGTGTTGATGCTATCAATAACATATAGGTTAATGAAGGGTGTTAACCAAGGTTATATGAGATATAACTATAGTTTTGTCATCATCTATATAATAATTATACTTCAAATGGAGTTAAGTTCTCAAGAACACTTTGGTTGACCCCTAAAACAAGGTATTGGGATTCTAATTTAGGAAACCTATGCTCCATTGAGAGCTTTGAATAGAAAAAAAAAAGTAAAAATATAAAAGAACCTGACCGTTTTGAAAATTGAAATTGAAAGTGATGAGCATTGCATCAAGATCCTATACACTCATTATTTCAAATAATTTCAATAAAATATTGTCTAGTAGGTTTAAGAATGAATTTAAAATGTGTTTTTAATATGTTTTTAATAGTTGTTATATTCTGATGGTGGTTTCACAGCTGACCATTTTGAAAATTGTAAGAGAGAAGCAAGTATCCAGTCAAATGATTGTGATCAATCAATAATTGATTAAGACTTTTACAATTCTAGATGTTTGTAAGAATGGGGATTGTGACAGTGTTTCCACTAACGAGTTTATTATAGTAAGGGATTAGCATTTGAAGAACTAAAATCATGTTGAACTCCAATGGTACTACTCCACTGAGATGATTGAAAGACAAATCAAATCTACTTAGTTGGGGACAATTAGCAATAGTGGTTGGGATGGTACCTTTTAGCTAATTTCCCTATAGATGTAGAAACTCAAGGCTAGAGAGCTTACCCAATTCTGGTGGGATTGTACCAATCAAGCTATTTCTATAAAGGGCCAATTCTACTAAGCCTAAACTATTCAAGATTGAGGAGGGAATAGGGTCTATTAAGAAGTTTTCAATTAGAGGAATGGAGGCCAAGAGAGATTTCATTCCTAGTGGAATAGGGTTTTTTGAGAAGTCTAATCTTAATGTATTACTTTTCATGATTGTCAGCATCACCACTTTCAATGTAGTGGTTGTGTTTCTTCTTCAGTCTAGCGGATGGAGCATTGAGTTTAAATGGCCACAAAATATTGTTTTCTTTCATGAAGTTAGGGCCAATAGTAAAAATCTTATCAATAAGATCTTCAATACATATTATGCCATATTTACCTAAAACCTATTCATAAGAAAAAAGGTAGAATAATAAATACTGGGAAAGCATACTAACTAACACAAAAAGGCATCATGAATACAAGTACCTTTACAATGACAGAGTTGTTAGTTAAAGGAATTCATTACTTATTAACCTTTCCATAACCTCTCTTGTAAATAAGATCTCTTATGCTTTTTAAATTTGGATATCTATAAATAATTAAGCAAGAGAATTAAATAATAGTAGACACAAGAATCTATGAAATAAGAAAAAATTGATCTACATAATGCTTATAACTGACCAAGAACATACCCAAAGGTCACATATGGTTCAACCCGATGCAACATGTTCATTATTGCTTTGTTCACTTTTAGAAACATGCCATCGAAGATCTAAAATGAAGTGTAATAGAAAGTCTTACATCTCTTAGTAGTTGTATATCATCCTCATCAAGCTCAAATAGTCTATCTCTAATGGTAACAAGAAACTCTCCAAAGGGATGCTCTAGGAAACAAACCATGTCCTATAAGCACAAATAAGTAGCATATCATTATTTTGTATCATCAAATCTACAAATTAAACTTGCTAGGTCAAGGTTGACCTCACTTAGGTCAAAGTTGAATTTTCTAGGTTAGGGTTGACCTTCTTGGGTCAAGGACGACCTCATCCTAGAATGAGTGAGAACTTTTCGGTCTATATCAACCTTCTTGGTTCAAGGTTGAAATTACTAGGTCAAGGTCAACCTTTAAGGGTCAGGGTTGACCTTGTCTATAGAAATCAAAGAATTTGAAAAGTACATAAATAAATAACGTCAAATTTACTTCAAGAAGTGACTATCTAGTAGCTAGGCATTGTCTCAATAGCTCCATGTGTGTCACTCAAAGTTCTTCTCTCCTCGACATCTTTCTATTTTGTTTTGAATCTTAAAAAGGTAAGAATGAGTAAGTATGACTTCCTTTTCATTATTTATATTTAAATTTACAGTTTCTTTTAGGTTTTACTCATGGTAAACCCGAATTCTCCTTTTCTCATGCATTGAGATAGACATTCACTCTTTTCTTCATAACTTAAGTTTAGTAACTCCATTTTCAGTGTCGTCAGTAGCATTAGAGATTCACATACCTAATTTTTTGAATCAATTTAGGATGATTATGAATAATTCTAAGTGGTTTAAGAAAAATATTTTCAACAAACTGCATATTTAGTGTCTAGAGCTATTTGTATCACCCTATTTCACCTTTTGGAAATAGAAAGCCAAAATAGGGGGGCATAAGGGGCTTTATGAACTTCTTAAATGTCATTTAGTAAGATTTAGGTGATTTATGGATTTTCATTAACCTTTTCTATTTTAGGTTCTAACATTTTTTTGCATATCTCTATATCGAGGACTTGGCTATATCCTTTTTATTTACTATGACGTTTTCTTACTTTAGCTTGCATATTTATGTAGTGTCATATTTGAGCTAAAGTAGGGACTAAATGTATCATCTTAAAATGGAAGAAATTCCATCTTGGTAGGTTTAGCACCCTCTTTTAGTATATTTATCATGATATATTTACATTTAGGATGCATTTTGCACTTGATTCCTTTGTTTTAGTTGAAATTAGGGTTAGGATCCTGAAGATCCTCCTTAATTTCCTTCCTCTATGGCTCTATTTTCTAGGTAGGACTTAGGAATAGGTCCTCCTATTCTTCATTATATTCATTATAGGATTTTGTGACTATTCCTAGCATTTAGTACTATTCTAATATCATTTCTAGGTTTCAGGGCATCCTCAAGACCTATTTTTTTCTTTGGTTGGGATTTGGCCCCTAGGTCAGGGTCGACCAAGTCAACCCCAACCTAGGAAATGGTCAAGGTTTTCCCTAATGTAGGTTATGGTTGAGGTCATCCTTTACCTTCTTCGAGATTTGATCCCCCTTTTCAAATTTTGGTCCTATAGGGCCCCGAAATCAATGTTGGGATTTCATATTCAAATGCAGAAGGGTTTAATTTGAAATTATTTTTTTTTTCACTCCTTAGTTGGTTATTGTGATTGGACCATAATTCAAGGTGAATTTTGAATTATGGGTCCTCACATTACTCTAGGAGCCTCACCTTGAAGCCCCTATATAAAGACTCTCATTTGCATCTATCTACAACTAGAAGAACTAGAACTAGAAGAAGACAACAAAAATCAAGATATAACAAGATGATGATACGAAGATATAAGATTGCAAGAGAATGATATAGAAAATCAAGATATTATGGATATCAAGCACTTTATGAACTCACTATTGTGAACATCAATTTGGAACAAGAGAGATCCAATCTTCCTTGATCCATCATTATCAATTTTCAAGCATTCAAAGATTCAATCATGGGGTAGCAGTTACGGATTATGAGTTTGGTAGGAGTACTTTAGCCTTGGGGGCTTGGTATGCTTTCTTATCTTATTCAAGTCTATGTGTTTCTTTCTCATACATATTCAAGCTAGAGTTTCAATCTAGTAGATTAGATCTTGGCATTACACATTCAATACACACATACATTACCAAAGGTCACATCTGGCTCAACCCAATACAACATGTTCATTTTTTCTTTGTTCACTTTTACAAACACACCATTGAAGATCCAAAATGAAGTGTCATAGTAAGTCAATATCGCTGGAATTGTATATGCATCCAAAAGTGATCACTAACCACTATTTTAGAAACAAAAAGTGCAAAAGAGATAGGTCAAGTTGAAAAAGGACCAACCTACTTCAAACACAAAAGTCACAAAATTTTTCTTTCCTTTTGATGCATATCATTAAACATTAAACATTAAGCAACATTTTTTTAATAATTTGGATAGTCGTCATAGTTGTAACAGTATTTTTCGATGGCTAGCAGTCATTTGCACAGTACAATTATCGCAAAACCATCGCAATTACGATAGCTATGTCTGACAAATCAACATCACTTCCATAATGTAGTTGGCACATGGATGTCACAATTATGAAAAAGGACTGGATGCTTAAAATATTGTCATTATGATAGCCTACTACGATGGCAGCAGCATGAACTCTTGGCCCTTTATCCTTCTAAGTTACGATAGTTTTATCCATCACATTTGTGACAAACGCCCTTGCCATCAAAATTTGCAATAGGAAAAGTCTAACACCTATCTAATGGGAGCCAATTTTTGGTTATGTCACTTGGGCAATGATCTGTCATCACAATTTGGGCCCAAATGTAGTAGTGTCTCGACTTGTTCTAGCGCTCAATCGACACTAGCATCACTTGGCATATACTTCAAGTTTCTTAATCTTTTTCTCTGTTTCTCAGTCAAGACTATGTATTTGATCAATCTTTGATCACATCTTAAAGGCTTTAGCATTATTTTCTTCATTACTTACAACATGATTTAAACAATGACTTTATCTTGTCAAAATCCAACTAATCAATGTTCATTTATAGTTTCCTCTTCATAACTCAACCTTTCCTCTAGATACTTTTGCTATGAACAACTTCTCAAATCCTCTTCATGAATCAAATAGATATGAAACTCATATCAGACAGCAAACTATCTCACCAATAGGTTTGACATCAATGACAACATAACAATTGTTCCAATTGTAGTTTCCAACAGGGGCTTAGAGTAAAGTCGGTGTTGTGGTAGCTTGCATTAATGTCTCCATCTACCATTTTTGACATCTTTCGAGCATCTAGCTATGTATTTTATTCCTTTTTTGTGTTTTTATATCAATATTTAATTGTTTTTAATGAATATTTAGTTATTTTTCAACATATCTTAATTACTTTTATGTTTACATGTTGTCATAGTTAGTTTTATGCACATAGATAAGTATTTTTATTATTATGTTAGATAGTTTTGAACTTAAAAATAGTTAGAAAAATATTGAAAAAGATAGTTAGAACTATAGTTGGAAAAAATAATAGGTTTAGAAAACAAAACACAAAAATCTAGGACCAGTTAGATAGAAGACAAAAAACAATTTAACTCACTCTCTACTCTCACTTTCTCTATCCACACTCTCTCTCCTTAGTTTATCTCTCCTCACTCTCTCTTCACTTTCTCTCTCCTCACTCTCTCTCCTCACTTTCTCTCTCCTCTCTTGACTTTTTCTCTCCTTATTTCTCACTCTCTCTCATTGCTATCTCTCCCTCTCATCTCACTATCTCTCTCTCCTCACTATCTATCTCCTCTCACTCTCTCTCCTCACTTTCTCCTTACTCTCTCCCCTCACTCTCTCTCTCCTCACTTTCTCTCTCATCTCTCTCTCCTCACTTTATCTCTCATCACTTTCTCCCTCATCTCACTTTCTCTCTTATTTTTCTCTCTTCTCAATCTCTCTCCTCACTATCTCTCTCCTCTCACTCTCCCTCCTTTCACTCTCTCTCTCCTTAATTTCTATTTTCTCGCTCTCTCTCCTCACTCGCTCCTCACTTTATTTCTCACTTTTTCTCTCCTTTCTCTCTCCTTACTTTCTCTCTCCTCATTCTCTTACCTTACTTTCTCTCTCCTTTCTCTCTCATCACTCTCTCTGTACTATCTCTCCTTACTTTCTCTCTCTTCACTCTCTCTACTCACTCTCTCTCCTCACTCTCTCTCCTTACCCTCTCTCCTCACTATCTCTTTTGACTTTCTTCTTACTTTCTCTCTCCTCACTCTCTCTCCTCACTTTCTCTCTCCTCTCTCTCATCACTCTCTCTGTCTCCTGACTATCTCTTCTCACTTTCTCTCTCCTCACTTTTTGTCTCCTCACTCTCTCTCCCCTTACTTTCTCTCTCCTCACTTTCTCTCCTTTTTCTCTCTCCTCACTCTCTTGATTTCCTCATGTTCTCTCTCCTCTTTTTTTACATTCTATCTCCTTAGAGAAGAGGTCTTAGGTGATGTCCTTAGTGCAAGTTCAGACCCTGGTCCCTAAGGAGATTATCAAACAAGAGATATTCCCATATTATGAGGGTCAAGCCCAGTTGAAGGGATATTAGGTTGCAAGATGCATTATTCCTCAAATTGCATGCATGATACCCTCAATTTCTTGTAGCATGTGGTCATTATCCCAATAAAAACCAAATATCATTATATTTTGCCAAGTAGTTGTATGTGAAGTTTTATTTGGGGCATTGTGTTAAATATTTAGATCTTCTAGAATATTATGGTCAGGAATGTGGTAGAGTTACATATTTTAATGAGTACCATTAGGCTATTCAATCTTGACATGATCCTTGAGAATTGGTGTTAGAAACAATAGTCCACCAAGATAACTAAGAGGGGGGTGAATCAGTTATCCAACAAATAAAATATTTATCTGCTTTAAACAAACTTAACCATTCAACCAAAGTAAATAGTAACAATACAAAGATTCACATAGACAATTACACAAGATATGTTGACTAGGTAAACCCTTGGTCAAAGGGAAAACCCCAGTGGGAATGATGCCCATAAGATGATGTACTAATATAAATATTCCTTATTAGAGGATGGACCCTGTTACGAGTTTGTTACAACATTTAGTACAATGAGTCCCTGTTAGGAGACTTTGAATCCCTGTTAGAAGATTCCAACCCTGTTAGGAGTTGTTCCAACCCTATTAGGAGTTATGGTATAATGTATGCAAGAAGAGCCCACTGCCCAAACATGCAATTTCAACTACAAGAAGAGCTCACTGCTCAAACAAGTAATTTACTATTATCTTTCTTCTTTCCTCTATCCTTTCCTCTATTCTATCAACTAGACCAATCACTGTCAGACCTTGTAGACTAGGTCATGAACCTTGGATCCAAATACAAAACCTCAGATCACTCAACAAAACCTCGACAATGAAGGATCCTTCACTTCTGCACTATTTTTCTCAACTTCACATTTCATATTTTTTTGTTGTATTCCAATAATTCAAATCCATACCATGGTAAAGGAAAATGTCCTTCCTTTATACTGAGTTGATAAAACAATTCCTTGAGTCAGCTGCTAGAACTTCTCCATTAATTATTATAGAACCACATTAAGAACATGTTACACTTAGTGATAACCTTAATCTTTGGCCTTCAAACTTGAATAACTTTCTATACACATAATATTATGACAAGTGAGCTTAGCCATGTCATCTATAGCATGTCTTCTCCATATCCTCAACCTCAATCCTCAAGATATCAACTCTTTTAAGAGATATAACAAGTTTACCAGAACATGCCTCTATAAACTCTATCTCAAAATAGACACTACCAAAACTTACATAACTTCTTCTCTTCTTCTAACATTAACTGAATATACTAGATACTTAGAAATATCTCCCATAACCTTAGGTGATTATCATGCTCAACTAGTCATCCATATCAACTTGATCTTTTTGTTGTTCTTCTGTCAGATACCACAGAAAATTGTTATGTAGACATAAAACATGCTATGTTGACATCAATGACAAGCTCAATAATGAATGTAACATATCATCATATTAGTACTCCCCCATAGGAATATCATCAGAATTCATGCTTCCAACCAATCTTCCAACTATCTCCCCAATCTTCTAATAGTTGATGGGTCAAAGGACTTGAGTAGTGATACTAGTGATGGTTGCTATTGTAGATAGAGTATTTATTACTAATCAGAGGGAAGTAATTTATAGGATAGAACATATTGCAGCTATAGCCAGTAGAATTACATCTGACACTCTAGGTAGATTTATTATGAGTAGACACAGTTAAACCAAACCATCTTCAAAGGAATCATCCAGCGCTGCACCTACCCTATTGAATGATAAGTTTTATAGAGTTGCATGTCTTCCTACTCTAGGAGATATATGTGGCTTTAGTGTTGAGCACAGACATATGTAAATTGTAGATATTCAAAGGATGGCTTTACAAGATGTCACATATAGGATTAGAGGTACACAACACTCTGCATAGGACTTTGGTGATCAGCACCTAGCACATCACTCAGCTCAACACTTAGCACAACACCCAGTACAACACTCACCTTAGTACTAAGCACAGCACCCAATACAACACTTAGCTTGGCACTCTTATTCACAACAATCTACTACAACTCTAGTTGATGGAATATGAGTTGGAGATATTTGTATTACTATTGATGGATGAGACATTCTTGAGAAGTTACAATATTTGATTCAAATTGATGTTGGTACTGGGATGGGGTCATATATGGAGATGATATTTGGTCCTAATACCAGTAACTCTACACCACTTCCATCTCAGCTTGTTAACCTTTGCACTCTTCATTATTATAGAGGATTGAGATGATTGGGGATGGAGTTTCTATTGATGAAACCACATGTGTGTCATTGATGAGCCCCTTTCTTTTCAGGCTCAGGTACTTCTTTTAAAATTATTTTTGTACAATAATAATTATATACACAAGTATGTATGCATGTGTTCATATTTTTAAATGAATAATATTTTTCTAGACATGTGTAGTAGAGCCTACTTCTTCCAGTGTGGGATCTGACCATGGAGGGAGGAGAGACATTATCGATACAAAGCCTACTACCGATGGGAGTACATATATGATGGATGTGATACCCACTAGTGCTCAAGTGAAATTTAAATATACTTTAGTTTTCATATATATAAAGAATTGATGTACCAAATTTGCGGGGGTCGATTGGTACTTCACAGCCACATGATGCTCATGAGCCTCGATCAAAGGATCACTCTATTTGTATGCACCTGGATAACTCTCTAGTTTAGTATGTATGCACGATATGTATGCACGATATATATATTGACATGTATATACATGTTTATGGTCCATTTATGATACATGACATATTTATATGATTTGATATATGATTAGACATGTTATCTATGTTTCTAGTTTATGATCCATGTGATATATCTTTCTAGTTTATTATTAGACATGTGATCTAGATATATTTTTTTTGTTTATGATTAGACACGTGATTGGTTCAATTTACGTATTTAATTTCTAGGTTTATGATTATATATGGTTGATTGAATTATATACTTTAGATATTAAAATTACATGTGATTGATTACATGTGATCTTGATTCAATTATATATATATATATATATATATATATTTATATATTTATATATTTATATATTTATATATTTATTTATTTATTTATTTATTTATTTATTTATTTATTTATATTTATATATATATAGTTTATGATTAGATATGATTGGTTCAATTTAGGTGATTCAACATGTTATAACTTTCACATGATTAATGAAATTAGATACTTGTCTAGGTAACTTGCATTCGATTGAGTAAATATAATTAAAATTTAGATTTAAGTCCTAAATATGAAATAAACAGGCACATATCATGTGTGCATACAAGTATTACAATATTACTACCCATATTTATTTTCTTATAAACATATAAGTTCTAAACATGAAATGAACATATACAAATGATTGGTTTAATTTAGGTAATTCAACATTATACTCTACATGATTAAAATGATTAGGCACATGATTGATTCAATTTTAGATGATTAAACATTCTATAATGAATGATTAATGAAATGAACATACACGTGTATATAAGTCCTAAACATGAAATGAACATACATATACATATAAGTCCTAAGTTACATGAAATTAACATGTCTATACATATAAGTCCTAAATATTAAATGAATACATATACAAATGTATATAAGTCATAAACATGATATGAACATACATGTGCACATATATGTCCTAAGTTGTACATGAAATGAAATGAATGTACATATAAGTTCCAAACATGAAATGAACAAGAATGTATATGTGTAAGTCCTAAAAATGAAATGATTCCATGTGTGTACATATAAGTGGACTTAACATGAAACGAGTTCATGCATGTAAATATAAGTCCTAAACATGAAATGAACATGCATATACATATAAGTCTTAAACATAAAATAAATATATGTACATGTATATACGTCCTAAACATGAAATGAATATAAACACATAAACATATACACATGTATATAAATCCTAAACATGAAATGAGCATACATGTATATGTAATTTTTAAACATGAAATGAACATACATGTATTTAAGTCATAAATATATTAATGAAGATACATACATATATTAGTCTTAAACATGAAATGAACATACATACATATAAGTCCTAAATGTATTAATTGGACATACATTTTAAATATCTCTTGAGTGAAGGTAATATGAAATATCTAGACAAGTCCTAAATGTGAAATATCTCAAGTGGTTCCAAATGCTCATGGCAGGGAGAACATTTAATATTCTCTCATGGTCCTAAGTATCTAGTCTCCAATTACGATATCCACTTTGATGTTTAACCAAATGTAGAGAAATGGAGGTAGCAATAACATGGCGACTATATTGAAGCACCTTATTGTCAAGTTGGTAATCAACAAAATGAATTTCATGTTTCACTAATTTGGTTTTTTTGAGATATGTTTCCTCCAAAACAACTAAACATGCACACTTTGCATTTAAATGCATACACATAATAAATAAATTTATTATTTAATCATAAACATTATACACACACACACACACATGAAAAATGAACCTGTAGGCAATAACATTCCATTTCTTTTGTCAAGTTCAGTTAACTTCATCATTTCTACAATGCAAGGCAATAAATAGTAACTGGCTCATTCTACATTTCTAGAGTCAACAATAACTGCAAAGACTTCCCCTACACACATGAAATACATACATGTATATGTGATCTAAATTATCCTTGAGACTTTAATATATACATTTATTAATTTTTAAATTAAAAATACTTATCAATTCGAACAAGTCCAAAGATATGGTTATAATTGGTAGAAATCAAAGGGATGTCATCAAATTTTTCATCTTCATCTCCATTAATTGTATCAATAACAACAAGTGGCACCAAAGTCCATGGACCTACATATCCACGATTTTGATTGATGCATCAAAATAATTCTCAGTAATGCAATAATAACAAAAACATGAATAGTCTCTCATGTACAATGTCCAAGTGTGATGATTGGTTCTCATAATAGAATGTAAGGATCATAGTTTTCTATCCTC